>CM057451.1:736295000-741095000 GCA_016271365.2 Neoceratodus forsteri
CGATGTCTAAAATCACATATTCTGTCATATTTAAAAAAACTACGAAATTTTAAAGGCAAATTTTGTATCTGGAATTCTGTCTCTTTTACATGTGTAGTACTGGGTATATTTAAAGCATAATAAATGACGGGATGTGGTATATAGGGCATATACAATACACTGAATATTGGGGAAGTGGAGAAGATCGGAAAGATTAAGTGACCTGAGAAGACCTGGAGTGATCAAGGGCATGGCAGCTGGTTTCAATGCAAAATAATGCACTTGTGGCACAGAAACCCAAGGGCAGAATACAAAATGGGTGGGGTGGCACTGACAACCGCCAAACAGGAAACGACCTGGGGTAATCCTATCAGATGACCTACAGGTGGCCAGGCAGTGCGACAAGGCACCTGGTAGAGCTAGAGGGATGGAGTGCACACGGACGGGTATCACCAGCAGACAGAGGGAGAGGGCAGCAACTAAAATGGTTGAGTCTGCATCAGAAGTCCTACAAAGGAGAGGCTTACGGACCTGAATATGTATACACTGGAAGAGGGGAGGGATACGATACAGAACTTTAAAAAAATACTTGAAAGAACCCAGCCCAGTGGCACTGCAGGCTGAGACGCTGGACGCCACACCTGGTGCCACGTCGGCAACCCAGGTTCAGGAGCGAGCACAGGTCACCATGGGCTGGCAGGGAGGAGAGGATCGGCATCCGATGGACTGCTCTTCCTCTCCGGGAGGGATCCCACATCAGTCAATGTCCGACTGCCCTCATGGAGGCTGGGGATGGGACGCACACCATACCATGAGGAAGAGTTGAGGGCAGACATCTGGACGGGGACGCATGCGCCGCCCATGGCGCCATTGCACACACTCAGACCTGGGGAATTCTGAAAGGGAAAATGGCACCGGTCACAACGGGCTTGATGGCCGCTCAAGGGACACCCAGCTCAGAGGGCTCACTGTGACTGGATCCTCAAGTCAGAAATTTGGGGGGTCTCCGCCTACCCCCGGCGCCGGAGGCAAGCCATGGGGTATATACAGTGTGTGCCCCAGGTGGGAGCCAGGAGTGGTTTGACATGGCCTGAGAAAGGAGGATGCCTGGACGTGATTGGCAGACCGGGGGCCAAGATATGGAAAAATGACTAAATTAAAAATAAATAAATACTTGTAAGGAAAACTCATTATCGTAACCCTCCCACCCCAGAAAGCTCTAGCCCCCCGATTCAGCTTTTTGCATAGTAAAACATATTTTTGCTGCAGTTTACTTATTTTGTTTTTAATTTTGTAAACTCAGTGAGTGCCAAACATGGTGGATGCTGCACGATTCCATGTCATGTGATGGTACGGTGCTGCACTGCTGCTCCACAATATATTTTGTATTAGGAGAGCGGTAGGCACAAGACTATTACTACATGGATATGGAACCGCGAAAGCATCCACCATGTTAGTAATTTCAGAGTTTACAAAATTAAAAGCACAAAGTAAGTAAACTGCAGCAAAAATTTTTTACTATGCAAAAACTGGGGACCAAGCTTTCGGGGGTGATAGGGTTACATAATGAGTTTCCTTTAAGAGGTAAATAGGGCACTAAGGGATGCATTTTTTTTCCCCAGAAAACTTGCTAAAGAAAAGGGGGACATTATATAAAGTTGAAGGGGGGTAGATTCAGCACAGATGTGAGAAGTACTACTTCACAGAATAGTGGTGGATTCCTAGAACAGCCTTCCAGCGGAAGTGGTGTGGGCAAAAACAGTGGTGGGGTTCAAGAATGCATGAGACAAGCACAAGGGAATCTTAGGAGAAATTAATTGGGGGGGGAGGGAGAATAACGGACTGGAGATAGAGTAGAATCTGCAGTGTTACTGTAGGGAGGGGAAAAAAATGGGCAGACTAGTTGGGCCAAGCAGTCCTCATCTGCCAGCAAATTCGGTTGTTTCTATGTTTAATATGCTGTTCATCATCATTGAGGTGGCAGGTCCATAACAATGCCAGAGAGGCAAGTCTGACCAGAGAACACCCCCAAAACAAACAAAAAAAAAAAGAACGCAAATAAACTGTATACCCTGAGTGAGGCAATTGTGTGTCCAGTTTATACCACACATTTTCAAATATAAAGCTTTAGAATTAGCCGTTTTGGAGAACTTTAACGGTGTATTTTGCTTTACTGATCCAATCAGAATTCCCAGTTGGTCAATGCTGCAGAGCTCCATTTCCGATGTCAAAAATTGTCGAACTGCTCTCAGATTAAAAATGTTGTTATCCAAGGGTAAGTTACGTCATGGCAAGCTATTTTCTGACACATTTTATAAATTAGGATAACGCGAGGGGCAAACTGAAGCAACGTGGCTGTATCCCATGATGCACCGCATCCTGGGGTGCATTACTGAGATTATGAGTCCTGCGCCATACGGCCCGGAGTCAACTGACTGACGAGTCACTGACTCAGACTGATGAAGCCATGAGTCTCTTGATATTGTAGGTCTAACACTCTAGGCTATCTTGTCGACATTTGTATTATCTGTATTGGTTCCATTACACTCCACTGTTGTGTAATGCGTATCTGTACCATCTGTTTCTGTTTCTCTTGACCTCACTGTCGTGAAATGTTTCGTTGAGTAGCCTACTACCCATACCTAGTTGGTATGGCTGTTCCTATTCTTGTATCCTGTATATGACTGCGGTTTCTGCCTGTACTTTGTAATGTATATGACTGTTTCTGCCTGTACTTTGTAATCTCCTGGGTCACACCTGAAATTAGCAACCTGGCTGTCTAGTGTGCTTACCTGGTTATTTATTTTTATTTATTTATCAAGTCTAGGATTACAAATACCTTTGAGCCATGGCTCTTTTACAAAGGTTCCACGTCAGAGAAATACAAATTATGGGGAACATCAAGACAGGCATTACAACAATGTGGACATTGCAAACAGAGTACAGATTAATACAGTTCAAGGGTAGCATTGTAACAAGGCAGCCAGCGGCATTTGTCAGAGAAAACAGACAACAGATAAGAAGTGCCAGAGTCATAGGGAGAGGGAAGAGGGTTTGGGGGGAGAGAAGGAATGTAGGAAGGGTGGCAAGAGGGTGAAAAGTGCAGCATTGCACAAAAGCAAAAGCAAAATAAAAATGCTCCATAAGGAGTGAATACAGCCGATCCTGGTTATTTGTTCAAACTTATTATCCTACTGTACACCAAGATATCAAAGGTCAGATACTGTTAAAAATGAACAGGAGCGACCACAAGCTGATTGTATCATGGCCCCTATAGGAAACAAGTAGAAATTAAGAAAACAGCCTGGTGTAGAAGTGGAATCCCAAAAATCCATATTCAGTATTCAGCCTCAGGTTTTGATATGCAGAAACTTGAAGAATGGTCAGGGGTTTGGCAGTTGAAATTCAATGCAAAGAAGTGCAAGATAATGCATATGGGGCACAAAAAACCCTGGCACAACATATCAGTTGGGGGGTGAGGATATAGCATGCACCAAGCAGGAAAGGGACCTTGGTGTCATCATCTCGGATTACCTCAAGGTAGGGAAACAGTACGACAAGGCAGCAGGTAAAGCAAACAGGATGCTGGGATGCATAGGCAAGGGCATCACCAGCAGGAAAAGGGAGGTCGTAATTCCACTACAGTATACAAGACACTAGTGAGGCCCCACCTGGAGTACAGTGTACGGTTCTGGAGACCTTACTTACGTAAGGACAGACAGGGTAGAGAAGGTTCAGAGGAGGGCAACAAAGATGATACATGGATTGCATCACAAGTCCTATGAGAACAGGTTCAAGGACTTGAATATGTAATCCCTGGAAGAGAGGAGGGAGAGAGGAGGGGATACGGTAGAGACATACAAGTATCTTACAGGGAGGAATAGGGTGCAGAAAAACACTATTAAGTGAAAAAGATGTTCCAGGACTAGAGGGCATGGGATGAAGTTGGAGGGAGGACGGTTCAACGGAAACGTGAGGAAGAATTTCTTCACAGAACAGGTGGTGGACAAGTGGAACACCCTGCCAGAGGAAGTGGTGGGGGCTGAAATAATCACGGGATTTAAGAATGCATGGGATAGACAAAGGAATTTTGGAGGTCAGAGATAAGGGGCAACAGACTTCTAGGAAAACAAAGTGAACTTACAAGCTCAAATGGGCAGACTGGGTGGGCCGTAGGCCCTTATCTGCCGACACTATGTATCTATGTATCTATGATATTTTGCATATCCAAAAAGACCAGAGCAACAGATTAAATTGCAGAGTGCAGGCGTGGTGGAGCTGCACTTCAGTCGGAATGCCAGTGCGATTATAACAGCATCAACTTTAAAATGACAAGCAAACTAGGACAGAATCTCACTACAGTCAAGGCCAGATGGTACATGATGCCCCGAGACGGGTCACTGAAGGCTGCTCGATTGAGTGAACAAATCAAGGCACCTAAAATATGATAAAATTCCATCCAGTGCTGTAAAGCCCCTTATAATTGTTTATTTCAGAATTCGGAAAAGTACCTTTGAGTCAAAGACTCCTTTACAAAGGTTCCACATTACATAGAATAGTTACAGACAAACATTACAATAATTGTTACAGGGTAAAGGTTCAGTTTGTTACAGGAACAGTTAGGCTAACATTCAGGAACTATACTACACCCAAAACCTATAGTGCTTAGATTAGTAAAGCAACACTATAACGATGACAGGCCTATTGGGGGAGAGAATCTGTACAGCAAGGTTGCTGCATCAAGCAAGCTAAGCTAGACTTTTCCAAAGGAAACAAAACTGGTGAAAAACAAGACCATCCGGTGGTTTAATTTAAATAAAGGATACACATGCAGGAAATTTCTGCAAGATCAGACTGAACAGTGCTGAAGCTGTGAGAAACTCCACACCCTTTGAGGTGATGCTATATGTTCACCTAGGGTTTTGAAACAGTCGCTGTCGCAAAAATGACCCCAAAACGTTAAGCCACTATGCGAAATCACGAGCCACACAATATACCCTGTCAAATTATTTTACTGAACTATGTACTGTGGCTAAAAACTGCACAAATGGATTTCTACCTCTATGGCGTGGGAAACTTTACAAACCTTAGAAATGTGCTAAACACATTCATCAATGGACAGTGGTGAGTCAGCAAGCACAACTGCAGTAATGACCACTTGAACTTTATAGTCAACTGCCACACCTCCCCAGCTCTTAGCCAAACTTAAGTCACTGAACACTGATTTGCACTTGTGAAAAGCAGGAGCAAGTGGTCTACCTGAACATACTAACATACTAAAATGCCGGCAGAATAGGCCTAATGGTCTTTCGTGTCTGCTCGTTTGGTCAGCCCCCACCCTGGGTGCTGACCTTGCTGTCCCCCTCGCCTTCTCTGGCTTCTCCCTTCCCAGTTCCGGATATTCTTGCTGTATTGGATTTTGTTTCCAGAACCCTTCCCTGTACCTGTCCCACCCCTCTTGAACCCCTCCACTGTCTCTGCCTCCACCAGCCCCTAGGTTGCATTCCATGGCTCTACCACCTCTCAGTGAAGTAGCACCTCCTCCTTTCTCCCTGAATCTTCCCCTCCAGCTTCCACCCATGCCCTCTAGTGGCCTCCTCCTTCCTTCAAGCACCCTCACTGTTCCTCCCCTATTTACCCTCTTCATGTACCTGAAGACCTCTATCATGTCCCCCGGTCCCTTCTCTCTTCCAAAGTGTACATATTTAGCTCTTCGAGCTCTCCTCATAGGTCCTGTCCCCAAGCCCCAAATCATTTTGGTTGCCTCCTCTGGACCCTCTCCAGGAGGTTAATGTCCTCTTTAAGTGCGCGCTCCAAACTGCACGCAGTACCCAGGTGCGCCTCACCAAGCAGTTATACAGAGGGAGTATCACTCCTCCTTCTGGAGGTGATCCCCAGCGATGCATCCCAGCATCTGTTGGCCTTGGCTGCTGCCCTCCTACAAGTCTCAGAGTTGTTCATCTTGACATCCACCACCACCCCCAGGTCCCTCTCAGCCATTGAGACTTGTGACCCCCAGGGTGTACACTTGGCCTGGGTTTCAGCCCCAGGTGGAGTACCTTGCATTTCCTAGCATTAAACCTCAGCTTCACTTTCTAGACCATCTTTCCAAAGCCTCCAGGTCCCCTGCAGGGCCACCTCCCTCCTCCCCATCCACCACCGCCCCCAGTTTGAGTCATCTGCAAAGAGACTCATCTCACTCCTGATTCCTGTCCTTATGTCAGATACGTAGGCATTGAACAGAAGGGGTCCAAGGACTGATCCCTGTGGGACCCCACTAATGACCCTCCTTGTTGAAGAGACTAGAACAACGCAAGGCAAACAAGCATTAGTCAATGTTGAATGTTTGCTTGCTGGCATTAGCAGTGGAAGTGCAAGAGTTAGACAGATGCAGTATAGGAATGGCACTGAAGTACTGAACTGACGCCAACTCCACCCTCACCCTGCAGAGATGGACAGGCACTGGCGTGTGCCTTTAGGTTGTCACCCATGACGGTCACGACATTTCACCTCACCCTACCCTTCAGACACTGCCAAGGGTCGAGGTGTGCCTTGGGATGTTTGGGCCTTACGTTCACCTCATTCCATAAGAAAAATATGCTAACTCTGGGGAAAAGGGTCCAAGGTGCACCTCGATGATTGTCACTGGCTGGAGGGTGGCGCTGGGGGGGGGTGCGCAGTGGCATGAACATTACTGTCGACAATCCCAAGTAACACCTCGGACACCTATCGTTCCCTACAAGGTAGGGCGTTATGGTAGAAAACCCTAACGCCCTGGGTGTTTCCTGGTATTTTTACTCCAAGTTTTGCACATGGGCTTTTTGTGACCCCACCACATGAAGAGTGACACTATCACTTTGTTAGGCGAAAGGTGATTTTGCACAGTGACTGCGCCATTGGTACCACAGGTTCGGAAACACATTTCAAACAGGATGTGAAAAGTGACAGGTGTACTGTTCATGAGGAGGTGTAAAAGAATGGCATTGTTGAAAATCTGGAGTGAAAAATAAAAAAAAAAAACTGAAGTCACGAGCGTGCGTAGAAACTGTGCAATCTACAGCCGTATTGTAATTAGGTTTTTTTTTTTTTTTTTTTTTTTAAACACAGCAGATTTAACAGCCATTTTAACACCTCTGCTCATGAACAGTGTCACTGATTTTCTTAATGTGTCCCGAACACTGATTTCGCAAACTGACCGCGCCAATGTGCGCTACATGTGTGAAAACACAGTTTGAACGAGATGTGAAAAATGACAGCTGTACTGTTCATAAGGTGGCGTGGTAAAATGGCAATGTTGAAAATCTGGAGTGAATATTACAAATTCTCAAAGTTATGAGCATGCGTAGGAACATGGGGTTTTTGGGGGCCTACCTCATGAACTGTGACACTGTCGTTTCGTAAATCTATCCCGGAAGCTGGTTAGGCGCAGTGACTGCGAAATTACTTTTCGGGAACAAATAACAAAATGACAGTGACCGAGTTCATGTGGTGGGGTATGAAGAACCCCATGCTGAAAATTTGGTGAACAAATTCCCAAAAATGCCCAAGATATGCACCAAAGTTGAAAAATCCCTATTTATACCATTATTCAGCTTACCGGCATTTCTTCAGTTCGCGGTCAGCTTTGAAGAGTACAGACGAGTTCCCGGTCCACTGAAGATAGTCGCGCCGGCCTCCAGAGGCAAGTATAGGTTGAGGTAGGGCACTCAGAGGGTGGGCGTGGGTTGGGGAAGGGTCAAGACAGTCAGCGAGGGACCATCTTTTACGTACTAAAATGCCAGCAGAATAGGCCTAACGGTCTTTTGTGTCTGCTCATTTGGTTAGTCCCCACCCTGGGAGCTGACTTTGCTGCCCCCCTCTCCTTCTCTGGCTTCTCCCTTCCCAGTCCCGGATATTCTCGCTGCACTGAATTTTGTTTCCAGAACCTTTCCCCTGTACCTGTCCCACCCCTTCTTGAACCCCTCCACCGTCTCTGCTTCCACCAGCCCCCGGGCAGCGCATTCCATGGCTAAACCACCCTCTCAGTGAAGTAACACCTCCTCCTTTCTCCCCTGAATCCCCCAAGCTTCCACCCATGACCTCTAGTTGCCCCCCCTTAATTCCTTCGGAGCACCCCGACTACTCCTCCCCTATTTACCCCCTTCATGTACCTGAAGACCTCTATCATGTCCCCCCGGTCCCTGCTCTCTTCCAATGTGTACATATTTAGCTCTTTGAGCCTCTCCCCATAGGTCCTATCCCCCAAGCCCCAAATCATTTTGGTTGCCCTCCTCGGGACCCTCTTCAGGAGTTCAATGTCCCTATTTAAATGTGGCCTCCAAAACTGCATGCAGTACTCAGAGACTTAGGCGTTGAACAGGAGGGGCCCATGGACTGATCCCTGAAAGACCCCTCTAATGACCCACCTTGGGGATGAGACTATCCCGCCAACCACGACCCTCTGGGTCTGGTAGTGGAGCCAACTGCCTATCCATCTGGTTCCCCACCCCCATTTCTCCCAGCTTATCCAACAAGCCCCCGTCAGGAACAGAGTCAAACGCCTTGCTGAAGTCAAGGAAGAGGACATCCACTGGTCTACCCAAGTCCAAGGCACTCGTCACCCAGTCATAGAACTCCACAAAGTTTGTCTGACACAGTTACCTCGGGACGAATCCATGCTGTCCATCATCCAGGCACCCCAACTTTTCCAGGTCCCCCCCCCCCCGTTTCTCCTTGACAATGCCCTCCATCAACTTGCCCACCACTGATGTCAGGCTGATGGGCCTGTAATTCCCTGCCACCTCCTTGCTCCCCTTGTGGACAGACACGATATGCGCCACCTTCCAGTCCTGGGGCACCCACCCTGTCCTCAGAGAGATGCTGAAGAGCTCTGCCAGGGGTTTCGCCAGGACATCCGCCAGTTCCTTCAGCACTCTGGGATGCAATTTATCCGGCCCCGGTGCTTCTCAGTCTTAAGGGACCTGAGGGCTTCCTCACTCTCTGCCGTGATTTCCACCTCCGCTACCTCATTCCCCTGCTTTGCCTTCCCCACCTGCCAGTGATGCCCCTCCCAGACCTGCCAATCGGTAAGGCCCCCACCCAGTTTCACCATCTCCCATGTATGATGCAGCCCCCCATTTTCCTTGGTGAAAACTGAGGCGAAGAACTCATTTAGTACTCAGCCTGCTGCCCCGGTCTTGTGCCCATCCCTCCCGTTTTAATCCTGCCACTCTGCCCCTTCACTCTTTGTTTTTCCCCAATGTATCTAAAGAACCCCTTGTTCCCTCTCCTAATTTCCATGGCCAGGTTCTGCTCCTTCCTTGCCTTAGCCACCCTCACCACCCTAGTGGCCCTTCTGGCCATCAGCTCATACTCCCCTCGATCCCTTTCACGCCTTGAGCACTTAAATTGCCTATAGGCTGCCTTCTTCCCCCGCACCACCTCCTGAACCTCCCTGGTCCACCAGCAGGGTTTCTGGGCCCTGCCGCATTTTCGTCTTACTCTTGCGCAGGTGCTGGTAGCATCCTGAACCCCCCTCCTGATTTCCCACCTACTGTCAGCGTCCACATCTGGCCCAATACCATCCAAATGCTCCTTAAGGATCCTTCCCATTTCCTTGAAATCCGCCCCCCTGAAGTCGGTTACTTCCGTCTTTGTGCAGCCTTCTACCCCTCCTAGGTTCAGGCAGAACCAAACTGTGGCATGGTCGCTCCCCGCCAACGGATCCCTTACCTCCAGGCCCCCAATCTGGTCACTGTCTGCCAGGACCACATCCAGTAACCGCACCTCCCTGGTCGGTTCCCCCACCTGCTGAGTTAGGAACGAGTCCTGAAAGACATACAACAACCTCTGTTCACTGGCCACCGAGGATGTCAGGGGATGTAAGGGACCCATTGGAGGGGAGTGACCATGCCACGGTCTGGTTCTGCCTGGACCTAGGAGGGGTAGAAGGCTGCACAAAGACGGAAGTAACCGACTTCAGGGGGGTGGATTTTAAGGAAATTGGAAGGATCCTTAAGGAGCATTTGATGGGATTGGTCAGACATGGACGCTGACAGTAGGTGGGAAATCATCAGGAGGGGTGCAGGATGCTACCAGCACCTGTGCAAGAGTAAGACGAAATACGGTAGGGGCCCAAACCCTGTTGACCATAGGGAGGTCCAGGAGGTGGTGCGAAAGAAAAGCAGCCTATAAGAAATTCAAGTGCTCAAGGAGTGAAAGGGATCGAGGAGTATGAGCTGTTGGCTAGAAGGCCACTAGAGTGGTGAGGGCGGCTAAGGCAAGGAAGGAGCAGAACCTGGCCAGGGAAATTAGGAGAGGGAAAAAGGGGTTCTTTAGATACATTGGGGAAAGACTAAGGGTGAAGGGGCAGATTAGCAGGATTAAATCAGGGGAGAGATGGGCACAAGACCCAGAGGAGCAGGCTGAGGTACTAAATGAGTACTTCACCTCAGTTTTCACCAGGGAAAATGGGGATGCTGCATCATACATGGGAGGAGACAGAGATAATGAGGGAGGGGGGACCCTTACCAATCGGGCAGGTCTGGGGAGGGGGCATCACTGGCAGGTGGGGGAGGGCTAAGCAGGGAGAAGAGGTACTGGAAGTGAAATCACAGCAGAGAGTGAGGGAAGCCTCAGCCCCTTAAGATGGAGAAAGCACGGGCCGGATAAATTACATCCTAGAGTGCTGAAGGAACTTGCAGATGTCCTGTGAAACCCCTGGCAGAGCTTTTCACCATCTCTCTGAGGACAGGGTGGGTGCCCCAAGACTGGAAGGTGGCGCATGTAGTGCCTATCCACAAGGGGGGATCAAGGGAGGTGGCAGGGAACTACAGGCCTGTCAGCCTGACATCAGTGGTGGGCAAGGTGATGGAGGGCATTGTCAAGGAGTGGCTAGGGGGGCCCTGGATAAGTCAGGGTGCCTGGACGATAGACAGCATGGATTCATCCCGGGGAAATCGTGTCAGACAAACCTGGTGGAGTTCTATGACTGGGTGACAAGTGCCTTGGACCTGGGTAGACCAGTGGATGTCCTCTTTCTGGACTTCAGCAAGGCATTTGACTCTGTTCCTCACGGAAGCCTGTTAGATAAACTAGGAGAAATAGGTGGAAACCAGATGATCCGATGGATAGCAATTGGCTCCAGGACCGGACCCAGAGGGTGTAGTTGGTGGGATAACTCTTCCCCAAGGAGGGTCGATCAGTGGGTCCCACAGGGATCAGTCCTTGGGCCCTTCTGTTCAACGCCCACGTATCTGACATAAGGACAGGAATCAGAGGAGATGAGTCTCTTTGCAGATGACTCGAAACTGGGGGCAGTGGTGGATGGGGAGGAGGGGAAGGTGGCCCTGCAGGGGGACCTGGAGGCTCTGGAAAGATGGTCTAGAAAGTGGAAGCTGAGGTTTAATGCAGGGAAATGCAAGGTACTCCATCTGGGGGCCAGAAACCCAGGCCAAGTGTACACCCTGGGAGGTGAAATACTACAAGTCTCAATGGCTGAGAGGGACCTGGGGGTGGTGGTGGATGTCAAGATGAACAACTCTGAGACTTGTAGGAGGGCAGCAGCCAAGGCCAACAGGATGCTGGGATGCATCACTAGGGGGATCACCTCCAGAAGGAGGGAAGTGATACTCCCCCTGTATAACTGCTTGGTGAGGCCGCACCTGGAGTACTGCGTGCAGTTTTGGAGGCCGCACTTAAAGAGGGACATTAACTCTCCTGGAGAGGGTCCAGAGGAGGGCAACCAAAATGATTTGGGGCTTGGGGGACAGGACCTATGAGGAGAGGCTCGAAGAGCTAAATATGTACACTTTGGAAGAGAGAAGGGACCGGGGGGACATGATAGAGGTCTTCAGGTACATGAAGAGGGTAAACAGGGGAGGAACAGTGAGGGTGCTTCGAAGGAAGGAGGAAGGGGCCACTAGAGGGCATGGGTGGAAGCTGGAGGGGGGAAGATTCAGGGGAGAAAGGAGGAGGTGCTACTTCACTGAGAGGGTGGTAGAGCCATGGAATGCACTACCTAGGGGGCTGGTGGAGGCAGAGACAGTGGAGGGGTTCAAGAAGCAAAATCCAATGCAGCAAGAATATCCGGAACTGGGAAGGGAGAAGCCAGAGAAGGCGAGGGGGACAGCAAGGTCAGCACCCAGGGTGGGGGCTGACCAAACGAGCAGACACGAAAGACCATTAGGCCTATTCTGCTGGCATGTTAGTATGTTAGTATGTCAGTCTCCCAGTCCGTTCCTGGCATGTTTAAGTCCCCCAACACCACCACCCTTCCCCTGCCCAATCTGCAGTGTCTCCCAATATCTGCCACCAGACTCTCCTCCAGCTCCTCCACCAGGGCAGGGGGTCTATACACCACTCCTATTTTATCCTCTTGCCCCCCCCCCTTGTTATCAAGGTGACCCAAATCGCCTCCACAGTTCCCTCCACTTCCTCTACTCCCCCTATGCCAATGCAGTTTTTGACTATTATTGCTACCCCTCCTCCCCTTTCCTCCCCCCTGTCCTTCCTGAACATGGTGTAACCCTCCAAGTTCTTACAGGTCATTTTTTTTTCTTTTGGTTTGTTTTTTTTAAAGATACCGCAGGACTTTTGCTACACTGGGGTGGGCTCCCAGCGTGGCAGCTGGAAGGTTGTTGAGGGCAGTGCAGCCAAGGGGATTAGGCAGTAGCCATACAGACTATTGCCCACTGGGGTGGGCTACTAGCGTGGCACATGGAAGTCTGTTGGGGGTGCAGCAAAGCAGGCGGGGATTGGGCACTGTCGGCCATTCAGTGTGGGGCGCGCATAAGCACTGGGGTGGACTCCCAGCGTGCTACCTGTTACAGTGGGGGACGGGGCTGTCTATGACAGCTGTTTCAGTGCAGTGCCGACTTGTGGGCACTTTGCAGCAGTTTTTCGCTTTCAACTGTACACCACTGCAGTTGAACGGCTGTCATAGACAGCTCAGACATTCATTGGCGTGGTGCGGCCGCGCCTGCAAAAGACAGCAGGGCATCGGAAGTGGGGGAGGCACACCTACGAAAACTCATACGGTGGCACTATGTTTCTTGCACATGCATGCAAGCAAACAAAAAAATAATCAGGAGAACTCCATTAGCAAACCACAGCAGTTAGAGGTGCAATTTCTCAAAATGGTTAGTTTTAAGTTCAGCAGGCTATAACAAAAACTATGGAATAATAATCACTATTGTGAGGGGGAATTATCAAACCATGGGAACGTTCACAGAAATTCTAATGTTTAGGGTTGCAAACTGCAGGCCTTGCAATATTCTTTATAGTAAAAGTCAGAAATGTTTAGAACACAATTTGGCTACTGGCACCTTGTACACTGGACTGAAAAAGTACACAAAGCTTCACTCTTAAAATTACATACTAACATACTAAAATGCCAGCAGAATAGGCCTAATGGTCTTTCGTGTCTGCTCGTTTGGTCAGCCCCCACCCTGGGTGCTGACCTTGCTGTCCCCCTCACCTTCTCTGGCTTCTCCCTTCCCAGTTCCGGATATTCTTGCTGCATTGGATTTTGCTTCCTGAACCCTTCCCCTGTACCTGTCCCACCCCCTCTTGAACCCCTCCACTGTCTCTGCCTCCACCAGCCCCCTAGGTAGTGCATTCCATGGCTCTACCACCCTCTCAGTGAAGTAGCACCTCCTCCTTTCTCCCCTGAATCTTCCCCCCTCCAGCTTCCACCCATGCCCTCTAGTGGCCCCCTCCTCCTTCCTTCGAAGCACCCTCACTGTTCCTCCCCTATTTACCCTCTTCGTGTACCTGAAGACCTCTGTCATGTCCCCCCGGTCCCTTCTCTCTTCCAAAGTGTACATATTTAGTTCTTCGAGCCTCTCCTCATAGGTCCTGTCCCCCAAGCCCCAAATCATTTTGGTTGCCCTCCTCTGGACCCTCTCCAGGAGGTTAATGTCCCTCTTTAAGTGCGGCCTCCAAAACTGCACGCAGTACTCCAGGTGCGGCCTCACCAAGCAGTTATACAGAGGGAGTATCACTTCCCTCCTTCTGGAGGTGATCCCCCTAGCGATGCATCCCAGCATCCTGTTGGCCTTGGCTGCTGCCCTCCTACAAGTCTCAGAGTTGTTCATCTTGACATCCACCACCACCCCCAGGTCCCTCTCAGCCATTGAGACTTGGTATTCCCCAGGGTGTACACTTGGCCTGGGTTTCTGGCCCCAGGTGGAGTACCTTGCATTTCCTGCATTAAACCTCAGCTTCCACTTTCTAGACCATCTTTCCAGAGCCTCCAGGTCCCCTGCAGGGCCACCCTCCCTCCTCCCCATCCACCACTGCCCCCAGTTTCGAGTCATCTGCAAAGAGACTCATCTCACTCCTGATTCCTGTCCTTATGTCAGATACGTAGGCGTTGAACAGAAGGGGCCCAAGGACTGATCCCTGTGGGACCCCACTAATGACCCTCCTTGGGGAAGAGATTATCCCACCAACTACGACCCTCTGGTCCGGGTCCTGGAGCCAATTGCCTATCCATCGGATCATCTGGTTTCCCACCCCCATTTCTCCTAGTTTATCCAACAGGCCCCGTGAGGAACAGAGTCAAATGCCTTGCTGAAGTCCAGAAGAGGACATCCACTGGTCTACCCAGGTCCAAGGCACTTGTCACCCAGTCATAGAACTCCACCAGGTTTGTCGGACACGATTTCCGGATGAATCCATGCTGTCTATCGTCCAGGCACCCTGACTTATCCAGGGCCCCCCTAGCCACTCCTTGACAATGCCCTCCATCATCTTGCCCACCACTGATGTCAGGCTGACAGGCCTGTAGTTCCCTGCCACCTCCTTGATCCCCCTTGGATGGGCACTACATGTGCCACCTTCCAGTCTTGGGGGCACCCACCCTGTCCTCAGAGAGATGGTGAAAAGCTCTGCCAGGGTTTCGCCAGGACATCTGCAAGTTCCTTCAGCACTCTAGGATGTAATTTATCCGCCCCTGTGCTTTCTCCGTCCTTAAGGGAGCCGAGGGCTTCCTCACTCTCTGCTGTGATTTCCACTTCCAGTACCTCTTCTCCTGCTTAGCCCTCCCCCACCTGCCAGTGATGCCCCCTCTCCCCAGACCTGCCGATTGGTAAGGGTCCCCCATCTCTGTCTCCTCCCATGTATGATGCAGCATCCCTATTTCCCGGTGAAAACTGAGGTGAAGTACTCATTTAGTACCTCAGCCTGCTCCTCTGGGTCTTGTGCCCACTCTCTGATTTAATCCTGCTAATCTGCCCTTCACCCTTCGTCTTTCCCCAATGTATCTAAAGAACCCTTTTCCTCTCCCACTTCCCTGGCCAGGTTCTGCCTCCTTCCTTGCCTTACGCCCCTCACCACTCTAGTGGCCCTTCTAGCCAACAGCTCATACTCCCCTCGATCCCTTTCACTCCTTGAGCACTTGAATTTCTTATAGGCTGCTTTCTTTCCCCGCACCACCTCCTGGACCTCCCTGGTCCACCAACAGGGTTTTTGGGCCCTACCGCATTTTCGTCTTACTCTTGCACAGGTGCTGGTAGCATCCTGCACCCCTCTCCTGATGATTTCCCACCTATCAGCGTCCATGTCTGACCCAATCCCATCCAAATGCTCCTTAAGGATCCTTCCCATTTCCTTAAAATCCACCCCCCTGAAGTCGGTTACTTCCGTCTTTGTGCAGCCTTCTACCCCTCCTAGGTCCAGGCAGAACCAGACTGTGGCATGGTCACTCCCGCCAATGGGTCCCTACCTCCAGGCTCCCCAATCTGGTCACTGTCTGCCAGGACCACATCCAGTACCGTGCCTCCTGGTCGTGTTCCCTCACCTGCTGAGTTAGGAACGGCCTTGAAAGACATCCAACAACCTCTGTTCCCTGGTCACAGAGGAGGTCATAGTCTCCCAGTCTGTTCCTGGCATGTTTAAGTCCCTAACACCACCACCTTTCCTCTGCCCAGTCTGCAGTGTCTCCTAACATCTGCCACCAGACTGTCCTCCAGCTCCTCCGCCAGGGCAGGGGTCTATACACCACTCCTATTTTTACTCTCTTGCCCCCTTGTTATCAAGGTGACCCAATCGCTCCACGGTTCCCTCCGCCTCCTCAACTCCCCTATGCCAATGCAGTTTTTACTATCATTGCTACCCCTCCTCCCCTTCCCTCCCCCCTGTCCTTCCTGAACATAGTGTAACCCTCCAGGTTCAGGTCCCAGTCATGTCTTGCAGTGGCCCAAGTCTCAGTGACCGCTGCCACATCCACTGCTCCCTCAGTTAACATCGCCTGGAGCTCAGGCATTTTATTACCCAAGCTCCTGGCATTTAGCAGGGCTACCTTCCACCCTTTCCCTATAGTTCCATTTCCCCTGCTCGTGTTCCCTTGGGGATTCTGTTTTCTCCTGGTCTGCACTTTGCCAGTTGGTCTTTTCCTGCAATCCTCCTGGTCCCCAAGGGGGTGGAGACAGAGTCCCTCCTTTATCGGCATCCCCTTGACTGCCTTTTCTCCCATCCCACCCCCTTCACAAGTTTAACCCCAGTTTTCACCAATGAACTCCTCCATTTTCAACTTAAGGATTTCCCTACTCTCCAAATTGAGATGTAGTCTATCTCTAGCATACAGCTCCTTATCCTCCCAGGTCTCCCCAATCCCCATCAACCCATACCCTCTGGCCTCACACCACTCCCTGAGCCACTGGTTTATCTCCTAATTTTCTTTTGTGTTCCCCACTCAGCCCTTAGCACTGGCAGGATTTCTGAGAAGGACTGTGCATCCTATGTCATGACAGACCTGGCGAGCTCCTGAATCTTGCCTGTATCTCTAGCTCGCTATTTCCCTCAATGTCATTTGTGCCCAGGTGGACCAGTATGTCTGGGGAACCCCCCCTAGTCCTTTGCCAACTGATATACCTCGTGCTTAGCCCTGTGCACCGTTAGTCCAGGGAAGCATCTTGTTCTAACTGGCCAGGCTTCTCCCTCCCTATCCCATTTGATACCCCTGATCATAGAATCCCCCAGCAGGAGCACTCTGACCACTCCTTTTCCTCCATTTCCCCCTTCCATGTCCCTCATCCTTTCTACCGCCCCTCCACCCAGCTGGCTCCTTGTTCCTCCCCCTATCTGGGTGCCACATGCCACCCCCTCCTTATTTACCATGGCCACCCCCTCCCCTCCAATCCTATGCCTCTCCTCCTCCTGAGTATCCTTCTGTACCTTGCTAATTCCCCCCTCACTGCTCGCAACTGGTCCTTCTCCCCCATCTGCTAAACTAGCCTGGCTCATCCTCCCTTCCTTCCTGTCTCCATTTAGTTCCTCCTTGCTCATCGTGCTCCCCTGGCCTAAACCCTCAGCTCTCTTTACTGAATCCTCCTTGTACTTCTGGTCCTTCTTTACCTTTCCTCCCAACTGGTCCTTCTCCTTTTGCTTTCCTCTCTTCCCCTGCTCCGATTTACTACTCCCCCATTCTCCGCATTCCAGGTCCCCCCTGTTCTTCCTGCTATCTGCCCCTGCCTCCTGCCCCCACTCCCACACCCTTTCAGTCTCTAACCACCTCTGTCGTGGCTACATCCCCCCATCCTTGAGCAGAAGAAGAGAACTGAAGTGGTTACTAAGTATAAGGTCTGATCCACCTCCCTGCCTTGCTTCCTTCTGTCCAGCACTGGCTATCCGCCTAGCACACCCTTTTACAATTTCCAAAATGTCAGCTAAGCTGGCTGCAAGGAGTGGAGACCATCTGTTTCTGGAACCAGGCAGTAAGGCTTACGGTTTAAAAAAAAAAAAAAAAAAAAGGCAAAACTTTAAAAATCCTTACTGGGCAGAAACATCTTTGCTGTCAGTACAAATCCCTGGTACTGTGATCCACTCTAGTGAGATTTGCTCCCGTAATGCTGTTTTCGTGGCAGTGCTGCCCCCCCGGGCAGCACTCTTTAGCTCCTCCTCCTCCAGCTCACTCTTAAAGCAAATTAATGAAGTTGGTCATGCCAACATCAGAACACTGTCCTCTGAAATGTTCAACTTTGTCAGGTTTATATGCCATGAAATCCCCCACCGAAAAATAAACTCAAACTGGTTTTATAACTGTAAATCTTTATCTGCCCTTAGAAATGTGGTGGTGTTTTTTTAGAAAGCTACTATATTCAAAGACAAACAAACAGTACACATTGCTTGGGGAGGGGAGCATTTCCATAACATTCTCATGTACACTTAAAACCCTCAATTCCTCAGACTTGCAACAATCAGATTTGTGGGAAGGAACAGCTACATGTTGCTGCCCTGGGGGCAGGGGACAAAATCCATCAATAGGGGTAAATGGGAGGTGGAGCACGGGGGTGCTGCACTGGGGGCAGCGCTGCCAGTGGGTGAAATCCACCAATAAGATTAAGCTGGAGGAGGAGCTAAAGGGTGCTGCCCCGAGAACAGCATTACGGGAACAAATCACACTCGAGCATTTGATCTTGGGCTGACATTTCGTGAATGCATCACATCATGCTGTGACACATACTAAGGGGGACTTCATTTTAAATGAGCCTGTGGCTCAACCAGGAGTGTACATATCCCCCTGTTCATTATGAACTGAACTATTTTACTATTACTAGAATTGTCAAAGCTTTAAACGCTGACCCTCCCACACTGTCTCAAACGGAAGTATTAAAGATCAGCACTATCCATATATACACTGTTAACCCATGCTGGAATGACAGTGTCCATTTCAAGGGTTTTAAGAACAAGAACCGAACAGAGAAAAGTTGTGCTACTCCAATAGATACAAGGTCAATTTTCCATTTAACAGAAAAACAGGAATGTCATTTTTTGATGACCATTTAGGAATCAGTTTGTTCATGTAAAATCTCTATTTGCATCACTTTGTCATGTGAAACACCCTCACACCAGCGTTTGTGCAAAACAAAAACAAAAAACTTGTTTTGAACCAAATATTTGTACAAAACATGCAGTTACCCCCAATTTTGGGAAACATTTTGTCAAGCCAATCTGACCATTCTCGAAAATGGAAAATCCTCAGCCCTACAGATCCATAAAGTAGTGTCCTAATACTGCATTGTTGGCCGTGTTACCCACCTATTTCCAGAGGCTGGAACGTGCCATTATTCACGGACAGCAGCAAATTTTTTTTTTCAATAAGCAGTGTCAGTGGCTCAGCAGGCTGCAGACTCACCTCTGGGGCCAGAAGATCGGAAGGCTGTGGGTTCTATCCCAACACCAGGCACTTGGGTTAAATCCCAATACTGACACTGTAGTGCAGCACAAGGGAGGTACTGCACTTCTAAGGCACTGCCTTTCAGATGAGACATTAAACAGAGGTCCCATCTGCCTGTTCTGGTGGTAGTTTAGGTGGATGTTAAAGATCCAATGGCACTTCTCAAAAAGGGTAGGAGAATTTCGCCGGTGTCCTGGCCAAATTTCCCCCATTCACTAAAAATACCACCAACAGCTTAATCTGGTTCCATGTCAGATGGCATCCATCTGTATCCTCCTACCCCTTCCCCCAGAACGAGGCAGAACTGTCTAGTCCTCTTTTCCCGGTCAACTAAACGTCTTAAGACTTCCATCACCCACTGCTAATACACATTTGTACCACTAGAAAGCACCTCGTTCACACTCAGTTAACACTTCCGAACACATTTCCACATGGAAAAGCCACATACATAATCATACAAGCCTCTTTACTAAGTATTACTACAAACTTCAAAGAAAAAAAAACCTAGGATAATGACAGAGAGACCACCAGCTTTTTTAAAATACATACGCATGATAGTAATTATCTGTCAGATGGTTCACAATTCTCAGCAGTAAGTTTGTCTTGTGAGTATAATGTACTCTCTTCAGTCTCGTACTTAATTCATGCGAAAATCATATTGCCATGTATAGGGATCTGGGGGTGGTGGTGGATATCAAGATGAACAACTCTGAGACTTGTAGGAGGGCAGCAGCCAAGGCCAACAGGATGCTGGGATGCATCGCTAGGGGGATCACCTCCAGAAGGAGGGAAGTGATACTCCCTCTGTATAACTGCTTGGTGAGGCCGCACCTTGAGTACTGCGTACAGTTTTGGAGGCCACACTTAAAGAGGGACATTAACCTCCTGGAGAGAGTCCAGAGGAGGGCAACCAAAATGATTTGGGGCTTGGGGGACAGGACCTATGAGGAGAGGCTCGAACAGCTAAATATGTACACATTGGAAGAGAGAAGGGACCGGGGGACAATGATAGAGGTCTTCAGGTACATGAAGAGGATAATTAGGTGAGGAACAGTCAGGGTGCTTCGAAGGAAGGAGGAAGGGCCACTAGAGGGCATGGGTGGAAGCTGGAGGGGGGAAGATTCAGGGGAGAAAGGAGGAGGTGCTACTTCACTGAGAGGGTGGTGGAGCCATGGAATGTACTGCCTAGGGGGCTGGTGGAGGCAGAGACAGTGGAGGGGTTCAAGAGGGGGTGGGACAGGTACAGGGGAAGGGTTCTGGAAGCAAAATCCAATGCAGCAAGAATATCCGGAACTGGGAAGGGAGAAGCCAGAGAAGGCAAGGGGGACAGCAAGGTCAGCACCCAGGGTGGGGGCTGACCAAATGAGCAGACACGAAAGACCGCTAGGCCTATTCTGCTGGCATTTTAGTATGTTAGTAGAGAGAGTCAGCTAGCACGTTATCACTTAACACAATATACGCAAGAAAAAGGAACCAACCATGTATTACATACAGAATACATGGGCAACTGTAAAATGATAATTTAATACATACCCAAGGTGCAGAATGCTACATAAACCCCCAAGGGCAAGGCCCGGGAGGCTTATCAAAGCATCCCACACCAAGAGCGTGTATTAAATTTGCTTTCTTACTCATCTCCATGTGTCATTTTATGCAACTGCTGGAGACTTTTTTTTTTTTTTTTTTTTTTTTTTTAAACCAGCTACTGTATTACAAATAAAGCATTTGAAAAACGAGCATGTGTATTTTACTATCATATTTCTTATTTATAGACAACTACTAATTTCAAACAAACTAGTATTTCAGGACGGTTAATTTAAAAACTATGTTTTTCCTTTTAATTTTGCCAGCAGAGGAGCAGAGTTCAGAGGTCACCACAGTGTCAGCTAGAGAGAAAGCAAAATACAGGCTACGTTACAGCGCATCCTGGAGAAGAGTGACAGTATTTGATGGTTTGCAGCTTTGAAGACACTGAATGTGTAAGCTGATGCCTTGATGGGGTGAGCGAACAGACGAAAAAGACTGCGACAGCAGTGTTTTAAACCGTAATTGTTCAGTTGTGGGACGTGCTGTGCGGCTGAGTGAGAGCAAGCTGTCCACTGGAAACGCTGGCACATGTTTGCGGTTATAATGGTGAATTATAATCACCTTTTCCAATGGAAAACAGTACCCAGTTACACATATAATTATGTATCCTTGCCCGTGAAGAACTCTATAGTAATTTCACCTCCTGAAGCAGAGGGCAGAAGTCACGAGCGTAAATCCTGCTCCCATATTCATGAGATAAATTGCTATACACAGGCAGCTACACGCAATTCAGTAATACATGGTTCCCTATATATTATTCTATTTATATACCACCTTAACTAGGAGCGTTGACCTGCAATTTCAAGTTCCCCTCAACACACACTCCCCTATTTCCTACTAGGAGTCACTGGAAACTTCGATACTTCTGGATCAGCAAGTGGCTTGTACAAAGATGGAATTCTACACAAGCTTTCAGGATCTCACAGGTCCCTTCTTCACCTTCTTTCCAAATCAGGAATGTGCCATCTATATAATCAGAGGTTCACTGATAATTTATATGGGTGGTTTAAAAAAAAAAAAAAATCTTCTAGACAGGCCATGAAAAGGTTTCCTATTAACTTTTGTCAAACAACTTTGAACGAATACTGAACAGAGCGAGAGGCACTGCACTGTAATCCCCGCCCCATTTAAATTCAATTTCTAACCACAAAATATTTAACTTCAAAACTTTCTTTATACCTTGTGTATATGATACATGTGTATGATAACAGACTATGGCCTAACTGAGCTCAGTTGTGACCCCTACGTTCCTGGCTTGGGTGGACTTCCTAACCTGTGAATGTGCGGCAGAGTATTTCAGGGACCTAAATAAATGGCGGAAAAACAAACAGAAGAATAAACTGCTGGACATGTGAAGCAGTAATGGTAAAATACACTACTTTGGTTACAAAAACCACCAAGTACAGTGATGGTGGTAGTGATGGGGATTGGGTGCTAACAGTGCCTCTAACAAAAATCACATAACCTGTTTTCCCAATTATAGTAGCACTACTATGTCACAAAATACCTTGCTGTGCGTATATGTATGCATATATATGTATTAGTATGCTTATGAAACCTGTAAATGTTGAAAATACCATGGCACTAGGAGTTTACAATGGTAAAAAGTACTAGGTGACTATTATAGAAATTAAGTTAGCTGTACTATTTAAAATGCATGTAAATTGCTGTAAACTGAACAAGGCTACAATCTCATGCTGATTTGCATATATCCCATGATGCTTTGCATTATGGAAGTACGTATGATGTTTTATTTCTTTGAGATTTGATTTTTTGTCAGTGCCCTTTGGGGTAACATTTTCAGTCATTCTGCATTGAGGTTCTTTGTCTATAGCTTTTTTTTTTTTTGAGCCCCCATTACTCAAGCAAACAAGGCCTACATAGAAATCAAGGGTTTTCACTAGAAATGTTTAGATCAGAGATCAGTGTCAGTAGGTGCTGGCTAAGTGCAGAGAAAGGACATACATAGCCCCTTGCTGCAAACTGATGTACTGAAGAAGGAATGATATTGCTGAAGCTTATTTCCGGTATTTTGAATAAACATCACAGAGACTGTGTGCTGAACCTGAAGTTTGGTGTCTGGTCCATCTGTTATATATCCCACAACCTCTCCAATCACTCTGTGCAGTATCCTTATCTACTGCGTTTGCCATGCTAGCCGGCTTGATTCAGTCTTTTGATTTTTTGTTTTAATGCTTTATTTAGTACAAGCACTACCACCACAATGTCTCATTAGGGTTGACGTTTTGTAACAAGTGCTTTTAAAAAGGTATGGAAACAAGCCTTGCAAATAGAACAGCTCATCTGTTCACTGTCTTTCTCGAACAGTAACCAGCTGTAAATGTTTAGCCACCTTTGCTTTTTTTTTTTTTTTTTTTATATAAGAGTAGCTGCAGGCTGGTGCAGTGTGTTTTGTCTGGTTCATCAATTATTAATTCTTGTGGCTAGAGTCCTGGTGCAGGGTCTCCTACATCTACTACTCAGTCTTCGACATGTAGCCCGTTTTCCGGTACTTGTTCCTCTGGGGCTTCTTGCCCATTTGGATACTTTTTCCGCCAAAGCAATAAGGAAGCATGTTGTGCCCCATCGAGATTGTTTTTTTTGTGTGTTTTTTTTTTTTTTACCCAAGTTCATGGTACACAAAACCAGGCTACATACATTCCCACCCCTTTAGCTGTTTCCCCAGTTTTTAGTTCTTTTTTTGTTGTTAATAAACTCCAGCTGACACAGCCAGGTAATGGACCTTTTGCTTCTTACACAGCAGTCTTCTTCCATGCAAAAGTTTTGAGGTCTCTCTCTGTATATCTATATATAAAAATATGCAGCTTTTCTTGGGACAAGCAGAGGTAAGGTACCTTCCCACCTCAGTGTTCTAAACAAAACAAAAAAAGTTTTCTGGCAGCAACTGCTTTGTAGTTTGTGCAGTTTCCTCCTTCCAGCATCAAGATTTTTTTTTTTTTTTAATTTTACCCTGGCTAATAGTCAGATGGTAGGAAAGTTCAGCCATTCAAGTGTTGCAAGTTTAAAGTCTGCATGCTGTATGGGGACTCACTTGGTATAGGTACTGGTAGCTCGAGAAACTGTAGAGCCACTGAGTTGGTAATTTGGCCTAGAAAAGACAGCTGTGATGATGGGGAAGGGACCACATATCACTAGAGCAGGTATCTTTGGGTGGGTGGTTGGGTGCACACGGTGTGGTGCGGCCATGATACTGGACTGGGCTTGGATGTTTGGGGGATGCTCACTGTGCTACCAGCTGGCAAAGCTTGAGGAGGTAGAGAGGATCCAAAGGCAGCTGGGGGGTGCTGGGAGGGGAGGATTGGAGAGGTAGGAGGCAAGCGGTCACCTACATGGAAGCAGTAGGTGCTGGGGCCTCCCAAGCTGGGGGAGGAGTGAAGAGAGATGCTCACACTAGGGGAGAAGGGAAGGGAAGGAGGGTACACAGTGGGCTCTAGGGGACCCTGGCGGGTGGGGCCCAAAAGGCTGAAGTTTCCACAGCAGTAGGCAAAAGATTGAGGGTGTCCAAAGGAAACCGAGAGGATACATAGATACATAGATACATACAGTGTCGGCAGATAAGGGCCTATGGCCTACCTAGTCTGCCCATTTGAGCTTGTAAGTTCAGTTTGTTTTCCTAGAAGTCTATTTCCCCTTACCCCTGACCTCTAGAAATCCTTTATGTCTATCCCATGCATTCTTAAATCCCGTGATTGTTTCAGCCCCCACCACTTCCTCTGGCAGGGTGTTCCACTTGTCCACCACCCGCTCTGTGAAGAAATTCTTTCTCATGTTTCCTCTGAATCGTCCTCCCTCCAACTTCATCCCATGCCTCTAGTCCTGAAACATCTTTTTGCTTAAAATAGTGTTTTCCTGCACCCTGTTCCTCCCTGTAAGATACTTGTATGTCTCTATCATATCCTCTCTCCTCCTCTCCTCCAGGGAGTACATGTTCAGTTCCTTCAACCTGTCTTCATAGGACTTGTGATGCAACCCATGCACCATCTTTGTTGCCCTCCTCTGAACCTTCTACCCTATGTCCTTACGTAGGTATGGTCTCCGGAACTGTACACTGTACTCCAGGTGGGGCCTCACTAGTGTCTTGTATAGTGGAATTATGACCTCCCTTTTCCTGCTGGTGATGCCCCCTGCCTATACATCCCAGCATCCTATTTGCTTTACCTGATGCCTTGTCACACTGTTTCCTACCTTGAGGTCATCAGAGATGACAACCCCAAGATCCCTTTCCTGCTTGGTGCATGCTATATCCTCACCCCCAACTGATATATTGTGCCAGGTTTTTGTGCCCCATATGCATTATCTTGCACTTTTGCATTGAATTTCAACTGCCAAACCCTTGACCATTCTTCAAGTTTCTGCAGGTCCTTCTCATTCTGTCTACCCTCTGGTGTGTCTACTCTGTTACAGAGCTTTGTGTCATCAGCGAACAGTGAAATTCTGCCTTCTGTATCCTATGCAATGTCACTGATGAAGATGTTGAATAGGACCGTCCCAGCACTGATCCCTGTGGTACCCCACTGGTCACTCTTCCTCTGTGGAGTGACAGCCATTTACCACCACCCTCTGTGTCCTGCCACCCAGCCAGTTACCTACCCACCACACTACTGTCCTGCCCACACCCATATTCCCCAGTTTGTGTAATAGTCTTCTATGTGGCACAGTGTCAAAGGCCTTGCTGAAGTCCAGATAGGCCATGTCCACTGCCCTCCCTGATCCACCTCCCTAGTCACCCAGTCAAAAATTCAATGAGGTTGGTCTGACATGACCTCCCCTGGTGAAACCATGCTGCCTTGGGTCCTGTAGTCCATTGAGAACCAGATGTTCCACCAATCTCTCCTTCAGTAGTGCTTCCATGATCTTTCCCACTACCGAGGTGAGGCTGACTGGTCTGTAGTTCCCTGCTTCCTCTTTGTTCCCACTTTTGTATAAGGGACTACATCTGCTGTCCTCCAGTCTTTGGGTACCTCCCCTGTTTCCAGTGACTGGCCGAACAGGATAGCCAGAGGTTCAGCCACCACCTCTCTTAGTTCTTTAGGACCCTGGGTGCACCCCATCTGGCCCCATTGCTTTATCAGCTCTTATTACTTCCAGTTCCTTCAGGACCCTTCTCGTGTAAAGGACTTGTGTCCATTTCTGCACCATTCTCACCCCTTGTACTCCCTTCAGACCCATTACCCCCTCTTCCTTAGTAAAGACTGCGCAGAAATACCTGTTCAATATGTCAGCTTTACTGTTGTCATCCTCCACGCTGCTCCCATCCTCCCCCTTCAGTCTCACTATCCCTCCCTGTGTCCTTTTTTCACTTATGTACCTGTAAAAAGTTTTGTCCCCTTTAACCACTGATTTTGCAATGTGTTCTTCTGTCTGAGCTTTGGCTTCCCTTACTGACTTCCCTGCCTCCCTTTGTTTCTCCTGGTACTTCTCCCTGGAGTGGTAGGGTCCGGGGGGCACTGGGGGATGGACCAAGGCTCACAAATCATTTTAATCCTCTACACCCATTGGTACAAGAGGGGAGTGTGGGGGAGGAGGAGGATGCCGCTGGTGAAGCTGGGGCAGGGACAGATAGAAAGAGGGAAGGGGACAAGAGGCAAATGCGCAACAGAAGGGGTCCCAGACAGGATGGGGAAGAAGGGTAGGGGGGAGAAAAGGAAGGAGGATCAGGGGAACAGGGAGGGGGCTGGTGGTATGGAACAGGGGAGCACGACAGGCAGGGGGGTGCAGGACATAAATGGGATAGCGAGCAGAAAGCCAAGTAGGCAAGTCGATAAGATGGATGGATTAGTAAGGAGTGGGGAAGGAGATACAGAAAGATACTCAGGTGGGAGGGATAAAGAAGGCCAGGACACAGGTAAAGGAGGTGACCAGGGACAATAGTGAAGGGCTACCTTTGACACCCAGATTGTGGGAGGTGCGAGGAGCCGGTTTGGGGAGTGGGGGGAGAACACGGACAAAGGGATAAGGAGGGAAAACCCGAGGGGTGAACAGGGAAGCAAGGGGGAGATTAGAGTACTGCTATTAGGGGACTCCATGATCAAAGGCATCCAGTGGGAGGGGCAGGGGGACGTTAAAGCTTGTCTGATCAGAACCAAATGCCACCCAGGCCTGACGGTGCACAAGGCCAAGCATGAGTTGTATTCACTGGCAAGGGAATGCAGGGGGAACCCGGACATTCTAGTACACTTGGAGAAAAATGACATAAATGGCCAGGGTATTTCTTTCCATAAGCTATAAGATCTCCTTTTCGGAAATTCTGCTGGTGCCAAGGACTAGTGGGGAAACAAGATGAAGATCGGGAGATAAATCAGTGGCTTAGGGAGTGGTGTGGGGAATTGGGGTATGGCCGGGGAGACCTGTGAGGATAAGGGCCGCGCCAAGGACAGGCTCCACCTTAATTTGAGGAAAAGAAACCTTAAGCTCAAACTAGCTGGGTTCATCAATGAAAGGTGGGGTTTAAACTTGTGAAGGGGGGAGGGATCAAAAAAAGGGGCAGTGCCAGCAGGTACGATAAATGAGGGACATGGTCTCCACTCCTCTTGGGGGCTAGGGAGATGTGGAAATGGGTCACCAGGTAGGGTGCAGGAGCTGAGAAATGGGAGCGCAAAGAGGGAAGAGGGGTGGAGAGTGGTCCTGATAAATGCCAGGAGCTTAGGAAACAAAATGCCTGAGCTCCAGGCGATGCTAGTTGAGGGAGAGGTAGATGTGGCAGCAGTCACTGAGACCTGGGCCACTCAAGGGCACGAGTGGGACCTAAATCTGGAGGCCTATACTATGTTTAGAAAAAAATAGGAGGGAGGGAAGGTAGGTGGTGGAGCACTGTTAGTCAGAAATGGCATGGGTATTGGAGAGGTGGAGGAGGCAGAGGGGAACATGGAGACTATTTGGGTCGCCTTGCGGACGCAAGGGAGGTAAGAGTAAAGGTCGGAGTGGTGTACAGACCACCAGCACTGGCAGAGGTCCTGAAAGAAAGCCTGGTGGCAAATCGAGGGACACTGGGAAGGGTAGTGATAATGGGGGACCTCAACATGCCAGGAACAGACTGGAGGACTATGACGTCACCAGTGGCCAAAGAGCAGAGGCTGGATGTCTTCCAGGATGCGTTTCTGACACAACAAGTGGGTGAGCCAACTAGGGAGGCCCGGACACTGGATGTGGTCCTGGCAGACAGTGATCAGATTAGGGGCCTAGAGGTGGGGGACCCTTTGGCGGGGAGTGATCATGCCAGTTTGGTTCTTCCTGGACCTGGGGGGGGGGGAGCCAAACAAGGATGGTAGTAACCAACTTTAGGGGTGCAGACTTCTGGGAGATGGGAAGGATCCTTAAAGATCGTCTGGACAGGATAAGGCCGGATATGGATGCTGACAGCAGGTGGGAGATCATTAGGAGGGGAATACAGGAGGTTACCAGCCCCTGCGCAAGGGAAAGGTTAAGTTCAGTAAGGCCAGAAAACCCTGCTGGTGGACCCGGGAGGTACAGGAGGTGGTGAGGGAAAAGAAGGCAGCCTGTAGGTGCTTCAAGTGCTCAAGGAGTGAAAGGGATCAGGAGGAATATGAGCTGACAGCCAAGAGAGTCACCAGGGTGGTGAGAGCAGCTAAGGTAAAAAAAAAAAAAAAAAAGAGCAGTCCTTGGCCAGTGGGATCCACAGGGGGGACAAGGGGTTCTTTAGATACACAAAGGAAAAAAAGGAAAGTAAGGGGAAAGATCAGCAAGATAAGGGTAGGGGATGGTTGGGCACAGGAGGCAGGGGAACAGGCAAAAGTCCTAAATGAGTACTTTGCCTCAGTGTTTACCAGGGGGGATGGAGGAGCTATGTCTTGCGAGGGGATCGGGGGGCAAACTGGAGGAAGGGGTGGGACTGGTAGAGACAAAGGGCCCCGATGGGTCTGGGGAAAGGGAGTGGCCACCACAAACAGGTGGGGGGCCAGCGGTGCAGGGTAAAAATGAGGAAGACATGGAGGCTGAAATCCCGGTAGAGAGAGTAAAGGAATCCCTTAGGTCCCTTCGGATAGAGAAAGCACCTGGGCCAGATAAGCTACATCCCAGGGTGCTGAGGGAACTGGCGGATGTCCTGGCAGTCCCTCTAGCGGAGCGTTTCAACATCTCTCTGAGGACTGGGTGGGTGCCCCAAGACTGGAGGGTGGCCTCATATTGTGCTGATCCACAGCGGGGGGACCAAGAGAGGAGGCAGGAAATTACAGGCCCATTAGCCTGACACCGTGGCTGGCAAGGTGATGGAGGATATTGTCAAGGAAAGGCGGGGGTTACTGGAGCAAACTGGGTCCTTGGACGATAGGCAGCATGACTGTCACAGGAAGATCCTGCCAGACAAACCTTGTGGAGTTCTATGGATGGGTGACGAGGGCCCTGGACCAGGGTAGGCCAGTGGACGTCCTCTTTCTGGACTTTAGCAAGGCATTTGCTTCAGTACCCCACAGTGGCCTGCTGGCTAAGCTGAAGGAAATGGGGGTAGGGAGACAGTTGTTAAGATGGATAGGAAATTGTCTCTCTGAGCACACTCAGAAAGTGGTGGTTGGAGGGTTAGCCTCATCCAAGGTGGGTTACTAGTGGAGTTCCACAGGGGTCAGTGCTGGGGCCACTCCTGTTCAATGCCTATGTCTCAGACATCGGGGGGGGGGGAGAAGAGAATCAGGAGTGAGAGAAGTCTCTTTGCAGACGACTCAAAGCTGAGTGCAGTGGTGGATGAAGAAGGCGGCAGGGTGCTCTTGCAGGAGGACCTGGAGGCTCTGGAAAGGTGGGTGGGAAAATGGAAACTAAAATTCAATGTAGAAAAGTGCAAGGTTCTGCATCTGGGAGTCAGAAATCCAGGCCAGGGATATACCCTGGGAAGAGACATGATTCAAGTCAAGGAGGGTGAGAGGGACCTGGGAGTAGTGGTAGATGTCAAAATGAACAACTCAGAGACCTGTAGGAGGGTAGCGGCAAGGGCAAATAGGATGCTGGGATGCATCACCAGGGGGATTACCTCCAGAAAGGCAGAAGTGATCCTTCCATTGTACAACTGCTTGGTTATTGTGTGCAGTTTTGGAGACCACATTTAAAAAGGGACATTACACTCCTAGAGAGGGGCCAAAGGAGTGCAAACAAAATGATCTGGGGCCTGGGGGAAGAGGACCTTAGGAGAGGCTCAGGGAGCTCGACATGTATACCCTGGAGGAGAGGAGGGACCGGGGGTGGAGAGACATGATAGATGTCTAAGCACATGAAAGATCAATAAAGGAGGCCCAGTCAGGGTGCTTCAAAGGAAGGAGGGTGGAGCAACAAGAGGTCACAGGTGTAAGCTGGAAAGGAGCAGGCTCAGAGGACAGAGGAGGAGATGTTCTTTCACTGAAAGGGTGGTGGAGCCATGGAATGCACTGCCCAGGGAGCTGGTAGAGGTGGAGACTGTGGACGGGTACAGGGGGTGAGTAAATCTGACCAGGCCCAGCACCTGGGACTGGGGACAGTATAAGCTGGGGGGGGGGGGGAGAACACTAGAATCGACCCTCAGTGCAGGTGCTGAAAATCGAGCAGACTCGATACACCATTAGGCCTATTCTGCTGGCATGTTAGTATGTTTGCACCATCTTCATTGAACACTCAACTTCCGAATGACAAGGGCTACCAAACATTACCTATTAACAATGCTTCATTTGGCTGCACTCACAAACGACATCTGTCTAATTCTTTACTTCGCTGTAAATATAAAACCTGCTACTCCTTCCATCAGCAAACTTATTGTTCTCTTGAAAACTGTAAAATACAGCTCTCGGTAACACATTCAATGCAATGTACAGATGATCTTGATTCTGCAATATTGTATAACTGAAAAAACTAACCTTTAGCTGCCATTCTATGTCTACATGTATCAAGAGTTTGTACCTTGTTTTTTTCTGACACGGCGCCTTTTGTAAAGGAGTCCCCGACTCAAAGGTTGTAATTCTAACGTCTTAAACAAACAAACAAGGGCAAGCAGGTAATTTTTTTTGCGCCCCCTGTTGGAGTTACCTCCTTCGCGTCCAGTTCAAACCCCCCAAAAATATATTTCCCCAGGCACCCCTAGTTTGTTGCACTTAGCCTCCCCTTAATTTTTTATAGCAATTCTGTTTGGGCCAAATGCCCCTTTTATTTACTTGTGACAAGATTTTTTGTCTGTGTGTGTGTGTGTGTGTGTGTGTGTGACGCAGCATTTTGTGTTTTCATTCATTCAGCTGCTTTTCAATGACTGCCATGTCACATTATGCCTGTGCCTACTGCAGCATCTCTTTTTTCAATTTTTCTGTAGTTTTCACCGATGACAGCCAACTGAGAGTCTTCTTGGCTGCCACAGGCCTCAGCTGCGCCCACTCCTTCATTTCCCACTAAGAACACTGCGTTTTTTTTTGTAATCCATTTTGTTTCCTCGCTTAAACCGTGTCCAGACTGAAATTAACACATCTGCCACAGCCATAGCCAGCAGTTGCACAATGCACCACCAGGGACTATGGCAGCTCTTTCAAGAAGGGCTCATGTGATCCCGCTCCACAAGAGTGGTAGCAGGGAGGAGGCAGGGAACTACAGACCAGTCAGTCTTACCTCAGTAGTGGGCAAGATTATGGAGGCACTCCTTAAGGAAAGGATAGTGCAACACCTGGAATCCATAGCGGCACAAGATCCAAGACAACATGGGTTTACAAAAGGAAGGTCCTGTCAAACTAATCTCAGATTTCTTTGACTAGGTAACCAGAGTGGTGGACCAAGGGAGAGCAGTTGATGTCGCTTACCTTGACTTCAGCAAAGCTTTTGACACTGTTCCACATAGAAGATTGATAAATAAGTTGGGTAGGCTTGGGGTGGGTCAGAAGTTGGTCAACTAGGTGGCAAACTGGTTGATGGGCAGAAAACAGAGAGTGGTGGTAAATGGTATACAGTCAGAAGAGATGCAAGTCACAAGTGGGGTACCTCAGGGATCAGTCCTGGGGCCAGTCCTCTTCAACATCTTCATTAGTGACCTTGCAGATGGACTAGAGGGTAAGGCTTGTCTGTTTGCAGATGACACCAAGATCTGCAACAGAGTAGATGATCCAGATGGGTGGGCAGAATGAGAAGAGATCTGGATAAACTAGCAAAATGGTCAGAAGAGTGGCAACTGGGATTTAATGCAAAGAAGTGCCAGATCATGCACACAGGGAAGAGAAACCCTGAAGCCACCTATAGGCTGGGAGGGGAGTTGCTAGCAGTCACAAAGGAAGAAAGAGACTTGGGCATCATCACCACTGATGACCTGAAATCATCCAAGCAGACCTCTAAAGCAGTAGGTAAGGCTAGGGGTGTTCGGTGTATTAGTAGGGTATCACAAGTCGAAGAGGGAGGTAATAATCCCTCTTACAAGACACTGGTTAGGCCCTATCTGGAGTACTGCGTGCAGTATTGGAGGCCACACCTTCACAAGGACATTAACCAAATTGAGGCAGTCCAGAGAAGGGGAACCAAAATGGTGCATGGACTGCATCAGAAGACATATGAGGACAGATTAACAGAGCTCAATATGTATACCCTTGAGCAAAGGAGGGAGCGAGGTGATATGATCGAGGCATTCAAACACCTTAAGGGCATTAACAAGGTGAAAGTCTAACATGTTTAAATGTAAGAAAAATAGCAGGACAAGAGGACACAGCATGAGATTAGAGGGGGCGAATAAGGGGAATGGAGAAATTTTTTTCACAGAAAGAGTGGTGGATGCATAGAATGGCCTACCTCAAGAAGTGGTGGCTATGAATACAGTGCAGGGCTTCAAACAGGCATGGAATAGGCATAAGAGAGCAATACAAATGAGTATGAATAGATAGGCCCCTGACAGAGCAAAGGCCGATGGCACATTTATAAGGTAGAAAAAGAAATGGGCAGGCTGGATGGGCCTTGCGGTCCTTATCTGCCGTCAACTTCTATGTTTCTATGTTGCAGTCTCTCACCGTTTTCTCCACTGCCTCCTTATCGGCTCTTCCCTCGGCCTGCACTCCTAACGACATGTCAGCTCCTGCTCCCGATGCTGCATCATCTCTCCAGTCCCTCCACATGCTCAAGAACAGCGGAGGGGCAAGAGAGGCGTGCACAATGCACCACCAGGGACTATGGCAGCTCTTTCAAGACCAAAAAATATAAATAAATAAAAAGGCAGTTCCATTACCAACGTGCCTGCTAACAACCACACCTGTCGACCAGAAAGAAAGCGGTACCATCCGTATTGTACAAATTAACACAAACTTTATTCACAATAAAATTAAACACACTTACATATAGTGCTCTCAAGTGTCAAACAAAGCTGGTGCCAAGGTAAACACCACAAAGAATCCACCCCACCTGGTTTCACACAAAGGCACTTTGTCAAGGAGTGCTGATCAAAACCACATAAAGTTCATGTTATCTTGTACAGCAATGCAGATGGTGCCACTACAGCAGCTCAAAAGGATAATTAAAAAAAAGGGGGGGGGCAGAAGTCAGTGTCAAACTGACACAGAGGTCTCTACGGCACTTTGCCGCTGTGCTATGAGGGCATTTTGTATGTGCGGGATTATGAGACATGGTGGGGGGCCAGAATTTGAGGGGGGGGGAGAGCTAAACACAATACGAATTGCTCCCCCCCTTTAAGCCCTGGCATCAGTAGCACTTTAAATTACTGTTAATGTACTAATATTGATTTATTAGATTTTGTTTACCGGGTTAAGCACACTAGACAAGGAATGCCTATTTTCAGGTGCGACCCGGGAGACTACAAGGGTAAGTTTTTACAAACAGTATGACAACATTACAAAGAAGCGTTATACAGGCAGAGAACAGTGTGAACACAAACCTGTGCATCAAGGTAAAGACAAACAGTAAAGGGTAATGCAAGAGCGTTCAGGTGGGACGTGGTGCAATTTCCCCCATATATCCTGACCTGTAATCCCAGAGTGTGACTGAGGCTCTGACAATTCAAAGTTCCCCTCACAAAACTGCCAACTACTGGCTTTTACTAGATTCTGTTATGTGGAGATTCCTGCAACGCTTCACTACCCCTATACCAAGAAGTACAGTTTCCTACCAAGAAGCAGTAAGGTGGGTGTGGTGTTGGGGGTGGAGATGAAAAAAGCAGAACACAACTAGTGTCTTCATTTTGAAATGAGGAAGAGGAAAACTGAAAATAACAGTAATCAGGACGGACATGGACACAGGTTAACAAAACGTCTCTGTGTAAGCAACCAAACACAATCCTAGCTTATCAGCAAGGCCCCGGGAATTGCACTACCCCACCAACAGCTCTTAACATGCTGCCTGGCAGCCAAGTTATGTCGCGGGGCAGAATTCCAAAGTTTGGACATTTTCTTCTCCAAATAAGTACCGCTTTTCCACAGTGCCTTGCTCCCTTTCCACTCTTTGATAAGGTGGGACTGCATTCTTGCAGTCAGGAGAATGCACAAGCCTCACTCACTGAAAGCCCTGCTGTATAATTTAGGATTGTTGTGCCACAAAGACCCTGGGGGGGGCCCCCCCGCTTATAGTTTGATTAGCGACTAGTGCTACAGGCTTGGGGACTACACTGACTCGAGACTCAAAAAGGAAATGGAAAGCCCTAATCTCAGTTGTCAAACCATTCTAGCCCAATCCTTGATGTGGTGCATTCCATACAGGCATACAACATGGATACTGGAACTGAACACCGAAACACACAACACCCAGATACTTGAATACTGCATTTATTTTATCTAGCTTCTTCCAGGGGAATATCGTGGAATGTTTTACAAAGTGGAGAGAACATTGACACCTGCACACTGGCCAGATGCTGGTAGATTTTGCATCAGGCTAGTAATATTTTCCTTTACCTAGCCCAACTGGTTGTATTACAGGGGTTGAAACTGGCACCGGCCCACTAGCCAAATGCTGGTAGATTTTGTATTGGGCTAGTAAGAATTTCTTCTAACTAGCCCTGCAGGCTTGTACTGGAGAAGGTAACATTTCAATAAGTAAAACAGCTGGGCCAGTGGAAAGGTCTGTGGGGCTAGTAGATTCCCAGTCACTGGCCCTGCAGGCTAGTGGCTGCAAAACTTAATTTTGACCCCTGACAAAGTAACAATAAAAACCCCATGAAAAGTATTTTTGCAACACCAAATCACTAAAGAATATTCTCAAGATTAAAGTTATTAAAAAATTCTAAGAATGCCATAAGCAATTAGCTTGTCACATAGATGCACAGAAACTGTCGGCAGATAAGGACTGCTAGGCCCATCTAGCATGCCGTAAGCCCCATGGTTGCATGCAGTTACTGACCCTCAGTGATCAACGACTTACTCCCCTCCCCACCACCCAATGTTCCCTTGTGCCTGTCCCAGGCATGTTTAAAATCAAAGAAGAAAAATATACATAGTCCCGCAGCCAAGTTAGCTTTTTTTTTTGGGGATAAACAGCTGCTCCCAGTACATAAACATTCTACATAGTTTCTTCCACCTTTTTGTGATCTCTTCAGAACAGATAAAAAAAAATAAATAAATTAAAAAAATATTAACATAGTCACCAGTCACCAAAAGGAGATTACTTCAAAGAGTGAAGAACAAAGTGTCAGTCAGTGGGGGAGCCTGTCTAAACAAATATTAAACTGGTCAGTTTTTCTCCTTAGAAAATTTACACCGTATTTCTTAGCAGTCAGAATACTGCAGCTGTAACCATAAAATAAACACTAATCTTTATCAAGATAGGACCATTGTAACAGCGTGTCTGCAGGCGGCCCCCAGTCCTCGGTCAGCAGATTTCAAGAGTACAAAAACAGTACATACTCCAATTATAAGGTGGCAAAAACAGAAGTATAATACACATGGCATGTTCTCCCATTGTAACCAAAAGTTGTTCAACGCTTGAGAACACAACAGCTTTTCTCAGCTGCAGTAATCAGTCTCGCCCTCTTCTAATCAAATCAGGGTACAGCAGGGGCAGAGCTGCACTCACACCTGCAGAAACCTGTACTCTGCGCCAATTAAAACAGCTGTTTGCCCCTCAAAAGCCTGTATTAAAATGAAGACATGCTCACGATTGTAGAATACAGAAACACCAAAGTGTCAGGAAGTCACCGATAAGGTCAATAAGGCTTAAGAGGCAAGTGTCCCCCACACCAACTCAGTGTGTGAACCAGCTTGGTATGAATATATAGGCAGTGTGTAAGAAGTTTTTTTTGTGTTTTTTTTTTTCTGGAACCAAGTGTGGGAAACACAACCCACAAGACAGTAGGCAGAATGGTGTACATAGGTATCCCACACAAAGGGTATGTACTATGAGGAAAAAGGGAGGAGGGGTGAAAGGATTAGAAAACAGTTGCCCAGATCTTTCCATAATTACTCGGAGTATTAAACAGATGGTATACTGTAGCAACTATCTGTTTAATACTCTGAGAAATTATAGAAAAATCTGGACAACTGTTTTCTAATCCTCTCCCCTTCCACCCGATGTAGGATACCCATGTACACCATTCTGCCTACTGGTTAGGGGGTGTGTGGTATCCCACACTTCAGTTTTAATTTAAAAATATATATATATATATATATATATATATATATATATATATATATATATATATATATATATATATATATATATATATATATATATATATATATATATATATATATATATCTCACACACTGCCCATACCTCTCCCCTCACCCCCCTTCTCCGACCAGCTCCACTCCAGAAACCCCTGTACCCTCTCTCCTCACTCCAGTTCAAGGCAGGCAGCCTTCTCCCCTCCCTCTGGAACTCTCTTCGGCCATCTCCATCTCTGCACCGTCTAAAGCGCACTCTTTCCCCAATCCCTTTCCCACTGCTTGCATCTTTCGTCGTCCAGATTCATTGTCTTTTTGCATTCTCTCTCCTTCTCTTTATCCCACCTATCTCGCCTTGTACTTTACTCTGCCCACCTGGTCAGACACCTGCTGCCTACAAGAACCCCCACCATCATTCACCCCACCCCCAATCACCGTTAACCTCCCATAAGCTTACTAGCTATGCTAGCATGTTGTCTATCTACCTCTTTTTGTACCAGTTGTTATTAAGTTGTTGTTACTTGAAATGTCATTTCCTGACAGTGCTTATTTGTTGTGCAATTCCCTCATACTGCATCGATTTCCATTGGTATTTAATTACTTGCTACTCGTGTCATTATATTGCAAACAACCCGCTTACCTTTATTATTTTCCCCAATTTTCCTTTCCTCTGGGTCGCACCTGGAAATGAGCTCTGGCTCAGTGTGCCTCTCCCAGTTACCAAATATTAAATACAAATGCTATGCAGAGCAAGATGTAATGCTAACCATTTTCAGAATCGCATAGCAGTAGGCTGCTCTGCATTTTTTCTGTGCGAGTCCATGGCACAGGTGGCAACATGAATAAAGCCATGTTTTTTTGTTAATTCTACTAATCATTCTGTGCCAAGTGCTGTAAGTTTTAATCGATTAGTAAATATTAATGTAAAACTACTAATCAGTTGGGTTTCTTTGGGAGGGTTATTTAATACCTTCAGTTTTCCAGAATCTGGTTTTGCAGTACAAGTAGATCAGCACGAGAACAAAACATTAAGAATTTAAAACACAGCAGATAAAAAGTTGAACTACAAGAAAAACAGGTCACCTGTTTAGCTTTAAAGAAAAAGGATGTGTTTGTTTTGGACTGGAGTTTCATCCATGAATTCAGTCTACGGTTCGACTGACATGGCAACCAGGAAGCTTTCAGTGACGTTCACGTGAAGTTATTTAACAGCTGCCCCCAGCTGAGAGAGGTGTTCTGCAGGGGAGCAGAAGCCTGTCATTAGTATTAGGAGCTTATTCTTTACACACAATCACGTCTACTGTAGTGTATGCCACAGAACTGCAGGTACTGATATTGGGTTGCAAGCCATTACAGATCTATATATGGAGAGAAAACACACCTCAAGGTATGACGAGGTGTGCTTTATCAGCCAACGGCATGCCGGAGGTGCGCAATGAGGCACGAGGGGCTTGTGCAGAATGCCTTTAGCACCTGGGAAGTGCTCTTATCAGGCCATAAACCACACCTCGGGGAGCCTTATTCCACCTACAAAACTGGTCTCCTAAGTAAATTTAACAAAAAAGATAAAGTTGTCGAACTGAAAAACGTTTTTATAGCTGAATTACTAAAAACAGTTTCCCTTTTACTGTAGTGTACTGTATTCGATATGGCTTGGTCGCCAGTAGTACAGCGCCACACAGTCACTTTGCATTTTGTACATCTTTTTGCTCCACTGCCACATGGGTGACCACAGATGGTAGTGCAGTCAGAGAAGCGCTGGGGAAGAGAAGGGATGCAGGCTGGTGCTACGCACTACGCAGGGCTGTGTGTGTGTGTGTGTGTGTACCCCTGCTGCCTGTGTCCTGCGTGGGGGGGAGGGAGACTTTGAGAACCACTGAATTCCATACACAACAAGCCCCATCCACATTCTACCACAGAGAATAATGTAAGGGCAACAGTGTGCAAGGGTTTTTTTTGTGTTTGTTTTGTTGTGCACAGCCAAGTAGAATACATACAAAAATCTCAAAGGGCAACACTAAAGAGGTTTGTAATGGTATGACACACCACAGGTGTGTTTACAAAAACAAAACATTCTACTCTGTTGCCCACATTTATTTAATTACTGGTGCAAGTGTTTTCATATGTTCAGCCCCCCCCGGGCGGGGGAATCATCCTGTGTCTCATTTAAACCACAACCCCACTCCGCTCTCCTCACCCCACACGGCTACATACGGATATTTTTTAAAACGTATCTGGTTGATCCTACCATTTGAGTTTGGAACCACTGGTTAAAAAAAAAAAAAAAAAAAAGTCTAGGAATGTAGTAAGAGTTTCACACACCTCAGAAGGCACAGAATAGTTGGCTACAGCACAAAACTGAAAGGGGGTCTCCATTGCACACGCTCACTTATAAACCCAGTGTGTGTGTAACTGAGAATCTGAAGTACTGGTTTCGGTTTGTTATTGACTAAATATTTTTGGGGGTCGCTTCATCCCATTAGCAGACTTTTACCTTGTTCACATTACCAGGTACTCATTCTGAGCTGTAACAGATGAAACCCAAATCCAGAGCATTGATAACAATGTCTATACTGTATTATGCATAATGATTATACGTGTATAATTAACATTACCCATTTGCTACTTAAGGTATAGGGATCGTGTGTGTTGTAACAGTACGTGTACGTAATGTCATAACTGCCTATGGTACTGTTTGGAAAACAATAAAGCATACTTTAAAAATAAAAACTGAGCACCCCCTGAGTGAGCACTTAGGACAGCAACCAATGGTTAATTAAAATCGAATGAGCCTATTAAAATATAATGTGGCTTATGAAACACTGCAATTTACAGAATTTGTTCTCACAAAAAACACCACAACTTGTAGCATTCGCTAGCCCCCCCCAGCTCGCTCAGATCCAGCTGACATCGCAGCTGCCGTGGCATGAGCAAAGAGCTGTTGACAGGTTTACAGTGAAGTCAGAAAATCATGATGAAACCTTTTTTAAATGAGCTTCATGGATATGTTGGTCCTCCTGCACATGTGATAAGTCAAGCAAGATGAAGTAGCCCTGGAACTCCTGAGCTATGGGATTAACAGAAGTTCCATGATGAATGGAGTATGGGCCTGCACTCTCAAGGATGCCTTGAATGCAGCTGTACTACATTACTTCAACCAGGAACAAGTGCTGAGCACTTCCTAGTGGTATGCATGTCCTGGGTAATTTACGAAGTCTGACCTCACCTCTGGTACTTTTAATATTTTCTGATCGGTTTCCTTTGAATTTTTTTTATATATCTATATATTTATCTATCTATCTATCTATATCTATATATATATAAAAAAAAAAGGGAGGCAGTACACTGCATTGCTTTAAGCCTCCGAGCTGCAAACCTGGTGTTGAATCCCACAGCCCCCACTTGCATACTGTGTAACCTTGAGCAAGTCACAACTTCCTTGTGCTCCCAGGTCGCACCTGCAAATAAGCTTTCAGCTTAGTGTGTCTCTCCTGGTTAAAAAAATAAATAAATAAAACAGCAGTGCCAGATAACTCTAATCGGACCTTTTGCAACAGTTTGTTCCTTGTGCTCTGCTGAGCACTTACCTGGTGATATTTCTTATTTTCACTGTACTATCACCCCTTTATCTGATCCGTTTTTGTTTACATTTCTTCCACCCACCATGTTGAACTGGAACCCTCTGCTATTAACTGCACATGCGCATGACTCGCAGTACTACACAATGATAGCAGGAATGTGCAGCACAGGGTCCCATGGAAGTAAACAAAAGGCGCAATGTGACGTGAGAAGTAAGCTCAGTTGAAATTAGGCAGCAGTCATATTTACTGTGGCTCCACAAAATATGGAAATAACTGTAAATATCTAAAAGCCCGAAGATTGCTAGGAAAAAATATTTACAGATATGGAAACCAGAACCATGGCTGCATGCTTCAAGCCAAAAAACAGAATTTTGATAATCACTTCCCGATTACCTAGTACTGCTGCTTTATAAATACATTTTATTATATTGTGTGCATCCACAGGACATAAGGCAGTTTTTTCATTTCTTCACCCTTTGTTTACACTGCTTGGTCCTATGGACACTCAGCAGACGAAAGGGTGCGTGCATGCCAGTAACATCTGATAAAAACAACAGTTGTACTACCCTTTTTTCCCTATGAATCTGGACATAGCATGCCTGCCAAGGGTCTGTGCAATACTGTCAGGAAACAATATACACTAGAAAAAAAAGGTAAAGTGAGAATTAAGAGTTGAAGGAAAACCCCCCAGATAAAAGATATTTCACCTTGAGGCACGGTGCAGTACTTGTAAGTGTATCTGGTTGCTCCTGCCATCCCTCCCACTGGCATGTCATTACAAGCCCTGCTCAGGGCACATCCCAGAACCTCCCGCGGCTAAAATCATGCCTTCAGGTAACATTTTTATATTACACGAAAAGCCTAATCAGGGGCTGGGGGCATGTCCAAGTGGATGTTTCCCTTTAATGGAGCAAATCTGACCAAACGAGTGATAAAAATTACTTGTCATTAGCAAGGAAGATGATACGACTGTACAGCCGTGGCACATTTTCAGTGATGTCCTGGAATAACATGTCAGTATAGCCTAGAGGTTATAATAAGGAGCTGTGAATGAGATTGGTACATCCAGCAGACAGACCTGGGTGCAATTCCCACAACCTCCACTTGCATACAATGTGACTGAGCAAGTCACTTAACCTCCCCAGTGCTCCCGGGTCACCCCTGAAAACAGGCACCTGTGCCTAGATGCCCCTTGACGAAGGGTTTATACCCGAAGCTCCAGAGCCAGGTGGCTTGTAGTGTGGTCCGAACACACTCCCTTTATCAGCAATAAAGTTGCTTTTTTATCTGTTAATGTGCTTTTTACTGCTTCAGGAGTGCAAACTAGTTTGATTTTGTTCACTGTGCAAGGCTGGCTGCCCTTGTGTATGAACCCACCCTTAAAGAGCAGCTGACACCTTCATGATAACGTAAGCAAAACATAATATTTAGACAGTTCAATTCATATTGCACAATAGTTCTGTATTTTCCCTTCCCATTATTTATTACTGAGGCCATTTACATGAAAACATGAGCTCTGCTCCAGAAGAATTCATCTATTCCTGTTGCTTCCCCCCACCTGAGGTTGTAATGCACTGCTTGTGACATCAGTTACTCCCATGGCAACAGACTGATGTCACAACATAGGATTATGACTTGGAAGTAGGGAGTAAGCTAAAGAGAGATGAACTCTAACAGAAAGATCATGTACACATGCAAATTTCCTCTAATAAAAGATGGGGAAGTGAAATCTATAGAATGCATTTGGAATGCAAGCTGAATTGTACCCAATTATTATGTTTTTCAAAGTGCTTTTTCAGGAGTCAGCAGCTCTTTAAATAGTGGTCACGGTCCAGTTTGTGGATGTGTGTCCTAGTGGGCCATACCCAGTTACCAAATAATAAAATTCATTAACAATGTTCTCACATAATGTTACAAATACAAATACTGCCCAAACAGTTTGAAACTGAAAAGTCTTGAATGGAAATGCAACTGTCAATGCTGTTAAACATTTTACTATATACTTTTTTTTCTAAGTTTGCTTGGAAGGCAACCGGCATCTATTTTTTCATGTGCCAAGAAACTTATTGGGACTATATGCATACAGTCTTATCATGACAAAGATACAAAGACAAGCACTGATGCACTCCAATTGTCTGAAGAGATAAAACAGCAGTAAAGTCTAGGAAGGTGCTTGCTTATCTGAGCTGGTTAGCAATAAAATGCCAGAAAGGGCAGAACTGAAAGAGACTGAGCCCCGACACTTTGCCCTGGAAAACATGATCTGCCTCCCGTTGTTCCTCAATTAAAATGCATTTGGTCAATGCCCCCAAATTAGCTGTATTTTGTATTCAGGCTTGTGTCACATGTTTTGAGCTCTTGGAACCAAACTCTTCAGAATGGGCAGTCTGTGATACCAGGAGCCATGTTAAATTTTTTTTTTTTTTTTTTTTATTGTTCAATTAGGAGTAGCACACTAAGCTGAACGCTTTTTTTTTTTATTTTATTTATTTACAGGTGTGACCTGGGAGCACAGGAAAGTTAAGTGACTTGCTCAGGGTCACACAGTACGCAAGTGGAAGCTGTGGGGATTCAAACCCAGGTCTGGTCTGTTGGATGTCACCAGATTTGCAGCTCAGAGCCTTAAACCATTGCGCTATACTACCTCGCTTTTTTTAAAATGAAGTTTAGAACTTTGTCCATACATAACTATTTGACATTTAAATTGTCACTATAAGAAGATACAAAGTGTGAAATTTTAGTTACGTTAAACTTTCAAAATGTTAAATTTCAAAACTCAATTTCAAAACTCTGCCAAAAATACATGCGACCAAGAACCGGTTAAGTGATTCAGTCTGTCAAGTGTTATCAGTAAATCAGTGGTGTTCAGTGAGCAGTCTGTATTACTCCACAAAAGAGAAGGGGAATGTTAAACAGTTTAGCCAGCAAGGTGCCGGGGGAGAGAATATTAGAGAAGCTGCAGGGCTTCTGTTCCAAGCAGGAAAATAACCCTACACTCAAAAGGGTCTTCAACTATCTTAAGCAATAAGCCTGTCTGAAAACCTAGCACAAAGACACCCAAGCACATTTCTGACCCCCAGATTTTTCTGAACTGATCCCCAACTTTAGCTATACTGAAGAGCCCCATGTTGTCTGTGCAAGAATGCAGGCTATGAGGCCGATGTGGCCTACTCTATGATGTAAAGTAGGGACCAAAAGTAAATATGAACTGCCAAATGTGTATAGGCATGCATATACTGTACTACGCAGAATAATTTCTGTACCATGTCGCACTAAAATAGAGTTGAAGCGGTTAAAGCAATGCTCTCCCACATACTGTGAGATCATGAGACTGTAATGGGACAGACTCCAGCCATGCCTTTCATGTGGACTTAAAAATGACTGGACTGGAGTCAGGTTACAATGTATCCATCTCCTGCTGGTCATTCCACACTGCTGGCAGCTGCAACAGTTCGCCCAACTTCTCCAGACTGAGAGTACACGCTGTGCTTACCAATGAATCCCACCAAGGGTGTGACCCTGTACGAGGAGGAGGGGCAGAACGCATCCCAAGTGGCCGGGGAACAAAGGTACACTTGTGTAACCACGCCATAGAAATCTACAGGGAGACTCTGCAAAACCCACCCCACCTCCCCGAGTTTAGGGCTTGGAATTCCGCTGCACAGTACCAACACTCTGCTTTAGGCAGCCTTCTCAAGCTGCATAGAGGCAAATCCAGTGTAATGCATTAGCCAACTGCATGGGGTGGGGGGAGAGAGAAGACGGTCTTAAAAATGTGGATCCCTGTAGATTTCGGGCGGGGGGGGCCGCCAGCTCGGTCTGACGGACGGGGATCCTGGCGCCCTCTACCGTCACCAACTACGCATTGACCGTGCGTGGGGGTTAATTACCATTCTTTTCCCAAATCTAAATACTGCCGTCCGGCTCCCGGTTGCCTCTTGGCAGTGGTGCTCCGGCGTTTGCAAACATGCAACCAAAGTATCGGGAGAAAAAAAATGATTTCGCAATAGAGAGCCGAGCAGTCAGGAATCCACTGCAGCTAAACTGCTGACGGGGACAAGTGGGGGGGTCAGAGATCTTTGTTGTGGGGGGAGAAAAAAAGGAAAATACGAATGTGTTAATGTAGTTTTGGGGGCGCATTCCAACACCGTCTCCCCACCCTACCTCCACGCTGCCTGCAGACGAACCCGCACGGACCTCCTCCGAACATAGACCCCCTTCAGAGACAATGATGTCCCATACGAGGAGGGGCTCGAGAGAAGCCCTGGCGTGATCAGAAATCCACGGATTTCCGTGCACCCCCCGCTGGAGAGGGCAAGTTCTAACGGTTTCCATTTATCACAAGGGAGGTACATTCCGCTGCTTCCCTGTTGCTGTCAATCTGGACAGAGACTGGCAACTTTATTGCTCTAAGTGCTGCGCCCCCAGCTGCCTACATTCAGCCCCGTTCTTCCCACTAGCCCCCCTCCCCCCATGTCTCAACTTGGCCCCGAATACTCCCTTCACCCCGGCTGGCCACACTCGAACTCAGCTGCGTCTGCTCTGCCAGCACTGGCAGGCAGTCCGACTTGACTGCCCCGTAGCCATCCAACTCGCCATCAAAGTTAGGAGGGAGGGGTAGCGAAAACAATTCGCAGCACCAGAGCAGCGCCCCGCACCCCCCTCCGCCATCGGCGGTCCACGTTCGACTTACCGTCGTCCAGCAGCCGTTCCAAGTGCGTGAAGATGCCGCAGAAGTTGGGCAGGCTCGACATGAGCTTCTTCTCGGTCATGAGCTGCATGAGGTAATCGGGACTCGGCCTCGGCCGCTCCTTGGGCTCCAGATCACCACCGACCATCATTCTGGGAAACACAACAAAGTGCGAGGCAAGTCCTTCCCTCGGCTCCAAACTTCGTGTACAGTGCGCCCCGGTCCCGCCTGTAACCAGCCCGCGCTGACCTCGCCGTCCGCTGCTGCTCCTCCTCCCGTCTCTCAGTCGCTGGGTCGCGGTGCTTCGTCCTTTAGATAGTCCCCCGTCTGTTCCTTTGGCGGCGCCGCAACACAGTGAAATTCCCCAAAGCGTTATCCTCTACCCGAACTCGCAAACACTGACTAGCTCACCAACTTAGCAGCAGCCCACCCTCACATCGGGGGCGGAGCAACGGCGACTCACGCTCCCTGACTGACGCGCGCCAGCTGCAAATCCAAAACGAGACAGGGAGCGCGGACAGCAGAGAGGCAGCCGGATTTCCCTGAAGATTGGCGTCGGCGTTGCCCAATGGGGAGGGGGGGGCGAGGATACCGCTCGTGAGGCGGGATCTGTTTCTGATTGACCGCGGGGCTGTTAGAGATGGAGTCTAGAAGTGCAGTAAGGATCTGTTGCCACTCTCAGCCTCAGCAAAGGTTAGCCTTAGCCTGCATCGCAGTGATTTGTAACGTCACGTAAAAAAAATCTATATTGTGAGTGTTTTTTTTTTTTTTAGATTTTGGCCCATAATCTGTCAGAAAGTGCCACACACATAGCCTGTCGTCTGTGCGTGGCCCCGTTGTCAGTTAAAGAGCCACGGACGCCTTGATAAGATTTGAACACAAATCAGGTTGTAGACAGTTCTCACTAGCTCTGTAATTCTTACCAAGCTTATCTATTACTGAGGTCAAATCGCCTACCACTTTACTCTCTCCTCACTTCTAGTTTCCCTTTAGCCCCTTTATTTTTTTTAATTTTCGGAAATATACCTTTAAACATACCTCTCAACCTTTTGCCACTGAAATGAGGAACTTGGACATTCACAATGAGGGGCACCTTCTCAAACATGGAGATACAAGCTCAGAACACTGTGAAAACCATAGTGTTTACTTGTGCAAAGTTTATTTTGGATTTAGTAGTTTAGAATATTAATTGTTTCTGCTTTAAAATCTGAATTTACAGCACATCTTCCATGAGGGACAGAGCAATTTTAAGGGGCAAAATGAGGGATGTCCCTCGTAATGAGGGACACTTGAGAGGTATGCCTTTGAACCATAGGCTCATTTACAAAGGTTCCACGTCATGGTACATTGAAAGGTAAACAGACAGTTAACAGTAAAAAAAATGAGGTACAAAGGTTACAGCTAAATTAGCAAAAAATAGATTGTTACAGGGAAAATAAGTATGCATTGAAATTGCAGAAGCAGCCGGGGCCTTGTCAGGGATTGGGAAGTATTATTAAAAAACAAGCACATCACTGAGTTAGAGGCCAAGTGGACCTTTGGGGGGAAGGGGGATGGAAGGTCCTTCTCCTCACCAGGAGGCAGCAGATAACTGTTGTAGCGATCAATACAAGGTCAGACTACTAGAAGTTTTGGTGGAGAGGGAGAGCACAAGGACATATAGGGTGGCCAGTGGCCGGGCAGTGTGGAGATAGTGGGAGGGAAGGGTAGTGGAGAGAGAGAAAATTTGAGGGGGTGGGAGGATTAGGGTTAAAGAAAGGCAGCGGGGGCAGTCCAGAGTTAGGGTGGAAGGAAAAGGCAAAGGAGAGACCCTGACCAGGGATTTGTTATTGGAAGCAGTCATAGGAAGCGCTAGCTACAAGGTGTTGGCGAAGTTTGTTCTTGAAGGTGCCTAGTGTAAGAGTGTTGGAGATATCCAGCAGAAGGGAATAGAACCAGTTTGCAGCCCTGCAAAGAAGGAATGTTGCCCTTGGGTGGTTCTACAGCGAGGTACAGAGAAAGATTGACTGTCCATCCTTCTAGTGTTACGTGGGACACAGTAGGTGGTAAGTTCTGGACTCCGGAAGGTATGAGGGCCATGGTGGTCATTTTAGCTAAAATGCAGGTTTGGTACTTTAGTCTGGCGGAGAGTTGGAGCCAGTTTGCCTGCTTGTAGATGTCACAGGTGTGAGAGAGAGAGGCCGTCTGCTGAGGTAAGAAGCCGACAGGCCTTGTTAAGGGCTAGTACTATGCGTCTGAGGGCAGTGTCAGTGGCTGAGCCATATATCACAAGCTCTTAGTCGATTACTGAGGTGACAGAACTCTGGATGGCGAGATTTAGGGCTTCGGTGGTCAGGCAAGATTTATGCTTGTATAAGAGCCCTATTTAAGTATTCACTGCCTTTGCGATGTTATCAATATTTATTTATTTATTTAAGGTCTAGGATATGTTTAGAGAATGGCAGCGTACAGTCGAGGGTCACACCCACATATTTGAATTGGTAAACCTGCTCCAAGGCGACACCCGTGTAATTTCTTGCAGTCAATTCATGGTCCTTTGTTTTGAGTCCTGTGGAACAACATTGTTTTGGTTTTTAGATAGTTGAGTATGAGTTTGTGTGCCTTAAACCAGGCTTCAGCTTCTGTAAAGCTTTTCTGCAGCTGTGGCTGCAAAAGAGACTCTCGACTCCCCTCTTTTCTCCCCTTCACCCCTTCTTGTGATATGAGTTAACTTGTACCTTCAGGGCTTGCACTACTTTAACAAGTTGTAATACTGAGTATTGTTTTCTGTATAACCATTTATGCTTACCTGTCTAATACTGTGCAATATTCGACTGTGTAATATGTGACATAAATGTACCTTACCACAAATTGTGACCCTAGAGCCTTTGAAAATAGGCCAAGCCTAAAGGATCGTGTATTAAAAAAAAAAAAAATGCTCGAAAACAGGACATTAGTTCCTTTAGCATTCATCAGATTCTACTGCTTCTTCCCAACTTGGGGCCCAATATTCAAAGAAGCGCAATTTTGCGCTGCGACTTGAGAGGGGAGGGCACCGCTAGCACCAGGGATATATGTATTGATGCCGGGGATGGGATCGGAATAAGAGGGTTTACCACTGGCACCAGGGTTATATGTATTGATGCAGGGGCTTGGATCGGAGGGAGGGGGGTTACTACTGGCAGCAGGGAGAACCAGGGATATATGTATTGAAGCAGGAGCTGGGATCAGAGGAAGGGAGTTACCACTAGTGCCAGGGATACTATATATTAAAGAACGGGTTGGCGATCAGTGGAGGGGGGGGCACCACTAGCGCCAGGGATATTATTTATTAAAGAATGGGCCGGCAATCAGTGGGGAGGGCATACCACTAGCACCAGGGATACAATATATTACAGTATGGACCGGCAGAGGTGGTGGGTATCACTAGCACCAGGGATACTGTTTATTAAAGAATGGGCTAGCGATTGGCGTGGGGGGTGCCAGGGAACACAGGGGGCAGGTGAGCTCCCCCAGCGGCCAGCCAGCTAGGTGGCTGCATTACCTCTGGCAGCTGCTAGGGTTGCCCGGAATAATTCAGAGTTTTGTTTGGTGTTATTTGTGCTGCACAAAAGGACCGCGCTAAACCTCTTTGTGCAGCACAAAACCACTGAATATGGGGTAGCGCTCATATTCATGGCCACGCCCTTGCCTACATGAATACATTATTTTTTGCGTGAGCACTAACCCTCTTTGTCCGCACAAATGCTGCTTTTGAATGTGGGGCTCCAGCACAAACCCCTGTTTGCACGGGCAAAGACCCATTAGCACCCATGCAAACATTTGAATATGGGCCCCTGATGTCATAATACCTTGCTTGTGACATCACAGTTATTCCTATGGCAACAGACCATGATGTCACAACAGAGCATTGTGAACTCTAAGGGATAAAGATATTGTTTTTGTGGGAATTATTTCATTAATAGCTAGTGGAGAGGAGAAGTCTACAGAAGACATATGAAATACAAGCTACATTGTCTTTCAGCAGTGTTAGTGGCTCAGCAGGTAGCACACTCGCCTCTGAGGCTGGGAGATCAGAAGGCTGTGGGTTCTATCCCCACATCAGGCACTTGTGTTAAATCCCAGTACTGACACTGTAGTGCATCATGAGGTGGGTGCTGCACTCCTGAGGCACCGTCTTTTGGATGAGACGTTAAAACCAAGGTCCCATCTGCCTGTTCAGGTGGATGTTAAAGATCCCGTGGCACTTCTCAAAAAGAGTAAGGAAATTTCCCCGGTGCCCTGGCCAAATGTCCCCCCATTCACTAAAAATACCACCAATGGCTTAATCTTGTTCAAGGTCAGTTGGCATTCATCTGTATCCCCCCCTTCCCTGGGTTGTGCCTGAAAATAGGCAGAATTTGTCTAGTGCACTTACCTGGTCAACAAAAACTAAATATAAATAAATATTATGTTTTCCAAAGTTTTCCCGAAGGCAACGGCTGCTCTTTAAGCAATAATGCACTCCAGGGTGTGGGTTGTGGGATTTACCCATGACTGGTTTGGTTTGGAAATAAATGCCTAGTTTTAGATATGACCCGGGAAGAGGACAACAGGGAGACTATATCATGACAAGAATACGTAATACAGGTAACAGCCAGCAACAGCTAATCCACTATAGGGTATGGCTTGGGCTGGGATTTATCCACACCTGGCATTTACCAACAACACCAAGTGAGGGTAAATTCCAGCCCAACCCACACCCTGCCATGGAGTATTCCAATTATACTATTAGAACATGACAAATACACAAAAAAAGTGAAGAAAATGTTTTTTTATGCTGATTTTAATAAAATATCCTCCCCACACACACACACACACACACACACACACACACACAAAATAGTTCATTGTTGCTGGGCAGAAGCCGTCCTGTTCCCCTGTAATTGCAAACAGGCGAGTGGTTTGCAGGCGGCAAAGAGAGAGCGAGGTGTGGCTGAGAGTGCATGGCTCTGTAAGGTACAGCATGAGATCAAGCAACAATGTGAATGAGCTGAGCGCCATGACAGACTAAATATAACTGAAATTGTGAGTGGGCAGCTGATTCACATTTACTTGTACCGGTTAGCAGGAATAAAGATGGTGTTTACAGTTTGCTCGGGAAGGTGTAGTGATCTCTTTTTACTGTACTTTCTGTGTGCAGTGGGCTGGAACTTTGTGCGGCGGTTATACAGAACTCATTCCACAGCATAAAGTATCAACCGACCAATCGGGAGAGAGAATTTTTAGACCCCATTCTATAACGATAAATAATGAAACAGCGGAACAAGCATGAACTAATGTACAGAGATATTCACAGCCAAATAGAACAAAATAGGATATTAAACCATACATCAAGTTAAACATACAATTCCACATGACAAGTAAAACCTGGGATCAGGAGTCCACATCGAGGGACTTTATAAGAACCAGTAGGACCTGGAGTCTGTTCAGCACAGTGACAGGCTGACGAACTCAGCAGATGCCTATGTAGGGCACTTTTAAAGAGCCTGGGTGAGGGGAGACTCCAAATTTCAAGGGGAAGGGAGTTCCAGAATGTCAGCGCAAAGACAAAGAAGGCCTGTCCCCCTATCTTGGATGCACATTTTGGCGATACCGGATGATTAAGGATCCCCCTTGCGTAAAAAAAATATTGTACCTCAATACGGTACTGACAGGGCTAGCACGCTACACAGTAAAATGGCATACAATGACACGCCCAACAACGGCAGCTTAGCAAAAGGCTATTCAATGTACACGGTCTAGTCACACAACTTGAAAAGGTACTGCATTCATTATTGCACAGTTCGATTCCACAAGCTAAATTGCGTCTTTGTAAACTTTTCTTGTTTCTGTGGTCCGATAGACCTAAAAACATCTTGCTGCAAATAATTGTTCGTCAGCGATGACAGTGCTTAGGTTTGCTTAGTTGGCAGAGAAGGATGAAAATGGGTCTATTTTAAGATCTGAAAAAATAGCATGTTTTGTGATATTATTCTGTGGGGGCGCTCCGCCCCCTACTCCCCCCAGGTGCACTGATGATGCTGTAAATCTCAACTCTCAAGAATATTATAAAACATGCTACTTTTTGTATTGCTGTTACTCTGTCGTAGACCTGTTTTTAGTTGTACGTATTTGTACTGCATCATTGCAATGTTGTATTATTTTTATGTATTTGAGGGGCTCTGCCCCCACACCCCCCATTATGTATTTTATTAGCTTTAAATTTCAGTGAAATATTTGTATTAAGCAGTGCGGCATTAGTCCAGGTGGGCGTGCACTGGCAACCTCTGTTGCGGCAGTGGGCGGAGCAACGGCATCTGAAAGTGCCGTAATTATCCGCGAGCACAAGAGGGGTCCTTAGTCCTCCAGTATCGTCCCTTTGAAAAAGAGCATTTTGCTCAAAAGTTATGTCCAAATGATGAAATAAATCAATAAAGCAGCCCGGGGAGTGTGATTGGACACCCAAGGAGCAGAGCCAATCCAGGGAGGCTTAAGTGCATTATTGCGATTATACTGTGGGTGGTATCATATGTAAGAAACAAATGGAAAATAAGTTTAAAAAATTATAAATGTATGTTTTTTTAATGAGTTTCTAGAAATATCCTTTCTCTGTTGGAAAAATAGTTCCCCGTAATAACCAGGTGAAGGAGAAGAAACTAGGCCCCCATAATAGCCAGGTGAAGGAGAAGGATGTTGTTTTGTTCTCTTCAAAGACCCTCTTTTCCCCTCTCCCTGATCTGTGATTTGATTTATAGTTTGTTTTTTGTTATTTGAATGTGGGGAAAAAAGAATTTAAACTGGAGACTTGGAACAGTGATCGGATTGGATTGGCAAAGAGGTTTGAAATCCATGCTCTTTCTTAATTTTTTTTTTTTTTACCAGGAGAGACACACTAAGCTGAAAGCTTGTTTAAAGGTGTGACCTGGGAGCACAAGGAAGTTAAGTGACTTGCTCAGGGTAACACAGAATGCAAGTGGGGGCTATGGGATTCAAACCCAGGTCTCCAGGTTTGCAGCTCACGGCCTTAAATCACTGTGCTATACTGCCTCTTTAACTGACTTCTTTTCGTCCCTAAATGTTGCCAGTGCCCATATGCTGTTATCTTTATTAAGAAATCAGTTTTTGTTTTATTTGAAACTGAATCCGGTTATTGTCTATCCTGAATGCCAGTTTGATACGGAGCAGAAAGCTGAAAGGAGGGGGGAGAGAGGGGAGAAGAAATCAGATCGGAGTGTTGCCCTCTCCCCGAATGTAACTGTCTTATTAATAAGAAGAAATGAGCATTTTTGCTTTTTAAAGAGAGGATGGGGCTTTTGAAACATAGCACAGACTGCTGAAAGGAGGGAGGGGGGCAGGAGACAGGATTGGAGACTGGATCAGTGTGTCGCCATCTTTCCCCTGAATAGTAACGTCTATTGAAATCAGCTGTTTAAAAAAAAAAGATCTGGGTTTTGAAAATGGAGCTGAGAACTAAAGCAGGAGGGATGGAGAGACACCAGAATGAAGACCGAATAGGCATGTTGTGGTCTTGTGGAGACAGAGATTTGAGATTGGGCATGGAAAAAGTGAGAGGTCCAGAATGTTTTCATAAGTGGTGGCTTTAGCAGTTTTGGTAGCAGAAAATGTGTAGCCATTTCATGTGTGGAATTTGACTGTGTTTTGTTTGCTGGCATGTTTGGGGCTGTAATTTTTACTGTTTTACTGCTGAGAATGGAATTGAAGTTTGGCAGTCAATGTTTTTTTTTTGTGTTCTAGTAGATTTGTGGCTGTAGCGGTTCAGGAAAAAATGGCAGCTGAAATGTTTTTGGAAAATGAACCGAGTGTAGTGATTTTGGATGATTTTTATAAACCGGTCGGCTGGTACATTATGCATAGGTTGTGGTGAGATTAACTCACAGCCAGACAGGTGTCTCGGCCAGTCAGATTGCAGGATTTATGAGGGCCATAATATAATATCTATTTATTTAGTTTTTGGTAAGCTAGTAAGTACGCAAGGCAATAAATGCATATTTTCAGAAATGACCTGGGATGAACAAATCTAACAACAAGAATACACTGGTAACAGAAAATGTGGCAAAAATCAATAACAGTTACTGTTACTGTTACTGTAAGGTGAGCTCACATTACACCAGGAGAAAGGACTGCAGTGCGACTGGACTTCTCTGCTGGGACTAAAGAAGAAGAACTTTTGTACTTGGACCTTTAATTTAGAGTAAAAAAAAAAAACTAACAAACAAAACAAAAAAGTGTGTGTTTGTCTGAGTTAACTGAACTGAATGGGTATCTGAACAGTTATCTAGGTGTAAATCTCAGGTGATTGAAAGGACTTAATAGCTGTGAGGTTTAAATTACTTGTAGAAAGATCTAAGTAAGTGGGGGTGGCTTAGCTAGAAGGAAGCACATTAATTAAAGACTGCCTTAGAAAGATTCTGCTAATAGCTTGGCAGAAGACACCAGGAGAAAGGACTGCTGTGTGACTGGACTTCTCTACTGGGACTACATTGCCCTCCTTCCCTCCTCTCCACCCAAAGCTAGTTCTATTTTTATAGGCACAGGATTTGACTGACAACAGGAACTTCCTGTTTGGGAGCAGGAAGTGAGTGATCACAGAACCACCAAAGACCCACCATCCTAGAAGGGCAAGAGTAGCTCTCCGGCCCCCTCTAGCTGCTGGAGGTCTGTCTCTCTGAGCAAGTAAGTGGTCTACTGAGAAATATAGGATATTATTGTCTCAGAACAGAACTATCAGGAGCTTAAAGGGCATACAGGCAGAAAGTAAGGCGAGAGAGAAAAAAAAAGACAGAGGAAAGAGTAAGGATTGCAAACAGTTAAGGGGCCAGAAATAAGACATGATTGGAGTGGTGCAGTGGCTGTGGAGCAGCAGTCTTCCGGGAGACGTTCTGGAGGATGCAGTGTTGTCCCATCTGCAGGCACCTCTCTGGGCTGAGGGAGGAGGTTGCCTGCCCCAGGCTGAGTTGGCCAGGATTGTGGGCCTCCTCTTCCATCCAGGGACCACCAGTGCCACTGCCGTTGCCTCAGAGGTTGCCAAGAAAGAGGAGTGGTTGGACCACAGTGGGCTCAGGGAGGTGAGGGTGGTGGAACAGAGGCACATCCCTCCAGTTGTACCTCTCCACAATTCCTATGCCATTCTGGCAAAAGTGTGGTTCCTCATGGAGGCACCTGCAGTGGAGACCAAGGAGGATGCTGGGAACCTCCACAAAGGAGACCCACAGGAGGGTGACAGGGGACCCTGCAGGTGAAGGAAACACCCCGTGGGGGACCCTGTTAGGAAGGTAGAACTGGGGAGGAAGGAGAGGGAGGTGGCAGCCTGCCTGGCGCCATGGCTTGGAGGGACAGGGAGAGAACTCAGGATTGCGCAGAGCAGCTGCACGGGAGGGAGCTGGATGTCACTGTCCACCTAGGGACAAATGACCTGGCTAAGAAAGGGATTAGAGAAGTGCAGGAAGAGTTTGTGAATTGGGAGGGCCTTGGTCAAGTATCACGCATGGTAACCTTCTCGGAGGTGCTGCCCATCTATGGCATAGGAGAGGCTAGGGTGTTCCGCACCATGGGATTCAATCAGTGGTTGAAAAACTGGTGTGGAGCTCAGGGATTTGGCTTCATTGGGGACTGGGGGTCCACCTGGAGTGATGCAAGCCTATACTGGCATGATGGGCTGCATCTGTCCAGGAGGGGAACCAGGATCCTAGGTGATAGGTTTAAATGCTTCATTGGCAAGCATTTAAACTAGCCAAGGGGGGAGGCACTGGAAAGGAGCAGGGAAATCCTAGCCCCCCCAAATAATCACGGTAGTAAGTGGGGCAAACACCAACATAGAGGTGTCGATAGGGAGAAGGGCAGGGGTAAATGGAGAAAGTGACAAAGGCAAGAAGGACAGGGATGGGGCAAAAGGGAGTAAGGCCATCAGGAAATGGAGGGTAATGAGTACCAATGCCCATAGTCTGGGCAACAAGCTCCCTGAGCTGGTGGCCTTGATGGAAGAGGGATGCCTGGATATCGTAGCAGTCACAGAAACATGGTACACAGAGAACCATGACTGGGATGTTAACATACCAGGGTACATAACCTACAGGAGAGACAGGCAGGGGAGAAGAGGGGGAGGAGTCGCTCTATGTAAAGGAAGGGATAAAAGCAACTGAACAAAAGAGTAAACAGGGAGGAGAGGAGGCACTGTGGGTCACCTTGGAGACTGGAAAGGGCATCACAATCTGCACAGGGGTTGTGTACAGACCTCCATGTCAGGGGGAGGGAATGGACAAGGATATGATAGAAGGCATTCTTAGAATGGCAGAGAAAGGGAGATACTGGACTTTAGGAGGGCTGACTTAGCAAAATGGGAGAGTGCCTCAGAAAAGCACTCAGCAAACAGGCTAGAAGGAGGTGTGGAGCAACAATGGGGAATCATCAAACTGCCATCACAGAGGCATCAAGCCTTGTGTGAAGCAAATAAACAAATCAAAACGAAAGAAAAAGCCACTATGGTTCTCAAAAGAGTGGCTGTGAAAGTCAGGAAGAAAAGATAGCATTCGGAAGTATAAGGAAACACAGAAGGAGCAGGACAGAGAGCTGTACCAGTTAGGGCAGAAGGAAGCAGGAGGGAAGTCAGAATAGCAAAGGCCCAAACTGAGGAAAAGATAGCCAACTCCAGTTAAGAAGGGGGATAAAACCTTTATAGGTACATCAGCAGTGTAGAAAGACAAAGGAGGGATAGTGAGGCTGAATAGAATGAACGGTGGGTGGGCAGAGGGGGACAGTGAAAAAGCAGGGATACTGAATGAATATTTCTGCTCAGTATTCACAAAAGAGGAGGGGAAAGTGCCTAATCCAATTAACAGAAACACTCTTGACAGGGGGGTCGATCCCAGTCCTTTCACAGAAGAAAGGGTTCTGCAAGAACTCCTAAAATTGATGGTGGACAAAGCAATGGGTCCTGATGGAATTCACCCCAGAATTCTAAAAGAATTAAGGGAGGAACTAGTGAAACCACTGACTACTCTTTTTAATAAATCATGGGAGGATGGTGGGGTACCCGAGGACTGGAGGAAGGCGGATGTGATTCCTCTTCACAAAAGTGGGACCAAGACAGAGGCAGGAACTACAGACCTGTCAGTCTGACCTCTGTGGTAGGGAAAGTGATGGAGTCACTCTGAAGGAAAGAATAGTTGAGTACCTAGAGGCCAGTGCAGCACAGGACCCAAGGCAGCATGGGTTCACAGCGGGAAGGTCATGTCAGACAAATCTAATAGATTTCTTTGACTGGGTGACCAAAGTTGTAGACCAGGGAGGGGCTGTGGACATGGCCTACCTAGACTTTAGCAAGGCTTTTGACACAGTCCCACACAAAAGATTAATAGTCAAATTAACCAGCCTGGGAGTGGGTCCTAGGGTGGTAGCCTGGGTAAAACATTGGCTGCACAACAGGACACAGAAGGTAATTGTAAATGGAGTCCACTCTGAAGAAAGAGGGGTTACTAGTGGGGTACCGCAGGGTTCAATATTGGGTCCAGTCCTTTTTAATGTCTTCATCAGTGACATTGCAGAGGGACTGGAAGGAAAAGTATGCCTTTTTGCAGATGACACAAAGATCTGCAACAGGGTTGATACACAAGGAGGCGTGGAAAGGATGAAAAGGGACTTGGCAAGGTTGGAGGACTGGTCAGAAGTATGGCAGGTAGGATTCAATGCAAAGAAGTGCAAAATAATGCACCTGGGAAACAAGAACCCAGGGGAAGAATACATAATGGGTGGGGAGGTAGTAACAACAACAAAAAAGGAAAGGGACCTGGGGGTAATCATATCAGATGACCTTAAGGTTAGCAAGCAATGTGAGAAGGCAGTAGGGAGGGCTGGGGTATACTGGGATGTATAGGAGAGGCATCAGCAGCAGAAAGCAGGAAGTTGTTATCCCTCTGTACAGACAGTTGGTGAGACCCATCTGAGTACGTGTCCAGTTCTGAGACCCCATCTCGCAAGGACATGAGACAGGATAGAGGTAGTCCAGAGGAGGGCAACTAAATGGTGCAGGGTCTGCAAGAGAAGCTGTATGAGGAGAGACTAAAGGAGCTTAATATGTATACCCTTGAGGAAAGAAGGGAGAGGGGGACATGATAGAAACTTTTAAGTACCTCCGTGGAATCAACAAAGTCCAAGAGGGTAGCATCTTTCAGAAAAGAGACGGCAAGAACAAGGGGACACAATTTAAAGATAGAAGGATGGCGTTCAGGGCAATGTGGAGGAAGTATTATTTCACAGAGAGGGTAGTGGATGCATGGAACAGCCTTCCTGAGGAGGTTGGGGTCTAAAACTGTGGGAGAATTCAAGAATGCATGGGACAGACATAAGGCAGTTCTTGTGGGGGGTAGGAAGAAATAGGCTGTTGGTTAACTAGGATCTGCGGCCTATCCTGTATGTAGGTAGGGAAATGGGCAGACTAGATGGGCCAAGCGGTCTTATCTGCCGTAAAAGTCTATGTTTCTATTAGCTCCCCCTTCTTGACTCATTCAGGGTTGACAAATCTATTATCTGTAAAAGGAAGGGGAACTTTATCAGTTAATTCTGGTTGGAAACTGCAGGGTTAATGGGGAACATTTATGTACCATATGCCTCATGGAGGACAGAATGGCCCAGGCAGTAATGAAAGGGATGACATTTTTCAGGTATGTAAGTGAAAAAAGGAAGACCAGGGGAGTGATTGTAAGGCTAAGAAAGAAAGGGGCGATTGGGCGGAGGGGAACCAGGAAAAAGCAGACATCCTGAACAGATACGTTTGCTCAGTGTTCACAGAGGAAGGGGAAGGCGAGGGGCCACAGAAACATAACAGGAGCATCGGAGGAAGGGAGAGGGAAGGGTCATTAGTCGATTTTCAGAGGAGAGAGTCCTGAAGGAACTCGCAAATCTGAAAGCGGACAAGGCGATGGGGCCAGACGGGGTGCATCCAAGGATATTGAGGGGGCTCAATGAGGAATTGGCTGCACCTCTGACAGTCCAGTTCAACCACTCACTGGAGACAGGATTGGTTCTGGAGGACTAAAGGAGGGCAGAGGTAGTCCCACTTCACAAAAGTGGTAGCAGGGAGGAGGCTGGCAACTACAGGCCAGTCAGCCTGACGTCGGTGGTGGTTAAATTAATGGAATCACTACTAAAGGAAAGAACTGTGGAATATCTTGAATTCAGTGGGTTACAAGATCCAAGGCAGCATGGCTTCACTGCGGGGAAGTCATGTCAAATGAATCTGATAGAGTTCTTTGACTGAGTGACCAGGGAATTGGATCAGGGTGGAGTGGTGGATGCGACCTACCTAGATTTCAGTAAGACCTTCAACACCGTTCCACATAGGAGACCCATAAGCAAGCTTAGCAGCCTAAGAGTGGGTCCAAAGGTTGTAAACTGGGTGAGAAATTGATTAGGGGATAGGCGACAGAGGGTGGTGTAAACGGAGTTCACGCCAAAGAAGGGAGGGTGACCAGCGGGGTGCCACAGGGATCAGTACTGGGACCGGTCCTCTTTAATGTCTTTATTAGCAAAATTGCAAAGGGGCTGGATGGAAAGGCCTGCCTTTTTGCAGATGACACTAAAATCTGCAATAGGGTAGACACTCCAAGGGGGTGGAAAAAATGAGTAGCGCTCTGAGAAAGTTAGAGGACTGGTCAAGGGTATGGTAGCTAAGTTTCAATGCAAAAACATGCAGAACCATGCACTTAGGGCGCAGAAACCCAGGGTCAGAGTACAAAATGGGGGGAGTGATAATGATGAAATACCACAGCATAGCGCAGCGGGTTAAGGCTCTGAGCTGCAGATCTGAAGACCTGAGTTTGAATCCCACAGCCGCCTATGTGCATACTGTGTGATCCTGAGCAAGTCACTTAACTTCCTTGTGCTCCCAGGTCGCATCTGGAAACAAGCTTCAGCTTAGTGTGCTACTCCTGGTTAAACAATGTTCCCTGATGACCACCAAACAGGAAAGAGACCTGAAGGTAATCATATCTGATTACCTAAAGGCAGGGGTGTTCAAATCAAAACATTTAGGACTTGCCCAGCCATGACTGAGTCTGTAGCTGAATTTTCACTTGCCTCTATTCATTACAATGAAATTAGCTCTCTTTTTGTACTTGCCGTTCAAGGAAATTAACTTGCCCTGGACAGGGGGCAATGGGATTTGCACACCCCTGCCTGAAGGTGGCCAGGCAGTGTGACAAGGCAGTTGGAAGAGCTATTGGGATGCTGGGGTTCATAGGGAGAGGTACCTCCAGCAGAAAAAGGGAGGTGGTGTTACCCCGTATAGATCACTGGTGAGACTTCACATAGAGTGTATGTAGCCTGTGACTATGTATTTTTGACCTGCATGCTGGACTTCTTTGACACCTTGTATTCTTATGTAATTGCACTTTAATAATGATCCCTTGTTCTGTAATTTCCTGCACCTCATGTTGAGGCCTGTGTTTACTGTTGTTCTCCACACCTATATTGCTTAATGTGCCATGCTGTGGCTCAGGTCATGCCTCAAAATGGTCCTTTGGATCAGCGCACCCACCTGGTTATCAAAGACTGAAAATCAATAAATAGAGTACTGTGTCCAGTTCTGGAGACCTCATCTCTGGAAGAACATAGACGGGTCCATAGGAGGGCAACTAAAATGGTGCAGGATCTGCATAAAAAGCACTATGAGGAGAGACTGAAGGGCTTCAATATGTACAGCCTGGAACAGGGGAGAGAGAGGGGCGATATGATAGAGATATTCAAATACCTCATGGGTATAAATAAGGTACAAGAGGGAAGCATTTTTCAGATAAAAAGATGCTCAAGAACGAGGGGTCATGCTATGAAGCTGGAGTGGGGTAGACTCAGGGGAGATGTGTGGAAGTACTTCTTCACAGAAAGAGTGGTGGATGCCTGGAACAGTCTCCCAGAGCAGGTGGTGGGGCAAAAACTGTAGCGGGGCTCAAGAATTCAAGGGATAGGCATAAGGGAACCTTAGTGGTTAGGGAAGGCAGGGCTAGAGCCGGAGATCAAGTATGGTCTGCAGTAATATAGTAGGTAGGGAAAATGAGTAGACTAGGTGGGCCAAGTTATCCTTATCTGCCATCAAATTCTGTTTCCATGTTTCTCATAGCGTGAAAGCTCATGAAATGTTGCTTACATAATAGTCAAAGTCGAACCCAGACAGTCAGGCTTGCCCAAACCCTGTCCTTCCCCCTCCAAGTCAGGTCGGGGATCCCGCAGGGCTCTATTCTCGGCCCCCTACTTTTCTCCCTGTTCCTCAACTCCCTGCCCAAGGATTGCTCTGGGAAACTACTCCTGTATACTGATGATGCCGTCCTCTACAGCTCCCACACCGATCCCACAGCCCTCTGTTCTGCACTCCAAAAAGCTTTCACGGAAGCTGAATTCTTGTTCGTTCGACATAGGCTAGTCTGAAATTACAAAAAAAACAAAATCCATGGTGTTTGCACACTCTCAAAACAAGAACATAGGACAACCCCTGCTCACACTGAACTCTCTAAATGACTCCCTTGAGCAGGTTACCTCATTCAGATACCTAGTAGTAGTAGTAATAATTTTATTCATAAGTGAACATGGAAAATAAACCATTGAGTATAAAAATATGCTCATTTACAAGGGTCTCCATATAAAAAAAGAACAAATATTCCAGATACATACAAAATGTTTGGATAACAACATAAATAAATAAATACAGTTAATACATGTAACTCTTAGAACACATACATTCCTACTTAAAGTAGTTCAATTACAAACACAACATAAAACATAATAACTTATTGCATATACAGTACTATATCACATGCTAAAAGGTGTTCTGTACAAACGTATACAGTACTTCAACAATCCAACTTCCTAAATGGTACAACACTCTTTTAATGTACCAATTTGGCTCCTGTACCATTTTTCTAGCTTGGCCCATGTCACATTTACTGCTTGTGATCTGAGATTAGAAGGTAATTTATTCCATTTTTGGGGTCCCAGACAAGCAATTGTATTACCCCTGTTTTTTGTTCTCTTTCTAGGGACTTTAAATTGTGAATAACAAACTGATCTTAATTGTCGAGCTGGAAGATTCAGTTCAAACTCATTAAGCAAATATCCTGGAACACTTTTTTTTCATAACTTTAAACATTAACTTGATCATATGTTTATCTCTTCTATTATCTATATGTTCCCATTGAAGTTCCCTATAGAGAACACAATGATGAGTCATTCTTGGGGCTTTCAAAATATACCTAGCCATCTTATTATACGTAATATCTACCTTTTTTAAATCTTTCTTTGAGGTCCCATATAAATAATAGCTGCATAATCTATAATTGGTATCAACATAGTCTGAACAATATGTAACTTCGATTGCCTAGAATATAGTCCCATCATCTACACTAATATCCAAAACACTCTTTCTATTTATAGTTTTATTCTTATGTCTAAACAACATTACTTTAGTTTTCCCACTATTTAATACCAATTTATTAAGCAGATAATAATGTTGTAGATCATTAAAGGCTTCCTGTAAACTACTTTGTATTTACTTTTTTCATCCCCATCAACATACAAGATTGTATCATCTGCATACTGATGCCACATAATTTTCTGGTTGTTAAATTTCAGATCATTAGTGTACAAATTGAAAAGTAGGGGTCGAAAAATGGACCCTTGAGGTACTCCCTGTGCTACCACTCTGCAAATTAAATATGATTTTAAATAAACCATTTGCATCCTACCTTTTAAGTAACTGCTAAACCATGCAATACATCATCAGAAAATCCAAAGTATTTTAATTTATATAACAAAACATCATGATTTAAAGTATCGAAAGCCTTTGATAAATCTACTAGGACCGCCCCCACCATTGAACCTCCATACATAGCCTTCTGAATGTCACCAGTCACTTTAACCAAAGCAGTTTGTGTACTGTATTTTTCTCTGAAGCCAGATTGATACATTGTCAACATATTATTCATATTTAAAAACTTTATAACCTGCCTAGAAATAATTCTCTCAAACACTTTAGCTACAACCGATAAAAGTGAAATTGGTATGTAATTAGAGATCTTACTTCGAGAGGGCTCTTGCAGTAGGTAATTACTAATAGGATTTCCGAGCTCCAGGCCTTCATGTGCAAAATCCCGTATTTGATTTTCCACAAGGAACGTGTGGCTCTGTGTACCAACCCTAAGTTTCTCCCCAAGGTGGTAGTGGAATCTACGCTAATCAATCCATGGAGCTGCCTGCTTTCTTTACGCAGCACTCCAATCAAGGGGAGTACCTCTTGCATACTTTGGATGTTCACCGAATCCTTAGAGGCAGGCGTCAGGACCCCACGGAAACATTTCTAGCTAGCAGTCTCTGGCGGGGGACCGCCCCCACGTCAGGTGACCGACATCAGGCGACGTCAGTATAAAGGGGCGGTACCCCACACCTGCCTTCCAGTTCTTTCCCACCAAAGGCCAAAAAGGCAAGACGAGAGAGAAGTGGATGATTCCATCACTGGAAAAAGAGCTGAAAAAGCTTAGGGGGATGGAGGGCGGGAAGGTATTACCTACTGCAAGAGCCTCTCTTGAAGATCTACTGTTACAGTAAGTTCTTACGTAACTGTGCTATCTTACTTCAAGAGGGCTCTTGCAGGAGGTAATTACAAATAGGACTGAGTCCCAAGCAGTCTGGAACAAGCAAAAGCAAACGGGAGGAGGAAAACTACCTAACAGTAGACCCTCTGGCTGTGAAGGTCTTAGGAAAGAAGACCTTGCAGAACAGCCAACCCGAAGCCCGCTCTACAGCAAGAGGCAATGTCCAAACTGTAGTGTTTCATAAAGGTATGGACAGAAGTCCAAGTTGCGGCTGCACAAATGTCTGCCGCTGACACATTCTTGAAACAAGCAGCAGAGGCAGCGACCCCTCTGGTGGAGTGCCCTCTAACCTAACCTGGCAGGGTCTTGTTGTACTTGTCGTAATAGAAAGTGATACAATGAGCCAACCATTTAGACAGACATTGCTTAGAAACAGCATTGCCTTCTCTTTTATGAGCAAAAGAGACAAACAGTTGATCAGTCTTTCTGAGATCCTTCGTCCTGGTTGTGTAGTATCTCAGGATTTGGTGAACATCCAAAGTATGCAAGAGGTCCTCCCCTTGACTGGAGTGCTGCGTAAAGACAGCAGGCAGCTCCATGGATTGATTCAGCGTAGATTCTGCTACCACCTTGGGGAGAAACTTAGGGTTGGTACGCAGAGCCACACGTTCTTTGTGGAAAATCAGATACGGGATTTTGCACATGAGGGCCTGGAGCTCGGAAATCCTATTTGTAATTACCTACTGCAAGAGCCTCTCTCGAAGATCTAGTGTTACGGTAAGTTCTTACACAACTGTACTATCTCATTCCTAGAACCACTTTTAAAAATAGGAATCACTTTTGCTAATTTCCATTCCTGTGGCAACTCCTTAGTAGTTACAGACAAATTATAGGCATGTGCAATTGGAAATGCAATCACTGGAGCGGCATATTTTAACAATTTTCCACATACACCATCAGGCCCATTTGCTTTTTTTTAATTTATTTTTAATAATTCTAACAATACTTCCCTTGTTTTATATATAGCAGATTAAATTGTATTCTGTTTAATTTCTTATTAGTGTTTCCTGTTAATTCCCTATCTTTTCCATTATCTTTAACTAATCCCATATTCACAAAATAGTCATTAAAATCATTTGCCACTGATTGTCCTATTTCTTTATCACTACCATCTATGCAAAACTTCTTTGGATAGCCAGATGTTACTGGATTTTGCAATTTGTCACCTAGGTATCACCCTAGACTCTGGGCTCACCTACCATGACCACATCCGAAAACTGAGCACCGCTGTCAATGTGCGTATTGGCCTACTTCATCAGTACAAGCACTGCCTTCCACCAGAAGCTTTCCACCTTGCTGTCTCGGCATCAGTACTATCACTCATAGACTGTGGAATCATTATCTATGGGGCAGCTGACAACACGCACCTAAACAAAATTAGGCTGGCCCTTAAGGCCTGTAGACTAGTTACTGACTGCACCAGACTCACACATACCTGGACCCTTTACGCCTCAACCAACTGGCTAAACTTTGATGGGAGGCTCAAATATCAGACCTGCCTCTTTGCTAAAAAAAATAACAGCAGGGCTGCTCTCACCCCCCTGCTTCAGGCACTCGGCGACAACCCACTTCAGGGTACCTCGCTGCAAGACCACCTCAGGTCAAAGAACTTTTAGGTACCTGCCCCCTAGCTGGCTTAACTCACTTCCAAACTCCCTCCTCACAGAACCCAAACTTGGTCAGTTCAAGTCCCAGCTAAGAGACCTAATCTCTCACGACTCAGTCTGTGACTGTCCTTGATTTCTAGCCCTACCCACTCCCCCCCGCCCCCACGACTATGGACTTAATTCTAGTCCAGCCACCCCAGGGCATGCCTATATCTGACAATGGACACCGCAGTCCAGCCTAGGACTGCAAATAACCACCAGGGCATGGCTGGCGCCACCACCCTGCAGTGTATGTTTCTGTTACCTACCACCGTTTGTGCTATGTACCTATGCTTGGCAACACTCTATATCTTTGTATCACCAGCCTCTTTACTGTGTTATCTGTAACAATTTTGTAACCATTTCTGTAACTATTGTGTCTAATGGTTGCTATTGTCTCTGATGTCTCTGTTCTCAATGATGTGGAACCTTTGTAAAGGAGTCTTTGACTAAAAGGTACGTTATCCGATGTTTTCAATAAATAAAGTAACCCTCCCATCTCCGGGAACAGTGGGGGATACAAAAAATGTCTGGTACGGAAGTGTTGAAATGCCCTGCCCAGTAGGGGAAGGTTTTTGTCTTGCTTTAAGTTACAATTTATTTAGTACACTTTTTTGTGGTAATACCTTTTATTTGACTAACTGAAGAATTTTATAGGTATTGGCACTCTTACTGAACAAATATCGGACTGGATCAAGGACGTCCTCAAACCAGTGGCACAGAGAAATCTAAGCTTCATCCTGGATATAACTAACTACCTAATAGGCTCCACAGATTAAATGCACTCCTTACCAACTAATTTCTGGTCACAATGGATGTAGAGTCTCTCTATGCAAATATGCCGCACTTGGATGGACTAAACGCATGCAAAACATTACTACTAAGGGATACAGACAACCAGGCAATTACAATGCAGTTTTGGAACTCACTGACGTCATACTGAAACATAACTACTTTATTTACAACAAACAAACTATACCTACAGAAAATCAGCATAGCTATGGGTGCAAGAACAGCACCTCAGTGTGCCACCATCTTCTTGGCTGTATTAGAGGAGAGCTTCCTGCCACAGCAGAGAACAAATCCATTGATCCACTATCATTTATTGATGACATATTTCTTTTTCCCCCAACAAAGGTTTTTATCCTTCTAAGGCAGGTCTAGGAGGCTTATCAGCCCTGTCCACTTACCTCCTCCGGGTCTGGAAGCAGGCACCCCTGCAGATTTGCACCTGCGGCAAGGAGGGTGGGGGACGGCTATCCTCCCCAACCCCAGCAGACAATCCAGTGTGGCCTTGGAACCGGATCAGTAGGGCATTCTGTTGGGACATAGGCACGGCTTCACTAAACTTAGGCCTCCATGGTTTTCCTTTTTTTTCTCCCTTGAGCCCACAGACATGCAGTGAGCATGATGTGCATACTCCATGGAAACACAGAAACATAGAAGTTGATGGCAGATAAGGACTGCAAGGCCCATCCAGTCTGCCCATTTTTTCTACCTTATGAATGTGCCATAGGTCTGTACTCTATCAATGGCCTATCTAGTCATACTCATCTTTATTGCTCCCTTATGCCTATCCCATGCCTGTTTGAAGCCCTGCACTGTATTCATGTCCACCACTTCCTAAGGAAGGTTGTTCCATGCATGCACCATCTTTTCTGTGAAAAAGAACTTCCTCACATTCCCCCTTAATCGGCCTTCCTTTAATCTCAAGCTGTGTCCCCTTGTTCTGCTATTTTTCTTATATTGAAACATGTTAGACTCTTTCACCTTGTTAATGCCCTTAAAATGTTTGAATGTTTCGATCATATCACCTCTCTCCCTCCTTTGCTCTAGGTATACATATTGAGCTCCATTAATCTGTCCTCATATGTTTTCTGATGCAGTCCCTGCACCATTTTGTTGCCCTTCTCTGGACTACCTCCATTTTGTTAATGTACTTGTGCAGGTGGGCCTCCAGTACTGCATGCAGTACTTCAGATGGGGCCTAACCAGTGTCTTGTAAGAGGGAATTATTACCTCCTCTTATGACTTATGATACTCTCTACTATTACACCCCAACATCCCTCTAGCCTTACCTACTGCTTTAGTGGTCTGCTTGGATGATTTCAGGTCATCTGTGATGATGATGATGATGATGATGATGATGATGATGATGATGATGCCCAAGTCTCTTTCTTCCCTTGTGATTGCCAGCAACTCCCCTCCCAACCTATAGGTGGCTTCAAGGTTTCTCTTCCCTATGTGCATGATCTTGCACTTCTTTGCGTTAAACCCCATTTGACACTCTTCCGACCATTTTGCCAGTTTATCCAGATCTCTTCTCATTCTGCCCACCCCATCTGGATCATCTACTCTGTTGCAGATCTTGGTGTCATCTGCAAAAAGACAAACCTTACCCTCCAGTCCATCTGCAATGTCACTGATGAAGATATTGAAGAGGACTGGCCCCAGGACTGATCCCTGAGGTGCCCCACTTGTGACTTGCATCTCTTCTGACTGTATACCATTTACCACCACTCTCTGTTTTCTGCCCGCCAACCAGTTTGCCCCCAGTTGACCAACTTCTGACCCACCCGAGCCTACCCAGCTTATTAGTCAATCTTCTATGTTGAACAGTATCGAAAGCTTTGCTAAAGTCAAGGTAGGCGACATCAACTGCTCCCCATTGGTCCACCACTCTGGTTATCCAGTCAAAGAAATCTATGAGATTAGTTTGACAGAACCTTCCTGTTGTAAACCCATGCTGTCTTGGATCATGTGCTCCTGTGGATTCCAGGTGTTGCACTATCATTTCTTTAAGGAGTGCCTCCATAATCTTGCCCACTACTGAGATAAGACTGACTGGTCTGTAGTTCCCTGCCTCCTCCCTGCTACCATTCTTGTGGAGTGGGATCACATGAGCCCTTCTCCAGTCTTCTGGGACCTCTCCTGTGCTCAGAGACTCACTAAACAGTTCTGATAATGGCTCTGCTAGTTCTACCCTTAGCTCCTTTAGTACCCCAGGATATATGCCATCAGGTCTCATTGCCTTGCCCCCCCCCCCTCCACTGAGATGCCCCCAGTACTCTGTGCAAGAGATCCCTTCACGCTGTGTGCCTTGCTTGCGCAGCCACCCAGATACCTCTAAGTGGCAGTCAGCAGAGAGGCATAACAACCCCCTCCCCAAGGTATGAGAGTAGCCCTTCAGATGCTCAATCCTCCCTTACCTGGCCAGCCCCTGAGCGACCAGTGTCTGTTTCCGAACCCAGGTCACCAGCATGGCAGCGGGGTGAGGCACCCTGCACGCCACTGGGCTGGTTGATGGCATTTTTCTTATAGGGACAGAGAGTGAGGACAAACTACAAAAGTTCTACAGAGCCTTCAGTAATAATTTATATCCCTCAATAAATCTGAAAATGGAGTACTCTCAGCAACAAATCAATTTTTTGGACACAACTGAATTGCAACAGGGTAAAATAAAAGCATCATAAAAAACAACAGATCGTTTCAACTACCTACACCTTTCTAGTGCACACCCAAATCACTCAAAAAGAGCAGTTGTCTACAGCCAAGTGCTACAATACCAACATATATGCACAGATGAGTCAGACAGGCACAACAATCTGGAAATACTAGAAGGAGCCTTCCCCAGCAAAATCTACCCCTCTTGTGTAAATGACAAACAGAATGCATGAGCTACACAAATACCACGAGAACGGCTACTGACATACAAACAGAAAAAAGAATCAAAATGCACAGCTCTGGTTGTGACATACAACCCATCAATCAGACCACTATAGAAGATCAGAGAATTGCAATCAGTCCTGTACGATAGTGGCAGACCATTCACTGTATTCAGTGAACCACCGATTTATTTATGTATTTATTTTATTTGTTTAAAAGTGGATAACCGGGAAAAGCACACTGAGCCTAGGCTCCATTCCAGGTGCGACCCAGGGCAGGGGGCAAGGATACAGTTTACAATTGATGCGAGAGTAAGTAACAATCGTTAAAAATTGGTACAGGTGCAAATTATAGAAAGGCAATAACAATACAGAGAGACAATACAGAGGAATGATATTACATGAGTAAGCACAGTAATACAGAGGACTTGGAAACGTTACATAAACCATACAACAGTATAAGCAATGCTTTGGGAGATCAGTTAGTTTCTGAGTACACAGTTATATTTCCTGAACACAAAAACAAAAAAACAAACAAACTATAATATCATACAGACAACCACCGAACCGGGGAAGAACACTGATCAGGACTAACACCCCCACGATTCAAATGGACACACAAGGAATAAGACCATGCAACAAGCCCAGATGCAAAACATGCAGCATGGTTGACACATGTGTCTCTGTCTACTCTCCATTTACCAAACAGAAATACAAAATAAAAGGGTATTTCTCATGCAACATCAACAATCTGACTTATCTAGTAAGATGCCAAAAATGTCCACATGGGTGATATGTGGGTGAAATGGGACAAGCACTCTGTAAACTCATGAATTGTCATAAATCTGCTATCAAACAGACTGCCAAGACAACTCTTTTCCCAGAACAACCATTCTCTAGAGAACCTTAAAGAGCTAGTGTATTGTCTAAAACTAATATTAGTTTTTTAAAGCCATTAACCGAAACCTTTTATATCTGAGGAACTTTTTCTTTTCCCTTTGGTTAATTACAAGATTGTTGACCTGATGTTAATAGGAGTACTCTGTGGAACCAAACTCCACCTGGTAGCTGACATATCTAGCTCTATTTCTCCCCCTTCCCCTACCCCCACTGCCAGGGCCAGATTAAGGCATAGGCAACACAGGCACAGGTCTAGGGCCCCTGCCTGCCAGCACCCATAGTGGAGACATGTAGCGCACACTCAAAAGGGGTGTTTTAAATATACTTAAAAAAGTTAAACGAAATGATTTAAAGAAAGGCAGTGTACATTTATGAGAGATACAATAAGAAAGGAAAAAAATAATAGGACTATGTAATGAAATACATGATGTTTTGGATGAGTATACAAGTCTTCTACGGTAATGGTATAAACCATTGATGAAGGACTAGGTCTGAAACATTTGTGTTTGTTTATAACACTGTATCTGGAAGAAAAATAAAAAAAATTAAGATTGAACAAATAAATAGATTCATATTTGGTGAGTGGGCTCTCATTTTACCAATTTGTTTTTGCTGCCCCCAGCAATCCCCATCATATATTTCCTATATACCAGTATTTCTACCTGAACTGTATTTTTTTTTTTTTGTAAAGAATTCAGCCACTGAATAATCTGAGTAAGGCAGGGGCTGAACTCTGACATGACTCTCATCTCCCTGATTAGGTGTTAAATGCAGCTGATAACTTCAAGGGACCCTGGCCAGGCTGACCTTTAAGGTGTGACGAGGCCCATTTCCTTTGTTTTGTCTCCCACTCCCATTTATAATCTCCACTTAGGATCATGTCTTACTTTTAACTGTAAAAGATTAACAGTGCAATTCAATGTGTATACTTTATATTTAATGTCAGTCCTAAAATTAAGAAATCTACAATGTGTTTCTATGGTACAATAAAAAAATCATACTTTTTTTTTTTTTTTTAATTCCCTTATCTCATTCATATTGAAGTTCTGACCTTGATATAGCTCCATTTTCAGGGTGAACAAATGAACATGATTCCAGATTCCCATCCGTTAATCTTGCCATTTTTTGGTCCTGGCTTACTTGTTAATAACAGAATTCCTTGGAAATATTTCTTCCAACAAGCACATGCTTTGCAATGTCTGTTTCCATTTTAGCTTAGCCCATACAGGCTCCAGAACAGGGGTCTGCTTGTATGTTTAATACACCTCAGGGAAGGTCATATAGGAAAACCCTGAGTAAGGTAAGGTTGGAAATAGACAAATGTGGAGGTGGACAACTATAGGACCTCAAAAGGGTGGGGGAGTTGGGATACTACTGGGAGCCCTATATGTATTAACAATTGCTGTAACTGATCACATCACTATAGGTCAGGGCTGGTATCATACAAATGGAGTAGGTCCGGATGGGGGTCACTTTACTCCAGGGTGTCACCACCCATGTTTCAGGACCAGTATGATGACTATATACATACTGGAAAAAAGGGTGTTCTTCATGGATGCAGTAAGGTATGTAAGGGCCCACAAGAGTAAAAAAACACCTCCCCACCCATGTGCAAGCCAATGTTCAGATAATCCTCCTGAGCCTCCTGCTTCTAATGGGGGGTGACATAGAGCCAAACCCCGTGCCCCGCCCCCCTGGTCCAGCATCCCCAACCTAACAACCAGCATATCGGAGTGGGTCAATGACAGGGGACTGAGGGTGTCCCATATGAATATCAATAGCCTCAGGCCCAAGGTGCACGAACTTGAGGCCTGGACCTGCCTCTACTCCCCTGACATAATTTGTATCTCTGAAACATGGCTGAAGCCAAATGTACTCCCTCATGAGGTTGAATTGCAAGGCTTTAAAACATTTAGGAAGGGGAAGAAGTGTGGGGGAATCTTTCTCTGTGTTAGCTCTCAAATCAATGCAACTATGGTCTCTACCCCGGATCTTAAAGGAGGGGAGTGTGAAGTAATATTTGTCAAACTTCTCATCGGGGGATTCAAGCCACTCCTTGTTGGGTGCGTCTACAGCACGTTGAAGAAGGCCATGGAAGCCTTAAAAACGCTGACAAACACCGTACCCACTCTGCCAAACTGTGAAAAAATTATACTTGGGGACTTCAACCTAAACTGGGGGGATAAGCTAGCTGGGAAGGTCAAAAACAGCCTTCTGGGAGCTAATCTCAGGCAGCTGATGCAAGAGCCCACACGCATCAACCAAAAGACTGGGAACCACACCATCCTAGACTGGATACTAGTGTCTAATCCAGAAAGGTCCAAAATGGTAGGGACGTGTGCAGACTCACTCAGCAACCACACACCAACCTTCCTGGTGTGGAGGAACAATTTCCCCAAGCATCCCCCCAGAACCTTCTGGACCAGAAATTACTCAGCGCTAAACGAAAGCTCCTTCCTTCAAGCCCTGTCAGAAGTGGACTGGGCCCAGGCCCTCGATACCACTACAATAGATGAAGCCCTTGAAGGCTTCACCAGACATTTTTTGTCGGTAGCTAACAAGCACGTGCCTCGAAAGATGATCAGAGTCAAAGGTCAGTACACTAGGTGGCTCAACCCTGATCTCAAGAGGAGATTGAAGGACAAAGACAAATTATGGGGGAAATATAAACACTCAGACCTACAACAGGACTGGGTGAGGTATCGTGAAGCCTGAAATAGCTGCAAAAGGGAACTCAAAAATGCAAAAAAGAGTTGCCTACATGTGCTGTAATCCAAGAACCTATCCAACCCAAAGAAGTTCTGGGGGCACATAAACACACTACTCAAGGGGAACAAGAGCAAGGTGACCTGGTCAATAAAAGCAAACGGGACACCGCTCTCCACACCTAAAGACACGGCCAATGCCTTCAACGATTTCTTCTTGGACCTACAAAGGTTCAGAACTGGCAATCCCAGTCAGGACCTAGGTAGCCAAGCAAACCCAGGGAATCCTCTCCAGGGCAGCCAAGCAAACCCGGGGAACCCTCATCAGAGCCCCGAATTTCTCCTTAAACTGCTAACAGCAGGGGAAGTCCTAAAACTGCTTAGAGGCCTGAAACCAGAATGTGCTGTAGGGCACGACAATCTGGAACCCAAGCTGCTAAGTATTGGAGCCCCTGTTATTGCAGAACCTGTAGCCTAGCTCATCAACAGGTTCCCGACCGAAGGGAAAATGCCCACTCTGTGGAAGGTTGGACTGGTGACCCCAATCCCGAAAAGTGGGCCGCATGAAGACGTGGAAGATTTTAGACCTATCTCCATTCTCTGCACCCTAAGCAAGTTGTCGGAGAAGGTGGTCTACCAGCAGGAAAAAAACTACCTGGAACTGCACAACCTACAGGCTGATCAACAGCATGGTTTTAGAAAAAAACACAGGACTGAAATAGCCCTGATAAGTTTCACCACTGAAGTGTATGAAGCCTTAGACCAGAACAAAATGCTAGGGGTGGTCTTTATTGACCTAACCAAGGCTCTTGATCTGGTCGACCACCAGCTACTTCTGGAACGACTAAGGGGGTTGGGTCTGGATACGACAGCCCTGAAATGGTTCACAGACTACCTCAAAGACAGGACACAAATGGTTCAGTGGAATGGAGCTAAATCAGATGAGCGTCTAGTATATGCAGGAGTTCCACAGGGGTCAATCTTAGGCCCCCTGCTATTCCCCCTGTTCACCAATAACCTCCCCCAACATTGCGGAGGGGCGAAAGTCACGCTATATGCCAATGACGCAGTGCTGTACAGAACAGAAAAGGACACGGGGTCCTTAAATCTGTAGTTGAAGCAGGACCTCGCAGCCCTTGAGACATGGTGCCAGGTTAACAGGCTGGTCTTGAACAGCAAAAAGACGAAAGCCATGCTCTTTGCACAAAAAGACTGGGCCCAAAGAGATCTAACTTTCTATCCTTCTCCACCCATGATGGAGTAGGGACAGAAGTAGTAGACAGCATAAAGTGCCTAGGAATGTACCTTGATCAGGAGGTCTCTTTTAGGAAGCATATGGACCACCTCACAAAGGTAGCAAACCAAAAACTGGGCCTCCTCTACAGAGTAAACCCCTTTCTAACCAAAGAAACTAGAATAGTGGTCGGTAACAGGACAGTACTCCCCACTCTGTTCTACAGAGCCACCTTGCTCCAGTCGTTGAGGGCTACAGAAAGATAGCGACTGAGCACATTCTTCCACAGGGTCGACCGGTTTACCGCCAGGGCAGAAAGGACGGAACACCACTGCAAGGAGCTCCAGGCCTTAGAATGGCCATCCCTCAAACCAAGATTAGCATATCCTCCCTGTGCATGGCATTTAAGCTACAGCAACCCGGGGCCCCTCTTGTGCTATGGGATCTGCTTGTCCCCAAGACAAAGAGATGTGAGCTCAGGTCTACCGATTGGACACTACTAGAACTACCCAGAGCCAGATCATCCCTAGGTCAGCGGCCAGCCAGGGTTGCCCTCCCCAAACTCTGGAATGATCTCCCGAGAGAGTTACAAGATAGCTTCTCTACTGAGGGTTTCAAGAAAGTGCTAAGAGTACACTTTGGGAAGGGGCGTCAGTGCTGTTGCCTCACTTATGGTCCCCCGAAGGGATCCAATTAAGGGTGATATCTCTGCTAAAGAACACAACAAATAGGGAGGAAGGGTCTGAAAGCTAGATACTAACATACTAAAATTCCAGCAGAATAGGCCTAACGGTCTTTCGTGTCTGCTCGTTTGGTCAGCCCCCACCCTGGGAGCTGACCTTGCTGCCACCCTCGTCCTCTCTGGCTTCTCCCTTCCCAGTCCCAGATATTCCCACTGCACAGGACTTTGCATCCAGAACCCTTCCCTGTACCTGTCCCACCCCTCTTGAACCCCTCCACTGTCTCTGCCTCCACCAGCCCCCTAGGCAGCGCATTCCATGGCTCCACCACCCTCTCAGTGAAGTAGCACCTCCTCTTTTCTCTCCTGAATCTCCCCCCCTCCAGCTTCCACCCATGCCCTCTAGTTGACCCCCATCCTTCCTTCGGAGCACCTTGACTGCTTCTCCCCTATTTAACCCCTTCATGTACTTGAAGACCTCTATCATGTCCCCCCGGTCCCTTCTCTCTTCCAATGTGTACATGTTTAGCTCTTCGGGCCTCTCCCCATAGGTCCCTTACCCCAAGCCCCAGATCATTTTGGTTGCCCTCATCTGGGCCCTCTCTAGGAGTTCAATGTCCCTCTTTAAGTGTGGCCTCCAAAACTGCATGCCTCACCAAGCAGTTATACAGGGGGGAGTATCACTTCCCTCCTTCTGGAGGTGATTCCCCTAGCGATGCATCCCAGCATCCTGTTGGCCTTGGCCGCTGCCCTCCTACAAGTCTCAGAGTTGTTCATTTTGACATCCACCACCACCCCCAGGTCCCTCTCAGCCATTGAGACTTGTAGCATTCCCCCCAGGGTGTACTCTTGGCCCAGGTTTCTGGCTCCCAGATGCAGTACCTTGCATTTCCCTGCATTAAACCTCAGCTTCCACTTTCTAGACCACCTTTCCAGAGCCTCCAGGTCCCCCTGTAGGGCCACCCTCCCCTCCTCCCCATCCACCACCGCCCCCAGTTTTGAGTCATATGAAAGAGACTTATCTCACTCCTGATACCCTTCCTTATGTCAGAGACATAGGCATTGAACAGGAGGGGCCCCAAGGACTGATCCCTGAGGGACCCCACTAATGACCCTCCTTGGGGATGGGACTATCCCGCCAACCACGACCCTCTGAGTCCGGTCCTGGAGCCAATTGCCTATCCATCTGATCATCTGGTTCCCCACCCCCATTTCTCCCAGCTTATTCAACAGGCCCCCATGAGGAACAGAGTCAAACGCCTTGCTGAAGTCAAGATAGAGGACGTCCACCGGTCTACCTAGGTTCAAGGCTCTCGTCACCCAGTCATAGAACTCCACAAGGTTTGTCTGACACGATTTCCCCGGGACGAATCTATGCTGTCTATCGTCCAGGCACCCCGACTTTTCCAGGTCCCCCCTAGCCTCTCCTTGACAATGCCCTCCATCACCTTGCCCACCACCGATGTCAGGCTGACGGGCCTGTAGTTCTCTGCCACCTGCCGTGATCCCCCCTAGTGGATAGGCACTATATGCACCACCTTCCAGTCCTGGGGCACCCACCCTGTCCTCAGAGAGATGCTGAAAAGCTCCGCCAGGGGTTTCGCCAGGATATCCGCCAGTTCCCTTAGCACTCTGGGATGTAATTTATCTGGCCCCGGTGCTTTCTCCGTCTTAAGGGACCTGAGGGCTTCCCTCACTCTCTCTGCCGTGATTTCCTCCTCCGCTACCTCGTCCCCCTGCCTTGCCTTCCCCCCTCCTGCCAGTGATGGCCCATCCTCTCCCCAGACCCGATGATCGGCAAGGGTCCCCCCCCCTCAGTTTCACCATCTCCTCCCATGTATGATGCAGCCCCCCATTTTCCTTGGTGAAAACTGAGGTGAAGTACTCATTTAGTACCTCAGCCTGCTCCCCCAGATCTTGTGCCCATCCCTCCCCTGTTTTAATCCTGCTAATCTGCCCCTTCACCCTTCGTTTTTCCCCAATGTACCTAAAGAACCCCTTATTCCCTCTCCTAATTTCCCTGGCCAGGTTCTGCTCCTTCCTTGCCTTAGCCACCCTCACCACCCTAGTGGCCCTTCTGGCCATCAGCTCATACTCCCCTCTATCCCTTTCACTCCTTGAGCACTTGAAATGTCTGTAAGTCACCTTCTTTCCCCTCACCACCTCCTGAACCTCCCTGGTCCACCAGCAGGGTTTATGGGCCCTACCACATTTTCGTCTTACTCTTGCACAAGTGCTGGTAGCATCCTGCACCCCCCTCCTGATGATTTCCCACCTACTGTCAGTGTCCATGTCTGGCCCAATCCCATCCAAATGCTTCTTAAGGATCCTTCCCATTTCCTTGAAATCTGCCCCCCTGAAGTCGGTTACCTCCGTCTTTGTGCAGCCTCCTAACCCTCCTAGGTCCAGGCAGAACCAGACCGTGGCATGTTCGCTCCCTGCCAATGGGTCCCTCACCTCCAGGCTCCTAATCTGGTCACTGTCTCCTAGGACCACATCCAGTATCTGCGCCTCCCTGGTCAGTTCCCCCACCTGCTGAGTTAGGAACGCATCCTGAAAGACATCCAACAACCTCTGTTCCCTGGCCACCGATGATGTCATAATCTCCCAGTCTGTTCCTGGCATATTTAAGTCCCCCAACACCACCACCTTTCCCCTGCCCAATTTGCAGTGTCTCCCAACATCTGCCACCAGACTCTCCTCCAGCTCCTCTGCCAGCGCAAGGGGTCTATACACTACTCCTATTTTTACTCTCTTGCCCCCATTTGTTATCAAGGTCACCCAAATCGCCTCCACAGTTCCCTCCGCCTCCTTCACTCCTCCTATGCCAATGCAGTTTTTGACTATTATTGCTACCCCTCCTCCCCTTCCCTCCCCCCGTCCTTCCTTAACATGGTGTAACCCTCCAGGTTCGGGTCTCAGTCGTGCCCTGCGGTGGCCCAGGTCTCAGTGACCGCTGCTACATCCACCTCTCCCTCAGTTAGCATTGCCTGGAGCTCAGGCATTTTATTGCCTAAGCTCCTGGCATTTAGCTGGACTACCTTTCACCCTTTCCGTATACTTCCATTTCCCCTGCTCGCGTTCCCATGGGGATTCTGTTTTCCCCCGGTCAGCACCTTACCAGTCAGCCTTTTCCCACATTCCTCCAGCTCCCCAAGGGGGTAGAGACTGAGTCCCTCCTTTATTGAACCCCCCTCGGCAGCCTTCTCTCCCATCCCTCCCCACTTCATAAGTTTAAACCCCACCTTTCAGATGGTAGTACTGATTTTTGCACTTACATAGGTTTATAACTGTCAATGGTCTGTTCCTAACCAAAAGTCTGGATTCTTGCTGTATTATGTTCTGTGCTATAATGTATGTTCATTCTCTCTATGTAAGCCTTGCTGTACTGTACATATCAAAGCATTGGTTTTTCCCTCCCACTAGGTATATGTAACTAATCCCGGGTCACCCCTGAAAAAGGGACCGCAAGGTTCCAGTGGGCCTACCCGGTTACCAAAATTTAAATAAATAAATGTAATCTCTAAATTTCATGACTCCTCCAGTAAACCATCAACTTAATCAATCAACTCTTTATTTAACCAGGCAAAACACTGTTGAGAAAAACTCATTTTCGAGGTGGACCTGGACAATAAAATACTCAATAAATGGACATAAATACATACATTTCTAGACATATTCATACATATGATAACTTTTATATAAGGTGCAAACCAGTATATACATATACAAGTTCAGTTCATAGCATAAAATGTGCATATAATATACATGAGGGTAATGAGATAACGCTCATACAGGGTAAGAAGTGTTCACTGCAGTATACAGAATACGAGATCATTCACTACAGTATGCAGAATAAGATAATGTGCACTACAGGTTACAGAGGAGTAGAATCCCATAAGGAGAGGTGTCAGGGCTAGTATAGGGCTAAACTTACTCAGACAGTCAATACACAGAGAACACAGGCAGGTACCTAGAGTGGCCTAACATTGATAATGAATTTGGTGACGCCTTATGAGTAGGCAGGGAACAGAGGGTAAACATGGAGAAGGAAAATGAATGCATGGGATTAGACATACAAAACTGTGGGAGGGAGAGTAAACACAAGGAGGTTGGGGACCCGAAAAGTTAATTCCTACACCACCCAGGACCTAGTCTCTTTTAGACATGGGTCCCTACCTTACCCAACAAAACTCCCATATCCTGGTTCATACTACCTGACAGGACAGAATGATAACACCCAGATTGCAAGCGCACATGTGTGTTTGGGGGTGTTGGAGAAGTGCAAATCATAACATTTCACACCCAGGCCTAAATGATCAAAACCCAGACAATTGCATACTGATATTATTAGTTTAATTAATTTTGAAGCATTTTAGTTAGGTCTTTTATGTTTTATGCCACTTTTTAGGGTCAGTACAAATTTTTTTGTAAGTTTCACTAACTGATATGCAATGGCCAAGAGGTGCGGTCATGGTGAAAGGGCACAGTCATGGTAAAGGGGCATGGTTGCAGTGAGGGGGCCCCAGATTTCTCTTGGGCCTAGGGCCGCATGTTGCCTTAATCTGGCCCTGCCCACTACATCATTAGAATTGTGAACTCACTGAGTGTGACATCACTGAGTGTGACATCACTGCTGCTTAGGAACAGCTACTCAGTGGCTGCCAGGCCAGTCACCCCATCACCTGTGATGTCAATGAGATCACAGTGCTGATGATGTATTGGGGGGACTAGAGACAGATATGTCAGCTGCCAGGCTGAGAGTTATTCCACACATCTAACACAACATTTATCATGCAGAAAACTTTCTAATGAGAAAAAGGAAAAAAAAAATATTTCAGAAATAAAAAGTTACAACTGACTACTTCTTAAAATCTGTAATATTTTCCTGCCTATCTGTTTTGTTTCCACTAGCTCTTTAAAGTGGCAGTTTTCAGAAGAAACCTCAAAGGCATACATCCAAGACTTCTATGGGAAGCAAAATGCTTGAGGTTTTTTGGAACAGATGTACATAGGCTGAACAAAAACGTAGGTTCCTCGCACATTAGTTTTGATAGTTTCCACTGTAGCTCTAGGCTGTACCATTTACAGTGTATTTACTTGTTTTTTTAGGCATTACTGGAGATCTAAGGGTCCCCAGTGTGCTTCTAAATTTGTTACATCAAATACGGTACCCACGCGAACGTCAGGCAGACGCTGCTACCAGCAAACCAAAGCAGTGCATTCAGCGGTGAAAGAAATCAACAAAACCATTGCTAATCTATGCAGAAAAAAACTGTTTAATTCCACACAAACCTAATGAAAGACAATTATTACTGCACACATAGGCCCAGATATTCAGAGGGGTTGCGCCATGCGCAACAGGGTTGCGCCATGCGCAAGTCCAAAATGCGCCCATTCTGCGATATTCAGCAGGGAGGTGTTACGCCACTGGCACCAGGTTGCGCAAGAGAGCAATGCAAATGAATGCATGCTCAACAGGAGGGGGAGATCCATGCATAACCTGCGCAACCCGATATTCAGTCGGGTTGCGCAGAGTTGTGCACAACCCCAAGCTGCGCCCGCATGCTTGAGCCAAAAAAAGGTCGTGATTCGACTGGCAATGGTGGCTGGGTCCGGGAAACCTCTGTGGGGTCTTCACAGCCGCCTCAACGGTAACTTCCATGATGCCTTAGGCCCGGTGGGGAACGACTTGAACGGGTGAGGTCTCAGGCACATGGACAATCCAGAATCTCATCTGCACATCAACATATTGGAGATGAGGGCTGTCCTTACGCCTGTAAGCCTTCCAGTCGGAGATCCCAACGGTACTCCTGTTGTAAACGGACAATACTGCAGTGATGTATTACTCAACAAACAAGGAGGCACGCACTCCACCCCGTAGGAGGCCATGAGAGTGTGGGAGGGTACCATTACGTGCGAAACCTTATTGCAGTTCACATCCCCGGGTGGACAGTACCATTGCAGACAGCTTGAGTCGCTCAGGCCAGAGTCCATGAGTGGAGCTTCTGCAGGAGGTGGCAGAGGACCTGTTCCAGGATGGGGAACCTCGAGAATAGACCTTTCGCGATCTCGATCCAACGCAGAAACTGCCCAAGTTTTGCTTGCTAGATCCAGGTGCTGTTGTTTTCGAGTAGACGATTGTCCCTCTCCTCATGTGGGCAGATTCTCTATGCCTTCCTCCTTCCTGCTGATCCAGAGAGTCCTTCCAACCCGTAGGGAGCACGCGACGCTTTATCTTGGTAGTGCCTTTCTGGCCCAGGCAGATTCTGGTTCCTGCTTCTGCATCAGCTATTCGCGAACCTCCGCCTTTGCCAGTCAGCTCCCATCTGCTGTCTCGAGAGGAGGGTTCATTAGTCCATCCGGACTTACGCTCATTGAACCCACTTGCCTGGCTCCTAGAGACATAGCCATGATGCAACACGGGTTCGCGAACAGGTGGCAGAAATATTTCGCCACTAGAAAACCAGCAGCATACTCATGAAATGGTGCAGGTTTTACTCAGGCTCAAACGACGGTTTCTTGCCCTTAGACTGTCCTGAAAAGCTGGTTCTGGAATACCCGCTTTCACTTTTCCAATCTGGACTAGCTACTTCTGGATCAAAGTGCATCTTGCACACTTCGCTTATCATGCCCTATAGGCCATCATATGGTGGCTCAATTGGACACTACTGTGCTCTTTAAGGGGGTCCTCCACCTTAGGCCACCTATCAAGGATCCGGTTCCTCCCTGGGACTTGCCTTTGTCCTGAGCAGCTTACACTGCCACCTTTTTGAACCAGTCTGAGATTGGCAGCCACGCTTGTGTCCTGGAAATGTTGTTTTAGTTGCAGTTAATTCACGAGAAGAATCTCCGAGTTGCATGCCCTTATGTGCAAAGAGCCCTATTTAATTTTCCATCAGGATAGGTATCCCTGAGACAAACCATGTTTCACCTGCTGTGGTCTCAGCCTCACCCTTAATCAGATATTGACTTTACAGTGTACTTTCCCAGGTACACTAGTCGAGGAGAAGCACTGCTTCACAATCCGTAGATGTTCCAGGTGTTCAGACTTTATCTGACCAGAACCAAACCGTGTTGAAAATCAGATCAACTGTTTGTCTCCCTTTGCTGCTGAGGGGATGAAAGGAGCTGCTGTTTCTAAACAAAGTCTTTCACGCTGGCTCATCCAGTGTATCTTTTCACAGACAGCGAGCAAACCTTGCCAGGGTGGTGAGGTGTCATTCTACCAAAGGAGGGCTCCCTTTTGCAGTGTTGAAGAATGTTCCACTTCAGCTTATTTTGTGCTGCGGCTACCTGGAGCTCGCAAAATTATTAGGCATTACAGCTTGATATCGCTTCAAGGTGGAGGGCAGGTTGCCTAGCTGCCCTCCAGGGACTTCCTGTCCTAGGCTGGAGCAGGGTTATAATCTCTCTTTCCTCCTCCTGATGGCATAAGTTGCACTTCATGCTTGGGAATCAGTCCTAATGGTGGCTGCTGCAGAAACTGTATCTGAAGTAAGATAATACAGATTTTGGAACTTACTGTAACAGTAGATCTTCGAGAACAGCTCTGCAGCAGGTACTTCCGTCCCACCATCCCCTTCTTGAGGAGGTAGGTCATAGCTCAACATCCATGCATACGAGATGGGACAATTTGTTTTTAGTCTTGGCCATCTGATGGCGGATCCTCGATCTCCTCTTCTGATGTCATCCAGTGGCCGAGACTCTCCAGCAGAGGAAAGCAAGGTTAATGGGGGACCGCCTCCTTATGTACTACGCCTGACATTGGGGTGGGACCGACTTTAGCGGTCCTCGCTGAACTTCTTCTATCTAGAAAGAGACTCTTTTAGGGTCCTGACGCCACGTCTTCAGTCCTAATGGTGTAACCTGCTGCAAGAGCTGTTCTCAAGATCTACTGTTACGCAAGTTCTACTTAACTGTGTATTTTTACCCATAAGGCTGCAGAATTCCTGTCTTGAATATTGCTGCGCAGAATCGATAAGCTCCAGCCTCCTCCTGACTGTGATTGGGATTGTGCAATCCAATCTGTCTTCAGCCTGGGAGTGCCTTTCACAGAACGTGTGAGGAGTTTGCCGATTCTTTGCAGATAAGGTTGCTACAGTCCCGTCCAGCCTTCAGGTGGCTCTCTAATGGGAATAGCAGTGGTCTGCAGGAGATGGGGGCACCCAGTTAGCCTGGTGTGACTTCTACCTTCTCACAATCAATGACATTTTGATGGTTGTCCAGTGGCTGTGACCAACCAACTGTGTTTGATCCAGGCGCTACTCGCCTCCTTGTAGGTTGCATGGATAAGATCGGCTAGTCCTTGCCAAGATAGTCTGGAGATCTTTGGAGAGGGGGATTTTCCCAAATCTCCTGAAGGAGGCCGTGGTTCTGTCCCTTCTTAAAAAGCCCTCCTTGGACCCGGACTGTCTGGCAAACTACAAACCAGTCTCAAACCTGACCTTTTTGGGTAAGGTTATTGAGAAGGTGGTTGCGTCACAGCTGGATGACCATTTGACCAGCTACAATGTCTGTGATTCTCTCCAGTCCGGATTTAGGAAGAGACATTGTACTGAGACAGCCCTTGTTCGGGTACTAAATGACCTCCTAATAGCGGAGATCGAAGACCTGTTCTATCTTGGTTCTTTAGATCTGTCTGCGGCATTTGACCATGGGCCATGGTGTGCTGTGAGCACCTCGGTTATCTGTGGACTGTCTGGTACAGTACTCAGGGTGGTTTCGATCATTCCTCGAGGTAGGACTGGAGAGTGGTGTCGGGATTTTTTCCTCTGCACCACTCCCCTATCCTGTGGGTGCCTCAGAGCCCTATACTGTCACCCATGGTTGTTCGGAGTGTACATGCTGCCGCTGGGAGCGATTATTAGCTGCACGGCTTGAGTTTTCACTGCTATGCAGATGATTCTCAGCTGCACATGTCCTTGTGCCCGATCAGGTGATGCTGTCTTGGTTTTAACAACTGTCTTGGCGAGATCCAGGACTGGATGAGTGTGAGTTGGTTATGGTTAAACCTGGAAAAACAGGTGTTTGTGTGGACCCAGGTCATTGGAAGGGTTTGTTGGCAGGAGCACCCTCTGACCTATGGCTTGGGGCTGTTAGCAATAACTACCTCAGACCGGTGGAACCTGGTGAGATTTTGGATGACCGCCTGACCCTAAATCTCAGGTGTCGTATGTTGTCAAAACCTCATTTTACCATCTGAGGAATATCGCCTGGTAAAACATCTGGTTCCTCCCAATGATCTTCCAACATTGATCCACACCTTCGTTACCTCCCGCCTGACTACTGCAATGTCCTTTACCTAGGGCTACTGGGGTTTATAATCTGCTGCTTGTAGCAAAGCAGAGACAGGTAAGCTGCTGACTGGTACTTCTAGGACTTGTGCATACTAACATCTGTGTTCCGCGAACTGCACTGGCTGCCAGTACAGTGGCGGATCACCTTAAGGTTGTTTTGTTGACCTATAAGGCCCCTACATGATCAGGGACCTAGTTACCTGCAAGATCTTCTTTGCCCTACTGCTCCACCCACTTCTTCCAATCCAATCGACCTAAGGATTGCTAGAGATACCCAGGGTTTGTCTGCAAGACATCTGGGACTTGGGCATACAGTTTTCGGGTCTAACCCTGTGGAATTTCTACCTTGTCGGGTGTGAGATTGCTCTGACCGTCCAAAGTTTTAAAACTGCACTCAAACCTATTTATTCAGTTTAGCTTTATTCTGATTTTAGGCCACTGTTGTATTTATTGAATTTTAAATTGTTGGTTCTATTTATATTGCTTTTAATTATCTTTGTATTGTACAAGCGCCTTTGATTTTGAGAAAGGCGCTTTTATAAATAAAGCTTTACTTACTTACTAGGGCCCAAACTAGGGAGGCAGGGGTGATCCTATCCCAGACCTTTTTTCCAAGCACAGGCCTCTCAGCCACAACAGCAGCCTGGAGGTTATTTTTAGAGAAGGGGCAGGAAAGCTGTGAGAAGAGCTCCTCCCACAGACTCCGGCCCAGCCCACACAGAATCCCTGATGGACTGGTACAGGTCATGTCCCCTATCGTAGAACCACCAGTAGGTGGCAGTTTGGCTCACTACCTCCGGGCTTGGCATACCATCACCACAGACAAGAAGGTCTTGGAGGTAGTGAGCAGGGGCTGTCACTCAGCTTCAAATTATTCCCCAAGCTGAGAACAAGAACCTTTGCACCAGTTACATCTGCAGACAGAATCTTCCTGGAAGCAGAGGTAAAACACCTTCTGGCAATCAAATCAGTGGAGCCAGTGCCCCTTAACCAGAGGGGCAGAGGCTTCTACTCCAGATACCTTACCAGGAAGAAAAATGGGGACTGGCGACTCATCCTGAATCTAAGACTCTGAGCAAACACACCCTGAAGCCAAAATTCAAATGATCATTCTCTCAATAATCATCCGGCTATTACAAAAGGAGACTGGCTAGCTTCCTTAGACCCAAGGGATGCTTGCTTACCACATCCCTATCAGACCTTCTCACAGAAAGTACCTGAGATTCAGGCTGGCCTCAAGCCATTATCAGTTCACAGCACTCCCATTTGGCCTAACTTCTGCACCAATGGCCTTCACAGAGTGCCTGGCTGTAGTGGTAGAGTTTCTGAGAAAACAGGGGGTGACAGTCTTCCCCTACCTGTGCGATTGGCTAGTAGTGGGTCAATATCTGCAACATGCAGAGCAATTCCTAGCTCTAACAAAAGCTACTCTAGAGTCCTTAGGTTTCCTCATAAATGAGCAGAAGTCACAACAAATACAGTACAGATACTGGAGTTCATTGGAGCAGAACTGGACTCAGCCCTAGGGCCGACATTTCTGCCCCAGGACAGTGTAGACAGCATTCTGCAGATTGCAAAGTCATTCATACTAGGAAAACCCATACCAGCCAGAGAATTCTCAGGCTGCTCGGCCACATGGCAGCGCCACCACAGCGGTGTTAGGTTCCAGAATCCAAATGAGAGACATCCAGTTTCATCTGAGACCGTACTGGTCACAAAGGACAGACCCACTGTCCAAACTGGTTCCAGTCACCCACAGCCTATTACAGGCACTATGGTGGTGGCTGGACGAGCACAACCTTCAGATAGGCATACCTTTTCTAAGGGAACAGCCTTCCCTAGTTCTCGCAACAGATGCCTCCCTTCTAGGTTGGGGAAGCACATATGCTGGACCACACAGCAAGTGGCACATGGTCTCCCCAAGAGTCCCTGTTGCACATAAATCTGCTAGAGCTCCTGGCAGTGTACCTTGCTCTACAGGCATTTGCCCCACATCTTCAAAACAAGGTGGTACGGGTCAGAACAGACAACACCACAACTATATATTATATCAACAAATAGGGAGGAACCAGGTCAGCCCTGCTGTGTACAGAGGCAGTGAGGCTGTGGTCCCTGGCACTCCACTTAGTATCCTGATCAGCCATACACCTTCCAGGGAAGGACAATGTACTGGCAGGTTCCCTCAGCAGGAGAAGTCCCCAGATACTCAGTACAATTTTCAGGAGGTGGGGCACTCCAGAGGTGGATCTTTTTGCCTCTGTGAAAAATCACAAGTTACCAATGTACTGTTTCAGGCCTCCTTTCAGGGGTACACTTCCCCTAGATGCGATGGCAGTGGACTGGTCAGGGAAATTTCTGTATGCCTTCCCTCCTTTTCCAGTGATATTCAGGACCCTGCTGAAATTGAGGTCCCAACTAGCAACAGTGATACCGGTGGCACCGGCGAGGCAACACTGGTACTCAATTCTGCTGACCCAGTCAGTTGCCCCCCAATTCACTTGCCCAGGAGGCACACCCTGCTGACCTTCTCTCGTGGCAGGATCCTGTATCCCATTCTCAAATCACTGAGACTCAAGGCCCGGCTCTTGAGGACTTAGAATTTGCTAACCTTAAACTGTCAGAACAGGTGCTAACATTGCTTGGGGGTTCCAGAAGACCTTCCACTAGAAAAACATATTCATGTAAGTGGGAAGAGGTTCACCATACGTGTTCAGGTAAGGTACTGACCCTCCAGGGCTGACTTGCCTATTCTCCTGGATTACCTGACACATCTACACTTATTAGGCCTGAAGCCCTCGACCCTCAAAGTCCACCTGGCTTCAGTCTCATCTTACCTGTTAGCTGGTAAAGAGGTCTATGGCTTCTCACACAGTCTTCAGAAAATGCTTTAAAGGCCCAACCTCCTGCACCTTCCCTGAGGGAACGATCCTGGCCTGAAATCTGAATATCTGCATTGCCAAGCTAATGGATGCACAATTCAACCCATGGTAACTGCAGATCTGAAGTATATCACTTGGAAAACCGTGTTTCTGATTGCTACTTCGCCAGAAGGATCAGTGAGTTCTAGGACATGGATATGTTATTCATCCACACTGTCTGGCAGGTTCCTTGCCGCTTAAATCTTGCCAGAAGGTTTTCGTTGGCTCCTCCCACCCACCGGTGGTAAAACTCTCGGATCCGCCATGACGCCAGATCTACTTACCGCTTGGAAGCTCAGGTTCCCTCCTTTGCGCTCTGCGTTTTAGACTGGATCCTAACTCTTCGGTTTGTCCGAAACTAGTTTTGAAGTTTTCTAAACTTTGGTCTTCTTATCCCTCGCGGCTGCGATGGACAAATTGATTCCCGACTTTCGGAGGCACCCTGGTGGGCAGAAGATGTCCAGGACGGATCCACACTCCACTTGCATCTACTGCCTCGGCCTAGACCACGACCCGCAGGTCTGCGAGTTGTGCCGCTCCTTTTCGGCCAATGTCCTAGAGGATCGTGCTGCCCAATTGAAGCTCGGGCGCCCCGAGAAGTGTTACCTGCCGGTAAAATCCAAAGAGGCTCGTTGGGCGCTGTCCGCGGCGGCTGGCTCGAGCACATGATCGCCCTCGAGGAGGAGGCGGCCCAGGCCGCATCTTCCTTCTCCTCGGTCGTGGCGTTTATCCCGCTCTCTCTGAGTTCCTCTTATTTGGCTTAGTTCAAGGAGCTTCGCCAGTCCCTTTCCAGGAAGGGAGAGGGGCCATCGGGACATTCCTCTTGGCCCAAGAAGAGGGAGTCCAAGAGTAAGTCCCATCGTCGGCATTCGTGGGAGCGGGAGAGGTCTCCTTTCCTGGACAGCCGACTGTCGACTTCGGTCGAGGTTGCGGCTCAGGCCTCTGGCTTCACGGCGTCCCCGTCAGGCCAGCCTGCTGAGACACCCATCGACGCAGTCGAGATATTCCTCGACCCCTCAGCTGGGTGGTCGACTGGTAGAGCTGACAACCCCTCTTCGGCGGTTTCCCCGGTGGAGACCGAGGATCTGCCCGCGCCTTCGGGGCGGCAGTCCCCGGTTAAAGTGTCCGTGCTGAGGGAAGAGCGGTGTCCCTGCCCTTCCCAGGCCTGCCTCGGTTTCACTGAAGGTCTCGGTCTCGGACTTCATCTCGGTCAAGCTGCTCCCGACGACATCAGCGGTCTTGGTCTCGCCACCGAAGTAAGTGGCCACACCGCTCCTCCTCGGATGAGAAGAGGCTTTGACGCAGACTGCGTCAGCATTACGAGGAGCTTATGTGGCAGCAGTTACTGTTGTCCGGGAGTAAGTCGACTCCGATTCATCCCCCGGCTATCAAGTGGCTGTCGCCCGAATGACCAAAGCAACCGCTCGCTGCAGTCGAGATGCCTATTTCTGGGCCGGTTGTTCGGCCAAATCTAGCTGCCCCACCGATTGTGGTGGAACCTCAGTCGGGTCACGGCCTGCCCCACAGGTTGTCGGTCACCCTCACTCCCGACCGTCCTTGGCAGGTGGAGGGTGGCTCAGGCCCGAGGCAGCTCTTTGCAGACTCTTGATCCGATGACGCTCTCCTTGTTCCCCAGGTGGTCGGCCTGGAGTCTTCCGGGGCCAGTAACTGGACGATAGCCGCCATCCTTCATGAGTCTGCCTCGCTCATCTCGAGTCTACTGGGATGCAGCTTGAGCCCGTGTCCAGCAGGCCAAGTATCTCCGACGGAGATACTAGACCAAGGGATTCACCCACGGAGGCCTTCCCTGTGGCTGAGACCATTGTCGGCCCAGCCTTGGAGCTGCAGCGTCCTGCTTCCTGTCCTGCGCCCTCGCCAAGATGGCCAGGAAGTATGCGGTTCTCGCTCTTTGCTCGTTTTCGAGCACCCTCTGCTGAGGGGTTAGTCACCGATAGTGTCTTCGGCGTTCGAAACACTCAGGACTTGGATAGGCCCCGACAAAGAGTCCAAAAGGCTGGACGATGCCGGGCGCAAGGTGTACGCTGCATCCTCCTCGGCCTCAACAGGCCAGCTCGGCCATGCTGATGGCACACTTCTCCCATGCCCTTATGGGCTCCCTGGATGAGGTGATCCCTCATCTCCCGGCCGACCAGCGGACCATGGTCCAGCAGATGCGGGACCAGGGTAGGGCGGTGGCAGATGCAGGACCAGGGTAGGGCGGTGGCTAAGCAGCAGCTTCAGATTGCTCTGGACATAGGTGATTCCTGTGCCAGGTCAGTAGTGGCGACGGTGGCCATGCGCCACAGGGCGTGGCTGAGGATATCCACCTTCACGGTGGATACCCAGCACAAGTTGGCGGACGTCCCCTTCTCTGGGACTGACCTCTTTGGCCCTGGAGTGGAAGGACATCTCCAGTGGATCGAAAAGTCCAACGCCACTCTGGACTCGGTCACCTCCGCCCAGAGGGACAAAGGCTGCCGGCAACAACAGCATAAGTCCTTTCGTCCTTCGGCTCCTGCGGCACGACCAGCCCAACAGCACCAGCACAAGGGCCGGGCAGGGCTCAAGGCTACATCCCAAACCCAAGCCAGTGGCTTCCTCCAATAGGAAGCAAGGAGGTAAGGTCAGGTCCCTCGGCCGATCCCTCCTCCAAGCCTGCCCAGTGACGGGTTGAGGGGTGTCACCCCCAACCTCGTCACCCTTCCCTGGGTTCCCCCCATGGGGGGACGGCTCCAACACTTCCTTTCCGCCTGGCCCGCTATCACCACGGACCGTCGGGTGATGGAGGTGGTAGGAAAGGGCCTGCCTCTGGAATTCAAGCAGACCCCTCCCTTTCTAGCCGTCGCCCGCGGGGGGCCACGGGGTCGGAAGCCTCGCTGTCGGCCCGCCGAGCTGATATTGCCCTGCTCCTCGAGAAAGAGGTGATCAGGAAGGTGGCGGATCCTCCTCCAGACCCGGGCTTTGTGTCCAGGTATTTCCTGGTCCCAAAACGGACGGGGGGCTGGCGCCCCATTCTCAACCTGCATGACCTGAACAGGTTCCTAAGGTCTCGGACCTTCAGGATGGTCATTCTGGCTCAGATAATCCCATCCTTGGAACTAGGCATGTGGTTTTGTTCCTGGCCCTCTAGGACGGCGTTGTTCTCGTCCGATCCGTCCAGTCTCATCAGAGATTCCTCCACTTCAGAGCAGAGGGATCTTTTACGAGTTCCAGGCCATGCTCTTCAGCCTCTCTAGCTCCCAGGGTCTTCACCAAATGCATGGCAGTGGTGACAGCATTCTTGCGCCGAAGGTTCCGTGTGCCCCCTAACCTGGTCCAACTGGCTGTTTGCAGCCCCTCCAGAGCAGAAGTGGGCGGTCCAGAGATGTGGCCCTCCAGGTTTGCTTTCAGGATTGGCCTCCTCATCAACGAGGCCAAAGTCGAAACTGTCGCGACTCTCTTGAGCCAGAGCTCGGCTCCCGGCGAACAGGGCGAGGTTCTTCCTCCTTGCCCAATCATTTCTGGTTTGGGCAATTTCAACCCTGCCGGGACTTCCTGGGCCTCATGGCGGCCTGCACCAGCGAGGTCCGTTGGGCCTGTTGGTACATGTGTCCCCTTCAATGGGGACTGGCCAGCCAGTGGCCACAATGCTACGATCCATTGGATCAGTTGGTGACAGTGACCCAGGAAATGTGGAACGCTCTCTAGTGGGGGACCATTCCGGCACATCTGCGGGAAGGCATCCTCTTTGTCTGCCCCGAGCCAACGGTCTCTCTATCGACCAACGCATCTCTGATGGGTTGGGGTGCCCATCTGGGGGAGCACAGAGCGCACAGCCTCTGGTCCCCTCGGGAGTCCCGATGCCATATCAACCTGCTGGAGCTCCGAGTGGTCCGCCTAGCTCTCACTGCCTTCGCTCCGTTTCTACGGGGTCAAGTGGTTCAGGTCCAGATGGACAATACCACGACCATATACTACCTAAACTGCCAGGGTGGGACGCGCTTCATGCTGTTATGCAAGGAAGCTCACCGCATATGGTCTCTGCGCGAGCCTGGAGGTGGATCTCTTAGCCATTCACGTGGCAGGGCCTCCAACACCTGAGGTCGATGCCTAAGCCGGATAGGGGCTGCGTCTCATGAGTGGTCTCTCCTGCTGGAGGTAGTACAAGATCTCTTCTCCCACTGGGGCACGCCTCAGGCAGACCTCTTTGCCTCCAGGGAGAATGCGAAGCTGAGACTTTCACGCCCCCCTCAGCAGGGCTCGCTGCAGGGGGATGCCTTCTCGAGGCCTTGGACCCCAGACCTCTTCTACGCCTTTCCCCCATTTCCCTTGATCCACAAGGTGCTTCTCAAGGCGAGGAGGGACAAGGCACGGGTGATTCTGGTTGGCCCCGCCAGTTCTGGTATCCAGATCTCCTCAGTCTCAGCTCCAGGCTCCCAAGGCGGCTTCCAGCCTGCCCAGACCTGATCTCAGTCATCAGGAGAAGGTGTTACATCCGGACCTTCAATCCCTGCACCTGACAGCCTGGTTCCTGAGCGGCTAGAGTGCCAGGCCTTGGGTCTTTCCGACGAGGTCCTCAATGTCATTGAGGCGTCCGGTAAGGAGTCGACCAGAAAATGCTATGCCTTCAAATGGAAGAGGTTCTCCATTTGGTGTCAGGAAGGGCCTGGACCCTTCCTCCTGTTCCTTGGCAAGCATTCTGGACTACCTGTGGTCCTTTTCTCAGCAAGGGCTTCAGTCGACCCTTAAGGTGCACCTGGCAGCCATCTCTGCTTACCGGGCCGGAAAGCAGTCGGTGGCGCAGGAGAAGGTGGTCTGGCGCTTTTTCAAAGGCTTTGCTCACATTTCCCCTCCAGTGCGAGAACCTCCACCTCCATGGGATCTACTGCTGGTATTGGCCAAGCTCATGGGCAAGCCATTCAAACCAGTGCACAGGTGTGATATCTCCCACCTGTTGTGGAAGACCGCCTTCTTGGTGGCTATCATGTCAACCAGAAGGATGGGAGAGCTCCAGGCGCTTTCCATCGAGTCTCCTCATCTGATCTTCCACAGGGACAAGGTTGTCCTGCGCCCCCACCCGAAGTTCCTTCCGAAGGTGGTGTCAGAGTTTCACCTTAACCATGTGTTGACTCTGCCGGTGTTCTACCCCAATCACACCTCGGAGGCCGAATATAGGCTCCATATTTGGACCCTAGAAGAGTGCTCGCTTACTTTAAGGAGCGGACGGCTGAAGTTCGGGGAGAGGTTTGCCTGCTGTTTGTCACCTATGCTGAAGCCGCACCTGGCAGACCTGCAGCCAAGCGGACGATAAGCAGGTGGGTCACCTCCTGCATAGATCTCTGCTATAGGTTGGCGGGCATGGAGCCTCCCAGAGAGATAAGAGCTTATTTTACCCGCCATACCGCTGCATCGGTAGCTGCTTCCAGGGATGTCTCTATCCAGGATATCTGCAGGCCTGCTACCTGAATTGGCACATACCTTTATTACCCACTACCACATCGACCTTGAGTCACGCCGGGATGCTGGTTTTGGGGCCTCGGTTCTCCAGTCTTTATTCCCTAAGTAGGGGATGTGAGCCTTGCCTCCCTCCTCCCGGAGAACTGCTAGGAGTCTGCCAGACAGTGTGGATGAACAACATATCCATGTCCCTAGAAATACAGGTTACTCACCTGTAACAGGAGTTCTAGGAATGGTATATGTTGTTCATCCACACGACCCACCAGACCTCCCCGGCTTCGATGCACAACCTGGCTTCCAGCGGGCTAGATCTGGTGTCATGGGGCGGAGCCGAGAGTTTTACCACCTGGGTGGGTGGGAGGAGCCAGCTTGAAGACCTTCCGGCAAGATTTAAAGCGGCAAGGTACCTGCCAGACAGTGTGGATGAACAACATATACCATTCCTAGAACTCCTTTTACAGGTGAGTAACCTGTATTTATAAGCCCTGTGCACAGATGTGGACTGCATCTCATTTCACAGGGACGAGGTGGTCCTCAGGACCAATAGAAAACTCCTTCCCAAAATGGTATGTGATTTTCATTTAAATCAGTCAGTCACTCTACCTGTTTTCTTTACAGAGAATTCCAGTTGTCCAGAAAGGAAACTTCACTCCCTTGATGTCAAAAGAGCACTTAGCCACTATATTGACAGAACCAAGTCTTACAGATCAAGTAAAACACAGCTCTTCCTCACCTATGGTGAAGTGGGTAATGGTAGAGCTGCCACAAAATCCAATGAATTTGTAACTGTACAAGGGTTCACTGGTGAGGAGACCACATTGCCACTCGTTAGTGTTCTCCTAGACTGGGGTGAAACAGGGGGAACTATGCAACAGGTGGCTGTAGCCAAAACGCTAGTTGACGTCATCCTTGGCAATAAGCTCCAGCAGGGGATGGTATGTACAGTTACCCGTAGCCAAGCAGGACGGGGAAATTGTAGTTCCACGGACCCCATAGAAGCCATTGTGGAAACCACTGGAAGGCTGCTTCCCCAGCCTGTGTCTCCTGATATGGAGGCTAATGAAAAGGGGGTAGAAATTTTTTCCAGTAGCAGTTAACCACACAGCTATGGAGGGTTACTCCGAAGAAGGAGGGGTGACCCCATTGTCAGAGGGTCAGGGATAACAGTGATCCTGAGTGCCCTGACGCTAGTGCTAGGGACCCTAGTTTAGAGACTGAAGGGGACCTGTCCCATGCCTTGGGAATGTGTAAGGAGTTTGCAACTGCTCAGAAAAGTGACCCTAGTCTAGAGAAGCTGGGGGCTTGGGCAGACTCTTGACAGAGCACAGGGAGGTGACGATAAACATAATATTTATTGGGGAAAATGGATTGATGTATACTCGGGCTGTGGAGACAGAGGGGGAGGGGTGATAGGCATGCAGCTTGTCGTTCCCCAGGGGTACCGTGAGCAGTTGCTCAAGACTGCACACGATATTCCCTTGTCTGGTCATCTGGGAATCACACACACTACACAGCGATTGGCCCAGAATTTCTATTGCCCCAACGTCACCCAGCAGGTGAAGGAATATTGCAGGTCTTGTCACCGGTGCCAAGAAATAGGGAAGGCAGGTAAGAAGACCCAAGCCGCCCTAATTCCATTGCCCATAGTGGAGGAGCCATTCCAGAGGGTGGGAATGGATAGTGTTGGGCCTTTAAATACCCCAGCTCCTCCAGGAAGAGGTTCATCCGGACTGTGGTGGGTTATGCTACCCGGTATCCAGAGGCAGTCACCCTATCCTCACTGAGGACAGACAAAGTGGCGGATGCCTTGCTTGGGATTTTCTCCCGTGTTGGGTTTCCGCAGCAGGTTATCACAGATCAAGGGGGTTCATTCATGTCGGACCTGATGAAATGTTTGTGGGAGAAGTGTGGGGTGGTGCAGAGACTCACGACACCTTATCACCCACAAGCCAGTGGGCTTGTGGAAAGATGTAATGGTACCCTGAAGTCAATGCTCCAAGCGTTTGCTGAACAGCATGGGAGGGACTGGGAGAAATACCTTCCCCACCTGTTGTTTGCATACAGGAAGGTGCCCCAAGAGTTGACAGGATTTTCCCCCTTCGAGCTCTTATATGGACGCCGGGTACATGGTCTCCTAGACTTGATTGAGGAGGACTGGGAAGGCAAGCACGCCACCCAGGGAACTCCCATAGTGGATTATGTCCTTAGGTTTAGGGAAAGGCTGGAGGAGTTTATGGGGACAGCCCAGAGCAACCTGGCAGCTGCCCAACAGAAACAAAAAGTGTGGTATGACCGAAGAGCCAGAGCTCGCTCGTACACGGTGGGTCAGGAAGTCATGGTCTTTATTCTGGTCCAGAAAGACAAGCTGCAGGCTGAGTGGGCAGGACCATACAAAGTAGTCAGAAAAGTAAATGACGTGATTTATATTATAGATTTACCCGACAGAAGACATACAGAAAGAATGTACCATGTCAACATGATGAAGCCATATGCTAATAGGGCTGCAGTGGTGTTTGTAGTACGTAGTCCTGGGGAGGGGACGGACGAAGGAGACCCCCTTCTGGACTTGCTGGAAGAAAGCAAGCAGGAGTCCTCTTTGGAGGCAGTTAAATTGTCACCCCAACTGGCCCCAGACAGCATCCGGGAAGTAAGAGAGGTTTTAGCAGACTTTGGCCCACTGTTTAGCACCAAGCCTGGACTAACCCCCTTAGCAATGCACAATGTAGAGACAGGGACACAGACGCCCATACAGCAGACAGCATATCGGGTGTCAGAGGCTGTCCAAAAGGACATTAGGAGGGAGGTGGAGGAAATGCTGGATTTAGGGGTAATCCAGAGATCTCACAGCCCCTGGGCCTCACCCGTCCTTGTGTCCAAGCCAGATGACTCTACTCATTTCTGTGTGGACTGTCATGGATTGAATGCAGTCACGAAGTCAGATGCCACCCGATGCCCTGGATGGACGAACTCCTGGACAAGTTGGGAAGGGTGACATACCTTACGACTACTGACCTGACAAAGGGGTATTGGCAGGTAGCGTTAACTGACAGAGCTAGGGAGAGGTCGGCGTTCATCACTCCAGTAGGCTTATTTGAATTTAAAGTAATGCCTTTTGGAATGAAGAATGCCCCAACCACTTTCCAAAGGTTGGCGAACCAGGTGTTAAATGGTGCGGAGGAGTACGCTGTAGCGTACCCGGATGATATTGTCATCTTTAGTGCCAGCTGGGAGGAACACCTGTCCCACCTTAGGGAAGTGCTGGGCAGGATACAGAGGGCCAGGCTCACTGTCAAAGCTGAGAAGTGACAGGTGGCCATGGCTGAAGTGGCATACTTCAGGCATGTTGTAGGCTGGGGACAGCTCCGTCCTAACCAAGTAAAATAGAGGTGATCAAGACATGGCCCAGACTAGAAATACAGAAGCTGGTCAGGAGTTTTCTAGGGACAGCAAGGTACTATAGGAAACTTGTACCCAGTTACAGTGACCTGACTGCTCCCCTATCTGGCCTGGTTAAAAAAAAAAGATGCCTAAGAAAATTACCTGGGAACCAGCCTGTGAAAAAGCCTTTACCAAACTGAAGGAGGCGCTGTGCAGTGCTCCTGTATTAAGTCCTGACTATAGCCGACCCTTTCTAGCCCAGACTGACGCCTCAGGCTGCATATTGGGGCAATACTGAGTCAGACATCCAGCCAAGGAAAGATCACACCATAGTGTACTTGAGTAAAAGTTACTTCCCGGGATCAGGCTTACTCTACTGTGTAAGAAGTGTCTTGTCATAGTGTGGGTCCTAAAGAAGTTAGAGCCATACTTATATGGGCAGCATTTTGAGGTACAAACTGACCACAATCCCCTTGTTTGGGTGACACAAATGGGAAAGACTAATGGTAGACTATTAAGAGGGAGTATTGCTTTACAAGGGTATATGACATGACGATCTTACATAGGGCTAGAGCGACCAATCAGAACACAGATGGCTTGTCGTATCTACAGTATATGAGGAGTGAACTGACTTAGGGAGAACATCCCTTGCAGGGGATAGAGCCCCCAAATTCAGTCTAGGTGGGGCGGAGTGTGACGCTTGGCCAGCTGGTTATGCTTATTCTATGATATTTGTAATAATATAAAAATATAGTATGCCATTGTCTCACATAAGACAGCCTGGGCTTCCATGGGTGCCCCCCTTCCCACCCAAGGTTTCATTGAAGCTACAGGATAGGTAAACTGACCAGGGGATCTCTATAATACAATTAACTTCCTTGAGAAAATTGCATTTTACGGCCTTTTTATGACCTGTTGCTGCTTGAAGTTAGGAAACTAAATATACCTTTTATTACAGAACAGGACATCATTTAGCTGATTCCTGTTGGCTATATTGCACCTAGGTGATGGACTGCAGGGTTGTAAACCTCATAGGAACTGGTGGATCAAAGACTCATAATTTGGGAAATTAATTTTTGCTAATGTCTCCTTATTTAGTATACCTCCTGATAGGACATCATGTTCATATTTTTTTATATTCTAAAAGGAGGAGCTAGATGACTCACAAAAGGGGCGTGGAGAGGCAGAGTTAAACTAATACGTGTGTCTGATCTGTTTGAGATATATACTGTTGTGGGATTCTAAAGAGACAGAGTTCTCTGATCTAACTTAAGCACTTCCAGAGGTAATACCTTAGACAGCAACGGTCTAAATGTATTGTGGTAGGAGTTTGTTTTGTACTTTTTCCCTTGTTCTTTTATGTGATTGTGAGCTCTTTGATATATTGTTCTGTGTTTACATTTTTAATATTTTTATCATCTTTTAGTAAAGAATCTTATGTTCTTAAAGACTGCCTGGGTGTCTGCCAGTCCTTTTTTGCATGCGACGTATAGATGGTTAAGTCTGACAATTGTTCAAGAGCTTGATGGTGTTACTGAGCTTGAGTAAAAGGGTAAGAATATACCTAAGGTCTCCTACAGGGGTTCATTTTGGAAGTCTGGCTTGGTGCCCCTGGTGAAAGATTGTACCACAGTCCCCTAAGAGGGTACATATCTGAGCCTGTACATTGGCATTAGGTTCACAGTTTAAATCCCCCCAGAACTTGAGACTAAAGGTGATTCGGATCCAAAAGCAGACAGGAGGGTTACCCTGTCTGTTACCTGTTCACAATATTGCGCTCTGAGATTAGCACTGTGGGAGCAGAGGGCCTGACCTGCTGAGTGTGTTTGTGACACCCACTATTTGAGATTTTCTGAGCCTGAGCTCTTGTTACCACTGCTACTGAATCTGCAGGGTTCAGTACCTCTGAGATTAACTCAGTAAATCGTGGATAGTCATTTCCAGTAATCATGGTTACAGGTAACGTAGGTACTACCCCACTTTCATTTGGTGCAACACACCCTTAATGGTCAGAGTCACGTGGGTGGTGGGATAGTATTCATTGTCCTCGTGGATGCAGATGACATCAGTACCTGGTCTTTTGCACTGTGTTTCCCAACACTTCAACATGCACTAGGGTCTGTCTGCTTCCCAAATCATTGAGTCCTTTACAGTCTTATCCCCCACCTTCACATCTGTTAAATACTTGCCTCAATTTGCCAAGGATGAATCTGCTTCAGTGTCACTTTTCTTACAGCAGTTTCTTGCAATATGACCTGACTTAGTACAGTTATAGCAAATAATGTCTTTTGGGCACAGATTTGTCCCCCACCAGATTTCTTATCAGACTGAGTTTAGATGGGAAGAGTGTTACCTCAGTGCTGTGGTGTCTGTCTGGCCATTTGGTAGTCTTAGGCCAAAGAAACAGCCTTTTCTCCTCTTTCTGGTCTCCAAATGGGCGTGGGTTCAAATCCACTTCTAAAACCATCTGCCATCAAGCACAGGTCTGGAAGCATAGGAAAAACAGGAGCAGTTGCTAGAATTCGTAAAAGTGTTTATTAGTACTAGCAGTAACATAAAAATAGAATTGTTTAGAATACTTATTTACAAAGGCAGAATAAACAGAGAGAAGAGCCATCTGAGTTTTCCTTCAGTCTCTGTGTCTCAAAACATTGCTGCTCTCTCTTGCAACACCCCTCCTTAACAAGCATCCTGTTTTTCTAAAATGTTCTTGTACATTTCAGGCATGAGCAGCAAGAACACAATGTCCTAGAACTGAGGCCCTTGTCCACAGCTTCTGAAAAAGGCTTAAAACTGCTCTCAGGTTAACCCTGAGTTCCCAATAGCTTTTGCAATCATCTCAAACTATACTTTATGTACATTTCAACAGTAACACTATATCATTTCTAAACAAAGGATCTCATTATCAGTTACATTTCCACATAATGATTTGCATATATTTTATACCAGCAGATATGCAATGGAGGAAAAAGACAGAAACAGCAAGGGAAGACTGAGAGACAGTGAGAGGCAAAGAACTGCTAGACTGTCAGGGTGATCAACTCCTAGGTCTCACAAGAAAATTTGTTGCACAACCAGACAGACAGGAGACAGGAAAGGAAAGAACAGAACAGATCCCTGCATTCAAACTCTCCATAACAACTGGGCAGGGTCCTGTTCAACCCTGTCACAGCAAGATCTGGTGTCGTGGGTGGAGCCGAGGAAGTTACCACCGGGTAGATGGGAGGAGCCAACTTGAAGACGTTTTCAGCCAGTCTTAAAAGGAAACGCAACTGCCAGAAAGTGTGGGTGAAGCTAAGCTCGGTCCAGGAGACAGAGCTCAGTAAGCTCAAAGGTTTATGTAACAAACTTGATTGGTTCGCTGCAGGTGTCTCTTGCAGAGAGCATCATTGCAGGTTCTTTCTCCTTGCTTAATTGGCTCCCCCTTAAATGTAAGTTAGAATTTCTGCACTTTGTCTTATGCTCAAGTTCGTGTTTGGCACCACTTCACCTAGCCTGAAAGACCGATGGAAAATTAAACCACTAAGGAGAACTCCTTGCTCTACATCCAGTATCACTGCTTCCAGCAGGCAAGATCTGGCGTCATGGGGCAGAGCCAAGGAAGTTACCATCCAGGTGGGAGGAGCCAACTTGAAGATGTTTCTAGCCAGTCATTTTTGTGTCTGTATTTGATTTGTTTTAGGCGCCTTCCTCCAGTGGCATCCCTGCCAGCCACTCCTTTGGAATGCCATCACCCACCACACCCCGCACCACCATTCTCCCGACCCTGTTGTACGGCCTTACCTGCAGTAACCCGACCTTTTCCTGTGTTGGGCGGGTCCCTCTCCTCTGAGGGGAAGCGCCTGAGCAATCGTATCTGCTGTAAGCTTCCAAGAGGGTCAGTCTAGGCTTGTCCGGGCTTTGTGGTGGTGCGGAGCGGGCGCACAACATCTGACTGGCAGGGAGCTCATTTTTTAATGTGTTCTTGTCCTGCCCCCATCTAGCCATAAGGACGGCATCCTGGGGTGGGGATGTGCAGGAGGGTGTGTCCTGGACCCAGGCTCATCTGCCAATCCCCCACAGGAGCCATAGGCTCATCCCCCACCGGGAGGGAAGAGTCCACGCTTATGCAACCCCTCCCTGCTGATCTCTGCTCCTGGAACCCAGGCTCAGGGTACGAAGCTGGGTCGCCAGCGTGCCAAACTAATCCCTTTGCACAGAGTCAAGCTCCAGCCAGTCTTCAAGGAAAGACTACACTGAATGGAATTATTACTTTTGGACCTGTAAGTAACTAGTTTTGATTCTGTTTTGGGTTGACTTTTCTTTCTTTAACTTTTATTTGCCAGGGAGGAACTGTAGCTGGGAGATATTTGCAGTCATTTGTGACTAGACCTGTTACTTAACCTCTGTGAAATAGGTGTCTGAAAGGAAGGAGGGCACCCATTGGGTGGAGGGTCTGAGTTGTAGTTGATTGTTTCTGGAGGGCACAGGTAGTTAGTGAGGTAAACACCAAGATAGAGCAGTCGATAGGAAGAAGGGCAGGGATAAATGGAGAAAGCGACAAAGGCAGTAAGGACAAGGATGGGGCAAAAGAAATAAGCCATAAAAATGGAGGATAATGAGTACCAAGGCCGTAGTCTAGGTAAAAGCTCCCGAAGTGGTGGTCTTGATGGAAGAGGGATGCCTGGATATCGTGGCGATCACAGAAACATGGTACACAGAGAACCATGACTAGGATGTTAACATACCAGGGTACACAATCTACAGGAGAGACAGGGAGGGAGGAGAAGGAGTAGCAGCTCTCTATGTAAGGAAAGGGATCAAAGCAACAGAACTAAAGGGTAAACAGGGAGGAGAGGAGAGGAGGCACTGTGGGTCATCCTGGAGACTGAATATGGCACCACAGTCTACACAGGGGTTGTATACAGACCCCCATCTCAGGGGGAGGAAATAGACAAGGAAATGATAGAAGGCATCCTTAGGATGGCAGAGAGAGGGGAGATATTGCTGATGGGGGACCTGAATATGCCAGATGTTAACTGGAGCACCTTTGCTGCAGCCACATCCAAGAAAAGGGCCATTCTAAATGCCCTACAGGGGGCACGCGTCAGATAGCTAGTTTTGTAACCCACTCGGGAGGGAGCAGTCTTAGACCTGGTAATCTCACATGGGGACGGAGAGAGGCTTGCCAATCTTGACGTGGGTAGCCATCTGGGAACAAGCGACCACCAAACAGTGTGGTTCACGATATACTTAGCTGTAGAGTAAAGCCATACAAAAATGAAGGTACTGGACTTCAGGAGGGCTGATTTTGTCAAAATGGGAGAGTGCCTCAGAAAAGCACTACCAGACAGGCAAGAAGGTGGGGTGGAGCAACAATGGGAAACATCAAACCACCATCACAGAGGCAACAAGCCTTTGTGTGAAGCAAATAAGTCAAAACAAAAGGAAAAAACACTGTGGTTCTCAAAAGAAGTGGTGGAAAAGGTTAGGGAGAAAAAGAGAGCATTTAGGAAGTATAAGGAAACACAGAATTAGCAGGACAGAGAACTGTACCAATTAAAGCAGAAGGAAGCAGGGAATGCAGTCAGGATAGCAAAGGCCCAAACCGAGGAAAAGATAGCCAACTCGGTTAAAAAGGGGGATAAAACCTTTTACAGGTACGTTAGGGAGCAAAGAAAGACTTAAGGCAGGGATACTGAGGCTGAATAAAGAGGAAGGTGGTTGGGCAGAGAGTGACAGTGAAAAAGCAGGAATACTGAACGAATACTTCTGCTCAGTATTCACAATGGAAGAGCAGGGGGAGATACCTAATCCAGTCAATAGGAGCACTCTGGATGGGGGGGGGGGGTGATATTAGTCCTCTCACAGAAGAAAGGGTTCTGAAAGAATTCTTGAAACTGAAGGTGGATAAAGCAATGGGGCCTGATGGGATTCACCCAGGAATTCTAAAAGAACTAAGGGAAGAACTAGTAACACCACTGACTATCCTTTTTAATAAATCATGGGAAGATGATGTGGTACCTGAGGAACGGAGGAGGGTGAATGTGATTCCTCGTCACAAAAGTGGGAGCAAGACACAGGCAGAAAACTACAGACCTGTCAGTTTGACCTTAGTGGTAGGGAAAATGATGGAACCACTTCTGAAGGAAAGAATTGTTGAGTACCTAGAGGCCAGTGGGGCACATGAACCAAGGCAGCATGGATTCACAGCAGGAAGGTCATGTCAGACATATCTAATTGATTTCTTTGACTGGGTGACCAAAGTAGTAGACCAGGTTGGGGCTGTGAACATGGCCTACCTAGACTTTAGCAAATTAGTCAGCCTGGGAGTGGGTCCCAGGGTGGTAGCCTGGGTAAATCACTAGCTGGACAACAGGACACAGAGAGTAATAGTTTTTAAACTTTTTACTGTTGGAATTTTATGATTTTACAGCATTAACTGTAATCCATAAACATAGATAAGGGATTTGCAGATCCCCATAGTGCAAGTACAGACATATTACAGAACGTCAGTTTATTACTTGACAGATTTTCAATCCAGTGTGGAGCTACTAGATATAATCAGTCAGGAGTAACCTTTGAACTAATTACCCTGTAGATCGAACACACTCTCACCGCATATTGAATTCTCTCAGGTCATTGCAGCCAGGATATCAGTCCACTTACAGAATTTTTTGTGTGGTGGGCTGAGTGACAAGAAACACTTGTAGGCAAAACATTTGAAAGATAGCCTGAACTCGGTTAAGTTGATATGTTAAATTCATAGGTATTAGCAGAGAGCAAGGCATCCTGCCTTATGAGTACAGAAAGACTAACAGATTCTTATTAATGTTCACAAACTGAGTGGTGATTTATGTCACCATAAAAATAACTACAGTGCTAGTCTAATAGGCTATGACAAAAATAAGGTAATTTTAGTCTAGCAGCAAAACAGATGGCAGCATCAAATAATCATTATCAGTATTGAGCATAAACATCACCAAAACCATGCCAGACACCTTGTGACTCACTGAGGAAAACACAGTTCTGCGTAAAGAGCTCCAGATACACTGCAAAACATTTTGTCAGGAGAAACGACGATCCCCGGAACCCCGGGAACAGGCATCGGTTCTCAGTTGAAAGCGGATTACCATAATGAAAGTCTGAACATCACTCTTCATCTTCAGAAGAGGTATCCGGTGGATGAAGTTTATTCAAAAGTTTTTTGCCAAATTGAGCCGCAGCCATTGGAACCAAAAAGATATGAGACCTTGACTCATGGTGGATTTGAAGTCTCGCTGGGTAGTTCAACCTGGCTTTGATTCTGTTCCGTAAAAGGTCCTTTTTTTATCACTTGTAATTTTTTCTTTTCGGGCCTGCATCTGTGCCGATAAGTCCGGGGGGAAAAAACACAGATGACTGCCTTCCCATAAGATATGCCCTCTAGCTCGGACTGCCTACAGGAGTGAGATCCTTGCTTCTGGCGCCAATAAGGTGGCAATCGCCGTGAGCAATGTCTGGCGCCGATAAGGTGGCAATCGCCGTGAGTGGTCTCTGCTGTGTATCTCCTCACTGCTTGGCTCTTTAGGGTATGGCAGAGGCTTTGAGGATTTTTTTTCCAGTATTCAGGGGTAAGAGATTTAAATATTCGAAGATTAGTTTGTTGAGTGCTGGAAGTATATCATTAGGGCCATGCATATCGGGGAGGGAAACCTACTATGTGCACATTTGCTTGGCACTGGATGTTTTCTATGCTTTTTACTTTGGCCCTCAGGAATGAAAGGTCCCGAACACAGGTCACATTAACTGCATCCTGATGCCCCTGTGAGTCTTGGAGGTTTTTAATTGCTTCTGTGTTGTCAGTTATGCGACGGTCTGTGTCTGATAGTTTGCTTCCACTGCTGCCAACCTATTATTCGTTTCTGTGCCCGTATCTTATATTTTTTTAAGCATCGCTAAAATCTGCATGGTTGGCAAATCAGACGCTGTCGTTCCGGTGATCATCGTGGGCCCAGATCCTGCATTGGAGCTTAAGGGAGATAAGAAGGGATCAAGGCTATGTGTTGCCTTTTTCGAGTCTTTTTTTGGTCCCATCCTATAGTATAAAGTTTCCAGCACTTCTCTAACAGCTTTTTGCTCTCCGTTAATGATGTTATTTCTGTTTTTGTAGGACTTTTAAGCACATAAGGTACTGAGCTATTGTAAGACAATACCGCCATTTTGCTGCTCCACAGTGACCCTGTAGAGGGTAATAGTAAATGGAGTCCATAGTGAAGAAAGGGGATTTACTAGTGGGGTACCGCAGGGTTCAGTACTGGGGCCGGTCTTTTTTAATATCTTTATAAGTGACATTGCAGAGGGACTGGAAGGAAAAATATGTCTTTTTGCAGTGACACAAAGATCTGCAACAGGGTTGATATGTGCAAGGTGGAGTGGAAAGGATGAAAAGGGACTGGCAAGGTTGGAGGAAGGGTCAAGTGTATGGCAGCTTAGATTCAACACAAACAAGTGCAAAGTAATGTACCTGGGAAACAAAAACCCAGGAGAAGAGTACACAATGGGGGGTGAGATACTAACAACAACAAAAATGGAAAGGGACCTGTGGTAGTCATATCAGACGACCTAAAGGTGGGCCAGCAGTGTGAGAAGGCAGTAGGGAGGGCTGGGAGGATACTGGGATGCATAGGGAGAGGCATCACCAGTAGAAAACAGGAAGTTTCTTTGCCCTCTGTACAGACAGATGGTAAGACCACATCTAGAGTACTGTTTACAGTTCTGGAGATCCCATCTCCACAATGACATAGACAAGGGTGGAGGCTGTCCAGAGGAGGGCAACCAAAATAGTGCAGGGTCTGCACCAGGAGACACATGAAGAAAGACTAAAGGAGCTAAAGATGTATAGCCTTAAGGAAAGGAGGGAGGGGGCGACATGATAGAAACTTTCAAATACCTCAAGGGAATCAACAAAGTCCAAGTGGGTAGCACCTTTCAGAAAAAGAGATGTGCAAGAACAAGGGATCACAATTTGAAGGTAGAGGGGAAACGGCTCAGAGGTATTGTGAGGAAATATTTCTTCACAGAGAGGGTTGTAGATGCATGGAACAGCCTTCCTGAGGAGGTTGTAGAGTCAAAAACAGTGGATGAATTCAAGAATGCATGGGACAGACATAAGACAATTCTAGTGTGAGGTAGGAGGAAGTAGGCTGTTGGTTAACTAGGATCTTCAGCTTATCGGTTAGGTAGGGAAAAGGTCAGACTATGTGAGCCAAGTGGTCCTTATCTGCTATCAGATTCTATGTTTCTATGTAACTGCCAGAAAGTGTGGATGAATATCATATACCACTCCTATAAATACTGTTACAGGTGAGTAACCTGTTTATATCTGTCTGTTTTACAGATCTTTATTAAATTATTCATTTGATTCTTCAGTGTGCTTATAGTCTGATGTGTACCATAAAGCTTGACTGTGGTCCAAGGTCCATGTTTTCATGGCAATACAATTTTTTTCTTACAACACACAGCCACTGCCATGACTGCTGATATGGAGACAACACAAAAAGTGCACACAAACAGTACTCTGGGACCAGAACTAGGGTATCAGCAGTAGAGGCTGCTGTGGAACAGCATTACAGATGTCAGTCCCAGAAAGCAAAAAAAAAACACACATGGGAATAGCATTGTACATCTAAATGAAAAGTACATTGTGGTCAAATTGTGCGACCACCGTTCACCATGATGGGTTTTAAATAAGCTCAGAAAATTGATTAGCAGTTTTACGTGTGAAAGTGCTAATCAGTTGTGAAAATGACTAGCACGTGCCTTAATTGGATTAGCAAAATTAAAAATGCTTAAATTCATATATAAATATTGTAACCTAACTAAAATGTTCATCTGTTTCAGTGCCCCAGCATACCCACACACACACACACACCCTCCCCACCCTTTCCCCCTTTGCCAGAACCACTAAAACCCACCTCCCACCAATATCTGTGAATAACCACCCACACATGTATACCTTTTCCAGAATTGGGTACCTGCAAAGCCCCCACCCATCCCTGCCTCCCCAGCCATGTCCCCTTTGCCAAAAACTAAAGGTCTGAGTCCCCCAATACCTTTCAACCTTTAGGCACTGAAATGAGGGATATGGGCACACAAATGAGGGCAGTGACCAAGATAGCCTAAATAAAATCAGTTCAATGCAAATTCCGTTATTTCCACACTCAGTTTCAGAAGCATTTAAATCCCTGGTGTTCAGGTGTGCATGCACAGGTTTCCAACATCATTGGTGAGTGGCACTTTTCACTTTTGCATTGAGAGGAATGCCAACCCCCTCCCCATCTCGGCGCCACCACTCTCCCCACGCATGTCCCCTACCGCTACAGCTGTAGTAGTAGTAGTAGCTACATTGATGTGGTACGTATCTTAGTAAATAAAAAACATTTTATTCATCCTAGAACTGAACTACAGTTCCTTTGTGTCTTTCTGTGCTTGAAAAATAGAAGACCAACAAATACCCACCCAGATGGGTTCTCGACGAGATGGGGTGATCGTTTGACTTGATCGAGTTTTGTGAATTCGGCAAAGTCGGCAGATGCAGAGGGATACACACTCTCCTGGACCACAGTAGAAACATTTAGACACTCTGAGCAACAAGTAGTTAAGTTCGCTGCTGGGTGCCGCCAATATTTTGCTGATCCTACCGCTGCCGTCAGTCCAAATGCCAGAAATCGCTCCCACACGTGATATCGCAAAGCATTACTTGAGCGACTGCCGGCTTTCGGGCCCATGACAGTGATAGTGTTAGCTTAATATTGCTGGCACCCTGCAGTGATCATAACTGCTTGTTGGTGAGTGGGTCCTATAGGTGACATGGGTGAGGAGGATGCTGAGATGGATAGGGGGTTTACACAAGTAAGACTAAAACGGAGCACTTTTTTTTTTTTTTTTTTGCGATCCACAACTAAAAAAAGCATCACATGAGCAGTCGGATCGCATCACAGATTACTCTGTGATACCAGCTATTTAGAACCCTACCACATACTGAAAAGCGTGAATCTTTAATGAAAATGTCAGACCAGGGACTTAGAAGGAGGATTAGAACATTTGGTGTAGGGGGCGCTAAAACATTCCAGACAAATGCAGAAGAACTATATATCAATGAAATGACATACCATACATCTTCGATTAAAAGACTGCAGCGTTTATTACGAACAACACTTTTCCAGCCACGGGTTTTGATCAAATGCAGCTTGTACAAACATTTGTCAAGTTTGAGAATCAGCTAGTCAACCAGTTAAAAGGAGATGTAGAGGCTGTTGAGAGCCGTTGTATTCAGCTGCAGTGCGATAGAGAGCCAAGTCAAAAGGGAGTTGACAGCGAGTACAAATAAGTAAGGAAATGCTGAAAAGAAAATCCTTTGATCTGGACTTTAAAGTCGCGGCTGCCAGGAGAGCTGAGAAGGAGGGGAAATCATCCAGTTGCAGCAGCCCTCCAGGTAGACAAAAAAACAGATCAGAGAAAGGAGGGTGGAATCACGAAGAAATCCGTGCAGAGCAGATCACTAAGCTGGAAGACATCAAATCAACTGATGGCTCCACAAGCTGTGCTTGCTGAGCTTACTGTTCAGACACTGGCAACAGTGAAATTGACACACAAGAGCTGTTCTGATTCCAGTCTTAGTAGTGAATCGGAGATCGAATAAATCCGAAGCAGTAGAGACTCGTGTGATATACTATTTATTTATTTAGGAAATCGGAATTACAACCCTTTGAGTCATAGACTTGTTTCCAAAGGCTCCACGTCAGAATAGAACATAGACATTCATACAGTACATACATAGAATAAATGTGGGTGTGCAATCAGAGTATAAGTACAATGAGCACTGGTTAATGCCTGTGTAGTTGGTAGCTATAACAGGGCAGAGCTATCGACATATTTACCTAATGAGCGGTTAAGACCTATACAATTGGTAGCTAAAGCAATGCATGATATGAGTTGGTAGTAAGCGGCCTCAGGGAGGCCTTGTCTTACACATAATACAATGCATTCATAGCCCAGTTCAACTATATGGTAACCGAGGGAGGTGAGGAACCTGTAGGCTAGAAGTAATGAGGGCTCTCCACTGCCAGGCCAAAGGCAGGTGCATGATCAACAGGTTAATGGTTACACTAGCATTGACGTGAGGAGAGGATAATGGCCCTTAAGGCTTTAAAAGGACCTAGAATGGTGATTGATGTGACAGCCTGTGGGAGGGCATTGTACTAGGATGGAGCTCTAAGGGGGAAGGATCATTGGGCCAGGGTGGTCCTGACCCTAGGCACCTTCCAGATAGTATTTGGGGTGGCCCGTGCGGACACCGAGACTAGTCAATTGTGAGCTTAAAATTGTGTTTATTTTCAGATGTGTCAAGTAAAAGAATAAAATCATTTTTAAACACTCAACCTCACTCCTGGTACCGTAATCACACCAAACATGCCAAGCAAGCCAAGTCATTTTAAGTTAGTTTATTATTATTCTTTTTTTTGTGTGTGTGTGTGTGTGTGTGTGTGTGTGTGCATTTTATTAGATAAGTACTTGGAGGAGGAGCACAGAAACAAGGTACAGTAACTGGCTTAGATTAGAAACTAAAAGTGGAGCGCACTGTATGTAGTGTATTTCAACTATTGTAAGCCACGGCTGTAGATTGAGGGCAGCTTTTATTAATAAAAGTTAAAAACAGGAGCGGCTTATTTTCAAGGGTGGCTTTTATTGGAGGGCTTTTAATCAAAGATATATGATACATTTGACTATAAAAATAAAACCGTTTCACCAATGATTACAAATTTTGCTTTCTACATTACTATAAAAGCAATAAAGTGCCCCCAAGGGTCACAGTAACTATTAATCACCCCTCTGGGGGGTATGTGACACTTGGCTTTGGCTCGTGACGCATTATGCCTCCAGGGTGTGATTAACGGATGATTGGTGTAACTCCTGGTCATGCCTTATTGCTTAATTCTCCTCCCCATTATGTCACTGAGTACTCCCGGAGTGCGCCAGGAGGGCTACACTCGCACCCACTTCAGCACAGCAGCTGGTGCCATGCGCAGATACTGGAACTGCTCAGTCTGACACAGCGAGTGCCTGACAGCCACATGCTGTATACCTGGGAACCAGCCACACTGATTGTCCAGCCTAGCCTGTCATAGAAACTGGAAGTTGTTGGCAGATAAGGACCTCTTGACCCACCCAGTCTGCCCTATTTTCCCTACCTACTGTGCCACTGCAGACCCTACTCGATCTCCAGTCCCCTGTGCCTTATTTCTAAAGTCCCCTGTGCCTTATTTCTAAAGTCCCCTTGTATCTATCCCATGCATACTTAAATCCTGCAACCATTTTAGCAGCCACCACCTCCGCTGGGAGGCTGTTCCAGGCATCCACCACCTTTTCCATGAAGAAGTATTTCTTTACATCTCCTCTGAGTCTCTCCCTTCCCCAGCTTCATAGCGTGCACCCTTGTCCTTTTCTATGTAAAATGCTACCTTCATGTACCTTATTAATACCCGTGAGGTACTTGAACGTTTCTATTGTGTCCCACCTTTCCTCTAGAAAGTACATATTTAATTCCTTGAGTCTTTCCTTGTAGGGTTTTTGATGCAGGCCCTGCACCGTTTTGGTTGCCCTCTTCTGTATACTGCTTCCATCCTATCTATGTTCTTCCGGAGATGGGACCTCCAAAACTGGGCACAGTACTCGAGGTGTGGCCTCACTCTCAATCTATACAGGGGTTACTCCACCTCCCTCTTTCTGCTGCTGAGTCCCCTCCCTGTGCACATGAGCGTCCTTGCTAGCTTTCCTCGCTGTTTTATCACACTGCTTTGCTACCTTCAGATCATCAGAAATAATTATCCTCAAGTCCCTTTCTGTTTTTTCTGGTTGCCAAAACCTCCCCGCCCAATGGGTATGCTCAGGGGTACCAATAGAAATTCCTGGGCCCGGGACACAACTTTAGGACTTAGCCTCACATCCCCTGTTACAGGTCCCTCTATGGGCCCCCCTGAGCCACTGGACCCGGGACAGTTGTCCCCCTGTCTGCTCCCCTGGGTACGCTGCTCCGGGTTTTTGTGCGCCAAGTGCATGATTTTGCACTTTTTTGAATTGAAACCCAGTTGTTTAGCCCTTGAAAACGCCAAGTCCAAACTGCATAGGTTGCACTCATAAAAGAGGGGTTTGTACCCAAGGAGACACCCTTCAAAAACAGCCAATTTCAAAGGTTGCGCTCACAGAAGAAAGCTGACGACATGAGCGCGCAAGAACTATCGTGTTCACATTGTTGAACACCACTGTGGGACTTCCACAGTGGTGTTAAATAAATGTGAACATTAGTTCTTATGTGCGTCTATGTCGTCGTCTTCTGCGAGCGCAACCTTTTTGGAATTGTCTAGCCCTTGACCAGTCTTCCAGCATTGCCAGATTGTCCCTCAGGTCCCCCACCCCCACCCCCACCGGGTGTGTCAGTCTGTGCTACCCACTACCTCGCACCAGTGTAATTTTAACAACTGCGGAATCTGGACCAACTGGGGGTCTTCTCATGCAACCACCAAGGAAAAAAAACAGTCTGTGTGCTGCATGCTGGTGCCTGTGCCCCCTTGACCACCACCTCTTCCTTGTCACCATGAAGGCAAAAAGTATTTCTTTGGTATTAGTTATGGGTCTTTGCAGTGACCTTGCAAAGAAATGTGAGTTAACAAATAAAGCTAGGGGATGTCGTGCTTGTGAAATTGTGCTCCAAAATGATATAATGGAGTTGTTGAATACTATGGTAAAGTCACTGAATGAGAAATAAACACACCCCGTTTCCTTGGCATTTCTCTGTTCTGTCATGTGTATTTGTAACATTTTGTAGACTAGCAAGGCAGGGAAATAAGGTGACTGGAATAGGACTGGACCAGCTGCAGTGATATCACTCGGTATTGTGTCTGTGGGAAGGAAAGTGTGCAGCAAGGCACATCCTTCTGTACTTTCAATCTGCTACTGCATTCTGTTTGGGGAGTTGGTGGCCTTTAATAATATTATTTCTTACTGTATTTTTCAGTTGTCACCGTGATTGTTTGGGGTCTGAGTTGTTCTTTGTTTTAGTCGCTCATTATTGTTTCTCTTTTGTCCAGGGCAGTTTGATCTGGTGAGAGTGCAGAGTATGTATTTCAGAATATGCTTTTATAAAGACTGTACCATAATGTACATGAACAGAAAATAAGGAGAAAAATTGAATTGCACGGTTGTGTGACATCTCTCAGCCAATGAGGTTTCAGGATTTTTCCTTGCATTGTATGAATAGTGTTAGTGGGCTGTTACTGTTTAGTTTGAGGTCCAAGCTCTCTGTACATTTTCATTGGAAAGTCCTATGTTAAACTTGAAGTATGGGCCAGCCTGGTGGCGCTGAGGGTTGAAGCGCTGGACACCACACCTCGCATCATGCTGGCGACCCGGGTTCCGACGCGAGCCTGGATTGTCAGGGGTTAGCGGGGGAGGGGGGATCGAGCATCCGGAGGACTGCATTCCTATCCCAGGGAGGGCTGTGGGTTTCCACCGCTCTGCAGCAGCCCCCGGTGTCGATCAGGGGCACTGCTAGAGTCTGTGCAGCAGACGTCAGCACGTTGTGCCTCTGACGTCATTGCACGTCTGGACTCCAAATGGGGTGTATAATAGAGGAAAAAGGTACCACTACCATGGCAGCTTGATGGCTGCTACTTCTAAGCCTGGTGGGGCTGCAGAACACATCACATGCCGGTATTGGATCCCAGCCTGGTGTGGGGACTAAGGGGGATTCCCTCTCTAAGGTACGGTAGCATATGCCAGCGGGTGTGCTAATGTGTCTCCAGGTCGCTTGGGGGAGTGGAGCAGTAGCTGGATTACAGCAGGTTAGTGGCTGCAGGGGATGAATAAAAGTAATAAAAAAAAAAAAAACGAAGTACAAAAACAAAGCTTTGGAACGTTTATCTCTTTTTGGTTGACTTTCGTGCTCATCAGGTGACCTTTAGCATTATTCCACAGAATGTTTACAGTGTCACACAACATGTAGCATCTGTTTTATATATGTATTTACTTTTTAGTTGACTGGGAAAGGAGGACTAATATAATAACTACCACCATTAGTACCATCATTTTGCAGCCATATTGGCTTTGACTAGAGATTTAGTATAGTGTCTAGTCTCTTTCTACTTTAGAAAAATGTATTGAACTGTTCCAAGCTTCTGATTATCTAAGGGCCTTGCCAAGGTGTGCATTTATGAGACAACAATGCCCACAGAAAACAAGACCCTTTACCAGTTGCTTGTTTGCATAGCCAAAAGCTAAAAAAAAAAAACAAACAAAAAAAACACTGCCCACATACAATGTTCAAAACTACAGTCCGCAATTTTCTTTTTCTTGCTTAGCAAGCAAGCGACGACCTGCTTGCACAACTTCCCAGTATATTACTGGGAATGAAGAACTGCCAACACATGTCAGAAAGGAACCAATTAATTTTCATAAAACCTAACAGTCATCGCTACTGCAGAGGGTTCTAAGCTATGAACGCTACTCTCACCCCCTCCTCCATAAGCCCGCCTGGTGTCTTCAGTGCCCGCAAGCTGCCAGCACGACTATCTGCGGGAGACCAAATAAAGAAACTACCACTGCTCTCATAGTGAAGATAGTGGGATAGTCTCACGTGTGCAGCTCCATTGCTCAGCTTTACCTGTGACACCTGAAGCCGCTGTTTGTATGAAAAGCACATCGATGTTTATCCGGATTGCTGCCTCCAAAAAATTAAAAAGACGGTAGGATGGGCGGGGAAAGGGAAAGAGAAGCACTCTCAAAGGCATCGGCACTCTCTAGGGACTACTTTAAAAGAAACTAGGCTAAAACGCATTTGTTTTTTTTTGTTTGTTTTTTCTCTTTAAATTTTTTTTTTTATTACTTAAAAACATAATACATATATCTATTTTCTAAGCACAGTAATACTCTCCAGGGTGGGCAGTATGGGCTATACCTGCCCTTCTGGGGGCTATAAGACCCTCTACCTGCAGCATTGGGCCTCATTACGCCCCTGGGTGGGCAGGTATAGCCTAGTACTGCACACACTCTCAGGTATTACTGCTTGCACACCTCCCACAGTAATTTTCATGACAGAACTTAGACATGGTCTGTACTCTGCAATGTTAGATGCATAGAAAAGCAGTCGGCTGTAAAACGCAAAGAAAAAAACTTGATCTTCTAATAATTGACTGCTTAATCGGGCTGAAAGGGCTGCCACCAGGCCATCCCAAATGTATATTTTTATAGCCTTTTTAACTACACTGAATTCCTTTTTTTGTAGCACCTTCTGCTATGTCTAATCAAATGGTAACCCCTGGTCGGTCATCCTGTTACACTAAATTAAAGCTAGTGCTTGGTAACTTCTTTTAAGCTCTAGAAATATATCTGAATTGTATGAAGACATAATTCTTTCCACAGCAACCAATAGGATTATGATGACATCAGGTATAGACGACAAGCAGGCACAGAAGAACATGGATCCTGTTTTCATGCAGGGTGTCTGCAGTAATAATGACTGTGTAAAAGAGACATATGGAACATAGATTAAAAGTATCATTTGTAAAATTTTAGTCGCACTAAATAAAATACATTAACAGTTGAGGAAAGATGAAGACGGGAGTTCACTTAGTCTGCCCTATTTTACCTACCTAGGCATACTTTGTCAGTTTGAAGTTCCCTGTGCTTCCCTTGATCTCACACAAAAGGACATTTCTTTTAAAAACACCCTCCCTCCCAATAACCCACTGAATGGCAGAAAATAAAAATGTCAGTTTACAGGGGTAATTACAGAAGAAAGGTAAGGAGTGAGGAGATCTCTGTAAGAGCCGAGTAAAGCTCTGTAGGAACAACAGAGCAGACTCGTAGGATCAGTGAGCTGACTAGATAGTACTGCCCTGGAGGTGGAGAGTATGGTAATGAGTTTATGAATTAGCCAATTAGATTGACGCTTGAGGGTGTGCTGAGCAGGGAGAAGGAGGAAGGCTCCAGCATCTTTTCTCTGCCAGACTAATACTACCTCTGAGGTGAGGTGCTCTCTCTCGGCCAAGGAAAAACTTTTCTAGGACTTGGTAGCTATAAAATATTATTTTTTCTAAATTTTGTAGTGTGCTGAGTGTTATTTTGGGGTATTAGCGGTGCCCGGAAACCACATTTTTCGCTCGGTTCCACACTTCCCCACTATTCCTTTTTCTTAATTTTTATAGTTAAAAGTTATCACGTATAGTGTTTTCCGCTATTCCCTTTTTTAAGCAGGAACCAGCGTTTTCCTCTATATCTTACCTCAGAAATGTTGGGGTCCTTTGCCGCGAGGGAGCCATCCGCAGTTTTATTCAAAACACTATTTGGGCTGTTTATTACAGGGTTTTCTGTATATTGGCAGGTCAGAAATCCCTAAGAAAAGGACTGGACCCACAGGTATTAAAAATTATTTAAACTACCAAAAGATACTGGCCAAAGCTGATACCCACGACCTGTGCTTAAGGTGTTTAAGTCCAGATCATTATTGTGTTCTTTGCTCTAAATTTTGTTCAGAAATATTAAGAAACAGAGCTAAAAGGCTTAGAGAAATGGCTGAAGAGGGGTCTTCCTCTGTTCCCAAGCATAGACCCAAGGCTACTAATGAGGGGCCTTCAAATAATAAAAATAATCAAGGTGCTGATGAGGCATCTTTAAAATCTAAGCTTCTTACATGTGCTGATGAAGTGCCTTTGGAAGTAAAGAACACAAAATCAGGTGCTGATGAAGTGCCTGCTAAAAAAATAAGGCTTCAAGAGGAGCTGATGTAGTTCCTAAATCAAAAAATTCAAAAGGTGCTGATGAAGGCCGGCAGTGAAGGCTAGAGGTTAGAGGAATGAGGTGTGAACGAGCTTAATACATCCAGCAGACCAGACCTGAGTTTGATTCTCACAACCTCCACTTGCATACTGTGTGACTCTGAGCAAGTCACTTAACCGCCCAGTGCTCCTAGGTCGCCCCTGAAAACAGGCAGTTGTGCCTAGTGGGCCTTATCCGGTTACCAGAGACTGAAAAAATAAAAGTGCCTAATTCAAAGAGGAAGCCTAAACAAGTCACTGATGAGGTGGCTGCTTAAAAGTTATGTAAAGACAAAAATACCACTGCACCTCCGAGCGATGCTAAGGGTAAAACTGCAGTTGGTAAAAAAAAAAACATAGACAAATCTAAAAACATTGAACCCCAGGAGGGTACTCACCAAGATACATGGGGGGATTTACCTTCTGTGGAGGATGTGGCAAAAGCCTGGCATCTTTACCAAACTATACAGGGCATGGGATCCTTTTTTGGTGCCTCTGCCTTCACCAAGCAGGTCTCCCCTGCAGCTCCCTCTGATAAAGGAGCTAATAAGTGGGAATATAATGATGATTTTTATGATGCCCCAGATGACATTTCAAAGGGTAAGGCCCCAGAACCTGATGTGTCACCTGACCCCAATTTTGGAGCATTCCCTACAGACCAGGAGAATACCTCCTCCATGTTTGCTGTCTTACAGCACATGGTGGACACTCTTGACCTCCGTTTTCAAGAATCCAACCAGGAAGAGGAGGAAGACAAGGACTACAGAGAAATGAAAAGTCTTCCCCCTCCCAAAAAGTTAGTTCTTCCTATCTATAAACCTTTCAGAAAGAACACTGTGAAGCTTCTCAAGACTCCCACATCTGTGCCAGGGAATGAGAAGAGATTAGATAAAAAAATATCAGTTGTCTAAAACAGACACATAATTTGCTTGTGCACCCCAATCACGAGGGCGTGGTACAACAGGCAGCATGTGACAAAGTAGGAGATCTTACTTCGAGAGGGCTCTTGCAGTAGGTACTAACAGGTAGGACTAAGCCGCCAGGCACTAGGACCACACGGAAACTTTCAGCTGGCAATGTCTGCAGGGGACCACCCTGGCGCCATGTGACCGACATCAGGTGCTGGGCATCGAGCGCACTTCGCCCGCCTCCAGTTCTTTCCCTGCCGCTGACCTGCACACATCGTACCTCATGGAGAACATTGCTTCTGTCGACACCATCTTGGATGAGTATCTCTCGCTTAAATTTCTTGAATTTAAACTTAAATATGACTTTTCATCATAAATAGTGTTAGTATCCATATCATGCATGTCCTCTGTGACATCATCTGAATCTCATAAAAACAAGTGCAACTCCTGCTGGATTCATCTCCCCCACAGGGATGGCCCTTCCCTCTGCCTTTTCTGTCTGGGCCAAGACCACAAGACCAAGGAGTGTGAGATTTGCCAGGGGTTTAACCAGGCCACACGAAAACACCGTCAGCAGTCTCTGGAAGCCCACCTTTGAAAACTAAAAATGGCTTCCATGGAGAAGGAGCTGAAGGGAACCTAGGAGCTCTTCTTCTTCCCCGGAAGGCCTTCACAAGAAGAAGGAGGACAAGGAGAGACACCCGGGAAGAGTCCCCTTCCAAGCCGTGGGCCCCGTCGGCGCCATGGCCCAGGAGGTAACTTCTCCTCTGGGGAAGAAACCTTCATCCACAGCTGCCTCTGTGTCTACGGAGCAGCCGTCAGCCCCCCCCCCCCAATCAGGCACAGACAAGGGCCCAAAGGGAGCCTTTAGGGAATGAAGGTATCCACTCCCACTAAGCCTTTCAAGATTGAGGTCTAGTGGCAACAGTGGGTCTGGTAAGTCGTGCGCCAGCCACTCTGACACTCGCATGGACCTGGCTGGTAAGACACCTGTTGGCTCCTCCAACAGCCGCACAGCGCCATACCCTCCATCAGGACCTGACAACAGGCCTGTCTGTCACTGAGGAGCAAGCTCAGCTGATGTCTGAACCTCAGCTGACACCGGAGTCTCCTTCAGTTTCTCCCCCTCCACCGAAAGAGGTGGTCCCTCTGGACATGGAGAAGAGAGAAAGCCTGCCATCCAGGTCCATTCCGCCCCCAGTGCCAGAGCTACCTGCGCCTGAGGCTCTTCCGGACCTGACAAAGGTCGCTCTGGTACCTCAAGGGTGGATGGCAACCCTGTCAGAACATTCAGGGCATCCGACACCTCCCCCAGAACCTCTGACGGGGCTTTCTGCTCCTCCATCGGGGCCTGTTCCGGAGCCTGTGGCCCCGCTGTCCTGCCCAACACCAGAGCCATATGCTCCTCTATCTGGGTCAATGATGGATCCTTCAGGCTACCCAAGGTCGCATTACCCCACACCAGGGTATCCAGCACCGCATTATCCAACACCAGGGTTCCCAACGACAGGGTATCCATCGCCGGGTTTTAACTGTCCCTAATATACGGGTTACCCGGGATTTGCACACCCCAACCCACCTTCACCTCCCCCACCTCAGCCTCAGGTTGGCCTTCAAGCGATGCTGTGATCTTGATGGAATGAGGCAAAATTGCAGCTCATATCGGAGCTCAGGAAGAGGCAGCTTCAGTCGCTTAACAAATCCTGCCATCGGTCCCCCATCCTTCAACGTCGGGTAGGAAAATGGAACATTTCCTGCCTACACAGTCTCCCATTGAATTTGCGTTGCCTAGGGACCTTTCCAGGCTGGTAGAGATTCCACTGCAGAGACTTAGCCCACCCGAAGAGAACTCGACGGGTTCAGAAAGCAAGTTGGCTCACTCCAGTACTATGAGTTGCCCACACCGGAGGATCCCTCCTTTACGGAACTTCTCAGAAAGATCCAGTCTGCTTATGACTGGCACACTGAGGCCCAGGATTCCCAACGCTAGAGGCTGGCAGAGCATTTAGAACTATCTGATCTGTCACCTACCCTCATCCCACCCTGGGTAGGACCACTTGAGGACCTGGCTGCCACAATTTGGAAGCAGCCTACCTCACTGGCACCTGTGGCCAGAAAGGCGGACAGAATATATCAAACACCTGAGGGCAAGGACCACCTGAGTGTTCACCCCAAGGCCAACTCAGTGGTCATTAGTGCTGCCCATGATAGGTCAGCCAAACCAAAATACCTTAGTACCTCTCCACCAGACAAGGAATCTAAGATCATTGACCAGTACAGAAATAAGTTTTATTCTTCTTCCACTGTGGCTATCAGAGCCCTGAATTACGTGGCTCATATGGTACTCTACCAGAAATCCATTTTGGGACAACTGGAGTCTTAAGATCGACTCTCTCCAGGACTCCCATTTGAAAGAGGAAATGGAGAGCATGGTTAGATTGGCTAGATTGGCTAGCAGACACACCCTGAGGGCCACCTACGATGCTGTGGACGCATCAGCTAGGGGCACAGCCACTGCCGTGAGCCTGTGGAGGCATGCATGGCTCAGGATTTTAGGTCTGGCACCGGAAGTCCAGACAGCCATTCAGGATGCACTTTTCCAAGCTCCAGTCTTCGGAGGGGATGTCAAAGACATCATTACAGACTTGCAGGACAAGGGCAAGGCCTTGCGCTCCGTCCAGTTCATGTATAAATGCCCTCAGAAACCTAAGCAGCCATTTTGGCGGCAGCAAAGTCGCCAGCAAAAGCAGCCCCAGAACTATCAGAACAAACAAACCCCTTCGGTAGGCACGGCGCCCCCGGCAAAATCCTACAGGACCTTGAGAGACGCTGCCTCCACCCTCCCCACTGCCTCCTGACTCTGGATCCCCTTCCTCCTCTGGAGCGAGTCAAAGATGAACCGGTATGAGGAAGATTTGCAAGACACGTACCGGGATGAGAGGCTATAACCATGGACTTGTGGGTACTCCTGCTGGTGGCTCAAGGCCACACGATAGAGCTCACAGAGAAACCTCCGGAAAATCCTCCAGGTTGCTTGTCTTACCTGCAAAGCCATATTCCTTTAGTAAGGGAGGAAATAAGCTCCCTGCTAGCAAAGCAACAAGGGAAAGGGTTCTATTCGCACTCCTTCCTGGTGCCCAAGAAGACGGGCACTCTCAGACCCATTCTGGACCAGAGTTACCTGAACCTCTACATGGAATACAAGAAGTTCTGAATGTTGTCTCTGCCAAGCTTGATTCATCTCTTACAGAAGGACCATTGGCTATGTGCGTTGGACATGCAGGATGCTTACCTGCACATCACAGTTTTTCCACCGCACCGCAGATTCCTCAGTTTCTGTTTTCTGGGAGAGCATTTTCAGTTCAAAGCTCTTCCCTTTGGCCTTTTGTCAGCACCCAGAGTGTTCAAGAAATGCCTAGCGGTGGTAGCAGCGGCCTTGTGCAGACAAGGGGTACAGGTTTTTCCGTTCCTCGATGGTTGACTTCTTTCGGCCCCCATTGAGGGACAGTTTGACCAGTTCCCTGGCCATTACTCTGGACCTTTTCCAGAAGGTGGGCATTACTGTTAACCTTTCCAAATACCACCTTTTTCCTACACAACAACTCCTATTTATTGGGGTGGTGTTGGATACGATCCAGGGCAGAGCCTTCTTGCCACTAGACAGGATGAAGCTGGCCTGGTGGTGCTGAGGGTTGAGGCACTGGACACCACACCTCGCACCACGCTGGTGACCTGAGTTCGGGAACTAGCTCGGGTGCTGGGCATCGGCGGAGGAGGGAGAGGGTTGAGCATCCGATGGGCTGCTCTCCTCTCCCGCGGGGTGGGCCTGTCCAGCATCCCAGCGACCCCCAGTGGAGAGCAGGGGCACTGCAGGATGCGGACCACGTGTCGGGTGAGCGTGGCAGACGCGGGCAGGATTGCCGTGCACCGTGGCATTGGGGGAGTGCCACGCTCGGCAGGGAGGAGGGGTTTTGGGGGACCAGTACAGAAAAACCCCTTCCAGCCCGGATTGGTGATGGCCCTTATAGTGCTGGACCGCCACACGCCCAACGCTGGTTCCCTGCCTCTGCCCTTTCGGTCTCCTCGGGCCCATAGCCGCCCGGGGAGACAGTAACAACTTTGATAAAGGCAGGGTGGACAGCGGGCGGTAGAGCGGATCCAGTGAGCAGAGCGGCCAGAGAGAGTTCCGGTGCTGGGGGTGTAAACATAGTCACAAAAAAAAAAAAAACAGGATGAAAACCCTGCAAAAACAGGTGCACTTTGTGGCCTCACAGAGAAGGACGTCAGCCAGCATGATTCTTCTCCTTCTTGGTCTCATGGCTGTGGCTATCCCTGCAGTTCCCGTAGCTAGACTTCATATGAGAGTCACGCAGTGGACTCTCAGGGTGCAATGGTACCAGAGATCCGACAATCTGAACCATGAGATCTTGGTCTCAGACCTGATGACTTGGGATCTGTTGCAGTGGCAGTACCCCGACAACCTTCTCCAGGGTGTTCAGTTCCGTATGGATCCTCCCTCCGATATCCTAATAATTGATGCCTCCAGATCAGGATGGGGAGCCCACCTGGGTGCTCACAGGACTCAGGGCTCTTGGTCTAACAGCGAATTCCCTCTCCACATCAATGCGTTAGAGATGAGGGTGTACTGAATGCTGTACAAGCTTTCCAGCATTTAATACAGCCGGGGCACCTTATGTTCCAGACAGACAACATGTGCGTTGTCTGATACACAAACAAACCATGCAGAATGTGCTCATACCCCCTCTATCACGAAGCGATGAGAGTATGGTACTGGGCAGTAGGTCACAGCCATCTTCTGAGAGCAGTTCACGTCCCGGGCATTCAAAACGCCCTGGCGGATGTGCTCAGTCGCACCCAAGCCAGAGTAGGAACTGAGGCAGTCAGTGGTAGACAACATCTTTGAAAGATGGGGAAGACCCGACCTGGATCTACGCATCCCCATCCAACACAAAACTACCAGCTTTCTGCTCTCTTACTCCAGTGCGTTGTGTTTTCTGGTGAGACGTGCTGTCTCTATGTTGGAAGGGGAGGATCATGTACGCCTTCCCTCCACTTCCACTGATGCAGAGAGTTCTTCTAAACTTCAGGCAGAAGGGGCACAAATGATTTTGGTCGATCTCCCTTCTGGCCCAGGCAAATTTTATTCTCTCTATTTCAGCAGCTGTCCGTGGACCCTCCAGTTCCACTACCAATCAGCCAAGATCTGTTGACACCAGAACAGGAACCCTGGTCCCTTCACCTTCATGCGTGACATCTACTGACGTAGCTGCTACCTGCTTTGGGGTCTCCCCTAGAGTGGCACAAATCTTAGTGGAGGCCAGAAAGCTGTCCACTAGGGCCACATATGCTATGAAATGGAAGAGATTTTCAAAATGGGCCACATCTAAGGAGCTGGAACCCTTTTCCTACCTGGTCCCTCAAATCCTAGACTACTTCCTGTACCTCTGTGACCTGGGACTTAGTTATTCGACACTAAAGGTCCATTTGTCCTCCGTTTCTACTTACACAAAACTTTGGCTCAGCTGGAAGTATCCAAGACTTTCTTGAAGGGGGTCCTCCATTTGAAACCCCTAATTAGGAGCCCTACTCCTCCCTGGGATCTGAATTTTATTTTGGAGAAACTCACGCTGCCCGCATTTGAACCAGCGGTGAGTTATGACATGTGCTACCTTTCATGGAAAGCGCTCTTTTTGGTTGCCATCACCTCAGCTAGAATGATTTCCGAGCTTCAGGCCCTGATGTGTAAGGAGCCTTACTTGATTTTTCACAGAGACCGGGTGGCTCTGAGTACGAATCCTAAGTTTCTGCGTAAGGTGGTTTCAGAATCCTCTTTAAATCAGTCTCTTTAGTTGCCAGTGTATTACCCTGAGCATTCTAATTGGGGTGAAGCAATTCTGCACACTCTGGATGTACGTTGAATTGTTCGTTATTACACGAACAGGACGAAGCCAGTCCATAGAACTGATCAATTGTTTGTTTTCTTTGCGCCCAAAAGAGAGGACGCTATGGTTTCAAAACAATGTTTCTCCAAATGGTTGGCAAACTGTATCACCTTCTGTTAGAAATATAACAAGACCCTTCCAGGAGAGGTTAAAGGGCATTCAGTCAGAGGCATGGCTACTTCTACTGCTTGTTTTAGGAACGTCTCTGCTGCAGATATTTATGCAGTTGCCACTTGGGAGTTCTGTCCACACCTTCACTAAGCACTACAGTTTGGACATTACTTCTAGGTGCAGGGCAGGCTTCGGCCTAGCTGTTCTACAGGGACTCTTGCCTTAAGATCCCTGTTTACTGATGGCTTGTTTCTACCTCCCATGTCTCAGACTTGTCTGACTTTGACTGCTTGGGACTCAGTCCTACCTGTTTGTGCCTACTGCAAGAGCCCTCCCGAAGTAAGATGGTACATTACGTAAGAACTTACTGTAACAGTAGATCTTCGAGAGAGGCTCTTGCAGTAGGTACTGCTTTCCCTCCCACCTTCCCCCTGGGTTTTCTTCTGCTCTTTCTCCTGTCATAGCCCTTTAGCTCCAGGAGCCCGCTCCTTCTTGGAGGGACAAGAAGCGAATCCTCACATTTGCAGAAGCAGCATCACAGGAGAGTAAACTAGATATCATTGTCCACCTTGGGACAAATGACCTAGCTAGGCATGGGACCAGTGCAGTGCAGAATGAATTTGTGGAGTTGGGGAGGGGCCTCAGACGGGTAGCAAGCACAGTAACCTTCTCAGAGGTGCTACCAGTCCATGGCAGGAGTGAGGCTAGGGTACTACACACCATGCAGTTTAATGAATGGTTGCAAAACTGGTGCAGAGCACAGGGCTTTGGTTTCATTGGGGACTGGGGGTCCACCTGGAGAGATAAAGGTCTATACTGCTATGACGGTCTGCATTTGTCCACAAAGGGGACCAAGCTCCTAGGTGACTTGCTTCCTTGGCAAGCTTTTAAACTAGAAAAGGGGGTAGGTACTGATAAAAGGCAGGAAAAGTCAAGCCTCCCCCCACAAAACATGGCAGGTAGTAGGGTAAACACTGAGGTACAGAGCTCAGCACAGGGGAGGACGGGGTAAATGGTAAAATAGATAAGAGCAATAAGAGCAGGGATGGGGGAAAAAAGTATAAAGCCAACATTAAATGGAGGGCAATGACTACCAATGCCCGTAGTCTGGGAAACAAGCTTTCTGAGCTAGTAGCTTTGATTGAAGATGAACAATTGGATATTGTGGCTGTCACAGAAACATGGTACACCGAGAGAACCATGACTGGGATGTCAACATACCAGGGTACACAATCTACAGAAGGGACAGGGAAGGCAAAAGAGGAGGTGGAGTAGCTCTATACATAAGGGAAGGGATCAAAGCTACAGAACTAAAAAGTAAAGGGGGAGGACAAGAGGCACTTTGGGTCACCTTTGAGATGGGGAATGGCATCACAATCCGCACAGGGGTTATATACAGACCCCCGTCTCAAGGGGAGGAAATGGACAAGAGAATGATGGAGGACATTCTCAAAATGGCTGAAAAAGGGGAGATACTGTTGATGGGGGACCTGAATATGCCAGATGTTAACTGGAGGACATGTACTGCAGCCACATCCAAGAGCAGGGTCATTCTCGATGCCCTGCAGGGGGCAGACCTTAGACAGCTAGTGCTGGAACCCACTCGGGGAGGGAGCAATATTAGACCTGGTACTCTCAAATGGAGAGAGGATCACAAATTTAGAAGTCTGTAGACATCTGGGAACAAGCGACCACTGCACAGTGTGCTTCACAATGAGCACAACCATGGAGATAAGCCATACAAAAACAAGGATACTGGACTTTAGAAGAGCCGACTTTGGCAAAATGGGTGAACACCTGAAGAATGCACTAGCAAATGGCCAAATAGGAGGGGTGGAAGAACAATGGAGAAAAATCAAAACTGCCATCATAGAGGCAACAAGTCTTTGTGTAAAACAAATAAAGAAAACAAAGCAGAGGAAAAAACCACTATGGTTCTCAAAAGAGGTGGCAGGGAAGGTTAAGGAGAAAAAGGCTGCATTCAAAAAGTATAAGGAATCACAGAAGGAGCATGACAGAGAACTGTATCAATTAAAGCAGAAAGAAGTAGGAAAAGCAGTCAGAATAGCAAAGGCACAAACTGAGGAAAAAATAGCCAACTCGGTCAAAAAGGGGGATACAACCTTTTATAGGTACATTAGGGAGCATAGAAAGGTTAAGGGAGGGATAGTGCAGATTAATAAAGGAGAGGGGAAGGTCGGCAGAGGGAGACAGTGAAAAGGCAGAGATACTGAATGAATACTTTTGCTCAGTATTCACCAAAGAAGATGAGGAGCAGTTACCTAAACCAGACAATAGAAGCACTCTGGGTAGGGTGTTGACACCAGTCCATTCACAGAAGACAGTACTGAAAGAACTCCTAAAACTCAAGGTGGACAAAGCAATGGGGCCTGGCGAGGATTCACCCCAGAATCCTAAAAAGAACTAAGGGGGACCTAGTGACACCACTGACCACACTTTTAACAAATCATGGCAGGATGGGTGGTACCTGAGAACTGGAGGAGGCAGATGTGATTCCCCTTACAAAAGTGGAAGCAAGGCAGAAGCAGGAAACTACAGACCTGTAAGTTTGACCTCAGTGGTAGGGAAAATAATGGAATTACTTCGAAAGAAAGAACTGTTGAGTACCTAGAGGCCAGCGAGGCACAGGACCCAGAGCAGCATGGATTTACAGCAGGAAGGTCATGTCAGATGAATCTAATTGATTTCTTTGACTGGGTGACCAAAGTAATAGACCAGGAGGGTGTGGATATGGCCTACCTAGACTTTAGCAAGGCATTTGACACAGTCCCACACAAAAGATTAATAATCAAGTTAGCCAGCCTGGGAGTGGGTCCCAGGGTGGTAGCCTGATAGCTAACTGGCTGCACAACAGGACACAGAAGGTAATCAGTGAATGGAACACATTCGAAGAAAGGGGGGTTACTAGTACCTCAAGGCTCAGTACTGGGTCTAATCCTCTTAACATCTTTATAAGTGACATTGCAGAGGGTCTGGAGGAAAGGTATGCTCTTTGTAGATGACACAAAGATCTGTAACAGAGTTGATACACAAGAGGGGGTAGAAAAGATGAGAAGGGACTTGGCAAGGTTGGAGGAATGGTCAGACATATGGCAACTTAGATTCAATGCAAAGAAGTGCAAAGTAATGCACCTGGGAAACAAAAACCCAGGAGAAGAGTACACTTTAGCGGGGGGGGTATTAACAACAACAAAAATGGAAAGGGACCTTGGGGTAGTCATATCAGATGACCTACGGGTGGGTAAGCAATGTGAAAAGTCGGTAAGGAGAGCCAGGGGGATACTGGGATGCATAGGAAGGGGCATCACAAGTAGAAAAAGGGAAGTGGTTATCCCTCTGTACAGACAGTTGGTGAGACCCCAGCTGGAGTACTGTGAGCAGTTTTGGAGACCTCATCTATGCAAGGACATAGACAGGATGGAAGCAGTCCAGAGGAGGGCAACTAAAGTGGTGCAGGGTCTACATCAGAAACCATATGAGGAGAGACTGAGAGAGCTTAATATGTATACCCTTGATGAAAGGAGGACGGGGACATGATTGAAACGTTCAAGTACCTCAAGGGAATCAACAAAGTCCAGGAGGGTAGCATCTTTCAGAAAAGAGATGGTAAGAACACAGAGGCACAGTTTAAAGATAGAGGGGGACGGCCAGGGGTAATTGAGGAAATTCTTTTCACAGAGAGAGAGTGGTGGATACATGGAACAGCCTTCCTGAGGAGGTTGTTGGGTCTAAAACAGTGGGGGAATTCAAACATGCGTGGGACAGACACAAAGCAATTATAGTGGGGGGTTGCAGGAAACAGGCTGTTGGTTAACTAGACTCTGCAGCTTATCCAGTAGGTAGGGAAATGGGTGGACTGGGTGGGCCAAGTGGTCCTTATCTGCCGTCAAAGTCTATGTTTCTATGTTTCTTCTCTTGTCACACCTTACTAGGTCTCCGGCAGGAGAACTGGAAGGCAGGCATAGGGACCGCTCCCTATATAGCGGCACACTGACATCGGTCACATGATGTCGGGGGCGGTCCCCCGCCAGACACTGTTAGCTAAAGGTTTTCCTTGTGGTCCTAGCACCTGGCGGCTTAGTCCTACCTTTTAGTACCCACTGCAAGAGCGTCTCTCAAAGATCTCTACTGTTACGGTAAGTTCTTACATAACTGTACTTTCCTGTTTCTTCCCAGCCTCCTGAAAGGATTCTAAAAGGCTGGACTTTATGGCCAGAAAGACATACATCTCATCCTCCCTTCTCCTACACCTGGCTTCATGTATGGCTTACACAGCCAAGTATCAGAAGGCTCTTTGTAACTCAGTCCTAGCCATAGTTAAACAGGGCTCTGACTCTATGGCAAAGGATTTGGTGGAAACTAAAATGGCCTTGGAAGCTACAAAGTACCAGTTCCATATGGCAGATGACAGTAATGATGCAGTCTCCAGGGTTATGGGCCAGGCTATCTCCTTGATGCGTTTTGCTTGGCTAAGAACAACAAATCTGATGCAGGATACTCATTCCAAAGCCATGGACTTTCCCTGTGACAGGAATGTACTATTTGATTCTAGAACTGAGGAATATGTGAAAAAGGTTAGTGACTATAAAACAACCTATCAGAGCAACACTTGAAATGTAAAGTCTACTGTTCCTCAAAAGACTCAAGAGAGGGGTAATAGAGGCAGGGGGTTCTTTCCTAGGCACTATTATTCCCTTACTCCTCAATTTGACCTCTCTCACTTTAGAGGTTATTTCAGAGGAAGAGGCAGGAGTGGTCAGAGAAGAGCTACTTCTACTCCTGCTTCTGCTACCCAGCAAAAGCCTTGACTCCTCAGTTCAGGTCGCCTCCCCTCTTCCTGTAGGGGGCAGGCTCTCCCACTACCTCCAGTCCTGGACCCTTATTTTAACAGACATGTGGGTCCTGGAGGTAGTGGAAAAGGGCGTGTCCCTTCAGTTCAAAAAGATGCCAGCCCTCGAGGGCACCCAGTTTTCCAAATCTCTAACTCCAACAGGAAGAATCCTGTTGGAGTTGGAAGTAAAACACCTTTTGGAAGCAATGGTGATAGAGTACCTGCACATTAAAAGGGCAAAGGTCTGTACTCTGGGTTCTTCCTGACACAAAAGAAAAACGGAGAGTGGCGACCTATTAAAGACCTCAGATACTTGAACAAGCATCTTCTGAAGCCCAAATTAAAATGGTCACCCTGAAAATGGTGATTCATTCTCTGCAGCAGGGAGACTGGCTAGCTTCCTAGACCTCAAAGACAGCTACTTTCACATCCCAATAAGGCAGTCTCACAGAAAGTTTCTGTGGTTCAAACTTTCTTCAGGGCACTACCAGTTTGCAGCCATGCCTTTCGGCCTGACATCTGCACCAAGGGTGTTCACAAAATGCCTGGCTGTAGTGGCAGTGCATTTAAGAAAATGGGGGATTTCAGTCTATCCTTATCTGGATGACTGGCTCATAGTGGAGAAAAACCCTTTACAAGTGGAGGAGGCCCTCTCCTTGATAAGGGACACTCTGCACTCCTTGGAGTTTCTTATAAACAAAAGAAATCCCATCTGGCACCAACACAGCTTCTTATGTTCATAGGAGCACAGTTGGACTCCCAGCAGAGCAGAGCTTTCCTTCCTTTGGAAAGAATTCAGAACTTTTTGTCAGTGGCAAATTCTTTCGTCCTGGGCCAACCCAAGCTAGCAAGACATTTTCTAAGGCTCCTGGGACACATGGCATCTATGACAGCTGTGGTTCCAGGAGTCAGATTCAGAATAAGGGACATACAGCAGCACCTAAAGTCTCACCAGTCCCAAAGCAAAAATTCGCTGTCCAAACTGGTTCCAGTCACAAAGAAACTCCTTCCGTCTCTGGACTGATGGAAGGAAGTTACCAACCTCTCAGTAGGAATTTCCTTCCAAGCACCCTCCCCTTCAAGAATCATTACTACAGATGCTTCTCTGCTTGGATGGGGAGCTCACATGAACTGTACTTCCGTCAGTGGCTCCTGGACTCCACAGGAGTCACAGGCTCACATCAGTTTGCTGGAACTCAGGGCTATTTGTCTGGCTCTCAAGGCATTTGCCTCACACAGTCCAGATCAGAACAGAAAACACCACTGCAATGTTCTACATAAACAAGCAGGGTGACACAAGGTCCAACATTTTATGCCTGGAAGCCATGAGGATTTGGGGCTTGGCCTACTCCTGGGAGTCAATCAGCCATATGTCTACCAGGCAAGGATGACACCCTGGCAGACGCTCTGTCGCATTAACCAGGGACACAGCGAATCGTGTCTGAACAAGCAGGTGTTGGCCACAGTGTTCAGAAGGTGGGGCACACCAGAAGTAGATCTTTTTGCCTCTCACCTAAACCATCAACTTCCACTGTATTGCTGCAGGCCTCCAGCCCTGGGAACTCACCCAACAGATGCCTTAGTTCTGGATTAGACAGGAAAGTTTATTTATGCCTTTCCTCCCTTTTCTCTGATTTTCAGAATTTTGTTAAAGCTCAAAGCTCAGCTGCAACAATGATTCTGGTGGTACCAGCCTGGCCAAGGCAAGCCTGGTATCCTCTGTTAATAACCCTGGCTTGCAGCAAACCCATTCATCTCCCTCTGTTTCACTCCCTCCTGACTCTCCCTCAGACAGGGGTGACCTATCCAGATCTGAAATCTCTTCACCTCAAAGCTTCTCTCTTGAGGAGTTAGAGTTTCCTGCTACTCAGTACTCTGAACAAGTTCTAAAGATCCTGAGGATGGCCAAAAAGCTTAGTACAAAAAAAGACCTATGCAGCCAAATGGAAGAGTTTCCCTCTGGTGCAAGAAAAAGCACATTAATCTTCTTAAGGCTTCAATTCCTAACTTTTTGGATTACTTAGTGCATTTGCAGGATTCAGGTTTGAGGCCTTCCTCCCCGAAGCTTCACCTGGCTGCTCTTTCAGCTCATCTTTCCGTTGGAAAGACTAAATGTCTTTTTTCACAGCCAATCTTTATTTCAGAGGTCTCCTCCATGTTCAGCCTCCAATCAGGGAACTTGTCCCACCTTGGAGCTTGAACCTCTGTATTGCCAAGCTCATGGAGCCACCCTTTGAACCCATTGCTTCGGCTCACCTCAAGTATGTTACTTGGAAAACTGTATTTCTAGTAGCCATTACTGCTGCAAGAAGGATGTCAGAGTTGCAGTGTGTCTGCAGTGAGCCCAACTACGTTATCCCTCATAAGGATAAGATTGAGCTCAGGACGAACAGAAAATTCCTGCCTAAGGTGGTCTCAGAGTTTCACCTCAACCAATCCACCACCTTATCTGTGTTCTTCACTGACAAATCCACTCCATGGGACAAAAATCCACAGTATGGATGTCAAAAGGGCCATACTTTACTATTTGGATCACACCAAGCAGTTTGGGGGCCCATCCATACAGTTATTCCTCACCCGTGGGGACGTAGGTGCAGGAAACCCAGCCACCAAGAGAACTATCTCTTGCTGGATAGTCTCACGTATCCGATTCTGCTGTGACAAGGCTGGTATACAGCCCCCTGAGGACCTCAGGGCCCACTGTACTAGGGGCATTGCTACCTCTGTGGCAGCTGCTAGGGACATACGCCTTCTGGATGTGTGTAAGACTGTGCACACTTTCACTCAACACTGTTGCTTAGATGTACAGTCTAGATCTGATGCCAATTTTGGCAAGGCGGTGTTGCAGAGCTTCTTTCCTAAGTAGGTTCTCTTCCTGCCTCCCATCTGTACTGCTTTATAGTCTGCAATAGTTACTGATGTTAAAGGACCCGTGGAGTGAGAAGAAAAAATTACTTACTGTATTGAACTTTCTTCAAAGGTGTCCTTTAGCATCAGTAAGCTCCCACCCCTTCCTCCCCAGCTAACCTTCAGAAAAGGACTGTGCCTTTTGCCTAACAGTTTGGTTATTTTAAACTTTGGATTAGATTTTGAGCAAAGTTTCATGTTTAGTATTCTGGTTCTGGTTATTATGTATATTTTTGAATCCTGTTGCTACATTCCAGTGTGGGCATTTGCCCGTTCTGGCTTCAAAAAATTCTGGAGCCTTCCTCACTCTCCCTTCTCAGCACACCCTCAAGCTTCAGTTTGATTGGCTAATTCATAAACTCATTACCAAAATCTCCACCTCTGGGGCAGTACTATCTAGTCAGCTCACTGCAGTAGTTACTGATGCTAAAGGACACCTTGGAAGAAAGATTACTGTGGTGAGTAATTTTTTCATATCCTCCCTAAGACCTAAGTAGGCAAAGAGCAGGTATGGTAAGTATTGGTCCCAGTCTTTCCCTTCCCCTTTTACAAACCTTTTTAACATGAAATTTAGGGTTTGATTAAAATGCTCAACAAGACTGTCTGAGGGTGATAAGGGGAGGTTCTTATGGCAGTGATGCTTAGCAGTCGGTACAACTTCTTAAGTAATGCAGCACCAAAATTGCTACCCTGATCAGTAATGATTTCTTCAGGGATGCCCACTCTGCTGAAAATTTGGGCAAGCTCTGCTGCCACTTTTGGGGCTATGACAGTATGCATTGGAACTGTCTCTGGGTATTGAGTAGCATAGTCACACACTACCAAAATTAATCGACTATCCGTTTTACTTTTGTCTAAGGGGCCAACCACATCCATTGCAATTCTCTCAAAAGGCACATCTAGCAAGGGTAGGGGCACCAGGGGCACCTTGTCCTTTTCAGTCACTGTGGCTACTTTCTGACACTTGGCACAAGAACTGCAATAGGTAGCAACATCTTCATGAATTCCAGGCCAGTAAAATCTGTACAGAAATCTGGCAAGGGTGCGATCCCTCCCCGAGTAACCAGCCATAGGACTATCATGTGCTATCTGTAAAAACTCAGATCTGTACTTTTGTGGTATAACCAATTGCTCTATCTAATCCTGTGTCTGAGGTTTAACCCAAACTCTGTACATCAACCCATTACATTTTTTTAAACATAGGTTCTCCCTGTCTTGATTTAACCCCAGCTGCTTAAAATAACACTGGAGAGAAACATCATTAGCTTGTTATGAAAGAAAATCACAATCAGTTATCAGTTTAGTTTCAGCATTTTCATATTTTAATCCTCTGTCCATCAAGTCTTTTGTTGCCACTGTTTCTTCAGGTGTCCTCTTTCTTTCCTGGACTTCCGGATCTTGGAGCTGTGCTCAAACAAGTCTGGATCAGAATCAGCGAAAGGAAAAGTGTCCCCATCATTCGAGATTTTCTTTGCCTGAGCTTTTGTCACAACAGCTGCCGAAACATCAGGATTTACTCCCTCTTTAATTAACTCAGTAAATCCTGGAAATTCATTTCCAGTAATCTCAGGTACAGTACAGATAACTTGGCTACTACCCCCACTTTCATGTGGTGCGATACACCCTTAATAGTCAGAGTCACTTGGCTGGTGGGATAGTATCAAGTGTCCCCATGGATGCAGATGACACCAGTACCTGGTCCTTTTGGACGTTGTTTTCCCAGCACTTCAGTATACACTAGGGGTCTGTCTGTGTCCCAAATCTATAAGCCCCTTCACAGTCTTATCTCCCACCTTCACATGTTTTAAGTAATTGCCCCAATTTGCTAAGGACAAATTTGCTCCAGTGTCACTCTTCTTACTACAGCAGTTTCTTGCAATATGACCTGGCTTATTACAGTTGTAGCAAATTAAATCTTTGGGCGCAGATTTGTTACTCCCACCAGATTTCTTACCAGACTTGGGAGATTAAATGGGAAAAAGAGTGTCTTACCGGTGCTTGGCTGTTACCTTGCTGCTGTGGCATATGTCTGCCCATTTGGTAGTCTTCGGCCAAAGAAACAGCCTTTCCCCCACTTTCTGGTCAGTGTTCCTTTACCCAAAGCTGCGTATTGCAAATGTGTTGATGATCTGTGGGACTGTTTTGCTCTCTAGTTGGAGCCATTTTATTAGGAGTTCTTGGAGTCCGGTGAAGGCTTCTCGAGGATTGTCGACTGAGTTGTACTTCAGAGATCAAAATCTCTGCCTGTACGTCTCTCCTGAGATGTCATACCTTTTCAAGATGTCACTTTTCACCAGGTCATAGTTTCCTGACTGTGCAGTGTCCATATTGCTGTAAGCAAGTTGGGTTTTCCCTGTCAGGTAAGGTACCAGTCTGATTGTCCACTGCCGCTTTGGCCACTGACAGGCTGAGGCAACCCTTTCAAAAGTTGTTGGGTATGCTTCAGTATCATCCGAGGGACACAACTTTGTCAGTTTAATGTATTTTAAATTGTTCGTGTCCTGCTGCTGTGCTGGACCAGTGCCAGATCCTCTGCCTTTGATAGCATGCAAGGCATCCAGCCACCACTGCTCCTGTCACTGCATCTCTTCTCTCCTGTGCTGTTCGAGTTGTTGCATTTCTTCTTTTCTCTAAATGTTGAATCTTTTTCTCTCTGCTGCATCTCCTTTCTTCTCTGTTTCTTGTATAGTCCACCATTTGAAAAGGGCAGCCAGGCTATCAGGTTCTGTCATTGCCTACTCTTTTTCCATAACTGGTGCTAGCTGTACAGTCTCAGCTTAGCATTCTGTCTCTGCTACTTTGGCTGCCATTCTCCTGGCAACCACTCCTGGATTTGCCGCTGCAGAATCCATACCTTTCTTCTATGCTTCCCTGGTACCAGGTCTAGTACCCACGCACAAAACTATTTACAAAGGCAGTATAAACAGAGAAAGTCCATCTGGGTTTCTTCTCAATTTCCAATCTCAGTCTCTGTCTCTGTGTCTCTTTTGCAAAACTTTGCTGCTCCTTTTTATAAGTCTGTGCAGGAGCTCGTTAAGAAAATAGCATGCTTCTCACCGTGTTCTTGTCTGTTTCCAGTGATCTTGTCAGTTTCAGCAGGTGCAACAAAAAGAACACTGTGACCCAGAACTGATCTCTTGTTTACATCTTCTGCAAAAGGCTTAACAAATTGCATCTCAAGTTAACCCCTTGAGTTCCAAACAGCGTTTGCAATCATTTCAACAGTATAACTATATACATTTCATCAATGAAACTAAAAATACAAAATCACACATGCCCCCACAATGCAAAGCATCATGGTTCATTTCTAAACAAAAGGATCCCAGTATCTGTTACATTTCCACGTAATGATTCACATATATTTTTATACCAGCAGATATGCAAGGGGAAAAGAAGACAGAACAGCAAGTGAGGGTAGAGAGTTGGCGAGAGGCAAAGAATTGCAAGACCATCGGAGTGATCAAGTCCTAGGTCTCACGAGAAAATTTGGTTGAGCAACCAGATATACAAGAGACAGGAAACAAGGGAATAGAACAGATCCTTGCATTTAACTCTTTCTCCAGAACAACTGGGACAGGGCCCTATTCATCCTTGTCACATACACACAGAGGGTGGTTAACAAGTAGAATAGCCTACACAGTAAGGTTGTGGAAGCTAGCACTCTGCAGGCTTTCTAAACAGGATTCCAAAGGGGGTAGGGCATTGAGGGTTATCCTGCATGAGAAGGGATAACGTTCCGGCAGTTAAGTTTGGATGTCTGTCCATACTCAAATTGAGTATAGCTACTGCTGTGCTGCAGTAGGAGGGGACAAGATTGGCCCTAATTCCCTTCCTTCACCCAGTACTGTATTTTAAATTCTGTCTCATAAGTGACTGATGTATCATTTTAAAGAGGTGAAGAGGAAGTGTTTTATGCAAAACTGTAGACATCTAGGAGGCTGTCTTCTGTGGAGTTAGATCCAGTCACATATCAAAGCTGTTTTATTTAAACACCCCCCCACTAACTTTTGTGTATGTTTTGTCCCCTCTCAATTTTGTGTGCAGGCTGTGACCCTAAACTGCGCACACAGTTTCTGCTCCTACTGCATCAGGGAGTGGATGAAGCGCAAGCATGAATGTCCCATATGCAGGCAACAGATCCGCACGCAGACCCGATCCATTGTCCTAGACAACTGTATTGAGAGGATTGTGGAGAATCTTGGTGCTGAGGTCAAAGAGAGGCGTGCCACACTTCTCCAAGAACGGAAAGGTGAGAGGTGGGTGAAGGAGGAGCACTATGTTACATTTCAGCATGCTATCCTTTTTTCTTGGTATATAGAACAAGAATACTTGTCTTTCATCTGGAAAGCATACCAGATCAGTACCTCACTTGTTTCAGGTACAGGGCAGCACACCTTTCTGTGAATCATTAAAACCTGGTGAAAGGAGTATGCTTTCCTACCAAAGATTCAAAACTGTTGCACAGACCTTGCAAGCGTTTAGACAGTCAGCTGTTGCTTTAAATACTGTGGGAGTTTGGGGCAGGGAGTAATGTGGCCATTGGGAAAGCAGTACTCGTGGCCAGATAAAACCTGTAGCAGGAAGCTGCTCTTCCCTGTGGGATACCCAGGTTTGTGTCCTGAGCCATCTCCCAACCCAGTGCCAGTGAACTCCTGGTAGTACTGCAGATTAGAGAGCTCAGATTCCAGATGCCGAGTTCTGCCTGTGCACTGTTCCACACCTCCTGTTGTGGTGTGGCTGGGGACAGCTTTGTCACCTCATCAGTGATCAGGTACTGTACAACCCCTCCCCCGCACCAATCTTACATGCAGGTACAGGAGAGTGGTTGGGGCTTGAGGGGAGGGCAGATCACAGGCAAAAGAGAATGGTGCCCCCAAAAGAAGCCAAGTGATAGCGTTTTGTTTCCGTCCCTTAGCTCACCCTCCTGACAATCTAGAAATGATCCATGGTAAGGAAAAAAAATGGTTTGCGTTTGTTTTGAATTTAGTTACCCAGGAGAGCACAGCTGAGATGCAGCATCTCATTATGAAATTGGGTCCTACATTTCTACCCATTTTTCAGCTGGGATAAATGAAGCACAAGGAGATTAAGTGACTTGTTCAGGGGTACACAGTGGGTAAGTGGGACTGATAGGATTTGATCCTGGGTCTCCTGGTTCTCAGATCTGTGTTCTAACTACTAACCATGGTGCCCCCCAAATGGTTGCTTTCCTTGTCCCAGGTCCTGCCATTCAGGGTGAGGGTAGGGAAGTATTGCAGGGCGTATGGGAAACAAAATGCATTTTGGCTCAATGTGTCCTTAAAATTACTGTGATGGAGCCAACCCAGTACTGTGGCCCAAAACACTGCCACCTGGGCGATTTGGGTTTCATGTTCAAGCACCAGAGCGCCACAGTACTGATAGCTGGTTGCACGGGGCGTCGCCATGGTAAGGTGCTCAACTCAGGAAGGGGGGGGGGGTGTAAAGATCACTGTGTTCATGCACCCTCCTGCTGGCTGAACAAGGAGCAGCGCTAGCATCGGTTGGGTATCTAGCTGCTCATGCGCTGCAGTCCCCCTAAAGAAATTTGCACATGAAACAAAAAGGCTAAAAGAAAATGGAGAAAATAATTATAAGAGGAAAAATGATATTTTAAACCTCAGAGAGAGCTATACATAATATGTGACTATTATTCTTAGCCAATTGGGATTTTTACAGTACTTCCAAACATTCCAGGCACTCAAAAACCACAGTAGTGTGTCTCATGCACATAGTTTTGAAATTCTGAAGTTCTTAGTTCAGTTGGCACTGTCTGTTTCCACGCAGGGGTTTCTCTAATTTTCTGCAAAGCAGAACTTTTTGATTTTAAAATTTGCTTCATTTTTAAAAAATAGAAGTCTTCATCATGATTCATAATATGTGTATGTGTACAGTTCCTGTGTCTGTTGTGGTTATAAGAGATCATCAAGGATATTTCTTTAATCAGGCCACACCTATGGAACTTACAGCCGCCAGGCACTAGAACCACACGGAAACTTTTGCAAGCAGTCAACTAGGGGCTGCCCACGATGACGTCAGACATCAGCATCCGCATAAACAAGGGCAACCCCTCCTCTCCTCAAACTCATCAGACCACTGTAGAAACATTGCTGCAGTAGCCACTGTTTTTTTTTTTTTGTTTGTTTGTTTTTGGAAAGATGATCACTTTTAGAGTGATTTTCGATTACTTGTATGTCGTCGAACTGACAAACCTCTTTCAATATTCGAGTGCAGAGAGAAGATCTATGCGGGAGACTCCACGACATCTGTGTCTGCTGCCTGGTTCTAGACCACAGTGTGAAAGCCTGTGAAATTTGCTGGGCATTCAGTTCTTCAACCAGGCGACACTGTAAAGGAACTCTGGAGAAGTTTGTTCTCCAGAAAACAGCTGGAATGGAGAAGGTGCTCCAACAAAGGACCACAGCATCACCAGCTCCGTCGACTGAATCGCAGTCACCTAAGTCCCAGGAAAAGGCGTCAGGGAGTCAGAGGCACAGGCACCGGGACAAAGACAAGAAGAAAGACTCGCCGATGTGTTCCCAGTCCCCTCTCCATTCCTCTGGTACGACTTTCACTTCGACACCGTCCGCTCCAGTGGCAACACTGATGCCTCCCCCCCCCAATCTGTTGACATGACACCAAGGACAGGGCTTGGCACAGGCACTACCAGGCCTCTTTCGGCTGGTACATCGATGCCAGGTACTTGGCCTCTCATGCCGGCTCCTCCCATCGACCACACTAGTGCGAACACTAAGGCAGTTCCATTATCCTTCTCGGATATAAGATGCTTACTGCCGTGGCCTCCTTGCTCAGGGAGCCCTTCGACAGGGCCTGTTACTAACCCCCCCACCCCAATCGATGCCACAAGTTACTCCCTTATCACAGCCACCTGCTATGCTGCTGCCGACATCACTGTCATGATTTCTCCTCCTCATCAAACCTGTCAATGAATATGAGTATAATCCTGCTCTCATGATGCAGGATAAGGAGGATGAAGTTGAGGATTATGTTGAAAGCCCATATGAAAGAAGTACCAGCTCCATTGTGTCTGCTTGCAGTGAGGACTCTGTTCAGCACACCAAGGTCCTCTCCAGAGGATCCTCCTTTCCTCACCATGGTGCAGCAGTTGCAAGCTGCCATGGGATGTGCTCTGGAGGAGCAGGACACTACCAAGAAGAACTTAATAGAATTCTTGAAATTGCCTGAGTCTCCTGCCATTGTGGTCCCTCTTCAGCTTCCAGCCTTGGAGGATGCCACCTTTGCTGTTTGGTACAGACCAAACAACATTTCTGCTGTCCCCAGGAGGGTGGATAAAATGTATACCGTTCCCCGGGATGATCCCTTTTATAGAAAACAACCGGAGGTAGACCCAGTGGTGCTGAATACCGCCCACGACAGGTCCACCTGATTGATTGCTGTACCTTGACTGTTAATTGTCATTGCCTGTACCTTGTAATTCTCCTGGGTTGCACCTGAAAATAGGAACTTGACTGTTTAGCATGCTTACCCGGTAAACAAAAGCTAAATAAATAATAAAAGATGTTTGTGGTACCTCAGTACACAACCCACAGGTAAGGACTCTAAGCAGTTCGCTCATCTGGCCAGGAAAGTGTTATGCTGCACTACTTGTGACATCTGGTCACAAAATTTCCTTGCCCACATGATCCAGTACCAGAATGACCTGTGGGACAAAGCACTGGAAATTGTGCAGACCATGCCAGAGTCATCCAGATGAGTAGAGCTCATGACGTCATGAAATCTGGGTCAGACGTTAGCAACCACATACTGTGGGCTTTATACGATACTGTGGATTCAGCAGGCAGAGCCATGGCTTCGGTGGTCTGTATCCGCTGATATTCTTGACTGAGAGTCTCGGGGTTCGCCCAGGACGTCCAGTCCAAGATCATGGGTGCCCCCTTCAGAGGGCGGGTCCTGTTCGGGGAGGATACTCAAAATATCATCATCCATTTGCAGGAAGCAGGGAAAGCAGTTAAGTTAGTACAAATTGTGTACAAACCTAAGCAACAACCTAAGCAGTCCTTTCGTAAGACTGGACGACAGCCATTTTAAGGTCAGCAGCAGCGGGCTGGCTTCAAACGCAAGGCCACTACCCCTGCCATCGGAGGTTCTGCCCCACAGGCCTCAAGAACCTCTCTGCCTGCACTTCCCATCCCCGGCTCCTCTGCCTGACTCGCTGCCTGACCCTCCTCCTTCAGCAGACTCTGCGGGGGAAGCGGTGGTGGATTCGTTCTCCTTGCACACCGAAGGGTGTTGTCGGATGACGTCTAACCGCTGGTTCCTGCAGCTCATCGAGCGAGGACACACCCTTGAATTCATGGAGGTTCCTCCAGACAACCCTTCAGTAATGTCTCAATATTTTCAGGCCCACAGTGCCCTCATAGCAGAGGAAATCCAGGCTCCCCTTCAAAAGAAAGCCATCGAACCAGTGCCCCCAAAACGAGGAACAAGATTTTACTCCTACTTCTTCCTCATGCTGAAGAAGACAAGGGATCTTCATCCTATCTTGGATTTAAGCCACCTGAACCAGTACATAGAGTACAGAAAGTTCAGGATGGTCACCCTTACAGGTCTCCTTCCCCAGTTACACCAGGGGGACTGACTATGCTCCCTGGACATGCAGGACGCATACCTCCACATCCTGATTTTCCAGCCACACAGGAGGTATCTGCGCTTCCGCTTTCAGGGCTGCCATTACCAGTTCAGGGCCTTGCCCTTCGGCCTGTCTTTGACACCATGGGTGTTCACCAAGTGCCTTGCCGTGATAGCCACAAGTCTCAGGAGGCAGGGGCATTATATCTTCCCCTACTTTGACGATTGGCTTCTAACCATCCCCTCTCGGGACCGGCTTGTAGAAACTCTTTGAGACACATTCTCCCTCTTTCAGGACCTGGGAGTTACTCTCAGTCTCCCTAAGTCATACCTCTGGCCAAGTTAGCGGCTTCAGTATATAGGGACAGTCCTAGACACGGTGCAAGGCAAGGCCTTCCTCCCCCAGGACAGAGCAGAAAGCCTTCAGTCCCATGCTCGACAGCTGATTACAGCTCACCAGGTATTGGCCCGGACAGTTCTCCAGCTGCTGGAACATATGGCAGCGGCTATTGCCATGGTCTCTATGGCTTGGCTTTACATGACGATGATCCAGTGGAACCTCCTGGTTCAATGGGATCGAAGCTCAGGCAACCTGGACCATCCAATCTTGGTATCCAGCCCAGTCAAGCAGTCCCTGGCTGGATACTCCCAACCTTTCCAGAGGGGTTTTCTTCTGTAAGGAATCCCCCACCCAGATCCTGACCACTGACGCATCCGGCCAGGGTTGGGGAGCTCATCTGGGCAATCGCCAGACTCAAGGATCCTAGACTCAGCAGGAGCTTCATCTCCACCTCAGTGTACTGGAGGTGAGGGCAGTTCTTTATGTGCTCCAAGCCTTCCAGACCATCATCTTCCCAGATCCCCTGCTAATACAAACTGACAACTTGTTAGTGGTATTTTATATCAGCAAGTGGGGGGGACACTCTTACCCTCTTTGCAGAGAAGTCATGTGAGTGTGGACTTGGGTGGTGGATCACCAACTGGAACTTACAGCAGTTCACATTCCAGGCACTCACAACTCTCTGGCCAACAGCCCCAGTTGGACTCGGTCCAGAGCCCATGTGTGGGAACTGCTTCCTGCAGTGGCGGAAGATCTCTTAGTCAGACAGGGTCACCCAGAAATCGATTTGTCTGCCTCCCTGTGACAGGGTTGAATTAAGCCCTGCCCAGTTTGTTATGCAGAAAAAGTTTAAATGCAAGGGTCTGTTCTATTCCCTCTCTTTCTGTCTGGTTGCACAACCAGATTTTCTTGTGAGACCTAGGAATTGATCACTCTGACAGTTTTGCAATTCTCTGCCTCTCACTGTCTGTCTGCCTTCCCTTGCTGTTCTGTATTTTCTTCCCCCTTGCATATCTGCAGGTATATGTGAATGTTTATGTGGGAATGTCACTAATGCTGGGATCCCTTTGTTTAAAACTGTGTGTAGTTACACTGTTGAAATGATTGAAAAGCTATTTGGAATTTAAGGGGTTAACCTGAGATGCCATTTTTAAGCGTTTTGCAGAGATGTAAGCAAGAAGCCAGTTCTGGGTCACTATGTTCTTTTTGCTGCTCCTGCAAGAAATGAAATTTACAAGAACATTCTGTGAGAAGCAAGCTCTCTTAACAAGTTCCCAGACAAAGACTTATAAAAAGAGCAGCAATGTTTTTGCTAGAGAGACAAGGAGAGCGAGAGACTGAAACTTGGAATTAAGAGAAGAAACACTCAGAAGGACTTTTTCTCTGTTTGTACTGCCTTTGTAAATAGTTATGCTAAATAATTTTTATTTTTTATTTTGCTGTAATTGACAAAAATAAAACGCTATTTACGAATTTTGAAACTGCTCCTGGTTTTCCTATGCTTCCTGACCTGTGCCTCGATGACAGATGGTGTCAGCCTAAGTGGGATTTATGCCGTGCATACTCTAAGCCAGGAGTTTTGTGCATGGGTACTAGACCTACTATCAGGGAAGCATAGCAGAAAGGTATGGATTCTGCAGCAGCAAGCACAAGAGTCATTACCAGAAGAATGGCAGCCAAACTAGAAGCAGAAACAGAAGTCCAAACTGAGACTGTCAACCAGAACCAGAGATGGAAAAAGAACAGGCAGTGACAGAACCGGAAAGCCTGACTGCCTTTTTCCAATGGTGGGCAATACAACAAAAAAAATATGGAAAAACAGAAGAGAAGAAATGCAGCAACTCGAGTAGCAGAGGAGAGAAGAGATGCAGCAACAGGAGCAGCAATGGGTGGATGCCTTGCAAGCTATCAAAGCTGGAGGTTATGGTACAGGTCCAGCAGAGCAACCAAACATCAACAAATGTCCTTCGGATGAAATCAATGCATGCCTGACAACTTTTGAAAGGGTTGCCACAGCCTGCCAGTGGCCAAAGCAACAATGGGCAGTCAAATTGGTACCTTACCTGACAGGTAAAGCCCAACTTGACTACAGCAATATGAACACTGCACAGTCAGAAAAATTACCTGGTGAAAACAGAAATCCTGAAAAGGTATGACATCTCAGGAGCGACCTACAGGCAAAGATTCTTGTCCCTGAAGTACAACTCGGTCGGCAGTCCTCGAGAAGCCTTCACCCGACTCTGAGAACTCCTTATGAAATGGCTCCAACCAGAGGGCAAAACACTCCCACAGATCGGCACATTTGTAATGGAGCAGTTCATCAGCATCCTACCCACAGACGTACAGCTTTTAGTAAAAGAACACTGACCAGAAAGTGGGGGGAAAGGCTGTTAATTTGGCTGAAGACTACCAAATGGCCAGGTAGATGCCACAGCAGCAAGGTAACAGCCAAGCACTGGTAAGACACTCTTTTTTCCATGTTTAAACTCCCAAGTCTGATAAGAACTCTGGTGGGGATAACAAATCTGCACCGAAAGACTTAATTTGCTATAACTGTAATAAGCCAGGTCATATTGCAAGAAAGTGCCATAGTAAGAAGAGTGACACTAGAGCAGATTTGTCCTTAGCAAATTGGGGCAAGTACTTAACAGATGTGAAGGTGGGAGATGAGACTGTGAAGGGACTTGATTGGGGAAGCAGACAGACCCTAGTGCACATTGAAGTGCTGGGAAAATTATGTCCAAAAGGACCTGGTACTGGTGTCATCTGCATCCACAGGGATACCCAATACTATCCCACAACCCAAGTTACTCTGAATATTAAGGGTGTGTCGCATCAAATGAAAGTGGGGGTAGTACCTGAGTTACCTGTAACTGTGATTATTGGAAATTACTTTCCAGGATTTACTGCGTTAATCAAAGAGGGAGTAAATCCTGATATTTCAGCAGCAGTGGTGACAAGCTCAGGCAAAGAAAATCTCAGATGGTGGGGACTCTTTTCCTTTCAGTGAGTTTGATTCAAACTTGTTTGAGCACAGCTCCAAGATCTAGAAGTCCAGGAAAGAAAGACGATGCCTGAAGAAACAGTGGCAACAAAAGACTGATGGACGTAAGTGGTTAACATATGAAAATGATGAAACTAAACTGATCACTGATTGTGATTTTCTTTCAGAGCAAGCTAACAATGTTTCTCTTCAGTGTTCTTTTAAGGAGCTAGGGATGAAACCAAAACAGGGTGAACCTATGTTTAAAAAATGTAACGGGCTGCTGTACAGAGTTTGGGTTAAACCTCAGACACGGGAACAGATAGAACAGCTGGTTGTACCACAAAAGTATAGAACTGAGTTGTTGCAGATAGCACAAGACATTCCTATGGCTGGTCTAGTCTTGTGGCTGGTCACTCAGGGAGGGATGGCACCCTTGCCAGATTGCTGTACAGATTTTACTGGCCTGGAATTCATGAAGATGTTGCTACCTATTGCAGTTCTCGTGCTGAGTATCAGAAAGTAGCCCCAGTGACTAAAAAAGACAAGGTGCCATGGTGCCCCTACCGTTAATAGATGTTCTTTCGGAAAGAATTGCAATGGATGTGGTTGGTAACTTAGACAAAAGTAAAAAGGGTAATTGATTCATTTTGGCAGCATGTGACCGTGCTACTCAATATCCAGAGGCAGTTCAGTGCTACTGTCACAGTCCCAAAAGTGGCAGCAGAGCTTGCCAAAATTTTCAGCAGAGTGGGCATACCTAAAGAGATCATTACTGATCAGGGTAGTAATTTTGGTGCTCCATTACTGAAGGAGTTAAACTGACTACTAGGTATCACTGCCATAAGAACCTCCCCTTATCACCTTCAGGCAGGCGGTCTTGTTGAGCGTTTTAATCAAACCCTAAAACACCTGTTAAAAAGATTTGTAAAAGGGGAAGGGAAAGACTGGGACCAATACTTTACATACTTGCTTTTTGCTTACAGAGAAGGGCCACAGGCATCAAGATGTTTGTCACCATTTTAAATGCTGTATGGAAGACAACCTAGAGGGCCACTAGATGTAATAAAAGAAACATGGGAAGATAACCCCACTCACAGTCTACTACATCTTATATGTGTGTCCTGAAAAAGAAGCTGGCAAAATATGTTGAAATTGCCCATAGTAATCAGGAAGAGGCCCCAAACCAGCAGAAGATGTATTATGACTATGGATATGACCATGGGGTAAAAGAAAAAGTTTTGAACTAGGTGAAAAAGTCTTGCTACTGTTATGTTACCAACTACAGAAAATAAACTGTTAATGAAGTGGCAAGAGTCTTATAAAGATGAATTTACTACCTAGGCTACTGTTTTTTCTTTCAGGCACTTCCTATTTGGATTCCAGGGGGACTGTTTAAAAAAAAAAAAAAAATAGAAGTGAAAATAAGAAAATTCATCTGGCAAAATAAAAAGCCTAGAATAAGTCATATTCATCTGTGGGTAGAGGAGGATTAGGTCTGCCAAACTTTCAGTGGTATTATGCTGCTCAAATGATACAAATTAAATCATTTTTAAAGGGACACAGTCAACCAGTTTTGCATCATATCATTTCTAGTTAAAACCCCACATTTTATGATTGCTTACCTTCTCCAAAATTCATTGATGTTGCTGTTTGTTTTGTCTGTCTGCTTGTTTAGTAGAACTGAAATGCATGCTAATGTATATTTATAGACAACTTTGTTTTGTTTCAAGTCCTGTAACTATTTTTTTGGAATACTTCCTCAACATTAGAAACACCTCTAAACAGTGCAATAGCCTCCTTAACTCCCATTGCATCATGAGTGGCTAGATTATGTCTGGGATGTTCCCAAGTCCAGGAAAGATGCAGTGAAAGGTGAGCAAGAAATGTAAACAAACCTGTTTTTGTGTGGTAACACCAGCATGGTGTGCAGTCTGTTTCTCACTTTTTAAAAGAAAAAAATTATCAGAATCAAACTACCATCTACATCAGCAATCTTTACAGAATGTTGGCAATCATAAAATGTGTTTTTTAAGCTAGAAAGATTATGAGGCCTAATGGGGTTTGACAGTGTCCCTTTAAAGACTCAGATAAATCAGGCTGGGTGGAGATTGAAGAGGAACAATCAGGCTTAAAGCAGATGGCAGGTCAGTGTCTTCAAAACCAGAAGAGCATTTTAGAAACAAACTCCCTTGAATCAACTAAATTGTCAGCTAAGATATGGGCAGACATTCATAGTGATAGACTGGAAGGAACTTTTTTCACCATATAAGGAACTTTTTTCACCATATACATGTTTAAAAGCAATTCCAAATTTGAAAAAGAATAGTTTAATTCAAGAGTTAGAGAAAAGAGGGGTCTCCCAGATTAGACATTTATTTAGTCAGGGAGAATTTATAGAATTCTATATATTAAAACAGGGATTTGATATAGAAGATCGACATTTGTTGGCTTATTATCAGCTAAGATATATTTTATGCATAAACAAAAAACGTCCTTTAAGCTGCCAGTTCTTCGATTGAGGATGTATTACATTCAAGTGTGGACCAAAAATGAATTGGTTTGATGTATAAAATTTGTCAAAAAGAAAAGACTCTGCACTTAAATTGTATGAAAGATGGAGGGCGGATCTAGGACCAGCATTAACAATAGAAAGTTGGAAACAAACTGTAGCAACAACATTAGAGGTGTCAAAAACAGTAAGCTTAAGCAAATGCAGTATAATGTCCTACACAGGGTATATTGTACTCCAAATAAACTACATGATTTTAATGTAAATATCTCCGATAAATATCCAAAATGCCAAAATCGGTGAGGGACTCTGCTACATATGTTAGCAGACTGTCCAAACTTAGTAAGATATTGGCAGGAGATATTGGTTGTAGCATGGAAAACTCTTGGGGTAGATTTCCCATATGATCCGGGAATTATTATTTTTGGGAGTAATTTTCTTTAATCTATGGTCCAAATTAGTGAAGGTTAAAAAAAAAAAAAAAAGCTGTTGGACTTAATGATTAATGCAAAGAAATTGATATTATAGGCTTGAAAAGAGCCAGACCCTCCTAGCATAAAACAGTGGTTGAATTTAATGACAGAGGGTGCGAACCTTGAGAGAATCTTCTATATACAAGAAGCAAATTGTCTTAAATTTAGTGAAATTTGGGATTCCTTTATAAATTTCGTAGGAAATACCCCAGGATAATAAGAAATAGCTAACCTTGCACACCTGCAGACATTCCATGATTATTTTGGTATGACTGTTGAATATCTTATATATAGGCTTTAGGGCCTATTTTCCTATTTTTTTCCTTTTCTTTCCCTTTCTGACCAACCTTGCAAGATTGGTGCCTGTAGGCTAAGACCTCCCAATCATTAATGATGACTGATGACTGACAAATGCTCCGCTGGGAAGATATTGATTTATCATATGAGTGACATGCCAAGCTCTGATTTAGGAAAAAAGATGTCCATCGTATATTACACTAATACACTAATTGGACAAAATCAATTAGAAATACATCTCAACTGTTCATCTCCCTTACCCTAGGTCACGACCACCTCCCTGTTGCTAAACGTACTCTTTCTTCCTGGTTGGCAAATTGTATTACATTTTGTTACAAAAAAATACAAGCCTTTACCTGGAGCTGTCCAAGCCCACTCCACTAGAGCTATGGCCACCACTGCGGCTTGCTTTAAAGGAGCCTCAGTTTCAGATATCTGCGATGCAGCTACCTGGTCCACGATTCATACATTCACAAGGCATTACAATCTGGATATTGCCTCACAACGTAGGGCGGCCCTCGGCCGTGCAGTCCTGCAAGGTCTTATATCATAACTGTCCTCCCAAATGGGCATTACTGCTTGTATTCATCCCAAAAGTATTACCTGCTGCAAGAGACTCATAGTACAGTTACATAAAAACTTACCATAACAGTAGATCTTTGAAAAGTGTCTCTTGCAGTAGGTTTGTTCCTGCCCTCCGTTCCCCTCCTTCTCTAAGAGAGCAAATTCTGGTCCAGTGACTTTGGGTTAGGACTCCTTTGGTACCTCGGCTTCCCCTCGGTCCCCGCTTTGCGAACTGAATCCGGCGGGGGAACTGAGGATACCAGAGACTGCTCATACTTATATAGGAAACGGGAAGCTGATGTCATATGTGGGCGGTTCCTGGTGAAAAACTGCTAGATCATCTGCTGTGCACCACAGCGACCTCTGATGAATACCCAAAAATATTCTTACTGCAAGAGACACTCCTCAAAGATCTACTGTTATTGTAAGTTTTTATGTAACTGTACTTTCTAGGAGTGGTATATGTTGTTCATCCACACTTGTTGGCATGTCCTTTCCCTTTAAGATTCTTGCCGGAAGGTCTAAAGGCTGACTTCTTCCACCCACCCTGGTGGTATATGCCTCGCCTCTGCCCCTTGACACCAGATCTTACCCACTGGAAGCTTAGGTTGTGCGTCGAAGCCGGGGAGGTCAGGTGGGTCCGTGTGGATGTACAACATATACCACTCCTAGAACTACTGTTACAGGTGAGTAACCTGTTTTTCTAGGGTCGTGGATATGTTGTTCTATTCACACTTGTTTGCAGACTCATAGCAGTTCTCTGGAAGGAGGGAGGCAAGGTGCACACCCCCTCAATACTTACTTGGGAACAGAGATTGGAGAACTGAGGCCCCAAAACCAGCATCCCGGTGTGACTCTAGTTCGATGTGGTAGTGGGTGATGAAGGTGTTTGCTGACTTCCAGGTTGCAGCCCTGCAGATTTCCTGGATAGGGATGTCCCTGGAAGCAGCCATGGATGCAGCAGTATGGCAGGTGGAGTGAGCTCTTATCCCTACGGGAGGCTCCTTGCCTGCCAACCTATAGCAGAGATCAGTGCATTATGTAATCCATCTGCCAATCGTCCACTTGGCTGCAGGTCTGCCAGGTGCAGCTTCAGCATAGGTGACAAACAGCTGGCGAACCTCTCTTTAGCCGTCCGCTCCTTATAATGAGAGTGCTCGTCTTGTGTCCAAAGTATGGAGCCTGTACTCTGCCTCCGAGGTGTAATTGGGGTATTACACCAGCAGTGTCGACACCTGGTTAAGGTGAAACTCCAGCACCAGCTTCAGAAGGAATATTATGTGGAGGCACAGGACAACCTTGTCCCTGTGGAAGACCGGGTAAGGAGACTCAACAGAGAGCACCTGTAGCTCCCAAGTCCTTCTGGCTGACGCGATAGCCACCAAGAAGGCGATCTTCCACGACAGATGTGACATCTCACACCTCTGCATTGGTTCGAATGGCTTGCCCATGAGCTTTGCCAGTACCAGCAGTAGATCCCACAGTGGCGGTGGTTCACGCACTGGAGGGGAAATATGGTTTCAGCCTTTATAGAAGCACCCAACCACCTTCTCCTATGCCACCATCTGACCAGCCTGCGCCCAGTAAGCAGAGATGGCTGCCAGGTGCTCCTTAAGGGTCGTAGACCAAAGGTAGTCGAGGATACTAGCCATTGGACAGGACAAAAGGGCCCAAGCCCTTGCCTTTATACCAAATGGAAAACCTTTTCCATTTGAAGGCACAGCACCTCCTGGTCGACTCCTTTCTGGATGCTTCCATGACTGAGAGTACATCCTCAGACAGACCCAAAGCCTGCAACTCTAGCTGCTCAGGAACCAGGCTGTCAGGTGCAGGTATTGAAGGTCCGGATGGAATACCTTCCCCTGATTGACTGATATCAGGTCCAGGCATACTGGAAGATACCTCGGGGGGCCTGGAGCTGAGGCTGAGGAGATCTGGGTACAAGAACTGGTGAGGCCAGTCTGGGGCTACAAGGATCACCTGTGCCTTGTCTCTCCTGACCTTGAGGATCACCTTGTGAACCAAGGGAAGTGGAGAGAAGGCATAGAAGAGGCCTGGGATTCACAGCCTCGAGAAGGCATCCCCCTGCAGCAAGCCCTGCTGAGGGGGATGGGTGTGAAACAGCCTCAGCTTCGTATTCTCCCTGGAGGCGAACAGATCCACCTGAGGTTTGCCCCAGTGGGAGAACAAGTTGTGTACTACCTCTGGATGGAGAGACCACTCATGGGATGTCTAGCCCCCACGGCTGAGAGCGTCTGCCAGTTGGTTTGAGGCTCCTGCCACATGGATGGCTAGGAGATCAGCCTCCAGTCAGCTCACGAGGGTCCAGATGTGGAGCGCTTCCCTGCACAGAGGCCGGGAGTGCATGCCGCCCTGCTTGTTGAGATGGTACATGGTCGTGGTATTGTCCATCTGGACTTGCACCACTTGGCCCCGAAGGAGCGGAGCAAATGCTGACAGTGCCAGTCGGACTGCTCTGAGCTGCAGCAGGTTGATATGATATCAGGATTCCTCGGAGGTCCAGAACCCGTGGACTCTGTGATTCTCCACGTGGGCACCCCAGCCCGTGAGAGAGGCATCGGTCATGAGAACAACCATCAGTTCGGGACAAACAAACGAGATCCCTTCCTGCAAATGTGCTAGAACGGTCCACCATTGGAGAGCATCCTACATCTTCTGGGTCACCGTGACCAGCTGATTGAAATGACCATGTCGCTGGATCCACTGGCTGGCCAACTCCCATTGAAGGGGCGCATACGCTACCGGGCCCATCGGGCCATGGCGGTGCAGGCCGCCATGTACCCCAGAAGGTGTAGGAAGTCCCGGGCAGGTCGCAAGTGCCCAGCCAGAAATGGTTGGGCAAAGGAGGAGAGAACCTCCACCTTGTCTGTCGGGAGCTTGGCTCTGGCTCGGGAAGAGTCAAACTCTGACCCAATGAAGCAGATCACCTGCAAAGGTACGAGTTCTGACTTGGTCTCATTGACCAGGAGACCAAGATTCGATGCAGGTCTGGAGAGCCGATCCCTGGACCTTTCCACCTCCTTATCTGGAGGAACCCGCTATGAGCCAGTTGTCGAGATGGGGTACACCCTGACCATTCGATGCCAAAGATGGGCCGCCACCACTGCAGTGCATTTGGTGATGACCCGGGGGGCCATTGACAGGCTGAACAGTATGGCTCGGAACTCAGAAAGGGTTCTCTCCGCTTGAAAATGGAGGAACCTTCAGTGAGACAGATGGATTGGGACGTGAAAGAACGCATCCTGGAGATCCAGAGCACAAACCCACAAGTTCTGCTCGAGGAATGGTATGATCTGGAACAGTGTTACCATCCTGAATGTGCGGGACCTGAGAAATTGGTTCAGGTCGTGCAGATCTAGAATGGGGCGCCAGCCCCCCCATCCATTTCGGGACCAGGAAGTACCTGGAAACAAACCCTGTGTTGACAGGGGTCTGCGACTCTGGCCACCACCTCCTTGCAGAGGAGTTGGGTGATGTCATCTTGGAGAACCAACTGAGTGTGTACGGACACCATTTCCTCCCGTGGGCCACGGGCTCGGCCTGGTGGGTACTGCTCGAATTCCAGAGGCAGTTTCTGGCCGACCACTTCTAAAACCCACCTGTCTGTTGTAACAGTGGACCAGGCGGAAAGGACGTGGCAGAGCCAGCCCCTCACGGCAGTACCCAGAGCTGGTGTGGAAGATATCGGGGTGGCCACCCCAGTCTCGTCACTGGGCAGGCTTGGAGGAAGAGGGTCTGGCTTGAGGAGCACCTGTACCCTGTCCTCCAGGCTTACGGGCCGTTGGGGGCCTGGACTTGGGCCAGGGGGGCTAAGGTTGAGCCTGCTGCTGATGCTTTCCCAATTGGAAATTGGGCTGCTTGGCCGCAGGGACAGAAGGCCGAAAAGGCTTTCTCTTCTGCTTTTTGGAAACTGGGGATTCCTTCTGAGCAGAGGTCACGGAGTCCAAGGCGATGTTGGACATTTCTATGCATTGAAGTAGACCGTCCACACATGGGCCAAGTGGTGCAAGTGGTACCCAGGAAAGGGATGTCCGTTAGCTTGTGCTGGCTGTCCCCCATGAAGGTGAACATCTGCAACCAAAGCCCTGCAGCATGTGGCATCCGTGGCCGCCACTGAGCAGGCGCAGGAGTCCCCGAGGTCCAAGGCCGTCTGGAGCTTCTGTTTTGCAACCGCCTGACCCTGGTTGTGGACCTGCTTGACCGTGGTCTGGAGGTCTGCGGGGAGTTGAGGTAGAACCTCATCGAGAGAGCCCAGGAGAGCATGAGAGAAGTGCGCCGTGATGATGGACGAGCTTGCTCGACGAAGGCCCAGCAAAGAGGTGGCATAGACTTTCTGGGTCGAATGGTCCAATTTTTTAGACTCTGTCCGGAGGTCTATCAGTGTTCAGGTTTATTGCAGGAAAGACTCCGTTGAGCAAGCTCATTCACAAGGAGGTCCTGAGGCACATAAACATACAGTTCGCAATTACATAGACAGGAGATACAGTATAAAATGTAAAACAACAAAGAAAAAAATATATATATAGTACAAGAGGTATACACAATAGAAGTCCTTATGCTATATATGCAGTACATTCCAGCTTTAACCTTAGTGTCTCCTGAATTACCCGAGTGCCTGAACACAGACTCAGTCACCATTCCCTCGGCTGAGGGGTGTTCTGTTAATCCTGAAAGGGACTCAATGGGCACCGCATACTTGCGGGCCATTCAGACTGAAGGTGCAGGGCAGGAGGCAGGATGCTGCCACAGCTCCAAGGCCAGACCGACAATGGCCTCGGCCACTTTGACGACATCTGTCCGTGAATCCCCTTGTTTGAGGATATCAGTGAGAGGGTATTCGACCCATTTTTGAATGGGTTCCAAGGGCATTCCCATGGATTCGGAGGATGCCCATGAAGGAAGAAGGATCTTCCTCCGTTGAAAGACTACTGACAGATTCCTCATCTAAGGGGTGAGAATGTAGATCGGAGTCCTCCGACTTCAAAGAGTCCTGATAGATCGGCTGACCACCGGAGTCACCCTGCACCCACCTAGGATGGACAGCTGTGAGGGTGGTGGTCAACCTACATGGTAAGCCTGGAATGGGCCAAGACTCCTTAGAAGGAGCCCCCGAAAGAGGCTGCTTCAGTGGCAGCTCCACCACAGTCGGTGGAGAGGCTGATTTTGGCCGAGCCAGAATGGTCTTGACCGACTCCTCGGGTGGAGGCACGGTGCAGACCGGCTCCTGAGGAGTAGATGTCGGCCTAGCGGGCGACAGCCAAGTAAGGCCGGGGTAGAAGCCAGAGCAGACTTCTGGCCAGACATAGTTAGCAGCTGCCATATAAGATCCTCGTAACGTCAACGGAGTTTCCGTCAAAGCCTTTCCTCATCTGAGGAGGACAGGGAAGAGTGGCGTGGTGCCCTGTCGGTCGTAGGGGTCCGAGACGTCGACTTGGACCGGCGGGGGCAGCCGACTGGGTCATTCAGAAGGAGCTGGAGAAAACTGCGGCTCTTCCTGGTCAGGGACCATGAGGGGATTCCCAGCGGGCTGGGTCTCCCCCTCAGTGGCAGGCAGGACTAGAGTCCTGAATAAGGAGTTCTCGGCCTCATCGAGCGACTGCGGGTTGACGGGATCGAGAGTAATCTCAACCAGATTGTCGTGCTGCATCTTAGCCGGCTGGCCTGACGGGGGTACCGTGAAGGCAGCGTCCGAGGCCGCAACCTCAACCGGAGTCGAGACAGCAGACTCCTGTGACCAAGATCTCTCTCGGTTCCAGGAGCGTTGTCAGCAAGATGAAGTTTCCTTAGGCTCCTTGTCCTTTTTACAGGACCAAGAGACATGTGCACCTGAGGGTCCCTCTTCCATGGTAGGGGGGGACTGGCACAGCTCCCGAAAGGAGCCTGAGAAGGTGGAGCCCAGATTGAGGGGGACGAAGGTGGACATGGAAGAGGACCGATCCATGGGCCGAGCCACCTCCTCTTCGAAGGTCTTCAACTGATCGAGCTGCTTGGCAAACCCTGCTGCTGCGGAGACCGCCCAACGGGCTTCCTTGAATTTGACCAGCAGATTCCATTTTTCTCATCTACCCAGTTGCAGTCGTGCAAGACCATTGTCCAAGACGTTTGGATGAAAGACGCGACACATTTCGCACGCCTGAGTGTCATGGCAGTGACCCAGGCAATAAACGCACAAGGCATGTGAGTCGGTGAGAGACATTTTTTGGCCGCATGGGCAGTGGCAGAAACCAGGTGAGGACTTGTCCTCCATAGCGGTTGAGATCGCAAAGCGATTGGGAGAAACTCTTGACAAGTTGGAGTTTGGGTAAATCCATAGATTTAAGCGCCAGGGCTGACAGTAACACATGAGCGATAAGGAGGGAACCTGAATCTTCCAGTGGAAAGGAAGATCTGTCGTTGAGGGGCAGAGCCGAGGCATATGCCACCTGGGTGGGTGGAAGGAGCCAGCTTTTAGACCTTCCGGCAAGAATCTTAAAGGGAAAGGACATGCCAACAAGTGTGGATAAAACTTCATATCCACAATCCTAGAAACCAAATATTTGGGCTACATTTTGGGAAATGGAGAAGTCAAGCCAGAGGTTTCCAAGATAGAAGCTGTAGCTGACTGCCTTGTCCCCAAAACCAAGAAACATGTCATGTCATTTTTAGGGCTGGCTGGTTATTATCAGAGATTTGTTCCCAGCTTTGCCGAGTTAGCTACTCCCCTCACTTAACTCACAAAGAAACGGTTCTCGAATAATGTGAAATGGACCCCAGAGTGTGACAAGGCTTTTCGAGCCATTAAGGCTGCATTATGTTGGTTGGTCGTCCCTTAGCTTTAGACGCCAGAGAAATGCTGCAATCTGAATCTACAAAAGCATCCTAAATATACTGCCTGATTACATCTCGGACTGCTTACCTCTCTGCTTATTAAGTAAATATGCCCTGAGAAGTGCCTCTTATATTTCGCTGAAAGTTTCCAAGGCCAAATCTCGGTTTGGCGGGATATCATTAGTCATGTATGGCCCCTTTTGTGGAACAAGATACAAAAAAAATCTAAAAATCAATTACTCCATTAGTCTGGCAGCTTTCAAATCCTTATATACATTCCATTTTAAAGAATCTTGTGTCTGCTGCTCCTGTTCTAGGTCCTCCTTTCCCTTCAGAGCTTCCTGCTGTATTCTCTGACCTTGCCCCTGCTGCGTCATGACTTTAGGTCACTTTCTGTTGTTGACTCCACTCATTGCCATTCCCATGCCTTCCTCCTTCACTCCCCTGCCCACATCTACACTTTATATCCACTTATCCATGACTATCAACCCCTATTTTTGTCTGTCTGTTTTTGATTGCCTGAGCATACTCTGTACCTACTGTTTCCCCCCCATGTTCTGCACTTTGTATACAATACACAAATTATCTATTTGTAATTAATGTTTTACAATCTTTTGTACTGTTTACTTACATTTATACTGCCTTTGCCTAATTGTTGTACACATAATTGACATTGTATGTTGATCTCACCTAAATTGTATTTGTTGTATACATACTTGAAATTGTAAGTTGATCTCACCTAAATTGTATTACCTATTGTTTGTCCCAGGTCCACCTTGAAAATGAGCTTGCTCAACGGTGTCTGCCTGGTTAAATAAAGATTTTGATTGATTGATGTTAAGCCCCTGTTTTAAGAAGTTCAGACTTTGAGAAACAATTTGTTACACACTGATGCATCAGAAGTAGGCCTAGGTGCAGTCTTGAGCCAACATATAGATGGGAAAGAATATCCTATTCTATACATAAGTAGGAAATTGCATGACAGAGAGAAAAGGTATTCCACCATTGAAAAGGGATGCCTTGCGGCAAAATGGACCATGGAGTCCCTTAAGTTTTACTTACTTGGCACTGACTTTGTACTTGTAATAGATCACAATCCTCTCTGTTGGCTTAACCAAATGAAGGATACAAATTCTAGAATCACATGGTGGTACCTGGCACTACAGCCATTTAAATTCTAGGTTACTAAAAAATCTGGGAAAGAAAATTTCAGTGCTGAATTTCTGTCAAGATATGGATCAGCAATTGAGAATTCTGAAGGTTTAAAACATGTGAGTTGAAACTTCTCTGTTTGCTATGTTGCATATGCACTGAACTAAATGCTAGATGATAATTAAAAGAAAGTTTTGGAAACCTGTTTTTTTTTTTGTTTGTTTTTTTAAGCAGGTTCCCTCTTAAATAAGGGGGTATGTGACAGGGTTGAATAAAGCTCACCCCATTTGTTATGCAGAAAGAGTTTAATTGCAGTGGTCTGTTCTGTTCCCTCCTTTTCTGTTTGGTTGAGCAACCAAATTTTCTTGTGAGACCTAGGAACTGATCACTGACGGTTTCACATTTCTCTGCCTCTCTCTATATCTCTGCCTTCCCTTGCAGTTCTGTCTTTTCTTCCCCCTTGCATATCTGCAGGTATAAAAATATATGTGTAAATGTCACTAATGCTGGGATCCCTGCGTTTAAAACTGTATATAGTTATACTGTTGAAATGACTGAAAAGCTATTTGGAACTCAAGGGGTTAACCTGAGATGCAGTTTTTAAGCCTTTTGCAGAGATGTAAACAAGAGGTCAGTTCTGGGTCACTATGTTCTTTTTGCTGCTTCTGCAAGAAATGAAACTTACAGGAACATTCTACCAGAAGCAAGCTCTCTTAACGAGTTCATAGACAAAGACTTATAAAAAGAGCAGCAATGTCTGCTAGAGAGATAAGGAGAGTGAGAAACTGAGAGACTGAAACTTGGAATTCAGAGAATAAACACTCAGACTGATTTTTTTCCTCTGTTTGTACTGCCTTTGTAAATAGTTATACTGAATATTTTTTATTTTGCTGTTATTGAGAAAAATAAAACGCTATTTGTGAATTTTGAAACTGCTCCTGGTTTTCCTTGCTTCCTGACCTCTGCCTTGACGACACTCCCCATCCAACGCAAAACTGCCCAATTTTTGCTGGCTAGATCCAGGGCCTGGTGCTTTCTCTAAGATGCACTGTCCCTCTCCTGGGCGAAGAGGTTTCTTTACGCGTTCCCTTCCTTTCCTCTTCTGCAATGGGTGCTCATCAAGTTGCAGTCGAAGGGGGCAGAAATGATCCTGGTGGCTCCACTCTGGCCTCAGCAGATGTGGTTCCCACTATTACAGCAACTGATGGTAGAACCTCCAGTGCCCCTGCCCCTCTGGTCAGACTTGCTCTCCCAGGAGCAGGGCTCCCTGGTCCATCCAGATCTCAGATCTCTGTATCTTCATGCGTGGCTCCTACAGACCTAGCCGTCTCCAAATTTGGGTTTTCCCCAAGAGTAGCGGACATCCTAGTGGCAGCCAAATAACCCTCCACTAGGGCGACCTACACTATGAAATGGAAGCGGTTCTACATCTGGGCTACTGCCAGGAGCTTGGATCCATTCACTTGCCTAGTGAACTCTGTACTTGAGTACCTCCTCTCTCTGTCAGATGCAGGACTCATCTACTCTTCATTGAAAGTACACTTGTCTGCAGTTTCTGCATATCGTGTGCCTATTGAGGGCAAGTGCATTGCCCATCTGGACCTTTCCCGCACCTTTCTGTGAGGCTTCATTTGAAGCCTCCCATCCAGGACCCTGTCCCACCTTGGGACCTTTTGTTTGTTTTAGAGAAGCTCACTCTGCCTCCCTTTGAGCCTGCCGCGAGGTGCACTTTCTGTCATAGAAAGCATTATTTTTAGTTGCCATTACTGCTGCTCAAAGAATGTCTGAGCTTCAGGCCCTGATGTGTAAAGAGCCTTATTTGTTTTTTTCACAAGAACAGGGTGTCCTTGAGAAGTAAAAGTTCCTGCCGAAGGTGGTCTCAGAGTTTACCTTGAATCAAGGTATCCACCTGCCGGTATATTATCTGGAGTATTCAGACTGAGGGGAGGCTCTGTTACATACTCTGGACCTCCACAGGGTGCTCAGATACTATTTGGCATGCATCCATTTCGAAAAGCAATGTAATTTCAATGACAATTAGTCCCTTTTGTCAGTCAGGAAAGTGTGACACTGTCAGGATGAAGTGAATGCCGGAGTTTCCTGCATGACAAAAGGGACTAGATGCCATTGAAATTACATTGCTTTATTCAGTTGATCTGCTGTAGTATACTGCATAGTGCTTTAAAAGTGGGTTTCATCCTGGAGGATGCCACTGTATATGCGGCTGCCACTTGGAGTTCTGTCCACACATTTGTGAAGCATTACAGCATGGACATTGCATCTCGCCACAGGGCAGGCTTTGAACTTGCTGTCCTTCAGGGCCTCCTGTCCTAATTTCCTCTGAGGAGATTTCTTCATCCACCCTTCTGCTTAGAATCTGCTTAGGATTTCTCCTCCACTGCTTTGGACTCTGTCCTAAAGGTGTTACCTGATGCAAGAGCGAATCTCAAAGTAAGATAGTACAGTTACGTAAGAACTTACCGCAACAGTAGATCTTCGAGAGGAGCTCTTGCAGCAGTTACGATTCCCCCTTCCCCCAGGTGACACTTTCTCCATCTCAGATACCTTCGTTCCTCAGTTCTCCTTTTCTGTTTTTTTCTCATTAGCTGGTCTTTGGCGGTAGAACTGGGGATGGGCTGGGGGACCACCCCTTTTATGCCATATGTGACGTTGGGGGCAGGCCAACAACGGGGACAGTCCCCCGTCGAGTATTGCTGGCTAGCAAGTTTCTGTGGGGTCCTGGCGCTTGTCAGCTACAGTCCTAAAGGTGTTACCTGCTGCAAGAGCTCCTCTCAACGATCTGCTGTTACGGTAAGTTCTTACGTAACTGTACTTTCTAGTCATTTCCCCCATGCACAGCATGCTCAAGTGGTAGATGGAACCCAGCAACCTGCTGCAGGAGGTTCCTTTTCTGATCCTCCCTTCTGCAGATCCTCACCACAGATGGTTTGGGACTCAGCTTGGGGGCACACTTGGGTCCTCATCAGACACAAAGCACATGGACGCCGGTGGAGAGCACCTTGCACATCAGTGTTCTGGAAATGAGAGCTGTTCTATATGGACTACAGGACTTCCAGAACCACTTGTCCCCAGGTTCTGTGTTAATACAGATGGACTCCAGCCCAGTGGCACAGAGAGCTGAGGCGCTTGGATGCCTTACCTTGAGCCACGCTGGGGACCCGGGTTCCGGAGTGGACTCGGGTTGGCGGAGAAGGAAAGGACTGAGCGTCCAGAGTACAGCTCACCTTTTCTGGGAGGGATGGGGGAGCAGATCCCACTGTTCGGCAACCCCCAGTGGTGACTGGGGGTGTAGCAGCAGTCAGGCTCTCCAGTAAGGGGACAGGCTGCGGTGGCACTTCTGTGAACGTGCACGTCTCGTATTGGTGCGCATTGCACAGCATTGGCTGTCCGTCCGCTCCCTGGTTGCCCTGCTAGATTCTAGATAGAGCGCCAATAGGAGTCAGCAGTCCCGCCCTGGGGAGCTAAGAGACCGGGGTTGGGTGGCCAGAGGAGACAGCCCAAGCCAGGAATCAGTTGGAGGGCTTCAGAAGTGCGGGAGACAGGCCGCACCCAAGACAAGAAACTACACCGGAGAGAGGCCAGGAGTCCGGTAAGTAGGCGGCATAAGGTTAAAAAAAAAAAAAAAATACAGATGGACAGTGTCAGTTTCATGCATTACATCAACAAAGAAGGGGGAATTCATTCTTATCCACTGTGCAGAGATGCAATGAGGGTTTGGTATTGGACTCTGGAACACGGTCTAGAACTGTCAGCAGTACATTTTCCAGGCATCCAAAATGTCTTGGCAAGCCAGCTGAGCAGGTTGTAGTCCCGGATGCACGAGTGGGACCTGCTGACTTCAATGGTTGACCTGTTCGAAAGATGGGTCATCCATAGTTGGGCCTTTTTGCATCCATACGAATATATGACAATGCCAGCAGATTAAGGCTGCACAGTCTATCGCGTCTGCTCAAAAGTGCAGCTCACAGTTTAGAAAACTGCTTCTGCCCCCCGCCCGCCAGATTTTCCCTCACTTGGTTCACCACCCTGGTCACTTCTTTCCCTACTTGTACCTTGCCCATGAACCCATCCCATCCCTTCTTAAAACTCTCCACTGAATCCAGCAAGATCACCTCCTCAGGCAGTGCATTCCAATCCGCCACCACCCTTTCCATGAAGTAATGCTTCCTGAGCTTCCTCCCAAACCTCCCTTCCTCGAGCTTCAAGCTATGTTCCCTCATGATCGCCTCCCTCTTCAGTCGAAACATATCCTCAGTGCTAACTTTGTTTATGCCTTTCAAGTATTTAAAGGTCTTGATAATATCACCTCTGTCCCTTCTATCCTACAGGGAGTACATGTTGAGCTCTCTTAGTCTCTCCCCATAGGGTTTCTCCCCCATTCCTTGGATCATCTTAGTCACCCTCCTCTGGACCCCCTCCAGGAGCCTGATGTCCCTCTTTAAGTATGGGTGCCAGAACTGCACATAGTACTCCAAGTGTGGCCTCACCAATGAATTGTACAGTGGCAGGATAACCTCCTCCCTCCTGGAAATGATCCCCCTAGCAGTGCACCCCAGCATTCTGTTGGCCTTTACCGCTGCTTTTCTACACTGTGCTGAGTGATTCATATTCCCTATGATCACCACACCCAGATCCTTTCCTCCATAGAGGCGGATCCTGCCCCAAGTGGTAACATGTACCCTGGGTTCCTGGCCTCGAATGCAGTACATCAACCTCTGAACGTTGAACCCCAACTGCCATGTGTTTGACCAGTGTCCAAGTCTTTCCAGATCCTCCTGGAAACAGCCCCACACAACACAAAACTGCTGCGTTTCTGCTCGCTCGCTCCAGGGCCTGGAGTTTTGTAGCAAGACATGTCCCTGTTTGGGAATGGGAGATCCCTATATGCTTTCCTTCCCTTTCCTCTCATTCAGAGTACTACTGAAGTTGAAAATGGAGGAGGCAACTCTGATATTCATTGCTCCCCTATGGCCTTATCTGATCTGGTTCTTGTGCTGCAACAGCTAATAGAAACCCCCCCTTCCCCGGTACCTCTGCCCATGTGCAAGGATCTTCTGTCACAGGAACAGGGAACTCTGGTCATTTCGGACCTGAAGTCGCTTCATCTGGACACATGGCTCATGAAGACAGCCATAGTCCGTTTTGGAGTGTCCCAAAAATGGGCGGATGTCTAGGTGACTGCTAGAAAACCATCCACCAGGTCTACGTACTCCATGAAGTGGAAGAGTTTTGCCTTACGGGCTACTTCCCATGACCTGGATCCCGTTTCCCAGTCCAGATAACCAGGTTCTAGAGTAAGTGCTGTCCTTATCTAACTCAGTCCTCAATCAAAGTGCATCTGGCTGCCATATCAGCTTTTCATGTGCCTATAGATGGTCATACAGTTGCTCAGCTGGAGGTAGCCCGTACATTCTTGAGGGGCATTGTACATCTAAAGCCTCTTATCTGCAATCTAGTCCCGACTAGGACTTTAATTTTATTTTGACTCCTTTTGAGCCAGCTGCGACTTGTGGCCTATGCTTTCTCTCTCTTGGAAAGTGTTATTTTTAGTTGCAGTCTCCTCTGCCCTAAGAACTTCAGAGCTACAGGCAGTAATATATGATTCTCCTTATTTAATTTTTCATAAAGACAGGGTATTTTTGTGTACTAATCCTATCTTTCTACCAAAGGTGGTGTCTAAGTTTACTTTAAATCAAACCATCCACCTGTCAGTATAGTACCAGAGCATGCCAGTCCAGGGGAAGCATTGCTTCATACTTTAGATGTGCATAAAATACTGGGGTACTGTACACACTGTAGCAAGGACTGCAGGAAGTCCTCACAGCTTTTTTGCCCCCGGAAAAGAAGCCCCAGTTCTCTAATAGTGATTGTCCAAATGGCTAGGAAACTATTACTTTTTTTTAATTACTTTTATCCACCTTGCCCTGCCGACCCAACTTCAGGGCTCCTCGAGAGACATCCTCCTGCCTCCCACTCCACTGCCTCTACCTCCCAGCCCGTGGAACTGCAGCCGCCCCAGTGGGGATGAAGTGGGGGACCAGATATCCCGTAATCCTTCATCGTGTCGGTCTGGAGGTGGTCGAGTGAGCGGGGGCACATTGGAGGCATGCTCCTGGAACCCCATCTTCCCAGCATCGGCAGGCAGTTTCTCTCTTTTCTCCCCTCCAGTGTGCAACCCCCCCTGACGTCATGGCGCAAGGCGCTGACATCCACACTGTGCAGTGGCCACCTATCCCCTACAGTTGGGGCTTGCAGTACTCCAAGCCTCCGCTCAGAGTCAGGCAAAGGCCCTCCTCCCCAGCGAAGGCAAGCTGTCGTGGGATGCTCAAGCCTATCTCCCCCCGGCTGGCCCACCAGCGACCCGAGTCTGCTCCCGAATCCGGGTTGCCTACGTGGTGCAAGGTGTGGCATCCAGTGCCTCAACCCTCAGCGCCACCAGGCCGGCAAACTATTACTTTTTGTTACAGGAAGTAGAATAAGGAACTTCATGTTGTGGCTTGTGGTCATTCCACAAGAGACATGGCCACATCTGTTGCCTTTTTTTTTTTAGAATGTGTCTGCTGCAGAAATCTGTGAAGCTGCTACTTGGAGTTCTGTCCAAACCTTCACAAAACACTACGGTCTGGACATTGTTTCTCATTGATGGACTACCTTCAGCGTAGCTGTACTGCAAAGCTTACTTTCATAAGTCTATAGACTCCAGCCACCCAGACTGTTAGTTTTCAACACTGCTTGGTACTCATTCCGTAGATGTGGCCTGATAAAACAAAGATCCTCTAAGAAGATGGAACAGTTACAGACTTACTGTAACAGTAGATCTTTTGAGAGAATCTGTTTCATCAGGCCATGCCATGCCACCCTCTTCTCCCATTTGTGGGCCTACAACACTGGGTTTGTGGCTCCTCTCTCCATTGTTTCATGTTCCAGCCCTCTGCCTTGCCTGACTTGTGGAGTGATGGGTACTCTCCTGGTTCTCTACAAGGTGGTCCTCCAAGCAAGATCTCTGGCAGGGAACTAAGGAGAGGAGAGGCGAGGCCGCCCACATTTCTGTGGACACTGACGTAATCATGAGCAGCCCCTGGCTGACTGCTTGCAAATGTTTTCGTGTGGTCCTGGTGCCTGGCAGCTATAAGTTTCATAGGTGTGGCCTGATCAAAGAGATTTTCTCAAAGATCTACTGTTATATACTTCGGTAAGTACGTAAGTGTTCATCTTACTTCGAGGAAGGCTCTTGCAGCTGGCCATCACCTACATGACTGAGCTGTCAGGACCACACAGAAAACTTCTAGCTAGCAGTCTACCACAGGGAACCACCCACTGCCGATGTCAGCACACCCTATAAAGGCGAGCAGTCCCCCACACCTACCTCAGTTCGTCCCAGCCGTCGACCCGCACAAGTCAGACCTTAGCAGATGCCACAGCTATAGTCAACTGCCATTTCCTGCACTTGCCACACTTTTTTATTTTCCTTTTTCTTTAGTCTTTAACATCGAATTTTCAGTGTTTTTGTCAACAAGTTTGTCTTCACCAGCCATATCTTCCAACTGCTTCTCCAAGTGTGCCTGCGGCAAACAGATCCCTGAAAAGGACGACTGCTCTGCGTGTCATATCTGCCTAGGCCCCAGCCATGACACCGAAGCTTGACAATTTTTCCAAAAATATAATCTGGCCACTCTGAGACATCGTCAGAAAATTCTGGAGAGCCATCTCTTAAAGCAGAAGTTGGTCACGATGGAAAAGGAGCTGCAGGTCAGGAGCTCCTTGGCCTCGCTGGCACAGTCCTCCAGGGCCTCCTCTTCTCATAAGGAGAAATCCGTTGGGAAGCACAAACGACTGGGACAGGGACCGGTCAGCTTCCCGCTCGCTGTCTCCCCATAAACCGGCCACCAGGGTGGAGTCGTCCTCTCCCACCAGGGGAGGGGTCAGTCCCTTTAGCCCCGCCAGCCCTTCCTCCGGGCTTCTGGTGGCTCTGCTGCCCACCCTCATAGCTATTTTGGGCAGTGACTCTTCAGGGCAGGGGACTTTGTCTCCTGCTCCCTGATGCTCAGGCCTTTATCTTACACAGGCTCTCAGCCAGGTGGTTTGGCTGGTGTTGGTTCATTGGGCACTGGTTCTTCCACTGTCACTATGACACTGCCTTCATCGGTTCCTGCTACTGGGACTGATGTCAGCCTTTCCAGGCAGTGCCTGCACCCAGCAACTGCCTCTTCTTCCTCTCTGGAGTCTCCTCTGCCTTTGCCTCAGGTGCCTCCCTTCCCTCTGTTGCCTGCTTCTCCGGCTAGGCCTGCGCCAGTGGATCCTTCCCCCAGGCACTCCATGCTGACAAAACATAAAAAACAGTACCACTCAAGGTAGCCCACTGGTACGTATGTGAGAGGATCGTCAGTAGTGAGAGGCGGTGTGCCTACTCCGATTCTTTTGGAGTTTCCGATGGCCTCTGTTCTTAGTGGCCATGATCTTTGACACTGTAGCCCCTCGCTGTCCTCTGATGGGGCTTCCAGTGAGCAGTTTCATCATTGGGCCGCTCTTATGGAGCAGTGGGTGTGGCATCTGTCCCGGTCGTCTTTGCCAGTGAACACGGTTCCAGAGCCTTCGGGCCTTGGAGCCGCTGGGCCATACCCGGGTCAGTTGAGCCAGGATGTGCGCGCGGTGCCCTCTCTGGGGCCGGTGCCATCAGTGCTGACTCCACATTCTTTACCCCCTTAACTTGTTTCTTCGCAGGGGGCAGCACTGGTACCGCATTCCTCTCCCCTTTCTTTCAGGGCGTGCAGGGGTTCGCTGGTGACCCTGCAGCCTTCAGCTGGGTCTCGGTGCCTCAGCTGGCGCTGGTCCCATCCTCTGCACCATGTGTGGTGACAGTGGCAGTGCCGGCGCCGCATGCAGAGCCTGGATCCTCAACACCGATTCCGGTGGCGGCGTTTCCCGGGTTTTCCTGCCAAGGCCTGCCTTTGGAGGTCTCTTGGGGGTAGAAGTGGAACTTAATGAGTCTGACCCTGACCTGCTTTTATCCGAAGATTCAGATGATGACTCATTTTATGGGCTGGAAAGCAAGCCCTCTGTATCAGCTGAGCCTCTGGTGGAAGACCTTTCTTTCCAGTTTCTTCTCAGGAATATGGGACCCATCTTAGCTCTGCAGACTTCCTCTGTGGACCCAGGCAGACGTTTGTGTCTTGAGTTCCTACATGTCCCTGATTTTCCTATGGACCTAACTCCATGGGGCCCCCCCTCCTTTGAGATTCTATCTCAAAGCAGTGTGGGACCGACGGGCACTTATACCTTCTGTGGCCAAGTCCATAGATGGGAAATATGCACCCCCCCCCCAAAAAAAAAAAGACAGACCTATTCTAACCCCAAGAATCCGCTGATAGTATTATTCTTGCAGTGCTCCCTTAAGCCAGCACTGCCCAAGAGAGAATAGAATGCTCTGCTAATCATGGAATGTTTAGCTCGTGCATATATTTTCCAGGCTGTACAGTGTCAACTGCCTACATTCTACCTCAGATTTCTTCACTCTGCTGCTAAGTTCAGATGCCCTGGAGAGCTCTCTCAATCAAGACAGATTCCTGTAGTACACAGAGCAAAAAAACTTTAGTATTTTTGTTTTATTTTTCATTACTGCCTAGCGTCATTGTTCTTTAGTGTTTTATAACTCATTAGTTTTAAATTTAAACTTGTTTATTGGTTCCTTGCGGTTCCTTTGAACCAAGGGGCAGCCAACCTTTTTTTATTTAATCGGAACCTTTTTAGAGGGTTCTGGTTACTTTATTGTTTAATTTTATTTAATTTTAACCGCTTTTGAACCTAGGTTTATCGGTTTTCCTCAGCAGTTTCTCTGTTCCAGATCCGATCGGAACTGATAGTTTTTTCACTTTATCGGTTCCTGAACCAACCGTTATTCTATTGAAACCAACTGCAAATATTTAAATTTAGGTTATTTTTTTGGTCGGTTACTGGTTCCTGTTTTCTGTAATGTCAGACAAGCCTAAAAAAAAACAGGACCCTGTGGGTTCAAGAATTGCTTGAAGTATGCAGAGGTGTTTGCCAAGGCAGACATGCGTGATCTTTGCTTGATCTGCCTTGGGCAACAGCACTTCAACAAAGACTGTGATATTTGTAAGTCTTTCCCTGTTAAGACAGTGGAAAAACACAGGGAGAGGCTTAAAAGAAAACTAGAGGAGGGGTCCATGGGCTCTAACCAGTCCACCCCCTCTAAGTCTGTGGCAGTTCATTCCAGAACTTCTAAATCCACCCCTAATACGGGTGAGGGCTCTAGGAAGAGAGGCAATTAACCGGCTGACTGCCCGGTGCCTGCCAAATATTTAAAGAAACCAAACACACTGACACCCCAGTTGAAACGCCTCAAGGGGTCCCTCAGGTGCTTATTAATGCCCCTTCTCCTGCTGAGTTGACACAGGCTTTCAGCTTACTCCAGGTGCTGCAAGGTTTATTACCCCCTCAGCAGCCTGTGATTACTACTGCTGAAAAAGCAACTGTTATCCCTCTTTTGCCTACTGCTACGGTGGCATATGAGGAGATGACCAGGATGAAGAGGGAATTGAACCTGAGGTGTCACCAGAACAGGATTTTGGCTCCCCTCCCAGACCCTTAGAAGATTTCTCTTCCCATTTTTCTTTTGTTAAGAAAATGGCAGAGACCCTGGATCTGCAAACAGCTGAAGAGATCCAGGATGAAGAAGAGGCACAATACATGGAGCTTATGGGGCTGACACTCTCAAAAAGGCTCCTTTTGCCTATCTACAAATTCTTTAAGAAGGATGTTTTAGAAATCCTAAAGGCTACCAATACAGTCACACCCACAGACAAAAAGTGTGACAGGAAGTATCAGTAAGAAAGATCTAGTGCCGAGTTTCTTTTTAGTCACCCAGATCACCAGGGTATTGTACAGCAGGCTGCCTGTGAGAAAGCCAAAACTCCCTTATCCTTGCACCCCCCAGAGAAGGATTCGAGAAAGGTGGACAGCATGTCAAAAAAGGGGTACCTTTCAGCATCCCTGGCAATTCGTCAAGCCAGCTACCAGGCCTATGCAGCCCTTTATCAGAAAAAACTCTGGCAGTCAGTAGTGGACAATGCTGAGGGTAACCCCTCTTTAACAGTGTCAGAGCTGCTAGACACAGGAAAATTGGGCTTGGAGGCTTCCAAATACCAGTTTCAGATGGCAACTGACACCAGTGATATAGCTGCAAGGTGGATGGCTGGTACCATTCCTCTAAGAAGATTTGCCTACCTGAGGGCTACCAGCCTCACCCAGGACACCCAAACTAAGGCAATGGACTTCCCTGTCGAAGTCCACTCTCTCTTTGGTGCCTAAACTGAGGCATATATGAAAAAAGTAGACGAATATAAAGCTACTTTTAGGAGCAACTCGACCAGAGACACGCCCTCTACTTCAACTTCATCTTATTCTTGTGGAGGCAGGGGCAGATCCTCTTTCAGGTACAGGCTGTTTCCCAATAGCAGTATCAACCACAACAGACTGGATTGTACAGAGCTAGAGGTAGAAGGGGTTCTCGGAGAGGATACCAATCTGCTCAACCTCAGCAGCAAGCAAAACAGAACCCCTGACTTTTCCCTTCAGGCTGCCTGTCCACATCCTATAGGGGGAGACTCACCCACTATTTCCAGGAATGGTTAAAAATAACCACAGACAAGTGGGTCCTGGAAATAGTGAGTCAGGAACTCTCCATTTGCTTCATATCCCTTCCTCCTCCAAAGTTAAAACATTTATCACCGGCTCCCTTCTCAGAAAGAAAACTACTGGAGCAGGAGGTACAGGCCCTACTGCTGGCAAAATCAGTGCAGCCTGTCCCTCACAGCCAAAGAGGGCAAGGGTTCTATTCCAGATATTTCCTAGCGAAAAAAAATAATTGAGAGTGACGGCCTATACTAGACCTCAGACTGCTAAACAGGTACCCGGTAAAGCCCAGGTTTGAAATGGTCACAATGGTCATGATTTTGCCAATTCTGCAAAAAGGGGACTGGCTAGCCTCCTTGGATCTAAAGGACACACATTTCCATGTTCCCATAAGGGAGTCACACGGAGAGCATCTCAGATTCAGACTCCCCTCAGGCCACCACCAGTTCTCAGCACTTACCTTCGGCCTTACCTCTGCACCATGGGTCTTTACCAAGTGAACAGCAGTAGTAGTGGCACACCTCAGAAGACCGGGTGTCACAATTTTTCCTTATCTGAACGATTGGCTAATCGTAGGGAAATCCCACCAACAGGTGTCAGACCACCTTCTGGTAACCCAGGATATGCTGCTGTCCCTGGGATTCCTTCTCAGTGCCAAAAAGTCAGTCCTGACCCTTGTGCAGGTTCTGCAGTTCATAGGTGCAGAACTGAATACAGTAGTGGGAAGAGCTTTTCTCCCTCAGGAGAGGGCAGAAAACATTCAGCTTCTGGCAGGCTCATTTGCCCTGGGCAGGCCAAAGCCAGCAAAACAGTTTCTTCATCTGTTAGGGCACATGGCTGTAGCAACAAGCACAGTCATAGGTGCCAGGTTTCAGATGAGAGATATTCAGTTCCACCTCAGAGCACACTGGTGCCAAAGGCAGGACCCCCTCTCAAAGCCAGTACCAGTCACAAACGTTACTACAGGCCCTCCAGGGGTGGAGGGAACTGGAAAATTTAAGGGAAGGGGTTTCATTTCTGCTGGAGCCTCCCTCCCTGGTTCTCACAACCGATGCTTCCTCATTTGGTTGGGGTGCTCACTTAGAGGATCACACCATCCACGGTACTTGGGAGAGTGCAGACTCACTCCTGCACATGAACCTGCTGGAGTTAAAAGCTGTTTATCTGGCCCTTCAGGGTTTCTCTCATCTCATACAGGGAAAGGTAGTCCAAGTCAGAACAGACAATACACAACAATGTATTACATCAACAAAGAAGAAGGGACAAGGTCCACTCCTCTGTCGTACAGAGGCAATGAAGATATGGAGCCTCGTTTACTCTCTGAATGCCTCTCTGCAGTCAATTCATCTGCCATGCAAGGACAACACCTTGGCAGATGCCTTGAGCAGGATAAACCAGGCCCATCATGAATGGGCATTGAACAGGCAAGTGGTGAATGCTCTATTCAGGAGGTGGAGGACCCCAGAAGAAGAAAATACTCACCATAGTAATGTTGTTTCTTCTAATGGAGTTTTGCTGTATTCTGCCTATATGCAGTTAACCCCAGCACTTGAACTGCTCCAGAGAGTAAAGGGTTAACTCTATGCAAAGGCATAGAACGTTGAGCTCGAGCTCGGTTTTCAAACCTCTGTCTGTGGTACTCTGAAGTGTAACTGTCGGATTCTTACAAACACTAAACTAACTCAAATGTAGAAATTGTTTCTCAAATTTTGTGCCAAATGGCAAAACAAGGTTTTTTAGGGTCAGAAGACTCAAGTCGAGAACACCCAAAAAGAACACAGAAGGCAGCGAATTGCCCAAACACTTAATAAAAACTAAAAGAAACCCCCTAAGAGATGGTGGCATGTCCAGTACACCTCTGGGGTGCAGCACTGTGCCTGCCCCACCACATCCCAAAACTACTAGGTTCCAGGAGGGGAGGCAGGGAAGGAGGTCAGAATACAGCAAGACTCCATTAGAAGAAACAACACTACTATGGTAAGTAATTTTTTCTTCAAACAACATGACGTCTTGCTGTATTCTGACTATATGCAGACTACCAAGCAGTACCCATTTGGAGGAGAGAGTCACAGAACCTATTTTGGGAACAAGCTCTGCAGCACAGCTGTGCCAAATCTAGCATCATTTTGTGACTCAATGTCCAAAGAGTAATGCTTAGTAAAAGTGTGAACAGATTTCCAGGTAGCTGCTTTGCATATGTTCACTAAAGGTATATCTCTAGCTGCTGCGACCGAAGCAGCTGTACCTCTGGTAGAATGAGCCCTCAGCCTGAGGGAAGTTCCTTCCCAAGCTTTGAATAACAGAATTGAATACAGGAGACAATCCATCTAGCAGTTGACCTCTTGGTAGCAGGTTTGCCCTTTCCCACTTCTCCATAAGTGAGAAATAACTGAGAACAGTCCTTCCTATGGGCCTTAGTATGCTCAATATAGTAACTAAGAGCTCTCTTTACCTCAAGACTGTGTAACTTTCTCTCCCCAGAGAAAGAAAGATCAGTGAAAAACACAGGCAATGACATAGACTGGTTCAGATGAAAGTCTGACACCACCTTGGGAAGAAACTTTCTATTGGTGAGGAGGACCACCTTATCCCTATGAAATTAAATGAAATTAGATTTCACTGATAAAGCCTGTAATTCACCGATTCTCCTGGCAGATGTAATGGCTACCAGGAAAACAGTTTTCCAAGTCAAGTATTTCAACTCAGCTGAGGATAAAGGCTCAAAAGGGGGTTGCATAAGCTGTGCAATACAGATGTTCAGATCCCAAGAAGGGGTAGGCTCCCTAAAGGGAGGATTGACATGTACCAAACCTTTGAACATTTTCTTGAAAACTGGATGAGAAGCAAGGGAAGAGCCCTTACCCGCAGAAAGGAAGGCAGACACAGCTTCCAAATGTACCTTGAGAGTAGTAGGCCGGAGGCCTAAACTGTTAAGATGCACCAGATAGTCCAAAAGAAAAAATTACTCACCTTAGTAATTGCTTTTCTTCTCATGGAGTCTTGCTATATTAGGACTTCTTGCAGTCAGCCACAGCACTTGAACTGCCGCGAGAACAGTTAACTCAGAGAATCTGGAGTTCACAGCTGGCTGTGCCAACTCTATCTGGACAGTTTCAAATGAAACTGCCAGATCTTCTAAGCTGAAATAAGAAGCAAGTCTGTGTGGAAAGCTCTCACACTAGCCCAGTGGCTACCTACTAGTAGGAAAACAACAACAACAACAGAATAATAATAACAACAAAGTAGGTAATATTATTATTAGTATCACCCCTAACAAGCACTATTAGACCCCTTCCCAAAAAGACTCAAGTCCAGGAAGGGGCCATATCTCACTAAGAACAGATTACCTAATTCCTAACCCAATGAAAAGGGAGAGTAGGGAGGAAGTAAAATGGCATGACACAGTGCTTGCACTAATTTGCCAACCCTTACCCAAGTAGAAGTTCTGAGAGGGTAGGTTAGTTGTCCTAATATAGCAAGACTCCATGAGAAGAAAAGCAATTACTAAGGTGAGTAATTTTTCTTCAAACACCATGAAGTCTTGCTATATTAGGACTCTTGCAGATACATAACAGTACCTCCATGGAGGAGGTCAGAACCTACTTAGGAAATAGGCTCTGAAGCACAGCTGTGCCAAAACGAGCATCTCTCCTGGACTGAACGTCCAAGGAATAATGCTTGGTAAAGGTGCGAACTGTTTTCCAGGTAGCAGCTTGACAAATTTCCAAAATGGGAATATCTCTAGCAGCCGCTAGAGATGCAGCTGTACCTCTGGTGGAGTGGGCCCTCAGTCCTGAGGGGGGTTCTCTACCTAGTTTTTGGTAACAGAACTGGATACAATAGACAATCCACCTTGCAATTGTCTCTTAGTGGCAGGTTTCCCTTTGCCAACCTCTCCATAGGTAAGGAAGAGTTGGAGGGATTCGAACCTGTGACCCTTGGTACATTCCACATAGTAGCTTAGGGCTCTTTTGCGTCCAAGCTGTGCAGTCTCCTTTCACCGAGGAAGAATGCTCAGTGAAAAACACTGGAGAGAGATGGACTGGTTCAGATGAAAATCTTAAACCACTTTGGGTAAAACTTTCTGTTAGTCCTGAGGACTACCTTATCCCTGTGAAAGAAATAAAATCTTTTTCCACTGACAGGGCTTGCAATTCACTTATATGTCTGGCAGAAGTGATAGCCACTAGAAAAACAGTTTTCCATGTTAAATACTTGAGATCTGCAGAAGACAGGGCTCAAGGGAGGTTGCATTAACTGAGCAATACAAACATTCAGGTCCCAGGCAGGAGCTGGTTCCCAAAGGAGGGTTAGTGTGAAGTAACCCCTTAAAAACTTGGAAAACACAGGGTGAGAGGAAGGGAAACAGGCTTCCCTGCAGAAACAAAAGCAGAAACAGCTGCCAGATGAACCTTCAAGGTAGCTGGTCTAAGGCCTAGGGAATTTAGATGGGCCAAATAGTCCAATAAAATGGCCAAGTCAGCAGATTCTGGTATAATTTGTTTCTCAGAACACCAGAAGGAAAACCTCTTCCACTTAGAATTGTAAGTGACCCTAGTGGAAGGCTTCCTAGAAGCCTTTAAAATATCCAGGACACCTTGAGAAAGGTGCAAATCAGCAAATTCTAATTCCTCAAGAACCAAGCCTTGAGGTGGAGGGATTTGAGGTCCGGGTACCACACTCTCCCCTGTGCACAGGTCAGTAAGTCGTGGGTCCTGGGCAAGCTCAGGGGAGGGTGGATTGTCAGGGACAGGAGAAGAGGATACCAGGGCTGTCTGGCCCAGTCTGGAGCAATCAGAATCACTCTGCAGGGCTGAGTTCTGATTTTTACCAATACCCTGAAGAGGAGAGGGAAGGGAAAGGCATATAGGAATTTCCCTTTCCAATCCAACAGAAAAGCGTCCAGGGGGACTGAGCCCAGCACTGGAGGCCTGCAACAAAATAGAGGAAGTTGGTGGTTGTCTGGGGCTGCGAAGAGATCTATCTGAGGGGTGCCCCATCTGGCAAAGACCGACCCCAGGACCTGAGGATTCAGAGCCCATTCGTGATGGCCCTGGGAAATCCTGCTGAGGGCATCCGCCAGGACATTGTCCTTCCCTGGAAGGTGAATTGCTGTCAGGGAGGTGTTCAGGGAGTAAGCCAGAGACCACAACTTCATTGCTTCGGTGCACAAGGCTGATGACCGAGTGCCCCCTTGCTTGTTGATGTACCACATTGTTGTGGTGTTGTCTGTCCTGATTTGAACTACTTTGTTCTGGACAACAGCTGAAAAAGCCTGAAGAGCTAAAAGGACAGCTCTGAGTTCCAAAAGATTGATGTGGAGCAGAGATTCCTGAGGGGACCACACTCCTTGAGTGGAAAGGTTGCCCAGGTGAGCCCCCCACCCTAACAGGGAGGCATCCGTGGTGAGGGTGAGGGAGTGGGAAACTGGTATGAAGGGAACCCCTTGTGTTAGATTGCTTTGATCCTGCCACCACTGAAGGGCCAGGATCAGGGTTTTGGTCACTGGGACTAATTTGGTAAGGGGGTCCCTCCTTTGAGACCAATAGGACCTCAAATGGAACTGGATGTCCCTCATCTGAAATCTTGCTCCCTGCACGACAGCTGTGGAGGCAGCCATGTGCCCTAGGAGTTGCAGAAAGTGCCTTGCTGGTTGAGAGACCCGTAGGGTAAAGGAGGATGCCAGGGCAATGAGTCTGTCCACTCTTTCCGAGGGGAGAAATGCCCTGGCTAACTTTGTGTTCAATTCTGCACCTATGAAAGTTAGTACCTGAACTGGTTCCAGAACTGACTTTGGTAAATTCAGCAGGAATCCCAGGGAAGTGAGAAGCTGCTGGGTGACTTGCAAGTGGGATTTTACCTGATCTGGGGACTGACCCACTATGAGCCAGTCGTCCAGGTAGGGAAACACAGCAATCCCTTGTCTTCTTAAATGAGCCACTACCACAGCTAGACATTTTGTGAATACCCTTGGAGCAGAGGTGAGGCCAAGGGCATTGCTCTGAACTGGTAGTGGCCAGAGAGCAGTTCGAACCTGAGGTACTTTCGGTGAGAAGGCTGATCATGACATGAAAATAGGCATCCTTGAGGTCCAGAGAAGCTAGCCAGTCCTCTGGTCTCAGGGAAGGCAAAATCATTGCTAGAGTTAACATTTTGAACTTTGGTTTCAAAAGATGCTTGTTCAGGTACCTTAAATCTAAGATGGGCACGCCATTCTCCTGTCTTTTGGGGTAAGAAAATATCTTGAGTACAGTCCCTTGCCCTGATGGCAAGGGGACCCTTCCACTGCTTTGCAGTCCAGAAGAGAAGAAACCTCTGCTTCCAAAGCAAGGGCTTCTGTAGAATTTGCAGGTGGAAAAAGCCTGGCTCTCATCTTTGGGAACTGTTTGAAGCTGAGAACCAGACCCTGGCTTACTACCTCCAGAACCCATCTGTCCGAAGTTGGGACAGCCAGTTCTGGCTGAAAAAGCCAACCTGCCCCCACTGGTACAGGAGAATCGGCCCTGGGCACCCCATCAGGGTGCCTGCTTGGCAGCAGCTTTAGGCTGAGGGGAGGGAGACAGTCTACCTGTGCCCCGTCTACCTCTGCCTCTGAAAAAAACCCTCTGTGAAAAGGCAGAGGAGGCTTGAGATTGGTAAAAGGGCCTGTGGAAAGGCCTGCCCCTACCCCTGGGGGCGTGCCTTTGTGGAGTGGCATGCCTCTCCTTAGCTTGGGCACTTTTGTAGGTAGTTTTATATTCATCCATCTTTTTCATATAATTTTCTGTTTGATCACCAAACAGAGAATTTCCCGTTACAGGAAAATCCATAGCCTTTGACTGAGTATCTTGGGACAGATTAGTGCATCTGAGCCATGCCAACCTACGGAAAGCTACAGAAGTGGCCATGACCCTAGAGGAAACATTAACATCAACAGCAGTATGAAATTGAACTTTGAGGCTTCAGTGCCATCAGCAGCCACCTGTTCAACTCACTAGCCAGCTGGCCCTGGGCCTGCTTGGCTAACTGCAAAATTGTGTCCCATCTAGATTTCTGATATCTAGCCACATAGCCATATAATTAGCCTGCCTGAGTCCCAAAGAAGCTGCCATATATTGTTTTTCAGCCATGGCATCAGTCTTCCTGGATCCTTATCAGGAGGATGTGAGGCCTGGGGACATTAGCCTGTCACAGGCTGCAGCTAACACCACACCTACATGACTACACTGCTCAGTGAGGAAGTCTGTATCAGGGCCTGATAAAGTATACCTTCTGTCCATTTTTTTATCTACAGGAGGGACAGAATGAGGATTTTTTAAAATCTTTGTTGTTTGCTTCCTAAATGACTTATGCAAGGGAATAGACAACCTCCTAGACTCTGGAATATCCATCATTTCAACATAATCAGGCTTCTCTTGCTCATCCACAGCCTCTTCTAAAGGAAGCTGGAGGTCTCTGCAACCTTTTGTAAAACATAAAATGAGAAGGGGACTCAGACAGCATAGGGGAGATTCTAAAGGTCTGTCTGGAGAAATGTCCGTTCAATGGGCACGCCCAGACCTTCCCAGTCACAAACATACTGATCAAATCCCTCGCTCCTCCTGTGGTTCATAAAACCCCTAACATCATAATCCTGAACCACTGGGACTGAACTAACCATCCTTTTACCAGTTGTAGGGGTTCGACAGATCCCTGTGACAAAGACTGAACAATCTGCATGGCTTTAGTTATTTCTGCAGCAGTTGGAGAGACAATTTTGGACCCAGACCTGCTGATTTCTTCGTCTTTTGCTGGGACTGGTTCCTCTGAACCAGCCTTCCTTTGCCGAGGAAGTCTCGCCTGGTCAGAGGGCACTCCCTCTGGTCCAGTGGGTGCTGAGCCGGGGTGGCCATCTGGGTCAGCTGGACTTTGGCCTCGCTCCTGAGCCGCCCCAATCTCTTTTCCAGGTGGCTGCAGGAAAATTTTACACACCTGGCAGTCTGACAGGAGGTGGTCAGCCCCAGACAATAAACACAAGTGGTGTGTGGGTCAGCCTTACAAAGGCTTCCCCACAAACATCACAGTGTTGAAACCAGTGGCCCGGTTTTTCTTTTGGGTTTCAGACATAATGCCAGCCTAACCAACAACTTGCCCCTTTAATGGCAGTGCCAGGCAAGACACCCTTATCGGTTCCTAACCGTGTCACGGGTATTTGAAAAACCCTTTTAAAATTCAAGATTTTTAGAACCGATAAGAACGGGAACCGCACTCTAAAGCCCCAAAAACACTTTTAAAACGTTAAATTAGCAAACCGATCGGTTCAAAACCAAACCGATAATTGGATTTCCCACAGACTTTCAATATTGTACTACGGTTTACCAGATAGAGCTTTAACCGAAATGTGGTAAAATAAATACTTTTGCGGTTCAAATGAACCGAAAAATACAGCTTGAACCGAGAATGAACCGAGCTGAAGGAGCTGATCGGAGCGACTGTTCAGTGAAGCGGAGTAAAGAATCTGGCAGTTTCATTTGAAACTGTCCAGATAGAGCTTTGGCACAGCGCCCTCGCGCTCTGAACTCCAGATTCTTTGGAGTTAACTGTTTCCTCTCCGGGGCAGTTCAAGTGCTGTGGCTGACTGCAAGAAGTCCTAATATAGCAAGACTTCATGGTGTTTGAACAATGGCAGTACCAGCCAGCTCTGGCTTGACATGCTTTTGGGAACACCAAAACCCTAATATTTTCCATTTGGAGTTGTAAGTCTTTCTAGTAGCAGGTTTCCTGATAACCCTTAAAATACCCAAGACTGATTGGGAAAGGTGCAAGCTTACATATGCTAGCTCTTCAAGAGCCAGGCTTTGAGCCTGAGAGTCTGAAGGTTGGGATACAGAATCCTCCGGTGGGAAGAGGTGAGGAGATTGTGTTGTCTGGGAAGACACAAAGGCATTGTTACTGACAGTGACAACAGTAGAGGATACCAAGGCTGTCTGGCCCAATCTGGAGCCACCAGAATCACCTTGCAAGGTTGAGACCTGATCTTGATCAGGACCCTAAATATCAGAGGAAAAGGAGGAAATGCATACAGAAACCTGCTTGTCCAATTCAGTAGAAGAGCATCCTGAGGGACAGGGCCCAGAAGAGGAGGTCTGCAACAATAAAGAGGAGGTTGGTGATTGTCCAGGGCTGCAAAGAGATCTATCTCTGGAGTGCCCCATCTCTTGAAGATAGCGTGAAGAACTGGGTTCAGGGACCATTTGTGGTGGCCTTGGGAAATTCTGCTGAGAGCATCTGCTAGATTGTTGTCCTTCCCTGAGAGATGCACAGCCAGCAGGGAAGCCTGAAGGGAATATGCTAGAGACCGTACTTTCATGGCCTCTGTGCACAAGGCCGAGGACCGAGAGCCTCCCCGTTTGTTGATGTACCACATGGTTGTGGTATTGTCTGTCCTGATCTGCACCACTTTCCCTTAAACGATAGTTGAGAATGTCTGAAGTGCTAGAAAGACAGCTCTCAATTCCAGAAGATTTATGTGTAGGAGGGACTCCTGGTGAGACCAAGTTCCCTGAGCTGTAAGATGATCCAGGTGGGCTCCCCACCATAGCAGTGAAGCATATGTGGTGAGAATCACATAAGGGACCTGACTGATAAATGAGACCCTGTCGAAGATTGTCTTCCTCCAGCCACCACTGGAGGGCCTGAACTAGAGTTTGAGAGACTGGAACCAGTTTGGAGAGAGGGTCTTTTTTCTGAGATCAGTAAGATCAGAGATTAAACTGAATATTTCTCATCTGAAACCTTGCTCCCTGAACTACTGCTGTGGAAGCTGCCATGTGGCCCAGCAGCTGTAGAAAGTGTCTGGCTGGACGAGACACTAGAGGACGAAAAGAGAAAGCCAGAGTGACCAGTGACTGAACCCTCGAGAGAGGGAGAAAAGCCCTTGCCTGAATAGAATCTCTTTCCACCACTATGAAGGTGAGAAGTTGGGCTGGTTCCAGAACAGACTTTTCTAGATTTAGAATGAAGCCCAAGGATTCTAGAAGTCTTTGAGTGACCTCTAAGGCTGACTTGACTTGGTCTGAGGACTGGCCCACTAGGAGCCAATCGTCCAGGTATGGGAACAGAAGGATGCCCTGTCTCCTGAGGAATGCCACCACTACTGCAAGACACTTGGTGGACACCCTTGGAGCAGATGTTAGGCCGAAAGGCATAGCCCTGAATTGATAATGGCCTGAGGGCAACTTGAACCTGAGGTACTTTCTGTGGGAATGTCTGATAGGTATGTTGAAGTAGGCATCTTTGAGATCCAGAGAAGCTAGCCAGTCTCCTGGTCTCAGAGAGGGAAGAAATACTCCCAGAGTCACCATTTTGAATTTTGGTTTTGTCAAATGTTTGTTCAGGTACCTTAACTCTAAGATGGGTCGCCACTCCCCAGTCTTTTTTGGGGTAAGGAGGTATCTGGAATATAGTCCTTTTCCCCTGTGACAAAGAGGTACCTTCTCTACTGTTTGCAGAAGAGAGGAGACTTCTACCTCTAAGGCCTTTGTCTCTAAGGGAGAGGGAGGACTGAAAGCCCTTGCTGTCATTCTTGGGAACCTTTTTAAACTGAGAGCAAGTCCCTGGCTCACTACTTCCAGGATCCATTTGTCTGAAGTAATAGACTCCCAGGCCTGGGAGTAGTGAGCCAGCCTGCCCCCTACTGGGATTGGGGAGGCAACCCTGACTGACACCTCAGGGTGTCTGCTTGGCAGGGGGCTTAGACTGAGTGGATGATGGGGTCCTAGTCACCCCTCGTCTACCTCTTCCCCTAAAGAACCCCCTCTGCTGCAAAGAAGAGGAGGAGGCCTGAGCTTGGTAAAAAGGCCTGCCCCTGCCCCTAAACTGCTGCCTCTGAGGAGTGGTCTGTTTTTCTTTCGCTGCAGCACTCCTATAGGTGGTCCTGTATTCGTCCATCTTTTTCATGTAATTCTCTGTTTGATCCCCAAAGAGGGAATTACCAGTTACAGGAAAATCCATGGCCTTAGCCTGGATATCCTTTGAGAGGTTGGTACACCTAAGCCAAGCAAATCTCCTCATGGAGATGGATGTAGCCATGACCCTGGAATGAACATTATTTGAGTCTACAGCAGCGTGGAATTGCACTTTAGATGCCTCAATACCATTTGCAGCCACCTGCTCCAGCTCCTTGGCTAGCTGGTGGGGGGGACATTCCTAGCCAGTTCCAGAGCCATATCCCACATAGATTTCTGGTACCTGACTGTATATGCCATGTAGTTAGATTGTCTGAGTCCCACAGGATGCCAAGTACTGTTTTTTTTTTTTTTTGCCATGGCATCCACTTTTCCGGAATCCTTGTTTGGGGAGAGATGCCAGGGGAATATTAGCCTTGCCACAGGCTGCAGCTTGTACTACCCCAGCATGACTGCTGTGATTAGTAAGGAATTCCGTCCCAGGACCTGACAAAGTATACCTCCTGTCCATTCTTTTTTCCGCAGGAGGAACGGATGTAGGAAATTGTAAAATCTTTTGTGTCTGCTTCCCCAACGATTTGTGTAGGGGATATACACCCTTTTTGACTCTGGCACATCCATCATTTCCAAGTAGTCAGGTTCTTCCTGATCCTGTTCAGCCTCTTCCAAAGGAAGCTGAAGAGTCTCAGCCACTTTCTTGTAAAACAGAAAATGGGATGGGTACTCGGAAAGCCTGTGAGGAAAAGCATGAGAAGGCCTGTCTGGGGAGATGTCAGGCTCTACCAGCCCATCTAGGCCTTCATCCTCTTCTTCATAGTCTTCATCCTCCTCCCAATTGCCCTCATAGTATGCCTCAGGCTTTATATCTGAAGCAGCTATTTCTGACCGAACCGATCGGCTTTGAACCGACACTGGTTCAGTCAGAACCGGGCAAACCGATTGAACTATGGAAATCGCTTTTGCTGTCTCCTCAGCAGTTGGACCATGGGAAGTTGGATCCGAACTGACTGTTTTTTTTTTTCTATTAGCCGGAACCGATTCCGCAGAATCGGCTCTCCGTTTGCCCGAGGAGGTATCGCCCAGGTCAGTGGACACCTCCTCAGTTTCGGTCACAGCCGAACCAGGCTGGCCATCCGGGTCAACGGACTTCTCGGCCTCCCTCTCCCTTAGCCTACTCAAACGTTTTTCCAGAGTGGCTTTGGGAAAGTTCTTGCAGATTTGGCAGTCTTCTTTGAGGTGGTCAAACACCAGACAGTACACACACAGACGAGGTGAGGGTCGGCCTTAGCAAAGGCCTCCTTACACTCGGTACAGTGCTGAAACCCAGTGAGTCTGGTTTTCTTTTTGGGTTTCTCAGACATGCTTTCAGTATCAGAAGTCACCCTATACAGCGGTTAAGTCAGGCAACTACCAACTTATCGGTTCCAACCGTGTCACGGGTCAGTTAAAAAAAAATCCCAAAATATCGGATTTTTTTAGGAACCAGTAAGCACCAGAAAACCACACACAATTATAGAAGTTTCGATTCTGAACCAGACCGACCAGCAAAAAACCGAAGTTAAAAAAATTTCTTAACAAAAAACACTAAAATAACCACTACCTAATACTACCACTTACTGGTACCGAGACAGAGGTAAGAATACCAAAATACTGAAGCAGCGGTTTGAAAAAAATGACAGATTCAAGCTATTACCGAACCGAAGCGCAGGAGAGATCGCCGGAGCGACTTCACATTTAGGCAGAGTAAGAAATCTGACAGTTACACTTCAGAGTACCACAGACAGAGGTTTGAAAACCGAGCTCGAGCTCAATGTTCTATGACTTTGCATAGAGTTAACCCGTTACTGTCTGGAGCAGTTCAAGTGCTGGGACTAACTGCATATAGTCAGAATACAGCAAGAAAACTTGTTTGAAATAGACCTTTTTGCTTCCCACCAAAATCACCAGTTACCTCTTTATTGCTGCAGGGCCCCAGTGAAGGGGACAGTTCCAGTGGATGCCCTGATTGTGGACTGGACAGGCAGGTACCTCAATGCCTTTCCTCCTTTTCCTCTGATACTCAGGGTGCTCATCAAGCTCTGGTCATAACCAGCTCCGATGATTCTGGTAGCCCCGGACTTGGCAAGACAGCCTTGGTACTCCGTGCTGCTCTCAATGTCTGAGCATACCGATTCACCTCCCTCAGAGGTACAATCTACTGATTTCTTTTCAGGGGAAGGTAATGTACCCCAATTTCAGGTCTCCCAAGCTCAAGGCCTGGCTTTAGAGGACTTAGAATATGAAGATTGCCAATTTTCTGAAGCAGTTTTAGAAGTCCTTAAGGGTTACAGGAAGCCTTCCCCCAAGAAAACCTGTGCCTCGAAATAGAAAAGATTTTCCATTTGGTGCAGTGACGGGTATAGTCCCAGCCCAGGCCGGGATCCCAACCCTTCTTGATTATTTGTCTCACCTGCACTCCCTGGGGTTGCAGCACTCAGCTCTGAAGGTGCACCTGGCTTCAGTTTCAGCATATCTTTCAGCTAGAAAGGATATGTCCCTGGCATCAAACCCTGTATTCAAAAGATTCTTTAAAGGGCTCTCTCATTTGTTTCCCCCCTCACAGGGAACCAGTGCCAACATGGGACCTTAATATTTGCATTGCCCAGCTTATGCTTCTGCCCTTTGAGCCTATGGCATCTGCAGAGCTTAAATTTCTTACCTGGAAGGTAGTTTTTGTAGTAGCAGTCACTTCTGCCAGAAGGATAAGTGAGCTACAGGTCCTCTGTGTGGAAAAGGACTATGTTTCTTTCCACAGGGACAAGGTATCATTGAGAACTAATAGGAAGTTCCTCGCCAAGGTAGTTTCTGACTTCCATTTGAACTAGTTTATAACATTGCCAGTTTTCTTTAGTGAACACTTTAGCTCAGGTGAGCGTAGATTGCACAGCTTGGATGTAAAAAGAGCATTGAGTTATTACTTGACTCATACCAAAGATCATAGGCAGGACAGACGACAACTGTTCCTCACCTATGGGGAAGTAGGTAAAGGTACTCCTGCTTCAAAGAGGACTGTCTCTTGATGGATAGCCAGTGTATTCAGTTTTGCTACTCAAAGGCAGGCAAGGTTCCTTCCTCTGGTCTCAGGGCTCACTCTACAAGGGGCACAGCTGCCACTATTGCAGCTGCCCAAGAGGTACCTCTAATGGAAATATGTAAAGCAGCTACCTGGAGGTCAGTCCACATCTTCACTAGGCATTATAGCCTGGACACCCAGTCCAGGAGTGATACCAGATTTGGCACAGCAGTCTTTTTCCTAAATAGATTCTGGCCCACCTCCTTGAGGTACTGCTGTATAGTCTGCAAGAGTAATAATATTAGTGGATTCCTGGAGTTAGAAGAAAAAATTACTCACCTGTAGTGATCTTGTTTCTTCCAAAGGGATCCACTAATAATATTACTCCCTGCCCTTGCCTCCTTTTTCAGACTCGGTAACAAGAAAACTCCTCTGCACAGCTGATGATATATAATTCGAGTGGCATGCCACCTGCTGGCACCTTCTAGTAATGTCTTAACTTGTAGGTTCTTTCTAAAGGCATATCTGACTTCAGGAAAAAAAAGGGGACATTTGTTTATACTAGTCCTTTGGTTAATGTTGTTGTTTGCCCAGTTGGGCATTATTTTTCTATAATTATTTAAATAGTGATTCACATGTTGTTATGGCCTCTTTGCAGGCTTCTAAGAAATCGGAGGTAGAAAGTAGGCAGTTGTCACTGGGCAGTTTGAAAATAAATGCATGAGCTGAACATTCCTTGATTAGCATAGCATTCTATTCTCTCTGGGGCAGTGCTGGCTTAAGGGAGCACTGCAAGAGTAATAATAATAATATTAGTGGATCCCTTTGGAAGAAACAAGATTACTACAGATGAGTAATTTTTTCTTCTAGCATCTCAGCCTTTTGCGGATGCTCTTGTGGTGCTTGCAGAGAACGATAAAGATGTTCTCCCTCAGGGATCCACAGCATGGCCTGTAAATAAGGAATCTCACAAGACTGACACTTTGGGGAAACAGACATGCGTAGTATAATCCTTGAGTATGCATATTGCTAGTTACCAGGGCCATTACTCTCAGTACAAGTAAACCCTATGGAACACGCCCAAATCACTGGTCGAGAACCTCCCAAAATCTGACGCTAATGTGGAGGTACTTCAGACCATCACCAGGGGCATAAAGTCCAATAATCAACAGCTGAAAGCTTCTATGGACACCTATGGCACTGCCTCTAGGATCTGTATACGGCAACACTCCTGGCTCGGAACATTAGGTTTCTCAACCGATGCTCAGCAGAAGGTGATGAACGTTTCCTTTTAGCAGTGCTTATCTGTTTGGCCCTCAAGTTGAACAAGCACTGGAGGCCGCTCAGAAAATCACGACTGTCATTAAAACAGAAAGGCCAGCTCCTTCAGCCTCTGAGAGGAGCAGGAGCCACTGTCAGTTTTGTAACAGGCAGTCCTTTCGAGGTAAAGGCAGAGGAACCTTTAATAAAAATCAAACTCCTCAGCTGCAAAAGAAAATGCAGCAAAAGTCACAAGGTCCAAAAGCACCTAATGCCATCCTTTGAAGATCTGACCCAGGTCCCACCTCAGCTGCCCGAGGTAGATACCTCTACGGCAGTAGGGGGGCATCTGACTCAGTTTTACAACCAGTGGAAGTCCATTGCAATGGACAAATAAATGGGTCCTCAGGATTGTCTGGGAGGGATACTCAATTTCGGGGCAATTTCCCCCAGATCTTCCACCCAAGCGACAACACAGCCTGTCCACCGCACAGTCAGACCTTCTTACTTCCAAGATGCAGGGCTTCCAAAGTAACAGGGCAGTAGAGGTTGTTCCGCTGGCAGAACGGAATACAGGTTTCTACTCCCATTAGTTTCTGGTTCCAAAGAAAATGGGCAGCATGCGTCCAATTCTTGACTTCAGAAAGTTGAATAAGTACCTGTTCAGGGAGACTTTCAAGATGACCTCCCTAGGAACGCTGCTACCACTGATTCATCAGTTTGACTGCCTGGCGTCTCTGGATATGCAGGACACCTACCAGCATGTCGCGGTACACCCAAGTCGCCAAAGGTATCTCCACTTCATGGCCCTGGGTCAATACTACCAGTTCAGAGTCCTGCCCTTATTGGGCTATCCTTGGCGCCTTGAGTCTTTACAAAGTGCTTGACCGTTCTTGCAGCGCATCTCAGAAAACTCGGCATTCAGGTCTTCGCTTACCTGGATGATTGCCTCCTAGCTAGCCCATACAGGCAGGAGACGAAGGAATTAGTCGCCACAGCTTCTCAGTTCCATGGGAGTTATTTTGAACCTGGAAAAATTCCAGCTTCAACCCTCCCAGCATCTCCTCTTCATAGGAGCCATCCTGGACACCTCCAGGGTGAGGGCCTAACGTCCGGAGGACAAAAGAAACTACATTCTCCAGATGACTTGGTACATCAGGGAGAACAACACTGTTCAAGCCCTCTCAATGCAGCGAATGTTGTGCCTCGTGGCATTGTCCGTCTTCATGGTGCCTGTGGCTCGGCTGCACATGAGGACCACACAATGGATGTTCAGCACGCAATTGTCACAACCACACACCCGCAGTCCTTCCACATAAAAGTGACAGAGCATCTGACAAGGTTACTTGCATGGTGGACACAGGTAGACAAGCTTCTGCAAGGTCTACCCTTTGCCCCACTGGAACCTCAGATCTTCATCATTACAGATGCATCTCTAATCGGTTGAGGAGCTCACTGTCAAGATCTCCACACTTAGAGAGTGCGGAGCCAGGATGGGTCTCATCTACACATAAATGTCTTGGAGATGAGAGCTGTCTTATATGCTGTCGGAGCCCTGAAGGATGACCTCTGCCACAAAGTAATTCTCCTTCAGGCAGACGACAAGGTTGTGATGTATAATGTCAACAAGCAGGGTGGAGCGCACTCCTATCCGCTGTGCAGTTAGGTCATGAGGGTGTGGGAGTGGTATCTCGAACACAGTGCATTAATTCAGGCAGTTTACCTGCCAGGAATTCAGAACTACCTAGCGGATCGCTTCATTGGACGGAGACAGAACCACACAAATGGTTGCTCGTACCAGAAATTGTGCAGTCACTATTCGACAAGGGGGGCAGTCCAGACCTGGATCTTTTTGTGTCCCCAGTCAATGCAAAACTGCCTGTATTCTGTTTCAGAAATCTAGAACCTGGCATTTTCTGTCGGGTTGCATTCAGACTGCGGTGGACAAACTTCTGTATGTATTTCCTCCTCTTCCATTAGTTCAGAGGATGCTACTCAAATTGGAGGCATGGGGGCAGGATGATTCTCATCGCCCCATACTGGCCTCTGCAGATATGGTTTCCCTTGATCAGCAGATTGTCAGAGGTCCCTCCGGGACAACTTCCTCTACGAACAGACCTCTTGACACGGGCCGGTGGTCCATCCCAACCTGCACTCTTCATCTCCATGCCTGGTTCCTGAGGAGATAGAGGTGGGTAGGTTTAAGGTTTCTCAGAGAATCTCAGAAGTCCACTTAGCAGCGCGTAAACCTTCCACTAAGAAGACTTACATGGCTAAATGGAAGCGCTTCTCTATTTGGTGCATAAAATCCCTTCTGGACCCATTTTGTTGCCCACTAGGTAGGGTACTGGAGTACCTCTTAGACCTGTCAAATGCAGTACTGCAATAGTTGTCTGTGAAGGTACACATCTGCGCAATTTCTGTGTAGTATGAGCCAGTCCAGAGCATGACGCTGGCTCAGTTGTCGCTAGTCAAGGGATTCCCTAAAGGTATCCTGCACACTAGACCTGCCGTCAGGAAACCAGTGGCCGCGTGGGATATTAACCTTGTGCTAGATATGCTCACCCGTAAACCTTTTGAGCTTCTAGCCACCTGAAGTTTCTGACCTGAAAGACATACGAACATATGAACATACGAATGTGCCTGCAGAAACACACCACCCAGTCTATCTTAAGTCTACCCGAATGTGCAGCTAGCACCCCTAATTTGCAGCTGCCCTAAACCCCCTCCCATTTGTCATCCCACTGCCACCCCCAGCCTCACTCTTCCCTGTCCCATGCCCCTTTGAAGTTCACAGATTTACATGATACCACCCATTCTAGTAGGGCGTTCCATTTTGCTACCACCCTCTCTCTGAAAGTGTCTCCTCATTTCCTTCCTAAATCTTCCCCCTTTATTCTTAGCCCATGCCCCCTTTTGACCATCCACCTGCTTAACTTAAAGATCCCATCTGACCCATCCTTATTGATTCCCCTCAGATACTTGAATGTCTCCATCATGTCCCCCCATCCCTTTTGTCCTCCAGGGTATACATATTCAGGTCTCTCAGCCTGCTGTCATAGTCTGTCCCTTCCATTCCACATATCATCTTTGTTGCCCTCCTCTGCACCCCCTCCAGTAGCCTGATATCACGCTTTAGGTACGGTCTCTAAAATTGCACATAATGTTCTATGTGTGGCTTTACCAGCGACCCTTTAGAGGGGCAAGATCACCTCTGTTCGCCCGGACAAAAAAAAATCTCGCTATGCACCCCAGCACTTTGATCACTTTTGCAGCCGCTCTCCTGCACTGGGCAGTGTTGTCCATGGTCTCTGTTATCATTACCCCTGGGTCCTTCTCCTTCTCAGTGATCACCAACTTAACCCCTCCCAGCCAGTATTCTCTCCTTGGGTTCTTCACCCCAAAGTGCATAACCTTATACTTCTTTGCATTGAACCCCAGCTGCCACCTCTCTGACCACTCCTTTAGGTTGCTTAGGACCCCCTGCAGCTGCTTCCATCCCTCTTCTCCATTCACCACTGCTCCGATTTTGGTGTTGTCAGTGAACAGACTTATCTTGCTTACCACCCCATGTGCAATGTCTGATATGAAGAGCCCAGACAATACTGGCCTCAACACAGAGCCCTGTAACACCCCACTCGTCACTGGCCTCGGAGTCGAGAGCTTCCCTCTCACCACCACCCATTGCAGCCTCCCACTCAGCCAGCTTGTAATCCAGTTCATCATTTTTGTCCCTATCCCTACACCAGTTAGCTTCCCCCTAAGCCGTCCATGAGGCACAGAATTGAAGGCCTTGCTGAAGTCCAAGTAAAGAACATCCACCGCATGACCCTTATCCAGCTCACCTGTCACCCAGTCATAATATTGAATCAGGTTGGTTTGACAAGACTTCCCTGAAACAAACCCATGCTGCCTCACATCCTGGAGGCCATTGTCCTCCAGGTACGACACCAGTCTTTCCTTTAGTATTGTCTTCATGATTTTGCCACTATGGCGGTGAGATTTACCAGGCAATAATTACCCGGATCATCCCTTGGTCTGCTCTTGTGTAATGGTACTACATGTGCCATCCTCTAGTCCAGTGGCACACATCCCGACTCCAGTGAGGTGCTGTACAGATCCGCCAGCGGCTCTGCCAACACCTCCGCTATCTACCTCAGCACCCTGGGGTGGATACCATCCAGCCCTGGTGCCTTGTCTACCTTCAGTGCCCTCAGTCCCTCTAGGACTCTACTTGCCTCAATTCTTCCATCTGTTGCCTCCTCTCCCCGTCCCCACCCTCCCAGCCCATGGTGGTAGCGGTCCCCCCTTTCCTTCCATGAACACTGAGCAAAAGTATTCATTCAGTGCTTCTCCCTGCTCCTTGCCCTTTTCCGTCCACTCCCCAACCCTTCTTATCCTCACTATTGTCTCCTTGCACTTCCTTTTCTCCCTGATGTATCTGAAAAAGTCTTTCTCACCCCGTTAATTCCATGTGCTAATCTCAGGTCCCTCTGGGCCTTGGCTTCTCTCACTTTTCTGGTCACCTCCCTGGCCCATATTGCATACTCCTCCCTGTCCACTTCCTTCCCCTTCCTTCTATACCTCTGGTGCGCCTCTCATTTTGCTGTCACCACCTCCACTACCTTGCTGTTCAACCAGCATGGTTTTCTTGCTCTGCTCCTCTTACTCTGTGTCTTGGTGCAGGCTTCTGTTGCCTCTGTAATCCCCCATTTAATAATATCCCATTTCTGCTCTGCATCCATCTCCTGCCTTATGCCCTCTAGTTTCCCTTTCAGTACTTCCTGCATCCTCCCAGAGTCTGCCCCCCTGAAGTTTACCTCCTGAGTAACTGATTTCTCTGTCTCCTCACACATCGTGATATTAAACCACACTGTTTGGTGATCTGTCGTCTATTGGGTCCTCCATCTTTATTTCTCTTACTGCCTCCCCATTCGACAACACCAAATCTAAAGTGTTCTTTAGCCGAGTAGGTACACTAACCAACTGTGTCAGGAGACCCTCCTGGATTGCATCCAGGAGCACTTGCTCCCTAGCACTGGAGGTGGCCGGAATGCTCCAGTCAACCCCCGGCAAGTTGAAGTCCCCCACGATGACCACCATCCCTTTCCTACATACCTTTCTGATTTGTCCTGCTAATTCTCTGTCAAGCTCCTCAAACTGGGATAGTGGCCTGTATGCCACCGCAAACCTCAGTTTCCTGCTCCTTGAGTCTAGGAGCTGCAGCCAGATTGCCTCTGTTCTCCTTTCTTCACCCTCGTCCCTTGTGCATTTGATCCCGTCCCTCACATAGACTGCCACCTCACCGCCCCTCCTTTCCTTACGGTCCTTCCTGTATACTTTGTATCCTGGGATTGCCAGATCTCAGTCCCGGTGCTCAGTTGCCCACGTTTCTGTGACAGCTGCAGTATCCACCCTCCACACTGCTAGAGTGCCTGTAGCTCAGCAGATTTGTTGCCTAAGCTGCTTGCATTCAGCGAGACCACCCTCCATCCTGCCCCCTTCCCTTTGTTGGCCTCCATTTCCTTCCTTCCACTACTATTTTTCGGCCACCCCGAGTTCTTCCCTGCTAGCCTGAGGGGTAGGCTGTGACTCCACTCTGTTGGATCCCTGCTGTCCACTTGCCACACCCCCCCCCCATCTAATTTAAATCCACCTTTGTCGGAATGTACCTCCCCGGTCTTTGCTTTAATACCTCCTTCCCCTCCCCACTCAAGTGCAGCCTATCCCTTGCAAATATATTATTATCCCAAGCACTGCCCCAGCCACCCACAACCCCATATCCCTTAGTTTGACACCATTCTACCAACCATGTGTTCAACTCCCTAATCCTCTCCTTTCTCACTGTGCTTGCACAGGATACTGGGAGCACTTCAGAGAATGCCACAGATTCCCTAGTCTCTTTGTACAACCTTCCCACTTCTTCAGTCCTCTCCTTTGTTACCTCCAAAATTTCCCCCGCTAGGTCATTTGTCCCCACATGTACCACAATGTGTGGTTTCCTCCTATCCCTCCTTACGCACCTTAGGATTGCCTGTCCTGCTTTGTCTGCCTTTAATCCTGGTATGGACTCCACCCATATCTGACTGTGCCTCTCCCCCTTGCTGCCCCATCTGATCCTCTTGAGTATGGAGTCCCCAACACTAGTACACCTCCCTCCTCTTTCCTTGTACCCGTCGCTACCAGCCCACCCAGGTTCTTATTTCTGGGGCCACTCAAGATGGTGCTTTTACAGTGTGTCCCAGTGTCTTCCCCCCGCCCTTCTCAATTGACTCCTCCTCCTGTTTGACTGCCAACCTTCCATGCCCTCCTCATGTCTCCAAGTATTATCACTCCCCCTGCCATGCCATGCTCAGTCTCTCCACTAGTAATGCCCCTCTCTCCCTTCTCTTTGTGAGTATTATCCCTTTTGCAATCTCCTCCTGCGTCCTCTTTCCCATGTGTTGCTAGTACAGCAAACATGTCCCCTCCTCCCTTTGCCTTATTGTGTTTCTCCTCCTCCCTACTGCTGCTCCTCTTTTTCTAGATCCTACTAAAGTCCACCCTTCATCAACTGGCTTCCTGTCTACTGTGCCTCCTCCCCCTGACCTCTCCCTTGCCCCACTGTTCCTTCTCTGTGATGCCCCCACAGTACTCTCAGATGTCAACCCTCCTACTGACGCAATCCTCCCCTCCTCCCTGACTGCCTTCTTGGTGGCCATTACTTCTGCTCATAGGGTTTTTGAAATCCATGCCTTGGTCACAGACCCTCTATATACTGTCTTTCACAAGGACACGATGGTACGTCGTATTCTCCCTAAATTCCTGCCCAAGGTGGTTTCGGACTTTCACCTTAATCTGTCCTTGGTTCTCCCTGATTATTTTGCCAACTTCCAGAATGAAGGGGAACGCATTCTTCACTCTCTGAATGTCAAGAGAGCTTTACAGTTCTACATCGACAGAACGAAAGAGATTCGCAAATCCAAGCAACTCTTTCTATCGTTCAGCATGGCCCGGCTGGGTCAGCCTGTTGCCATCAGATGCATTTCTGCATGGTTAGTGGCCTGCCTCCGCCATCGCTACTCGATGGCGCAAGTAAAATTGGAAGGCTGGGTTTACGCCCACTCTACCAGAGCGGTTGTGGCAGAGATTCGTAACCTGCCAATTGCAGACATTTACTAGGTAGCTACTTGGAGCTCGATGCATACCTTTGTGAAGCACTGTGCTCTGGATGTCCATGCCAAACAGCATACTTCCTTTGGCAGGACAGTCCTTAATGGACTATTGTCCTGAGTGAGGTCTGTCTCCTGCCGCTCTGCTTGGGGGTATTGGTTCTTAGCTTGGTACTCTTCCAATAGTGTGAATAAATGGTGAAGACTTTTAGTCCAGGAAGATATAGAAATTACGTACCTACCGTAATTCTTGATCTTCTTGGACAAAGTCTTCATTCATTCACATGCCCACCCACCATCCCCCGAGTGCAGTCATTCTGTTTCTGGTCTTCACTCCCTCATTGGTCGGGGCTGTGAAGACATTGTTGAGTTGACCCTTCTTAAATGGGTCATCCGGGCTATCTTATGCCCAGATTAGAGTAGGTGTTCCCTAGGTTAGTTTACGCTGCACCTCCTCAGTCAAAAAAGTACTGAGGTGGTTCAGTGGTCGACATCAAGATAGCCTATACAGGCGTGAGCCAGTCTCACTGTGCTGCGCATGCGTGGTCCTATCTTGGCACTGGCCTTCCTGAAGATTTTTGGCTCCCACTGGGTCCTAGCGCCTCCGGCGTAGTCCCCAATAGTATGAATGAATGGTGAAGACTTCGTCCAAGAAGATCAAGAATTACATTAGGTACATAATTTCCATTTCTAGGGACATGGATATGTTGTTCATCCACACTCATTGGCAGTATCCTTGCCGCTTTAAATCTTGCCGGAAGGTCTTCAAGCTTGCTCCTCCCACCCACCCGGGTGGTATAACTCTCGGCTCCGCCCCATGACGCCAGATCTTCCTTACCGCTTGGAAGCTCAGGTTCCCTCCTTAACGGGTCCCTCGGCCGGTCCCTCCTCCTCCAAGCCTGCCCAGTAGCGGGGCTGAGGGGTGTCGCCCCATCCCCGTCACCATCCCTGGGTCCCCGTGGGGACGGCTCGCACTCTCTTCCACCTGGTCCGCTGTTACCACGGACAGGTGGGTCTTGGAGGTGGTGGGAAGAGGCCTGCCTCTGGACTCGGCAGGCACCACCCTTCAGAGCCGCCGCCTCGGGGCTTCGGGATCCCCAGCCTTCACTGGCGCTCGCCGAGCCGATATCGCCGCCTCCCTCCAGAAGGAGGTGGTAAGAGAGGTGGTGGACCCTCCTTCAGACCCAGGGTTTGTGTCCAGGCCTTCCTGGTTCCGAAGCAGACGGGGGGCTGGCGCCCATTCTCGAACCTACCGACCTAAACAAGTTCCTAAGGTCTCGAACCTTCAGGATGGTCACTCTGGCTCAGATAATACCATCCTTGGAACGCGGCGTGGTTCTGCTCTCTGGACTTGCAGGACGCGCCACGCCCCTATCCGTCTGGCCTCACCAGAGATTCCTTCGCTTCGAGCGGAAGGATCTCTTCGAGTTCCAAGCCATGCCCTTCGGCTTGTCTCCAGCTCCCAGGGTCTTCACCAAATGCATGGCAGTGGTGACAGCATTCCTGCGGGGCGCCGAGGGGTCCGGTGTACCCTTACCTGGACGACTGGCTGATAGCAGCTCCTCCAGGAAGGAGGCGGAGTGGTCCAGAGATCTGGCCCTCCAGGTCTGCTCTCAACTGGGCCTCCTTATCAACGAGGCCAAGTCGAACTCGAGCGAAGCAGGTGATTCTATTCATCGGGCGCCTCGATCTCTTGAGCCAGAGAAGCGGCTCCAGGCGGACAGGGCCGAGGTTCTTTCCTCCTTTGCCCGATCATTTCTGGTTGGGCAATTGCGCCCTGCCCGGGACTTCCTGCGCCTCCTGGGTCTCATGGCGGCCTGCACCAGCGTGGTCCGTTGGGCCCGCTGGAACATGCGTCCCCTTCAGTGGGGACTGGCCAGCCAGTGGTCACAACGCTGCGATCCCTTGGACCAGCTTGTGTCGGTGACACAGGGAGGCCGTGAACGCCTCCAGTGGTGGACTGCTCCAGATCATTTGCAGGAGGGCATCCTCATTGCCCCGAGCCGACGGTCTCTCTGTCGACCGATGCCTCTCTGATGGGTTGGGGTGCCCATCTGGGGGAACACCGGGCTCATGGCCTCTGGTCCCCGCGGGAGTCCCGATGCCACATCAACCTGCTGGAGCTCCGAGCGGTCCGCCTAGCTCTCACCGCCTTTGCTCCGTTCCTCCGGGGTCAAGTGGTCCGAGTCCAGACGGACAATACCACGACCATGTACTATCTAAACCGCCAGGGCGGGACGCGCTCCATGCTTCTATGCAAGGAAGCTCTCCGCATTTGGTCACTCGTGCGCAGCCTGGAGGCGGATCTCCTAGCCATTCACGTGGCAGGAGCCTCCAACACCCTGGCCGATGCCCTGAGCCGGATAGGGGCTGCATCCCACGAGTGGTCTCTCCTGCCGGAGGTAGTACAGCATCTGTTCTCCCTTTGGGGCACACCTCAGGTGGACCTGTTTGCCTCCATGGAGAACGCGAAGCTGAGTCTGTTCCATGCCCGCCCCCCTCAGCAGGGCTCGCTGCATGGGGATGCCTTCTCGAGGCAGTGGACCCCGGGCCTCTTTTATGCCTTTCCCCCATTTCCCTTGATCCACAAGGTGCTTCTCAAGGCGAGGAGGACAAGGCGCAGGTGATTCTGATAGCCCCAGACTGGCCTCGCCAGTTCTGGTACCCAGATCTCCTCAGTCTCAGCTCCAGGACTCGCGGCAGCTTCCAGCTCGCCTGGACCTGCTCTCAGTCAATCAGGGAAGGTGTTCCATCCGGACCTTCAATCCTGCACCTGACGGCCTGGTTCCTGAGCTGCCAGAGTTCCAGGCCTTGGTCTTTCCGGCGAGGTCCTCAATGTAGTTGAGGCGTCCGTAAGGAGTCGACCAGAAAATGCTATGCCTTCAAATGGAAAAGGTTTTCCATTTGGTGTCAGGGCAAGGGCTTGGACCCTTCCTCCTGTTCCTTGGCAAGCATCTTGGACTATTTATGGTCCCTTTCTAGTCAAGGGCTTGGGTCGCTGACCCTAAGGGTGCACCTGGCAGCCATCTCTGCTTGCAGGCGCCCGGGCAGGAAGCAGTCGATGGCGCAGGAGAAGGTGGTCTGGCGCTTTTTCAAAGGCCTTGATCACATTTCCTCCAGTGGAACCCCACCTCCGTGGATCTACTGCTGGTACTGGCAAAGCTCATGGGCGTTTCATTCAACCTATGCACAGGTGTGCTTTCTCTCACCTGTCGTGGAAGACCGCCTTCTTGGTGGCTATCACGTCAGCCAGAAGGATGGGAGAGCTCCAGGCGCTTTCCATCGAGTCTCCTTACCTGGTCTTCCACAGGGACAGAGTTGTCCTGCGCCCCACCCGAAATTCCTTCCGAAGGTGGTGTCGGAGTTTCACCTTAACCAGGTGTTGACTCTGCGGTGTTCTACCCCCAATCACACCTCGGAGGCGAATATAGGCTCCATACTCTGGACCCTAGAGGCTCGCTTATTATAAGGGCGCCTGGCTGAAGTCGGGGAGAGGTTCGCCAGCTGTTTGTCACCTACGCTGAAGCCGCATCTGGCAGACCTGCAGCCAAGCGGACGATAAGCAGGTGGGTAACCTCCTGCATAGATCTCTGCTATGTTGGCGGGCATGGAGCCTCCCAGAGGATAAGAGCTCATTCTACCCGCCATACTGCTGCAACGGTGGCTGCTTCCAGGGACGTCCCTATCCAGGAAATCTGCAGGGCTGCTACCTGGAAGTCAGCAAACACCTTCATTACCCACTACCACATCGACCTTGAGTCACGCCGGGATGCTGGTTTTGGGGCCTCGGTTCTCCAGTCTCTCTTCCCAAGTAAGTATATGGGGTGTGCGTCTTGCCCTCCTCCCGGAGAACTGCTAGGAGTCTGCCAATGAGTGTGGATGAACAACATATCCATGTCCCTAGAACAAGGTTACTCACCTGTAACAGGAGTTCTAGGAATGGTATATGTTGTTCATCCACACGACCCACCCGACCTCCCCGGCTTCGACGCACAACCTGAGCTTCCAGCGGGCCAGATCTGGCGTCATGGGGCGGAGCCGAGAGTTATACCACCCGGGTGGGTGGGAGGAGCAAGCTTGAAGACCTTCCGGCAAGATTTAAAGCGGCAAGGATACTGCCAATGAGTGTGGATGAACAACATATACCATTCCTAGAACTCCTGTTACAGGTGAGTAACCTGTATTTATCGACGCTCCGCATGACTATACCAGAAAGCCCAAGCACCTTAGTGTCCTCACCCCGGACCGGGAGTCCAGGCAGCTGGATTACCTGGATAAACGTGTGTTCACATCTACCGCCCCGGCTATCAGGGCCCTGAATTATCTGTCCCACATGATCCACTATCAGAATGTCCTGTGGGACCAAACCAGGGACCTGGTGCAGACCTTGCTAGAGGACATCACTAAGATACAGCTCGCCCAACTCTTCAGGTCGGGCTCAGACATTGGCAATCTCGTTTTCAGGGCTGCTTATGATGTAGTGGATGCCTCCGGGCGCATGGCAGCTGCTGTAGTCTTTCTGCGGTGCCATTCATGGCACTGGGTATCCGGCTTTGCCTCAGATGTGAAATTCAACATTTTGGTAGCCCCCTTGGGGCTTGGTCCTTTTCCAGGGGGTTGTCTCTCCACAGTTCATTTGCCATTCTGGTGGACTGTGGTTCCTCTATGGAGGCACCCACAGTGGAGACCTAGGAGGATGCTGGGAACCTCCACAAAGGAGACCCACAGGAGGATGGCACATGACCCCACAGGGGACAGAAACAACTCCTGGTGGGGTCTCGGTCGTTAGGGGGATAGAACGGGGGGAGAGGGAGGTAAGGTGCCTGCCCGGCACCATGGCTTGGAGGGACAGGAAGCGAATCCTCAGGATTATGGGAGCAGCTGCACAGGGGAGGGAGCTGGATGTCATTGTCCACCTAGGGATAAATGACCTGGCTGGGAATGGGATCAGAGCAGTGCAGCAGGAGTTAGGGAGAGGCCTTAGACAAATAGCACGCACAGTAACTTTCTCAGATGTGCTGCCTGTCTATGTCATGGGTGAGGCTAGGGTACTCCGCACCATGGGATTCAATGACTGGTTGAAAAACTGGTGTGGAGCTGAGGGATTTGGGTTCATTGGGGACTGGGGGGTCCACCTGAAGGGATACAGGCCTATACTAGCATGATGGTCTGCTTCTGTCTTGGAGGGGAACCAGGATCCTAGGTGATAGGTTTAAATGCTTCATTGGGAAGCATTTAAACTAGCCAATGGGGGGGGCACTGAAGAGAAGCAGGGAAATCCCAACCCCCCCCCCACACACACACACACACCAAACATGGTAGTTAGTGAAGTACATACAAAGGTAGAGAAGTCGATAGGGAGCAGGACGGAGTAAATCCGTAAAAAGACAAAGGCAGTAAGGATAGGGATGGGCCTAAAAGGGGTAAGGCCATCAAAACATGGAGAGCGATGAGTACCATTGCCCATAGTCTGTGTAACAAGCTCCCTGAACTAGTGGCCTTGATGGAAGAGAGACGCCTGGATACCGTGGCAGTCACAGAAACATGGTACACAGGGAACCATGACTGGATGTCAGCATACCAGGGTACACAATCTACAGGAGGGACAGGGAGAGTAAAAGACGAGGAGGAGTAGCTCTCTACGTAAGGGAAGGAATCAAAGCAACAGAACTAAAGAGTAAACTTGGAAGGGAGGAGGCACTATGGGTCACCCTGGAGACAGGAAATGGCACCATAATCTGCACAGGGTTGTTTCAAACATCATGAAGTCTTGCTGTATTCTGACATCATGCAGTTAGCCCCAGCACTTGAACTGCTCTGGAGAGGAAAGAGTTAACTGTATGCCAGAGCATAGAACGTTGAGCTCGAGCTTGGTTCAGACCTCTGTCTGCTGCACTTTGAAGTGTAACCGTCAGATTCTTTACTCCACCTAACTGAACAGTCGCTCCAGAGATCTCTCCATCGCTTTCAGTTCAGTAACAGTAAAACGTCAGTTTTATAACGCTTATTTCTTATTTTACTTCGGTTCAGATCCCTGTCTGTGGTACTGTAAGTGCTTAGGTAGTGGACTGAGTGTTATTCTGTGTGTGGGAATTGTAAAAAAGGTTTTCAATCAGTTCGGCTGAACCGATTACCTGGTTTACTTTAATTAAATTTTGTTTTTTCACTGTTTAGTTTGAGGTACCGGTCCTTATCGGTTCTAAAACAAAAAAAAAAAATTGTTTCTGACTTTTTTTTCCAATAACCGTAACACTGTTAGGAACTGATAAGGGGGTCTTGCCTGGCTTTTGCCGATTAAAGGGTAAGTGTTAGGATGGCTACGTCTGAGAAACCCAAAAGAAAAACCCGGCCCACTGGGTTTCAGCACTGCAGTGAGTGTGGGGAAGCCTTTGCTGAGACTTATCCCCACACCACCTGTGTTTACTGTCTGGGTTTTGACCACCTTGATTCAGGCTGCCAGATATGTAAACATTTTCATAAGGCCACCCTGGATAAAAGATTGGACAGGCTAAGGGAAAAGGAGGCCGAGAAGTCTGCTGACCTAGATGGCCAGCCCGGTTTGGTTCCAACCGAACCTGAGGGAATGACATCTGACCAGGGCGAGACTCCCTCGAGCAAAATGAGAGCCGATCCTGAGGGGTCGGTTCCGGCTAAGAAAAAGAGAAAGAAGAAATTGTCTGGTTCGGATCCAGAACATCATCATCCAACTGCCGAAGAAATTGCCAGGGCGATTAGTATTGTTGAATCGCTCCGTCCTGTTCCAACCGATCCGGCACCTCTCGGTAGGCGCTCGATCGGTTCCTTCAGTTCCGGAATATTCCCCAGTAGAGTATTATGAACTGGATCTAGAGGGAGATGATGACGATGATGGTATTGTAGGTCAGGATGAACCTATAGAACCGGACATCTCCCCAGACAGGTCTTCTAGTGTTTCCCCTCCTAGGCTTTCTGAGTCCCCTTCCCACTTTTTGTTCTACAAAAAGGTGGCAGAAACCCTCCAAGAGCCTGACTTTGTGGAAATGATGGACATCCCAGGGTCAAAAAGATTGTCTGTTCCACTCCATAAATCCCTGGGGGAAACAGACACAAAGACTGCTTAAAACACCAAATTCTTTACCTCCAGTGGACAGACGAATGGACAAGAGGTACATGCTGTCAGGCTCAGGTATGGAGTTCTTGTACCAGCAATGCACCCATGTTGGAGTTGTGCAGGCTGCAGCCTGTGATAAGGCTAACATACCCTTGGCTTCACACCCCCAGTTAAAGACTCTAGGAAGCTGGATGCCACGGCTAAAAAAACAGTACATGGCATCCTCCTTGGGACTCAGGCAGGCTAACTACATGACCTAAACAGCCAGATACCAGAAGTTCAGATGGGATACTGTTCTGTAACTAGCTAAACAGGCTTACCCCCAGCTGGCCAAGGAGCTGGAGGAGGTGGCTGCTGATGGGATAGAGGCATCTAAGATCCAGTTTCATGCTGTTGTAGACTCTAATGATATATCATCACGAGTCATGGCTACATCTGTGTCTCTTTGGAGATTGGCTTGGCTCAGATGTACTAGCTTCTCACAGGACACCCAGGCTAAGGCCATGGATTTCCCTGTGGTGGATAATTCTCTGTTTGGGGAGCAGACAGATAATTATTTGAAGAAAATGGACGTGTACAGTACCACCTACAGGAGTGCACAGGCCAAGGAAAGGCGGGCAACTCCTCAAAAGCAGCAATCTAGGGGCAGGGGCATGCCTTTTCACGGGTCTTTCTACCAGGCACAGGCCTCCTTTCCTTTTCCTCAGAAGGGGCTCTTCAGAGGGAGCGGCAGAAGGGGGATGAGCAGGGCTGCATCCTCCTCTCCGTCCAAGGCTCCTGCCAGTCAGATGCCCTGATGTGTCAGACCGGGTCGACTCCCCCTTTACAGTAGGAGGCAGGCTGGCTTACTACTTCCAGGCCTGGAAGTCTCTTACCTCAGACAAGTGGGCCCTGGAGGTAGTAAGTCAGGGGCTGGCCCTCAGCTTCGAAAAATTCCCAAAGCTGAGAGTCAGGTCTTTCCACCTGCAAACATCTCTGACACCATTGCCCTAGAGACAGAGGTTTCCTCTCTGCTGGCTCTCAGAGCTATAGAGAGAGGTCCTACTCAGCACAGGGGCAAAGGTCTGTATTCCAGATACTTTCTTACCCCCAAAAAAGACAGGGGAGTGGCAGCCCATGCTAGATCTAAGATACTTAAAGAAGCACCTAGTCAATCCAAAATTCAAAATGCTGATTCTGGGAATAATCCTTCCCTCTCTAAGGCCAGGGGATTGGCTAGCCTCCCTGGATCTCAAGGATGCCTATTTTCACATTCCCATCAGGTGTTCCTATAGAAAGTACCTCAGGTTCGAACTGTCTTTGGGCCATTAGTTCAGAGCAGTGTCCTTCAGCCTAACAGCACCAAGGGTGTTCACAAAATGCCTAGCGGTAGTAGTAGTAGTAGCCTTTCTAAGGAGACAAAACATTTCCATATTCCCATACATGGACGATTGGCTCACTGTGGGACAGTCTCCAGACCAAGTCAAGTCAAACTTCTCTAGGATTCCTCCTCAATCTTCCAAAGTCAGTTCTCGAACCAGTGCAACTCCTGACCTTCATAGGAGTAGAGTTGGACACTGTCCAAACAAGAGCCTTTCTTCCTCTGGCAAGGTAAAGACCCTTACAGTTCTGACTTCTTCCTTTTGCCTTCTGGTGTCTTGACCAGCAAGGCATTTTCTTCAACTCCTGGGCCACATGGCAGCTTCCACTGCAGTGGTTCAACGGGACAGATTTCATATGAGGGACATCCAGTTCCACTTGAGGGCTTTTTGGTCTCAGAAAAAAAGATCCTATAACCAAACTAATTCTGGTGACTCAGACTCTGATCCAGGCTCTCCAGCGGTGGCCGGATCAGGACAACCTCAGACAATGAGTCCCATTCATCACCCAGTCTCATTCTGTGGTACTAACCACAGATGCTTCTCTCCTGGGGTGGGGAGCTCACTTGGGAGTCCTCACAGCCCAGGGAGTTTGGTCCCTTCAGGAGTGTCTACTTCACATCAGTCTTCTGGAGCTCAGGGCAGTGTACCTGGCTGTTCAAGCTTTCTTGGACTCTGTACAGAACAAGGTGGTTCAGGTCACGACAGACAACACCACCATCACCATGTGGTACATCAACAAGCAGGGAGGTACTCGGTCTACGGCCGTGTGCACGGAAGCCATGAAATTATGGTCCCTGGCTTATTCCCTACAGACATCTCTGGTAGCAGTCCACCTTCCAGGAAGGACAATGTGCTAGCAGATGCATTAAGCAGGATTTCTCAGGGCCATCACGAATGGTGCCTGTATCCCCTAGTGTTAAAAGTGATTTTTTCAAGGTGGGGCACTCCAGAGATAGATGTCTTTGCAGCCTCAGACAATCATCAACTTCCTCTCTTCTGTTGCAGACCCCCAGTCTTCGGCTCAGTCCCCCTGGATGCTCTACTTCTGGAATGGGAGGGGACATTTCTGTATGCCTTTCCACCTTTCCTCTATTATTCAGAGTTCTGGTCAAGATAAGGTCACAGTCTTGCAAAGTGATCCTGATTGCTCCAGACTGGGCCAGGCAGTCTTGGTATCCTCTATCGCTGTCCCTAGCAGTTCATCTTCCCATATCTCTTCCGAAGAATCACAATCTGTTAACCTCCTCTCAGGAGAGGATTTGGTACCCAACCTTCGGTCTCTCAATCTCAAGGCATGGCTCTTGAAGAGCTAGAATATACAAGCCTGCATCTGTCTCAAGGGGTTCTGGACATTCTCAAAGCCTCTTGAAAACCTGCCACCAGAAAAACTTACAACTCCAAATGGAAAAGATTCGGCATTTGGTATTCCAATAAGCACATACCCCCAGATTCTGTTGACTTGGCTACAGTTCTGGATTATATGGTTCATCTTAATGGCTTAGGCCTCAGACCAGCTACCCTGAAAGTACATTTGTCAGCTGTTTCTGCATTCCTGTCAGTGGGGAAGGCTTCCTCACTGGCATCTCATCCTGTTTTCTGTAAATTCTTTGAAGGATTGCTCCATACCAATCCTCCTTATAAGGATCCTACACCTGTTTGGGATCTTAATGTTTGCATTGCTGAGCTTATGCAACCACCCTTTGAGCCCTTGGCCTCAGCAGAACTTAAGTTCTTGACTTGGAAAACTGTGCTCCTGGTAGCTATTACCTCTTCCAGGCGTATCAGTGAATTACAAGCTGTGTCAGTGGAGCCTAATTTTATCTCATTACATAGAGATAAGGTGGTCCTTAGAACCAATAGGAGGTTCTTACCCAAAGTGGTTTCAGATTTGCATCTGAACCAGTCTATGTCTCTCCCTGTTTTCTTCACTGATCATTCTTCTTCAGGAGAGAGAAGATTACAAGTTTGGATGTTAAGAGGGCACTTAGCTACTACATTGAGCGTACTAAGGCACTGAGGTTTGACTGTCCTCAGCTGTTTCTCACTTATGGTGAAGTGGGAAAGGATAAAGTGCACCTGTGGGCATCCAGGGGGACTGAGCCGAAGACTGGGGGTCTGCAACAGAAGAGGAGAAGTTGGTGATTGTCTGGGGCTGCAAAGACAGCTATCTCTGGAGTGCCCCACCTTGAAAAAAATCACTTAACACTAGGGAATACAGGGACCATTCGGGATGGCCCTGAGAAATCCTGCTCAATGCATCTGCTAGCACATTGTCCTTCCCTGGAAGGTGGACTACTACCAGAGATGTCTGTAGGGAATAAGCCAGGGACCATAATTTCATGGCTTCCGTGCACAAGGTCGTAGACTGAGTACCTCCCTGCTTGTTGATGTACCAATGGCTAGACTAGGTGGGCCAAGCGGTCCTTATCTGCCATCAAATTCTATGTTTCTAAACCTGCTACTAAGAGAACTATTGCCAGGTGGATTGTCTCTTGTATACAATTCTGCTATGAAAAGCTAGGCAAAATACCGCCCTCAGGCCCGAGGGCTCGTTCGACTAGAGGTACAGCTGCTTCTCTGGCTGCTGCCAGAGATGTACCATTACTGGAGAAATGCAAAGCAGCCACCTGGAAAACAGTCCATACATTCACCAAACATTACTCTCTGGATATCCAGGCCAGGAGTGATGCTAGGTTTGGTACAGCAGTACTGCAGAGCCTATTCCCAAAATAGGTTTGGTTCCCTCCTTCATGGAGGTACTGCTTGGTAGTCTGCATAATGTCAGAATACAGTAAGTCTTCATGTTGTTTAAAGAAAAAATTACTCACCTTAGTAATTGTGTTTCTTCTAATGGAGTTTTGCTGTATTCTGACCTCCCTCCCTTCCTGCCTCCCCTCTCAGAAACTGGTTTTTGGGAAGTGGGCTGGCAGGTTTAGTGTTGCACCTCTGGGGGTGCACTGGGCACTCTCCCCTATATAGAGAGGAGGAGGGGTTATGTTATATTTTTTTATAGTTATGTTTTGTTCACTACCTAGTTTTTGTTTTTGGAGTTCTCGACTTGAGTCTTTTGGGGACCCAAAATGTTTGGTTGCCTTTTGGCTAGTAGTTTTCACAATTTCCACTTAGTAGGTGTAGTTAGTATTAGCTCGTAAGAATCTGACGATTACACTTCAAAGTGCAGCAGACAGAGGTTTGAACAGAGCTTGAGCTCAACGTTCTGTGCTCTGCATAGAGTTAACTCTTTCCTCTCCGGAGCAGTTCAAGTGCTGGGGCTAACTGCATAATGTCAGAATACAGCAAGACTCCATTAGAAGAAACACAATTACTAAGGTGAGTAATTTTTTCTTATATACCCCCTTCTCAGTGGGAGGCAGTGGACAAGGAAATGATGGAAGGAATCCTTAGAATGGCAGAACAAGGAGAGGTATTGTTGATGGGGGACCTGAATATGCCAGATGTTAACTAGAGTACCTTTACTGCAGCCACATCCAAGAGCAGGGTCATTCTCAATGCCCTACGGGGGGCATGCCTCAGACAGCTAGTGTTGGAACCCACTCGGGAGGGAGCAATCTTAGACCTGGTACTCTCAAACTGGGATGGAGAGAGGATCTCAGATTTAGAAGTGGGTAGCCATCTGAGAACAAGCGGCCACCAAACAGTGTGGTTCACAATAAACACAGCTATAGAGTCAAGCCATACAAATGCAAGGGTGTTGGACTTTTGGGGGGCTGACTTTGGCAAAATAGGAGAGTGCCTCAGAAAAGTACTAACAAACAAGCAAGAAGGAGGGGTGGAAGAACAATGGGGAAGGCTTCTTTTTCTTCGTCGACGACCACTGTGGGACCTGCAGCCCAGCAAACGGCTGCTCCATCGACGAGGGTCCCTTTTCCGTCGACGTCTTTCGTCCCATACAGTATGCATTCTTCTCCTGCCTTGTCGACGACAGGAGTTCCTAAGGGCAAATTAATGTCATTTGCCATGCTTAACACCCCTCCACCTTCTCAGGTGCCTTCCTATAGAGGTGCAGCTGATTTACAGGGAGAGACCCAGGGCTATATTTTTCCAGGGATCATCCTGATCCCTCCCACCGCCCCATACCCTCTCTGACACCTATTATTACAAACAGCCAGCCTTGACCGGTGGATATCCCGCCGTCGCAGGTACCTAATATTGAACGCATTGTACATACAGTACTGCAATCCATGGGATATAGCCAGTCTCCTACTCAGACGCCAGCTCATCTTTCCCAGCGTTCTGACTCTCCTCTGCCCAAGCGGCCGCATACCGACCAGGAGGCTCACACTTGGTCTCCCGCACCCCCTCTTTTAGAGGATTACCTGTCGGGTGAACCCGAACTGGTGGGGGACCTACTGGAGGATATTTATGAAAAGGAATTTCCAAATATAGAATTTCCAGACCTGGACTCTCCGTACTCCGTGGTCTCCTCCTTCGATGAGGATCTGCCAGCTCCTAGGGCTGCCTCCCCTCTGGATGACCCCTCTTTCAATGATATGATGATACAGATTCAGAAAGTCTTGGGATTCTCCACTACTGAACAGGATAAACAGCAACGGGACATGGCTGAATACCGAGAGCTACCCAAGGAGCCTGTCCTAGTCATTCCTCTGTTAATACCTACTTATCAAAACGCCATTTCTGATGCATGTCGTTAGCCTTCGGCCATAACGGCTATCCCTCTTAAGGCTGACCAGCTGTACCAAGGCCCCTTGGACCATCAATATTTGTCCACAGTGCCTGCAGCCGACTCAGTGATCATTGCAGCCACTCACGACCTCACTAAATAGTCTAAACGTATGAGTTCTTTACCTCCAGTAAAGAATCCAGACGACTTGATTACCTGGGCAATGAGGTTTTCGCCTCTGGCACCATGAATATAATAATCCTAAACTGTATGGGCCACATGGTGAAACACCAGCGTACCCTGGGTACCTTGGCCATAGACCTCCTTAACAGATTACCTCCTTCCCAGGACAAGGAGCAATTGCTACAAAATCATGTCAACCATGATGTCCATTTCTCGCCACCTACTTTGGTCGGGCTACGATGTGGTGGAGACCTCTACGTGGCTTTCTGCCACAGGCATCGCCCTATGCCACCATGCCTGGCTTCGGGTATCTGGCTTGGCACCAGATGTTCAGCATAAAGTAGTTAATGCACCTTTCTGTGGCAAATTATTTGGTCCTGGTACCCAAATCATTTTGGATGACCTCCAGGCTTCTGGACGTACCCTCCGGACGGTTCATGGCATGTACCTTACGCCACGGAACCAATACTCACACTACAATAAAAGAGGTAACCGTTGCAAGTCCTCTAACCGAGGTGCTTTTCGAGGACGCAGTCAGAACACAAGAGGCAATTCAACTGCCACGCATCCCTCCCGTGCCCGTCTCTCTGGAGGGGTCGGCAACTCCAGTTCTCAATGACTTTCTAGGGCTTACCCCTGGCCTCCTTGCCCAAGCCTCGGAGGTGGTTAGGGGTTGTTTTGCCCTTCATTTGGTGGCTTGGCAACAAATAACGACAGATGCATGGGTACTCCAGATTATCCACACTGGACATTCACTGGAACTAATTTCAGTACCACCTCCGTTTCCTCCTCGGAAGGTTCAGTATCCTCAGGAACACCTTCCTGTACTCTAGGAGGAACTTACTGCCCTGCTAACCAAGCAGGCCATTGTGACAACAACAGGGTTTTTATTCCCATTTCTTTCTGGTACCCAAGAAAACTGGAGACCTCAGACCAGTCCTGGATTCAAGAAACCTAAATCGAGGCAACATCTGCAACTACGTAGTACTGTACGTGGCTACATCAAGAGACAACAGGGGATAACACAGGGGAATCATGCCCCCCCTCTCCAGGTGGCTCTCTACGAAAAAGGGTGTAACTAGTCATATCTACTCAGGTCTCACCTCCCCTCTGGCTCTAATGAGGACAAAATGAAGTAGGAAAAGGCCCTTCATCAGCCTGTTTCAGAGGAACAATGGCAGGCCTGCTGGTGGGGTGCCCACAACTATCTACCTGATGCCCGAAGTCAGCTCATTCAAAATAAAATTCTCTCCCATTGGTACTGCACCCCCCCCCCCATGCTATACCACATGCGCATTTTTGATCACAGCTGGTGTTGGAGGTGCGATACCCATATGGGAGACCTTGTTCATATACTATGGCATTGCCCATTGCTTGTACCCTACTGGTCCGCAGTACTGGGGCTTGCCGAACAGGTGCTAGGATGTGTAGTGAGTCTGTATCCTCTGGTCTGGATTCTGGGGCTCCCTTTAATAATGTTAAACTCTCCAGCGTGCAGGTCAGATAGCTCTCTATTTTCTGTCTGTATGCCAAACTGCTTATTATTTGCCTCTGGAAAACCACCGAGGTTCCCTCCCTACCTGAGCTATATAACTCACTTTCTGTGATTGCCCAGCTGGATCATCTATCCCATATGGTCTCTAACAAATTGTCTAAATATTACCTGTGCTGGGCTCCCTATCTAGCATACCTTTCTCCTCGTACAGGTATAGGCTGAAGCCTAGAACAACCCCTCCCCCCTCCTTTTTGGTTATGATCTCGTTAGTGAAGAGATGCGGCTGTTGGACACCCGACTCCTTTATTTTGGAGTCTTATTATCAGGTAATGCCCTGTACCACTTCCTTTTTGTTTGTTTTTTTACTGTATTAGACGTACTTGCAGTTGGGCATGATGTTACTGTTTAAATGATTGTATAATTATCTTCCTTCCAAAGTGAGATCTACGTCAGTATCCCTCATGGACATTTGGACTTTGACTTTTAGGTTTCCTAACCTATAATATAAGGGGGATTTCTTTTTTGCTGTGGCAGCACCCTTCTGTTTTTATCCTGTGACTGCTCTGTGTGTGTCTGTATGACTAATGTTCAGTTTACACAGTAATGACTCAGCGGAGAATAGTCACATGTGGACCACTCTCACGCCGGATGATATTGCTGTATGTTTGTTCCTTTCTTCTGTTTGTGGGATTGCTATGTATTCCTGGATATGAAGTATGACTGTACTACTTTATAAGACAAATACCAATAAAAAGCATTAACACCAAGAAACCTAAATCAGTACATCCGGTACAAACATTTTCAGATGGTTACCTTGACATCCATCCTACGTCTCCTGAGACAAGGAGATTTGATGTGCGCATTGGATATGAAAGATGCATATTTGCATATACCCATCCATCCAGCCCATCAGAAGTACCTACGTTTCCACCTGCTGGGATAAAATTACCAGTTTCTGGCTTTGCCCTTCGGCCTTTCCTCAGCCCCATGGGTCTTCACCAAATGCCTAGCCGTGGTGGTAGGGGGACTTAAGAAAAAAGGGCCACTTCGTCTTCCCTTATTTGGACAATTGGCTAATTTCTTGGAGACCCTTCAGTTGTTCCACGATCTCGGGATTCCGGTCCTTATTCGACCCAGTCACTCCAGTATATCGGAGTTATACTGGGCACGACTGTAGCCAGTGCCTATCTGCCCCCTGCTTGTCAGGACACTCTACTTAGACTGGCCTCACAGATTCAGTCATGAAAGATGGTCACTGCCCGGCTCATGTTACGCCTCCTAGGGCAGATGGCCACAGCCATCCAAACTGTGGAGTTTGCACGCCTTCAATGGGTTGTACAAGAGCAGTGGTGCCAGGAAACAGGGCAATTCGAAGACCCCATCAGGGGACTTCAGCCCTCAAGTACGCTCTTACGTGGTGGACACTCCACACCAATCTCAATTAGGGCATGCCCTTTCGCACATCCACTTCTCACCAAGTTCTGACAACAGATGCCTCTCTCGAAGGTTGGGGTGCCCATCTTGGTCCGTACCAGACTCTGGGCACGTGGCCTTTAGGTCACTCTCATCACCATATCAACCTTCTAGAAATGCGGGCAGTCCTTCTAGCACTGCTTGCCTTCAGTCCGCATTTGACCCCAGGTCATCTACTGATTCAGTTGGACAACATGATGGTAGTCTGTTACCTCAACAAACAGGGACATGCTCTCACTCCCTTTGCATGGAAGTGATCAAGGTATGGCACGAGGCACCGATCCAACAATTGACGCTCACAGCCACTCATCTCCCGGGCCATCACAATCAGTTAGCGGACCTTCTGAGTCACCAGTCCTCGGCTCAAGAGTGGACACTGCTCGACTCAGTTCTGCAAGATCTCTCTTCATCTCTGGGGCATCCACAGATAGATCTGTTTGCATCCCCAGAAAACCATAAGCTCCCCAAATACTTCTCCATTATCCCGAACACAGTGGAAAGCTATACAGATGCCCTGTCCCAACCTTGGACAGGACTCTTCTTATATGCCTTCCCCCCACTCCCTCTCCTGCTCTGAACTTTACTGAAACTACAGATGGAACCAGCCACAATGTTTCTCATAGCTTCCGTGTGGCCTTGACAGGCATGGTTCCCACTCCTGCAACAGCTATCGATTGCGGAACCTGTCCCATTGCCATTCCAGCTGGACCTCTTGACGCAGTGCCAAGACTTCCTCCTGTATCCCAATCTGAAGACCCTCCGTCTTCATGCTTGGCCTCTGAAGACATCTTCATAAACTGACTACAAGTTTCTTCTCAAGTAGCTAATGTTCTGCTTGCTGCACGGAAGCAGGCTACCAGGGATATGTACAATTATAAGTGGAAACGTTTTTCCATTTGGTCTGCTTCTCAATCTCTGGACCCTTACTCTTGCCCTCTTACGAAGGTCTTGGACTACCTGGCCTCTTTATCCTCGGAGGGCCTTAGCTATTCTTCTATTAAAGTCCACTTGCCTGCCATCTCTGCCTTCCGTGAACTGTCAGATGGCCGGCTTTTGTATCAACACCATCTGGCTAAGATGTTTTTGAAGGACATATTACATCTGAAGTCTCCTATTCGACGTCCCATCCTTCCAGGGGATCTGAACTTTATGACTGAAAAACTAACAGTGGACCCCTTTAAACCAGCTGCCACTTGTGAACTCTGTTTCCTCTCCTGGAAAACGCTATTTCTGGTGGCCATCACTTCTGCTCAACGAATTTCCAAGCGTCATGCCCTTATCTGAAGAGAATGTTGTCTTATTTTTCATAAGGATCGGGTCGTGCTTCACACTAATCCTTCCTTTTTGCCTAAAGTTAATTTCGAACAAACCTTAAATCAGTCCTTGGACTTGTTGCTTTTCGACCCTGAGTAGTCCAATCTGGGTGAACATCTTTTGCATACGATGGATGTTCATCGCATCTTTTGCGATTATACTGATCGGACGAAGTCCCTTCACAAAACCTCACAATTGTTTGTCACCTTTGCCCCAGATGGTGAGGATCTTCCGGTTGCAAAACGCACCTTCTCTTGTTGGCTAGCCCATTGAATTACCTTTTGCTACAAAAAACATAATAAGCCCTTACTGGGCCATGTCCAAGCCCATTCCACTAGGGCTGTAGCGGCCACAGAGGCTTGTTTTAAGGGTGCCTCCATTACTGACATTTGCAATGCAGCCACCTGGCCTACCATCCATACCTTTACCAGGCATTACAATCTGGATGTCACATTGAGACTCAGAATGGTCTTCGGCCATGCTGTCCTGCAGGGCATCTTGTCATAATTGTCCTCCCACATGGACATAACTGTTGGGAAATCTCCCAAGAGTAATAACATACTGCAAGAGACCATTCCGTAGAAGATAGTGCGATTACGTAAGAACTTATTTACTGTTAAGAACTTACCATAACAGTAGATTTTAGAGGAATGTCTCTTGCAGTAGGTACAATCCCGTTGTCTGTCCCCTGCCTTCTCTAACAGGGAAAATCCTGATCTAAGGAATTAGAGTTGGGACTCAGTGGTACCTCGGTTTCCCTTGGTCCTCGCTTTTGCGAGCTGAAACTGGTGGGGAACTGAGGATACCAGGGACTGCCCACACTTGCATAGGGAGCAAGGAAGTGATGTCGCGTGGGCGGTCCCTGGTAAAAGACTGCTGAAGAAGCTGCCGGGTGACAGCGTCCTCTACTGGAACCTCCCAAGAGTAATAACCTACTGTAGGAGGCATTCCTCGAAGATCTACTGTTACAGTAAATTCTTACGTAACTGCACTTTCTAGGAGTGGTGTATGATGTGCATTCTCACTGACCCACGAATCCTCCCTTGGCAAGTGGCACACCGGTCTTGTTTCCAGCAGGTAAGATCTGATGTCACGAGGCGGTGCCGAGAGAGTTACCACCTGGGTGGGTGGGAGGAGCCAGCTTGACAACTTTCTGGCAACCTTTAAAGGGGAAAGGACACTGACAGAAGTGTGGATGTACATCATATACCACTTCTGGAACTAATGTTACAGGCGAGTAACCTGCTATTCGCTAGCCAACCTGAAAATGACTCAGTGGTGATAAAGGCAGCTCATAATAGGACTTGGGTGCCTAAACACCTCAGTTCCCTCCACCCAGATAAGGAGTCGAGGACATTGGATCTCTGGGGTTAAGAGAATCTTTGATTCTGCCACTCTGGGACTTAGAATAGAAAATTATTTGGCTCATATGATCAAGTTCCAGAATACCCTTTGGAAAAAGGCCAAAGCAGTGGGCCCCGATGAGGGTTTGGTACTGGCTCTAGAGCACAGTCTAGAACTGTCGGCTGTCCCCTGTGTCCAAAACACCCTAGCATATAGGCTAAGCAGGTCACAGTCCAGAATGCACGAGTGGGAGCTGCTGATCCCAGTGGTAGAAGGCCTGTTAAACAGGTGGGGTCACCCAGAGTTGGACCGTTTGCGTCCCCACTCAATGCAAAACTGCCATTTTTCTGCTCGCTCGATCCAGGGCCTGGAGTTTTCTGGCGAGACTCATTGTCCCTCTCTTGGAATAGGAGGTTCCTCTATACCTTTCCACCCTTTCCTCTAATTAAGAAAGTGCTAATCAAGCTCCAAATGGAGGGGGTCACTCTAATTTGTGTGGCTCCCTTCTGACCTCGGGTAGACATGGTTTCCATTACTGCAGCCATTAGTAGGTGGAACCTCCTATGCCCCTGTGCAAGGGCCTGCTGTCACAGGACCAGGGCACCCTGGTTCATCTAAACCTCAAGTCACTCCACCTCCATGCCTGGCTCCTGAGGACGTAGCCATTGCAAGATTCAAGGTGGCTGATGTCCTGGTGGCCACCAGGAAACCCTCCACCAGGGCTGCCTACTTCATGAAGTGGAGGCGTTTTTCTGTGTGGGCTGCTTCACACGGCCTGGATCCCTTCACGTGCCCAGTGAATCAGGTTTTAGATTATTTGCGTTCTCTGCTGGATGCAGCCCTGCAATACTCTTCTGTTAAAGTGCACTTGTCTGCTATATCAGACTTTCATGTGCCCATTGAGGGTCGGACTGTGGCCCAGCTGAACGTGGCCTGCACGTTTTTGCATGGCATTCTGCATTTGAAGCCTCCCATCCGCAATCCAGTCCCGGCTTGGGACTTGAATTTTGTGTTAGAAAAACTTACTTTGGCTCCTTTTTAGCCATCTGCGGCTTGCAAGTTTTGCTTTCTGTTGTGGAAAGTGTTATTTTTAATTGCTGTTACTTCTGCTTAAAGGATTTCAGAGCTATACAGGCTGTCATGTGTGAGCCTCTTTATTTGATTTTTCACAAAGACTTCCTTTGTCACAAAGTCTTAGTGTATGAACCCTAAGTTTTTACCAAAGGTGTTGTCTGAGTGTAACTTCAATCAAACCATCCACCTACCAGTTTATTTTCCGGAGTGTGCCAGTCCAGGGAAAGCATTGCTCCATACACTAGAGGTGCATGGAATACTCAGATATTTATGAAGAACTGCAGGGAATCCTCCCTGTTGTTTGTTTTCTGTTACCCCTGGGAAAGAGGGTGTTCCAGTTTCTAAACAGTGTTTGTCCAAATGGTTGGCCAAACTTTTTGTTATAGGAAGTACGATAAGGAATTTCCAGCAGAGGTATGGATATTTCTGTTGCCTGTTTCAGGAATGTTTCAGCTGTTGAAATCTGTGCTGCTGCCACTTAGAGTTATGTCCACAGTTTTACAAAGCACTACAATCTGGATATTGCCTCTAGACGAAGGGTAGGCTTCAGCCTGGCCGTGCTTCAAGGCCTCCTTTCTTAGGCCTCTGGCCTCCAGCCACCCAGACCATCTTTCTGTCAGTACTACTTGGGACTCGTCCTATAAGTGTGACCTGATAAAAGAGATACCTTGAAGAAGCTAGAACAGTTACGTAAGAACTTACCGTAACAGTAGATTTTCGAGAGAATCTCTTTCATCAGGTCATGTCGACCCACCCTCCATCTCCCTGGGGCTCACATTTCTTTGTTCCTGTTTCTGTCTCCAGGATAGTGTACCTGTTGCTCCAGTCTTACAAGAGCTGGGCAGTCTGTCTCTCTCCTGGGTTCCCTTGGGGGAGGCCTAGCAAGAATGGTCTCTGGCAGGGGAATGAGGAGGGAGCGAGGCCGCCCACACTTATATACGCAGGGATGTCAGCATGGGCCTCCCCTAGTAGACTGCTGTAGAAAAGTTTCCATGTGGCCCTAGTACCTGACAGCCTATAGTCCTGTAGGTGTGACCTGATGAGATTCTTTCGAAGATCTACTGTTATGGTAAATTTTTATATAACTGTTGTTTGTTTCTATGGAATGCAGAATGCACTGGTGGGTCATTGCCATTCTCTAAAGTGCTTAGGCCAGTAAACACTTTTAAAGAGAAATGGTTGACACGAAAGACCCCACACTCAAGTTTGGGGCTGGTCCCAATGTGCCCTCTGTGGGCAAAAACATTTTGTTTTACTTTTTACGATTATATCAAACTCATTTTGCTTAGTTGTAGGGTGACATTTTCTTTTACTACAAATCCCAGAGTCCCCTGCAGCTGACATCAGAGCAGTAGGTAGCAATGGAAGATTCAGTAGCCTGCAGTGTGTGTTAGAGCTTTTATAATCTCTGATCATATGTTTATTGGAGCTGCTTTTCTCCAAGAGCGAAGTACAGTCCTCTGTGACTGTACATAGCCCATGGAGGACAGCAGGGCCAGCAAACAAAAGATCAGATTTTATATAAATCCCAGCATGCACTCCAGGCTGTTGAATCTTCTCACTGCTGCCTATTGCTCTGATGTCATCAGTAGAGGATTCTGGGACTTGTAGTAACAGAATATGTCCGCTCACAACCAAACAGAATTTGCTGATGCAGTCTACTATACTATTGTATACAGTAAGTAAGGGATTCCTCAGTAACGCTGCAACTTGAGCCTGGTGTGAGTGTAGGCCACTGGTGGAGCTTCATGCTCCTGGCACTATGCATTCTTTCCCCAGTTCTCCCTCCCTCCCACCAGGATTGGCTGACGGCCAGGCCTGATGTAACTAATCCGGAGGAGTGCACCAGTGGTCTTCATTCTGCATTGCAGTTCCCCTGCACTGCCACCCGCAGTCACCCAGATGGCAGTAGAGCAGGCAGATGCGATCACCCCCTTGTGACGGTAGAATAGGACCCTGTCCCGTTTGTTATGGAGAAAGTGTTTAAATGCAAAGATCTGTCATTTTCTGTCTGTTCTCTATCTAGTTACGCAACCAAATTTTCCTGTGAGACCTCGGACTTGATCAACCCGACAATCTCGCAGTTCTTTGCCTCTCACTGTCTCTTAGTCCTCTCTTGCTGCATGTTTTTCTCCCTGCATATCTAGATCTGCTGATATAAAAATATGTGCAAATCATTGTATGGAAATGTAACTGATATTGGGATCCCTTGCGTTTGGAAAATATATACTGTAGCATTACTGTTGAAATGTGTATAATTATAATTTGAGATGACTGCAAACATTTTTTTTACAAGCTAGAGGTTACCAGAGTTCAGTTTTTAAGCCTTTTGCAAAAGCTGTGAAAAAGGGGGCCTCAACTCAAGAAGCACACTGTTTCTAGCAACTCCTGCCTGATATTGACAAAAACATTATGCTTGCTAAGGATGGGGGTTGAAAGGACTTATAAGAGCTAAGCTGCAACTGCAAGAAACATTAGAAGAAAAAGGGACACAGAGACTCAAGGAAAACTACTGTTTTTTTTCCCCTTTATACATAGTTACACTGAACAAGTTTTTTTTTTTTTGTGTTACTGCTACTGTAAAATATTTTTGGTGAATTCTACAACTGCTCCTGGTTTTCCCTTTGCTTCCTGACCTGTGCCTCAATGACAGATGGTGTCCGCCTAAGTGGGATTTACGCCATGCATACCCTAAGGCAGGAGTTTTGTGCATGGGTACTAAGCCTAGTACCAGGGAAGCACAGAGGGAAGGTATGGGTTCTGCAGCAGCAAGTCCAGGAGTGGTTACCAGGAGAATGGCAACCAAACTAGTAGAGACAGAAGTCCAGTCTGAGATTATACAGCCAGCACAAGTTATGGAAAAAGAACAGGCAGTGACAGAACCTGAAAGCCTGATGGACTTTTTCAAGTGGTGGGCTATACAACAAAAAGAGACTGAGAAGCAGAGAGAAAAAGATTCAACATTTAGAAGCACAGAGAAGAGAAGAGATGCAGTGACAGGAGCAGCACATGAGAGAAGAGATGTAGTGACAGGAGCAGCGATGGCTGGATGCCTTGCAAGGTATCAAAGGCAGAGGATCCAGCACAGATCCAGACGAGCAACAAAATGTAAGCAACTTAAAAGCCATTAAACTTACAAAGTTGTGTGCTTCAGATGCTATTGAGGCATACCTGACAACTTTTGAGAGAGCTGCCGCAGCCTGCCAGTGGCCAAAGCAGCAATGGAAAATCAGACTGGTACCCTGCCTGACAGAGAAAGCCCAACTTGCCTACAGCAGTATGGACACTGCACAGTTAGAAGACCATAACCTGGTGAAAAGCGAAATCCTGACAAGATATGACATCTCCGGAGACACCTACAGGCAGAGATTTCGATCTCTGAGGTACAACTTAGTCGACAATCCTCGAGAAAGCCTTCGCCTGACTCAGAGAACTTCTGATAAAATGGATCCAACTGGAGAGCAAAACAGTCCAACAGATAATCGACACATTTGCCATGGAGCAATTCATAAACATCTTGCCTACAGATGTGCAGCTGTGGGTAAAGGAACACCGACCAGAGAGCGGGGAAAAGGCTGTTTCTTTGGCTGAGGACTACCAAATGGCTAGACAGATGCCACAGCAGCGAGGTAACAGCCAAGCACTGGTAGGACACACTTTTTCCCATTTAAAGTCCAAGCCAGATAAGAACTCTGGTGGGGGGTAGCACATCTATGCCCAAAGACGTTATCTGCTATAACTGTAATAAGCCAGCCCATTTTGCAAGAAACTGCCGAAGTAAGGAGAGTGGCACTGTAGCAGATTTGTCCTTGGCAAATTGGGGCAAGTATTTAACCGATGTGAAAGTGGGGAATAAGACTGTGAAGGGACTTATTGATTCGGGACGCAGACAAACCCTAGTGAATGTTAAAGTGCTGGGAAAACACTGTGCAAAGAGACTAGGTACTGGTGTCATCTGCATCCATGGAGACACTTGATACTATCCCACCACCCAAGTGACTCTGACTGTTAAGGGTGTGTCACACCAAATGAAAGTGGGGGTAGTATCAAAGTTACTTGTACCTGTGATTACTGGAAATTACTTTCCAGGATTTACTGAGTTGATCAAAGAGGGAGCAAATCCTGATGTTTCAGCAGCAGTGGTGACACTTTTCCTTTCAAAGATTTTGATTCGGACTTGTTTGAGCACAGCTCCAAGATCCGGAAATCCAGGAAAGCAAGATGAAGCCTGAAGAAACTATGGCAACAAATTACTGACTGACATAAAAGGTTAACAAGAAAATGCTGAAACTAAACTGATAACTGATTGTGATTTTATTTCAGAACACGCTAACAGTGTTTCTCTTTAGGGTTATTTTAAGCTGCTGGGGGTGAAACCAAACAGGGTGGACCAATGTTTAAAAAATGTAATGAGTTACTGTACAGAGTTTGGGTTAAACCTCAGACACAGGAACAGATAAAACAATTGTTTATACCACAGAAGTATAGAACAGAGTTACTACTGTTAGCACATGATAGTCCTATGGATGGTCACTCGGGGAAGGATCATACCCCTGCCAGATTGCTGCATAGATTTTACTGGCCTGGAGCTCATGAAGATGTTGCTACCGATTGTAAGTCCTGTGCTGAGTGTCAGAAAGTAGCCTCAGTCACTAAAAAAGACAAGGTGCCCCTGCCCTTGATAGATGTGCCTTTTCAGAGAATTGCAATGGATGTGGTCGGTCCTTTAGACAAAAGTAAAAGGTTAATAGATTTATCCTGATAGTATGCTGCTCGATACCCAGAAGCAGTTCCAATGTGTACTGTCACAGCTTTAAAAGTGGCAGCAGAGCTTGCCAAAATTTTCAGCAGAGTGGGCATACAAAAGAAATTATTACTGATCAGGGTAGTAATTTTGGTGCTGCATTGCTTAAGGAACTGTACAGACTGCTAGGTAACACTGCCATAAGAACCTCCCGCTATCACCCTCAGACAGACAATCTTGTTGAGTGTTTTAACCAAACCCTGAAACGCATGTTAAAAAGGTTTGTAAAAGGGGAAGGGAAAGATTGGGACCAATACTTGCCTTACCTACTTTTTGCCTACAGAGAAGTGCCACAGGCATCAACAGGGTTTTCACCATTTAAAATGCTGTATGGTAGGCAGCCAAGAGGGCCACTGGATGTAATACAAGAAACGAGGGAAGATAACCTCACTCAGAAACAATCTATAACATCTTATATGTGTGCCCTAAGAAAAAAGCTGGGAAAATATGTTGAAATTGTCCATAGTAATCGGGAAGAGGCCCAAAACCAGCAGAAGGTATATTATGACCATGGGGTAAAAGAAAACGTTTTTGAGCCAGGTGAAAAGGTTTTGCTACTGTTACCCACAACAAAAAATAAACTGTTAATGAAGTGGCAAGGGCCCTATAAAGTGCTTAGACGTACTGGCACTGTTAACTATGAGATTGAGACCCCTGACAGGAAAAATCCAGCTAAGATATACCATGCTAACCTCCTTAAGAAATGGGTTGAAAAAATGCCAAAAGCTGCCTTGCTAGTTTTACCAGAAACTGATAAGGAAGATATTGATATAGTTTATGATAGACTTGAACAAACTGTAACTGCTGATGCTGTAAAGGTGAATGTTTCCTTAACCTCAGAACAAACTACAGACATTCGTAATGTGCTAAGACATTTAACAGTGCCATGCAAACTACAGACCGATCTCTAACCTTCCCTTTTTAGGGAAGGTGATTGAGAAAGTAGTGGCTGCACAGTTGGAGGACCATTTGACCATCCGTGACATCTATGAACCCCTCCAGTCCGGTTTTCAAAAGAGACATAGTACCGAGACAGTGCTGGTTCGGGTGCGCAGTGATCTCCTGATGGCTAGAGATCGGAAGAGCCATTCCATCTTGGTCCTACTGGATCTCTCTTCAGAGTTTGCCACTGTGGACCATGGGGTACTGCTTGATCGCCTGAGGTACATCTGTGGACTGTCGGGTACAGTCCTCAGGTGGTTTACATCGTTCCTCACGGGAAGAACTGAGAGAGTGGTGTCTGGACTTTTTCCTCAGACCCAGTCTCCCTGGAGTGTGGGGTACCTCAGGGTTCAGTGTTGTCCCCCATGTTGTTCGCGGTGATGTGCTGCCCCTCGGAGACATTGTAAGAAGGTATGGGCTGAGGTTTCACTGCTATGCTGATGATACCCAGCCCTTCCTTTCTTTTGCACCTGACCAGGATGGAGCTCTCTTTGTCTTTAATAGCTGTCTTGCAGAAACTCAAGAGTGGATGGATTCCTGCTGGTTGCAGTTGAACTCCGAAAAGACTGAGGTGCTGGTTGTGGACCCAGGTTGCCAGATAGGGAGGTTGGGGGTTGGTTTGCCCTCTGGACTTTTTCTTGGCAGCTCATCACTCCCCGACCTCTGAACAGGTGCAAAAGGTGGGGGTAATTTTTGATGAATGTCTGACCCTGCATTCACAGGTGTCAACTGTTGTCAAATCTTCCTTTTATCATCTAAGGAATATCTCCAGGATTAAGCATCTGGTTCCATCCGGCGATCTTCCTACTCTGGTCCACGCCTATGTGTCCTTGCGCTTAGATTATTGCAACTCCCTTTACCTAGGGCTTCCTGGGGTGGACAGCCGGAACTACGCGGACTGCACTGACTGCCAGTACAGTGGCGGATTACCTTCAGAGTCGGTCTTCTGACTTTTAAAGCCCCATACGGACTGGGCCTGGATTACCTGAAAGAGCTTCTGGTCCCTTACTGCCCTGGGCGATTGTTCCGCTCAATCGACGAGGGTTGCTAGAGATTCCAAGGGTGTATTTTAAATCTTCTGGGGCTAGATCATTTATGCATGCGACCCCTACCCTTTGAAATTCTCTACCCCGTCGGTTACGGGAGTACACAACTGTGGAGGGATTTAAGCAAGCTTTAAAAACTTTTTTATGGCATCAGGCATTCGGTGACTGATTGACTGATGGTATGATGATACTATTGATTTTATGTGATTTATGTTTGTTGATGTTTGATTTCTGATTTTAAATTTACTAGGCGCCTTGGTACTTGAAAGGCGCCATAAAAATAAAGTTGTATTATTATTTTACCATGGTACCAGGCCAAGCAAAAGGGGTTGAGCACGTAATGGTGACAGGGAATGCTCGTCCTATTAGGCAGAAGACATAACAGGTTACCAGAGCAGTTAAGAGCTGATGTGGTTAAGGAAATGCACAAAAATGAAAGAATTGGGTATCATAGAGGAGTCAAGGAGTGCCTGGTCATCTCCAGTGATAAATGTAAACAAAAAAGAAGGAGGTGTTAGAATCTGCCTTGATTTTAGGAAACCTAAATGTCAGAATTTGACAGTTATCCTGTGCCCAGAATAGATGATTTGGTGGACAGACCGGGGAGTGAAAATTATATCAGTGCCCTCGATCTCACCAAGGGTTACTGGCAAAAACCTTTAGCTAAAGAATCCAGAGATAAAACTGCATTTGCCACCTCTATAGGATTCTGTCTGTTCATCACCATGCCATTTGGTTTACATGGTGCGCCAGCTACATGCCAACAGTACATGGATGTAATTTTGTCCCCTCACACTGGTTATTGTGCTGCGTAACCTGGACGATGTTGTGGTGTACAATCCAGAGTGGAAAAGCCACCTGGTACACCTACGAGCAGTTATCCAAGCTATCAAAAATGCAGGTCTGACAATTAATCCTACCAAATTTGCATTGGGTATGCAGAAAACCAGAAATTTAGGCTATGTGTTGGGAAATGGAGAAGTCAAGCCAGAGGTTTATAAGATAGAAGCTGTAGCTAACAGCCCTGTACCTAAAACATACATATCCAGTCATTTTTAGAGCTGGCTGGTTATTATCGGAGATTTGTTTCCAACTTTGCAGAGTTAGCTACTCCCCTCACTGAACTCACGAAAAAACATTACCCAAATAATGTGAAATGGACCCAGAGTGTGATGAAGCTTGTCAAGCCATAAAGGCTGTATTATGTTCAGCCCGTTTTAAGAAGCCCAGACTTTGAGAAACCATTTTTGCTACAAACAGATGCATCTGAGGTAGGCCTAGGTGCAGTCCTAAGTCAAAATATAGATGGGACAGAACATCCTATTCTGTACATAAGTAGGAAATTGCATGACAGAGAGAAAATGTACTCCACTATCGAAAAGGAATGTCTAGCAGCAAAGTGGGCCATGGAGTCCCTTAAGTTTTATTTGCTAGGACTAATTTTGTTGCTGTAACTGATCACAGTCCTCTCTGTTGGCCTAACCAGATGAAAGATAAAAATTCCAGAATCACAAAGTGGTACCTGGCAATACAGCCATTTAAATTGACAGTGATTCACAAATCTGGTAAAGAGAATAGTAATGCTGATTTTATGTGAAGATATGGCTCAGGAATTGAGGATTCTGGAGGTTGAAAAACAAATGTATGGGTTTGAACTGTACTGTTTGTTGTGCTGTTATAAAAAAAAGATGATGTACATGTGCTTAATGTCTGAAGGCAACACATGTTATTAGAGAATAAAAAGTTTTAGAAACCTGTTTAATAAAACAAGCTCTCTCTTAAGGAGGGGTGTGTATGTGACAGGGTAGAATAGGACCCTGTCCCATTTGTTATGGAGAAAGTGTTTAAATGCAAGGATCTGTCCTTTTCTGTCTCTTCTCTGTCTGGTTGCACAACCAATTTTCCTGTGAGACCTCGGACTTTGATCAGCCCGACAATCTCGCAGTTCTTTACCTCTCACTGTCTCTTAGTTCCCTCTTGCTGTCTGTTTTTCTCCCTTGCATATCTAGATTTGCTGATATAAAAATATGCGCAAATCATTGTATGGAAATGTAGCTGATATTGGGATCCCTTGTGTTTGGAAAATATACAGGATTACTTTTGAAATTATAATTATAATTATAATTTGAGATGACTGCAAAAAGCGGTTGGAAGCTAGAGGTTACCAGAGTTCAATTTTTAAGCCTTTTGCAGAAGTTGTGCAAAAGGGGGCCTCAACTCAAGAAGCACACTGTGTTCTAACAGCTCCTGCATGATATTTACAGAAACAGGATGCTTGCTAATGATGGGGGGTTGAAAGCACTTATAAGAGCTAAGCTGCAACTGTAATTGAGAGTAAAAGAAAAAAAGGACACAAAATACTCAAGGAAAACTGCTGCTTTTTCTCCTTTGTACATAGTTATACTAAACAAGTTTATTTTTTTTATGTTACTGCTACTGTAAATAAATATTTTTGGTGAATTCTACAACTGCTCCTGGTTTTCCCTATGCTTCCTAACCTGGGCCTCGACGGCACCCCTCGCCAGAGAAAAACTTCCACTGAGACACTCGATCCTGCTTCCTCAGCCGGCCCAGGCTGATTCCCAAACCTGGGTCATTGGCATCATGAGAGGTAGTGCTACCGGAGTGCCGGCAGGCCAGCACCCTAAACCTTTTTTAACATTCACCGCTATCCTCTTCTGCCTGACTTGATCTTCCTGGACATAAGTCTCCACCACTCATTCACACTAGTGGGATTAGCGCCGGAGGCACTAAGACCCATCGGGAGCAAACTTTTTGCTGGAGGGTCGGCGCGAGGCAGGCGCCATGAAGTGGCTCGAGCGGTAATGACCATCTCGGCGACGACCCAACCGCCTTTCAGTTCTCTTTTTTCCGCCGAGGCGCCTATGACGACAAGGCCGTCACTATCGAGTCAAACTTCAAACTAGCGCATAGTTTTCAGTTTGTTTTGTAACTTTATCACGATAAGTAGTATCGCTTAATTTTATTCTATTTTCGTTAAATTTTCTAATATTTAAATTTTACTTGAAGAAGTCTCGCCTACTGGACGAGAGTCGACCATGAGCAGGTCAGGTGACGGTAGGGAGACTTCATATGAAAACTGTTCAGTCAGCGGGCTGGGTCGGTCAGCCTCCTTCTCCTCAGCGGTGTTCTGACAGCGGTCAGTCCGATGCCGGGGGATGGGCGGTCCCCGCGGCATAAAAATAAGCAGTGCATTCTCGCCACCGTTCGACCTCGACTCTTCTTGACCCACAGGTCAAAGAAGGCATCACTCAAAGGTCGCCCTCTGTAGTATGTCTCTTGGCGTCGGCCTTTCGGTCATCGTTGCTAGTTGCGGTCTCCTTCTTGAATCGCCAACTTCCGGTGTCGTCGTCCTCGACCCGGAGTCCCTCCGCCTATAGGTAGGACTCCAGATGAGCAGTTTCATCAGTGGGCGCTCTTGTGGGCAATGGGCTGGAGGTTGGTTCTTCTGCCTGGCTCGGTTGCCTCGGGCCCTCGGGCCCCTCCGGCGATCAGGAAGGCGGTTGGACCTTCCTAGTCGCGTGGCGCCTTCTCGGTGCCAGCGACTCCGTGCTAGGTGTTCCCCCTCACATGGCTGCGGCGCGGGGCCTCACCGATGCCCTTATCTCCTGGTTTTCCTTCTCTAGCTTTCCAGGTTCCTGGGGCTTTTCGGCGCCTTCCGCAGGGAGTCTGTTGGCTTGTCGGGCGCCGTTTTTGGTGCCGCTGGGTCTTGCGGTGCCGCGAGGTCAGTGGCGCGCCAGTAGTCACCGTTGGATAGAAGCGGCGCCCGTTAGCGGCGTCATCCGGCAGCGCCGCTTTTATTGGCGTCGCGGCGCCGTTCGCGGCGATCCGCTGCGCCGTTCGGCGGCGTCGTCGGCCAGCGCCGTGCGCGACATCGTCCGCTGGCGCGCTAGGGCGCTTGTGGAGCGGCGTGCCTCTTGGTAGCGTCGCCTCCACCGGTGCCGTCTTCAGCCCGTTTTGCCGTCTCGGCGCCCGAAGCTAGGGACTCTCCTTGTTTTCTGCTATTTCCTCCTCTCTAATTTTCACTCCTTTCCTGTCCAAACAGTCCTTTCTGGACCATCAGGAGATGATGTTGAGCCCAGACCTTGATGTTGGGTGATGAAGTGGAGAAACAGGATCTTTCTTTGCTACAGAGCCTGTGGTGAGGACCTGTCCTTTAAGTCTCTGTTGAAGAACCTGGGATCCACTCTTTCTCTCCAGACTACAGACATCGATCCTGGGAAGATATTAAGACTCCAGTATCTTCATGCAGGAGATCCCTATGGATTTGACTCCTCGATCCAGCCTTCCTTGAGGCGCTGTCTCAAATGGTATGGAATAATCCTGCTCTTATTCCCTCAGTGGCTAAATCCATTGATAAAGTATTTCAGCTCCCAAGGATCGTCCATTTTGGCATCCCAAGCCTTTGCTGATCCTATTGTAGTCCTGGCAGAGAAATGACAAGTCGTTCTTCCTCAAACTACTACAGCTCGACCTATTAACAAAGAGTCTCGTAAGATTGATACATTAGGTAGAGAGTCTTTGCTGCCTCCACTCTAAGTATCGTATTGCGGTTATCAAGGCTATTTTTCTCAGTATGAGTATATCCTGTGGCACTCTATGAAAAGAATGGTTGAAGCTCTTCCAGATTCGATTCCAAGTCAGAGCTTCTTCTGACCGTTATTAGAGGTATTGAGTCCAATAACCAACAGGTCAAAGCCGCCATGGACGCTTTCGACACTGCTTCTCGCTCAGCAGCCGTGGGGATTTGTACTCGGCGCCATTCCTGGCTGCGTACTTCTGGCTTCACGAATGATGCTCAGCAGCAGGTGATGGCGCTGCCTTTTGATGGCTCCTTTCTTTTTGGCCCTCAGGTGGAGCAAGCCTTAGAGGCCACTCAGAAGACTAGATCGGCCATTAAGTTGGCCAGACCTCCGCCTGCCCCCTCTCGGGGGCATGTGAACAGACGTCAGTTTCATAGTCGTCAGTCCTTTCGAGGCAGAGGCAGGGGAAGCTTCCGCAAAAAGCCAGCCTGCCCAACCTCAAAGAAGAGCGCAGCAGAAAGCGGGGGCCTAAAGCTCCCAGCGCTACCCTATAGTCGTTGGCCCAAGTTCCATCCACTCTGCCGAGGTGGAACTTTCTCCTCGGTGGGAGGTGCGTCTGATGTACTTCTACAACCAGTGAAGTCCATAACCGGACAAATGGGTCCTCGGATAATTCGCGAGGGTTATTCTCTCAATTTCTTGGAAACCCCCCCGAATTGTCCTCCCAGACGACAACCCAGGTTGTCGGCCTCTCAGTCAGACCTCCTCACCGCGGAGATCCAGGGCCTTCTGAACAACAGGGCAATAGAACTGGTGCCCCCGCATCTGCGAAACACAGGGTTCTACTCCATTACTTTCTGGTTCCAAAGAAATCTGGGGGATCGCCCCATTCTAGACCTCAGAAAGTTAAACAAATTCCTCCCAGGGAGAAATTCAAGATGATTTCCCTAGGTACCCTGTTACCCTTGCTGCATCAACACGACTGGCTGGCCTCTCTGGATATGCAGGATGCTTACCAGCATATCCCGTCCACCCGACCCATGAAGTTCCTCAGGTTTGTAGCTTTGGGTCAGCATTATCAGTTCAGAGTCCTGCCCTTTGGGCTATCCCGGCTGCGAGTTTTACAAAGTGTTGTGCAGTTCTCTGGCGCATCTCGGAAAAGTCGGACTCAGGTGTTTCCCTTACCTGGACGATTGGCTTCTAGCAAGCCCCTTCCGGCCAAGGGACTTTGGAAGCCGTGCAAAGCGACTTCTAGTCTTCTCACGTCCATGGGAGTTCTGCTGAATTTGAAAAAATCTCAACTGCAACCCTCCCAGAGGCTCCTTTTCATAAGGGCGCTTCTAGACACCTCTTCAGCGAAGGCTTTCCTTCCGGAGGACAGAAGACTTCGACATCCTTGACTGGCCCGTTACATCAAGGAGAACCAATCGGTTACAGCTCTCTCGATGCAACGCATGTTGGAATCTCATGGCGTCCTCGGTCTTCACTGTCCCTCTGGCCCGACTGCACATGAGAACCACCCAATGGATGCTCTCCACTCAGTGGTCCCGACCTCTCACCCCAGTCTTATCCCATCAAGGTGACGGAGCCTTCAAGGTCTCTCACCTGGTGGTCTCAGAAAGCAATCTCCTGGAAGGATTCCCTTTGCTCCCCGGATCATCAGATCTCCCATCACCACAGGCGCGCTAATGGGATGGGGAGCTCACTGTCTCTCCCTCCACACTCAAGGTGTATGGACTCAGTTGAAACTCATCTCCACATAAATGTCCTGGAGATGAGGCGGTCCTCTATGCAATCCGAGCTCTGAAGGATGTCCTTTGTCACAAGATCATTCTCCTTCAAGCGGACAACAAAGCAGTGATGTATTACATCAACAAGCAAGGCGGTGCTCATTCTTATCCCTTTGCAGGGAAGCAATGAGGGTGTGGGAGTGGTGCTTGGAGCACAAGTCTCTGATTCAAGCGGTTTATCTGCCAGGTATACAAAGCGACCCTAGCAGATCACCTCAGCAGAGAGCGAGGCAGACCCTCACGAGTGGTCTCTCGATCCAGCCGTAGCTCGGTCCCTGTTCAAGAGTGGGGACTCCAGACCTGGACCTTTTGCATCCCCTCACACTAAAACTGCCTCTCTTCTGCTCCAGAAATCCAGGGCCTGGCATTTTCTGTCAGGATGCGTTCAGGCTGCGGTGGACAAAGCGCTTTCTTGCCTTTCCACCGCTTCCTCTAATCCAGAGAGTACTCCTCAGTTCGAGTCTCAGGGACCAAGATGATTCTCATTGCTCCTTCCTGGCCTAAGCAACTATGGTTTCCTCTACTCAACAGTATGTTGGCAGCTTCTCGAGACCACTTCCTTTGCAAATCAGTCTTTTGACTCAGGGTTCGTTGGTCCATCCAACCTGAAATCACTTCACCTTCATGCTTGGCTCCTGAAGAGAGAAAGTGAATCGGTTCAACGTCTCGTAGAGTCTCAGACATCCTTCTGGCTGCTCGGAAGCCAGCCACCCAACGTACGCTTCCAAATGGAAGCGTTTTTCTCTCTTGTGCAAAATCCTCTTGGAATCCCTTTTCCTGTCCTCCTGGCAAGGTTCTGGAGTATCTTTTGGACCTGTCAAACTTAGGTCTTCAGTACTCCACAGTTAAAGTTCACCTTAGTGCCATCTCAGCGTTCCATGAGCGGTTTCTTCCTTAACTCTGGCTCAGTTACCTATGAGTGAAGAGATTTCTTAAGGGATTCTCCATACCAGACCCCTGTTAAGCATCCAGTTGCAGCCTGGGACATTAACCTGGTGCTGGACATGCTCACTCGGAAGCCTTCGAACCCTAGCTACCTGTGAGCTAAAATTTCTTACCTGGAAGACTGCCTTCCTGGTGGCCATTACCTCAGCCACTGGGTCTCTGAGATACACATGCCTGATTCACGGACCCTCCATTATACTGTATTCCATAAAGACAAGGTAGTTCTCCGTAATCTTCTAAATTTCTTCCCAAGGTTGTGTCAGAATTCCATCTAAACCAACCTCTGGTACTTCCCGCTTACTTCGCTAATTTCCAAAATGAAGGAGCAGGCTCTTCATTCCTTGGATGTTAAGAGAGCCTTGCGGTTCTATTTAGATAGAACCAAGGATGTTCATAAGACTCAGCAACTGTTCGTTTCTTTCCAGCGACACCGGCTGGGTCAACCTGTCGCTATTAGATGCATCTCTTCATGGTTAGTGGCATGCCTTCATCATTGCTATTCCATGGCTCAAGTTAAATTAGAAGGTAGAGTGTACGCTCACTCTACTAGGGCGGTCGCGGCATCCCTAGCGGAAATTCGCAATGTTCCAATTGCAGATATATGCAACGCCGCCACCTGGAGCTCAGTGCATACCTTCGTTAAGCACTATGCACTGGATGTTCATGCTAGGCGACATTCCGCATTCGGCAGAACTATCCTTAATGGGCTTCTATCTTAGATGCGTGAGCTCTGGCTCTCCTGCCGCCCTTTTGGGGGATTATCAGCTTGGTACTCTCCCACTAGTGTGAATGAGTGGTGGAGACTTATGTCCAGGAAGATAAGAAAATTACGTACCTACCGTAATTCTTGATCTTCTTGGACGAGTCTCACCACTCATTCACCTCCCACCTCCATCCCCCGAGCTCACCACTGTATTGGTCTTCACTCCCTCAAATCTTTAGGCCGTGAGGACTTCTTTGCTGACCCTTCTTACACGGGTCATACGGACTATCTTATGTCCGTTTTTTAATGTTAGGTTTACTCTTTACTCATTCACATGCCCACCTCCTTAGTAAAAAAGGTACTGGCGGTTGGAGGAGTCGTCGCCGAGATGGTCATTACCGCTCGAGCCGCTGCTCGCGGCTCCGTGTCTCGCGGCGCCGTCTCTCGCGCCGACCCTCCAGCAAAAAGTTTGCTCCCGATGGGTCTTAGTGCCTCCGGCGCTAATCCCACTAGTGTGAATGAGTGGTGGAGACTCGTCCAAGAAGATCAAGAATTACGGTAGGTACGTAATTTTCTTTTTTGCACCTGTTGAAAGCCCTTCCTCAGTGCCTCTGCCACAGTGGTTTCCTCCCCCTCTTGCCCTTTGCTATCATTATGCAGAGACCCATCACCTCCAGTACTCCCTCATTTATCAAGTCCCATTTGCTACCCACTTCTACCACTGCTTTCAAACCCTTCAATCAATTTTTCCCTTAGCACTCCCTCATCCTACCAAAATCCAGCCTCCTGAAGACTAGGACCTTAGTCCTGGAGTGCAATCTGCCTGCAGCTTGACTTCTTCTCACACAGTCCTGTGATCATTTGATTCCAGTGGTTTCCCCACCTTGACCTCCCCAACCCCACTCTATCTTGGTTTGTAAGGACCAGATTAAGTATGGCCCCTTCCCTAGTGTTTTCCACAACTTTCTGGATCAGAAATGCCTCACATAGTTCATTTACCAGGGTCTGGCTCATTGTGTTCCTAGCAGTTTCGATACTTCTGTCTTGGTCTAGTTCACATACAAAAGACCTCCCCAGCAAGGCTTGCTTGGCATTCTGTTTCCAGCATGCAGATCTAAATTCAGAGGTGGTGGAGCTGGAAGACAAAAAGATCGGGTGGTAGGAGTTGTAGAGCTTGAAGGCTGCTCCAGTAACTGAGCATGCTCAGTGAAAGACTGCCTTAATGTAGATGTGAACGGAGTGCTATTTGCAGAACTATGATTACAAGTAAGTAACCTCTGATCTTACTTCAAGATAGAGCTCTTGCAGCAGGTGATAACAGATAGGACTATGCCGCCAGGCACTAGGACCCCACAGAAAATTTCTAGCTAGCAGTCCAAGGCGGGAGACTGACCCCGATGACTCCACCCACAACGTCTGCCACTGTATAAAGGGGGCGGTCTCCCGGTGCCATCTCAGTTCTTTTCCCGCCGTCGACCCAGCATCTCAACTCTGCAAACGCCTCCTGCTCCTGTCAACAGCGATTTTTTTTTTTCGACGCTTCGCACAGTTCAACTCTCGAGTATTCGATCACCTTTTTTTTTTTTTTTTGTCTACCGAGCCTTCTACTGCTACACCACAGCGTTAGGCTATGTGTGCGTGTGGCAAGCAAATTCCAGCAAAAGATGGCTTTTCAGCCTGCCTCTTGTGCCTGGGGCCTGAGCAAAAGATTGACAACTGTCCGCACTACCAGAACTTCAGTCAGCTCACTCGCCGCCTGAAGACCCTGAAGCCCTACCTCTTGGAGCAACAAGTGGCCACTATGCAGAAGTCACATTCTGGACACAGCCCCTCCTCGTCCTCCGCTCTCAATGCTTCCTCCAAGGAGAAAAAGCACTCGGAGAAGCACCACAAGAAGGACAGGGAGAAATCCAGATCAGACTTGCAGTCTCACTCTCGCACAAAGGTAAGACCTCAGACGGCCGGACATCAGACTCTGCCCCTCTGTCATTAGCCCTCCCAGGGGCTTCAACTCAAGATCTCCCAACGCTTCCCAGGCGTCAGGCGGGAGCTTGGGGCATGGGCCTTCTCAGGACCCATCTTCTATCTCTCTGGCCATCAGACCCCACAAACAGTCATTAGGGTCTAAGGCCCAGGACCTGGCCGCTTCTTCTTCCACGGCGGGAGTCCAGTCGGGCTCTCCCGCCATCAAAGCCTTGTCCTCCAGCTCGTCATCTAAACCTGACGACCATGGCTAGAGCCCGGGTGTCGACTCCACAAACCAAGCACCCATGATGCTTGATCTGTCATCTCCAGTGAAGCTAGACCGATGATGGATCCCCACGACATCTGCTACCACAGCTGTGGTGCCAGACAAGGCTCTGGACTCCAGTTGCCGTCGACACCCCAAGGGCCCCCGCCAAAGGACCTGATGGCACCTGACCTGACGTCGGCATCTTCAGACACTCTGACGACCGGACTCCGGCCGATCCCCTGACACCAGGACCTAGTGACAATAACCAGGCGCCAGCAGATGGAACCAATCATAGTCGGTTACCGGAGCCTCCCCCAGTGCCAGGCTGGCTGTCGGCCCCTTAGGAACAGATTGGGGCAGAGCCAGAGCAGCCATCAGCTTCAATGGTCCCCCTGGCGGAGAACGGGGCATTGTTCACCAACTGGTGGAACACTATCAAAGGGACCTCCTTCACAAGCCGGAGCCAAAGGAAGCACCAATGGCTGTCCCCATACCGCAGCTGGCACCTCCCCACAGATCGCTGTCACCACCCCTGACACCAGCCAGACCTACTCCAGGTGGCTTGGACCACGGCTCCGACAGACGTCGGGGCCTTGGACGTCATTCCCCTTCATGCTTTTTATCACGTAGGGGCAGCAGGTCCAGAGAACGTAGCTCCTGCGGCTGGAGCAAGTCAAGGGGGCGCCACCCCCGATGTCACAGCAAGTCTACTGACCATCAGTGAGAACACTCCAGGAGCTACAGCGATTCCTCCTGTACCTACACTTCTTCGGAGGATGAGCTCCCCCTGTCTTCACCTGATCCCAAGAGGGACTCACCTAGGTCACCACCTGACGATCCTACCTTCCTAGAGGTTATGAGGCACATACAATTCCTCAATCAATGGAAAACAGAGGACTTGGACCCTAAGAGGCGATGTCTGGCCAGATTCCTGGGGACCACCGACCCCAAGCCTCTGGTCATTCCTCCTCTGGTGGAACTTTTTCAAGACATCATGAAGCTGGCATGGAAACACCCAGCCACTACGTTGGCGGTGCCCAAGAAGGCGGACCACCTTTACCGGACTCCCAGAAATGAGTCTCATCTTGGTGAGCAACCTACGGTGGATTCTGTAGTGCTCACTGTGGCACACGGCAGATCGCAGCAGTCTATACATACCAGTTCCCAGCAACCTGACAGAGTCTAAGAATGTAGACCAATTGGGACGGAGAGTGTATGCCTCATCCACCTGTACCAGTAGGTCCTTAAACTTTCTGGTTCACATGGTCATGTACCAGAAGTGCCTGGGGCAAAAGGCTATGGACCCGCAGCAACACCCAGCCAGACTTGCAAAACAAGGCAGAGCTCTTGGCAGTGTTGCAATCTGGTTAGGATGGAGCAAGCTCGTTCTCCGCAGCTCCTATGATGCGGTGGACACTGTGGCCCAGGCGGCCGCCTCAGGTGACACTCCTAGCTAAGGGTGTCCGGCTTTCGGTAGGACCTCCAGGTTACCATTATGGACCTGCCCTTCCAGGCCCTGTTCTTTTTGGGCAAGAAGCCAAAACGATTATTCAAGGCCTCCAAGATTTAGGCAAGGCAGTGTTGGAGGTTCACAAGATGTACAAATCTGAACCCTACCCTCCTAGGCGTAGGCCCTTTTGTAGGCAGCAAGGACAGCAATCAAAGAAACCGCCACATGGGGAAGGGTTTAAAAGGAAGGCACTCCTCAAGCAAAAGGCTCTCATGGGCAGCGCACTGCCAAGCAACCCAGAGCCCCCCTCCCTACCCCTTCCGCCTCTGCCTGGCTCCTTGCCCTCCCCCCCAGCAGAGTCGTTAGGAGAGGCAGAGGGGGTGGTGGTTCTCCCTTTACCTCGCAGGATGGTCCCATATCACCACAGACCAATAGGTACTGCAGCTTATAGAAAAGGGTTATGCTCTGGAGTTTTCAACGTTACCGTCGGACAACCCACCGGTCCTGTCGACCTGTTCACTCTCCCATGCAGGTCTCATCCGGTGAAAATCCAGGCCCTCCTGTCCAAGTAAGCCATCCAAGTAGTGCCAGAACCCCAAAGGGGCAAGGGGTACTACTCTCGCTTCTTCCTGATCCCGAAGAGGACGAGGGAACTTCGTCCCATCCTAGACCGCAGTCAGCTGAGCCTCTACATAGAGAACAAACGGTTCAGGATGGTGACACTCCAGGGGCTTCTTCCCTTGCTGCACCACGGAGACTGGCTCTGCTTCCTGGACATGCAGGATGCTTACATGGACATAAAAATCCTGCCATCTCACAGGAGATATCTCCGGTTCACGTTTAAAGCCAGCACTACCAGTTCAGGGCCCTGCCTTTTGGCCTATCTTCGGCACCTCAGGTGTTCACCAACTGCCTAGCAGTGATGGCAGCAGCTCTCAGAAGGCAGGGGCATTACATCTATCCCTACCTAGATGACTGGCTACTGTCAGCCGCATCCAGGGAATAACTCTTCCGCACACTGAGGTGCACCTTCAGCATGTTTCTGAACCTCGGGATTACATTGTGTCTCCCGAAGTCCACACCATAGCCATCCCAGAGGCTCCAATTTATAGGAGCTATCTTGCATACGGTTCAAAGGAGAGCCTTTCTCCTGCCGGACAGGGTATATCGACTTCAGGCACTGGCTCAGAGGTTAGCCTCTGCAAACCAGGCTCCAGCCAGAATAGGCCTACAGCTCCTGGGGCACATAGCCGCTGCTATAGTGACTGTACTCCTAGCTTGTCTCCAAATGAAGACCCTCCAGTGGAACCTCAGAATTCAGTGGGATCAGCACAGTGGCAATCTTGACTAGGGAGTCAGGGTCTCAAAGGCTGTGAACCAAACCCTATCATGGTGGCTGACCCCCTCCTGATTATCGATAGGGGCTCCATTCAGCAACCCCTTTTCCCAGCAAGTTGTCACCACAGATGCATCCAGCTTAGGATGGGGTGCCCAATTCAGAAACCACCAGATCAGGGAGTCATGGACTCTGGCAGATTGCTCTCTTCACATAAATGTACCGGAGATGAGAGCGTTGCTTTATGCCTTACAGGTGTTTCAGAGCGGACTCCTTCCAGGCACCTACTTTAATCCAAACAGATAACATGTCAGTGGTGTTTCACGTCAACAAGCGGGGGACATTCTTACCCCCATTGCAGAGAGGCCATGAGGGTCTGGTACTGGGCAATAGACCACGAACTGGAACGTCTGGCAGTACGCATTCCAGGCCTTCATAACACGCCCGTGGACAGCCTGTCGCTCGCAATCCCAAGCCCATGAATGAGAGTTGCTACAGGACATAGCAAACAACCTTTTTGACAGATAGGGCACTCCAGAGTTGGACCTCTTTGCATCCCCGCTCAACGCCAAACTGCCAAGTTTTTGCTCACTAGAGCCAGGGCATGGTGTTTTTTGGCGAGACATGTTGTCCCTCTCCTGGATTGGGAAGTTCCTCTATGCTTTTCCTACCTTTCCCCTTCTGCAGCGAGTTCTACTCAAGTTACAGTCTGAACCAGCAACATTGATTCTGGTAGCACCGTTCTGGCCCAGACAGATGTGGTTCCCGCTTCTGCAACAGCTGGCGGTGGAACCACTGGTTCCTCTGTCCTCTTGCTTGCTATCCCAATAACAAGGCTGTCTACTACACCCCAGCCTCAAGTCTCTGCATCTCCACGCATGACTCCTGGAGACTTAGTCAGGAGCAGGATCGGGGTGTCCAGAGGGGTAGCAGAAGTATTGGTGGCCGCTAGGAAACCGTCTACTAGGGCCACTTATGCCATGAAGTGGAAGCGGTTCAGCTTATGGGCTTCTGCCCTCAACCTGGATCCATTTCTGTGTGAGGTAACTTGGGTTCTGGAGTACCTGTTATCTCTGTCGGACTCTGACCTTAGCTATTCCTCCATAAAAGTAGACCTTTTGGCTGTTTCAGCCTATCACATACCAGTGGATGGCAAGAACTTGGCCCAGCTTGATGGTATCGCGTACCTTCCTGCAAGGTATCCTACATATTAAGCCTCCTTCATGGGATCCAGTCCCTCCATGGGATTTGTTGTTCATGTTAGAAAAGTTGACGTTGCCCCACTTTGAACCAACTGCAAGTTGCGAGCTTCGCTTTCTCTCTTGGAAAGCATTATTTTTAGTTGCTGTCACCTCAGCCCAGAGGATCTCCGAGCTTCAGGCTCTCACGTGTAACGAGCCATACTTGTTTTTTCACAGGAACAGGGTGTCCCTTTATATGAATCCTAAGTTTCTCTCAAAGGTGGTGAGATGACTCTCAATCAAGACATCAACCTACCAGTTTATTACCCGGAGTACTCCAATAAAGGAGAGGCATTGTTGCATACCTTAGATGTACATAGAATAATTTGATATTATATTGACCATACTCTGTCCATCAGGAAATCCAACAAGTTGTTTGTTTCTTTCACCCAAAGGATGTCAGGTTCACCAGTCACTAAGCAGACCATGCCAAAGTGGCTGGTCAGCTGCATTGTTTTCTGCCATGAGAAGCATGGAAAACCCCTGCTGGGGTCTGTGAGAGGCCATTCGACTATTTGCTTCACTCAGAAACATGTCTGCAGCAGATCTCTGTGCTGCAGCCACCTAGAGTTCGATACACACCTTTATCCTGCATTATAGTTTGGATATTGCTTCCAGACAGAGGGTAGGCTTTGGCCTTCTCTCCTGATCACCCAGGGACTTTACTTCTGTTCCACCACCCGTCTGACTTGGTGGTATCCCAGTACTACTTGGGACTGAGTCCTATGTGTTATTACCTGCTGCAAGAGCTCTATCTCGAAGTAAGAACTTACCGTAACAGTAGACCTTCGAGAAGAGCTCTTGCAGCAGGAATGCTTTCCCTCCCTCCTTCCCCCAGTGCTTTTTTTCCAGTTATCCCTTCCAGGATGACAAAGCCTCCTTGGTTTGTCCAATCCTTTAAGCTAGCTAGGTGTCTGGCAGGCAGACTGAGGTGGCACCAGGTGACCTCCCCCCTTTATACAGTGGCTGACATGGGCAGAGCCGACGTCAGGGGCGGTCCCCCAACTTGGACTGCTAGCTAGAAGTTTTCCATGGGATCCTAGTGCCTGGCAGCATAGTCCTATCTGTTATTACCTGCTGCAAGAGCTCTTCTCGAAGATCTACTGTTACGGTAAGTTCTTACTTAACTGTACTTTTTCTTTTCATTGCAGAGAAGAAGGAGGCTGTGGTCAGTCTGATTGACTCAGACAGCGACAGTAGTGATGTGTCCTCCATCCTGTCACTGAGAAGCTATGAGAGCGAATTCTTCTACGAGGGCGAAACACCTGAGACCCCCAGCTTCACGGGCGACTCCGATGATGAAGAGAGCTACTATATTATTTAAAGCTGGATATGAAATGCATTTCTAAGTTCCAATAACCCAGCAGACTACCAGGAAGGAAACTTAGACAGTCCACACTTTCTTCAGGTTGTCCAGACACACCTGAAGTATTTTTCCCCAGCAGCTGAAGAAGAAAGCATGTTTAACATTATGTGGGGGCTTAGCTCATGAATTAATAAGCAAACTGTTCCCATGAAAGCCTCAGTTCTTTGACTCCAGTTTTGGCATGTCATGATAAATATGTACTTTCTAAGGGTAGAATGGGTCACTTGCATGGAAGTGAACGAACATGGTGTCTTGCTGTGCAAGTTGAGTTATGTGAGTCAGCCAGCTTACCAAGACACATTGCCTGCACGGAACAGTGGTAGTCAGCCTTTGACGTACCACAAGGAACTGACTCTAGTTACGAGCCTGGAAGTGACAGATCTTGCCAAGCAGAATGTGTACTGTGGAGAAGAAACCCACCATGTTTCATTTCATAGTGGGCATTGAATTTCTCATTACCTGGTATGCCACCTGTTTTTCTGTCCCATGTTACATGAAAGCAATTTGCCCTTCACTGGATAACAAGAGTAGAGTGTGTTGTCACATATTTTTGTACTGAAAATGTATATATGTTAATGGTTTCACAGACTAGCATTGTAATATTTGATACATAATATAATTTTTGTCTTAAGGTATTTTCATTTGCCCTTCAGAGGTCCACAAGGCAGTGAAGTGCGGTAGTGTAAGCCCAGTGAGTACACTTTTACCCTCCCCACCCCCAGTTCCATCTAGTCCCCTTCAAACAGCACACTTTCTCTAGCCTAGATTACATGTGAGCAACGGTATTCATAGCTGCTTTTGCTAATGCTCTTCCAAAGTGACCCTTAGTGAGTGTGCAAATGCTGGGTGTCCCGCTCCCACCCTCCCAGAGGAGCAGAGCATCTTACCTTCGTGACATGCCCTTCTCCACCTCTGGATTTCACAGGTCATACACGGGTTGCACCTGGGGATAAGCTTCAACTCGGTGCACCTTTCCCAAACAAAAATTATACACAAAGCCCAGTCTCCTAGGGCAGCACAGTGGGCTTATGTCGTGCCACTGGACTGGCCTTGATCTCTTCTTTGATAAGATTGTCCCCTGAAACACACAGTGGTTGGCTTTGAAGGTGGCGGTATGAGTATTAAACAGCTATGGAAGAAGAGAGTCCAGCCATGTTGATAACAGGAACAAGCTGTCTGGTTCCCTGTTTCTCATTGTCTTCCTTGTGTCTAGGTGTGGGGATGGACAGTCTGTCTGTTGATTACCATCATGGTAGCCAACTGGAGTCCCTGCAAGGTACAGTGAAGCTAGGCAGAATTGGGGCAAGGTTTTATACTGCCTAGGACCCTTTGATCCTTGACTCTCTATGGTGCCTGTCAGCTAATCCCCAAATTCAGGAAGCTGCCTCAGTAGGCTTACCTCCATTTTCTTAGAAGTCATCCTGACACACGTGCGCACACACACTTTCTCTTTCTCTTATGGGCATAATTTGGCACAGTTGACTCACTGTACTGACAAAAGATGCAATTACTCTCTAAATCCCCCCCCCCCCCAAAAAAAATGGTCCTCCCCAGTCAGTAAGTTACTTCGTCAGAGCTGTAGTAAGGAAAGCTTGAACTATCCTTTTAAATAAAAGGCTTTGATCTGCAATGCTTACTCCTTCACTGGTGTTGAATCCGTCACAGTATGGAGGGTCCTGCACAGCCCTTGTCTTCACTTTACCTGATGTGTGTGTGTATAACAGAGATCTTCAATCTCTAGTGCAGTCAGTCTCTCACCAGCACTAAACACATCACAGGATGAGGAAGCCTGTACTGTATTTACCTGCACTGCCCCTGTCCTATGGGTTTCAGTCATCAGTGCTGTCAGTCTCTCACCTTTTAACCAGGGCCAAGTTGATCTTAAAGTGGTGGGTCCTTACAGTGCCTATCCACTCAATTCCTGGCCTGTAGATAAATGGAGCTTTAGGCCCAGATATTCAAAAGGGTTGAGCATGGTGCAACAGTGTTGCGCCATGTGCAACCCACTGATGTGCCCCAGCGCAATATTCAAAGGGGAAAAGTCTGCGCAGGTGGGGTTTGCGTGCCCATGCATACTCTGCACAGCCCAATATTCCAGCCGGATGTGCAGAGCCATACCTCTGCAACCTACCTGCGTAACTAAATTGATCCAAAAAAGGAACATTCACATATCTGGAATGTGTAATGCAGTATAGGATGCATGCCCATTGGCTCACGCTGTGGACCAATGGGCATGCCTTCCGACTGTATCGGCGGGTGGTACTGCATCCCGCCGCTGACCTGGGGCGGTGATTCAGTGAGGGGTGGGGTGGGGGCCACGGACCACCAGGGATATTGATGGGGTTTATTTATGTACTTAGCCCGCGATCGGGCTTGCAGGTCCACTGGACCACCAGGGATATTGATGGGGTTTATTTATGTACTTAGCCCGCGATCGGGCTTGCAGGTCCACTGGACCACCAGGGATATTGGAAATATTTATTTATTTTATTACAAATGCCCGCGATCGGGCAGACAACGGTCCACTGGACCACCAGGGATATTGGACGGAATTCTTCTTTTTTTAACAAATTCCCGCAATCGAGCTGTGGAGAACATTGCCGGCTGCAGGGGGCGTCGGTCCCCGATGGCTGCTGCCTGGCAGGGCGCCAGGCGCAAGTCGTCAGGGATCGGCGCACCTGCATGCAAATGGGGCCATAATGACATGCAAATGGCCCCATTTGCACCTTGCATACATTATGGCCCCATTTGCATGTCAAGTTTTGAATATCGCGGTTGCTGTGAATACCGCAATGGAACTTGTGCTAGCGCATCCCCATGCTCCACTCTGGCCACTTGCGCTGGCGCAGTGCCACTGCGCCATGCACACTGCTGGTGGCCAGGGTGCGATATTCAACGATGCTGTGCCATGGCGCAGCTCCATTGAATATCGCCCAGTCCACACTGCTTCGACCAAGCTTGCGCCACAGCCTGGCGCAGTTTGAATATCTGGTCCTTAGTCTCTAGTACCATTATGTTTCACCAGCGCCAAATCCATCACATAGTGGAGGATCCTGCACATTGCCTTGAAACCTGTTGCATACCTAACCTACACACTGAGAGGCTCTGTCTCTAGAGCTGTCCATCCCTGTATCATTTGTTTAAATCCTAACTCAAAAAGAATAATCTTCCACTGTCTTGGCAGTAGACTGATGCACAGGTTGTCCAGCACATCTGTAGCCTTCATCTTAAAGAGCTAGTAACACCAAAGATGGAGACTGGAAATGTTACTCATTTTTAAATTTGTCAGTTCTTACTTTTATTTCTGAAGTATTTTTCTTTTTTGTTTTGATCATTAGAAAGTTTTCTGCCTGCTAGTATTAGGTGTGCTGTGAAGAGCAGTACAATTAAAACCACACGCATCCATGATCTTCCATTCTGCCTGCTATCAAGAATGGACGGACTAAAGGAAAATATTTTTTCAAAGTTGCTTTGCTGCTGAAATCGTACAGAACCCTTCGGTAACACAGAAACACATAATCCAGTGTTCGAAACAGTATACCTTTACTGCAGAAATCATACAGAACCCACACAAGCACATAATTTTAGTTAATTTACTTCACCAATTCTTTATTTCTGTCATAAATTAAAAAAAAACAAATAATTAAAACGTCACAGCACTCCATGTAGCGACTGCATACATCACACTACTGCATCATGCTGTGCTTGAGTTTGCTGACAAACCTGTTAGGGAAAGGGAAAAAAGTCAGTACTTTTGCTGACGGGGACAGAGCTGCAGTTAATCAGGTACAGTAAACAGTTAATCAGCACTTAATCAGTGTCCAACTTCAGTCAATCAGTGTAAAATATTCATTGTTGTGGGGGCATGTGTGATTTTGTATTTCTTTGAAACTTGGCTTCCCTGCCAAATGCCCTTTGGGGTAACCATTGCCTCAGTGCTTGCACACAGAGGTTGTCTTTTAAATAGTTTTTTAATTGGGTTCACCACAATATAACCCAGATAGACCATCTTAGGGTAGCTGGTTCATTACACTGGGGTGTCAAACAGACGAGGCATATTGATGAGTCCTAGTAGGACGAAACATGTGTCTATGTCTTCTGTTGTCACCCTTTGCAAACTGTGTAAGAGGCCTTTTGGCACCATGCATTTCTGCTTAAAGTTGAACCAGCATAGTATTCTGTGGTGATTTGCATATGCAGCCCATGATGCTTTGCATTGTGGGGGCATGTGTGATTTTGTATTTCTTTTAGTGTAAAATACGTTGATTATACATCTGACAAACCACTGAAGAGGTAGTGAAACGAATGGGAAATGGCTGTAATAGTCTGGGAAGGTCCGTTAAAAAGCCCTCATTTATTGTTGCAGCTAATGGGTGTTTACTCACCTGGTAAAGGTGATTGTGTTGGTTGGCATCCATGGCACTCCAGACATTACCTCATGGGTTTTAGCCCACCTGATAGGCTAGTGATGCACATGACCTAGATCAAATTTCTAGCATATCCAGGTCCCAGAAACCCCTGCTCTCCAGTTCGAATCTTCCATAGCTGAAATAAGGTTAATTAGTACAAGAGAAAAAAACGTACAGTGCAGATACAGCCAAGTGAGAAGTACTAAGAGAGATGGTAGGAGACACAGAGGAAAACGGACCACGACGTGGTAGCAATGGCCCTGGGGCCGGTTCTTTATTCTTCTATTATTTACAGTCTAGTCTCGAACCCGAGGGTCTGACTGGTCGTTTATCATTAGAAACAGTCACGCTGTCTGTTCCCCTGTGAGCCTAACATGGATGAGGATCCCCTAGTTCGGAACTGGTCACTCTGAGCACTCTGAAGGGAGGGCCTTGGAGTGCCATGGATGCCAACCAACACAATCACCTTTACCAGGTGAGTAAACACCCATTGTGATTGGTTGGCATCCATGGCACTCCAGACATTACCTCATGGGTAGATAAGCAGTGAGTACCCCGGGTGGGAAATAGAGTGGACTAAGAGTGAGTGGTTGAGGATGCTGCCGCCAGGACCTGGGTGGCGAAGGTGGGCTGTATGGCCTGTAATTGTTCCAGCCTGTAGTGTCTGGCGAACGTGTGTAGGGAGCTCCATGTGGCTGCCCTACAAATGTCCTCTGAGGATACTCTGGCTCTCTCCGCCCAGGAAGTGGCGACCGCTCTGGTGGAGTGAGCCTTGATCCCCTTGGATGGAGTCATCCGGTTTGCTGTGTAGGCGTTCTGGATGACCTGCCTTAGCCACCCGGCGATGGTGGTTTTGGAGGCGGCGTTACCCTGCCTCTGCCCCTTCGAGATGACGAACAGTCTCTCTGTCTTGCGAATGGGACGGGTTCTGGCTAAGTACACAGAGGGCTGATCCCACATCGAGGTGATGTGGGGGCACGCTGGAGCCCTGCAGGGGCCCTCTTGGGAAGGTGGGCAGCTCGATGGGTTGCTCTCTGTGAAAACTGGTGGAGACCTTTAGCTGAAAGGCTGGGACTGTTCTCAGACTGACCCCTAGTGGGGTGAACACTGTGTAAGGTTCTGCGCAGGATAGGACCCCAAGTTCTCCGATCCTTCTAGCCGAGCAGATTGCCACCAAGAAGCATGTCTTGAGGCCAACCCAGAACAGGTCCGTCTCGCGGAGGGGTTCGTAAGGAGCCAATTTGAGGGACTCAAGGACCATTGGGAGGTCCCACGGGGCGATGGTCGGTTGAGTCCTCGGTCGGAGGATCTCTACTGCCCTTAGGAAGTGTATGGTGTCGGGATGAGCTCCTGGGGAGTATCTGTCAATGAGGCCTATGGCCGCCCCTATGGCTGACAGTTGCACCCTGAGGGAAGAGTGCGCTAGTCCCTTGTCCACTCCCTGTTGGAGGAATAGGAGGATGGTGGCCATGTCGGTCTGCTCGGGAACTTTGCCCCGTTCCCGGCACCACCGAGTGAAGATGGCCCATTGCCTCCCGTACGTGGAAGTGGTGGAAGCCCGTCTGGACTGAAGTAGGGTGCTGATGACAGACTCATGATACCCCATTGCCCTCAGTCTCCTCCTCTCAGGAGCCAGGCCGTGAGTTTCAGGGTCCGCGGGGTCGGGTGGAGCACTGGCCCCTGCGAGAGCATGTCCGAGCGGTAGGGTATCCTGAAGCTGGCTAGCGACATCTCTCGGACTGCTGCGAACCATGCCCTGCGCTGCCAGTAAGGGGCCACCAGGATAACCGTGTGGCCTGACTCCTGTATCTTGGCTAGGACCTGGGGGATCAAGGGGAGTGGTGGGAAGATGTAGGAGTTCCTCCGCCTCCAGGATTGCGACAGGGCGTCCATTCCCTGGGAGAGGCTGTCCCTGAACCGCGAGTTGTACTCCCTGACCTGAGCATTCTCCCGTGATGCCATGAGATCCGTGGACACGGGCCCCCATGTCGCCTGGATCATCTGGAATAGGGCCGGGTGTAATTGCCATTCTCCCGGGTGTACCTGCTGTCTGCTGAGCCAGTCCGCGCGGACGTTCAGCTTTCCTGCAAGGTGAACCGCGCCCAGATGGGTGAGGTTGGCCTGGGCCCAGTTAAGGACTGCCGTTGTCTCCCTCATCATGGCCCTGCTCCTGGTCCCACCTTGCTTTGCTATGTAGGCCACCGTGACTCAATTGTCGGAACGGATCAGAACCGACTGATCGAGTATTTGGCACTTGAACGCCTTCAGGGCATGAGACACGGCTCTCATCTCCAGGATGTTGATGGAGAGCTTCGCCTCCGCTGGTGACCATAGGCCCTGTGCCGTTGTGTCTCCCAGGCAAGCTCCCCAACCAGAGAGGCTCGCATCCGTTTCTGTGGCGACTGGGCGAGGGGGCTCCAGAGGGACTCCCCTGGTCAGATTCCCCTCCATCGTCCACCATGCCAAGGAGAATCTCACTGCATGGGGTAGTGGTACCACGACCTGTAGATTGTGTTCGCTCGGTGCCCACCGCGATAGGACATAAGTTTTTAGCGGACGCATGTGCCACCTGGCCCAGGGCACGAGGTCTATGCATGAGGCCATACAGCCCAACAACTGAGCTATCCTTCCCATTGTTGTGTGGCGGCGGGCCTTCATCTGGCGTGACAACTCCATCAAGTTGTGAACTCTCGCGGGGGACGGTTTTGCCCACCCCTGGACTGAGTTGATGAGCGCTCCCAGATGCTCGATCTGCTGAGTGGGATTGAGGTGGCTCTTTTCTCGATTTACCACCCAACCGTGGTCTTCGAGTGCCTGCATGGCAGATTCCGTTGTATCCGTGCCTGGTTTTCGGACCGTGCACGGATGAGCCAGTCGTCCAGATACTAACATACTATTTGCCAGCAGATTAGGCCTTACGGTCTATCGAGTCTGCTCGAACCTAGATCCTTAGTTGGGTGCCGAGACCCTCCCATCCCTTGTTCTCTAGAAACCCCTATCATCCATCCCCACCCCCCCCCGGGACAGGCCATCATCTGATACATCCACTTTCTGTGTCTGTCCCACCCTCTCTTGAAGCCCTCTACAGTGGATCTCTGAACCAGCTCACCAGGCAGTGCATTCCTAGGGTCCACCACCCTCTCGGTGAAAAACCTCCTCCTCTTTTCCCCCCTCACCTTCCCCTTCCAACTTCAAACCATGCCTCTGGTGATACCTCCCTGCTTTAGTCTAAAGATCCCTCCATGTTTACCCTATTTATTCCCTTGAGGTACTTGAAGACCTCAATCATGTCCCCCCTGTCTCTCCTCTCCTCCAATGAAAACAGGCAGAGCTCCTCAAGTCTGTCCTCATAAGTCAAATCCCCTAGCCCTCGTATCATCTTTGTTGCCCTCCTCTGTACCCTCTCCAGGAGCTGTATGTCCCTCTTCAAATGTGGTCTCCAGTACTGTACACAGTACTCAAGGTGTGGTCCAGTCCCTGTTCCCTGAGTCTGGCCACCAGGGTTATGGAGACCTTGGTGAAGACTCTCGGGGCTGACGACAGGCCGAATGGCAAGGCCTGGTACTGGAAGTGGTGACCTAGGATGTGGAAGCGGAGGAATTGCCTGTGTTTCCGGATGATGGGGATATGGAGGTAGGCGTCCTTTAGGTCTATAGACGTCAGGAAATCGCCTACCCGAACGCATCGTAGGGTGGATCGGATGGTCTCCATTTTGAATCGGTGAGAGACTACATGCCGGTTCAAATGTTTCAGGTCTAGGATGGGCCTGAGTTCCCCGATTTCTTGGGTACGGGAAGAATATGGAGTAAATCCCAGCCTCTGCTCTGCTACTGGCACGGGCTGAATGGCCTTGTTCAATTAGTTCTGACAAGATTTGTTGGACCTGATGTGGGGACGCCCTTCTCCTGGCTATGGGGGAGGAGACGAACCTGTGTGCAATGTGAGCGTGGGATAGCTCTATGGAGTATCCCTTGGTTACCACGTCTTGGACCCATCTGACCGATGTCGTGTTGATCCAGCGATGGGCGAAGAGAGTTAGCCTTTGTCCCACTGGTGGGTACAGGTCCTGGCCTCGTGCTTTTGGGAGGGGGCAGTCACTGTTGCTTTCCCTTGTAACCTCTACCTCGACCTCCGGTTCTTTGGCCCGGGGTCTGAATGATGAGGACTGATAGTTCTGAAAGTGCAGACCACAGGCTTGGAAGAGGCCTCTACCTCAAAAGGTGGCCCTGATAATCTTTGTATCCTGCGGGGTTGGTATGGTTTGTCTCCCCGAAACCTCCGCCTCGGGAGGGTAGATAGGAGAACTTGGACTTATTCTTGAGGAGGTCTCTATCCTCCTCCTTTTGCTTCAAATAATCCTGCAGCCCTCCCGAAAGCATGTTTTCCCCGCAGTGGTAAATTTTGTAACAATATTTTGACTCATGGTCTCGTCCCACAGTTTCAGCCACAGTGCCCTCTGACGCGCGGTTGGTGATGGCGGTGGCCCTGCCTGAGAGCCAGGGGTGTCTACAGCCATATCAGCTAGGTATTTGGCTGCATCCAAGGTGCACTCCAACAGTTCTGCCTCCCTGGACTTAGGGATGGCCTGCTCCTGGAGCTCCTCGAGCCAGCAGATCTGTGCCCGGGTCGTATAGATGGCTGTGGTGGTCGCCTTAGCAGCGGTGCCCTCAATCTCGAATGCCCTCTTGAGCATGTCTTCGACCTTTTTGTCCGTCGGGTCCTTGGGGGCTATTGTGCCGCATGGTAGTACGGTCTTTTTGCTGAGGGCCGCCACTTGGGGGTCGATGGTGGGGGCCTTGCACCAGGCATCCGATTTTCCCCTTGGACCGGGTACATTCTGTCCAGATTCTTGCGATTCGACATCCTGCCCGGTTTGGGGGATTGCCATTCTGTACTGAAGATGTCCTCGATTGCCGGGCATACGGGAAAGGTCTCTGTGGTTGAAGGTCTCAGCTGAATCATTGGGTCGAGCTTCGACTCGGGCCTGCTTTCTTCGGTGTCGAAACCCATGGTGGCCTTGATGATCTTCATGAGCCCTGGGATCGTGTCAAATGAGCATACTTCGAAGTCAGAGAAGGTGTAGTTTGCAGCTCCATATCTTCTGCATCCGAGTCCGCCTCATCCTCTTCCTCTGCATCATCCCTCTCCCTGTCTTCGTGCGCGTTGTCGCGTGGGGTGTCCGGAAGGGTGTCCTCAGGGTTTGAAGCTCCTCTGGTTGCCCCCCGCCTTGTGGGTTCTGGATTAGTGGCTTTGCCCTGTTTTGGGTGAGGATTCAGTTTCTCCATGATTTTTGAGCATAAAGTTCTGTTGGCTCTCCATCATGGCAACGCGACCTGCTGGTTCTGGATCAGGAGGGAGCCGGGTCCATCCACGTGAGAGTTGCTGGGTCCTGGGTTGTTGGGGCCAGGGCGGGGTTCACTCCAGGGAGGGGATAGTGAGTCCAGGAGGCAGGCTGCGCAGGGGGCCCGGGTCTGGGGCAGGAGGGGTAGCTGCACGGGAGCATTTCTTTGCTTTCACCATCTGGAAGGAGAAAGGTATACTTAGAAACGGAGCTGGTACGGTGCCCCGCGGTTTCCCCTTTTTTTTTTTCAAACATTGCACCTACAATCCCTGGGTTAGGAGGCCAGTGCCTTAACCATTAGGCAACTGGGGCAGATGGCCCTTACCTCTCTAGAAGACCATCTGAGGTTGGGGGGTGCTATGTGAGGACCCCCGCAACGAGGGCCAGAGAGGAGGGCTGACGGTCAGCGGTCTGGTGCCACGGCTCGCTGTGGGAGGGTGCCGTGGCGACCGGGAATGGAGTCCAGGTGAATCAGGCTACCTACTTGGGTCGCTATGGGAGGGACCTGAGTGGTAGGGTAGAATTGAAGCCCCTGGTTAAGCAACAGGAGCAGGAGGCTTGGGAGGAGTGGGGGGCCACCGGAGGGTCGCTATGGGAGGGACCCAAGGGGGGAACCCCCAGGAAAACGGAGATGGTCATCCACAGACCTTTCCCTTCCCGAGGACAGAGAACAAGGTGGATCGTTCACCACCCCCAGCGAGAGTTCGGGGGAACCAAAGGACGGCGTGGCAGAGGATTGCGCCACAGAGACTTGCCTGGAAGTCCTGCTGGGGTAGGGCACGAGGAGGCTCTCCCTTCACCCTCCAGGAGCAGCAGCTCAGCGTAAGGGGGCCGATGTGAAGGCTAGAAGAATCCCCCCCCCGCCCAGGCAAGTCGCGAGGAGGAGTTCCCTCAGACAGCAGCGGCCTAGCTGCTAGGCATAGGATGTGCAGAGCCAGCTGGAAGACCTGAGGCAGCTAGGGGGGAGGTTTGGCCGGGCCGCAGTAGGCCCAACAGGCCTATGGAGTACGAACCCCCCTGCTGATGCTCGTCATTGCTTCCCGAGGATGGGCGCCAGCGGCTGGATTCCTGCAGTGCGAGAACGGGGCGAGGCCTCCTGCGTCCACGGAGGCGATGGGAGGAGGCGGCTTGCCTGAAGCTGCGGGCGGCGGAGACAGAGAGGAGGCGGCGTGGTGGTACGCTTGGCGGAACAGGCCGTTGGTCCTCCAGCGGCCTCGCTGAGGCCAGGAACTCTCACAAGCGGGGGCAAATGGGTGATAGGTCACCAGGCATGGGCCTTTATTGCGGCGTTCGTTGCTCGAGCGAGAAGAGGCGCCATAAGGGCAACTGAAAGAATCTGCTAACTTAGGCACCAGAAGAGGCCTAGCCCATAGGGCCATCACAAGTCTCGAAATCGTTGCACAAAACAAACATAATAAACAGATAGCAGGACAAAAACCAGCAGCATTTTAGGGAATAACCAGCAAGAAATAAAAAAACAAGGAGTTCCACTTCTTTCAGACATGCCTACTGTGATCCAGATCTTGCTAGGAATCACCTGATGTGGCTAACGCTAAGGCAGGGGGCTAGCTTAGGTTACTCCTCCTGGTAAAATCCAGGAAATTCTAATTTGTAAAGCCCAAAGAAAAACTGTTGTACCTGCTTTCTGATTTAGCCTGAAGAGTACAATTTAGTGATTTAAATCCTTGATTCAAGGTCTTACCTTCTAGGAGCAGACAGGGATTCCTGGTGTGCTTCCTGCCTGATCAGATGCACGATTCGAAACTGGAGAGCAGGGGTTTCTGGGACCTGGATATGCTAGAAATTTGATCTAGGTCATGTGCATCACTAGCCTATCAGGTGGGCTAAAACCCATGAGGTAATGTCTGGAGTGCCATGGATGCCAACCAATCACAATGGAAATGGCAAGTGGTTTTCAGATTTTGCCCGCTAAAACCGACTGCCCTTATAAAGCGTGGGCGGGATAAGTGGCGTTAACTGTACTTACCTGGCAGGTGACATATCTAGTTCTATTCCTCTTCATAACTTGTCAACATTGTGACACCACTAGTAACCAGTCTGGCAGCAGGTTATTAGCTCTTCTTGGTCACGTGTGATGTCACAGTCAGTGAGGTCACAATGCTGATCATAGAAACATAGAAACATAGAATTTGACGGCAGATAAGGACCGCTTGGCCCACCTAGTCAGCCCATTTTCCTACCTAACAGATAAGCTGCAGATCCTAGTTAATCAACAGCTTACTTCCTCTTACCCAACCTTAGGACTGCCTTATGCCTGTCCCATGCATTCTTGAAGTCCCCCACTGTTCTCGACTCCACGACCTCCTCAGGGAGGCTGTTCCATGCATCCACAACCCTCTCAGTGAAAAAATACTTCCTCACATTACCCCTGAGCCATCCCCCCTCTGATGATGTGTGCTAAGGAACAGAACTAGATAAGTCAGCCTCCAGGCAGAGAGTGCTGTTCCACCTAGTGCTGTCAGGTAGAAGATCTTCTAATTAACCAAAGGGAAAAGAAAAAGTGCATCGAGTATAAAAAGTAATAGCTGACTATATTTAAAAATGAGTGTTAATTCCAGGCAATACACGCTTTTTAATTCTCTGTTCAAGCAGCATGAACTGTGACATACCATTATTTGTTGCCACACCCACAATTTCAACTTGTTCTGTGCTTGTGGTCTGTCATGTTACCTGTCAGTTTCCACAATAACAAAGCTGCTTGTAGTTATGTTTTAAGTCAGCCAATTGACCCAACACTTGCTGTGCAAGAATTTGTCTTCATACTTCGTGGACTGATTTTCTCCAAGGCGAAAGATCTCCTGGGCAGAAATTACCTTTTCTAGGGACATGGATATGTTGTTCATCCACACTGTCTGGCAGGTATCCTTGCCGCTTTAAATCTTGCCGGAAGGTCTTCAAGCTGGCTCCCCCCACCCACCCGGGTGGTAAAACTCTCGGCTCCGCCCCATGACGCCAGATCTTCCTTACCGCTTGGAAGCTCAGGTTCCCTCCTTAACGCTCTGCGTATAAGACTGGTTCCTAATTCTTCAGTTTTCCGAATTTAAAAGTTTTTTGCATTATAGACTTCGGTCTTCTATCCCTCGCAGCTGCAATGGACAAATCGACTCCCGGTTTTCGGCGGTGCCCTTGCGGGCAGAAGATGTCTCTGACAGATCCGCACTCCACGTGTGTTTACTGTTTAGGCCTTGAGCACGACCCACAGGCTTGCGACCTGTGCTCTTCCTTCTCAGCCTACGTCCTCGAAGACCGTGCTGCCCGTTTACAACTAGGGCGCCCTGAGAAACGTTTTCCTCCGGTAAAGTCAAAAGAGGCCCGGTCGGCGGTTTCCTCGGTGACGGGCTCGGCGAATCAGCTAGAGCAGATGATCGCCCTCGAAGAGGAAGCGGCGCGGGCCGCATCTTCCTCGAACGCGGCATTTATCCCGTTCTCCCTGGGTTTCTTTTATACAGCTTCCTTTAAGGAGCTTTGTCTGTCCCTCTCCACTAGAGGAGAGGGACCAACGTCTGCTGGACCTTCTTCTCGGTCCAAAAAGAAAGACAAGGGTAAGTCCCTCCGTCGACGCTCTTGGGAGCGACAAAGGTCCCTCTCCCCGAGTTGTCGGCCATCGACTTTGGTCGATCATTCGGCTTCGGCCACTGGTCTCACGGTGTCCCCGTCAGGTCAGTTGACCGAGACTCCCGTCGACGCAGTCGAGATCTTTCTCAACCTGTTGGACGGGTTGTCGACCGGCAAAGCCGAAAATCCTCTCTCACCGGTTCCCCCGGTGGGAGTTGAGGATCCCGCGGGCTTGCCAGTGCCTCCAGTTCCGGAGCCCTTGGGTGAACCCTCCGAGCCGAGGGAGGAGCCAGTTCCCTCGTCCCCTCCCGCACCGTCCTCCAGAAAGGCCGAGGTTCTCGGTCTCGGACTTCTTCGTGGTCCAGCCGATCCGCTGTCATAGGCGGTCCCCGGTCTCGGCACCTGGTAAGCAGCCGCCGCTCGTCTCGTCCTTCTCCTCGGATGAGGGAGGCTTCGATGTGTTACGCCAATCGATACGAGGACCTCATGTGGCAACAGCTCTTCTGACCGGGAACAAGCCGACGCCGTCGCCTTCCCTGGCCATTAAGTGGCTGTCACCGGAGCGGCCGAAACAACCACTCGTTTTACCCGAGGAGCCTGTTCCCAGGCCGGTGGTTCGGCCAAAACCTGCTGCTCCACCGATTCCGGTGGAACCTCCGCCTCCACAGTCGCTGTTTGGGGCTCCGACCAAGAACTCTGTCGGCTCAGGGTCTGCCCCATAGGCGGTCGGTCACCCTCACTCCCGATCGCCCTCGGCAGGTGGAGGGTGGCTCAGGCCCAAGGCAGCTCTTTGCGGACTCTTCTGAGTCCGACGACTATTCTTCCCTTTTCTCCAAGCGAGTGGACTTGGAGTCCTCTGGAGGTCAGTCGCTGGATGACAGCCCTTCGTCCTTCCTGGGTTTGCTCAGGCTCATCTCGGAGTCCACCGTGATGCAGCTAGAGTTCAGTATCCAAGCGGGCCAAGTATCCCTCACGGAGATATTGGACCAAGGATTCCCCACGGAGGCCTTTCCTGTGGCTGAGGCCATTGTGGGCCTGGCCTTGGAGCTCTGGCAGCGCCTGCTTCCTGCCCTGCGCGTCCGGCCAGGATGGCCAGGAAGTATCGCGGTCCCTACCAGTTCCCTGTCCGGTTTCTCGGAACATCCCTCAGCCGAGGGTTGTTACCGACAGCGTTTCCGGCTGCGGAAACGCTTAGGGCGTGGACAAACCTCCCGACAAGGAGTCCAAGAATGGACCATGCCGGTGAAAAGTCTACGCGCAGTCCCTCCCTTGGCCTTCGTCAGGCAAGCTCGGCCGTGCTTATGGCACATTTCTCCCATGCCCTGTTAGGCTCCCTGGGCCGAGTGTAGCCCTCATCTCCGGCTGACCTGCAGACCACGGTTAGGCAGGTGCGGGACCAGAGCAGGGCAGTGGCCAAGCAGCAACTTCAGACTGCTCTGGACATTGGAGACTCATCGCCAGGTCAGTCGCGGCGCAGTGGCTATCGCCATCGGGCATGGCTGAGGATATCCACCTTCACAGCGGATACCCAGCACAAATTGGCAGATGTCCCTTCCTGGGACCGACCTCTTCGCCCTAAAGTGGAAGGCCACCTCCAGAGGATCGAAAGTCCAATGCCACCTTGGACTCGGTCTCATCCGCTCAGAGGGACAAGGGCCGCAGACCGCAACCCAAGCCCTTTTGTCCGTCTGCGCCCCCGGCACGTCCGGCCCAGCAACACCAGGCCCAGCAGGCTCGCGCTTGGCGTCCCAAACCCAAGCCCGCGGCTTTCTCCTCCAGGAAGCAGGGAGGTAAAGGCCCAGGTGGTCCCTCGACAGGTCCCTCCTCCAAGCCTGCACAGTGACAAGTTGAGGGGTGTCGCCCCCAACCTCGTCACCTCACCCCAGGTTCCCCCCGTGGGGGGACGGCTCCGGTACTTCCTTTCCGCCTGGTCTGCTATTACCACAGACCGGTGGGTGTTGGAAGTGGTAGGAAAGGGCCTGCCTCTGGAGTTCGAGCAGGCCCCACCCTTCAGAGCCGTCGCACCTCAGGGGGCCTCAGGGTCCGAAGCCTCGCTGTCAGCTCGCCGAGCCGACATTGCTCTCCTCCTTGAGACGGAGGTGATAAGAGAGGTGGCAGACCCTCCCTCAAACCCGGGGTTCGTGTCCAGGTACTTTCTGGTTCCGAAACGGACGGGAGGCTGGCGCCCCATTCTCGACCTCCACGACCTAAACAAGTTCCTAAGGTCTCGAACCCTCAGGATGGTCACTCTGGCTCAGATAATACCATCCTTTGAACACAGCGTGTGGTTCTGCTCTCTGGACCTACAGGACGCGTTCTTTCACGTCCCTATCCGTCCGTCCCATCAAAGGTTCCTTCGCTTTCGAGCGGAGGGATCCCTTTTCGAGTTCCAAGCCATGCCCTTCGGCTTATCTCCAGCTCCCAGGGTCTTCACCAAATGCATGGCAGTGGTGACAGCGTTCCTGCGGCACCAAGGGGTCCGGGTTTACCCTTACCTGGACGATTGGCTGATAGCAGCCCCCTCCAGACAGGAGGTGGAGCGGTCCAGAGATCTGGCCCTCCAGGTTTGCTCTCAGGTCGGCCTCCTCATCAACGAGGCCAAGTCGGAACTCGAGCGAAACAGGTGATTCTTTTCATCGGGGCAGAGCTCGACTCTCTTCGAGCCAGAGCACGGCTCCCGGCGGACAGGGACGAGGTTCTTTCCTCCTTTGCCCAATCATTTCTGGTTGGGCAATTGCGCCCTGCCCGGGACTTCCTGTGCCTCCTGGGTCTCATGGCGGCCTGTACCAGTGTGGTCCGTTAGGCACGCTGGAACATGCACCCCCTTCAGTGGGGGCTGGCCAGCCAGTGGTCCCAACGCTGCGATCCATTGGACCAGTTAGTGACGGTGACCCAGGGGATGTGGAACGCTCTCCAGTGGTGGACCGTTCCAGTTCATCTGCAGGAGGGCATCCCGTTTGTCCGCCCCGAGCCGACGGTCTTTCTATCGACCGATGCCTCTCTGATGGGTTGGGGTGCCCAGCTGGAGGAACACCGAGCGCACGGCCTCTGGTCCCCGCGGGAGTCGCGATGCCACATCAACCTGCTGGAGCTCTGAGCAGTCTGCCTAGCTCTCACCGCCTTTGCTCCGTTTCTTCGGGGTCAAGTGGTCCGGGTCCAGACGGACAATACAACGACCATGTACTATCTAAACCGCCAGGGCGGGACGCGCTCCATGCTTCTATGCAAGGAAGCTCTCCGCATCTGGTCACTCGTGCGCAGCCTGGAGGCGGATCTCCTAGCCATTCATGTGGCAGGAGCCTCCAACACCCTGGCTGATGCCCTAAGCCGGATAGGGGCTGCGTCCCACAAGTGGTCTCTCCTGCCGGAGGTAGTACAAGATCTGTTCTCTCATTGGGGCACACCTCAGGTGGACCTGTTTGCCTCCAGGGAGAATGCGAAGCTGAGACTGTTCCATGCCCGGCCCCCTCAGCAGGGCTCGCTGCAGGGGGATGCCTTCTCGAGGCTGTGAACCCTGGGCCTCTTCTACGCCTTTCCCCAGTTCCCCTTGATGCACAAGGTGCTTCTCAAAGCAAGGAGGGACAAGGCACAGGTGATTCTGATAGCCCCAGGCTGGCCCCACCAGTACTGGTACCCAGATCTCCTCAGCCTCAGCTCCAGGCTCCCGAGGCAGCTTCCAGCTCGCCTGGACCTGCTGTCAGTCAGTCAGGGGAAGGTATTCCATCCAGACCTTCAATCCCTGCACCTGACGGCCTGGTTCCTGAGCGGCTAGAGTTCCAGGCCTTGGGTCTTTCCGACGAGGTCCTCAACGTAGTTGAGGCGTCTCGTAAGGAGTCAACCAGAAAATGCTACGCCTTCAAATGGAAGAGATTTTCTATTTGGTGCCAGGGCAAGGGCCTGGACCCTTCCTCCTGTTCCTTGGCGAGCATATTGGACTACCTTTGGTCCCTTTCTCAGCAAGGGCTTAGGTCGACGACCCTTAAGGTGCACCTGGCAGCCATCTCTGCTTACCGGGCGCGGGCCGAGAAGCAGTCGGTGGTGCAGGAGAAGGTGGTCTGGCGCTTTTTCAAAGGCCTTGATCACATTTCCCCTCCGGTGCGAGAACCTCCACCTCCGTGGGATCTACTGCTGGTACTGGCAAAGCTCATGGGCAAGCCATTCGAACCAATGCGCAGGTGTGAACTTTCTCACCTGTCGTGGAAGACCGCCTTCTTGGTGGCTATCACGTCAGCCAGAAGGATGGGAGAGCTCCAGGCGCTCTGCATCGAGTCTCCTTACCTGGTTTTCCACAGGGACAAGGTTGTCCTGCGCCCCAACCCGAAATTCCTTCCGAAGGTGGTGTCGGAGTTTCACCTTAACCAGGTGTTGACTCTGCAGCTGTTCTACCCCAATTACACCTCGGAGGCCGAATATAGGCTCCACACTCTGGACCCTAGAAGGGCGCCGCCATTATAAGGAGCGACGGGCGGAAATTGGGAGAGGTTCACTAGCTGTTTGTCACTCACGCTGAAGCCGCACTTGGCAGACCTGCAGCCAAGCAGACGAAGGCAGGTGGGTCACCTCCTGCATAGATCTCATATAAGTTGGCGGGCATGGAGCTCCCAGAGGGATAAGAGCTCATTCTACCCGCCATACTGCTGCATCGGTGGCTTGCTTCCAGGGACGCCCCTATCCAGGAACTCTGCAGGGCTGCTGCCTGAAGTCAGTACACACCTTCATCACCCATTACCACATCGACCTTGAGTCACGCCAGGATGCTGGTTTTGGGGCCTCGGTTCTCCAGTCTCTATTCCCTAAGTAGGGGTGTGCACCTTGCTTTCCTCCTCCCGGAGAACTGCTAGGAGTCTGCCAGACAGTGTGGATGAACATATCCATGTCCCTAGAAATACAGGTTACTTACCTGTAACAGGAGTTCTAGGAATGGTATATGTTGTTCATCCACACGACCCACCCGACCTCCCCGGCTTCGACGCACAACCTGAGCTTCCAGCGGGCCAGATCTGGCGTCATGGGGCGGAGCCGAGAGTTTTACCATCCGGGTGGGTGGGAAGAGCCAGCTTGAAGACCTTCCGGCAAGATTTAAAGCGGCAAGGATACCTGCCAGACAGTGTGGATGAACAACATATACCATTCCTAGAACTCCTGTTACAGGTGAGTAACCTGTATTTATTTCATCTCCATTTGAACCCCATCACCATTCACTAACATTCTTCCATAGATGACAGTGTTGTTTCATGGTGGACTGACAACAGGTGCCTTTTAACTAGCCAGAGAGATGGATTGTACTGCGTCCTTAAGGTTGGGCTGCAATGCAGGCTTCAGCTCTGTCAGAAACTGGCTAGTCCTTAACAGTACTGGGCTGACTGACCTGAGTTTGTACTTTATTACATGGCACAGACTGGACGCACCTATTCAACCTTAGGTTTTAGAGAAGGGGTGTATTTTTCACAATTTATTTATCCCAAGATAGTTCAGCTAAGATACAATATCTTGTCATTGAGGATCTGCATTTTTACTCCACTTCAACAGCTAGATGAAATAAAGCACTGAGTAGTTAAGTGATTTGCTCAGAATCACACTGTAAGTAAGAGACTGTGGTGGGATTTGAACCTGGATCTTCTGATTCATTTTGCCATATATTTACTGAATCTTGTTTAATAGTTAAGATGAACTTATGTGCAGTAGTTGAAACAAGCACAGAAAAATAACTCGTGGCCATTAAGCCAGCAATTGGTAATTATTGGGTGGCTTACCCAAAAACCTAGTCTCCGTAGAGTGTCCCAACTTGTAAATTAGATAGACTAGCACCCTGTTACATGTTTGACTCCCTATTCTCCACTGATGTCAGTGCTGTGAGAAACATTATTCACAGTTAGAACTGTTGCTCAGATGTCCAGCCCAGTGGCGCAGGCAGATCATCTCCCACTTGGGTGACTCCAGTTCATTGTAGAAACCTCTCTTCCTGCTCTGGGCTGCTGGAGTCTACGGCACTGTCGGGGCAACTCCCTCTGATCCCAGGCAGGAGAGTGAAAGGCACTCTGCTGCATTAACACTTCCTGTGGAGGATTGGAGAGTTGTTGGACATTGTGGGTGACCACGTAATTGCCTTCTTTCTAGGGACATGGATATGTTGTTCATCCACACTCATTGGCAGTATCCTTGCCGCTTTAAATCTTGCCGGAAGGTCTTCAAGCTTGCTCCTCCCACCCACCCGGGTGGTATAACTCTCGGCTCCGCCCCATGACGCCAGATCTTCCTTACCGCTTGGAAGCTCAGGTTCCCTCCTTAACGCTCTGCGTTTGCGACTGGTTCCTATTTCTCGTTTGCAGGTTTAAAAAAAATTGCAAAAGTCTTCTATCCCTCGCGGCTGCGATGGACAAATCGACTCGGTTTGGAGATGCCCATGCGGGTCAGAAGATGTCTCGGACGGATCCACACTCCACGTGTGTCTACTGCTTAGGCCTTGAGCACGACCGCGGGCTTGCGACCTGTGCTCATCTTTCTCGACTCTCGTCCTCGAAACCGTGCTGCCCGATTGCAACTGGGCCGTCCGAGAGCGTTCCCTCGGTGAAGTCCAAGGAGGCCGGTTGGCGGTGTCGCGCGCGGCTTTCGCGGATCAGCTCGAGCGGATGGTCAGCCTCGAAGAGGAGGCGCGAGGCCGTATCTTCCTCGGCCGCGCATTTATCCCTCCTCTCTGGGTTCTTCCACAGGCTTCTTTTAAGGAGCTTTGTCTGTCCCTCTCCACTAAAGGAGAAGGGCCTGCGTCCTGCTGGACCTTATTCTCGGTCCAAAAAGGGACAAGGTAAGTCCCTCCGTCGGCGCTCTTGGGAGGCGGAAGGTCCCTCTCCCGGGCGTCGATCCGTCGGCTTGGTCGTCCGCTCGGCTTGCCACTGGCCTCTCGCGGTGTCCCGTCAGGTCAGTTGACGAGACTCCCACTGATGAAGTCGAGATTTTCTCGACCCATTAGACGGGCTGTCGCCTTTAGCAGCCGAGATTCCCTCTCCCGGTTCCCCGGGAGGAGTTGTGGATCCCGTGGGCGTCTGTGCCTCGGTTCCGGAGCCCTCGGATGGACCTTCGAGCCTAAAGGAGTGCAGTTCGGCCGACACCTCCCGCACCGACCCGAAATTCGGGACTCCGGTCTCGGTCTCGGACCTCTAGCGGTCAGCCCGTTCCCACCGTCATGGCGGTCTGGGTCCTCGGCACACCTGATGGCGGCGTCGCTAAAAGTCGTCCTCCTCTCCTCGGATGAGGAGGCTCGGCGTCATTCGTCGGTGATGTGAGGACCTTATGTTGCAACAACAGCTCCTCCTGGCCGGGAATAAGCCGACCCGGCGCCTTCCCCGCCATTAATAACTGTCACGCGCAACGCTGACACACCCCTCGACTTTGTCCGAGGAGTATACCCAGGCGGTTGTTCGCCAAAACCACTTGCTCCACGATTCCGTGGAACCTCCGCCTCCACAGCCACCAGTTGGGGCTCCGACCAAGGATTCTCGGGTCGGCCAAGGGTTTTACCCCATCGACTGTCAGTTACCCTCACCCCACCGACTCGGCAGGTGAAGGGTGGCTCAGGCCAGAGGCAGTCTTCGAGGACTCTTCCGAGTCCGAAGATGATTCCTCCTTCTTCTCCAAGCGACTGGACTTGGAGTCTTCAGGAGGTCAGTCAATGGACGATAGCCTGTCGTCCTTCCTAGGACTGCTCGGCTCATCTCGGAGTCTACGGGATGGAGCTCAACCCGCTTCCAAACGGGCCAGGTATCCCTCACGGAGATTCTGGACCGAGGAGTTCTCCGACGGAGGCCTTTCGATGGCCGAGGCCATAGTGGGTCCGCACTGGAACTTTGGCAGCGCCCTGCTTCCTGCCCTGCGCCTTGGCCAGGATGGCCAGGAAGTATGCGGTCCCTACGGTTCCTTGTCCGGTTTTTGAACACCCCTGCTGAGGGTTGGTTACCGACAGCGCTTCGCGCGCCGCAACGCCAGGGGATGTGGACAAACCTCCTGACAAGGAGTCCAAGAAATTGGACTACGTCGGGCGAAAAGTCTACGCTGCGTCCTCTCTCGGCCTTCGTCAGGCCAGTTCGGCCGTCCTCATGGCACATTTTTCTCATGCCCTGTTGGGCTCCCTGGATGAGGTCATCCCTCATCTTCCCGCCGATCTGCAGACTACGGTTAAGCAGGTGCGGGACCAGGGCAGGGCAGTGGCCAAACAGCAGCTCCAGACTGCTTTGGATATAGGGGACTCATGTGCCAGATCGGTGGCGGCCGCAGTGGCTATGATCAGGCGGGCTTGGCTGAGGATATCCACCTTTACTGGATACCCAGCACAAGTTGGCGGATGTTCCCTTTTGGGGACTGACCTCTTGGCCCTGGGGTGGAAGGTCACCTGCAGAGGATCGAGAAGTCCAATGCCACCTTGGACTCGGTCTCTTCCGCTCAGAAGGACAAAGGCCTGAACCACAGCCTAAGCCTTCGCCCCGTCCCTCGGGCCTCGCCCAGCAACGCCAGGGCCAGCAGGCTCGGCCTTGGCATCCCAAACCCAAGCCGCCGGCTTCCTCTAACAGGAGGCAGGGAGGAAAGGGCCCAGGAGGTCCCTCGGCCGGTCCCTCCTCCTCCAAGCCTGCCCAGTGACGGGCTGAGGGGTGTCGCCCCCATCCCCGTCACCTTACCTAGGTCCCCGTGGGGGCGGCTCGGCCACTTCCCTCTCCACCTGGTCGCTGTTACCACGGACAGGTGGGTCTTGAGGTAGGTGGAAGAGGCCTGCCTCTGAATCTGAGCAGGCACCACCCTTCAGAGCCGCCGCCCTCGGGGCTTCGGGATCCCCAGCCTCACTGGCGGCCTGCCGTAGCACGACGATCGCCGCCTCCAGAAGGAGGTGGTAAGAGAGTGGTGGACCTCCTTCAGACCCAGGGTTTGTGTCCAGGTACTTCCTGGTTCGAACGGACGGGGCTGGCGCCCATTCCAAACCTACACGACCTAAAAACAGTTCCTAAGGTCTCAACCTTCAGGATGGTCACCTGGCTCAGATAATACCATCCTTGGAACGCCGGGCGGTGGTTCTGCTCTTCGACTTGCAGGACGCTGCTTTTTCACGTCCCTATCCGTCTGTCTCACCAGAGATTCCTTCGCTTCCGAGCGGAAGGATCTCTCTTCGAGTTCCAAGCCATGCCCTTCGGCTTGTCTCCAGCTCCCAGGGTCTTCACCAAATGCATGGCAGTGGTGACAGCATTCCTGCGGGCGCCGAGGAGTCCGGTGTACCTTACCTGGACGACTGGCTGATAGCAGCTCCTCCAGGAAGGAGGCGGAGTGGTCAGAGATCTGGCCTCCAGGTCTGCTCTCAACTGGGCCTCCTTATCAACGAGGCCAAGTCGGAACTCGAGCCAAGCAGGTGATTCTATCCATCGAAGCAGCTCGACTCTCTTGAGCAAGCGGCTCCCGCGGACAGGGCCGAGGTTCTTCCTCCTTGCCCGATCATTTCTGGTTGGGCAATTGCGCCTGCCGGGACTTCCTGCGCCTCCTGGGTCTCATGGCGGCCTGCACAGCGTGGTCCGTTGGGCCCGCTGGAACATGCGTCCCCTTCAGTGGGACTGGCCAGCCAGTGGTCACAACGCTGCGATCCCTTGACCAGCTTGTGTCGGTGACACAGGGATGTGAGACGCCTCCAGTGTGGACCGCTCCAGATCATTTGCAGGAGGGCATCCTGCTTCGTCCGCCCGAGCCGACGGTCTCTCTGTCGACCGATGCCTCTCTGATGGGTTGGGGTGCCCATCTGGGGAACACTGGCTCATGGCCTCTGGTCCCCGCGGGAGTCCCGATGCCACATCAACCTGCTGGAGCTCCGAGCGGTCCGCCTAGCTCTCACCGCCTTTGCTCCGTTCCTCCGGGGTCAAGTGGTCCGAGTCCAGACGGACAATACCACGACCATGTACTATCTAAACCGCCAGGGCGGGACGCTGCCCATGCTTCTATGCAAGGAAGCTCTCCGCGATTGGTCACTGTGGCGCAGCCTGGAGGCGGATCTCCTAGCCATTCACGTGGCAGGAGCCTCCAACACCCTGGCCGATGCCCTGAGCCGGATAGGGGCTGCATCCCACGAGTGGTCTCTCTCCTGCCGGAGGTAGTACAGCATCTGTTCTCCCTTTGGGGCACACCTCAGGTGGACCTGTTTGCCTCCATGGAGAACGCTGGTGAGTCTGTTCCATGCCCGCCCCCTCAGCAGGGCTCGCTGCGGGATGCCTTCTCGAGGCAGTGGACCCCGGGCCTCTTTATGCCTTTCCCCATTTCCTTGATCCACAAGGTGCTTCTAAGGCGAGGAGGACAAGGCGCAGGTGATTCTGATAGCCCCAGACTGGCCTCGCCAGTTCTGGTACCCAGATCTCCTCAGTCTCAGCTCCAGGACTCGCTGCAGCTTCCAGCTCGCCCGACCTGCTCTCAGTCAATCAGGGAAGGTGTTCCATCCGACCTTCAATCCTGCACCTGACGGCCTGGTTCCTGAGCGGCTAGAGTTCCAGGCCTTGGGTCTTTCCGACGAGGTCCTCAATGTAGTTGAGGCGTCCCGTGAGTCGACCAGAAAATGCTATGCCTTCAAATGGAAAGGTTTTCCATTTGGTGTCAGAGCAAGGCTTGGACCCTTCCTCCTGTTCCTTGGCAAGCATCTTGGACTATTTATGGTCCTTTCAGTCAAGGGCTTAGATCGAGGCGACTAAGGGTGCACCTGGCCCATCTCTGCTTGCAGGCGCGGGCCGGGAAGCAGTCGATGGCATGGGAGAAGGTGGTCTGGCTTTTCCAAAGGCCTTGATCACATTTCCTCCAGTGCGGGAACCCCACCTCCGTGGGATCTACTGCTGGTACTGGCAAAGCTCATGGGCAAGCCATTCGAACCTATGCACAGGTGTGCTTTCTCTCACCTGTCGTGGAAGACCGCCTTCTTGGTGGCTATCACGTCAGCCAGAAGGATGGGAGAGCTCCAGGCGCTTTCCATCGAGTCTCCTTACCTGGTCTTCCACAGGGACAAGGTTGTCCTGCGCCCCACCAAATTCCTTCCGAAGGTGGTGTGAGTTTCACCTTAACCAGGTGTTGACTCTGCGGTGTTCTACCCCAATACACCTCGGGAGGTCAATATAGGCTCCATACTCTGGACCCTAGAAGGCGCCGCTTATTATAAGGAGCGACGGCTGAATTGGGAGAGGTTCGCCAGCTGTTTGTCACCCACGCTGAAGGCAGATCTGGCAGACCTGCAGCCAAGCGGACGATAAGCAGGTGGGTAACCTCCTGCATAGATCTCTGCTATAAGTTGGCGGGCATGGAGCCTCCCAGAGGGATAAGAGCTCATTCTACCCGCCATACTGCTGCAACGGTGGCTGCTTCCAGGGATGTCCCTATCCAGGAAATCTGCAGGGCTGCTACCTGGAAGTCAGCAAACACCTTCATTACCCACTACCACATCGACCTTGAGTCACGCCGGGATGCTGGTTTTGGGGCCTCGGTTCTCCAGTCTCTCTTTCCCAAGTAAGTATATGGGGTGTGCGTCTTGCCTCCTCCTCCCGGAGGAGAACTGCTAGGAGTCTGCCAATGAGTGTGGATGAACAACATATCCATGTCCCTAAAATACAGGTTACTCACCTGTACAGGAGTTCTAGGAATGGTATATGTTGTTCATCCACACGACCCACCCGACTCCTTCTCGCCGACGCGACAACCCGAGCTTCCAGCGGCCAGATCTGGCGCCATGGGGCGGAGCCGAGTTATACCACCCGGTGGGTGGGAGGAGCAAGCTTGAAGACCTTCCGGCAAGATTTAAAGCGGCAAGGATACTGCCAATGAGTGTGGATGAACAACATATACCATTCCTAGAACTCCTGTTACAGGTGAGTAACCTGTATTTCTTCACCCTGGTCACCGTATGCAGCCCTGTCTTCAGCATGCACGGGTGGTGAGGATAGAATGTGTATAGAAAAACAGCCCCATCTCCTATACGCGTGACATCCTAACATTCCCATGATTAATTGCCTGGATTGACGTAAAATGTCAGGAGGCTAGTCCCTGGTCTCTGTGCACTGTTTGTCCCTTTGTCTTCAATAAAGTAAACGGCACTTTCCTTCCTGATCAGCATATGACTTTGTATTGGGAAGGTTGCTTGGCCTGTGTTGTTTTTTTTTGTTTTGTTTTGTTTTTGTTTTTTTGGTTTTCTTTTGGTTCCAGTTTGGGTTGCCGTGAGCTTCAGCCGTATCAAGATCAGTCCCTTGTTTGTTTATTTGGATGGCAATCTACTTGTTAGCCTGTAGGTCTCTACCCACCTCCAGGGCCTGCCACAGTGGTGGGGGGACTTTCCTTGTGGGATGCCATTTAACCAGTAGTCTGTCTGGGGTTCAGGCTGCATCTCTGAGGCCAATGAGGTGAATGCAGCGAGGGCCAAAGGAATAGGAGCATTAGGCAAAAAGGTCAGCAGCTGTGATGAAGTAAATTTAAACAACAAAAAATGTATGAATGTGACATTACAGCCTGTGAATGGGTGTGAACAAGAGTGAACTGTGAATCACTGTGATTCACACCTGCACTCCATACTCTCGGGTGTCTTTAATACTCCACAAAGCATCTGATATGATTAATAAAGCATTGGTGCCTAAGAACAACTCATTGGTAATTTCATCTTTAGAATCTGGGGACGCAAGTTACTCATCTTTCATTGTTGTGACTTATGTTGCCCCCAGCTTCACTCTGAATTACTGTCGTTCATGCATGATCTTCTAGTTCAAGGGCTGAACATGTAACAATTGACATACACGTTAAGAAACTACACAAAATATTACATTATAAAACAGTTGTGTATCTAATTCAGTAACCACATTATCATCTATTCATGATGAAATACCATTATCCTCTGTGTATATAGGGGATATATAACAGGCTGACTCAGAATATGCAGTTTATCTTCACGTGAGGGGTAGGACAATAACCCACCATTGGCGAAGCCACAAGTGAGTTATGAAAGTCTTGCTCCCTCACAAGTGATGATACATGGTGTATTTTGAGACAGACCAATGCATATTCATTTTGTAGGACACCAATCTGCTAGTTATAGTTTTTAAATCTGTTTGTATAGAGTGAATGGTTTCTCTTTTATTAACTGCTGGCTTCAGTGCTGTACGTGGCTGTTGTAATGTCATCAGCATTGTGACAGCAACTGTCTGATTGATTCACTGTGCATTGTGATGTACCCAACAGGGCACAATATCATCTGCACACACACCCAACTTACAAGATAGAATGACAGCTTGTGAGTTGGATAAAATGTCACGTTTATCTCATTATTGTTCATCTCCACTGGTGATATGGATGGAAGTGAGGAAGGATCATGAATGGATAGATATAATTTCATGACTTCCACAAATACTAATCATCTTCGAGCATATCCCTTTCATCAGGCCACACCTATGGAACTATATCCGCCAGGCGCTTGAACCACACAGAAACTTTTTAGTAAGCAGTCCGCTAGGGGTCACCCATGACGATGTCCTACATCAGCACTTCCCATATAAACATGGTCAGCCCCTTTCCTCTTGAGTTCTTTTCCCGTCATCTGCCATACTCGCCAAACCCTCCACACAGACACTGCTGCTACAGTCGACTGCTAGATCTTACTTCAAGAAACAGCTCTTGCAGCAGGTTACGCCATTGGGACTGAAGCCGGCAGGCGTCAGGACCCCACAGAAATTTTCTAGCTAGCAGTATTCAGGTGGGACCGCCTCCGACATCGGTCCCACCCCCAACGTCAGGCGTAGTACATAAGGAGGCAGTCCCCCAGAATCCCCAGTTCTTTTTCCCACCTTCGACTCACCAGCATCAGCCTCTCGGTCTCTATCTAGCGTATGACGACTACAGAACTTTCTGAGTTTTTCTAACTGATGTCCTCTCCAACTCCTTCGCTTGAGGGTCGCCTTACCAAGTGTGCCTGCGGAAAAAAGATCCCTTTCACGGATCCTCACTCCTCCTGCGTGCAGTGCCTAGGCCCGGACCATGACACCAAGGCCTGCACCTTTTGCCAAGGGTTCAATAGCCGCACCAAGATCCGCCATCAGAAGGCACTCCAGGCGTATCTTCTTGAAGAAAAATTGAAAAAGTATGGACCAAGAACCTTCCTCCAGAGGGAGAATCTTCCTCGAAGGCCCATAAGCACCGGGACAAGCACCGGGAGAATGTGAGGTCCAGATCCCCGAATGAGGTCTCGGACTCCCGCAGCTCAGGCTCCACCAGATCAGACCGCTCTCCCTCCAGGGCTCGGTCTCAGGCCCTCCCCCCCCCCTCGGTTAAGGTCCGGGCTTCAGGCGGCTCTTTTTTGCTCCAGCCTATCAAGACTTCGAGGCCCTCGGCTTCCTCCACTCCATCCAAGGTCTCTTCCAAGTCTTCCGAGTGCCATAAATCCTCATCTTCCACCTGACGTCGGGACACCAACTCTAGATCGGTCTCCCAACCTCCCAGAGGTCCTGATCCAACTCCTAGAAAGACCAAGGACCTGACGTCCCTGAAGCAGGCGTCGGACCCGATGGCTAAATACCCGACGTCGGCTAAGCATCCAAAGTCGGCCAGGCGCTCACAGGAACCGATGACACCAGCCAGACACCTGTCACCGGCCAGGCGTTCACTGGATCCAAGGCATCAGACAGACTGCATCGCACTCTCCGGCGGAAGACTGTGCCCACCCCACCCCCGTCCACCAGCGGACACCAGTCATAGGGACTCGACTGAGGAGGGCGCACACTGCCCGAAGACCAGACGGGCGACACTGAGGATGCCGGGAGCCTTCCCCAACCTGGAGACACCCAGGGACACGACGCCTGACCCCGGCGACCAACCACCGGCGCCAGGCCCGTCGTCGGGCATGAATATTTTGATGGGACACCATCCGAAAGGATGTGGTCCCTGTTAAACCTCCTCCTCCTTCGCCTCCTAAGCCCCCTTCTCTGCCAAAGGGGCCAGCAGGACGACCACCAACCCCTAAGGAGCAGACTCCACCTCCTAGGAGTAGATCCAAAGACAGGAGAAGGCCTCCCTCAAGATCTCCATCAGAGTCTCCCAGCCCCAAGTGACCCAGACGGCGTCAGTACACTCCGTCGGGGGAGGACTCCAGATCGGACACCTCGGACTACTCCAGATCTCCTCCTCCGCTCAGCATCTCCTCTCCTCTCCTGACCCACATGACCTCCTCACGTCTCCTCTGGATGATCTCTCTTTCACTGAGATCATGAGGCACATCCAGGACAACATGGGGTGGGATGCTGAAGACCTTGACCCCGAACAACAATGCCTTGCCCGCTATCTTCGGCAGAAAGACCCAAAGCCTGTGGTAGCACCACTCTTGGTAGACACTTTTGTGGACGTCACCAAGGCTGCGTGGAAGTGTCCGCACTCCACTCCCGCAGTGCCGGAGAAGGCTGACCGCCTGTACAAGGCCCCGAGAGATGACCAGTACTTGGCTAAACAACCTCTGGCAGACTCCCTGGTCATCAAGGCCTCGCATGACCGGTCTCAAAGGCCACAACATATGAGCACACAGGCACCGGACCAGGAATCCAAGCAACTGGATGCCCTGGGGAGATGCACGTATGCGGCCGCTACATGCGCCATCAGGTCTCTGAACTACCTTATCCACATGGTACAGTTTCAGAACGCCCTGTGGGAACAGGGCCAGGACCTGGTCCATAAGCTTCCGGATGGTGATCAGAAGGCGGAGCTCTTTAATCTTCTCCGCACAGGGTCAAATGTGGGTAGCCAAGTGCTACGAGCCACATACGATTCTGCGGACTCATCTGCCAGAGCTGCAGCTTCAGGCGTTTGTCTCTGGATACACTCTTGGCTCCGTGTCTCTGGCTTCACCCCAGATGTACAGAAGAACATTCTTGACGTCCCGTATAATGGCGAAGTACTCTTTGATGAATCCTCAGAGAAGGTCATCACCAAACTCCAGGACGCGGGGAAGGCAGTCCGATCTGTACAGGCCATGTACAGATCCAGGCCTGGTTCCTTTCGCAGGAACCAGAGCCGTTATCGCAGCCGGCAACAGAGGCAGCAGCCATGTTCCAGCCAGCAGCAAGGGGGCACTTTTCAGCGTAAAGTCCAGGCCAAGTCGTCCCCAGGCAGAGGCCAATGTTACACGAACCGCCCAGCCCGCAGGGACCAGTGCTGCCACAGCATGACTCCTTCCCGCGCTCTTCGGATTAACGGGCACAAAAGGTCGGAGTCGCATCGCTTGCCACTTTTCAGGGTGGCAGCCAATCACCACCGACAGGTGGGTTCTTCATTTGGTCAAGAAGGGCCATTTCATAGAATTTCTTGACCACCCACCGGCAAAACCTCCCCTGCTCTCCCGTTACTCGGGTCAGTATGCCCTGCTCATACAGCAAGAGGTGCTCGCGCTTCTGGGAAAAGAAGCTATAGAGCACGTACCACGGAACCAGAGGGGTCTAGGATATTATTCTCACTTCTTTCTGGTTCCAAAGAAAATGGGGGGACCTCTATCCGATACTGGACCTCAGCGACCTTAACGAATCGGTCCTGTACAAACACTTCCGCATGGTGACCCTCCCAGGTCTGATTCCCATGCTCAAGCAGGACGCCTTCCTAGCATCCCTGGACATGCAGGACGCCTACCTGCACATTCCTGTTGCTCAAGTGCACAGGAAGTTTCTGCGCTTCGAGTTTCAGGGTCGCCATTATCAGTTCCGAGCCCTTCGCTTCCGGCTGTCATCGGCACCTCGGGTGTTTACAAAGTGCATGGCGGTCGTAGCGGCATCTATGAGGAGACAAGGCCACTACGTGTTCCCCTATCTGGATGACTGGCTTCTCATGGCGCCCTCCCAGGAGGCCCTGATGTCCGCTATTCACTGCACTCAGTCTCTGTTCGAGACGTTGGGCATCATCAATAATGAAGTCACACCTGGTTCCATCCCAGACTGTGCAGTTTATAGGTGCAGTTCTGGACACCGTCCAGGGGAAAGCTTTTCTCCCCCCGGACAGAGCGGAACACATCAGATCCCTCATCAGGGACATTTCGTCGAAGAAGACCGTTCCTGCCAGACTGGTCCTTTGCCTGCTCGGACACAATGGTTGCGGCCATTGCAACAGTGCCGCTAGCCCATCTCCACATGCGGGTAACCCAGTGGATGTTAAGGGTCCAGTGGGATCAAAAGCAATACCATCTGCAGCATCCAGTCTGGATCACGAAGGCCGTAATCCGAGATTGGCAGTGGTGGCTAGATTCGAGGAATCTTTCGGCGGGAGTCCCCTTCACTGCGCCGTCTCCGACTGTGACACTCTCCACGGACGCCTCAGGGCTCGGTTGGGGAGCACACCTCGACAGTGTCCGGTCTCGGGGCCTGTGGACAGACCAAGAGACTCATCTTCACATAAATATCCTGGAAATTAGGGCAGTTCTTTACGCCCTGCAGGCCTTCCAGTCGGAGATCCCACCGGGTACACTTCTGTTACAAACAGACAGTTCCACAGTGATGTATTACCTCAACAAACAAGGAGGCACCCATTCCTACCCGCTTTGCAGGGAGGCCATGAGGGTGTTGGATTAGGTCTTGCAATACGGCGCAAACCTCATTGCCGTTCCTGAGCCGCTCTTAGGCCAGAGTCCACGAATGGGAACTACTTCAGGAGGTAGCAGAGGGTCTGTTTCGCACATGGGGTACTCCAGAATTAGACCTTTTCGCGTCCTCATCCAACGCAAAACTGCCCAATTTTTGCTCGCTAGATCCAGGGCCTGGTGTTTTCTGGCGAGACGCGTTGTCCCTCTCCTAGGCAGGCAGATTCCTCTATGCCTTTCCCCTTTTCCGTTGATCCAGAGGGTTCTTCTGAAACTTCGCAGAGAGCGAGTGATGCTGATACTTATCATGCCGTTTTGGCCCAGGCAGATCTGGTTCCCTCTTTTGCATCAGCTGTCCCAGGAACCTCCAGTGCCACTGGCAATCAGCTCCCACTTGCAGTTTCAGGAGGCGGGTTGCTTGGTCTATCCAGACCTACGTTCCCTGAACCTACACACTTGGCTCCTAGAGACATAGGCATGATGCAACACGGGGTCTTGCAAGAGGTAGCAGACATTCTCGCTACTGCTAGGAAACTGGCTATCCGTGCGACCTACGCCATGAAGTGGTGCAGGTTTTATATATGGGTTCAAGCACGCGGTTTTTCACCTTTGTATGGTCCAGAGAAGTTGGCCTTGGACTACCTACTGTCCCTTTTCCAGACAGGCTTGGCCTACTCCTCGATTAAGGTACACCTCTGTGCCATCTCAGCCTACCATGTTCCTGTAGGCCAATGCACTATAGCTCAGTTGGACATGACACGAGCCTTTTTGAGGGGTGTCCTCCACCTTAGGCCCCCGATTAAGGATCCGATTCCACCATGGGATCTACCCTTTGTCCTGGAGCAGCTTACGCTGCTACCCTTTGAAAAAACCACGGATTGCGAGCTACGTCTTCTTATTTAGAAGACATTTTTAGTTGCCGTCACCTCAGCCAAAAGAATTTCTGAACTCCATGCACTTATGTGCAAGGAACCTTATTTGGTTTTCCACCAAGACAGGGTATCCCCACAGACTAATCCTAAATTTCTGCCTAAGGTGGTCTCAGCTCTCACCCTTAATCAAGATATCGATCTACCAGTGTATTTCCCTAAGTACTCTAATCGAGGAGAAGGCCTCCTGCACACTTTAGATGTGCATAGGTGTCTCAGATACTACCTCACCAGAACCAAACACCACCGAAAATCGGACCAGCTTTTTGTCTCCTTTGCCCATAGGATGATGGGAGCTCCTGTTTCAAAACAGTCCCTGTCCAGGTGGCTCATTCAGTATATTACGTTCTGCTACCAGAAGCGCAACAAACCCTTACCGGGCGCCGTTAAGGGCCATTCCACCAGAGGGGTGGCTGCCTCTTCTGCAGCGCTAAAGAATGTGTCCACTTCAGCCATTTGTGCTGCAGCTACTTGGAGCTCCAGACACACTTTCATCAGGCATTATAGCCTGGACATTGCATCGAGGCAAGAGCAGGTTTTGGTCTAGCAGTCCTTCAGGGACTTCTGTCCAGGCTCGATTTCGCTCAAAGATTTCACCTTCCTCCTCCCAATGGTGTGGATTTCCAAGATTAGAGTCTGTCTATGTTAGTTCCTGCAAGAGCTGTTTCTGAAAGTAGATAGTACAGATCTTCTTTGAGATACAGCTCTGCAGCAGGTTACACCATTAGACTGAAGCCGCCAGCGCCAAGACCCACGGAAATCTTCTAGCTAGCAGTCTTCAGCGGGACCGCCCGACATCGGTCCCGCCCGACGCCAGGCGAGGCATAAGGAGGCGGTCCCACCATAATCTCCAGTTCTTCCCTACGCACGACTTTGCATGTCTCGACCTCTCAGTTCAGTCTAGCGCGCGACGGCCAGGAAAACCTTCCAAACTTCGAAAAAAATCTACTCCTCAGCCGGTTTTTTCATCTGATGTCCTCCCCAACTTCAGTGGAGGGCCATTCTTCGAAGTGTGCCTGTGGGAAGCAGATTCCTTTCAAAGACCCTCATTCGGCCTGCGTTCGTTGCCTGGGCCCGGACCACGATGCCCAGGATTGCTCCTTCTGTCAGGGCTTTAACAGCTGAACGAGAATCTGCCGACAGAAGGCCCTCCAGGCTTTCCTCCTTGAAGAAAAACTTAAGGCCATGGAACCTTCCTCCAAAGGGGAATCTTCAGGGAAGTCACACAGGCACCACGAGAAGCACCGGGAGAAGATGAGACCCAGATCCCCCTCCAGGGCCTCGGACTCCCGCAGCTTTGGCTCTAGGTCAGACCGCTCTCTGTCGAGGGCCCACTCTCAGCCTCCCCCGGTTGTGGTAAAAACGGTCAGTGGCTCTTCTACTCTGCGGCCTGCCAAGACCTCCAGGCCCGCTTCCTCGGCTAAGGCCTCGTCCAGGTCTGGGGAGTCCCACAAGTCGTCTTCCTGGCACTCTGCCTCCGACGTCCGGTCAGTCTCCCTGCCACTGCCTCCCCAACGCAAGACCAAGGAGCTGACCTCCCTTAAGCGGATGTCTGACCTGATGTCGGCCAAGGTACACAGGCACTCCAGGGAACTGGCGACCGTTCGTCACCCATCACCGGTCAGGCATTCACCTCCCAGGATGCCGGTTGGGGGGGGACCGGCGTCAGATACCACAGTCAGGAAGACCACACCACCGCCTACCGACGTCGGTCGGGAGATGCTGTCGGAGGAGGATTCTACCCAGCCCGAAGACCAGGCAGGCGATTCCGGACCCGCCGAACTCCCACGGGAACCCTCTCCAGAACCAGAGACCCCCAGGGAGCCGGCGCCCGGCCCCGACGACAGGCCACCAGTGCCCGGTCTGTCGCCGGGTCTAAACTTGTCAGAAGTGAAGGAGCTCTTCACCTTCTGGTGGGACACCATCAAAAAGGATGTGGTCACCATGCAGCCTCCTCCCGCGCCCGTGGCACAACCGACGCCTGCACCCCCTCCTTTACCTAAGGGGTCAGCAGGATGAGCACCTTCCCTCCAGGAGCCAGCAGCACCTCCTAGGGGCAGATCTTTGGAGAAGAGAAGGCCTCCGTCAAGATCCTCTTCAGGCTCACCCAGCCCCAAGAGACCCAGAAGACACTGGTATTCACCGTCCGCGGAGGATTCCAGATCTGACATCTCTGAATGCTCCAGGTCTCCTTCACCAATCAGTATCCCCTCTCCGGACCCACGCAACCTCCCTAGGTCTCCTCCGGATGACCCCTCGTTTTCTGAAATAATGAGACATATTCAAGAGAACATGGGATGGGATGCCGAGGAACTCGACCCCGAAAGACCACACCTTGCCCGCTACCTTCGGCCAAAAGACCCCAAGCCTGTGGTAGTGCCACCCTTGGTGGATACCTTTGTGGACGTCACCAAGGCAGCATGGAAGCGTCCACATAAGACCCTGGCTATGCTGAAGAAGGCTGACCGCCTGTACAAGGCCCCAAGGGAGGACCAGTACCTGGCTAACCATCCTCTGGCCCATTCCCTGGTCATTACAGCCTCTCATGACCGGTCTCAGAAACCGCAACATTTGAGCACGCAGCCACCGGACCAGGAGTCCAAGCAGTTAGACGTGCTGGGCAGGCGCACGTGCGCGGCCGCGACTTGCGCCATTAGATCTTTGAATTACCTGACCCACATGGTTCAGTTCCAGAACGCATTGAGGGAACAGGACCTGGCAGAGAAATTGCCAGACGGTGGCCAAAAGGAGGAACTTCGGCAGCTCCTCCGCACGGGTTCAGACGTGGGGACCCAGGTGCTCCGAGCTGCATATGACTCTGCAGACTCTTCGGCCAGAGCAGCAGCCTCAGGCGTGCATCTCCGGAGGCACTCATGGCTCCGTGTCTCCGAGTTTACCCCGGACGTCCAGAAAAATATTATGGACGCCCCTTACCACGGTGAAGTTTTGTTTGGTGAAGCCTCGGAAAAGGTGATCACCAAATTGCAGGAAGCTAGGAAGGCTGTTAAATCTGTCCATGCCATGTACAGATCTAGACTTAGTTCCTTTCGTAGGAACCAGAGTCGCTTTCGCAGCTGGACCCAGAGGCAACAACCTCGTTCCGGCCAGCAACAGAGGGGTTCCTTCTCTCAGAAAGCCCAGGCTAAGACATCCTCAGGCAGAGGCCAACGAGCTACCAAGTCGGCCCAACCTGCAGGATCCAATGCTGCCACAGCATGACTCCTTCCTGGCCCCCACCCCTCCTCAGGATCAACGAGAAACAAAGGTCGGGGGTCACATCGCAGACCACCTGCCAGGGTGGTGGTCGATCACCAACAGGTGGGTGCTACAGTTGGTTGAAAAAGGCCATTATATAGAATTTGTAGACAACCCCCCAAGGCCTCCTCTGCTCTCCCGTTATTCGGGTCAGCATGCCCTGCTCATACGACAGGAAGTGCTCACACTTCTACAGAAAGAAGCTTTGGAGCACGTTCCAAGGAACCAGAGGAGAGCAGGTTACTATTCACACTTCTTCCTGGTTCCAAAGAAAACAGGGGACCTCCGTCCAATCTTGGATCTCAGTGACCTCAACATGTCGGTCGTTTACAAGCGCTTCTGCATGGTGACCCTCCCGGGACTAATCCCCATGCTGAAGAAGGATGCTTTCCTGGCGTCACTGGACATGCAGGACGCTTACCTGCACATTCCTATTGCTCAAGCGCACAGGAGGTTCCTGCTCTTCGAGTTTCTCGGCCGCTATTATCAGTTCCGAGCGCTTCCTTTCGGGCTGTCATCAGCACCCAGGGTTTTTACCAAGTGCATGGCAGTCATGGCAGCGTCTCTGAGGAGACAGGGCCACTATGTGTTCCCATACCTGGACGACTGGCTTCTCATGGCCTCCTCCAGGGAGGCATTGCTGATGGCCATTCAGCATACTCGGGTCCTTTTTCAGTCCCTGGGCATTCTAATCAACTACAAGAAGTCTCTCCTGGTACTGTCCCAGAAACTGCAGTTCTTAAGGGCAGTTCTGGACACCGTCAAGGGGAAAGCTTTTCTTCCCAAAGACAGAGCGGAACGCATCCGATCCCTCATAAGGGACCTTTCAGCGAAGAAGACCATTTCAGCCAGATTGGTCCTTCACCTGCTCGGACACATGGCTGCGGCCATTCCAACAGTCCCAATGGCAAGACTCCACATGCAGGTAACCCAGTGGATGTTAAGAGTGCAATGGGACCAAAGGCAAGACCATCTGCAGCATCCAGTCAGAATCATGAAGACCATGGTTCGGGACTGGCAATGGTAGCTAGATCCGGGAACCCTCTCTGTGGGAGCTCCCTTCACAGCGCCGTCCCCGGTGATAACCCTCTCCACAGACACCTCGGGGCTGGGGTGGGGAGCACACTTGGATGGGGTGAGGTCTCGGGGAACATGGACTGCCCAGGAATCTCTTCTCCATATCAACATATTGGAGATGAGGGCGGTCCTTTATGCCCTGCAAGCCTTTCAGTCGGAGATTCCACCGAGTACTCTTCTGTTACAGACAGACAATACTGTGGTGATGTATTACCTCAACAAACAAGGAGGCACACACTCCTACCCCCTTTGCAGGGAGGCCATGAGGGTGTGGGAATGGATAATACTACACGCGCAAACCTCATTGCAGTTCACGCTCCCGGAGTGGACAACAAGATCACAGACAGCCTGAGTCGTTCCCAGGCCAGGGTCCACGAGTGGGAACTCCTGCAGGAGGTGGCAGAGGATCTGTTTCACAGATGGGGCACTCCAGAATTGGATCTATTCGCGTCCCCATCCAACGCAATACTGCCCAATTTTTGCTCGCTAGATCCAGGGCCTGGTGTTTTCTGGCGAGACACGTTGTCCCTCTCCTGGGCGGGCAGATTCCTCTACGCCTTCCCTCCTTTCCCGTTGATCCAGAGAGTCCTTCTCAAGCTTCGCAGGGAGCACGCAACGCTTATTTTGATAGCACCCTTCTGGCCCAGGCAAATTTGGTTCCCGCTTCTGAATCAGTTGTCCCGGGAACCTCCGCTTCCATTGCCAGTCAGCTCCCACCTGTTTTCTCAGGAGGAGGGTTCACTAGTTCACCCGGACTTACATTCATTGAACCTACATGCCTGGCTCCTAGAGACATAGCCATGTTGCAACACGGGGTCTCGCAAGAGGTGGCAGATGTACTTTCTGCTGCCAGAAAACCGGCAACATACGCCATGAAGTGGCGCAGGTTTTGCCTGTGGACTCAAGCACGCAGTTTCTCGCCCTTAGACTGTCTTGAGAAACTGGTTCTGGAGTACCTACTTTCTCTCTCTTAATCCGGGCTAGCTTACTCCTCGATCAAAGTGCACCTTTGTGCAATCTTAGCTTATCATGCCCCCATAGGCCATCGTATGGTGGCCCAGTTGGATGCTACTCATGCTTTTCTAAGGGGTCCTCCACCTTAGGCCGCCCATTAAGGATCCTGTACCTCCTTGGGACTTGCCCTTCATCCTGGAGCAGCTTACACTGCCACCCTTTGAACCAGCCGCTGATTGCGAGCTACGTTTTCTGTCGTGGAAAACATATTTAGTTGCTGTTACTTAGGTGAGAAGAATCTCTGAATTGCATGCTGTCATGTGTAGAGAGCCTTATTTAATTTTTCACCAGGACAGGGTATCCCTGAGGACAAATCCTAAGTTTCTGCCTAAGGTGGTTTCAGCCCTTACTCTTAATCAGGACATTGATTTACCAGTGTACTTTCCCAAGTACTCCAATCGAGGAGAAGCACTGCTTCACACCCTGGATGTTCACAGGTGTCTCAGATATTATCTGGCCAGAACCAAACAGCACCAGAAAGCGGAGCAGCTGTTCGTATCCTTCGCTGAGAGGATGAAACGGTCCCCCGTCTCGAAGCAGACCCTTTCACGCTGGCTTATTCAGTGTCTCTTTCTGCTATGATAAGTGCAGAAAACCCTTGCCAGGAGCAGTCAAGGGCCACTCAACCAGAGGAGTGGCTACCTCCTTCGCGGCACTAAAAAATGTGTCCCCTTCCGCTATCTGTGCTGCAGCCACCTGGAGCTCGGTGCATACCTTTATCAGGCATTATAGCCTGCACATTGCCTCAAGGCGAAGGGCTGGTTTCGGCCTAGCCGTCCTCCAGGGAATTCTTTCTTAGGCTCAGAAGGGGCCTTAAACTTAGTCTTTCCTCCTCTCGATGGCTTTTCAAGGTCGCCATTGCTTGGGAGTCGGTCCTAATGGTGTAATCTGCTGCAAAAGCTGTATCTCGAAGAAGATAGTACAGTTACGTAAGAACTTACTGTAACAGTAGATCTTCGAGAACAGCTCTTGCAGCAGGTACCTTCCCGCCCACCATTCCCACTTGGAGGAAGTAGGTCCTACCTAACACCCATCCTTCGGATTGGGAAGGCCTGTTTTTAGTTTTGGTCATCTGATGGCAGGTCCTTGGTCTCCTTCTGATGTCATCCAGTGGCCGGAGTCTCCCAAGGGAGAATCAGATTCTGGCGGACCGGGCCCTTATGTACTACGCCTGACGCTGGGGGGCCGGACTAACGTCGGAGGCGGTCCCTCGCTGAAGACTGCTAGCTAGAAGATTTCCGTGGGGTCCTGACGCCTGACGGCTTCAGTCCTATCGAGACTTGTTGTAAGATTGTTTCGAAGATCTACTGTTATGGTAAGTTCTTACATAACTGTACTTTACATAAGAACTTACCGTAACAGTAGACCTCCGAGAACAGCTCTTGCAGCAGGTACTTTCCCTCTCACCATCCCCGCTGGAGGTAGATTCTAGTTCCAACATCCTTCTCCTAGGATAAGGCGTTCACAGCCTCTTTCTGATTGCCATTGGATGGCGGATCCTCAGTCTCCTCTTCTGATGTCATCCAGCGGCAGGGAGTCTCCGGCGGGAGAACTGGGGATTCTGGGGAACCGCCTCCTTATGTACTACACCTGACATCGGGGGCAGGACCGACGTCGGAGGCTGTCCCCGCTGAATACTGCTAGCTAGAAAATTTCCGTAGGGTCCTGACGCCTGCCGGCTTCAGTCCCAATGGTGTATCCTGCTGCAAGAGCCGTTCTCGAAGATCTACTGTTACGCTAAGTTCTTACGTAACTGTACTTTAGTGTTTTTCAGAATTTTTCTACCTAGTTTGTCACTTTTTAAAAATGACCATCGTGTATGTCATGTAAAGAATCCACTAAACTCTTTAGATACTGTGAATGCAGTGAAAAGATTTATTTGGGTGACCTGCACAACGTCTGCGAGTGCTGCCTTGGCATGGCCCATAACGTTAAGGCCCACAAACTTTGCCTCAAGTTTAATATAACTACCCAGCAACACAGGAAGAATGCCCTATAAACCCACCTTCTGAAACAGCAGGTAGCCAGGATCGAGAAAGAACGCCGCCGTGTCAACAGCCTGCTCTTCAGGCTCCCACTCATCAAAGTCCCAGGAGAACGCCACTAGGCAACATAAGCAAAGCACCAGGAGAGAGAAAGGAGCAAGGAGAAATCTTCCCCAATATGTTTGCGGTAACCCCTCCAATCCAGCGTGGCCACTGCAGTGCCATTAACTGCTTTGGCGACCACTGCACAGTCCACCCAGACCTCTGATTCCTCCAAGTTGGGACAGGCTGTGAGTACCGCCAGGCCTTGTACAGCTGGAAGAGGGCCATTGACGGGGGTAGCGCCTTCCCCATCGACATCCCAAAGTGCACCAGTAGTACAGGCAAGCACTGACGTGCAGGCAGTGCTTTTGTCGTTTGCGGACATGCTGCAGCGCCTGCTACCTCCTCCTGCTGCCACAGGAGCAGCAACAGTAGGGCACCCCAGGCAAGCCCCACCATCGGCGACCTTTTCTGTTCCTTCCTTGAGGCCTACAGAAACCATCAACAAGGATCAGGAATATAACCCTGACTTCATAATTCAAAAGGAAGAGGAGGAGGAGGAAGAATATGTGGAGAGCTCTTACGAGGGGTCTAGCTCCACCATTTCCACAGGGAGTGAGAAATCTTATTGTGTACACCTTGAGATATCCCCCCTTCCCACCCAAAGACCCTACATTCATCTCCATGATGCAGCAACTCCAGTCTGCCATGTGATCTGAATCTGAGGAGAAGGATATCACCAATAAAATGTGGTGGAATTTTTAGAACTACCTGATTCCCCACCTATTATGGTTCCTCCTCTATTGCCTGCCCTAGTGGATGCCACCCTGGCTGCCTGGCACAGGCCTAATATGATTCCTGCCATTCCTAAGAAGGCAGATAAGCTGTACCAGGCCCCCTCAGGTAAGCCTTCCTTTTTGCAGGCCAACCTGAGGCTGACTCATTTGTGATAAATGCAGCCCATTATAGGTCTATAAAGTCCCTAAACACCTCAGTTCTCTCCCTCCCAACAGGAAGTCCAGGAGACTAGACATCCTGGGGAAGAGGACCTTCAATTCTGCTGCCTTGGGTCTGAGAATCGCAAATCCTCAGGCCCATATGGTACAGTACCACAATACCCTCTGGAGGAAGGCCAAGGCAATGGCCCAAGCCCTACCAGCAGGTACTCCAAAGCAAGAGCTGCTAAAGGTCCTCCAGTCAGGAGCAGATGTAGGTAAGCATCTGTTAAGGTCTACTTATGACATTTCTGATGCTTCTGCTAGAGCAGCAGCTTCTGGTATCTGCTTGAGGAGGCAGACTTGGTTGAGGGTGGCAGGATTTGCTAATATGATGTAGCAATCTATCCTAAATGCCCTAGTCAGAGGATACAAGCTGTTCGGAGCAAGCATTCAGAATATCCTCTCAAAGCTACAGGCTTCAGGCAGGAATTAAAAATCAGTACACTCCCTATATCATACACAACCAAGAAGTAGGCAGAGGGTGCCTTTTCATCCGGCTAGCAACAGGCACTGTTCAGGAGCCAAACTGTTAAGTAAAAGTGGAGAAAGATCAGCTCTACCTGCCCCAGGACCCACCCAAGATGCCCTTTCAAAAGCTCCTAGAGCTGGAAATGCATCTGCAGGATCTGCAACTGCATGGCTCATTCCTAAACCCCCACCCACCAGAAATGGTAGAAGGGGATCGCCTTTCCATCCTCCTGGACCAGTGGAGGAAGGTCACATTAGATGCTTGGGACCTGCAGATAACAGAACAGGGCCATGCTCTGGAGCTACCTCTAGACCATCCACTAACCCGTCAGCCTGTCCTCCTGAACACATACTAGAGGAAGTAGACACCCTAATGTGGAAAAGGGCCATAGAACCAGTTCCTTGGGAACAAAAGAACAGGGGGTTCTAGCCTCACTACTTTCTATTCCCCAAATACACAAGTGACCTGAAGCCCATTCTGAACTTAAGAAGTCTTAAGAATGGTCACTCTACAAGGCCTGTTGCCACTTCTGCAAGAAGGGGACTGGATCTGTTCCCTAGATATGCAGGATGCTTATCTGCCTATCAGGATCTGTCCTCCTCCCAGGAAGTACCTCTAGTTTTTCTTCCATGGGAAGATTACCAGTTCAGGGTGTTGCCCTTTGGTTTATCATCTGCACCATGGGTCTTTACCAAATGCTTTGCAGTAGTATCAGCAGCCCTCAGGAGAGAGGGACTTGTATGAATTCCCCAGTCTGGACAACTGGGTTCTCAAAGCTCATTCAAACGAGCAGCTTTACCAGACTAAGGCATGTACCAGGCAGTTGTTAGATGCTCTAGGAATCACAGTTAGTGTGCCAAAATCAGTACAGATCCGTTGTTGGCACCTGCAGTACACGGGCAATCCTGGGCGCAGCCCAAGACTTAACCTTTCTGCCTCAGGACAGGGCTCAAAACCTGATTGCACAGGCCCAGATGGTATGCAGCAACAGGCACGTCACAGCCAGGACTGTCCTGAGACTGTTGGGCCTGATGGCAGCAGCCATTGTAATGGTATCACTGGCCAGACTGCATATGCGGATTCCTCAGTAGAGATTGAGTTCAGTGGGACCAACGCACTGACGCTCTAGAACAGAAGGTTTTAGTAACATCTTCTGTCCAGAAGGTGCTTTGATAGTGGATGGAACCTAACTGTTTGCTGAAGGGGGAGGTCTTTCTTGATCCCCTCCCCTCATCTGATCCTTGCGACATGCCTTGGGGATGGACTGGGGGCCTCATCTGACTCAGGGCACAGGGACAAAAGTGAAGAGTACCCTCCACATAGACATCCTCTAAATGCAGGCTGTTCTGTATGGTCACAAGTCTTCTAGACCCATCTATGCTTGGATCGTCTGCTGGTGCAAACAGACATCAACCTGGTGCACTACATAAACAAGCAAGGGGGAACTGAGTCCTACCCCCTATGCAAGGAAGCAATGAGGGTTGGGTATTGGGCTCTAGACCACTGTCTAGAACTGTCGGCAGTTCATGTTCCAGGCATCTAAAACTTGGCAAGACAGGCTAAGCAGGTCAGTCCAGAATGCACAAGTGGGAACTGCTGGTGGAGTCGTCCAGAGTTGGACCTTTTTGCATCCCCATACAGTGCAAAACTGCTGCTTTTCTGCTCGCTTATTCCAGGGCCTGGAGTTTTCTGGCAAGAAGAATTTATTCCAGGGCCTGGAGTTTTCTGGCAAGAGGTGTTGTTCCTTGCTTGAAAGGAAGGTTCCTTTATGCCTTTCCTCCCTTCCCTCTAATCCAAGTTATGGATTAACCCATGACAGAGCGTGGGACTCTTAGGGATTAATGTATGGCGGGGGGGGGTGGACCACAAGGCCAAAGGCTGAGTGGTTCCAACCACCCAGCCATACCTTAATCCCTGAGAGACCCACGTTCTGGAGTGGGTTAATCCTCTTATAACATGGGGAAGAGAAAGGGTTCGGCACTCTTTTTATATGTTTTTCTTCCTCATGTTACATTTGCATAAAAGTAATTTTAAAGTGCAAAATTACAAAGGTTCAGGGAGGATATTAAGGTTCCTACCTTGTGGAAGAGAAAGGGGGTTGCACCTGTCTGGAGAAACTACATGCTTAATTTTTTTATATTGTGACTGCAGTGGTGAACAATTTTATTTATTTTTTATTTATTTATCAAGTCTAGGATTACAAATACCTTTGCGCCATGGCTCTTTTACAAAGGTTCCACGTCAGAGAAATACAAATTATGGGGAACATCAAGACAGGCATTACAACAATGTGGACATTGCAAATAGAGTACAAATTAATACAGTTCAAGGGTAGCATTGTAACAAGGCAGCCAGCGGCATTTGTCAGAAAAAATAGACAACAGATAAGAAGTGCCAGAGTCATAGGGAGAGGGAAGAGGGTAGGTGGGGGAGAAGGAATGTAGGAAGGGTGGCGAGAGGGTGAAAAGTGCAGCACTGGGTATACCAAGATGTGAGGGCAGAATCCAGTGAAGTGTGGAAGTGGGGAATTTTCAGTAGCGTGGATCTCCTAAGGCACCATTTGTTAATTTGGTGTTGTAACAGAGTTGAGACCCCAGAAGGTGCAAGGCCAAGGTAAATTTTTTTGACCATGGAGCAGGTGAGAAACTTAATGCGGTTTGATAGTTGGAGCCAGCCAGTCTGAGCGTACAGGTCACATGTGTGGGTGAGACGGTGAGCACCAGTGATGAGCCGACATGCTTTATTTAAGGCAGTTGAGAGGCATCTTAGGGTTGTGGTTGTGGCTGAGTCATAAATGATGAGACCATAGTCTATTACAGAGATCAGGACTGCAACCTTCAAAGCTTCTGGCGTGAGGTGTGGTCTGTGTTTGTGGAGGAGACCAAGCTGTGTATTAGCAGCTCTAGCTACATTGTCTACATGAAGTCCATAGGAGAGATTAGGGTCAAGCTGTATCCCTAAGTATTTGAAGGACACCACCTGATCTAGAGTTCCCCTTGGTGGTGGAGATAGCCAAGTGGTGTAGCTTGTGTGGGTTATGAGAGCTGCAGAAGAGTATAGATTTGGTTTTCTTGTCATTGAGGACTAGTTTATGATTAAGAAACCATGTCTCTACAGAACTGAAACCAAGCTGAAGGTTGTGTTGAAGAGTTGCAGGATCTTTGTGAGTGGAGAATACAGCAGCATCATCGGCATATAGTATGATCTGCTCAGAGCAGTGGTAAGGGAAGGAGTTTAAGAAAAGGCTAAAAAGGAGGGGTCCCAGTATGGATCCCTGTGGGACACCCGAGCAAACAGGCAGGGTGTTAGAAAGAGCGTCCGCAATTTTTACTCTCTGTGACCGGTTTTCTAAGTAGCTTTTAATCCAGAGAGAAGAGTCAGGTGATAGCCCAGCATTCAGTAGTTGGTGTATTAGTAGTCCATGGTGTACTCTATCGAAGGCCTTGGGGAGGTCGACGAAAACGGCCCCTGTGAGAAGGCCGTTGTCAAGGGATTTGTGCAAAGTTCCAGTGAACTGAAGAAGGGCTGTGGTGGTGCTGTGACCTTTCCGGAAGCCGTGTTGTTGTGGACAAGGTATATTGTATTTATCCAAGTGGTCGGTAAGTTGATCAGCCACGGCGCCAAGTGCCTTAGAGAGTGGGGGCAGTATGGAGATAGGGCGATAATTTGAGTGAATCGTCTCATCACTGTTTCTTATGGAAGGGGTGTCACAGTGGCTGTTTTCCATAGGTCCGGGAATTTTCCACAGCTGAGAGAGAGGTTTAGGATTTTGTTAATGGATGAATTACCTCATTGAGGGTGAGCAACAGAAGCTTAAGGTCCAGGGTGTCGCTACTAGATCTAGATTTAGAGATAGCTGCAGTAATATAGTGCGAGCTTCATTCAGCCTTACCTTCCTGAAGTAGAAGAGGGGATGGTTAGACTGAGGGGCTCAGGTATTTGGGGAGTAGGCCTGTTTTCGAAAAAGTCATGGAGTAGAACAGCACTATGGTCTGAAAAAGCCGTGTTAAAGATGTTTGAGATCACCTTGGGGTCAAGGGTTGAGGATCCATCAACCATTAACATGGCGAGGAAGGTTTTTGGCTTAGCTATGTGACATCCTTGATATTGTCCCAGAAAGCATGACCATTTCCCCATGTATTGGTGAGAGCGTCTTTGTAATAGGTGGATTTCATTAGCCGTATGTCTTTTGTGCAGGCATTTCGTGCTTGTTTGTAATTTTGGATGTCCAGTTGTTTGCCAGTGGCCCTGGCAACTGCCCAGAGGTGATCCCTTAGTTTCAGCTGTGAGAGAAGAGCCACGGTGACCCATGGGTTAGAGAGAGATGTTGTTTTGCGCCTTTTAGCAGGGGCAAAGAGGTCGCAGGCTTTGTTGAAAATTGAGATGAAGTGATCAAGAGCCAAGTTAACATCTGTTGCTTCATAGATGGGTAGCCAGTCTTGTAGAAGCAGGTGTTGTTTGAGATGGAAGTTTCCACGAGGAAGGACTCTACAGCTATAATTTTGGGAGGAGGCTTAAGGAATTTGTTAGACCATGCACACATGACGTGGGAGTGGTCACTGAGTGAGTCTGGGAGATGTCGCACGAGAAATCCTTGTGGGTGAGTGGTGAGACCCAATCCAAGAGGGTACTGGTGCCAGTCTTGTAGTTAATCCTAGTAGGAGTTTACCATTTGCATGAGGTTAGCAGCTGAGATGGAATCTTTATAGGCACTGGCATTCGATGCTAACCAGTTTATGTTGAAATCCACTAGTAGAATAAGTTCAGCTTCGGGAGGATGAGAGTTGATAAAGTTTAGGACGTCGTTGAATCCATGTTTAGAGTCCCTGGGTGGGATGTATACGGAGACAATAGTCAGGGCTTTATGGTTGGGACCTAGCACGATTTTTATTGGCAGAATCTGGGCTGAGGCAGAAAGTGATGGAGTTGCTTCAGGGTGCCAAGACAGGGAGTCTTTGATATAGATTGCACAACCACCGCCTTTTTTGGATATCCGGTCCAGCCTGTGGACATTGTAGCCCTGTATTGTTACTGCTGAGTCAGGAACTTTAGGTGTCTGCCAAGTTTCCGCCACTGCAAGGATGTCAGGGTTGTGTTGGCATATGAAGGCTTGGAGTGCATCCAGCTTTGGTAGTAGGCTGCAGATATTAATGGCTACAAGGATAAGGGCACCTGGAGTTTGTGTGGCCTGAGCTTCTAGGGCCAGGATTGGGATGGACGCTGCCTGAGATGAGAAGGAGGAGGAGGAGGAGTTTTAAGGAGCAGAGTCGCAGCTGTTTGAGATATAGTTTTGATTGTTTCCCGGAGTAGAAGTTGCAAGGTTCCAGGTGGTGTCCCATATGGATTGCAAGGTGGTACAGTGTAGAGAGGTGACCACGCTTGTTGAGAGTAGTGGTCGGGTTAAGTAACCAGGAATATCCAAACGGTGCGCCAAGCACAAGTCTCAAGTGGTAGTGGAGAGTTCCCTTGGAGTAGCAGTGGTAACCAGAGTAGGGGGTGGGGGTGGCTAGGACCAGGGAGAGAGAGAAGAGTGGGGCCAGGGCAAGGAGGAGGAGCGAGAGAAAGACAGACAGAGTCCATATGGCTTACGTACTGGATAAAGAGATAGAGATATAGCCCTCTAGTGGTGAGAGGATATAATCTGCTAATGGAAAAGTCAACAGAAATTACTGATTACATGCAGATATGATCAGCATTTCAGAATATGTGCTCATTTTGACTGACTTAGTTTTGTAAACTGTGGAATCATCTCCGTTTTTCTACTATGTTTGGCTGCTGTGCATTATGGGGAATGCATATATTTAAATTGAGGAGATTTGAGATCTGGTAGTTGTTGCTGCAATTCCCTTGGCCGACCTACAGATGGTAGTACACTGAGGCTTACATCTTTTTTTATCTGTGAATTTTACAGCCAGCATTGCACATTAATAACTTTGCCCCCTTTCAACTGATTTACATGAAATTTAGTAAGCACAACCTCTGTGTTAGGAACTCTTGATCCTGTAAATTCCATATAGATCAGTTCAGGGAAGGCAAAGTTACAGAGGTGCAAAAAAATGCAAAAGTCTCAGTTTTGAAAATGTGTTTGCCACCCGATAACTAAAAAATAGACTTTGAAACTTGAAACTTTCAGGTTTGATAGAGACTGTTCCAAGGTGTGTGCTTTTCTGGTTCCACTGTTAAAGTAGTTTTGTAAAATATTTAATAAAAGACATGGAGGCAATCTGGAAAATCATACAGTATGTGCATACATTACTGTGTAGTTACTGAAACGGTATGTGTTTCTCAGCCAACAGACCAAGTTAAAAAACAAAACAAAAAAAAAAAATTACATAGTCGTATAGATGTTTTCAAGTTACCTACAGTATGAAGGAACTACCAGAAATTTCACTTAAGCATATCTATTCTTGTTTGACAGCCATCTATTGGTCGGCTGTGAATTGCAGGCTAAGACTGTTTTGGGACAGGAAACTAATATGGGGAACAGAATGTGGGTGCACTTTGCCATTGATTAATTCTCAGGCAACCGTGGATTACTTGAGAATTAATCAAGGGTCACCAGATGCTATTGGCCCAATCCTGCACAACCCTTTCTCTTCCCCATGTTACAAAGGGTGTTAATCAAGCTCCAAATGGCAGAAGCAACTCTTATACTCATTGCTCCCCTTTGGCCTCGTTAGATCTGGTTCCCCTTACTGCAGCAGTTGGCAGTGGAACCACCAGTACTCTGCTCCTGTACTAAGGGCTTGCTGTCATGGGAACAGGGAACCCTGGTCCATCTGGACCTCATGTCACTCCATCTGCATGCATGGCTCCTGAACACATAGCAATTTCTAGGTTTGGGGCATCTTAAAAGGTGGCTGAAGTTCTGGTGGATGCCACAAAACCTACCAGAGCCACTTATTTGATGAAGTGGTTTGGTTAGTGGCTCGTTTCTCATTAACTAGATCCTCTTACATGTCTGGTAAACCAGGTTCTAGAATATTTGCTGTCCTTACCAGATGCAGGATTGCAGTACTCTTCTATGAGTTTTGTTTTTTTTTTTGCAGTCAGTGGACCGTCAGCAACATGGGTTCGTCTCAGGAAGATCCTGCCAGACCAAGCTAGTTGAGTACTAAGACTGGGTGACAAGGAAACTGGATAAGGGCTATGCAGTGGATGTCCTGTGCTTGGACTTCAGCAAGGCCTTTGATTCAGTGCCCCATGGGCAGTTTGGGGGAAAGTTGGAATACGTGGGGGGGTAGGGATGAAGATGGTGAAATGGATCATGAGCTGGATGAAGTGGAGGCAGCAACGGGTGGTGGTGGGGGAACTCTCATCCCCAAGGGCTGTGCGACGAGCAGGGTTCCACAGGGTTCAGTACTGGGCCCAGTGCTGTTTGGATGTTCATAGCAGATCTCACATGGTATCAGGAGTAGGATCAGCATGTTCGCTGATAATGCCAAGAGGGGAGTGGTGGTGGACGACATAGTAGGGTGGCAGGGGCTGCAGAATGACCTGACTAAGCTGCAGGAGTAGTCGGAAACATGGCAGCTGTTGTTCAGTGCTAAGAAATGCAAGGTATTGTACTTCGGAGCTAGGAACCCAAGGAGAAGCTACCAGCTGGGAGAGATTCAGTTAGGTATCACTAAGGAGGAAAAGGATCTGGGCGTGGTTATAACGGGGAATATGAACCACTCAGCTCAGTGCAGGAAGGCAGCAGCTAAAGCCAAGAGGATGCTGGGGTGTATTGCGAGAAGTATCTCATCCAGAAGTAGGGAGGTGATCCTGCGTCTGTGCAGGGCATTAGTCAGGCCACACCTTGAGTACTGCATGCAGTTCTGGCGTCCATTTCTCAGGAAGGATGTCACTTTACTAGAGGGAGTACAGCACAGGGCAACAAAGATGATCCAGGGACTAGAGAACAAAGCCTATGAGTACAGGCTGTGTGAGTTAAATATGTACTCCCTGGAGAAGAGGGGGAATATGATCGAGACTTTTAAATACTTGACAGGGATAAACAAGACAGGTACAGAAGGGGGTTCTAAGTTGAGGAGTGGGTGGGACACGAGAGGTCATGGTCACAGATTGGAGGGGGGAAGATATAGGAGAGAGATGAGAAGACATTTCTTCACAGAGAGGGTGGTGGCTAAATGGAACGCTGTACCCAAGGAGGTGGTATCCTGTAGGACGGTGGGCAGTTTTAAAAGGGAATGGGACAGCGTAAGGGGGGGTAACTGGGAGGGAGGGGCATCTGCAGTGTAAGGGTGCTAGCTGCACATTCAAGCAGACTTCATAGACCATCAGGCCTGTTTCTGCTAGCAGATTCATATGTTCGTAAAATACATTGGGCTGCCATTTCAGCTTTCCATGTACCTATTGATGGTCGTACTGTTGCTCAGCTGGAGATGGCTCGTACGTTTTTGAGAGGCATTCTGGATGTAAAGCCTCCTATCTGCAATCCAGTCCTGGCTTGGGATCTGAATTTTGTGTTAGAAAAGCTTACTCTGGCTCCTTCTGAGCCAGCTGCGACTTACAACCTACGCTTTCTATCTTGGAAAGCATTCATTTTAGTGACTATTACTTCTGCTTGAAGAGTTTTAGAGCTTCAGGCTCTAATGTGTGAGCCTCCTTATTTGATTTTTCACAAAGACGGTGTATTTGCGTACCAGTCCTAAGTTTCTCTCAAAGGTGGTGTCTGAATTTACTTTGAATCAAACCATCCACCTGCCAGTTTATTTTCCTGAGCATGCCAGTCCAGGAGAAGCATTGCTCCATACTTTGGATGTACTTAGAATACTCGGGTACTGTATACACCGTACAAAGGACTGCAGGAAATTCCCACAGCTTTTTGTTTCGCCCCTGGTAAAGAGGGTAGCCCTGTTTCTAAACGGTGCTTGTCCAAATGGTTGGCCAACTGTATTGCTTTCTGTTGCAGGAAGTAAGGTAAGGAACTTCCTGGGGTTGCTCTTGGCCAGTCGACCAAAGGTATGGCCATTTCTGTTGCCTGTCTCAAAAATGTGTCTGCTGCTGAGATTTTGTGCAGCTGCCACCTGGAGTACTGTGCACATCTTCACTAAACATTACAGTCTGGACACTGCCTCAAGGAAAGGGGAAGGTTTTAGCCTAGCAGTGCTTTAAGGCCTACTTTCTTAGGCCTGCAGGCTCCAGCCACCTAGACTGTTTCTCTGTCAGTATTGCTTGGCACTCGTTCTATAGGTTTGGCCTGATGAAAGAGATATCCTCGATGACAGAACAGTTACATACTTACTGTAGCAGTAGATCTTTGAGGAATCTTTCATCAGGCCATGCTTCCCCCGTCAGACATAGAGCGCTGTAACTCCTGTCTCTTTCTCCAAGGCGATCTACCTGCTGTTTACAGTCTTGCCTGGTTGCTGGAACCATGAGCTCTCTCCTGGTTCTCTAGAGGGAGGTCCTCTGAGCATGATCTCCAGCGGGTAACTGAGGAGGGAAGGGGGACGCCCATGTTTATACGGGAAGTGCTGACATAGGACATTGTCGTGGGCGGCTCCTAGTGGACTGCTTGCAAAAAAGTTTCCATGTGGTCCTAGTGCCTGGTGGCTATAGTTTCATAAATGTGGCCTGATGAAAGAGATTCTCTCAAAGATTTACTGTTATAGTAAGTATGTAAGCTCATCAGCATGGTCACCTGATCACCTGCTGTACCTCTACATACTCGTGAATTTATTTTTCTTTTGCTGCTTTTGCATTGGAGCGCTCCACAGGGATTCCTGCACAAACATGTCAGGAGCCATCTTAGTACAGTCGCTTGTACACAGAGTGCTGTGGCCATTTAGAACAGGGCTTAGCATGCGTTGGGGAGCACACTGGCCATCTTGAAGGTCCCAGTTTTTATAGGTGGGAACAACAAATCTTCAAAGATATCGCTTTTATGAGACCACACCTATGCAACTACAAGCACTAGGGCCACCGCAACGATGTCTTACGTCGGCACTTCCCATATAAACATGGGCAGTCCCTTCTCCCACCAGTTCTATTCCCACCATCGCCCATACTCACCAGACCCTATACGGAAACACCACCATTGTAGTCAACCGCTTTCATAGACTTTTCTGGCTCTAGTTTGTCATCACTTTTTAAAGGTGATTCCCTATGTGTATATTGACTAAAGAGTTGTCAGAAACTCTGCAGATACTGTGAATGTGGTGAGAAGATGTATTCGGACGACTCGCACATCTGTGTGCTGCCTCAGCATGGCACATAACATGTAGGCCTGTCAGATTTGCTGTTCGTTCAATACCACTACCTGTTGACACCAGAAGAACACCTTGGAAGACCCACTTCATTAAACAGCAGGTAACCAGAATACAGAAAGAGCTCCACCGCGTTGACGGCCCGCTCCTCGAAGTCCAAGGAGAAGACTTGGAGACAGCACAAACACAAGCGCTGGGAGAAGGAACTCGGTAAGAAAAAAAACTCCCTGGTTCACTCACAGTCACTCAAGCATGACCAATTCTGCACTGTCGCGACCACCTCAGCAACAATGCCGCCAGCCTCCCAGACTGTGGACCCTCCCAGGTTGGGACAGGCTGCAAGGACCACCAGGCCTAGCAAGGCTGGTGTGTTGCTGTCGACATCGGGGATGGCACCTCCACCGTCATCACCGTGCATTCCCGACCACACAGGTGCCGATATACAGGCAGTACTTTCAGCCTTTGTGGACATGGTAAAATGCCTGCTACCACCTCCTCCTGTAACAGGAGACATGTTGATGGGCAGCTTCGACAAAGCCCAGCATTGACGTTTGCCAGGCCGACATGTCAGCTCCCATCTTGGGCATCGACGGCTTCACCTGCACCCTCCTTGCAGCCTACTGAATGTGTCGATGAGGATCAGGAGGAAGAGGAGAGGTATATGGAAAGCTCCTATGAGAGGTCCGTTTCCACTATATCTACAGGGTTCGACAACTTAGTAGTGTACCAAGGTCCCCTGTTGAAGATCCATCATTCATCTCGGTGATGCAGCAGCTCCAGACTGCCATGGGGTTTGAATCAGAGGAATAGGACATCAGCAAGAGAATTTGATGGGATTTCTGGAATTGTCTGATTCCCCACCTATCATCATTCCTCCTCTCCTACCTGCCTTGGAGGATACAACCCTTGCTACCTAGCATAGACCCAACATGAAACCTGCCATACCTAGGAAGACAGATAAGATGTATCAGGCCCCCTCAGGCAAGCCTTTTTTTGTGGGCCGACCTGAGGCTGATTCGGTGGTCATAAATACTGCCCAAGACCAATCTAAGGCACCAAAACACCTTAGTTCCCTCCCTGCTGATGAGTCCAGGAGGCTAGATGGTTTGGGAACGAGAACTTTTGCTTCAAACCACAGGAATCCCTCATTATGCTTGACATGTGCGGCGAGCCTTGCATGTGAAGCTGCCCCGGAGCGCGTGGAATGGAATTAGAATGCAATTCAGATATCTGCCCTCTGGGTGGCGCTGTGTTATACAGCTTAACATCAGACTCTTTTCTCTGCCTGCACTAGCAAGTCACCCCAAAGAGTTATCTTCAGCAACTCGCTCGAAGTATTCGATTGTCAAATAATAAGTATTTAAACGCCATTTTCTTCTATTATTTTTTTCTTACTCTGGCCTTGGTTTAGCCATTTCGTTTAGTTTTATTGGGTTTTAGTTAGTGTTAATGAGTGTTTTCCAGTTCCCAGGAACCAGAGAACTCTTCAAGTCTTTTCGTATTATGAAAACTGTCACTTTTTTCTCAGATCTGAGGAAAAACCGAGATAAATTTTTGTATTTTAGGGACGTGGATATGATGTTCATCCACGCGTCTTGGCATGTCTCTTTTTAAGCTGGCTCCTCCCACCCACCCGGGTGGTATAACCCTCGGCTCTGCCCCATGACGCCAGATCTTCCTTCCCGCTGGAAGATTCAGGTTGTTTCGTCTCCAGTACCATGTTTTGCAGGCCCTGGCTTCAATATCTTCAGATCCCCTGAAGATTAAGCTCATTCGAGATAGCGATTGCGACTTTTGCTATTCGATTATGGAAGATAAATCATCCCCCAGTTTTCGCCGGTGCCCATGCGGCCTGAAAATGTTGCGCGCAGACCCACGTACCGTGTGCGTCTACTGCATGGGTGTCAGCCATGACACCCAGGTATGCGAGATGTCTCACTTTTCACCCGAATGTCCTCAACGATCATCTCGCAGGGCTCAAGTTGGGCAGGCCCCAGAAACTGAATCCACCGGTGAAATCCAAGGAGGCCTGGTGGGTGGTCTCCATGGTTGCGGGGTCCATTGAGTGGTTAGAACAGATGCAGGCCTTCAAGGAAGAGGCAGCACGGGCTGCAGAGCTCTCCTCTTGGCCGATTTTCATTCCACTCAACCTGGGCTCCACGTTTTCAGGCTCCTTTCGGGAGATGTACCTCACTCTCACCACCAAGGGCGAGGGACCTTCGGGTTCGCATACCTCCCGGTCCCATAAAAAGGACAAGGAACCGAGAGATTCTTTGTCTAGGCAAAGACATTCTTGAGATCAAAAGCGATCTCAGTCACAGGAATCTCCAGTCTCGACTTTGGTCAAGACTGCTTCTTCGGCCACCGGATTCTTGACTATGCCAACTGGTCAGCCGGCCGAGGTCTCAATCAACAGTGCGGTGGAGATCACTCTCGACCGTCAATCTGTTGTCGCCCGACAAGGTCGACAACTCACTTACCAGGACACTGGTCCTGCCTCTTCCTGATGAGGAAACCCAGCCTGCTGGCATTCCCATCGAGGAAGCGGTCCCTGATCTGGGTAAATCACTAGTTCCCCTGATGTCCCCAGAATGACTCACTCGGCCAGTCCGATAGAGGTCGAAATCTCAGACGGTCTCAAACCAACAGGCTGAGGAAGGCGAAAAAGTGCTCTAAAAAGAGGCGACGCCACAGCTAATCTTCATCCTCCTCTGATGAGGAAAGGCTTCAGCGGAAACTCCGTCGGTGCTACGAAGATGTGATGTGGCAACAGCTCATTCTGTCCAGGCAGAAGCCCTCTTCGGTTTCCACCCTGGCCTTTACGTGGATTTCACCTCCCAGGCTGAAGCCGACTCCATTGGAACCAGTAAAATCGGTTCTTCTGCCCGCGGAGCCAGTAAAACCTGCCCCGGTTTGGCCAAAACTGGTCTCTCCACCGATAGTGGTGGAGCCACCACCTAAACAGCCCTCGGGAGGGGCTTCTACAAAGGATTCTCAGACAGTTCTGGGTTTCCCCTCATAGAATCTTGGTCACACTCACGCCCAAGTGTCCTAGGTGTGTGCAGGGGGACCTTGGTGGCCAACCGATTTATCCGGATTCCTTGGATTCCGTCGACACCGGCCTTCACTCTAATCTACTGGATGATGAGTCGGTGGGTAGTCTGTCAATGGAGGAGGGCCCTTCGTCATTTATGGGAATTCTCCGCCTTGTCTCCGAATCCACGGGGATGCCCCTGGGACCTGTCCAGAAATGGGCAGAGTACCCTCTGACAGATATTCGGGGTTACCCCTACGGAAACCTTCCCAGTGGCCGAGGTCATTGTTGGCCCAGCTTTGGAGCTCTGGCAGCATCCTGCCTCCTGCCCAGCACTGTCTGCCTGGATGGCCCGCAAGTATGCGGTGCCCATTGGGTCCCTCTCGGGATTCACGGAACATCCCCCGGCTGAGGGGTTAGTGACCACTTCTGTGTTCAGACGCACAGGCAGCTCTGCTGACACTGATAGACCTCCAGACAAGGAGTCTAGAAAACTAGACCACTCTGTCAGGAAGGTTTATGCAGCCTTCTCTTTAGGCCTCTGTCAGGCAAGCTCAGCCGACGTCATGGCACACTTCTCTCATGCCCTCCTGGGCTCCTGGGATGAAGTTCTCCCGCATCTCCCCGCGGACCTTCAGACTACGGTCAGGCAGGTCTGGGACCAGGGCTGAGCCATTGCCAAGCAGCAATTTCAGACAGCCTTGGACCTTGGGGACTGTTGCACCCATTCGGTGGCAGCTGCAGTTGCCATGCGCTGCAGGGCTTGACTGTGGCTTTCCACCTTCATGGCGGATACCCAGCACAAACTCACTGATGTTCCTTTCCTGGGCACCGATCTCTTCGGCCCAGGTGTGGATGGTCACCTTCAGTGAATCAAGCAGTCCAGTGCCACCTTGGACTCAGCTACTTATGCCCAAAAAGACGCCCCTGGCACCAAGAAACAGCAAGAAAAATAAGCCATTTTGGCACCCTGCTTCTGCAGTCCAGCAGCCCCCTTTCAAGGTGGGCAGCAACAGCAGGCACAGGCTTGGTGCCCTCAGCCCAAGTCCGGGCCTCCAGCAGCCTGCAGACAAGGAGGTCAGGATTCAGGTGGCTTCTAAGCTGGACCCTCTTCCTTCAAGCCTCCCCAGTGACGGGATAGGGGTTGCCACCCCTATTCCTGTCATGCCAGCTCTGGGTCCTCTCGTGGGGGACTGGCTCTGCTACTTCCTTTCTGCCTGGTCCGCTGTTACCTCAGACAGGTGGGTTCTAGAAATGGTTGGCCAGGGTCTGCCTCTAAAATTTGAGCAGTACCCTCCCAGCTGAGACCACGCCCCACAGGAGGAAAGGGTATCAGTCCACACTCGGTCGGCTCTGAGAGATGATATAGCCCAACTCCTCCTCAAGGAGGTAGTGGCCCGAGTGACAGATCCCCCAGTCAACCCAGGGTTTGTTTCCAGGTACTTCCTGGTCCCGAAGTGGACTGTGGGCTGGCGCTCCATTCTAGATCTGCACAACCTGAACCAATTTCTCAGGCCACGCACCTTCAGGATGGGAACTTTGTCCCAGATCATACCATCCCTGGAGCAGAACATGTGGTTCTGCTCTCCAGATCTCCAGGACATGTTTTTTCACGTCCCAATCCGTCCACCTCACCAGCGGTTCCTCCACTTCAGAGCAGAGGGAACCCTTTATGAGTTCTGAGCCATGCCATTCGGCCTGTCATTTTCCCCACAGATCTTTACCAAATGCATTGCAGTGGTGGAGCCCACCTCTGGCATCAAGGAGTCAGAGGCTATCCCTACCTCAACGATTGGCTCTTGGCGGGTTCCACCCAGCAAGAGGTGGAGAGGTCCAGGGATTTGGCCCTCCAGACCTGCACTCAGCTTGGCCTCCTGATCAACGAGGCCAAGTCTGAGCTCGGCCTGCGCAGGTGATATGTTTCATTGGGGAAGAGCTCTACTCTTGCCAAGCCGGAGCCCGGCTCCCGGTGGACAGGGTGGAGGTTCTCTCCTCCTTTGCCGAATCATTTCTGGTTGGGCACTTGCACCCTGCCCGGGACTTTCTGCACCTTCTGGGCTACATGGCAGCCTGCACCACTGTGGCCCAATGGGCCCGGTGGCATATGCGCCCCCTTCAGTGGGAGCTGGCCGCCCAGTAGACTCAGCGCTACTGTCAGTTCGACCAGCTGATCACTGTGACTCGGAGGATGTGGGATGCTCTCCAGTGGTGGACCATCCTGAATCATCTGCAGGAAGGGATCCCATTTGTCTGCCCCAAGCCAACGGTCGTCCTCATAAACAATGCCTCTCTCACGGGCTGGGGAGCCCACATGAGGACCCACAGGGCCCACGGGTTCTGGACCCCTGAGGAATCCCGATACAATATCAGCCTGCTGGAGCTCAAAGCAGTCAGACTGGCGCTGTCAGCACTCTCTCAGCAGCTCTGGGGTCAAGTGGTTCAAGTCCAGATGGACAATACCACGACCATGTACTACCTCAACAGACAGGGTGGCACACACTCTCGCTTACTACATAGGGAAGCGCTCCACATCTAGACACTCGTGAGCTGACTGGAAGCAGATCTCCGAGCCATCCACATGGCAGAAACCTCAAATCAACTGGCAGATGCTCTCTGCCACGTAGGCAAGACATCTCACGTGTGGTCTCTCTATCCAGAGGTAGCTTACAACCTGTTCTTCCACTGGGGCACACCGATGGTGGACCTGTTTGCCTCCAGGGAAACACCAAGCTGAGACTGTTTCATGCCTGCACCCCTCTGCAGGGCTCGCTGCAGGAGGATGCCTTCTTGAGGCCATGGACCCAGGCCTCTTCTACGCTTTCCCTCCATTTCCCTTGATCCACAGGGTGCTTCTCAAGGTGATGAGGGACAAGGCCCAGGTGATTCTGGTAGCCCCAGACAGGCCTCGCCAGTTCTGGTATCCAGATCTCCTCAGCCTAAGCAACAGGCTACCAAGGTGTCTTCCAGCACGCCCAGACCTGATCTCAGTCAGGGGAAGGTATTCCATCCGGACCTTCAATCCCTGCACCTGACAGCCTGGTACCTGAGCGGCTAGAGTTCCAGGCTTTGGGTTTCTCTGAGGATGTACTCAAAGTAGTGGAAGCATCTAGGAAGGAGTCGACCAAAAAATGCTACGCCTTCAAATGGAAAAGGTTTTCCATTTGGTGCCAGGGCAAGGGCCTGGACCCTCTGTCCTGTCCTGTGGCTAGCATTTTAAACTACCTTTGGTCTCTGTCCAAAGGGGGTCTTCGGTCTTCGACCCTTAGGTGCACCTGGCAGCCATCTCTGTTTACTGGGCACAGGCCAGTCAGCAGACGGTGACACAGGAGAAGGTGGTCTGGCGCTTTTTCAAGGGCCTAGATCACATATCCCCTCAGGTGTGTGAACGTCCACCTCCGTGGGATTTACTGCTGGCTTTGGCAAAACTCCTGGGCAAACCATTTGAACCAATGCAAAAGTGTGAGATGTCACACTTGTCATGGAAGACCACCTTCCTGGTGGCTAGCACATCCACCAGAAGGACTGGGGAGCTCCAGGCGCTTTCGGTGGAGTCTTCTTACCTGGTCTTCCACGGGGACAAGGTTGTCCTGCGCCCCCAACCGAAATTCCTCCCCGAAGGTGGTGTCAGAGTTTCACCTTAATCAGGTTTTGACTCTGCCTTTGTTCTACCCGAACTACACCTCGGATGCCAAGTACAGGCTCCATATTGGACCTGAGACGAGCTCTCTCCTATTACAAGGAGAGGACGGTGGAAATTCGGGAAGAGATTCACCTGCTGTTTGTCACCTATGCTGAAGCCGCATCTGGCAGACCTGCAGCAAAGCAGATGATTGGCAGATGTATTAAATCTTGAATTGATCTCTGCTATATGGCGGGTAGGGAGCCTCCCATAGGGCTAATGGCTCATTCCATCCGCCATACCGCTGCGTCGGTGGCTGCTTCCAGGGACATCCCTATCCAGGAAATCTGCAGGGCTGCTACCTGGAAGACAGCAAACACCTTTATCACCCATTACCACATCGACCTTGAGTCACACCAGGATGATGGTTTGGGGGCCTCAGTACTCCAGTCTCTGTTCCCTAAGTAGGGGGTGTGCACCTTGCCTCCCTCCTCCCGGAGAACTGCTTGGAGTCTGCCAAGCAGTGAGGATGAACAACATATCCACATCCCTAGAAAAACAGGTTACTCATCTGTAACAGTAATTCTAGGAGTGGTATATGTTGTTCATCCACTCGGACCTACCCGACCTCCCCGGCTGCGACACACAAACCTGGCTTCCAGCGGGCTAAGATCTGGCATCATGGGGCGGAGTCAAGGGTTATACTACCCGGGTGGGTGGGAGGAACCAGTTTAAAGACCTTCCGGCAAGAATTAAAGGGGAAAGGGACATGCTAAGAAGTGTGGATGAACAACATATACCACTCCTAGAACTACTGTTACAGGTGAGTAACCTGTTTTTTCTGACTTTTAGTAGCGCTGTGCTTGTTTTTCGTCTCGGTTCCACATCTGAGAAACCAAGGTGATATTTGTTTTGTCACTATAATTTTTTTTCGCTAAACTTGCATCTTCTTAAAAGATAGATATATATATATATATATAATTCTTTTTAGGGACGAGGATATGTTCTATCCAGCTGTTTGGCATGTCCCTTTCCCTTTAAATCTTGCCAGATGGTCTGAAAGCTGATTCCTCCCACCCATCTGGGTGGTATATCCCTCGGCTCTGCCCCATAACACCAGATCTTCCTTTCCGCTGGAAGATTCAAGTTCCCTCCTTAACCTCTCCCGTGTTGAATAGGCCCTGATGCTTCAATCCTCAGATTACTTACCGAAAATCAAACTCATTAGAGTTTCTCCGCTTCGTTTTGCGATAGCGACTGCAATGGAGGACAAGTCCTTGCCCGGGTTCCGCCGGTGTACTTATGGACAGAAAGTGTCTCGTACCGACCCGCATACCATGTGCGTCTGCCTGGGCCATGATCGTGATACCCAGGCCTCACGATTTTTGTCGTAGCGTTTCATTTGTGATGTTGGCCTGTTGCCTCGCACGCCTGCGTGCTTGATCAACCAGAAAACGGCATCTGCCAGTCAAATCAAAGACACCCATTGGGTGGTCTCCGTGGCCGTGACGTCCACCGAACAACTAGAGCAGATGAAGGCTTTTGAGGAGGAGGCGGCTTGGGCCGAGGAACAGTCCTCTTCAGTTTTGATCTTCATCCCACTCAGACTGGGCTGTATCTTCTCAGGCTTCTTCAGGGAGTTGTGCCGGTCTCTCCCGAACAAGGGGGAGGGCCCGTCGGGTTTGCACATCTCCCACTCCTGTAAGGATTCTAAGGAGTCAAGAAAATGAATCATCTTGTTGACGTCATTCCTGGTATAGAGAATGGTCTCGGTCCCAGGAATTTCCAGTTTTGACTTCGGTCGAGATTGCAGCCTTGGCTGATAGCTTCACGGTACCCCCATCAGGCCAGCCGGCTAAGACGTGGGACAACGATCTGGTTGAGAGTATTCTCGACCCATTGTCGGGCGATGAGCCCAACAATTCTCTGTTCAGGACTCTGGTCCTGACTGGACCTACCAAGGAGGAGACCCAGCCTGCTGGGAACCTCTTCATGGTCCCTATCCCTGACCCAGAGGAGTCATGGGTCTCCCTAGCTCCTTCTGAGCACCCCTGTTGGTCCCCCCAATGGAAGAGGTCTGGGTCTTGGACACCCTTGACCGACAGGCCGAGGAAATCTCACAAACGTTCCAAGAAGTGGCACCGCCGCTACTCATCCTCGTCCTCCTCGGATAAAGAGCGGCTTCGACGCAAGTTGCATCGATGCCACAAGGATCTCATGTGGCAACAGTTGGTGTTGGCTGGTTCGAAGTTGACCCTGGCTTCCACACCGGCCATTACATGGCTGTTGCCCTCTAGGCCGACGCCAACTCCTCCGAAGCTGGTTGACACTGTCCCTCAGACCGCGATACCAGTGCAGACCCTCCCGACTCTGCCTAAACCGGCCTTTCCTCCAGTCATGGTGGAGCCGCCACCTAAACAGCCTCCCACCGGGGCTCCTGCCAAGGAGTCTCGGCCCGCTAGGGGCCTCCCACACAGGCTGTCGGTTACCCTCACTCCCGACCATCCGCGGTGGGTTTAAGGGGATTCAGGTGGTCGGCCGATCTATCCAGACTCCTCGGAGTCTGAGGACTCCGACTTGCATTCTCGTCCATTTGACAGTGACTCACTTGGGGGTCTCTCGACAGAGAAAGGTCCCACGTCTTTCATGGGCATTCTCCGTCTCATCTCTGAATCCACAGATATGCCTTTAGAGCCTGTTCAAAAACGGGCTGAATATCCCCTGACAGATATCCTGAAAAAGGGGATTATCCGACAGAGGCCTTCCCAGGGGCTGAAGCCATTGTTGGCCTGGCCCTGGAGTTTTGGCAGCACCCTGCCTCCTGCCCTACGCCTTCAGCCCAAATGTCCCAAAAGTATGCGGTCCCCATCTGCTCCCTATCGAGAGCACCTCTCGGCTGAGGGGTTGGTGACCGAATCTGTGTTTCGGCTCAGGCAATTCGGGAGACACCAATAGACCCTGAGAAAAGAGTCCAAGAAATTGGACCACTCTGCCAGGAAAGTCTATGCTGCCTCTTCACTTGGTCTCTGTCAGGCAAGCTGGGCTGTCATGGCACATTTGTCCCATGCCCTCTTGGGCTCTCTGGATGAGGTGCTTCCTCAAGTCCCCGCGGACCTTCAGACTACAGTCAAGCAGGTCCATGACTAGGGTCGGGCTGTTGCTAAGCAGCAACTCCAGATGGCTCTGGACACTGGGGATTCTTGTTCCCATTCAGTGGTGGCCGCAGTCACCACACGCCACAGGGCCTGGCTGAGGGTCTCTACCTTCACGGCAGACACCCAGCACAAACTGGCGGAAATTCGCTTCCTGGGCACAGATTTGTTCGGTCCCAGGGTTGGTGGTCACCTCCAACGTATTGAGAAGTCCAGTGCCACCTTGGACTCAGTTATGTAAAAAATAAAATTTTTCTGCCTTCCAAAAAGCAGAAGCGTAAGCCCTTTTGGCCTTCTGCCACTGTGGCCAAGCAGCCCCAGTATCAGGGGCAGCAGCAGGCTCAGCCTTGGCACCCTCGGCCCAAGTCAGGGGCTTTGGTGGCCTATAAGCCTGGAGGGAAGGGTCCCGGTGGTCCCCAGGCCAGATCCTCCTCCTCCAAGCCTGCACAGTAACGGGATGGGGTTGTCACCCTCATACCCATCACACCACTCTGGGTCCTCCCATGGGGGACCAGCTCCGCCACTTCCTTTCCACCTGGTCCACTGTCACAATGGACATGTGGGTCTTGGAAGTGGTCGGCCAGGGGCTGTCTCTGGAATTCGAGCAGTATCCACCAAACTGAGCCCACGCCCCACGGGAGGAGAAGGTTTCCGTGCATACTCAGCTCTCCGAGATGACATCGCCCAACTCCTCTGCAAGGAGGTAGTGGCCAGAGTCGCGGATCCCCCAGTTAACCCAGGGTTCGTTTCCAGGTACTTCCTGGTCCCGAAACGGACAGGGGCTGGCGCCCCATTCTAGATCTGCATGACCTGAACCAGTTTTCTCAGGTCTCGCACCTTCAGGATGGTAACTCTGTCTTAGATCATACCATCTCTCGAGCAGAACATGTAGTTTTGCTCCCTGGATCTGCAGGACGCATTCTTTCACGTCTTGATCCATCCGTCACACCGAACGTTGTTCCGCTTCCGAGCAAAGGGAACCCTGTATGAGTTCCAAACCATGCCATTCGGCTTGTCATCAGCCCCTTGGTCTTCACCAAATGCATTCCAGTGGTGGTGGGCCATCTTCGTCATCGAGGGGTCAGGGCATACTCCTACCTGGATGATTGGCTCATAGTGGGTCCCTCCATATCGGAGGTGGAGATGTCCAAGGATCTGGCCCTCCAGACCTGCATCGACCTTGGCCTCCTGATCAACGAGGCCAAGTCAGAATTTGTGCCTTTGCAGGTGATCTGCTTCATCGAGGTAGAGTTCAGCTCTTGCCGAGCCAGAGCCAGGCTCCCGGGGGACAGGGCAGAGGTTCTCTCCTCCTTTTCCCGATCATTTCTGGTTGGGCACTTGCACCCTGCCCGGGACTTCCCGCGACTTCTGGGTTACATGGCAGCCTGCACCTCCATGGTCGGATGGACCCAGTGGCATATGCGCTCCCTTTAGTGGGAGCTGGCCAGCCAGTGGACTCAGTGACTAGGTCATTTCGACCAGTTTGTCACTGACCCAGAAGATGTGGGATGTTCTCCAATGGTGGACTGTCCTAGAACATCTGCAGAAGGGTTTCCCATTTGACCGCCCCAAGCTGACTGTCATCCTGATGACTGACACCTCTATCACGGGCTGGGGTGCCCACATGGGGAATCATAGAGTCCACGGACTCTGACCCCCGAGGAGTCCCGATGTCGCATCAACCTGCTGGAGCTCCGAGCAGTTCGACTGGCGCAAACCGCATTCGCTCCATTCCTTCAGGGTCAAGTGGTTCAGGTCCAGATGGACAATACCACGACCATGTACTATCTCAACAAACAGGGCGGCACACACTCCCAGCCTCTGTGACCCTTGTGAGCCGACTGGAGACGGATCTCCAAGCGATTCATGTGGCAAGAGCCTCAAATCAGCTGGCAGACACCCTCAGCCATGTGGGCAAGGTGTCCCATGAGTGATCTCTCCATCCAGAGGTAGTACACAGATTGTTCTTCCAATGGGGCACCCCTCAGGTGGACCTGTTCGCCTCCAGGGAGAATGCAAAGCTGAGGCTGTTCCATGCCCACCCACCTCAGCAGGGCTTGTTGCAGGGGGATGTCTTCTCAAGGCCATGGACCCCAGGCCTCTTTTATGCCTTCCCTCCACATCCCCTTGATCCACAAAGTGCTCCTCAAGGTCAGGAGGGGCAAGGCACAGATGATCCTGGTGGCACCCAATTGGCCCTGCCAGTTTTGGTACCGCAATCTCCTCAGCCTCAGCAACAGGCTCCCAAGGCATCTTCCAGCACGCCCAGACCTGCTGTCAGTCAGGGGAAGGTCCACCACCCAGACCTTCAATCCCTGCACTTGACAGCCTGGTTCCTGAGTGGCTAGAGTCTCCCTGAAGATGTCCTCACTGTAGTTGAGGCATCCAGGAAGCAATCGACCAGGAAGTGTTATGCCTTCAAGTGGAAGAGATTCTCCATTTGGTGTCCAGGCAAGGGCTTGGACTCTTTGTCCTGTCCGGTAGCTAGCATTCTCGACTACCTTTGGTCTCTCTCCAAAGGGGGTCGTCAGTCTATGACCCTTAAGGTACACCTGGAAGCCATCCCTGCTTACTGGGTGCTGAGACAACGCTTAGGTATTCTCTTCTGCATTAAACACCTTCTTACCTCCGATGCCAAATTGAAACCAGTACAGTCTACATCCTTACCCCTATTGGACTACACTGACTTCCTCTACATCAACTGCTCTCCTACCATACCTCACAACCTCGACACTCTCTATCACAGGGCCCTTCGGTTAATTCTTAACCTGCCTCTTCGCACTCATCATTATCTGCTGTACCAAGCACTGGGATGGACCTCGCTTACCGTAAGGAGAAAAAGAAATGCTCTCCTGTGAATGTATAGGGTCTTGTCCGACAAGTTACCAGTGTACATATCGAGTCTATTTGAGCGTGCCAAGGGGCCATATGGGCTTAGGAGATTCTCATTAATCTGCTTTCAAACACCCAGGGTACGGCCATCACATGGGTTATCTGCTATCAGTTTCTCCCTCCTGTCTATCTGGAACTCTATGCAAAAGACACTGAAGCTTATGGCCCTCCCCAGCCCATTTACCTTCAAGGCATTGATTACAAAATACCCTAAAGAAAGCTACATCTGTTACAGATGACCAGTGTGACACTATTTGCCTGCCGTTTCCTTCGACTCTCCAGAAACTTGCAGCTCCCTCCCAGTGAACCCTAAATCTTCTCACACCTTCTTCCCCTTACCATATCATACCACCTGTTCCTAAATATCCTCAGTCAACTTTGACCCCCCCGCATTCATGCCCTAGCTGTGTATCACATATTAGTTGCACTAGCCGTCCATCGTACCATGACCAACATCCTGGCCTCCTCTCACCCTTATCCAACACCTCTCTCAAGCCCCATCTGTGAACAACCTCCAACTTACAATGACAGCACTAGCCCTAGTACCTTTGGGCCTAGTTCTACTCACGCAATAGGTCACAAATATGTCAACTCTATTAGCTTAAAGCCTGTGTTAGCTTTCCCTACGCTGATTGTCTACTGTTGTTATTGATGTTTTTTGTTTTTGTTTTTCTTTCCTTCCTTTTTGTATACCTTAATGTACTGTACCATTATGTGATTCATTTGTGTATGTCCAGGACCACTTTGAAAATGAGCTTGCTCAACGGTGATATGCCTGGTTAAATAAAGTTATTGATTGAGCAGACGGTGGCACAGGAAAAGGTGGGCTGGCGTTTCTTCAAAGACCTCGACCATATTTCCCCTCCGGTGTGTGAACCACCACCACTGTGGGATCTACTGCGGTATTGGCAAAGCTTATGGGCAAGCCATTTGAACCGATGCTCAGGAGTGAGATGTCACACCTGCCGTTGAAGACCGCCTTCCTAGTGGCTGTCACTTCAGCCAGAAAGACTGGGGAGCTCCAGGCACTCTCTGTTGAGTCTCCTTATATGGTCTTCACAGGGACAATGTTGTTCTGCGCCCCAACCTGAAGTTCCTTCCAAAGGTTGTTTTGGAGTTTCACCTGAACTTGGTGACGACACTGCCAGTGTACTACCCCAGTTACACCTCGGAGGGCGAGTATAGGCTCCATACTTTGGACCTGAGATGAGCGCTTTCTTATTATAAACAGCGTACCGTTGAAGTTCCAGGAGAGATTTGCGAGCTGTTTGTCACCTATGCTGAAGCTGCACCTGGCAGACCTGCAAAAGGATTGCATCTTGCATTGATCTCTGCTATAGGTTGTCTGGTAGGGAGCTTCCCTTAGGGATAATAGCTCATTCCACCCGCCATACTGCTGTGTCGGTGGCTGCTTCTAGGGACATCCCTATCTAGGATATCTGTAGGGCTGCTACCTGGAAGTCAGCAAACACCTTCATTTCCCATTACCACATCAACCTAGAGTCACTCCAGGATGCTGGTTTTGGGGCCTCAGTTCTCCAGTCTCTGTTCCCTAAGTAGGGGGTGTGCGTCTTACCAGGGACTGCCCACACTTATATAGGAAGCAGGAAGATGATGTCATGTGTGGAGGGTCCCTGGTACAAAACTGCTAGAAGAGCTGTTGTCACAGCTCCCTCTGCTGGAAACTCTCAAAAGTAATGACCTACTACAAGAGACACTCCTTGAAGATCTACTGTTATAAGTTTTTACGTAACTGTACTTTCTAGAAGTGGTATATGTTGTTCTTCCACACGAACCCACCCAGCATCAGCACACAACCTTTGCTTCCAGTGGGCAAGATCTGGCATAATGGGGTGGAGCTGAGGGATATAACACCCAGTTGGGTGGGAGGAGCCAACTTTGAGACCATTCGGCAAGATTTAAAGGGAAAGGGACATGCCAAACAGTGTGGATGAACAATATATACCACTCATAGAACTACTTTTGCAGGTGAGTAACCTGTGTTTATCACGGTTGAAACCGAACCATGATTTTTTTCTTTCCCCACTGGGATATGGTGTTCTGTTGGATCTTTATTGATTGGCATGTCAGACAGACCTAAAAAGAGGACAGGACCAACTGGTTTTAAGAATTATGCTAGATGTTTTAGTCTCCTAGCTAAGGCAGACAGCCACGAGTTGTGTTTTGGTCCCAGCCATGTTCTTGAAAACTGTGACCTCTGTAGCAAAGTTTTCTGTGAGACAGTTAAGTAGACCAGAAAAGCTGGAAGAGATTATTTTCTCAGTCCACCTCTGGGTCACCAAAGCGTTCCGATGAGGGTTCCTTACATACCATGTCTGCCAAACCGTCTAAGGACCATTCTGATAAAACCACTGAGAAACAGAAAAGACCCCCAGAGCAAGCTCCTGACTCAGTCCCTGCTAAGAAAAAAAAGCATGTTGCTGACCCACCTCCTGAAGAGCACAAGGAGACGAAAGCAGACCATAAATATGCCCTTTCAGGAGGACATGGCAAAGACTTAGCAATTTTCTAGGCTATGGGAACTCTTATGGGGTTCCCTGGCTCCCGCTCAACATGGTTCCTACCGAACAGGGTGATAAATTTTATTATGAAGAGGATGTTAAGGAAGTGGGATCGATGGAATCAGATGGTTCCCCTGATCAGGAGCTTGGTTTCTCTCCCTGGGGTCCAGAAGATTACTCCTCACACTTTGCCTTTGCCAAGCAAATGGTAAGTACCATCGCCTTCTCCACACAGGAGTCTGGGAAGGATGAATTCCTCAATATGATGGGACTAACACCCACTAAGCAGCTGCTTTTACCAGTGCAGAAGTCCTCAAAAAAATAACCTGCAAACTTCTCCAAACCCTTTCTTCTGTGCCAGCGATTGATAAGATTGAAAAGAAGTACAAGCTCGACAGATGTGCTGAGTACCTCTACATTCACCCTAAGCATGAGGGGGTGGTTCAGGCAGCAGCTTTCAACAAAGCCAAGGTTCCCCTCTCCTCCCAGCGTGGCTCAGTTGGTAGCACATCTGCCTCTGGGCCAGAAGATCGTGGGATCTTACTCCGAGAGGGCTCTTGCAGTAGGCAATTACATATAGGACTGAAGCCGGCAGGCTTCAGAACCCCACAGAAAAATGTCTAGCTAGCAGTCTCTGGCAGAGGACTGCCCCCTCGTCAGGTGACCGACGTCATGTGACGTCAGTATAAAGGGGTGGTCCCTCATGCCTGCCTTCCAGTTCTTTCCCACCATTAGCTCGAGTTAGTGCGTCGCGGTTAAGTTCACTGCTTTGCCAGTGTATCGTCGGTAGTTTTACCATCTTTTTGTTGAATTTTATTTGATTTTCATCAGCCTTTCTCTTCAGCTGCCATGTATGTCGCCCCATGCGCCTTCCGAGCACAAAAACAAGTGTGATTCCTGCGGCGCTCAGTTCCTGCACAAGGACAGACACTCCCAGTGCCTTTTTTGTCTAGGCCTCGACCACCCCATGGAGAAGTGCCAGCACTGCCAGCAGTTCAACGCCGCCACCCGCAAACGGAGGCAGCAGTCTCTGGAGGCCCACATTTTAAAACTGAAGATGTCCTCCATGGTAAAGGTGCTGAAAAAACTTAGGCAGGCCTCTGCTTCCCCTGAGGGCCATCGCAAGAAGAAGCATTGGGACCGGGACTCCTCTACTACGGTCGCTGCGACTCCAGCTTGGGTCGCGGTGCTGAAGGTAACATCCCCTTCAGGGGACCATTTCATGATGGCCGTCTTGGAGGCTTCCAGGGTGGCATCGACCCTCCCATCGGGCTCGTGCTTGGGCCCCTCTGGAGCCTCCGGGTCAGGAGGCTGCCGCGCCCGGTAAGCCCGCCACCGTGCGGCCTTCTGATCTGAGCGGCCCCAGTAAGCCAGATGTCTGCTCCTCTGACACCCGCCTGGGTAAGGCTGATAAGTCGCCCGACCCTTTGGGGCAGTACACGGCCTCCAGAGCACCCGGTAAGGCCGCCCCTCCCTCGCGGTCTTCGTCGAGCGTAGGGTCCAATAAGTTGGACGCCGGCTTCCCATCTTCCCAAAGCAAAAATAAATGACGTAAAACAGAGGAAAGACATAAATGCTAGGTCTTGGTATGAGGTTGAAAAAGGGGTTTAAGATTACAAAAAAGAAAATTAGTATTCAGAAAGGCACAGGGTTAATCATGCCAAGACCACTTTTGTCAACCTGCAAATAAGTAAAGTTCCACCTTACAGGATTCATTCTACTGCCCCATAGGGCTTGAAAAGGGAAAAAAAAAAGACTGTAAAGTTTAGATTCAAGGTCTAGTGGAACAGGGAAAACTGTACTAATGTACAGAAAAAGAGGCATTAACAAAGATTTAATCAAAAGCACCCATTTCCGTTTGGAGATTTGCATCTACTTCCATATACTGTACCGATAAAGGCTAAACCTTCATTCAATTTCATATCCCAATTGCGCCTACCAACTTCAGGTGTTCCAAAGGTGAGCCCCAGAATTTTAATACCGTTTTGTATAACAGGAATGTCAGCTATGAAATCCAAAGCAGGGTTACCAATGCCTAATTGCAAAGCTTTACATTTAGCGATATTAATCTTTGCATTAGAAACACTGGAATAATCTGAAAGAATGTGTTGCAACTTAATCCCTGAACACTGATCTGACAAAAATAAACAAACATAATCAGCATAAGCCAGAATTTTAATAGGGAGGTGATGATCTAAAGGAGAAATTCCAGGAATATCTGGTGCATTCAATATTTTTTGAAGTAAAACATCCAAACCAAAAATATATAGTATAGGGCTAAAGGGGCAATCCTGTCTAACCCCTTGCGTAGGAGTAATGATTTTGCTCTGATACCCATTAATCAATAGTTTAAAAGAAGCATTTTGGTAAATCAACTCAATCCATGAAATAAACATATCAGGGATACCATAATGCTTCAAGGCTTGATGCAGGAAAGTGTGTGACATACGGTCAAAAGCCTTTTCCTGATCTAAGGAAAGCAGAATCCAGGTCTGTATTTAGTTTTGCATAGTTCGATGAGATCTCTGATTTGAGTTAAATTATCTACAATGCCTCTGGTGGGAATCAAACAAGTTTGAATACTGGAGATCAGTTTGGGTGTTATCAAATTTAGACGTTTAGTCAACATTATTTGATCAGAATTTAGGAGAGAAATAGGTCTCCAATTATTTAGATCCGTTTTATCTCCCTTCTTGCTTAACAAAATCATGCAGGCCCGAAGCCATTCCCCTGAAATACAGTTAGTTGCTAAAATTTCATTAAACAATTCAGTAAGTAATCCAGAAAGTAAGGGCCGAAAGGTTTTATAAAATTCAGAACTGAGTCCATCAGGACCAAGAACTTTATTCAGTGGAAGGGCTTGAATGGCTGCTTCAACTTCGGGTTTGGAAATAAATTTAGTCAAAAAACCACATCATCATCTGATAACGTTTTAGGAGGTAAATCAGGAAAAAAAAAAAACACTCAAAGGAAGTATGTGGAACAGCTGTAAAAAAAAGATTCAAAACGAGATATAACGAACTGTAAAATATGCTGACTTTGATCCAACAAACCCCCTTCATCAGTACGTAAACTGCCAATTATTTTGGTGTTAGGGAATTCTTCATTATATTTAAAAATATTCACTGTTCAGACTGGAGATGGGGGGGGGGGTTCCTTGACAGAAGGCCTGAAGGAGAGGCCACTCGGACACAGGAGGGGTGAAAATAAATAATGCAAAAAAAAATATATCCACTGAACCTTTCTGTAATTGAGTCCCAAACCGTTGTTCAGCGATCATGGACTTTGCCCTGTCATACAAAAAGGCTTTCATTTCAGTTATAAGACAGTTGATTTGTGGGAGAAAGGATGTTTTCAAAGACGTTTGTAAAGAAATAACATAGAAACATAGAATTTGAAGGCAGATAGGGACCGTTTGGCCCACCTAGTCTGCCCATTTCCCTACCTAACGGATAAGCTGCAGATCCTAGTTAACCAACAGCCTACTTCCTCCTACCCCCCACTAGAATTGCCTTATGTCTGTCCCATGCATTCTTGAAGTCCCCCACTGTTTTTGACTCTACGACCTCCTCAGGAAGGCTGTTCCATGTATCCACAACCCTCTCTGTAAAGAAATACTTCCTCACATTACCTCTGAGCTATCCCCCTCTATCTTCAAATTGTGCCCCCTTGTTCTTGAGCATCTCTTTTTCTGAAAGATGCTACCCTCTTGGACTTTGTTGATTCCCTTGAGGTATTTGAAAGTTTCTATCATGTCCCCCCTCTCCCTCCTTTCCTCGAGGCTATATATCTTTAGTCCCTTTAGTCTTTCTTCATATGTCTTCTGATGCAGACCCTGCATCATTTCGGTTGCCCTCCTCTGGACAGCCTTCACCCTGTCTATGTATTTGCGGAGATGGGGTCTCCAGAACTGTACACAGTACTCCAGATGTGGTCTTACTAACTGTCTGTACAGAGGGCCAACAACTTCCTGTTTTCTACTGGTGTTGCCTCTCCCTATGCATCCCAGTATCCCCCCAGCCCTTCTTACTGCCTTTTCACATTAATGGCCCACCTTTAGGTCGTCTGATAAGACTACCCCCAGGTCCCTTTCCATTTTTGGTGTTGTCAGTATCTCACCCCCCATTGTGTATGCTTCCCCTGGGTTTTTGTTTCCCAGGTGCATTACGTTGCACTTTTTTGCATTGAATCTAAGCTGCCATACATTTGACCATTCCTCCAACCTTGCCAAGTACCTTTTTATCTTTTCCACCCCACCTTGTGTATCAGCACTGTTGCAGATCTTTGTGTCATCTGCAAAGAGACATACTTTCCCTTCCAGTCCCTCTGCAGTGTCACTTATAAAGACATTAAAAAGGACCGGCCCTAGTACTGAACCCTGCGGTACCCCACTAGTAACCGTCCTTTCTTCACTGTGGACTCCATTTACTGTTACCTGCTGTGTCCTGTTGTCCAATCAGTGTTTTACCCAGGCTACCACCCTAGGACCCACTCCCAGGCTGGCTAATTTGTTTACTAATCTTTTGTATGGGACTGTGTCAAATGCTTTGCTAAAGTCTAGGTAGGCCATGTCCACAGCCCCTCCCTGGTCTACTGCTTTGGTCACCCAGTCAAAAAAATCAATTAGATTCGTCTGACATGACCTTCCTGCTGTGAATCCATGCTGCCTTGGGTCCTGTGCCCCACTGACCTCTAGGTACTCAACAGTTCTTTCCTTCAGAAGTGATTCCATCATTTTCCCTACCACTGGGTCAAACTGACAGGTCTGTAGTTTCCTGCCTCTGTCTTGCTCCCACTTTTGTGAAGGGGAATCACATCTGCCCTCCTCCAGTCCTCAGGTACCACCCCATCCTCCCATGATTCATTAAAAAGGGTAGTCAGTGGTGTTACTAGTTCTTCCCTTAGTTCTTTTAAAATGCTGGGGTGAATCCCATCAGGCCCCATTGCTTTATCCACCTTCAGTTTTAAGAGTTCTTTCAGAACCCTTTCTTCTGTGAAAGGACTAATAATGACCCCCTTATCCAGAGTGCTTCTATTGACCGGATTAGGTATTTCCCACTGCTTTTCCATTGTGAATACTGAGCAGAAGTATTCATTCAGTATCCCTGCTTTTTCACTGTCACTCTCTGCCCAACCACCTTCCTCTTTGTTCAGCCTCAGTATCCCTGCCCTAGTCTTTCTTTGCTCCCTAATGTACCTATGAGAGGTTTTATCCCCCTTCTTAACCGAGTTGGCTGTCTTTTCCTCGGTTTGGGCCTTTGCTATTCAGACTGCCTTACCCGCTTCCTTCTGCTTTAACTGGTACAGTTCTCTGTCCTGCTCTTTCTCTGTTTCCTTTTACTTCCTGAATGCTATCTTTTTTCCCCTTACCTTCCCCACTACTTCTTTTGAGAACCATAGTGTTTTTTTTTTCTTTCATTTTGATTTGTTTATTTGCTTCACACAAAGACTTGTTGCCTCTGTGATGGCGGTTTTGGTGTTTCCCCATTGTTGCTCCACCCCACCTTCTTGCCTGTTTGCTAGTGCTTTTCAGAGGCACTCTCCCATTTTGACAAAATCAGCCCTCCTGAAGTTCAGTACCTTCACTTTTGTGTGGCTTGACTCTACAGCTAAGTTTATCATGAACCACACTGTTTGGTGGTCGCTTGTTCCCAGATGGCTACCCACTTCAAGATCAGAGATCCTCTCTCCATCCCCATTTGAGAGTACCAGGTCTAAGATTGCTGTCTCCCGAGTGGGTTCCAAAACTAGCTGTCTGAGGCATGCCCCCTGTAAGGCATCGAGAATGGCCCTGCTCTTGGATGTGGCTGCAGCAAAGGTGCTCCAGTCAACATCTGGCATATTCAGGTCCCCCATCAGCAATATCTCCCCTTTCTCTGCCATCCCAAGGATGCCTTCTATCATTTCCTTGTCCATTTCCTCCCCCTGAGATGGGGGTCTGTATACAAGCCCTGTGCGGTTTGTTGAGCCATTTCCAGTCTCCAGGGTGACCCACAGTACCTCCTCTCCTCCCTGTTTACCCTTTAGTTCTGTTGCTTTTATCCCTTCCCTTACATAGAGAGCTACTCCTCCTCCTCCTCCTCTTCCTTCCCTGTCATTCCTGTAGATTGTGTACCCTGGTATGTTGACATCCCAGTCATGGTTCTCTGTGTACCATGTTTCTGTGACTGCCACAATATCCAGCCATCCCTCTTCCATCAAGGCCACCATTTCAGGGAGCTTTTTACCTAGACTATGGGCATTGGTACTCATTACCCTCCATTTTGTTATGGCTTTATTTCTTTTTGCCCCATCCCTGTCCCTACTGCCTTTGCCTTTTTCTACATTTACCCCTGCCCTTCTCCCTATTGACTGCTCTGTTTTGGTGTTTACCTCACTAATTACTCTGATTTCTTTTGGGGGCTAGGGTTCCTTCTCCTCTTCAGTGCCTCCCCCCTTGGCTAGTTTAAATGCTTGCCACTGAAGCATTTAAACCTATCACCTAGGATCCTGGTTCCCCTCCAGGATAGATGCAGACCATCATGCCTGTATAGGCCTGCATCCCTCCAGATGGAGCCCCAGTCCCCAATGAAGCCAAATCCCTGAGCTCTGCACCAGCTTTTCAACCAGTCATTGAATCCCATGGTGTGGAGTGCCCTAGCCTCATCCATAAGTTTATAAAGTTGTGTCCTAAGATTTAAATAATGCAAATAAGTGGCTGTTGCCTTACATCTACCATTATACCAAAAAAAGGAGAGCAGTTTGGTGGCGGACCACCAGTCCAGTATAGTATCATAAAACACAGCTACAGAAAGCCTAGCATGCAGGAGAGCGGAGCAGTTTTGGGAAATTCTAGGATAAATAAGGAGAGTAGTGTTTAATTTCCAGTACCCCCTGCCAATTTGTTTGGTAAGGCCGAAATTCAAAATTACGTGTAGTTCAGTATGGTCAGATAAGGCATTAACTTGCATCCAGGCATCCTGAATCTACCCTCTACTGGAGGAAAGAATGTAATGTATACGAGTGGAAAGTGTATTTCTAAAGTAAGTGTGTCAGCCTGAAGAATGGATCTGTCTATAGGAATCCTGCAAATTAGCCGTCTGAAGAATAAGTCGAAGAGCATTAGTGTCACAATACAATTTATGCGTGACCCCAGTTTTATCCTATAGATATAGAAGACAATTAAAATCTCCACCCAAGAGTACAAATCTCCCCGTATGTAAATCTAGCTGTAGTAGTTTGAAAAAAGAGATCCTAACACTCTTAGTCTGGGGTGCATAAAGAGTACCAATTCTCATAGCAATATTGTCATATAAGACATCCAACAAAAGCAGTCTACCTGGAGCAATATCCATAATTCTAGTAACTGTAACAGCCGAAGTTTTAAATAAAATCCCCACACCAGAGCAAGTCTCGTCCCCCAGGGACCAAAAGGAGGCCCCAAGGCCAAGCCTTTTTTGTATATAATATATCTTGGACAGATCAGAGTCTGGTATCCTGTAAAAAAGAAAATGAGCAGTAAGTAGCTGGAGGGAAGAAAAAAAAAAAAGAGTATGTTGAATCTTAAGATTCCTAAGACTGTTAACATTTAAAGATGCAGCATGAAGCTGGAAAGAAGACAGGACCAAAGGTTAAATCAAGAACATTTCTTTCTAGTCCTTTTATAAGTCTTCTGTGTTTCCATCTGGTCAGGCACTCCTTCACCCTCCGAATTATCCTTCACTCGAGATGCTCTGGAGGATACATCTGATTCATCCCCATCATCCTCAATGCTAGTTTGTAAGGCTGCATAACTATTTCTAGTCATGATAGAATCTCAGCGAGAAATATTGGATTTAGGTTGGTGTTTCTCCTGTTTTCTTTTCCCACCCACCAGGATAAAGTCATCCTGGGGGAGTGGGGGGGGGCATCTCAGATGGAGGTATAGAGGAGGAGGAGGAGGAGGAGTACCCCTCAGACAGTGTGGTAGAAAGTGCAGTATAGGAGATATAGGCGGCTGAGCTTGAGATTGTGTCTGTGCAGGGGTGCCCTGTTCGTCAGAGACCCCAGAGGTATGTGCTACAGGGGAAATTAAGGACTGAGCTTTTTCCTTCTGTTTTTGAGCCTCTAGGATCATCTCATCCTGATTATAGTTAGATCCCTTAGTATGAGCAACCCTAGGCACATCCTGTAAGAGTGACCTTGCTCTTTACATAAGTTACAACAAACTGGGCTCAAACAAAAGTTATGAGAATGGCCCACTTCCAGACAAAAATCACAAACTTGAATGTCACAGGCGTTACTCAAATGAGAAAGCGAACCACACCTGTGACAAGTTTTAGGTTGTCCAGGGTAAACACAAAAAACCCTGTCCCTGCCAATATAGAAGCTACTAGGAAGGTGTTGAATGTGCCAGCATCCGAAGTTTTCAATTTTGCTTTGATATGCCAACCACCCGTCCAAATGTTCTCTGAGTCCATAATGGGCAAGGTCAGTCAATAGCCTCCACACGACGTTTAATCCAATGTAAAATATCAGATATATTAACCCCTTCATTTTTAAAGAGGATGTTAATGGTTTTCCACGTAGGTTTGGTTAAAGGGATAACAATGAATGGGGTCCAGACAGGAGAATGTTTCACTGTATGGTACTTGAGCCAAAATTTGTCCAGTAAAAAAGGAGATCGAAAACTGATATCAAATTGTGTATCTCCCGAGGTGTGGATTAAAGCAAATACCTCAGTGGCAGTAAATGTCATTGTTTCATTCAGCAAACGTCTAGCTACATAAGCTCTGTCGGGTGGGTCTTCCAGACCCTATAATATTTTAAACGGACTGCATTCTTCCGTTTGGCAGGCTCACCTAAATTAGAAAAAAGATTGGATAACTTGTAGGCGTTTGGCTTAGATGTTTGGACATTTGTATTTGCAGCCTGCTGTTGCGTTTGCTCAAGACGCATATGCGAGTCCATAATATCACCCCAGGAGGTGGAGGAAGTGTCATGTTGAGGCGGTAACACAATGGAAGGACCAGGCAAAGCTAAAGGAACATCTGGCACAGAGTTTACAGCAGCAGTACTTGAACCAATAGATAGGTCAGTGTTACTTACAAGGACGCTGTGCTCAGCCTGGCAGAGAATGGCAGGAGCAACCAGAGGTACAAGGTGCTGCACAGTATGGCAGCTGGGGAATGGAAGGTTTGTGGTGTTCGGAGCAGCTGCCATCCGACAGTCAGGATGTGGAACCATGGCAACCGGGCCTTCAGACGGGTGAGAAGAGCATTCAGCAGAGCAAACTGGGTGAGACAAAGGCAAATTAGCAGCGGCTTGTTTACCTGATGCATGAATGTCCTGAGCAGTCGGGACAGTAGGAGAAATCCAGACAGTACCGTCAGCATTTCGGATCCAGTCCACGTGTTGCAAGGCAGTTCCAGGGGACCAGGTCTGAGCTGCAAGAGGGGAAACTCTTGGAGGTTCTGGAGATGCACAGCTGTGAACGTCGCGTAAGGGCTTCTGATGAAACTGGTGGAACATTACCCACAGTGCTTTCCAGGTGAGAGAGAGCCTTTTCCTCAACTTGGAAAAGACGTAAAAGTTTGTCCCTGCGTTCTTTAACTTCCAAAATTTTCAATGCTGAATCCTGGTCTGCACAACTGGATATCGGTCTTAAAGGGTCAACCACAACAATGTGTGGAATCAGCGGTACAGCTTCTTGTTTAGGTAAGGTCTGGTTCACCACCTCAGTAGAAGGGGGAGGCATAGAAAAGGACTGGGAAACCTCCAAGTCCATATTTTCATGCAAAATATCTTGAAATAACTAATTACCCAAAAGAAATGGAGGAGCAGATTACAAAGAAACAAGTCCTGGGTTCAAAGCATCCATTACTGCAACTACACCATCCGTGCTCCCTGGTCAGCCATCTTGCCAACCAGAAGTCGAACAAAGCTCCCCCTACTGCAAGAGTAGGAGAATTTCCCCGGTGTTCTGGCCAACATTCTGCTTCCCCTTCCCATAAAACTGGTTCATGTAATTGTCCAGGCTGTGTGTGGGTGCTGATGTGTGATATGGCTGCCACTACACATTCAGTCACTTCACTACCAGTCTAGTAGCACTTTGGGATACATTGTGTATGAAAAGCACTTTATAAATACTGATTATTATTCTTCTTCCCAACCTCCAGAGAAGGACTCCACAAAACTGAATAATAATGAGAAAATGTGGATACTACTGCCGCTGTGCTTCCGAGGCAGATTGTATATATGGCATACACAGCACAATACCAGAAGGCACTATGGAATGTAGTGCTGGCAGTGTGTGACAGCCTTCGCGGAGAACAGGTTCCGGACCTAGCAAACACTGCCAGGTCTGCCCTGGATGCCACTAAGTGCTAGTTTCATATGGCAGTAGATGCCAGTGACACTGCTTCAAGGGTTCTTGCTCATGCGGTTTCTCTTAGGTGGTTTGCATGGCTCAGAACAACGAAGTCATCACAGGACACTCAGTCAAAAGCCATGTATTTTCACTGTGAGACTAATTCCCTCTTTGGTAACAAAACAGAAGCTTACATTTATTTATTTAAAATGCAATAACCGGGAAAGGCACACTAAGCTGAGGCTCGTTTCCAGGTGCCATCCAGGAACAGGGAGACTAAACAAACAAAGGCTGGCACATAAATTACACAAATAAATATATGAAAATAACTGGTACATTTAGTAGGAGGGAAGAGACAGCTAATTTGGTGAAAAATGATGAGGAAGATTTCAGTCAGCAGCAAAACATGGTCAAACTGCAATAAGGCAGAAGGGCAAAATAGAAAGTTCATGGTACAAACAGTTATTTAGATGTTTGCAGGAAAAGAGAAAGAAGGGTCAAGGGGTGGTTAGAATCAGGGATGGGGATAAAATAGTGGAAGAAGACCGTCTGAAGGCCACCATTCTGAACACATACTTCTGTTCAGTGTTCACCAAAGAACAAAGTGGCCCTATGCCTGACTACGGCATTACAGTACACGACAGAGGAGTGCCAAAAATGGAAACACCAATTATTGCTGCAGGCAGGGTTAGAGAGGTGCTTGAGCGTTTAAACATCTACAAATCTCCTGGTTTGGACAGAATACATCCAAAGATTATTAAGTAGTTAGCAGACCCCTTAGTGCACCTGTTTAGCCATTCTGTTCAGACAGGAGTCGTACCTAATGACTGGGAAATAGCAGAACTGGTGCCTCTACATAAGGGTGGAAGCAGGCTGGTAACTACAAGCTGCAAATGGAGGCCCTGATTAAACAAGACCTAGTAGACTACTTGGTATAGCCTACAGGTCGACAAACAACATGGTTTTGTGACAGGCAGGTCATGCCAAACAAATTTGATTACTTTCTTCAACTGGGTACTAGGGAAGTGAGTAGTGGCCGACCAGTGGACCTCCTCTATTTTGATTTCAGCAAAGCCTTTGATTCGGTACTACACAAACACTAGCTGATGAAGGTAGAGGATCTGGGCATAGCAAGCTGCATTGCTAGGTGGGTGGGAAACTGGTTGGACGGAAGGAGGCAGAGGGTGGTGGTCAATGGGGAGACATCAAAGGAGGGAGAAGTGACGAGTGGGGTCCCACAGGGCTCTGTCATAGGCCTAGTCCTGTTTAATGTATTCATCAGTGACATAGAAGTAGGTATCCAGGGCAAGATTGCACTTTTCACGGACAACACTAAATTGGGGGGAAGGGTGGACAGCAAAGAAACAGTGAGAATTGTACAAAAAGATCTGACAGAACAATGGTCTAGTATCTGGCAGCTGAAATTTAATGCCAAGTATTGTAATGTAATGTAAAGTGATGCATATTGGCAGGAATAACCCTAGAACAACTTATTGGCTTAACGGGGTCAAACTCAGTGGCTCAAAAGAGGAACGGGATCTTGGAGTTATAATTAGCGACACCCTTAAACAAACCAGCCAATACAATACAGCATATAGTAGGGCCAACAAAATACTGGGATGCATAGGGAGAGGATTTGACAGTAGAAACAGGGATTACACTGTACAGATCTATGGTGAGATCCCATTTGGAATACTGCATACAGTTTTGGAGACCATACCTCAAAAATTATAGGGACAGGATAGAAACCATTCTGAAAAGGGCAACCCAAATCGTACAGGGATTGCCATATGAAAGGTGGCTGGAAGCAATAAACATGTACTCACTTGAAACTAGGAGAGAAATTTGAGATGATAGAAACCTTTAAGTACGTGAGAGGTTTAAATTCAGTGCTCTACGCTGAGCAACTCACCAAGGCTCCCATCTCAAGCATGAGGAGGCATTGATGGAAACTGGGTGGGAAATTCAGGAGGAACCTTAGGAAGCATTATTTTGCAGAAAGGATTGTGGAGTCTTGGAACAGAGCACTTGTGGAGGTGGTAGAAGCTAAGGCCGTATCTGCATTCAAAAGGGGATGGGATAAAGAGTATGCTAGAATAAAATCTGCAAAGAAATCTACCAGCTAGAATCTCAAGGGCCGCAGACTTGATGGACTGTTGGTCTCCTTCTGCTGTCACCTTTCTGTGATACCTGGAGATAGGAGGAGCCACAAGAATTAAAGAGGTAGGTGAGTAGGAGGGAGAGGAGGTGGCCAAGTGAACATTTATGGGGAAGGTAGAGGGAGAGAGAGAGAGAGAAAGGCAAAAGGACTAGGCACAGCAGCAAGAAGTTACTGGTGATGGTTTACGCAGGTGCTTTAGGGCAGTGAGCGAAGGGGTGAGATGAGTGGTAGTAGGAAGTTGATTCAGAGCAAAGTGAGGTAAAAGGAGAACGCTAGCTGCCCAGATGAATTGCGAGTATTTAGGAGGGCAAAAGTTTGGGAAAAGTTGGACTGCAAGGGGGAGGGGGCTAGTGGGAGCCCAAAGGATGGAGAGATAGGATGGGAGGGACCCAAACCAATATTTAGAGATAAAAGCAAGTCTGTGAACCAGGTGCCTGTGCTGAAGGGAGGGGAGTGAGAGGGAGGAGTAGAGATAGCAGAGGTGTGTGCCGAAGGGAGAGTTAGAGGCAAATCGACAACGCATTGAAGAGAGAGTCAAGTCATGTGAGGAAGGTGACTGGGGCAGTTCTGTAGACACTGTCAGCATAATCAAAAGCAAGGAGAATCCATTTTGTTATCAACTGACAATAAACAGGAAGGGAGAGACAGTCCTTATTTCTGTAGAGCGCTCCAAGCTTGGGGCGAAATTTGGTGTGCAAGGTATCTATATGAGTGGAGAAGTTGGGAGACGGGTCAAGCCAAATCACAGGATATTTGTAGGTGGGAACTACATCGAGAGGGGTGCCACATGGAGTAGTGAACATAGGGCAGGATGGAAACCGGGCCAATTTTTTGCTCAGTTTGAACGTCATTAAGACAGTTTTTATTAGTATTCACTTTGAGTTGGTACACTTGAAACCAGTCTACTGTAGCGTTAAAGTCACGCTGAAGAGGAACCTGGGCATCTGACAAGAAAGAACCTGACAGATGACGGTGTCAACATACATGTGTATGCAGGAGTTGGAGCAGACAGAGGGAAGGTAGTTGATAAAAAGTGAGAAGAGGATAAGGCAGAGTATTGACCCTTGAGGTACACCAGAATGAATCAGCAGGAGGGGGCATTTTTTTTTTTGTCTTTGGTAACCGGGTAAGGCCCACTAGGCACAAGTGCCTGTCTTCAGGGGCGACCTGGGTTAGACTTTGCAGGGTTGAGGGACATGAGCGCATGAAAAACCTCCTGTGGGGAAACGGGGGAGAATTGGAAGGCACCAGGCAAAGGGGAGGTGGGGTCAACCAGATTGGGAGACTAGAGGATCCAGAGAGAGAGAGTGCATGTAATGAAGAATTTATTGAATGTGGTCACAACCAAAGAGTGTTCAGAGATCCGATCACCATCAATAGTGGAGGCCTGCAAGGTGTGTGGGTGGTGGAGTTAAAAGGACACTGTCAACATTTTTTGCATCATATTATTTTTAGGTAAAAAAAAAAAAAACATTTTATGATTGCTTACCTTCTCTAAAATTTATTGATGTTGCTGGTTGTTTTATCTGCCTCTTTACGTATTGGAATTGAAATGCATGGTAATGTATAGCCATACCAAGCCTTGTTTTGCTTCAAATCATTGAACTACTCTGATTGCATACTTCCTGAACATCAGAAACACCCTGAAACAGTGCAGTCATTCATGATACAATGGTCTTCTGTACTTTCACTGCATAATGATTGGCTAGATTGTGTTGGGGTGTTCCTAGGTCCAGGAAAGATGCAGTGGGAGTTGGTCAAGAAATGTAAACAAACATGTTTTGGTGTCGTAACAGGCCTAAGGGGGTTGACATTGTCCCTTTAAGAAGGGAATGTACAGGAAAAAAGTGGAAGAGTACAAGTCCACTTACAAGAGTAACACTGAGAAAAAAGAGGGCCTTTACATATTACAGGTCCCATGGGAGGGGAGGGGAGGTAGGGGTAGCATTTACTATCCAGGAGCCTTCTACCCCATGCCCTACGACTACCCTCAGATGAGAGGTTTCTTCAGAGGCAGAGGAAGAAGGGGTTCCAGAAGAGCTGACCAGGCTTCAACTTCTAAGGCTCAGCTCAGGCAAACCCTGATAAGTTTGTTCAGTCGCCAACCCATTGCCAGTGGGGGTGGGGGTGGGGGGTGGCTGGCTCATTTCTTCCAGGACTAGAAAATATCACCACAGACGTGTGGGTTCTGGAGGTAGTGGGAAGCAGTAGTGCAGTGGTTTAAGGCTCTGAGCTACAAACCTGGAGACCTAGGTTTGAATACCACAGCCCCCACTTGCATACTGTGTGACCCTGAGCAAGTCACTTAACTTCCCTGTGTTCCCAGGTCGCACCTGTAAACAAGCTTTCAGCTTAGTGTGTGTCTCCTGGTTAAACAATGGGGGTTCTGCTACAAGAAAATGCAGGGAGCAAGGCAGAAGCAGGAAACTATAGACCTGTTAGTTTAACCTCAGTGATAGGGAAAATGATGGAATCACTCTAAAGGAAAGAATTGTCAGTATCTAGAGGCCAGAGGGCACAAGACCCTAGGCAGCATGGATTCACAGTGGGAAGGTCATGCCAGACGAATCTGATAGATTTCTTTGACTGGGTGACCAAAGTAGTAGATCAGGGAGGGGCTGTGGACATGGCCTACCTAGACTTTAGCAAGGCATTTGACACAGTCCCACACAAAAGATTAATATATAAGTTAGCCAGCCTGGGTGTGGGTCCCAAGATAACAGCCTGGGTAAAGAATTGGCTGGAGAATAGGACACAGACAGTAATAGTAAATGGAGTCCACTCAGAAGAAAGGAGGGTTACTAGCGGGGTACCACAGGGTTCCAGTATTAGGACCAGTCCTCTTCAATGTCTTTATAAGCGACATTGCAGAAGGACTGGAAGGAAAAATATGTCTCTTTGCAGATGACACTAAGATCTGCAACAGAGTTGATGCACAGGTGGGGTGGAAAGGATGAGAAGGGACTTGGCAAGGTTAGAGGAATGGTCAAATGTATGGCAGCTTAGATTCAATGCTAAGAAGTGCAAGGTAATGCACCTAGGAAACAAAAACCCAAGGGAAGAGTACACAATGGGGGGTGAGATACTAACAACAACAAAAATGGAAAGGGACCTGGGGGTAGTCATATCAGATGACCTAAAGGTGGGCAAGCAATGTGAGAAGGCAGCAAGGAGGGCTGGGGATACTGGGATGCATAGGAGAGGCATCACCAGTAGAAAACAGGAAGTTATTATCCCTCTGTACAGACAGCTGGTGAGACCCCATCTGGAGTACTGTGTGCAGTTCTGGAGACCCAATCTCCCAAAGACATAGACAGGATGGAAGCTGTCCAGAGAGGGCAACTAAAATGGTGCAGGGTCTGCACGGAGGACATATGAAGAGACTTAAGGAGCTTAATATGTATAGCCTCGAGGAAAGGAGGGAGAGGGGGACATGATAGAAACTTTCAAGTACCTCAAGGGAATCAACAAAGTCCAAGAGGGTAGCATCTTTCAAAAAAGAGGTGTGCAAGAACAAGAGGCACAATTTGAAGATAGAGAGGGCTCAGAGGTAATTTAAGAGTATTTTTTCACAGAGAGGGTTGTGGATGCATGGAATGGCCTTCCGGAGGAGGTTGTGGAGTCAAAATCAGTGGTGGAATTCAAGCATGCACGGGATAGTCATAAGGCAATTCTGGGGGGTGGGGGTAGAAAGAAGTAGGCTGCTGGTTAACTAGGATCTGCAGCTTATCCAGTAGGTAGGGAAATGGGCAGACTGGGTGGGCCAAGCGGTCCTTATCTGCCGTCAAATTCTATGTTTCTATGTTTCTAGTGGAAAAAGTACCTCCATCCCAGTGGGGAAATGTCCTTTATTCAAGGTACTTTCTGACTTACAAGAAAAATGGGGAATGGTAACCCATTGTGGACCTTGTATATATTAAACAAGCATCTGCGCAAACTCAAATTCAGGATGGTCACCCTGTCTACAGTTATCCCATCCTTACAGCAAGGAGACTGGTTAGCATCTCTGGACCTGAAAGATGCGTATTTTCCCATTTCCATTAGGCCCAGTCACAGAAAGTACCTGTGTTTCAGGCTGCCTTCTGGTCACTACCAGTTACAGCCCTTCCCTTTGGCTCCCAGAGTATTCACAAAGTGCTTAGATGTGGTGGCAGCACACCACAGGAGATGGGATGTAATGGTCTTCCCCTACCTAGACGACTGGCTAGTCATGGGAAAGTTACACCAGCGCCAAGGATGCCCTTCACTTGATTCAGAGCACTCTAGAGGGACTGGGGTTCCTTTTAAAAGTCTCAGATGAAACCAGCATAACTACTGGAGTTCATAGGAACATAACTGGATGCCAGGCAGGGCAAGGTATTCCTGCCCTAGAAGAGGGCCAGAAACTTTGTAAGTCTGTCAAGTTCTTTTGTCCTAGGTCAAGCCAGCCACACACTTCCTCCAACTTCTTCTGGAACACATGAGCTCCACCACAACATTGGTCCGTGGGTCATTTTAAATCAGGGACATTCAGTACCACCTACATTCTGATTCGTCACAAAAGCGACACCCTCTGTCTAAACTGGTGTCTGTGACAAAAATGCCATTACTAACATACTAAAATGCCAGCAGAATAGGCCTAACGGTCTTTCGAGTCTGCTCGATTGGTCATCCCCCACCCTGAGTGCTGACCTTGCTGCCCCCCTCGCCTTCTCTGGCTTCTCCCTTCCCAGTTCCGGATATTCTTGCTGCACTGGATTTTGCTTCCAGAACCCTTCCCCTGTACCTGTCCCACCCACTCTTGAACCCCTCCACCGTCTCTGCCTCCACCAGCCCCCTAGGCAGTGCATTCCATGGCTCCACCACCCTCTCAGTGAAGTAGCACCTCCTCCTTTCTCCCCAGAATCTTCCCCCCTCCAGCTTCCACCCATGCCCTCTAGTGGCCCCCTCCTCCTTCCTTCGAAGCACCCTGACTGTTATTCCCCTATTTACCCTCTTCATGTACCTGAAGACCTCTATCATGTCCCCCCGGTCCCTTCTCTCTTCCAATGTGTACATATTTAGCTCTTCGAGCCTCTCCTCATAGGTCCTGTCCCCCAAGCCCCAAATCACTTTGGTTGCCCTCCTCTGGACCCTCTCCAGGAGTTTAATGTCCCTCTTTAAGTGTGGCCTCCAAAACTGCACGCAGTACTCAAGGTGTAGCCTCACCAAGCAGTTATACAGAGGGAGTATCACTTCCCTCCTTCTGGAGGTGATCCCCCTAGCTATGCATCCCAGCATCCTGTTGGCCTTGGCTGCTGCCCTCCTACAAGTCTCGAGTTGTTCATCTTGACATCCACCACCATCCCAGGTCCCTCTCAGCCATGAGACTTGTAGCATTCCCCCCCAGGCGTACACTTGCCCTGGGTTTCTACAACCAGGTGGAGTACCTTGCATTTCCCTGCATTGGAGCTCAACTTCACTTTCTAGACCATCTTTTCAGAGCCTCTAGGTCCCCTGTGAAGACCATCCTCCCCTCCTCCTGTCACCACCACCCCCAGTTTTGAGTCATCATAAAGAGACTCATCTCCCTGATTCCTGTCCTTATGTCAGAGACGTAGGCGTTGAACAGAAGGGCTCAAGGACTGATCCCTGTGGACCCACTAATGACCCTCCTTGGGGATGAGACTATCCACTAACCTCGACCCTCTGGGTCCGGTCCTGGAGCCAATTGCCTATCCATCTGATCATCTGGTTCCCCACCCCATTTCTCCCAGCTTATCCAACAGATCCACTTGAGGAACAGAGTCAAATGCCTTGCTGAAGTCTAGAAAGAGGGCGTCCACTGGTCTACCCAAGTCCAAGGCACTCGTCACTCAGTCATAGAGACTCCACAAGGTTTGTCTGACACGATTTCCCGGGACGAATCCATGCATCTATCGTCAGGGCACCCTGACTTTCCAGGTCCCCAGCCTCTCCTTGACAATGCCTCCATCACCTTGCCCACCACCGATGTCAGGCTGACAGGCCTGTAGTTCCCTACCACCTCTCTTGATCCTCCCTTGTGGATAGGCACTATATGCGCCACCTTCCAGTCCTGGGGCACCCACCCTGTCCTCAGAGAGATGGTGAAAAGCTCCGCCAGGGGTTTCGCCAGGACATCTGCAAGTTCCTTCAGCACTCTGGGATGTAATTTATCCGGCCCGGTGCTTTCTCCGTCTTAAGGGAGCTGAGAGCTTCCCTCACTCTCTCTGCCGTGATTTCCACTTCCGGTACCTCTTCTCCCTACTTAGCCCTCCCCAGACCCGCCGATTGGTAAGGGTCCCCCCCTCCTCAGTATCTCTGTCTCTTCCCATCTATGATGCAGAACCCCCATATCTTACTTCGAGAGGGCTCTTGCAGTATGTAATTACATATAGGACTGACGCCGGCCGGAGGCAGGACCCCACGGAAAAATTTTCTAGCTAGCAGTCCCTGGCGTGGGACCCCCCTAAATCAGGTGACTGGCGTCCTCTAACGTCGGTATAAAGGTCCCAGATGCCCGCCTTCCAATTCTTTCCCGCCGTTAGCTACTAGTAGCACCTCGCAGTTAAGTTCGTTGCAGTTCTGTCTCTTCGTTGTTTTTTTCCGAAAAAGCTACAGTTTTTCTGTTCGATCGTCAGGTGAACGTTGTTTTATGTCGTCCCCCTCTAAAAACAAGTGTGATTCGTGCGGCGCCCAACTGCCACACAAGGACGGTCACTCCCTCTGCCTAGGCCCCAACCACGTGGTGGATAACTGTCCGCACTGCCTCCAGTTCAACGCAGCAACCCGAAAGCGACGCCAGCAGTCCCTCGAAGCCCATCTCCTGAAGAAAAAGATGCCTGCGATGGAGAAAGAGCTGAGAAAGTTAAGGCAGGCGTCGACTTCTCGGAAGGAGCATAAAGAAGGACAGGATAGGCACGGGAGAAGAGCCTCCTCTTCCGCGACTCTGGCGAGGTCATGGTGAAATGGAACTTCCCCTCCGGGGGATCCTCCGACGGCAGCCTCCAAGGGTTTGGAGGAGGCATCGGCCCGCCGTTCAGGCTCGAGTCTGGGCCTGTCGGGTGTCTCCAGGCCAAAGAAGACTCTAGCCCCCAGTACGGTCTCACATCCTCTGCCTACTGGTGCGGGCACCTCCCATAAGCCGGGCGTCCCCCTAAGTCGCCTGACCCTTCTGGGCGGCGCCAGGCTGTCTCTCCCTCCGACCGGGCCTCTCTTCTTCCTCGGCTCGTCTCAGACGTGAGAGCACCGAAGTCAGACACCGGCTCCTCCGATGTCCGCCGGGTTTCGACCCATAAGTCACACGTCACCTCCGCGCGTGCGCAGATCCCAGAGCCACTCAAGCCACCTCTTCCGTCATGCCAGGCTCTCCAAGCCTTCGCTGCCGTCAGGAGCCCCAAACTCCCTTGCCTGACTCAGGGGATTTTTCACCACCTTCCCCAGATGAGACTAGGGATCCTGGGCTTCCGTCAGATCCCCCCATTGAGAACCCGGATCTGATGCTGGTTCCCCCGACACCGGCTCCGGCACCGGCCCCTCTGACGCCGGCCGAGCCGACACCGGCCCCGCTGTCGCCGGACCCGACACCGGCCTCTCCAACGCCAGCAGGGGATTTTTTCCCTCCTCTGGGCCCTCCACGCCAGGGGCCTTTTCCGGCTGATCCGCCCCTGGAGTGCCCGGCTGGGCCGTCTGCTCCAGCAGCTCCTCCAGTGCCTTGGTACCTGCTGTCGCCACCCGGCGCCAGTCTTCCGGGCCCATAGTACCCAGCATACGTGCCCAGCGCCCGAGATCCTCGGCTCCAGCGGTACCCGGCGCCTCCTACCCGTCTCCGACTTATCTGCAGACGGGTCTTGGGTACTCTCCCCGGGATATCCTCCGTTTCACTATCCTCCTCCTCCTCCTCCTCCTCCACCACCCCCCAGGCCGCCGGTGGATTTGCAGGAGACTCTTGCCTCCTGGTGGGCTGAGGCCAAGGCTCAGCTCACCAGAGAAGTCGAGAGCCATCTTATGACGACGGTGCCTCCAATGGTTCCCGTACGCCCTAGACGGCGCTCTCCCTCCCCTCCTCCAGTTCCCCGGGGTCTCCCCTTGGGTTCCAGAGAGGGTCAGAACACGCGTTCTGGGACTCTTCCCACGGAACACGTTCCTCCCCCTAGACGGGTGAGGGAGTCTTTTTCTGCCTCAGATTCTTCCTCTGTGGTCCTCTCGGACTCCTCGGAAGCCTCTGTGGGAGTTTCCGATAAAGACGACGAGCTACATTCTCCGTCCAAACCCCGGCCGAGGACTCCTCCGAGGTCTCCTCCGGAGGATCCTTCTTTCACGAGTTACCAAGAAAATCAGGAGGTCCATCAGTGGCAGTCCTTAGATCCAGATCCTCAGTGGGGAAACTTCGCCGAACATCTGGATTTGCCTCTGGCCCCTACTTTAGTGCCACCTGGATCGAACCCTCACCCACCTTGTTTCCACTATTTGGAAACAACCGTCGACTTTAGTCCCACTTCCTAGGAAGTCCAGACAAGATATACCAGGCTCGGAGGTGTAGACTTTTAGATTCTCACCCCGTGCCAACTCGATGCGTAGATCAGTGCGCTCTCACAGGGGGCGGTCCGCACATCCTAAACGCCAGTGCGTCTCCCCCAGATAAGGAATCTAGCCTTCTGGATCAGTTTGGAAAGAAGATCACGCTTCCTCACACTGGGTATAAGGGCCCTGAACTATGTAGCTCACATGGGGGATTACCAGAAGCCGTCCTACCAGGCGGAATCCAAGATAAATCTCTTTGCGGACTCCCAACTCAAGCAGGAGTTGGCGATCTAATCGCTCTGCTCGTTCGACCAGCCATCACATGCTGGGGGCGACATACGATGCAGTAGACACACGCTGGATGGAGCTCTGCATTTGCCATTAACCTTCAGCGCCACGCGTAGCCGTGTGTCCAGGTCTGGTCCCCGGAGGTGCAATCCGCATTCAAGAGGCACCTTTCAGGGGTTCCGTGCTTTTGGCGGTGATGTCAGGGAACATCACTGACTTGCAGGAGAAGAGAGCGGCCCTAAATCCGTGGATTCACTGTACCGTCCCCATCCTCCATAGCGCCATCCGCTTCGCCAAAGGCGCGGCCGGCCTCAGCAGAGAACCCCAGGGAGGCGGGCCACTAGCGCCAAGCCCCCGCGGCTGCCAGGCCCTCACCCAAAAAGCGACGGGCACTCCAGCTGCGGCGACCTCCCCACACCACCTGACTCCTCCCTCTCCCACCGCCTCTGGACACTCCGGAGGAACCCGGTAGAGGAGGTTCTCCCTCCACCTCCGGAGTCGGAGAGGATAACCTCGATTCATGGGTGCTTCAAATCGCCATGAGAGGACACTCCATAGAGTTTCTGCAGAAACCTCCCGTCACCCCCTCTGATTTCCACTTATTCAAGGGACCATCTTTCTCTGGTCAGTGAAGAAATCTCAGCTCTTCTTACAAAACGGGCTATAGAATCCGTTCCTCCTCACCTCTATGGAACGGGGTACTATTCCCACTTCTTCCTTGTACCAAAGAAGACAGGAGATCTCAGACCGATTCTCGATCTCAGCTCCTTGAACCTGTTTGTGGAATACAAAAGGTTCAGGATGCTCTCCCTTCAATCCTTCTGCCTCTACTTGGCCCGGGCCAATGGCTTTGTGCACTGGATATGCAGGATGCATACCTGCACATCCCATTCTGCCGCACCAAAAAGTACACTCAGATTTGCGTTCTAGGGGTCCATTACCAATTCAAGAGCTTCCATTTGGCCTTCCTTGGCTCCTCAGTCTTCAAAATGCCTGGCGGTGGTAGCGGCCCACCTACGTTCTTTGGAAGCTCAGATTTTTCCCTACCTGGACGATTGGCTCCTGGCGGCTCCGTCCACGGAGGAACTCCTGCATTTCCTCTCCCTCACCCGGCAGGTTTTTACCAACCTGGGTATTACCATCAACCTCTCCAAGTCTCTTCTGGAGCCTTCTCAGAGCTCCAGTTATTGAGGCGATTCTCACACAACTTTGTGCAAGATTTTTCTGCCTCCGGACCGGGGTTTCCCTCCAGTCACAGATTTCCCTCCTACTGAACTTCAGGAGGGTCCCGGAGTCAGTGCTCCGTCTACTGGGCTCATGGCAGCTGCCATCCCGGCGATCCAGGCATGCCTCCACATGAGAATATCTCAGTGGACTCTTCGATCTCAGTGGGACCAACGAGTAGACGACCTAGATTTTCCGATCCTGATCTCCTCACCGATGGTCAGAGACTTAAGGTGGTGGATGGTACAAGAGAACCTCTTCTGGGGGGTTCCCTTCTTTCATCCTCCCCCCGATCAGACCTTAACCATGGACGCTTCCGGTGAAGGTTGGGGGGCCCATCTTGGTCCTCACCGAATTCAAGGACTTTGGTCGAAATTGGAGGTAGCTCTCCACATCAGTGTTCTCGAGCTCCGAGCGGTGCTTTATGCACTCCAGGCCCTTCATCAATACATCCCTTCCGGTCACCTAGCCGTCCAAGCGGACAACATGTGCGTGGTATGGTACATCAACAAGCAGGAGGAACTCGATCCTACCGCTGTGCAGGAAGCGATGAGGGTCTGAGGTAGGCCACCCTCACAACCTTCACCTCACAGCGATCCATGTTCAGGGTAGACAATGTCATACAGACAGGCTAAGTCGCCGTCCAGCTCTTCCACACGAGTGGGAATTAGCGGAATAGTCCTAAACAGCATTTTCAGGCTTGGGAGACTCCTCAAATAGACCTGTTAGCCTCCTCCCAAAACGCAAAACTTCCAATCTTTTGCTCGCTCACTCCAGAGCGAGGAGCTTTCTGGAGAGACACTCTGTCTCTAAGCTGGAAGGACAGATTCGTCTGTGCTTTTCCCCCAATTCCACTGGTCCCACGTGTGTTACAGAAACTGGCTCTAGAAGGAGCAAAAATTATTCTAATTGCTCCTTTCTGCCCAGGCAAATTTAGTTCTCTCTTCTACAACAATACTCAGAGTTCCTCCTCTTCCTCTTCCCTATCTCGGGATTGCTGACTCAGGATCAGGGGACCCTGGTAAATCAGGACTCAAGTCCCTTCAACTTCATGCATGGCTCCTTCAGACCTAGTTCAATTTCGCTTTGGAGTATCCCCTAAGGTAGCCGAGATTTTGGTAGAGGCCAGAAAGCCCTCCACTAGGTCCACTTATGCCATGAAATGGAAGAGATTTTCCATCTGGGCCGCGTCCAGGAACGAGGAACCCTTTTCCTGCCCCGTAACCACTTTGCTGGATTACATGCGTCTTCTCTTCGACCTGTGTCTCAGTCACTCCTCTCTGAAGGTCCACATGACAGCTATCTCTGCCTACCACATACGTTTCGCTGATAAGGCCTTTGCCCAGCTAGAGGTATCCAAAACCTTCCTTAGAGGGGTCCTTCATCTCAGACCCCCGATCCGGACCCCAGCTCCACCTTGGGACTTAAATTTTGTCCTCGAGAAACTTACTCTTCCCCCCTTCCCCAATGTATCTAAAGAACCCCTTGTTCCCTCTCCTAATTTCCCTGGCCAGGTTCTGCTCCTTCCTTGCCTTAGCTGCCCTCACCACCCTAGTGGCCCTTCTAGCCACCAGCTCATACTCCCCTCAATCCTTTTCACTCCTTGAGCACTTGAATTGCCTATAGGCTGCCTTCTTTCCCCGCACCACCTCCTGGACCTCCCTGGTCCACCAGCAGGGTTTTCGGGCCCTACCACATTTTTGTCTTACTCTTGCACAGGTGCTGGTAGCATCTTGCACCCCTCTCCTGATGATTTCCCACCTACTATCAGCGTCCATGTCTGACCCAATCGCATCCAAATGCTCCTTAAGGATCCTTCCCATTTCCTTAAAATCCGTTCCCCTGAAGTCAGTTACTTCCGTCTTTGTGCAGCCTTCTAGCCTTCCTAGGTCCAGGCAGAACCAGACCGTGGCATGGTCACTCCCCGCTAATGGGTCCCTTACCTCCAGGCCCCTAATCTGGTCACTGTCTGCCAGGACCACATCCAGTACCCGCGCCTCCCTAGTCGGTTACCCTACCTGCTGAGTTAGGAACGCGTCTTGAAGACATCCAACAACCTCTGTTCCCTGGTCACAGAGGATGTATGATCTCCCAGTCTGTTCCTGGCATGTTTAAGTCCCCAACACCACCACCGTTCCTCTGCCCAGTCTGCAGTGTCTCCCAACATCTGCCACCAGACTCTCCTCAGCTCCTCCACCAGGCAAAGGGGTCTATACACCACTCCTATTTTACTCTCTTGCCCCCTTGTTATCAAGGTGAGCTTTAAATAACTTCTACAGTTCCCTCCGCCTCCTCTACTCCTCCATGCCAATGCAGTTTTGACTAGCACTGCCCCTCCCTCTCCTTCCCTCCCCCTGTCCTTTCTGAACATAGTGTAACCCTCCAGGTTCAGGTCCCAGTCGTGTTCTGCAGTGGCCCAGGTCTCAGTGACTGCTGCCACATCCACTGCTCCCTCAGTTAGCATTGCCTGGAGCTCAGGCATTTTATTTCCCAAGCTTCTGGCATTTAGCAGGACTACCTTCCACCCTTTCCCTATACTTCCATTTCCCCTGCTCGTGTTCCCATGGGGATTCTGTTTTCCCCTGGTCTGCACTCTACCAGTCGGCCTTTTCCCGCAATCCTCCAGCTCCCCAGGGGGTGGAGACAGAGTCCCTCCCAGGCCCTAGACTGGTGGAAAGAAACGAACATCCTCAGGGAGGGCGTGCCATTCCAGGTACAAGCTCCCACAGCTATCTTGAAAACAGATGCCGCCATGTTGGGCTGGGGTGCCCACCTGGGGGATCTAACAGTAAACGGGGTAAGGTCCCCCCCGAGAGCCCAGAGACCATGTAAACCTACTAGATCTAAGGGTAGTGTTCTTAGCTCTTCAGTCATTTGCACTGCAGGTCAGGGGTCAGTCTGTCCAGCTCAGACAGACACCACCACCATGTATTACATTGACAAACAGGGAGGCACAAGGTCTTCAAAGCTATGCATGGAAGCCATGAAACTCTGTACTCTGACTTACTCACTAGATGTCTGTCTGTCAGCAATCCACCTCCCAGGGAAAGACCAGGCTCTAGCAGATTCCCTCAGCGAGATTTGTCAGGACCCTCATATGTGGGCTCTGAACAGGCAGGTGTTAGCCACAATCTTCAGGAGATGAGGTATACCAGAAATTGGCCTGTTCACATCCAAGGACAATTTTCAGCGTCCCCTTTTTTGTTGCAGACCTCCAGACGTGGGTACAGTCCCCATGGGGGATCCTGCTCCTGGACTGGTCAGGAAAGTTTCTGCATGTCTTCACCCCAATTCCCTCTTCTGTTTTGAGTTCTTCTGAAGCTGAGAAGCCACCTGCTTCCATGGTTCTACTAGCCTCAGATTTGGCCAAACAGCCTTGGTACTCCCTATTCCTGGCCCTGACCAGCAGGAAACCCATTCAGCTCCCCCTGAGACACCGTCTGACCATGTCTAAGAGCAGAGTGACTTACCTGAACCTCAAGTCTCTGCACCTCAAAGCCTGGTTCTTGAAGAGCAAGAGTACTCTGATTTTTGCTTTTCAGACCAAGTCCTCCAGGTTCTTAAGGCATTCAGGAAGCCTGCCACTAGAAAAACATATGCTTCCAAGTGGAAGAGGTTCTCCTATGGCGTGTCCCTGGGCAGCTCAACCCTCTCCAGGCAGATCTATCCACTCTTCTGGATTATCTGGTGCAGCTACAGGCTGTAGGCCTCGGACCTGCTACCCTAAAGGTTCACTTGGTGGCTATTTCTGCATATGCATCAGCAGGTAAGCAGAAAACAGTAGCCTCTCACCCCATTTTCAAGATTTTTTAAGGGTCTTCTGCATTTGTATCCTCCTGTGAGGAAGCCTGTCCCTCCCTGGGACCTGAACATCTGTACAGCCAAGCTCATGGAACCTCCCTTCGAGCCTATGGCCTCTGCATATTTGAACTATGTCACCTAGAAGGCAGTCTTCCTAGTATCCATAACTTCAGCCAAAAGGGTGTGTGAGATGCAGGCTCTATGTGCACTGACCCAAACCACATTATCTTTTTATTTTATTGAAATCTAGGATTACAAATACCTTTGAGCAGGAACTGCTCATTTACAAAGGTTCCACGTCGAAGGAATGGGGGGTATACATACATACAAAGGTCAACATAATAATACATAGTTACACAATAACAAGAAGTAAGAGACTGAGGCTTAGGAAATTCCAGTAATTCAAAATGTGCCAAATGTTAGGTAGCATGACATAACCAGCCAAGGGCAATCTTGAAATAAGCACTGCAGGTGAGAGGGAAGGGTGCAGGCAGGAAGGCCATTGTCGGAGAGAGGGGTGAGGGTAAGAGCTCTAAAGGGGAGGAGGGAGGATAGAAGTCAGGAAATGCCCTGGGAGGAAAAGGGAGAGGGGCAAGGGGTAGGCAGGTAGAAGAGGGCAAGGTGGGAGAGATAGCTGTCAAGACTGAAGTGGAGGCAGTGAGCGGTGGGCCCCGATTAGGCGAGGCAGTCACAACTAGTTGAAATGAGTTGAAGTCGGAGTTGTCTCTTAAAAGGGCCAAGAGCAGCAGCAGTAAGAGTTTCTTTGTTGAGAGTATTGTACCACTGTGGTGCTCTGTGGGTAAAGGTCCTCTGGCCCATGGTAGTCTGGCATCTGGGGACAAGAGGTTAGTTGTTATGAACTTCTAGTTCTCTGGGTGCTGTGGTGGTCAATAAGTAGCTTTTCAATGCCGGGACATGACCCGAGAAGGACTTTTTTGGCTAAGAGGCAGGTTTGATACTGTATCCGGCTGATGAGAGGTAGCCATCCTGCCCGAGTGTACAGGTCACAAGTGTGTGTAAGTCGATCAGCCCCAGTTAACAGCCTGCATGCTTTGTTGAGTGCAACTGTAATTCTGCGGAGGGCAGAGGCGGAGGCAGAGCCATAAATTGCTAACCCATAATCGATGATGGAGGTGACAGAGCTGTTGATAGCCAACCGAGAGTGTCAGGAGTCATGCAGTGTTTGTGCCTGTAGAGCAGGCCCTATCACGGATGTTGGTGGCTTTGGCGCAGAATCTGTGCCGATGGTAGGACAGTGAGCTGTCCAATGTGACACCTAGGTATTTAAAATCAGGAACATGTTCAAGTAAGGTCCCTGTTTGGTTTAGGATGGTGAGATCACGGATTTGTACTTGCTCCTGGCGTTGTAGAAGATCATAACCTTTGTTTTGCTGTAGTTCATGACCAGTTTGTGTGACTTGAACCATTCTTCGATCGTGTAATTCAAGCTGTAATTGTTTCTTGAGTAGCTCTGCATTTTGGTGGTTGGTGAACATGACTCGTCATCGGCATAGAGCAGTAATTTCTGGTGGCAGACACTGGGAAGGTTGTTGAGGAAGAGGGTGAAGAGTAGTGGCCCCAGGATGGATCCCTGTGGGACCCCTGAAAGGACTGGTTTTTCTTCAGAGGTAACACCGGCAATCTTAACCCACTGGACCCTCTCCCCAAGGTAGCTTGAAAACCAGAGCAGTGCTTCATTGGAGAGCCCAATGTTTGATAATTGCTTGAGTAGGAGTGGGTGGTTCGCAGTATCAAAGGCTTTCGTAAGGTCGATGAATACTGCCCCTACACAGTTTCCTTGATCAAGTGTGGTATGGATGAAGCCTGTGAATTCTAATAGTGCAGTGGTGGTACTGTGCCTTTTGAAACCATGTTGCTCAGGACACTGGATGTCGTATTTTCCAGGTACTTGACTAAATAGTCTGAGGCAATGCGCTCCAGGGCCTTAGACAATGGAGGGAGGATGGAGATAGGTCTGTAGTTGGAGTGCAGTGATTTGTCTCCACTTTTGTGTACCGGTGTGATGGTCGCCTGTTTCCAGCGAGATAGGAACTGGGACATCCTTAGTGATAGATTGAGGACCTTTGTCAAGGGTTCAAGGACTTCTTCAAGGACAAGTGCTAACAACTTCAGGTCAAGGGAGTCACCACTGTAGCCTGCATTGTGAATGGCCTTCCGAATATAGGTTCTGGCTTCATGCACTGGGATCTCTTTGAAGTAGAATTGTGGGGCAGTGTGTAGGAGAGGAGTAGTTGCAGAAGGGTTACTACCAGAGGGGGCATCAAAGAAATTAGAAGGGAGGACACTATCCAAGTTGGAGAACGCATTGTTAAAGGTGTTGGTGATGGTGTACAGGTCAATTGTTGGTGTTCTATTTATGTTGAGCATGGTGGGTGGTGACTTAGGGTCCTTGCCTGTAAGGTCTTTCAAGTTACTCCAAAATTTCTTTCCATCACCCCAGGAGTTGAAGAGAGCTTCCTTGAAGTATTTGCTTTTGGCTCTCCTAACTGCCCGTGTGCACTCATTTCTGGCAGCTTTATATTTATGAATATCCCCAAGTTTGGATGTTGTATGGGCACAGTGCCAGAGATGATCCCTATGTTTGAGTAAAGTGATTAGATCGGGGGGTTATCCAAGGGTTAGCTCTGCCCCTGACCTTCAGCTTTTTGAGAGGTGCAAAGATATTGCAGGCCACAGTGAAGTGGCTGATGAAAAGGTCTAAGGCTTGGTTTACATCAATGGCAGAGTCAATTGGTGTCCAGTCCAGGTGGCTTAGGTGTGTCTTTAGTAGCTTAGGGTACCCCTGCTTTAACACTGTGGTGTGGATTATTTTAGGAAGGGCTTAATGAATTTGTTTGTCCAGGTACATGTGACGGTGAGTGGTCACTGATCCCATCAGGAGCACTGAGACTTTTGAGATTCGTTCAGGGTGATTAGTTAGGATCCAGTCCAGAAGTGTTATGACCCTGTCCTATAGTCGCATCTGGTGGGGTGGTAACAAGCTGGGTGAGGCTCCCAGACGTGACAGCATCCTTGTAGTTTCTGGCCTCCAGCAATAGCCAATTTATGTTGAAGTCACCTAGTACTATGAGTTCAGAGTTATGATGTAATCCCTGTAGGCTTTCCAATATGCTCATAAATCCATTGTGCTGATCTTTGAAAGGTAGGTACACAGAGGCAATGGTGAGCTCCCTTGTTTGTCTTGGTAGAACTTTAATAGCGAGAACCCGCGAGGGGAGTTTTAGGGTTTGAGAACGGGAAGACTTGACCCAGATAGGAATTCCTCAGGTAAATGGCACAGCCCCCACCTCATTTGGAAACCCTGTCCTGCCTGAATATTGAGTATCCAGGGATGGTGACTGCAGCGTCTGGTATCTTGGGGTTAAGCTATGTTTTGACAACAGAGAGTATATCAGGAGTATGTTGCTGGACCCAGGTTTGCAAGATGTCAAGTTTGTTAAGGAGGCTGCAGACATTGATTGAGGCTAATGTGAGGGACCCCTCCCGCCTTTTTGTGGCATGGGGTGCTAGGCCGGTAGGCCCTGGGTTAAGATGACCATTTCCAAATATCAGAAGTAGCATAAGTAGTATCCTAAGAAGGTACACTTTAATCATTTTGCAGACTAGTTTTGTTGTAGGGCATCTAGTCCACTTGGCCTTGCTGATCTGCGTTTGCCCCGTGATATTGCAGAGCACAATATAGAAAGACATGTTCTCAGAGGTGCCACGTGATTGATGAAAAAGTAATCAAATCCACAAGAAATGGTGATCTACCTGTGACTAGAAAACTGTTATTGTAGCTCAAAGACCCAGAATGTGATAAATTCCTGAAGGTGATGAACATTGGCCTGGGGCATATGTAGGATGTAAAAATCCTTTGTTAGTCTCTTCCCTTTGTTCTCCAAAATGGTTTTGAATAGACCTCAAAGACAAGTACACATCTTTTAAGAACAAGTCAGACGGAAATGTGGATTCAGTGTAGCACTCCACAACTCAGTGCTTGTATAACAGATTTACTGACCTTACTTTTGGCTTTGATGGCTTCCAAATAAGTTGATTTATGATGAGAATGCCAATACCTGGTGTTGATGTTTTGCAGGAACAAGGTAGTCCTCGGGACTGACAGGACATTCCTTCTGAAGGTGGTGTCTGAGTTCCACCTGAACCAGTCCATTATCCTCCTGCTTTCTTCCCAGAAAAGTTCAGTTCTGGTGAGCAGAGACTGCAGGACATTAAAACGGCTCTCTGTTACTACAGTGAGCACACACCAAAGATCATAGATATTCCCACGAGTTGTATCTCACTTATGATGAAGTGGGGAAGGGCAACCCAGCTTCAAAAAGGACAGCTGCTCACTGGATAGTTGCCTGCATTCAGTTCTGTTACTCCAAAGCTGGCAAACAGCCACTTCAGGGCACACTCCACTCGTGACACTGCTGCCTCTGTGGCAGTAACCTGAGATGTTCCCTTAGAAATCTGTAAAGCAGCTACCTGGAAAACAGTTCACACCTTTACAAAGCACTATTGCCTGGACATACAATCCAGAAGATATGCCAGGTTGGGCACTGCTGTGCTGCAGAACATTTTCCCCAAGTAGGTTCTGTATGCATCCTCTCAAGGTACTGCTTTGTAGTCTGTGTTTGTCAAGCATAATGAGAGATTCTTGGGGTTTGAAGAAAAAAATTACCATAGTAACACTGTTTCTTCCAAGGGATCCCTCATTATGCTTGAATCTCCCACCCCACCTCCCCTTCCAGAACCAAAAAGGTTCTACAGTAGTCAGTAATTCTTCTGTTTAATTGTTTCAGCATTGTATTTGTTGTCAGTCACAGATACTTTTATTCTGCAAAAATTGTTTTTCTGACATACTTTCCCTTGGGGCCACTGTTTTGTATTGCTCTTTTGGTTTATATTGTTATATAGCTTAGATAGATTAGTGAATGGGGTGGGGAAGGGCTACTTTTGAGTAGGCTACGAAGGAACTGATGTTAAGCTATAGAATACTGACACCACCCAGAGGGCAGAGATTTGAATTACATTCTAATTCCATTCCACGTTGTCCGGGGCAGCTTCATCAGCAAGGCTCACTGCATATGTCAAGCATAATGAGGGATCCCTTGGAAGAAACAATATTACTATGGTAATTTTTTGTTCTGCCACTTTGGGCCTGAGAACTGCAAATTATCAGGCCCATATATAAATACCAAAATACCCTCTGGAGGAAGGTCAAGGCAGCAGCCCAAGCCCTCCCAGAGGGTACTCCTAAGCAGGAGTTCGTCAACGTTTTACAAGCAGGAGAAGACATAGGTAAACATCTCCTACATTCTAGCTACGATATTTCTAATGCTTCTACCAGGGCAGGAGTTTCTGGAGTATGCTGCAAGAGACATTCCTGGTCAAGGGTGGCGGGCTTTCAAATGATGTTCAACAGTCCATTCTCAGTGCCCCCTTTAGAGGATACAAATTGTTTGGTGCGGGCATACAAGATATCTTCTCCAACCTGCAGGCCTCTGGCAGAACCCTAAAGTTGGTGCATTCCCTCTGTTGCACTCAACCAAGGAGCACACACAGGGTGCCTTTTTGTCCAGCCAGCAAAAGACATTGTTTGGCTGCCAGACATCAGGGTAAGAGGAGAGGAGCATCAGCTTTGCCTGCCCCAGAAGCTACCCCAGATGCCCACTCAAAAGCTGCTAGAGGTGGGGGTGCGGCTGTAGCCGCAGGATCTGGCTCTGCATGACTCCTTCTCCAGCCCCCAGCCACAAATACCTACAGGGGTGGTTGTCAGGGGTCATCTGTCCTCCACCTGGACCAGTGAAGAATGGTAATATCATATGCTTAGGACCTGCAGATAATAGAACAAGGTCATGCTCTAGAATTTCTGGAATCACCTCCAGACCATCCATCAGTGCCTTCCCTCTATCCTCCAGAGCAAATGCCATTGCTGCTAGAGGAAATCCACACTTTGCTCCAGAAAAGGGCCATAGAACCTCTTCCTTGGAAACAAAAGAACACAGGGTTCTATTCTCAGTACTTCCTAGTCCCAAAGTGGACAGGAGATCTGAGGCCCATTCTAGATCTCAGAGACCTGAACTTTTTCATCCAATACAAGAAGTTCAGAATGGTAACTCTGCAAGGCCTACTCCCACAACTGCAAGTAGGGGACTGGATTTGTTCCCTGGATATGCAGGATGCCCACCTGCATATCAAGATTTGTCCCCCTCACAGGAAATATCTCAGGTTTCTGTTTCAGTTCATGGAATTGCCCTTTGGCTTATCTTCTGTGTTATGGATCCTTATCAAAAGTTTAGCTGTGGTGGCATCAGCCTTTTGCAGGGAAGGACTATATGTCTTCCCCAACCTGGACAACTGCCATTTCGAAGCTCAGTCCAAGGAGCAGTTTTTTCACACATTAGCAAACACCAGACACCTGTTTGATGCTCTAGGAATTACTGTCAGTGTGCCAAGGTCAGTCTTGACCACTTGACGGTGTCTGCAGTACATTGGGGCAGTCTTGGACACAGCCCAAGGCTTAGCCTTCCTGCCTCAGGATAGGGCCGAACGTCTGATTGCACAGGCCCAGGTGGTCTACAGAAAAAGGTATGTCACCACCACCAGGATATTACTGAGGCTCTTATGCCTGATGGGAGCAGCCATTGTCATAGTATCACTGGCCAGACTGCATATGCAAATTCCGCAACAGATATTGATGTAACTCCCCTCGGCAGCTTACCTTAATTGCCCCATGTCCTCCTGATCTCCCGTTTCCTCCTGTTGCCCACTGGCATCCCCGATTGTCTGCTCATTTTCCTGATGCCCCAAAAGGTATCCCCCCATTCTCCCTGAGCAGCCCGGACTGCATTTGGTCCCTGTCTGGGCCTAAAATAGCAACCGCGAGCTGCCAACATTTTATTCATGCTGCCAGCACTTGTGCAGGCACAGGTGGCGTCTTTGAAATTTTCCAACTGGCGATGTGGTCAATCCTGGAGTTGTTTCCATGGTCCCTTTGTCTCTTTAGTGTAACTGGGGATCAGTGACCTCGGCAGGGCTTGTGAGAAGCCTCTTCAGTATTTTAAAAGAGAGCTTGGAGTCTAGGCACTTATGGAGCTTATAAATATTTGAAAGCAGCTCCTAAATATTAATGAGTGCTGCCTCCCGTCTAGGGGGACAACATTGTGGTGGCAGTGACCGCCAAAATAGTGGGAGTACATACATATATGTGGGCTCGTTTTGAAGGGCACAGTTGGGGCTACATGTCGGTGGGGGACTTGTAAATAAATCTTTCCTGTCTACACCAGAACTTTCAAGGTGGGATAGCTATGGACTGCATCTAAACTAGATACAGCAGCCACCATCTTGGAGGGTCAATTGCCAATCACAAGCCTGGATTTCAGCCAGAGACTTGTGGGACATTGGCAGAGACTTTTGTGAGATAATGCAGGGGTTATTTCTGGCACCTAAAATGCAGTCAGCTGGGGGACTGAGACTATGATTGACAGCTTAGTCAGCCAGCCAGTTTTCTCAACCTCTGCCCATCATTTAAGAGGGACTGCTGGAACTGGAGAAGAGTTGAGAGAGTCTCTATCTCGAGACATCGAGGAGAGAGGAGCCTGTGGGGCTTTATGCCCTGCTTCACAGGAGAAGCCTTTCTGCCTCCTGTGGTCCCAGTTAGGTCCACAGCGGGACCGGACACTTGGAACTGCAAGCCAGCAGACCTGAAGAGACTTCCTCAAAAGTAACTGGGGGAGACTGGCCAAAAACCGAAACTTAGGAGCTTGTTGTATTCTGCAGCCACTAGCTGTGGCCTACTGCATGTGTGAAGACACGGATCCTGGGACTCCTGAAGGAAAGCTGAAACGGCTTCAGTGTGAGAGAGACTTTCATCCCTTCTGGGTACAGTGAGTAAAATCAGGGTAGCTCCCTGCAACAAATCCTCAATTGTTTTAATGGTACCATCTGATCTTGTTTTGCCATTTAATATGTTTAAAGTGACTGGGCCAACTGGCCACGGATACAAATAATCCTGGATTTCACAAGTGTGTGGTTTGCATTTAATCATTTTCCTTGCATCAAGGACCCCAACATCAGCTACAATGCCGGCCAACCCTCAACACCGCCTCAGGCATACCAGTTTACACTCTGGGCACCCAGAAGTTGCCAGAACTGATAAGTCAGGGGCTAGAAGTGATCACTAAGTCACTGAGTCTGTCCCAGTACAGTAACGTAATTTGCCTAAATTCTCACCCCTCCCTTGTTCACATATCCCTCAATAAATCTGATTTGCTGTTTTACTGTTAACCTGGCTTGTGAGCATATCATTACTTGGTCTAAAGTTACTAAAATACTGGCTAAGAATATTGAAAGTACATACTGTGTTGCTGAAATTGTCTTTTACAGGGTGAATGCCGGGAGACCAAACCCTGCTGGTAAGTGGAGGTTGTGTGAGCATATCATTAATGGTCAAGCTGCGTTGTATTCTAACTGTTAAGGATTGCAACGGTTTTGTGAAATCCAAAAGGTCACTAGGTGGGATTGTGGGTGGTATTAGCTTCCTAGAGGGCTATGCCTACTGTGATAGTTACCCACAGAAGAATTACTCTGGGTGGAGGCACCATAATTGTAGTACTACTACTAGTAGGGATTCCCCGGTACCAGCTAGTTACGAACTCAACCCCTCAATCTGTTGTTAAGAAGGCAGGCAGGGGTAGTAGCCCTTGGTATAACGGCGCCAGGGTTACAAACATGGAAGCACTGCTGGGATTACTACCCTCAGTGGCCAAAATAAAAAAATTGCAACTGAAAGTTTTATGGGTACCACTGAAAAAATGGCTGTGCAGCAGTTAATTAGTGTGTGTACGGGAAGTGAAATCGGCCCCCAGAATGCTCTGTTCTAGGAGCGTGGATATGTTGTTCATCCACACTGTTTGACATTGTCTCCTACCACTTTAAATCTGCCATAAGTCTTCAAGCTGGCTCCTCCCACCGCCCGGGTGGTATGTACATCGGCTGTGCTCCATGACGCCAGATCTTCCTTTCCGCTGGAAGATACAGGTTGCCTCCCTCATGCTCTCGCATTTCATAGGCCCTGGCTTTCAAACTATCTGTTTTACCGAAGCTCAAACTTGTTCGAGTTAGCAATCGTGCTTTTGCAGCATCGATCATGGAGGAGAAATCTTCCCTGGGATTTTGCCGGTGTCCCTGCAGCCAGAAGATGTCACGTACGGAACCTCACCTCACGTGTGTCTACTGCCTAGGTGTCGGCCATGACACCTCATCGTGTAGCTTTTGCGTGGCCTTCCATCCCAACATCCTGGATGAGCACAAGGCATGCATGAAGCTGGGGAGACCGGAAAAAAGGAAGTCAAAGGAGGCTAGGTGGGCGGTTTCCGAGGCCGTGGGCTGTGCCGATCATCTGGAACAGATGAAGGCATTTGAGGAAGAAGCCACTCATGCTTCAGCCAGTTGAAGCTTCTTCATCCGCTGAACCTGGGCTCCAGCTTACAGGATCCTTTAAGGAGATGTGCCGGTCTCTCCCCACCCGGGGAGAGATGCCCTCAGGCTCGCACTCCTCCCGCTCTCGGAAGAGAGATAAGGACCCATTGTCTTCATCCCAGCGAACACGTTCTTGGGAAGGAGGAAGGTCCGAGTCCCAGGAACATACGGTCTCGACCTCGGTCGAGATTGCGTCCTCAGCCACCAGCTTCACGGATCTTCCGTCTGGCCTGGAGACCAAGGACATGGCTGATGAGGTCGAAATTATCCTCGACCCGATCGACCCTTTGTCGCTGGCCAGTGTGGACGACTGACTAGAACGGACTCCGGTCCTGGTATTTGCAGATGAGGAGACCCAGCCCGCTGGTGTCCCCATCAAGGACCCGGTTCCGGACCCTAGGTTTTCAATGATTACACCGGTGTCTCCCGATCGACCGAGTAGGCCTCCCCAATCTTGGTCACAGTCCAGGACCCCCTCGTCCGAACTACCGAGGAAAAGCCATAAGCGCTCGAAGAAGAGGCGACGCCACTGGTCATCCTCATCCTCCTCAGACGAGTAGAGGCTCTGGCGGAAACTCCATCAGCACTGTGAGGATCTTATGTGGCAACAGCTGATCCTGACTGGGCAGAATACGGCTCCACCACCCACCCCGGCCATTAGTTGGCTTTCGCCTCCCAGGCCAAAGCTGACCCTTCCGGAACCGAAGTCCCTGGTTCCTCCACCCATGGGGCCGGCCCATCTTCCAGTTCGGCCTATCCCGGTCTCTCCACCTATTCTGGTGGAACCGCAGGCTAAGCAGCCTAAGGGAAGGGCTCCCTCAAAAGAGGACCGACTAGACTCCGACCTTCCCCGACGTCTGTTGGTTACGGTCATCCCAGACATCCCTCAGAGGATCGAGGGTGATTTAGGCAGTAGACTGCTGTATCACGACTCCTTGGACTTGGATGTCACTGGGTTCCTCTCGCATCTGGGGGATGACGAGTCGTCCATTGGCATGGGGTTGGAGGAAGGCCCTTCCTTCTTCCAAGGGGTTCTCTGTCTCATTTCCGACTATACCGGAATGCCCCTGGAACTTATCCAGAAAAATGCGGAGTACCCTCTCACAGATATTTTGAAGAGAGGGGATACCCCGACAGAGGCCTTTCCAGTGGCCGAAGCCATTGTTGGCCTGGCACTTGAACTTTGGCAGCGCCCTGCCTCATGCCCAGCACCGTCTGTCCACATGGCTCACAAGTACGCGGTGCCCATGGGTTCCCTTGCAGGGTTCACGGAGCACCCTTTGGCTAAGAGCCTGGTGACTGCCTCCATATTTAGACGTACTGGCAGTTCGGCTGACACTGACCGACCTCCGGACAAAGAGTCCAAAAATATGGACCACACTGCCCGAAAGGTTTATGCAGCCTCTTCCTTGGGCCTTTGTCAGGCCAGCTTGGCAGTCATTATGGCACAATTCTCTCATGCTCTTCTTGGGTCATTAGATAAAGTCCTTCCTCAGCTCCCTGCGGACATGCAGACCACGGTCTGACAGGTCCATGACTAGGGCCGTGCTGTTGCCAAACAGCAGCTCCAGACGGCCCTGGACATAGGGGATTCTTGTTCCCGCTCAATGGCTGCCACAGTGGCCTCTCACCACATGGCTTGGCTGAGGCTTTCCTCCTTCCAAGCGGATACTCAGCACAAGTTGGCTGATGTGCCTTTCCTGGAGACTGACCTGATCGGTCCAGGAGTGGCTGGTCACCTACAGCGCATAGAGCAGTCCAACGCCACCTTGGATGCCACTTCTGCCAAAGGTTCTTTGGGCAACAACTGGCAGAAGAAGAAGCCCTTTTGGCATTCTTCCCCTGTGGTTCGGCAACCCTCCTACCAAGGAGGCCAGCAGCATCAACATCAGCAGCAGGCTCAAGCTTGGCACTCTCAGCCAAAGCCTGGACCCCAACAGGCCTGCAAAGGAGGCTGAGGCTCTGGTCCTGGAGCCTTCTTCTCCTCCTCTAAGCCTACTCAGTGACGGGTTGGGGTGGCCACCCCTATACCCATCACGCCAGCTCTGAGTCCTCCTGCGGGGGGGAGTCAGCTCTGCCACTTCCTTTCCACCTGTTCCGCTATCACTTCGGACAGGTGGGTTCTCGAAGTGGTCGGTCGGGGACTGCCTCTAGAATTTGAGCAGTACCCTCCCGGCCTAGCCCGCACCTCTCAGGAGGAACGGATTTCCACGTGCACCCAGTCGGCTCTTTGAGATGACATAGCTCAGCTCCTCCACAAGGAGGCAGTAGCTCCAGTGCCGGATCCGTCAACAGACCCAGACTTTGTCTCCAGGTACTTCCTGGTGCCCAAGCGGACGGGGGGGGGGTGATACCCCATTCTAGATCTCCACGGCCTGAGGCAGTTTCTCAGGTCTTGCACCTTTCGGATGGTCACTCTGAACCAGATCATACCATCCCTAGAATGAAACATGGTTCTATTCACTGGATCTACAGGACGCATTTTTTCACATCCCAATCTATCTGTCCTATCAGCGGTTTCCTCGCTTCAGGGTTGAAGGGACCCTGTACAGGTTCCGAGCCATGCCGTTCGGCCTTTCATCAGCCCTACGGAGCTTCACCATGCATTGCAGTGGTGATGGCCCACCTTCAGCATCGAGGAGTCAGAATCTACCCTTATTTCAATGATTGGCTCTTAGCAGGTTCCACCCAACAGGAGATGGAGAGGTCCAGGGATCTGGCCCTCCAAACCTGCTCCCAGCTTGGCCTCCTGATCTACGAGGCCAAGTCAGGACTCATGCCTTCTTAGGTGATGGTCTTCATTGGGGCAGAGCTCAACTCTTGTCAAGCCAGAGTTCGGCTCCCAGTGGATAGGGCAGAGGTTCTTTCCTCCTTTGCCCAGTCATTTCTGGTTGGGCACTTGCACCTGCCTGCGACTTTCTGTGCCTCCTGGGTTACATAGCGGCATGCACCTCCATTGTCCATTGGACCACGTTGCACATGCGCCCCCTTCAATGGGAGCTGGCCACCCAGTGGACTCAGCATTACGGTCACTTCGACCAGCTGATCACTGTAACACAGAAGATGTGGGACACTCTTCAGTGGTGGCCCAACCCAGACTGGTTGCAGGAAGGGATCCCATTTGTCCGCCCCGAGTCGACGGTCGTCCTTACGACCGATGCCTCAGCCCACATGGGGGAAAACAGAGCCCATGGGTTCTGGACCCCCGAGGAGTCCCGATGCCACATCAACCTGTTGGAGTTCAGAGCAGTCAGACTGTCACTGTCAGCTTTCGCTCCTCAGCTCCGGGGTCAAGTGGTTGAAGTCCAGATGGACAATACCATGACCATGTGCTACCTCAACAAACAGGGCGGCATGCACTCCCATCTGCTATGCAAGGAGGCACTCCGCATCTGAACCCTCATGAGCTGGTTGGAGGCGGATCTCCTAGCCATCCATGTGGCAGGAGCCTCGAACCAGGTGGCGGATGCTCTCAGCCGGATAGGCCACACATCCTATGAGTGGTCTCTCCATCCAGAGATAGCTTACAGCCTGTACTCCCGTTGGGGAAAACTGATGGTGGACCTGTTTGCCTCCGGGGAAAACACCAAGCTGAGGCTGTATCATGCCTGCCCCCCTCAGCAGGGCTCACTGCAGGGGGATGCCTTCTCGAGGCCATGGACCCCAGGCCTCCTCTAGGCCTTCCCTCCATTTCCCTTGATCCACAAGGTGTTACTCAAGGTGAGGAGGGACAAGGCGAAGGTGATCCTGGTTGCCCCAGATTGGCCGCGCTAGTTCTGGTATCCAGATCTCCTAAGCTGCAGGCTCCCGGAGCAGCTTTGCACACACCCGGACCTGATTTCTTTGAACCAGGGGAAGGTCTTCCATCCGGACCTTCAATCCTTGCACCTCACAGCCTGGTACCTGAGTGGCTAGAGTTCCAGGCTTTGGGTCTTTCCGATGATGTCTACACCTTGGTCGAGGCATCCCAAAAGAAATCGACTATTTTTATTTATTTTATTTATTTACTGTAAATTCGGAATTACAAACCTTTGAGTCAAAGACTCTTTTGCAAAGGCTCCACGTCGGTTACAGAGGGTGGAGGGGGGAACACGAGTTGGGGAAGACAGACGGAACAAGCAAAATTATATACAGATTTATGTACAATCATATTTTTTAGTAACAGTAGCTCCCCGGTGGTTACAGAGGGTGGAGAGACATATGATAGTAAAGGCGAATGGAAAGCAACTTTCAATACATAATAAAAATGGCTTACTGAATTCATTGCTGGCATGATAGCAGAGATACTTTTTTTGTCTGGTTAGAGCAAGTAGGAGACATACCTGCGACCCCTAGATTGAGCATGGGGGGGTTACGATAGGCCTGAGGGCCCCTGTATGGGTGTGTGGGGGAGGGAAGAGGAGACAGGTAGGCCAAAGTAGCATTCACATTTAGAGCTATCCAATAGGAAGGTCTTTAGGCCTGTTTTGAAGAGTTGGATGCTGCGGGACTGGAAGAGGGAAGGCGGAAGAGTGTTTAGCCATTTGGGGGCACGGTAGCGGAGGTATCTCTGCGCAAGGGATGTTCGACATGGGGGAACCGCGAAGGATGTGGTAGCCATGAGTCTGGTAACACGCCTGAGAGGAGCCGGTTTGATGATGGGGTGTAGGACGGCTGGCGCTAGCTGGAGGTGGATCTTTTTTGCTAGAACGCAGGTGTGGTACTTGAGTCTTTGATGGAAATTAAGCCAGCCAGTCAGTTTGTATAGGTGCGTGGCGTGGGTGAGTCTGTCACAACCGAGACAAAGCGACATGCTTTGTTTAGCGTTGGTTATGCAGCTAGGGTGGAGTTATCAGCAGCGCCATAGATTACAATCCTGTAATCGATAAGGGAGAGGATGGAGGATGTGACAGCTATCTGCATGGCATGCGCGGGCAGACTGTTTTTGATTCTGTAGAGGGTACTCACTCTCGAGTTTATCGCTGCCGAGAGGAGGCGTACATGTCTGTGGTAGGAGAGGGAGGTATCTGGGTGACACCCAGGTATTTGAAGTGATTGACGTGTTCCAGTAGGGAACCATCCGCGTTGGAAATGTGAAGAGCCATCTGGCTGTGCGGGCTTTGGTGATGAGCAAAGGTCATGCCCTTGGTTTTGGAATAGTTAATGATCAGTCGGTGGTCAGCGAACCAGCTTTCCAGCTCCCTGAAGTATTCCTGGAGGGTGTGCTGGAGTGTGTACGGTTGGGGATGTTTCCAGTAGAGAACCGCGTCATCAGCATAGAGTAAGAGATGACTGCTGCAGGCTTTGGGGAGAGAATTAAGGAAGAAAGTAAAAAGCAGTGGGCCCAAGATTGACCCCTGCGGAACACCGGAACGAACAGGCTTGGGGGTGGAGATGGTGGAGTTTATTCTTACTTGCTGCGAGCGACCTGTGAGGTAGTCCTTTAGCCAGGCAGCAGCCTCGGGGACCACTTTTAGTTGCGGCAGGACTTGAAGGAGTAATTCGTGGCTGACCGTGTCGAAGGTCTTAGTTAAGTCTATAAAGATAGCCCCTGCAAGTGACCCTTGGTCAAGCGCCTCGTGGATAAACGTTGTGAGCTCAGCGAGAGCCGTGATGGTGCTGTGGCCAGCTCTGAACCCATGCTGTTCCTTACTGAGTAGGTTGTGTTTTGTTAGATGCTCTGTAACATAGAAACATAGAAACATAGAACTTGACGGCAGATAAGGACCGCTTGGCCCACCCAGTCTGCCCATTTCCCTACCTGATGGATAAGTTGCAGATCCTAGTTAACCAGCAGCCTACTTTTTCCTACCCCCAACCCCTAGAATTGCCTTATGACTGTCCCATGCATGCTTGAATTCCACCACTGTTTTTGACTCCACAACCTCCTCTGGAAGGCCGTTCCATACATCCACAACCCTCTCTGTGAAAAAATACTTCCTTAAATTACCTCTGAGCCGCCCCCCTTCTAGCTGGTCTGAGACTACTTTTTCCAGGGCTTTGGAGAGAGGAGGGCGTATAGAGATTGGTCTGTAGTTACCAGGGAGGGTGGGATCACCGCTCTTTAAGATAGGGGTGATCACGGCTTTTTTCCGGGTAGTGGGGAATTGGCCGAGGCCAAGCGAGAAGTTTAGGATTTGTGTGAGATGGGGTATGGTGACATCAAGGGTAAGCCTTATGAGTTTTAGGTCCAGGAAGTCGTTGCTGAAGCGAGTGTTAGCAATTGCTTTGGAGATATAGCGTTTGGCTAAGGAGCAGGGGATGGTACGGAACCGGAAAGGGGGAGGAAGGTCTGTACTCACCATAAGAGGAGTAGAGGGGGGTTTGGGAGGGTGCAAGAAATTAGGCGGGAGGATATGTGAGAGGTCTGAGAAAGATTCATTGAGGGCTTCAGTGATTTTGGCAGGATCTTGGGTAACGTCCCCATTCAGACTGAGTTGGGTAGGGGTGGGAACATGATTTGCCACTGATTTCTTGTACGTTGCTCCAGAACTTTTTCCCATCTCCCCAGGAGGAGGAGAGGGTGTGCTGATAGTAATCAGCCTTGGCCTGACGTGTGGCCCAGGTGCATTTATTTCGAGCCTCCCTAGAGTCGTCTGTCCTGGATGTGTTGGGAGTCTATGGCCCTGTGCCAGAGGTTGTCCCTGTGTTGCATGAGTTTTAGGAGGGAGGGTGTTATCAGGCGTAGACCTGGTTTTCCCAACCTGTCTTGTGAGGGGAGCATATATATCGCAGGCTTTGTTAAAGGTAGCTATAAAGTGGGCGAGAGCGGCATCAGCCGATTGTGCGTTATGTAAAGGAAGCCAGTTACTATTGGCTAGGTATTCTTTGAGGTTATTAATGCCTCCTATTTTGAGTTTTCAGTGCCATGTGGTTTTGGGTGGTGCAGTGGACAGTTTGCCCGACCACCAGCAGATAAAAGGGGAGTGGTCACTGATAGAGTCAGGGAGCACTGAGGCCTGGGTAATATTTTTTGGCCTGTTGGTATAAATGAGGTCTAATAGTGAGGATGTCCCGGTTCTTGTGTCGCACCTTGTTGGGGAGGTGATAATTTGGGTGAGATCCATAGCCTGGGCAGCGTCTCTGAAGACGGAGGAGGATGGGGATGCCCAGTCGATGTTGAAGTCACCCATTAATATGGTTTCATTAGTATTTGGGAGGTGTGAGACAACGTGAAGGATGGATTCAAATGCAAATTTCTGGTTTCTTGGGGGGATATAGGCTGAGATGATGATGATTGTTTTAGAGCCCAATCTAATTTTGACTGCGAGCCCTGGGCCCCATGTGTTAGGGGGTGTATCAGCGATGGTGGCGCAGAGTGTTGATTTAATGAATATAGCGCAGCCTCCACCTTGCTTACCAGATCTATCCGTCCTAAAGAGGTTATAGTTGCTTAGGGAAACAGCATCATTGGGGATTTTATTTGATAGCCAGGTTTCAGAGAGGGTTATAATGTCTGGGGCATGTTGGGCAATCCAGCCCTGCAGTAGGGTGTGTTTTTTGGGAAGGCTACAAATATTAAGTGATGCTAGCAGTAGTCTTCCCTGTGGTTTGTTTGGGGAGGTTTTTGTTGAGGGGGGACCAGGGTTGGGGTGAATGTTTCCAGAAAGGAGGAGTAGAAGTAATATGCGTCGCAGTAGGGAGAGTCTGGAGAGCTTAAGAGAGTCATGCTGAGAGCGAAATGGTGAATGTTTTATTTTTTTTATTGTGGGTGGGAACTGGTAAACTAGAGATGTCGCCGGGAAGAAGGGAAGAAGCAATGGGGGGAAGTAGCACTATGTTTTTGTAGCTGGAAGGGGGCTGGGTTGTATGTTGGGAAAAAGCTGTGGTACAGTGTTTACCCAGTTGAAGTGAGGGTGTGAACAAGGGTATAGACTAGGAAATGTTATGCCTTCAAATGGAAGAGATTTTCCATTTGGTGTCAGGGTAAGGGTCTGGATCCCTTATCCAGTTCTGTGGCTAACATTCTTGACTACCTTTGGTTTCTCTCTAAAGGGGGTCTACGGTAAACAACCCTTAGGGTTCACCTGGCAGCCATTTCTGCTTACCGGGCACAGGCCGGTCAGCCGACAGTGGTGCAGGAAACAGTGGTCGGACGCTTCTTCAAAGGCCTGGATCACATATCCCCTCCAGAGCATGAACCTCCACCTCTGTGGGATCTGCTGCTGGTTTTGGCAAAGCTCATGGGCAAGCGATTCGAACCCATGCACAAGTGTGAGCTCTCACACTTGTCGTGGAAAACGGCCTTCCTGGTGGTTATCACATCAGCCAGAAAGGGGGGGGCTCCAGGCACTTTCGGTGGACTCCCCTTATCTGGTCTTTCACAGGGACAAAGTTGTCCTGCACCCACGCCTGAAATTCCTTCCGAAGGTGGTGTCAAAGTTTCACCTTAACCAGGTGTTGACTCTGCCGGTATACTACCCTAATTACACCTTGGACGTTGAGTACAGGCTCCATACTTTGGACCTGAGATGTGCTGTCTTCTATTATAGGGAGAGGACGGCATAAATTCATGGAGAGGTTCGCCAGCTTTTTGTCACCTATGCTGAAGCCGCTTCTGGCAGACCTGCAACCAAATAGACCATAGCAAGATGGATTACTGTACATCATGCATTGGTCTGTGCTATGAATTGGCGGGCAAGGAGCAACCCAGAGGGATAAGAGCTCATTCAACCTGCCACACTGCTGCATCGGTGGCTGCTTCCATGGACATTCCTATCCAGGAGCTCTGCCGGGCTGCTACCTGGAAGTCAGCAGACACCTTTATCACCCACTAATACATCAACCTTGAGTCACAACGGGATGCTGGTTTTGGGGCTTCAGTTCTCCAGTCTCTGTTTCCTAAGTAGGGGGTGTGCGCCTTGCTTCCCTTCTTCCGGAGAAGTGCTTGGAGTCTGCCAAACAGTGTGGATGAACAACATATCCATGCTCCTAGAAGAACAGGCTACTCACCTGTAACAGTAGTTCTAGGAGTGGTATATGTTGTTCATTCACACGGACCCAGCCGACCTCCCCGGCTGCGGACGCACACACCCTTGATTCCAGCGGGCTAAGATCTGGTGTCATGGGGCGGAGCCAAGGTATATACCACCCGGGTGGGTGGGAGGAACCAGCTTGAAGACTTCTGGCAGATTCAAATTGGAAGGGGACAGTGCCAAACAGTGTGGATGAACAACATATACCACTCCTAGAACTACTGTTACAGGTGAGTAACCTGTTCTTATTGCTAGATATACCCCTGGGCACTGATAAAGACACTATCGAGGGCATGCTTGCAAAAATTGAATGCCTTGGGGAGGTTGTGGTAGTAGGTCGACATGCTGATCTAACTGCTCAAACACTAATGGCTTTATTAAAGTGTAGCAACCCCATGGACAGTATCAAGGTACCTAAGGTCATTGCCATTGATGGGTCCCCGGCAGCCTGGAGGGTGGTAACTAAGGAAAGTGAGGTACCCTCTGACCCCTGCGCCCCCACCCCTATTTGAGAGTTTTGAAGAAAAGCTTGCTGAATTACTGACTGAAGGGAAGGGGGTTGACATACTTCGGATGCTTTTGGGCCCTGGCGGAGGGGTTCCTCCCCATGAGGAAGAGGTTATGCCCCTCATTTCCCCGATTCTTATAGAAGGTTAAAAATGTTCTCCAGGATAGTGCCTACTCCATCCAGAGAAAATGATTGGAAGACATGGGCAGACTACGCTGCACCCATAGTGCAAGAGTGGCAGTGTACAGAGGCTGAGAAAAGAAAGAGGATTATGGAAAGCCTCAGAGGGCCTGCGCTGGACACCATCCAAGCATTTAGGTCCACCAATCCTGGTGCTCCTGAACAAGAGTACTTCATTGCCTTAGAAACTGTTTTTGGTACCCCGGAGGATGGTGAAGAAGTTATGTGGGGGTTCAAAGCCAGTCGGCAACAGAGAGGAGAGGCCTTGTCCACTTACCTGACCAGGTTAGAGAAGGCACTGCAAAGATTATTTAGGAGAGGAGGTGTGGCCTCAAGTGAGCTGAATCAAGTTAGGTTGGACCAGATACTGAGGTGCCCCAAGTATTCCAGTTTCCTGTTGCTCAGATTTAGATTAAGAGAGGCCGTAAAGAAAATCCCCCCTCTTATATTCCCTTGATGCAAGAAGTACGAGAAGTAGAAAAGGAGGAAGAATTGGCAGATCCTTGGGTTAGTGTGGCAGCTGCAACTCCTACCCCCTGCAAGGGGGCTGCCCCAATAGTATTCCATTGGTTGAAGCTCAGAAGTCTGATGTGAGGCCCACAGAGCACAAAGAGACTGTTATAGACTCTCTGCAATTGACAGAGATACTTAAAGAAATCAGAGAACTAAAAACTGGTGCCACCACTAAGGCCATCTCAGATAAAGGGCAAGATACCCATCAAACCCCATCTGCCATGGGAGTGGGAGCGCATGCCCAGACACCAGGGGTGCATGGGGACTTAGAAACACAGATGAATGAACTGTCTAGCATGGTAAAAGAATTGATAGGATGTAGTGTGCGGTATGGCAAAGAGAGAAGCCGAACCAAGACGCTCTACTGTCAGTGCCCCTGCTCAAGCGCCAAATACGTATTCCTCCCCACTCCCTAATTGTGAATATCGGCCAACTCCCAATGTATTGTCACAGCCCCGGTGGCCTAGAGATGGTGCGTTCTGTTACCACTGTGGGAAGGACGGGCATATGAAGAGAGATTGCCGATCTCAAGGGGGACTCAGCAAGGGTGATAGGCTGCTTGCAGAAAAGCAACCGAAGCAGAGTACTTCCAGTAGCACCCCAGCTCAACTGAATCACAAGACATTTGTATCCAAAGCAACTGTGCACTACCCTACCAACAATGTTCTTCCTGACTCGTCAGAAGTGGAAGGTCCCTCCATGGAGACTATCGTTCATGTTAATGGCATCTCGGCCAGAGCTATTCTTGACAGTGGCTCTCAAGTTACAATAATATTTAAGGACTGGTACAATCAGCACCTGTATGATCATCCCTTACAACCTCTAGATGGACTGCATGTGTGGGGCTTAAGGGAAAAGTCTTATCCATATCTTGGATTCTTGAGAGTGTGATTTTCCTTCCCATCCACTGTGGCAGGTGTGGACGAACCAGTAGAAACAATTAAGTTAGTCTGCCCACCTTATGGCCGGTATGATGGAGTTCCAATACTAATCGGAACAAATGCACACGTTTGGCCGTTTAGCTCAGATGTGTCAAGAATGACAAAACCGAAGGACAGGAAAAGCCATATAAGTACACGCAATAATCAGGAAAGCCTACAAGAAGCAAATGCAGCCTAAGGAACATGATAAAGAAGAACCAGTGGGGTTTGTGTGGAAAAAGGACCCATCGACCCTTGTTCTTCCTCCAGACGTGTACAGTGCAGTATTAGTGGAGAGGTGAGGATGTGCTGATGTGACAAACAAAATCCTTATGCCGGATGCCCCAGAAGAGGGGAGACTGCCTGATGGACTCCTGGTCAAACCCAGTGTGCTTCTTGTTCATGCTCGAGGATGCACTCTGGCCAAAGTTTACTGCACAGATATTGCTGTCCTGCCATCCAAGTGTCATAACTGAAAAGATGGAGAGGTATCCCCAGACATGTTTGACTTTGGAGAGTCACCCATTCCGGATGAATGGAAGGAGAGAATTAGTTGAAAGTTGGCAAAAAGAAGTAATGTATTCTCGTTAAAAGAATGGGACGTTGGTTGTGTCACTGGTGCTAAATATCACCTCCACCTGCACGACGAAATGCCCTTCAGGAAAAGATCACGATGCCTAGTTCCTGCTGACATTGGCGACGTCAGGTGCCATCCACAGGAAATGCCTGCGGCTGGTATCATCCAGGAGTCACAAAGTCCTTACGCTTCTCCAATTGTTGTAGTCCCAAAAAAGAATGGTTCTATCTGTATGTGTGTAGACTACAGGACTCTTAATAAAATAACTGTGACTGACCAATATACTATGCCATGCATACAAGATGCCTTGGACTATCTTAACGGGAGGAAGTGGTTTTCAGTCCTTGATCTCTGAAGCAGGTACTATCAGATCCCGATGGCACCAGAGGACAGAGAAAAGACAGCATTCATTTGTCTTTAGGTTTTTACGAGTTCCTCTGCATGCCCCAAGACATATCGGATGTGCCCGCAACTTTTCAGAGACTAATGGAATGTGCCGTGGGAGATATGAACCTTCTTGAATGTTTGGTCTGTCTTGACTATGTCATTGTCTTCAGTAAAACCCTCAAAGAACATAAGGCTTGCCTATTCAAAGTGCTAGACAGACTTGAAGAATTTGGGCTGAAACTACAGTATCAGTTGACAAATGCCAGTTTTTCCAGAGATCCGTTAAATAAGTAGGCCACACTGTGTCATCAGAAGGCATCCAGATAGATTATAGCAAGGTTGAAGCACTCACTGACTGGCCAAAGCCAAACAACCTAAAAAAGCTGCAATGATTCCAAGGTTTCTGTGGCTACTATCGTCGTTTTGTAAAGGATTATACCAAAGTAGTGTGCCCCCTGTTAAATCTAATGCAAGGGTACCCTCCCACTCAGAAAAAGTACAAGAAAGGCACTGAAGAAGAGGCTGAAAGAAGTTATTTCCAGCCCAATGAACCCTTTGGACAAATATGGACATCAGTTTGTGACACAGACTTTCCCGAAATCATCTACCAGCTCACTCACGCCCCTGTTCTTGCATATGCAGACCCATCCAAACCCTACATGCTGCATACTGATGCTAGCCTAAGTGGTATCAGGGCAGTGCTCTATTAAGAGTATACCGAAGGATTGCGCCCAGTGGCGTATGCCAGCAGGAGCCTGACACCATCAGAAAAGAACTATCCAGTGCATAGATTGGAATTTCTCACTCTCAAGTGGTCAATTGTGGAACAATTCCACGAATACTTATATGGTACCAAGATATTAGTAAAAACGGACAATAATCTTTTAACCTACGTCCAAACTTCTGCAAAACTAGATGGGACATAGGTGGCTCTCAGGACTGTCTACATATGATTATGTGGGAGTACCAACCAGGCCTCAATCACGTCAATGCTGATGCCTTATCACAAAGATCTGTTTCCAACCAAAGGTGGGTACGAATGTCAGAGCACTCCATAAAAGCATTGTTCCATAAGTTTGACAGAGAAAAAACTCCCTCTCAAGAGACTTTAAATTGCCTAGCAGATTGTTTGGGACCACTGGGTAACTGTTTGCCAATAGCTTATTGTAACTTTGCTGCATTAGACCTAAGTAATCTGCCACAGCTAACCTCAGCTGATCTTCAAAGGGAGCAATATTATGATCTGATGATCCAACCAATCCTAAATGCCTCACTAAGGGTGAAGATGTGTTAAAATTGTGATCAAATGACTCCAAGACTGCCTTGTTCAGAGAATGGCCTAAACTTAAGCTTAGAAAGAGACTACTGTACAGAGAGTTAACTGATGGTCAAGGGGAAGTTGTAAAAAGACTACTGGTATTGCCCTCAAAATTCAAAAATGTATGTATTAAAAGCTTTCCTTGACCAATTGGGACACTTAGGTAACAAAATAACGCTGGACTTGGCCTGTGCACATTTCTACTGGCTGAAAATGGGCTCAGACATTGAGCAATATGGTAAGAACTGCAGTCGGTGTCTTCAACATAAAGCACAACCGCAGAAAGCAGCTCCTTTGGTTAACATCACCACCAGTGCACCAATGGAACTCATGTATAGATTTCTTGAGCCTCGAGCCAGATTCCAAGAACATTGGCAATGTGCTTGTAGTAACAGACCACTTCACAAGGTATGCTCAGGCATATCCAACTAAAGACCAGAAAGCAGCTACAGTAGCAAAGGTCCTTGTAGAGAAATTATTTGTTCACTACGATGCCCCACAATGCATACACTTGGATCAAGGACAGGACTTTGAAAGCAGATTGATTAAAGAATTATTGTCCCTTTGAGGTGTGCGGAAATCCAGAACCACTCCCTACCATCCACAAGGGGATCCATAGCCAGAAAGTTTTAATAGGACTTTGCTCGATATGCTTGGTACTCTGGATCCAAAGGATAAACCAAGGTGGAGCCAACAAATCAGTACCCTTGTGCATGCCTATAATTGTAGAAAGAAAGATGCAACAGATTTCTCTACTTAACAGCTCATGTTTGGTTGCGAAGCTCGCTTGTCAGTGGACATCTGTTTTGGAATCTCACCTGATAGAGCCCAGGCTTTCAATTACCTGCAATATGTCCAAAAGCTAAAAGCACAACTTAGATCATGCGTACCAGCTCGCCCACACCATGGCCACCAAGAGAAACTTGGCTAACAAAATCAGGCTTGACAAGAGTAAAAGCTTAAGAGTTACAACCGGGAGATCAAGTGCTGATGAGAAATCTTGGATTCCAAGGAAGCACAAGCTAGAGGATAGATGGAGTCACCAGCCATACATTGTGATCAGTAAATTAACTGATTTGCCAGTGTACCAAGTATGCCAGAAGGAGATCCTAAAGCTGTAAAAACAATCCACAGAAATCACCTTCTGCAGTTGGGCAAATAGTTCTGAATACTGTGTTGCCAGATCCTGTTCCTACACACCCTGTCACTCATTTGGCAGCTCACAACAAGCAAAAGCCTCAGCCTACTGCTGCTCTGCCACCAGAACACCCTGTTAACAATGGTGCTGTTAATGATGATGCTAATTCTGAGAATAGTGAGAGTGAGTTTGGAGTTGACTACTATCCTTCTTTTGAGCTGTCTCAAGTGTTTCAAGGAAACCCTTAACGCTCTAGGTACACCTCCCTGTCCTCCACCTTCTGAGTCTCCTTGTACTTCCTGAACCTTGCCCTTTTGGCCCTTACTTTGTCTGCCACCTCTTACGAGAACCATAGTGGTTTCCTCCTCTTGCCTTTGGTTACCAACCTGATGCATTGGTTCATCACCTACTCTATGGCTCTTTTCAGGTGTTCCTACTGCTCCTCAACTCTTCCTCCTACCCCCCTCCTCACCAGGGCTTCCTTGATATGTTCCCCCATCTTAGCAAAGTCTGCCTTTCTGAAATCCAAGACCCTAGCCCTTGTGTGACTTGACTGCATCCCTGTCCCCATGTTAAACCACACTATGAGGTGGTCCCTAGACCCCAGTTGGCCTTCTACCCAGACATCTGTAATTCTGTCCCCATTGGTCAGTACCAGGTCCAGTATCGACCTGTCTCTGGTGGGATCAAGCTGCCTGAGGCCTGCCCCCTGTAAGGACTCTAGGATATCCAAGCTCCTGGCTGAAGTAGCTGCTTGGGTAGTCCTGTCCATGTCTGGTATATTGAAATCACCCTGCAATAGAACCTCCCCTTTTGCTGCCATCCCATGTATTTCATCCAGCAGTTCCCTATCTGCTTTCTCCCTCTGTGCTGGAGGCCTGTAAATCACCCACGCACATATTGCTGTGCTGTTGCCCAGCTCAAGGGGGACTCACAGTGCCTCAGCCTCCTCTGCCTACCTTGCACCTCCCTAGCCTTTATACCTTCTCTGACATACAGGGCCACCCTCCCCTTTTAACCCCCCGCCGTCCCTTCTGAACAGAGCATAACCCGGTACATTAATGTCCCATCCATGATTTGTGGTGTACCTAGTCTCTGTTATTGGAGCTATGTCCAGGTTCCTCTCTACTAACAAGGCCTCCAGGTCTAGGATTTTATTTCCCAGGCTGCAGGCATTTGTTACCATGGCCTTCCATGATTTGCTGACCACTCTTCCCCTACTCCCACTGTCCCCCCCACTCAGTATTCTTTCTTATGCAGATATGATTCTGCTGCTTGTCGCTTTATGCCTGGTTATGTCCTCCCTATGTTCAAATTGTCTTTGTGCATCTCAGTTCTGGTCTCTCTGCCTTGTGGGGGTGGGCTGCTATTGTTTTCCCTCTCCCTTGTGCCCCCCCCAGCTAGTTTAAATGCCCATCAACAAAGCGTTTGAACTGTCCATTGAGGACTGTCTTCCCCTTCCCGGATGGATGAGGTCCATCACCGTTGTACAGGTCTGCATCATTCCAGTTGGGTCCCCAGTCCCCAATGTAGCAATACTCCTTCTCACTGCACCAGCCTTCAACCACGTGTTGAAAGTACTAATACAGAGATTCCTGCTCCCCACCCCCACCCCGCTGCCGTGAACTGGCAGCACCTCTGAAAATGTCACAGTGTTTGTTACTTACCCTGGGTGCCCCAGGTTCTGCTGTGGATAGGTAATTTGTCCTCAGATGGATAATGAATTCCAAGCCCCATTTCCTTGCCGCTGCTTCAGCAATCCTCTGGATGTGCTCTCATCGCCTCGAAACTGTGCCTTCTGGAAGGCACTTGACCTCTCTATCCTCCTTGCTATCCTTTCCCAGCTCTATTCCCCAGACAAATGAGTCCCCTACCAGGAGTAACTTCTTCCTTCTTTTGGGTCCTCTTCCTCCCACCACTGGGGCTCCCTCCTGGAGGCCCTTCTTTTCCCCCCTGGTCACAGCCTTGGGTTCCCCTGTGGGGTTCTTCTGCTCCTGCAGAACAGTATAGTAGTTCCTTAGCTGGACCGGATGGGGGATGTCCCTGTGCCCCCCTCCTTGACCATCCCTGAGCCCACTGTACTCCATCCCTCCCTCCTTCTGCCTTGGCAGTGACTGGGGATATGGTAGCCTGTGGGTGTGGGTGAAGGACTCCAGTAGTGCTGCCAGCTTGGCCTGGAGACTGGCCACCTCCGCCCTCAGCCCAGAGAGGTGCCTACAGATGGGGCAGCACCTTAGTACCCAGAATGTTCTTCTGAAGGCTGCTGCTCCACACCAAATCTCTTAAATCAAGCTGGTGTCCTAGAAAGCAAAAATCAAGCAAGCTACCACCCCTGGATTTAAATGCAGTAGGTACACTCACTTATGAGAAGCCCTGGTTTACAATTTCAAAAGTTGCCAAACAAATCAGGATCCCTCTGCCTGCAACATACTAATCACAGCCCCAATACTGAAAATACCTCCCTTAGAATGTCCTTCCTTAGTGCTCCTGTCCCATTCTCCTCACTGACGTAGTTGCATTCTGCTCCTCCGAGCTCAGCATAACACCCACTCTGGTGAATTCCATTGGTCTCCACTGCACGTCCCTTCAGTCACGGTCTGTGCACGGAACATTGAGCAATCGGCCATTAGCCCTTGTATAACACCCCCGATTACTTTGAACACATCCATCTAACCAAGCATAGGTGTACTTCCAAGTTGCACAACTTTTGAATTAAATTATTATGATCTAGAAAATCAAAGACTTTCCTAAAGTCAATAAAAGCCATATCAGTACTCCAGTTTTGCTCACTAGTGATGTAGAAATCATGAGTGCCAGATTTCTGAGTCAGGACTTCCGAGGGTGGTGGTGGTGGTAGGTAGCGACAGCTGCAGTCATTTTGGGATCCTGGGTTCCTGGGGTGTAGAGCAATGTCAGATAGAGTAGGTTAGGTCCCAGGGGATGGCTGTGGGACTCAGATCAGTGGTCTAGCTCCCCGGCAGTCAGGGATGCAGAAGTAGTAGCAGTGCTTCTGCAGAAGAAGGGGGCTGCTGGTGGCAGCCTCCTCCTTTCCCAGTGGCAGGGCAGCCCAGATGTAAGTGAAGGGGCTGGGAGAGCCTCTACCAGATTTGGGGGTCTGTTTCGAGGGACAGGCCCTGGACACCAAATGAATTTGCCCAGGTGGTTTCCCCAGGGTATGGAGGCCCTTTTGGCTCACCGTGCCAGTTAGCTCTTAGTGAGCACAGGTGTACTTGTTAGGGAGACATAGCTATGCAGCTGGCGGAACTACCCATGTTAACAGGAGGCCTTACAGTGGCAGCCAGAAAGGAGAATGGGTGAATAAGGAACGACTGGAAAGACTCAAACAAGGAATAAGGTTAGTAATCTAGTGAATTGTGCCAAAAAATCTTTTTATAAAAAAACAACTTAGTGAGAATTGGACAGATCCTAAAAAAATTTGGAATTCTGTAAAAAATGTGATTGCTCCTTCTGAAAGGTCAGCTATTAAGATGTCATCTTCGGATGGAGTTTTGATGGATCCTGTAGTTATAGTGGAGAAATTTAATAACAAACTTTCTGACTTCTCTAGGTATGGAAGCCATTTTCCTAATCCTTTGACCCATTCAAGTACAAGTGAGGTTTTGAGTGACGGACCCCTAAATTTTATTTTAAAAGGATTACAAAGTCAACAGTGGTAAGATTAATTGCCAGCTTGCCTAACAAGTCTGCCGACTGTGGTGAAGGATTAGACATTTGTTTCCTTAAGTTGATAGCACCTCAGATTGCTTCCCCTCTTTTTACCATCTTTAACTTATGTCTTATTACAGGCCAATTGCCACTTATATGGAAACAAGCTAGGGTGGTTCCAATTCCTAAAAAACCTGGAGCCGATTCACTTAATGATTTTAGGCCCATATCAATTCTCAATCCTCTGAGTAAATTGCTTGAGAAAGTGGTAGCAAATCAAATTATGGGTGTTTGGAGAAATATTTTGTTCTTTGCCCAGAGCAACATGGCTTTCAGCGAAACTATGGAACAGAGACTGCCTTGGTCAGGTTCTCGAATGCCGTCCTCCAGGGCTTTGATAATGACCTGTTAACGGGGGCGGTGTTCTGGACCTTACCAAGGCATTCATCCTTATCAATCATTAATTGTTATGCTCAAAGTTGGCCTATCTTGGTTTCTCCGAGGGTCCCTTGCTCTGGTGCAGAGACCGTTTGTCCAATAGGTCCCAGGTAGTAGGCATAGGGCCAGTAACTTCTTCCATTAGACTTATGAATTTAGTGGTACCCCAGGGGTCCATTCTGGGACCTCTTTTATTTTTGTTGTTTGTTAGTTCTCTCTCTCTTCTATTTTTAAGGCCTGTAACTGTCTTCTTTATGTGAAAGATTGGATAATTTATTCTCAATTTCATTAAAATTCTCAATTAGAATCTTTATTACAGTCTGATTTTTATGAATCTTGTACTTGTTTTACTAGCAATCATATGGTTCTTAATGTTAGCAAAACAAAAGCACTGTTGTTTGAAACCCCGTATTTGCTGAAGAAAGATCCTACTTTGTTGATTTATAATCCTGGAGGGACCGTTGTCAATTTTGTAAAATAATTTAGATATCTGGGAGTCCTGTTAGTTGAAGGTTTAACATTTTCCTAGCAGGTAAAGGCCATCAATAAAAAAAGTTAATCAAAAATTAGGCATTTTATTTAAAATGAAGAAGTGCTTTTCTGAAGATGGGGTTTAATGTATTCTAAGGGGGTCATGGTGGATACATGTATGAATAACTCTGAGCAGTGCAGAAGAGCAGCTAGCAAGGCAAACAGGATGTTGGGATGCATCGTAAGAGGGATCACCTCTAGGAGCAAGGAAGTGATTCTGCCGCTGTACAATGGACTGGTTAGACCACACCTTGAGTACTGTGTACAGTACTGGAGACCACACTTGAAGAGGGACATGCAGCTCCTGGAGAGCATACAGAGGAGGACAACAAAGATGATACGAGGGCTAGGGGATTTGACTTATGAGGACAGACTTGAGGAGCTCTGCCTGTTTTCATTGGAGGAGAGGAGAGACAGGGGGGACATGATTGAGGTCTTCAAGTACCTCAAGGGAATAAATAGGGTAAACATGGAGGGGATCTTTAGACTAAAGCAGGGAGGTATCACCAGAGGGCATGGTTTGAAGTTGGAAGGTGGAAGGGTGAGGGGAAAGAGGAGGAGGCTTTTCACTGAGAGGGTGGTGGACCCTTGGAATGCACTGCCTGGGGAGCTGGTTCAGAGATCCACAGTGGAGGGCTTCAAGAGAGGGTGGGATAGACACAGAAAGTGGATGTATCAGATGATCGCCTGTCCTGGGGGGGTGGGGATGGATGATAGGAGTTTCTGGAGCACAAGGGATGGGAGGGTCTCGGCACCCAACTAAGGATCTAGGTTCGAGCAGACTCGATAGACCGTAAGGCCTAATCTGCTGGCAAATAGTATGTTAGTATGTAAGATATTAGAAAGTCCATTGCTATGGAAGTACTCTTGCCCCACCCACTTTGACTATATAGCTAGTCTTTATTATAGACTCTCAGTTGGAGAGCTTAAAGTTCTAACTAAATAATGTTTGCCGGTTTGTTCTGGATTGTCCGTATCGATATCACCATTGTTTAATGTATTCTAAGCTTGGCTGGCTAGCGTTGAATAATAGGACTTTATTTTATTTTGACTGTCAAGTTTTCAATTATGTTTTTTTAAATATTAAGTACCCGTTATTTGATTTGGTTATAGTAAGGCCCCGTTTGTAACTTGTGCTCTTATAGTGGCATAATTTTGAAGAATGACTCTTTTCGAACTAAAATGGGTGCAAGGTTATTCCCAGTAGCAGCCCCACAATTCTGGAATGTGTTGCCACTTGAAGTTTGTTCTTCCACTTCTCTTATTAATTTTAAGAACAATTTCAGGGCTTATTTGAACTCAATGGATTCACGTGTCTATTTTGTAAAAATGTAATTTGTATTGTATATTGTTGTTATTCTTGTCTAATGTCGGGACGGACCTCATAATGGGCTAGTCCCGGTGTCCTTACCCAGTTAACAAATAAAAAATAAACTGAAAAAGAAATGGATATGAAGGTTGTCCTTCTCAACAATTGTTTCAAAAGGCATGAGCAGTGTGCCATACTGCATATGGTCTGGACTGACTTTATTCAAAAACTTTGCCTTGGTGCAGGACTTGGCCAGGAGTCATACAAAGTACTGTGTGGTGGCTAAGGACTCGTTTGGGGACGCCACCACTAAGCCAGATCCAGACTTCTATTTCCCACCTGGCGGGGGACCTGCCATTAAGCCCGTGTAAGAAACTCATAGACCGTGCCAGGAAGACTGCTTTTCGGAGAAGGGTTATGGTAACTGTATAGTAACAGACTGAATCAATAATGAAAAGATGGATAAATGTTCATTTTGCTAAATGAAAATTTAATTACAGGTTTAAAATCATTTGCACTCCAGATGTTGTTCTCTGGTGTGAATGTGGAGAGAGTGTGTGTGTGTGTGTGTGTGTGTGACTGGAGATTGTATTGTAACAAAAATTATTGCTGTTTAAAAGTTTTGCAACTTGGTGGGAGGTACAATAAGGGGTACGGGTATTTGTACAGAAATCTACCGCAAATGTGTATGTAAATGATCAATCATAATGCTTTGAGATGCCTTGAAAACTGTTTTCAATGTTTTTCTAATGTGTTAGTGTGTTAAAAGTTTTAGAACCTCCTGGCACAGGTAAGAAATTACATATTTGTATTTTAGATAGTGTTAGGTAAATAGTGTTAGGTAGGGTTCCCCTTCGGGCTGAAGTTCGGTGGTACCTCTTCTGGCAGGCTGGAGAGATGCGCATACCTGGTTTGTCGGCTGGGGCTCACTTGGGCCCTCTGTCATCATTACAGGAGGGAATGATTTCATGGGTGGTGGGGAGTGTAAGCTTCTCTCTTTTGAGAGGGGCTTGTGCCCACCTTAGGAACCCCCTCCACTTTCCCTGGAGCTTTAGGTTCTTAGAGCTCAGGGGGAAGTAATTCATGCTGGCCACCACTTGGGGGCAGTAAGTAATTAGGGTATGAATAGTGGAGATCAGAGAGAGTTGAGGGGAGTCTTTGGTAAGAAGAGAAGAGACTGGCGGGCACGGCAGCAGGGCAATGTGTAGGGGGGTCCCCCCCTTCTGCCAGTTCAGCGGTGAAGCGCCGGGTTCCTGGGTCAGGGCTTCCAAAGGTGGTGGTAGGTAGACACAGCTGCAGTTGTTTTGGGGTCCCAGGTTCCTGAGGTGCTGGGGTGGAGAGCAGTCTCAGGTAGAGTAGAGTAGGCCCCTGGGGACCGCTATGGGACTCAGGTCAGTGGTCTAGCTCCCTGGCCAGTGAGGGCTGCAGAAGTAGTGGCAGTACTTCTGCAGAGGAAGTGGGCTGGTGGTGGCAGCCTCCTCCTTTCCCAGTGTCAGAGTGGCCAAGGTGTAATTGAAGGGGCTGGGGGAGCCTTTACCAGATTTGGGGGTCTGTTTGGAGGGACAGGCCCAGGGCGCCGGATGAATTTGCCCAAGTGGGTTCTCCAGGGTATGGAGGCCTTTTAGGCTCACTGTGCCAGTTAGCTCTTAGCGAGCACAGGTGGATTTGTGAGGGAGACGTAGCTGTGTGGCTGGCGGAACTACCCATGTTAATGGGAGGCCTTGCAGTAGCAGCCAGAAGTCCAAGAAGCTGTAAAGATTCAGAGTGGGTCTAGGTGAGTGGTGCAGGCAGGACCAGGACTATGGGCTTTCAGGATGGGTGAGAGATAGCTGGCAGCTATGGTATGGCAGACTGCACCATCCATGTCCCTTGGGCTGGGAAAGAGAGCCAGGGAACAAGTTAGGGAGAAACATTTTGCTTCCCCAGACAGAGAGTGAAGGAGTGCCTCAGTGGGCAACGTAGGGCCCAAAAGAGAATAATGTGAAACTTTAAGGCAGGTACATACCGGTGCCGGAGGGATCTTTAGTTTGGGAGCTTCACAGTTCTGGTTAATCATCAGAGTCTTTGTCCCTGGTCACAAGAATTGCCACAGATTTGTACTGTAAGAAATCTTTCTTTGCCTAGACATTGTTTGCAAGTAGGCCACTCTCCAAAGGGAACTGTTTAAAGTTTGGCCCCATGGAGCTGTATTTTATTTATAAGCAATGGTGACCTCTGAGCCCTACTAATCATTTGGGGCTCAGGTGAATAAAATTGACTGTTTGGGGAAAGAAATCTGGAGTCTCTGTTTGATTTGTGATTAAAGATGCTAATGAAATAATAATCCTTAAGTTTTAAAAACCCTTATGAGTTTGTTTCCAGAGGTTCTTTGCATTAGAGATCCTGCTTTCCTCTCACTCCTGGGGCTCATGGGGGCCAAGAGGCTGAAGCAAGGAGAAGATTTGGAGCAGCGGCCCCCCTTCAGGGTTTCTGGGGTGTTCGAGCCATTGTAGTACAGAGAAGCCTTGGGACCAGGTGAACTGAAGACACCCCAAGGTAGGCTACATTTATTCCATAAATATTTGTTGAGAAAGTTGGGTGAGATTTATGTGCTGTGGTCCCCTTTCCCCTGGAACAGCAATACCCCTAGACGTTATGGGAAGGGGGGGGCTACAGTTGTACCCAGGCCGATGCTCAGGGTTATCCACTGTTAAACCAGCCCCTGACTGAGTAGTAGTGCCTCTGCCACAGGCAGAGAATGCAGCAACTTCCTCCAGCTGTGTAGGAAAAACTCCTCCCTACTTTTGAGGACATACATTAACTGCTACAAAGACAATGCCCGACGCACCAAGGCTGTCCATTGCATTACACTATGGGATACACAGGAGACTCACCTGTTCTTGATACATGTACGTACCAATGTTAAGAATATCCTGACCCCACTTGGATATGGATCCCAACCCTCCACCCTCATGTTCTCCACTCCAAACAATGAGAAGAGAGAGAATCCCACAGTTCTGGCAAATATACGTGTCGGTTCTTGTGCCATTGACCACCAGAAAGGAGCCAGAGAGGTCCACTCCCAAAACTAGTGGAGGCAAATACTTAAGATCACCTGTTAATGGCCACACATTGGTGAGATAGGTTAAACCTATGCACCACTCTTAGTGGGCAGCACAGTCTATGAAGGACCTTAAATTGGGACTTCTTATACCTGTTGCGAATTAGCAAGCCCATATGCAGCTGAAGTGATGTGCCACAATTTTCCTCAGTTATGACCATCCCCAAGTCCCTCTTCCATTGTGCCTTCACTTTGAGGGATAAGTCAATCAGAAAAGACTATCCTGTCTGGCTGGCTTTGTCACCAGGCCCTTTGGTGCCACTCTGCAACTGAAAGTAACCTACTGCAGTGAATACAGAGAGGATTGGTTCACCGAGTCCCCGTTCAGACTCCTAAGAAAGGCTCTGGCCTGAAAGTATCTATATCTGTGGGAAGCAGGGATCTCCAAGTGTTCTTGCAAATCTGCAAAGGATCATAGTCCTCCACCAGAGTACAGATCCCTCACACATCGCACCCCTTTCTTCTCCACTCTCAAAATCCCATGTTCTTCAGTCCTGGCAAGAACTGGGGGATACCAGCAGTCCTCCATCACCTTGCTTCTTCTTCTTCTGACCTCCTACAAGACCTGCAGGGTCAATTTAGCCATGGGATATATGCCATTTACATTTCAGTGCCAGATGCACAGACACTCGTCCTGGCAATGCCTCCTCCTCCAGATCCAGCCAACTGGCCACCTCCCTGCTATTCACTCAATCATGTATGTATCTGTACTGAATAGCCAGATAGTACCCCATGATATCCAGGAATCCAAGTCCACCTCTTTCAGCTCCACCTTTGAGCCTCTACAAACTCATACTGGGTCTCTTGTCTTGTCAAATGAACCTGGAAAACCCCCTTTTCTAACCTTTTAATATCCCTTTTTGTGGATCCAATTGGAAACATCTGCATCACATACAAGGTTTGGGGCAGGGCATTCCTTTTAAGAAGATCAATCCTTTCTAGTCATGAGATAGAGAGTGCCCTCCACTGTTCTAATTTTGTCAAAACCATATTAAAATGTGGTTTGTAATTAAGGGTGTATAATAAATGGGTCTTCTTTTTTAACGAAGGAAAACCATGTCATAATTTGCCTTAATAAAGGAGTGTTTATTACAGCAAACACGCGGAGTTTTCCCTCAGTCTGCCCATGTTCCCACCACAGATCTCCTGCCCGGACCACTGATCGCCTCCTGTTCCACAAGAGATGGAACAGCCACTAGAGACTCAGCGGTAAGCCACCGTAAACAAAATAAAAAAAAGTTTGCCTGCCAGCTGGAAAGAATCACAGAACAGATTTAAATAAATAAAAATGGCCGTAGACCGCGTGCCCGAACCAAAGTGGACCACGGCCACACAGGAGTCAGGGATGTTGTTTCTGTTTTTATTTTATATAACTGCTGTGCCCAAAAAGGAACACCCAGCAATTATATAAAATAAAATATGGGGTGTTGTGTGTAAACTTGAAGTTGACACACACCCTCGGGGTTAGATGCTTTTTATAAACCCCTCAAGATTTGCTCTCAGGCTTTATGCATCTAACCCGTGTGTAAACTTCTCGTTACACACAACACCCCATATTTTATTCTATTTATAATTTCCCTATATCTTTATCCACCTTAATACTTAAGTATGTAAGTGCCCTATCCACCATCTTAAATCCCTATTTAGCCTCCTTGCACTGAATGAAACCCTGCCCCATACTCAGCAACTCGGACTTGTAAAGGTTCAGGCGGTAGACTGAAAACTTAGCAAAGACCTCCATCACCTCCAACAAAGCCTAAATTGTAGTCTGTGGCTCTCGTACAAATAAAAGGAGGTCATCCACATATAATGTGAATTTATGTTGATGGCTCGAGAGGTGGGTCATCCCTCTAATAGCCTTTTTCACCCATATGCGAATTGCCAGTGGCTCTATAACCAGAGCAAACAATAAGGAGGACAGGGTGCACTGCTGCCTCGTGCCTCACTCCAATATAAATTCCTCCAACAAGCCTCCATTTGCTAAGAATTGGACATGGGGATCCTGATACAATAGATGAACCACCCCTACATTCTTCTAACCCAGCCCAAATCTCTCCAAAACCAAACACAAATACTCCTACTCGATACAGTCGAAAGACTTTGTGGCATCCATGGACAGCACAAGTGCCGCCCCAGGTCACTGAGAACTCCAGCATGCCATGTTAAGTAGCCTCCACGTGTTGTGATAAGACCGTCATCCTCGGACAAACCTCATCTAATTGATGTGCACTATATCAGGCAGGAGCTACTCGAGGTATAGCACCAAAACCTTGTCTAGGAGGGTCTCCTGCAGCAAAGACATGTGCCCCCTTCTTCAAGGCAGCCAAAATCTTCTTACATTTGATTGAGAGGAGAACCCATGGACATTCCAAAATAATTGGACTTCAAACCCCATAATGCTGCCCATCAGTCCCAGTAGCTCCTGTTGGCATTCTTCTCCCCTCTCCTACATCCAGCCAATTCTAAAAACACCACCATCTGTAACTCACATGTAAAAATCCCCCCGACTGCAATAAAAACACACCTCTCTACCACAGAACTCTGTGAATAAGAAAAGAAACTCCATACACTTTTTTACATAAATGCCTCTGAAACTGTCAAACGAAAACTGTAACAAGGAAGTGGGACAATATACACACAGCACATGGAAAAATATTGTCACGGATCTATTTATTTACTTAGTTTTTGTTGAGCAGGTAAGTGCACTAGACAAATACATTGCCTGTTTTCAGGCATGACCCGGGATGTTACAGAACTGTACGACAACATTAGAATAAATCAACAGAAAACAATACACTTTACAGGAAGGATGGGGCACAAAGCATAACTAACATATTGAGCATTGTAAGATACAATGGGCAGGATTTTCGAATGGCGGTGCAGGGCATGCGTCCAGCCCTCCGCCACGAGACTTTGATTTTGGCTGTGCGCTGATTCCCTTTGCTGCAACTGCGCCTGATTTTTCCATTACTGGGTGCAATTGTGACAGTTTTGCTGCTTTCTGGCAGCTTACGCCACATATCTGGTGCAAGCCCCGGTTAATTGACCCCCTGGTGTGGTGCACACTAGACCATGAATTTGTGGTCTAAGAAGCGGCGCCGGGTGCAAGGGATGCAAAATCCCGAATGACGGCCAGTGAATGCCACAAATCCTATGCGCCATATGTTTGGTGCATAGGGGGCGTGCGGCATTATTGTGGCATTTGAAAATCCGACCCAGTGAGTACAAATAACACTCATGAAACAATCTTGAGAGAACTAGTGAATATAATTGTTCAGCCTGGAGGTTTGGAGGTAGGGGACACATATTACAATGAAAAATACTAAAGGAGTTCAAAGCCAGTGTAAATAAAAGACAGTGAGAACAAAGAAGACAAAGAACAATGGAAGTCATTTGCAACAGCAGATGCTAGAGTTGCTTTAAGAATTTGTAAAGTGCTTTTTTGAAACAGTAGCGGGACTGAACGACTTAGAGGTGAGGAGGAAGGGCATTCCAAACTTTAAGAGTCAAAGTGGCAAAGGCTTGCTCACACATTTTGGTAAAGTGTCTAGGTACAAACAGGCATGATTGGCCACAGGAATGCAAGGGCTAGGACTGGTCCCGGGGAGTTAACAAGGCAGCGAGGACTTCCGTAAAGTCATGCCTATGGAAGCTGCTTAACTGCTCAGCTCTGTCTCTGCCGGGACTAATCACTTGCCTAAACAGTGTTTTGATCAGCTATTTTGGGGGAAAATTCTGCACCCAACGCAAAAACATGAATAGAGGAAGGGCTAGTAGGGCTCATTCACTGGAGGATTCACCTGATGCTGATGGATTGGCAATGGATAGTGATAGCTCGCAACTCTCCTTGCATTGTGGCCATTTTAAATCTGGGGCCTCCGGGACCAAAGTTTTGCAGAAACAAATGGCACTTATCCTCTCAGAGCTTCAAGATTTTCAAAAGGGAAGCAGACTGACCATGGCCGTTCAACACACTGAAATAACAAAACTGGAGAAAAGATTGGACAGCACAGAGGAACAAAGCACATTAGCAGACTCCAGGATAGACCTTTCTGAAAAGGCCGTCGTTCAGCTGCATCAGGTTATCCTTAATTTACAGATGCAAGCTGAGGACACTGAAGCCCGCAGTCGCAAGAATAACCAGTGAATTTCAAGACTTCAGAGAGCTCCGAGGGGGATGACCTGATTTCATTTTTACAATCTCTCTTTCACACAGTTTTTAAGTTGCCAGCTTCCTGCACCTTAGACATGGACTGCGCTCATCGAGCATTAGGACCTAGACCTTCACAACTGAATGCCTGCCCCCACTCCATGGTGCTTTGATTTCTTTGATTCCAAGAGAAAGAACTGGTTCTGCATAAAGCATGACAGAGGGGCATCATTATGTATAAATTCCATCACTTGTTCTTTGACAATGACTACCCTCCTACAATAGTAGCACACCAAAGAGCTTATGCACCCTTGATGAAAACACTGTGGGAAGCAAAGCTTAAATTTTGCACCCCGTACCCAGCCAAAATGATAATTAATTTTTCGAATGGGCCTTTAACCTTCAATTTGGCCGAGGAAGCAGCAACAGAGTGAGAAAAGAGGAAGTTTGACCTCCTGACACAGAGCCACCGATCTCAACAACAGTCAACCATTGCAGTGAAACTTGCACAGAAACTATGGCAGCAAGTGCCATTGAGGGAGCAGTGCTGCCGAGAAGGAGCAGCCACCATACAACAGATTGTGATAGACCTCAGGAATCAGAAACTCCCATCGTTTACTGACAACCCTACTGAACAGTCTGCAGACTGATTGCACGCTGTTAAGCATTACAAAGGTAAGTCCGCAATTTTCCCTTTTTATGAATTGCCTTGATAATGGTTTCTTGATCCCCCTCGTTCATCGTTACTGTATGCCATGCTAGCTGCCCCTCCTCCCAAGGGGGAGACGGACCGCGGTTGGCCCCTGGGCTGCCACCAAAATTAAAATTTTAAGATGTTCTCGCCACCTGAATTTCTTGGGATTGATACCGGGGAATGGGGGCCCTGGGGGAGCAATGATGCAGAAGGACCATGAGCAGTATGTCAGCCCTATGCAAAGACCTCACTTTGCCTTATTGCGGCAGAAACTCCACCAAGCAATTATACTGACTTTTTTTTTTTATTATTTTTATTTAGTTGTTTAACCAGGTATAGCACACTAAGCTGAAAGCTTTTTTACAGGAGCGACCTGGGAGCACAAGGAGGTTAAGTGACTTGCTCAGGGTCACACAGTATGCAAGTGGAAGCTGTTGACTTGTGGAGGGAGCAGGAGCTTCTAGGCCTGTAATGCTCAACGAATGTCCAAAGTATGGACTCTTCAAAGATACCAGAAAACTAAGGATCCCTCTTGCGCTCACGGATAATTATGGCAGTTTCAGATGCCACTCACATAGCACTGCTCCGCCAATCACAGCATCGGAGGTCGGCAGTACATGCCCATCATGACCGGTACATTGAAATAACTAGGAAACTATATAAAGCAAAATATGGGGGGCGTGGGGGGCTGAGCCCCCCCCAATACAAAAAAGACCACCAAATTGATAGAATAATGTTTAAGGGCACAACTACTTCACTGGTGCACCCAGGGGGCCGTGGGGGGCAGGGCGCCCCCACATAAAGTAATTTTTATAATTCTCCGACAATTAGCAGCAAGATGTTTGGAGGTCTAGGACCGACAAGAAAAGTTTACAGACACTTAAATCATTACCGGCTGCAGCTTCTGTCCGAACCTTGGGATAAACATTTTACCAAGACTAATACAGTGCAGAATCACGGAATGTCTTGTTTTAGACCTTTTTGAGCTTGTGCAGTACTGCATTTCGTACTTTTCAAAGTGTGTGACTAGACTGTATGCAACACATAGCGTGTTGCAAAATTGGGAGTGTCTTTGTATGCCATTTCAGTCTGTGGAGGCGTGTGTGTGTGAAGTTGCTAGAACCTTAAGTACCGTAGTGCACAGAAATATTTTTTTCACGCAAGCGGGGACCTTAATCCTCCGGTATCGCCGACTCTTCTTCCTGTGGCCTGGGGAAGGACGATTGTCTGTTACACTGTAGGGCCCGGCTGCTGTCTATGGAAGCCTGCTCCCACCTAGTAGTGGTTCAGATAACACCCAGACTAAACACCAGGCACAGGACAGCCTCGAACCCTCAACGACTTGCAGACCTGCCATGCTCTGTGTGGCTCTGTAGCTCTATTTCAACTCTGCAGTCAAGCTGGAGGGAAGATGGAACACCAGTTGCACTCTGGGGGCCCTCAGGTTTCTCATAACTAATTGCAATCACATCACTTTGGTGGTGGCCCAGGGAAGGGTGTGTGGTTGCTGCCCCCAATGAGCTGGGGGGGGGGTTGCGATGGATTGGGGGAATTGTGAGGCTGGGGGATTGTTCGACTTCAGAGGAGGCTCCCCATTGCTCGGAGGGGAGTGTCGACAAACTACTAAAATAAGATGAGCATATGATCACTACAGTCTGTGTCTAGTGTAGATAATCAGTGTCCTGTGGTAACCCTGATTTTTTTCATCTCTGCATTTTACAGTTGATTATCCTGGGCTATTTAAACTACTGTATAGCACTGGGGCGAGGTCTGGCTTGGTGCTCCTGCAAATGTTTATTTTTAAGGAGCTTCACCTAGACTGCAAACACAGACTATCCGCTATTAAACATTTGAAGCAGGCTGGTAGATCCTGGGTTAGTATGCAGGCTCTAGAATGACTATAACAAGCCTGATATTACAGTATAAGTAAGCATTACCTGTTAATAACCTCATTTTTCAAAACACCATATTTTACGGTTGACTGTCCTAGACTATTAGACCTGCTACATATTTCTGGCATGGGCTTTGGCTTGTTTTTCTTTTTCCCCCTTTCTTTTTCCCAGTCTGCAGGCATAGGCCCCATACTACTAAAGTACTGTCATAAAATAGTAGATACTGGGTTAGTATACAAACACTAAGATGCATATAACAGTAGTCGTTCTTATAATGGAAGTTGTCATAACCTGCTTTCCTTTGCTGTAAACCCAGCCCTCTTTCGTGCGAATTGGCCAAAGTATAATTTTACTACTCTGATCCCCAGAGCGACTAGTTACCCTATTGTAGGACCTCCAGACCACCCTTACTTCAGTAATTACTATGACAGTGTCAGCTGTTATCTCTGCATTAAGGATGTTAACTACTAGTTAAGATGAGGAAGGGGGTATAATTTCTGTATGAAGTCTGCACTTACTAATATCTAGTTTTTAGGGATTGACTTATCGGATCTTATGCATAGTGCTAGGCTTTGTTGCCTAGACACACTAGGAGTCAGCAGTTGCTTTGGGGGCATGAGGGGCTTGAACCCTGTCACTACCTAATTCATGTTCAGTTGACTCATGCTATTTCAACACTAGCAGGGAAAGTTGATCATAGACTAGTTGGCCCTTGTTGCAGAATTACCCACTGATAGTGTGGGGCTCCTCCTTAACCTTTAAAATAGGCCTATATTAAGCTGACCCTACCTCTTTTATTATATGATTTCCTGCCTTTTATACTGATGGCTGTAGTTTAAAACTCTATTATCACACAGTCAGTCCCAGGTGGAGCCGAGGCATGATGCTTCACACCTCTATCCCTATACCCTTACATGTTTACGTCATCTGGCCCCAGTAGTGTGGCCCCATTAGTCATGGTTTTAACCACGAGTTCCAGGGCTGCTTCTGGCTCCGATACTTTGGAAGTACATAGTTTCCCTTGTTTTGCAGTATGAGCTCAGTTGGCATTCTGCTGTGATCCTTGTTTGCTATAGATAGGTGTTACCTTATTCATAATGTTGTCTAGTTCTATTCCTAGCCCTAAATTACAAGTTAAAAGATTTGTTGTACATAGTTTAAAGAAAGTCAGCAATTCCATATATATTGCAGGGTGTGATTCAGGGTACTGTGCGCAGTGGGCATGTGGTGGTGGTGTGGGGATTGGGTAGCTAATTCTATCCCCTCTCCTTGTTTGGAGATGATTATGGCTGCCAAAAATATGCAGTTACATTCACTAAATGTGAATGGATTAACTAACCCCATAAAACAATCGAGGATTTTGACATATCTAGGTCAGACCTAGTATATATCCAGGAAACTCCTTTAACTCAGAGCATGAAAAACTAGCTAAATTAGGTTTTTCTATGGTCTACTTTTCCTCCTTTGGGGGGGTGGGAAGAGGGGCATAGCCATTTTAATTCCCCGTCAAACCGTGTTCCAGGAGTCCAACATCTGGTCGGATCCAGAAAGTAGACTTATTGTTGTTCAGGGCCTGCTATATAACACAGAAGTCACGCTAGTAAATATACACCTCCCTCCAGGCACTAATTCCCCAACCATTAAAATTCTTCTGGACAAAATCCTCACCTTGACTAAAGGTCAATTGCTGGTGGCAGGCAACCTGAATATCACCCCAAACCCAAGTCTGGACTTCACTAATGTAACCCCATCAAGGCAGCCAGCCCCACACAAAACTTTTAAACAGTTTGTACAGGAGGTTGGCTGGACAGATGCCTGGCGATTTATGCACTCCAGAGCGAAAGGATATACTTACTATTCAGCTGTGTGCGGCACTTATTCCTGTATTGATCACTGCTCTACATATACAGAGAACCTAGCAACCCTAATCAGCTTCACCCTGGGGAATATTGCCCATTCTAACCATACCCCTGTGATTAGTTGCTGGGACCTAGGCCTGGAGCAACGTTCTACCCACTGGTGGTTAAACCCAGTTTATCTATGAGGGGAGCCCTTACGAGACTTTCTAACTAACACTGTAGAGGAGCTCTTTAAGGATAATTCTGACCCAGAAATCTCCCATTCCATCTATTGGGACACTCTGAAAGTGGTCCTTAGAGGACAGCTAATTAAATACACTTCAGTCCAATCCAAATTAAGGAAAGAGCATCAAAGACTCTTGGAAGAAACACTCCATTTTTTTACAGATGGTGCATCAACAGAGGGACAAGTCCGTACTCCCAACAGCTTTAGCAGGTCAAAGTGAACCTAGATGCCCCTCGTCTCCAGCAGACAGAGATCTCCCTAACCTTCCTACGCCAGCGTTACTGTGAGGTAGAACTGAGAGCCACCCGCTTTTTGGTCAATCGCCTCCTCAAACAGAGGCACTCTTCCACGAGAGCTTCAGTCAAACACTCCACAACAGGTGTCTGGCACACTGGGTTGAATGATATCACACAGGCCTTCTGTTCGTTTTACCAGTCCCTGTATATACCCGAGCAAGAGGCAGACCCTGCAGATATAGTTACATTCCTATCATCAATTACCCTACCTACAGTCTCAAAAGAACAGCAACAATGGCTCATTAGACAAATTCTGGCATTGGAGCTTGAGTTAGCCATCATCCACTCTAAAACCATGAAAGCACCAGGCCTGGATGGTTATGGGGTGGAATTCTATAAAGCTACCAGGGAGCAGATTTGTCCTTTGCTTCTTCAGACCTTTAATGAAGTCATCTCTGGTGATCCCCCCACTTTGGTCTTACGTGGAAATCTCTGTAATACTAAAACCAGATAAAAATCTTCAGGTGTGTGAATCATACTGTCCTATTTCAGTTCTTAACATCGATGAGAGTGTAGATAGGGTAACTGATGGCGGTGCTTGACCTATCATGCGCGATGAGCCAGGAGAGTTGGTATCAACCTATAATAGGGTTGTTGCTGAAGCCCTCAACACTGTTGCACCAGTCCGTGTTCGACCCCTCACTTCACACCGGAGATCCCCTTAGTTTGATGGGACTCTCAGGGAGTTGAAGATGAGGGGTCAAAGGTTGAAGTGGCACTGGTGGAGATCCCAGTCTGATGGGGATAAGCTTATTTTGATGTCTCGCTATAGAGACTATCAATCAGCAACCTCCTGTAAGAAGGCAGAGTTCCTGTCCAAGCAGATTGATGCAGCAGTCAACAGACCGGCTCAGCACTTCTGGACTGTCGACAGACTATGTAATCTGGCCTGGCTTCAGTCCGTTGGAGCTTTTTCACAATCTAAGTGTGAAAAGTTTGCTCTGTTTTTTGCTGATAAGATTGCCTCTATCAGATCAGGGATCCAGTCGGCACCCTCTGTTGGCACATTCAGTGATAAGTCGGGGGTCACGGGCATTCCGTCGCTCTGGTCTGACTTTGACCAGTTGATGGTAGTGGATGTTGTGAAGGTCATCCAGGAGTTGAGGCCTACCTACTGTAGTTTGGATCCGGGTCCAACGTGCCTTCTGATAGAGTGCGTTGATTCCATCGACCCGGTCCTGGCTGGGATAGTCCGGTATTCTTTAGTGAGAGTGGTCTTCCCTGAGCCCCTGAAGGAGGTGGTGGTGTGACCACCCCTGAAGAAATCGTCACTAGACCCGGACTGCCTGGTGAACTACAGACTTGTCTCTAACCTTCCCTTTGTGGGAAAGGTTATTGAGAAGGTGGTGGCTCTTCAACTGGAGGCCCATTTATCAACTCACGACAACTATGAACCTCTCCAGTCAGGTTTTAGGAAAAGGCACTGTACTGAGACTGCCCTGGTTCAGGTGCTTAATAATCTCCTGGTGGCGAGGGATGGAGGTAAGTGTTCCATTCTTGTCTTCCTTGATCTCTTGGCTGCATTTGATACTGTGGACCATGGGTTGCTGCTGGAGAACCTGTGGGTTTGTTGCGGACTGCTGGTGCAGTCCTCAACTGCTTCCATTCTTTCCTTACTGGCAGGATGCAGAGGGTGGTACTGGGGACTTTTTCCTCTACCCCACTGCCTTTGCCATGTGGGGTCCCGTAGGACCCCTTTCTGTCCCCCATGTTGTTTGTGGTGTGTATGCTACCACTATAGAACAATATAACTCCCTTTCTGAAACTCTCCAAACTAGCCCCCAAGGGAGCTCAAATATGGATCTGCACATTGAAACTAGTACCGTGAATCTACTATTGTTCTAAATGTTAACCTGTTATTGTATGTCTTGTATCATACCTGTTGTGCTTTTTGGATTGCTCTGTACTGTTCTCTCATGTACTGTATGTACTGACATGGAACCTTTGAAAAGGAATCTGACTCAAAGGTATTTTCCAAATCCTCAATAAAAAAATAAATAAGATGAGTTTTCATTGCTATGCTGATGATACTCAGCTGTACCTGTCTTTTGCACCCGAACAAGAGGATGCAGTCACAGGCAATGCAGTCATGGAACTCACCCCCAACTCACAAAACAATGATGTCCAGAAGGAAAGTCATGTGAATGAACCAGTTTATTCAGCAGGATGAGAAGCTCCTTACAGAAGAAGTGAAAAATGGACTGACGTTTCATCCATGACGGGCTTTGTCAAAGAGGATGCAGTCTCATTTTTTAATCAGTGCCTAGCTGAAATCCAAGACTGGATGAGTGCCAACTGGTTGAAGTTAAATCCAGATAAGACAGAAGTACTGGTGGTGGAATCTGGTCACTTGAGGTTCTGGCATGCAACCTGGCTGAGTTTCTGGGCTTAGTCTCAGAGACTCCCAGCTGCTCACCTCTGGTAAGGTGAAGAATCTTGGCGTTGTACTGGACAACAGCCTAACACTTGAATCTCAGGTGTCGACCATGGTCCAGAGTACTTTTTACCATCTTAGAAACATTGCCAGGATTAAACACCTGATTCCTTAGGGTGATCTGCCATCACTAGTCCATGCTTTCGTGACAGAACGGCTTGATTACTGCAATGCCCTTTACCTAGGGCTATCGGGGCTTGATCCTTGCCACCTACAGCTGGTGCAGAATGCGGCAGCCAGGTTGTTGGCTGGCCTTTCGAGGGCATGTCACATTACACCTGTGCTGTGCTCTCTGCACTGGCTTCCTGTTAGGTGGCAGATCACCTTCAAGGTCAGTTTGCTGACCTATAAAGCCCTGCATGGACTGGGGCCTGGTTACCTGCAAGTCCTCCTACAGCCTTACTGCCCATCTCATCCCCTCTGATCAGCTGATGAGGGATTCCCAGGGTTTAGTTGAAGTCATCAGGTGCCCAGGCATTTTTGTTTCTGGCACCCACCCTGTGGAATTCACTGCCTCGTTCGCTGAGAGACGTCTCATCAGTTAATGCCTTCAAAAGGGAGCTGAAGACATTTTTATTTAGAGAAGATTTTCCCTCCAGTTGATTTGAACTGACTTAAATTAATTAAATTAATTTAATACTGTATTTATGTTTTTTAATTGTTTACATAGAATTTGTTCACCTGTACAGCACCTTGAGTTGCAATGAAATAGAGCGCTCTATTAAATAAATAAACTAAATTAAACTAAAATATTTGCTGTCTATTCTAACTCATCGGCTGGAAGAAATCTTACCAACCCTGATAGACCTAGATCAAACCGGCTTCGTACATCCAAGACCAACCACTGATAACATTCGATGTGCTATGCACTTGATCCATGAAATGCAGTTCCATTGTTCCTCCTCGGCCCTTCTCAGCTTATATGCTGAGAAGGCTTTTGATAGAGTCTCCTGGCCTTTTCTCTGTTCTACTCTGAAAAGAATTGGTTTCCCAACTCTACAAAATTTATATGTGTTCCCATGAGCATGTGTAAAAGTTTCCAGCCACCACTCCACTGACTTCCCTCTCTATAGAGGAATGAGGCAGGAATGCCCCCTATCCCCGGTGTTGTTCACCATCTATATAGAACTACTGGTGCAGGCAATCAGGGAATTGCCACATATAACTGGGATATCAATGGCAGGTTAAGAACACCAAGTAGCCTTGTATGCTGATGATGTGCTACCATATTTAGACAACCCTAATGATTTGGTCCCCGCATTGTTTTGGATTCTGGAATGGTTCAGCGCAGTCTGTGGATACAAAAGTAATACCACTAAAACTGATGCTGTTACCTTTCCCTTCCAGCTGACTCCAGAATTCAGTAGCCAATTTCCATTTCACTGGGAGCTGGATAAGTTAACATACCTGGGAGTCTCCCTGGCCTGAGGTGCAGAGGAGGCCCTCACAAATAATTACTCCTCCTTTTATAAACAAATACAACAGGATCTGACCAGGTGACACCTTCTACCCTTGAGCTTGGTACAACAAATAGAGATCATCAGAACGGTGACTCTGCCCCATGCCCTATACCTATTACAAAACATCCTTCTTTCTTTACCCTTTCGCATGTCCCTGAGGGATCCGCTGAGGGTCCAGGTCACAAGGGCACCACTGGAGAAGCCCTCCCCCCACCCCCCGAAATGAATTCAGTCTGAGGGATCCGCTGAGGTCAGGTCACAAGGCACTGGAAGCCTCCCCCACCCCCGAAACAAATTCAGTCTGAGGGATCGCCGAGGGTCCAGGTAGTGAGGGCACCACTGAAGAACCCTCCCCACCCCAAAACAAATTCAGTCTGAAGGATCCACCGAGGGTCCAGGTCACAAGGGCACCACTGGAGAAGCCCTTCCCTCACCCCCCAAAATGAATTCAGTCTGAGGGATCCGCCGAGGGTTCAGGTCACGAGGGCACCACTGGAGAAGCCCTCCCCCCACCTGCCAAAATGAATTCAGGTACGGACATCTGCGCAGCACGTATGAAGAGAGCTTCCCTGCACTAGCTTTTGGTGCCTTTTCTGAATTCAAATTTATGCTGGTTTCTGTCGACTCAACAGTGGAGATAGTTTTTCTAAACTGTATTTATCTGGAACTATAGGAGATTTTAGACATTGTTGTCTGTACACCTTAAGGAGTCTTGGGATTTTTATCAGCTTTTTACTGTTAGACTGTGTACCTTAAGGGTGTCTTATTAGTGATTTGCTAGGTCTCTGTGCTGGGTACTTTAATTCGCCTTATCTCCCTAGCCTTGTTGTAGCCATTTATTTAAACGCTTACCAGCACCTTGCAAGAAATTGTGGCTGTTACTTAAACTGTGAAATAGAAACTGCTCCAGCTTGTTCCCCAAGGTTTGTAACATCCAAATAGTAATTTGAGACCCCTTTCCCCTTGACTAGTGCTAAACCTGAATCTCTGAAACTCCTTTAATCCAGGACCTAGTCTGTGCGCCTCTATCTGAGATTCAAACAAATAAATATAAAATTATAAGATCTCTATACAGCGTTTTCCCAATCCCCTTGTGCCTGTGCTAAATCAGGTCCTAGTCTAAACTCTAAATGTAGCTGCACAGTCAGGAAGTGAATTTACTTATTCTGCGTAAATGACCAACTAGGGCTTAGTATAATATCCTGCCTTTTCTTTCTCCATAGTCTGAGGGATCTGCCGAGGGTCCTGGTCGTGAGGGCATCACTGAGAAGCCTCCCCACCCCAAAATGAATTCAGGCACGGACATCTGCATGCACGTATGAAGAGCTTCCCTGCACTAGCAAGCCCGCAGTCACTTTGCGACTGCTCCGCCACCCCAATACCCTCCCACCCTTAGCGGCATTACTTTTGTTTAGGAGTCCCTCGCAATAACTTGTGTATCCGGTGTGTAACTTGTGCATCCCGTGTGACGTTGGTATGTTTTTTTTTTTCTCTAACTCCCTTGTTTCCCATCTGCACTTTATATTCTCTGTCCACCAGAGGTCGCCCTTACTGTTTCATTCTTGCTTATTCCATCGCTGCTCTCTGTTGTCAGTTCCCTCTTACCTCCTCCCCAGCTCCTCTCTATCTTCATACCCACTTTCTCCCCCTTTCATACCACTACCTTATAATGGCTTTCAGGTCTATACACACCCTTTGCTTTTTAGCGCTTACGCTATGGGTACTGTCAGTTCTCACTGGTCCAGCTGAACGTTCACCATCCACCTCAGTATACTCAATGGATAATTTCTGCTTCTCCAACCTCCTAGACGACCCCGTCCCTAATCCTCCTCCCCTGTCCATGCTTATTTTCAAAGTTCTGGGGTTATTAATTAGCTATATCCAGTTAAGGTTCTCTATTTCCCCTGAACAAGTAGCTCGGGCTTGTATTATTGCATCTATCTGGATATTCACCCTTTCCCTTACTCTGGCAGGGGATGTAGAGTCAAATTCTGGTCCTGCTCTGGCCACAAATCCTATCCAGTCTCCTCCAATACGCTATCTGCCTCAATCATCTGGCCTCACCTTTGCTCACATTAATATGAGGAGCCTCTTGGCCAACCTCCAGGACCTTGAGACTTGTATTAGTGCTAACAACCCTGATATCCTAGCCATATCTGAAACATGTCTTAAGCCTGCCATTACTGATTCCCAGTGTTCCCTACAGGGATATAACTTGCTTCGGGCTGATTGACCTAGGGCAAAACGAGGCGGTGGCCTTGCCCTTTACTACAAAGCGCATCTGAACATTGCAATAATGCATGTTCCCTCCCTCACCAATTGTGAGGTTCTCCATTCATTCCTACTGCTTTGGGGCGTTAAAAAACTCCATATCTTCTGCATTTACATACCTCCCAGAAACTCTAGACAAGGGCTTGAGGAGTTCATGGAATATTTGCTATCTGCAGCTGGGAAAAACAATATCATCTGCCTCGATGATTTTAACCTTGACTGGGCCGGACTTTGCTCCTCCCTCCTTCCCTCCTTGACAAGTAAGGCCAATCTCTCTCAGCTAATTCAAGAACCCACTAGGATCTCCAACGGTGGCACCTGCGTCACTCTCCTAGACTGGATCCTGACATATAGGAAGGAGTTTTGCCCGGTGGCCAGTGTTCTCTCTGATACAATAAGTGATCATTACCCTGTTTACTGTATATGGGATACCTCCTCCCCCTCCCCCTTCCCCTCCTTCCCATCAAAAGTCTTAACTTTTTCCAACCTCTCCAACCTGGATTCAGAAGCTTTCAGTCATGATCTTAAACTGGTTGACTGGTCTCCCCTCTACTATACAGATGATATTAACATCGCTACGGACTAGTTCACCTCTTCCCTACTCTCACTACAAAATAAACATATCCCGGTCACCACGAGAAGGGTAAAAGGGAAAGTCACCAAATGGTTCAAGCGTCCCCTGCTCCATCTTCTGAAAGTCAGGGATAAACTGTGGTCTACCTGGAAGTCCTCCCACCTACTTACTGACTTTGAAGCCTACAGAGCCCTACGGAACACTTACAAAAAAGAAATTTGCCTTGCTAAAAGCTCTTACTACAGGAATCTCCTTAGTTCTGCCACCTCCAACCCTAAGTGGTATTGGTCTCGCATTAAAGAGATTCTTGGGAACAATAAGCCTCTGAAGCCTAAAGATATGTACATAAATGATGCCCACTGTAACCACCCACTCACCATTGCTAATGATTTCAACTCCCTCTTTTCTACTCTACCTACCCCTACCCCCTTCTCGCCCCCCAAAGCTTTGCCTGATTCATCCCCCCGGGTCCCCACTCCTCATACTCTGGAGCTGGCTCCAGTCACATACCTTGAAGTGCCAAACTTACTCAAAACCGTTCCAGCTAGTGGGAGTGCAGGCCCAGATGGTATTCATCCTGGGATTCTTAGGCAGTTTGCTGCCTGACTTGCAGCGCCCATAACTAGGTTATTCAACCTCTCTATCTGCTCTGCCTCCATCCCCTTGGCTTGTAAAATGGCAAGAACTATACCGGTTTTTAAGAAGGGGGATGCTAAACTACTGACCAACTACCACCCCATCTCTCTTCTCCCCACACTCAGTAAGCTACTTGAGAAACTAGTCCATCGTCAGGTTTCTGAGTACCTTCTTAAATGTAATCTTCTGTCCCCTATTCAACATAGCTTCAGGGCCGGGCATAGCACTACCACTGCTCTGTCCCAGCTCACCAGTGATGTCAAAGGTAACATGGATAAGGGCTTACTCATGGGTGCCGTGTTTATCGACCTATCTAAAGCATTCAATATGGTTCATCATCCACTACTACTGACTAGACTACAAGCCCATGGCGCCTCTGACTCTACCCTATCCTGGTTTGGTAGCTACCTGGATAACCGCTGTCAGGCTGTTTCTTTCTGTAGGGTTCTCTCCTCCCCCATTTCTATCACCCGCTGTGTTCCGAAGGGATCTGTACTTGGTCCACTATTCTTTTCTGTCTTCCTAAATGATATCTCCAGTCCTTCTCTTCACAGTAGCCTTCTCATGTACACTGATGATCTAGTGCTATATTATGCCTCCAAGTCTATTACTGACATAAACCTATACCTTTCACAAGACTTTCAATCCCTTCAATCCTGGCTCTCGGCCAACCATCAAATACTAAATATAGGTAAGACTCAGGCCATGCTTTTTGGGTCCTCTAAAAAAGAGCCCTCAGAGTCCCCTAAGCTCCCTGTGTGCTGCCAGGATGGGACTGATGTCACTAATACCCCTACTTTCAAATACCTCGGGGTAACGCTTGACCCAGCCCTGAATTTTTCAGACCATGTCAATGAGGTTTGTCGGTCTGTCAATGCCAAAATTGGTGCAGCCTACAGAGTGCACCACTCACTCACCTCGACAGCCAGGAAATCTGTGGCTAGACGGGTACTACTACCTCAACTCCTTTATGCCCTTCCAATTCTCTACCAAGCCAATGCTAGCGTGTTCTGCAAGTGGGACACTTCCTATAATAATATCTGTAGGTTTGCCTTATCTGCGCCTTGTCTGACTCATCAATGCCTACTCTACTCTAGATTAAACTGGTTGTCTCCCAAAGACCTCCAGTCATACACTCTAGGGTGTCTTGTTGACTCCCTTACTAGAACCCCTTGATCTGCCTCTCTTGGTGACATGTTTACCCCGGTCTCTCACTCCCGTTCACTTAGGTCCTCTTCTGTCCCAATGCTCTTGGTATGGCCTTGTACCACCAAAATGGGAGAACAAGCCTTTTCCTATTTTGCCCCTAGGTTCTGGAACTCGCTCACCCCAGGTCAAATACTCCACCTCTCACCTTTCGTTTAAGCATTCTCTGTTCTCACACCTCTATGCCCTAGGTAACTGCAACTGCACCTAACTGGGAGTCACCACATATGTCACCAGGCTATTATAGCTTCTATTGTATTACTTACTTTGCTGCATCTGAGTTATGTGGCCTCCTTTTCCACTGAGCTTTGGCTAATAAGCCTGATTGAGCGTGCTGTCCCTCAAGCATATCCTACTTCTGTTGTTACCCTATTGTTTAATTTCTTGGTGCCTGTATAAATGTCTCTGTGCCCATTCCTCGGTTTATCTCAATCTAGTCTGTAGCGACTCCACCTGAATTGTTGTTTTTGAAATATACTGTTGTCATTGCTGTATTCTCCAATATTGTTTGAACTGTACTGTTGTCATTTCTGTATTCTCAATTTTGTACCCTCCGGGGTCGTGCCTGAAAATAGGCAGGATTGTTGCCTAGCGCACTTACCCGGTTACCAAAAGCTAATAAATAAATAAATGTTCAAACCTTGGAATAAAACAATATCCAAGTTCATTTGGGCTGGACTGTACCCCAGGATAAAATTGTCAACATTATTCCTCCTGAAAGAGAGAGGTGGGCTTTCCCAGCCCCAGCCTCGAACTATACTATTGGGCATCTCACCTGGTGTTTATTTCACACTGGCAAATGGGGACCACACGAGCAAGGTGGAGAGAGGTTGAGGAGGCTATTCTCTCAACTCTGGAATTCATTACAACCACTTTCCATCTTGATTCACTTCCTGGGTGTCACTCTGCCCTCAGTCTGTGGCTTCGACACCAACATCGAACACGGACAGCTGTCCACAAAGTGATGGACCTGGTCCCATTTTGGGGGGTTGCTATTCTTTTCCTCCCTGCAGACCCAGCCAGCTCTCTTCTCTCTCTCTCTCTCTGCCATCCCCCCAGCGTCGTCACCCAAGCATCAGCCCCCCCCTCCCACAACTTACCCTTTGTGGCAGAGTAATGGGGAGCAACTCAACCCACCCGAACGGATCCAGCTCCGGGGAGGTGCCATCTCAGAGTGGTGCCTGCAGGGGACGATGTCATGCTGCTTGACCAGGGTCCAGTTTTCCACTTTTCTTTTGTAGAGGGGGAGCATGCAATGCAGACAGTGGCAGGCAGCGCATGTGTCTGCATGCTGCATGCCAGTTGGCTGCTCCTCCTTTGTGCCTCAGTGTGTGGGACTCGGCATGCCAATACCCAGCCTCCACTAGGTGTCAGGCAAATGCCAGTCCACAGTCCCCACCCTCACCTGGAAGAAGTGAGCTGTCCCCTGGACGCTGGATCCTCTCCCTCTCCGGCCAACCCCCAGCGACCCACTCACCCCACAAACATGGGTCATCAGCATGCCAGGACGTAAGGCATGATGCCTCAGCCATCCGCGCCACTGGGCTGGCACCTGGTCCCATTTTTTAGTTTAGTTTGCCTAATAGCACTTCTAGAACATTTCCAACCGGCCCAGATTGATTGTGCATTCCATAGATGGGAGCACTCCTCATTATATTACTTGTTTCAGGGTGCCTGGACGATAGACAGCATGGATTCGTCCCGGGGAAATCGTGTCAGACAAACCTTGTGGAGTTCTGTGACTGGGTGACGAGTGCCTTGGACCTGGGTAGACCAGTGGACGTACTCTTTCTAGACTTCAGCAAGGCATTTGACTCTGTTCCTCACGTGGGCCTGTTGAATAAGCTGGGAGAAATGGGGGTGGGGAACCAGGTAATCAGATCGATAGGCAATTGGCTCCAGGACCGAACCCAGAGGGTCGTAGTTGGCGGGATAGTCTCATCCCCAAGGAGGGTCATTAGTGGGGTCCCACAGGGATCAGTCCTTGGGCCCCTCCTGTTCAACGCCTATGTCTCTGACATAAGGACAGGTATCAGGAGTGAGATGAGTCTCTTTGCGGATGACTCAAAACTGGGGGCGGTGGTGGATGGGGAGATGGGGAGGATGGCCCTACAGGGAGACCTGGAGGCTCTGGAAAGATGGTCTAGAAAGTGGAAGCTGAGCTTCAATGCAGGGAAATGCAAGGTACTACACCTAGGGGCCAGAAACCCGGGTCAAGTGTACACCCTGGTGCGGGAGGAATGCTACAAGTCTCGATGGCTGAGAGGGACCTGGGGGTGGTGGTGGATGTCAAGATGAACAACTCGGAGACTTGTAGGAGGGCAGCAGCCAAGGCCAACAGGATGCTGGGATGCATCGCTAGAGGATCACCTCCAGAAGGAGGGAAGTGATACTCCTCTGTATAACTGCTTGGTGAGGCTGCACTGAGTACTGCGTGCAGTTTTGGCTGCCACACTTAAAGAGGGACATTAAACTCCTGGAGAGGGTCCAGAGGCAACCAAAATGATTTGGGGCTTGGGGGACAGGACCTATGAGGAGAGGCTCAAAGAGCTAAATATGTACACATTGGAAGAGAGAAGGGACCGGGGGGACATGATAGAGGTCTTCAGGTACATGAAGGAGGTAAATAGGGGAGGAGCAGTCAGGGTGCTTCGGAGGAAGGAGGAGGGGGCCACTAGAGGGCATGGGTGGAAGCTGGAGGGGGGAAGATTCAGGGGAGAAAGGAGGAGGTGCTACTTCACTGAGAGGGTGGTAGAGCCATGGAATGTGCTGCCTAGGGGGCTGGTGGAGGGGTTCAAGAGTGGGTGGGAAAGGTACAGGGGAAGGGTTCTGGAAGCAAAATCCAATGCAGCGAGAATATCCGGAAATGGGAAGGGAGAAGCCAGAGAAGGCGAGGGGGGCAGCAAGGTCAGCTCCCAGGGTGGGGGCTGACCAAACGAGCAGACACGAAAGACCATTAGACCTATTTTGCTGGCATTTTAGTATGTTAGTAATTACTCACGAGGCCAACCTTTAAATCCTTTGAGCAAATAAAACAAGAATATAAGCTTAGGCAAAGTGACTTTTACAGATTCCTATGTAACCCCTCACCCCTGCCTTTTTAGCAAAATGACAGGTGGCATGCTGTTGAAGCTAACAGCAGTACCTGGTGGGGACCTGGGTTTGGGGAGGATGAGGTTACTCGGCACAGGGGACCTAGGTTTGGCTACTCTGAACAGGGGCACCCAAGTAAATCCGAACACAGGAAGCAATAACTGTAATGTCCAGAACCAGGAATGGGATTCTTCAGTGTGGCTTTTATTCACACCCAAGCTGAACAAACAAAGCATAGACGGACCCCCACAGGGCTACATTTCCTGGTAATACAGATTAGAGACTACAGAACACTTTATCACTATTTCCAGCCCTCAGGCTCTAAACCCACCAGGCACACAGCCCAGACTTGCACGCAGCTTTAGGTACACAGCCCAACTTGTACACTACTTGGGTTTTCCCCACTGGCCCGGCTCCCCCGGCGGCCACTTGATCCTCGGTCCATTTGAGGAATGAATCAATTATCCTGTTGTGGCTCCCCAAACCACACTAGAGTCTTCGACTCCTAGAGAAAATTTTCCTTACAATCCCACTTCTGGGTACTTCCCTCATCACTGGCCAAGTGCCTGAGGCAAAGTAGAAATCCACAGAAGAAATCCGTAGAGGTGGACCTGGTCACTAAAGATGGGGGGGCCACCCACCTCCAGTTGCCACAGCCCATACCCGGCCATTTCTCTGGAAACTGAACAATTCCTTTACTGAACTTTCAAATGTAGATTCTGGGTAGACGTCTGTCACATCTCCTCTACATATTATTTGCATCCCAACAAACTCTGGACTTGAACCTACTTTTACTTTGCTTAGCCCATTACTCTAGGCTTCCCAATATTTAGTAGTTCAATCCCCACATTGTCACACAAGTCCCAGGGTGAAAAACATGGGCCCTTTTAGCAAGAGCAGACACTCACCCTCACGTTGCAGGTGCCCCACAGGTGACTCACAAATCTTCTTGTTCTCCCAAATAAACACTGGAACACATAGGCAGCTTTTCCTTCACAAGCAGAACTGGGGGGTTGCTCCAGGAATCTGCAGGGAGACCTTTTCCTGCCCCCATGGGAGGGGCACTGAGACCTGAAAACAGCGGTCTCCACCACTTCAGTTATCTTTTGTGTCTCTCCTTAAGGTGGAGACACACACCCTATTTACTTAAAAGTAGCCCTCTGTCAGGGCTGAGGCTCCTAGAGCCTTCACTGAGCTGCTTTCTCAGCAAGCTCCCAACTTCACATACACTCACTGAAGACTGACTGAAGACTGACTTCAAAATCTCCCAGTGTTCTAACTAGGGTTGTCAGAACCCTCTGAAGTTCTGGGTTCTAGTTCTAGTCTAGAACTTTTGAAAAAGTTCTAGTGTTCTAATCTTTTTTAGAACTTTTTAGAACTCGAACCCTATTTTTTTATTGTGCTGCCAGTAACAAAGATAGTAATAAAATACATGTAAAGGAAAAACTGTTCAAAATAAGGGGGAGAGAAATTATCTTGTGTGACATTGATAGGAATACAACTAGGTTTATCTATAGTTTCTTCTGTTTGCTAAAGTCAGCAACTAATACGTAACAGCCCACCCACCCACCCATATGTTAAAGTTTTCCTGCTGCAGCTGCATCTAGTTCCTTAGTGAAAGAAAGAGGCACATTAGCCATTTATGTACTCAGCTATATATACTCATCGTCATGAATTAGGAGAAAAATAACTGATATTACCTAATTTCAGCTATTTGCTGCTTTCTGTTTTAAATGAGTGAATCAAAAGTTGCTATGTTTAAAAGAAAGCTTTTATAACAAAGTCAAGCCAAGTACTACAGCAGCAACATGTGGAACTGTTACAAAACATATTATGTCATAACATATTCAGTCAAGACATTGGAATAAAAAAATATTTGCAGAAACCACAAGAAGGCTGCCCAATCCTAAGTTGTGCCTGTGTGAAAGCTGAGCACCAGAACAAAAGACACAGCACCAACACTTCAAAAAATATACTGTAGTATGCGTTTTAACTGATAGCATCACAGTACAGAAAGCATCATGCAGGACAAAACAGTTTAAACAGACAAAGGTCCTTTTTGTCTGTTTAAACTGTTTATCCTACATGTGATATAATGCTATCGATAAGCCAACTGTATTACAAATGACACTAATATATAAAAAATATACCAGTCATTGTTGCTGGCAAAATGAACAATTTTCTAAGGTAATGCATACATATACCAACATTTTGTTGGCAAATTGAGTAATATATACAAAATTCTAAGATGATGCATTTTTGCAGCTGATACTTCAATAAAATCTGTATTTCAGTCACATAAATAAAACAGTGGTTTCCTCACCACATACTAATTTACTAAGGAACATTTATGTAGCTGCAGCAGTTGGCATGTGATGTTTAAGGGACAACGTCTGTCAACCCCATTATGTATCAAATTATCACTACTTATAAAGCAAAAACACTATGATACGTCACATTCTGTGAAAACTGCTGATGCAGATTTTCTTTTATTTCTGATTCCTTTATTCTTTTTAAAGGGACAGGACAATTGTGCTAGGTGGCAGCAGTTTGCAATGTATTTAATAAGAATATATATTATGTGTACAGTAGGTTAGGTCTGTCATCATTTTTCCTCACCATCCCCAGCTGATCACGAATCTGTAAATGAAAGAACTAAAACAACACCCACCTTTCACCCCATCACCCATTCCACTTTCTTCCACCACCCTCATCTGTGCAGTAGCACCCATGCTACCACCCATGTTAAAACCAACCCCAACCCTCACCCATGTACTAGCATCCATTTTTCGTTTATGGCTAACATTTCTGTAATTGAAAAAATAATAAACAGCTACCAATTAGAACTCATTGTTTTGTCCTCTTTAAAATTGAAAAATAGACCGTCTCTGTCCCAGCCCATGCTGATGCACCACAAAGTCACAGAAGGTAAATCCAAAAATATATGTTTGCACTTTAACTATAAATAATATGATACAGAAAGGATTGACATGACAGTGTCCCTTTTATACCAAATTTGGGCCTGTTCCACTGATGTTAAAATTGCCCTGTATATAAAACTTGTTGACTTTAGTTTAGACCCTAGCTACAAAGCAGTTTGCCATGAAATGGTGAAAGTTTTAGAGAGTATATAGTCCAAGGTAGTAGATCGAGAAAGGAGAGAGCGACAACCAAAGTCATCACAGTCTGTAAAGTTTCCTTTTGGTGCAGAGAGACTCCGTCCACACAGTATTTTACCAGCCACCACCATCTGAGTTGTCATCATCACCATCAACATCCAACATCAATCACTTCAGGATCAGTTTGTATACTCTTGTAGGGATACGAAAATCTTGACTTATTAACTTTAATAAAAGTTAATGTGTACATTTTCTGGCAGCAACCTATTTCTGGTGTCTGTCACAATATTGCCAGCTGTACTAAACATGCGTTCTGAAGAAGACGACAACCAAGATATTTACAGGCTTCATCATACAGCTCTGTCCAAATTGACTTTTTGATCTCCAGTATTCAAAGGGCATGCATCAATAGGAATAGGCAGTTCTTGCAGGTAACTGTCTACCATGTTGGACAGAGACCGCTCAGAAGAGGAATCAGCAGAAGCAGCTGGTATGGCAGCAATTTGGGAAAGGTTTTGCCACAGATTTAGCTTGCTACTAAGGGCTGAAGAAGTGGCAGTTGTGGAACAACTACTGTTAATGTTTGGTGACTTTTCCAGTTCTGTATCCCTTTGTGAAGATGAACCTGCATGTTGTGGTGATGACAACCTGATGGTACTGTGCGTGTCTGTGTTTGACTCCTGTGAGTGCTGCAGCTCATCTAGCAACATACATTGTACTGCTCTATATCATCTGTTTTTGGAAGATGTATAGCCTTGAACCTGGGATCTAAGAGAGTTGCAAGGATGTAGTGTCTTGATTTCGTCATTGCAACTAATTTGTCATTGGTTTTGAGCGGCTCATTCTCTTCTGAGATTCCCATGATATAGGCGACATGTTGTCTCGCTTCAGATCTGTCTTTTCTATTTGTAGATTTAGAACACTAAGATGATGTGAAATGAGCATTATGAGTGGGATAACCTGACTCACAGATGCACCTTCAGAAGACATGTCCCTTGTAGCTGTCTCAAAGGAGCTAGGATACAGCACACTGTCTCCATTAATTTCCACTGCAGCACAGACAGCATAATGCCATCTCCAATAATGTAACTGGAGCAGTACTCATGTACAGCTTGCTTTTTGCTCCAAGAGGCGCTGCAGCATATAAAGCATTGAGTTCCAACAGTGGAAACATTTTGAATCAGCTTTGCTGGGGCAGCTTGTGTGTTTTGCAGTTCAGACAATGTCCGTATAGCCTTGGTTGAATGTGAAAAGTGAGTCTCATTTTTGCAAACAGCAATCATATCATCCACTTGTGTTTAGATTGCTGAGAAATCCCGTGACAATTAAGTGTAAATGTGCAAAGCAAGAAGCATGCAGAAATCCTCCATCCTGTATTGCTTTTAAGATGTTGGCTCCATTGTCACTTACTATGAATCCACATTTTAGACCGTGAGAATAAACCCATTAGTCAAGGAGGTCATTTAGTTCCTGCAAGATGTTTGCAGCAGTATGACTTGCCCAAACTTCTTTATATGCAGCAGCGCCATCTTTTGGGTGTCTTTGTTTTTGAAGAAGCACAAGAAACGTGACCCAATGAGTGGTAAGGACATGTAATCTATGTTTTGAGTGCTGGTCCACATATCTGTTGTGACATGAATAACCCCACCCTCTGCAGTTTTAAGTGCAAGCATCACTGTCACTTTTAAAGCCTGATAAATGTTTGGTATTTCAACATAGGAAAAGTACCTTCGATGAGGAACATTGTAACGAGGCTCTGCTAATGTCATGAGCTCCCTAAAATCCTCATGATCTACCAAAGAGTATGGGAGAAGGGCTCCGGCTAACAGTTCACCAATTCGGTGATTAAGATGAAGGGTCTTTGGATGATTTCTAGTAAAGGTATTCTTCCTTTCAAATGCCTGAGACAGTGTTAGCTGTTTGCAACATGTCCCTGCTGGTTTATTATACACCGTGCTTCGATGGGCAGATGGACGCGGAGATGGTGGACTAGGACTTATACATTCAGTGCCATCACTGGATGTGCAACTAGTACTAATGGTGCTGGCATTGGTGGTAACAGTGATCCTAGGGCTGGCAGTGGTTCTGCCTGCATCAAGTTCAGACAATTCAGTATCCATTTCAGATTCCTGATCCTGACCCTTCTCACGTGCGGTCTGGAAGATGGAGGACATGGGTTTGGTTTTGGATGATCAAGCAAAACCGAATGCTTTTCAGATGGCGTTTAAGAGCTGTAGTGCCAAGGCATGACACAACTTTACCACGGCTTACACTCTGTTTACACAGGGAACAAATTGCTCTGCATGGATCAGTTTTACTGACTGAGAAATAATTCACACCTCAGATGTGACAGATTTTGTTCGAGTGCTAGGAAGATAGCTAAAGACTGTTTGTGTCTTTTCACCTGTCCTAACAGAACCTGGGACATGCTCCTTGGTGCTAGAAGAGTGGACAGAAGACTCTGATGGATTTTCATTGCTGGCCAACACAGAAGTGGTGGATTCAATGGATATGTCCTTTCATTGCCAACAGTGCTGGATGTATTTGCAAGTGCACTACCTGATTCATTGTCAGCAGACTTGCTCATTTCACTTTGTTGAGAAGTAATGATTTGTCACGAGACACAACAGTGTGGGACTGAGACAAAGAGCTACTGTCTGAGTCGAGAGGGACTCACTGTCACTTGCATTATTGCTGCTAGTCACAGGGATCTTAACAGCATGAATGGCATACCTTATGGTGCCTCTCCGTGTGACCCCAGCAGCTGTACAGGTTTTCTTAAAGGTCCCCTTTACCACACTTCACTGTTGCTCTTTTGCTGTTTGTTGAATTTTTATCACGTGAAACATTTTGGTTATTTCTGTTAGCACCAGCAGGATTACCACTACCACCAACACCTGCTCCAACACCAGCACTAAATGCTTCATCTATGTTGGTGTCAGCCATAACAGACAGTAAGTACCAGTACTACCAGTCCAGTATACTGCAGTGAACACACCAACACCCAAACAATTCCTGTGTAACAAAGCAATGTGATCTGTAATCGCTGGCTACAACTCCAAAATTTTATTTTGGTTGTGTGACACTGTGATACGTGGACTGAAAGTAATTGAAGAATATGACAGTTTGCAACTAAAGGATCCCAGGTTCAAGGCTTACAGAATGATTGGGCTGCTGGGCATAGGCATACACATAGCAATCAAAGGGCACACAGCAGCAGGGTGATGGGCTGACCACAGGAGATGGAGTCGTCACATAACCCAGGGAATGAGAATTATATTTCTACGTTTCTGTCATGTAGGTTAATGCCACCACACAACTGGCCACTGGGCTTCTCTCGTAACACACACACACTGGGTAGGGTACAGTGCAGTCAAAGGGCACACAGCAGCAGGGTGATGGGCTGACCGACCACAGGAGACGGAGTCACATACGCAAACCAGGGAATGAGAATTATATTTCTATGTTTCTGTCAAGCAAGGCTAATGCCACACACACACACACTAGGGTTCAGAAAGATTTATTTGCCTTTTTTTGCGCCCCTACGTTTCTGTCATGTAAGGTTAATGCCACCACACAACTGGCCACTGGGCTTCTCTCAGTAACACACACACTGGGTAGGGTACAGTGCAGTCAAAGGCACACAGCAGCAGGGTGATGGGCTGACTGACCACAGGAGCGGAGTCACATCACAAACCAGGGAATGAGAATTATATTTCACTGTTTCTGTCATGTAAGGTTAATGCCACCACACAACTGGCCACTGGGCTTCTCTCGTAACACACACACTGGGTAGGGTACAGTGCAGTCAAGGCACACAGCAGCAGGGTGATGGGCTGACCGACCACAGGAGCGAGTCACATCATAAACCAGGGAATGAGAATTATATTTCTACGTTTCTGTCATGTAAGGTTAATGCCACACACACACACTAGGGTTCAGAAAGATTTATTTGCCTTTTTTTGCCCCCCTACGTTTCTGTCATGTAAGGTTAATGCCACCACACAACTGGCCACTGGGCTTCTCTCTGTAACACACACTGGGTAGGGTACAGTATGCACACACTGGGCTTCTCTCTGTGACACACACACACACACACTAGGGTTCAGAAACTTCAGAAAGATTTATTTGCCTTTTTTTGGCCCCCTACGTTTCTGTCATGTAAGGTTAATGCCACCACACAACTGGCCACTGGGCTTCTCTCTGTAACACACACTGGGTAGGGTACAGTACACACACACTGGGCTTCTCTCTGTGACACACACACACACTAGGGTTCAGAAAGATTTATTTGCCTTTTTTTGCCCCCCTATGTTTCTGTCATGTAAGGTTAATGCCACCACACAACTGGCCACTGGGCTTCTCTCTGTAACACACACACTGGGTAGGGTACAGTGCAGTCAAAAGCACACAGCAGCAGGGTGATGGGCTGACTGACCACAGGAGGCAGTCACATCATAAACCAGGGAATGAGAATTATATTTCTACGTTTCTGTCATGTAAGGTTAATGCCACCACACAACTGGCCACTGGGCTTCTCTCTGTAACACACACACACTGGGTAGGGTACAGTACAGTGCAGTCAAGGGGCACACACTGGTCTTCTCTCTGTGACACACACACTAGGGTTCAGACTTATTTAGATTTATCAGATTTATTTGCCTTTTTTTTGGCCCCCTTGTATGCTTGTTGCTGGCAGCTGCTGAGTGTGCAGTGTGCTGCAGTTTCAAATAATCACACTTCACAAAGGTTCTTTTCTCTCCGAGTCCTCCTCCAGTCCTCCTCCTGATATTGGTCTCTCATCAATCCCTCCCTATTCCCCCCACTCCCCAATCTTGATTAATCCCTCAGAGTCGATTCCCACCTTCTGTCCTGAACCGACCCTAGTACTCCCTCCCGTCTCCCAGTCCCCCGATTTTTAGCTTTTTCTTGTTCTCGCGGTCTCACAGGAGAAGAAGTGGCCACTAGCCACGACTGCTGGACAAAAGTAGCGGACCAGCTAACTGCTTTGCTACAGTTTAGTGGGCTGCTGGTGCTGCCTGCTGCTGCTGCCTCTCTCTCGATGATCCTCAGTCAAATGCGCTCCTCCTCGTGGCGCATCTCTTTAATACCCCCACAGATCCAGGGCTCGCGTTGCTCGACCCCACGTCGTCTCGCGGTGATTCGAACCCTTTTGCGAACCGTTCAGTGTTCGAGTTCTAAGTTAGAACTCGAACACCAGGGTTCGAGGAGGGTTCGAATCTTTACCGAACTAGTTCTGACAACCCTAGTTCTAACCAACTCCCTTTGCTGCAGATTCCAGTGAGGCTCATGCAGCTGCGATAGTTCTATTGGTGATGTCATCCCTCAGTCTCAGCTGAGACTGAGAACAGAGTGAGACAGTGTGAAACCCATTTAACTGGAGTTTCACAAGCTGCCTTCCCTGCCTAGCACTAGGTCTTACTGGGATTCTAGTAACCCCGGGTAACAAGGGGGTTACACCTACAATTGCATCATTTCTATGACAGCCTTCCCCTCGATGTCCGACGCCCAGAAACACACCCTCTTATTCTAACAAACCTCATCTCGGTCATACGCACTAGGAATTTAGATCACTTGAATTCTGTCTTCTACAGAGCCTTAACTGGCTCTACTTGCAATTCAAGTGAATATGTACTCTCCAGATGGAAATCCCCCAAATCACAAATTTGCATCAACGGCATGAGTTTTCTTGGTAGCAACAAATCTGATATTTCTGTACTCCTGCAGTTACTGCCCATTATCACACTACAAGAGATGCTTCATGTTGGAGGCAGTGTGGCAATAATGATGCCCATCATACTCACATATTCTGGTCCTGCCCTAAGCTGTGCCCCTTTTTTCGGTCCCTCCAGAGGGAACTTGAAGAGTTGTACTGCAGGCCGTACCACTAACCGCAGAATTGTTTTTGTTCTGCATAATGCCACATGGTTTTTGAAATGCAAATACACAATAACCACTGGGCATTCTGTTACTGGTGGACAAAAAAGCGGTCACCGAGACCTGGCTCACACACTGTGTTCCCACCCTGACTGGCTGGAGGGCCATAGTAAACCAGCTACAAAACGGAAAGAATAACCCATATGCTTAATGACACATCATTAGAACTGTGCTCATCTAGGTGTAATGGGTGGATCACACATGTGATGCTCAAAGACCTGAAGTTTGTTCCTTAGGGGATTGGGACAATCAACCAGAGTTTGCCCTGTTTACGATCTAGAAAGCTCTCCTTAAGAATTCTCAATTACTTGAATGAGGTACAACTCATTCAGAGGTAACTCACACCCCCAACAGCCATGCTGGGACTTGAGCTGGGCCTCGTCTGAGTGTGGCAATCTTCCCTCTGTGTCCCCCCCCCCCCCCCGGTGCCCGCTGTGCACAAATTATCAGTGGAGTAGGAAGTTTCTTGGGACATAGAGACCTTTGTGTTAATTCTTACAGCATAGTAATGATGTATTCCTCCCCTCCATGCTGTAACTAAGGAGAGGGTGGTACTACATGCACTGTGTCCCATTGGCCTGACCTGTAAAGTATTCCATACAACAAGATGTAATTGCACTATGCTACCTGTACTCCTATAACTGTGCTCTGTGGTTGTTGCTGACTATGAAAAGTTAAATGAAGATTATATTTACAAAAAAAAAAAAAAACAAGGCAGAGAGAGCAGCTGATTTGGAGGACCTGATGACGTTATCGATCATGCAACCAAGTGCAAATAGGTAACAAGAAGGAGGGGGATAGCCAGCCTAGTTTAGTGTTTAGGGTGCAGTGGTGTCTTAACCTGGAAGTGGAAAGGGCAAACTGGCATATGTTATGGTAGGAGACATTCCATTTGTCTAGACTGGAAGCACTGGTCAGATAGTAAGGGGTGAGGCCATATAGAGGGCCGGGTAGCAGGATTCTCCAGGCAATTGCAAGCCTGGCAGCAGGGGTTAGGGTATATTTTATTTTACAGGCCAACCAGCAGTAGTGAATGAAAGGCCACCCACCTGTCGTGCACAGCTTATCTCCTCCCCCTCCACCTGCACATTTCTTACCTGCAAAATACATATTGCAACCCCTAGGTGGCACTATCCTATGGGCTACTGTGTGGTTATGCACAGGTTAAGGGGTCTGAGTTCTGTGAACGGGTGCCTCCACCTGGAGGAGTGGTATTGGGGTAGCTTAGCTGCTTTGGTATAGCCCTCCAGGATGCTATAACCACCCACCAACCCTTCTAGTGGCCTAAACAGTAATACCATAGAACATTCACAATCACTGAATAACAGTAATAATATGCTCACACCCCTTGCACTTACCAACAGGGCTGCAACTGCCCTGGAAACCCCCTGGAAAATAAGGTCAGCAATGCAACAGTACAATATCACCACTGTAACCCAACTAATAATATGCGCACTAGCCAGGTTACACATTACAACAAGATAATCTGGTTTATTCAGGGGGAATGAAGAAGGGAGGGGCGCGAATCTAAGAGAATGATTGACACTATGATTTAGTTTAGGTTGGTTCAGCATGCACTGTGAATCCTTTTGGAACAGTCCCGCAAACCTCGGTACCCAGTGTGTTATGCAGGCTAGCCTGAAGCGTTGCCCAGGGTGGCTGGCATTGCAGCTGTTGTTGGAGCCCTTAGGAAGGAAAACAGTTAACATGTGCACAACCCAAATAACTGTAATCCTGAACTGGATGGCTTAGTCCATTTGCAATAACCCAGAACAAAAACAATCAGATGGCACACAATGATTTGCAGCTGTTTTGCAGGGAGCTACCCTGATTTGTACTCACACTAGCCAGACCAGGGTGTAGGACAGGCAAGATGAAGACCTCATGGCATTGATCTGGCGGGCCAGGGGAAACAGGGCCTACACGGCTCAGCTCCTGGTGGTCACTACCTGTTTGATGGTGTTGAGCAGAGGGACGAATCCCCAAGCTGGTCTTTCGCTGAGATGATCTGTTTTTTTTTTAATCACAGCTGCTTTATCTCCTCTGCAGCATGACTGGCTTGGGGCATCCAGCTGCCGGCCCTGCCCACCCGGAGAGCTGGGTGGCTCATACTGCACCCAGGAGGGTCCGGGACGGACGTCATGCCATCCTGCTGGAGGGTCCCCTCTGCCACTCCCAGCCAGGACAGCACCGGATCTTCCCCGATGGGACTCCTTGCAAGTCCTCCGGGCAGCGCAGGGCACGGCCATCAAGCTGCACGGTCGAGCCTAGCCTTTTTTCCTCCAATTTTTCACCCTCAGGAATGTGGACGTGCAATGACGTCGGGCACTGCGTGCTGACGTCTGCCACACTCCCCCGCAACTGCCACCATGCTTGGTAGTACCTCCGGGCATCCCCAGAGGTCGCTGCCGCACAATTGTTGTTCCCTGACCCACCCCAGGACTAGGAGAGCAGTCAATGGATGCTCGATCCCAGTCCTCCCCAGCCAGTCCCCAGTGACCCGGGCTCGTTCCCGAAGCCGGGTCGCCGGTGTGACACAAGGTGTGGTGTCCAGCGCCTCAACCCTCAGCGCCACCGGGCCGGCTGCTGAGATGATCTCTGAACTGGGGGCAGCGGCTTAGGTCAAGATGGCCAGGCCCAAGCAGGATGGCCAGTTCTGAAAAGGTTCGTGATCGGTTGCTGGAACAGCCTCCAACTCATAGACTGTGCCAGGAAGACCGCTTTTCGGAGCAGGGTTATTGTAACTGTATGGTAACAGATGGAATCAGTAATGAAAAGATGGATAAATGTTAATTTTTCTAAATGAAAATTTAATTACAGGTTTAAAATCTTTTGCACTCCAGATGTTTTCTGGTGTGAATGTGGAGAGAGAGAGAGTGTGTGTGTGTGTGTGTGTGTGTGTGTGTGTGTGTGTGTGTGTGACTGGAAAGTGTATTGTAACAAAAGTTATTGCTGTTTAAAAGTTTTGCAACTTGGTGGGAGGTACATTAAGGGGTACCGGTATTTGTACAGCAATCTACCGCAAATGTGTATGTAAATGACCAATCATAATGCTTTGAGATGCCTTGAAAACCGTTTTCAGTGTTTTTCTAATGTGTTAGTGTGTTAAAAGTTTTAGAACCTCCTGGCACAGGTAAGATAGGTCATATTTGTTTTTTAGATAGTGTTAGATAAGTAGTGTTAGGGAGGGTCCCCCTTCAGGCTAAAATTCGGTGGGTACCTCTTCTGGCAGGCCGGAGAGATGCACATACCTGGTTTGTCGGCTGGGGCTCACTTGGGCCCTCTGTCATCATTACAGGAGGGAATGATTTCCTGGGTTTGGGAGAGTGTAAGCTCCTTTCCTTTGAGAGGGGCTTGTGCCCACCTTAGGAACCCCCTCCACTTTCCCTGGAGCTTTAGGTTCTTAGAGCTCTGGGGGAAGTAATTCATGCTGGCCACCACTTGGGGGCAGCAGGTAATTAGGGTATAAATAGTGGAGATCAGAGAAAGTTGGGGGGAGTCTTTGGTAAGAGGAGAAGAGACTGGCAGGCACTGCAGCAGGGCAGTGTGGAGGGGGGGTCCTCCCCCTTCTGTTAGGCAGATGGGCCAGTTCAGCGGCTAAGCGCTCCAGTTCCTGGGTCAGGGCTTCCAAAGGTGGTGGTAGGTAAACACAGCTGTGGTTGTTTTGGGGTCCCAGGTTCCTGAGGTGCTGGGGTGGAGACCAATCTCAGGTAGAGTAGAGTAGAGTAGGCCCCTGGGGACAGCTATGGGACTTAGGTCAGTGGTCTAGCTCCCTGACCAATGAGGGCTGCAGAAGTAGTGGCAGTACTTCTGCAGAGGAAGTGGGCTGGTGGTGGCAGCCTCCTCCTTTCCCAGTGTCAGAGTGGCTCAGGTGTAAATGAAGGGGCTGGGGGAGCCTTTGCCAGATTTGGGGGTCTGTTTGGAGGGACAGGCCCAGGGCACCGGATGAATTTGCCCAGTTGGGTTCTCCAGGGTATGGAGGCCCTTTAGGCTCACTGTGCCAGTTAGCTCTTAGCGAGCACAGGTGGATTTGTGAGGGAGATGTAGCTGTGTGGCTGGCGGAACTACCCATGTTAATGGGAGGCCTTGCAGTAGCAGCCAGAAGTCCAAGAAGCTACAGAGGTTCAGAGTGGGCCTGAGTGAGTGGTGCAGGCAGGACCAGGACTATGGGCTTTCAGGATGGGTGAGAGATATAGTAGCAGCTATGGTATTAGCAGGCTACACCATCCATGTCCCTTGGGCTGGAAAAGAGAGCCAGGGAACAGGTTAGGAGAAGCTTTTTGCTTCCCCAGACAGAGAGTGAGGGAGTGCCTCACTGGGCAAAGTAGGGCCCAAAAGAGAATAATGTGAAACTTTAAGGCAGGTACATACCGGTGCCAGAGGGATCTTTAGTTTGGGAGCTTCACAGTTCAGGTTAATCATCAGAATCTTTGTTCCTGGTCACATGAATTGCCACAGATTTGTGCTGTAAGAAATCTTTCTTTGCCTAGACATTGTCTGCAAGTAGGCCACTCTCCTAAGGGAACTTGTTTAAAGTTTGGCCCCATGGAGCTGTATTTTATTTATAAGCAATGGTGACCTCTGAGCCCTACTAAACATTTGGGGCTCAGATGAATAAAATTGACTGTTTGGGGAAAGAAATCTGGAGTCTAAATTTGATTTGTGGTTAAAGATGCTAATGAAATAATAATCCTTAAGTTTTAAAAACCCTTATGAGTTTGTTTCCAGAGGTTCTTTGCATTAAAGATCCTCCATTCCTCTCGCTCCTGGGGCTAATGGGGGCCAAGAGGCTGAAGCAAGGAGAAGATTTGGAACAGCGGCCCCCCTTCGGGGTTTCTGAGGGTGTTCGAGCCATTGCAGTCCAGAGAAGCCTTGGGACCAGGTGAACTGAAGACACCCCAAGGTAGGCTGCATTTATTCCATAAATATTTGTTGAGAAAGTTGGGTGAGATTTCTGTGCTGTGGTCCCCTTTCCCCTGGAACAGCAATACCACTAGACGTTATGGGGAAGGGGGGTGCTACAGTTATATCAAGCCTGTACCCTGGCCGATGCTCAGGGTTATCCACTGTTAAACCAGCCCCTGACTGAGTAGTAGTGGTGCCTGCCACAGGCAGAGAATGCAGCAACTTCCTCCAGTTGTGTAGGAAGAGCTCCTCCCTACTTTTGAGGACATACATTAACTGCTCCAAAGACAATGCCCGACGTACCAAGGCTGTCCATTGCATTACACTATGGGATACACAGGAGACTCACGTGTTCTTGATACATTTACATACCAATGTTAAGAATATCCTGACCCCACTTGGATATGGATCCCAACCCTCCACCCTAATGTTCTCCACTCCAAATAATGAGAAGAGAGAGAATCTCACAGGTCTGGCAAATATACATGTCGGTTTCTGTGCCACTGACCACCAGAAAGGAGCCAGAGAGCTGCACTCCCAGAAATAGTGGAGGTAAAAACTTAAGATCACCTGTCAATGGCCACACATTGGTGAGATAGGTTAAACCTATGCACTACACTTAGTGGGCAGTGCAGTCTATGAAGGAACTTAAATTGGGAGTCCTTGTACCTGTTGCAGAGTAGCAAGCCCATATGCAGCTAAAGTGCTGTGCCTCAGTTTCCCTCAGTTATGACCGTCCCCAAGTCCCTCTTCCATTGTGCCCTCACTTTGAGGGATAAGTCCATCAGAAAAGCCTATCCTGAGGCCGGCCTGCCGGCGCAGCGGTTGGATTTCCGCTTGTGACGCCAGTGACCCAGGTTCGGGAATGGACTCAGGTTGCTGGAGAGCCAGCCGGGGGAGAAGGAAATGGCGGCTGGCTGCGCCTTCTCGGGAGGGTGAATGCGTGGATGGTGCCTGCTGGCTCCTGGGGAGGCTGGAATGCGGCAGGACATCAGCCACAGTACACTGAGGGGGTAGCGGACATCGATGTATGCCCTGGGCGTTAGTGGCAAGGTCGCTTCCAGGGGAGCAAAGTGGAAAAATGGTGCCATGCCCGATCGGGTGGCGGCCCTCCAGAACCCTCACCACTGGGCTCCCGGACCTCCATACGTCCAGCAGCACCCAGGATCGTTGGTTGGCTGCCAGGGCCGTTCTCCTACAGTGGAGACCCTTGATGAAAGGATACACAGGTTACTTGGAGTTGGCTGCGATATGAGGCGGTAGGGGTCGGAGAGTAGTCGTGGTGCGGAGTTCGTGTGAGGGCCCAAAGGAGAGACCGTCCGGGTGTGGGGAAGGAGCATAAAAAAAAAAGCCTATCCTGTCTGCCTGGCTTTGCCACCAGGCCCTTTGGTGCCACTCTGCAACTGAAAGTAACCTACTGCAGTGAATACAGAGAGGTCTGGTTCACCGAGTCCCTGTTCAGACTCCTAAGAAAGGCTCTGGCCTGAAAGTATCTATATCTGTGGGAAGCAGGGATCTCCAAATGTTCTTGCAAATCTGCAAAGGATCATAGTCCTCCACCAGAGTACAGATCCCTCACACATCGCACCCCTTTCTTCTCCACTCCCAAAATTCCATGTTCTTCAGCCCTGGCAAGAACTGGGGGTTACCAGCAGTCCTCCATCACCTTGCTTCTTCTTCTTCTTCTGACCTCCCCCCAGGCCTCCAGGGTCAGTTTAGCCATGGGATATATGCCCATTTACATTTCAGTACCAGATGCACAGAGACTCGTCCTGGTAATGCCTCCAGATCCAGCCAGCTGGCCACCTCCCCCCTATTCACTCAGTCCTGTATGTATCTCTACTGAATATCCAAATAGTACCCCATGATATCCAGGAATCCAAGTCCACCTCTCTCAGCTCCACCTTTGAGCCTCTGCAAGCTCATACTGGGCCTCTTGTCTTGTCAAATGAACCTGGAAAACCCCTTTTCTAACCTTTTAATATCCCTTTTTGTGGATCCAATTGATAACATCTGCATCACATACAAGGTCCAGGGCAGGGCGTTCCTTTTAAGAAGATCAATCCTTCCTAGCCATGAGATACGGAGTGTCCTCCACTGTTCTAATTCTGCCAAAACCATATTAAAAAGTGGTTTATAATTAAGGGTATATAATTAATGGGTCTTCCATTTTACTGAAGGAAAACTATGCCATAATTTGCCATAATAAAGGAGTGTTTATTACGGAAAACACGCGCACAGTTTTCCCTCAGTCTACCCATGCGCCCTCCACAGTTCTCCTGCCTGGACCACTGATCGCCTCCTGTTCCACAAGAGATGGAACAGCCACTGGAGACTCAGCGGAAAGTCACCACAAACAAAATAAAAAAAAAGTTTGCCTGCCAGCAGGAAAGAGTCATAGAACAGATTTAAATAAATAAAAATAAAAAAGTCCGTAGACCGCTCGCTCGAACCAAAGTGGGCCACAGTCACACAAGAGTCAGGGATGGTGTTTCAATTTTTATTTTATATAACTGCTGTGACCAAAAGGGAAGACCCAGCAATTATATAAAATAAAATATGGGGTGTTGTGTGTAAACTTGAAGTTTACACACACCCTCAGGCTTGGATGCTTTTCGGCACTAGACAGAGACTATCTAGACTTACATCCCCTCTACTCTTCTGTATCCTAAGTAACACCACCCTAGAAGATGTGCCCTCCTTTAGGTACCTAGGAGTCTGGCTTGACCGCCACCTCTCCTTCTCCACCCATGTGGACACCATCCTATCTAAACTGCGTCCCAAGCTCGGCGCCCTTTATCAAAACCGCGCTAGTCTCCCGCTTCCAGTGAGATGCGAAATAGTCCAGAAAATGATTCTCCCTTCCTTTGATTACTGTGATGTCATTTACAGCTCTGCCTCCAAGTCCACCTTATCCAAACTGGACCCTCTCTTCAATGCCTTCTGCTGCTTCGCTCTCGATGCACCCCCCCGCACACATCACTGCAAGCTCTACCATTCACTGGCCCTCCCATCTCTGAGCAACCGACACCTGCTTCACAGTGCTAAATTTGTTTCTAACTTCTGGCTCGGTTCCCTCCCACCCTACCTCGCTTCCTCCTATTTTCCCCACCTCCACCCGCCCATGCCCTCAGGTCTACTGATTCCAGGCTATTAGCTATCCCTCATCGTAGAACCTCCGCAGGCCAATCGGCCTTCTCTTACCACCTCCCTAAATTCTGGAATGATCTGCCGGCCCAAATCTGACATTCTTCCTCCAAACACTCTCTATCTTCTGCCCTCTCTAACTTCCTCGCACCCAACTGCACCTGCCCCTGATCCCCCCGCCTGTCTCTTTCCCCCACCCAATCCCCTCCTCCTCACGCACCTGACCAGCAGCTGAGCCGTTTTCCCTAATGACTGGCCTATAAACTTTCCCTAACAATCCTTGCACTTACCCGCTCTTGGCATACCCTGCTCCACCCCCTACTATTCCCATCAATATTTCCTCCCTAAGTCAATCCCTGCTCATTTCCCAGTGACTGACTCCCTTTTTCTGTCCCCTCCCCCTGGCCCCAGTCTCGTGCTCCCAGTTCGCACCGATAACCCGGTGCATTTTTCTCCCCATTCTCTAGATACAGGCACTTATGTAACCTTGTATAGTTAATGCTAATCAACAAGTCATGCCACACCCCATGTGGCACAAGTATGTAGCACTACTGCTTGTTTAGGTCTGGCTAGCTACATTCATCCATGTAACCACTGTTTTGTTTTGCTTGACTAATCTCAACCATTGTTTGTACTATGATTACTCCTCCCATGTACCTCACCCCTCAGGTTGCACCCCGAGACGAGCATTGTTTTGTTCAGTGTGCCTCTCCTGGTAAAACATTTTCAATAAATAAATAAATAAATAAATTATAAACCCCTCGAGCTTTGCTCTCAGGGTTTATGTAGCATCTAACCGCTCGAGTGTGTGTAAACTTCTCGTTACACACAACACTCTGTATTTTATTCTATTTATAATTTCCCTATATCTTTAACCACCTTAATACCCAAGTATGTAAGTGTCCTATCCACTGTCTTAAATCCCTATTTACCCTCCTTGCACTGAATGAAACCCTGCCCCATACTCAGCAACTCGGACTTGTAAAGGTTCAGGCGGTAGTCTGAAAACTTAGCAAAGACCTCCTTCACCTTCAACAAAGCCTAGATTGTAGTCTGTGGCTCTGGTACAAATAAAAGGAGGTCATCTGCATATAATGTGAGTTTGTGTTGATGGCTCGAGAGCTGGGTCACCCCTCTAATAGCCTTTTTCACCCATATGCGAATTGCCAGTGGCTCTATAACCAGAGCAAACAATAAGGGGGACAGGGTGTACTGCTGCCTCGTGCCTCACTCCAATATACATTCCTCCAACAAGCCTCCATTTACTAAGAATTGGACATGGGGATCCTGATACAATAGATGAACCACCCCTACATACTTCTAACCCAGCCCAAATCTCTCCAAAACCAAACATAAATACTTCTACTCAATACAATCGAAAGACTTTCTGGCATCCATGGAGAGCGCAAGTGCTGCCCAGTCACCGAGAACTCCAGTCGCCATATTGGCAACCTCTGATGTTGTGATAAGACCGTCATCCTTGGACAAACCTCGCCTAATTGATGTGCACTATATCAGGCAGGAGCTGCTCAAGGTGCAGCACCAAACCTTGGCTTGAAAGGTCTCCTGCAGCAAAGACATGTGCCCCCTTCTTCTTCAAGGCAGCCAAAATCGTCTTACATTTGATGGGGAGGAGAACCCATGGACATTCCAGGATAATTGAACTTCAAGCCCCATAATGCTGCCCATCAGTATTAGCTCCTGTTGGCATTCTTCTCCCCTTCCTTCCTCTACATCCAGCCAATTCTAAATACACCACCATCTGTAACTCACATGTACAAATCCCGCCGACTGCAATAAAAACACACCTGTCTACCACAGAACTCTGTGAATAAGAAAAGACACTCCATACATTTTTTTGCATAAATACCCCTGAAACTGTCAAATGAAAACTGTAACGAGGAAGTGGGACAAAATACACACAGAACATGGAAAAACATTGTCGCGGATCTATTTATTTACTTAGTTTTTCTTGACCAGGTAAGTGCACTAGACATTATACATTGTCTGTTTTCAGGCATGACCTGGAATGTTACAGAACTGTACGACAACATTAGAAAAACAAATCAGCAGAAAACAGTACAGATTACAGGAAGGATGGGGCACAAAGCATAACTAACATATTGAGCATTGTAAGATACAATGGGCAGGATTTTCGAATGGCGGTGCAGGGCATGCGTCCAGCCCTCCGCCACGAGACTTTGATTTTGGCTGTGCGCCGATTCCCTTTGCTGCAACTGCGCCTGATTTTTCCATTACTGGGTGCAATTGTGACAGTTTTGCTGCTTTCTGGCAGCTTACGCCACATATCTGGTGCAAGCCCCGGTTAATTGACCCCCTGGTGTGGTGCACACTAGACCATGAATTTGTGGTCTAAGAAGTGGCGCTGGGGGCAAGAGATGTAAAATCCCGAATGACAGTCAGTGAATACCACAAACCCTATACGCCATATGTTTGGTGCATAGGGGGTATGCGGCATTATTGTGGCATTTGAAAATCCGACCCAGTGACTACAAATAACACTCATGAAACAATTTTGAGAGAACTAGTGAATATAATTGTTCAGCCTGGAGGTTTGGAGGTAGGGGACACATATTACAATGTAAAATACTAAAGGAGTTCAAAGCCAGTGTAAATAAAAGACTGTGGGAACAAACAAGACAAAGAACAATGGGAGTCAGTTGCAACAGAAGATGTTAGAGAGTTGCTTAAGAATTTGTAAAGTGCTTTTTTGAAACAGTAGCGGGACTGAGTGACTTAGAGGTGAGGAGGAAGGGCATTCCAAACTTTAAGAGTGAAAGTGTCAAAGACTTGCTCACAGATTTCGGTGAAGTGTCTAGGTACAACCAGGCATGATTAGCCACAGGAATGAAAGGGCTAGGACTGGTACCGGTGAGTTAACAAGGCAGCGAGGACTTCCGTAATGTCATGCCTATGGATGCTGCTTAACTCCTCAGCTCTGTCTCTACTGGGGCTAATCACTTGCCTAAACAGTGTTTTGATCAGCTATTTTTTGGGGAACATTCTGCAGAGGAAGGGCTAGTAGGGCTCTTCACTGGAGGATTCACCTGATGCTGATGAATTGGCAATGGAAAATGACAGCTCGCAACTCTCCTTGCATTGTGGCCATTTTAAATCTGGGGCCTCCTGGACCAAAGTTTTGCAAAAACAGATGGCCCTTATCCTCTCAGAGCTTCAAGATTTTCAAAAGAAAAGCAGACTGACCATGGCCATCCTACACACTGAAATAAAACTGGAGAAAAGATTGGACAACACGGAGGAACAAAGCACATTAGCAGACTCCAGGATAGACTTTTCTGAAAAGGCCATCATTCAGCTGCATCAGGTTATCCTTAATTTACAAATGCAAGCTGAGGACACCGAAGCCCGCAATTGCAGGAATAACCTGCAAATTTCAGGACTTCCAGAGGGCTCCGAGGGGGATGACCTGATTTCATTTTTACAATCCCTCTTTCATGCAGTTTTCGAGTTGCCAGCTTCCTGCACCTTGGAAATGGACTGCGCTCACCGAGCATTAGGACCTAGACCTTCAAAACTGAATGTCTGCCCCCACTCCATGGTGCTTTGCTTTCTTTGATTCCAAGAGAAAGAACTAGTTCTGCATAAAGCATGGCAGAAAGGCATCATTATGTATAAATCCCATCACTATTTCTTTGACAATGACTACCCTCCTACAATAGCAGCACACCAAAGAGCTCATGTGCCCTTGATGAAAACACTGTGGGAAGCAAAGCTTAAATTTCGAACTCCATACCCAGCCAAAATTATAATTAATTTTTCGAATGGGCCTTTAACCTTCGATTTGGCCGAGGAAGCAGCAACAGAGTGAGAAAAGAGGAAGTTTGACCTCCTGACACAGAGCCACCGATCTCAACAACAGTTGACTGTTGCAGCGAAACTTGCACAGAAGCTATGGCTGCAAGTGCCATTGAGGGAGCAGCACTGCCGAGAAGGAGAAGCCGCTATCCCAACAGATTGTGATAGACCTCAGAAATCAGAAACTCCCATTGTTTACTGACAACCATACTGTACAGTCTGCGGACTGATTGCACGCTACTCAGCATTACAAAGGTAAGTCTACAATTCTCCCTTCTTATGAATTGCCTTGATAATGGTTTCTTGATCCCCCTCATTCATTGTTACTGTATGCCATGCTAGTACCCCTCCTTCCAAAGGGGAGATGGACCGCGGTTGGCCCCTGGGCTGCCACCAAAATTAAAATTTTAAGTTATTCTCTCCACCTGAATTTCTTGGGACTGATATTGGGGAATGGGGGCCCTGGGGGAGCAATGATGCAGAAGGACCATGAGCAGTATGTCAGCCCTGTGCAAAGACCTGACATTGCCTGATTGCGGCAGAAACTCCACCAAGCAGTTATACTGACTTGTGGAGGGAGCAGGAGCTTCTAGGCCTGTAATGCTCAATGAATGTCCAAGGTGTGGACTCTTTTTTCTGTGGCCTGGGGGAGGACGATTGTCTGTTACACTGTAGGGCCCGGCTGCTGTCTATGGAAGACTGCTCCCACATAGTAGTGGTTCAGATAACACCCAGACTAAACACCAGGCACAGGACAGCCTTGAACCCTCAATGACTTGCAGACCTGCCATGCTCTGTGTAGCTCTGTTTCAACTCTACAATCAAGCTGGAGGGAAGATGGGACACCAATTGCGCTCTGGGGGACCTCAGGTTTCTCAGAACTAATTGCAATCACATCACGTTGGTGGTGGCCCGGGGAAGGGTGTGTGGTTGCTACCCCCAACAAGCTGGGGGGATGATGGATTGGGGGGATTGTGAGGCTGGGGGCAGATTGTTGGACTTCAGAGGAGGCTCCCCATTGCTCGGAGGGGAGTGTCGACAAACTACTAAAATAAGATGAGCGCATGATCACTACAGTCTGTGTCTAGTGTTGGTAATCAGTATCCTGTGATAACCTTGATTTTTTTCAACTCTGCATTTTACAGTTGATTATCCTGGGCTACTCAAGGTACTATATAGCACTGGGGTGAGGTCTGGTTTGGTGCTCCTGCAAATGCTTATTTTTAAGGAGCTTCACCTACACTGCAAACACAGACTATTTGCTATTAAACATTTGAAGCAGGCTGGTAGATCCTGGGTAAGTATGCAGGCTCTAGAATGAATATAACAAGCCTGATATTACAGTATAAGTAAGCATTACCTGTTAATAACCTCATTTTTCGAAAACACCATATTTTACAGTTGACTGTCCTAGGCTGTTAGACCTGCTGCATATTTCTGGGGTGGGTTCTGGCTTTTTCTTTTTCCCTTTCTTTTTCTCAGTCTGCAAGCATAGACTTCATACTACTAAACTACTGTCATAAAATAGTAGATACTGGCTTAGTATGCAAACACTAAGATGCACATAACAATATTTGTTCTTATAATGAAAGTTGTCATAACCTGCTGTTCCTTCGCTGTAAACCCAGCCCTCTTGCGTGCAAATTGGCCAAAGTATAATTTTACTACTCCGATCCCCACAGTGACTATAATTACTATGACAGTGTCAGCTGTTCTCTGTCTGCATTAAGGACATTATCTACTAGTAAAGATGAGGAAAGGAGTATAATTTCTGTAAGAAGTCTGCACTTACTAATATCTTGTTTTTAGGGATTGACTTATCGGATCTTACGCATAGTGCTAGGCTTTGTTGCCTAGACACACTAAGAGTCAACGGTTGCTAAGGGGGCATGAGAGACTCGAACCCTGTCACTTCCTAATTCATGTTCAATTGACTCATGCTATTTCAACACTAGCAGGGAAAGTTGATCATAGACTAGTTGGCCCTTGTTGCAGAATTACCCACTGATAGTAAGGAGCTCCTCCTTAACCTTTAAAACAGGCCTATATTAAGCTGACCCTACCTTTTTTATTATATGATTTCCTGCCTTTTACACTGATGGCTGTAGTTTAAAACTCTATTATCACACAGTCAGCCCAGGTGGAGCAAAGACATGATGCTTCACACCCCTATCCCCATACCCTGATGCGTTTACATCATCTGGCCCCAGTAGTGTGGCCACAATAGTCATGGTTTTAACCATGAGTCCCAGGGCTGCTTCTGGCCCTGATACTTTGGAAGTACCCAGTTTTCCTTGTTTCGCAATACGAGCTCAGTTGGCATTCCGCTGTGATAATTGTTTGCTATTGATAGATATTACCTTATTCCTAATGTTGTCTAGTTCTATTCCTAGCCCTAAATTACAAGTTAAAAGGTTTGTTGTACATAGTTTAAAGAAAGTCAGCAATTCCATATATATTGCAGGGTGTGATTCAGGGTACTGTGCGCAGTGGGCATGTGGTGGTAGTGTGGGGATTGGGTAGCTAATTCTATCCCCTCTCCTTGTTTGGAGATGATTATGGCTGCCAAAAATATGCAGTTATATTCACTAAATGTGAATGGATTAACTAACCCCATAAAACAATCGAGGATTTTGACATATCTAGGTCAGACCTAGTATATATCCAGGAAACTCCTCTAACTCAGAGCATGAAAAACTAGCTAAATTAGGTTTTTCTATTGTCTACTTTTCCTCCTTTGGGGGGGGGGGGTGAAAGAGGGACGTAACCATTTTAATTCCCCGCCAAACCCTGTTCCAGGAGTCCAGCATCGGGTTGGATCTAGAAGGTAGACTTATTGTTGTTCAGGGCCTGCTGTATAACACAGAAGTCATGCTAGCAAATATACACCTCCCCCCAGGGACTAATTCCCCAACCATTAAAATTCTTCTGGACAAAATCCTCACCCTGACTAAAGGTCTGTTGCTGCTGGCAGACAACCTGAATATCACCCCAAACCCAAGTCTGGACTCCACTAATGTAACCCCATCAAGGCAGCCAGCCCCACACAAAACTTTTAAACAGTTTGTACAGGAGGTTGGCTGGACAGATGCATGGCGATTTATTCACTCCAGAGCGAAAGGATATACTTACTATTCAGCTGTGTGCGGCGCTTATTCCTGTATTGATCACTGCTCTACACAAGCAGAGAACCTAATAACCCTAATCAGCTGCATCCTGGGGAATATTGCCCATTCTAACCATACCCCTGTGATTAGTTGCCTGGACCTAGGCCTGGAGCAACGTTCTACCCACTGGTGTTTAAACCCAGTTTATCTATGACGGCAGCCCTTCCGAGACTTTCTAACTAACACTACAGAGGAGATCCTTAGGGATAATTCTGACCCAGAAATCTCCTATTCCCTCCATTGGGACACCCTGAAAGTGGTTCTTAGAGGACAGCTAATTAAATACACTTCAGTTCAATCCAAATTAAGGAAAGAGCATCAAAGACTCTTGGAAGAAATACTCCATTTTTTTGCAGATGGCACATCAACAGGGGGACCAGTCCATACTCCCAACAGCTTTAGCAGGTCAAAGTGGACCTAGATGCCCCCATCTCCAGCAGACAGATATCTCTCTAACCTTCCTATGCCAGCGTTACTGCAAGGTAGAACTGAGAGCCACCCGCTTATTGGTCTATCGCCTCCTCAAACAGAGGTGCTCTTCCATGATAGCTTCAGTCAAACACCCCACAACAGGTGTCTGGCACACTAGGTTGAATGATATCACACAGGCCTTCTGTTCGTTTTACCAGTCCCTGTATATACCCATGCAAGAGGCAGACCCTGCAGATATAGTTACATTCCTGTCATCAATTACCTTACCTAAACTCTCAGAAGAACAGCAATAATGGCTCATTAGACAAATTCCGGCATCGGAGCTTGAGTTAGCCATCATCCACTCTAAAACCATGAAAGCGCCAGGCCTGGATGGTTATGGGGCGGAATTCTATACAGCTACCAAGGAGCAGTTTCGTCCTTTGCTTCTTCAGACCTTCAATGAAGTCATCTCTGGTGATCCCCCCCCCGTTTGGTCTTATGCGGTAATCTCCGTAATACTAAAACCGGATAAAAATCTCCAGGTGTGTAAATCATACTGTTCTATTTCACTTCTTAACACTGGTGAGAGTGTAGATAGGGTAATTGATGGCGGTGCTTGACCTGCCAGATGTGATGAGTGCTTGCGATGAGCCGGGAGAGTTGGTATCAACCTATAATAGGGTTGTTGCTGAAGCCCTCAACTCTGTCGTACCAGTCCATGTTTGACCCCTCACTTCACACCAGAGATCCCCTTAGTTTGATGGGACTCTCAGGGAGTTAAAGATGAGGGGTCAAAGGTTGGAGTAGTACTGCCGGAGATCCCAGTCTGATGGGGATAAGCTTATTTTGACGTCTCACTTTAGAGACCATCAATCAGCAACCTCCTGTAAGAAGGCAGAGTTTCTATCCAAGCAGATTGATGCAGCAGTCAACAGACCGGCTCAGCTCTTCTGGACTGTCAACAGACTACGTAATCTGGCCTGGCTTCAGTCCATTGGAGCTTTTTCACAATCTAAGTGTGACAAGTTTGCTCTGTTTTTTGCTGATAAGATTGCCTCTATCAGATCAAGGATCTAGTCGGCACCCTCTGTTGGGGCATTCAGTGATAAGCCAGGGGTCACGGGCATTCCGTCTCGTCTGATCTGACTTTGACCAGTTGATGGTAGTGGATGTCGTGAAGGTCATCCAGGAGTTGAGGCCTACCTACTGTAGTTTGGATCCGGGTCCAACGCGCCTTCTGGTAGAGTGCGTTGATTCCATTAGCCCGGTCCTGGCTGGGATAGTCCGGCATTCTTTAGTGAAAGAGGTCTTCCCTGAGCCCCTGAAGGAGGTGGTGGTGATGTGACCACTCCTGAAGAAATCGTCACTAGACCCGGACTGCCTAGCGAACTACAGACTTGTCTCTAACCTTCCCTTTGTTGGAAAAGTTATTAAGAAGATGGTGGCTCTTCAAATGGAGGCCCAGTTATCAACTCACGACATCTATGAACCTCTCCAGTCAGGTTTTAGGAAAAGGCACTGTACTGAGACTGCCCTGGTTCGGGTGCTTAATGATCTCCTGGTGGCGAGGGATGGAGGTAAGTGTTCCATTCTTGTCTTCCTTGATCTCTCGGCTGCATTTGGTACCGTGGACCATGGGGTGCTGTTGGAGCACCTCTAGGTTTGTTGTGGACTGCTGGTGCAGTCCTCAACTGGTTCCATGTGTTCCTCACTGGCAGGATGCAGAGGGTGGTACTGGGGACTTTTTCCTGTACCCCACTGCCTTTGCCATGTGGGGTCCTGCAGGACTCCATTCTGTCCCCCATGTTGTTTGTGGTGTGTATGCTACCACTAAGGAGCATTATAAGATGGTATGGGCTGAGTTTTCATTGCTATGCTGATGATACTCAGGTATACCTGTCTTTTGCACCCGAACAAGAGGATGCAGTCACAGGCAATGCAGTTATGGAACTCACCCCCAACTCACAAAAAAATTATGTCCACAAGGAAAGTTATGTGAATGACCTATCAGTTTATTCAGCAGGATGAGAAGCTTCTTACAGAAGAAGTGAAAAATGGACTGATGTTTCATCCATGATGGGCTTTGTCAAAGAGGATGCAGTCTCGGTTTTCAAGTCAGTGCTCTGCTGAAATCCAAGACTGGATGAGTGCCAACTGGTTGAAGTTAAATCCAGATAAGACAGAAATACTGGTGGTGGAATCTGGTCACTTGAGGTTCTGGCGTGCAACCTGGCTGAGTTTCCGGGCTTAGGCTCAGAGACTCTCAGCTGCTCACCTCTTTTTAAGGTGAAGAATCTTGGCGTTGTACTGGGCTATAGCCTAACATTTGAATCTCAGGTGTCGACTGTGGTGTAGAGTACTTTTTACCATCTTAGAAACATTGCCAGGATTAAACACCTGATTTCCCCGGGTGATCTGCCATCACTAGTATATGCTTTCGTGATAGAACGGCTTGATTACTGCAATGCCCTTACCTAGAGCTATCGGGTGTCTTGATCCTTGCCACCTACAGCTGGTGCAGAATGCGGCAGCCAGGTTGTTGACTGGCCTTTTGATGTCATGTCACATTACACCTGTGCTGCGCTCTCTGCACTGGCTTCCTGTTAGGTGGCAGATCACCTTCAAGGTCGGTTTGCTGACCTACAAAGCCCTGCATGGACTGGGGCCTGGTTACTCACAAGACCTCCTACAGCCTTACTGCCCATCTCGTCCCCTCCAATCAGCTGATGAGGGACTCCTGGTGATTCACAGGGTTTATTGAAGTCACCAGGTGCCCAGGGATTTTTGTTTCTGGCACCCACCCTGTGGAATTCACTACCGTGTTCGCTCAGAGAGGTCTCATTGGTTAATGCCTTCAAAAGGGAGCTAAAGACATTTTTATTTAGAGAAGCGTTTCCCTCCAGTTGATTTAAGCTAACTTAAATTAATTTAATACTGTATTTATGTCTTTTAATTGTTTACATAGAATGTGTTCACTTGTACAGCACCTTGAGTTGCAGTGAAATAGAGCGTTCTATTAAATAAATAAACTTAAATGTCTAATGTCTATTCTAACCCATCGGCTGGAAGAAATCTTACCAACCCTGACAGACCTAGATCAAACCAGCTTCGTACATCCGAGACCAACTACTGATGACATTCGATGTGCTATGCACTTGGTCCATGAAATGCAGTCCCATTGTTCCTCCTCCTCCGCCCTTCTCAGCTTATATGCTGAGAAGGTTTTTGGTAGAGTCTCCTGGCCTTTTCTCTATTCTACTCTGAAAAGAATGGGTTTCCCAATGCCACTTATCACAACTCTACAAAATATATATGTATTCCCAAGAGCATGTGTAAAAGTTTCTGGCCACCACTCCACCGACCTCCCTCTCTATAGAAGAATGAGGCAGGGATGCCCCCTAGCCCTGGTGTTGTTCGCCATCTATATAGAACTCCTGGTGCAGGCAAACAGGGAATTGCCACCTATAACTGGGATATCAATGGCAGGATAAGAACACCGAGTAGCCTTTTATGCTGACGATGTGCTACTATATTTAGACAACCCTAATGATTTGGTCCCCGCATTGTTTTGGATCTTGGAGTGGTTCAGCGCAGTCTGTGGATACAAAAGTAATATCACTAAAACTGATGCTGTTACCTTTCACTTCCAGCTGACTTCAGAATTCAGTAGCCAATTTCCATTTCACTGGGAGTTGGATAAGTTAACATACCTGGGAGCCTCCCTGGCCCGAGGTGCAGAGGAGGCCCTCACAAGTAATTACTCCCCCTTTTATGAACAAATACAACAGGATCTGACTAGGTGAAACCTCTACCGTTGAACTTGGTACACCAAATAGAGGTCATCAGAACGGTGACTCTGCCCATGCCCTATACCCATTACAAAATGTCCTTTTTTTCTTTACCCTTTCACATGTTCAAAACTTGGAATAAAACAATATCCAAGTTCATTTGGGCCAGACTGCACCCCAGGATAAAATTGTCAACCATATTCCTCTTGAAAAAGAGAGGTGGGCTTTCCCTTCCCAACCTCAAACTATACTATTGGGCATCTCACCTGGTGTTTATTTCACACTGGCAAATGGGGACCACACGAGCAAGGCAGAGAGAGGTTGAGGAGGCTATTCTCCCAAGTCCGGAATTCATTACAACCACCTTCCATCTTGATTCACTTCCTGGGTGTCACCCTGCCCTCAATCCATGGCTTTGACACCAACATCAAGCATGGACAGCTCTCCGCAAAGTGACGGACCTGGTCCCATTTTTTTTGGGGGGGGGGTTGCTATTCCTTTTCTCTCTGCAGACCCAGCCAGCTCTCTTCTCTCTCTCTTTCTGCCATCCCCCCCAGCATCATCACCCAAGCATCAGCCCCCTCCTCCCCTCAGGCCCCCACAACTTACCCTTCATGGCAGGGTGATGGGGAGTAACTCAACCCACCCGAATGGATCCAGCTCCGGGTAGGTGCCATCTCAGGGTGGCGCCTGTGGGGGATGATGTCATGCCACTCGGCCAGGGTCCAGTTTTCCACTTTTCCTTTGTAGAGGGGAAGCATGCAATGCTGACAATGGCAAGCAGCACGCGTGTCTGCATGCTGCGTGCTGGTCAACTGCTCCTCCTTCATGCCCAAGTGTGTGAGATTCAGCATGCCAATATCCAGCCTCCACTAGGTGTCAGGCAAATGCCAGTTCATAGTCCCCACCCTCACCTGGAAGAGGAGAGCTGTCCCCTGGACGCTTGATCCTCTCCCTCCCTCCATGGCCGACCCCCAGCGAACCGCTCACACGGGTCATCAGCATGCCAGGAGGTAAGGCATGATGCCTCAGCCCTCCACGCCACTGGGCTGGCATCTGGTCCCATTTTTGAGTTTACTTTGCCTAGTAGCACTTCTGGAACATTTTCAACCAGCCCAGATTAATTGTGCGTTCCATAGATGGGAGCACTCCTCATTATATTACCTGTTTCAGTTACTCATGGGGCCAACCTTTAAATCCTTTGGGCAAATAAAACAAGAACATAAGCTTAGGCAAAGTGACTTTTACAGATTCCTACAATTGCATCATTTCTATGACAGCCTTCCCCTCGATGTCCGACGCCCAGAAACGCACCTTCTTATTCTAACAAACCTCATCTCGGTAATACGCACTAGGAATTTAGATCACTCAATTTCTGTCTTCTACAGAGCCTTAACTGACTCTACTTGCAATTCAAGTGAATATGTATTCTCCAGATGGAAATCCCCCAAATCACAAATTTGTATCAATGGCATGAGTTTTCTTGGTAGCAACAAATCTGATATTTCTGTACTCCTGCAATTACTGCCCATTATCACACTACAAGAGATGCTTCATGTTGGAGGCAGTGTGGCAATAATGATGCCCGTCATACTCACATATTCTGGTCCTGCCCTAAGCTGTGCCCCTTTTTTCGGTTCCTCCAGAGGGAACTTGAAGAGTTATACTGTAGGCCGGTACCACTAACCGCAAAATTTTTTTTGTTCTGCATAATGCCACATGGTTTTTGAGATGCAAATACACAATTCTCACTGGGCATTCTGTTAGTGGTGGACAAAAAAGGGGATCACCGAGACCTGGCTCACACAATGTGTTCCCACCCTGACTGGCTGGAGGGCCATAATAAACCAGATATACAAAACGGAGCGAATAACCCATATGCTTAATGACACATCATTAGAACTGTGCTCATCTAGGTGTAATGGGTGGATCACACATGTGATGCTCAAGGACCTGAAGTTTGTTCCTTAGGGGACTGGGACAATCTAGCAGAGTTTGCCCTGTTTTCGATCTAGAAAGCTCCCCTTAAAAATTCTTAATTACTTGAATGAGGTACAGCTCATTCAGAAGTTACTCACGCCCCTGACGGCCATGCTGGGACTTGAGCTGGGCCTCGTCTGAGTGTGGCAATCTGCCCTCTGTGTCCCCCGTGCCCCGCTGAGCACAAATTATCAGTGGAGTAGGAAGGTTCTTGGGACATAGAGACCTTTGTGTTCATTCCTACAGCATATTAATTATGTATTCCTCCCTCCATGCTGTAACTAAGGAGAGGGTGGTACTACATGCACTGTGTCCCATTGGCCTGACCTGTAAAGTATTCCATACAACAAGACGTAATTGCACTATGCTACCTGTACTCCTATAACTGTGCTCTGTGGTTGTTGCTGACTATGAAAAGTTAAATAAAGATTATATTTACAAAAAAAAAAACAAGGCAGCGAGAGCAGCTGATTTGGAGGACCTGATGATGTTATCGATCATTCAGCCAAGTGCAAATATGTGACAAGATGGAGGGGATGGCCAGCCTAGTTTAGTGTTTAGGGTGCAGTGGTGTCTTAACCTGGAAGTGGAAAGGGCAAACCGGCATATGTTATGGTAGGAGACATTCCATTTGTCTAGACTGGAAGCACAGGTCAGATAGTAAGGGGTGAGGCCATATAGAGGGCCGGGTAGCAGGATTCCCCAGGCAATTGCAAGCCTAGCAGCAGGGGTTATGGTATATTTTATTTTACAGGCCAACCAGCAGAAGGGAATGAAAGGCCACCCACCTGTCATGCACAGTTCCCGTTATCTCCTCCCCCTCCACCTGCACATTTCTTACCTGCAAAATACATATTGCAACCCCTAGGTGGCACTATCCTATGGACGACTGTGTGGCTATGCACAGGTTAAGGGGTCTGAGTTCTGTGAACGGGTGCTTTCACCCGGAGTGGTATTGGGGTAGCTTAGCTGCTTTGGTATAGCCCTCCGGGATGCTATAACCACCCACCGACCCTTCTGGTGGCCTAAACAGTAATACCATAGAACATTTACAATCACTGAATAACAGTAATAATATGCTCACGCCCCTTGCACTTGCTAACAGGGCTGCAGCTGCCCTGGAGACCCCCCTGGAAAATAAGGTCAGCAATGCAACAGTACAATATCACCACTGTAACCCAACTAATAATATGCACACTAGCCAGGTATCACATGCAGCAAGATAATCTTGTTTATTCAGGGAGAATGAAGAAGGGAGGGGCGCAAATCTAAGAGAATGATTGACACTATGATTTAGTTTAGGTTGGTTCAGCATGCACTGTGAATCCCTTTGGAACAGTCCCGCAAACCTCGGTACCCAGTGTGTTGTGAAGGCTAGCCTGAAGCGTTGCCTGGGGTGGCTGGTGCTGCAGCTGTTGTTAGGGCCCTTAGGAAGGAAAACAGTTAACATGTGCACAACCCAAATAGTTGTAATCCCGAACTGGATGGCTCAGTCTGCTTGCAATAACCCAGAACAAAACCAATCAGATGGCACACAATGATTTGCAGCTGTCTTTTCAGGGAGCTACCCTGATTTGTACTCACGCTAGGCAGACCAGGGTGTAGGACAGGCAAGATGAAGACCTCATGGCATTGATCTGGTGGACCAGGGGAAACAGGGCCTACATGACTCAGCTCCTGGTGGTCACTACCTGTTCGATGGTGTTGAGCAGAGGGATGAATCCCCAAACGGGTCTTTCACCGAGATGATCTCTGAACCGGAGTCAGCAGCTTAGGTCAAGATGGCAAGGCCCAAGCAGGATGGACAGTTCTGAAAAGGTTCATGATCGGTTGCTGGAACAGCCTCCACCGGGCGTAACAGTACTCACCATGGGGAACCAAATTGCAACCCACAAGACACATTCAACACACTTAAACTGGTTATTTCTCTAAGCCACAGTTCGGATAATGTCCAGTTGCCAATTGCAGCTTCACTGCGCAGACCTTCATCTCCGAGGCTATTCTCTCTATCAGGCAAGCCAATCACTTCAGGAGCAAGTCTTTGGTCCAAAACCCAAGTCACCACAACAGTTCACTTCTTTCTGCTACTGCCGAGTTAAACTGGCAAACGGAAGGGTCTGACTACTGCACTGGGCAGTTCAAAGGCAGGATAGCGTGGCAAGCAGGCCAGCAGAGCCTTCCCACCGATTCTCCTGTGCTCCTACTAGGAGCAGCTGCTCAACTACTCAAGCTGTTCACTTTTCAACTTCCAACATACAACTGACTACTGCTTCAGGCAGTTCTGGGGATTTCCCAGTAATCCAAAAAGTTTGGTTGGCTGAGAGAACTGTCTGTCACAGAAAGGACCCCCCCCCTCCAGGTCCATTTAGGCTCCAAACACTTAAAACTATAAATACTACAGAATTTCCTTCCCACAAGACCTCTGGGGACAGTCTCCGTTTTAGGTCCCCAGAGGTTCGATTGGTCTAGTACTGGAAGCCCAGAACTAAAATGGTGGCTCCTATTCAAAAGCTCAAGCTGCAGTTGAAAGCAGGTTAGACAAACTCCTCTATGATTATTATTATTATTATAACAGATAAACAGTAAATAATCACATTTCCTAACAGACCTCCCTCTGTACATATAGCGAATGCAGAATGGGGTAGTATAACAGACGGTCTGGTTGGTTGCAAGCCTTAAGTACCCAGACCGATTTCCAAACACAGAATAGGTGCTCTCTTAAAGAGACAAGTGTGGAGACTTTTTATTTATTTTATTTAGCTTTTGTTGACCGGGTAAGTGCACTAGACAAATCCTGCCTATTTTCAGGCACGACCCGGGGGAGGGGGATACAGATGAATGCCGACTGACCTTGAACCAGATTAAGCTGTTGGTGGTATTTTTAGTGAATGAGGGAAATTTGGCTAGGACACCGGGGAAATTCCCCTCCTTTTTCGATAAGTGCCATGGGATCTTTAACATCCACCTGAACTACCACCAATCCAGGCAGATGGGACCTCGGTTTAACGTCTCATCCGAAAGACGGCACCTCAGAAGTGCAGCACCCCTCTCATGCTGCACTCCAGTGTCAGTACTGGGATATTAACCCAAGTGCCAGATGTGGGAACTGAACCCACAGCCTTCTGATCTTCCGGCCTCAGAGGCGAGTGTGCTACCTACTGAGCCACTGACACTGCTAAAACACTCTCACACAAACTAACAGAACTACTGCAGACAGGATACCATCCTGACAATGGGCATTAGGGAGCCCAGGAAGACATTATAGTAAACCCCAATTTGTAGTGGGGTTACAATATTATAATTTTCCCCAGGAAAATTAGTAATTAGAACCCAGTATGCCAGGAGTATCTCTAAACAGAGAAAAATGACCTACTACAGTAACAGTGGAGCTCAGTTCAAAACGCGCCCCCCTCCCCAGGTGCCCAGGATGATAACTAAAGTTGGGCACTCCTCCTCAGGGTGGGGCATAGGATCCAAGCTCTAGTCACTCATGGCCCTCCCCTGAAAGTTCCCACCACCACCTAAATCAATACCCTATGTCCATATATACATTTAGGCCCAGATATTCAGAAGGGTTGCGCCATGCGTAGCCCACTGATGCACCCGGCGCGTTATTCAAACGGGGATTGAGCCTGGCACAAATCTCGATGCACCAGTGTGTATCAGTAATGTATGCGGCGCAGGTAGGGGGGCGTACCCATGCATACTCCGCACATCCCGATATTCAGCCCAGGATGTGCTGAGCCCATGCATGCGCAACCCCTACTTGCGCTGCACACAGGTGAGCCAAAAAAAAAGGAGCAACAGCTGGCCACCCACAGGTGAGCTGCCGTAATACAGGGCGCAACACGGCAGCTGACACCTGTGGGTGGCCACCCGAGCTCCAGTTACACCTTTCTGATGGTCCCCCCATGCCCGATCGCAGGCGTACATAGAATAATAATATCCCTATATCCCTGGTGGTCCAGTGGACCACTCGCAGCCCAATCGCAGGCATAAGTATGAATAAAACTGTAAACACACTTCCTGGTGGTCCAGTGGACCCCTCGCAGCCCGATCATGGGCATATTTGTGATTAAAGATGGAAACACACTCTCTGGTGGTCCAGTGGACCGCTTGCAGCTCGATCGCGGGCATATGTATGATTAAAGTGAAACTTGCCTGGTGGTCAGTGGACGCTACTTGGCAGCCAATGCGGGCATCTGTTATACGAAATGACACTCAATCAAATCCTGGGGGTCCAGCGGTACCCCCTCCCCACCCTGCCCATTAAGTCCCATCGCCCCGCTCTCCCCGGTCAGCGCGGCGGCAGCTCCCCTCCAGCAGCTCACCGACTGACACATGCACGGTAGGGCTTAGCCCATTGGTCCACAGCATGAGCCATCGGGCGTATAGCTTGGAATGTGCACTACACAGTCCAGATATGTGAATATATCCACGTGTCTGACTGGTGTAGGGTACGGCTGCAGCCCATTGGCTCAAGCACTGTGGACCAATGGGCGTACAGCCCTACCGTATGGTGTCAGTCAGGGCAGTGGGGTGGCTTAGTGGGTGGGAGCTGCCACCCGCCGCTGACCGGGGGGGGAGCAGGGCGGTGGGGCTCAGTGGGAAGTGGGGTACCGCTGGACCACCAAGGTTTGATTGGGGTGTCATTTCGTATAACAAATGCCCGCGATGGGGCTGTGAGTGGTCCACTGGACCACCAGGAAGTGAGTTTCCATTTTTAGTCATACTTATGCCTGCGGTCAGGCTGCAAGCGGTCCACTGGACCACCAGGGAGTGAGTTTCCATCTTTAATCATACATATGCCCGCAGGCTGCGAGTGGTCCACTGGACCACCAGGGATATTGGACGGTATGTTTTAATACTTAAGCCCGTGATTGGGCTGCGAGCGGTCCACTGGACCACCAGGGATATTGGACGGTTTATTTTTATACTTAAGCCCGTGATCGGGCGTGAAGCGGTCCACCGGACCACCAGGGATATTGGACGTTCAATATATTCAACATATGCCCACGATCGGGCAGTGGGGCACTCTTCTGCGATCTGCAGGAGGCGTCGGTCCCCAATGGCTGCAGCCTGGCAGGGCGCCAGGCGCAAGTTGCCAGGGATCGGTGCACCTGCATGTAAATGGGGCCATAATGACATGCAAATGGCCCCATTTGCACCTTGCATGCATTATGGCTCCATTTGCATGTGCACCTTTGAATATCGCGGTTGCGCCTAGTGTAACGGAACTTGCGCTAGCACATCCCCCTGCTCCACTCTGGCCACCTGTGCTGATGCAGTGCCACTGCGCCATGTGCACTGCGAGTGGCCAGGGTGCGAGATTCAGCAATGCTGTGCCATGACGCAGTTCCGTTGAATATCACCCTGTCAATACCCCTGCGCAGCCAAGTTGCGCTGTGCCCAGGCTTGTGTCACAGCCTGACACAGTCTGAATATCCAGGCCTTAGAATGCTGAGAGGGATCCAACAGCCTCACTGCATGTGGACGCATCCCAGTAGCACACACCCCAGTTCCTGGCAGGCAGAGACCCAGAGGCAGACCGCACCCTCAGCTATACCGCCAGCCCCTGCTCTCCCCAGCCATGGTACCTGTTAAAGAGCTGCCACCACCATCCTCCATTGCACAATGGGTAAAAGCACTCCGAGTCATCTGAGCCTTCCTGCAGTCCACAGTTCGCCATGTGTCCACTGCCATTTTGCCTTACTGGTGATACTGTTAATAGTACTATTGTGTCCCAGGCACCCAGGCCATAAGAGCCACTGCAGAGTTGGGAAACATGCAGTGACCAGGATCCACAGCAAAACAGTCCATTTTCCAAGCCATTGCCCCCGAAAAGTCCACAGCAACAAAACAAAAATCTCTTCAGTGACAATGGTTTGGGGTACAACACAGCAGGAATTCATGGCGACTGGTGTTTTCAAATACTGCAAGTACCAAAGAGTTCCACAAAGTCATTGGCCGTTTTTCTTTTCAAATTCCCTAGGAAAAGCTCATACCTTCTTAACTTCCCAGATGGTATATGTGGATCCCTCATACTTCACTTGAGCCACAGCTGCTCAGGAGAAGGAGAAATCCAATGTCTTCTCTGTCTCAAGGCATCCATAAGAGGAGCAAATGCTTTTCTCTTCCTCTGCAGACATTGAGAAAAGTATTGGTACTGTAACAGCCTGTTCCCCTCATATATGATCTCCTTCTTTGCATAACCCAGGAGGTAACAAAAGGGAACAAAACATTTTTGGGGTACGTAATTGAAGAGGGAAGAGCAGGGGTTGGATTGTAAGGCTAAAAAGGGAAGGGGTGGGGGGGACTGTGCAGAGGGAGACCAGGAAAAGACAGACATCCTGAACAAATACTTTTTTTCATTGTTCACAGAGGAAGGAAAAGGGGAGGGGCCACAAAAAAGTAACAGAAGCTTTGGAGGGAGGAAAGTAGACACTAGTCCTTTTTTGGAGGAGAGAGTCCTGAAGGACTAGCTAATCTGAAGGTGGACAAAGCAATGGGCCCAGATGGGGGGCATCCAAGAGTATTGAGAGAGCTCAGCGAAATACTGGCTGCACCTTAGACATTCTGTTTAACAGCTCACTGTAAACAGGGGTAGTTCTGGAAGACTGGAGGAGGGCGGATGTAATCCCACTGCACAAAAGTGGTAGCAGGGAGGAGGCTGGCAATTATAGGCCAGTCAGCCTGACATTGGTGCGGTGGTGGAAAAGGTAATGGAATTGCTGCTGAAGGAAAGGATTGTAGAATATCTTGAATTCAGTGGGTTACAAGACCTGAGGCAGCATGGGTTCACAAGGGGGGAGGTTATGTAAACAAGTCTAATAGATTTCCTTGAGTGGGTGACAGAGGATCCAGATTAAGGTGGAGCAGTGGACATGGCCTACCTAGATTCCAGTAAGACTTTCGAAACCGTCCCACATAGGGGACTTAAGCAAGCTGGCTAGCTTAGGAGTGGGTCCAAAGGTGGTAAACGGGATAAGAAATTGGTTAGAGTATAGGAGACAGAGGGTGGTGGTAAATGGAGTTTACTCTGAGGAAGGGAGGGTGACCAGTGGGGTGCCTCAGGGATCAGTGCTGGTCCAGTCCTCTTTAATGTCTTTATAAGTGACACTGTAGAAGAGCTGGAAAGGATGAGCAGAGACCTGACAAAACTAGAGGAGTGGTCAGGGGTATGGCAGCTGGGTTTCAATGTGAAAAAGTGCAAAATAATGCACTTAGGGCACAGAAACCCAGGGGCAGAGTACAAAATGGTGGAGTGGTATTGATGGCCACTAAGCAGGAAAGAGATCTGGCTAATCATATCAGATGACCTAAAGGTGGCCAGGTAGTGTGAAAAGGCAATTGAAAGGGCTAGTGGGATGCTGGAGTGCATAGGGAGGAGTATCACCAGAAGAAACCAGAAGAGGTATTGCCTCTGTATAGATTTCTGGTAAGATCCCATCTAGAATACTGTGTCCAGTTCAGGAGACCACATCTCCAGAAGGACACAGGCAGAGTGGCAGCGGTCCAGAAGAGGGCAACTAAAATGGTGCAGGGTCTGCATCAAAAGCCCTATGAGGAGAGAGTAACAGACCTCAATATGTACACCCTGTAACAGGGGAGGGAAGGGGAGATATGATAGAGACCTTTAAATACCTCACAAGGGTAAGTAAGGTACAGGAGGGAAGTATTTTTCAGAAGAAAAGGTGCTCAACAAGGGGACATGCTGTGAAGCTGTTGGGAGTAGATTCAGGAGAGATGTGAGGAAGTACTTCTTCACAGAAAGAGTGGTGGACTCCTGAAACAGTTTTCCAGCAGAGGTGATGGGGGTGAAAACAGTGGTGGGATTCAAGAATGCACGGGATAAGCACAAGTGAGTCATACTTCACTACCACCTTTCAGGAAAACCTTAACAACTCCTCTAAATTCTGGAAGGTAGCCCATGCTGCCCTAGTCTCTCCCCTGCCCAATCCCCTCCTCCAGTCCTTAAGGTTGGTAACATCATCATCTCAGACCCCCACTGTTGCTTCTGAATTCAACAATTTCTTTACCACCTGTGCTTCCACCCTCCTAGCATCCCTACACCCTCAGCTCCTTCTCAATCAGCTTCTTATGCACCTCTTACTGCTTCACCCTGCTTTGTCCTCCTTCCAGTCTCCCCCGCTGACACCCTGAAAGCTCCTGTATCCCTTAACCCCCACAAGGGCAAAAGCCCGGATGAGCTTGACCCCAAACTCTTGCACCTATCAGCCCACACTATAGCTCCCCTCTCTCCACTCTTCTGAATCTCTCTTTTTCACTCGCCACGGTCCTTCATTCCTGGAAGCTTGCCACTATCATTCCTCTTCACAAAGGTGGTGACTCCTCAAACCCTGGAAACTTCTGCCCATTTCTCTGCTCCCAATCCTTGCTAAACTCCAAGAGCACTTGGTTCTGGCTCAGCTTTCTTTTCTCCTTGATTACTCCTCTTTCTTCACCGTCTTCCAGTCTGGTTTCTGTAAGGCTCACTCCACCATGACCTCCCTTCTCCAGCTCACTTACTTCATTCTCTCTAGTATGGATCAGGGACGCATTACCCCTTCCGTCTTTGTCTACCAGGCCAAAGCCTTCAGCACTGTTGCCCACTCCCTTCTTCTCAACAAGCTTGCAGTGGCTGGTCTCTCTGAGCCCACTATTAGCTGGTTCTGTTCCTATCTCATGGGTAGGTCCCAATCAGTCAGGATTGGCAACTCCCTCCCTCCCCCTTCCCCTCCCCATAAACATCGGTGTTCCTCAAGGTTCAGTTCTTGGACCAATACTCTTCTCGATATTTCTAAACTACCTTCCTGCTACCTGCTCATCTGCAAACATTCATATGTACTTGGATGATACTGTTTTGTTTGCCTCTGGTACTTCCCCCTTTGATGTGGTGACCAGCCTCCAGTTTGATTTCAATAATGTCCAGTGCTGGTTTCAAGCAAATCAACTATCACTAAATGCCAAAAAGACGGTTTCTGTGACCTTTGGCTACAGGCAAAAACTCAATAGGCTTATTGCAACCCCTTCCTTCCATACCCTTGATGGTTCCACTCTAGAAGATGTCTCATCCTTCAGATACTTTAGGCTCTGGCTTGAGAGGAACCTTGATTGTTCTGGTCATGTGGACGCTATCCATAAAAAGCTACTTCCCAAACTAGGAGTATAGACACCATAGCTGCCTTCCCTTGTTGGCTCGCTGTGAGATTGTCCAGAAGATGATCCTCCCAGTTTTTGACTTTGGGGACATACAACACTCTATAGTACTGCTCCCAAATCCACCATTTCCGGACTGGACACTTTTCAGTTCCTTCTGTCATTTTGCTCTTGCCTATCTGCCTTGTACACACCACTGTGACCTCTACACTGTTCTCTCCTTCCCCTCTCTTGGGGAAAGATGCCTTGCTCATAGTGCCTCTTTAATTGGTAAGTTCTGGCTCAGCTCCCTGTCACCCTTCCTCCACTCCTTCCTCTCCATCCCTCCCTCCTATCCCCTCCTACTCGCTTCACAACTCCCCCTTCCCTCCCAGTCTCCCATGTGAGGACGGGTTGCTTTCTCATCACTTTACGTACATTTAGAACTCTCTCCTTAGATATCTGTTCTGCTCTGTCTGCTCATTCGCTATCCCATCTCCTTAGGCTCTACATTTCTTCCTCCTGCAATTACACTTGACTCATCTCCCCTTCTTTTACTTTCTGTTCTTTCCTTTTTTCATTTTTCCGGTGCTCAGCTACCCTCTTCCCCTCCTTAGGCTTGCTTCTGCCTATAACACTAGCTTGGTTTTCATTGAGTAGTGTTCATATCCTTGGGGTCCACTCCTGTGGGTAAGGCTTGCCTCCCCTCCACCTCACTTTCTCTTAAATCCTTCCCTTTGCTATTTCTGATCTCCACCCTATCTTCTCTTGATCAGCTGCATTAACTACCTTTTTCCTCTGTTTATCCACTTCCATCTATTTATTCCATTATTTTGTCCACCAAATCCTTCCTCTGTTTGCTCCTCCCTGCCAGTCCCCTTGCAGGGTTTTCATCCCAGAAGGGTGCAGGCCCAATCCATCCCTCATACTACTTCCCTCTGCCAATCCTCTCGCAGGGTTTACATCCCGGAGAGGTGCAGGCCAATCTGCTTTACATGTCCCCCTCCCACCATTCTCCTATCATGGCAAAGTCCTTACACTTTTTCCCCAAGTATTGCGTCATAAATATATGTGTTTAGTATTTTTCCATATGTTTATGACTACTTTATGATTACTAAAATAGTTGTTATTTTTGCTTACTTCTTATACACAGACGTGCTCTATGTATTATGTTATGTTTCTGTATTCATATTGTATCCCCTCTTCCCTTTCCCCAGGACACATCTGGAAACAAGCTATGTAGCTCAGTATTTCTTTCCTGGTGAAACTTCAAATAAACAAACAAATAAATAAGTGAAAGAAAGGAGGAGAGGGAGAAAGAGCTGTAGATTGAGTACAGTCTACGGTAATAATGTAAGTTGGGAGAAATGGGCAGACTGGATGGACCAGGCAGTCTTTATCTGCCGTCAAATTCTATGTTACTATGTTTCTATAAGCCTCCCATTATTGCCTGTCAATCCACAAAGTGTTGAGTATGGAAGATAATTTGTCTAGGTGGCTCCTTAGGTGGGGGTTTCAGTGCCAAGGCTCTGTGTGCCCATTTAATTTTTAGCTTATCCCCCTTCATGTACATCCCCAGTAGTTTAGGGAGCTCCACCAAGCAGAAATTAAGAATGCTCTGCCCCTCTTTCCCCTCTAGCCAATGGTTGTAATTTTCTTTGTAGTCTAGCTGCTGCCTGAGGTCTTCAGATTATTTCTTCAGCCATGCTACTTGGGAATCCTTCCCAGAGTATCTTCTGCCACCAACACTTCCATGCGGCCCAGCATTGTCATCTCTGATGTGAAAGGCGTGATCAGGCCAAGGCCTGCAGGTTATGAAGGGGTTGTCGACTTCTGGCTTTTTGCTGATACTCTCAGCAGCTTTGACATAGAAGGCACAAGATAGTTATCCACAGTCATCCATAGAAAGTATTGCAATGCTAAGGAACACCTTTGAACAAAAGTTTAAAAATGTATTTATATGATTTTTGCTGTGGAGGAGATGGAGCTCAGGAAACGCATGTCCCGCTCACCTAGCTACTCATCAGCATCCCCTATTATCATTTTAAAGTAAAAGCTTGCCCAGTTTCTATCTGGTATGTTTTCAGTAGGAATAAACTACATGCTCAGAGTGCATTTGTAAAATATAAGAACTAATTTTTGTAGATACTAAGATGTGTTACTTTTACTTTTGATGCAGGTTTATGGATATACTTGAGCATAAGGAAGATATAAGAAGTCATGAGATATTTTTAAAGTTTTTTTAATATTTAATGTGGAACATGGAATTGTAATTTATGCACTTCTCTGAGTCACTGTTTTGAACATTTTAAAAAATATGGGTCTCAGACTCCAGAGCACATTACACATGAAAGAGGTAAAGCTACAAGTTAATCTCAAACGGAGCTTATTAATCAGCCTCATTTAAGGTGCCACTTAATATTGTCACTGTTTGAACAAATGTGAATATCGGTAAAACATGTTTACAGTTCGTATTGTCCCATGGTGGCACTTATCACTGCTTGCTCTGTAATCATCTCTCCTGTATCTCTACTGTATAATTTCCTTACTTATTACCTTTGACCTTTTGATTGTTTATGTAATACATTAAACTGCATCTGTTACTATTGAATCCCTGTGCTTTTTTTAATTCCTTTTCCCCCCTATACAGATTGGCTTTCCTTCTCACCACCACCCCCCAGTCCCATCACCCCAACTTTTCTCAGGTCTTACCTGGCCTTCTTTCATGGCTTACTCCCTCCCCCCAATTTTGGGGATGGCAGGGAACACACTTGACACCCCAGTTAAGGATATAGTGACCATATCTGAGTCACCAGGTGCAGGGCTTGCAAGGGGCAGTGGTTATCCATGTCAGCATGGACATGTTTCCATTTTCTGTGCCTCCCTCTCTGTGGCCTGTAGGATCAGCACACAGTGACATCAGTGGCAATGCTATGCGTGCCTCTGTGCATTATGCTCAAGACATCTGCCACTCTTCTGCTCCCCAGGTGCACCAGTCCCTAGCCTCCACTAGGGGCAGTGCTACACCAGACTCCTCACCACTTCCACCCCGGAGGAGGAGAGCAGTCCTTGGGATGCTCAGTCCTTCTCCCCCCGGCCAGCCCACTGACATCCCAAGTTTCACTTCTGAACCTGGGTCATCAGTGCTGCAAGTGGTAGCACTACTGCTACACCAGTGGGTCAGTGTCTTAGAGCCATAGGTCAGCAAACATAGGCAAACCAGAAGAAGTTATAAAATTCACATGTAGGGTTTATTATTGTTAATAACAATAAAATTAAAAATAAAATTGAACAGGATAGCACTTCCTAAAGGCAGTTACATAGAAACATAGAATTTGACGGCAGATAAGGACCGCTTGGCCCACCCAGTCTGCCCATTTCCCTACCTGATGGATAAGCTGCAGGTCCTAGTTAACCAGCAGCCTACTTCTTCCTACCCCCAACCCCTAGAATTGCCTTATGACTGTCCCATGCATGCTTGAATTCCACCACTGTTTTTGACTCCACAACCTCCTCTGGAAGGCCTTTCCATACATCCACAACCCTCTCTGTGAAAAAATACTTCCTTAAATTACCTCTGAGCCGCCTCTTCTATCTTCCAAATTGTGCCCCTTGTTCTTGCACACCTCTTTTTGAAAGATGCTACCCTTGGACGTTGTTGATTCCCTTGAGGTACTTGAAAGTTTCTATCATGTCTCCCTCTCCTCCTTTCCTCGAGGCTATACATATTAAGCTCCCTAAGTCTCTCTTCATATTCTTCCGTGCAGACCCTGCACCATTTAGTTGCCCTCCTCTGGACAGCTTCCATCCTGTCTATGTCTTTCGGAGATTGGGTTCTCAGAACTGCACGCAGTACTCCAGATGGGGTCTCACTAGCTGTCTGTACAGAGGAATAATAACTTCCTGTTTTCTACTGGTGATGCCTCTTTCTATGCATCCAAGTATCCCCCCAGCCCTCCTTGCTGCCCTCTCACATTGCTTTCCCACCTTTAGGTCATCTGATATGACTACCCCCAGGTCCCTTTCCATTTTAGTTGTTGTTAGTATCTCACCCCCCATTGTGTACTCTTCCCCTGGGTTTTTGTTTCCCAGGTGCATTACCTTGCACTTCTTAGCATTGAATCTAAGCTGCCATACATTTGACCATTCCTCTAACCTTGCCAAGTCCCTTCTCATCCTTTCCACTCCACCTTGTGCATCAACTCTGTTGCAGATCTTTGTGTCATCTGCAAAGAGACATACTTTTCCTTCCAGTCCCTCTGCAATGTCACTTATAAAAACATTGAAGAGGACCGGTCTAATACTGAACTCCCAAGGTACCCCACTACTAACCCCTTTTTCAGAGTGACTCCATTTACTATTACCTCTGTGTCCTATTCTCCAGCCAATTCTTTACCCAGGCTGTCATCTTGGGACCCACTCCCGGGCTGGCTAACTTGTGTTAATCTTTTGTGTGGGGACTGTGTCAAATGCCTTGCTAAAGTCTAGGTAGGCCATGTCCATAGCCCTCCTGATCAACTACTTTGGTCACCCAGTCAAAGAAATCTATCAGATTTGTCTGGCATGACCTTCCCACAGAGTCCATGCTGCCTTGGGTCCTTGCCCTCTGGCCTCTAGATACTCAACAATTCTTTCCTTCAGAAGTGATTCCATCATTTTCCTACCACTAAGGTTAAACTAACAGGTCTATAGTTTCCTGCTTCTGCCTTGCTCCCACTTTTGTGAAGGAATTACATCTGCCCTCCTCCAGTCCTCGGGTACCACCCCATCCTCCCATGATTTGTTAAAGAGGGTAGTCAGTGGTGTCACTAGTTCTACCCTTAGTTCTTTTAGAATTCTGGGATGAATCCCATCAGGCCCCATTGTTTTGTCCACCTTCAGTTTTAAGAGTTCTTTCAGAACCCTTTCTTCTGTAAATGGGTATCAACTTCTGTATCCAGAGTGTTTCTACTGTTTGTTTTAGGTACTTCCCCTCTTCCTTTGTAAATACTGAGCAAAGTATTTGTTTAGTATCTCTGCCTTTCACAGTCACCCTCTGCCCACCCTCCATCCCTTTACTAAGCCTCACTGTCCCTCCCTGGTCTTACTTCGCTCCCTGATGTACCTATAAAAGGTTTTATCCCCCTTCTTAACTGAGTTGGCTATCTTTTCCTCGGTTTGGGCCTTTGCTGTTCTGACTGCCTTCCCAGCTTCCTTTTGCTTTAACTGATACAGTTCTCTGTCCTGCTCCTTCTGTGATTCCTTGTACTTCCTGAATGCTTTCTTTTTCTCTTGAACCTTCACTTCAAACAAAAAAACACAGACCTTCATCTGAGAGTCTCCTTAAAATCCTCAACTCTCTAAACCAAGCTAAACATTGCTGTCATTTTATAAGATGTCTTTGCCTGGGAGTTTAATCTCTGGATTCTGTTCTTGTAAGTTTCATCTCCTGTTTTTCATGAAGTGTAACAAGAATTTTTTTTCCGTTAACCTTCCCATGTACAGCCTGAAGGGTACATTAGTCTTCTTAACACATGCAACCAATTAAGACATCCTGTCCCAGAGCTACTTTCCTGTTAATAATTCTGCAAACAAGCTTGTGGAGGTCAAAATACAACTCAAGGTTAACCCCCCGTGTTCCAAGTAAATCCAAATAGCTTTCTGAAAACATTTCAATAATATAATTTCGTACATTTGAGAACTAAGGGATCCCAGTGTTACATACAGATTAACATATTTTTTTTAACCACAGAAATGCAAGGGGAGAAAAAAAGAACAGACGCAACAGGTGAAGGAAGGGAGAAAATGGGAAAATTGTTGGACATTGGAGTGACCAATTCCTAAGTGCCACAAGGAAAATTTGACTTCTTCCAGTTCCACCACAGATCAGCAAAGCAGCTAAGAGGAAAAGCTCTCTTCACCCAAAAGCCAAAAATCCTTCATATTGCGGAAAATTATAAAAAGAAAAATCAGCTACAATTTTGGGAGGGAGTACACAGAAAGACTGGATTGAGAGCTGGTCCACGGCAATCCAAATTGGATAGGGATGGAGGAGGATTGAGAAGCGGCTTTCCCGCCCGCCTGCCTAGCCAGGCCCAAGTAACGGAGGCTTCTAATACATACAATACTGATGAAGAATAAGAAAAAAACTCAAGGTAGCGCTTTGACATAATAGTAAAGGAGATTTGGGAGATGCGTGCAGAGGACAAGACGGAGTTTCAAAAAATAAACCAGAAACTGACTCAAGTTGAATGCAGGGTCCAAGAGACAGAAGACCGCTTGGATACCACTGAAGATGGAGTCATGCACATGGGCTGGACCCTACATTTCCTCTGCCAGCAAGTTATGGGCATAGAACAAAAATGTTTGGACCTTGAAAGCAGGTCCAGATGAGACAACCTTAGGATGTACTGCCTGAGGGTGGGAGCAGAAACAGGCCAGATGGCAGATTTCTTAACAGACCTCCTCTGAGATATGCTGGAGCTCCCCCCAGGCTACGACCTCCGCATAAAGTGTGCCCACAGATCACTGCAACTGAGGCCCAAGGACCAGTCTGCCAGGCCACACTCTATTATAATTAAGTTTAAAGCTACCGCACAAAAGAAGACATCCTGCGATGCGCTTGGCAGAAAAAAGAAATCAGATACCTTGAGTCCAGGCTGTATTTTGAGCAGGACCATCCACCTGAAATACAGTGGCAACAGAACAAAGGGGTAAACAGGGAGGAGAAGAATCACTGTGGGTCAATTTGGAGGCAGGCAATGGCACCACAATCTGCACAGGGGTTGTATATAGACCCACCTCTCAGGGGGAGGAAATGGACAAGGAAATGATAGAAAGTATACTTAGAATGGCAGATAAAGGGGAGATATTGCTGATGGGTGATCTGAATGTGCCAGATGTTAACTGGAGTGCAGTTGCAGCAGCCACTTCTAAGAGTGGGTTTTTTCTAGATGCCCTACAGGGGGCATGCCTTAGACAACTAGTATTGGAACCCACTCGAGAGGGAGCAATCTTAGACTTGGTTCTCTCAAATGGAGATGGAGAGAGGATCACAGATGTAGAAGTGGGTAGCCATCTAGGAACTAGCGACCATCGAACAGTATGGTTCACAATAAACACAGCAATAGAGTCAAGCCATACAAAGGCAAAAGTACTGGACAACAGGAGGGCTGACTTTGCCAAAGTGGGTGAGTGCCTAAGGAATGCACTAGCAAATGGGCAGGAAGGAGGGGTGGAAGAACAATGGGGAATAATAAAAACTGCCATCACAGAGGTAACAAGCCTTTGTGTGAAGTAAATAAATAAAACAAAATGATGTAAGAAACCACTATGGTTCTCAAAGGAGGTGGCAGTGAAGGTTCAAGAGGAAAAGAAAGCATTCAGAAAGTACAAGGAATCACAGAAGGAGCAGGACAGAGAATCATACAGTTAAAGCAAAGGAAGCTGGGAAGGCAGTCAGAACAGCAAAGGCCGAACTGAGGAAAAGATAACCAACTCAGTTAAGAAGGGGGATAAAACCTTTTTAGGTACATCAGGGAGCGAAGGAAGACTAAGGGAAGGATAGTGAGGCTTAATAAAGGGGAAGGGGTGGGCAGAGGATGACTGTGAAAAGGTAGAGATACTAAACAAATATTTTTGCACAGTATTTACAAATGAAGAGGGGGAGGTACCTAAAACAAACAGTAGAAACACTCTGGATACAGAGGTTGATACCAGCTCATTTACAGAAGAAAGGGTTCTGAAAGAACTCTTAAAACTGAAGATGGACAAAGCAATGGGGCCTGATGGGATTCATCCCAGAATTCTAAAAGAACTAAGGGTAGAACTAGTGACACCACTGACTACCCTTTAACAAATCATGGGAGGATGGGGTGGTACCTGAGGACTGGAGGAGGGCAGATGTAATTCCCTTCACAAAAGTGGAGCAGGGCAGAATCGGGAAACTACAGACCAAGGTTAGTTTAACCTCAGTGGTAGGGAAAATGATGGAATCACTTCTGAAGGAAAGAATTGTTGAGTACCTAGAGATCAGAGGCACAGACCCAAGCAGCATGGATTCACAGGAAGGTCATGCCAGACGAATCTAATAGATTTCTTTGACTGGGTGACCAAAGTAGTAGATCAGGGAGGGGCTGTGGACATGGCCTACCTAGACTTTAGCAAGGCATTTGACTCAGTCCCACACAAAAGATTAATATACAAGTTAGCCAGCCTGGGAGTGGGTCCCAAGATGTTAGCCTGGGTAAAGAATTGGCTGGAGAATAGGACACAGAGGGTAATAGTAAATGGAGTCCACTCTGAAGAAAGGGGGGTTACTAGTGGGGTGCCGCAGGGTTCAGTATTAGGACTGGTCCTCTTCAATGTCTTTGTAAGCGACATTGCAGAGGGACTGGAAGGAAAAGTATGTCTCTTTGCAGATGACACAAAGATCTGCAACAGAGTTGATGCACAAGGTGAGGTGGAAAGGATGAGAAGGGATTTAGCAAGGTTAGAGGAATGGTCAGATGTAAGGCAGCTTAGATTTAATGCTAAGAAGTGCAAGGTAATGCACCTGGGAAACAAAAACCCAGGGGAAGAGTACACAGTGGGGGGTGAGATACGAACAACAACAAAAATGGAAAGGGACCTGGGGGTAGTCATATCAGATGACTTAAAGGTGGGCAAGCAATGTGAGAGGGCAGTAAGGAGGGCTGGGGGGATACTGGGATGCATAGGGAGAGGCATCACCAGTAGAAAACAGGAAGTTGTTATCCTCTGTACAGACAGCTGGTGAAACCCCATCTGAGTACTCTGTGCAGTTCTGGAGACCCAATCTCTGCAAGGACATAGACAAGATGGAAGCTGTCCAGAGGAGGGCAACTGAAATGGTGCAGGGTCTGCACCGGAAGACATATGAAGAGAGACTAAAGGAGCTTAGTATGTATAGCCTCGAGAAAGGAGGGAGAGGGGACATGATGAAGCGTTCCAAGTACCTCAAGGGACTCAACAAAGTCCAAGAGGGTAGCATCTTTCAAAAAAAGAGGTGTGCAAGAACAAGGGAGACTAATTTGAAGATGGAGGCTCAGAGGCAATGTAAGGAAGCATTTTTCACAGAGAAGGTTGTGGATGCATGGAATGGCTTTCCGGAGGGGGTCGTGGAGTCAAAAACAGTGATTGAATTCAAGCATGTATGGGACAGCCATAAGGCAATTCTAGGGGGTGGGGGTAGAAAGAAGTAGGCTGCTGGTTAACTAGGATCTGCAGCTTATCCATTAGGTAGGGAAATGGGCAGACTGGGTTGGCCAAGTGGGCCTTATTTGCTGTCAAATTCTATGTTTCTATGGCAACGGATGGAGTATGGCCCGATGATTAAGGCTCTGCAGGAAAAACAGATCCAGGTGCAGTCCCCCTACCCAGCCCGACTCCATGTCCACTGGAAAGAAGGTCCTGGACTCTACACTACTCCAAGTGAAGCAAGAGAAGTACTTTTGAAGAGGTGATTCAGTTTGCCTTACACCTCCAAGCAACCATCTCAGAAGCGGAAGAACAAAGATCAAGATTGGCAGCTCATGCAGCTGAGGCACTCCAAGGTCCCGGCTCTTCAGGGAGTTTCTCGGAACATGCAGCTGTTGCAAGACCTAATGAAGAGGCTACTGGGGGTGCCAGATGGCGACCTGAGTGAGTAAAAGGGTTGAGCTTTGGCTGAGTCTTGGCTACACTTTTCTGTGAGTACTTTTACCTCTTATTCCTGAGCATTAGCCTGGCCCCGTTTTATTCTCTCGCTGTGCGATCACCAGGCCGCGCACTCATGCTCAGAATTACAAAACTCCTAATCCTGGTTCCTGCCTTAATAGAGTTCCATGTGAATGCTGATGAATAGGTCAGACAGATATGCACAGGAAACCTCCCCAAACTGTACCCCAACTTAATTTGAGCACCCTACTTCTTTCTCCCCCTGAGAGAGGAACATCCCTCCCTCCCCACAACTGAGAGATCCAATGTGAGGCCCCGAGGGGCAAAGAAGACACCAACAACTTTTGCAGGGCAACCCAAACTTAAAACTGATCTACTCAGCCCCCCTGCATAAACACTGCTCCCTCTGCATTTGGGAATAGCGAGGGGAAATATACGGTAAATAGGCCTGCATTACCAATGATACGAAGCCCCTTGGCAGACCTTAAAGTAAAAGATTGGACTGGATGATGTGCCCGGGAGCCCTGAAAAGAAGAACTGGACATTAAGTGATCAACATGGAACGTTACAATTACCCCAGGGCACACCAGATTAACTTAATTTATTAAGGTCACAGTCTGCTAACAGATGGGTGCTGGGGGATACTTGGGAGCGGTGGGTTACGGGGGGTGCTGCAGGGTAGAGATCAGACCATGAATGGGAGATATTTCAAAGGGTCTCCGGGGGGTGCACCCCTGAATATGCTCTTCTTGACAGAGAGAGACTTCTGGAGAGAAAGGAGTATTTTCTCAATATGACCATGCAAGAAAAGAAATTATTGGGCAAGAGTTTTGTTTTAAATTTCACAAAGGGAGACTTGGTTATCCATAAGGGCACCCACCCTTCCTCCCCTCCCCCCTTCTGTTTCCCCTAACAAAATGGGGAAGAACCCCCCCTGTTTCTTTAAAAACTTAATAAAGGGCATTGGAGAATAAGCGTAAAGAACACAACTTTTCTTTACCTGCTTAGACACTTGATTCTAAGACAAAAGACACTGATCCAGTGGCATAGTGCCACATGCGAGCCCCACAATACTGTGTGGACTCCTGAAAAGGGCCCCCAAATAGGCTGCAAACACACCTCTTCCTCCCTTACCGAATAACAGCTAACCCCCTAACAGGGGTATAAAGGGAAGGGATGAGAGACCAGTATACCACTGGCCTCCAACCTTGGAAGTGTTAAGTTAATTGGTCATATTGGTTATCATATTACTAGTTAACTGTAGTTTGCAGGAAAGTTATAATGTTGTATTATAGGTTTTTAGTTGGTTATAGTTTCTGTGCTGCGGAGCCTCTAACAGCCTACCCCTCCCCCCCCGAGTTGAACTACAATAATATTAAGGGACACAGGAACTTTGAATATACACAGTGGGTTTTTACAGAAAAGAAAAATGACTGACGTAGCTACAACATTTCTCTCTTTTAATGTGAATGGACTTACCAATCCCATAAAAAGGAGCACAATACTATCTTATATTAAATAATCAAAGGCAGAGTTCTGTTTATTACAAGAGACCCACCTTTCTAAAATGGAACATGAAAAGCTGGGCAGATTCGGTTTTTCACACGTTTTAGCCTAATTGTATAAAGAGGGGTGCCGTAGAGGCACCCTGATATTGGTCCCAAAGCAGGTCATATTTGAACTAACAGATACGATGACTGACCCAGAGGGATGCTATGCGCTAGCTAGGGTTTTTTATAATGGGCAAATGATTACTGTCACCTCTATATATGCCCTCCCCCCCCCAGGATCTGACTATAAATACTACAGAACCTTAATAATGAGAATAAATGCCTGTATGGAGGGCCCTCTAATCTTAGAGGGGGACTTCAACCTTGCATTAAATGACCGCTTGGATACCACATTGGGAACTCCCAGAACTACCCACAGAGTGGTCACAAAGGTGGGAAGGCTGTTAGGGGAACTGGGATATGTAGACTCCTGGAGACAAATACATGGTCAGGAGAGAGATTACAAGTTTTATTCTGCTGTGTACGAGAATTATTCCCGAATAGATTATTTCTTTGTTTTGAAAGAATTTGCCTCTCAACTAGAAAAAATAGACTTCTCAACTAGAAAAAGTAGTCATAGGGCAAATACTCTTTTCCGACCATGCTCTTCTTTTATTACAACTCCACCTAGGACAGGTGAGGAAAAACACTGTATGGCACCTTAGTCTCTCTTATACAGCGAAAAGAGGTACAGGAGGTGGTGAAACAATCAATCCTGGAAACACTAGAGTATAATACCTCTCCTGAAACTCCCCCTACGATACTGTGGGATACGGTTAAAGCCATTACCGGGGCAAATTGATTGCCTTAGTGGTGTATTATAAAAGAGAGAGAGAGAGAGAGGCCAAGAAAAACAATCTCCTAGCCCAGATTAAGGAACTAGAGGCATCCCTAAAAAATGTGTTGCTCGGCCCACTCGATCAGAAGACTACAGCAGTGTAGGAAGGAGCTGAACTCCATCTTAGATTACCAGGTTGAGCAAAATTTACTATACCTGAGACATACTTTGAGGGCAAGCCCTAGGGCCCTCTGACTACTAGCTAGCAGACTAAGGCAGAAAAGAGCTAATGCTATAATACATAAAATCATCCACCCAATAACAAAAAAGCAACTGGTCTCCACCCCAGATATAGTGGAGGCATTCACCAGATACTACCAGGGTCTGTATCAGTTAGACCCCCCCCCAACCCGGGGAACATAAAACACTTTATGGAAAACCTACATTTACCCAAACTTAAGCAAGAAGATGTAACTAAATTTATGGCCCCCATATGGAAATCACAGGTTGAGGCAGGAATCAGCCATCTGAAAACTGGGAAATGCCCGGAGCCTGATGGGTACCCAAGTGAATTCTACAAGAAATTTGGGGAGTAGATAGTCCCCCTGCTAGAACAGGCATATAACTTCTCTCTGGCAGAAGATGGGGCTCTGGCCCCCTCTTGGACTCAGGCGATGATTGCCATGATTCCTAAGCTGGCCAGGGACCCAATGCTATGTGCATCATATAGGCCAATATCCATCCTGAATACAGACTATAAAATCTTGATGGGCATCATCACCAGGCGCTTGGAGACTATTATCCCACAGCTAATCCACATAGATCAAACAGGCTTTGTGCTGGGCCAGCAGGTGCAGGACAATGTCCGCAGCGCTGTCAATATTATAGGACATCTAAATAACAAGAAGGTTCCGGCCCTGATGATGAGTCTGGACGCTGAAAAGGCCTTTGATAAGGTCCTGTGGCCTTTCTTTCAGGCCTCCCTGGCCAGCTTTGTTTTCCTAGACTCATTTTGTGGCTGGGTCTCTCAACTTTATACTAACCCAAAAGGATCAATGCAATTAAATGGACCTGTAGAAGACCCCTTTCTCCTTCGAAGAGGCATGAGGTAGGGCTGTCCCCTTCCCCCCTTTTATTTGCCCTGTTTATAGAGCCACTGGCCCAGGCCATAAGGCTTAACACCAGAATTGGGGGACTTAAAATAGGAGATACGTAACATAAGTTAGGTCTGTACGCAGATGACATATTATGTAGTAGTAGTAAGTAGTAAAAGTAGTAGTAAAAAATTTTTATTCATACAAAAAATGAATAAGAATATCTCCACTGAGCCGAAGCTCCTTTACAGTGAGATCATTATAGTGAGATTATTGTTTCATTCAGATCCTGAACCCTTTTTCATGGAAATTTTTTGATCAAATTTTTTTCAGAAATATCTGGTTACTCACTAAACACTGCAAAAACAGAGGTTCTAGCTTTTTTCTATCCGGTCCCCCAGTCACTACAAAGAAAATACCAAATGAGATGGAATATGTCCAAGTTGAAATACTTGGGAATAAACTTGGTGAAAACTTCTAACACCCTCTACCAGGATAACTACACTGGGTTGGTGAAAGATATAACACAGGACTATAAAAGATGGGCTCTTCTTCCGCTCCCCCTCCACTCCAGAGCCCAGGACATGAAAATGAACATACTACCCAGATTCCTCTACCTCTTCCAATGTGTTCCTACATCGATCCCACATCAAACACTTATTAATTGGCAGAGGCAACTAATGTCATACATCTGGGGCCTGATTAAACCATGGGTAAAGAGACAAATATTATACCTTCCCAAAAAGAAAGAGGGACTCTCTGTTCCTTTCTTGCCTGGATATTGGATCGCCTCTCAGATGAAAATTGTCTATATGTCGCACAATCCACAATTCACTTCCCATTGGAAGAAGATGGAGATCTCACTGGCCCACACCCCCCCTCTCCAGGCTCATCCTTTTCTTCCCTCATCTCCCAAAAAACAAGATATGCTGGCCCTCCCAACAGGGGTTGCATCTGCCCTAGAGGGATGGCAACGAGGCATTAATAGGAGTCCCACCTCACAGAACTTATCAAAATATACCTGGTGGGCCTGGGATGGACATTTCCACCTGGCTCTGGAGGATCCCTGGTTCCGACAACAAGCCAGACTTGGCCTTTATGTCCCCTGGCAGATAATACAGGGAGGCTCCCTGATGACATTTGAAGCAGCAGCCCTAAAGTATAACCTCCAGCCCACTGACAGGTTTAAATACTACCAAATTAACAACTACATAAACACTAATCTTAATAAACTAGCAACACTGAAAGTACTGGACTCCTCACCACCCCCATTTGAGAAAATCTGGGCCTCCCCTACCGGGAAGGGGGCTATTTCCCTTTTATGCATTAATTATATCCAGGACCAGAGATATGACACAAACACTATTAGGTCTCAATGGGAGGAGGAATTGCAAACACCTCTGGATTCAGAGGAAACATGAGGAAGAATTTCTTCACAGAACGGGTGATGGACAAGTGGAACACCCTGCCAGAGGAAGTGGTGGGGGCTGAAACAATCACGGGATTTAAGAATGCATGGGATAGACATAAAGGAATTCTGGAGGTCAGGGGTAAGGGGCAACAGATTTCTAGGAAAACATAAACTGAACTTACAAGCTCAAATGGGCAGACTGGGTGGGCCATAGGCCCTTATCTGCCGACACTGTCTATGTATCTATGGATCCGGAAGCCTGGGACCAAGCCTGACCTACCACTTGGTCCACCACCTCCTCTCCAAACTGGTGTGAATTCCTTTGGAAAATCAAAACTAGATACTTTTTAGTACCCAAGGTGCAGTCCAAATTTACCTGCAAAGGTAGCTCGGTGTGCTGGAAGAGGTGTGGGGAGGGTATGGCCAATCAGGCACTTGTATTTTGGCACTGTCCTCATAAAAAGGTCTTCTGGTCAGAGATAACCCAGAAATTACAATAAATTTTTAGAGGACTTTAGGGCTTTAAGAAGGCCCTAAAGACCCACTTATGGCACCAAGCTTTTATAAACTGATTTTAGCTCTGTACTTATCTTTTTTATTGTGATTTTACTGCATTATTTATTCTTGCTGTATAGTGCCTTGAAAGCTGAAAGGCACTGTATAAATAAAGATATTATTGTTATAAATTAGGCCGGAATATATACTACTAGGGTTAGAGGTTAAGGGACTACGGGGACTTGAGGAAAAGTACCTATGGAGGGTGCATGTAGCGGCAGCTCTGAAGGCGATCACGAGATACTGGCTTCAGGCTGACCTCCCCGTAATGGAAGAGTGGTCTAATATTGTCTCTCAAATACAAGAAATGGAATGAATTATGTTCACTGTACAACACCGTGTCCCACAATACATAACTAGATGGGTCAAATAAAAACTACAGGCTTCATCAGCTGCCAGTTGCGCTGAAACCTAACATAAGCCCCTTTCCATACCTTGGGAGAAGCAGCTACTAATCTAATATATTAGAATAACAGCTACTATCAAACAGAAAAATAAGTGATCTGATAGTAATCAATAAGATAAACTGTATTGCCTTTTTATTTTTAATTCCCCTGTTTACTACACCTTATAAAATATACATAGGTATTTTAGAAATAGCAATGTTTTATAAATGGATTAATATAAATAAAATGTCATAAAGAAATTGGGGGGGGGGGGCTGCAGCTTAGACCAGTTAGTTGGTTATAATTGATTTATTGTTAATTCTTAGATTATGTATCTTTTTTTTTTTTTACTTGAAAAACTTATCTTAGCTTAAGGTGTCTTAAGAGTATTTCAGGATCAATTTCTTTTAATATTGTATTAAAACATAAACACTGGACTTGATCACAAACTGAATGTGCATTGTAAAAAGTATATTCTATCAGAGTTGATGGAATATATGTTAAATATTCTGAATTGATGAAAATAAAATAAAGATGAGTTTAAAAAAAGGAAAATTTGACTGTGCAATCATACATGTAAAAGGTAGACAAGTGACATAATAGTAGAGAACAGACTAGATCCTTGCTTTTAACTCTCTGTACATAACAAATGGGATGGGGCCTTACCTTCTTCTGTCGCATACCCCTTCTTTAAGAGGGAACCGTTTTTTCCCCTTTTTAAAACAGGTTTCCAAAACCTTCTTTTATTTCTTTTTTAACATTACCTTATAACACAGAAACATAGACTTTTATGGCAGATAAGGGCCACTTGGCCCACCCAGTCTGCCCATTTCCCTACCTATTGGATAAACTGCAGATTCTAGTTAACCAACAGCCTACTTCTTCCTAAGCAGCACCACAATTGCCTTATGTTTGTCCCATGCATTCTTGAATTCCCCCACTGTCTTTTTAACCCACTACCTCCTCAGGAAGGCCATTCCATGTGTCCACCACCCTCTCTGTGAAAATATACTTCCTCACGTTGCCCCTGAGCTGTCCTCCCTCTGTCTTCAAATTGTGCTCCCTTGTTCTTGCACATCTCTTTTTTGGAAAGATGCTACCCTCTTGGACTTTGTTGATTCTCTTGAGGTACTTGAACATTTCTATCATGTCCCTCCTCTCCCTCCTTTCCTCGAGGGTATACATATTAAGCTCCTTTGGTCTCTCTTCATATGGCTTCTGGTGCAGACCCTGCACCATTTTAGTTGCCCTCCTCTGGACTGTCTCCATCCTGTCTTTGTCCTTGCAGAGATGGGGCCTCCAGAACTGCACGTAATATTCAGGATGGGGTCTCACCAACTGTCTGTACAGAGGAATAACAACTTCCTGTTTTCTACTGGTGATGCCTCTCCCTATACATCCCAGTTACTGCCTTCTCACATTGCTTGCTTACCTTTAGGTCATCTGATATGACTACCTCCAGGTTCCTTTCCATTTTGTTGTTGTTAGTACCTTCCCTCCATTTTTACTCTTTCCCGGGTTTTGTTTCCCAAGTGCATTACTTTGCACTTCTTTGCATTGAACCTAAGCTGCCATACTTTTGACCATTCCTCCAACCTTGCCAAGTCCCTTCTCATCCCTTTGCACCCCTTGTGTATCAACCCTGTTGCAGATCTTTGTGTCGTCTACAAGAGGAATACTTTTCCTTCCAGTCCCTCTGTAATGTCACTTATAAAGACATTAAAAAGACCTGTCCCAGTACTGAACCCTGCAGAACCCCGCTAGTAAACCCCCTTTCTTCGGAGTGGACTCTGTTTACTATTACCCTCTGTGTCCTGCTGTCCAGCCAATTTTTTACCCAGGCTACCACCCTGCGACCCACTCCCAGGCTAGCTAACTTGTGTATTAATCTTTTGTGTGACTGTGTCAGATGCCTTGCTAAAGTCTAGGTAGACCATGTCCACATCCCCTTCATGGTCTATTACTTTGGTCACCCAGTCAAAGAAATCTATTAGATTTGTCTGACATGACCTTCCTGCTGTGAATCCATGCTGCCTTGGGTCCTGTGCCCCACTAGCCTCTAGGTACTCAACAATTCTTTCTTTCAGAAGTGATTCCATCATTTTCCATACCACTGAGGTCAAACTAAACATCTGTAGTTTCCTGCCTCTGCTTTGCTCCCACTTTTGTGAAGGGGAATCACATCCACCCTTCTCCATTCCTCAGGTACCACACCATCCTCCCATGATTTTTTTTAAAAGGGTAGTCAGTCGTGTCACTATTTCTCCTCTTAGTTCTTTTAGAATTCTGGGGTGAATCCCGTCAGGTCCCATTGCTTTATCCACCTTCAGTTTTAGGAGTTCTTTCTAAACACTTTCTTCTGTGAATGGACTGGAATCGCCCCCCATCCAGAGTGCTTCTATTAATTAGATTAGGTACCTCCCTCCTCCTCTTCTTTTGTGAATACTGAGCAGAAGTATTCATTCAGTATCCCTGTTTTTTCACTGTCACCCTCTACCCACCAACCTCCCTTTATTAAGCCTCACTATACTTCCTTTGGTCTTTCTTCTCTCCCAATGTACCTATAAAGGTTTTATCCCCCTTCTTAATCAAGTTGGCTGTCTTTTCCTCAGTTTGAGCCTTTGCTATTCTGACAGCCTTCCCTGCTTCCTTCTGCTTTAACTGGTACAGTTCTCTGTCCTGCTCCTTCTGTGTTTCCTTATACTTCCTGAATGCTATCTTTTTCTCCCTAACCTTCCCTGCCACCTCTTTTGAGAACCATAGTGGGGTTTTCCTTCATTTTAATTTATTTGCTTCACACAAAGGTTTGTTGCCTCTGTGGTGGCAGTTTTTATATTTCCCCATTGTTCCTCCACCCCTCCTTCTTGCCCATTTGCTAGTGCTTTTCTGAGGTACTCTCCCAATTTGCCAAAGTCAGCCCTACTAAAGTCCAGTACCCTCACTTTTGTATGACTTGACTCTACAGCTGTGTTTATTGTGAACCACACTGTTTGGTGGTCACTTGTTTCCAGATGGTTACCCACTTCTAAATCTCAGATCCTCTCTCCATTCCCATTTGAGAGTACCAGGTCTAAGACTGCGCCTTCTCGAGTGGGTTCCAACACTAGCTATCTGAGGCATGTCCCCTGTAGGGCATCAAGAAAGACCCAACTCTTGGATGTGGCTGCAGCAAATGTGCTCCAGTTAACATCTGGCATATTCAGATCCCCCATCAACAATATCTCCCCTTTTTCTGCCATCCTAAGGATGCTTTCTATCATTTCCTTGTCCGTTTCCTCCCCGGAGATAGGGTTCCATATACAACCCCCTTGTGGATTATGGTGCCATTTCCCATCTCCAGGGTGACCCACAGTGCCTCCTCGCCTCCCTGTTTACCCTTTACATTTACAGTTCTTTGCATATGCAGTATCCTTTTTTTCCTAATACCTTTTGCAGCAAACATTTCAGTTAAGCACACATTTTTTCCAACCTTCTGAATTCTTAATTCCTGAACCATATCTTGACAGAAAATCAACACTGACATTCCTTTTTCCAGATTTGTGAACTTAAGTTGCTCTAGTGCCAGGAGCTACCTTGTAATTCTGGGATTTGTTTCCCTTCATTTGATTAAGCCAACAGAGAAGACTGTGATCAGTTGTAAGTACGAAGTCGGCTCCTAGCAAATAAAACTTAAGAGACTCCATTGTCCATTGGGCAGCAAGGCATTCTTTTCAATATTGGAGTACATTTTCTCTCTATTGTGTAGTTTTCTACTGATATACAGAATGGGATGTTCTTTCCCCATCTATATTCTGATTCAGGACTGCACGTAGGCCTACCTCTGATGCATCTGTCTGGAACAGAAATTGTTTCTCAAAGTCTGGACTTCTTAAAACAGGGGCTGAACATAATACAGCCTTGATGGCCCAAAAAGCTTCATCACACTCTGAGGACCTTTTCACATTATTTGGGTACCATTTTTTCATGAGTAAGGGGAGTAGCTAACTGGGCAAAATTGGAAACAAATCCCTGGTAGTAACCAGCCAGACCTAAAAATAACCTGACATTTTTTTTTGTTTTAGAGACAGCACTGCTATCTGCAACATCTGTCTTGGAAATATCTGGCTTTACTTGTCAATTTCCCAAAATATAACCCAAATATCTGGGTTCCTGCATGCCTAATGTGTGCTTTGTTGGAATAATGCCTAGACCTGCATTTTTGATAGATTAGATAACTGCTTATAGGTGTTCCAGGTGGCTTTTCCAGTCTGGATTGTACACCATAATATCATCATCATCCAGGTACACAGCACAATACCTAGTATGAGAGGCTAGAATTACATCCATGTACCATTGGAATATAGCGGGCATAGTGGTGAACTGAGAGAATCCAACTGGAATGGAAAATGCAGTTTTGTCTCTGGATTTTTCAGCTAGGGGATTTTGCCAGTAACCCTTGGTGATATTGAGGGTACTAATGTACTCGGCACTTCCCAATCTGTCCACCAAATCATCTGTTCTGGGCATAGGATAGCTGTCAAATTTGGACACTTCATTAAAATCAAGACAGATTCTTACACCCCCTTCTTTTTTAATTACGGGTACCATTGGTGATGATGACCAAGCACTTCTCGATTCTTCAGTGATATCCAACTCCTTCATTTTTTGCATTTTCTTAACTACATCTGCTCTTAACCGTGCTGGTAATCTGTATTTCTTTTGTCTGATAGGACGAGCATTCCCTGTCACTGTTACATGCAGGGCCGGCTTTAGGGTTTTTTCGGGCCCCCAGCAGAATTACTGAAGTCATGGAGCCCCTCTACTTGGCCCACCTTTAGCCCATGTGTTTTACTGTAACCCATAAGTGCAAGATTTTATATGTGGTGATACTGGTAGGCAGGGGAAAATGAGCAGACTAGGTGGGCCAAGCAGTAGTTATCTGCCAGCAAATTTTTATATTTCTTTGTTTCTGTGTATCGCTTTAGTATAACCAGTAGTATTTTAAAACATTTTTAGGAGGACACAGCAGTGTCAATTCTTGGGGCTGTTCTTCCCTTCCCATCCATTGCTGCCTATCCATCTCTAACAGACTGGATCTTGGCTTGTTGAGGTATTTCATGACGTAACCAGAAGGATCTGCACAGTCCTTTACTGATGTTTTTAAAAATATATTAAGATAAAAAATGTTTAAAAATGAATAAGGTAAACTTCTCTGGTTGGGGCCCCCAGCAACTGCAGGGTTCGCTGGTGCCTAAAACTGGCTATGGTTACATGCTCCGCCTCTTTTGCTCAGCCTGGCAGTGTGGTAAAAGTACTTTTAAAGTGATTTTGTCATGTTTGCCATAGCAAATGAGAGTACTAACCTGTAGGAGTTGTGAATCAATCTCCTGCCATTTAAACTGAAAAAGTGCTGTTTTCCATTAAAAAAATGCTTTTATTTATGTGTGCTGCTTGATTTGCATAACTCTGCCCCTTTTTTTCTCAGTGCCGCAAGCCCCAACTGTGACATCATGCAAGGGAAACAGGTTTTTAAGCACTGTGTTGAAACAGAGACCTATGTTGGTCAGTCTTGGTATTGCAGACATCATTTTTCTTTCACAGTTCTGGACTCCTAGCAGAAGCTGGACACCAAAGAAACAGAATAGTAGTCTGACCCATAATTAAACTCCTGAACTACTTATAGACATTCAAGCCCTATAACATAAGCATAGAAAAGTGTCACGCTCTCGCATTCTGACAGGAGCTGCCACTTCAGACCTGTCACTTCACCAGCAGGCAGTAAAAGTCAGACAACATCTACACAGACTGGCAAATTATCTTTTTGGCCTATCTGCATCACAAAAACAGTTTTCCAGAAGCTTTACTACAGACTGCACTACTGTCCCATTGTGTTAGAGAGAAAAGCAAGTGCAAAAGAAGAAGGAAACCACTTTGATTCTCAAAAATAATAGCAGAAAAGGTCAGAGCCAAAAGGCTGGCCTGCAGGAAATATAAGGGAATGCAGCGGGATGAAGATAGGGAGGCATACCAAACTTCCCCAAGGGAAGCAGGGAAGGCAGTAAGACAGACAAAGGCTCAAACTGAGGAAACACTAGCACGAACAGTAAAAGAAGATGACAAGACTTTTTATAGATACATTAGTGAAAGGAGAAAGTCCAGAGGGGGTATTGCTAAGATTAAAGGGGATAAGGGGGCATGTAAGGAGAGGACCATGTAAAAGCATCTATCCTAAATAGATACGTCTGCTCAGTATTTACTGAAGAGAAGGTAGGACAGGGCCCACAGCTCAGCAACATGGATACGGGGGAGGGAGGTGTGCACTAGTCCCTTCACAAAAGAAAGGGTCCTACAAGAGCTAGATAAGCTCAGGGTGGACAAGGCAATGGGACCTGATGGCATACATCCCAGGGTACTAAAGGAGCTAAGGGTGGAACTAGCAGAGCCATTATCAGAACTGTTTAGTGAGTCTCTGAGCACAGGAGAGGTCCCAGAAGACTGGAGAAGAGCTCATGTGATCCTGCTCCACAAGAGTGGTAGCAGGGAGGAGGCAGGGAACTGCAGACCAGTCAGTCTTACCTCAGTAGTGGGCAAGATTATGGAGGCACTTCTTAAGGAAAGGATAGTGCAACACCTGGAATCCATAGGAACACAGGATCCAAGACAGCATGGGTTTACAACAGGAAGGTCCTGTCAAACTAATCTCATAGATTTCTTTGACTGGGTAACCAGAGTGGTGGACCAAGGGGGAGCAGTTGATGTTGCCTACCTTGACTTCAGCAAAGCTTTCGATACTGTTCCACATAGAAGATTGATTAATAAGCTGGTAGGCTCGGGTTGGGTCAGAAGTTGGTCAACTGGGTGGCAAACTGGTTGACGGGCAGAAAACAGAGAGTGGTGGTAAACGGTATGCAGTCAGAAGAGATGCAAGTCACAAGTGGGGTACCTCAACGATCAGTCCTGGGGCCAGTCCTCTTCAGTATCTTCATCAGTGACATTGCAGATGGACTGGAGAGTAAGGTTTGTCTGTTTGCAGATGACACCAAGATCTGCAACAGAGTAGGTGATCCAGATGGGGTGGGCAGAATGAGAAGAGATCTGGATAAACTGGCAAAATGGTCAGAAGAGTGGCAACTGGGGTTTAACGCAAAGAAGTGCAAGATCATGCACATAGGGAAGAGAAACCCTGAAGCCACCTATAGGCTGGGAGGGAAGTTGCTGGCAGTGACAAGTGAAGAAAGAGACTTGGGCATCATCATCATTACAGATGACCTGAAATCATCCAAGCAGACCACTAAAGTAGCAGGTAAGGCTAGGGGAATGTTGGGGTGCATTAGTAGGGTATCACAAGTCGGAAGAGGGAGGTAATAATCCCTCTTTACAAGACACGGGTTAGGCCCCATCTGGAGTACTGCATGCAGTACTGGAGGCCACACCTTCACAAGGATATTAACCAGACTGAGGCAGTCCAGAGAAGGGCAACCAAAATGGTTCAGGGACTGTATCAGAAAATCATATGAGGACAGATTAACGGAGCTCAATATGTATACCCTAGCGCAAAGGAGGGAGAGAGGTGATATGATCGAAACATTCAAACACCTTAAGGGTATTAACAAGGTGAAAGAGTCTAACATGTTTTAAAATAAGAAAAATAGCAGGACAGGACACTGCATGAGATTAGAGGGAGGCCGATTAAGGGGTAATGTGAGGAAGTTCTTTTTCACAGAAAGGGTGGTTGAGGCATGGAACGGCCTACCTCAGGAAGTGGTGGATATGAATGCAGTGCATTAGGGCATTAACAAGGTGAAAGAGTCTAACATGTTTCAATATAAGAAAAATAGGACAAGAGGACACAGCATGAGATTAGAGGGAGACTGATTAAGGGGTAATGTGAGGAAGTTCTTTTTCACAGAACAGGTGGTGGATGCATGGAACGGCCTACCTCAGGAAGTGGTGGATATGAATACAGTGCAGGGCTTCAAACAGGCATGGGATAGGCATAAGGGAGCAATACAGATGAGTATGAATAGATAGGCTATTGACAGAGCAAAGGCCGAAGGCACATTCATAAGGTAGAAAAAGAAATGGGCAGACTGGATGGGCCTTGCAGTCCTTATCTGCTGTCAACTTCTATGTTTCTATGTAAACACTACCGACATAGGAGACTGCCCTTTTATTAGTTAGAAAAATCAGCTATGCACTGTACCCACAATGCCTTGCTACATCTTTCTCTCTCTCTCTCTCTCTCTCTCTATATATATATATATATATATGCACACACACATGCACATAGATACATAGATGTTGATAGCATTTAAGGGCCTATGGCCCACCTAGTCTGCCCATGTGCACATGTACTTAGCGTCTTCAAGCTTTCCTAGAACTAGGTTATATGTCTACATATTAATTGCTATACTGCGGTCCTCACTACCAAAATAAGGGACTACACCTCTGAGTAAAGAACATTTAAGTCAACTTTATAATTTACCCTGAATTTCTTGTTGCTGTATGTAAAACATTGACAGTTCCATTGTATGACATCATTCTGGAGGTGTGGCTGCACACAGAAAACTGGAGGATGGGCAGAAACAAAAACATACAAAAAAATGACTGTCCGATTTTTTTTTTTTATGAAACAAATTGCAGCTTCAACATCTGAAGCATGGGTGGCAATGGCATAATGTGTGAAACAGGCATTTGTGGAATGTGACTAAATCATTTTAAATGTCTTTATCAAGTTATGAATTTCTGCTGTTTGTTCTGTGGGTAAGGAAACATTCACCTTTACAGCATCAGAAGTTACAGTTTGTTCCAGTCTGTCATGGGGCCGGTCCTCTTCAATGTATTCATTAGTGACATCAGTGAGGGCATAAATGGCAACATCACCCTGTTTGCAGATGACATGAAACTCAACGGAAGAGCAGAGTACAGAGGGAGTCAGACAACTGCAGGAGGACGTTAAGAAATTGGAACAGTGGTCACAAATATGGAAATTAAACTTCAGTGCTAAGAAGTGTAAGGTGATGCACCTGGGTAGGGCCAACCCAAAGGAAGAATATAGGCTAAACGGAGTCTGGCTGAGCTCCTCTGCTGAGGAACGTGATCTCGGAGTAATCATTAGGGATGACCTCAAGCAGCAAATTCAGTGCAATAAGGCTTACAGCATGGCTAGCAGGCTGTTAGGATGCATTGGCAGGAGGATAGACAGCAGGGATAGGGAGGTGACACTACCACTTTACCGATCATTAGTGAGGCCTCATCTGGAGTACTGTGTACAGTTCTGGAGGCCTCACCTAAGAAAGGACATTGATAGATTGGAAGTGGTCCAGAGAAGGGCAACAAAAATGATACATGGCCTTCAGGACATCACCTATGAAGATAGGCTTGGGGCTCTCAAATTGTACTTGTTAGAGACTAGGAGGGAAAGGGGGGATATGACTTATACCTTCAGGTTCCTTAAAGGCATCAACACAGCTTTTTACCAGAAACTTCAATTCTACTGCAAGAGGGCACGAGTAGAAATGTAAGTGTAGAGTGTTCAAGAGGGACATCAGAAAGTATTACTTCTCAGAGGGGGGGTGGAACCTTGTAATAGATTACCTCACAAGGTGGTGGCTGCAAAGTCAGTATCAAGCTTTAAGCAGGGGTGGGACAAGGATTGAGAACAAACACATGGCACTGGCAAGGGCTAGGCTGGGTGTCTTGGAAGATAGAATACCGGTGCACGTTAGGTCCTGGGAGACCTCGCTTGGGCAGACTCGATGGACCACAGGTCCCCTTCTGCCATCATCTTCTATGTCATAAGCTATATCAGTATTATCTTTAGCAGTTTCTGGTAATACTAACAAAGCAACCTGTGGTGTTTTTTCAACCCATTTCTTGAGGAGGTTAGCATGGTATAGCTTGGTAGGATGTTTCCTATCAGCGGTCTCAATCTCACAGTTAACCATACCACTATGTCTAATCACTTTATAAGGCCCTTGCCACTTCATTAACAGTTTGTTTTTTTTGTAGTGGGTAGTGGTAACAAAACCTTTTCACCTGGATCAAAAACTTTTCTGTTACCCCTCATAATACACCTTCTGCTGTTTTTGCACTTCTTCCTGATTACTGTGGGCAATCTCAACATGTTTTGCCAGTTTCTTTCTCAGTACACACAAATAAGGTGTAATAGATTATTTCTGAGTGGGATTATCTTCCCATGTTTCTTTTATTACATCTAGTGTCCCTCTAGGTTGTCCAACATACAACATTTAAAAGGGTGAAAAACCTGTTAATGCTTATGGCACTTCATGTAAACAAAAAGCAGGTAAGGTAAGTATTAATCCATATCTTTCCCTTCACCTTTCACAAACCTTTTTAACATCCTTTTTAGGGTCTGATTAAAACACTCAACAAGACCGTCTGTCTGAGGGTGATAAGGGGAGGTTCTTATGGCAGTGATACCTAGTAGTCAGTACAGCCTGTTCAGTAATGCAACACCAAAATTACTACCCTGATCAGTAATAATCTCTAGGTATGCCCACCTGCTGAAAATATTGGCAAGTCTGCTGTCACTTTTGGGGCTGTGACAGTACACATTGGAACTGCCTCTGGGTATCGAGTAGCATAGTCACATACTACCAAAATGAATCAATTACCCTTTTTACTTTTGTTGAAGGGGCCAACCACATCCATTGCAGTTCTCTCAAAAGGCACATCTATCAAGGGCAGGGACATCAGGGACACTTTGTCTTTTTTAGTTACTGGGACTACATTCTGACATTCAGTACAAGAACTACAAAAAGTAGCAACATCCTCATGAATCTCACACCAATAAAATCTGTACAACAGTCTGGCAAGGGTGTGATCCCTCCCCAAGTGGCCAGTATCAGGACTATCATGAGCTGTCTATAACAACTCAGTTCTTTACTTCTTTGGTATGACCAACTGTTCTAGCTGTTCCTGCATTTGAGGATTAACCCAAACTCTATACAGTAGCCCATTACATTTTTTAAACATTGGTTCACCCTGTTTTTGTATTACCCCCGGCTGCTTATAATAACCTCAGAGAGAAACATCAATAGTTCACTCAGAAACAAAATCACAATCAGTTATCAATTTAGCCTCAACATTTTCAGATATCAACCTCTTATATCCATCAGTCTTTTGTTGCCACTGTTTATTCAGGCATCTTGTAGCTTTCTTAAACTTCCAGATCTTGGAGCTGGGCTCAGACAAGTCTGTATCAAAGTCACCAAAAGGAAAGGAGTCCCCAACATCTGAGATTTTCTTTGCCTGTGCTCTTGTTATCACAGCTGCTGACACAGCAAGATTTACTCCCTCTGTAATTAACTTTGAAAATCCTGGAAAGTTATTTCTAATAATCACAGGTACAGTAGGTAACTTAAGTACTACTCCCACTTTCATCTGGTGCAACACCCCATTATGTTCAGTCACTTGGGTGGTGGGATAGTATTGAGTTTCCCTGTGGATGCATATGACCCCAGTGCCTGGCCCTTTTGTACAGTTTTTTCTCAGAACTTCAGTATACACCAGGGTCTATCTGCTTCCCGAATCTATAAGTCCTTTCACAGTCTTATCCCCTTTTTTGACATCTGTTAAATACTTGGTCCACTATGCTAATGCCAAATTTGCTCTGGTGTTACCCTCCATATTTTTATGACAGTTTTTTGCAATATGGCCTGACTTATTACAGTTATAGCAAATAAAGTATTTGGGTGCAGATTTGCTATCCCCATCAGCATTCTTATGTGACCTGGAGTTAAATCAGGAAAAAGAGGGTCTTACCAGTCCTTGGCTGTTACTTTACAGCTATGGTGTCATTCTGGCCATCTGATAGTCAGCCAAAGAAATGGCCTTTTCCCCACTTTCTGGTAGGTGTTCTTTTACCCAAAGCTGCATGTCTGTAGGATGGATGCTGATGAATTGCTCTATTACAAATATGTCGATGACCTATTGGACTGTTTTGCCGTCTTGTTGGAGCCACTTAATGAGGAATTCTCTGAGTTGGATGAAGGCTTCTTGAGGATTGTTGACTGAGTTGTACTTGAGGGATTGGAATCTCTGCCTGTAGGTCTCTCCTGAGATGTCATACCTTTTAAGGATTTCTCTTTTCACAATGTTGTAGTTTTCTGACTGTGCAGTGTCCATATTGTTATAGCCAAGTTGTACTTTACATGGCAGGTAAGGTACCAGCCTAATTGCCCATTGCTGTTTTGGCCATTGGCTGGCTCTGGCAACCCTTTCAAAAGTTATCAGGTATGCTCCAAAGTCATCCTAGGGACACAGCTTTGTAAATTTAATGTCTTTTAAGCTGTTTCCATTTTGTTGATCTACTGGACCTGTAGCAGATCATCCAGCTTTGCTAGCTTGCAATGCATCCAGTTATCGCTGCTCCTGTTCCTGCATCTCTTCTCTGTCTCTCTAGATTCTCTGTTTCTCTTGGTACCACATGATATGGGTTAATTAATATGAGCAAGGGAATTTGGGTGATGTCAATATAGCGAGTGAAAAATAGACTATGTGCACTTAATAACACATAATAAGTTGAACAATAGTGTCCATAGAGAGTGGGTGTTGTAGCGGACTAGAGGGCTGTATTTGTTGGGCCGGTCCTGAGCTGGCCAACTGGTGTGGTGATTAGAGTCACCACCTCTATGTCTGCCAGATCCAGGTTTGGGGCTAGCTGTAGTTTTTTTTTTTGTGTTTGTGGTTGGGTTGTATGTTATATTTTTTGTTTTCCCAACTGTGCTCCCCCATCTGCAGGTTGCTCCCCAACATTCTCCCCTGCCGACTGATGTCCCCCATGATGTAACCCTCCTGAGTTTCCCCTCTCCCCCATTATCGCCCCCCCTGGAGATAAGTATAATAAATATGGGGGGGCAAAGCCCCCTGCAAAGAGGGGTGCAGGGGGAATAGCCTCATGCATAAAATGTAATTTCAGATCACCCCCTCATAGAACATAAGCGCTGGTCACCAATTGTGGTAGGCGCTGTGGTGTTGATTGCCCTTATTGCCATTCGGCAATATGTAGTCGCTCTTTTGTCCGGTGCTGTTATTTCATTTTCATTTTTTCATTTATTTTGTTAACCAGGATAGAGCACTGGAACAAGTCCATTTTCAGGCCCGGCCCAACAAAAATACATGCAACAACAACATAAATACATATCACAAAAAACAATGACAATTATCCAAAGATGTTAAATATTGCCTAAATTTAACTTTAAAATTTTGCAATGAGGTATATGCCCGAATATCACCTGGTAGAGCATTCCTAAACAAAGGAGCAGACACTGAAAATGATTTAGAACCTGCCTTGGACTTATATACAACAGTTTGTAAAAGTATGCCTTGAGAGGAACGTAACAAGATTGAAAAAATGACAAATGGATACCAAATCAGACAAAGGAAAATTTGTAGTTGGAAAAATGTATTTAAAACATTGACACCAAAAAAATAAGATAATTTTGATTTTGGAGATAGTCACTGCAATTGCAAATGTAGTAAACAGTGGTGTGTCCAAAATGGGGAATCTAAAATAAAGCAACAAATGTTGTTGTAAGCAACTGTTAAGGAATTAAATTCCCTCTGTCCAAGATTAAAATATATACTTGCACAGTAATCAAAATGTAGCATCAAAGTCCCAGGGCAATGGCTCTACGAGTGTTAGACGAGAAATATAATTTCACCTTCTAAAGTAATCCTCATTTTTGATTCATGGTTTGACATATAGTTCTAGCCTGTAAGGAAAAAGATAAAGAGGGATCAAGTAAAAACCCAGATATTTAAATTCAAAAACATGATCTAGCAAGTTTCCAGTTGAATCATGAATCACAAACTCAGGATTAGCATGTAACATTTGGCGCTCTTATCACATGGAAACATTCCTCTCCTCTCCTCTCCTCTCCTCGCTGCATCTGTTTCTCAGTTTTTTTTGTTTAGCCCATCATTTGAAGGGTTCGCTTCCTGCCTGTTCTTCCGTTACTAGTGCCAGATGTATAGTCTGAGTTTGGACTTTTGTTTCTGCTTCTAGTTTGGCTGCCATTCTGCTGGTAATCACTTCTGGGCTTGCTGTTGCAGGATCCATATCTTTCTTCTATGCTTCCCTGGTACCAGGTCTAGTACCTATGCACAAAACTTTTGGCTTAGAGTATGCACAGAGTAAATCCCACTTTGTCTGACATCAACTGTCTTAGAGGCATGGGTCAGGAAGCACAGGCAAACCAGGGGAAGTTATAACATTCAGAAGTAACATTTTATTATTAGTAGTAACAATAAAATAAAAAATAAAATTGCTCAGGATAGCACTTCACAAAGGCAGTACAAACAAAAAAAAACCCACAGTTCTTCATCTAAGAGTTTCTTTAAAATCTCCAGGTCTCTCTAACCCAAACAAAACATTGTTCTCTTTTTATAAAATGTCGTTGCCTGGCAGTTTAACCTCTGCATCCTGTTCTTGTAAGTTTCATCTGTGTTTCACAAAATACAATGAAGCATTTTTCATTAACCTTTCTGTGACCAGCCTGAAGAGTACATTAGCCTTAATAGGTGGAACCAATTAAGACATCCTGTCCAAGAGCTAATATCATGTTAATAATTCTGCAAACACGATTGTGGAGGTCAAAATACAGCTCAAGGTTAACCCCCAGTGTTCCAGGTAAACCAAAATAGCTTTCTGCAAATGTTTCAATAATTTAATTCTATACATGCAAACTAAGGGATCCCAGTTTCACATACAGATTCACATATTTTGTAACCACAGAGAAGTGAGGTGAGAAAGGTGACCTCACCGTCTCTGACCCCCCCCCGTGGTGGCTGAATTCAACATCTTCTTCACCACCTGTGCCTCCTCCCTCCTTGCCTCCCTACCCCCACTGCCCCCTCACCAGCCTCTTCTGCACATCTTCCTTCTTCCTCATGCTTTCCCTTCCAATCTGTCTCCCCAATGACACCCTGCAAGCTTTATTAGCCCTTAATCCTCACAAGGGCAAAAGCCCTGATGGCCTGGACTCCAAGCTGCTTCACCTCTCAGCATATGCTATAGCCTACCCTCTAGCGACTCTTTTGAACCTATCCTTCTCACCTGCCACTGTCCCTGATACCTGGAAGGTCACCACTGTTGTCCCTCTTCCGAAGGGTGTCAACCCCTCCAACCCCAGTAACTTCTGCCCTATATCTCTGCTCCCAATTCTGGCTAAACTTCAAGAAAATCTGACTCTGGTGCAGCTCTCTCCTTTCCTTGAATCTTCTTCCTTCTTCACATCTTTCCAGTCTGGGTTCCGCAAGTCCCCACTCCACCACCACCTCCCTTCTTTGGCTCACTGATTTCATTCTCTCAGGCATGGATCAGGGACGCATCACCTCTGCCATCTTTGTCGATCTGGCCAAAGGTTTTGACACTATTGCCCACTCCCTTCTCCTCAGCAAGATGACTGCATCTGGACTTTTCAAATCCACCACTCGCTGGTTCCTGTCCTATCTCATGGGCCGGTCCCTGTCTGTCAGGGTCAGCAACTCCCTCTCCTCTCCTCCCCTCCCCTCTCCCAGTCAACATTGGCATAACCCAAGGCTCAGTACTTGGTCCAATACTATTTTCCATATTCCTGAATGACCTACCTGATGCCTGCTCATCTGTTAGTATCCAGATGTATGCAAATGACACCATTTTGTTTTCCTCCAGTACTTCCTCCTCGGAGGTGGCAACCAGCTTTCAGCTGGACTTCAACAGTGTCCAGTGCTGGTTTCGCACAAATCAACTCTCTCTAAATGCCAAAAAAAGATAGTCTCTATGACCTTTGGCACCAGGCAAAAGCTCACCAAGCTTGATGCCACTCCCACCTTCCATTCCGTTGATGGTTCCATACTGGAAGATGTCTCCTCTTTCAAATACCTCGGGCTGTGACTCGACAAGAACCTTGACTTTGCAGTGCACGTGGATGCCATCCACAAAATGCTGTTACCCGAACTCAGTGCTTTGTACAGAAACCGCAGCTGCCTTCCCCCGTAAGCCTGCAGAGAGATCGCCCAAAAGATGATTCTCCCTATCTTTGACTTCGGAGACATAGTTTATAACTCTGTTGTAAAATCCACCCTATCCAGGCTGGACACTCTTTTTAACTCTTTCTGCCACTTTCCTCTCGACTGTCCATCTCGTACTCACCACTGTGACCTTTATTTTATTTAATTTTTTTATTTTTTATTTTGGTCTTTGGTAACCGGGTAAAGCCCACTAGGCACAAGTGCCTGTTTTCAGGGGCGACCTGGGAGCACTGGGCGGTTAAGTGACTTGCTCAGAGTCACACAGTATGCAAGTGGAGGTTGTGAGAATCAAACTCAGGTCTGGTTTGCTGGATGTATCAAGCTTGTTCACACCTCATTCCTCTAACCTCTCGGCTTACACCTTGCTCTCCTTCCCATCTCCCAGTGCCAGATGCCTTGCCCATAGTGCTTCTTTAATTGGGAAGTACTGGCTTGGCTCTCTGCCACCCTACCTGCACTCCCTCATCTCTGTCCCACTCACCCCCTCTTCTCCCTCTACAACTCTGCTCACAGTGCTCTCGCCCCCCCCCCCGCTTACCATTTCAGGGTGAGCTACCTTCTGTTATAGCTTCCCAAGTATCTGGAACTCTTTCCCATTAGACATCTGCTCCACTCAGTCCCCTCGCTCCCTATTCCTTCATCTCCAACATCACATAGTTCCCTTGTGCAATTGCTCCTGACCTCCTCTCCCCCTCAAGAGCTACTCTCCTCCCTTCAACAATTGACCAGCCAATTTTGGGTAACTAATTCCTCATGCCAATTCCCTATCTTCCCCTTGCGGGATTCTTGCATCCTGAAGGGTGAAGGCCTGTGACTGGCTTAAACTCCCTCCCACCCCCAGATCCCCCCAGACTAACTAACTGACCTCAACTCATATCCTTGTGACTGTATAACTTACCTAATAACTGGTTGATTCTAGCACTTTCCCTGTTAATGTTTCAGTCTTGGAAATTTATAGGTTAGCACAGTGTATGCATATGTGACCTGGGTTTCTGTAAAGTAAATGTATATGTTTAAGCTGAAGTTTTGTTTATGTAACTGGATATCCTTACCTGTCCCCAGCTGGATGGCATGTATTGTTTACTTTGTGTATCACTCTGAAATGTTATGTATCTTGCATTCTTTATCTCTTATGTATCCCCTCCCCCCAAGACACATCTGAAAAGAGCTATTGCAGCTCGGCATGTCTTTCCTGGTAAAAAGAAAGAAAGAAAGAGAAGAAAAGAAACAGCGAGTGAAGGAAGGGGGGAAATTGTGGGACCATCAGAATGACCAATTCCTAGGTGCCACAAGGAAAATTTGGTTGTGCAATCAGACAGGCAAGAGATAGACAAGTGACAGAATAGGACAGGACAGAATAGATCCTTGCTTTTTCACTCTCTCTGCATAACAAATGGGACAAGGTCTTACTCAACTGTATCACAGCCAGCAATTTATCATGCTTTTGATCTGCTGTACTGTACACTTGAGCTTGACTGGGACATTGTTTTGGTAGCCTGCTTTGCAAAAGTTTATGTTGAGGTTAGTGACCAGTTTTGTTTTTATGTATTACTTTGTTTACCAGAGTCACCCCTGCTCTCCCAGTGCAACCTTTTTGTTCTCATCAAAGGAGTCAATGCCCAGCATCCCTGATGCTGCATGAGTGGGGAGCTAAGGAGAGACCGTTTAAACCTGGTAATGAGAAGATCATTACAGACCAGGGTTCTGGCCCTGCAAATTCTCATAGGTAGTTAGGGAAGGGAGGCTTTCGAAGTTCTGTGTAGGACTAAGCTTGTGTTATTGATAGGCTCAGGCAGAAGACCGGTGGACGTCCATTTTGGTCTAAACTTCTGTTTGGATTATAAATAGGTGCCAACTGGTTGTGTGTTTTTTATTTTATTTATTTAAAACATTTGGTGACTGGGAAAGGCACACTGAGCCAAGGCTCATTTGCAGGTGCTACTGGGTGGGGGGGGGGCAAGGGATAAAGTACATTTTCAGATATACACAGTGTACAAAATAATACATAATTACATAGTTTGTCGATAAGTAGAAAATCAGGCACTCACGCAGGAGTCTTAGCAGTATAAATAGAATATAGATTGCAAGGTGCCACACACATAATATTGTGAAAACAGTACAGCATAATATGCAAACTTAGGTATATAGGATACATGTGGAGTATGGGTGAAGAGAGGAATAAACAGAGAGCAGATATGTGCACAGGCGACCTGCAGTCATGCTAGGTTAGATTGTGGGAGAAAGTGGGGTACGGAAGAAGGTGTAGCTGAGATTTGACAGTAGAGTGGGAGGGAGAGTTTCAAAGGAGAGGGGGTTGAGAGTTCCACAGAGAAGGAAGGTGGTAGCTAAAGGCACACTTGCCAAAGTTAGAAGCTGGGGTAGTGAGTGAGAAGGTACGCGAGTCTCTAGAGCATAGGGAGTAGGTAGAGGCAGGGGCAGGTGAAAGGAGGGAAGAGATATACAAGGGGAGAAGGCTGAACCAGAATTTAGAGGTGAAAGATACAGAGTGGGTGAGGCGTCTGTGTGAGAGTGGAGGGAGATCCAGGCAGGAGAGAAGGGAACAGTGGTGAGTCCTGTAAGGACAGTTTGAAGCAAAGTGACAGAAGGCATACAAAAGGGAATCAAGCTGAGAGAGGGAGGTGGAGGAAGCAGTGCAATAAACAATGTCAGCATAATCAATGACTGGCATGATCATCTTGGTCAAAAGTTTGCAAAGCACAGGGAGTGGGAGAGACTCTTTGTTATGGTAGGGGACTCCCAGCTTAGGGCGTAGTTTGGATATAATGTAATCAATGTGGAGGGAGAAATTTAGTTGTGGGTCAAGCCAGATGCCAAGATATTTGTAAGATGGGACAGTGATTAGTGGTGTGCCATGAAGGGAGGTGATAGGAGAGGCAAGATTAAATTTGGCTTGTCTTTGGGGGAGTACCGAAAGTCATTGAGACAGTTGTCGTAGTATTAAGTTTTAGTTGTTTTGAGGTGAACCAAGCCTGATCTGCATTGAAGTCTTGTTGTAGTGTGGAAAGTATTGTGGCTAGGTCCGGGCCGTATGTAAACAATATGGTGTCATCCGCATACATATGGATGAGGGAGGAAGGATCAGGCAGATGGGAGGTTGTTTATAAAAATTGAAAACAGGATTGGGCCAAGTATGGAACCTTGGGGGACACCAGCCAGGAAGGGGAGAGGTGAGGAGGAGGAACGTGAGACTTTTACTGAGTGGTGTCTGCCATTTAGATAGGAATCAAACCACTGGATAGCAAGAGGTGCGAATCTGGCATCCTCAAGAGAGTTTAGTAGGAGCGAGTGGGAAACATAGTCGAAGGCTTTAGCTAGATCAGTGAAAACTGCAGCAGTGAAGTGGCCTTTATCAGCAGAGGATTGAATGTGGCCAGTGACACAGAGAAGGGAGGAAATGGTGGAGTGTTTTTTCTAAAGCCAAACTGACAGGGGGATAAGAAGTTTGTGGTGGTTAGGAATTCAGAGAGTCGAGATTGAACAAGGCATTCCTGTAGTTTTGCTAGGGCAGGTAGAAGAGAGATGGGGCGATAGTTACTAGGTGAGATGGGATCACCACCTTTGTGGAAAGGGATGATGCACTCTGATTTCCAGGCTCTGGGAACTAAGCTGGAGGAAAATGATAAATTTATGATGTGAGTGAGGTGGGGAGCGATGGCAGGGGCAGAGAGACGCAGGAGGCTAGGGTGCAGACCATCAGGGCTTGATTTGGATGTGTTTAGAGATAGCAGGGTGAGCAGGACTTCAGATGTGGAAGCAGGAGCTAGCAGGAGTTGTTTATTTATTGTGGGTGGTGGGGAGTGATTTGGATCAGGCGACGACAAGGTGGTCGGATTTGGGGAAGCACAAGTCATGAAGTAGGTATTTAAGGTATCAGCAACTTGTATGGGGTCTGTTATTTCAGCACCATTATACTTGAGAGTAGTGGTGTTGGATTGCAGAGGGGGGCCGACAATGGTGTGTACTATGTTCCAGAAAGAGGAGGTGTCAGCAGTGTTCAGGCAGTATTTAAAATAGTCTGCTTTAGTGTGATGGATGGCCTTGGTGCACACATTTCTCACTGCACTGTATACTTGCCAAGAGTTGGGAGTTTGGGAGGCTTCGAAGGTGGCCCACACCTTGTCACGGGCCTTACAGAGTGCAACTATGGAGGCAGTGAGCCAAGGGTGGTGGCACTTCCTCACTCTTGCTTTTCATAGGGGGGTGTGAAGGTCCCATATGCTGTTGAAAATCCTGGTGAACTGAGCTAGGGCAGCATCAACTGAGGCTGCAGCATAGACCGGGGACCAGTTTGCATAGTGGAGGTCAGAGAGAAGGGATTGCATATTCAGTGAGCTTAGAGGGAAGATCTTAATGTATTTTGGGGTGGATTTAGGTAGGTGAGTTTTCCTAAACCTAGAGCATCTAATTAAAGTGATGCAGCTGCTTATACGGGGAGGCAATAAGAGAGGCGTGATATGTGGCTTATATGGGGAGGCAATAAGTCTGGCATGATCAAGTGGTAGGATGGGGCGGGGATGGGGAATAGTACAGCTGAGGCGGGGGCCAGGTGGTTATATAAGGGGAGGGTATCATCGGAGGTGCAACTAGGTGTTTGGGGGGGGGGAGTAACAGAGAATATAGGAAAAGGAGCCCAGGAGATGGAGAAAGGCAGGTGAGTACATGGCAAGGAGATAAAGATGGAATTTGGAAATGAGCAAAACTGGAAGGCAGTGAAAATTAGCCTAGTTAAATCTTAGGCTATAGAGGAAATTATAATGGAAGTGGCTGCAGATTATCAGAGGATTTGTAGACAGACAATTTGGAGACAGTGAAAATAGCTTATTAATTGTAAGGTTTTATAGAAAAATATAGTAGAAGTGGCTGTAGGTTTAGAGAGGATTTGTGGGACAAGATAAGGCACCTTTTAGGCAGAGGTTAGGATATCTTGCCCTGTTAAGATTTAGAATGCTTATAGGGTATGGCCAATGGCAGGGAAGCATGGCAAGAGAGGCGGGGAAGTAGTGTATTTAAATAGAGCCAGGAGTGGTGGAGGGTGGGTGGGAGAAAATGAAAACTTTAGTATCCACAAACCATAGAGCTAATAGCTCAAAAAGAAAATAGTTAGGGAGCTCTTTCGGCTACAGCACGACAGCCAATGAAAGATGAGCTGCAGAGAGGGTGACCAATGCTGTGCTTTCACTGAGAAGCCCCATTCAGTGAGCTTCCCAGCGGCAGGCCTGGTTCATGGAAATAAGTTGTACCTGGAACTTGGAGCGCAGGGTCAGGCCATATGGCAGGAGTGGCCGGTGGGCTTCCCAGCCGCCGTGGCCACACGGAGATCAGCAGCCCGATCAGGGGCTTAAGCAGAAGCTGGAGAGGGGAAGAGAGAAACAGGGCGTTAGAATAAATAGGAAATAAACTGCCTCAAAAGAGCTGAGCACTGAATTGGGGGGGGGCAGGGGTAAGAACGAAAAGAAGTAGAAATAGTGTGAGGAGAGGGGTGCGTAGAGAGACCACCAAAGAGGGGATTAATTTACATTGGCACCAGTAGTCTGAAAGCTGATGAAAAACCCACAAGAGAGTAATCAACCACCAAAATGGTCACCAAGGGATGCACAGGGAAGAAGAAGAAGAGAAAGATAATTTGAAATAGAGTGGCGGGAAAAGGGAAAAAGACAGGGCTAGCAGGTAGATTTAAACTTAAAGCACTTAGCAAAATTGCCTCAACTCACAGCAAAATGGAGCCGGGGTGCAGCATAAAACAGAAGAAAAAACATGTATTGCAGTTTAACATTTAGAATGTTAAACTATTTTCCGCATTAGAAAATGTAAACTTCAGTATCCACAAACCACAGAGCTAATAGAGAGCACAAAAAGAAAATAGTTAGGGAGCTCTTTCGGCTACAGCACAGCAGCTAATGGAAGATGAGCTGCAGAGAGGGCGACCAATGCTTTGATTTCACTGAGAAGCCCCATCCAGTGAGCTTCCCAGTGGCAGGCCCAGTTCATGGAGATAAATTGTACCTGATGCTTGGAGTGCAGGGTTGGGCTGTATGGCAGGCGCAGCTGGCGGGCTTCGTGGCCGCATGGAGAACTGCAGCCCAATCAGGGGCTTAAGCAGAAGCTGGAGCTTGGGGAGTGCAGGGTTGGGCTGTATGGCAGGAGTGGCCAGCGGGCTTCCCAGCCACCTTGGCTGCATGGAGAGCAGCAGCCCGAGCAGGGGCTTAAGCAGAAGCTGGAGCTTGGAGTGCAGGGTCGGGCTGTATGGCAGGAACGGCCAGTAGGCTTCCCAGCCACCATGGCCACACGGAGAGCAGCAACCCGATCAGGGGCTTAAGCAGAAGCTGGATCTACTTTTCTATTTGTGTGCAATGACTTTGTTAAAGTGTGCCAGCAGTCACTCATGACTTAGCTAGTTGATGATCACAGCCTGGTGAGGTACTCACTGCACTGGTGATAGAGCCCTTGCCAAGGCATATGGGACTGCTAAGGGGATGAGCAAGATAGTTGGTAGAGATATTGTTTAGAGCCTAAGATATTTTATTGCAGCTAACCTTTACGTACATTTATCGTTTTGTCCTTGTGTATTGTTTGGCTCAAACTGGACTTCTCCAGCACAGTCTTCTAAACAACTGCTTAGATTATATTTGTTAGAGAACAATAATTATGATTGTTTCTAATTTTATTGTATTTATCATTTTTATATGTATTGTTTGTGTGCACCTGCCCATCCATGAAAATGGACTCTTCGTTCATGGACCTAGCAAGTTTACCAATTATAGATTGAGGGAGCGCTCCCAACCAATCAGAGTGTTCCTTTCCTCTGTATCCAAGACCCTCTTATTCTGTGAAGAAGAGTGTCATGTGCAGCAACCCTGGAAACGGGCAGTTCTTGGAAGTTGTTTTAATTTTAAACTATTATTAATCAATCTTGATCAATAATATATTAATAAAGCCGCTGAGACCACTCTTATGGTTGTAGAAGTGGTCTCACGTGCATTCTTACAGTATGAAAACTGTGACTCAAAGGTGATCAGTTCTGATAACGAAGTGGGTACATTTGTCGTCCAGACAAGTGGCCTAACAGTTGCCCATGAAAAAACTGAAACATCATGTACTGGACTGTACCACACAGATGGGGTACATTTTGGTTTCGAGCTAATCAACGGTCCCTGAATGCCAAGAAAACCATCTCTTTGAACTTTGACACCAGGCAGAGGTTGTCCAGTCTCTCAGCTTTCCCCTCCTTCTATACCCTTGATGGTGTGTTGACCTCCTTTAAGTACTGTACCTCAGAGTTAGGTTAGAACATCAAATAATTTATCAAAGAATCATAGAAGCTTGACGGCAGAAAAGGACCATACCGGCCCTTCTAGTCTGCCCCATTTCCCCCATTTATCTCTGCATGTTGGTGTCATCCACCAGAAGCTCCACCCTAAACTCAGCGCTCTGCCAGAAACAAGGCTTGTATCCTGCTTCCTGCTCACAGAGAAATTTTCTCAAAGATGATGCTCCCTATCTTCTATTATGGTGACATTGTATACAATGTTGTTCCTAAATCCACCCTGGCTAGACTGGACACACTTTTTCACTCCTTTTGCCATTTTGCGCTGGACTGTCCCGTTCATACACACCACTGTTCCCTCTACTCTTCCCATTCTGTCCCCTCCCATGATGCCATCTCTCGCTGTGCTTCCTATACCTTCAAACTCTAGTTTGGCTCCCTTTCTCTCTGCTTACCTCATCTCCCTACTCTCATGTCCCAATACCACAGTGTACTCCCTCTGCAATTCTGACTCTTGCTGTCTCTCCCTTCCTCTTGTAAAATCCTCTAGAGGTCAAGCTCTTTCTTATTTAGATTCCCTAAGCTCTGGTATTCTTTGCCCCATGCTGTTCACTCTGCCGCCTCCCTCTGTTCTCTCAAAACCCTCCTCCATGACTTCTGTACTCACTCCTGCAAATGTCCCGGACTCCACCATGTGCTAAATACAACTCTATGGTATTGCCCTATGATTGCCCCCAGACTGTAACTTAGTTACCTTGACTTCTGTGTACTAGTGCTGAGCCTGTGGAACTATTCCTTGTCATGATGTAACTGTACATTTGTCTACAGTTACTGTTATATGCATTATTCATTTTAAATGCACTTGATAGTATTTACTGTTTGAACTGTATGCTGTCTTGCCCCTAAACCAGGATGCATATGGGAATGAGCTGATACAAGCTCAGTATGTCTCTCCTGGTAAAACTTTTGAAATAAATAAATTGCACCATCTGTTTTCAACCCTTTATTTTTAGAGGTTCTCAATTGCTCAACCTACAATTCATTTAAAACCAGTCTGAAATCATATTTTGTGGTTAAAGACTGTTTTCAATGGTATGACTAATGTCAGTGTTGTATTTAGCAGAGTCTACCTCTTCTGGTCACAGACAGCAACTGAAGAAACTTTTTTGTGTTTTGAGACTACATAGGAGGGGTAAGTTGTGGGGGAACTTGTTGATGTAGTATCACAATTACTGTCTGTAGAGTAACGTGAAAGCAGCCACAGTAGCCCACATCTCAAGGGAAAGTCCCCTCAGCATTTTACTCAGTTTCCCAGTGAAGTTTGTAGGCATGCACAATGATTGCCTTTATTATACTGTCCTGTCGTCAGTGACGGCACTGAAGTCTGGTGTGCAAACCTGCTTAACTCGATTGCAAAGGTCATTACCTGACTCATGTAAGGCATCCTGAAATTTTATGATGTTTTGATGCTAAAGCCTGCAATAGTTAGACTATATTAGTCAGTGCTGTTACTGTCCTCTGCAGTCCCTATGTTCTTATGCTGGCCATGAAACTTTTCTAGGTCTAGGAAGCGCCCTGTTGTTTTCTGTAGTTTAAAGAGTATCTGAGTTGTATTTATTTTTATTTATTTGTTTATTAAGATCTCGGATTACAAATACCTTTGAGCTGTGAGGTCTTTTACAAAGGTTTCATGTCAGAGTGTAACAGCAACATATATACAATACATACATTTGATTTAGGAATGAGTATAGGTATTGAACAATTAAAATGGGGAAACAATACAGTTAGGGTAGAATGAGTAAACAGTATACTGAGTGATATTCATTGCAAGTTCAAGAGGATATAGTGGTTGCAGATTACCAGTTATGTACAAAGAGTAGTATACCAAACATTTGATACAAAGTGTTGCCAATGGAGCGATGCAGCCAAGAGGTATTTTCAAGAGTTAGGTTGGTGGGGGGAGGTGGAGGGGGGACTTGGGGAAGGTGAATGGTGGAGGAAGGGATGTGGGGAAGAAATGATACAGGGATAGTGCCCAATGGGCGAGCAGTCAAGCTGCTAAGTGCATCGAGGTGGGTAGTATGAATGGTGCAACCAATTCCTGCTTATGACGAGCAGTCGCAGCCACAAAGTGCTGAGTGGTGCAGCCAAAGCTTCTGTTTAAAAGGATCAAGTTAGAAGACAAATGCTTTCAAAGAATACAGGAACTTCACAAGAAATGTAACTGAACTGAATAAGAGTATAACTTCTGCTGACTTGTGAATGTACGCATCATTGACTCCCATGATAGAAACATAGAAACATAGAATTTGATGGCAGATAAGGACCACTTGGCCCACCCAGTCTGCCCATTTCCCCTACCTAATGGATAAGCTGAAGATCCTAGTTAACCAGCAGCCTACTTCTTCCTACCCCCACCCCTAGAATTGCCTTATGACTGTCCCATGCATGCTTGAATTCCTCCACTGTTTTTGACTCCACAACCTCCTCCAGTAAGCCGCTCCATGCATCCACAACCTCTCTGTGAAAAATACTTCCTTAAATTACCTCTGAGTGCCGCCTCTATCTTCAAATTGTGCCCCTATTCTTGCACACCTCTTTTTGAAAGATGCTAACCTCTTGACTTTGTTGATTCCCTTGAGGTACTTGAAAGTTTCTATCATGTCCCCCTCTCCCTCCTTTCCTTGAGGCTATACATATTAAGCTCCTTAAGTCTCTCTTCATATGTCTTCCGGTGCAGACCCTGTACCATTTTAGTTGCCCTCCTCTGGACAGCTTCCATCCTGTCTATGTCTTTGCGGAGATTGGGTCTGCAGAACTGCATGCAGTACTCCAGATGGGGTCTCACCAGCTGTCTGTACAGAGGGATAATAACTTCCTGTTTTCTACTGGTGATGCCTCTCCCTATGCATCCCAGTATCCCCCCAGCCCTCCTTGCTGCCCTCTCATATTGTTTGCCCACCTTTAGGTCATCTGATATGAGTACCCTCAGGTCCCTTTCCATTTTTGTTGTTGTTAGTATCTCACCCCATTGTGTACTCTTCCCTGGGTTTTGTTTCCAGGTGCATTACCTTGCACTCTTAGCATTGAATCTAAGCTGCCATACATTTGACCATTCCTCTAACCTTGCCAAGTCCCTTCTCATCCTTTTCACCCCACCTTGTGCATCAACTCTGTTGCAGATCTTTGTGTCATCTGCAAAGAGACATACTTTGCTTCAGTCCCTCTGCAATGTAAACTATAAAGACATTGAAGGACCCAGATCTAATTACTGAACCCTGTGGTACCCCACTAGTAAGCCCCATTTCTTCAGGTGGACTCCACTTACTATTACTCTCTGTGTCCTATTCTCCAGCCAATTCTTTTACCCAGGCTGTCATCTTGGGACCCACTCCCAGGCTGGCTAACTTATATTAATCTTTGTGTGGGACTGTGTCAAATGCCTTGCTAAAGTCTAGGTAGGCCATGTCCACAGCCCTCCCTGATCTACTACTTTGGTCACTCAGTCAAAGAAATCTATCAGATTTGTCTGGGATGACCTTCCCCGCTAGAATCCATGCTGCCTTGGGTCCTGTGCCCTCTGGCCTCTAGATACTCGACAGTTCTTTCCTTCAGAAGTGATTCCATCATTTTCCTACCACTGAGGTTAAACTAACAGGTCTGTAGTTTCCTGCTTCTGCCTTGCTCCCACTTTTGTGAAGGGGAATCACATCTGCCCTCCTCCAGTCCTCGGGTACCACCCCATCCTCCCATGATTTGTTAAAGAGGGTAGTCAGTGGTGTCCTAGTTCTATCCTTAGTTCTTTTAGAATTCTGGGATGAATCCCATCAGGCCCCATTGCTTTGTCCACCTTCAGTTTTAAGAGATGCCATGCATGAGTGAAGTCATGACCTTTGGAAAGGAGGCAAACAGGTTTTCACACTAGGGCAAAACAGAGTGAAGCAACCTCATTTATATTTAATTCAGGATGAAATTAGGGGGATACAAGAGAGGTAATCATTGTTCATATCTACAAACTACACAGGTATATAGAAAATAGGTTGAGGGGACTTTCCCTTTAAGGCCATACTAAAGATTATTGTCTGGCCCTATGGTGTGGAGGCTAGGTGAGAAGTGCCTCCAAGCTAGGTGATAATTTGAGGAGGGGCAGCAGAAAGTAAGAGCTGAGGCCTTGTATTCAAACCTACCGAAGCGTTGCATTATCAGCGACTCATCCCCCTTCCCAAGAACTTGACAAACTGTTGTTGGTTGTTGTCCATGGCTTTATTGCACTCAAACATCCTCACTTTACAACTCTAAATTCTGATTGTTAAAAACATATTTCCAGCCTTTGATTTGTCAAACTTATCATGGTATCTATACACACATATTTCCACCATTGTGCCCATTGTCCAACCATCCCAGCCTTTATTACTTATCCCTGGCTGCAAACCCAATGAAAATTAGGCCATGCCTCCTGTTACCCAGGCCTGATGTAAATCAGGTCCTGCCTCTCCCTCTTGCCCAACTCAAGACCACCTAATGTAAATCGAGTTGTGTCCCCCATCCCTTGACCAGGGCGTGCCTAATGTAATTCAAGTCACGCTCGCATGCCTAATGTAAATGAGGTCATGCTTGCTCTCCTCGGGCTGCCCCTGCACCTGGGTCCCTGCACCATACTCTTCCTCAGTGGGCTACCCCTGCACCTGGGTAACTGCATTTCCTTTAGGTCCCTGCCACCCTGGACCTCCCCTCCCCGTTGGCCCTTCCATCCTCTTGGACACTCTTCCCCCATCCTTATTAGGTTGGTTGGGTGGGTATCCTGAAATCAGCTGGAACAAAAAGGCTCTTCCTCTGTTCCAGCTGGTCTAAATACACCCTCAGCCAATCCCCTAGGTCCTTGCTGCCTTGCTGTACCCCCCCAATCCTAGCTTTTCCTGTTGCTGTCTGCATATTATACCCACAGAGTCACTACTGCTGGTGTACTGTCAGATGCCTCAAGTGACCATTGCATCACTTACTGCATCAGAGAGACCCACCTCCCTTAATCTGCCCCAAAATACATAGACATCTACCCACTATGCTCGATTAACACAGTTGCCCTCCTACATGACCTGAGTCATGCTGACTGGACTCTGGTCTACTCCATGCCTGATGTCGACTCAGCCCTACCCTAATTTGTAACCACACTCCCTCTCACCTGGAACTCTCATGCCTCCAGTGGTTAAAACCAGAGTCAGGCAATGTCATCGTCCCTGGATCTCGACTTCACTCATTGAATAGTGTAAAGTCCTTGACAAAGCCTGGTCTCACTACATAGCCACACTGACCTCACAAGCTTGGCAATACTACAAATCCCTCCAAAATTCCTGTACCAAGGCAGTCCATCAAGCTAGTCTGACTACTTTAAAAGGGACCTGCAAGTCAATCCCACACCTCCCACCTTCCTCTGGAGAGTAATCCACTCTTTTACTGACCCACCTGCACACTCGGCCTAACCGATCCTAAAGCAAATTGACCAATCTATCTCTGACCCATTCAGCGCTGCTGAAATCTTCAAAAAGGTTTTTATTACCTGTGCCCTTCCTGACCACCTCCTCCTCACCCTGGACTACTCCCCTATCCCCTCACAGGATGTTTTACCTCTTTCCCCCACAGGAAGTCCTCCAGGTACTTTATTCTCTACATACCAACAAATCTAGCCCAGATGATATTCACTCCAAACTCCTTCGACTATCAGCCCCTACAACTGCTAACCCTCTTGCCCATCTCCAAAACCTCTCCTTTTCCACTGGTACCATATCCCAGGCTTTTGAACTTGCTAGTATGATTCCCCTACACAAAAGTGGTGATGCCTCCTTACCATGAAACTATTGATCTATCTCCCTCCTCCCTGCCCTCGCCAAATTGCAAGAATCCCTAGTCCACTTCAGACTGTCTGACTTCCTAACCTCCTCCAGTTTCCCCTCCCAATTCCAGTCCAGTTTCTGGAAACATCATTCAACAATCTCATCCCTCTTAGGAGTCACTGACCATATACACTCAGCTATGGACCAGGGTCACATGACTGCTGCTATTTTCATGGACCTAGTGAAGGCATTTGACTCTGTCTCCCATCCCCTCCTCCTCAGCAAGCTTGGGGCAGCTGGCCTGGCCCCCCACACTGTTAGTTGGTTCAAGTCATACCTCAGTAATATGCTGCAATCTGTGAGGGTGAGAAATTCCTCCCCCCTCTTCCCATACTAGCAGGCATGCCACAAGGCTCCGTCCTGGGCCCCATCCTGTTTTTGGTGTTCATAAATGACCTCCCCCCCTTCGAGTGTTCCAGCTCTCGCATACGTATGTATGCAGATGACACCACCCTATTTGTCTCTGGGCCCACCTTCTTGGATGTACACACCCCCCTCTCCAGCAGGACCTAAACAAGGTGGAGTCTTGATTCCTCACAAACCAATTGAAAGTCAACACCTCAAAGACTGTCACCATGGTCTTTGGCTCTGCCAAAAAATTGGCCAGAACACCCTCCCACTCTGATTTCACTGCCCTGGATGGTAACCCACTTGACTATGTCCCAGCATACAAATATTTAGGGAGTTGGTTGGACTCCCATCTGGATTTCTCAGTCCACATAGATGCTATCAGCTCCAAGCTCTGCCCAAAACCTGGTATACTCTACTATAACAGAGACCCCCCCCACTCCCTATCCAACATGAACTTGTGACAAAGATGATAATTCCTATTTCGACTATACCAATGTTGTTTACAGCACAGTCCCTGACACCTTGCTATCCAAGCTAGATACCCTGCTGAAATCATTCTGTCATTTTGCTTCAAACTCCCTCCCCCAAACTCATCACTGCAACCTCTACTCCTCCCTCAGCATCCTACCTCTATCCAACATACGCTCTATCTATTCGCTAACCCTCACAGCCAAATGTTGGTTTGGTCTGCTTCCCCCATCTCTCCAGTTTGCTGTCCCCTGTGTCCCCCTCCTCCTACAATCTACGCACCAGGGACACCCACTCTTTCTCCCTCCTCTGCCCCCACATGTCAGCCAGCAAATCAACTTTCTCCTACAGATTTCCCTCCCTTTGGAACTGTCCTCCCCTTCAACTCTGTAACTCTCTCTCCTACCCCTCCCTCAAACAACACTTATGCCTTCTTCAACCCCCTTGCTCCTTCCTTGCTACGCTCCTCTCTATCAGACTCCTGTGCATAACACTAAAACAGGGAATTGAGTTGCAGCCTTTCTGTACTGACTATATATTTCATTGTCAATTGTATTAACTCGAATGTATATACAATGCAATATCCTGTATGCCAGTAGCTACTGCTGCTCAGAAATTGTATTCCAACTTTAATTGTATGTATTACCTTTTGCCTGTGAAACAAGCCCCGGCTCAGTGTGCCTTTCCCGGTTATCAAACTTTTAAATAAATAAATAAAATAAAATAAATACCCTCCCCCCACCTAACTACCTTTGTCTTATTTGGTGCCATTGGCAATAATGCACATGTGCTTGCTATCTGTACATACACACTGCCAGGCATTTGGGTGGGGGGAGAGAGCTGTCTCTGTGCACTGTTAGCTGCAGCCCTGCCCCCCCACAGCAAGATCATTCTGCCGACGATTCTGCCCACCAGTGAGTGACAGGCTTCCTTGCCAGTGACTCCTCCCTCTCCCCAAGAACTTGACAGACTGTTGTTGTTGGTTGTTGCCCACATCTTTATTGTACTCAAACATCCTCACTTTACAACTCTAAATTCTGATTGTTATAAATGTATTTACAGCCTTTGCTTAAATTTTCAGACTTTATCATGGTATCTACTGTAGAACTGTTTATTCTCATGCAAGTTATATTTAGCGCAAGGCGCTAATCGGCTGCCATTGCGCAAATTTAATTTCATGCTCTGTAATTAACTCCTCATTTACACCCATTGAAAATATGCAATTTTGGCCAATTAGTGCAATTTTATTTTAGCGTAATTATCACTTAAGCGAATATAGCTATGATTATTTTACATCAAATATAACCTGTTCTATAGTATATATATTCCCACCCTTGTGCCCATTGTCCATTCATCCCAGTCTTTATTACCTCTCTATAACAAAACCCCAGGTATAATGAATGAGCCCCATGGCTCCCATCTTTGTGTTGCCGCTATAGTGAGGGAGCACTGTACACCTGATCAGCACCCCTCTTGCTCTTTCACACTCCCTCTTATGCTCACTCACCTTCTATTCCTCTCTTTCAATTTAAAAAAGCACCTGCTCACTCGGCCTAACAGATCCTAAAGTAAAATGACCAATCTATCTCTGACCCTACAGGAGAGACGGATGGGAGAAGAGGGGGAGGAGTAGCTCTCTATGTAAGGGAAGGGATAAAAGCAACTGAACGAAAGAGTAAACAGGGAGGAGAGGAGGCACTGTGGGTAACATTAGAGACTGGAAATGGCACCACAATCCGCACAGGGGTTGTATACAGATCCCCATGTCAGGGGGAGGGGAAAGGACAAGGATATGATAGAAGGCATTCTTAGGATGGCAGAGAAAGGGGAGATACTGTTAATGGGAGACCTGAACATGACAGATGTTAACTGAAGCACATTTGCTGCAGCCACATCCAAGAGCAGTGCCATTCTCAATGCCCTACAGGTGGCATGCCTCAGACAGCTAGTTTTGGAACCCACTCATGAGGGAGCAATCTTAGACCTCATACTCTCAAATGGGGACAGTGAGAAGATCTCAGATCTAGAAGTGGGTAGCCATCTGGGAACAAGTGACCACTAAACAGTGTGGTTCATGATAAACTCAGCTACAGAGTCAAGCCATACAAACGTGAGGGTACTGGACTTCAGAAAGGCTGACTTTGGCAAGATGGGAGAGTGCCTTAGATAAGCACTAGCAAGCAGGCTAGAGGTAGGGGTGGAGCAACAATGGGGAAACATCAAAACTGCCATCACAGAGGCAACAAACCTTTGTGTGATGCAAATAAACAAATCAAAATGAAAGAAAAAGCCACTATGGTTCTCAAAAGAGGTGGCAGGAAAGGTCAGGGAAAAAAAGATAGCATACTGGAAGTATAAGGAAACACAGAAGGAGCAGGACAGAGAGCTGTACCAGTTAAGGCAGAAGGAAGCAGGGAAGGAAGTCAGAATATCAAAGGCCTAAACTGAGGAAAAGATAGCCAACTCAGTTAAGAAGGGGGATATAACCTTTTACAGTTACATCAGGGAGCATAGAAAGACAAAGGGAGGGATAGTGAGGCTGAATAGAATGGACGGTGGGTGGGCAGAGAGGGACAGTGAAAAAGCAGGGATACTGAATGAATAACTTCTGCTCAGTATTCACAAAAGAGGAGGAGGGAGAAGTGCCCAATCCAATTAACAGAAGCACTCTGGAGAGGGGGGTCGATCCTAGTTCTTTCAAAGAAGAAAGGGTTCTAAAAGAACTCCTAAAACTTAATATGGACAAAGCAATGGGGCCTGACAGAATTCACCCCAGAATTCTAAAAGAATTAAAGGGAGAACTAGTGAAACCACTGACTACCCTTTTTAACAAATCAAGGGAGGACGGTGTGGTACCTGAGGACTGGAGGAAGGCGGATGTGATTCTCCTTCACAAAAGTGGGATCAAGACAGAAGCAGGAAGCTACAGACCTGTCAGTTTGACCTCTGTGGTAGGGAAAGTAATAGAATCACTTTTGAAGGAAAGAATTGTTGAGTACCTTGAGGCCAGTGGGGTACAGGACCCAAGGCAGCATGGGTTCACAGCGGGAAGGTCATGTCAGACGAATCTAATTGATTTCTTTGACTGGGTGAACAAAGTAGTAGACCAGAGAGGGGCTGTGGACATGGCCTACCTAGACTTTAGCAAGGCATTTGACCCAGTCCCACACAAAAGATTAATAATCAAATTAACCAGCCTGGGAGTGAGTCCCAGGGTGGTAGCCTGGGTAAAACATTGGTGGACAACAGGACACAGAAGGTAATTGTAAATGCAGTCCACTCTAAAGAAAGAGGAGTTACTAGTGGGGTACCACAGGGTTCAGTACTGGGTCCAGTCCTTTTTAATGTCTTTATAAGTGACATTGCAGAGGAACTGGAAGGAAAAGTATGCCCCTTTGCAGATGACACAAAGATCTGCAACAGGGTTGAGACACAAGGAGGCATGGAAAGGATGAGAAGTGACTTGGCAAGGTTGGAGGAATGGTCAGAAGTATGGCAGCTTAGATTCAATGCAAAGAAGTGCAAAATAATGCACCTGGGAAACAAAAACCCAGGGGAAGTTTACACAATGGGGGAGAGGTAGTAACAACAACAAAAATGGAAAGGAACCTGGGGATAATCTTATCAGATGACCTTAAGGTTAGCAAGCAATGTGAGAAGGCAGTAGGGAGGGCTGGGGGGTACTGGGATGTATAGGGAGAGGCATCACCAGCAGAAAACAAGAAGTTGTTATCCGTCTGTACAGACAGTTGGTGAGACCCCATCTGGAGTACTGCGTCCAGTTCTGGAGGCTCCATCTCTGCAAGGACATAGGATAGCCATACGAGGAGAGACTAAAGGAGCTTAATATGTATATCCTTGAGGAAAGGAGGGAGAGGGGGGACATGATAGAAACTTTTAAGTACCTCAGTGGAATCAACAAAGTCCAAGAGGGTAGCATCTTTCAGAAAAAGAGATGTGCAAGAACAAGGGGACACAATTTGAAGATGGGGGGCGGTTCAGGGGCAATGTGAGGACGTTTTTTTCACAGAGGGTGGTGGACACATGGAACAGCTTTCCTGAGGAGGTTGTGCAGTCTAAAACTGTGGGAGAATTCAAGAATGCATGGGACAGACATAAGGCAATTTTTGTGGGGGGTAGGAAGAAATAGGCTGTTGGTTAACTATGATCTGCAGCTTATCCTGTAGGTAGGGAAATGGGCTGACTAGGTGGGCCAAGCAGTCCTTAACTGCCGTTAAAGTCTATGTTTCTATGTTATTGTAACAAAACTGCTGAACTAATAATAGTATGAGAATTCTCTTTGGGAAGGGGGGTTGAGGAGACAATAACACGCTGGCTTTACTAAACTCAGTACAGTATTTTGTGTTGTTTGTTTTCAGCATTCCTCGCTATAATGAACAGGGAGCTGTAACGAACACAGGTTATTGCTCCCATTCTGGTTGTTATAGCAAGGGAGCACTGTACTTATCCCTGGCTGTATGCTCAGTGTAAATTAGGTCATGCCCTGTGTTACCCAGGCCTGATGTAAATTGGGTCCTGCCACTCACTCTTGCCTGGTTCAGGGCTCGCCTGATGTAAAGTGGATCATGCCACCCCATCCCTTGACCAAGGTATGCCTAATGTAAACTGGGTCACGCCTGCATGCCCAATGTAAATCAGGCTATGCTGTCTCTCTGTGGACTACCCCTGCACCTGGGTCACCACACCATGCTCTCTCCCAGCAGCCAGCACCTTGGCATACCTGTTCATAGCTTTTTCTGCCAGGTCCAATGCTTTCAGGTTACCGCAGTTCCTCCAAACCTGTTTGGGATTATAGCTGACCAGATCATTTTTACTCCCTCCCATATCTGCTGAATGCTGCCAATGACTCCTATTATCTGCCTTAGGAGTTCTATCCACAGCATCTGTGCAAATTCATTTCCTCCCAAATGTATCACTAGGATGTCCAGCCTTGCCCCGTTCTTCCCCAGATGCCACAGCTGGGGTAGCAGCTGTGCCCAGCACATGCCCCTCAGCTCAAACCAGGGCACTCTCTCTCTCTCTCTCTCTCTATCGACATCCAAGCCCAACTTCTGTCCTCTCAGTCTCACTGCCACTCATACTGCCACTATAGTGTAGTGGTTAAGGGCACTGAGCTGCAAACCTGGAGACCTGGGTCTGAATCCCATTAGCCCCCACTTGCATACTGTGTGACCCTGAGCTAGTTACTTAACTTCCTTGTGCTCCCAGGTTGTACCTGGAAACAAGCTCTTGCTTACTGTGCCTTTTCTGGTTAAATACTTCCCCCTTTTCTACCCAACATATGAAAGAGTATCCACACACCCACACTTCCTGTAGTGCCCCTACCTGCAAGAGAAAGCAACAAAGTCAGTTGTGCTGCAGTGGTTATATGTATGCCCTGTATCTACCAGAGGCCCACCTACTGATGCTCTGAATGGCTCTGCAAGAAAAACCTGCCGTGGCCACCTCTGATGCCACCCCAGTTCTGAACCACCTCTGATGCCACCCCAATTCTGAATTAATGTGTACAGAACTCAGCTGGGTTCAAACCCACACATTCTATTGCCTTTTTCAACACTGCCACTGCTTGGTACCTAGTCACTGGCCTGCCATTACCATGCATTGAGTACCCCTTCTCCTGCTAGCCTGACCTCCAGCAATCCCTGAACTGCCCTCAGTGGGCACAGCAGCTACTCCCTACCTTTGGCTATCTGCACCCACACCACCCTTTTGGTTCATCTTAGATCTTTTAATGTGTATGCTTATCCCTTCCTCCCTTATCTGCACATCCCTCCTCTGTACTATCTATCTGTTCTGTGTCTTAATCTGATGCCGCCCTGGCAGCCACCTAACTAATTCTGAATGCCCCATAGAATAGTACATTGAATGTGGCAGCAAGTAGCCTAGCGTCACCATTAGAACATACTGAAGGTAGAGCTCCTATTACTTTCCTCATTAAACTAATGGTCATAGGCTGCCTTCTATCCTTTACCCAACCCCTCAGTCTGGCCCACCCCTTTATCATCCCCTTCACTACCTTGTCCTTGTATGGATCCTGTATGCCCCTTAGGTTGCTGACCATTGAAATGGCTGCCAGCTGGGTGGCTACAGTGAACTGCGCCATCCCATCCTCCACTAGCTGCACAGTGAGTTGCATTACCTTCCTAACTGGTATCAGCCAACTTACCAGGTGCTGGACTCTCCCCAGAAATTCATAAAATACCCTAAGAGGTGACTCGTATGACCTCAGCATACTAGGCACCCAAGAATTTGCAAAAAGGAAACCAGCTCTTTCAGCCTAATTTCCTAGGTGTCCTAGCTGCCTCGGCATAGGAAGCCATCTCCCTGAACTTCTGCAGCTGTAAACAAGAAAGACAGTCAGCAGTTGTGTTATTGTAACCTGGTATGTGTTTCACCCTGAATGTAATGTTTAGTTGCAAACACCTTAGAACTAGGATGCGCATTGTCCTCATGACTGAGAGTGACTTGGCCGTCTGCCTGTTCAGAACCTCGATTACTGCTTAATTGTAACACCAAAAACACACTTTCTTATCAACCCATGCCTTTTCCCATATCCAGATGGCAGCCAAAATAGGGAAAACCTTGAACACTGTGATATCCTTGTACAGGCCTGCATCCTGCCACTGCTTCTGCCATTCTGCTGCCATCCACTAACCTGCCCAAAAGGCACCTATTCCTACCTTGCCTGCTACATCAGTGTATAACTGCAAAACTGTGTTGTAAACCCAGTCTGCCTGCTACATGGACCTGCTGTTGAAATTCTGCAGGAAGGACTCCCACACCTCTAGGTTGGACCTAATACCCTTGCTTATTCTGATCCAGTGGTGCAGCTGCTGGATTCCCACTGTGGTCCCTGGTAACCTCCTCATGAATAGTTGTCCAGGTGCAATGGCCCTACATGCGAAACTGATATGCCCTATAAGGCTCTGCATCTTCCTCAGGCCTCCTTGCTTTCCTTTATCAACTGATGTAGCCTTCCTCCCTTTTCCACTGGGAGTCTGGATTCCATGGCTATGGAATCCAGTTCTGTCCCCAAGAAGGTGATAGTGTTGGATGGTCCTTTGGTCTTCTCTTCTGCTAAAAGCACCCCCAGTAGTCATCACTGTCATGGAAATGCCTCCAGATTGTGTAGGCAATCTGTACTTTCTGCTGCCCCTACTATTAGGAAATCATCCTAGTAATGCAGGATGCCCTTGCATCTAGCTACTTCCGTGGCTTCCCATGCTATCCATGCATACAGACCACCAGGCATTCAGGTGAGGAGCAAGGGCTGTCTTTGTGCATTGTTGGCTGCAGCCCTGCCTCCTGGAATCATCCTGCCAACAATTCTGGTCACCAGTGATTGATGGGCTCCATTGTGTCTGTATCCCATTGGGTGGCACAGAGAAGGAGTGGTGCTTCTGACTCTGGGACATCTTCAGGGTATCCGAAGAGGCTCTGGGGCTTCTGCAGAGTGTCTGCAGGGCCACAGGGGACTCTGCCACTAAAGGCATCAGGTAGGCTTCTGGTACCATAACTAGAAATCCTGCAGACCCCCTGTCTTGGGTATGCCTAAGTATCATTTGATTCTTAGCAACTCCCTAAGTTACCTCTAATATGTAATGCTGTAGTGTAATGAATGCTGTAAGATTGTGGTGCTGTATTTGCTGAAAAAAAAATTTAAAACCGTGGCCAAATACCTATACAGGGCAGGAATACAGGGGCTGTGCTACAGACATAGTATTGAGAGACAGTAAGCCTGTGGTAAGTCAACTTCCTTATCAAAACTGCCTGCATAGGCTAGAGGTACAAGGGAGTAATCTAGGAAAGACAACCAGGCCAGAAAACAGGAGAGGAAGTTTGGTTCAAATCCAAGGTCACTAGGCAGTTAAGATAATACTCAGAGGGACTTCGGGTGATGTCACGGCTCCAGAGAATTAAAATCCTCCTTGTACCAGTAAAGCTACTTTAAAAAGGGGAAAAATGACATCTAAAGATAGAGAAGCCAGACATACCAGATCAAGGACTGAAAAAAAAAATTGCTGAGGATGGTTCATGATATCGAGTTCGAAGTTTGGATGGCAGCCGCAGCACTTTTCCAGCCAATATGCAAGACCCAGGCTATGACTTCGATCAGGAAGATGAATGCCTCAGCCGTAATAGATTTGAAACATTACTGAAAGAAATTAAGGCACCCCAATCTGAAAATAAAGCAGAACTTAAAAAGATACAAGAAAGATTTTTGGGGGTGAAAAAAAGGATCGAGGAAGCTGAAGAGAGAGTGGCAATCATAGAACATGGGGCTGTGCAGTTGAGAATGGTGGTGGACGTCTTGTTACAACAAACGGAGGCTTTACAGAAAAAATGTCTCGACCTGGAGACAAGATCTCAACGGGATAATTTAAAATTATCAGGACTTCCAGAAAATGCTGAAAAAGTAATGTGTGCACCTTTTTACAAGATTTGCTTACAGATGCGCTGTCTTTTCCTGCAAGCTTAGTCCTCCAAGATCACTGGGCCCTGTATCTCAAAGCCTCGGATCCATTAGCCAGACCAAAAACCATAATAATGAAATTTGATAGTTACCAAACAAAAGAGGAAATCCTCTGAATGGCATGGCAAAAGGAAGATGTCCGCTACAATGGAGCATGATTGTACTTTGAGCAGGATTATCCACCAGATATTTAGAGGCTCTGATTGCAGTATTTGGATATAATGAGAGTGCTACAGGCCAGACAAATCATATTCCAGACCCCTTATCCAGCACGGATCTGGATCTTTTGGGAGGAGGGGTCTGTGTCTGTTCCACACCCGAGGAAGCAACTGCAGTCGTACAAGAACATAAGGTACCCATGGAGCAGAGAAGCAGAGCTCAGGCAAATGCTCAGAACAGGGGTGAAGGACAGAGCTGGCAGATAGTTTCTCATCGGAAACTTTGTGCGGCAGGATGTGTCTCAGCAAGCAAAAAATGGCAGACATTCGCACCTTTTTGAAGCAGCTTTCAAAACCCATGGGACTGCGAGCTGTACGGAATGCCTCAGCATGAAGAGAGGATTGACTGAAATGTATAGTGTATTGCACAGTTTGGAGAGTACTGGACTGAAATTGGACCTTAATGTTGAACACTAAGACTGCAGAAGAGTGGCTTTGATTTCAGCCTGCCTTCTTTTTCCTGGTGTCTTCACCCCCCTCCCCCCATTTCTTTTCTCTTCACAGACCTGTTCTTACTATTCTTTTTTTTTTCTTTTTGTCCTATAATAGCAATGGAAGAGAGCAGATAATGTGGAGGTTACAAGGGCATCCTCAGCCTGGGTGTGATCGGAAGGTAAGGGCTGTGATGCACTGAAGGGGAAACTCACCAGGGACACAAAACAGAGCTGCAGATGCCTTGACAACACAACTGAAAGAGGTAATGGGGGAAGGGGAATAGTGGGGTAAATATGCCCCCAGAGATGCTAAGTCAGACTCTCTGGAACCTGCATACCATTTATTTAGGGTAACAAATATAAAGGGGGAGAAGGTGAAATTCAAACACCAAGCAGTTCGAGGAACATTGGACTACTGCCGGATCCTTATGCTGACCAATAGGGCTATGCATGAGTGGTTTTGCTTTCAGACTTTGTTCTCTTTTCTGCCTAATGTTTTAACTTCTGTAACAAAAGTGACACTGCTATGCTTTAATCTCTTTGTCTAGCTATGATAGATGGAAGAATCCCGTTACTGTAGAGGCAATGAAGACTTTCTCAGTAAGGTGATGCTCTGATGTTTGGTGCAGCTAAGTTCTATTTGGGGTTCCATTGGAGTTATAACCAGAGGTGCACATACCCTGACAACACTGATGCAAGAGGTAACGGGGGAGGTGGGAGTGGAGGGGACCAGTTCACAAAGATACTTCCAAAAATAACTTGGAATCCACTTGCAAATTGTCTACGGTGAGGACCACAGAGGGGAATGAGGCAATGTAAAAGTAAGGGAGGGCAATGAGAATAAAGGGACAACCACAGAGTAGGAAATGAGCTGGAAAGATAATCCAGTAAAAGATACAGCGAGGGTGGGAAATAGGTGATATAAAGATCTCTGCATAACACGATGACTACATGGGAAAATGGTGGGGAGTATTTTAAATATGGGAGAGCTTGTGCCTAAGAAAGAGTCAGAAGGGGTTAAAGGCAAACTGAAACATATAGAGGGAGGAGAGGAAAGGGATGGGCACTAGACTGACGAAGCACAGAAATAGGGCAGTACCCCAAAGGGGGAAAAAATGTCCAGAAAAATATGTGCCATAACAAGGGGAATAAAGAAAATGTGTGCTGAGGGTTTGAAATCTTCAGAAGAACTGGTGGAAACTCTAGGAATTGCCTGTTCTGTACAAAATGTGTATGTAAGAGAACTGTTACCTTGATATATTGCCATTGGGCAGACCAAAACCAGAAAGTCTTCGGGGGAAGGGGAGTAGGGTATTTAGGTGTTGGGCTGATGTTCTGACTGTGGTACAGCACACTGTTTATTACTGGCTATTTGATGATGGTGATTACCTAATTAGGACCCTCACATTCACAAGTGGCCACAGTAGTGGCTCCTGAGTTCAGGGGGAGTGGCACCACCACTACTACTCTGGGTGTAGGGGAGGAGGGAGCCTCAAAATGGCCCCTATCCAGAGACAGGGAAGATATGATTATCTTCCTCTACCTTGGAGGTAATTCCAGTTGTATTTTCCAGTTTAATCATACCGTGGGCCAAGTTGGTATTGGTTTATATAATATTAAATGTGGAGCAAAATAATAGATGGCTTGATGGGTCTCGGGCGATGAGGAGGAGTGAATAAGGTTAGCCACCGGGTATTCTGAAGTTGCCACCAGGTAAATCAATGACATAATGATGGCTACCAGCGTCACTAAAATACTGACATATAATGTGAATGGCCTGTGCAATCCAGTTAAAAGAAAAAAGATAATGCTCTATGTAAAGCAGACCAAAGCAGAGATAATGCTTCTTCAGGAAACCCATCTAATGGAAATTGAGCATCAGAAGCTGAAACAGTTTGGGTATGAGGGAGTCTACCCCTCTTCGTATAAAACCGGAGGGAGGAGGGGGGCCATACTCATCCTACGTTGGGCCTCTTTTGAGTGCTTAGATAAGGCTATAGATAGGGAGGGCCAATATGTACTTCTGAAAGGAAGACTAAATGGACAACTGTTGACTCTGGTTTTGGTGTATGCTCCTCCCGGCCCCCCATATGGCTTCCATAGAAAGGTGTTAATGAAAGTAATGGAAAAGCTGCTGGTACTTTAATTTGTGTGGTGGGGGGACCAGAACTTTACCATGGATCCACAACTGGACAGCACATCACGCATACCCAGAATAACATACAAGGTAGCAAAGCAAATGAAGGCTTTAATAGGGAAATTGGGGCTTCAGAACGCCTGGCGCTACTTGGAGGGCACTAACTCGGGATATACTTACTTTTCACATGTCCACCAGATGTATTCGAGATTGGATCTCTTCTTATTCTCAAGGGAGGCCATATCTAAACTGATTCAGTGTGGGCTGGGGCCATTGGGAATCTCAGACCATGCTCCACTTAATATTGAATTGAACTTGCAAACAACAACAAAATCTACATTTTGGAGACTAAACCTCTCTTTACTCCAGGACAAAGAGATCTTGGAGCAAATATCCAAATTAATAAAACAAACAGTCCAGTATCATAGCAAATCATATATAAGTGGAGGAATAATGTGGGACACCATAAAAGCAGTAGTCAGAGGCAAATTAATAGTAATAGGGGCCATGAGGAAAAAACAGAGAAGGGACGACAACTAGTACTGGAAACACAAATACAATCCATGGAAGCATTGCAACAGAATAAGTTGGATTGGCAAAAAGGAAAGGGCTTACATAAGCTTAAAAGAAAAACTAGATACCTTATTAGACCATAAGGTGGATCAAAACTTAAAATTTCTCAAGCAAAGATATTATGAGGGAGGCTTGAGGACATTAAAATTATTAGCCTGCAGACTCAGGGCAAGAAGAGCACGAGCACCAATTATAAAAATTCAACACCCAGTCTCAGGAGAACGGGTCCACAAAGTAGAGGCAGTAACAGATGCTTTCACCAAATACCATCAAAAATGATATAGCCCTAAAACAGAGACCCCATCTGAGGAGACAAATACCTTCCTACATCGCCTTAAGCTATTTAAACTCACTGATGACTGATGAGCAAAACGTGGCTCTCTGTTGGCAGATATCAATATTCAAAATTAAAACTGTTAAAGGTAACAGTAAAATGGGAAAATGTCCAGGAATGGATGGCTTCCCCTCTGAAGTTTACAAAAAATTCCCTGACCAGGTTGCACCTTTATTGCAGACGGCATATCAGGAAGCGATGGCGGAAGGGGGATTCTCCCGCCAGCATGGAAACAGGCAGTAATCTCAGTGATTCCCAAGCTGGGCAAGAACCCCACTATCTGTGCATCATATTGTCCCATATTGATACTCAACGTAGACTATAAGTTTCTAACTGCTTTCATGTTCTCCAATTAGTGGCTGTAGAGCAGACAGGATTTGTAGCTGGGCGTCAGGCAGCAGGCAACGTCAGACGCACAATGCATCTTATTGATCATCTTAATAACACAAAGACTCATGCGGTGATTATGATCCTAGATGCCAAAAAGCCATTTAATCAAGTAGATTGGAAATACTTGTAAGAGGTCATTGCTGAATTTGGGTTTGCCAACATGTTTATTGAAATTGTTCAGAGACTATAGAGCAACCCACAAGCCTATGTGAGAGCTAATGGGCATCTATCTGCCAGGCTTGAACTGGGGAGAGGCACAAGGAAGGGGTGCCCATCGTCACCCCTCTTGTTCGCTCTTTACATAGAACTGTTTGCACAGTGGATTCGACAAGACCGAGATATTAAGGGGATAACAGTAGGTGGACAAGAGCACAAGATAGCATTATACACATACGATGTGCTCCTATACCTGGCAACCCCAGAAAGGTCGACCACAAGACTAATGAGTATGGTGAAGGAGTTTTCTAGCATATCAGGGTATACCCTAAACTCCACTAAAACAGAGATACTGCTTCAAGGTTGTACCTTTTAAATCCCAATACTGACACTGTAGTGCAGCATGAGGGGGATGCTGCACTCCTGAGGTGTCATCTTTCAGATGAGATGTTAAACCGTGGTCCCATCTGCCTGTTTTGGTGGTAGTTCAGGTGGATGTTAAAAATCCCATGGCACTTCTTGAAAAGAGTAGGGGAATTTTCCCAGTGTCTTGACAAAATTTCCCCCATTCACTAAAAATACCACAAACAGCTTAATCTGGTTCAAGGTCAGTTGGCATTCATCTGTATCTTCCTTCCCCAGGTCGTACCTGAAAATAGGCAGAATTTGTCTAGTGTACTTACCCGGTCAACAAAAACTAACTAAATAAATAAATGAGAGGTTAAAGGGATGGTGTCAGGAGATGTGCTACCACTTCATGGGGGACTTGCAGGACACTAGAACAGGAGGCTCTTCAAGGGTGACCCTCTTCACCTGACAAGAGAGGGGGCCAGTGGGCTGGGGAAGAAACCTGATGTCTTCATTGAACAGTTATGCTGACTGCAGGAGTGGGGTACTGAAGCTAGGGGAACCACAGTGATAGGTGAGAGAAAAGGGAACCTAGCTAACACTCCCCCCCCCCCCCATAATCTAGGAGCTTGTAGCAGTAAGTCCGATAAAAATAAGGTTGTGTTTCATACTGGGTTGGGGAAGGGACCAATGAAGGGGGGATCATAAAGCCTGCAATCAACATGATAAACATAAAGTTAAGCAGAATAGGGAAGAACAAGGGAGACAGACAGTAAAAAGCAAAAGGGAATCAGGAGCTAGATGGAAGAGGGTCTGCCTCAATGCCAGGAGTCTGGATACTAAAATCAGTGAGCTCAGGCAATGGTGGCAGACACTGAGATGTATCTCGTAGCCATCACAGAAATTTGGGCCTCAGATAATAACAGCTAGGACCTGACAGTTCCTGGTTACAGAATGTTTAGGTGGGACAGAGAAAAAAGTAAACGGGGGGGGAGGGGTTGCCCTATATGTCAGTCAAGACATCGAAGCTGTGGATGGAGAATAGATCAGGGGAAGTAATGGGGAAGTAGAGTCACTGTGGATTCAGCTCACGGTAGCCCCAGGCAGGAAATTACATATAGGCATGATCTATGGACCACCAGGACAAGGGGAACATTGGGAAAAGGATCTTGGGGAAGAACTAGGAAGGGGAATGGTAAAGGGGGAGATAATGGTGGTGGGTAATTTGAACTTGCCGGATATTGACTGGGACATTCCAGTGGCCAGGAGCACCAGATGTCAGGCCCTGCTGGTTGTATTCCAGGGCTGTCTGCTGGTGCAGTTGGTTAAGGAACCCACCACCAGGAAGGCTGCCATTCTTGATATGATGCTCTAACAACTCTGAGGTACTAACAGGTGTGTGGGTAGGGGAACCACTAGGGTCCAGCAACCATAACTCCATTTGGGTTGATCTGAACCTTGGGACCAAAAAGCCCCAATGAAGAACTAAGGTCCTTGATTTCAGAATAGTGGACTTCATCAGGGAGGGAGCTGGTTTGGGACAAGTTAGTTGTGTTAGCATCGGAGGTGTGGAGGAAAGATTGGTTTTTGAAAGGGTCAGGGAAGCAATGCGAGCCAAAAAAGGCCTTCACCAGGTACAAGGGAATGCAGAGGGAAGAAGAATAGGGAGAGTACCAGCTGAGAACTAAAAAAGCAAAGGGGTCAGTCAGGAAGGCAAGAGCAGACACTGAGCTGCGTATTGTGGAGGGGGGCATGGGAGGATAAAGCAGTTCTACAGGTATATTAGGGAAAAATGGTCTAGCGCAGCCAGCCTCAGACATAAAACTAAATGAGGGAGCAGACAATTCCAGTCAGGACAATGGAGCAGACTGGAAAACACGGCCCACTGACCAATCAAATTGCTACAGCTTCATTCACTTTTATTTTTTTCCTTTTGTTAAAAAAACTACAATCTTATTATCAGCAACGTTTCAGAGATGGCCTCCTTCATCTGAGTTACACTGGTATTTTTCTAATTATATATATATATATGTGTATGTATGTATGTATCTTTCTTCAATGTGTATTATAAGGCTGCATTATGACAGATATAAGCCAACATTTTTTTTGTAATATACATATGCACTTCAGTCTACCTTAAAAAGTCTTTTTGGCTTCTTTATTTTCAATACAGTTCATATATTGCAGATCCTGAAATCATATATCACATTTAACTTTAGTTCATGAAGGTCTCTTAATTCAGAAAAGTCTCTTATTGTATATGGAGACCTCAAACAAACTGGCTCAGTGGCGTGGTGGGCTGAGTCAGCGCACCTTACCTCCTGCCACACCGGCAACCCATTTTCTGTGCCAAATGCGGATTGCTAGGAGCCGGGCATGAAGGGAGAGAATCGAGCATCTGGAGGACAGCTCTCCTCTCCTGGGGAGGGTATACTGGCAGTCCCACTGAATGACTGCCCCCAGGTGGAGGCCTGAGGGCACAACAGGTCAGGGACGCCAATGAAAGGAGGTTCTGCTGGACTCCGTGGTGTGCGCATGCCTCCATATGCGAACACTGATGTGTGCACCCCAGCAACAGGGAAGGGAGAAAACTAGAAACGGGAGGCTGGCAGGCAATATGAAGCCCGACCACACTCCCAACCCACAGCTACTTCGCATCTGGATGTGTGTCACCAGGGGGGAGGACGGCCCTCCTCTCCCCTTCCTGGCCCCACCATGGGGGGAATCCATGGGGGACTCACCGGGGACCAAGCCAGGCTTGAGAGAGCGAGGGCCTGTGGTTTGGGGTGGATGGAGCCCTCCCGAGGAGAGAACTGAAAGCCACTTTCCAGCAGACCCGTGGGGAGAAAACGCTTGATAAAAAAAAAAGACTTCAAACAAAACTCAGAGCCTGTATACATAGATACATAGATACATAGACAGTGTCGGCAGATAAGGGCCTATGGCCCATCCAGTCTGCCCATTTGAGCTTGTAAGTTCAGTTTGTTTTCCTAGAAGTCTGTTGCCCCTTACCCCTGACCTCTAGAATTCCTTTATGTCTATCCCATGCATTCTTAAATCCGTGATTCTTTCAGCCCCACCACTTCCTCTGGCAGGGTGTTTCCTTGTCCACCACCGTTCTGTGAAGAAATTCTTTCTCATGTTTCCTCTGAATCGTCCTCCCTCCAACTTCATCCCATGCCCTCTAGTCCTGGAACATCTTTTTCGCCTAAAAATAGTGTTTTCCTGCACCCTGTTCCTCCCTGTAAGATACTTGTATGTCTCTATCATATCCCCTCTCTCCCTCCTCTCCTCCAGGGAGTACATGTTCAGTTCCTTCAACCTGTCTTCATATATTCACATTCATAAGTATTCTCTTTTCAGGTCCACCTTAAAACATTTTAGCTTTAGACTTTTCCATAATTTATTTTTGCTTCTATCTCTCGATTGCTGAATCAATATTAAAATGTCCTTAGGTTTCATCTCTCCCAGGTAACTTGTATTATAGTTAAACTTAAAAGATTTTAAGTACTTTAGCCACACATAGTTGTAACTTGGATTTTACCTCATTCGGATCTGTATTAATATATTCAGGTCTCATGCCTGCAAAAAACATAAATCCGTTCAGTTTTAAGTTTATGAGCATAACACTGTATACGCTGTACTATGTGCTCATAAAGTTTACATTTATATAGGCTTGCATATACTTTGTTTTTCTTTTTCTTGCTCACCAGGCTAGTCTTGGCCCTGCAGCATGGCCCCCAGCTCTCTCTCTCTTATAGAAGACAACATGCTCTCAGGCTGCTCACCCTTCTACAATGTGCAGCTGTTGAGTTGGGCATCCATATGCACACTCCCAGAGTGACACAGTGACATCACCTGACACACGCTCAAGTACTAGTTTGCAAAGGGGCTCGACCAATCCGCACTGTGTGCAGCACCTAGTGTAGTGTTGAAATTTAGAATTGTACTAGGTGTTCATTTGTGTGCAGCTTACAGATGTGATATTGTAGTAAATTAAAAATGGTCATTAGTTTGCAACATGACTTAAATGACATTCTTAAATCCATGATATTTCTTTCTCCAAATACTAGGTAACAAAATATTTGCATAGTGACGCTAGTGTTGTGCAAAGAAATGTACTGTGTATCCAACCTGCATTTTGCTAAATTATATTCTTTTATGCCTTGGAACTTAGACTTTCAGCAGACCATACACAATATGTATGGTATACACTCCAATCTTACCCATACTTCCCAAAAGCAAAATCTCTTGTTTGTGTGTGTGTGTGTGTGGGGGGTGCAGATCTGTAATAAAACCACAGTGTGTGGTTTCAGTAAAAAAGGTGGTTGAAGGGGGGGAGGGGGGTTCTACAGAAAATGCCTGCAGCACTAAATTTGAGAATTTCTATAGTCTGGTGTAATGTGTTATGGCGTGTAGGTGTTTATTTATTTATTACTAGGTTTACAAATGCCTTTGAACCAAGGGTTCTTTTACAGTGGTTCCGCATCAGCAATGGGTGCAAGCAAGACAGTGGTAAGATACAATACAGGTCAGGAGGTTAACTTAGTAGCAAAAGACAGTACCTGTGTATAGACTAGCACAGTATCAAACAGTCAGTGGCAAATATCAATGCACAATTAACAATATGGGTGTGTATATATAGCAAGACACAAATACAAATAAAAAACATCCTAGGAGTGACATAAGTGGATCAAGGGGTGGGGGATAAGAGGGAGGAGTGGGGAAAAAGGGGGTAGGCAGTCAAGGATTTGACATTGTCGTAAGTGCAAGAACAGAAAGATAAGTGCTAGGTAGTCTGGGGTGGAGCAACAAGAGATAGGGTGATAGGGGGGGAGATAGGAGGAGAGGAGCGGGAGAGGGGTGAAATGGTAGTTGGGAGGTGAGGGGTAGAATGGTAGGTGGGGTGGGAGAGAGACGGGGAGTAGCAGGGGATGGAGGGGTGGAGAGAAGTGGGGAGGGTAGCAAGGGAGGAGAGAAGAGGAGGGAGAGGTGAAACAAAGCCGCAAGCCCAGACAGAGCAGTCACAACTGCTGAGGTCAGTGAGGTGCTGGCGGAGTTTACCTTTGAATGGGCCAAGCTTGTTTTCAGCTGCAGTTTCAGGGGGAAGGTTGTTTAGCAGCAGGGGGGCCCTGGTGTGGAAAGCACATTGAGCTTGTTTGGTATGGCAGAATGGAACAATAAATGTTGGTTTGAGAGAACTGCACGTAAAATGTGCAGTGACTGCGGGCAACATTAATGCATGAGTTGCAGGGGGTGTGAGGTTAAGACAAATTTTCTTAGCCAGTAGGCAGGTTTGGTAGACAAGTCTACTATTTAGATTGAGCCAGTTGGATTGCTTGTAGATATCACAGGTATGCGTATGCTTCCCTGCACCAATGAGAAGTCTACAGCATTTGTTAAGGGCTGTCTTGACCCATTTTAGGGTGGTATCAACGGCAACCTCATAGAAGACAAGCCTGTAATCAATGATGGGTAGGAATGAGGCAGTTATGGGTGCGCACATAGCTTCTTTGGTAAGACAGTGACAGTGGTGGTAGATGACCCCAATTCTTGAATTGACTGATTTTGAGATGTGTTGAACATGTGAGCTGAAAGACATTGTGCAATCAAGGGTAATACCAAGGTATTTAAACTCCTGCACTTGCTCAAGTGGCTGTTCAAGTTCATTATGTATGGTGAAGTTTATGGATCTGTATTTGCCGTGAGAGCTATGGAACAGTATGGACTTTGTTTTTTTTGTAATTCATCAACAGCTTATGTTGGAGAAGCCAGGTTTCAACTAGGCTGAAGTTCGTCTGTAGCACCTTGGAGAGCTAGACAGGGTCAGTATGGGAGGAATAGAGGACTGCATCATCGGCATAGAGTATTAAGTTATTATTGCAAGCTGCAGGAAGAGTATTGATGAAAAGGCTGAAAAGTAGAAGGCCAAGAATGGAACCCTGGGGTAAACCAGAGTGGACAGGAAGGGCACTTGAGAAAGACTCAATGATTTTGACTTTTTGGCTCCTTGCCGAGAGCTAGCTTTCAAACCATTTGGTTACATCATTAGATAGTCCAAGGGAGGAGAGCGAGTGAAGCAGGAGCTGGTGGTTCACAGTGTCAAATGCCTTGGTCAAATCAATGAACACCGCACCCAGTAGGTGGCCAGTGTCAATCGCCTTATAAATATGGCTGGTGAAGTCAAGCAGGGCAGTGGTAGTACTATGGTCTCTTCTAAAGCCGAGTTGTTGCGGGCAGAGTAAGTTATATTTGTTGAGGTGTTCAGACAACTGGTCAGCTACAATTCGTTCCAATGTCTTGGAGAGTGGTGGGAGGATAGAGATAGGGCGGTAGTTAGAGAGAAGAGACCTATCATCGCTTTTATGAACGGGTGCGATCACTGCTGATTTCCAGAGCTGGAGGAATTGTTTATGAGAGAGTGCAAGATTCATAAGTTTAGTGAGAGGTTGTAGGACAACGTCAAGGGGGAGAGAGAGAGAGAGGAGTTTCAGGTCAAGGGTATCACTGCTGAAACTGGCTTTGCTTAGGACTTTATTAAGAGCTCTTTTAGCTTCAGACATGGATACCCTCTTAAAGTAGAATGGGGGTATTACTGTGGAGATTGATTTTATTATTGAGGCAGGGCTGGGCCGAGTTGTCAAAGAAGTTAGGGGGAAGGACACTACTAAGATCAGTAAAAGCGAGATTAAAGGAGTCCACTATTTCTTTGTAAAGTGGAGCCGTTAACCTCAATCATGGTGGGGGAGGATTTGCTTGGTTTACCCGTGAGGTATAAATAAAGGTGTAAATAAAGGCTGTGTCTTCATAGTATAGGTTGCCAATCAGTTGCATCATTAGGGCCGAGCCTGGGGTCAGTTGCTTGGACTCTATCTATATAGATTGCTTCTCTTATTAATCATTTTTTTATCACAGTCTCCTCCCCTTAGGTTCAGTTCCACCTTTTTTCAATTCCAAAAAACCTTATATTGCGTAACTGATGTTGATTTTCTGAAAAAATGCCTGGGTAAAGGTGAATTCATATCCTGTCTTCTAATGGCACTTTGGTGTTCCCCACACCCTGGTTTTAAGTGCTCTCCCAGTTTTCTATACATACATTTTTATTATTTAAAATATAAATGACCCTTGCACTCTGACAATTAATAAATTGTTTGATATCAGTTTCTATATATCTTGCTGGGTTGCTTATTTTTTTAATCTGATATGTATTATTACAGTGCACACAATGTCCACATGGGTCATTTCTATTGTTTAGTATGTTGTATGTCTGCACCATTAATCTGTTCACTTAATGTGTCAACTGTTATGCCACTCTATGTATGTACTTTATTATGTGTTCTCCCTTCCCCCCAGGATGCACCATGAGATGAGCAACTTGTTATTCAGTGTGCCATTCCTGGTGAAACATTTCAATAAATAAATCAATAAATACATTTCCCTTAATATTTAATGAGGACATAAAATGGCCCTCCCTGTTTTCTGGTGTTTTGTGGTCTATGTGCATAACCCTGTCACCAATTCATTGTTTTTCTTTGGTACCACCATGGGTTTCTCAGTGAAACATTTTATGTTTTTTTTTTTATAACAATATATGGTCACTGTAGTAATATCTTATCAATATATCTACTTAGCTGACTCCAAGTTTTCATTAAGAAATTAAGTCTCTAGCCCTAACAGTTCCAAAGTTATCACATTTTAAGAAATTATCTTTTGAAAGGTCCAACTTTGGAACTGTTAGGGCTAGAAACGTGATTTTTTTTTAAATGACAGCTTGGAGTCCAGCCATTAAGAATTAGCTCAGATGATACTGTTTTAATGTGTCAATACTATTCTATATGTAGCAATACTATTTCAGTATATGATTGATAAATGGTTTTTTTTTAGTTGTGACACAGCTCAAAAAAGGCAAATACATTTTTTTTCAACTTTTTCTGAATGTTGGTATTACTACACATTATGTAATTAGTAGTTTTAAATAGAGAGTAATGGATAGGCAAGTGTGCGTTATGGATTTATTTACACACCCAAGGTGTGTGAGGACCTATAAACCTCAAGGGCGAAGCTCAAGAGGTTTATGAAGTCATTACACACTGGGGGTGTAAAAAAATCCTTAGGCACACACTTGGGTAGCCTTTATTTTTTATAATTACTGGTGCAGGGAGTGAATGCCAAAAGCAATTCTCTCATACTGCCACAGACACACACACACACAGACACACACACACACACACTGCCCAGTAAGGACATTTCTTCATTTCTTTTTTTTTTGTTTGTTTCTTTAAAAAAATGCTGCTGTTGACTGGGCAGAAAACTCCAGTCAGAGTACCACTGGAAATCGTGCTCAATTGGACCAAAGCCCCGACCGCAGCGCAACAACGGCAGGATCAACCAGATAGATTTTTTTGTAGAAAAATGGCAAGGTCAACCAGATAATCAAAGAAAATAACTTACATGTGAAGAAGGTGAGAAGGAAATGATTATGTCATTGGTTGAGCAGCGCTGGTCCTTGGTAATGGATAATAGTCACCATGTTTTTACATATGTTTGGCCCGCCTACACACAGACTAAGGGCCAATACAGTGGCGCATTACAAATAACTGAAGCTAGAAGATACTGGTAGTGAGGTAAAGTTTTGAGAAACGCCGCAATAACCGGATTTCAGGTTATTACGGCGGCGTTTCACAGTACTTGTAATAAGGTTGATAAATAGGGTCACCAGTAATTATACTTAATTTTAACATAGAAACATAGACTTTGATGGCAGATAAGGACCGCTAGGCCCATCTAGTCTGCCCATTTCCCTACCTACAGGATAGGCCGCAGATCCTAGTTAACCAACAGCCTATATCTTCCTGCCCCCCCACAAGAATTGCCTTATGTCTGTCCCATGCATTCTTGAATTCTCCCACAGTTTTAGACCCCACAACTTCCTCAGGAAGGCTGTTCCATGCATCCACTACCCTCTCTGTGAAATAATACTTCCTCACATTGCCCCTGAACCGCACTCCTTCTATCTTTAAATTGTGTCCCCTTGTTCTTGCAAGTCTCTTTTTCTGAAAGATGCTACCCTCTTGGACTTTGTTGATTCCCTTGAGGTACTTGAAAGTTTCTATCATGTCCCCCCTCTCCCTTCTTTCCTCAAGGGTATACATATTAAGCTCCTTTAGTCTCTCCTCATACGGCTTCTCTTGCAGACCCTGCACCATTTTAGTTGCCCTCCTCTGGACTGCCTCTATCCTGTCTATGTCCTCTGTGGAGATGGGGTCTCCAGAACTGGACACAGTATTCCAGATGGGGTCTCACCAACTGTCTGTACAGAGGATAACAACTTCCTGTTTTCTGCTGCTGATGCCTCTCCTATACATCCCAGTATACCCCTCGCCCTCCCTACTGCCTTCTCACATTGCTTGCTAACCTTAAGGTCATCTGATATGATTACCCCAGGTCCTTTCCTGTTTTGTTGTTGTTACTACCTCCCCACCCATTGTGTATTCTTCCCCTGGGTTCTTGTTTCCCAGGTGCATTATTTTGCACTTTTTTGCATTGAATCCTAGCTGCCATACGTCTGACCATTCCTCCAACCTTGCCAAGTCCCTTTTCATCCTTTCCACGCCTCCTTGTGTATCAACCCTGTTGCAGATCTTTGTGTCATCTGCAAAAAGGCATACTTTTCCTTCCAGTCCCTCTGCAATGTCACTGATGAAGACATTAAAAAGGACTGGACCCAATACTGAACCCTGCGGTACCCCACTGGTAACCACCCTTTCTTCAGAGTGGACTCCATTTACAATTACCTTCTGTGTCCTGTTGTCCAGCCAATGTTTTACCCAGGCTACCACCCTGGGACCCACTCCCAGGCTGGTTAATTTGACTAATAATCTTTTGTGTGGACTGTGTCAAATGCCTTGCTAAAGTCTAGGTAGGCCATGTCCACAGCCTCCCTGGTCTACTACTTTGGTCACCCAGTCAAAGAAATCTATTAGATTCGTCTGACATGACCTTCCCGCTGTGAACCCATGCTGCCTTGGATCCTGTGCTCCACTGACCTCTAGGGTACTCAATTATTCTTTCCTTCAGAAGTGACTCCATCACTTTCCCTACCACAGAGGTCAGACTGACAGGTCTGTAGTTTCCTGCCTCTGTCTTGGTCCCACTTTGTGAAGGGAATCACATCCACCTTCCTCCAGTCCTCGGGTACCACACCATCCTCCCATGATTTATTAAAAAGAGTAGCCAGTGGTTTCACTAGTTCCTTCCTTAATTCTTTTAGAATTCTGGGGTGAATTCCATCAGGACCCGTTGCTTTGTCCACCTTCAGTTTTAGGAGTTCTTGCAGAACCCTTTCTTCTGTGAAAGGACTGGGATCGACCCCTCTATCAAGAGTGCTTCTGTTAATTGGATTAGGCACTTCCTCCTCTTTTTGAATACTGAGCAGAAATATTCGTTCAGTATTCCTGCTTTTCACTGTCCCCTCTGCCCACCCACCGCTCATTCTATTCAGCCTCACTATCCCTCCTTTGTCTTTCTACGCTCGCTGATGTACCTATAAAAGGTTTTATCCCCCTTCTTAACTGAGTTGGCTATCTTTTCCTCAGTTTGGGCCTTTGCTATTCTGACTTCCCTCCTTGCTTCTTTCTGCCTTAACTGGTACTGCTCTCTGTCCTGCTCCTTCTGTGTTTCCTTATACTTCTGGAATGCTATCTTTTTCTTCCTGACTTTCACAGCCACCTCTCTTGAGCACCATAGTGGCTTTTTCTTTCATTTTGATTTGTTTATTTGCTTCACACAAAGGCTTGTTGCCTCTGTGATGGCAGTTTTGATAATTCCCCATTGTTGCTCCACACCTCCTTCTAGCCTGTTTGCTAGTGCTTTTCTGAGGCACTCTCCCATCTTGCAAAAGTCAGCCCTCCTAAAGTCCAGTACCCTCACTTTTGTATGGCTTGACTCTGTAGCTGAGTTTAACGTGAACCACACTGTTTGATGGTCACTTGTCCCCAGATGGCAACCCACTTCTAGATCTGAGATCCTCTCACTGCCCCCATTTGAGAGTCACGAGGTCTAAGATTGCTCCCTCACGAGTGGTTTCGAAACTAGCTGTCAATGCCTGCCACCTTAGGGCGCCAAGAATGGCCCTGCTCTTGGATGTGGCTGCAGCAAATGTGCTCCAGTTAACATCTGGCATATTCAGGTCTCCATCAACAGTATCTCCCTTTCTCTGCCATTCTAAGAATGCCTTCCATCATATCCTTGTCCATTTCTTCCCCTGACATGGGGGTCTGTACACAACCCTGTGCGGATTGTGGTGCCTTTTCCAGTCTCCAAGGTGACCCACAGTGCCTCCTCTCCTCCCTGTTTACTCTTTTGTTCAGTTGCTTTTATCCTTCCTTTACATGAGAGCTACTCCTCCCCTCTTCTCCCTGCCTGTCTCTCCTGTAAGTTATGTACCCTGGTATGTTAACATCCCAGTCATGGTTCTCTGTGTACCATGTTTCTGTGACTGCTACAATATCCAGACATCCTCTTCCATTAAGGCCACCAGCTCAGGGAGCTTGTTGCCCAGACTACGGGCATTGGTACTCATTACCCTCCATTTCCTGATGGCCTTACCCCTTTTGCCCCATCCCTGTCCTTCTTGCCTTTGTCACTTTCTCCATTTACCCCTGCCCTTCTCCCTATCGACACCTCCATGTTGGTGTTTGCCACACTTACTACCGTGATTGTTTGGGGGCTAGGATTTTCCTGCTCCTTTCCAGTGCCCCTTGGCTTGGTTTAAAAGCTTGCCAATGAAGCATTTAAACCTATCACCTAGGATCCTGGTTCCCTCCCGGACAGATGCAGCCCATCATGCCAGTATAGGCTTGCATCACTCCAGGTGGACCCCAGTCCCCAATGAAGCCAAATCCCTGAGCTCCACACCAGTTTTTCAACTACTGATTGAATCCCATGGTACGGAACACCCTAGCCTCTCCTATGCCATAGATGGGTAGCACCTTCGAAAGGTTACCGTGCGTGCTACTTGACTAAGGACCCTCCCCAATTCCACAAACTCTTCCTGCACTTCTCTAATCCCTTTCTTAGCCAGGTCATTTGTCCCTAGGTGGACAATGACATCCAGCTCCCTCCCCTGTGCAGCTGCTCCGGCAATCCTGAGGATTCGCTCCCTGTCCCTCCAAGCCATGGCGCCAGGCAGGCACCTTACCTCCCTCTCCCCTTCCTTGCCCAGTTCTACCTTCCTGACAATGGAGTCCCCCACCAGGAGTTGTTTCCTTCTGCTGCAGGGTCCCCTGCCACCCTCCGGTGGGTCTCCTTTGTGGAGGTTCCCAGCATCCTCCTTGGTCTCCACTGTAGGTGCCTCCATAGAGGAACCACACTTTGCCAGAATGGCATAGGAATTGTGGAGAGGTACAACTGGAGGGATGTGCCTCTGTTCCACCACTCTCACCCTCCCTGAGCCCACTGTGGTCCAACCGCTCCTCTTTCTTGGCAACCTCTGAGGCAACGGCAGTGGCACTGGTGGTCCCTGGATGGAAGAGGAGGTCCCACAAATCCTGGCCAACTCAGCCTGGAGATGAGCAACCTCCTCCCTCAGCCCAGAGAGGTGCCTGCAGATGGGACAACACCGCATCCTCCAGAACATCTCCCGGAAGACTGCTGCTCCACAGCCACTGCACTGCACCACTCCAATCATGTCTTATTTCTGGCCCCTTAACTGTTTGCAATCCTTACTCTTTCCTCTCTGTTTTTTTTCTCTCTCCTTACTTTCTGCCTGTGTGCCCTTTAAGCTCCTGATTGTCCTGTTCTGAGACAAGAATATCCTATATTTCTCAGTAGACCACTTACTTGTTCAGAGGCAGACCTCCAGCAGCTAGAGGGGCCGGAGGCTACTCTTGCCCTTCTAGGATGGTGGGTCCTTGGTGGTTCTGTGCTCACTCACTTCCTGCCCCTAAACAGGAAGTTCCTGTTGTCAGTCAAATCCTGTGCCTATGAAAATAGAACTAGCTTTGGGTGGGGGGGTAGAGGGGAGGGAAGGAGGGCAATATAGTCCCAGTAGAGAAGTTCAGTCACACAGCAGTCCTTTCTCCTGTTGTCTTCTGCCAAGCTATTTTTGATTCATCTTATGACTTTAATCATGTTGCAAACATTTCAGCCCCCCCCCCAGCAGCACCAAATCATCCGCACTTTCACAGGCGTCGGAAGATAATAACTGCAAATGAGGACTCTTACAGAAAGAGATGTAAGAAGCTAGAAATAAAAAAGTGGAACACAGAAAATGTTATGCTATGCTGGTTCGTCTACCAAATTACCTGTTTAATATTTATTGCACTGTTTGTATATGACTGGCTCCTTGCACAACCTGTCTAGTTTACTAGTTTATACCTTTGATTTGCACTGTTCTCTAGTATTTGTACTGTATTGCACCATCCTTATATTGTAATACCAGCATTTTTTGTTTGTGTGATCTACCGTAACTGACTGTAGCAGTTTCCTTTTTTCTTTTTTTCTTCTGGGTACCATCCATTTTTTGTATTTTTATATTTCGGTATTTATTTGCCCTATTGTATTCTTATATAAATCTCTCAGCTCATGCCTGAAAATAGGTATCTGCTTATCTAAGCACATACTAGAGGATACAACATGCACCTGCTGGGAGGTAAATTCAAAACAAATGTTAGGAAGTACTTTTTCACGGAGAGGGTGGTAGACCCTTGGAACAGCCTGCCACCGGGGGTAGTAGCAGCCAAGATGGTCAGTGAATTCAAATAGGCATGGGATAGACAGTATAGTCACCTTAGTAAGACAAATTGATAGTGGGGGGTAGAAAACCCGGGCAGACTAGATGGACCACATGGTCTTCTGCCGGCAAATTCTTATATTCTTATGTTCTTATCTAGTGCATGTACCTGGTAGCAAAAACAAACAAACAAGTTAAATAAATTCATAAATGTAAAACAAAAAGGTTCCAAAGGAGCTTCATCCCATGGGCAAAGCAGAAGCTCCAGTGATAGAAAAGGGTGGGAAGGTAACAATAAATTACCCATGGTGCCACAATCTCTCCACACTCACAATGCAGTCTGCAACAAGTTGCCAAGTTTCTCAACTCTCAACACCTGTAAGGGTACCTCAGTAGCTGCCACCACTCAGAAGTGATTCTCTTACTTGGGGAGTTTCTTGGTCTGCACCCCACCAGAGCCACTGCCCACACAGTACAGTGCTCATTTGGCTAAGGGCAAATGGCCTTCCCCTGTCACTCACTCATGAAAAACATTTTACTTCTAGAATATGGTAACTGTAGGCATCTTCTCCCTCTTCAGAGTTGGATCGTGGATTTGTCAATACCAACAGTTATCTGTTTTCCCCAAAAGAGTCAGTCACAGTGGCATGAAATATATAAAAATAATATTTATTACTTCACAATATTTACACATCTACTGGATATCACACATAGACACAATACTTTGGGAATTACAGGATTTGCTGCAGAAATAAAAAAAATGGTTTTCACACAGCAGAAAAAACAAATATAAAAACATTCCTATAACTTTAATAGAGTAGAAAGACTTACCACAAAGGATAACTTTAGTGGGCTGTGGCAGACTGTAACTCTTAGATGGTGCAAGTATGAAGCCCCAACACAGAATAAATCACTAGGGCTTGGCACAAACAGGGCTTCAGATAAATTTTTTTGGGTGGAAGTCAAATAGTTCCATGGGTTGAAATTTGGAAGTCATTTCAGTTTTACTGGAGTCACAATACTTCCAGCTGTCAATTTTTGGAAGTCAAAATAATTCCAGTCTACAAATTTTGGAAGTTGAAATACTCCAAGTCCTATAGTTTTTGAAGTCATATGCCTTCTGAATACCTCACTGTAACCCCATCCACAGACCATCCAAAGAAATACATTTCTGAATGAGTCTAGGAAAGGAAAACGTACACAGTAATTCGGGTACTTACAGTATGTATTTATTTCATAAATTGTTCTTGTGGTCAAAGTAACCTCCATCAACCTTATGTTAAGTTACTTGCAGTCAGATGCCTGCTGCATTCAAACACCACAACCACATACAGCTAACATCACTTCACCGCACAACCTTTATTTCAGCTTTGTTTTATTTGCTTTTCAGTTTTACTGTACATTGGGTACCCCATTTCCTCAAAATCCCCCAAGGTAGCAAAATCTGATAGCTATTCACATCTGTCAAATTTTGCTACCCTCAGGGTAAGCAGCACGTAGAACAGCAGAACCACTTAACAGCTGCCATCACATCACTGTGCAAACTTTATTTAAACTTTCTTTTAAAACTTTTCAGTTTTACTGTGCATTGGGTACCCAATTCCCGGACGGAGCGATCCCCTGCACACACAGTGTGGTCGCGAGGGCTGGAGTTCGAAGCCCTCCCCACAGCCTCCTGAAACCCCCCGCAGATGGAGCGATCCCCTGCACACACAGTGCGGTCGCGAGGGCTGGAGTTCGAAGCCCTCCCCACAGCCTCCTGAAACCCCCTGCGGACGGAGCGATCCCCTGCACACACAGTGCGGTCGCGAGGGCTGGAGTTCAGCCCTCCCACAGCCTCCTGAAACCCCCGGGCGGAGGCGTCCCTGCACACAGTGCGGTCGCGAGGCTGGAGTTCAAGCCCTCCCACAGCCTCCTGAAACCCCCGCAGACGGAGCGATCCCTGCACACACAGTGCGGTCGCAGGGCTGGAGTTCAAGCCTCCCACAGCCTCCTGAAACCCCCGCTGACGGAGCGATCCCCTGCACACAGTGCGGTCGCGAGGGCTGGAGTTCAAGCCTCCCCACAGCCTCCTGAAACCCGCCGGACGGAGCGATCCCCTGCACACACAGTGCGGTCGCGAGGGCTGGAGTTCGAAGCCCTCCCCACAGCCTCCTGAAACCCCCCGCGGACGGAGCGATCCCCTGCACACACAGTGCGGTCGCGAGGGCTGGAGTTCGAAGCCCTCCCCACAGCCTCCTGAAACCCCCCGCGGACGGAGCGATCCCCTGCACACACAGTGCGGTCGCGAGGGCTGGAGTTCGAAGCCCTCCCCACAGCCTCCTGAAACCCCCCGCGGACGGAGCGATCCCCTGCACACACAGGTAGTTTCCCAGTCTAACAGCTACCTGGGCAAATGGAAGTTTGAACTTGGCGCCTTTTTCTCCACGGCTCTGAAATTATAGGAGCCAGAACTTTTACTCCGGTGCACCTCTAGAACTGCAGCAGTTTGTACTTCTCCCTGCCTTTTCAGGCTTATTTCACCCTGAGAACTGTGCAGCACCCTGTTATATGGATCGTTTTACTGATTGCAGACTTGTGTAATGAATTCTCAGACTGGACTGTTTTAGCAACCTTGTTTAATTGTAGTGCAATTCACAGCCTGAATTTTTATTATATTTTTTTATTTTTTTTCATTTCTCCCTCCAATTTCTGTATAGTAATTCATATGCACAATAGAGTTGTAGCTCCTCCTCCCCCCTCACCTACCTCGAGTACTAATTGCTGCTTCTTGTCCTCCTCCTGCAGTGCGGTCACGAGGGCTGGAGTTCGAAGCCCTCCCCACAGCCTCCTGAAACCCCCCGTGGACGGAGCGATCCCCTGCACACACAGGTAGTTTCCCAGTCTAACAGCTACCTGGGCAAATGGAAGTTTGAACTTGGCGCCTTTTTCTCCACGGCTCTGAAATTATAGGAGCCAGAACTTTTACTCCGGTGCACCTCTAGAACTGCAGCAGTTTGTACTTCTCCCTGCCTTTTCAGGCTTATTTCACCCTGAGAACTGTGCAGCTCTAGCCCCGCCTGCGCTACGCGCCAGGCTCCCCACCACCCCACCACCACCCTTGGTCGCTCTTAATTATATAGTGAGACCTCACGGTTGTAAAACCAATCAGCCCACTTTCCCATTAGCTCCTTATACCTTCCTACCACCAGTGGCCTCCCTTGAGCTAACTCCTAAATCTCACACTCTGTGGTCATATAAATTCTCATCGTTTGTGTACACAGTAGAAAAATACAAGTTAGGGATAATGCAGTGCTTTACATTTTCAGTCTTTATGCTTTGCCTAACTGTTTCCTCCCTCCCACCTTCTTCTTACCCCAAAGCACTTGAGCCATCTCCATTTCTCTCTACAATGACCAAGCCACCCTCCACTCCTCCTCCTTGGCACAAGAAGTCCAACATCAGCCCCACTGGCAACTGGCCACTGGGGGCCTCTATCCTGCCTCCCAGGTTCCATGCTGCGAAACCTGCTCTTTCTATTCCCCTCTACCTGGGCCCTAGGACGGACTCCCATTCACCCACCCTCTCCACCCGACATGTGCATCTCCTGAAGTTCATGCGGCTATCAAGGCACATTCTGGCCCTCCTTCTCATTATAGCCGGGGATATCGAACTTAACCCAGGTCCACCTGCATCCTTAGCCTCTCAACCCCCAGTATCAGCTACGCACCTCCCTAAGGGACTCAAAATTGTCCACCCTAAATATATGCAGTATCCTAAACAAAATAGCAACCCTGAAAACTACTGTCCTTGCACTTCGCCCTGATATAGTCATTATCACTGAATCATGGCTAAAGCCTACAACAAGGATGTGGAATTCTCCATCCCTGGTTTTTCCTAATACGCCAGGACAGACAGGGCAGAAAGAAGGGTGCGGCACAGCCATGTACATATCCTCCAATCTCCAGTTCTCTAGAATCCCCTGCCTGCCCCTTTTCCTTCTGTGGACTCCTTCTAATCAAAATCCTCTACCTCACTCCATTCCAATTTATATTGCTGGGTCTTACTGTCCACCTGGTACTCCTCTGAGTTGCATTATTGACCATCTTGGCAACCTGAGGTCACACACGGAGGCGGGAACTTCATATCCTTGGGGATTTCAACCTGAACTGGCTAGGCAGTGCTGCCTCCAAATCACGTCAACAAATAAATGCTCTAAACCTGTCCCAGCAAATAGCGGAACCCACTCGTCCTAAACCTTAAATCAAACAAGCACACACTACTGGATTGGGCTTTAACTACCCACCCCATCGGATCTGTAAAGCTGGCCTTCTACCCGACCCTCAGTGATCACCATATGATTTTATCGTGAGAAAATCTTCCGCCCCATGGCCCTCCCACCCGTGGTGCTTCAAAACAGAAGCTATAAGTCTCTTAACCTGACTGCTCTCCCAAGTGACCTCTCTAGTATTGATTGGTCTTTCATCCCTAGGGCCACCTCTACAGATGATGCCCTGAACTTTTCTCTGCAAATTTCCTCGCCATCTGGGACCGACACGCACCCTAAGAAGGTCCCGGTAAGAGGCTCCCACTTCACCATGGGTAACCTCTACCCTTATGGAACTCCTTCTACCAGAGACCGTGCCTGGAAATCTTTAAGGCCACAGGTGATCAAACAGCCCAGCTACACTACGGTCACTAAGAAACGCCTGTATAAGACACATCACGACTGGCTAAATCTAATTACTTTAAAACTGCTTTTAACAACAACTTCTCCCACCCACTCATTTCTGGAAGTCTATCAAATCCTCCTCTCCCACCTGCCCAACCCCTACTCCCACTCTAAACATTGCGGGTAATTCCATTACTGATCCTAGCCTGGTTGCCTCTGAGTTTAACTCCTACTTTTCCTCCCTGTTTTCTTCCATCCGCCTCCTCTCATCCCTATCCCTTGTCCACCCCCTTCTGTACCTACCCCCAGCCACCTTCTGCCTCCGGCCCAGTCTCATCTAGCCAGGTACTAAAAATACTGCAGGCGCTGACCCAACAAAGGGAAAATGCCCATCTGGCCTCCATTCCAAGATGCTTCTGCTCTCTGCACCTGCCATAGCATACCCACTAGCACTGCTCTTTAACTTGTCCTTCAAACTTGGGGCAGTCCCCAACTCATGGAAACAAGCCACTGTCGTTCCACTACCCAAAGGAGGGACCCTCCTCTCCATCCAACTATCGTCCCATATCCCTGCTCCCTGCCCTAGCAAAGATTCAAGAGCCGACTGCTCTCTCTCAGCCTCTATCATTATCTCGATTCCATATCCTTTTACCCCCTTCCAGGCCGGTTTCAGGAGAAATCACCCACCACCACCTCCCTTCTTCGTCTTACTAATGCAATCCTCACGGGAATGGATAAAGGAGAATTAACAGCTGCCATTTTCATTGACCTAGCGGGCTTTCGACACAGTCTCCCATCCCTGCTGCTGGCTAAACTTACCCAAGCAGGACTGTCAAAAAATGCAGTCGACTGGTTCTACTCCTACCTGGCTGACAGGTCCCAATCAGTCCGCATTGGCTCGGCCAGATCCACCTCACTTCCTGTCACCAGTGGTGTCCCCAAGGGTCTGTACTCGGCCGCTGCTGTTCTCTATCTTTCTTAATGACCTGCCTGCTGCCTGCCTACAAACATCTATCCACATGTATGCTGATGACACGGTGCTGTTCCTCTGGCGCATCCTCTAGTGCAGTGACAGCCTGCCTACAGAAGGATTTTGATTCCGTTCATCGTTGGTTCACCTTAAACCAGCTGCACCTAAACCCTGAAAAAACAGTCTCCCTCACCTTCGGCTCCCAGTCCAAATTAGCACGACTCCCTGCACCTCCTATGTTCTACACTTTGAATAGCTCCCCACTAGAGGCCTGCACCTCCTATCGTTATCTTGGGGTCTGGCTAGACCAGCATCTTGACTTTTCAGTGCATATCGATGCACTACACAAAAAATTGCAACCTATGTTGGGAGCCCTCTACTGAATAAAAACTGCATCCCTCTACGCACTAGACAAGCAATAGTGCAAAAAATGATCCTTCCTGTCTTTGATTACGGCGATGTCGTCTACTGCACCGCACCCCAAACTTCCCTAGCTAGGCTGGATCCCTTTTTAACTCTTTTTGCGCTTCTCGTTACACCTCCTCCCAATACCCACCACTGTGTCCTCTACCAATCCCTGACCTCTGTCTCTTCATAACAGAAGACTGCTCCACTGCGCTAAAACCTCTGGCAAGTTCTGGTCACATACCTCCCTCCTACCTGTCTTCCTCCTTAGCCACCCTCTCTCCTCCTACTTATGCTCTTTCAAATATCGATGCTAGGCCCTAAATATCCCCACAGATCCACTCAGTCAGGCCAGGCTGCTTTCAGCTTCAGGTTGCCCAAACTATGGAACTCCCTGACAGCCGACATCAGACATTCCTCAAGCACTCCTCAACTGAATGCTCTTCTCAGACTGCACTTCGCTACCGTCTGCAACTGTAACCTCCCCCCTTAGTCCTCCCCCTCATCTCCATAATCCTCCCAGTTGTGAGCAACTTATTCTGTTACTAACTTGTATTTCTGCTCCCTACGCATGTCTGGTAGCACATTTTAGTGATTAAGTATCTATAACTGTTCCTGTAACTGTACTGAACCGTCTCACCTACCGCTGTACTCTGCCAATGTATGTTCTTGTTCTGCTGTAACCCCCCTACCCCCAGGACGCATCTGGAATCGAGCAGTACTCTGCTCAGCATGCCTTCCTGGTGAATCTCTTAAATAAATAAATAAATAAATTCCCTCGAAATACCGCCAGGCAGCAAAATCTGATAGCTATTTGCAGCTGTCAGATTTTGCTAACCTCAGAGAAAGAAACACCCAGAACACCAGAACCACATTACATCTGCTGTCACATCACAGCACAACCTTCTGACCATTCCTCCAACCTTGCCAAGTCCCTTTTCATCCTCTCCACCCCCTTCCTGTGTATCAACAATGTTGCAGATCTTTGCATCCTCTGCAAAGAGGCATACCTTTCCTTCCAGTCCCTCTGCAATGTCACTTATAAAGACATTAAAAAGGACTGGACCCGGCACTGAACCCTGTGGTACCCCACTAGTAACCCCCTTTCTTCAGAGTAGACTCCATTTACTATTACCCTCTGTGTCCTGTTGTCCTCCAAATGTTTTACCCAGGCTACCACCCTGCAACCACATAATAGTTGTTCTCACATCACTGCAGAAGCTTTATTTCAACTTTGCTTTATTTACTTTTCAGTTTTAATGTACATTGGGTACCATATTTAGCCAAAATCCACCAAGGCAGCAAAATCTGATAGCCATTCGCATCTGTTAGATTTTGCTACCTTCAGAGTAAGTAGCACTCAGAAGACCAGAACCACATAACAGCTGCCATCACATCACTGCACAAGCTTTATTTCAAGTTTGTTTTATTTACTTTTCAGTTTTACTGTGCATTGGGTGCTCCATTCCCTCAAAATCCCACCAAGTAGCAAAATCTGATAGCTAGGGTTACCATCTTTTCAGAAGTCCAAAGTGGGACATTTCTTACTGAAACATGATTTTTCGCAAAACAGTACGTAACCTCAACCAATGTAACAGACTTATTTTCTCTATATAATCAGAATTAAGGCTAACCATTGTAGTTTCATAGTTGCTTCTATTATTTCTTATAATTTTAAGGTATTCTAGTTAAGGTATTGTAGTTTTCTGCAACATTTAGTGGAAAGTTAGAAAATATTTTTTCTAACTATAAAATCAGGACATGTAGTATTTTTCATGTTTTTTTGCAGGACATGGCTGCCCAAATCAGGACTGTCCTGCGAAAATCAGGACAGGTGGTAACCCTACTGATAGCTATTCGCATCTGTCAGATTTCACTACTCTCAGAGTAAGTAGCACCCAGAACAATAGATCACATAACAGCTGCCATCACATCACTGTGCAAACTTTATTTCAACTTTGTTTTATTTAGTTTTCAGTTTTAATGTACATTAGGTATCTCATATCTTCAAATCCCCCCATGTAGCAAAATCTGAGAGCTGTTCGCATCAGTCAGATTTCGTAACCACAGCCTTTATTTTAGCTTTGTTTTATTTACTTTTCAGTTTTTAAAGTACATTGGGTACCCCATTCCCTCAAAATCCCCCAAGGTAGCAAAATCTGATAGCTATTCACATCTGTCAAATTTTGCTACCCTCAGGGTAAGCAGCACCTAGAACACCAGAACCACTTAAGAGCTGCCATCACATCACTGCACAAACTTTATTTAAACTTTCTTTTAAAACTTTTCAGTTTTACTGTACATTGGGTATCCCATTCCCTCGAAATACCCCCAGGCAGCATAATCTGATAGCTATTCGCAGCTGTCAGATTTTGCTACCCTCAGGCTAAGCAGCACCCAGAACACTGCAACAACATAATAGCTGCCCTTACATCACTATAGAAGCTTTATTTCAACTTTGTTTTATTTACCTTTTAGGTTCCCATGTCTGGCACCCTCACCCCCGAATGACATGGCCAGCTCCCACGACATACCTGCAGCTGCCCCTACCAACACAGTCAGCTCCCAACTCATATGCCTGATCCTTTCCACTGCCAACATGGTCAGTTCCCCACACATACACCCAACTTCCCCTACAATAGCCACCATCCCTCAGCAAGACACATGCAGCCTGCTCCTCAAAGCCACACACAGACCGCTTCACTCTACAAGCATAAATACACACACAGACACACACACACACTCTCTCTCTCTCTCTGAAAGAATATGGCTAATGAGTCCCCATTCCCAAGTGAGTCCCCTCCATCCAAGCATCCCACTCCTCCAAAATGACCACAGCCAGCCCCCACAGTCACTGCAAGAACATAAACAATCCTGAAATACAACATGGCCAGCTCCCCCCTGGCCACCCCACACACAAGTGAACACAGCCCTGGCACCAACACTACCAACCCCACCCAACACAAGTAAACACAGGCAACCCTGGAACCAACACTACTAGCACCCCCACCAAATCCAAGCAAACACTGATGGACTTAGCACCTACATGGCCAGTCAACCCACCCCACCCAAGCAAATAGTCCACCTTGTACCAATTCTGCTGGCCCCCTTGTACTACTCAAGTGAACGCTAATGCCCTTGGCACCAGCACACCCAGTCCCCCCAACCAAGCGAACATAGCCAGCCTCGGCACTGACACTGTGAACCCCTACCCCACCCAAGCAAACCCGGCCAGCTCCCCTAACCACAGCCCCAGCACAAATTGCCCCTGGACTGGGAGGGAGAAAGTAATTTGAAATGTCACTTATAAAGACATTAAAAATGACTGGACCCAATACTGAACCCTGTGGTACCCCACTAGTAACTCCCTTTCTTTGGAGTGGACTCCATTTACTATTACCCTCTGTGTCCTGTTGTCCAGCCAATGTTTTACCCAGGCTACCACCCTGGGACCCACTCCCAGGCTGGCTAATTTGTTTAATAATCTTTTGTGTGGGACTGTGTCAAATGCCTTGCTAAAGTCTAGATAGGCCATGTCCACAGCCCCTCCCTGGTCTACTACTTTGGTCACCCACTCAAAGAAGTAATTTGGATTCATCTGACATGACCTTCCCACTGTGAATCCATGCTGCCTTGGGTCCTGTGCCCCGCTGGCCTCTAGGTACTCAACAAGTCTTTCTTTCAGGAGTGATTCCATCATTTTCCCTATCTCTGAGGTCAAGTTAACAGGTCTGTAATTTCCTGCCTCTGCTTTGCTCCCACTTTTGTGAAGAGGAATCACATCCACCCTCCTCCAGTCCTTAGGCACCACACCATCCTTCTATGATTTTTTAAAAAGGGTAGTCAATGGTGTCACTAGTTCTCCCCTTAGTTGTTTTAGAATTCTGGGGTGAATCCTGTCAGGCCCCATTGCTTTATCCACCTTCAGTTTTAGGAGTTCTTTCAGAACCCCTTCTTCTGTGGAAGGACTGGTATCGACCCCCCTTTCCAGAGTGCTTCTATTGAGTGGATTAGGTACCTCCCCCTTCTCTTCTTTTGTGAATACTGAGCAGAAGTATTCATTCAGTATCCCTGCTTTTTCACTGTCCCTCTCTGCCTACCCACCCTCCCCTTTATTAAGCCTCACTGTCCCTCCCTTGGTCTTTCTTCACTCCCTAATGTACCTATAAAAGGTTTTATCCCCATTCTTAACCAGTTGGCTATCGTTTCCTTGGTTTGGGCCTTTGCTATTCTGACTGCCTTCCCCGCTTCCTTCTGCTTTAACTGGTACAGTTCTCTGCCCTGCTCCATCTGTGTTTCCCTATGCTTCCTGAATGCTATCTTTTTCTTCCTAACCTTCCCCGCACCTCTTTTGAGAACCATAGTGATTTTTTCTTTTGTTTTGATTTGTTTATTTGCTTCACACAAAGACCTGTTGCCTCTGTGATGACAGTTTTGATGTTTCTCTATTGTTCCTTCACCTCTCCTTCTTACCTGTTTGCTAGTGCTTTTCTGAGGCACTCTCCCATTTTGACAAAGTCAGCCCTCCTAAAGTCCAGTACCCTCACTTTTGTATGGCTTGACTCTGCGACTGTGTTTATTGTGAACCACACTGTTTGGTGGTCACTTGTTCCCAGATGGCTACCCACTTCTATATCTGAGATTCTCTCTCCATCCACATTTGAGAGTACTATGTCTAAGATTGCTCCCTCCTGAGTGGGTTCCAACACTAACTTACTGAGGCATGCCCCCTGTAGGGTATCGAGAATGACACTGCTCTTGGATGTGGCTGCAGCAAAGGTGCTCCAGTTAACATCTGGTATATTCAGGTCCCCCATCAACAATATCTCCCCTTTCTCTGCATCCTAAGATGCCTTCTGTCATTTCCTTGTCCATTTCCTCCCCCGAGATGGGGGTCTGTATACAACCCCTGTGTGGATTGTGGTGCCATTCCCGATCTCCAGGGTGACCCACAGTGCCTCCTCTCCTCCCTGTTTACCCTTTAGTTCCATTGCTTTGATCCCTTCCCTTACATAGAGAGCTACTCCTCCTCTCCTTCTACCCTCCCTCCTGTAGATTGTGTACCCTGGTATGTTGACATACACGCTACGTCCCCTGAGGAAAGAAATGGGAAAACCAAGGGAGTCCTCTGCCGCAAGGATGGTGATTTTCCCCCCGCAGCACTGCCTGGTATGATGTCTCCCCAAAGCTGGATCTGGTCTGGTGGGTCGAGGGTCTTCTCACTCCCTGCCATGAAGGGTACATCATGGTTCTCTGTGTACAATGTTTCTGTGACTGCCACGATATCCAGGTGTCCCTCTTCCATCAAGGCCACCAGTTCAGGGACACATTTCTGGTTGTAAAATATGTCCAAAATACACTTATCTGAAGCCCTGGGCACAGACCTTAAAATCCTTCTACTGCCAACCCTCTCCATGCCGCATCATCAATATGTCATTCTGATATCATGAATTTTAAACTTTCTTTGTCTCATGGGGTACCACCTCTCTGAAAAGCTGGCCTAAACTGGAACCTTGGATTTTGTGGTCTCAGGACACCTCTCATTATTATCAAATCAAATCAATCTTTATTTTTAAAAAGCACCTTTCTGAAACGAAAGCGCTTGTACATAAAACCATATAAATAAACATCTTAAAACAATCAATTCTCAAACAGACCAAATATAAATCAGTGATAAACTAAAATCATACACCTGGAATAAAATCACATACCAGAATCCGGGAACACTAGGCTAAATAAATGTGTTTTTAAGGCTATTTTAAAACTCTGAATGGTCAGGCACCCTCGAACCCAATGAAGTAGAGAATTCCACAGGGTAGGGGCTGCAAAAGCAAAAGACAGAGCCCCAGTTGTCTTTAAGTGCACCCTGGGAATCTCCAGCAATCCCTTATTGGCAGAGCAAAGTGGGAAGAGGTACAGTAAGGGTGAAGGAGATTTTACAGGTAGTGGGGTCCCTGTTCATGTAGGGCTTTATAGGTCAGTAACTCAACCTTGAAGGTGATCCACCACCGTACTGGCAGTCACTGCAGTCCACACAGCACAGGTATAATATGACTGGTCCTAGAAGTACGAGTCAAAAGTCTGGCCGCAGCATTCTGCACTAGCTGCAAGTGGTGGATATCAACCCCTGATAGCCCTAGATAAAGAGCATTGCAGTAGTCAAGGCAGAAGGTCACGAAGGCATGGACCAATGATGGAAGATCATCAGGAGGAACCAGATGCTTCACCCAGGTGATATTCCTCAGATGGAAAAATGAGGTCTTAACAACGGCCGACACATGAGATCTAAGGGTCAGGCCACTGTCAAACATAATGCCCAGGTTCCGTACCTGGTTTGAGGTAGTCAGCTGAACACTCCCAAGCCAAAATCCAGAGGGCTGCCCTGCCAAAAAACCTGCCTCTCGATTACTTGGGTCCACAACCAACACCTCAATCTTAGCTGGGTGCAACCGCAGCCAGCTGGCACTCATGCAGTCCTGAACCTCAGAGAGACAGTTGTTAAAAACTGAGAGGAAACCATCTTGCCCGGGCATAAAGGACATGTACAGCTGAGTATCATCTGCATAGCAGTAAAAACTCAGCCTGTACCGCCTAATGATATCTCCCAACGGCAGCATGTACACTGTGAACAAAATGGAGCCCTGCAGTAGCCCACAGTATAGAGGGAGAGGGGCTGAGAAATAAATCCCAGACATCAGTTTCTGAGTCCTACCCTTGAGGAAAGATCGAAACCATTTGAGGACTGTACCAGACAGTCTACAGATGAACCGCAGGCACTCCAGTAGCACACCATGGTCCACAGTGTCAAACGCTGCAAAGAGAGATCAAGGAGGACCAAGATGGAAAAAATCCTCCAATCTCGCTATTAGGCCATCATTTAGCTCCAGACAAGGGCCATCTCAGTACTATGTCTCTTCCTAAAGCCCAACTGGAGAGAATCATAGACATCATGGGTAGATAAATGATCATCCAGCTGCAGTGCAATCACCTTCTCAATAACCTTTGTCCACAAAGGGCAGGTTAGAGACAGGTCTATAGTTAGCCAGGCAGTCCGGGTCAAGGGAGGATTTCTTAAGGAGAGGTCATACAACTGCCTCCTTTAGGGGGTTTGGGAAGACCCCCCCTCTCCAATGAACTTCAGACTATCTCAGCTAGGACAGGGCCAATCTCATCAATGCACCCTACAATAAGGTGCATTGGGCCTGGGTCCAATCTACAGCAGGTTGGCTACAAAGTCTGGACGATCCTCACGATGTCTATGAATTGTGGCTGGATGAAGTCAGACCATTCTGAGTCATGTCTGCTGCTGCAGGTACTAGTTACATGGCCAGAACAGTTTGCTGATGTGAAGGATCTTGAGTTCTTTGAAGCTCCCTCGTTAACTGGTGAGGGGGTCCTGTTGTTACAGGACAAAGGCATTGTAATTACCTACCAGGGACAGCTGGTCTGTCTCTGACAACAATTTTAATCTCATTTCCCTAGCACATCTGTGTCCCCTTAGCTGATTAAATTCTACTATTATCAATGCAGCTAGAGTTCAATAAAAAAGTACAAATTTAAATAGTTGTTACATCCCCCTGAGAAATGAAAAACACAGTCCTTTAACACCCTGAATACCTGTTGTTGTTTTCATGTGAGCCAGCTGGCTCCACTTTCTATGCCATTGGTTCACTCTCTGTGTGAACCCCACACTAATTCCTGACAGCACCTCCCCCCTTTTATTTCTCTAGGTCAAACACTGAAGTTGAGCACATATCACCTGGAATAAAAGACTTCCGGCTCCAAAAGCTTATTGTAAAAGATAAATTGCCATTTATTAATATCAACAGGATAGGTCCCCTACTCACCCGCCTGATGCATTTCAGAGCCACCAGATCCTTTATCAAAGGCTGATAAAGGATCTGGTGGATCCGAAATGCATCAGGCGGGTGAGTAGGGGACCTATCCTGTTGATATTAATAAATGGCAATTCGTCTTTTACAATAAGCTTTTGGAGCTGGATGTCTTTTATTCCAGTTGGTGAGTGCTCAACTTCAATGTTTGTACTAGTGTTTTCTCAGTTTTGAAGCACCACCAACCCTGTGCTGAGCATTTCCTTCGCGGTATTTCTCAAGGTCCTAGCTATTCTCTAGACAACCCATTAGAGTTTTGATGCTGCCAACCACTGAAATGCCTAATGTTCAAATTATAGGCCTGCAGCATCAGGCTGCACCCAGGGGCCGTTGCCAGCTGGGGTTCATCTGGTTCAAACGAACCCTCCTTCTTTGAACTTCCATTTTTTATTTGTGTTTTTGACAGTCTATGCCCCCTTTAAATCTCCCCCACCAGCTGCTGTAATGCGGTGTGCTCGGTTGCCCTGTGCCTCATGTTATCCCCGCTCCTTCCAACCCACCCCACCCCGATTGGCTAATCAATGTGTGACTGACGTCTATGAGTCACACTGATTGGTGGTACACTGATGAGAAAAAAATCCTCAAAAGTGCTTGGATCCATACAGTTTGAAGCGGGTTCAAGTGTCACTGGACCAAGACTTCCAACAGGAGGCTGCAGTATTGCCTACAACAGACCAGTGGCGTCAAACCAAAGCTCCACAACAGAGAATGAGAGTTTACCTTTCTGTATGTTGCCAAACTGAGGACTTTCAGACTGGGTCAGCCAGCCTGCCTCTTTACAGACCCCATACCTGCTGAGAGATTCGTGGAGGAGGAAGATGTGGTGGCTGAAGGGAGATCTCACCTACAGTGTACTGCTACAGTTTGATGTGTCCTGCACCTTGTGATCCCCCTACACATACATGTGCTAGAAACCAGTACTGAGTTAGTACAGACAAGAAATACAGAACTTCTAACACCCAGTGAAGTCATGAATATAACCAAAGTATTATTTATATGGTTGCAAGATTAAAATCGTATTCATTAAAGTGCAGCTGCACTCAAAAATGCCAGCTGATGTACAGTATTAGGTGAGTCAGATTAATATTTAAAGTTAGAGATTTTATTTTGCCACTGTGAAATTGATTAATACATAAACTAGTATTCGAGCGCGCACTTGCACTTTAATGAATGAGATTTGAATCGAGCAACCATGTAAATAATGTTTTCATGACATTATAGTCATGGCAGTATTGGGTAAGGTTAAAAGTTTTCTATTTCTTGTCTGTGTTTACTCCGTGTTTGTTTCTACCACGTGTATTCTGTGTATGCATGGTTCTCACATTAGCCTGATATATATAACAGCTGTTTACTGGAGTACAAATTGTCATACTCTGGTTACAGGCACCACATCCTGATGAAGTCTCAGTGGCATTGCGTAGGAGTGCCTGTTCTTACATTTTTCATATTGGTGTGTTTATGCTAAAATAGGGGTGAATCCCTACTCCCATGTCACATATGGGGAGAATTGCAAGGCGGAAAGTGGGATCTGGGGATCTCCCCCCCCCCACATCCACCTGTGGTGACAGATTGGCTGGAAGTGCTTGGATCACCATTCAGAGCTAATTCCTCTAGCAGGGTAGGGAAGAACTTACATGCCATGGTGCTCCTTCTTTGTTTCTCTTAGTGTGGGTCAATTAGTAATACATATTGTCATAGACCGGGTGCAAGTATATGGTAGTATTCCTTTAAATGCTGTTCTTGTCATATGGTACATTTATCAATGCCAGCTACTGGACAATGTTGTTTGGTTGTTGTATGTTGGTTTGTTTCAAATGGAGAATGCCCCTCTCAGTAAACTGATTAACTACAATAAAATAAGGTTGTATAAAACCCATTTCCTCCTGTATCTGAAGTGTGCACCTTTTCTTTGCTATTATCCATGGCTCATTAGGAGTGCCCTCCCAACTAGCATTATTCCAGTGTCTGAACCCTCTGACTCCTACTCTCTTTCCAACTCTGAGCTTGTCCCAAGCTCATGGATGCACGCTGTTTTAACTGGTTTGCTGTTCTTGATATGATATTTATGGCTGTTATTTTGACTTACTTTACTTTATTAATGTATAGTCATTGTATTTTTTAAGGCAGCGTTGGAGTACCCACAGGTAGAAGGAGTCCACTGCCTGGATGATTTTCTTAGCCCAGCCAGTGATGATCACCTGAGGCCAGCACTGAGGACCCTGGCCATCTCACTATACAATGGACATTAGATAAGTTATTGCCTTTCATTTGACTGCTGGGGCTCCACAAATAGTATTCGGTGTTGGGCGGGAAGGTGTGGGTACATCAAGGGGGAGGGCAAACTGACTATTTCTGCCTTACCTGGTGGCTCCAGTAATGCTATGACCATTGGTAAAGACCTTTGCTTCCTGTAGATTGGGGTAGCCAAGGTTGGTGCAGTGTGTGGTGGATTGGCTGGCAGTATAGCCTAGAGATTAGAGTAATTAGCTGTGAACAAGCTTGATACATCCAGCAGACCAGACCATGGTTTGATTCTCACAACCTCCACTTGCGTACTGTGTGACTCTGAGCAAGTCACTTAACCGCCCAGTGCTCCCAGGTTGCCCCTGAAAACAGGCACTTGTGCCTAGTGGGCCTTACCCGGTTACCAAAGACTAAAATAAATAAAAAAAATAATAGTTTCCTGTCTGTTAACTATTTGTTTTGAATGTGTGGCCATTTGTGGGGGTCCAGGTGCAGGTTGCAGGATTTTCCTCATTTACCACCCTCCTGGGGCAGCGGGGAATTTCCTGCAAGAGATTGCTGAATTCATCACCGGTGAAACATTGGAGGCCCCCAGATGTATTATTCTGGGGGATTTCAATGTTTGGGCTGACAATGAATCATTTCAGCTTGGTCACAACCTCCTCCAAATTATGTCTTCTTTGGGCCTGTCACAAGATGTTTCTGCTGCGACCCATCAGGGTGGCCACACGTTGGATCTGGTGTTCTCACTGGGGCTTGAGATAGATAGATAGTCTCAGGATTGATCGGGTGGTTTGGTCCGATCACTGCACGGTGCAGTTCATGTTCAGGGCTCCCACCAGATGCCCTCCCCCTACAGAGATGATGAGCTGCCGGCCTTTACGGGGATTGACCTCGGAGGGTTTTTTGGCGGTAGCCGATCTATCTGATGTGGGAAATGTATGTGTTGGAGACATTGGTTTTATGGTGGACTCTTGTAATAGAGTCCTATCCAATGCCCTTGACTCCCTCGTACCTGTCCGTGTATGACTCAAATCTTCATACCTGAGGTCCCCTTGATTTGATGGGGACCTCAGGGAGATGAAGAGAAAGGGTCAGAGATTAGAGCACTGCTGGAGGAGGTCCGGCCTGGATGCAGACAAACTTGCCCTGTGTGTGCATTATAATGTATACCAGGGGGCAATCAATCATAAGAAGGCAGTGTTCCTGTCCAGGGAGATTGCTGCCGGGAAGAGCCAACCAACTATACTTTTTCGGACTGTAGACAGGCTACTCTATCCTGCCTGTCTGCAGCCGAAGAAGGTTTTTTCAGATTTTGAATGCGAAGAGTTTGCTTGGTTTTTCTCTGTCAGAGTGTCCAGTATTCAGCAGGGAGTTTCTCCAGTCAGCAATGTCATAGCTGGCAGTGGTCGCCAGAGGTATACTAAGTGCGCTCTGCCTGGTTGGGGGGAGTTTAAACCAGTGGATGCTAGGGAGGTTATTGAGGTGGCGACCAATCTGAAGCACACTTTTTGTGAACTGGATCTGGTACCAACGCGTTTCTTGATGAGGTGCATCAACACCGTTGGCCCGGTGTTTGCTCTGATTGTCAGGTGTTCCTTATCTGAGGGGGTCTTTCCTGATGCCTTGAAGGTGGCATTGGTGAGACCACTCTTAAAGAAACCATCTTTGGACCAGGAGGTCAGGGCAAATTACCGACCTATCTCCAACCTTCCTTTTTTAGCGAAGGTTGTGGAGAAGGTAATGGCGCTTCAGTTGGAGGAGCTGCTCGTGACCCATGAATTGTATGAACAATTCCAGTCGGGGTTTCGGGCAGGGCATAGCACAGAAACCATGCTTGTTCAGGTGCAGGATAACCTCCTCAGGGCTAAAGCTCGAGGAAGAAAGACAGTTCTTGTTCTCCTTGACCTCTCCTCAGCTTTTGACACTGTGGACCATGGGGTGTTGCTTGACCATCTCAGAGAACTCTGCAGACTCACCAGCACTGTCATCTGCTGGTGTGAGTCCTTCTTATCTAACAGGAGGCAACGGGTTGTGATGGGGAATTTTTCCTTCTCCGCTAGCCTCCTTTCTTGTGGAGTACCTCAGGGTTCAGTTTTGGACCCTATGTTGTTCGCGGTGTATATTCTGCCCCTGGGGGGTCATTAGGAAGTATGGTTTGGGTTTTCATTGCTATGCTGATGATACCCAGCTATACTTGTCCTTTGCCCCAGGAACATCCAACGCAGTGGATATGCTAAACAGCTGTCTTGCCGAGATCAATGACTAGATGGCATCTAGCTGGGTGCAACTGAACGCCAATAAGATGGAGGTATTGGTGGTAGAGTTGAACAGAGTGCATGATAGGTTGGCTTCTGACTCAGAGACTGGACTAGTTCTGGGCTCTGTCTCATTGAAGGCCTCCTCAAGGGTGTGAAATCTTGGAGTTATGTTTGATAGGAGTTTGACAATGGAGGCACAGGTTTCCTTCGTTGTCCGCTCCTGTTTTTTCCATCTTAGAAATATCGCCATGATAAAGCCCCTTGTTCTGCCTCTGGATCTCCCCACTTTGATGCAGGCCTTGGTTACCTCGAGGCTTGACTACTGTAACGCGCTCTATCTTGGGGTCACAGGAGGATCTGTCCGCAGACTGCAGTTAGTGCAGAACGCAGCTGCCCGGTTACTTAGTGGGCAGCCTAAGTTCTGCCATATTACACCGGTGTTGCATGAGCTGCACTGGCTGCCAGTCAGGTGGAGGACCCTCTTCAAGGTGGGACTTCTCACCTATAAGGCGCTACACAGTCAAGGCCCTGGTTACCTGTTAGACCTTCTGGTTCCTGCTGTCTCGGCTCGCCCCATCCGTTCCTCCTATGGAGGCCTCCTAGTGGTTCCCAGGTCAAGGTTGAAATCAGCTGGCATTTAGGCCCTATACACATTACAACTGAAGATTTGTACCATTTTAAATAACGGTTTCAAAATGTTTTCAAACTCACCACAACAGCCCGTCCACAATATTGTTCACCGAGTTCGAACTCGATTGTAACACGGTAAACTCCCATCTGCATCAGCAACCAGGAACGTTTTTAAACCCGGTAATCCTCCGCGATTGTAGCACGATTATGTTGGCACTGTAATAGATGAAAAATCGCACGCCCGTCCACACCACAAGGTAACACGCTTTCCTCCTTCAAACCGTTTTTAAAAACGGACTTGAGACTAGCTTGCAGCAGGGTTTAAGCACGGTTTCTTAACATGCTTTGAAACCGTGCTTAAATGCGGACGGGCACCGTGTTTGCGTTAGTTAAAACATTTTAAGCATCTTAAAATGTTTTAACTAGCCTGATGTATACAGGGCCTTTGTGTCGTCGCCCCGGTCCTGTGGAACTCGCTCCCTTCTGGGGTTAAGGGGGCCCCCACTTTGGAGGTATTCAAGGCCCGCCTTAAGGCCCTCTTATTCACCCAGGCATTTTTAGATTAAGCCACTAATTGATGAATTCAGATTTTGGTATAAAAAGGATAGTTGACTTTGCTGAAATTTAAAGTTTTTATATAATTATGCATATAATTGTTTTTATATTTTCTGTGGTTGTATTTTGACATTTGTTAACTTATTGTACGGCACCCAGACCTCTGGGAATGGGAATCTTTAAATAAAATGTTACCTTATCTTACCTTAAATCATTCTGGATTCGGTGTTTCTCCCAAAAGGTAGGAATTCACCTTTTAAATGGATGTACTTTACACACTGTTGTCTGCACAGATGTGTGAGTGTGCAATGGCTTGAGCACAGCTGGCATTATCTGCTGTCAAGGTCTTGTGGATGCCTACTCTGGTTCTATTTTAAGTTTATCCCTAGCAGTGACTTAACTGGGCTGTAAGGTCAGTTAATGATTTAATTCTGTTTTGAACTACGAGCGGTTGGGCGCTTGCTATCCCATCATGCTTCATTGGCTATGAGGGGGGCCCCTCTGTGAATGCATCTTGAAATGCAGGTAATGGTGTGTGTGTGTGTAGGGGGGTTTCTGTCTGCACCAGTTAACTCAGGAATCAAGGCTGAGAGAATTGAAAACCCTACATGGTGGCCAGCGAGCTGAACTGCACAAATGAGGCTGGGGGCAGACAGCGAGTAGAATTCTTGCACTCTTCAGATATGTCTGCAGTGTGCCAGAGTTTACATTCCACCTTGGCTTCCCCCCCACCTCATGGCTCTTGAATGCTGCTTGAGGATGCTGCCCATAGGACACTCATTTCCATCTTTCGGATGAGACGTTAAACCGAGGTCCCATCTGCCTGCATTGGTGGTAGTTCAGGTGGATGTTAAAGATCCCATGGCACTTATCGAAAAGAGTAGGGGAATTTTCCATGTCCTGGCCAAATTTCCCTCATTCACTAAAAATACCACCAACAGCTTAATCTGGTTCAAGGTAGGTTGGCATTCATCTGTATCCCCCTTCCCCGGGTCGTGCCTGAAAATAGGCAGGATTTGTCTAGTGCACTTACCCGGTCAACAAAAACTAAATAAATAAAAAAAATTCAGGACTGCTGGCTCAACCGAGTTCTCTCAACAACTATTGGGGTAAAAGGTTGGTGTTAAGGCATTATTTTACTAGTTAAATAAACTGCACTGCATCCAAGAAGGGAGCTCAGGCACTGTATGGTACAGCACCCCTTCCCCCTCTTAACGTCCTACTTAGTTCTTTAGTTGTTTATAAGATTACTATTTGTTGTCCTCTTTTACTATTGTACCAAATAACATGATTTCGTTGCCAATTAATTGCAAGGGAATTTCTGCCAACATGGACAATGCTTGGCAAAGGGGGGAGGGTGAGTATTGAGGGGTTGTTATGCTGTGTTTTTGTTTCTGTTCAATGTTACACTGTTCGGGGGTTTGGTGTTGGGATGTGGGGCCAGGTGGAGTGGGAAGGAGGTTTGGGGAGGGATGGGGTGCTACGCAGTGGGAAAATCTTCTGTTGTAAGCTTCTATTGGGTAATTTGTTTCATAGGTTTTTCAATGCACATTCCTGGCAACTTCATGCAGATGCTGTAGAAGTCAAGGCACACCAAGGCGTTCCCTTAGTTTACACATATTGCTTAGGATGTAGTAATAGCCACCTGGAATGTTAATGGCCTGAAGAATGTCATTAAAAGAAGGAAGGTCCTGGGGTGATTAAAAAAGCTGTTAGTTATGCAGTAAACTCTATAAGCAAATCAGAGTTTGAACATACAAGCAGCAGCTGGGGTGGTCAGAGGGTAGTTATGTTTTTCGGCCAAGGCTAGGGGAGTCACTATATCCTGCTACCAGGAATCCAGGGTACCATACACAACAGTTGCATGGACCAAGTGGCAGATACAGTCTGGCACATATTATGGTGGCAGGAGGGGGGTGCCTTCTTACTGGGGTCTATCCATAGTCCAAAAGTGGAGGACCCAGGCTTTTTCCAAAAGCTGGCCCTAGAAATGGCTAGCTTCCCTGGGCCTTAGGTGCTGGGGGGAGGCTTGGATTGTGTCACTGACATCATCCTGGTCAGGTCAACAAGAAAACTGGCTATTAAGTGGAACAAGTCCTGGTGCCTTGTACTACCAGCTTCGCTGTGAATTGCAGGTACCAAAAGGCAAATTTGATTGTACTGTAATGCTACTACACAGTCTCAAATAATAATAGCAACTTGGTTGTTGTCTTTTGAATAAAGTGCTTTATGGTATGCCGTTTAGAGTTGAGAATATCTAACAGTATTATTTATTCAAAAGACTACAACCTAGTTGCTATAGTTTGCACCTGCTTCTGTTCTGCACTCACAAGCCTGTTTTGTGCATTTTGCTACAACACTTCAACCACACATAGCTGTTTGTGGCTTTCAAAGGTTAATACGCTACTCTGCTAAAAAGACTTTGAATATATTTTGCATATATAGCTTCATAATATTGAAACTTTTTTAACAAACTGTAAGGCTTTGTTGTACAGAAATTACCTTATTATTGCTTGCTATCAGCTTACAAAGGCCTAGATATTCAAACGTAGCACAGCGCCAGTGTTAAGGCTGCAGATCTGGGGGTGCACTGTACCCTCTCCAAACATTTTCAGGGGTATAGATTAAATTATAAGGATTCATTCTACCATTTGTATAACATTTTAGTGGGGTACATATATTACAAACAGAATTATGGGGATACAGTGTACCCCTTCACACAAAAATGTACTTAAATTTCATAATTTGTACTTGGATCACGTACAGTTGGGGGTAAATGGGAACTCTGCACAGCGCGCAAACCAATAGCATGGCAATAGCGCAGGACTAGCGTGGAGCTACAATATTCAAAGGACCAGTTAGCATGCACTAACTGCAATAGCCTGGGGCAAACCGATAATGTATGCAAGGGGCAAAGTGAGGGGGCGGGAACCAGCATACATGCACTATGGGATATTAAGAGTCATAGCGCCATGCTAGGTCACATAGCGCAACACGTAGCGCGGTGCTAGTTACCACCTATAAAAGGCTGGTTTTATCCCAGGGCAAAACACAGAGGGGGAGGGACCACACCCGGAAGTGAATATGGCAGTAGTGCCAAATGCTGTGTTGCTGCAACTGATGGCAGCAGTAGTGGAGGAGGAGGAGAGGGAGCAGGGCCAACATGGGCCACAACGCAGGCCAAGGAGACGTTATGCTGCACACAGGTGGTACCAGCCCAGGGTCTCCTTTGAGACCCTGCCAGATAAGCACATCACTGGCTGGTACAGGATGAACGGGTATGTTGAGGCAGCTATGTGAACTCCTGCATGAGCAGCTGCAGTCCAACACCAGATGCAGCCATGCCTTGACAGTTGAGGAGTAGGCGACAGCAGTGATGTGCTTCCTAGATACAGGAACATTCCAACGACCAATGGAGGACACCATAGGAGTATCACAGTCTGCCACCTCATGCCTTCTGACCCAGTTCCTTGATGCTTTCCTGCCACATGCTGGTTAGTTCAAAGTATTCCACAGCACGGCAGCAGAGCGCAGAGAAACCATGCAGCAATTCCATCGAGTTGCGCATCTACCAGCAGTACTTCGTACCACTGACTGCACCTATGTCCCCATCCGTGCACCACCTGGTGATGGCAGTGAGGCATATGTGAACAGTAAGGGGCACATGCTCCATCAATTGCCAGGTGGTATGCGATGTGACTGGGTGCATCAGCAATGTCTTTGCACAGTTCCCCGGCAGTGCCCACGACACCTTCATCTGGCACCGGTCCAGGCTGTGTCAGGGCATTGAGGAGGGCAGGATACCCAGTGGGCACCTTGTCGGTAAGTATCTGCATGCAAGGCACATACACACCACAGCAGGGGTGGGGATAGGCAGGGGAAGGCAAGGAAGGGGCTTGGGATAGCAAAACAGGTGGTGCACCACAGCAAGGGGCAGACATTAGACCAACAACACTAACAGGTGCACATTTCTCTACAGGGGACAGCGCCTATGCCCTGTGACCCTGGCTGCTGGCACCAGTACCCCAGCTGGCCACAGTGGCTGATGAGTGTTACAGTGAGGCACACGCCGCCACTAGGAACATCATAGAGAGGGTGTTTGGCCTACTAAAGATGCGCTTCTGATGTTTAGACATGTCAGGCAGTGCCCTACAGTATAGGCCTCAGAAGGTATGCCGTATCATCCTAGCCTGTTGTATGCTTCACAACATGGCAATGAACCATGGGATACAGGCACCTGAACCTGAGGAACAGGCCAACAGTGACCCAGAGCCAGGGGTCAGGGGGATAGTGGAGCAACTTGTGAGACGAGATCCTCAAATGGCCTGCAGGGCCCTAGAGCACAGGGCTGCCATCATCAGGACACTGTCACAGGCCAGAAGGTGAGTACACACAGCACAGCAACCAGAAACAGTACAGTGGAAATGATTTTAATATGTACAGACAACCACAATAGAGCAGACCACCAACAAAGTATGTGCACAACACTGTGGGAGTGAATGTATGCGCGATGTCAGTGTGAACTGTGGGCCATGCAGGACACGCATGTGACTACGGTACACAGCCATGGCATTGTGAAGCGGGTGATGCCTGACATGAGGCGACAGGGTGGGAAGGGCCACCATGGCTGTGCATGTGTGAACGTGCCAGTGACTGTGTGTGTGGCAATGCGAGTACGTATGTGTGTGTGTGTGTGCATATGGATGTTAACAGTGTTCATATGCATGGCAGCTGTGCCTATCTGTGGCAGCTACCACCATGCATACGATGCACACCATGTGTGTGGGACACAGAGCCAGGGGTGCTGTATGCTAAGGAAATGTTCGGGAGGACCATGGTGAGGCTGGGATGGTGGTCCACTGGTGCCCTGGCTGACCAGCACAGCCAGATAGGGTGGGTAGCCACCCACAGTGCAGCTGGGTGCCGGCTGATGCAGCCATGTGTGGCCTGCCTATGGTCCTGTGTGCCACCTGCACACTGTCCCCCTTGTACAGCCAATTGACCACCATGCACCCCATGGAGCACTGAGGTGAGATCAGCCACAGTGGCTGTGAGACCCCAAAGCCATGATCAAGCGTGGCCACCATGCACCTCAGCCTGCTGTTCGGCCCATGCAAAGCCCAAGAACACAGACTCCTACATCTGCAACAGCTCATGCTGCAGGTCACATCGAAGGGCATGCAGGTCCATCTGGACCTCCTGCTGGGACGTGATGGTGGCCTGGAGCAGAGGGCAGGCCCCCTAGGCATCTGGCTCCATGGCCAGGGCAATGTCAATGCCAGTCGGGGGTTGTGGCTGCTGCTGGACATGGTGGGGACGCTGTGGCAGCAGCTGAATGTCCCACTACTGCAGGGTTCCTGTGGTGTGCTGTGTCCCCTGCGGGCCCTGCATCCCTCCCCATGGATGGCAGTGCATGTCCAGTGGTGCACACATGGCCCACCACTGGCTGGACCGGTCCTCCCAAGGTGGCATGGCTATCCACTCTCATGGCACCCATGATGCGGACCTCAGCATGCCCCACCCCTGTGCTGCCTACCACAGGCCCCTCCACAGACAGGACGTGACCCTCCTCTGATTCATCTGAACCAATGTCGCTGCTGACTGTCAGGAGGATCACCTGGTCACCACTCAGATCCTTCACCTGAGCATCCTCCAGGGCTGCACCATTGTCCAAGTGCCTGCCAGCATTGGAGTACCCCCCTTAGCAAGTGTACCCCATGTCCATCTGACTGCTGCCAGACATGTGGCGCACCTGAGGGTCCACGACTGGTACCCAGTCTGGAGGTCGATGGCATGTTGTCTCCTGCTCCATGGCAGCCGTCTCAGCCAAGACCTGGTGTTCTGCACTCACCGCTGTGGAACAAGAAGGGACAGATACACTGACCGGTACATGCACAATGTGCCACAACCATCACCAGTACATGCACACCCTAGGATATGTGCCACATGCCACGGACATGCTCACCACACAGATCAGTCCCAGCAACACAGACCATGGCCATATGTACACCCCCCCACCGCAGTTCACATGCCTCGAGGTGTCGGCTGTGGTGACAGCCCTGCCAAGGCAGTGGATGCATGCAATCCCATCCCATGAATACAGTGTGCACAGCAGAGCACCCCCAAAGTGCACCCCACGCACTGTGGCAACACTGACCCCCAGAAACAGTGCAATTATGCCATGCAGGGTGCACACACGCAAATACTGACCTGTCCTAGGTGGTGTGAGTGGCATCTCACACCCTCCGCCAAATACACCAGCAGTGGACACTGGATGAAGTGTTGATGCCACCATGGTCATTAGTGGGTCCTCCTACTGCTGTTGTGTGGATTGTGGGCCACCACCATTCCGCATCTGATTGCGGAGCTGCTGTACCTCCTCCTCCTCCTCCTTTGCCCAGTGCAGCAGGTCACTCCACTGCTTCCGCACTGCATCTGTGGTACATCCATGGCCACCAGTGGCATTTACCCATGCCATTACCTCATTCCACATATGGTGCACCACGGTATCTGTTGCCTTGTGGCAACATAGCACCTGCTCCTTTTCCTTGACGCCATGGACCACCATCTTCAGCTCATCTTGTGAGAAGCGATGTGCATGAATGCATTCCTGACATGCTGCAGTACCTATGGGAGACATGTAGTGGGATGTCTGTCACATGCTGTGGTGTGCCTGCGATGCATGACGCACATGGAACACTATGTGCATGCCACCCCCAATGCCTGCACTGACCAATCTGTTGCAGCATGGCGAAGGCCCAGGCTAGCATGTGCGTGTACAGTGCACACAGCCACTGTGCAATGCGGCCACCCCTGTGTGCACAGTGCAATTGCAAGTCTGACGGAGTACACTGCAGTCACACTGCATGCAACGTCCCCCTCATGGGCACCGCATGGCCTGTGCCGCTAGCAGACATTCCCCTCAAGTGTCCTCTGGTATGAGGGGCATCCCTACTGTCACCCCCTGGCATTGCTCCATCCCCCATCTCCCCCTCACTGGACATGTGCTCTGCACACAGAGCATGTGCTGCATATCCAGACAGTACAGCAGATACACATACAATTGAATGATACCAGGCCCAGACCCCACAGTGCTGATGTTAGCACTGTGGCATCTGCACTGTTTTGAGCCTGTATCCCCTGGGCTGTGGCTGTGTTCCACTGTCAGAGGATCTGTGACCCTCAATGTCCCTCATCCTGAGTGGCCAAAACAGGTCCATGACCCCCATGTCAGTGTAACATGGTTGAGAGGCATGCCTGCAGGCCACTGTCCCCCCCGGCCCAGTGCCCTGTTACCACAGTGTGCAGGCAGTCCACTCATTGTGGTGGCTGCTGCTGGGGCATGGGCGTGTCACACAACCCAGTCGGCTGGCTGGACCAGTGGCTATGTGCACCACTACGCAGCACCTTGCTGGCATGTGGGCCTGCATGCAGCTGCTCTATACCGTGCTGGACTGCAAGTGTGCAGTGTGTATGCCTGCGCCTGGTGATGACCTACTGCCATACAGCTAAGCCTCAGGCTGCTATACAGACCTGCCTTTTGCAGCTCTGCCTCCTGCGACATGCCCCTGTTTGAAATGCCTATTTGGCTGTTGCATCAGTTGAGTGCTGCAGTCCTACGACACAACACTGGTGGAGCACTGTTTGCCCTCATATAGCCCAGCTGGGCAATCTGGCCTGTTAGGTATGCAAATGAGTGGATAATGATATACTAATCACACTGTTTGCCCCTGCATACACAAGTGCCCTCATTTGCATAGGTCGGTCGAATATGGGCCTGATTAGTGTCAGGCAATCAGCTTAGCGCCGTGCAAATGTTAGTGTGGAGCTGTTTTTTAGTCCAGCACCACGCTGTCCCACTAGCGCAGCGCTATGTGGCCTAGCGTGACCTCCATGCCTGCCCATGTGGCCCCTGTGTTGTGCTAGCACCCCAGTGTAGCACGCCGCAGTGCCACACTATGTCATTTAGCATGGCGCTATGCACATGCGTGGCCATGACACTCCAGGGTCGTGGTGGGGTCACACATGCGCATCATGCTAACTTCCGGGTAGCACCATGCTATGTCATGTGATTGTGCGGAACTACAGTACACTTGGCTGGTGAGCTCCTGGAGTGGCACAGGCTGTGAAATAACACTTGTGGCAGGGTACCAGTCTGGATTTATTATGTCAGGGAGTCATAGGCTGCATGCTGTGGTACACAGAGACAGGCACTGGGGGGAGGTTGAAACTGTCAACCTTTTCCAGCTGGTGCAGCAAAGGCACCAACGCCGGAGGTCGGGGAATGTGACCTCCCTCGCCAGCAGTTGTGGGCCTCCATTGCCTGGAGGCTTACAGAATGCAGGGGCATAACACGGGATACCGAGAATGTAGGCATCGGTGATCCGGTTAAAATAGCACAACCAAATTCACATTTGCAATTATAGCATGATCAAAATAGCGCTTAAAAGAATAGCTTCTCTTGATAATCACACTTACCTTAATAGCACCATAATTGATGATGATTTTGATGAGGCCCTCACACAGTGATGCATGTATGATGTAGGTAACAGCACTCGAACATGCAATACTTAAAATGCGATCACTATTATGATCAAGACAGATACCGGATGGAAACCCTACAGGGAAGGGCACAACCAACCCACTGCAGATGTCTGCATGGAAAAAGACAGGTCTGACAGCACAGTTATCCAGAATCAGCCAGTATTGATACCCACAGCCCCAGCTGCAGTCAAAGACTGCATTGAAGTTTATATAGGGCCTTCCTGCACAGCCACCAAGGGTATCCAGTATCAGCGTATTTCATTTAGGGTGAGTAAAAAACAAGTTCATACCATCCATTTCACATTGCCTTGAGCCGCAAGACATGTTTCCCTTAAGATGGACTGCTAGTGGCACTTAGAACATTACCCAGGGACACACATGGAATCCATTAGTATCTGTTGGGATACTGAACAAGTGTCACCCTACCTTACTCTGTTCTATGATCAGACAGGTCAGGAAATGTAATTGTAAAGGATGATGCATTAGTCCAAGCTGGTTACAGTGGTGCTGACAGAAACCCTTCATTTATTACAGTCTTTTTTGAGCTGTAACTAAAGAGGTTGTCTCGGCAATGTATGACCCACCACTCCCCTGTCACCACGTGAGCTCATATATCAGCATGAAATTATCCGTTGGGTCTAATATGATTAAAAATATATAATGCTCTGCACTTGAACTGGTGCTATTATTTACACGGTATATAATTACATGCTATAATGATCTTGCGCTATTATCTACGTGCTATGTGTGCATGCACAATTGTGGATGCACAATTTTAACATTAAACCTCGGCATTGCTATACAGACTAGCGCTGATGGCAGAGGCAGCAGTTGAAGTGGTACAAGTGCATGGTGCATGATGGCACTGTGCCAGTGCCAGGTAAGTGACATCACACATAGCACACATATGGCACGTGTCACTCTGTATGCTGGTGTGTGCGTGTGTGTGTGCACATGTGTGTACACAGGTGTGCTGTGTTGCGAGGTGGGAGGACACATGTGGCACTGGTTCAGGGGAATGCGGATTGGACATCCCAGGGTGCACAAAGGTACAGGGTGTCGGGGGCACACCTGACAATGTTGCCAGGCACCACACACGGTGGTGGCGGTGCTTGCATGGTGCATGCTGTGTCCATGGGGGACACACTGCTGTCATGCCATGTGCAGCTGTGACCCTTGGCCATGGTGTGGGTGGTGGGTGTGGGCTGTGAGGGTGTGGAGCCCTGCCCCAGGACCATCCTACAGCCATCACCTGTGTGCTGTGGGGGGAGCTGTCGCCTGGTCCCTGGACTGCCTACACGTCCATGTGTGCATCCGGTTGCCACGCATCTGCATCTGGCACTGTTACTTTACTGTGCCAACATGCCTACATGCCCTGTATACCTGGTGCACACCCCATGGGCCATGTGGGTCCTCTGTGTGGGTGTAACATCTGATCAGACACTGTCCCTGGGCTGCCCTTTGTGTACAGTGCTATGGAGATGGGGTGCATCTTGCTGTGGCAATCACGGTACATGTTGTGTGTTGTGCTAACGCTGTTGTTCCCTCTGTCCATTGTAGAGTGGATCGAGCAGCCCAGGATGGTGGGAGAGGTCCCAAGAGGTGTCCCAGGACATGCGGAGGAGCAGCCCAAGGGTGCCAGCCATGCCACAGTGGGCACAAGAGAGCAGCCCTGAGGCCAGGGGCCTGTTGCGTGAGTACATGTCCGTTTCATTTGTGCTGTACTTCTGATTTGTGTGGTTCCTTCACTGGTCTGCTATTGACTGTGCTGGTGAGTTGGCTGCCACAAGCATCATGCCAGTGCTGTTGCAGCACTGTGCTGTGTTATGCACCTGTGTTGCACAGTGCTGCCAGGGCTGTCTGTCTGGCCGCTGTGCCCTGTGACCGGGGGTGGGGCAGTGTGGGCCAGTGTCAGCATGCACGGCTGCAAGGGTGCTGGATGGTAGTGGGGGCTGAGGGGGGCAGTGGTTCAGAGGGGCACTTATGAGGGTACATGGGGCACTGTGTCAGACCTGTCTTTTTCCATGCAGACATCTGTAGTGGGTTGGTTGTGCCCTTCCCATCCATCCAGTTCCTATGCCTGTGCACAGCCGGCATTGCCATGCTGTTCACATGCTCCGCTGGCCATGTTCAGCTATTCATTTGCCACGTGCATGTTCTGGTTGCTGGGCACCGTGCACAGTGCACTACATGGCCCATGTTTGGTGGCATCTGTTGGCCCAACCCTGCCACTGTCTGCACCCTGTGGGCCTGCTTCTGCTGTTGGTTGGTTCAGCTGTGGCATAGGTTGGCCATTGGCCAGCCACCATGCCTGCATTGTGCTGCTCTGGTGCCCCTTTGGGTTGTTGTTGCACTCTGCTTTCTGGTACATTGCTATCTGTCTATGGGCAGCCTGTCCCGATGTGTGGTCACCCTTGTGTGTGTTGTTGCATGGCCCTCACCCACTGCCATACTAGGGTCCACCTGTGTGTCTGCACTGTCTCACTGTGTGCAGTGCTGGGGTGGGTGGTGTCATCTGTGCCATGGTGCTGACAGGGCCCAATGTATCCATGTGCATTGGGTATTGGGATGGGGCCTGTGTCTACCAGGCCTGCCCTGTGGGCACCTGTCGGGTAGGGTGTGTCTACCATTGCATTCCTCACCACCACATGGACATGGCTGTTGGGACATGCTGTCCATCCCTGTATAGCCACCTGTGGCTGCAGTATGCCTCCTGGCTGGTTTCCCATCCTCACCAGCTCCCCCTTCCTCTTGCAGGTCCACTCTGATCATCTCTGTGGGCGACCAGACCGGAGGAGTCGGAGGGCTCAGAGGATCTACTGAGGTGCCTTGTCCAGCAGCAATGGACGATTATAGAGCAGCAGGCTGTCCTCATTCCGGACACCAAGAGGGTGGCTGCTGTCCTGGAGGCGCATCTTCCTGAACCATCCCACAGTCAGCCATGAGCATCACCCCTTTCCTGTTGTTTATCCCCCTCTTTGTGGACTGGTGTTTCTCCCTGGCCTCTGTTTGGTTTCCCCCTGTTTGTTTCCACCTCCCCTTTCCCCCCATTATCTTTGCCATCCTGTACATTTTGTATATATGTAAATATGTTATTCATGCCACTGTTTTGGCGGTCTTTTTTTTCATAGTTGTAGTCCTTCGCATGATAGTCATCTTAGTGGTTGTGTTCTGTGTTTGGGTGGGGGGGTATTTGCATTTCTTATTGTTGGGTTTGTACAGTTGGCCTTCTCTGTTTCAGAGTTTGTTCTTCTAGTGGTTGTTGTGGTAGTGTTCCTTGTTCACAGTATGGTTATGTTTGTTGTTTATTGTATTCATTTAGCTTTTGCATTGTTGTGTGTACCGCTGCTTTGCCATTCTTTTGTTACATATTACATTATTGTTTCTACAGTTTACTGTGTCCTGTGTTATTCTTGGGTGCTGGGGTTTTCACTTCATATGTACTGCTCCTTGGCTCTCGCACATGGGTCCTGGTTGTTGCTTGCCATTCACATGCCTGTGTGTCATGTACTGGGTTCTGCACTGTGGTCTGCACCTGGAACCTGGTTCTGGGCTGCATTTCATTGCATGTGTCCCAGGGTCAGGCTGTCTCACCTCTGCACTGTGTTCCACTGGGTGTTTGCACTGCCTGCCTGGGTGCTATATTCAGTGCTATCTTAATTGCTATATTCAGTGCTGTCATATTCCCGGGCAATGTTTGCCCTGCACTCCTGGCCCTGTTTGCCCGGCTTCCTTTGCTTGCTATATTTAGCTGGTTTTGCACCGGGTTATTCCTTTTGAATATAGCTTGCTTTCTGCTCCGGGCTACGTTTGCGTGCCGGGCTGTGCTATCTTTGCTGCGAGGCAGGGTTTTGAATATCTGACCCAAAGATTCTTGCTGTTGCAAGGAACAGACTTGATTCAACCAGCTGGTTATATTAGCATAGTGCATTTGGCTATTTCTCTTGATTAAGATTTACAAGACTTTGGCTAAAAGTATTTCTGGTTCTCTGTTTGTTACCAGCTTATATAAAATTCTTTAAAAAAATGAACTACAGTATTTATTAACCAGTGGCTTCTTGCATGCCTGATCATGGTATTAAGTGTCTGCTATTAAACTTCACTGTGAATTAACTTCATACAGGTTTTGTGACAGTATAGTAGTGATGCTCAGCTTTGTATACCCAGGCAAGATGGGAGGTATCACCTCCTATAGTGCACTACTTGGCAGCTGGTTACTGCTTTGCTCCCTTCCATTGAGGCACCTGTTTTCCCATTCAGAGAGAGACATCTAGAGAATTTTATTTTTTCCCTTGCAGTCAAGGGGGGAGGGGATCTAACAGAACTTTGTTTTATCTTCAATGTAAGCCTCAAAATGCACCACAAAGCACCTAAAACCCCAGACCCCTGGCTTTTTACAAAAATGTTTCATGCGCTATGTGCACAACATGCCCCTACCACTCACTAAAAGACCCCCCACCGCAAAACTCCTGGCAACGGCCCTGGCACCTTAGCAGCTTGGGGGACTGGCCACTGGGCCTGTACAGCCATATGAGGGGCTGTGGTCAGTGACCAGGGTGAACTAGGGTTGCCACCTGTCAGGTTTTTTTTTTACCTGGTAATCTGGTTTTTAGGGTCCCTGTCCACTAATCCAGGTTTGCTATTTCCTGGTCAGTTTTTTGAGACATTTTGAGTTCTCACATATTTTTATGTTGTCTTGCGCACATGCAAGCAACATTTTGTGGCAGTAGGAGATGGTAGTAGGAGAAATGCAGAGGTGTGTCAGTTTTGGCGAATGCAGGGCATGCTAATTAGTGAGCATGCTAGCGGTGACACAAGTTTTATGCAGTGCCACCAACTTGAAACAAACTTGCCGCTGCAATCAGAGACAAACTCGTCATGTGGCGGCACAGATATAATAATAATAATAATAATAATAATAAAATTTATTTGATTAAACGCCTTTCAAGTATTTCAAGGCGCTGTACAAAACATCATTACATTCAACATAACCATACAAACAATAACACTGCAACCAATAAAATATTTAAAATAAACAATTTAAAATACAGCAGGAATGCCTGATTCCATAAAATGACTTTAAGGCCTTCTTAAACCTATCCACAGTTGTACTTTCTCGGAGCTGGCGGGGCAGAGAATTCCAAAGGGTGGGAGCCGCAAAGCCAAAAGCACGGGCTCCGGAAGACTTCAAATTCACCCTCGGAATCTCCAGCAACCCCTCGTCAGCTGAGCAAAGCTGTCTCAGAGGGGTGTAAGGCACCAGAAGCTCTTTCAGGTAGTCAGGATCTAACCCATGTAGGGCTTTGTAGGTCAGAAGACCCACTTTGAAGGTGATCCGCCACTGTATAGGCAGCCAGTGCAGAGTGCGCAGTACAGGGGTAATGTGAGACCTTCTAGACACCCCAGTCAACAAACGTGCTGCAGCATTCTGCACTAGCTCTACGGCGGATATCAACCGGCAAGCCCTAGGTATAGGGAGTTCAGTAAATCAAGGCGTGATGTCACAAGGCGTGGACCAAAACCGGCAAATCGCCTGGTGAAACCAGGTCTAATCTGGAATGTTTCTTGAGATGGAAAAATGAAGTCTTGACTACGCAGACACCTGGTAACGAAGGGTCAAGCCAGTGTCACGCTCCACCCAGGTTATGCACCCGTTCAGAGGTGGGATCTGGTCTACCCCAAGAACTAATCCAGAGGGGGACCCTATCCCTAAACCCTCAACCCTGTGACCAGGGTCCACCACCATAACCTCAGTCTTTCCCGGGTTCAACTTTAAACCACTGGTATTCATCCAGTCTTGGATATCAGCGAGGCAGTTATTCAGCATCGAGATAGCACTAACCTGGTCAGGTGCAAAAGACAGGTAGAGCTGGGTATCATCGGCATAGCAATGAAACCTCAGCTTGTACCGTCTTACAATGTCTCCGAGGGGTAGCATATATACTGCGAATAACATGGGGGAAAGCACCGAACCCTGAGGTACCCCACAAGAAAGAGAGAAAGCCCCGGATGAATATAGACCAGAAACCACTCTCTGAGTTCTCCCCAGGAGGTAAGATGAAAACTATCTGAGGACAACACCTGAAAGCCCACAGATGGACCTCAGACGTTCGAGCAAAACCCCATGATCCACAGTATCAAAGGCTGATGATAGATCAAGGAGAACCAAAATAGAGCGGTGTCTCTGATCTCTCACCATCAGGAGATCATTGAGCACCCGAACCAGAGCAGTCTCGGTGCTATGCCTCTTACGAAAACCTGACTGGAGAGGCTCGTATAAACTATGGATGGTCAAATGGTTATCAAGTTGAGCTGCCACAACCTTTTCAATAACCTTCCCAACAAAAGGGAGGTTAGAGATTGGACGGTAGTTGGCAAGGTCGTTCGGGTCTAAGGAAGCTTTCTTCAGGAGGGGAGTCACCACCCTTCTTTCGAGAGCTGGGAAAACTCCATCTCCAAGAACACCGAATTATCTGGCAAGGACCGGGCCAATAAGTTCACTCATCCTATAATCAAGGAAGTGGGACCCGGATCAAACTACAACAAGTTGGGCATCTCAGAGACAATCCTCATAGTGTCCACGAGGTCAGGAAGATCAAAGGAACTCCAGGAAACTCTGGGCTCTGGGACAACACCCGATCAACTGCAACAGCCATGGAGTGAGTTGGGGACACTGCCTCCGAATGTCTTCCACCTTATTTGCAAAGAATTGAGTGATCTCCTCGCAGTCAATCTGTGTAAAAACTCGACGGACCTGCCGACAGGCTGGGTTGCACAGTCTGTCAACAGTTCTGAAGAGCTGAGCCGGTCGATTCCAAGCAACAGAGATTTCCCTGGACAGGAATTCTGCCTTCTTACGGGAAATTTCTGTTTGATAGAGATTATAATGCTCTAGCAAAATAAGATGATCGGCATCCGAGGCAGTCTTCCTCCAGCGATGCTCCAACCTACGCCCCAACCTCCGCAACCCTCTCAACACCCCATCAAACCACGGGGTGATGGGACGGCGCGGAAAAGGGTGAACACGGGTTGGAGCAATCTGGTCCAGAGCATCCGAGATGGCCCCATTATAGGCCACCACCAGCCGCTGGGGATCAGAGCACAATTCGTCACACAGATGACATGCCTCCCCTATGTGCCTTGCCTGGTGAAACATTTCAATAAACATGGCAGCGGCTCACACTGTCCGTCTCTCACAATCCCTAGAAAGTCAACTTCGGGGGTGCCCAGTCCCACTGTCGGCATGTTTAATACATCCCCAAGACTGTGTGGCACACTGGGAGCACCCCCCAGTGTGCCTCCATGGTGTTTGGAAGCCGACCACACGGCATGTTTCTGCCCCTGCCGCAGCCCCATTGTGTGCCACAGTGGGATCCCACCCCAATGTGGCCAAAATCACCCCCCAGAGTCATGGGGCACACTGGACATTTGTTTTCTTACACCTGTAAAGAAAGAAAGCCATCCATAGTGTTCCTTTTTTTTTAAGTACGTGAAACAAAGAAAACGGTACCTCAATGTCATTGGCACCCCCCCAACCTACACCCACCCTTTGTGCACCCCACCTTCCCACCCCTGTTACCCCATACTTACCTCTGGAGGTTGGCACCGCAATCTTCAGTGGAGCCGGAACATGTCTGCACTCTTCAAAGCCAACCGTGAACTGAAGAAATGCCAGGAAGTTGTATAATGGCATCAATGGGGGAGGTTTCAACTTAGGTGGATATCTCAGCCATTTTTTTGACTTTTGGCTCCAAATTTTCAACATGGGGTTCCTGGGACCCCACCTCATGAAATCAGTCACCTTTATTTTGTCTTTTTGGTCCGAAAGGTGATTTTAGCGAGTCACGCTTGAATCACCTTCTTCGGACCAAGTAACAAAACAATGCCACTGTTCATGAGGTGGGTTCCTAAAAAGTCAATGTTGCAAATTTGGTGAAAAAATTCCAAAAAATGACTGTGCTCTGATTGTGCATTGCTTAGTTTCCACGCACGCCTGCAACTTTGAGAATTTTTAATATTTCACTCCAGATTTTCAATACTGCCATTTTTTCACACCTCCTAATGAACAGTATAGCTGTCATTTTTCACATCCTGCCCAAAATGTGTTTTCGCACATTTGGTGCACAATGTCATGGTCGCTGTGGGAAATCAATGTTTGGGACAGATTAAGAAAATCATAGTGACACTGTTCATGAGTTGAGGTCTCAAAATGTCAATGTTGAAAATTTGGTGAAAAAATTCCCAAAAATTACTGTTAATGAGCGTGCGTTGCGCAGTTTCCACACAAGCTCATAACTTCGAGAATTTTTAATATTTTCACTCCAGATTTTCAACATTGCCATTTCTTCACACCTCCTTATGAATGGTATAGCTGTCATTTTTCACATTCTGCCAAACTGTGTTTTCGCACATCTGGTGCAGAATGGCGTGGTTGCTGTGGGAAATCAATGTTCAGGACAGATTAACAAAATCACAGTACCACTGTTCATGAGTGGAGGTCCCAGAATGCCTATGTTGAAAATTTGGTTAAAAAAAATCTCCAAAATAATTGTGTTATGAGCGTATGTTGCGAAGTTTCTACTCACGCGCGCGACTTCAACAATTTTTCATATTTTCACTCCAGATTTTTAACATTACCATTTTTTTACACCTCCTGATAAACAGTATAGCTGTCATTTTTCACATCCTGCCCAAAATGTATTTTCCCACCTGTGGTGCCAAATGGAGCAGTCGCTGTGCAAAATCACCTTTTGGCTAACAAACTGATAGTGCCACTGTTCATGAGGTGGGGTCACAAAAAACCCATGTTGAAAATTTGGAATGAAAATACCAACAAATGCCTGGAGCGTTAGGGTTTCCAACTGTAATGCCCACTCTGTAGAGACGACCCGGCGTGGGGGTATGACTTGGGCTTTTTGGCTGTAATGCTCATGCCAATACACCCCCACCCCAGCCTGCAGCCACTGACAGGCATCGAGGTGTGCCTTGGACTCTTCGGCCCCAAAGTTCACCCAATTCTCTTATACTGCACCCATCTCAGCATATTGCCTTATGGAATGGGGTGAGCGTAAGGCCTGAAGACCCCAAGGCACACCGCAACACTTGTCAGTATCTGCAGGGCAGGGTGAGGTGAAATAGCATAAGCGTTATGGCCGAAGACCCAAAACACACCCCAATGCCTGTCATTCTCTGCAGGGTGGGGGTGGGGTTGCCGTCAGTTCAATACTTCACTGCCATTCCTATTATGCATCTCTCTAACTTCTGCACTACCAATGCCAGTGTCAGCAAGGCAACATTCGGCATTGACAAATGCTTGTTGAAACAGGTTTTGTCATATGTCATTGTTTCAGCTGCATGTCCAGGTTACAAACAAGTTCTGTTGTCAATATAGCCCTTTGTTTGTGAAATGAGTCAACATGGGAGGTGTAAAGTATGGTTGTTAAGACTGTTAGCAGCTACTTAACCTAGTATTTTCAACTCTGCAGCTACTTAACCTAATATTTTACACTCTATATCTTAAAGTGGCATAGCAGCAAAGCCGGGCAAAAAGCCTCACCTTTTGCAACAGTAAAAGACCCAGTTGTCTTCCACTTTCATTTGCTGGTAAACTTTTTGATCTCTAACAGAATGTAGGCATTTTTAAATGTTTTAAATTATTGTTTTTTCCTCAAGAAAAAAAGTATGGTCACTTCTTTGGCTTTGAAATAGTAATGTGGACATGAAAAGGAAATGGAGCCAGAAAAAGATATAACATACACATAATAGAAAACAATGTCTTTATTATGTATCATTATATACCATGTATACCGTTGTATGCTATTTACATTATTTTCGTTGTGTTCCCCAGATCATATCTGTAGATGAAATATATTTTATCTCTGTATGTTTATCTGGTAAACCAATGTCAATAAATAGATAAATAAATAAATAACTAAGAATATCCTAGGAAAGTAACTTTAACAGGTACAGTATGTTAACATTTTTGTTGAACTGCTGCTTTAAGTGTTCCCTTTTGCTGACATATAACAAATGGCTTTGGAGAAGGAGCAATGCACAGTCAATGAAAAGGGGTTGGGCTGGGGCAGAGTTTCAGATCTGGTTTTTGCCTCATCCAAAGGTGGCAACCCTGGGGTGAGCCTCCTCCCATACAGATAAGTTTGTAGCATCAGCAAAGCCCAGACAATACCTAGACACTCCTTTTCGATTGTGGTGTGGGTCTCCTTTCTGGGCAGCAGCTTTCTGCTCAGGTACATGATTGGGTGTTCCTCTCCCGAATCCATAACCTGACTCAGAACCGTGCCTAACCCATGATCAGATGCATCTACCTGCATAATGAACCATTGAGAATAGTCCAGGCTGGTGAGCACAGGTGCCTGACTCAATGCCTCCTTTTTCTGGTGAAATACAGTATCGCAGGTTTTTATCCACTGAACCCTGTCTGGCATTTTCTTTCTGGTAAGATCAGACAGGGATATGGCCATGCTATTGTAATTTGGCAAACACTTACGATAGTACCCTACCATCCCTAGAAAGTCCTGTATGTTTCTGTTAGTGATGGGTGTGGCCCATCCCTGGATGGGATCAATTTTCTCTGGCTTGGGCTGGATGTACCCACTTCCCACCCTGTGCCCAAAGCATGACACCTCCACCATTCCTATCTGACACATCTCTACCTTGACTGTCAGCCCAGCAGCCTGCAGTTGGCGTAACACCTCAGTCATGTACCTGACATGATCCTCCCAGGTCTGGCTACAGATGGCGATGTCATCCAAGTATGCCAATGCAAAGGCTCCTGCCCCATTCAGAATGGGGTCCACGAGCCATTGAAAGGTGGCTGGCACATTCTTCATCCAGAATGGCATTACTCTGAACTTGAATAATCAAAATGGGGTGATGAAGGCTGACCTCTCTCTGGCTTCAGGGGTCAGGGCACCTGCTCATAGCCCTTTGCCAGGTTTGTAGTGGTCAGGTACATCATGCCCCTAACCTTTCTAAGACCTAATCTGTCTTGGGCATAGTTTATGCACCTGGCTCGGTACAGCTGTTGAGCTTGCAATAGCTGACACAGAACCTCGTAGCCCATCTTTTTTGGGGATCAGTATCACTGGGGAGGTCCAGGGACTACGGAACTCCTGGATCACCTGGAGAGCCAGCATCTCCTTGATCTCCATCTCTATGGCATGTTTTATATCTTCAGAGACATGGAAGGTGGCTGCCTCATGGGGGTCTGGGTTCCTGTATCCACGTGGTGCTCTGCCAGTGTGGTATACCCTGGTTTCCCTGTGAACATTCCCTTGAATGCTTGTAGTACTTTATGCATTTTGTAGCTTGGGCCCATGTCAGCCTCTCAGAGAGGGTGACTGCATCCACCGAGAATTCTCCTTTAACCTTTCCTGAGAGAGATCCACCAGCAGGTCTGCCCTGTCTCCTCCTCTGGGTAGCTGCACATAGCCAGGACCATCTTTTATCAACCATGGCAGGGCATCAACATGTTCATATGGTAGATACACTGCTTGTGCCTCCTGTCAGGCATCTCCCCCACACAGTTAAGATCATTCACCCTCCTGACCACCAAGTATGGACCCTCCCAAGCCATCTGCAATTTATTCTGCTGATCAGGGATAAACACCATCACCCATTGCCTAACCTCATAGTCCCAGGCTCTGGCCCCACGGTCATACCATGTCTTTTGTCTCTCTTTCGCAGAGAGTAGGTGCTTCTGGGCGAACCCTCTCCTTTGCATAAGCAGCTAGCTAAAGAATTCTCAGGTCCACTTAAATACCTATCTGAATATTCTCTGAACTCTGAACAGGTGGTTGGATGTGAGAGAAAAGCATTGGTGGTACCAGTTTTTAAGAAAGGAGCAAGAACTAACTACCAGAAATACAGATTAGTTAGCCTGACATCAGTAGTGAGGAAAACAATGGAGGTGTTTATAAAAGAGAAAATAGAAAACTACATTATTAATAATAATATGCTCGGTGATACACAGCATGGCTTTAAGCAGAATGATCCTATCAGACCAATCTTATAAGGTTTTTCAAACTAGCTAGCAAAGCCCTTGATAAGTGACTCCCAGTAGACGTCATCTTCTAAGGTTATAGCAAGGCATTTGAATTCACTGCGGTATTATCCAAACTCGGCTTACATAAGAGAGTGGTGGGGGTGTGGCCAGCTACCAACATGGCAAGATTTGTGAACCTCAGGCTCCAAGCAAGGAGAAAGAAAAGCTTTATTAGTTTAACTTCATTTTATAACTTTTGGGAGGCTCTTACTTGCTAATCGGTAGCGTGAACTCCTTGGATCATTTTGCCACCAAACTTGATGGTCTGAGCAATGAGAAATCTGAGGAAACACACCACCGATGGTGGAGGCAAGAAAGGTCAGTAGTCTGGGCCATCGAATGGTGGCATGAAGGGTGTACCGATGGCTAACCCCACAGCATTGGAGCTGACCTTTTAGGACATTTTTTATGCCATCAAAATGAAGGACACCAGACTAATTGCATTAGACAAAAAAAAGGTGGTGGATATTCAGGGAAAGCTGCAAATATGTGAGCAGCAGATCAGCACAGCTGTAAATGAAGCTAAGGAAGCGAGTCTGGGATGGCTAGTAAATCACCTGCAGCCATTGCCTGACTAATCAAGGAAATAAAGTACTCAGATTTTGCTTAGAAAATGTGAAAAATCAGCTCACAGCTACTAACCTGTGAGCAGTAGGAATGCCAGAATCTATGGAGGGTGAGGACCTGATCCTCTTCATGTGAGAGTGGCTCATGCAGCACTACAATCTGGACCAAGCACCTTCAATTTGCAAGGCATACCGCATAACACCCAGAACAGTCTTAACTCATTGTCTCCTGGCTGACGCCTGTAGTTGTCAGTAAAATACACTGGGTGTGTCCTGAGGACGCCTGCAGAAGTCGGCTACTGACTCCCAGTGTGCCCTTGCAACGTCTGGAGAAGTCACTTATACATTTTAATATATAGTATAACAGAATATAATATATATTTGACTGCATAGCACTGTTGGAAAGGTAATCTTATGCTGAACAACTCTGCCACTGATATTTTGTGTATATCATGTATACTTTAGGAGTTATTCGCATTTGTTTATGGTATGGTGTGTATGGCTTATGTTGCCTATTTTAGTGAAAAAAAAATTTTTTTTTGCTGTTTCAACCAGCATAGAAAAAAACAAAATTACGTATTATTGTTTGCATACCTCCATTAGAAAGGAAATTTTGTGCTGAATAACTTTGCCACTCATACTTTGTGTCTAGCACTTACGGTTCTTGAGCGATTAGGATTTGTTTGTGGCATGCTGACTATAGCTTGATTTTTCTTAGAAAGGCCCAGGATTTACTGTTAACAGTATACAGGAGACAAGTGGTGCAACTTCAGAGAGCTCCTGTGGTGGCAATGAGTTAACACATACTGAAGAAGCCAGAACCTTGCTCATATCTTCACCCACCCCATGCACAGGGATCGAATTCTGGAGGTAGCTTGATGTCTGGGGCCGGTTACTATTGAGGATGGTGCAGAAAATCTCTTTGTTCCCTGACCTAAGCTTTGCATCGTGATCCTGTCGCAAGGTATTTGACACAATCTGTGCTTTTCTCTGAAAGCTGGGAATCTGCCTTAATTTACAATTCCCAGGTAAACTCAAGGTCAGCTAATCGGGAAAAGTTTACTTCTTTGTCAATCCAAAAGAAGTGGGAGCATTCCTAACTAAAATAAAAAAGACTTTGGACACGAAGAGACATTGGAGGGACATAAAGAGGATTAACTACCCAGTACTCTTTTCATTTTGTTCTGGACACATTCTAGTATTGCGATAGGGGAGGCAGGTCCATGGTTGAGCTTGCTTTATTAGAGAAACTTGGAGATCTCTTGTATTTCACCATCCGCTTGTTTATCTGTCTCTTTCCCGACCAGTTTGGGATTATATATATATAGGCCCAAATATTCAAAGGGGTTGCACCTGGTGCAACTGAGTTGCACCAGTGCAACCCCAGAAATGCATCCCAGGGCAATTTTCAAAAGAGGGACTTGCGCAGTGCAAGTCCCGATGTGCAAGGGTGCAAAGATAATGTATGCAGCACATCTCCATGGGGCATGTTCATGCATATGCGGCACATCCCGATATTCAGCCCGGGATGTGCGGAGCATATGCTGGCACAACCCTGAAATACGCCACATATGGGGGCACAAGGTTGAGCTGGAAAAAGAAGGCTCAAATGTGAGCCACCCACAGGCAGGCTGCTGTAATGCAGGGCACAAAACAGCGGCCACCAGCTGGGGGTGGCTCCCAGCCCCCAGAACACCGTCCACAAGCACCCACATATCTCCCTGGTGGTCCAGTGGCACCCCCTCTCTCCCTGTTGCCTGATCACCATAAAACAACTTTTAAATTATTCCCTGGTAGTCTAGTGTCACCCCTCTCCCTCTCTGTAGCCTGATCACTGTTCCCTGGTAGTCTAGTGGTACCCCCTCCCTCCTCATAGCCATGATCTCCATTAAATACCTTTTACAATATTCCCATGTAGTCTAGTGGTACCCTTCTCACTCCCCATAGCCACAATTGCCAAATATAAAAAGAGATATATCCCTGGTAGTCTAGCGGTAACCCCACCCTGCCTGTAACCCCAATCGCTAGTGAACCATACGGAAATAACTCTCTGGTGGTCCAGTGGCACCACCCTACCCTCACAGGATCCCCTGCCCACCCAACTGCCCCCTGGTCATCAGCAGGACTTCATTCACATATTTGTGAATGACTACTACAGTATGCACTGCAAGCCCATTGGTCCACAGTGTGGACCAATGGGCTTACAGCTTTTACTGTAAGCTGTCATTCGGCAGGCAGCCAGCTGGTATGCGGGTGGGTTTGCTGATGCCCACTGATGATGGGTGGAGCTGGGTGGCAGGGGGTGCTGTGATGGTGGGGGTGCCACTGGACCACCAGAGAGTTGTTTCCATACTGTTTACTGGCGAGCAGGGTTATGGGTGGGGTGGGGAGTACCGCTAGACTACCAGGGATCAATTTCCTGTTATAATTGGCGATCGGACAACAGGAAGGGAGGGGGTGCCACTAGACTACCAGGGAATAATTTAAATGTTACTTTATGGTGATCGGGTGACAGGGAGGGAGGTGCCCCTAGATCCCCTCTGGCAGCACCACATGCTGTGCAGGGTGCAATGTGCATTTTGCTGGCCTGCCCTGCACATCTCATGCAAATGGGGACACAATGACATGCAAAAGGGGGCCTTTTGTGCCTTGCATACATTATGGCCCTATTTGCATACTGCTGGCTGAATATCAGGAATGTGCGCACAGCGTAACTCTGTTGCATTGGTGCAGTTCACATTCCTGGTATTCAGCCCTGTCTTGGGGGGGATGCACCAGCACATCATAGTTGCACAGTAAGCATTACCTGATATATTCAGAGGAGACTTTAACATAAACTGCAATGAAAAGGAGGCTGCGCCTTTCAGGGATCTGATAGCCACCTCCAACCTGACACAACTATTCACCTGCCCCTCCAGGCAGACCTATAAGACAGGAAACCATACCCTCCTGGACTGGATCCTAGCAAGCTCACCATCCTGGATCTTTGAGATCAAGGTTCTCCCAGACATGCTAAGTGACAACTCCCCAATCACCTTCCTGTGATCTAATAAATTTACCAAAAGCCCACCCATCCTCATTGAAAGCAGGGTCTTGAGGAAGGGTAAATTTGGAGCCCTCAAATCAGCCCTTGCCCTGCATGACTGGACTCCTATCCACCTGGTGCCTACCCTTGATCAGGCCCTCAGTTACTTCATTAAGAGCTTTAGCTCCATCTGTGACATCTATGTCCCGCTCACCAAAAGAAAAATTCGGAGGCAGGCAAATGGCTGGATTGATGGGGAGCTCCTCTTCCACCTGAAAGAAAGGGACATTCTCTGGGAGAAGGCCAGAAACACAGGTAGCAAGCATGACTACCAGTGCTACAGAACAGCCAGGAACCACTGCACCAAGTTAATCTGGCTCGCCAAAGCCAACTACCATAAGGCCCAATTTTGCAATTGTTGGGGTGATGGAAAGATTCTGGGATAACATCAAAAGCATCCTTGGAAAGGAGGACAAGAAGCACCCTCAGCTGCTCAGTATCAGTAACACCCCCACTACAGACCCTCAAGCTACTGCAGAAGCCTACAATAAGGCCTTCACCGATCTTACCCCAGTGCTACCACCTGCCTATTTTCAACCTGATTTAAACAACTCTAATGATGTATCTACCCAATGTTCTCACCCAACCTTCTACTTTAAAAGGGTGATGGTGAAGAAGGCCCTTACTATGGTCAAGAAAATAATGGGTAAGACCAGACTGGGCAGGGACAGGATAGACATGAAACTTGTATCCCTCACCTTGGACATTCTTATGGTACCCATTACCATGCTGTACAATAAGTCCCTATCCCTGGCCCAATTCCCAGCAGTTTGGAAGCAGGCCCTAGTTATGCCAGTGCATAAAGGCAGTGACAAGTCTCTGGTAGTCAACTACAGACACATCTCGATCCTCCCCCCCCCGTCCAAGACACTGGAAAAGATTGTGGTGGGTCAAGTCATTGACTGCCTCAATAAGTATAATCTACTATGCCCCAACCAGCATGGCTTCAGACAAAATCACAGTACCACCACTGCCCTGCTGGACTACATGAACTATGCACATAAGGCCCTGGATGAAGGCAAACTGGTGGGATCTAACTTTATTGACCTCACCAAAGCCTTCAATACAGTCAACCACCCCCTGATACTGACCCAACTGCAAAACATGGGTGTGGCACCCAATGCCTTTTGCTGGTTCCAATACTACCTGTTACAGATAAATCAATGTGTCAAAATTGGGCAGACAGTATCCAGCGCAAGAGAGGTATCATCAGGGGTACCCCAGGGATCAATACTGGGGCCCCTACTCTTCAGCCTCTTCTTAAATGACCTTCCCACAGCCTACGACACCAAACTCATACTAGATGCAGATGATGCTGTACTCTTGAGCAGCAGCACGTTTCAGGTTGCCTTACAATCTGAGCAGCAGAACTCCTTCTCCAAACTCGAGGACTGGTTCTGTAGTCATAAGTTGCTACTAAACAATAAGAAGACCAAGACCATGCTTATGTCCAGCCCCCACAACAAAAATAAGCACCACCCCCTCATCATCTCCAACTCATGCAGTGAGCCGCTGGAACAAGTTCACTTGTTCAAGTATCTGGGGGTCATAACAGATGATACCCTCACATTTGCGCACCATATTGACTCTTTGGTCAAGACAATCAGTACCAAGAGTGGTGTCCTGTACAGGCACAGGCAACACCTCTCAATGGGGACATGCTGCCTCTCAGTCCACAGTTCAATTATATCTACTATTGACTATGGACTAGTGGTCTAATGGGGCAACAACAGATACAGCGCTCAAGAGGATTCAGACTGCACTCAACAAAGCCTGCAGACTCACCCTGGATGCTGAGCATGGCATTCACACCTGTACTCTACGAACACATACATTGGCTGTCATTAAGAAACAGGGTCAAATTCCAGACTTGCATCCTAGGGAAGAAGGCTCTATTGGGTAAAACACCACCTTGTGTAGGCAATTTGATCAAGGCAGCCAACTCATTACAGGTCACCAGATGGAGGACTGGAGGGGCCTTGGCTATCCCCTTCATTGCACCTCACTTGGGAACATGCATTTGCCTTCTGGGCACCCCATGGATGAATGAACTCCCTGGACACCTCTTGGCCACCAATTGTCTGGCACAATTCAAAACTGACCTCAAACAGCACCTAATAACACTCTCTAAGTGCACCTGCCTCTGAGTCCAGCCACACCTGCTCTCTCTGCCCCCCAGCAAGCACTAGGCAGGCCTCAAGGTACCCTCTCCCTCTGTCCCTTCTCATGACTTGCCTCAGCAATCTGTTTGCATCATGCTCCTTTTCACCCACCACCCCACCCTCCCTCCCCAACTCACAGTCCCGTGAGTTTCCCTAACAGTCACTACTAATGCAGACTACCTGACCATGCCCCTCACACCCCACCATTTACTTTAGCATGTCTTCTCCACTCAGCCGCCCTTCACCTCACCATTTATCCCTATACCTTATCACCCTTTTTCCCCTACCCTTCACCTCCACCGCATTACATACCTCTCCCTCGTACCTCCTTTCTTCACCCCACTGCCACCTATCCCCATCCCTCTGAACTACTGACAAGGCACTCTGTGGCTGCTTAGCCCCCCACCATAAAGTGTTTTTATTTTTATTTTAACTTGTACCTATGTTTTGAGTTATTCTGTAAATTCTGAATCCAAGCTGTATCGTTCATTGTAATGTACCTTTGCTTTCTCCTGTTGTTCTTTGTTTTGCAATCTATGATGTGGAACCTTTGTAAAAGAGCTTGCGCTCAAAGATCTTTTCCGAATCACTAAATAAATAAATGAGATGCGCCATTGCTCATCTCTTTTGAATAGATCCCTGACTTTCACCAGCATAACACTGCCGCACTGCACCACCACATGTGCCATTGCCGGGCGCAACTCTGAATATCGGGGCCATAGATTACTGTTATACAAATAAACTGTGCTACAATCACGCTGACCTCATGATTGTGCTAGAAGCCTCCCTTCCCCCTCTGTCCTGTACGCAACGTGTTCTACAAAAACTGTAGAGGTAATTTTCTGTTAAACTCTGCAGACCTTTGATAACAGCAGCCTTGGGAATTCAATGATGCTCTCTTGTATGTCTGTGGAGGGGATACTGGACAGTTGTGCAGTTCCAAGAAATGTAACCACAGTTTTGCTGCTACTGCTGCATGAAAGTTTACAGGTGTATAGATTAGTACATAAAGATCCATTTAACAGTTCAGTTTAATTGAAGTTGGCACAAATAACATGTCTACCTAGATTTCAGTAAGGCTTTCGTCACCATTCCACATAGGAGACTAGTAAGCAGGCTGAGTAATTTGGGAGGGGGTCCAAAGGTGGCAAGCTGGATAAGAAATTGGTTATTTTTATTTATTTTTTAATTAATTCTTTGTTACCCAGGTAAGGCTCACTAGGCACAGGTGCCTATTTTCAGGGGTGACCCAGGAACACTGAGGAAGTTTAGTGACTTGCTCAGAGTCACACAGTATACAAATGGAGGTTGCTGGATTCAAACCCATGTCTGTCTGCTGGATATGCCAAGCAGATTCACAGCTTGTTACTCTAACTTCTAGGCTATACTATACTCTGGGGATAAGTGACAGAGGGTGGTGGTAAACAAAGTTCACTCTGAGGAAGGGAGGGTGACCAGCGGGGTGCTTCAGGGACAGTGCTGGGACTGGTCCTCTTTAATGTCTCTATAAGTGACATTGCAGAGGAATTTGAAGGGAAGGTCTACCTCTTTGTGGATGACGCCAAAATCTGCAGTAGGATGGACACTCCAGAGGGTGGAAAGGATGAGCAGAGACCTAATAAAGCTATAGGAGTGCTCAAGCGTAAGGCAGCTGGGTTTCAATGCAGAAAAGTGCAGAATAATGCACTTAGGGAACAGAAACCCAAGGGTGGAGTACAAAATAGGAATGGTATTGATGACCACAAAGCAGGAAAGAGACCTGGTGGTAATCATATTGGATGACCTAAAGGTGGTCAGGCAATGTGACAAGGCAGTAGGGAGGGCTAGTGGGATACTGGGGTGCATAGGAAGGGGTATCACCAATAGAAATGGGAGGTGGTATTGCCTCTGTATAGATTTCTGGTAAGATCCCATCTAGAGTACTGTGTCCAGTTCTGGAGACCACATCCCCAGAAGGACACATGTAGAGTGGAGGCAGTCCAGAAGAGAGGGCAACTAAAATGGTTCAGGGTCTGCATCAAAAGCCCTATGAGGAGAGACTAATAGACCATAATATAGGGAAGGATATCACCAGCAGAAAGAGGGAGGTGGTATTGCCTCTGTATATATCTCTGGGAAGACCCCAACTAGAGTACTGTGTCCAATTCTGGAGACCACATCTCGGGATAGAAATAGACAGAAAGTAGGCGGTCCAGAGGAGGGCAACTGAAATGTTGCAGGGTCTGCATCAAAAGCCCTACGAGGAGAGACTAAAGGACCTCAATATATACACCTGGGAACAGAGGAGGGGGGATATGCAAGAGACCTTTAAATACCTCACTGGGGTAAATAAGGTACAGGAAGGAAGTATTTTTCAGAAGAAGAGGTGCTCAAGAACAAGAGGACATGCTATAAAGCTGGAGGGTTTAGACTCGGGAGAGATGTGAGGAAGTACTTCTTTAGAGAAAGAGTGGTAGATTCTAACATGTGGTAAATTATGAAAGAGTCTAACATGTTAATGTGAGAAAAATAGCAGGACATGAGGACACAGCATGAGATTAGAGGGAGACTGATTAAGGGGTAATGTGAGGAAGTTATTCTTTACTGAAAGGGTGGTGGATGCATGGAATGGTCTACCTCATGAAGGGGTGGATATAAATACAGTGCAGGGCTTCAAACAGGCATGGGATAGGCATAAAGGAGCAATACAGATGAATATGAATAGATAGGCCATTGACAGAGTAGAAAAGGTAGAAAAATGGGCAGACTAGATGGGCCTTGCGGTCCTTATCTGCCGTCAACCTCTATCTTTCTATGATTCCTGGAACAGCCTCCCAGCAGAGGGGGTAGGGGCGAAAACAGTGGTGGGGTTCAAGAATGCATGGGATAAGCATAAGGGAATCATAGTGGAAAGGAAGGGGGGAGAGAGAAAAAGCTGTAGATCAGGCATGGTCTGATGTAATTGTGTAGGTAGGGAGAAATGACCAGACTGGATGGGCCACGAGGTCCTTATCTGCCATCAAATTCAGTCTTTCTATGTTTCTGTATATATGCTGCATTTCCTTACAGTTGTTTATACCTTGTGTGCGTGCAGTGGTAGTCATACAAAAGTTGACCAGGAACTGAAGTACTGCTGGTGTATGATATGGCAGAAGCACATTACAGCCAATGCAAATTGTAACTTGAGTGCTTCAGCTTAGCTGCAGCACTACCTCAGTACTGATCAAGTTTTATACAACTACCACTGTAATTGGAGCAAAAAGGTTTTTTTTACACAGTTCGAACTTCATAAGAGTTTAAACAATGCCTTAACATGACCCTTTGTAGCAATATTGCTTATTTATAGGATTCCTTAATAACTGAGACTGATTCCATGGGTCCAACACGTGACAGTACTGTATTTCACTGGGCATCTCTTATTACTATGTTGTCTAGTGGGGATAGATGAACAGAATATGCTTGCCTCCTATGATGTAACAACCTGGCTAGAATAAGATTGAATTTGTATTCTTCTCTAATGTATGTGTACTTGATGACTGATGTGCTTTTCTACTGTAGATTAATTTGTAAGTTTTACTTATAAAACTAATAAATATAAATAAAAAAATAAGAGTGGTCATGTGGGTCCATTCATGGTTATCTGACAGAAAACATAAACTGTGCAATAGAGGTCACAAATCAAGTTAGGGAGCACTATAATGTTTTTGTTTTTTTTTCATTTATTTCAACCTTGTACTGTACTGTATACACTGTGTATACATTTTCTTCCTTGTATATTATTGTTTTTTGTATACCTGCTTCTGTACTGTACTATGATGTATTCGTGACCAGGTCCACCTTGCAAACGAGCCTTGCTCAATGGTGCCCGCCTGGCTAAATAAAGATTTTGATTGATTGATTGATTGATTGAAAAGTGGTGTCCCACAAGGCTCAGTCTTTGGACCAGTACTGTTTGACACTTGCCACAATGCATCAAACATGCAGCCCACTGGGGGGGCATGGATGAGTAAGTTTGTGGATGACACCAAAATCGCCATGGCAGTGGACAATGAGGAGGGGGCAGTAACTCTGAGAAAAGAACTAGAAGAACTTGAGGCGTGGGTTACTAAATTTATACTAGTGTTGCCTGCCCATCAGTGCAGAGGAATAGCTACCGCTCATGAGGCCAGTGACCCAGGTTCAGAAGCAAGCCTGGGTTGTTGAGGGTGAGGGGGGAGGGAGGTTCAAGCATCCAAGAGGACGCTCTTTCCTCTGGGGAGGATGGAATGTCTGCTCCACTATGACACTGCTACCTGGGTAACCACAGGAGGCAGTGCAGCGGAGCCATGAAGGGAGGGTAGGTGCTTCCTGTCCTGGACGTCTGCACGCATACATGCAGCCATCCATTGGGGTCCTAGCCCATGAAGCACTCATGGGGAGGGGACCAAAGATCGAAATACCTCCCTGGCCTACAGCAGAGGGAAGCTATCTTTCCGTCCACAGGACCCCACAGTGCTCACTGGGCTCCCACACACTGTAACACCAAATGGGGTTGGGGAACCTGAAAGGCTCTGCCATGGGGGGTGGTAATCTGTGGGGCATTGATGTGTCAGAGTTAAGTCCAGGGCACAGCAGGTGATGAGGCTGAGAAGAAGAGGGCTGATGACCATCAGGCAGGGATGCAGAAAGCTCAGTAAATAAAATAAATAAATGTACACTAGTGTTTAATAAAGATACATGCTCAGTTATGCAACTAGGGGTCAGAAACAGAAAACATTAATAAAGATAAATGCAGGGGGAGGAAAAAACCAAAAACAAATGGAATGGAAAAAAGGACATATTAAAACAATGTGTATGACACAATAATATTCCCTATTTATTTTTTCCTCCCCCCAATCCCCCCCCATCTTAGGTTTTTTTCACCATTAGTATGTGCATATGGTTTCATTTGTATTTATAGTATTCCAGATGCTGTTTCAAGTATGATATCACTTTGTCTATATTTAGGTACTTTTTAAGTTGTTTTTGCCAATATGGATTAGTAGCAAGTATGTTTGGCTTCCTGAACAAATTTTAGTGCAGCACATTGTGTTACTAAGGTAACTGATTAGGAGAGAAGCCTAGACAATACTGCTTTGTGAAAACACATCAGTTTTGGGGAAGGAATTGTATTGGCTGTTTTATTCACATGGTGCATTCCTGATTGTTTAAATTTATGTGGTGTTTCTGAAGTTTTTAGCCTTTGAAAAATGACACTTAGTCCGAAATATGTCAGGCATTACTCTGCCAGTCCATTTGTTTTCTACATGGTAAATAAAACATGATTTTAAACTTCTTTTGAAGTTCATGTCTCTCCTTGCAGGTTTGTGAGAGCCAGAAACTGTTGTGTTGAATGCTTGGTGAACTTTCTTGAACACCACAAACCACTGTGCACTTTTTAGGTTGCTATCAAATCAGAAATGAAGTTGGTGCCCTGGTCTGATAGAATCTGCTAGGAAAAACCCATCCAGCTAAACAGCCACAGCAGTTCATCAGCCACTTTCTCAGCCTCAGTGGAGGACAAAGGCACTGTTTCTGTGTACCTTGTGGCGTAATCTACAACCATCAAGATGTACTGCTTGCCAGTGCAGCCTGGGGTGCTAAGTGACCTCACAATGTCCATAGCAATTCATCAAAATGGCTCTTCAATAATAAGCAGGGGAAATAAAGTTGCCTTAGCCTTGTCCCCAACCTTTCCCACCCTCTGGCACTGCGGATAAGTCTGGCAATAGTTTGCCATGTCGTTAAACACACCAGGCCACACCAGTCAAATGACTTTTTGTACAGTTCACCCCGAAGTGTCCAGAAAAGGATATGTCAGGGGCTTAGGCCAGAAGCTGCTTCCTATATGCCTCAGGATCTACTATCTGCTGAATTACCCCTTCCTTCAGTCCTCCCTTAGGAACCTATTCATGATACAGGAGCCCATTTTCCTGCTACATCTCCCGTGTTTCAGAACTTGGAGAATCACCTTCCACATTTTTGGCTAACTCCCTTAATCTATGGAAGGTGGATCAGCTTGCCAAACTCTTCTCAGCTCTGCACGCCTGACCTTCCCCAAAACACACTGTCTTGTGGGAGAGTCACCCATGGCAGAATTCTCCATCTGTAGCTGTGGCTCAGAACTTCTACTCCCAGCATGCCCTTCAGCTACAAATTCCCTTCCTACTGAGGTAGTGGTTGCTTCCTCTTGCACTGCCCTCCCTGGATCCTCAGGAACCTATCCCCTTGCCTTGCTACGTGTAGTGACACACACAATATTGTCTCTGCTAATGAAGTAATTCCCCATAATCACATGCATGGGCAGATCTGGTACAACACCTACCTCTCGTATGCCATATCCGGGCCTTTGGTATTGAGACCGCTGGACCCTATCACTCCTTTAATCCAAGAAAACTGATGAGTCAGAATCTGTTCCTCATTAATCAAATCCTGCTTCACCATAGAAATGGCAGCCTCAGTGTTGCTCAGTTGCTGGGTTACTAATGCATTCACCACCACTGGGTGCATATGTGCAATGTTAAAGGGCACTGCACTTTTTTGTACAGGCCACTATCTGCTGGGAGCTCCCGAGTTACCCTGTCCTGCTGTACTAGCCTCTTTTGTTACATATTTCAGACAATAATATGACAAATGCCCCAGTTTCTGACTGATATGACACCTGTGTTCCCCTGACTCATTACCTCTGACACCACTTGGTTTCCCTTTTGGATAGGGTTCATGCTAGCTTCTTTTAGGATGTCTGCTGGGGTTCCCTTAAAACCACCTGAAACTGGGTATGAAGGGCTGAGTTGCTGGGTGCCTTATCACCTGCTACACTGGCAACCCAGGTTTGGGAATGGATGCAGGTTGCTCGGGGGCTGGTCAGGTGAGGGAGGACTGAGCATCCATAGGACTGTTCTCCCTCAGGGAGGGGGGTTGCCATGACTCACTGTTGAGTGCCACCTGGAGGTATCTGGATCACAGCACAAGTTAGTCACACAGTGGGATAGGATCTCATGCTCAGAGCACTGGGGGTGTCTCCGCAGAGGCAGAGTTCACACACTTCTCTCATTACATGTCTGTGGGCCCAGGGAAGAAAAAAGTGGAAAAGAGGGAGGTCTGGGGTCCTTGAAGCCTTGCCCCTGTCTCAATGGTCCACCCTGCCGCTATTATCCTGAGGCCACACTGGATTTGTCTGTAGGAAGGAGGACATCCATCCCCCTTCCACCCCATGGGGGGTGGAATCTGAGGGGTACCTGCTCCTGGATTTGGAGAGAGGAAAGAGGACAACCGCTGAGCAGAGGGACAGGGCTAATAAGCCACCCAGACTTGCCTATGAGGATAAATACCTTTGTGAAAACATAAAACACCTGATGTCCCTCATTCATTATCTTTGAGATGAGAGGATGGTTGGCTGGATATGAACTCATCTGCCCTCTTGGCTGCCTCCCTCATGAAGCTCTGTGTTTTAGAATTAATGTTGGCTTCCTGGATCAAACCCCTCATGCCATAACTCACAGTCTGTGGTGCTGTCCTCTGACACAGAATCATTATCCCTCTCTTATATGCTGACACTCTTTCAGCTGGATCGTGTGCTGGTACTCTTTCTTTCATTCCTCAGCCTTTCATCTCTCTGCCTTCTCTTGTTCTTCTTCTTTCAGATTCATCTTCTGCAGCTCAACCTTAGCCTTTGCCTGAATCAGGGCGACCTCCAGGTTCAACCTCTGTACCTGCATAGCTGCCCCAGTTTACTTATTAACTTAAATTTGTTAACCGGGTAGGGACACTGGACAAAAGTCCTTTTTCAGGACCAACCTGGGACAATCAATAACAAGTGCAAAATATACACTACAGTAACTTAAATATTACAGTGACAAACATTGAGTGACAACAAATAATCCTTCAAATGAGCTTTAAAACCTGAAAATGAAGTGGCAGAATATAAAAGCATGGGTAAAGTTCCCAGCTCTGGCTCACTTTCATGCTGTCCAGACTCTGTCTTACAGCGTCAGCTAGCAGTGACCACTTTTATCCCACTTCCCTGATCACTTTCCTCAAGGATGTTTATGAATTCTGCCCTTGATTGAATTTCCTTAGAACCAGCCCCTCTCCTTTTACATAACTCTTGCAAATTTAGCAAAGTACACTTTTCATGCAGTCCAAGCATGATGTCTTCTCTCTAACTACTTCTGCTTAAAACAAACATAACAGTAGTAGTGTACACAGTGTTCCCTTATGTAAGTTCCTGTTCTGTGACTGGATAGTTAATTAGTTTATTGATAATCTTTTTCAAATGGACACCACTGGCACCAGTTTGTCACAACCTCTCCACACTCAGAATGCAGTCTGCAACAAGTTGCCAAATTTCTTAACCCACTACACCTGTATGGTTACTTCAGTAGCTGCCACCACTCAGAAGTGATTCTCTTATCTGGGGACTTTCTTGGTCTGAATCCCACCAAAACCACTGCCCACACAGTACGGTGCTCCTTTGGCTAAGAGCAAACAGTCTTCCTCTGTCACTTATTCCTGAAAAACATGTTACAACTAGAATATGGTAACTGTTGCCATCTTCTCCCTCTTCAGAGATGGATCATGGATATGTCAATACTAACTGCTCTTTATTCTCCCAAAAGATTCAGTCAAAGAGGCATGAAGTATGTAAAAATAACATTTACCACTTCACAATATTTACGCATCTACAGAATATGACACATACTGTACATACACAACTATGGGAATTACAAGGTTACTACAGAAATTAAAAGAAAATGGTGGGGCCAGCCCAGTGACATGGAGGTCTGAGGTGCTAAGCGCATCACCTCCTGCCATGCCGGTGACTCTGGTTTGGAAATGGATGCAGGTCATAATGGGGACCAGCTGGGGAGGGAGTACTGAGTGTCCCAAGGACAGATCTCCTTCCTTGTGGAGCGGGGAAGGACATCTTGCTTAGCTGCTGCTACCTAGAGTTTGTAGGTGGCAGCACAGTGGGATGTCAGAGAAGGTGCCCCACTCATTGGATGCTGAGGGCACCTCCATTGAGGTGGAGTGTGGACAACACATCATTGCACTTGACCCAGGCCCAGGGAGAAAACCAAAGTAGAAAATTCCTGGCTGGATGGCAGACTGGTCCCTCGTAGGCCCACATGGGTGAATGGGCTCTCCCAACATCGTCTGGCAGAGGACAATGGGCAGTGGCAGCAGGTATGCCCCAGGGATGCTGGGTGACAGGGCTGGGGGGATCAGACTTGAAGAGGGGCCAAGCTGACAGATGGGGGAAAGTATTTATAAAGAAAAAGGGAAAAAGAAAAAAAAAAAGAAAATGGTTTGCACAAAGCAAAAGAAACAAACAGAATAACCTTCCGATAGCGTCTTAAATCTAATAGAGGAGAAAGACTCTTACCACACAGGATAATTATAATGCACTGTATCAGACTACAACTTTTAAATGGTGCAGGTATGAAGCCTCTACACAGACTGACTTGCTAGGGCCTGGCATGCACCTTAAAAACCTCCAGCTGCCAGCCCACCAATGCTGCATCATCAAATATATCACTCTGACATCATAGATTTGACACTTTCTTTATCTCCTGGGGGGTACCACCTCTCTGGAAAGCTGGTCTAAATCAGAACCTTGGATTTTGTGGACTCAGGACACCTCTTATTGTTCTGAGCCTGTCTACCTCTTCAGGGGGTGGCTAGGTGGCTAGGACAGTTTCCTGACATGAAAGATCTTCAGCTCTTTGAAGCTCCTTTGTTAACTGACCAGAAGGTTATGTTGTTATAGTGCAAAGGAACTGTAATTATCTACCAGGGACAGTTGATCTGCCTCTGGCAACAATAGTAATTTTATTTCCCCGGCCCATCTCTGTCCCCTAAGCTGATTAGATTCTAAATCATTGCAGATAGTTAAAAAAAGTACAAAATTAAGTAGCAAGTTGTTACACATTGGAATAAGTTATATGTGGTTCCTTAATTCCCAGTTGGATAGCATGAAATAAGCTATCATGCAGAGTGGAGCTAAGATCAGTGGATGAGCAGTAATGCAATTTATTTCAGTTGAGGTTGCAGTGTTTGTACAATGGAGTATATTTATTTATGGTGGTGTACAACAGATGACAGGAGTATAGTTATTTGATTTGCAATGTTTGATCTGAAATGATTTGCATACTGTATGTAAAATGTTGTACTACTTGTAATTCAACCCTTTAAAAGCTGCAATAAATTTCACTGCTACTACTTCTACAGCCTGATTAGAGTGCCAGAGCAGAACCAGTCCGACTCCCTCAACCACCCAGTGAGGAGGTAATCTCATGGGATTCTGCTGAAGGTCAGGGTCTGGATTTGTAGATGGTGGCAGCTGAACAGGACAATGGGAAGTGAAGGACAGGTGACAAGGACAAAGAGCTCCTGGTTTAATGATGAAATAGACATTATGCCATTGATTAAAAATAAGAAAAAAATAGAAACCTTGCAGTGTAGCCAACAATTACTGTTACTGTTGCCTTTAATTTTACATGCTTGAAATTCTGCATCAAATGAGTAAGGAGTATTGATTAATGGATATCCTCTTATTCCTTTCTAGGTGTTGATGAAGTGAATGAAGTCATGGATTTCACTTTTGGAAGCTCAGTGGAATATAACAACACACATTTTAACTTGTAGTTTATACTGTATTGATAAATTGAATTGCTTTTTGTCTGGATTTAATACTAAGATAATGTATACATTATGTTTTTAACTTTGTTATACTGTATATAGCTGTATGTCACTATCACTTTAAACCTACTGACCTGATCTGTGGCGGTTCTGTTATTTGTGATTTACACCAATGAAGCCTTTGCACATGGTCTAGTAGTGCTGTTGTTTGCTGCTTTTGACTTTGAAACATTTCACTATGAGCACACTTTGCGGTATGGATCCAGAATTTGTTGATGACGTTGTGAGATCAAACTCAGGTCTGCTGGATGTACCAAGCTCATTCACATCTTTTTCTAACCTCTAGGCTATACTGCCAGCCCAGAATATTAAAAAAAAAAAAAGGAGACTGGAAGAGACAGACCATGCATCTACCAGAACCAAGCAGAATTCCTGCAGCTGAAAAAAAAGAGGTAATCACATGTTTGTACAGTAGGGACTGAGAGATTGAAAGCAGAAGTCAGGAGAGGTATTAACAATGGAAGGCTGCCCTGAAAGCAGTTTCCTGGAGTATTTCATCAAGGTAGTGAGTTTTTAACTGCAACAGGAAAAGTGGCACAAGAAAACTGCGAGTGCCATATTGGTGACCAGAGGTTCCCCCCTCCTCAAGTTGTGTCCTGCCCGGAGTATATTTAGTAAGGGGGATGTGGGGGACAAAGCAAAAAGAGAGGTTGCTGAATGTGGTCGTGCTGTAATGTGTGTGTCATTTTTGGTCTTCACCATTGAAAACTCGCTATCTTGACGTGGAACCCTCTCCTGGCATTCAGGAGAGACATTGCTGCATCCCAACAAAAAATCTTTATTAGAGAGCATCCCAGTGTCTGGCTAGTCACCCAACCAGCACCACTCAGTAGTACTGGTTGTCGCAGTACATACAGGGCCTGGGTGCCAGGACAGGGTGCACTTGTGTGACATAGGCTACAGAAACTGAAGCTATACCTGTGACTTCAGTGAAATTGTCTTCTACATGTGGACAGCAGAAGATGCCTGACTGCCCCTGCAGAGAGCAGTTTTGTAAGTCACCACAGAGGCCTACAATTGAAAGAAAAAGTAAACCTGCCAGAAGAGGTACCCATTGCTACTGTGGCATTACACCCTGTGCACCAAGGGAGATCCTGCTGGACTACAGAACCCTGAGTAACTCAGGGTCTTGTCCCTGCAGCACCGTCCTTCATTGTTATTTCAATTTGTGGAATCATCTAATGGACTAGGCCTTCCAGCCAGGAGTACAAATACGTAGTTGGGTTTTATTTAGGGTTTGTTGCAAAAAAGTAAAGGTTATAGTTTCATTCTTTAAGCGCTTCAACACCAGTCAACAACAAGCAACATCTACAGGCCTACACTTTTTCAACTTCTCCCATGTGGTCTGCGCCTCCTGCACCTAAATATAAGAGGTCTTGTCCACAAGCTTGACTCCCTTCAGGTTCTTGCCACCCACTATGCTCCAGATATCCTCACCCTGTCCAAAACCTGGCTCAACAAAAACATCAACGACTCCTCTGTCGCTATCCCAGACTACACTATGGCCTGCCAGGCTAGAGCCTTTAAAGTGACGCAATAGCCATCTACATAAACTCAGACTTGCACAGTTCAATGGTCCTGACCAAGTCCGAACCAAAAGTCCTTGAAGTAATACTAATTCAGATTGTCCATCCCTTTTCACTACCAATCTATGTTGCTGGGATATACTGTCAACCTGGAACACCAGCTTCTGCTGTCACCGACCTCCTGAAGCAAATCTCCTGCCTAACCATGACAGGGGAACTCTACATTATGGGTGATCTTAACCACAACTGGCAAGCTCCTGCCCTAAACAAAACTAGGACTGAAATTTCTGCCCTAAACCTCTCACAAATCATTACTGAGCCCACCTGGCTTAATCTAAAATCTGGTAACCACTCGCTCATCAACTGGGTCCTTACCACACCCCCCCCACACTGGGTCAAACAAGCTGGTATTTTTCCCGACTCCCTCAGCGAGCACCACGTAACCTTCTTAGTGTGTAAAATCCACCGCCCCAAATCCCCCATTAAATTTGTAGTCCAACACTCCTATAAATCCCTCAATCTGGCCTCTGTATTAGATGACCTTGTGCTAGCAAACTGGGCCCCTGCCCCTCCTACAATCTCCATTGATGATGCCTTCCTACACTTTAAAAGCACATTCCTCAGCATCTGGAACTCACACGCCCCACTTCGTCATACAAGAGTATGAAGAAACCACCTGCCTTGGATCACCCAAGAACTGATTGCATGTCAAATTGCACGGGACAATGCCTGGAAAATGCATAAATCCTCACACCTCCCACAACACCTCTTCACATACCGTATGCTCTGTAACAAGTGCACCAGAGCCATTCATCTTGCAAAAGCAGAGTACTTCAACAGCTCCCTCCAGTCAAACCTAAATAAACCCTCAAAATTCTGGAAGGTCATTCACTCCCTTTTCTCCCCACTGGCTGCCAACCCCACTCCAATGCTAAATGTTAATAACTCTCTCCTAGCAGAACCCACCACAGTTGCTACTGAGTTCAATATGTACTTCTCCACTTGTGCTGCCACCCTCCTCTCTTCCCTGCTCAACACTATACCTCTCGCACCGTCTACAGACATAAAGACCCAGACTAGACCTCGCTTCTTTATCTTCAATGACATCTCTGCAACTGAGGCCCTAGATGCACTACTTTCTCTCAACCCTTCAAAAGGCAAATCCCTGGATGGTTTAGACCCCAAACTTCTATACCTCTCCACCTCTGCTATAGCAACACTGCTTGCCAAACTCCTAAACCAATCCTTTGCTGCCGCTGCCATCACCCAAGCATGGAAGCATGCCATCGTCATCCCTTTGCCAAAAGAAGGTGCCCCTACTTCTCCCTCTACCGCCCTATCTCCCTCCTCCCAGCCCTAGAGAAACTACAAGAGCACCTTGTGCTCACCCAATTTACCTCCTTCCTCACTGACTCCAAATTCTTCACACCATTCCAGTCAGGCTTCAGGAAGGGGCACTCCACCTCCTCCTCCCCGATAAGGCTTACAGACACTATCCTGACAGGCATGGACAGTGGACTGATCACCTCAGCCATTTTTGACGACCTTGCAAAATCCTTTGACACCGTCGCTCACCCCATATTGCTCTCGAGTCTTGCTGAATCAGACCTCTATGTCCCTGCCACAAACTGGTTCTGATCATTCCTCTCTGATAGAACTGTCCATTAGAGTCTCAAATGCAATCTCTACCCCCCTTTCCCTTAACTACCGGTGTCCCACAGGGGGTCGGTTCTTGGTCCCATTCTGTTCTCTATATTCCTGAATGACTTGCCACTCATCTGTTCTACTTCCTCAATCCACATGTATGCAGATGATACTGTACTCTACTACTCGGGCTCCGCCCCTGATGTGGTACAATCTAACATCCAAGCTGACTTCAGCAAGGTACAACAATGGTTTAGCTCACACCAGCTCTCCCTAAATGCAAAAAAAACCTGTCACTATCACCTTTGGCACATGACAACACCTGTCCAGACTCCCCTCCCCTCCCTTCCCTCCTTCACCACCCTGGATGGCCAAAAACTTGAAGATGTCTCCTCATTCCATTACTTGGGGGTCTGGCTCGACAGCCATCTCTCCTTCTCTGACCACATTGATGCTATCTCAAAAAAACTACATCCCATGCTCAGTGCACTATATAGGAACCACAGTAGCCTCCCTCCCCGAGTCTGACGTGAACTGGTCCAGAAGATGATACTCCCCTCCATTGACTACTGCGACATTGTATACAGTGCAGCCCTAAGTTGTTGTTTTTTTCAATTGTTTAACCAGGAATAGCACACTAAGCCAAAAGCTTGTTTACAGGTGCAACTTGGGAGCACAGGGAAGTTAAGTGACTTGCTCAGGGTCACACAGTATGCAAGTGGGGGCTGTGGGATTCAAACCCAGGTCTCCAGATTTGCAGCTCAGAGCCTTAGACCACTGTGCTATAAGTCCACGCTTTCTAAACTGGACACACTTTATAATGCCTTCTGCCACTTTGCTCTTGATGCCTCTGCCCTCACCCACCACTGCGATCTCTATCGAGCCTTGGCACTACCGTCCCTTGAAAACCGCCGCATTTCTCACTGTGCTAAATTTGTCTCCAATCTATGGTTCGGATCCATCCCCTCCTACCTTGCCACCGTGCTCACAGATGCCCCCATCATTTTAGATCCAGTAACTCCTGCCAACTCTCAGTCCCTAGGTGGAGGACCTCTGCCAGTCAATCTGCCTTCTCACACCGGCTACCCAAGCTCTGGAATGCCCTCCCACTGCAAATTCGGCATTCCTCCTCTTCCCACTCTCTGTCCACCACCCTAGCAAACTTCCTTACTACAAATTGCTCCTGTCCCTGAACCTGCCATGCCCACTATCTCCTCCCCAATGCCTGACCAGCGGCCTTAGCCCTGCTACAGAAGCTGGCATATAACCCCAACCTTGCACTTATGTCCTGGGCCTATTTTGCCCTATGTACTGTGTATAGCTGTGATATATGTTCTCTGTTGTTTACAGCTGTTACTACTGTGCTAATTTACCCTGTCTGCTGCTTCTTGTCATGAAATTGTTATTTGATACTATAATATCCTAAGCATTCAATGTGCGCTGCTTGTATATTCATGCAATCGTGTATCCTCATGCTGCTTTTATTTGCTTCTGTTAATTGTTCATTTGATAACCTGCATGTCATCATATCCCTTTTTACCCCCCCTCAAGGTTGCACTGGGAGACAAGCATCTTGTTGCTCAGTGTGCCTTTTCTGGTGAAACAATTGCAATAAATAAATAAACAGCTGGGTACCCAGTGAAGTACCAGGGAGGTCCCTAACAACTAAAGGCTACACCCTTGGTGGATGTGTTCAGCTGTTATTGGTTTCAGGTACAGTACCAATGAACTGGAGAATAACATGGGTAGTTCCAGTTTACAGGGGAGGTAGAGGGTGTCATGAACTCGCTCAGCCGGTCAGCCCTCTACTCCCAAAGAGCCAACCTCTGAGCGTATGATTTGTGTACAGTGAACAGAGCAAGGCAACCCTCTTGTCTGTTTTGTGGGTTCAAGTCACCTTAGTCTCAAGCTCTGGAGGGATTCAAACTGATAACCTCTTGTTAGCATACCCAGTTATCAGGCTCAGATAATTCTGTCTTCAGGGGCCAGATATCTTTGCCTACGGGCACCCAACCAGGTCTTTCAAATGAACCCTTAGAACTCTATGCAAGACTTTAGAGAACTCTATCCATTTCCCAGTTTGGTATATCAATAAGCTTAAAATACAGTGTCACTTATAACCACTGTAAGCTCTACTTAAATAAAAAGAAATGTCAAGGCACTCCAAGCAGTTTCCGTTGTAAAATATATCTTTACTTTAAAATATCAAAACAGAACAATAAATACAGAACACATATCCCAAACACATACAATCTTAAAAACAAAACAGGTTTTTAAAGGTACAAACTAAGCTCTCTTATCCACATAATACTTCTCTCCTACAGTGCTGATGTTGTCCTTCTTCTCTCAGTCAGAAATATTGTCTTGTGTGTCTCTAAGGCTTGCTCAGTTGGATAAAAGCAGTCCTGAGCTGGCCTCCTCTCTGAGATCATTAAACTCCACCTTGGTGTATTAAAAGTTATTTTTTACCACACAGGATGTCCCAACAAGATTTAAAACAAAATGATAAGTGACATACTCAATTTTCTCTCCTCAGGATAACTGGTCAGAACTGGATTTTGTTCTGACACACACACACACACACACACATAAACAGTTTCTGTGATGTCCTCTCAAGGCTTCCTGGGAAAGTGCATTTGACCTTCCAAATTCATCTGGATCCTGCTTGGCCCAGACATCAACCTCTTCAATGTCCATTCTGACCCCCCTCTGACACGCCTCCCCACACAGGTTCTTCCTGGCAACATATGCAAGTCAAAGGATCTCTCTGAGGGCATTATAAAGTGGATACTTTGGTTCCTGCCTTCAAAGAAAATTGAACAAAGGAATTGCATTTTAAATAGCTGCAGACTCAAACCACCTCCTGTCCTTTGAACTATCCCTGTGGGGGTCTTGATGTGTCAGTTCCAGTAAGACAGCATTTTCCTTTGCCACAGTCATCATACATTAATTTCTTATATTTACAATAAAAAATTATACAGGGATCAGAATCAGTGGTATGACAATTCCTCCCTACCTAGACTAAATTTGGGGGATCTATCCCCTACATGGGATGAGCTTCCCAAATCAGTTCATTCCTCTTACACACGGAACAACCCATCTGAGTTCTTATTCTTGGCTCTGGCCCTATGTATGATTTTCAAATCATACCCTTGTAAAGCAAGACTCCATCTGAGCAGTCTGCCATTGTTTTTCCCCATCTGCGTCAACCAAACCACGGGGTTGTGGTCAGTCTGCACCACAAAAGGCTGCCCATACAAGTATGGCTCCAATTTCTTTAGGGCCCACACTAGGGCAAGACACTCCTTTTCCACCGTGGAGTATGCTTGTTCCCTGGGGAGCAGCTTTCGGCTCAGGTAGGCTATGGGGTGGTCCCTCCCTTCGCTGGATGTCTGGCTCAGTACTGCCCCAATACCCATGTCTGAGGCGTCTGTCTGAACTATAAAGGTTTTACTATAGTTTGGACTTGTCAAAACAGGAGCACTGCACAGTGCCTCCTTTAGTTTGGTAAAGGCTTCCTCACAGGCTGGGCCCCAGGTGATTTTCCTTGGCATTTTATTCTTAGTCAGGTCAGACAGGGGAGCAGCCAGGGCACTGTAATTAGGTACAAACTTTCTGTAGTACCCTGCTGTTCCTAGAAAGCTTATGACCTACTTCTGGGTTTCTGGTCTGGGCCATGCCTGGATCACCTCTATCTTTATTTGGCTAGGATGGAGCTGTCCTTGGCCTACCACATGTCAGAGGTATGCCACTTCCCCCATGGCCACCTGGCACTTCTCGGCTTTGACAGTGAGCCGGCCCTCTGTATCCTGTACAGCACTTCCCTAAGGTGTGAAAAGTGTTACTCCCAGCTGGTACTGAAGATGGCAATGTCATCCAGGTATGCCATAGCATACTCCTCAGCACCATTTAACACCTGGTTCACCAACCTTTGGAAAGTGGCCAGGGCATTCTTCATTCCGAAAGGCATTACTTTGAACTCAAATAAGCCTATCGGAGTGATGAAGGCCAACCTCTCCCTAGCTCTGTCCGTCAACTCTACCTGCCAATACCCCTTTGTCAGGTCAATGGTCATAAGGTAGGTCGCCCCCCCCAACTTGTCCAGGAGTTCGTCCATCCGGGGCATTGGGTGGGTGTCAAACTTCGTGACTGCATTCAGTCCATGATAGTCTACACAGAATTGAGTCGAGCCATCTGGCTTGGGTACAAGGACTACGGGTGAGGCACAGGGACTGTGGGATCTCTGGATTACCCCTAAATCCAGCATCTCCTCCACTTCCCTCCTAATGTCCTTTTGGACAGCCTCTGACACCCGATATGCTGTCCGCCATATGGGCGTCTGTGTCCCTGTCTCCACATCATGTGTTGCAAAGGGGGTTAGTCCAGGCTTGGCGCTAAACAAGGGGGCAAAGTCTGCTAAAACCTCCCTCACTTTCTGGATCTGGTCTGGGGTCAGCTGGAGAGACAATTTTACTGCATCCACACAGAACTCCCACTTACTCTCTTCCAGCAAGTCCAGAAGGGGTCTCCTTCATCCGTCCCCTCCCCATGACTACACACTGCGAACACCATGTCAGCCCTATCTGCATATAGCTTCATCATGTTGACATGGTACATCCTTGCTGTCTGCTTACGGTCAGGTAACTCCACAATGTAATTTACATCATTTACCTTCCTAACTACTCTGTATGGTCCTCCCCACTCAGCTTGCAGCTTGTCTTTCCAGACCGGAATAAGGACCATGACTTCCTGACCCACCATGTATGAGCAAGCTCTGGCTCTGCGGTCATACCATACCTTTTGTTTCTGTTGGGCAGCTGCCAGGTTGCTCTGGACTGTCCCCATAAGCTCCTTCAGCCTTTCCCTAAACCTTAGGATGTAATCCACAATGGGAGTTCCCCGGGTGGCGTGCTTGCCTTCCCAGTCCCCCCAGATCAAGTCTAGGGGCCCTCATACCTGGCGTCCATTCAAGAGCTCGAAGGGGGAAAATTCTGTCAACTCTTGGGGCACCTCCCTGTATGCGAACAACAGGTGGGGAAGGTATTTCTCCCAGTCCCTCCCATGCTGTTCAGCAAATGCCTGGAGCATTGACTTTAGGGTACCATTGAAGCATTCCACAAGCCCATTGGCTTGGGGGTGATACGGTGTCGTGCATCTCTGCACCACCCCACACTTCTTCCATAAACATTTCATTAGATCCAACAAGAAGGAACCCCCTCGATTGGTGATTACCTCCTGTGGAAACCCAACACAGGAGAAAATCCCAAGCAAGGCATCTGCCACTTTGTCTGTCCTCAGAGAGGATAGGGCAACTGCCTCTGGGTGTCGGGTGGCATAATCCACTACAGTCAGGATGGCTTTCTTCCCTGAGGAACTGAGGGTATTTAAAGGCCCCACAATATCCATTCCCACCCTCTGGAATGGCTCGTCCACTATGAGCAATGGAATCAGGGTGGTTTGGGTTTTCTTGCCTGCCTTCCCTATTTCTTGGCACCGGTGACAAGACCTGCAATACTCCTTCACCTGCTGGATGAAGTTAGGCTGGTAGAAATTTTGGGCTAACCGCTGCATTATGTGTGCGATTCCCAGATGACCAGACAAGGGAAAATCATGGGCAACCTTGAGCAACTGCTCACAATATCCCCGGGGAACGACAAGTTGCCTGCCAAGCATCCCTTCCTCTGTCTGTACTGCATGTGTATACATAAGTCCATTTTCTCAATAAACCTTATGTCTGCCATCACCTCCCTGTGCACCATCTGAGTTTGCCCAAGCCCTCAGCTTCTCTAAACTAGGGTCACTTCTCTGAGCAGCTGCGAACCCCTCACACCATCTCAAGGCATGGGACAGGTCCCCTTCCATTGCTAAACTAGGGTCTCTAGCACTAGCATCAGGGCCTTCAGGATCACTGTCAATCCCAACCCTCTGACAAGAGGTCACCCCTCCCTCTTTGGAGTAACCCTCTGTAGTTATGTGGTTACTTGCTACTGGGGAAATTTCTAACCTCTTTTTATCAGTCTCCCCCTCTGGAGACACAGGCTGGGGAACCAACCTCTCAGTATCTTCCCCAATGGCTTCTGGGGGACTCAGGGAACTACAGTTTTCTCTGGCCGCTTGACTATGGGTAACTGCACATACCACCCCCTGCTGGAGATTGTTACCCAGGATCACATCCACTGCTAATGTGTTGGCTACAGCCACCTGTTGCACAGTTCCCCCATTTCACCCCAGTCCAGGAGAACACTGGCCAGTGGCAATGTTTTCTCATCACCCGCAAAGTCCTGTACAGTCACGTATTTATTGGGTATAAGCTGACCAGGCTGTACCAGATCCCCTTTTACTAATGTCAGGGATGCCCCTGTGTCCCTTAACTCCTGTGTCTGTATGCCATTTACCATGGCTGGGTGCATGTGCTCCCTCATATTCACTGGCATGCTTCCAGGGACACACAAACAACCCACTTCCTTTCTGGTACTACTCTGCATATTATTGCTTGCCCTTCTTGGACACTGTCTGGCAATGTGCCCAGTTTCTTTACATAACCAACAAACATTTCTTACTCGAGAGAAATCTTTTCTTTGAAACCTGGGGCTAACTGGTTTCTGTGGAGGCAGTGAGGGTTTTAGCTGCCCTGAAGGTGCACTTTTCTCTTTCTGCACTGCCACACTCACCACATTCGCTCTCAGCGGAGGTCTGCTCTTGGCATAGCAGTTTAAGAGTTCAGCAGCCTCTTGCACTGTTTTTGGATCTCGGTCCTCTAGCCAGGTTTTTAACTCTGCTGGGCATGCCCAATAAAACTATTCTAATAAAATCACATTTTCAATTTTATCAACAGTGTTTGCCTCAATTCCTTCCCACCAAAGTTTTAAAAACTGATGTTGTTTCGTGGCTAGCTCCTCAAAGCTCATATCAGGGCTTCTCCTGAGCTTATGGAATTTAGCTCTGTATGATTCAGCAGTTAATTCAAACTTTTTTAACAGTGTAGCTTTTAACTTGCTGTAATCATCACTGTCTTCATTGTCCATTTGACCCAATACATCCCGAGCTTTTCTGGTAAGTAGTGGGGATAGCTGGAAGCTCCAGGACTCTCTAGGAATTTTAGCTTGAATACAAACTTTTTCAAAAGAATTTAAAAAGGCATCCATGTCCTCCCCTTCCTTAAACTCAGCTATTAATTTGGTGTTCAATTTGCAACCCAGTCCTGCAGTCCCAGTTAAACCCAAGCCATTTACCTGCCCTGGTGCCGCTGGTTGGAGTCGTAGCTTCTCCCGTTCACGTTGCCACTGGCACTCCTCTCTCTTCTCCTCTCCTCTGCCTCTCTGCATTCTCACTCTCTCTTCTCCTCTGCCTCTCGCTGGTGCTCACGTTCCTCACAGTCCGCCTCCCTCTGTTGTCGCTCTGCCTCCAGTTCCATCCTGCGTAACTCAATTTGCAGTTTGAGTACCTCTGGATTCAGGATACTGGTGACCATCCCCTGCTGCTGTGGCCCTTCATTGACAGTGGCCTTGCTGTCTGTCTCATTGGCTCGGGACCCCTCACTGGCCGCTAGCCCTTCCAGACTTGAGGTTTGGTCCCTTTCAGTCACACTCTGTGACCGGACTCCCTTGTCCCTGTACAACTGCTTTAAGAAATCTACAGTGTGCCTGCTGTAGTCAGAAGCCATTTTTTTCTTTGACTACGCTAATCTGACTGGCACTTTAGAAAAAAAATAAAATGTGTAGGAACTTAAATGTAAGTCAAAGGATATAGTTCTGTTTCTTTTTGAAATAAAGCACTGCCTTTCCTTTTTTCTAGTGAGCTAAATGGTCTCAAGCTAACCCACTGTACAATGAAGCTTATACTACCAAACTTTTTATGCCACTGCTGCCACGAAATCTGTCACAAACTCGCTCAGCCGGTCAGCCCTCAACTCCCAAAGTGCCAACCTCTGAGCATATGATTTGTGTACAGTGAACAGAACAAGGTAACCCTCTTGTCTGTTTTGTGGATTCAAGTCATCTTAGTCTCAAGCTCTGAAGGGATTCAAACTGATAACCTCTTGTTAGCATACCCAATTATCAGGCTCAGATAATTCTGTCTTCGAGGGACCAGATATCTTTGCCTATGGGCACCCAACCAGGTCTTTCAAATAAACCCTTAGAACTCTATGCAAGACTTTAGAGAACTCTAACCATTTCCCAGTTAAGTATATCAATAAGCTTAAAATACAGTGTCACTTATAACCACTCTAAGCTCTACTTAAATAAAAAGAAATGGCAAGGCACTCCAAGCAGGTTCCATTGTAAAAAATATCTTTACTTTAAAATATCAAAACAGAACAATAAATACAGAACAAATATCCCAAACACATATAATCTTAAAAACAAAACTGATTTTTAAAGGTACAAACTAAGCTCCCTTATCCACATAATACTTCTCTCCTACAGTGCTGATGTTGTCCTTCTTCTCTCAGTCAGAAATATTGTCTTGTGTGTCTCTAAGGCTTGCTTAGTTGGATAAAAGTAGTCCTGAGCTGGCCTCCTCTCTGAGATCATTAAACTCCACCTTGGTGCATTAAAAGTTATTTTTTACCACACAGGATGTCCCAACAAGATTTAAAACAAAATGATAAGTGACATACTCAATTTCCTCTCCTCAGGGTAACTGGTCAGAACTAGTTTTTGTTCTGCACACACACACACACACACACACACACACACACACATAAACAGTTTCTGTGATGTCCTCCCAAGGTTTCCTGGGAAAGTGTATTTGACCTTCCAAATTCTTCTGGATCCTGCCTGTCCCAGACATCAACCTCTTCAATGTCCATTTTGGCCTACCTCCGACACCCCTCCCCACACAGGCTCTTCCTGGCAACATATGCAAGTCAAAGGATCTCCCTGAGGGCATTATAAAGTGGATATTTTGGCTCCTGCCTTCAAAGAAAATTGAACAAAGGAATTGAATGTGAAATAGCTGCAGACTCAAACCACCTCCTGTCCTTTAAACTATCCCTGGTGGTGGTGGTGGTGGGGGTCTTGATGTGTTAGTTCCAGTAAGACAGCATTTTCCTCTGCCACAGTCATCATACATTAATTTCTTATATTTACAATAAAAAAATTTACAGGGATCAGAATCAGTGGTCCAAGTGTGACAGAGGGTACCCCGGAAAAACTACAGTGTAATTCCTGGAAGGGAACAGGCTACAGGATCTGAAACAACATGGTTTTGTTAACGGGAGACCCTGTCAGATGAATGAAATTGATTTCTTCAGTGTGGTGACCCAAACAGCAGACAAGGCTGGCAGTATAGCCAATAGGTTAGAATAATGAGCTGTGAATGAGCTTGGTGGATCCAGCAGACCAGGGTTTGATTCCCATAACCTCCATCTGCATATTGTGTGACTCTGAGCTAGTCACTTAACCACCCCAGTGCTCCCACATTGCACCTGAAAACAGGCACTTGTGCCTAGTGGGCATTACCCGGTCATCAAAGAATTAAAAAAAAACAAAAAAAACAAGGGCAAGGCTATGGATATTTTCTTAAAAAAAAAAAAAACATGGGCTGCAGCTATTGCCATTAGAATTGAACAAAAACAAAAAGCAGTGCACTCAGCTGCAGAAATAAAGTGCTTTACTTTATTGAATCACAGACTACAGATTGGTACATATAGGATAGTGTATGGTAGCCCATACACAACAATGCTATTCTTACACTGAGTGGTTATTATGACATCAAGGACCTCGACAGCAAAGCTCGAGAGGTCGCTTTGAGATTATGTCTATCTATTATGTCTATCCCATGCATTCTTAAATTCCCCCACAGTTTCTGACCCCATGACCTGCTCAGGAAGACCGTTCCATGCATCCACCACCCTCTTCTTGAAAAAATACTTCCTCACGTTGCTCCTGAGTTGTGCCTTCTCTATCTTCAAATTGTGCCCCCTTGTTCTTGCACGTCTCTTTTTCTGAAAGATGCTACCCTCTTGGAATTTGTTGATTCCCTTGAGGTACTTGAAAGTTTCTATCATATCCCCCCTCTCTGTCTTTTCCTCATGGGTATACATATTATGCTTTTTTAGTCTCTCTTCATACGGCTTCTGGTGCAGACCCTGCACCATTTCACTTGCCCTCCTCTGGAATGCTTCCATCCTGTCTATGTCCTTGCAGAGATGGGGTCTCCAGAACTGCACGCAGTACTCCAGATGGGGTCTCACGAACTGTCTGTATAGAGGGATAACAACTTCCTGTTATCTACTGGTGATGCCTTTCCCTATGCATTCCAGTAACTCTTGCTGGCTTTTGCTGAATCTCTCTGCAAATCACTGTATATACCATGCGTAGTCAACCTTGGTTGTAATGTATGTATCTATTGTTTCCTTTGTATTGACATTACCCTACATCCTTTGACATGGAACCTTTGTAAATGAGCAGTTCCTGCTCAAAGGTACTTGTAATCCTAGAGTTAACTAAATAAAATAAATAAATAAAATCTCCCCCGACCTCCTTACTGCCTTCTCACATTGCTTGCCTACCTTTAGGGTTTGCTTTGACTACCCCCAGGTCCCTTTCCATTTTTGTTGTCGTCAATACCTCCCCCTATTGTGTACTCTTCCCTTGGGCTTTTGTTTCCCAGGTGCATTACTTTGCACTTCTTTGCACTGAATCCAAGCTGCCATACTTTTGACCATTCCTCCAACCTTGCCAAGTCCCTTCTCATCCTTTTGACCCCCCCTTGTGTATCAACCCTGTTGCAGATCTTTGTGTCATCTGCAAAGAGGCATACTTTTCCTTCTAGTCCCTCTGCAATGTCACCTTTAAAGACATTAAAGAGGACCAGTCCTAGCAATGAACCCTGCGGTACCCTGCTATTAACCCCCTTTTCTTTGGAGTGGACTATGTTTACTATTAACCTCTGCATCCTGTTGTCCAGTCAATTTGTTACCCAGGATACCACCCTGGGACCCACTCCCAGGCTGGCTAACTTGTTTATTAATCTTTTGTATGGGACTGTGTCAAATGCCTTGCTAAAGTCTAGGCAGGCCACATCCACAGCCCCTCCCAGGTCTACTGCTTTGGTCACCCAGTCAAAGAAATCTATTAGACTGATCTGACATGACCTTCCCACTGTGAATCCATGCTGCCTTGGGTTCTGTGCCCCGCTGGCCTCTAGGTACTCAACAATTCTTTCTTTCAGAAATGATTCCATCATTTTCCCTGCCACTGAGGTCAAACTAACAGGTCTGTAGTTTCCTCCCTCTGCCTTGCTCCCACCTTTGTGAAGGGGAATCACATCCACTCTTCTCCAGTCCTCAGGTACAACACCTTCCTCCCGTGATTTGTTAAAAAGGGTAGTCAGTGGTGCCACTAGTTCTCCCCTTAGTTCTTTTAGACTTCTGGGGTGAATCCCATCAGGCCCCATTGCTTTGTTCACCTTCAGTTTTAGGAGTTCTTTCAGGACCCTTTCTTCTGTGAATGGACTGGTATCAACCACCCTATCCAGTGTGCTTCTGTTATTTGGTTTAGGTACCTCCCCCTCCTTTTGTGAATACTGAGCAGAAGCATTCATTCAGTATCTCTTCTTTGTCACTGTCAATCTCTGCCCACCCTCCAACCCTTTATTAAGCCTCATTATCCTTCCCCTGGTCTTTCTTCACTCCCAAATGTACCTATAATTGCTTTTATCCCCCTTCTTAACTGAGTTAGCTATCTTTTCCTTAGTTTGGGCCTTTGCTATTCTGACTGCCTTCCTCGCTTTCTTCTGCTTTAGCTGGTATAGTTCTCTGTCCTGCTCCATCTGTGTTTCCTAATACTTTCTGAATGCTATTCTTTTCTCCCTAACCTTTTCCACCACCTCTTTTGAAAACCATAGTGTTTTTTTCCTTTGTTTTGTTTATTTGCTTCACACAAAGGCTTGTTGCCTCTGTGATGGCAGCTTTGATTTTTCCTCATTGTTACTCCACCCCATCTTCTTGTCCGTTTGCTAGTGCTTTTCTGAGGCACTTTCCAATTTTGCCAAAGTCAGCCCTCCTAAAGTCCAGTATCCTCACCTTTGTGTGACTTGACTCTACAGCTGTGTTTATCGTGAATGACACTGGTGGTCGCTTGTTCCCAGATGGCTACCCACTTATAAATCCAAGATCCTCTCTCCATCCCTATTTGAGAGAACCAAGTCTAAGATTGCTCCCTCCTGAGTGGGTTTCAGCACTTGCTGCCTGAGGCATGCCCCCTGTAGGGTATCGAGAATGACCCTGCTCTTGGATGTGGCTGCAGCAAAGGTACTTCAGTTAACATCTGGCATATTCAGATCCCCCATCAACAATATCTCCCCTTTTCTGCCATTCTAAGGATGCCTTCTATCATTTCCTTGTCAATTTCCTCCCCTGAGGTCTATATACAACCCCCGTATGGATTGTGGTGCCATTTCCCGTCTCCAGCATGACCAACAATGCATCCTCTCCTCCCTGTTTACCCTTTAGTTCCATTGCTTTGATCCCTTCCCTTATGTAGAGAGCTACTCCTCCTCCTCTTTTACCCTCCCTGTCCCTCCTGTACATTGTGTACCCTGGTATGTTGACATCCCGGTCATGGTTCTCAGTATACCATGTTTCTGTGACTGCCATGATATCCAGGCATCCTTCTTCCATCAAGACCACTAGTTCAGGGAGCTTATTACCCAGACTACATGCCTTAGTACTCTTCATCCTCCATTTTTTGATATCCTTACCCCTTTTAGCTCCATCCCTGTCCTTACTGTCTTTGCCTTTTTCTCCATTGACCCGTCCTGCTCCCTTTCGACTTCTCTCCATTAGTGTTTACCTCACTGATTACCCTGTTTTGTGTATGTGTGTGTGAGGATTTCCATGCTTCTGTTCTGTGCCTCCCCTTTGGCTAGTTTAAATGCTTGCGAATGAAGAATTTAAACTATCACCTAGGATCCTGGTTCCCCTCTTGGAACTCTGCACCAGTTTTTCAACCATTCATTGAATCCCATGGTGTGGATTACCCTAGTCTCACCCATGCTATAGACAGGCAGCACCTTCAAGAAGGTTACCATGCATGCTACTTGTCTAAGACCCCTCCCCAACTCTACAAACTCCTCTTGCATTGCTCTGATCCCATTCCCAGTCAGGTCATTTATCCTAGGTGGACAGTGACATCCAGCTCCTTCTCCTGTACCACTGCCCCATGATCCTGAGGATTCGCATTTTGTCCCTCCCAGCCATGATGCTGGGTAGGCACCTTACCTCCCTCTCCCCTCCACCCCTCGGTTCTACCCTCCTCATGATTGAGTCCCCCATCAGGAGTTGTTTCTTTCCCCTGTTGGGTCTTGTGACACCCTCCTATGGGTCTCCTTAGTGGAGGTTACAAGCATCCTCCTTAGTCTCCACTGCAGGTGTCTCCATAGAGGAACCATGCTCCACGAAAATGGCGTATGAATTGCGGAGAGGTACAACTGGAGGGATGCACCTCTGATCCACCATGCTCACCCTCCCTGAGCCCACCGTGGTCCAACCACTCATCTTTCTTGGCAGCCTCTGAGGCAGTGTCCCTGGTGGTCTCTTGGTGGGGGAGGAGGTTTCCTGAATCCTCGCCAGGTCAGCCTGGAGATGGGCAACCTCCTCCCTCAGATCATAGAGGCGCCTGCAAATAGGGAAGCATTGCAGCCTCCAGAACATCTCCTGAAAGACTGCCACCTCACAGCCAATGCATTGCACCACTCCCTACATGTCTCTCTCTCTTCCTGTTTTTCTATTTATTAATTTTTTTAATTTTTGTTAGTTTGTGCGAACGTGTGCATGCATCTACCCCTATGCATTGTGCTGGGCTGTTAAGGTTATGACAGGTGTATGTCTGGAGGCTCAGATGCTGCCCTATTTTCAGGTAAGTCTCTGCCCTGAGGGAGAAGATTGCCCATCTTCAGGCCACACTGGACAGTAGTAAGGGGAACCTCTCCCACCCAGGGAGCACTAGGGCCACCACCACTGCCTCAGAGAGTGCCAAGAAAGTGCAGCAGTTGGACCACAGTGGGCTCAGGGAGGGTGAGGGTGATGGAACAGAGGCACACCCAGTCAATTGTACCACTCCACAATCCACACACCATTCTTGGGGAGCATAGTTCCCCTATGGAAGCACCCGCAGAGGAGACTAAGGAGGTTGCTGACAACTGTCACAAGGGAGGCCCACAGGAAGGAGGCAGATGACACCACAGGGAAAGGAAGCAGCTCTTGGTGGGGGACTCAATTATTAGGGGGATAGAACCGGGGGGAGCAGGGAAAACTGAAGTAAGGTGCCTGCATGGTGCCATGGCTTGGAGAGGCAAGAAGCGCATCCTTGGGAACACGAAAACAGCTGCACGGGAGACTGAGCTGGACATCATTGTCCACCTAGGGATGAATGACTTGGCTCAACATAATATATTAGAGCAGTGCAGGAGGGTTTTGTGCAGTTGGGGAGGGGCCTAAGACAAGTAGGACACACAGTATCCTTCTCAGAGGTGCTGCCTGTCTATGGCATGGGTGAGGCAAGGGTACTTTGCACCATGCAATCCATTGAATGGTTGAAAAAATGGTGTGGAGCACAGGGTTTTGGCTTCATTGGGGACTGGGGTTCCACCTGGAGGAATACCAGCCTATACTGGCAGGATGGTCTGCATCTGTTCAGGAAGGGAACAAGTATTTGTGGCAATCAGTTTAAATGCTTCATTGGAAAGCTTTTAAACTACTCAAGGGGGAGGCACTGATAAGCAGCAGGGAATTCCCAACCTCCCCCTACAAAACAAAGTACTAAATGAGGAAAAGACCATGGTAGAAAGGTCAGTGGGGGATGTTGCTACAAGAGGTAAATCCATCAAAAAATGGAGAGCAATGAGTACCAATGCCCATAGTCTGGGTAACAAGCTTCCTGAATTAGTGGCCTTGATGGAGGAGGAACATCTGGATATCATGGCAATCACAGAAACATGGTACACACAGGACCATGACTGGGATGTAAACATACCAGGATACACTATCTACAGGAGAGACAGGGAGGGTAAAAGAGGAGGAGGAGTAGCTCTCTACATATGGGAAGGAATCACAGCAACAGAACAAAAGGGTAAACAGGAGGAGAGGAAGCACTGTGGGTTAATTTGGAGACAAGCAATGGCACCACAATCCACACAGGGGCTGTATACAGACCCCCCTCTCAGGGGGAGGAAATGGACAAGGAAATGATAGAAAGTATACTTAGAAGGGCAGAAAAAGGGGAGATATTGCTGATGGGGGATCTGAATATGCCAGATGTTAACTGGAGTGCACTTGCTGCAGCCACTTCTAAGAGTGGTGTTATTCTAGATGCCCTACAGGGGGCATGCCTTAGACAACTAATATTAAAACCCACTTGAGAGGGAGCAATCTTAGACCTGGTACTCTCAAATGGAGATGGAGAGAGGATCACAGATGTAGAAGTGGGTAGCCATCTGGGAACTATCAACCATCGAACAGTATGGTTCACGATAAACACAGCAATAGAGTCAAGCCATACAAAGGCAAAAGTACTGGACTTTAGGAGGGCTGACTTTGCCAAAATGGGTGAGTGCCTAAGGAATGCACTAGCAAATGGGCAGGAAGGAGGGGTGGAAGAACAATGGGGAATAATCAAAACTGCCATCACAGAGGCAACAAGCCTTTGTGTGAAGCAAATAAACAAAACAAAATGATGTAAGAAACCACTATGGTTCTCAAAGGAGGTGGCAGGGAATGTTCAAGAGAAAAAGAAAGCATTCAGGAAGTACAAGGAATCACAGAAGGAACAGAGAATTGTATCAATTAAAGCAAAAGGAAGATAGGAAGGCAGTCAGAACAGCAAAGGCCCAAACCGAGAAAAAGATAACCAGCTCAGTTAAAATGGGGACTGAAACCTTTTATAGGTACATCAGGGGGTGAAGGAAGACCAAGGGAGGGATAGTGAGGCCTAATAAAGGGAAGGGGGTGGGCAGAGGGTGACCGTGAAAAGACAGAGATACTAAACCAATATTTTTGCTCAGTATTCACAAATGAAGAGAGGAAGATACCTAAACCAAACAATAGAAACTCTCTGGATACAGAAGTTTATACCAGCCCATTTACAGAAGAAAAGGTTCTGAAAGAACTCTTAAAACTGAAGGTGGACAAAGCAATGGGGCCTGATGGAATTAATCCCAGAATTCTAAAAGAACTAAGGGTAGAACTAGTGACACCACTGACTACCCTCTTTAACAAATTATGGGAGGATGGGGTGGTACCTGAGAACTGGAGGAGGGCAGATGTGATTCCACGTCACAAAAGTGGAAGCAGGGCAGAAGCAGGAAACTACAGACCTATTACTTTAACCTCAGTGGTAGGGAAAATGATGGAATCACTTCTGAAGGAAAGAATTGTTGAGTACCTAGAGGCCGGAGGGGCACAGGACCCAAGGCAGCATGGATCCACAGTGGGAAGGTCATGTCAGATGAATCTAATAGATTTCTTTGACTGGGTGACCAAAGTAGTAGATCAGGGAAGGGCTGTGGACATGGCCTACCTAGACTTTAGCAAGGCATTTGACACAGTCCCACACCAAAGATTAATATACAAGTTAGCCAGCCTGGGAGTGGGTCCCAAGATGGTAGCCTGGGTAAAGAATTGGCTGGAGAACAGGACACAGAGGGTAATAGTAAATGGAGTCCACTCTGAAGAAAGGGGGTTACTAGTGGGGTACTGCAGGGTTCAGTACTAGGACCAGTCCTCTTCAATGTCTTTATAAGTGACATTGCAGAGGAACTGGAAGGAAAAGTATGTCTTTTTGCAGACGACACAAAGATCTGCAACAGAGTTGTTACACAAGGTGGGGTGGAAAGGATGAGAAGGGACTTGACAAGGTTGGAGGAATGGTCAAATGTATGGCAGTTTAGATTCAGTGCTAAGAAGTGCAAGGTAATGTACCTGGGAAACAAAAACCCAGGGGAAGAGTACACAATGGGGGTGAGATACTAACAACAACAAAAATGGAAAGGGACCTGGGGTTAGTCATATCAGATGAACTAAAGGTGGGCAAGCAATGTGAGAGGGCAGTAAGGAGAGCTGGGGGGATACTGGGATGCATAGGGACAGGCATCACCAGTAGAAAACAGGAAGTTGTTATCCCCCTTTACAGACTGCTGGTGAGACCCCATCTGGAGAACTGCATGCAGTTCTGGAGACCCAGTCTCCGCAAAGACATAAACAGGATGGAGGCAGTCCAGAGGAGGGCAACTAAAATGGTGTAGGGTCTGCACCAGAAGACATATGAAGAGATACTTAAGGAGCTTAATATGTATAGCCTCAAGGAAAAGAAGGAGAGGGGACATGTTAGAAACTTTTAAGCACCTCAGGGAATCAACAAAATCCAAGAGGATAGCATCTTTCAGAAAAGAGGTGTGCAAGAACAAGGGGCACAATTTGAAGATAGAGGGGCAGCTCAGAGGTAATGTAAGGAAGTATTTTTTCATGGAGAGGGTTGTGGATGCATGGAACAGCCTTCCAGAGGAGGTTGTGGAGTCAAAAACGGTGGAATTCGAGAATGCATGGGACAGTCATAAGGCAATTCTAGGGGGTGGGAGTAGGAAGAAGTAGGCTTTTGGTTAACTAGGATCTGCAGCTTATCCATTAGGTAGGGAAATGGGCAGACTGGGTGGGCCAAGCGGTCCTTATCTGCCATCAAATTCTATGTTTCTATGTCATTTTCCCTTTTAGGGAAGTGATGTCAGAACCTCAGGTATAAAGGAATTGATTCACTTGGGGTGGGTTGGGTGAGGAGCGGGGTTGGTGGGTCCAAGCCTGTGCCCTACAATCAGCTACAGCTCTGACCCACCACCCCGGTGAGTGTTTTTCTTACTTTCAGCAAGACAGCCTGCACAACAATTTAAAAGAAACTATACCCTGCAAAAAACAATTTAAATCAGAAAAATAAAGCAATAAACTGTACCACCTGTAAGCATAAAACAGTAATAAAATTTTTAAGCACAAAACAAAATAGTAACACAACAATAACAAAAAGTTGTTCTGCATCAATATAAATGTCACTACTGCAGCAGAATGACTTTTTACAGTGTATGGATCTCCATACACAATCACATTCGACCTGCTCTTGTATAGATCACTAGTGAGGCCGCACTTGGAGTACTATGTGCAGTACTGATGTCCTTACCTCAAGAAGGATGTGAGATTGCTGGATTATGGGGATAGGGGTGATGCCATATGAGGAAAGATTGAGGGAACTCAACATGTACTCCATGGAGGACAAAAGGGGGGGCATGATAGAGACCCTTAAATATTTAATAGGCAAAATGAGGTCAAAACAGGAGGATTGTTCTGCTTAATAGGAAGAAGGGTCATGGCACAGTCTGAAGTGAGAAGGGAAGATTCAGGAGGGAGATGAGGAGGCACTACTTCACAGAGAGGGTGGTGGCTTGGTGAAATGCACTGCTGAAGGAGTTGACTGAACTGAGGACAGTGAACAGTTTTAAATGCAGATGAGATAGAGTCAGGGCAGAATAAGTACAGACAAAAACAAAATGAGGGAAAGTCCAGGGACAGGGGATGATGGGAAGGGAACAGGTGGGGGGCAGCTGCAGGAGTATTAATCTGTGAGCTGCACATTCAGGCAGACTTGATAGACCCATGGGCCTGTTTCTGCCAGCAATTTTGTATGTTCATATGACTGTATGCTATAATGCCCCAGTGCTTTGAGGCTCACTGTCTCATAGAAACATAGAAAGTGACAGCAGAAGGGGATCGCATGGTCCATCTAGTCTGCCCATAAGCCTAACCTCCTCCCTTAACTGCTATTCAGTGTTATAATACCTCTGTGCCTATCCCATGCCTTCTTGAATGATCCAAGTGACCTAGTCTCCAAAACCTCTGGTGGAAGGCCATTCCAAGTATCCACCACCCTCTTGGTAAAGATGAACTTTCATGTGTTACTCTTGAACTTGCCTCCTTCCAGCTTCATGCCATGCCCCCTTGTTCTTGCATGATTCTTGATCTGAAGTAGGTCCTGAACTGGGACCTTGTTTATTCCCTTCAAGTACTTGAAGGTTTTGATCATGTCTCCCCTTTCTCTGCGTTGTTCCAGGGAATACATGTTTAGGTCACGCAGACTATCCTTGTATGTCTTGTTGTGGAGTCTAAGTATCATTTTTGTAGCTCTCCTTTGCACTGTCTCCAATCTGTCTATGTCCTTTCTGAGGTGAGGTCTCCAGAACTGCACACTGTATTCCATGTGAGGTCTTACCATTGATCTGTACAGGCTGTATAGTATTGTCTCTTCATCAGTGGGTGTGGATTGTATGGTGATTAGTTTCTTCTTTAGTATTAGCATCAATTAATCAATTCTAAAATGCATGTTATCAAAAATATTTAAATATTCTAGCCACGTAACTGTTCCATCTCATACAATGCAGAATGAACAGTTGCAGTAATAAAGCATCAACACATATCATACATTTTTAAATCAGCAGACAGTGACACATTAAAAACCTTTAACCTAACAGCACCCACCTGCCACTGCTTTAAGGACTGCCCCCCATAGGTTCCAGGGGTAGGGCCAAATAGGTTCCCTTATTTACTGAATCTGTACCACCATGAGCCTTACTTTACTTTATTTGTTGTCCCTCAACTACTGCCACCATGTATTGCCAAATGTAACAACTGTAACCTTTCACTATGTATTATCTGCTCTTGTTATTCTTATGTTTTTACTCTGTGCCGCCTTACGTGGCCCGGGTAGTGCCTGGAAACGGTCCCTGAGATCAGTGCACCTACCCGGTTAACAAAGTCATAAATAAAATAAATAAATAAATAAATATAAAGCTGATTACATTACATTTAACTACAACTAATTGAGAGTGCTTAGAGCTACTGTGTGCTACTCAGAATAACATAATTAGAGCAAGGCAAAAAAGAAAAGAATTAGTGTGGTAAAGAAAAAAGAGAGGCAAAATGTTGACACGTATGCGGTGAAGAAAATTAAAGGAAAGAAAAATAAATTAATAAAATAAAGTATTTTAACCATCTTCACCAAAGACATCCAAGTGGAACAAACACAGATTTAGCACAAGGGATGATCTCCAGATAACCAAGAAATAAAATACTTGAAGTGAATCACTTACAAATGAAAAGTGGAAAACATTTTAATATAAATATGAGGTAGCTAACACAGAAGCAGAAATCAAAAACTGACTTCCTTGAAGACCATGACCTGAAAAACAAGAAAGTACAGACAGATTATACATTAAATTATAAACATCATATACAACTACACACTGTGCAGCACTGCATACATCTTATACAAATGATACCTAGGTGTAAGGCAGCATGAAGGGGGCAGAGTAAGCAATAGGGAAGGAGTTAAAGAAATACTGAGAGAGCTAGCTCTTCATTTAATCCTTCAGACTGTAGTGTCCTTAATTGGCAACTCCACTGTGTTTTTTTGGAGGATTATCTTGTGGTAATTCAAAGTGTGAGTTGCTCAACCCTGGCTTTATAAATTATTTTCAATGGTGCTGCTGGTTGTGACTAATATCAATGAAAAAATAGTCGGGTGTGCATCCCCCCCCCAAAAAAAAAAAACTGCCCTAACACGCCTGTAATGGAGAATTTTTCTGCTTCTCATACTTTAAATAGGGGCTATTAGTTATTAAACTTTGGCCAAAATATGAAAAAGCCAAACCACTCTGTCAAAGTGGCTGCTATCGGTTTGGTTCTACACTTTAAATGATTTTAAATTTACCTTGCTGATCTGTATTATCTTGTGGGCCATGTACTGTAGGGTCACAATTTTCAGGTCAAGTTGAAACCTAGATTTCTTAAGAAAAGGCCTGAAATTCCTAATGCATTTATTGCATTTTCTGCCTGCCATTCTTATATTGTCCTTGCTATTCGAGTCTATCTATGTAGACACATATGTTCGGCTAAACTTTGGAACAGAAGAGGGAGGTGTTTTCAGGAAAGTGGCTCTGTTTTATTTTCTTCTGTTTTAATTGTGATATTTGAATAGTTTGTACTTTAAATTAGTGCTGTGAATTATAATTTAAAATTAGTACTGCGAGTTACAACTGTTACTTGGGCTGTGATATTGTAACTGTTTGTGGCCTCTGCTGGTTGTGGGAACAATTGTTGGCTGTGATATTTAGAGTAAAATTTAAATCTGTGTTGTTTGCCTGATGAGAGGGAGAGGGGTAATTACAGGAACCATCTTGTCTTTCATTATTCACTTGGGAACAGAAGAGAGAGGTGTGTTCAGGAAAGTGACTCTGCTTTATTTTCTTCTGTTTTAATTATAATATTTGAATAGTTTGTACCTTAAATTAGTGCTGAAAATTACAACTGTTTAAATTAGTACTGTGAGTTACAACTGTTACTTGGTCTGTGTAACTGTTGGTGGCTTGTGTGCTGGTTGTGGGAACAGTAGTTGGCAATGGGAAAGCCCTTCCACCCACCCTGTGTTGCAGGCTTTCTTAAATACTGAAAAGCCACCGGGGGTTGGGCTTGAAGGCTGTGAGGGAGGAGCTTGTGGAGATACAAACTGCCCATATGAACTACCTCTCAAAGCTAATAGTCAGGTGGTAAAAGTTCAGACACAGGGGGGAAGTTGGGTGGAGATTGAAAGGTTTACCAAGCCCACAGGGTCTCTTGCAGTGATAGTTATGATATGAAAACTAGCCTTGTTATGTGATGTCATATTTGGATTTGATATATACTAAGGTGGTAATGTATTACTAAGCTACAGAGTTAGCATACTTGGGGCTGTGATAAATATTAGGGTTCATAAGAGCTGTAATACACTGAGGGAATTGTACTAATGCGTTACTGTATTAATGTAGTACACTGAGGAGATTGTATTAATGTGTTACTGAGTAAAGGCCATCAAATGTGGACCGGGGGTTAAAGAAGGACTGATATTGGACTAGTAATAGAGCATAAAAGTATGGGGGTAAGGATTGGGGGACAGGTGTGGGGATACACTTAAGCCAATCATGGGGAACAGGTGTGGGGATACATTTAAGCCAAATGCAAATAATGGGAAGTAGGGCTGCATGGGGGGGGGATGTGAGGGGTGGTGGAATTGGACAGATATGGAGAAGGGTGGGAGAAGGCTGCAGAATAGAGGGTGGAATGATGGGCATCATGGAGGGAAGGCAGCAGGCACGGGGAGGATAGTGAGTTACAGTGGATGTTGGGCAGCTGTTTGGATGAATTTATTATGGAAACTGGGAGGTTTCCAATTTGCTACAGGCTCAGGAAATTGGAGGATGAAGTAATGGGGTTATGGAGGGAACTAAGGAGAGTGAGGGAGGGGGAGCTGAGGCAGGAGTGACCATACTAGGGACGGGCAGGGAGATGTGGAGAGGAAGCTGCAGAGCTAAAGATGGGGATATAAGGAGGATGGGGTGGTGAGCGGAAGTGCTGTAGGAGGAGGGAGGGATCAGGGAAGGAGGAAGGAGGTGATGGGCACCATTGCAGGGTTGTTAAGCAATATGTTTGCAGTGCTGGCAGAGGAAGGGGAGGTATTGGAGCTGTGGGAGGGAGTGGTAGGGAAGGTCTAAGAGGCAGGAATTACAATGGGAAACAGAGATGGGAGAGGAAGGATAGTGTAGAGGAGGAGGGCAAGGCGGTAACAGGAGGGGAGACTGCAGGGGGAATGATGCAAGGAGCACAAAAGGTGCAGATTAGGGATGTAAGAAGGGAGGCAGCAGGGTTCTGGGGGAGTGGACAGGGATCACAGTGGAAGGGGGTCAGATCAGAATTATAGGGGGTGTTGTTGCTGGGAGACTCCATATTCAAGGGGATCAGATGGGGAGGAAGGGGGAAAGGCACAGTCGTATCTGGGTCAAGGCAATTCCAGGGTTGACTGCAGACAGGGCAGGGCAGGCACTTCTCAAGTGCGAAAGCAGAGGGAAGATGAAACCACATGTGGTGGTGCATGTGGGAACAAACTACTTGGCTGGGGAAACAGTGGAGGCGGTAAAGGGGAGGTTTGAGGAATTGGGTAGGCAGTGTGAGGAGGTGGGGGTATCAGTAGCATTCTCTGAGGTGCTACCAGTACCATGTGCAAGTATAACGGAGAAATAAATGATAGAGTTCAATGGGTGGCTGAAGGACTGGTACCAAACCAGGAAATATGGACTGGTGTCAGACTGGGGCAGGACCTGGGAAAAACAGCGACTTATATGCAGGGGACAGGTTACATTGCAAGGAGGGGAAGAGCATACTCAAACAGGGAATAGAGGGGTATATTTCAACAAGGGTGGATTTAAACTAGGAAGAGGGGTGGTGAGGGGACCATTGTTAGAAACAACGTCCAGAAAGGGGAGTATAGGGTGCTCACCTCCTTAGTTAGAGATGAAGGCAGTGAGGAGGAGGCACAGAGAGGACCAAAGGGGAGGAAGAGGAATGGTAAGAGTGGGGGGGCAACAGGCTAGAAGGTGGTCTCACTGAACACAAGAAGCCTAAGGTACAGAACTGCGGAGTTGCAGGCTCTCTTGCCGGTAGAACTGGTGGACATAGTGGCCATCACAGAAACATGGGTCACCCAGCACCAGGACTGGGATATGATGATCCCAGGGTACAGGCTATTCAGAAAGTATAGGGCCAAGGGGAATGGGGAGGGGTGGCGATCTATGTGAGGGAGGGAGGGATTAAGTGCATAAGGGAGGAAGGGGAGGAGGGGAGGACAGAAGTTCTGTGGATGCAGTTCCAGGATGCAAGGACTAGGACACTGAGGATGGGGGCAGTGTAATTCAGAAGTATAGGAAAACAGGGAGGGAAGAAGAAGAAGATAAAGATGTATACGGGGAAAAGTCTAGGGAGGTCACCAGACTGGTCGGGGGGCCAAAGTGTCTAGAGAGCTGAGACTGGCACAGGGGATCAAAAGAGGAGAAAAAGACTTCTTCCGTTACATAGGCGAGCAAAGGAGAAGCAAAGACCAGCTTGTGAGGATCAAGAAAAATGGGGGGTGGGTGGAGAATGGGGCAGAGCAGGGAAAGGCACTGAATGAGTACTTCTACTCGTGTTCATGCAGGAGAAGGGGGGGCACATACCTCAGGCAAGTGTGGGGTGGGTAAGGGGAAGGAGAGGACAACAGATAGTAGGGATTACAGAGGGCAGGGTGCTGGAGGGGTTGAGGGCATTAAGAGTGGACAAAGCACCTGGAGCGAATGGCATTCACCCTGGAGTACTGGGGGAGCTGGCAGAGGTCCTTGCGGGGTCACTAGCAGACCTGTTCAGTACCTCCCTGGACACAGGATGTGTGCCAAAGGACTGGAGGATGGCCTATGTGGTGCCCATCCATAAAAGTGGGCCAAAAGATGAATCAGGAAACTACAGGCCAGTGAGCCTCACCTTGATTGTTGGCAAACTCATGGAGACCATCCTAAAGGAGAGGCTCATGAGCTTCTTGGAGGCAAACAGTATCCAGGATGACCAGCAGCATGGGTTTGTCATGGGCAGATCATGCCAGACAAACCTGGTAGAGTTTTTTGACTGGGTGACACAGGAACTGGACAAGGGCCATGCTGTGGACATCCTGTACTTGGACTTCATTAAGGCCTTTGATTCAGTGCTGCATGGGAGATTGGGGAAGAAGCTGGAGTATGTGGGAGCAGGACCAAAAATGGTGACCTGGATGAGGAACTGGCTGAGGGAGAGATAGCAAAGGGTGGTGGTAGGAGGGGAACACTCATCACTAAGAGTGGTGATGAGTGGGGTACCACAGGGATCTGTGCTGGGACCAGTACTATTCAGGATTTTCATTGCAGATATCTCGAATGGGATCTGGAGCAAACTCAGTCTGTTTGCAGATGATACCAAGATGGGAGCTGTGGTAGATGACACAGAGTGGGGGGGAAGGGGTTGCAGAAGGACCTGAATAAGCTACAGGAGTGGACAGATAAATGGCAGCTGGGGTTCAACACCAAGAGGTGCAAGGTTCTTCACTTTGGAACCCAGAACTAGGGGAGGGATTATCACTTAAATGGGGTTCAGTTGGCCTGCTCCACAGAAGATAAGGACCTAGGGGTGATCATAACAGGCAGCATGAACAACTCTGTACAATGCAGAAGGGCAGTGGCAAACGCCAACAAAATGCTGGTCAGGCTCCACCTGCAGTACTGCATGCAATACTGGTGCCCGTTCCTGAAGAAAGACATCAATTTGTTGGAGGTGGTACAGCGTAGAGTTACAAAAATGATCCAGGGTTTGGAGGGCAAGCCATACGAGGAAAAGCTGGGGGAGTTGAATATGTACTCTCTGGAAGAGAGGAGGGACGGGGAGATATGATTGAGACCTTTAAGTATCTGAAGCAAATAAACAAGGAACACAGAGAGGATTTTCCAGAGGAGAAAGGGAGGGATGTGAGAGGACACCAACTGAGATTGAAGGGGAGTAGATTCAGGAGAGAGATGAGGAGACATTTTTTCACAGAAAGAGTGGTGGATAAGTGGAACTCCTTGCCGGGTGAGGTAGTGGCCAGCAAGATGATAGACAGCTTCAAGAGGGGTTGGGAAAGGGGAAGGGGTAATAGGATGGGGGTGAAGGAAGGGGCAGCAGCATTATAGGGTGCTAGCTGCGCACTTGAGCAGACTTGATAGACTGTGAGGCCTGTTTCTGCTGGCATGTTCATATGTAAACTACATTTTTGAGTCTGTGTTAGGATTCAGTAGCATAACAGATAGATAAGTAACACTGTGTATGAATAAACAGGTATGTCTTATATGCTATCAATTTTGGTCAATGAAAGTTCTTTACACACAAGTCCCCTGTAGCGATCTGTTATGAAACCAACGTGTGGCAACATGTATGGAATAAGGCATGACTGAGGAGGAGGAGGATTGTGCTGTGGTAATGTACCAAGTAGTAGGTTGGAATCCAACATGAGGTACATTAACATAGCATAATCCCCCCGATGGAACTGCTTTATTCTACTTATAAAATACTTAATAATGTTAGTTTTTTAGCAGTGTAGTAGTATTGTAATTTAGTGCTGTATCTTTAAATGTCTGGCTTTAGGGTGCTAGCATAATTAGATATGCGGCAGGGCTTAGATTACAGCTGGTATGCTGCACTAGTTGGGTGCAGTTGCACTGCAAGGTACTGGTTTATTTTGCTTTAAATAGATATTCCTGACATTCCATGTGATCTGCTGGGGGCTTGAGCTGTGCGCCTGTCCTTTCCATGTGATCTGAATCAGACCTTGCAGCCTAGGCTATTGATTAGATGTCATATGGCCTCATTCAGGTGCACTGCTGGGCAGTTGAGATTTAAGCGGGCAGAGTCTCAGCTGTCCCTTGTTTGTTTCTAGGTATGTAGATATTTTACTAGCTTTTTGAGCAGTGTTTGCAAAAGTTTTCTGAATATTTAGTGATGTATATATGCACGTTTCTGCTGTTGTGTAGAATCATAGTTTTGAAATAATATTTTGTGCTTTTATTAGGTGTTTCAAATGTTTTTCAAATGTGAGCAGCACTGAGACTTCTTGGGTTTGGACATGTGACTAGGAAACACTATGTTTTTTTCAAAGTTGTTGGATGGATTTTCTTGTAAAGATTGTGATTCTTAAGCAATGTTGTTGGGGGAAGGGGAGTGATGTATCTTCTTTTTAATTTGCATGATTTGTTTTTATGTTGCTATGAGGTTTGGTTTGAATTGTGACTTATTTGACCCTGAGAATATGTAATTAGCATTTTGACATTTTTGACCCTGACTAGGTGTGCCCTCGATTAATGCACCCCTACCATGTATTCTGAGCAGAAGTATTTGCTAGGTTATGCAGTACCATGTGACAGGGTCCTGATCAATGAGGAGTCAGAAGTGACCAGACACCATTTTATAATGTATTTTAAAAGAGATACTTTAAAACATTTCTTTTTTAAACATTTTTATTTAATTTCTACATATAAAAACAGACAGCATCACATCTTCATTCCAAGACATAAGAATTATCACGTACTACAGTATGTACATTCATTTCACACTAGGGTTCTATACTTGTCATCCTTTTTTGTCTGTATAGAGAGGATACCTAAATGAGACCTGAAATGGGTTATTGAAAAAAATGTAAATTTAAATGACCCTTCACAGAAAGACCACGCGCATGATATGGAAAAGTTAATACTGTAAAGTCTCCCAGAGTGATAAAACACACAATTAAAGTCCATGAACACTGAAATTGTAGGTAAGAATGTCTGCAAATAAAAGACAGTTTTTAGCAGGACAAAAAAATGGCAAAAATTGAAAACCTAGAAAGCAGAAGTAGAAGAAACAATTTGAGAATATTTGGATTAAGGGAGGGGATTGAAGGCAACAATCCTATTTCATGTGTAAATAAATTATTATCAAATATAGCAGGCCCACCACCAGATTGTCCAAAATATGATATGAAGAGAGCACATAGGACCCTGGAGCCCAAACCTGGACTTAATGAAAGGCCTCTCTCTTTTATGTTCAGACTGTTACATTTCCATCATAAGCTCTATATCCAACAAATTATCAGGGTCAAACTATATATTGATTTTGAAGGATCCAGGATTAAGAATTTTAATGACCTTCCTCCAGAGATGCTTTCTTCCCACTTAGATTTAAATATAGCTTCTTGTACCCTAAGTTTTTTATGTTTAGTTGCACTTGTGCAAGAAACAACTAGTTACAATTAACAGCATTTCAGAGGTGTGTCACTGCCGAGCCCATTGCAGCTCAAGCTGCAAGGGGCTCAGCAATGCAGACTAATGACTATGCAGTCTGGTCATGACAGTACTACTGCTCGTTGGGCAGAAACTTTCTATAGTTGAAAGGACCGAAGGGCTCCGATAAGAGAGCGCTTCAGTTCTTTCATTTGCATGAAGCCCATCTACGAGTATCTTGTCACCTCATAGCTTATGTCCATTCTACCCACAGACCTTTGGTACCAGAGTCCAAGATGGAGTTGCACAGCAATTACATCAGCACAAGGATTTTTCATTAAAAAAAAGGCCAAAGGATGAACAACTAGCATGTATGGCAGGCATGCAGAGGTAAGGGAGATGGCGTGGAAGGGAGCTTGGGACCTAGTGATTAATCCAGATGCCCTGTAGGGTGAATGGAAACATTAGTGATGGCAGAGACTCCTGCTCCACTGGAGCATCAATTGTTGCAACCACTAGGTTCCATGACACTGGGCCATTTATTATGACAGAAAGAAAGGAGCTACCAGGCTGGATTTATCTGCAGCGTCCTTCAAATGGGAAGTAGTCTGTGGCTCTCAGCTAGTTCCCGGTGGCAGATGAGGGGTTGGCACTCACTCATGGGGGTTGGTGGTGCTACATTTTGCTTCTGCATGCACACCCCACTGTCTGCACTTGCTGCTACCCTTCTGCAGATCCCTGGCCACCTTCAATTTCTTCTCAGCCCCAATTGGCACTTCCATGGAGACTGCTAGTTGCTGTTGTGTCCTGCACACATTGTCATCTGCACTTGGCTCCCCAGTCAGCTAACATGGCTGAAAGAGGGGAACTTAGTGTAACAAAAAAGCCGGCACCAAACCTTAGGAGGTATAATGCACCATCATAATTTATTAAAGTGATGATTATCATGTGCAGAACAGTGCATACTAAATAAAAAGTGGAACTTACTGTTGTCAGGTGATAGGGAAAGAAAAATAGCAAACTGCTAGAAATGGCTCTGTGATCCCAGGTGGCTTATTTTTCTTTGCCTACCACCCAACACCATTATGTTGCACTTTCTATTTCGTATGCATTATTTGCACATGACAGTCAGCACTTCAATAAAATACACATCCCAATGACTGGTGCCAGCTTTTTGTTGCTACTTGTTTGATTTTTAGTAATGGCACAGTCAGCTACTGTGGAGCAGTATTTTGCTTGTTCGAACTTGCTCAGTAGTTCAGGAAGAGCTGGTTTGGGATGTAAGCTACCCTGTAACAGGATACTGCTGTGAACTGTTGAAGGAATGTGGATGTGTGTGGGAGGATTACAACAGTACTTCCCTTCTGAAGAAAATCTCAACTGTAGATAGATTTGCCGCAGACACACCACCTCCTGAAATGCACATGTGACATCCCAGATGCTTACAGTCACTTCTAATAAAGTGGACTTCTTTACAGTAAATGAGGAAAAATATTTGCATTAGGAATCTGGAGCTCCTTCTGATGGAGCCAGTGGCAGTGCTGTGAAGAGCATCTTGGTAGTCCAGAGGCCTGGAGGAGGTGAGATTGTGTTGTGTCTTGTCTCTCTGCTGTCAGTCATTCTAGTGCCCCTGCTCTTTTTGAGTAGTGCTGAAGTAGACAGCTGCACTGCAGAGCCTCTCCTAGCACATACCCTGTATGGGGTTGGAGAGTATAGCAGCTGTAACATGACTGCAGCATTCAGCAACAATAACCTGAGGAAGACCGGGCAACCAAAGAAGGGACTTTGTCAAGGCTGGAGCAATTACTGGGGCCAGTTAGGTAACTGCAGATGACAGGGGTCTGGGACAAGAGAATGTGAAAATTAGCAACTTCAGTTTGGCATGCGATTCACAGAAACACAGAATGTGTCAGCAGAAAAGAACCAGTTGTCTTAACTAGTCTGCCCTATTTTTCCCACTTAACACTACACCCCAGCCTTTATTTCAACATAGATGTCCCTGCCTCCTCCCTTGCCTCTATTTATTTATTTAGTAAATCAGAATTAAAAACCTTTGAGTCAGAGACTCTTTTGCAAAGGCTCCACGTCGGAGTGGTACAACACAATGTTACAAGATGACAAGCAATTTTAGGTACAAATAAGACAAAAACAACAGTGATACAGGATAACAACTATCCGAGGTCATTTAAACACAAATTCTGTAATTAGCCAGTGAATGAACATGATAGGAAATTATGTAAGCAGTGCCAGGCTGAGTGGAGACCAGGAGAGGTAAAGGAATAGCACAGAACTAGGGAGGGGGAGTGGGAAGGGGGTGGGATAGATAAGGAGGAGGACTTGAGTAAAGCAAGAAGGAAAGTTAGAAGCAATCACAGGAGCTGGAGGAGAGGATATGCTCCCTTAAAAGAGTTTTGAACAGGCCAAGTTTGGAAACAGTTGAGGTAGCAGCTGGTAAGGAGTTTAACCAGTGAGGGATCCTGTAGTAGAAAGCTTGCTGTCCAAGTGAGGTCCTACAGTGAGGAACCAGCAAGGAGTCTTTGGACAAACTTCTAGTGGATCTTTGCGAGGGAGAGGTCTGAAGGAGATTTAGAAGCCCAGAAGGGGAAAGGCAGAGAATAATCTTTTTAGCAAGCAGGCAGGTCTGATATTTTAACCTGCAGTCAATGCTCAGCTAATTAGACTGAAGAGGTCACAAGTATGGGTGCGCTTGTCACAGCCCATAACAAGTCGACAGTCTTTGTTTAAAGACACTTTAATCCTATGGAGGACAGTTTGATCTGCTGCTCCATGGTGTGACAGGGTGGAATAGGACCCTGTCCCAGTTGTTATAAAGAAGGGCCCAGATATTCAAAAGGGTTGCGCCATGCACAATAGGGTTGCGCCTGCGCAAGTCTGAACTTGCGCCATTCTGCGATATTCAGCAGGAGGCAGTTGCGCCACTGAAAACAGGCTGAGCAACAGCGCAATGCAAATGAATGCATGCTGAACTGGAGGGGGAGGAACCATGCATAAACTGCACAGCCGATATTCAGCTGGGCTGTGCAGAGTTATTAGGCGCAACCCCAACCTGCGCCTGCACCACTTTGAGCAAAAAAAGGGATCAAGTCGAGGGCCACCCACAGGTGAGCTGCTGCATTGCAGGTGCAACACAGCAGCTGCCACCTGTGGCTGGCCCCCGACTCCCTGTGCCCCCTGCAGCCCGATGCAGGCAAAACAGTGTAGAATCCCCACCACCACCTCCCACTGGCCGATCATTGGGCATAGTTTAATTCCCCCACCAGCGATCGCGGGCAGCAGTAGTGCTCCCCGAGCGTATCCCTGGTGGTCCAGTGGACCGTACATCGACCAGCGGGATGGTAATAAATAACCCCGGCGTATCCCTGGTGATCAGTGGACCGTACATCGATCCGGGATGGTAATAATAACCCCAATGTATCCCTGGTGGTCCAGTGGACGTACATCCAATCGTGGGATGGTATTGAAACCCCAACACATCTCTGGTGTCTAGTGTCCCCACCCACCCACCCACTAAGCCCCACCACCCGCTCCCCGGCGGCGGCGGGTGGCAGCATCCACCGCCTGCCACCCGCCGCCCGCCGACTGACTGCCGGTAGGGCTGCACGCCAGTGGTGCAGTGCAAGAGCCAATGGGCGTGCAGCCGCCACCTAGCAAAGACAGTCCAGTTATGCGAATACATTCATTCCACAAAACTGGACTGTCTTCATCCGACATCAAAACCAACTCTGCTGCGCACCAATAAGCGCACCGGAGCAATCAGCTCGGCCGGAAGGCAGCGAGCGGCACCAGGTGGGATGCCACCACCCGACTGCACGGTGGTGGGGCCTTCTGATGAGTGGGGTGGGGAACACAAACACCAGGGGTATGAAATTCTATCATCTGTGGTGGGGCCACAATCACAGAACCAAAGAGATACAATCAGAGAGCAATACTGCCACTCGGCCGGAGGGGATAAAAATATGTCTGTGATTAGGCCAGTAGGTGGGGGATTGTCACTGTTTGCCCTTGATCGGGCTGCAGGAGTGTCGATCCCGGACGGCTGCTGCCTGGCAGACGCAAGGCAAGTCCTCGAGGATCGGCGCCTCTGCATGCTAATGGCATGCAAATGGGGCAATAACAAGCAAATAACACCTCGCCTTCCATGAATTAGGCCCATTTGCATATCACCTTTTAAAATCGCAGGATTTCGCATGGCACAATGGTACTGCGCCACGCAGAATTGAATGCTGTACTCTGACAACTTGTGGTGGTGCAAGTTCCACTGTGCCATGCACAGTGGCTGTGGCGGGGTGATATTCAAGGGAGTTGCTCAAGGGTGCAACTCCTTGAATACTCCTGGACACACCTCAAGCAATCCATTTTGCAGCGCAAGTTTACTGCGCCCACAAAATAGCACAGTTTGAATATCCAGCCCAAGGTGTTTAAGTGCCAGCATCGGTCCTTTCTGTCCTTCTCCATCTGGTTGCACAACCCAATTTTCCTGTGAGACTTTGGATTTGATCACCCTGACAATCTCATAATTCTTTGCCTCTCACTGTATGCCATTCCTGTCTTGCTGCCTGTTTTTTCCTCCCTTGCATATCTGCCGATGTAAAAATATATGCAGTTCATTTTATGGAAATGTAACTGATATTGGGATATTTTTGTTTGGAAAATGTATAGCATTACTGTTGAAATGTATATAATTATAATTTGAGATGACTGTAAAAAGCTAATGGAAAACTCCAGAGGTTACTTGAGTGCAAATGTTTGAGCCTTTTGCAAAAGCTGTGCAAAGGGGGCCTCTCAGCTCAGGCACACTCTGTTATATTGTGTTCTTCCTGCACTTGCCTGTAATATAGAAAAACAGGATACTTGCTAAGGATGGGAGTTGAAAGGACTTACAAAAGCTAAGCTGCAACTGCAAAAAAGATTAGAACAAGGGACACAGAGACTGAAAGAAAACTTTCTTTTATTTTGCCTTTGTAACTAGTTATAGTGAACAAGTTTATTTTATGACACTGCTAGAGTAAATAAAATAATTGTTGGTGAATTCTACAACTGCTCCTGGTTTTCCTATGCTTCCTGACCTATTTTTGTACATTGTTTGGCTAAAGTGATCCAAAGTTCAGTTGGGACAAATTAAAGGTAAAAGTGCTACATTTCAGCACTTTCTTCAAATACAAATTCTGTATTTGCTCATCCTTAGTCAAGGGTAGGGAATGAATAAAAAAGGACTTATGCGTAGATTACATTTTTTTAACAAACCCAAATCCTTCCCAATTCCTTATATTCCATCCCATACCGTTTCCTTCACTACATATTTAGTAAAGTATACTGTGCACATTTGACTGGCTTTCATGAGACCTTAAACTCTGCAATTGTACTATGGTGCTTGCAGAAATTGCTTTCATTTATTGTATTATATTGTAAAAATGAGTACAAGCAGGACCCAGTGCAACTACGTGCAAGCAAATATGTGACACTAGCAAATGCTTGTAAGAGTCTGGACTAATGAGGGTCCTAAGGACTACAGTGGTTTGGAGGTGCAAACATGGGCTTCAGTAAAGACTTGCCACAGCTTTTCAAAAATTCTGACCTCCTATGCTAACCCCAACAACTAAAAACCTTCCAAAAATTACTCGCCATTATCAAATCAGGGAGGCTTGTTGTGAGCCCATAGGTGCTTGTGTGGTTGGCAGGGGATGGGCAATGGAAACTCATACATAAAGTGAATTGAATAAATAATAACTTTTTATGGGATGGCTGGCTTGGGGCTGAGTGCTCAGACTGCTAGCGAAGCCATGTTAGAAGTGTGAATGCACTACCATTTTTCATAAGGCAAGGCAAATTTTATTTACATGGCACTCATTCCCGGAAGCTCTGGGTACCTAACAATAAGACACTACAGATAGTAAAGCAAAAATATAAATAATTGTTAAAATTCATAAACTCCATAATCACAGCTTTCTCATCAGAGATGACTCATACAGTCTGGCAGGGAGAATTATTCCAAATAGTCCAGGTGGAAGAGGTGAGCCTTTAGCCTCTGACCACACCAATCAAGGGGGCCTCCCGGACTGCAGGTGGTAGTGAGTTCCACAGGGTTGACCCAGCAACACTGAAAGCATGATCACCTGATGTCTTAAGCTGAACCCTAGGAATGTCCAGAAGGCCCCTTGAAGAGGAGCGGAGGGAGCAGAAGGAAGTTGCAGGTGTCAGGAGCTCAGTCAGGTAGCCAGGACCCAGTCTGTATAGGGCCTTGAAGGTGACAAAGCCCACCTTGAAAAGGACCCTCCACCTGACAGGCAGCCAGTCCATGGCACGCAGGACCAGGGTCACATGACTGGACCTAGACAGGCCCATCAGTAACCAAGCCACTGCGTTCTGCACCAGCTGCAGCCTATGAAAGGTCCATCCTGTGACCCCAAAGTAAAGGGAACTACAGTAGTCGAGCCTAGAGGTAACAAAGGCATGTACTAGAGCTGGCAGATTTCGGGCAGAATGAGGGGCTTGATCCTGGCAATGATCCTCAAGTAGTAAAAAAACACTTTTGACAACAGACGACACCTGATCTTCAAGCGTCAGTCTGCTGTCCAGGATGACACCAAGATTTATCACCCTCGAGGAGGCCATCAATGGAGCAGACCCCAGGAAAAGACCTGTGTTGGCCCCAGGTGTCGACCCATCACACCCCTGACCCAGCTCAATCACCAGCATCTCCATCTTATCCAGGTTCAGTCACAACCAGCTGGAGGACATCCAGTCATTGATTTTAGCCAGACAGATGTTAAGCACATCTATAGTATCGAATGTTCCTGATGCAAATGACAGATACAGCTGGGTATCATCTACATAGCAGTGAAACGCCATGCTGAACTGCCGCATGATCTCACCCAGGGGTAACATGTATACTGCGAACAACATCGATGACAAGATCGAGCTCTGGGGCACGTCACATGACAGGGACATTGGGGAGGAGGAGAAATTCCCCATCACCACCCGCTACACCCTATCAGAGAGATTGGACTCAAACCATTTGATGACAACACTAGCGACTGCACAATACTCATAGAACTGATCGAGAAGCACAGTGTGATCCACAGTGTCAAAAGCTGAGGAGAGATCGAGGAGAACAAGAATTGACTTGTCTCCTTTGTCTCTAGACCTGAGCAGATCATTATGCACCCTTACTAATGCTGTTTCTGTGCTGTGTCTGACCTGAAAACTTGACTGGAATGGCTTGTAGATATCAAAGGACATGAGATTGTCCTCAAGCTGTTGTGCCACACATTTCTCAACAACCTTGCTCAAAATGGCAAGTTGGAGATAGGATGGTAATTCACCAGGATGTCTTGGTCGAGAGATTGCTTCTTCAGGAGAGGTGTCACCAGCACTTCTTTCAAAGCCACTGGGAAAACCCCCTCCGCCATCAAATGCCTGGCAATCCTGGTGAACACTGGGATGACAGTCCCAGCGCATCCCATTAAGAAACATGTCGGGCTGGGTCAAGTTCACAATAGGTGTGCTTCAGCTTTAAGATCACCTCAGTGACCTCTGCCACCTCCACTGGTTTAAACTCCTCCAAGATCGGTGGAGTAACTTTTCCTCCAAGTCTGACCACTGCAAGGCACCAATTGCCTCACTGATGCAATCCCCGACTGGATAGGTGACACTCTGTCAGAGAAAAACAGAGCAAACTCTTCACATAAAGTGGACGAAAAAGCCTTTCTTGGCTGTAGACAGGCAGGATGAAGTAGCCTATCCACAGTCCAAAAAAACTGAGAAGGTCTGTTCCTGAGACACAGCGTAATGAGATTGAAGTTCTTGAAAAATGTCTGTTTAACTCTGTTTTCCTTTTAGGCCTTGTTGGTAGTAGAAGTATCCCCAGTAATGGTGTTCTTAGTCCAGCCCTGCTGAGGTACGTGTAGGTCCATTGGCAGTTGGGTCTACTAAGAGATCAGTTCATAGTAACTACAGCTTATCACTTATCTGTTGCTTAAATAAGGATCGGCTTACTCCTTCAGCACTTAGAAATATGCTGACAGAAAAGGTAATATTTGAATACGCTCAAGTATGGACTGTGGCTTGTAGGTGGTAGGGCATTTCTAGCACTGCAAACTTACCTCGTAAGGACATTTTTTGTTAGAAAAAGAGATGCTGGTAATATGGCTGTGTGTGTGTGTGTGGGGGGGGGTCCTTGTGCTTGTTTCCCTGTTTTTCTCTGTAAGCACCGAGGGGTCTTACATCAGGCCAAACTGGTTTAATGGTTTGCTTAATGTGATGACTTTTGAAACACACTGCTGTGGATGAATTTTATTTGAACTCTGGCTGGAAGCTAATCGATAAGATTTTCTGTAGGCAGACGCAACTAAAAGATGGTCTATTTTGGCAAAATACTAATCTTTCTGTGGATTGATTTGAACACGATTTTTAAAATGGCACCATATTGGTTTTTCATTCACCTCTGTGACATTTGCAGTTTGAATAGGAAACTTACGCCTACTAGAACTGCATGTGATGAAAGAACGCACACCACTAGGTTAAATGTCATAGGACAGTCTCAGTGCACTGGGAAGGCTGTGAACCAGAACGGAAGCAAAACAAAATGCTCTGTTCATTGCTTTTCAGTTTAAAAGACTTATTCTCAATATTGGTTCATTATGCAGCATGGTCAATACAATGTGAAAATCTACAATACTGTATGTACAGCAGGGGAAAGGAAGGTATATCTATTTTTGTTCTCTCACATATTCATTGAGATACTGTTGTTTAACAAAGTTGGGTTTCAATAAGCTGCTAATCACATAATGTTCAGAGGTAAATAGTAAGTTTATTTCTGCAAAAATAACCCTCACTTCATATTGGGCAATGATTCTGGAAAGGGGATGAAGAAGAATACTTGCATTAAAACATTTGTTTTAATACAACCCATGTAAAGGATAAGCATAATCCTTGGACATAAATAATGATACAGACCAATATATATTGAATGGTAGGAAAGGACTGAAAATACCCTCTTAGGCTTGGTTTTGAAGGTTAAGCATAATCATCTAGAGATACAGTCTTTTTTAATATTTTTTTCTGCCTCACACTAATAATTTCAATTGAACAAAGCTTACTCTTTTTGATTATTTATCCTTGCATTCATTTATTTGTTTGTTATTTATTTGTTTGATTGTTTTTCATAACCAGGTAAGTGCACTAGACATCAGAAATTCCTATTTTCAGGTGCAGCTCGGGAGAGTACAAAGCAAATACAGGCAAACGTTACAAAGATAGGATACATAAAATACAGGCAACTTACAAAAGGTAAAGAACATATGCAGACACCTGGAGTCAGGTACTAGCATTACATCTAAAGCATAAGTAGAGATGGCAATTTAACACAGAAACGGAAGTACATAAATAGGGATAGCAATTTTACATAGCAGTGGCAGTAAATAAATTAACAACAACAACAAACAGATACAAAATACAATACAGAGATACATATCTAACCTAAAATGGGCATTGACCTCAATAGACACTTCAAAAGCAGACATGAAACAAAGGTCTGAGGTAGTACGTCACCACCGTAGGGCAACATATGATGAACCAGTGGGGGGTAGGGTGTAGAGGGGGTTGAGGACTAATGAACAGCTATGGAAGTGCTAGGAGAGTGATCATAAGGCAGTGCTGGTGGGTACAGTGGGGAGCCTCAAGGAGGGAAGAAGCAGGTGCATAGGTTGGAGGCTAGGAGGTGGTTAAGTAGATTGTACTTGAAAATGGAATTTGGGGGTGAGTGCCAGAGGGGTGCAGGTAGAGTGTTCCAGTACTAAGGGTTAAGGAGGGAGAAGGCCTGTGAGCCCTTGTTGATCCTGCATCTGTGGACTGACAAAAGAGTCATATCACCTGATTGAAGAGCATAATGTGGGTTTTGAGGAGTGAGCATGCTAGCTAAAGAGGAAGGAGTGCCTGACCGAATTATGCTATTTATCAGAGTACCGAGGGCATAGTACCGGTGATCATTAGGTGGGAGCCAATTTTGTCTGCTGTATAACTGATACCGATGTGTAAGGCTGTGTGAGGAGAGGGTAAATTGACATATTTTATTATAGGTGGTGTCCCATTTTTGCAGGCAGGCTTTGGTGGCACAAATGTATGACACTAAAGCGTAGGTTAGTGCAGGGAGACGGGCACGTTGGGCGATAGCAGATTTCGCAGAGAGAGTGAGGGCATAGCTCATCTTGTAGGTCAGAGCAAGCTTGCAATGAACTGCTTTACATGTATTAGAGATATGATGATTCAAGTTCAGTAAGGGATCAAGAGTAACCCTTAGATACTTACATGTATCTACGTGTTTAAGGGGCAGATCATCAATACAGGAGATGGACAGTTGTCAAGGGCTTTTGCTTAGTCTTGGAGCAGAGCCAAACAGCATGGAGTGAGATTTTTCAGTATTTATTACAGTTGTCTGAAGCATTTTAGTTTTTTTATTGATACAAGCTTATAGGTTTACCATAAGGTAATTTTAGTTGTAAAAACATTAATCTTATAAAGATTTTTTTTGGGGGTATGGATGATTTTCAGGGGAATCACTTCCTGTATGGACTCATCTGGGAATGATCAAAGGTAGTGGAATCTAGGATTTGGTCATATGCTATAGATAATTTTGGGCCTGCAGTACTCTTGTGATAGATAGATTAGGGAAGGGTGGCTTAACTAAATTGGGAGAGACAAGAAATGGAGAAGTGGGGAGGTAAACAGAAAAGTTAGACACAAGGTGGGTAGAGCTTTCTTTTTTCTCTCTTTTGGTATTTTTCTATTAAGATTTCCTTTAAGTGGAGTAGGGGAATTCTATTACAACACATAGTGGAAATGGATGACTGGAGATGTGGATATACAGTTGAAGCCACTTCATCGGGACCCGGATAATTGGGACGTCTGCTTTATTGGGATGTCCCACTGGGCACCAATTTAGTGGCTATGTTAGCACATGGGGGTTTCAGTTATTTAAATGGGATGCCCCTGCCATCTAAACATAATGATTTCTGGCCAAAATTGCACAGATGTGTACTCCTGCTAAATTATTAATCCCTTTTCACACTTAATAAAGTGTGAAAGTTGGCTTGCAGCTTTTGAGTTTTCTTCTTTTCCTCACTCCAGACTCGTCCTCCCACAGCATCACTTTAATTTACCCCACACCTTATCAGCAAACTACTCCACAAAACAAACATTGCTGAACTCAGAACACCCTGTTTAAAAAAAATACTTGCTTTCTCTCACTCTTTAGTCAATGACACTGTTTTGAGACACTGACACTGACAAGCGAGCAAGACATGAGAGAGAGAGAGAGTAATCAACTGCCCCATCCTGTTTGTCCAGACTTATCCTCCTACAGCATTGCTGAATTCGGACCCCATCCCTGTCAGAAAACTAACATCATACCTCCAGCTTTTCAGCACGATCCATTCATGCTGCTGCAGCTGCTCCCCGATTGAGGATTTCAGCCAGTCTCCCCAAAAACAAGCAGCATGACATGAGAGAGAGAGACAGAGATTGAGAGAGAGTAAGCCACTGCCTAGTCCTGTTCATCCAGACTTATCTGCCCATGGCATAGCCGAATTCAGACCCCATCCCTGTCAGCAAACTAACACCATTCCTCCAGCTTTTCAGCTCAATCCAGCCTTGCCATTGTAGCTGCTCCCCAATCAAGATTTTTAGCCAGTCACCCCGAAAACAAGCAGCATGACATGAGAGAGAGAGAGTAAGCAACTGCCCAGTCCTGTTCATCCAGACTTATCCCCCCGACAGCACTGCTGAATTCAGATCCCATTCCTGTCAGCAAACTAACACTGTACCTCCAGCTTTTTAGCAGGATCCAGCCTTGCCATTACAGCTGCTCCCTGATCGAGGATTTCAGCCAGTCACCCCGAAAACAAGTAGCATTTGTTATTAAGGTGCTACAGCATAAAATGGATAACTGGAATAACAATATTAAAGGAATGTATTACTATACAGCAATTTTATCTAACAGTTAAACATGTCAATAGCAAATTATTCAGTTTAATATCTTGGAATGTAAGGGGCCTTAATCATAAGCTAAAGAGGCATACCGTGTTAAGAGATCTTAAAAAAACATAATCTATTGTTTTCTTATAAGAGATATATCTAAATACATAGAACTGTAAACTAGTGTTGAGAGAGTGGGCAGGTCAGATCTTTGGAACAGGGCAACGTTTAAAAAAGGAAGGGGTACTAATTTTAATAAGAAGAGGTTTACATTTTCAAATCTGTTCTACAGTTACAGATGAGTTTGAACATTATATTATTGTGAATAATAAGTAAGATGATGAATACGTGACATTAGTCAACATATATGTATGACCAATCCATCACATGATGTTTTTGTGGAGGTATACTATAAAATTATTAGCTTCTTAGACAGCACTATTAGTCTACCAGTGACACAGATATTATTCTGGATCCCCTTTCGGACAGATCATCCCAAAAAGCAACATACTGAAATCAGATAGAGATTTACCATATCTAGTAGATAATTTAGACATGATTGATGTTTGAAGTGTACTGAATCCTAATGTTAAAGAATTTTTGTAGTGATCACCCTGCTATAATTCTGGATCCAGAATAGACCAAATTGACATCACTAAATAAATAAATAATTCATGTAGCTCAATAGCCCACTTGACATCTTGTGGGCAAATAATTAGGAATGCATGGAGTGCTAGTTGAGAGGCTTTCTAATTCATACTTCAACTGCTCTTGAAAAGAAAAAAAAGAAAAGCAAAAGAAATTATAAATAAAATTAAAGAAGTTGAAGGTAAGCGTCTGACAGATTCTTCTCAAGAGATATGGACATTAAAGTCCAAACTTAAAATGGAGTATTATGATTTAATAAGGAGTGAGGCTGAATTTACAATATGCTTGTAAATAAGTCAAAACTAAATTATTTAGATTTGGGACTGAGGGCCTCAAATATACTGGCAATAAAAATAGTAATCCTACTAGAACATGTTTGATCAGAGACTTACAGATTAGTTCACTGATTACAGGTCACAAAAGGATTATAGATTTTTTTTTATTTTATAAGAATCTCAGTGATGTGTCTGGCATACAGTGTGGCCCCAGTATGAAGGATTTCTGTAATGGTATTAAACTAGCTAAAGTTCCAGAAGAACTAAAGGTAACACTGTCACAAGAAATAGCAATACAAGATGCAAGGGAGGATATTAAAAACTTAACATGAATAAAGCTTCAGGTCCAGATGGGTATTCTATTAACTTTCATTTTTTTTCCATTCTTTTGGTAGCCGGATAAGGCCCACTAGGCACAAGTGCCTGTTTTCAGGGGCAACCCAGAAGCACTAGGGAGGTTAAGTGACTTACTCAGTATGCAAGTGGAGGTTGTGGGAATCAAACCCAGGTCTGCTGGAGGTACCAAGCTCACTCACAGCTCATTACTCTAACCTCTAGCCCAGTGGCAGAGCCAGGTTTGGGAGTGTTTGGGAGCCGGGGGGCCATTAAGTCAATCATGGGCTCCGCAATGGGCACTAAACAGTGAATAAAGATTGTGGTGGGGCACCACTACTCACACTGGGGCAGCCAGGAGGGGTGGCCACCCCCCAGACCCCCTCTAGCTCCGCCACTGCTCTAGCCTGTACTGCCAGTCCCATAACATTCATTACAGACTGATAGAAGACATTGCTCCCATCTTAAGATATATAAATGAAACAGCATTGACGGGAGCTGTGCCTGCTAACATGACTCAGGAACTTATAGCCCTTATCCATAAAATGCATAAGATCCAATTTAATGCAGACATCATGGTCCAATAATGTTAATAAAGGTGGATGTCAAAATTCTTGCTAAAATTCTTGCAGATAAATTAGGAAAGGTAATACCTTCATTAACTGATGCTAGACAAACTGGATATAATAACTGAGTAGCTGCTGACAATACTAGGGAAAATATTTCATTTAATAGAATCAGTTAACAAGTCTAGGACAGCTGTAGGCCTTTTTGTGTTAGATGCTGAGAAGACTTTTGGTCATATTTTGTGGTCCTGCATGTTTGAAGTTTTAAAAATGTGTGATTTTCCTGATAGTTACATAAAGTGGATTAAAATGTTAAATAACAAACCAACAGCCTCTATCATCACAAATGGGATGTTTTCCATTTTAAAGAGATACCAGACAGGGATGCCCGCTATCGCTTTATTATTTATTTTAACCTTAGATCCCCTGGTCAGGAGGTTGTTAGTAGAAAAGAAGATTAGAGGTATTAAGCTAAAAGTCAAAGAAAATTTACTCTTGCTGTATGCTGATGATATTCTGATTACCATTTTCAGATTCCAAAAAATCTATAGCAAGAAGTGTAGAAATTATCAGACAATTTAGCTTAATCTTTGGGTATAAATTAAATAAGGAGACATAATTATTTTTGCCTCGATCAGTACTGCATCAAGGAAGACATAATTGAACTTGGAAAAACATGGGAAAAGGAAAAAGCTGATCATTTAGGGATAAAATGGTTTAGAACAATTTGTAAAACAAGTAATAAGAATCTTACCTTACTTAAAAATAACTTGCAAGATATCCTTACAAGATGGAATAACTTACCTTCGGGATTCTGGTGACATCTAGAATCTATAAAAATTAATATTCTCCCAAAATCTCTGTATCTATTTATGCTACTACCTTTTAGTATTCCTAAAAACTGCTTTATGAACATCCAGAGCTTGATCTCCAATTGTTTATGGTCTAATAAAAGATACAGGATGGCATAAAATGGGCTGTCTAGACCCAAAGATAAGGGGGCCTTGAAGGTTCCAGATTTATATTACTATTACTTGGCTTGCAGAGCAACCCAGGTGACTAAATGGTTTGATGCTCAGAGGGAGAATCTAATAATATGTAATGGCTAGAGATAGAGATTTGAATGGACTGAAACATTTCACATTGGTTTAGGTTCTGTATTATTTGCTAAACATCTAAAACCTATCAAAAACATGATACTAGCAGATAGTCTTAATATTCTTACAAGGTGGTCTAAGCTACTTGGTCTAAATTTAAACTTATCCAAAATTCAACCCTTATTTGGAAACACACATATTACTAAAGATGGTCAAATGCACAATAGAATGGACTTGATCAATAAGGGTTTGTCAAAAATAAAAGACATGCTTGACAAGGACGAGATTAAACAGTTTGATACTTGCATGCAGAACAATGGGATAGTAGTGTAAGACAGCAACTTTTTAATTGGCCTAATAAAGTTAATACCAATATGAATACAATTTTTTGGCATCAGTTATGTCCCAAAATAGGTACATTTTATAACTTGTTGTTAGAAACATGAAAGACTCACATACTGAAAATATCAGGTTGTGGGCACAAACATTAGGCAGAAATTTAGAAAGTTGGAAACGTATATGACATAATTCACTTAAGTTGTTTAAGACAATTAACATGAAAATGTTAAAGTTTAAGTCTTTCCATAACCTATACTACACACCATTTCATATGTTTAAGGTATTAGAACAATGTTTAACTGTTTAAGGTGTGGAATTGCAAACTGTGACATGATCCACATGCTTTGGGGTTACACTAACATGCGACACTTACGGATAACATTAAATGTTTTCTTAGTGACATAGAAACATAGACATAATTTAGTTACAAGGGAATATATATTTAGAGACATGCATTATAGGGCACTTTTTTGGGTGGGGGGACTGGTCTAAGGAACAACAACAATATACCATATCCCTAACTGCAACTGCGGTTAAAAATTCCACGCTTAAACTATGGTTGGAGAACATGGTCCCCACCATTACTGAATGAAAAAGAAAATGCCTGGAGATTCCTAGGTCTAAAAGTTTAGCTCACCTAATGGTGGGGCAAAATGACAACTTTTTTTCACACAGAACATTGGGATCATGGAGAATTTGAACTTATTCACACTTCAGTATGGTCAGTAGCATTATAGCATGTCATTCTGTGCCAGCAGGGTATTTACTTTATAAAGGATCTATTCCTTTTCATTTTAAAACAATTTAGGGTACTACTGTATCAAGACATAATACTAGATCAACTAATATTTGTAAAATCAGAACTCCTTTATATCATACTGTTTCAGGGCAACAATGTTTTGTATTTAAGTCTATTGTTGATTGGAAATTTCTTCCAGTAGATTTCCATTTACCTACAGTATGTCTTATTAAGGATTCAAGTCTCACTTGAAAATTTACTTTTTAGGGTTGTCTTGCTGTAGTTGGTTTTGTTAAATATGGTTATAGTCATCACTCTGTTTATTGTAGTTTTTATGTAGTACTTAGACTGTATTGTACCTTTGTAATATTTGGGTCCACCATGAAAATGGACATTTTATGCTCCGGGTCTTACCTGGTTAACAAATAAAATAAAATAAAAAATAAACAAAAATAATGTATTTTGTTTGATAACATGAATGTCTTCATATACAGCCTTTTTAGATAAATTCTTTCTCCTCTTATTTCTATCTCCATTTCCCTTTCTTTCTTCAGTTCTCTTCCTTCTGTCTACAATCACAAGGGGAATAGATTTTAGCAAGTAGTGGAGTTCTCTCCTTTTTTATTTATAGATTTAACTCTTGGTATTCATATTTGAATGTTACTGTTTATGTATCAGCATATGACATAATCTTATTTTTATATTTTTTACAACTTAATTCTGGTATAATATTTGAATTAGTTGAGAATGTATTAACATATATAGTTGTATCAATCAAAGTGAATGTCATGATATTGAGTGTTTGAATATGTAAATATAGGTTTGTATAACCTTTAAAAATACTGGAGCATTACAGATCACTATCAACAACCAAACAGATTTTAAAGAGATTGGAATAAAACTAGACACACAGAGAAGGGGGAACCAACACTAGAAAACAAAAGTGCCAGACACATGGTAAATAAAGGGAGTAGAGGCACTAGAAAGCAGACTGCTACAGAAACTGATAAGAAACAATAAATAATTACTCAATTTATTAAGACAGTTGAAACAGTATACCAAGTAAGTGATGACTCTGAGGACTACAGTGGTAGTAACAGGTAGGTTATCAGAGGCATGACCCAGAAAGGCCCATGGATTGCAATGTCATGCCAGAAAGTAGTGATACAGAGGGTTCAGAAAATTCAGAGAAAGAAGTTGAAAACCAGGGAGAAATAACAAAACTGGATGACTCTTTCTTTACAGTGATTGATTTAGAACCATTAACTGACCATCAGTAAATACGAATCAGTATATCCCAATCAACCCTAATGCATTACCCATGATCAATTGGAATGCAGCTGAGTTGCAAACAAAACTGTCAGATAAAACATGGAGGCAAATTATCTCTAAATATGATATACTAATGTTTCAACAGACCTAAAAAACACATAAAAAAAGGATTACTTTTCCTCCGGGCTATGAAGGCATTGAAAAACCTGCACAAAAACTTTATTAATGCACCATTAGAGTTTCAGTGACAAAAGTAGGGAAATGCAGTCCTAGGGTTCCCAACCCTAACACCCCACTCTGGGTTTCCAACCCTAACACCCCCCACACACACCCTGCATGCAAGAACAGGCATGGGTGTGCCTTGGGGTTGTGAACCCTAATGCATACCCCATTCTATGAGTAAGCTGAGATGGGTACAGTATAGGAAAAGGAGGTGAGCATCAGGGTTCACAACCCTAAGGCACACCTCCTAGACCTGTTCCAGCATGCAAGGTGGGGGTTGGGTGTTAGGGTTGGAAACCCAGGGTGGGGGTGGTGTCTTAGGGTTGGGAACACTAAGACTGCATTTCTCTACTTTTGTCACTGGAGCCTTAATGGTGCATTAACGAAAATCTTTTCAGAGAATTTCCTTACTTTTAGAGAAAGTTTAATTGTAGGCTTATTTGCTTGAGAGAGCACAGGGCCCTATGGGCCCTACACTCCCATCCATCTGTAATTTTGCAGAGAGTCTAACTATATCCTTATTTCCCAAGGGCCCTGCCCTCCCATCACTCTATATTGCTGTCCATATTTGCATCTGGGAGCACAGGGCCCTCTGGGCCCTGTGCTGCCATATATGCATAAGGCCTATGCTCCCATCACTCTATAATGCTATTCATATTTGTATGTGGGAGCACACAGTACCATCCATCCATAATGTTTGAGATATTATAATTGTATCCCTATTTCTCTGTCTGAGTGCAGGGCCCTCTTGGCCCTTTGCTCTCATCAGTTCTTAATGGTATCCATATTTGCATGTGGGAGCACATGGTCCTCTGGGCCCTGCATTCCCATCCATGCATAATTTTTGAGATAGTGTAATGCTACCCTTCTTACTGTGGGAACACAGAGACCTCTGGGCCCTGTTCTCCCATCCCGTAATCTGCAGACCCCAAGAAACATCTGACATTGCAAAGTGATCCTATAGAAAATACAAGAACATTTGAAACCTATGTAACTCAACACAAAGTTAATATATTTTCACAAAACCAGCAAAAGGCACATTGATGGGGGAAGCCCTTTGTACTACGAAAATGTCAGAACAAAACTGCAAACCGTTTCTTCACAGCGAAGTGACAAAGAAATGACTGGGTAAACCTCCCATTAAATTGTTATCCTATGGGAAATGAAGCAACATTTTACCCTGCACCACTTCAGAGCCAAGTAATATATTTTCACCAAACCAACAAAAGGCACATCTCTGGTGCAAGGCCTTTGTACCCTGTAAATCTCAGACCAAAATAACAATGTTTTATAACTGTGCAATGACAAAGAAAACTTTCAGATAAAACATGGATGCAAATGATCTCTAAATATGATATACTAATGTTTCAACAGACCTGGATATTAAAAAAAAATGACTAATTTTCCTCCAGGCTATGAAGGTGTGGAAAGACCTGCCCAAAAACTTAATTAATGCACCATTAGGGTTCCAGTGACAAAAATAGGGAAATGCGGTCTTAAGATTCCCAACCCTAAGACCAGACCCCCACCCTGGATTTCCAACCCTAACACCCCACACACACCCTGCATGCAGGAACAGGCATGGAGGTGTGCCTTGGGGTTGTGAACCCTAATATGTACGCCATTCCTTGAGTAAGCTGAGATGGGTACAGTATAGGAAAATGAGGTGAGCATCAGGGTTCACAACCCTAAGGCACACCTCCTACACCTGTTCCAGCATGCAAGGTGGGGGTGGGGTGTTAGGGGTTGGAAATCCAGGGTGGGGGTGGTATCTTAGGGTTGGGAACACTAAGACTGCATTTCCCAACTTTTGTTACTGGAACCGTAATGGTGCATTAATGAAAATTATTTCAGAGAATTTCCTTACTTTTTTAGAAAGTATAATTGTAGGCTTATTTGCTAGTGAGAGCACAGTGCCTTATTGGCCCTACGCTCCCAACCATCTGTAATTTTTGGAGAGATTCTAATTATATCCTTATTTCCCAAGGGCCCTTCTCTCCCATCACTCTATATTGCTGGCCCTGTGCTGCCATATATGCATAAGGCCTATGCTCCCATCACTCCATAATGCTATTCATATTTACATGTGGGAGCACACAGTACCATCCATCCATAATGTTTGAGATATTATAATTGTATCCCTATTTCCCTATTAGAGTGCAGGGCCCTCTGGGCCCTGTACTCTCATCAGTTCTTAATGTTATCCATATTTGCTTGTGAGAGCACATGGCCCTCTGGGCCCTGCATTCCTATCCATGCATAATTTTTGAGATAGTGTATAGCTACCCTTCTTACTGTGGGAGTGCAGAGACCTCTGGGCCCTGCACTTCCATCCCGTAGTCTACAGACCCAAAGAAACACCTGACATTGCAAAGTGATCCTATAGAAAACACAGGAAAATTTGAAATCTGTGTAACTCAACACCAAGTTAACATATTTTCACAAAACTAGCAAAAGGCACTTCGGTGGGGCTAGCCCTTTGTACCCTGAAAATGTCAGAACAAAATTGCAAACTGTCTCTTCACACTGGAGTGACAAAGAAATGACACAGTAAACCTCCCATTTAAATTGTTATCCTGTGGGAAATTAAGTAAAATTTTACCCCACACAACTTCAGAGCCAAGTAATACATTTTCACCAAACCAGCAAAAGGCACATCTCTGGTACAAGGCCTTTGTACCCTGAAAATCTCAGATCAAACTAAGCAACATTTTATGACTGTGCAATGACAAAGAAACAGCTGTCTTAAAAATCCAAATCCTTTTTCTCAAATTACAAAAAAGAATCCTTTCCCGCAGTTGCTTTTTTTGCAGTTTGCAGTAAAAGGAAACCCTTTTTCCCAAATTGCAAAAAAGAATCCATTTTCACGATTCTTTTTTTGCAATTTGCGGCAAAAGAAAATCCTTATTTTACAAATTGCAGAAAAAGATACTGTTTCATCTCATATGTTTTCCACTGTTTGTGAAAAATGATTTCCATGGGTAAAAAAATAATATTTCTGATTAAGTAATCAACAAACTACCCCCATAATCCAATTCAATGGGCTCCAATTAGGTAAACACAACTGTCGGTGTTTCCTAAAGCCCTCTATTTTTTCAGTAATTTGATTTTGTTGTCACCGCTAACTGAAATCAAGATGGTGGCAGCACAAAAAAAGATTCTGCATTTGCTGCAAAATATCCTGTGTTTGCAAAAAAGGATTCCACATTTGCGATAAAGAATCCTTTTTTGAGGTGAATATGAATCTCTTGAATGGTTGCGAAGGTATTAAAGTCCCAAATTTTCAGTTTAACATAGAAGTGCAGAATGAACCCTAATATAGGGGCATGACCACGCCCCTATAATGTATATTCCAACAAAGGTAAGCAAATTAAATGATAAAAACCTATTTAGATACCTCAAGGAAGATACTATTTATCTCTCTAACAAATATAAGGGAGTTTCAATTATTATTTCTGGAGCTTTAAAGAGTTACTGACACCTCCAAGAAAACTTTAAAAAAACATAATAATTAGGTACAATTTTGCTTGCATTCCACTTATATTTTATATATCTCTCCTCCCCATAATTTATTACTAAGAAAATTTGTATGACTATATGATTGTTGTCTCTTAGAGTTTATTTTGAGTCCATCTGCCTCTATAGCTTACTCCCTTCTTTAAATCATAATCCTCTGTTGTGACATCACAGCCTGTTGCCTTGGGAGTAACTGCGAGGTCACAAGCAGTGCTCTATGACTTCAGGTAGGGAGAAAGCAGCAGGACTAACTGAACTTTTCAGGAACAGATATCCTCTTTTTTCATATAAATGACTTCAGTAATAAATAATGAGGAAGAGAAATACAGCACTAACGGGAAATACAAGCTGGACTGTGTCTAAATATTAAGTTTTGTTAAAGTTCTCCTGAACTTGTTACCAGCTCTTTAAATGCTCAAACATTTAACAAACTAGAATACAAAGCCAACAACTGGTGTATCAACAGTGCACTTAATATCCCAGTAAGAAATGCCATTTATCTAAAAATTATTAATAGGTAAAAAAAAGTATTGCAATTGGCTCAGGAATGTGCTCTTTGACTTTTAAATGGCCTTGCCCAAGGTGATCATGGGGGAATCCTTCAAACCAGCAATGAGGACACCACTCCTGACCCAGCAATGATAGATGCTTACCATGTCTATCTAATTTCTTCTATGAATATTCTAGAACTCTAGGACAGTGACCATTTCTCATTATGTATAGCATTGTCTCTGACCTTTATTAAGAGCATGGTCATAGCCAAAAAATCAATACTATAAAAAGTACATTACTTACTGAACTCTATGAAACTGAAGTGGGGGATATGTAATCACAGTATTTTAACAGTATTTTAACCAGTGTCCACCTGGAGAGTCTAAAATCTATATTCTGTAGTGCTTGTGAGAACAGTAAAGAGAGTAAACAACTGCAAGTTATAGTTCTTCAGTCTTATGAAACTCTTATAGAGGGCCTGATAAAAGCCTTTCCTGGAAATAATCAACCAAAAAAAGATGTAAAATAATGGCAAAGAACCCCTGGTTTGAAATAAAAAAATGTTGATATATTGAAATAAAAAAAATGTGGGGTCCGTGACATAGCTTCTGAGAAGAACAGACGCTCCTTCTACTAGCTCCTTGGAGAGATGGTATTTTATATTAATTTAACTGTCTATCTGGGAAATGTATTCTATCAAAGTTCATTTGATATCTGAAGTTATTTTTGGCAGTATGGGCAAGTCTTGGAAAGCTGCTCCCCTGCCAGACATCTGCACACTGAAGAAAGCACAGCAAGACCAACTGCCTGCTTATTACAAGGCAGCATCGGGCTCAGGGGATTCAGTGACCGGATCTATGACCCTGCTTACCGTGAATGCTACACTGGGCCAGCTCATCAAGACAGTCCAAGACATGGACTGCAAGCTAGACAATCTTACTCCCTGAGTCCAACAGCTGGAGACACAGCTGAACTCTGTTGAGCAAATTGTTCAATGGTTAGAAACCTCTGCTTTAAAATCACAAGACATGACCACCACTCTGGTACAAGAAAACATCCAACTGCACCAGAGGTTGGAGACACTTGAGAACCAAGCCAGAGAGCGTAGCCTTTGGGTGGCTCGACTACCGGAGTCTGCTGAAGGGGAGGATGATTTGGGGTTTGCCTGACTTTTGCTGAACACATTGTAAGTAAGTAAGTCAAGTCAAGTTTATTGGCAGGAAATACTCCATTGAACAGGTTCAGTTACACGGAGGTCCTGAACAGATAAAATCGTAAACACAACACATATGCAACATAGAAGATACACAGAATACAATATATAAAAAATATATATCCAATATGTATAATAGAAAAACTGTTTACAAGTACTACTCTAAATAAGATTAGGACAATGGAGGTAATACATGGTAAAACGCTGGACATCCAGACAACACATTTTGTAATTATACAATATTACTTCAAGAAGCTGCTAAAAATAAAGGTAAGTAGAAGGTGTTTGGTATGGCAATTGGTTACAGTCTGGGAAGGGAGGCATTCGGCAAGGAAGGGAAGAGGAAGTAAGCATAGCTGAGAGTAGGAGGGTAGGCAAGGGTAAGATAGAAGAGGTAAGTAAGTAATACTTTATTTCTATTTTGGCTCCCAATTCTGGAGGCTCTGGGTGCCATTACAATCAAAGGCAAGTTAGGACAATACAGACAAAATAGACATGATTACTAAAACCGGCTGTGTAAAAAATCATTTATCAGTTCTCATAAAATGCCTTCTTAAAAAGATAAGTCTTCAGGCCCCCTTTAAATGCCTCCACTGTTGGGGCCTCCCTTAAAGATCTTGGCAGAAAATTCCAGAGGGCCAGGCCAGACACCTCAAAGGAATGATCCCCCAAGGTTTTCAGCCTGGCCCTTGGAATAGCCAGGAGGCCCTCGGTGGAGTAGCGAAGGGAACATACTGGGATGGCTGGAGTTAGGAGGTCAGACAGGTAGGTAACCAGGGCCCAGGCTGTACAGGGTCTTGTAGGTGAGCAAGCCCACCTTGAAGATAATCCTCCACCTGACAGGCAGCCAGTGCAGATCCTGCAGGAACGAGGTCCCGTGGCAGGACTTTGCTAGGCCCACCAGCAGCCTGGCCACCACTTGCTGCAGTAGGTGGAGAATCCCTCAATTGACCCCAAAGTACAGAGCATTACAGTAGTCCAGCCTGGAAGTCACAAAAGTGTGTACCAGTGATGGCAGGTGTTCAGGCAGAATCAGGGGTTTAATTCGGTCGATATTCTTTAAGTGGTAAAGCACACTTTTGACGATAGATGATACCTGGTCTTCCAAAGTCAGTCTGTCATCACATTTTTCACCCTGGGGAAGGCCATCAATGTGGTGGATCCCAAGACCAAATCTGTTACTGCCTCGGAAGCCTCCCCATCACGCTGTTGACCAAGCTCAATTACTAGCACTTCCATCTTGTCGGGGTTCAGTCTCAGCCAATTTGAGGACATCCAGTCCTGAATCTTGGCCAGGCATTTATTTAGCACTTTGATGGCATTTCCAGTTCCAGGGGCAAATAACAAATACAGCTGGGTGGCATCTGCATAGCAGTGAAACCCCAGACTGTATTGTCTAATGAGCTCTCCCAGAGGCAGCATGTACACCCTTCCAGTGGGTCCACAGTACACTCTAAGGTGATCCAATAGCACAATGTGGTCCACAGTGTCAAATGCTTAGAAGAGATCAAGGAGAATGAGAACTGACCATTTTCTTCTATCCCCCGCCCTGAGGAGGTCATTCTGCACCCAAACTAATGCCGTCTCAGTGCTATGCCTGGCTCTGAAGCCAGACTGGAAGGGTTCATAGACATCAAAGGGCGAGAGGTGCGCCTCGAGCTGCAGAGCTACTACTTTCTCAACAGCCTTCCCTACAAATGGGGGGGTTGGAGATAGGCCTATAATTCTTCAGGATGTCTGGGTTGAGCGATGGTTTCTTCAGAAGGGGCCTCAACAGAGCCTCCTTCAAGACACTGGGGAAGCACCACTCTGAGAATGAGCACTGGACTATTCCAGCAAACACTGGCCCAATGTCTATGGCCCCTCCAACAAGGAGGCAGGTTGGGCCAGGGCCCAGTTCACAGTATGTGGACCACAGCTTTGAAATCACCTCAACAACTTCAGCCACCTCAACTGGCTGAAACTTCTCGCAGGCAATAGGAATGACTCTGCTTGAACCATGCCAACCACTGTGGAACAAATTTTGTCCCACTGAGGAGATCCCTGCCTGAATGGAGGACACCTTGTCTGAGAAGAATAGAGCAAACTCTTTGCACAACGTCATCAAAAATGCTTGTTTGGCTGCAGACAGACCGGACATAGCAGCCTGTCCACAGTCCAAAATAGCTGAGCTGGTCTATTCTTCCCAGCAGCAATCTCCCTGGACAGGAATTCTACCTTCTTTTTTTTTTTAGTTGTTTAACCAGGAGTAGCACACTAAGCTGAAAGCTTTTTTACAGGTGTGACCTGGGAGCACAGGGAAGTTAAGTGACTTGTTCAGGGTCACACAGTATGCAAGTGGAAGCTATGGGATTCAAACCCAGGTCTGGTCTGCTGTATGTCACCATATTTACAGCTTACAGCCTTGAACCACTGCGCTATACTGCCTCCTTTCTTACAGTTAATTGCCCCCGATAGTCATTATAATGATTTCTCAGGGCCAGTCTGCCCTCCATGGACTGGGTCCTCTGCCAGCAATGCTCCAATTTCTGACCCTTGGTCTTCATCTCCTTGAGAGCCCCACCAAACCATGGGGGTCTCAAGTGAGAAGGCCTGGGTTATATACAGACCAATGCGCATGGGGGTCTCAAGTGAGAAGACCTGTTTACTGGTGAAGAGAATGATCCCACTTTATTCCTGGAAAAAGCTTACCTACTTAGCCCCCATCATGCTGTGGCAAACTCCACTGCTCCCAGGACTTTCATTATTGTTTGTACTGGGGTCAGTGATCAAGATAGGGTCCTGGCAATTGTGAAAAAGAAACATACTCTGCACTATGGGGAGGCTGAAATCTCCCCATTTCCAACCTTTCCTACAGCACTCATTTATGCCACAAAGCCTTTGATCAGATTCACAGCTCACTACACTCACTGAAGATCCAGCATCAGCTTCTTCTTCCTGCTCAACTCCTTGTGGTGTGGAACGTACATATCTATCTTTTCAACGAACCTAAGGAAGTCGACAAACTGCTACACCGAACTGAAAAAGAGCTGGCACTACAGGAGAATGCAGACTCAGATGACTTGGCTGAGAAATGATTACAGGTGAACTGGTAGACCGTTTACCCGTACTGGAGTTTCTTTAATGCCTTAACAGTGAGGACTAACATTTTGTTTCAACATTCTCCATTTACACTTATTTTTTCAATACCTTCCATCTGAGGGATTGGGAATACATGGGGAGCATATGTGTGTGGGTGTGTATTTATTTATACAATAGGGGTGAGAGCTTCTAGAGTGTGATAAATGCAGCTCTTTCCACTGGAGTATGATAAATGACAATGACATCACTACTGTGATAATAAATGCCATTTATACATACTGTGCTGATGTTGCCACTCACTCACTAACTGAAACCTGCATTCTACATTGAAATCCTTCACAAATCTGTTTCTCACTGCTACTTGCAAGTAACTCAGTTAACATTGCAAAGGACATTCACCTGTTTCCCACAGTGTTTCAACAACTCACTGCTCATTACTATTCTACTCTCAAATTCAAGAAAGACTGCATTCTAAATGATAGTGCTGTACCACACAGTTTCTGTTTTTCACTGCTAGCTGAAACTCAGTTGGCATTCTTAAACACATTCACCTGTTTCCCATAGTGTTTCTAACACTCCCAGACCATTCAGAAACACACACTCACACAAATAGTCCTCTTAGTATAGCCTAGAGGTTAGAGTAATAAGCTTTGAACAAGCTTGGTACATCCAGCACACCAGATCTGGGTTTGATTCTCACAACCTACACTTCCACAGTGTGTGACTCTAAGTCACTTAACTGCCCAGTGCTCCCAAGTCACCTCTAAAAACTTACCCAGTTACCAAACAATAAAATAAAAGAGCAAACAGCAAAAGGACACTGGAAAACATAACTATACTCCTGAAGCTGTCACCACCATTGTATAAATAGCACACGTAATGTGCAGATTGTGTGCTATGGAAAATATTCTCACTCCTGCATCATAAGCTCTGGATACTCACGAGTGCTGAAGGCACGAGTGAGAGCATCCAGAGCTCATGATGCAGGAGTGAGAATATTATCCATATCACACTCCTGCCCTTACGTATCTCTCTCTCTATATATATATATATATATATATATATATATATATATATATATATATAGATAAGTCAGCCAGGATGAAGCGCAGTGTCACAGGTTTACTGCATGACAAAAGGGATTAACTTCCATTGAAATTCCATTGTTTACTGCAATAACTGTACTGCAGAATTCTGCAGCACTCCCTGGTGATTTCACTATATATATATATATACATACACACACACACACACACACACTCACACATATACATACATACCCCCCAGGATGGAGTGCAGTACTGCCGTTACTATAGTAAACAATGCAGTTTCACCGACCCGGTGGTGCTGAGGGTTGAGGTGCTGGATGCCACACCTTGCCCCATGCCAGTGACCCAGGTTTGGGAGCAGGCTCGGGTCATTAGGGGATGGTGGGGAAGGAGAGGATTGAGCATCCAGAGGACTGCTCTCCTTTCCTGGGGAGGGTGACTGGATGACTCCTTGGTGTGAGCAGCTCCAAGCAGAGACTGGGAGTACTACAGTCTGGGGATCACACTGATGCAAGGGGAGGAGCCTCGGCAGACATCTGGGGGCTGTGTGTGGGAGTGTGCCCAGCCACACTGGATGTCATTGCATGTCCAGGCTCCTAGGGGAGCTCTCTTAGAACAGGGAAAACACCCATTGGCTAGGGGGTAGATGTTACCTGCCCCCCACCTCCAGCACCGGATCCTGCCCACTGTGGACCTGGTCTGGGAGTCCCCTCCACCCGTGGAAGCACCAGAAGAAAGCACCAAGGAGCAGAAGGCAGACCCACTCTGGGGAGTGGATTCCGGAGGGACTGCTCCATGAAGCATGTCACGGGTGTGCCGAGGACCAGGGTACAGCTGGGAGGATTTCAGGTAGGAGAGGAACAAGTAGGTCAACTGAAGGGGCTCCAGCCAGCAGTGACGGGAGGGAAATAAAGCTGAAAAAAAAAAATGCAATTTCAATAGGAGTTAATCCCTTTTGTCATTCAGTAAACCGGTGACACTGCACTTCATCCTGAAGGGCTTATCTGTGTGTGTGTGTGTGTGTGTGTGTGTGTGTGTGTGTATAATATATATCTATCTCTATCTCATGGTAGCTTCTTATGAGTTTTTTTTCATGATTTTACGTGATTTAATAGTTTAACTCAGCTTAAAATAATATGGTGTGGAACAAGATGGTGTATTTTCCCGCCAGTGAAACTGTGTTCACTTCTTCTGACAGATGGTACGGCACCTGTACACTAACAGACTGGCAAGGCTGAGACTGTTTTAGCTGCATGTTATCATTTCCCATGGCAACAGGCACTCGCTCTTGTATATTGTTAACTTAAATTATTTCCTTTGGTCTGCCTAATAATCACTAGCCAGTTACTACTGCCTTTATGTTTTCCCTCACTTAGTCGCATAGTAGATATTAACATTTGTCTCTGTTGGTCATAAGGCATATCGCCCATTTATTGATTTTATTTTTGATATGTGTATGGTTATATGTAAAGACTTGTTTTATGTTTGCCTATATTTGTAATCTCTCTTGGGGAAGACCTGTGTTTTGCCAGCTTTATTTGATGCTATATGAGGGAATAAGTGGGCTATAGCCCTATTTGGTAAAAGGGAATCTGTTTATCCTAGATTATTCATCCCCTGTATAGTTCCTGGGAGTCATGCCTTCATGTCTCAATTCATTTGGACTTACAGTTCTTGTACTTCCCCCTATGAGTTTTTATATTGGAAGACGTCATACGGATCCTTTGTAAGTGTTTTTATGATGTTCTTGTGCTTATGGTATGCTTCCATGTCTATATCAATTGCAAGTGTTTTTTGCTTGCAAAATGATAAATAAAAAGTAAAACAAGATGAGTATATGACTGGAAGACTTACTACATGGGATTCATATATAGCTAATAGAAGAACCTTGAGGGAAATTAAAAGAGAATATAGATATTTGATTCATAAAAAAACAAAGTATAAAAATCACTGTGGCTCAATCTACAGCAGACTATTGAAAATAAGAGTAACAAATGATTCCGGAAGCTAGTAGCTTCTGGTACAGATAATAGATAAAAATTATATAGGTTCCCTCATCAGTCCACAAACATAGGTAAATCACTTTAGTGGTTTATATAATAGTTCAGAATCTGATGATAACTATGTGGCATTATGGGACAGAAGAACAATTTACTTGAATAATCTAGAAATATGGCCTCCAGTTTCTAAAAGTATAGTAACTGCTCTTATATTAGCCCAGAAAAATAATAATGCGCCAGGGGTGACAGATTTTATTTATTTATTTAGTTTTTTGTTGATCGGGAAGGACTAGACAATTTTTTGCCTATTTTCAGCCTCATCCGGGGGGGGGGGTACAGATGGATGCCAGCTGAAACTGAACCAGATTTTAAGCTGTTGGTGGTATTTTTAGTGAACGCGGGAAATTTGGACAGGACACCGGGGAAATTCCCCTGCTCGACAGTAGGGGGAACCCTTGGCCAGCTGGACCATGGAGCCTCTCAGTTCACCTGAGATACTACAGGGAGAAGGTTGTGCATCTCAAAGGTCTGTTATAATGGACAATACATATGTGCAAGAAATATATTTTGGAAGACCAATGCGTGTAGAATCTATGGAGGAAGAGATACAGTCTCAACAGGATTTATCATGGAATGTGCCCTAGCCACAACAGGCTGAAAATAATGCTGAAATAGAAATGGACAATGCTAAACTGCAAAGTGAAGAGAAAAAAAGAAAAAGACTGGAACAGAGCCCGTCTGTAATATCCGCTAAGAAAAGTTTTTTACAAGGTGATGAAATGGACCTTGAAAAAGAAATACCTTCCGATTCTATCCCTTTCCCCTTCTCTGCAAATGAATCTACCTGGGAACCTGGAAAAATGCTGCAAAATGCTGGCTGGATTCTGCTAGATGGGATTTGGACTCCTGACCCAAACATACCCCTGCCTGGTACCTCTACAATCGCGAGCAGATCTTTATCTTCAACCCAGAGTCAGAATATGAATATTCTGGGACTGGATAGTCTGTGAAATGTGACGGACAACTTACAGGCCAGATCAAAGGGTGCGGCTACTCCGTCAGACATACTGACATCAGATGCTGACTCACAGCCGGCTAGACAGCTGAGATCAAAGGATAGCGATCAGCCTGACAAACAGGAAACAGAAGGAACAGTAACAGTGCAGCAGTCTTCAACTACTGGGTCAGGAGCACAACCAGGTATGAATTTTTCATCACATAATGTAACAAACAAGACTGTTGGGGAATCGGGTAGGCTGGAGCCACAGGAAAGGCCTACTAGTTATGCAGGTCTGTTCAGAAAACCTGCAGAGGTGGCAAGAAGGCGATTTGTAGTGTGGGTGTACTACAAAGGTGGATTAGAGTTGCCACCTGACAGGAACTATGTTGGGAGAAAATTGATTATTGAGTCACTTCACTTTACACCTTCAGAAGTATACGCATTTATCCATGCGTCTGGGGACCATAACTTTGACATCAGCTTTAGGTCTGCCGCATTATTGGATAAATTTTGGTCAGCCTATTACGAAGTTAAAAGCACCCCTTTATGGAAACCCATTGTGACCATACCAGTCACCAGGCCAACTGCCAAAGTGATCACAGTTTTATTCAGGAATGAGGGGGTTAATGTCCTGGATATAGTATACTGGCTAGAAAAAAGGTGTACAGTTAATGGTTTACCTACAGCCTTAATAGATGATAATGGCTTCTGGACTGGAAGGTGGAAATTCTCAATGCAGCTTAAACTGACTGAAGATGGCATACAGCACCTACTGAACTGTTTTTATTTGGGACGGGACTGAGGCATCCTGTTCTATCCAGGGCAACCACGCTCTTGCTATAGGTGTCGGCCTACTTCTCATTTGAATGCAGACTGTGATCAGCTAAAATGTTCAGTTTGCGATGTTTTGGGACATTCAGCTACAACATGTGTGGTCCTCCCCCCTCATGTAACCTCTGTGGGGCAGAAGATCATGTCTTCTCATCTTGTCCATGGGCAGCCCATAATAGCTTAGATTTTATGGAGCATGATTTTTATATAAATAAAGCCCCCAAAGCCCATACATCTGCTCAGCATTTATAGAAAATCCAGCGCACCTCCTAGACCTTCTAGATCAGAAGCGGGAAAATCAGATCATAATATGGGTACCCCAAAGCAGGGGTGGCCTGCAGCTAGGAGTGAGCCTGAGCAACCTATACTGCCTATGCCCCTCCTCCCCCAGAAATGGCTATAGAAGCAGTTACCTCTCAGAAAGACATACCTCAAAAAGATAGCACAGAATTTCTACTGGTGCAAAAAAAGAAGGCTGTGTCTAGAAAGTCATCTAAAGTACAGCCTACTCCGGTGTTAACCATGGCAAATCAATATGAGCCCTAACAGTGCAGAGGAGACGTAATGTAGGGGAATATTCAGATGCCTCCCTGCAATCAGTTCAAAGTGAACCATTGGTGGAAAATGCACAACAGCAGAGGACAGAAATCCAGTCCACAGTAAAAAACAGAAATACCAGGGTAAACAAAAAGAAGATTTATTAAAAAACTACTCGCCACCCTAGAAAGTGTCTACACCAACTTTGTCTATAGCTAGCCTGAATATGAATAGCCTGAGATCTGAATATAAGAGGAAAGCTACTTATGCATTACTTCAATCACTTCCATATGATATTTTTTTTCTTGCAGGATACTAGACTTTATTCCAACCAAGAAACACATCAAGCATCAATAGACTGGTTCAAAGGACAATCCTTGTGGTCTCTGGATCAGGATAGCTGTTCTGGCCTAGGGGTCTGTTTTACATTTTCAGGATTTTGTATACAATAATAATCCTCTTCAATGTCTTTGTAAGCGACATTGCAGAGGGACTAGAAGGAAAAGTATGTCTCTTTGCAGATGACACAAAGATCTGCAACAGAGTTGATGCACAAGGTGGGGTGGAAAGGATGAGAAGGGACTTGGCAAGGTTAGAGGAATGGTCAAATGTATGGCAGCTTAGACTTAATGCTAAGAAGTGCAAGGTAATGCACCTGGGAAACAAAAACCCAGGGGAAGAGTACACAATGGGGGGTGAGATACTAACAACAACAAAAATGGAAAGGGACTTGGGGTAGTCATATCAGATGACTTAAAGGTGGGCAAGCAATGTGAGAGGGCAGTAAGGAGGGATGGGGGATACTGGGATGCATAGGGAGAGGCATCACCAGTAGAAAACAGGAAGTTGTTATCCCTCTGTATAGACAGCTGGTGAGACCCCATCTGGAGTACTGTGTGCAGTTCTGGAGACCCAGTCTCCACAAGAATATAAACAAGATGGTAGCTGTCCAGAGGAGGGCAACTAAAATGGTGCAGGGTCTGCACCGGAAGACATATGAAGAGAGACTAAAGGAGCTTAATATGTATAGCCTCAAAGAAAGGAGGGAGAGGGGGACATGATAGAAACTTTCAGGTACCTCAAGGGAATCAACAAAGTCCAAGAGGGTAGCATCTTTCAAAAAAAGAGGTGTGCAAGAACAAGGGAGCACAATTTGAAGATAGAGGGGGCGGCTCAGAGGTAATGTAAGGAAGTATTTTTTCACAGAGAGGGTTGTGGATGCATGGAATGGCCTTCCGGAGGAGGTTGTGGAGTCAAAAACAGTGGTTGAATTCAAGCATGCATGGGACAGCCATAAGGCAATTCTAGGGGGTGGGGGTAGAAAGAGTAGGCTACTGGTTAACTAGGATCTGCAGCTTATTCATTAGGTAGGGAAATGGGCAGATTGTGTTGGCCAAGCGGTCCTTATCTGCTGTCAAATTCTATGTTTCTATGCTGTTATGACTTGATTTTGTTCAGAAAACTCCAGGTTGCACTGTTAAAAGTATACAGGCCACAACTTGTATGGAGGCCTCAGGAGCTCTTTGAGAGTTCCACCATTAGCCCTAAGTGATGGAACTCTCAAAGAGCTCCTGAGGCCTCCATGAGTTAAAGGAATAGTTAAACAGGCAAACTTGAAAGATGCTTTTGCATCTCAGGCACAGCCCACTTTTTAAAAAAGGAATCCTAAAAACAAGAATTGATTTCTGGTTTATCGCAGCTCATTTACCAATTTCATTTTGCTCTTCTCAGTTAGTAGAGACCTCTGATCATTGTTTGTTGGCTGTCCAGATTTCATCCCATCCACGAAGCTACATGGTAATGGTATCTGGAGGTTTAATGCAAGTTTATTAAAAAAAAATCCCAATTTTTCCCAGTTATTTTTGGAGGTAATGGCAGATAGGGAATCTATATTTTTTATATGATTCCCCAATAGACTGGTGGGAGGACAATAGGCAATGTCTGATAGATACAAAATCACACATGCCACCACAATGCAAAGCATCATGGGCTGCATATGCAAATCACCACAGAATGTTATGCTGGTCCAACTTTAAGCAGAATTGCATGGTGCCAAAAGGCCTCTCACACAGTTTGCAAAGAGTGCTAACAGAAGACATAGACACGTGTTTCGTCCTACCAGGACTCATCAGTATGCCTCGTCTGTTTGACACCCCAGTGGACTGGACCAGCTACCCCTAAGGCAGTGTGCCTGGGACATATTGTGGTGAACCCATTAAAATAAAAAACTATTTAAAAGACAAAGAACCTCTGTGCGTAACAATGCACAGAGGTTCTTTGTCTTTTAAATAGTTTTTTATTTTAATAGCTTTAGTTTAAATAGTTTTTATTTTTAATGGGCTCACCACAATATATCCCAGGCACACTGTCCTAGGGGTAGCTGGTCCATTCCACTGGGGTGTCAAACAGATGAGGCATACTGATGAGTCCTGGTAGGGATCAAACACGTAGTCTATGTCTTCTGTTAGCACTCTTTGCAAACTGTGTGAGAGGCCTTTTGGCACCATGCAATTCTGCTTAAAGTTGGACCAGCATAACATTCTGTGGTGATTTGCATATGCAGCCCATGATGCTTTGCATTGTGGTGGCATGTGTGATTTTGTATTTTCTTGAAACTTGGCTTCCCAGCCAAATGCCCTTTGGGGTAACCCTTGCCTCAGTGTTTACGCACAGAGGTTCTTTGTCTGATAGATTTCTTTAAGTGTCAGTCTTGACACATAGCATCTTGCAAAAATCAGAATATGTGTCTCTAAAAAAGGAGATATATGCATTATTTTCCCTAGAACAATCTGGCCAAGGGATTTATACAGAAGAAATCTCTAAATTAAAACAAAACATTAACACAGTTACAGTACAACAGACAAAAATCACTAAAAAAGGAGCAGCAATATGAAGACTGTAGGTGAAGAACACACACAAAAAAATGTTAGAACTGCAGGATCATTTACAGTAGGTGCCACGTTAACAGGTTCCACAAATATATTAAACATTTTGGAAGAGTTTATATTTCATAATTTTGGGTCCTTCTTTGAAAATAGTGATAGTATGACATTTATTTTAAGGGCTGCTGATCTCCCAAAACTATTACAGAACCAGGAAAGCAAACTGATTAGAAACTTTACATTAGAGGAATTAGGGGAAGTAACAAAGGGATTAAAAGACAACACTGCCCCAGGTTCTGATGGTCTCCCAGCAGAAGTAAGCAAACTACTTTGGGGAAAGACTCCCCTTACTTTTATTGTAAGTTTATAATGCTTTTCCTTCTGAGGACAGAATTACATGTGCTATGTACGTAGGTTTAATGATTTTTCTATTTAAAAAGGGTGATTGAACAGTGCTCAAAAATTGGAGACCTATAACTCTGCTGAATACAGATTTTAAAATATTTGCAAAATTGTTTTGCAATAGGCTGTTAGGTGTTATGGAAGACTTGGTACATCCAGCTCAATATAGTTCTGTACCTGGACATTCCATACAAGATGCTCTTATTCTTATCCATGAACTGTTTAATCAAGAAACTAGTACCCAAAGAAAGGTTATCTTTTTTAATTTTGACCAAGAAAAAGCTTTCGACAATATAGCACAAGATTTTTTTATGGCTAACTTTATCTGCTTATGACTTTCCAGTGGAATTCACAAATTGGTTACAGATCTGTTATGCCTTAGCCTGTGTAAAACCGTACATTAATGGGTGGCTTTGTAAACCATGTTATATTAGGAGAGGTGTTATGCAGGGTTGTCCACTAAGCCCGATTTTGTTTGTCATGCCAGTAGATCCAGTTTTAAGAATCATAAATAGATCACCTTTGTTAAAAGGAATCCAATGTTTAGGATTAGGGGATTTGAAGACAATTGGCTATACAGATGATTTATGTATTGTAGTTCCTGATACATGTAACGGGAAGCTAGTCTCTGACATTTTGCCACCCCTTTTACAATGTATCGGCTCCAAAATTAACGTGGAGAAAAGTTTTTGTTTAAACCTTTCAGGCTTTTCAGAAAGAGAGAATACCATAGGGGGAATAAGGGTTTTGGATACACCACAACACATTTTGGGTTTTTACTTTGGAACAGAGAAAATGGGTGAATATAATTGGAAGTTAAGCATAAACAAGGGAAAAGAGAGGGTCGGTACATGGGCAAAATGGAAGATGGGGAAAAAGAAAAGAATGTTTGTTTTTTGTTTTGTTTTTGTAGACTCTATTTGTGCTCCTACCTGATGGGGCATCTCTTGGGAATCCTTACTTGACTGCTGGTACTCCTAACCACCCGTCTGAACCGCAACCTCCAACTGTGTAATCGGGTTCAGGATCTCAGCTCTCCTAACCCCCAAGGAGAGGCCCAACATCCCCAGGGTGAAGTCGGGATTAACAGCTGACATTGGAAGTGTGAGTCCAGGCCACTGGAGCGTCCGTTGCCACCCCAGGGTAGGGGTATTTCTTAAGTTTTCGCCCCTCGGCTCGAACGTGCAATGACGTTCTGCTCATTGAATGTGTGCTCCAGTGCATGCCTGATAGATGTCTGCCGGAGCCCAATCCCCTTGCTGTCTGCGGCCATTCCCTGTAGAAAAGAATGTTTTTAATTAAAACTTTTTTAGTGCCCATTTTTCTTTTTATTAGACATATCTTTCCTGTACTGAAAAATGTTGAGACAGCCTTATTATTTTGTTTTTTTCTCCAGTTTTTGGGGAGCAGATTAAACCTGATTAAGAGGAACATTCTTTATTTGGACTACAAAAATGGGGATGTTCAATGATAAACCCAGTAGTTTTCTTTTTTTTAGTTTTCTTCAATATAAATTTAAAACCTATTGCACAAAAGAGAGAGATAGACCATGGATAGTTTGGGTAGCTGGGAAAATAGGTGTAATTCTGATAGAGTGGCAGAATGTTGCTTTTATTCATAAGAATAAGAGACATTATAAATTGTCAATGGATTGGGGTATAGCCTTCAGTTTAGTTCGGAAATGGAACATACTTTTCATGAATGTTGTTAAATAATCAAGGAAGGAATTATACTAGGAAATATTATTAAATAATTTTTTTGAAGAACCCTTTCTGGATTTAAATGAAGTAGGGAAAACTCGCATGGGGAGAAACTCACTGAGAAAAGAATCCTCAAAGAAATGTGGAATATAGTATGGTTAGGGGTGCATGGGCAAATTAACACCAAAGGCAACCACAAACATAAAACTGTGATAGATAGATATTGTTTATGGCAGACCTGCATTATGGAAATTGAAACACCAGACCATCTATATTTCGACTGTCCATTTATAAAAGAATTCTGGGGAATTTGGAAAACCAACTGGAAATCATATCCTTTACAGGTCTGGGATGATAGGAAATTGTACTGTGGTGTTTATCCTAAAGAGTGGTCGAAATATAACTTTAGCACTTTAAACATTATTTCAGCATGCATATTGTATTGGGTGTGGCAAGTCAGATGTCGCTATATTTTTCAACAGCAGTATATAACACCATTACAACTGTATTTTTCGATTTGTAATAATCTTACCTATGTGAGGGATTCTGAATATAAAAAACTGAAACGAGTCATCTGGGAAAGATTTTGGAAATTCTTTAAAATTTAGACAGAATTGCCTTAGTTTCTCTACTGAACACTGCTAGCACTTAAATTATTGTACAGTAGCCATTTCTTTACCACATTTCTTTTTACTTTTTTTGCTTTTTGAACATTTACAGACATCAGGGGCTGCAAGGCTTCTTATGAAATGTTTATGGTAAGGTTAGTACTCCATAATTAGAGATTAGGGGTATTGGTTATAGTAACAAAAGAACAATTTCTGTCTGTCTCACTTTTTGATTGCTTAACTGGGAAAGTTTGCCATCAGGAAATAAATTTACTTTATATGGAAATGTTAATTTATGTTGATTGTATAAAACAAAACATATCAGTTGCTTGTTATATGATTTGTGTGAAGTAACACAATTTTGGATGTATTTTAATCCAGATTTTAATAAAAAAATTCCCCATCTCTTTTTGAGAAGTGCCATGGGATCTTTAACATCCACCTGAACTAGCATCAGAACAGGCAGATGGGACCTCAGTTTAATGTCTCATCCAAAAGATGGTACCACAGGAGTGCAGCACCCCCCTCATGCTGCACTACACTGTCAGTATTAGGATTTAACCCAAGTGCCTGGAGTAGGGATAGAACCCACAGCCTTCTGATCTTCCAGCCTCAAAGGTGAGTGTGCAACCTGCTGAGTCACTGACACTGCCTGAAAGTTAACAATCTAACCCAGCCTACTGGGCAGATTGGACCCTTTACACAATTAATAATAATTAGAGATACACAGCTATCCAATTTGATAAATTGTTCCGATCCAATTTCTGCTTTTTTAACAGTATCCGGCTCAATCGGGTTTTGCTATTTAAACTGGTTGGTTACTGGCTGTTTTAGGCAGTGGCGTTAGGCTGCTGCCAGTTGCTGCCTTGCTGCTGAGAGTGCTGTGAGTGCTGCCCGCTGTTTATTCTTTTTTTCCCTATATGTTTAGCATCGTTATATAATGTCCCATAAAAGTCTTGTTTGGCTGTATTACTGAAACTATTGCAGAAATGATAGCTAATGATGAGCAATCGTTTTCAGTGGTTGATAATGTTGGTGTTAAAAGACTGCTGTCTGTAGTTGAATCCAGGTATATTACACCATCAAGGAGGCAGTTTTCTGATATTATTATTATTCCCACTATGTATACAAGAATTCAGAAAAGATGTTAGCTGAACTGAATGCAATTCCTGCTTTAAGTTTCACCACTGATACGTGGACAGCAGAATATTCCACTGAGTCCTACTTACTCATCACGGCTCAGTGTGTTAATGACAATTACAAAAGGAGAGATGTATTCTGGAGCTGAAACACCTAACACAATGACACACATGTGAAAACCTGTGCAGAGAATTTCTGCAGGTACTTGATAGCTGGGGCTTACAATCAAGTCAGAGGCATCTAGTAGTCTGGGATAATGGCCCTAATATTAGCAAGGCAATGCAAGTAAGCACTGTGCCTAGTGAGGGCTGTTGAGCACACACTTTATAGCTCATCATTCGTGAGGCAATAATGAGGCAAAAATCCTTTGAAGACCTGCTTGCCATTGGGAGATCGATTGTGGGTCATTTCAAACACTCCTCTTTTGCAACAGAAAAATTAACATCACTCCAGAAAAGCCTACAAGTACCTGTGCACAGGTTGATTCAAGATGCCCCTACGTGCTGGAATAGCAACAATTACATGTTACAAAGATTGTGAGAGCAGTGCTGTGTACTGACTGTGTATGACTCAGAGACATAGAACCACACTCTAACTTCAGCACAGTGGGCTAGCAGAAAGTGTTTGTTGCATTTTAAAACCTTTTGAAAATGAGACAAAAAGGCTGAGCCTTAATTCAGCATGTGTTTCAGACATACCAACCTCCATTGTTCTTTACCATGCAACTGACAACATCAAAATCCCAGGTTTGCTTTCAATGAAAAAAGCATTGTTATCTGCTATGGAAACTAGATTTAAACAATACAAGTCCTCCAAAGAGTTAGTTGCAGTCACGTTTCTTGATGCCAAATATAAGCTGCACTTTTTCAGAACTGAAAGTGGAAAAACATTTGCTAGTACAATGGCAAAACAACTTGTTTATGAGCTTCAAGCTGTACAACCAAGAAGTGCTCACACTGATGCAACAGCCACCATTGAGCCAGACACGGAAGTAGATGATCCGTGGGACATATTTACTCAAACAAATGCTGTACCACAGGAAAGTATTATCTAATTATTTTATCATCACTATCCTATTTTCACTCTCAACTGTTCTTTTGTAACTGATCCTAACCACCCCTTTTTTCCTCACAGCACCTGAAAGTATCGATGTAGCATTCAGAAACACAGAAATTGACTTTGCTGTTATAGTCTATTTAGACTCTTACTACCTAATGCCTTTTGCCTACTGCATTTGCTTCCTTTTACAGGCTGATTTTACTGCTATACTGTTGCTCTAACAGTCTCTCAAACACATTCTGATTTTGTTTAAATGTGCCAACTTTTTCTGTGTGCTACCTTTTGCCTACTGTTAATAACCAGACCCCCCAAGCAGTTTAGTTAATGTTGCTTAAAGTTGTGCAGGAGTACTGTATAGAATGAAAAAAGAATTTGGTTCAAATAAAAAAGGATCCTTTTTCATGTTGGCCAATCCTTTTTTGTGAGTAAAAATTCTTTTTTCGTTTGCCACCATCTTGCTTTCTGTTTTTTTCTGAAAAAAAAATTCAAAACCCACAAAAATGACATCCTGTATAGACAGCAAGACATGTATCTTACTCATTGGGACTCCCTTAGTTAGATTCTGTAGTCAACGGATGGCAAACTGACCCTGAAATATGTGGGTGTTTTTTACATTTTAAATGGGAGTGGTGACATGTGCAGGGGAGTTACAGCTCTTTTAACTATTTTAGCTCATTTGAGATAGTTTTTTTTTGCAATTTGTTTTATTTTTAGATCTAGTTTAAGATTAGTACACAGGCATTTTGTATATTGTGTATATTGGTGTGATTTTAAGAGTCCACAATGAAAAGTTTTGGGAATTAGGCTCTGGTGGATTCAGATGGGGGAGTGTGAATAGAGCCTGCTGCTGGTGGCCACATACATTGGTGTAGCAGTCAAGCTTACAGCTGAGACAGCTCTGGGAGTTTGGCTGTATAGTGCTCAATGCCTCTTTGGGTGTCTTGTTCAATGTTCACCACATTTGTATATGTGGTAATCTTGTATAATTTGAAATCTGAAATATTGCAAATACAGCAGATCTCTACCTTTTTGGGGGGCAGGGGTTGCGGTTCTAGATCTGGTGCTGAGAGACTGTAACATCAGTGGACACTGGGAACACCATTATCCCTGCTGTTTTTTGTATTATTTGCTGTATTTTATTGTCTATTTTCATTTATTTTTGGTGTTATTAGTTCTACTTATTGAGTTTGGATGGGAAGGTGTGGGCTGAAGAAGTGAAGGGTTCTCTTTTCTGGCATTATTTTATTCAACTTTTTCTTTTAATGAGGCAAATAAGGATATATAATATATAACAAAACATATAACATGAAAACATTTTAAACTTTAAAAACTCTAAAAGAATGCTGGCCCGTCAGCGCAGTGGTTGGATTTCCACTTGTGATGCCGGCAACTCGGGTTCAGGAATGGACTCAGGTTGCTGGAGGGCCAGCCGGGGAGAAGGAAGGCACGTCCACAGACAGCTCACCTTCTCTGGGGGGAGGGGTGGGGATGCAAACTGGGCACCTGCTGTCCCCTGACAGAGGCTGGGAGCACAGCAGGACCTCAGGCTTCTAATTGATGGGGGACAGACATTGGTGTCTGCCTTGACATCAGTGGCACATCACTCTCCAAGGAGAAACCCAGAAAATAGCTCCTTGACTAAGCCGGATGATGGTCTCCGGTCCCCCGCTGCCTTCAGCCCTCACGACTGACCCACCTCAGCAACACCCGGAGCCGATTGACTTATGTGCTGGACAGCCTTCCCTCTTGGAGGGGGGGGACCCACCTGGTGAATGGATATACTGGGCTACCTCAGGGGGTCACAATGTGAGGTAAGGGTTGGCGTCGGGGGAGACAGGCAGATGGAAGAACCAAGGAGGCTCAAAGGAGAGGCTGGCTGGGGGGGGAGCAGAGGACCAAAAAAAAATGTGTTGTATATTACAAGCCAGTTCCTGAGTAAATGCATAGCCAGTAATTAACTCATCCAAGCCTCAAATATCCCCAGAGCCCCACAAACAAACTGCAACCACTCCCCAGTGTCATTCATCTTGTGGTAGCAGACATGCTATTTAAAACTGCTCTGTCTGCCAAACAATCTCCCTCTTTTCCTCCCACCTGCAGCTACTAACCCAGGGCCTCTCCCAGTGTGGATCACAGCTCAGAAATAAAAATATTAATAAATTTGCCAACTTTGAGCACCATGGACCTTCAAAATGGCACCAAACCCTCTCTGCCACCAACAGCTCCAGCAAGCATTGTGCCTCAATTTCCTGGCTGCACCAGTGACTGCTCCAAACTGACTGCAGCCCCGCTGTGTGCTATGTAGGTCCGATGAACATTTTACCACTACCGGAGTTGCCACCTACTGCTGCTCCACACCCCGCCATAGGGGAAAAGAAAATCAAATTGCATTAAAACATACATGATCCCTTTGCCATGCAGCCTGCAGCCACAACCAACTTCAGCTCCCCCACAGACTGGGCTGCTCCCAAACACAGCTACTGCAGTACCAGACCTCCGCTCAGGGCCATAGCTCAATCCTGCTCCCTCCTGACCCTTATGCAGCTGCTCCTCTGCAACTTACCCTGCCTCCCTCCAAGCAACACAGGACCATGGCTCCTCCATATCATCATGTGCTCCTGACTGATTGCACCTAGGGAAAACTGCAAGTCAGCAACACGTAGCTTGGTCCTCCTTGTGACTGCGGCTTCTATGTATTTACTGCTGCCTGCCAAAGCAATGCCTTTCTCTGCTGCTCCTGGACCTCAACTCCTGCCGCAGCTCTCATCTTGCCCCAAAGGCCGCAATGGAGCCTCTGCTCCAACCTCAGCCACACTCTATAGTAAGGGCTATTCTGGCCATAAACAAATGGGGGCAGAGGAAAAACCAAAAATAAATAATACATAGTGCAATTCAACAAAAAGAAGCCCTGGAGACAAGAAAGACAGACATGAGCCAGCACTAATGAAATAATACAACAGAGCAGAGAAACAAAAATTTTAAACACAAAAAGAAAAAAGGAAAGCATCCCAGGAACTCCAAGCGGGGGCAACAAATAAATACAGGGGGCACAGTAATTAATAAAAGAAGGCAGTGCATATAAATAAATGGAAAGACAGCCCTGGGAGACAACAGAAAAATAAACAAAAAAAAAACACAATAAACCACATGGAAAGCATTCAGATAACTACAGTGTATTCCCCATCAAGTGCCACTCACCAAAACAAAAAGCGTGCCATTTTTTCCTGCCTTGTTGAGGGAGATAACTGCAGGAATTGTCATTTTAGCAACTGTAGCTCCACAGCAGCCTCATGGCAAGAAGCATCCATCTTGTATGCAACAAAACAACAGCACAGGAAGTGACCCTTAACCCCCCTGCTGGCACCATCTTGCTACAGCCAAAATACAGGAATTGCATGTCATGTTTCGGCAGCCATCTTGTGAAGGGCAACAAAATGCCAAAATTACCTCACTCCATAGAAGTCAATGGCAATCATACTGAAATGAATGGACACTGCAACAAATAGCTGATTTTTGCAACAAAACCTTTGTTTAAATAACAGACAACATAGAACTGAGTGAGAATTGTTTATTAAGATGTCATTTGATGACCTTTGCTACAAATAATTGTACTTTTGTCTACAAAAATATTTGCTGCTCGACACTTCATCTACTCCACGATGTCCCGTCTCCTGCATGACAGCAACTCCTTCTCATCCTTCCAACCTTTGTTCAGTGAAGTGCAGCTCATCTCCAACCACAGTGTCCAAAGATGATGCAGATATGGGCGCTGAATTGTCCAGAGAACCATCTTCATCCACCTGAAGGGTGTGGGACTACAAAACAGAAAACATTCTCCATGACATCTAGTCTAATATTTCAGCTCAAGAAGCATCAACTATGTGAGCCATTCAAGATGACCTGGCCTACATTAAAGTTATTTCACCACAGTCCATGGTCCATACCAGCCTACAGCCAGTACCCTTCTCATCCTTGCCTCACAAAGATGCTGTCAACTGGATCGAACAATTCCAGGCCTGGATTTCCTTACATGGTTGGACTGATCCTTTGCATATTTCCAATGCCTTGTGCTTGTTTCTGAGAGGGATTGCCATTTCCTGGTTCAACGCACTTCCAGAACAAGTCAAACAAGATACTGCCACCCTGTATGCAACCTTCAAAACACCATTTTCTCCAAGCACATCCGCCATAGTTATTGAAGCAACAGCTGTGGGAATTCGCCAGCAACCCACTGAGTCTCTAGTAGCATTCATAGTGGATATTGAGTCTCACTGCAAATGTCTGCACAAACCTGAGAAGGAGCAAATCACAACCTTTGTCTGAGGACTACTCTGTCTTTATGTAATACAACAGAAACCAACAACCTGGATGGACACAATCTGAGCTGCATAACTTGCACAAGAGTCCATATTAATGTCCCAGTCCACCAGTGTACAAGCACCTCAGTTGTCACAGTTAGCCACATTCGCAACATGTGTCCAGCAGCAATCAATGATAGAGACACTCACCACAACTGTCAATAGTCTGCACCTCAGTTCAACTACGTGTTCTGCTACCTCTGTCAATGCTCTTCGACCATTTCGTCAGCAACCTGATCCACCTCCGCCTTCACGAGAGCCTGTGACCTGCCAGTAGTGTGGATTCAGAGGACACAATGCCACAGTCTGTCAAAAGCTATAGTATTAAAACAGAAATCAAAGGAGCCAGAGACACCTACAGCAGCACAATCAACAGGATAATTCCAACTACTCCCAGGATCAGAGGAACACAGCAACTGACTACCCCTCTGACTCTGGCAAGTCAAACAAACTGCACCCTCTAACTGCTAACTCAGGCACCCTCTCACTTCCATGGGCAAAGGTACCTGTCATCAGATCACCTCTCTTAGCAAACTTTGTGTCTATAACCATCTGAGATTGATCCACGCACAGCTTGGTTGACACTGGAGCAGAAATCTCAGTTATCAACAACAATATTCTGAACAACCAAGCTATTCATCATGTACCTAATGTCTTTCCAGCTGATCTAAAGTTCATTATCACAGCAAATACAGCTACAGTACCTATTACAGGTGTGGTACATCTCAAACTACACTTTAGCTCATAACAAGCTACTGTCAAGATCTACCTAGTGCCTGATCTACAACCTGCAGTAATTCTTGACATGGACTTCCTCAGAGCTTACAAAGCCATCTTAGATTTTGACTCAATCAAACTGTCACTAGATCCTCAGAGGTAACTCACAGCTATAGACTCAGTCACTGTGCCGCATAAGTCAGAGATAGTTTTGATGGCCACGATTCGAGGTGAACCACTTCTGCAAGGTGTTGTTGGCATTGTCATGGGATCCCCCACACTGCATTCATTGGGTCTCCTTCCAGGAAACACCTTATCGGCAGTGCATGGTGGTGCAGTCTTCCAAAAATGCTGCAACTTCACAGATGAGCCAGTGGTCATCTCAAAGGGTGCCAACATCGGAAAGTTTGTCTGCTTGTCTACAGAGGCCGAGCTCCATCTCATGTAAGAACCTCAGCCTGGTTCCACCAACTCTAGTCCTGTCAATACTATCACAACCACTCCAGCCTCAACAGAGTTACCCCTCAGTCAGCGACTATCCTCTTCAAAACTTCCAGCATCTCCAACAGAGAAACAGCCATTTTTGAAATTCCTGGAGAATTACCCGGATGTCTTTGTAGGTTCAGATAACAAACTCAGATGCTGTGATAGCTTGCAACACACCATCAAGGTGCAGCCCAGCCAGAAACCAATCCATCAGTGAGCCTACAAAGTGGGACACAAACAGAAACAAGTCATTGAGGACATAATCAAAGACATGCTGGAACAAGACATTGTTGAAGAGTCTACAAGTTCCTGGGGTGCACCTTGCCTGCTGGTGGTAAAGAAAGACAAAGGATATTGCTTTGTGGTGGACTACAGAAAACTCAATGCCTACATGGTGCAGGATGCTTATCCCTTACCTACAACTGAAGATGCCTTAGAGAGTCTTGGTGCAGCCAGTCCTGCTTACTTCACCACTCTAGACCTTCAGAGTGGGTTCTACCAAGTTTCCCTTGATACAGCTTCTTGTCCATACACAGCATGGTGCTCTTACTTGTGACTTTTTGAATTTAAACATCTGCCTAGGGGACTTCGGAATAGTCCAGCCACATTTCAACATGTTATGGAGGCTGTACTACTTGGGTTGTCTTGGAAATGCCTAGTCTACCTGGATGTTATTGTCTTCAGCAGAACTTTGCCAGAGCACCTCCAACATCTCAAAGAAGTGTTTGAACATCTCAAACAAGCCAATCTTAAGCTTCACCCATGAAGTGTTGTTTTGCACAGCACCAAATTCATTACCTGGGACATGTTGTTCTCAAGGCATCTCTCCAGACCCAGGCAAGCGCTCAGCAGTCAAAGACTATCCAGAACCTAGCAATTGCAAAGATCTTCAAGCTTTCCTTGACTTGTCTGGCTACTACTAAAAGTTCATTTGCAACTATGCCAAGATTGCAGTTCCATTGTACGTCCTCACCAAAAAGGTACACGACTAAACATGGACTTCCGAATGCAAAGAGGCCTTTGAAATCATTATTGGCCTACCCAAGGTTTGACCAACCTTTCAAGCTCTACTCAGATGCTAGTTCCTTTGCAGTGGGCACTGTGCTATGTCAGATTCAAGATGGAACAGAATGTGTTGTTTCCTATGCCAGGCGCTATTTTTTCTCAGCCAAGCAGAACTATGGCATCACAGAAAAAGGATGTCTGGCCATGGTATTTGCTGTAAAGAAATTTGACTGTTATCTTTGCTACGCCTTCTTTACAGCTATTGTTGATTACTCTGCCCTCAGATGGCTAGTAGGCAAGTTCACCCAATGGCCTGCCATGCTGCAATCCTACAACTTTGAAATTCAGAACAAACCAGGTTGAGTTTGTCACAACCCTACTCAGCAGGTCAGGCCCTCTGCTCCCACAGTGCCAACCTCTAAGCGCAGAATTGTGAACAGGAACAGAACAGGGTAACCCTCCTGTCTGTTTTGTGGGTTCGAATCAATCTTTGGTCTCAAGTTCTGGAGGGATTCAAACTGTGAACCTCTTGCTAGCATACCCAATGTACAGGCTTAGATAATTCTGCTCTTCAGGGAAATGCCAGATATATTTTACCTATGGGCATCTAACCAGGTGTACAAAAATGAACCCTTAAAAACTATTATAAAGACCTCAGATAAACTTTTACCTTTTCTCAGTTTTGGTAAACCAGTAAACTTTTGCACAGTGTCAACTTTAACCATATATGCTTCACTTGTCAAAGAAAGCATTTCAAAGGCACACCAAGTAGTCTCTTAAAATAAGAGGTTTTACTTAAAATAGATAAAAAATATGTAAAATGTAAATACAGAACAATATATCATAAAACATACAATCTTTTAAAAGAATATGATTTAAAAGTGCAAATTCCTACCACAGTACACTTAGATTTGTCTCTCTAATGTATACCTTCTAACAGTGCATGAAATAGATGGGAGAAAAGGCTGTCAAGGGGGTGCCGATAAAGGACGGACTCTGTCTCCACCCCCCTGGGGACCAGGAGGATTGCAGGAAAAGGCCAACTGGCAAAGTGCAGACCAGGAGGAAACAGAATCCCCATGGGAACACGAGCAGGGGAAATGGAACTATAGGGAAAGGGTGGAAGGTAGTCCTGCTAAATGCCAGGAGCTTGGGCAATAAAATGCCTGAGCTCCAGGCGATGTTAACTGAGGGAGCAGTGGATGTGGCAGCGGTCACTGAGACTTAGGCCACTGCAAGACATGACTGGGACCTGAACCTGGAGGGTTACACTATGTTCAGGAAGGACAGGGAGGGAAGGGAGGAGGTGGCTATAATAGTCAAAAACTGCATTGGCATAGGGGAGTAGAGGAGGCGGAGGGAACGTGGAGGTATTTGGGTCACCTTGATAACAGGGGGACAAGAGAGTAAAAATAGGAGTGGTGTATAGACCCCTGCCCTGGCGGAGGAGCTGGAGGACAGTCTGGTGGCAGATGTTAGAGACACTCACAGACTGGGCAGAGGAAAGGTGGTGGTGTTAGGGACTTAAACATGCCAGGAACAGACTGGGAGACTCATGACATCCTCTGTGACCAGGGACAGAGGTTGTTGGATGTCTTTCAAGACGTGTTCCTAACTCAGCAGGTGAGGGAACTGACCAGGGAGGCACGGGTACTGGATGTGGTCCTGGCAGACAGTGACCAGATTGGGGGCCTGGTGAAGGACCCATTGGCGGGAGTGACCATGCCACGGTCTGGTTCTGCCTGGAACTAGGAGGGTAGAAGGCTGCACAAAGACGGAGTAACCGACTTCAGGGGCGGATTTTAAGGAAATGGAAGGATCCTTAGGAGCATTTGGATGGGATTGGGTCAGACATGGACGCTGATAGTAGGTGGGAAATCATCAGGAGAGGGGTGCAGGATGCTACCAGCACCTGTGCAAAAGAGTAGGCAAAATGCGGTGAGGCCCAAAAACCCTGTTGGTGGACCAGGAGGTCCAGGAGGTGGTGCGGGGAAAAGAAGCAGCCTATAAGAAATTCAAGTGCTCAAGGAGTGAAAGGGATCGAGGGTGCGAGCTGATGGCTAGAAGGGCCACTAGAGTGGTGAGGCGGCTAAGGCAAGGAAGGAGCAGAACCTGGCCAGGAAGTGGGAGAGGGAAAAGGGGTTCTTTAGATACATTGGGGAAAGGCGAAGGGTGAAGGGCAGATTAGCAGGATTAAATCAGGGAGAGATGGGCACAAGACCCAGGAGCAGGCTGAGGTACTAAATGAGTACTTCACCTCAGTTTTCACCAGGGAAAATGGGGATGCTGCATCATACATGGGATGAGACAGAGATAATGAGGAGGGGGGACCCTTACCGATCGGCAGGTCTGGGGAGAGGGGGGGGCATCACTGGCAGGCGGGAGGAGGGCTAAGCAGGGAGAAGAGGTACCAGAAGTGGAAATCACAGCAGAGAGAGTGAGGGAAGCCCTCAGCTCCCTTAAGATGGAGAAAGCACCGGGGCCGGATAAATTACATCCTAGAGTGCTGAAGGAACTTGCAGATGTCCTGGCGAAACCCCTGGCAGAGCTTTTCACTATCTCTCTGAGGACAGGGTGGGTGCCCCAAGACTGGAAGGTGGCGCATGTAGTGCCTATCCACAAGGGGGGATCAAGGGAGCTGGCAGGGAACTACAGGCCTGTCAGCCTGACATCGATGGTGGGCAAGGTGATGGAGGGCATTGTCAAGGAGGAGGCTAGGGGGACCTGGATAAGTCAGGGTGCCTGGATGATAGACAGCATGGATTCATCCCAGGAAATCGTGTCAGACAAACCTGGTGGAGTTCTATGACTGGGTGACAAGTGCCTTGGACCTGGGTAGACCAGTGGATGTCCCTTTCTAGACTTCAGCAAGGCATTTGACTCTGTTCCTCACGTGGGCCTGTTGGATAAGCTAGGAGAAATGGGGGTGGAAACCAGATGATCAGATGGATAGGCAATTGGCTCCAGGACCGACCCAGAGGGTCGTAGTTGGTGGGATAGTCTCATCCCCAAGGAGGGGTCATTAGTGGGTCCACAGGGATCAGTCCTTGGGCCCTTCTGTTCCAATGCCTACGTGTCTGACATAAGGACAGGAATCAGGAGTGAGATGAGTCTCTTTTGCAGATGACTCGAAACTGGGGGCAGTGGTGGATGGGGAGGAGGGAGGTGGCCCTGCAGGGGACCTGGAGGCTCTGGAAAGATGGTCTAGAAAGTGGAAGCTGAGGTTCAATGCAGGGAAATGCAAGGTACTCCACAGGGGCAGAAACCCAGGCCAAGTGTACACCCTGGGGAATACTACAAGTCTCAATGGCTGAGAGGGACCTGGGGGGTGGTGGTGGATGTCAAGATGAACAACTCTGAGACTTGTAGGAGGGCAGCAGCCAAGGCCAACAGGATGCTGGGATGCATCACTGGGGGATCACCTCCAGAAGGAGGGAAGTGATACTCCCTCTGTATAACTGCTTGGTGAGGCCGCACCTGGAGTACTGCGTGCAGTTTTGGAGGCCACACTTAAAGAGGGACATTAACCTCCTGGAGAGGGTCCAGAGGAGGGCAACCAAAATGATTTGGGGCTTGGGGGACAGGACCTATGAGGAGAGGCTCGAAGAGCTAAATATGTACACATTGGAAGAGAGAAGGGACCGGGGGGACATGATAGAGGTCTTCAGGTACATGAAGAGGGTAAATAGGGAGGAACAGTCAGGGTGCTTGAAGGAAGGAGGAAGGGCGCACTAGAGGCATGCATGGAAGCTGGAGGCGGAAGATTCTAGGGAGAAAGGAGGAGGTGCTACTTCACTGAGAGGGTGGTGGAGCCATGGAATGCACTACCTAGGGGGCTGGTGGAGGCAGAGACAGTGGAGGGGTTCAAGAGGGGGTGGGACAGGTACAGGGGAAGGGTTCAGGAAGCAAAATCCAATGCAGCAAGAATATCCGGAACTGGGAAGGGAGAAGCCAGAGAAGGCGAGGGGGACAGCAAGGTCAGCACCCAGGGTGGGGGCTGACCAAACGAGCAGACATGAAAGACCGCTAGGCCTATTCTGCTGGCATTTTAGTATGTTAGATGTTGTTTTCAAGAAAGTCCAAACAAGAATGTCTCTAAAGGTCAGTCACAGCATAATTAAAAACATTTTCTTGAACCTGCCTTCTCCATGATGTTACCCAGCTCCTCCTCTGTTTGTTAAAAATTATACAATCAGGATGTAATATACTTCAGAAGGTAATTTAAATAGGTGACATCAGCAACAACTCATTTCCCCACATGGCTTCCCAATCAAGTCTGTGATTTTCCAGTATCTTCTTTCATCCAGGAGCAGTTTCCTGCTTTCACAAAGACATCAAAGAGCTTTTTATAACTAACTGTCAGATCTCACTGAGATATAATATGCTTTGTGACACCAGATGAAATTAACTGGGCTTCCTCTGAAAATAGTGTAAAATCGATATGTTAGTTTCCTTTGGCTTCAAAGAAAACAGCTCAACAACAAGACCATAAAATGTGAGTCTTTGTAAGCTAATCACCTTACAAAGATCTGCTGTTTAACATATCCTGTCTTTTGAAGTGAAACCTGGGGGGTCATACAGGAGTACAGCATTTCTCATGACAGACAATCACACTATATTTTTATTTTACAAAAATCATAGAGTAATCATAACCAGCTGTCCAAGTGTCACAGAGTTCACAAAAATGCTAGTGGTGTAAGCCGGAGATGATATCCCTCCACATCATTCTCAACAGATGAAGAATCCTGCTTACAAGCTCTTTCCTTCCATGCCATGAATGTGCTTCCTGTGGACACTCCTACAGCACCTCAAGTTGCCTTGCTGCTACCAACTGCTTCTACAGAAAGACACACAAATCCAATCCTTACTTACTTAATGCAGCTGAAGAACTTCTCACCTCCTCTACTTCTGACCTCTCCCTGGCAATGGTCAAAACACAACAAAGAACTGATCCTCAATTCACAGACATAATCACATACTTAAGAGTCTGGAACCTTACCACAACAAAAGAAACATCGCCAGGATGTATTTTTCTTTGCATCGCAGCACTTCCTCAATGACGCAGTGCTGTTCCACACTTGGACCAAGGAAGGTAAGGGCCATCACACGGACAGAACTCAGGTACAGCTAGTTGTGCCAGCCTCTCTCATCAATCAAGTTCTTCTCTCCACTCATACCTCTCCACTTTCTGGAGGTCATATGGGAATCCACAGAACTCTCAAAAAGACAAGGCTTCACTTCTTCTGGCCTCAGATTAACAAGGACATTGTCCGATTTGTCAAATCCTGCCAGCCCTGCTCTCAAAGAAAACCTCCTGCCAAACCAACAAAGGTACACGTCATTCCAATGCCTGTAGCCATGGAACCATTCCAAAGAGTCAGCAGAGACATTCTTGGGCCTTTACTTACATGCCGTGACTATGGCAGCAAATTGTTTTTGTGGACTACCCAAGTATTTGGAACTAATCCCCCTTAAAGACATCAAAGCTACCACAGTGGCAAGTGCCTTCTTCAACACAGTCATTTGTTGTTATGGTACCCCATCATACCTGCATTCAGACAGAGGCACTAACTACCTTTCAACCATTGTCTGAGAAACATGCAAACTTCTTGACATAAAAAAGACACACACAACAAGTTACCATCCACATTGCAACGGACAGAGTGAAAGAATAATGTCTACCATTCTCAGCACACTCTCCAAGTACCTGGATGAGACTCACAACACTGGGAATAGTTTTGTTCCATTTGTGCAATTTACTTACAACACAAGCCCTTGTGTCGACAGTACAAAGTACACACCATTTTTCTTAGTCCATGGACATCACCCAAGAACTCCACTGGACAGAGATCGCTCACTGCTAGAAGTTCCAAAATCAGCTTCTTCCTTCATCATTCCAATGTTGGAACAGTTTGAACTTGCCAGATATGTTGCAATCACCACACTGGACCAGAGATAATCTGCAATGCAGAAAATGTCAGCAGCCAAGTCGCAGGAGCCTTCATTCTCCGTTGGAAACATTGTGGACTTGTACTGACCTGTCCTAGTTCTGGGCACCACCAAGAAACTGCTTTGCCCCTAGACTGGTCCCTTCTACACTGTAGAAAGCTTCCTCCTGTGCACGTTTGTCTGCACTGCAAGTCTGATGGGAAGCTGGTACACAACAAAGTCCACATCAATCACTTGAAACATGGGTACCTGAGTAACACCACCCCAGATGATCCCAGTCCACCTGACAATGAAGCTGTACTTGAGCTTGCCATTCTCTCTGAAGCTGAAATCCCTTCAGACAACTTGCAGACAGTTTCTACAGATCTTCCCACTCCTGACACTCTCCAGCCGGATTCTGTTTTGCCTGATTTGCCAGATGACCTTCCTGGAACTTCTTCTTCTCAGCCTTCTTCTTCTTCTCAGGACTGTCTCATACATACACCAGTGTACCAGATCAAGAAGACCTTAAGGAAGAAGTTCACCAATGGATCCTGGATGTACAGAGTCAAGTGGTGTAGATTTGACAGTGCGCAGAACTTCTGGGTCACTTTTAACAACCTGACCACGTCCTGTCAAGAATTGGTGCAAGCAACTCATGCCTCCATTCCCACTGACCGGAAATGTCGACAGAGGTCTTGAACTTTTGTGAACTGGACTCAGCGTATTTCGGGACTAAATATTCTACTGCTGTGGTATTCTCTTGGTTAATTGTTTTGCAGTAAATGTCTTCTGTACCTTTTTCATTGCACCTGTTGCTAAGGCACTGCATACCTGCATTAACACCTTTTTTCTTTCAGGACTGCCCTTTCAAATAGTTCCATATGTTTTTGATTGTTCTGCAACTGTTATTAAGGTGTTATCCTGCATTTTGGGTGTCCTCCTGCTGCTCTCCTATGCTCTCTTCCCTTTCCCTTCCCCTGCACTTTAACACTTGTTGCATGACCAAGTTTCAAGTTGATATGGTGTTGCCCCTTTCCCTGGCACTACTCTGACTAGTCACCAGTGTAGTCCAGATCCCCCCCTTGCAGTGGAGTTCTGTTTTGTTTAAATGTAATACCCTGAAATGCTTAAAAATGTGTTTTGCTTTAAAAATTTCTTACAAACTGTTATAATAGTTATTGCTTGTTCGAGTTGTGCTCACATTCACTGTCCTGGAGGTGATGTGAAACACACATTAAGCATGCAGCTTAATGTTAACTGCCACCCCTTTAAGAGCACTTAGAACTTGCATGTATCCATTTGTTGCACTGCCTGGCAGTGCCATGTATGTCTATCAGTCAGAGAAATTATTTAGTGTAGGGTTAGACCTCAGGAAGAGAATGTGTCTGCTGTACAGAATAAACTTTATTCACTTTATGTTATGCATCCATCAGTTTGTTCACATGATCCAGCAAGGGGTCCTCACCACCAGCAACAGATGGGTCTGGCAGACTAGAAAGACGGTAAGGGTCTTTTAACGGCAGACCAAACCAAAATGCCACACTGTGCTCACCAGCAAATTGATTAAAGATGGTAACAATTACGTTGTTTGTGCTGTTTATGTACATGGGTTACTTAAGCAATAAGGCACAATAGAGTTTGGATTATTGGGGGCTTTACCCATGCCTTTTGTGGTGTGTCACGAGGTGCAGTCGAGTGACTTAATCACACAAGAAGTGGGTAAATACCCCAATAACCCACACCCTGGAGTGCCTTATAATGATTATACAATGGACCCATGTGTAAAATAAATTTTAAATGTGTTTAATTATGTTTTTTATAAATGCAATTTCTGAACTGTAGGTTATTGCAGGATATACCCATGGTCATGTGATGTGTGTTGACCAATGCGGTTACAGGATTTTCATTATGGTTATTTGATCACTTCAAGTTGCCGCACTAATTGGAGGTCTTGATTACTTATGCCCGGATATTCAAAGGGGTTGCGCATGGCGCAGCCTAGTTGCAGTGGTGAAATCCCCGCATTGTGCCCCGGTGGGATATTGAAAGGGCTGCCAGGAGCAGTGCAAATTCCAATGCACTGGGGCGCAATGTAATTGTATGTGGCACAGATGCAGGGGACATATTAGGGACTGTCTAGTACAGTATGCCCTGCAAGCCCATACTGTACCTGTCATTTGGCAGGTGGCCGGGCGGTATATGGGTGGTTGTAGCTGCCTGCTGATGATGGGGGGGTGCGGGGTCCTGTGTGGGTGGGAGGGGTGTCAATGGATCACCAGGGAATTACATTGGGGCACTTTACCGTGATCAGGGCATTGGGAGGAGGGGTCCACTAGACTACTAGGGAATGTTTCATCTACATTTACCGCGATCAGGGCATTGGGAGGGAAGGGGGTCCACTGGACTACGGGGAATGTTTCATCTACATTTACCATGATCGGGGAATCAGGAGGGGGGGTTCACTGGACTATCAGGGAATGAAGTATTAGTCATTTATTGTGATTGCGGCTATGGGGAGGGGGATGCCCCGGGACCCCCACTGTGCACACATCATGCTCTGCAGGGTGCCAGTCGCAAGTCACCAGGCTGCCTTGTGCAACGCATGTAAATGGGGCTATACTGACATGCAAATGGCCCCATTTGTGCCTTGCATATATTATGGCCTCATTTGCATGCCCTCTGCTGAATATCGCGGGTGATGCACCTAGCGCAACTGCATTTGCACTGGTGCATCCCTGTGCTCCCTATCTGTTGCTTGCACCAGTGCAGCACCACTGCACCATGCGCAGTCCATGCCATATTCAACGGTGCTGCGCCATCACTCATCACTGTTGAATATCACCTGGTCCTGGCCCTGGCGCATCCCAGTTGCGCTGCACCCAGGCTTGTGTCACTGCCAGGCACAGTCTGAATATCCGGGCCCTGATTTTTAAGCATGTTCTTGCCTTGTGTTTAGAACCAGTGGTTTGTGAGAAGGCACTTTATCCACGAGGTAATTCAAGCTCATGTGTGGTATTTCTTGAATGAATAATTGATCCCTATTAGATCTCTAGTTATATATAGTGTGGGGCAAGAGCATCTGGGCCCATAGAGCAGTGCAAGCCATTTAGAGGGTCCAGCTAGTTTGCTGCGGCTTCCCTAAGGAAAAGGAGACTTTCCATCTGAAGTCCGGAGCCAGCGAAGAAAGTGATAAATCACAACAAAACAATGTAGTTATAGTATGGGAAAGCTTCTTGCTCTGCACTGACAATCTGCTCTTACTCGTATTATTTAAAGAGTGTGTGCAGAAGGAATACATTTTGGCAATTCATGTCTTTTGCTATATAAAGCTTACAGCAATTTTTTAGCAAGTTTAAACTGAGAGCGGGGAAGCTGAAACAGCTGCTGAATTTGACAGTTCATAGACTGTTATCTTTCATTTCATACTGTAATAGATATTAATTTTGGCAAGCAGTGAAGGTACTGAGTTATGTGACTTAAGCAAGCTGTCTACATGTGTAGTGGACTATAACTGCCAAGTATATCATTTTTTTTCTGCATCTTGTTTTGCCTTTGCCCAGTAATTCAAACCATAGTAATAACTTCTAGGTAATTGAAACTAAGATACTGGTCTGTGAATAATGGCAAATAGCAAATAAGGATATTTTTATTCTTTATTCGGAGAATACCTTTGAGCAAAAGCTCTTTATATAGGATCCACATCAACAATCAAGACAAGAACATGAACAAAGGAATGAAAACAATAGGTTGGTAATACAACGATTAGAATGACACTATTACACTGCTACAAATTTACATAAGAGCAAGAGTCATTACATACAGTGAAAATGTACGATGGCTTAAGGGCATTGTAAAAAGTATGTCCATTAACTAAGTGCAATTACAGAGAGTGAGAATATTGGGTAATGACAGACAGAGCAGTGGTGGTAGCGATAGATGATCTGGTGCAGGGGAGAATGTAAGTCATCCCAGGGGCCTCGTCAGGTTGCTTAACTGCATGGGAGAGTAGACAAAAGCCACAGGGGCTGTGCCAAGGAGACCTGGGGCAAGTTGGCACAAGCAGTTAGTGGGTGCAGTCACATGCAGAGTCAGAGACAAGTCAGAGTTTAAGCTTCTGTTTGAAGGCTCCTAAGGTAGCAGCAGGTGAGATGTCAATAGCAAGCGAATTGAACCCAAGCGGGGCTCGGTAAGCAAATGACCTTTAACCCTGGGAGGTAAGGCATTGAGGGATCTTGAAATACTGGCAGACTGAGCCTCTGGTTCAACATGAGTTGGTACTATGATTACAGTATCTCAAAAAGTAAGGAAATTCTTTGCAAAAAGCTCCATTAATGCAGCATATAGACTTCATGCTAAAACAGCAAAAGTAGGGAAATGTGTCTTTAGGGTTTCCAACCCTAAAACTGCTCTGCCACCCTTAAAATAAATCAGAGGTGCAGTCTTCCTTGGGGTTATCAACCCTAAAGCTCACCCCATTAGGTGTGTATGTTTCTGGAATATATAGAATAGGTTGAGCTTTAGGATTGACAACCGCAAGGAAGGCTGCACCTCTGATTTGTTTTAGGGGTCTCAAAGCGGTTTTAGGGTGGATCCCTAAAGCCACATTTCCCTACTTTTATCACTTTACTATGAACCCTAAATGTTGCATTAACTGAATTTTTTGCAAAGAATTGATAATACAGTATGAGCCACTTGTACCGGACTAGTTTGGCAAATACATTGCTGTCTGGTAGAAGCAGCGTCCAGTTCATTGTTAGGACCGAAATAAAAAAAAAAGTGCATCGTACATTGAACATGAATTACTGTACAAGACAAATGAAACAGACATATAACAGTGACTACAGAGATGACAACAGCTCTTTCAGTGATTATTTGTGTCACCCTGTGATCAGATGTTGATTAAACATGGTCAAACTTTATTTAAATTTTCTTTTTAAAAAGTGGCTACTGTACCAGCCTCAGAACCTTCACAGCAATCATTGCTGATCTCCTTCACGGGTACTGCAGGGCTCAGTATGATTGATGAAGTCCGTGATGGCAGTCTGCTTTTTTTCATGGTGGTGTTGTGTGCCTAAGCCTTTTCCATTTGCGCTAGCAGTCCCCAGTTCAGTCTAACATCTGTGCTTTGCTCAGCTGCTCACTGCAGCATTAGCAAAGCATTTCTTACATCCGATGGAGTGACATGAGCCTCCTCCTCCTCCTCCTCTTGTGAAGCCTCTTCCTCCATGGCATCATCTGCATCCAGTTCCTGGTTCCCAGCCAATCCTGTTACTGCTTCTTTGATGTCATCCTGTGCATTAATCAGATTGGGATTCACCATCCCAAGGTGGCAAATGTTTCTATGTCCAATTCAATTGCAGAGATGCCAATTTCCTCTTCTTCGATATCCTTCTCTGTGACCACACCGATAGCTGCGTCATTTGGGAATCCTCCTTTTCGGAAGCAGTTTTGTATGGCTTCAACAGAGACTTCTTTCCATGCCTGATGCACGAGTCTCACCTCATCAAGCCGATGAGCCTGACACAGGTAGATGCCGTGATCTCTTCATTGTGGTCTAGGATTTCTAGCAGTCTCCCCCCCATGAGCCTCACATAATGCCTTTTAAATGAGTAGATGATTCTCTGATCTAAAGTCTGCATTATGCATGTAGTGTTTAGGGTAAAAAAATTACTTTAATGTTTCATAAACCACTGACATTTGGATGCGGTGTACAGTTGTCTAGAATCAGTGCGATTTTTCTCTGCCCAAGCCTGCGGTCCCAGTCTCACAATCATGCCTCAAAAATGTCCTCAGTCATCCAGGCTGTTTTATTGTTTTTATACAGCACTGGCAGATTAAAGACACCATGAAAGCAGGATGCTTTATCTGATTTACCAATCACCATTAATGTTTTTTTGTCAGATCCTGACATGTTGCATGTTGCGAGAACTGTCACACGCTCCTTTGCCTTCTTAAGCTCAATGGGATTCTCACTTTTAAATGCTAATGTCCATACCCCACACATCTGAAATAAAACCCTGTTTCATCTGTGATATAGATGTTGTGTGGGGCAAATCCACTTAACAATTGAGGCAGAACTTCCTTTAACCAAGTGTCGGCTGCCGTGGAGTCTGCATTCAATTTTTTACCATGGATTTTCTTAAATCCTATGTTGTGCTGCTGTGTCCAGCAGCTTAGCCAATGTTCTGTTGCCTTGAAATTAGGTTTTCCAAGGGCTTCAGCAAGTTTGTCTGCCTTTTGAATCAAAAGAGGGCCTGTAGGATCTCTACTTTGCGAGCAAGCGTTAAGCAGGTTTGCTTCCCTGGAGTTGAAGCACTCACAGAAGTTGGGGGCAAAGACATGATTAGAAAGCAGGGTAGTACAGTATCCAGCAGCAGGGTGACACGGATTGTGAACTGTGACTCACAAAGCTCACCTCGCATTTATGAAGAGGTGCTAATTGACTGATTGATTAGGTGATTAAAGGTGCTAAGAAGGTGCCATGATTGTAACCACAGGTGCAACTGATGTTGCGGTAATTAACTGACAAGGATGAAAATGAGGTAAAATACAGATGGTACATGTGGCGCGAAAGGTCCATTTTAGGTGCGAGTCAATGAATAGGACAGAATACAGAATGGCATTTGGCAAAAGCATATAATCCGGTAGAATTGAGTGTCCATTTCATCTATGTACGGTACATTTGGCGCATACTGTATATTACATTTCCATTCTTGTGTGGAATTAATTTTATCTTCTAACCAGTATTTGAGATATATGTGCCTTACAGAGGCACTGATTAAAATCATTAAATTGGAACAGAATGGCCTACTCTAGGATGACCAGAACAAAACATAAAGGGGGATTAAAGGTCCCAGACCTATATTTGTACTACCTAGCAACCAGAGTCGCACAGATTTCCAAATGTTTTGGGAAAACACTGAGGAGAACTATATTCCTGAATGGGTAACAATCGAGAGATACTTAGGTGTCAGAATACAGATCTGAAATAATTATTATTTGCTAAACTGCTTAAATTGGTAAACAATAAATTTTTATCTGACACATTGAAACAAATAAGACAAATAAGTTTTTTGTTTAAACTTAATATAAACCAATCTAAATTACAACCAATTTGATACAACCCTAATTTCATATCTAATGGCACCACACTAAGCAATATATTGTGGAAACACAAAGGAATCAACTCAAAGATGTATTCTACAATGGCTCTTTTATTCAATTCAATGAACTAGTGAATAAATACAACATCCCAACTTCAGAGGGTGGCTTTTACAAGGTTGTCAGAGGTGTGATCCCGAAGAAACTTGACCTTACTTCTCAGGTAAATTACAATATCAAGTCATTCTTAAGATGCATATTACTGTCCTCTTCCATCTCCTCACTTTATAAATTCTTAGCAGAATCAGAGAAACAGCAGCAGAATCATCTCAGTGGTGGTCACATGCACTGGGAGTTCATACTGAGGATTGAGACTGGGAGAAGATATTGTCTTTTTCAATCAAGGCATTTAACACGGTGAATCTGAAGTTACTGCAATTTAAAACAATACATGACTTATATTATACCCCCTACCTGAGATTTACAATTAGGTTAATGTCTACTGCTACCTGTCACAAGTGTAAATCTGGGAATGGCACACTGATGCATATGTTTTGGGATTGCCCATTAGTACAAATTCTCTGGAGGGAAATAAAAGAAATCTTCAAGGAATATCCATTGATAGCTGATTTTATAAATACTCAGATGTGTATTGTAGGTCACGTTTCCAGCTCTGGGAGCTGATCCTTGGAGTAAAAATACTTCCATTATACTTCCAGCTGCAATGACCTTCCTTCATGGCTTGGCTACAGTATCCCCTGCTCTGCCTAGCATACAAACTGCAGAGCCCAGCGGTCCCACCAAGCCTGACAAGAATCACCGTGCCCAAGCCTTACCCCTGAATGCTCAGGACCTTGGGTCGGTCCCTATTGGCAATCTCCAGAGTCAAGACTCACACGGGAGGAAAATCTTTTGCTCTTATAGCTCCCAAACTGTGGAGCACCCTCCCACCTTCAGTACAAGAAGCCCACTCATTGTTAAACTTTTGCACAAGGCTTAAGGCCCATTTGCTCAGGACAAGTTTTTGCCACTGCGAGGGTATAAGATAATTCACCTCTGATCCCAATCACAACACTCACCCCTCTCTCCTTGTACCTAACTGGGACATAACCTTGCCCTGATTTGCTCAGGGGTTGCACTTATGGTCTATTAATTGTATAACTGCATGTAATGTTATCCTCATAACCGTGTAAACCTTTTTTTACCCTGGATCACCTGACTATATGTATTCTACTGTTTTCTGTTCCCCGGGTCGCCCCTGAAAAAGAGACCTTCAGGGCCCAATGGGCCAACCCGGTCATTAAAATTCAATGAATAAATAAAATAAAATAAGGTTAAGCAACTAATTTACATGGAGGATACCATTTTGATCATCAGAACCCCACTTGGCCCTAAATGTGCATTAACAGCAGCTATAAATCATCTTCACAAAATCAAGTTACAACTGAATGTGGACAGAACAAAAATGATGGTTTATGATGGGAAAATATTTACCCCAAAAAGCTGGATAACAGAAGAATTAAGTTTTGAAGAGGTAGACCAGTACTGCTATTTGAGGGTAACATTTTCTATCTGAAGGTAACACATGATAGGAACTTGTCCTGGAAAACACATAGACAACATGAAGCACAATGCCACTGAAACAACCAATGCGGTATTTAGGTTTGCTAAAATGTTCACAAAGCTTTAATTTCTGCTTGAATAAAACATCTGATGCTAAGGCAAATGTGCAGTTGCTTTATGGAAGTGATGTCTGGGGTTTTATTTCAATTAATAATAAGCTAGAAAAATATCAAAACTATTTCCCGAGAACTGCTTTGGGACTGCCAAGGCACAATCTCACGGCAACTCGTAGGCTCGAAATAAAAATGAAGTCTTTTTTTTTCTAAAAAAAGACTTGTACCATCAATACACTTGCTTTATGGCATGTTTGTGTGACACAAAATGAATAAATATCAAGTTTTTAAAAAAGAGCAATTAGTTATTGGAGTAGAATTCAAACCACGAAGGAATATAGACTACCCAGATTGTGCTGGGCTGAAAATTGTAACAGAGTTACTGTGAATTCTTGGTTCAATAAATTAAACCTGCAATTACATAAATACAGTCTAGAAAGTATATGGTCAGAAAGTGCATTAAACTAACATGCAAATTACAGTAATGCCGCACTGATAGACTGTCAGACAATTTCATGATGGCTGATCTTGCCAGGATCTCTGAATTCCCTCTTCTGAAACATTACAGAACTATCATTGAGCAAGGTAATGCAGATTATTACCTAAAGTTCTGCGTAAATGCGAAGGACTGGAGGACCTATGCAGACTCCGTCTAGCCATCTTCAATAAATCTGGAGGATGGTGGAGTTTTGATGCACCAGTGTTAAACAATTACAGCTGTGATAGACTCACAATAATGCAGTATGGCGATACAGATGGTGGAGTCTTGATGCACCAGTGTTAAACAATTACAGCTGTAGACAGACTCACAATAATGCAGTATGGTGATGCAGATGGTGGAGTCTTGATGCACCAGTGTTAAACAATTACAGCTGTAGATGCAGTATTGATATTAGACTTTCCATTGTGCACATATTGTGGGAAAGCCAGAGATTCAAGGCAGAAAGAACTAAATAGCTGTTACCTTTGTTAAATAAATTTACACAAAAAGGCACTTCAGATGTAGAAACAATTAAAATTTTATACTCACAAGATGCACCAGTAATTTATGTTGTAGCAAAATTTGCCAGGTTGGTTTATCTGAAAGGCATCTGAATTTTATTCATGATGGAGTCTTTCGTTGTTTATATTTTTGTATGTTGTATTTTATACATGCTTTTTTCCAATAAACTAAGTGAACTGAACAGAATATACATTATACATTCACTAAAATACCACCAACAGCTTAATCGGGTCCTGTATGTCAGTTTGCATCTGTAACATCCCCCTCTCCCTGGGGACGAGGCTAAAAATAGGCAGAATTGCCTAGTCCTCCTTTCCTGTCAACAAAAACTAAATAAATAAATATTTGTAGTACAACCCCTCCTCCATTCCCTGTCCTTCCTGAACAGACAGTAGCCTGGTATGACCACATCACAGTCATGACTCACTGCACCATGACTCTGTTATGGTCACCAGATCCAGGCTAGCCTCCTCCATGATGGCTTCCGGGTTCAGGATTTCATTTCCCAGACTCTTTGCACTGGCTTATTGGTTCCTGTGTATGTGGGAGCTGTGTCATGAGCTGGTCAGGCTCAGTGTGTGTGTGTGCTAAATTACTGATTGGGACTCTCGGATTTTGTCTTTGCTTTTGCAAGCTATTCCTTGACTCTGCTCCTAGCTCTTTTTAATCTTCCAATCAGGAGGCCGTGTTGTGGTGTGGGTGGAGCTGAGTTTCAGCAGCGCAGCTTTTGAAAAGAGCTATATTCCATCTGGCATCAGCTTTTTGGTTCCTGTGTGTGACAGTTGTGATGTGAGCCAGTCAGACTCAGTGTGTGCTGAAATTGCTATTTGGGACTGCCAGTTTCTGTCCCTGATTTTGCAGGCTATTCCTGCATTCTGCCCCTAGCCCTGTCTGATCCTCTAATTGGGAGTCCAGCTTGTGGTGTGGGCAGGGGCTGAGTTTCAGTGCTGCAGCTTTTGAGTGGAGCTGCATTCCATCTGGTATCAGCTGTTCTGTTCTTGTGTGTGAGAGTTGTACTGTGAGCCAGTCAGGCTCAGTGTGTGGTAAAATTACTGATTGGGACTGCCTGCTTCTGTCCTTGCTTTTGAAGACTATTCCTGGCCTCTGCTCCTAACCTTGTTTGATCCTCCAATCAGAAGGCCATCCTGTGGTGTGAGTGGTCCACCTTTGTGCTATTTTACTGCCCCCTTCCTAATGGTCCTTCACTGTGGTCCAGAGCCTAAGGGCCTGAGCACAAGGGCCTGAGCACAAGCGCATCACACTGTGGGCAACAGAGCGGGGTGGCAGTCAGCAAGAGATGCTGCACTCCTAGTGTGTTACTGTTATCTGCAATGCCACATTGCATTATTGTGAGTCTGTTCTGAGTATATACTGTATTAATCTTCCTTACAATATACTGCATGTATTCTTACCTTACTGTATGTATTCATCTATTTGTTAGTTCTCTGTTGCTATCTGTGGGCATTGTTTATTTTATCCAGTCTGCATATTTATTGTGTGCTACTGTTTTACAGTTAAAAACTTTCCGTGTAGCCAAAGTAAGATTGCAATTCCTAACCATCTTTGTTTGTGAGGCTATATAATGTGCCATTGTTTGCCATCTACCTGAGACATGGAATTGTATGTTCTTTCAATAGTGCATATTACCAGCTCTTCTATTTTATAGCCTAATTGCTTTTTGTTTGTCTGGTGAGGCTAGTCCCCTTATTCGTTTTATGCTCTGTTTATTTTGCCTGTTGTCCTTTCTGGGTGGGGCCTACATTCCCTCGCAGCCTTATCTGGATAAGTCTGCTTCCCTGCTGCCTCCCCACCTGGATCAGGCTGACATCACCTTTACCTCCCTAATCTGATTTCAGGCCTGCATTCCATTAGCATTGATAGTTAAAGGGGAACAGTCAGCACCAAGGGCACCACACTTAACTGTGGGGCTGGTCCCAATGGGCACTTTGTGTGAAAAAACATTTTGGTTTACTTACTGTTCACTGTAGTACAATGGATTGTGTCAGACTAATTTTGCTTCCAGGCTGACATCTTCTATTACTACAAATCCCAGAATCCTCTGCAGCTGACATCAGAGCAGTAGACAGCCGTGGAAGATTCAATAGCCAACAGTGCATGATAGAGTTTATAAAGGCTCTGATCTTTACTTTGCTAGTCCTGCTGTCCTCCATGGGCTAAGTACAATCACAGCAGTGGCATAAGCAGGATTCTAAAAGTGTGTGTGTGGGGGGGCACATGCCCCCATCAGTAACTTCAGCCAAAAAGGGGGATTCAGGCGGAGCTGCCCTCCCATAAGACATTTTAAAGGATTTTATTGCCAAATGGTGCATTTTAGAAGCATTTTCTGTGAAATATGTAGCAAGACAAGCATGGGCATTTTGTAGCTGAACTGCTGAAAAACACATCAGGTGACTTGAACCAGGGAAGCAGAACATATCTGGTGTATTGCCTTAGTCTTAGAACCAAGTGCTCACAAAAACAAATCAAGACTAATAAGTTTCCTTCCCCCATAAACCAAATGGTGCCTGGGAATGGGGGGGAACAGGATTTATTTATGCATGGAAGAAAGTTTGAAGAATTTGGTGCCAAAGCCAAATGGTGTATTTTAGAAGCATTTTGTATGAAATCTGCAGCAAGACACGCATAGGGACTTTGTGTAGATGAAACCCTGAAATACACAGCAGGTCACCTGACCTACAGAACCAGAACATACTTGGTTTACTGCCTTTGTCTGAGAGCCAAGTGCTCACAAGCACAGACAGAAAAAGATTAACTTCCCTTTTTTCCCCAGGCCAAATGGTGCCCGGGCATGGGGTGGTATTTACCCCTGCAAGAAATTTTGAAGACTTAGGTGCCAAGTGGTACATTTTAGAAGCATTTTCTATGAACTCTGCAGTAAGACAAGCATGGGGATTGTGTTGAAATCCTGAAATACACAGCAGGTCACCAACCAGAGAAGCAGAACATACTTGCTTTATTTCTTTAGTCTGAGAACCAAGTGATCACAAACACAGACTGAAAATGATTAACAATGTTTTTCCCAAGCCAAATGATACCTGGGCATAGGGTGGTATTCACCCCTGCAAGAGATTTTTAAGAACCAGGTACCAAGTGATGCATTTCAGACACATTTTCTATGAACTCTGCTGGAAGACAAGCATAGGGATTGTGCAGATGAAATCCTGAAATACACAGCAGGTCACCTGAACCAGGGAACCAGAACATACTTGGCTTATTGCCTTAGTCTGAGAACCAAGTGCTCACACACACTGGTAGAAAAAGATTAGCAATGTTTTTCCCAAGCCAAATTGTGCCTGTGGCTGGGCATGAGGTGGTATTTACCCCTGCAAGAAATTATGAAGAGTTAGGTGGCAGCAAATTGTATATTTTAGAACCATGTGCTATGAAATTTGCAGCAAGACAAGCACATAGAGGATTGTCTATGGGGAGTCATTCACAACAAGGATATTCTTGATCGAGAGGTATCCTTGGCAGCGTCGCGACCTCGAGAAGCTAGAAGTTGTCCGTGCTAAGGATACCTCGAGATCGAAAAAATCCTTGTTTGTGAATGACCCCATAGACAATCTTTATAGTGTATGCGAGTCTATTCATTTCAAAACAGTGAATGGAAGCAGCATTTTTAAAATAATGCCTTACTTGGCTTCCATGTTCAGACTTCGCTCCAAGCGCTACTAGCTCCCTCACCGGCGTGGCTTTTCGTCGGCGCATGTGATAAATCGATCTTGTTGTGCTGCACGGTGGCGTACCCAGTGCAGCACAACAAGATCATGATGCACTGAGGTGAGCACAACAACGCTGTTGGGAGCATGGATTTCCATGCTCAACAGCGTTCCACCATACACTATAGGGATTTTGTAGCTGAAATGCAGACGTACATAGCAGGTGACTAAAATTAAACCTGGGATTTCGTAGCTGAAACCTTGACATATGTACACAGCAGGTGACTAAGTTGAAGAATCAGGGAACATACTTATTGCCTTAGTCTCAGAACTATCTGCACTGCACACAAAGATAGAAGGAAAACAGTTTAAGTAACAATTACCTTTATTTTTTTTTCAAAACCAAATGGGGCATGGTGGGCAGGACACCTGAGGGTATTTTCCCATTGGAAGAAATCCAGAAGAAAGAAGAATGTGTGGCAAAAAGTGAACTTTAGAAGCAAGCTATGTCATCCGAATCAAGCCAAACACAGGTATTAACTGAACACCCTGAAATACAGAACATGACTTGAACCACTGAAATAGTTTTGTCTCAGTCTTTATGAACTGTTAGATCCGGTCATATAATTTAAGGATTTTCTGCAGTGCTGGCTGTAGCAGGAAGCAAAAAATTAACACGTCTGTTTGAGAATTTGGCAAATCTGTCAATGACTTTGTCTACATTTATTAGTTTTGTTGCCTCACCCTCAATTACTAATTTAGCAAGACCAGTTAGCCTGTCCTGACCTATTGTGTTTCTCAGGTATGTCTTTATTCATTTTAGAACACCGAAGAACCGTTCATATGAACATGTAGTGACTGGTATGGTAAGTGCAATAGCACCCAACTGGTGGATGCCAGGAAACATAGCCAGTGGCAGTGAGTCAAGCAATGAAGAGATGTTCGGAAGTTTTCAGCAGGCAACCTTTCAATAAACTTTTGTGCAACAAACAATTCTTCTTCATGAAGCTGTACCCCATAGTGAGGGCACATAACATTTATTGTTGTCTTATCTAAAAATAAAGTACTTGTTGGTTTCAAAGCCTGAACTGCTTTCAGTAGGTCTACCCCCCTCTTTTCAAAATCACTGTCTCAATTCCAAAATCATGTTATCTAAAACTGGATAGTAAATTTTAGTTTGGTAATCTGTTTCCAAAATAACTAGCTGCTGTTCCCTAACTCTTCTGTCAACTACATATGTATGAGAATGAGCTACTGAACGATGGGTATGTCGTGGATGGGTCCTTTGTTCTGTTGCAGCGTTGGGAGCTATGTTAAGTGGCACAGCAAATTTTGTTGCTTCACGGAGTAATTCTTTACATTTGTCTTAATTTCTGAGTGAAACCAGAGTATCAATAAATGCTTCCACTGCAATGCCAGCACTGGCTAGATCCAGATCTTCAGACTGCAGTAGGCTGTGGAATCCGTCTGCAAATCTGAGAATGTGATCAAACAGAAAAAGACAAAATACAGTGTTGAATGACATCAAGAAGTTGGTAAGTCCCAGTGCTTTGGGTGTATTTCCATGGTCACATTGTGATAGATAAGAGACTAAGGACTCATATGTATGCTTCAGTGCTCTCATAGCTATTTTCTGACATCCCCACCTGGTGCTGCTCAGAGCTGTGACCTTAAATATTCTGTCAAGTCCCATTTCTTCTTATACCTGTTTCAGTCAGTCACTGTGCACTACAAATGTCGAAAAGAATGTATGCAACCATTGCACCAATTCAAAGAAATCTTTTACTTTGGAAATGCACTGACAAGAATTCACAAGAGTTTGATTTAACTTATGTACATAACAGTGAACATACACAGCATGAGGGTGACCCTTTTTGAAGAGTTCCTGAACTCCATTAAGATGACCTCTCATGACACTTGCACTGTCATAAGCTTGGGCAGCAAAAGTAACATCTGGCTCTAAGATATCGAATTTTTTCAAGGTGTCATTAATGTTACTACACAATCCCCTTGCATCCAGTTCTGAGACTTTAATAAAACACAGAAAACATACAACAGGTTTATGGTTATGAATATATCTGACATAGATGCTCATTAGTTCCTGAGATGAAATATCTCGAGAGTCATCACATAAAACTGATACAAATATAACATTTTTGGCTTCTTGCACAACTGCATCTGTAATACAGGATGCAGCAGACTGAACCATTCTGTGATCTGCCTGATATGTATGATTCATTTGATGGGATGGACTCAATAACTTGAAGAACTCTACCAAACTGTTTAATCAAGTCTAAAGTCTCACTGAAGTTTCCTTTATTAACACTCTGCTCATCCTCTTGGTGACCATGGAAAGGTAACCCTAGCTGACCCAAATGTAGAGTGACTTCTAGTCTTTTCATGTAATCCCTTCTTTGCTGAATTTCCTTAACCTTGCCCTTGTCTACCTGTATCATGATGTTTCCTGTTTCCTGTGTGCACATACAGTATATGCAGACCAAGCAGCCATGAGACTGACTTGATGTGTGTGCCCTGAATTTTTCCAATGCTTTTTTTCCAGTTCTGAAACCCTCGAGTTGTAAAGGCTTCATCAGCACATTCCTGACCATGCATGAAGCATCTACATGTAAAGCAGAATGTACTCTGTTTTTCACAACTGTACTCCAACCAACAGAAATCTTTGTACCAGTGATGGCTAAAACCCCGTCTTTTACAGCCATAAATTTTGGTACTGAAATTGGTCATAGGCTTAGTGAGGCCTTTCTCTTTATTGCCAAGATCAGTAGGGGGGTTATCATCAATGTGAGGTACTGGAAGGGCCTGGGAGACGTCTAACTCAATAGAGGAGGTCATACTACTATAAGACTGTTCAATCATTGCACTAGTAGTAGTGCTTTTAGTATTACTAATACTGTCAACTTGATGACTTACTGTCTCAGTTGTTAATGTTTGCTCATTATAAGATGTATCATTATCAGTTATTATGTCTGTGCACATAGTCTCATTCAAAGATGAAAAGGATGCTGATGAAGAACTTATTCTTTGCCTTTTGCCGGCTGTTCCCATATTAAAGAAAGACTTTATGTCATGACTCATTTTGTTTTGGATATTCTTCTACATTAATTTTAGTTGTACACCAAAATAATAAAAGTGCTGATTTATTATTCTATGGTGATACCTATGTAGGGCAGACTGGCTCTCCCTCTACACTCACACCTCTCACCTTAGTCACAATCTGTTTTTGTTTAATTTTTTTTTTCAAACAATGAAGGTCTACAGGTAATGGTAGGGCAGGCTGGCTCCCCATACGCTGCCACTCACATCTCTTTCCTGAGACACAAACCCTGCCTGCTTACTTTTTTCTGGGGCTATATCCCAAGGCTGTAAACAACCACGTAATTCATGACAGAAGTAGGCAAATAAAAAACCCTGCCTTTTTTCATGGGGCCATATACCCTAAGACCATGGGCAATCAAGTGATTACCTACAGTGGTGGACAAACAACAAACCCTGCCTGTTTACTTTTTATGGGGTTATATCTCAAGGTTATAATCAATCGAGTAATTTGTGATGGTAGTAGGCAAAGAAAAAAAAACTGCCTTTTTTTCTGGGGCTATATACCCCAAGAATGGGGACAATCAAATAATTACTGACAGTGTTGGACAAACAACATACCCTGCCTATTTACTTTTTTCTGGGGCTATTTCCCAGAGCTGTAAGCAACCAAGTCATTCATGACAGTAGTAGGCAAATAAAAAACTCTGCCTTTTTTTCTGGGACTGTATACCCCAACACCGGGAACAATCAAGTAGTTACTGACAGTGGTAGGCAAACAACAAACATTGCCTGTTTACCTTTTCTGGGGTTATAACCCAAGGCTGTAGGCAATCAACTATTTTTTCTGGGGCTACGCCAAGGCTGTAGCCAATCAAACAATTTTTTCTGGGGCTACCACAAGGCTGCGGGCAGTCAAGTAACTAGTGATGGATTGGTGGGCAAGGAATTTAAAGAATAAAAATACACTGCAGCAGCAACTCTTCCGGGCAGACTGCTTAGCTCCATCTGCCGCTGTTTCATTCACTTACTTCCTGTGTCAGTCTGTCTCTCTGCCACCTCCCCCCATGAGCTTCTCTACATTATTCAAATCGTTTTTGTAATTTATATGTTTTTCATACAGATCTTACTCTTCTTAAGTTCTTACACAATACACACTGCAGTTCAAGCTGCTCAGCCCCTGGCACCTGCTGCACTTATTCCCTTAATCAGTCTCTGTGTCTATCTACTGTCTTCTCTTCCCTGTGATCTCCCTCTCTCTCTCTTAGTTATATCCTTTTTTATTTGGGAGGGGGCCTAAACTGTGGCCTGCAAGGCAGTAGTGCAGCAGACTACTCAGTTCCTGTTGCTGCACCCACCTGCTAGTTACTAAAGCAGCTCCTCTGGCTTTCTCCCTTTATCAGGCGCTGAATATTTGTATTTATGCAATAGGCATCAGATCTGAGTCACTGTGTGGCTACATGGGTAAGACATAATCACTATGGAAATAACTTTTTTTTTTTATTTAGTTGTTTAACCAGGTATAGCACACTAAGCTGAAAGCTTTTTTACAGGAGCGACCTGGGAGCACAAGTTATTACCATAGTAATTACATCATACTCCATTTATCCACACAGTGACTACGTCACACACCCCCATCAGCCAGCTGTACTTCCAATACAGCTGCAGCATTTACCAAATGCCCACAGAAGCTAGAAAGTGCCACACTGAAACACAGCCATTCCTCCTTGCAGCACATCTTCAAACAGCCTCCAAACAACCCCGCAAGTAAACATAAACCATTTTTTGTTTCTTATTAAACTTAAACTTCTGGCTCACACTCAACCCTTTGGTCTCGTGCCTGCTCCCCCCCCCAGCACCCGCCTCCAAAGCTCCCTACATCCCAGCAGCTTCCCAACTCCACTGTTACATTTAAGACCCGAACTCCAGATATGTGCTTCACTATTTAAAGAAATCTACCTGATTTTTTGCAGTTTAAAATCCTATTGCCGCATTAACCGATCTCTGCAGCCTCCCAATCCTTCTTGTGCAGCTCCGACTGCCCACTCTCACACCACCACCGAATCCTGCAGCAGAATAATTTCATCGCTCTTTTAAATATATATTTTTTATAAATAAAAAAATATGTAAAATGAAGGTCAGTGATGCCTGCACTAAAATACTCAGAACTGCTCGTTAAACCTGCTGCCATATTGCTCCTTCCAAACGCTGGGCAAATGGACCAATCAGTGAAGACGACCAGCTAGTGATGCCACATTACGACACAGAGTGCTTAGAAACCACAGTTACAACTATATCTCTCAACTGTCCCACATTATGAGGAACACTTCCTCATTTGATTTCACAAAAGATCTGGCTTGCACATTGGGAGGATGTGTCCCACATTGAATGTTAAGATTTTAAAGCACAGATCCATCGAACATACTGTGGAAAATATATTATTCAATTAGCAACAAACTTTGTGAACAACAAGACACACATTCTAACAATGTTCTGAACTTAAAGATTTGATTGAGTGTCCCACATGTTGCCTATTTGTTCCACATTCTGAGAAGCAGTGTTCCACATTTGAAGGACAAAAGGTTGAGAGGTATGGTTACAACTGACAGCACTCAAGGTGGAATATCTCTTTTCAAAAAAGTAAACCAACAGATCGCTATAATTCAAAAAAAAATAATTAAATATTTATATCAGCACAGTACACAAGATCCCTGCCTGTTGCATAAATGTAATATGCGGTGGGTGCCTGTGGGATAACCAAGTTATTTGTACAGTTGCCTGTGACCTCTCATGAACCTCACTCATGACTTCACCGCTTCTGAGGTTACTCGAGTTCACAGGCAACTGTACAAATAACTTGGTCATCCCACAGATGCCCTCTGCATATCCCTTATATATATTTTTTTTGCACAGATCTTGAAGTTACAGTCACAGTACATGACTAGTGACTGCAGGCTGCTCAATACAGCAGCTCCAGCTCAGCTCCTCCTGCTACTTTGTCTGACAAGTCTCCCCCTCCTCCCCTCCTCTCACTAGCTCCCAAGTCCCAGTCTCTGTCTCCCTCTCCCCTCACATCTCCCCATCTCCTGAGTCCTGTTCTGCCTCCCAGTCACTCCTTAGTCAATTCTGTCAGAGATCAGAAAACAAAAAATTTCAGAAAAGAATCTGATGTGTGTGTTTTTTTTCACTTTGTTTCAGTTGAATGGAAAGAAGATGCGCTAGCTCCATTCTGCCATTCACTTCTCTCACTGCTCTGTTCCAGTCAATGAACAAAATTATGACTAGGCTCTGTACAGCGTAAAGAAGTTGTCCAGCTCCATCTCCAGCCCCACACCTGCTCCAGTCAAAGCCATTGTCCACCCACATGGCCAAACCTGATTGGAGCAGGAATAAATATCTTCCAGTTGGAGGATGATCCAAGCTGCCATGGTGCATGACCCCCAGCCAGCACCCATGTGATGATTATTTTTGGTCCTCCTTCTCCCCATGTGATCACCAGCGGTGGCATCTCAGCATCAATCAGAGGGACACAGGGATCTGGCGTCTGGGGCTCTTGGTGAAATCAAGACTTGGCTGCTGTGCCGAGGTAGGAATGTTGGAGTGGGCAGACTGGGGGGGCTGGATTAGTCAGGTCTTAAGCTGGCACTGTTGCTGGTGGGCTGTTAAAGTTAAGCCCTATAATTAAAGGAAGGCTGGGTGAAAAGAGGGGGGCACCAGCATAAACTGAGGCAGCCCATGCCCCCATTTTTTGGGCTAACGATGCCCCTAAGTCACAGAGGACTGTACTTAGTCCCTGGAGAAAAGCAGACCTAGAAAACATCTGATTGGAGATTATAAAAGCTCTAACATGCACTGCAGGATATTGAATCTCCCACTTCTGCTTACTGCTGTGATGTCATCTGCATGGGATTCTGGGATTTGTAGTAATAGAAGATGTCAGTCTAGAACTAAGCACAATTAGTCTGATATGATCTACTACACTACAGTAAACAGTAAGTAAATCAAAATGTTTTTGCACACAAAGTGCACACTGGAACCAGCCCCACACAGAAGTGTGGGGCTCCTTGGTGCTGATTGTTCCCCTCTAAGGCCTTCTTCCCCGTTTCTCTCTTTCTGGATCTTTTTTTTTAATGAAGTCAACTTTATTGATTTTTCAGATTACAAACACCAATAGAGTACACAGATCATGAAATCTGCCCAGACAAACCATGCCCCAACCCCCCTCCTTCCCATTCTCCCCTAAGGACCCCCCTTCCCCGAGTGTGCCAGTTAGCCCAGTAGTAGAGTGTCAAAGAAATAACAAGTCTCATGGAGGGTGTGTACACAAGGGGAACCAGAACAGCCTTAAGGAGAGTTAATTCAGGTACAAAGCATAACACTTGCCCCATTTTTTGTTGAAAAGTTGTAACCTGTGTTGAGTACTGGCAATCAGATGCTCCGTCCAGAGACAAGAAGAGAGCTCATGTTGCCATTCATGGTAGGAAATGGATGATTGGTCTAGCCAGTGTTTACGGACCAACTTTTTAACCACCATGGAGATGAGTGCAATATGGAATCTCCTCTTTTTAACCCCAATCTGAGTATAGTCACCTATGATACATATTTCCAGAGTGAAGAGCCCTTCCAACCCCAGAAGGGGATTGATACAGGTTTCAATCATATCCCAAAGGGATGAGATCTTCTCGAAAGACCAAAAGATATGTATGAGTGTTCCCTCTGCATCGCTATACCTAGTGCAGGAAGGACAAGAAAGATGACCCCTCCTAGCCAATTTGACAGGTGTATAGTACATATTATTTAAAATTTGGTACTGGGTGAGTCTTAGCCTGTCCTGAGTGGTATACTGATACAGATCTTTCCAAATTTGAACCCAACTGAGAGTGGTATCTGACATCAGGACCTCCCAGACCTTGGAGCCCACTGGGACAGTGGGATGAAGCGTAGTAAGGATGCATGAGTATAACAGAGCTGTCCCATGGAGCTGAATTGCAAAATCCTGTATCTGTCCTAAAAGACCATCTAAATCTGAGGGCACAGGGGTGGGGCTAAAACATTGCAATAATAGATGTCTTAATTGAAAGATCTTGGTGATGTGAGATTGACCCAAGTGGAGCTTCACCAAAATCTCCAGAGGAAAGAAGATAATCCTGAGAGTAGAAATCCAATACCCTAACCCCATGTAGTTGGGGAAGCCAATCAGGGGAGAGAGTACTATCCCCAATGGTAATATTTGGGTTAGACAATATTGCCTGAGCAGAATCATTAGAAGGGGACTTTTTAAGGGAGGCACATTGTTGTGTGAGAAAACCTTAATGGAAGTGCTGACTACTGAGTCTCAGAGAGATGCTGGTAGAGCCTTCCATGTGGAAAAGAAGATGGAGGATGGAGAAAGGGTGGAGGTATGAAGTAAGTGAGATTCTGTCTGTAACCAGGGAGGGACGTATTCCTCCTCAGTGTGCATTTGGTGTAAGGAGAGCCATTTCCCACACTTGTAGAGCTGGCCAGTCAAGTAATAAACAAGAAATTTGGGAGTCTAAGATCACCGGACTCCTTGAGTAGTCGCAGTTTGAGATAAGAACATCTAGGAGACTTGTCTAGCCAGATAAATTTGGTAATATAGGAATGGATATGTTGAAAGAAAGACAGAGGAAGCCAAATGTTTAACATATTTAAAGGATAGAAGATTCTGGATAAGATTTTCATTTTAACAATATTGATTCGGCCCCATAGGGAGATTGGGAGAGCTTTCCATCTCGGAGTGTCTTGCTGGATAGTAGTGACAAGGTCGTCAAGGTTGAGTTTCCTCATAAGGGAAGGGTCAGTGGATAGAGAGATACCCAGATATTTGATGGATTTAGGGGACCAGCGCATCCCAAAACGGATAAAGTCAGCTCTATAAGCAAAATGATTAAGGGGGGAAAATTTCCATTTTGTTACAGTTCAGCTTGTAGTTCAAAAAAAGGCTATATTGATCAATCACTTTAAGAGTTTCAGTAAGAGAAGCAGAGGGGTGATAAAGCTGTAGAATGATATCGTCCGCATATACTGAGAGGGATAGTGCTGTACCTCCCGCCGGTATACCGAGTATATTAGGAGAAGATTTCAGTTGCCTGATTAAGGGTTCTAGATAGAGGTTGAAGAGAAAGGGGGATAGAGGGCAGCCTTGACCAGTGCCGGAGTAAAGGGGGAAATGAGAGGAAAACACACCATTACAATATATCTTGGCTGACGTCGAGCAGTAAATCGTTTGGCACTATTGTAGGAATAAGGGAGGAGGGAAGCCCTTTTTCCGAAGAGTTGACCATAAAAAGGCCCAATCGACTCTATCAAAAGCCTTTTTTGGTGTCATGAGAGATTAGGGCCATGGGGTAGGGGAGAACTTGGTGGCTTGAAAAATGTGGGCCAGTTTACATAGATGATCAGCTGAGGATCTGCTACGAACAAAGCCTCCCTGTTCCGGGCTAATTAGATGGGACCAGATTTTCCTAAGCCTCATGGCCAGAATTTTGGTAAGAATTTTAAGGTCACAATTTAGAAGGGAAATGGGGCGATAACTGGTTGGCTGAGAAGGGGGTTTGTCCAGTTTGAGAAGTACAATCGTCGCCTCTAGGAGAGAAGAATCCAATGAATCAGCTGAGAACATGAATTGGAAAAGGGGAGTAAGAGGGGAGATAACTCTTTAATGAAGAGTTTGTAAAAAGTGGGATGGGAAACCATCTTGCCCAGGAGATTTATCTAAGGCTAGACCATTAATGGTCACTTCCACTTGGGACAAGAAGATTGGAGAGGATAGAAGGGCCTGGTGCTGATCCAAAAGGCAGGGAAGAGGGATATTCACCAAATAGGTCTCTGTCTCCTCGATGCTAGGTGGAGAAGTTCACTGACCATAAAGAGTGACATAGAATTGTTCAAAGACTGAAACAATGTCTATGGGGAGGGTTTTGATGGAACCCTCTTGAGTGAAAATGAACTTGATTATTCTAGAACTTTCCACTTTCCTCAAAAGGAGGGTGAGTAGACGTCCTGCCTTGTCTCCTTGTTCAATATATTTAGACTGGGTCTTCAAGATGGCATATTCTGCCCTTTCTCCTAGAAGATCTGCATATTTATCCATAAGGGACAACAAGGTAGTCAAGGAGTCCAGCGAAGAAGAGGGAGATAAGGACTGTTCAAGAGATCTTATCTGTTCCAGTAAAGCTCTAGCTGCTGATTTGTGGAGTCTCTTCCACTAAGAGGCAAGGCAAATAAATTCCACATGCAAGAAACATTTCAAGGTGCACCACTCATGGTCTCCTCTGGGGATGGAATTCTGATTGGATTCAGTGTAAGTTTGGATAAAAGATTTTATCTTTGAGATGACAAAATCATCCTTGAGGAGCTGGGTATTTAATTTCCAGGTAGTGCCACGTTGCAGGTCCAATGAGGGAGTAAGGAGGAGGAGCCAGGCCACTGCGTGGTCGGAGAGTACCATGGCATCTAGACTGCCATCACACACCCCAGGTAAAAGAGCAAAACTGATAAGGATATAGTCAAGTCTGGTTGAACTGTGGTGCATGGTAAAATGAAAGGAGTAGGTGTAGTTGGAAGGGTTAAAGATCCTCCAGGTATCACAAAGACCGAGTAAGTCCATGAAGCCCCCTAGGGCTCGTTGAGCAGGAGACAGGGGTCTGAGAGGTTGGTTAGAATGATCTAGATCTTGTGAAGGTGGAAAGTTCTAGTACCACCGTAAATTAGAGTAACTGGTAGAAGGGGAGTGATTTTGTCAGCCAGATCCTTGAAAAAAGCAGGGTCCCCCTTACAGGGCTGTAAATACTTCTCAAGATCACCTCACTCTGGTCTGAAAGGCCCTTAACCAGTACAAATCTTCCTTGTGGGTCTGAAGTAATATGGTCCGCTTGAAAGAGATACTTTTCATTAGTAATATTGCAACCCCCTTACTTACGGTTGAGTCCCTGGCAGCGAACACCTGATTGACACCTTGCCTATGTAGCCAATTAGCTTTTTGGGCGAGTAGGTGAGTTTCTTGTAGGAAAATGATATGGGCTTGGAGTAAGGCTAGATGTTTAAAGATCTAATACCTTTTGAGTTGCTCTCTAGTTCCCCTGATGTTCCAGGTTAACACTTTAACAGCATTATTAACCATAGTCATAATAACCAACAATCATAAAACAGCATATACCCAAACCTTGGCACACTTCGTTTCCGCCTCAACCCCCCTTCACCCATCCAAAAACCACATGACTGTGAACATATCCATGAGATAGCAGTTGTGCATTGAAAGGATAGACACCATAATGCTGCTTCCCCAAGCCAGGTACCTAGGTGTGCAACAGAGAGTATTTGAGTAGGTGCTCACTGACCCCCCCAAGAAACCATCCCCCCTCCCCAAAGACATCCCCTGCCCAATCCAAAAAATAGTCTCCTCCTGAATTTGCTTAAGAAGCCAGCCCAAAATTCAAAGGGGAGACGAGCATTAGAGAAAGTGGAAGACCCTCCATCCCCAACCCCTGATCCCAAAAATGATATGCAACGATCCTCCTATCTAACCCCGTGTCTACAAACCAGAAGTGCCCAGTGAGTAGGATAGATAGACCCCATATAGCCCAAAGTGGCCCCCTCTCAGTTAGGAACCCATCCAAGGGTGTCTGACCCATAAGTAACCATGAGGGGGTAGGGGGATATATCAATGAGAACAGGTAACATGTGTGAAAATGCACCCCTTCCCCGGTTTGTGTCCTTGAGAAATGGGTATATCCAGTGTACCAACCTACTAAGAGGAGACTAAGGGCTGCCCCCCCCATTATCCAGTGTGTGATGAATGTGTGCCATGGCCACGGACATCTCCCCACCCTCTCCATACAGCTAAAAATGAAATCTGGCTAGAGGTATCATAACTGTGACCTCCTTTTAAGGTAGCCAGATATACCAAATGAGAAAAAAAAAAGGAAAAGACAGAAGGGAATCCCCCACATGACTTCTTATATACCTCCATTTAGCTTAATTAACCTGTTGGATTAGCCCACAGCTTTGGGGCAAGATTGAGAATCAAAGCATGTTTCTTACTAAGGCCCACAACCACAGAAGCCTGTATAAGCACTGCCGGACAGAGTCTATGGACTGGTACTTTATGAGCAGAAAGCCAGACTGAGAGAAAAGGGAGAGAAAAGAAAAAGGGAAAGAGGCAATAAAGTACTTAAGTTCTGGTTGAGTCCAATTGCACTGGTGCAGATAGGGGAACTGGCTGAGTTGCAGCTCTAGCAGTGTTGGGGATCCAAATACTGCTGGGACCAAGAGCATCAAAAAGAGTCCCCTGAAAACACAACCTCCATGACCTAGGTCCCAGTCAAGGAGGATTAACCCTGCATCTTCCTCTGATCTGATGGTCGAGATGGAAGTCGTCCCAAGCACAATTCCTCTGCAGGCCAGTCACCCAAACAAACTGGATCAGGAAAACTTCTGACAGAGGTAAGGGTCAAAATTCCCAGACAGTGAAAACTCAGGTGGTGTAGTGCCAGACAGAGCAGAAGTAGTAAAAAGGCGATGAACATCTTACATTCCTACATCCTTATAAGAAAGAGGGGCTCTTGTGGAATGCTGCCTTTCAGATATTCTTGAAAAGATCAGGTACCTTGGCTGAGAGCTCTCTGACCGGTTGGTTGGTGGAGTCAAAGGACATCCACAATCCTGATACCAGGGTTTGTAGGCAAGCTGGATAAGCCATTTTTAATTCTATGCTGGCCGCTATAAGCTTGTTGACAGTCGGGTGGAAGGCAGCCCGCTTCTGATGAGTTTCATAAGGCAGATTCTGAGTGATCCTGAGTTGTTTCCCCTCCCAGAGCACTGACTGAAGCTCCCTGACTTTAGATAAGACATGCTGCTTCTCGAGGAAACTAAGAAATTTTAGAATGATTGGCATGGGAGGAGCCTCTTTAGGAGGCTGTGGTCTAAGATAGTGGTGGGCCCTTTCAGTTTGGTATGTTGGGTTAAATGGAGAAGGGTCTACCAGTTTGGTGAGGAACTTTTCAAGGAAGGTGATGATACCAGGACCTTCTTCAGATTCCGGTAGCCCAAAGATCAGAATGTTACAGTGGCTGCAGCCTTTGAGATCCTCTGTTTTTAATTGCAGTTTAGTCAGATGCTGTTTCAGTTTAGTAATCTCTGGGTCCAGTTTGTCCCTCCAGCATATCAGAGATGCGGAGCGAGCCTCCGCATCACCTATTATGCATCCCATATTGTTGAGATGCGCTCTGAGAGACTATAGCTCAGATGAGATATCGGCTTGTGTTTCTCTGAAAAGGAGCAACTCCTGGAGAAAACATTCCACTGAAAGGGGAGTCACTGAAGCAGGAGTGCCAAGGTGCTTAGGCGTTTGTGCACCCTGAGCCTTGAATTTCTTTGGGAGTTTCTCCGGTGTAGTGGGAGGTGTATGGTGGAGCGGGGCCTGCTGCATATCAGTCTCCATCGTGGTGGGAAACCACCAATGCTGATCAGCAATGAAGTTAGATGAGAGCTGTAGTCAGACACAGAGTGGTAAGCAGGAGATCTGCCAATTCTGGAGACAATTCAGTGAATTAGAGGGGTAGATGAGTGGTGGAAAGGCGAGAGCTCCGTGTCCTAGCTGCTCTCAGGCTGCAGACATCACGTGATCTCCCCTTCCTGTCTGGATCTGGCCCACACCCCTATAAACTTACTATTTCTTCTGACCGCTCCCCTTATAGTCTCATTGACTGGGTAAGGGCCATTCCATTTACTTCTGCCTATCTGTATTAGCCCATCCCCATAGCCATGGCTTTTGTGTCTTCCTTTTGCTTTCTTCCTTGGTGTTTCAGATTTCTGCACTTTATTTTCACTATGCTGTTTACTTCTCTCACTTTCCTACTCTTCTTCCCCTTCTTCTCTCTTCCACCATCTACTGTTCTGTCCCTCCCCCTCGCTATCAACCACCTATCCTACTCTTCCCATATACTCCCCATTTCCTCTCTTCTTCCATCCCTAATTCCCCCTGGAATCCTGGGTGTTATCTCCTTTCTGCTCCTTGGCTTCATCTTGAAGCTCTCTTGTGTTTTCTGTCCTTTGTTTCCCCTTATCCTTCCATCTTTCTCTCCCCCTCATCTCCCTCCTCCAATCAACATATTAGTTCCATTGAGCACCTTGTCACCTTGCTACTTTTGGTAGCAGGAGACATTGAACTAAATCCTGGCAACATAACCACACCATCCCTTCAGCCTCCCATAGGACTAAGGGTTGCCCATTTAAAGGGGAACTGTCAGCATTCCCCATTTAAAAACATGGGACCTACAGGTACCAATTTTCTAAAATGCACTAGCTGTAATTGTTATAAATATCTGAGACTGCTGAAATCTTAAGTTTATTTGGTTGATCCTGTGACCCTCTGCCTGTCATTATTGTGCCAGAGTCCCCCTGCGGCCAGCCCTCTGATGAAGCAACTAACAGGCTAAGCTGCTGGGGACTCCTATGTTATAGTACATTTGCTGTAAAATATTAACAGATAAGATGCACATGCTTATGCTTCTAAGGCTGGTACCGATCAACTGAGGAAAGCGTTTTCATCAGTTGACTGGTACCAGACTTACAAGGGTAAACATGTGCTTCTCATCTGTTGATATTTTACAGCAACTATTCTGTCACATAGGAGTCCCTGGTGGCTTAGCCCATCAGTTGCATCATCAAAGGACTGGCCATGGGGCACTCTGGCACAATTACGGCAGGCGGAGGGTCATAGGATCAACTGTTAACCAGTTAAAATGCTGACTGAAGTATAGCTAAGGAATAATAGCATTTAAAAAATAGTGTATGCATTTATAGTGCACCAATTTTATTGTCATGTGTCAACTATAGCGGGGACTGAAGTTGTTATATATACTGTATATTATGGGGGGTGCAGGGCAAAGTGGGTGCCCCCGCATAACACTGTAAATAAATTGCTTTGGACCTGGTTACAGTTGTTTTCTCTGGCATGGTTCCTTGGCCTGCTTTGTGAGATTTTGACTGCTCTGCATTTTATCAAGCAAGTGTTTTTGCCATAGCTGTAATTTCTTAGCGCTTGTTGTTGGAGACGTTTTTCTTTTAGGTATTATGACACGGTTTATCAACCAGATAACAACTTAAGATTTCATTCATCTCAGATACTCCAAACAATTACAGCTAGTGAATTTTAAAAAACTGGGACCTGTAGATCCCGTGTTTTTAATTGGGGAATGCCAACAGTGCCCTTTAAAGATCCACAGTATCCTCCCAAGAAACTGACTTACTGCAACCTATCATTCTTAAGTTACAGCTGGATGTACTTGTCATATCTGAATCTTGGCTCTTCACAAAGATTCAGGATTCTGCTATGGCTGATTCTGGTTACTCCTTAGCAAGATAGGCTGATACAATGAGGGGCAGTGATGTTGCAGTTTATATACCATATACACCAGAATCCTTTTTATGACTATGCTTGCTGTCCCTTCCCCCTCATCCTATGAGCTTTTACTCCTCAAACTCTCCCTTGCTTTCTCTGCTCCTGTCTTTATTGCAGGGGTTTACTACTGTCCTAGTATGTCCTCTGCTTCAGTTACTGAGCTCCTTTCTTCTGTCTGTTTCCATTTTTACAGATGTGAGTTGCTCATCCTTGGTGATTTAAAATAAATAGCCCCCCAACTGCAGATGAATTCTCCAAAAAATGTAAAATCCTTCCAGCTGACTCAATTGATTCTTGACCTCACATGTCTAAATTTTGAATCTTTCAATCACTCTCTCTTATACTGTGTCCTCTCATCCCATCTCCACCACTGGGGATGCTGGTATCCTTGCTGATGCCCTCAGTGACAATCATATGGTTTACTGTGTGCACAAGAAATATCATCCCAAGGCTCCTCCCAAATTCATCTATCTCAGATCCTTTAGGTTGCTGGACTTGTCCTTCCTTCTAACCAATCTATGGACATCTGATTGGTTCCCAGTCTCTGCTGCCACTAATTAAGCAATGAGGCATGACGGGGGACATTGAGGTGGGATAACGGCCTGCCTTGGGTGGTTTGAAGCACGGTGCCAAAGGCAGAGTGGAGTGCTTTCACCACCTGAGAAGTGACAATTATCCCACCACAAGCCCCCCCCCCAGAATGCCTTATTGCGGTTATGAAATGGACTCTGAGTATAACACCAGTGTACAAAAGAGGCAGTCTGTTTTTTAGATTTTAGAAGGACGTTTATATTGGTAAAATGCATAACTTAGATTAAAAGGCTGAACTGAGATAAAATAGTCCCAGAGTACAGAGTACAGAGTGACTAGCCTCAGTAAATCACATTTTGCAAAACTTTTTTTTATAACTGATGTTCATAAATATTTTAACGGGTGTACATAAATAGTAGCTTCTGATTAAATAACATTTTTAACTAACAACATTTAATAACTATATCAACTGATACATGTTATGGGGGAGAGGGAGAAGAACTGTATCACTTTTTATGCTGCACTACTGAAGTAACTAGAGAGAAGAAGTCACTGTATGTCATTTTGGACCGTAGTTGCATACATTTATTTGAATATTGCCTTTCAGTACTGCAATGTGGAAATACCTGTCTAGTGGCATCTCTGTGTTTTTTTGCCTTTTGCTTGAAGGTTCAGTGCTGGTGCTTTCCGATGTTGTGGCTTCATTGTCAGATACTGTCTCACAGGTTGTCACTGCATCTGGGAAGGGGCTGCAGGGCTGATCTGAGTTAGGAACATGGGAAAGTCATCCTCATCTCCTGAATGCTGTGAATTGTACAGTGATGTTGTTTTTTTGGGAGCTCCACTACTGTTCACTGTTGCTGGAGAGTCCATTTCCTACATGCCGAAAGACATTAGAAGTTGCATCACTGTTGTAGGATGGACTTCTGGTTGCTCTGAGGTGGAACAAAAGGGTTGAGCTTCCACTTTGATGTATTACTGTATTTGGTGCTGCTGGATTTTCCAGCAAGTATGGCTCACAATTGTCTTCTGTCTTCAAGGCTTGGACCCCAGTAGCTGCACAGGGATAACTCCGAACAATGCCTCGAGACAGCCATTATTTCATGGCTTTCAAGACCTGCCACAGAAAGGAGGTACACAGCCGTGCTCCACAAGCTATGGTATGTGTATGAAGGTATGTTGGACAACTTGCAAATGCATGGCAACATGCTTGCGAGAAATGTTTTGCCCATTGGCTCTTTAGTGAACCATATTGCTTCAGGTTGTAGTTGACTTTCAGGGATGTGCCATGGGTGGAGGTAGCAAACTGGGGCATCAGGTGGTACTTTGTTAAGATACAGCTCTAGAGAGAATCGTATCACTCAAATTCTGGACACTGCTGGTCCACTGATGTCGGAATTAGTGTTGCTGACTATCCCACTGCAGGTTCTTTCAAAATCTACAGTTCCATTACTTAACCTTAACTCATAGCTTGATTTAGGAGTTATCTGCTTCAGCAGTGTTATCTTATGTCAATTAAATGTATATGCAGTAGGATTCTTTGTATGTGTGTTCCACCAAGCACGTCTGACCCAAGGCTCTTTCTGGCTGAAGGCAGTATGGTATGTGAGGGAATTTTATATATCCTAAAGCTATATTTGCTATTATATACCTTGAAGCTATGTTTGTTTTGTAAGCCATGCTGTAACAAAGTCATAATGAATGTAGTAGAAATTTCTGAGTTCATGCTGTTTTCTACAGGGTTACAGAATGTTACTGAGGTTACTTGAGGTACATTTGTAGAAACAGAAAGCAAGATAAAACTGGGCAGAACTGGTTGTACCAGCCTGAATAATAGCAGTTCTTGGAATTTAGATACTCCTTTCATTACAATTAACAACACGCTCGGACAAAGTATAAGATAACAACACGTTTGGGCAAAGTATAAGATAACAGCACATTGAGGCATTGAAGGCAAGCTTTACGTTGTTGTATGTTGCTATGGTGTGAGTGAAACTCATTGTTTCACCTAGGTCAGATTGACCCACTGGCATATGTATCAAGAAATATTGGGTAAGAAATGAAGTAAGCAGTGGAAAAGTACACCACACATTGGTATCAACTTGTTATTCTGTTTTATGATTGGCTTATACTGAAATGTTGGTATTTTTCAAGATAAAATTGCAGAATCTAGCTTATAAAAAGCTGCTGTAAATTGTAATCAGGGAGCTTTCTCCTTTGCAGAACTCCCGCATGCATGTGAAAGATTCGATCAAATAAAGCGACGTTAAGACAAAACCCAGTGGTGTGGTTTTTGGCCCGTGACGCCGGGAGCGGTTGCTCAGGTAATACTTACAGTGAGAGAATTTGCGGTCACAGGTACTGTTAAACTTCTCTGACATCATCTTTTTTTTTTTTTTAAATGAGTATTTTAAACCAATGGGGATTTTTTTCTGTTTTTCTCTGCATTATCTAGCTGTTATAAGTATTGTATTTTCTAAACAACTGCCATGAGCTTCTGAAGAAGGACTGGTTGGTCCGAAAGCCAGAGCACTTTGTTCTTGTTGTTACATCTATATTGGTCCATTAAAAGATATCAAATCATTTGCTTCTGGATCTATTCTTGCAAGGACCAATACGGCAACTACTAAATCTAGATTTCAACATGGAAGATACCGGAATTCACCGTAGAATATGGCAGTTACATAACATCAAGAAGAAATTGGCACAGCTAGACAGTGACATCTATTTTCTAGCCCAGTGCAAGAGGAGAAACATTATCCCTAAAGGTCTTACTATTTGGAATCCATTAAAAAATATAAACAATTCTACATATGCAGAACAACTTTGTCATAGGACCTCTGAGAAACTGAGAAATCACATGTCATATGCCCAAAAAGTTGTTCTTAACAAAGAGTTTGCTGAAATTGTTACCACTCTGGAAAGGGTGTCTGGGGAACCTAATCAGGACATCTTGCGAGAGATACACATTAACAACCAAAGGACCTTAAGAAAAGCCATGCTTATGAAAAATAGGAAATTGGATGCCCTTCAACATACCATACTTCCTAACAACCATGAAGAACATAATGGAGTCACTGAACAACAACACAATACTGATGGGCACCTTTCAGTTGTTAATTTGTCCAACCACATACTGACTACTGGAGAACTAAATGTACTTTCAAAGGGCCTCACTTTCTGCCCAACAAAACCACTGGATAACATACTGTTTTGTGGTGAACTGGAGGAGTACTTCCGTAGATTGAGACTTAATTCTTTCATGGCAGGGAAGAAATCACTGGTAGTGAAGACAGTGCAAACAGCAATAATGTAATGGATAAGAAAAAGGAATCTGATTTTACCCCCTCAAGTGGGCGTAACAAAAAAGTAGACAATTACATTAATTGTTTCCGCCAACAAGTCAGTGGTCAGATCCTTACTAGGCAAAAATAAACCCATTATAACCTTTCTCCACTGGAACGGAGAGCTATAGGGACACTGAAATCAAACCACAACATTGTCATGAAAAAAGCTGATAAAGGCTCTGCAGTGGTGATTTTAAACAGAGAGGATTATATTACTGAAGCTAATAGACAGCTAACAGATCTTACATACTACAGAGAACTGGAGAGTGACCCCACTACAAGGTATAAAGATGAACTCTGTGACTTAATTAAAACTTTTTCTGACCATGTCCTAGAGAAACTAACTCACCTCATCCCTGATGAACCCAGGCCGGGGACATTCTACATGCTGCCTAAAATACATAAACCTGGCAATCCAGGGAGACCCATAGTCTCTGGTAATGGTACCTTGACTGAGGGGATCTCAGGGTTTGTAGAGACCATTTTTGAAACCGCTGGTTATGGAAAGAGACAGTTATATCCAGGACACTACGCACTTTTTGCATGTACTTTCTGGTTATAAGGATTTACCACCTGATACCATTTTAGTGACAATGGATGTAACATCCCTCTACACTAATATTCCACACACAGATGGCATTGCAGCATTCCTTAAATACATACATGAGAAAGGACTGGAACAAAACGTCAACCCTGGAGTGGTGGGGGAACTTATGGAATTCATTTTGACACATAACAACTTCAACTTCAATGGCAAACATCATGTTCAAACTATGGGAACAGCAATGAGCACCAAAATGGCTCCACAGTATGCTAACCTCTTTATGGCTGACTTGGAGGAGGATTTTTTTAAGGCAGTATCCCCACAAACCACTAGCTTATTTCCGTTACATTGATGATTCACTTATCATCTGGACGGAAGGCACAGATGCACTCAAAGATTTTCATCACAAACTTAATAATCTCTACCCTACCATAAAGCTTACCCTGGAGTACTCTACCACCAAGGTTAACTTTCTGGACACCACAGTCATCATTAAGGATGGAACCTTACATACATGTATTTTCAGGAAGCCAACAGACAGACAGAGATACCTGCACAAGAAAAGTAACCACCCAAACCATACAAAAAAATCTGTCATATACAGTCAAGCACTCCGTTGTCACCGTATTTGTTCAAATGAGGATGACAGAGATACAAATTGGCTATGTTGAAAAACACCTTTATTGAGCAGGACACTCTTCCAGGGAAATTGACAGGATAACAGAATGGGCAACGCAAGTACCAAGACAACAACTACTTCAGTATAAAGAAAAGACAGCTACAGACAGAATACCCTTGGTAGTCACATATCATCCAGACCTTGAACGTCTGTGTAAGATTATTAAAGATCTCCACCCAATATTTAGTGAGGATGAAACCCTTAATTGTATTTTTAAGGAACTCCCACTATTATCTTTTAAACAACCACCACATTTATCCAGCCTAATTATTAGGAGCAAACTTTCACCGGAACAGAATACCATGTCACACAATGGCACACGACCCTGCAATCAACGCCCCTGTAAGACTTGTGGGTTAATTTCTACCTCGGACTGTGTGGTTACATCACAAAACAGACAATTCCAGGTGCATGGGAGTTATACATGCATGTCACAACATGTTGTTTATTTCATTCAGTGCAAGAGATGTCCACAAACAGGTTATGTTGGAGAGACACACCAACAGCTCTGCACTAGGATGAACTCACACAGACATACTATTACAGCAAGGAAGACTGAAAAACTAGTGGGGCACCACTTCTCCCAGCCTGACCACTCAATCTCAGATATGTCAGTAATGGTCTTAAAAGGAAATCTCAAAAACACACAACAGAGATCAGCTTTTGAGATTAAACTTATTTTACATCTCAATACGGTAGCAGATGGGATGAATGTTGATCTTGGCTTTATGGGACACTACAGAAACTAACATCCACAGACCTTTTCTTCTTCAAACTGACATATTATAGGACTTCAGCATGTGTGGGATGTGGGTGCGTGTGTGTATGTATGTGTGTGGGTATGTGTTGTGAGGTATGTGATATAACAGATGTGGGGCTTGCTGTCACATTGAGGTAAGTCTCTATTTAGATATATGGAGTTATAATGTGTTACTATTCTTATTTCACACACATAATGAATATTAATTCCTCCTTACTTTTTATCTTTGCCTGGGGGGGGTGATTCCATTGCACCACATTCAGATCACCTAGCCTGCTAGTATACATACAGGAGTGTTATCATATACAGTTACATACAATTTTTGTAACTCTGTACATATTGGGGTGCGTGGTCTCATTTGCATGGGGGTCCTGCACAGATCTTTTACATTAGGCTAATATTGTAGTAATCTGTGGATATGTAGGTATGTTAGACCTCTGGTCTTACACATATACTTTATATTTGCTTCTAGTTACCTTATCCTGGGGAGGGTGGCAGGTTTATTTCATGGTAGTTCTATCTAGTATCCTTGGAAATGTTACTATGCTGATAGTAGTACGGTTAAATAGTGTTACATTTTTGCTCTGTAGGTATTAGGAGACATAAGCCCTTTTACTCAGGATTTCATGACAAGATGAATTCCTTTGGGGAACTATTGCAGTGATTGCAGTTAATATAAGTTCACTAGGAGAGAGAGAGAGAGTGTGTGTGTGTTTGTGTGTGTGTGTCTGTAGGAGAGAGAGAAGAAAGGGAGGAGGAGGGGAGGGAGAGAGAGAGAGAGACATCTCCTTTAAGCTATGTATCTCCCCCACCTACATTATGATGATGTGGGGTGGGTTAGGTTGTAGTGTTTGTATGAAGAGGAGGAGAGAAATTACATTTTTATCTCTTTTTCAGATTTCTTAGACACTTGTGGTACATCAAGTTGTTACATTCTCAGTATACATTGACATCAGTACATATCAGGCTACATGGTCTTAATTCCTTGAGGTTCCTCGACTAGAGTTTTTTGTTTGACACTAATATTATCAATTTATATTTAAATTATCATTTATATAGTCCTGAGGTTTTTGAAATTTCTTGGGCCTTATATCTAGCTTGAGAATACAGCTGGGTGACAGGTCTAGCTAGGTTTTACACATCACACAGTGTGCACTGATGTTTTTAAGACAACTTTACTGGTAAATTCTCATCTATAATGCAAACATTGAAACTTCATGAGCCCTATAACAATCTTAGTTTGTCTTTAATCTGGGTGGGGGTTGCCTTTCAGTAATCACATCCTTATACTAACTGTGACACTTATAAGCTTGATTTAGGAGTTATCTGCTTCAGCAGTGTTATCTTATGTCAATTAAATTTAAATGCAGTAGGATTCTTTGTATGTGTGTTCCACCAAGCACGTCTGACCCAAGGTTCTTTCTGGCTGAAGGCAGTATGGTACTGTTAAACTTCTCTGACATCATCTTTTTTTTTTTATGAGTATTTTAAACCAATGGGGATTTTTTTCTGTTTTTCTCTGCATTATCTAGCTGTTGTAAGTATTGTATTTTCTAAACAACTGCCATGAGCTTCTGAAGAAGGACTGGTTGGTCCGAAAGCTAGAGCACTTTGTTCTTGTTGTTACATCTATGTTGGTCCATTAAAAGGTATCAAATCATTTGCTTCTGGATCTATTACTTAACCTGTACATTTTGGCAGCAAAGAAAGTTATCACATGCCTTTGGCACCAGGTAGATTCCCCTACTGTAGAAATGTGGCACAATATAGATAATATGATATATAAAATGCAACAGATCACAATGAAATTAGAAAATAGGGACACACAATCTGAAATTAGATGGCGATGTAGGGTCCTATACGTGTCTCAAGAAGATGCTAGTTTTGTTCCTTGACTACTAGGGATGGTTTTGTCTCCCAGGGACTTCTGCTTAGGAAGGGTTTAATAATGTTGGGGCAAGGAGGACCAAAATTCCAAATAACGGTATAATCATTATGAATTTATGCATTAATGTCAGCCCAGACTGAGTAATTTATCTGGTATGTTGATAATTCATAACTACTGATCAATTTATTTGAATCGGAAAGTTCTACTGTCAAGAACTGTGATGTGAATGCTGTATTTCTGGTGTACAAAGTGACACTCAAGTTTTGTAAGATGACAATAAAGATTATAAAAAAAAAAGAAAGTGCTCTAGAGATCGTATGGGACACAGTGGGTCTCCAGGCAGCTTAGGCATGTAGCCATAGTGATTTACTCGGTCTAATTCATGCAGAACACCATAGTTTTTGGTGACTTCATTGTAAGTCATCTGTACATATTTCAGGCTGTTTTTGTCCATTAGGATTTTAAAACTTTTTGCAGTTAAGGCTCGGAGACCCTCTCTACCATGGCAGGCAAAGAAAAGCTGCACATCTAGTCAGATGTTTTGGACAAGCCTCGCCGCGGTACTTGTATTCAGTACTGGATAGTTTTTTATTTTATTCAGAATGTCAGGTGGGATGCAAGGAAGGTAAGAGGCTTTGTCTCTGTCTTGCCTGTAGAGTGACTTTAGAATTCCCAGAAAACTGTTATTTGATGAGTTAAAACTCATTGGGTCCAGTAGACGACATATGGCGGCGGAATCATCCATTACAGAACCTGACTCAAAATGGCCACCAGAACTCAGTGAGTTAAATTCTGGATCTTGCATTAATCTAGGCCTAAGAGGTACCGGACACAGATTAATGAGATCCTGGGGAATACAAAGCCAGAGGCACCGAATGATATGCTAATTAATGATATCCTCTGCAATAACCCCTGCACTATTGCCAATGCCTTTAACACCCTCTTTACCATGGTTCCTCATATCCCTCCTCCTGCATCCTGTGGCCTCAAACCCCCTCCTCCAGCCCCATGTGATGCATTTTCTTCCCTGGAGTTTTCGCATGTCACGTACCAGGAGGTCCTTAGGTTATTAAGAACCATTCCCTCTCATGACAGTGCCAGTCTGGATGGTCTGGAACCCAGAATCCTCAAATTTGCTGCTCCACTTCTAGCCACTTCCATTACTCGATTATTTAACTTATCCATCCGCACCTCCATGGTGCCTTCAGCCTGGAAATCTGCTAGGAGTATTCCAGTGTTCAAGAAGGGAGATCCCAGAATCCTATCCAACTATCATCCAGTTGCACTACTGCCTACTCACTGCAAGTTACTGGACCACCAGTTCACTGCTCATTTACTTCTTTCTAACCTTCAGTCCCCTGTTCAGCGTGGGTTCAGGGCTGGTCATAGCACCACCACTGCTCTCACTCTATTATCCAGTGAAGTTAAGTACAACATGGATAAAGGCCTACTTACTGGCTCAGTGTTCATAGACCTACCCAGAGCATTTGACTTGGCTAATCATCCCCTAATCTTTGATAAGCTGTATTCTCTTGGTGCCTCTGAATCTACCTTATCCTGGATCTGCAGCTACCTAGATAACCATTCTCAATCAGTCTCCTTCTGTAAAGTTCTCTCATCTCCTGACTCTGTCTCCTGTGGCATCCCACGAGGGTCCATTCTTGGGCCCTTGCTATTCTCCATCTTTGTTAATGATATTCCTACTTCTATACCCCACTGTTGCTCCATCATGTATGCAGACAACTTAGTATTCTACACTGCCTCCCGGTCCATCTCTGAATTTAATAATCATCTATCTTCTGCTTTCCAACAACTTCAGTCCTGGTTCTCCTCTAACTTCCTAATCCTCAACCTTCCTAAAACTCAGGCTATGCTCTTCAGGTCCCCTAGAACAGTCCAAGCTGAGTCCCCAAGATTTGCGTGCTCTGTCTCGATGGGTCTGCAGTCCAGTCCAGTCCACGGACTCCTTCAAATACCTAGGGGTGATGTTGAATCCTGCACTTGATTTCTCCTCTCACATAAACGATGTATGCAGATCTGTTAACATGAAGATTGATGCGGCTTACCGCGTAAGTCACCTCCCCCTGCAGCAAGGATCTCTGTGGCTAGAGGTGTCTTGCTCCCTAGGCTACTTTATGCTCATCATCTCCTTTCCCAGGCTAATGTGAGTATTCTTAGAAAGTTGGACACCACCTACAACAACATTTGTAGGTTTGCTTTATCGGCCCCTCGTCTCACTCACCATTGCCTTCTCTACTCTGCCCGGCACTGGCTGTCTCCCATTTCCCACTGCTACTACTCCATAGGATGTTTCATTGACTCCATGACCAGAACCCCCTGCCCTAAATCTCTTGCAGCCATGTTTAACCCTGTAATTCACTCCCGCCCTCTGAGGTCCTCAAATTCTTCACTGTTCTCAGTCCCACACTGCTCAACAAAAACGGGTGAGGAAGCATTCTCTCATTTTGCCCTCAAATTCTGGAACTCCCTTCCCCCAAGTTTAAAATACCCCTTATCACACTCCTCCTTCAAGTCTGCACTTTTCTCTCACCTTTACACACTTGACACATGCGACTGTACCTAACCTTGCTTGTCCTAACTTCCTTGTCTTTTGGTATCCCTGAACTCCAAACATATCTCCCAACTTGTCTTAGTCTACATTGTTCATCCCTGCATGGATGGTCCTGCTTGTATGTATCATTCCTGACTATCCCTGTGTGGATATCTGTTGTATATGTGTTATGACTGTACTGGTTTATAATGGCTGTATAATGTACTCTTCCGGGTAGTGTCTGAAAATAGACAGGACTATTGCCTAATGCACTTACCTGGTCATCAAAAGCTAATAAATAAATAAGTAAGTTGAATCCTTGGCTTATGGGCGGGTTGTTCAAATGCTTGTTGATTCCGGCTCTAAGTGAGACATACTGTATGCGGATACGCTATACATTTCACCTGCACTGTTTCTGATTGTCCCATATAGCTGCCTCAGTACATTATTTAGTTCACTTTTCCCCTCAGTTTCACGGTTTAAATAGATTTTTTTCTCTCTGAGCCAGTCTCAGAAATGATTTACTACCCAGTTTGTTTGCCTTATAGTGTTAATTTCATTGTGGCTGACTTCGAGGTTTGACAGCTCCATTTCAGACGTTGTCAAGTGATGGTTAGTAACATTGCTGTCAGTCATTCTTGTGGTAATACCTTCACTCACTTGATTTGATTCTGGTGTGTGCTCTGTGGTTATTTTTGGTGTTTCTGCTGTGTTTCCCTCAGTTTCATTCTGGTACTCATTCAGCATGTCAGCAAACAGCTCAAAGTTAGTAAATATTTTCCTGTCAGACTGGTGCTCAATAATGGCTGCCAATTTAGAACTTTTGTTTTTGTTAGGGTGGTGACTGTGGTGAGGTCACTGTAGTGTCAGCATGCTGATGTTCTGGGATAACAGTCCTGGTCATTTAGGTCAGTGACCAATCAGCATTCGGCATTTTTTTCCCATTTCATAATATTAATTATGCCCTCCAGTACTTTCAGTCAAAATTTGTGGCTGTATGGAATCATCATACATCCCTGAGAAAAACAGAGTACAGGGCTCTCATCTTCCCTGGATATTGGCTGAGTTGTTAGTTTGCCTCCGTGCCACAGATCTTGCCTGGCAATCGTACAAGGTCACTGGCTCTCTGTCCATTTTATCCAACTATCAGCACCTTTGCAACGCCTCTACCAAAGTCATCAGACTTGTGAAGGTGGAGTATTTTGCATCCACACTCTAGAACAAGATTAATCACCCCTCCAAGTTCTGGAAGATTATCCATTCCATTTTCACCCCTCTGACTCAGTCTCCCTCCTCTGTTCTCAAGGTTGGCAACTCGTTCATGTCTGACCCTTCTTCTGTTGCTTCTTCCTTTAACACCTGCTTCACCATCTGTGCACTCTCTCTCACCCCTTCATCACCCTCTCCTTCCTTTACCCTTCCCCTTCACTCTTTATAGAGGATAGTGTATGAGAAATCATACACAACAAGGATGTTTTTCACTCGAGAGGTTTCCATGGTAACAGGATACCTCAGGAGCACGGCTAGAGGGGGAATCATTACCATGGAAAACTCGAGAGTTAAAAACATTTGTGTTGTGTGTGATTGCTCATACACTGTCTTTTATAGTATATAGGTAACCATAAATTGACTTCCATGTCCTTACTTTTCTGTATTTTTGTTACCACCACTCTCTTTTGGGTCCACCTCTCACCGCAGTGACTGTTCTTTTTATACGGAGGTTCGCACAAGGCGCATGCATGCAGAAGCTCAAAGCTGGTGTGCTGCAGTAGCTATGTAGCTGGTGCAGCACAACAAAGACAATGACATAGCTACTGCAGCACAATAACATTGTTCTAGGGATGGATTTCCACCTAGAACAAAGTTTCACCATACACTACATCCTTCTCTCCTACCTCTCCCTCTCCCTCGGCTTCCCCTTAAAGGAGACAGGAAATATATTTTAACCACTTGTTGAACTTTAATAAATCCTTTCATTAACAATTAATGTGTTTCTGTGTTTATTTATGTTCTTTAATGTGCCAACAGTGTTAAGCAGCTACACAATCATCATCTTGTAAGGCTTTTTTTCTCTGAGTCCTGGTCATGGCTCGTGCAACTCTCTGAATACTGACGTAACAGACTCCCTCCACATGCTTGAGCCCATCAATAATCTGTTGAAACACATCTGAAGTTTTGTTGGTATTTTTTTCATAAACATATATATGATTGTATGAAATTTGGACCTTGGTAGGTGTTTCCTTTGTTAGTCTGTACGTTGGGTTAATGTCTCAGCATAGGAATACCAAAAAAAAAAAAAAGAGTGTCAATCATGTTAGTTAAAAGTCAGCATGTTACAGAGGGTGCTGTTTAGTTTGTTAGCATTACCCGTAACCCCACTAAAAGCACCAATATGAATGTTGTCCCCACAATGTATTGATCTCTGTGACAGGGAGCTCCTGCCACTCTTGAGGGCCAACCTTTTCTTAAATCCGTTGCAACAGTTCTCTTATTTGTTAGCCTAATCAATCCTTTACCATTTCTAGTCCATAAGGTTGGCCACCTATGGGCACCCTCTCCCTTTTCTTGATTATGCTACAGTGTCCTCTTTAATTTTCCTTTTCCCTCTCAAGTCCTCATATAGGGAGGTTATTGTGGTGACCTCCAAGTGTACGTAAAACAGATTGTGTTTATTATTGTTGGATTTAGTATGTAATAGCACTATGTTATAAATACCTTAATGTATATACCTTATGTTTATGAAACCTGTAAATGTTTAAAATACCATGGCACTTGGTGTTTTGATAATAGTAAAAAGTACTATGTGTCTATTATAGAAATTAGGCTAGTTGTGCTATTTAAAATGCATGGAAATTGATGTAAACTGAAAAAGTCTAAATGTCATGGTGATTTGCATATATCACATGATGCATTGCATTACGGAAGTATGTATGATGATGTATTTCTTTGAAACTTGATTTGTTGGCAATGCCCTTTGTGCAACTGTTCTTTCAGTGATTCTGCATTGAGGTTCTTTGTTTATAGCTTGTTTTTTTTTTCTTTTTGAGCCCCCACTACACAAGCAAATGGGGCTTGCATAGGGGTAGTCACTACATCTCAACTAGTAAATGAGATCAGAGATCAGTGTCAGTAGGTGCTGGCTAAGTGCAGAGAAAGAACATTCATAGTCTGTTGCTGCAAACTGATGTACTGAAGAGGGAATATGGCATTGCAGAAGCTTATTTCTTGTATTTTGAATAAACGTCACACAGAGATTGTGTGTTGAACCTGAAGTTCTGTGTCTGGTCCATCTGTTATCCCACAACCCCTCCACAGACTTGGTGTCAGAAGTGGGCTAACTTGCTGGAAGCATCTGGACTGGCTGAAGAGGGACATTTTCTGGTGGATATCGCCCAGGTATCCCAGATGGATCAATGCACCAGGAGTTACCAGAGGAGAACCCGGAGAGGAAAGTCCATGGAGTTGTGACCAGAACCATGGTTGACAGATGGAGAGGGGCTGCTGCCTGGACTGGACCTGGGGGCTCGGAGGAGGAGGGCCAAGCCTGAAGAGGATGAAGAGATGCAGGTCGAGGCAGACTGGAGGTGTGAGAGACAACACCCCAGAGGTGGGGACCCTGATGAAGATGATCGACTGGATGAGTGGGCAATGGCTGGAGGCAGACAGACTACACAGAGAGGCGGAACTCTGGTGGCAGGTGCTCGAGAGGTTCCTGCTGGAGAGTTTGGACAAAGAGTCGGAGGAGGATTTTTCATGGGCTCAGTGGGAGGAGGACCCCTGGACTGAGCAGAATATTTCTTTGTTTTCCTGTGTTCCCAGGATGTTACCAGTTGGAGCTCAGAGATGTAAGTACGGAACTTAAATGTGAGACCCCATGTAGGACTGTGTGTAGTGATATTGTGCTGAGGTTGAAGACTCCAAGCAAGCAAGAAGAAGCCTATGAGGCTGAAGGGACTTTTTCTTGTATTGATGCAGCTAATCAACAGTATTGACTGGGGTATACTGCATGCTAAAAATACTAATATTGTCAAACTGTTACAGTATGTTAAAGTTAAGGAGGGTAGAGGTCTTTTAAAAAAATGTCACCATTGGAAAAAGGGAAACTCTCACATAGGTTACAAGATATTAGATGGTAACAGATGGCTGAAAATAGCACAGTGATTAAAAGGATGTTTACGAGGACACCCCAGAGTTAAAAGGTTTAGGAACCTGCTGTTTAACATTGAAGGGTGTTCAACATGAGAGGTTCCTTGGGGTCCTGTGGGTTTCTGTAGAGACCTGCCTGGGGATAAGATGACCAAGAATTTGGGGTCATAGGTTATAAAAGGTTGACGTAGGAGAGTAGAAACTACTATTGAAACATAGAAACATAAACTTTGATGGCAGATAAGGACCACTTAGCCCACCCAGTTTGCCCATTTCCCTACCTATTGGATAAGCTGCAAATTCTTGTTAACCAACAGCCTACTTCCTGCAACCCCCCACTATAATTGCCTTATGTCTGTCCCATGCATGTTTGAACTCCCCCACTGTTTTAGATCCCACAACCTGTCCAGGAGGGCAGTTCCATGCTCTAATTGAGTCGCTGTATTCACAGGATACCAAAATTAGTGAGGCACTATGACCTTCAGTCAGAGCCCTTCTGTCTGCTCCACTTATTCTTACTTCCTTAATATTTTTTTTTATATTTTTCAAAAGGATAAGTTGTTGGATGCTGTACACTAGTGATATTTACACTGTTTTTTATTTTGTTGATCTTTCAAAAAAAAAAACCTCAGACTGAAACTAATACCTAACCTACTATATTTCTTTTGTTGCTGGATAATTTAATAAGAACTGCACCTGCCTCACTTCAGACTGCAGATCATGTTGTTTGTAGTACCCCAATCCCTTTCCTGTTTCCTTTACTTTTTCTAAAAGTTTAGAAGACGTCTGCACCCTGTTGTTGTAACTTGTCTGCACTCTGCTGTTGTTGTCTACTGTTGAACTATTTGATCTCTCTCTCTCTGCTCTCCCTCTCTCTGTCTGACTAACAGAAAAATGTTGTTTCCAACTTTAGTTTTTCTTTTTTTAATGTGGACTAGTACTCAGCAATGTCTGCACTCTGTTGTTGAATTCATTGGTCTGTCTCTCTACTCTCCATCTCTCTCGCTCTCTCTTTCTGACTAAAAATGTTTCAACTTTCTATTTATGTTTGCTTGCACGCATGTGCAAGAAACATAGTGTGATGATCCAAAATGCAGTGCCGTACAGTTGAAAGGGAGTGCACCGCTTGAGTGAGCAGTGCTCCCCCTCCCCACACACACACAAACGTGAGCATGCACATTGCATGCTCATGCGCTCCTACCTCCCCCACACACACTGTATGGCTGACAGGGGTGCCCAATCCCCTGTCAGCTCTATTGTTCCCCCCAGCAGTCTGTATGGCTGACAGGGTGCCAAATCCCACGATTGGCTCTGTTTTCCCCCCAGACTGTCGGGTGCCACGCTGGGAGGCCCACCCTGGCAGTGCAACAGGTCCTATGGCTGACGGGTGCCCAATCCACCATCGGCTCCACTGCCCTCCAACAGCTTTCCAGGCTGCCATGCTGGGAGCCCACCCCAGCGTGGCAAACGTCCCGCGAGTCCAAATAAAAACCTGAATGAAAAACCTTCCTCGCTGCAGTCTTCACCCCTCTCCCACCCGCGCCCACCCACCGCGTCACCCTGCCTCCCCACACCCTCTCACCTTACCCCATACTTACCTCTGGAGTTCAGCGCTACCATCTTCGTGGACCAGGAACACATCTGCACTCTTCAAAGCCGACTCATCAACTGAGGAAATGCCGTAAGCTGTATAATGTAATGAATATGGTTTTCAACTTTGCTGCATATCTCAGGCATTTTTTGGAATTTTGGCACCAAATTTTCAACATGGGGTTTTTGGGACCCCTCCTCATGAATTCTGTCACTGTCATTGCGTTAATCTGGCCCGAAGGGTGATTTTGTGGTCACTGGATGAAATCACCTTTGGGACTGACTAACAAAATGACAGTGCCAGTGTTCATAAGGTGGGCTCTCAAAAGCCTATGTTGAAAATTGGTGAAAAATTCCTAAAATGACTGTTTTATAGAGTGTGCGTTGCGCTGTCTTGCCGCAGACGCATGAGGTTCACGACTTTCAATATTTTCACTCCAGATTTTCAACATTGCCATTTGATCATATTTCCTTATGAGCAGTAGAGCTGTCATTTTTCACATCTCACTCAAAATGTGTTTCCGCACATGTAGCACACAATGGCGCAGTCGGTGTGCGAACTCAATGTATGGGACACATTAAGAAAGTCATAGTCACACTGTTCATGAGCAGAAGTGTTAAAATGACTATGTTAAAAATTTGGTGAAAAAATTCCCAAAAATGACTGTTTTACGAGCGTTTGTTGTGCTGATCCTACGCACGCTCATAAGTTCACAAATTTTCAATATTTTCACTCCAGATTTTCAACACTGCCATTTTACCACACCTCCTTATGAGCAGTACAGGTGTCATTTTTCACATTTCGCCCAAAACATGTTTCCACCCATGTAGCGCACAATGGCGTAGTCGGTGTGCAAAATCAATGCATGGGACACATTAAGAAAATCACAGTGACACTGTTCATGAACAGAGGTCTTAAAATTGCTATTTTGAAAATTTGGTGAAAAAATTCTTTAAAATGACTGTGTTACGAGTGAGCATTGCGCAGTTTCCATGCACCCTCGTACGTTCATGAATTTGTAATATTTTCAGTCCAGATTTTCACCAATGGCATTTTTCCACACTTCCTTATGAACAGTACAGCTGTAATTTTTCACAACATGGCCGAAATGTGTTTTCATACTTTCAGCACAGAAATGCGTGGTCGCTGTGGGAAATCATTGTTCGGGACAGATAAAGAAAATCACAGTGACACTGTTCATGACCAAAGGTCCCAAAATGCCTGTGTTGACAATCTGCTGTAAACAATTCCCAAACTAATTACATTACGGGTGCACAGTTTCTACACACACTCGTGACTTCACCAGTTTTTTTAGTATTTTCACTGCATATTTTCAACATTGCCATTTTTTACACCTCCCCATGAACAGTACAGCTGTCATTTTTCACATCCTGTTCAGAATGTGTTTTTGCACCTGTGGTGACAAATGCCGTAGTCGCTGTGCAAAAGCAGCTTTCCGCTAACAAACTGATATTGCCAATGTTCATGAGGTGGGGGTCACAAAAAACCCATGTTGAACATTTGGGGTGAAAATACCAACGAATGCCTGAGGCGTTAGGGTTTCTGACCATAACACCCCACTCTGTAGAGAATGACAGGCATCAGGGCTGTGACTTGGGATTGTCACCTGCAGTGCTCATACCATTCCACCCCCACCCACACCCTGCAGCCACTGAGAGGCATCGAGGTGTGTCTTGACTCTTCGGCCACAAAGTTCACCCCATTCTCCTATACTGCACCCATTTCACAATATTTCTTGATGGAATGGGGTGTGCATAAGGGCCAAAGACCCCAAGGCACACCATGACACTTGTCGGTGTCTGCACAGTAGGGTGTGGAGAAATGGCGTGCCCGTTATGCCTGATGACCCAAAGGCACACCCCAATGCCTGTCACTATCTGCAGGGTGTTGATGGGGTTGGCTTCAGTTCAATACTTCACTGCCATTCCTATTATGCAGCTCTGTAACTCCTACACTACCAATGCCAATGCCAGCAAGCAAACATTCGGCATTGACAAATGCTTGTTTTTTTTTTCTTTCTGTGAGGTGGAGTCTGCACTCTGCACACACACACAACTGTCTCCTTTCAATGCAAAGCCCCAAATAAGCTGGATGCACTGTTTCCTACAGGATGTCTTATGGTGGCTGACACACAGGATTGGCTAGAACATGAGTCAGTTACAGAAAAACCCTAATTGATTGGCTCCCTTTAGTGTCCCAGTATCACAAGTGTTTGCCTTTGTTGGTCCTGTGATGGTCCAGGGTCTTGGGAGTATTCGGTAGAGATCAGGGGAAAAAAACTTCTTTTTTAAATTTCTGTATGCTTCCCCATTCTGCACCATCAAGTACCAGACCAGACCTCACTTCCAAACCAGGCCAACTCAACTACTATGGTGGAGCCATGAAAGGCTCAGTTTTCCTGATCAGAGCTGAGTTGGCCTGGTCTGGGGAGGTTTGGAAGTGCGACAGAGCCAGTCTGCCCATCCCTTGCAGATAGGCTGTTGTTTTAAGCTTGTCCAAAGCTTTAGCAAGATTAACAAAGATGATGGAGGTGATCACACCCTGGTCTATACCTGAAAGGATGGAGTCAGTAAGCTGGAGAAGGATGTGCAGCGGGAGTTCCTAAATCCAGACAGGAAAGGGGTGAAGAACAAGGAGGAGTCAAAGAAGAAAGAGAGCTGAAAAAGAGCAAGGTGTTCCTGTAATTAGCCAGAGTGGGCAGGCAAGAGATAATATGGAAGTTACCAGAAGAAGAAGGATCACCAGCTTTAGGGAGAGGGATGACAGCAGCCTGCTTTCAGGCTTCAGGGACAGTGGCACAGCAATGACAGGAGCCAAAAGATTAGACGCTTAGTATGGAGACTATCAGGGCTACTTCCCTTGTGACAATTAAGGGCAAAGAGAACCTTAAAGGAGATAGGAAACAAAGATGCTTAAAAGATGTTTAAATATAATTGGTGGCCATCACTGTCCACTTAATGTTATCAGATAAACAGCCTGATGTCAAAAAACTCTCCTTCTAATAATTCATGCAGTTTTCTTTTTTGCCGTTATGATCGTCCGCTTGTCAGTTTCTGATTCTGACAGCACGTGCTTGCCAACTTACACTGACGTCAGAGGCTCCGATTTCTGACTGCCACAATAACTTCCTTATACGAGGACCTGAGAGGGAAAAGGAAAATTAAAGAGGGCACCATAGCATAGTCAAGAAAAGGGAGGGATGTGCCCATAGGTGGCCAACCTTATGGACTAGAAATAGTAAAGGATATATTAGGCTAAGAAATAGGAGAACTGTTGCAATGGTTTTAAGAAAAGGTCAGTCCTCAAGAGTGGCAGGAGCTCCCTGTCACATATCCCCCACCTTAAGAGGGAAGCAGTTATTGCAGACTGCTTACCACCTTCCTGTCCCAGGAAGGGATGGAGCTTCCACCCATCCATCTTCAAAAGCTACATCTCAGGGTCCCTATTAACAATAAACATTCCATCATAAACATAGTGGATATTATCATTCTTTACCCTGGGGCACTAACACATTTCTCAATGGAGATGAATGGCACCTTCTCATCTCTTTTTAGGGAAAGTCTGTCATATTTAACCAAAAATCTGGACATCTGTAAAGTCCAATACCATAGAGAAACTTTCTCTGGGGTGAGTAATTACCTGCTCCAACCCCACCAGACATGTCAGTTTTAAGCAAGGGCCCATTCCTAGGTTCAACTCCTCTATGTAAACCCACTATGACTCTTGATTCATTTCACTTGTTACAGATATAGACACCTGAAGGTAGACACTCAATGTGTTACCCCAGCACAGGTTCCAATCCATTTTCCACCCACTTCTCCTTTGTAGGTTTTCACTCAGAATAGAATAAAACACATGTACCACCTCAGACTCCTTGCCTGCCTTTGGGTACCTCTTTCTTTGACATCTGGCCTGCCCACCTGACCAAACATGCTACACTTTTGCCTACAGAAAGGGACGATTGCAGAGCCACCTCTGGCCTTGCCTGCAACCAACTTGACCCCTCTGTCTTACACAAAGTGTCTGCGGGAATATGGAAGGAGGGAGGGATAGTGAAGATTAATAAAGGAGAGGGGAGGTGGGCAGAGGGAGACAGTGAAAAGGCAGAGATACTGAATGAATACTTTTTCTCAGTATTCACAAAAGAAGAAGAGGAGGAGTTACCTAAACCAAACAATAGAAGCACTCTGGGTAGTGGGGTTGATGCCAGTTCATTTGCAGAAGAAAGAGTCCTGAAAGAACTCCTAAAACTCAAGGTGGACAAAGCAATGGGGCCTGACGGGATTTACTCTAGAATCCTAAAAGAACTAAGGGAGGACCTAGAGACACCACTGACCACACTTTTTAACAAATCATGGGAGGATGGTGTGATACCTGAGGACTGGAGGAGGGCGGATGTGAGTCCCCTTCACAAAAGTGGGAGCAAGACAGAGGTAGGAAAGTACAGACCTATCAGTTTGACCTCAGTGGTAGGGAAAATGATGGAATCACTTCTGAAGGAAAGAATTGTTGAGTACCTAGAGGCCAGTGGGGCACAGGACCCAAGGCAGCATGGATTCACAGCGGGAAGGTCATGTCAGACAAATCTAATTGATTTCTTTGACTGGGTGACTAAAGCAGTAGACCAGGGAGGGTCTGTGGACATGGCCTACCTAGACTTTAGCAAGGCATTTAACACAGTCCCACACAAAAGATTAATAAACAAATTAGCCAGCCTGGGAGTGGGTCCCAGGGTGGTAGCCGGGGTAAAACACTGGTTGGACAACAGGACATAGCAGGTAATAGTAAATGGAGTCCACAGTGAAGAAAGGAGGGTTACACTAGTGGGGTACCGCAAGGTTCGGTACTGGGGCCAGTCCTTTTTAATGTCTTTATAAGTGATATTGCAGAGGGACTGGAAATTAAAGTATGTCTCTTTGCAGATGACACAAAGATCTGCAACAGAGTTGATACACACAGTGGGGTGGAAAGGATGAAAAGGGACTTGGCAAGGTTGGAGGAATGGTCAAATGTATGGCAGCTTAGATTCAATACAAAAAAGTGCAAAGTAATGCACCTGGGAAACAAAAACCCAGGGGAAGAGCACACAATGGAGGGTGAGATACTGACAACAACAAAAATGGAAAGGGACCTGGGGGCAGTCATATCAGATGACCTAAAGGTGGGCCAGCAATGTGAGAAGGCAGTAAGGAGGGCTGGGGGATACTGGGATGCATAGGGAGAGGTATCACCAGTAGAAAACAGGAAGTTGTTGGCCCTCTGTACAGACAGTTGGTAAGACCACATCTGGAGTACTGTGTACAGTTCTGGAGACCCCATCTCCACAAAGACATAGACAGGGTGGAAGCTGTCCAGAGGAGGGCAACCAAAGTGATGCAGGGTCTGCATCAGAAGACATATGACGAAAGACTAAAGGAACTAAAGATGTATAGCCTCGAGGAAAGGAGGGAGAGAGGGGACATGATAGAAACTTTCAAATACCTCAAAGGAATCAACAAAGTCCAAGAGGGTAGTATCTTTCAGAAAAAGAGATGTGCAAAATCAAGGAGGCACAATTTGAAGATAGAGGGGGGACGGCTCAGAGGTAATGTGAGGAAGTATTTCTTCACAGAAAGGGTTCTGAATACATGGAACAGCCTTCCTGAGGAGGTTGTATAGTCAAAACAGTGGGGGAATTCAAGAATGCATGGGACAGACATAAGGCAATTCAAGTGGGGGTAGGAAGAAGAAGAAGGCTGTTGGTTAACTAGGATCTGCAGCTTATACGTTAGATAGGGAAATGGGCAGACTAGGTGGGCCAAGCGGTTCTTATCTGCTGTCAAATTCTATGTTTTTATGTAAGTAGTTGTTTGGATGGCCAGTTCTGGGCTGGCTGTGTAGTGTAGTGGTTACAGTCACCGCCTGTGTGTCTGGCAGACCCAGGTTCAAGATTGACTGTGAGGAGAGGTTTTTTTTTTATTCCCACTCCGCATGCCCTCTTGACTTTGTTCCCCTCCACCCCCAGTGTGGGAAGATTGGATTGGCCCCCCAGTATTCTCCCCATCCCTGATTGTGTCCCCCTGTAGCATATCCCCCTTTCGAGTTTTTCCCTGTCCCTGAATGGCATCCCCCCAGTGATAGATATTTTAGGTAGGGAGCTGTGGAGGGTTAAGCCCCCTGCTAACAGGGGTCCGGGGGTGGTGCCCCCCAAAAGAAAAAGTAACTATAGCTAAGAAAAAGTAACTATAGCTGTTTGCTGTTTTTGGAGCATGCTGTAGTGTTCCTCAATGTTCTGCTTGTGGCTGTTGTTTTTTTTTTTTGTTGGCACCATTTTGTAGCCACTCTTTTGACATGGCACCATTAATTTTGAGGGGGGCCTTTAGTACTATACAGATTTTAAAGGGTGGAATCACCCACATCTCAGAGTCTGTATTGCCCATCTCTGTGCCTGAACTACAGCTAGGTCATAGTAACATACAGATTTTGAAGTGGGGGTTCACATCTCAGACTCCGTGTTGCCCATCTTTGTGCCTGAATAGGTTAGGTATAGGTTAGGTATTAGTTAAATCAGTCTGGTTTGCTTGTAAAATCAACAAAATTGAAAAAAAAACAACATTACTAGTGCACAGCATCCAACAACATAAAAATTATTTTTCGTTTTGAAAAATATTATTTGTTTAAAACTTTTTTTTGAATAAGAAAGCAAGAACTAATAAAATTCAGTGCCAAAAAGTGTGCTGTGATGCACCTGGGATGTAAAAAACCATGAGCAGCTTACACTCTAGGAGGGGAGGAAATAAAAAAAACAGAGCAGGAGAGGGATTTGGGGATTATAATATCAAGCAACCTTAAGGTGGGTAGCCAATGCAGCAAAGTGGTGGGGAAGGCAAATGGAATGTTGGCATGCATTGGGAGGGGTATAACTAGCAGAAAGAGGAGGTGCTGATGCCTCTTTACAAGGCCATGGCGAGGTCGCATCTGGAGTGCAGGATCCAGTTCTGGAGACCACAACTACACAAGGACATAGTTGGGATAGAGAGGGTTCAAAGAAGAACAACCAAGATGGTGCATGGTGTGCAGGGGAAGCAAGCGAACAGAGGTGAGAGAATTGGATCTGTACCCATTGCAGTCTAGAAGGGAGGGGGGGGACATGATTGAAACTTTTAAGTATGTGAAGGGGATCAATAAGGGGAAGGAGGAGAACTTGTTCAGAAAGAAGGAGGGGGCTATAACTAGAGGACATAGCCTAAGACTGGAAGGAGGAAGATACAGAGGCAATGTGAGTGGGCGATTCTTCACGGAGATGGTGGTGGAGGCCTGGAATAAACTACCAGAAGAGGTGATGGAGGCAAAACGGTGGAGGGATTCAAGAGGGTATGGAACAGATATATGGGGTTGGGAACTGGGGGGAGGGCCCATAACAGTGGATATGTGTAGGGGAGGGGGAAAAGGGCAGACTCAATGGGCCAATAAGGTCCTTTTCTGCTGTCAGATTTCTGTGATTCTGTGAAGGTTTGTAGAGGTGTTCTAAAAGTACCTTGGTTTACCCACCACTGCCAGCTGTACTCACAAATGGGCATCCTACTCTCTTTGGAAAGGTGGATGTGTCTATAGTACAAACAGCTATTTCATAGTAAACAAACTCTGGCCAAAGCCAATAGGGCTGCAGCCGAGGAATTTGGGGTACAAATATTGAAAATTACCAAAGTTATGACCCTGCATTCACAAAATATAATGCAGGCTCATAAGTTTGTTGTTTGTTAAATAATTTTACATCAAATTTTCAACATAGCCTTGTTATGACCCTGCCTCATGAGGAAGGGCAGAGAAAATGCCCTCTTGGCCTAAAGGTGATTTTGCACAGGGACTGCAAAATCACCTTTCAGGACGCAAAAACACATTTTGGGCAGGAGTTGAAAAATGACAGCTGTAAAGAAATGGTTATGTTGAAAATTTGGGGTAAAAATATATTACCAAACTTACGAGCCTGCATTTGCAAAATTCAGCATAGCCTCATAACCTTTTTTTATATATTTTTACACTAAATTTATAACATAGCCTTCTTATGACCCCACCTCATGAACAAGGGCAGAGAAAATTTTCAGCTCAAGAGATGTGCAAGAACAAGGGGACACAATTTGAAGACAGAGGGGGACGGGCTCAGGGGCAATGTGAGGAAGTATTTTTTCACAGAGAGGGTGGTGGACGCATGGAACAGTCTTCCTGAGGAGATCATGGGGTCAAAAACAGTGGGGGAATTCAAGAATGCATGGGACAGACATAAGGCAATTCTTGTGGGAGGTAGGAATACGTAGGCTGTTGGTTAACTAGGGTCTGCAGCTTATCCAATAGGTACCAAAATGAGCAGACTAGGTGGGCCAAGCGGTCCTTATCTGCCATCAAAGTCTATGTTTCCAACTCCTGTCCGAAAGGGGATTTCATGCAGGGACCATGAAATCACCTTTCGGGATGTAAAAAACCCATTTTGGCCAGGATTTGAATGACAGCTATCACATTCATGAGCTGCTATAAAGATATGGCTATGTTGTAAATTTGGGGTAAAAACTATTGAAAATTACCAAATGTACAAGCCTGCATTCACAAAACTGAACACATGCTCCTAGCTTTGTTGTTTTTTAATATTTTTACACCAAATTTTTAACATAGCTTTCTTATGACCCTCACCCCATGAACACGAGCAGAGAAAATGTTCAGTTCCTGCCCGAAAGGTGATTTCATGCAGGGATCATGAAATCATCTTTCAGACAGATTTGTCTAATGTCACTGCAGTTGTTCATGAGGTAGGGTCCCAAAAAGAGCATTTTGAAAATGTGGTCCAAAAATATGCAAAAATGGCCAAGTTATGCTACTAAGTTCAAAACACCATTGAAATACATTGAACCGCATATCGGTTTCTTCAGTTCATGGTCTGGCTTTGAAGAGTGAAGATGGGTCAGTGGTACAGAGAGGATTACGGTGTTGGACCTCTGATGGGTAAGTAAGGGCTTGGGGAGGGTGCGTGGGAGGTCACAACACTGAGATTAGGCACCCCAGTGTCTCTGTTATGTTTCTGGGGATGAGTGGGTGTTGAGAGGGAGGTCGGGTGGGTGGGAGGAAAACATTGCTGAGTGCTGCGGCAAACTTGGACTACGCTCCCAACTTTAGTGGGGAAGAGGTATCTCTGTTACTTTCACCAGCTGTATAACTATTGAGGGTCTGTATTATTTTTTGGTAATGGGTAACCCATGGTAACGGAGGGGGGGTGGCAATTGGAAGCTGGGTCTTTATGTGGGAAATGGAGTTCCATGTTGCCAAGGGAGTGACAGCTACTACAGTGAGTGGCACTTACACCATTGCTGGCAAGTGGCACCCTCACTCGCTCCTGTATTTTGTGGGATGCAATCGATAGAGTAGCTCAAGGCAGCTTTTAGCTGGGGCATTATAGGGATCACTCAGGTTTGGGGGGGGTCCTGTGAAGTAGAGGGGTGTGCACCTTTAAGCCTTTGAAATTTCCTGCTGAACTCGTGTGGGAGGTTGATGAAAGAGCATGCGGCAGGTCGGAGCTGCACTTAGCAGAGCATGGGAGATACAGTCTCCCAATATGGCAACTCAGGTTGTCTGGGCATGTCATTAATGAGTCAGAGTGGCAATTGAGATGGCTCACAAGATTCCTATTAGCAAGTTCAGCCTGGCAGGGTGTATGGGGTCCCATGGAGATGAAGCAACCAGATCAACCCCCCAACTCTAACTTTAGAGAATAACTCCATAGTCACGGCAGAACACGGCACAGTCTGCTGTGTCCAAGATGGCTGCCAAACTCTATTGCATATGCGCAATACAGTTTGGTGGCCATCTTGAACATGGAGGACTGTGCTGTGTTCCACCACGACCTCCACAAAATAGTGCTGTACGACTGCTAATAGGCAGAGCGGCGTGCTTCATGGATGTGAAGGTAACTGTGAGGCAACTCCACACTTTGGTAGGAAAAAATCTCCTTTTCTGAGGTCTGCAGGGCTCCACCCACTGCAGCCCTAAAAATATAGAACCAGAGGCACTATACAGCCTCATCCAGGTGCCAAACAAACACTACAATCTCTGCTCCACTGCCACCAATGTTTTCAACAGCCCCAGGGCAATGAAAAAAATTGGGGAACGTACCATATCGTGGGCCATGGTTATGAAACAAGCTACCCCTGGATTACAAATTGAGTCAAACTATGCTTATTTTAAAAACTAATGTTATGACCCACTTAATGATCAACTCAGCATGCAGCTGTTTTTCATAGTACAAATTGAAATGTGTAAACTATCTGAGTGATAACCCTGCTGCCTTGTTAACAGTCAGGATCTCTGTCTTGTATAGACTCTGACACCGCTTAAACTTATTTATTGTACAAAAATCATTGAAATGAATGCATTGTATTGTAATACATTGTATTGTACTATCTTTCCTGCTTCCCCCAGGTCATGGCAGAAAAGGGACCTATGTCTCGTTCCAACTTACCTGGTTATCAATAACTAATTCAATAAATAAATAAATAATCAATAATAAATAAAAAAGTGGAACTGTCTGCCAGTGGAGCTGGTCAGTTTCAATAGAGTGGCAAGCTTTAAGAGGGGATGGGATACACACATGAGACTGAGATTAGGGAAGATAGACTGCAGAAAATGGGAAATGGGGAATTAGTTTTTGTGGAACCTATGGAATGATTGATCTGATAGAGGCCTAGCCAGTGCTTGACTGGTTAGGACCTAGGCAGAAACTGAGCAGACTGGATGGACCACGAGTCTTTTTCTGGCACTGAACATCTGTAACGACCTCGTCCTTACAGAAAGGGAGGTGGTTGCTACTAATGTGCCAGGTGGTGGGAAAGGGTACAATAGCATCATCCTCTTGGGGATAGTTGATGTGTGCAGAGCTTAGGCAGGGTACCCTTGTGCCAGTGGGACACAGTAGAGACAGGAAGCTGCAGCAGTTTTGGAGCAGGAGGAAGGGGATGCCATGTCCCAAGTACCCTGCCTGGGCAGGTACCTTTGGGCATCAGCAAGGAATTGGTTGGACCACTCTGGGAGCAGGTGCTCACCAAAGGAAGCAGTAGGCCTCACCATCAGGGTGCACAGGACCCCGAATGTGCCTGGAGGGGTGGGCAAATGCTCTGCTCCCCCATGTGGCTGGCTGCAGGACTTGGGCCAAAGGCATAATGGATCCCGTTGCTAGCTCCCACCAGGAGACTTGGCTGCCACACTGTCCTTAACACCTTGCTGCAGTGAGGGTGTCACAGAACAGCAGGAAAGCCCTGGCAGTGGCCAGGGAGGACCTCGGGCACCTAAGACTTTCCCAACCTGCCTGTCCCACTGGGTCTCAGATACAGCATAAGTTGGGGCTTGCCCATAGCCAGGATGTTTATAGGGACCATTGAGACAGTGTGGGAACCACAGGAAGGATATCTCTTCTTGGGGCTGAGGCAGGTTCCCTCAATCATGCAGTGGACATCCTGATGGTGGGGTGACCCTGGGGACAATGGAAAAGCCATTCGAGCACCCAGAGGATGAAGATACAGGTAAAGCCAATGGCAGTCGAGCTAGGGTAGGAGAAGGATCTCTGTGCAAGTGGAGAGGGGAATCTCCAAAGGTACTGGTGAGACTCACAGTCTGTCTGCTGGAATGCTACCCTGAAAGGACGGGCAATGGAGACCCTGCAATGATGGTATAATGTTTAGGTATAGCCACATGGCTGAGGGCTGTAGGTAATTGGGGTACCAGGGCTTGGTGGACACTGCAGTGCCTCCCTACAGGGTCCTGAAGCATAGTTGTTTTCACTCTGAATTCAGATTCCATCAATGCATACTGCAAGAAAAAACGTGAAGATCTGATGGAAATAAGGGGGCGATCCCTCATGTCTGAAATCTTAGACTGAAGGTAGAAGTTTAGCAGTGGTGGGGATACGGAATCCCAGGGCATGCTGATGCCCACAGCATTGAAGAAAAGGGAGAGTACTGGACTGTACAAGTACAATTTGCAGAAAGCAAAAGTGGGAAGTACCTTAATGAACTTTATTGTTATTATTTTATTTAGCTTTTGTTAACCAGGTAAGTACACTAGACAAGCAATTTGCCTATTTTCAGGTACGACCCTGGAGAGTACAGGAAATTACATACTTACACACTTGGGACAACATGGTACATAATTAAGAACAGGTCACACATCATGAGACTACAAGGTAAGATTACACATCACATAATTAGGAACAGGTTACACATCATGAGACTACAAGGTAAGATTACTACATAGATACATAGACAGTGTCAGCAGATAAGGGCCTATGGCCCACCCAGTCTGCCCATTTGAACTTGTAAGTTCAGTTTGTTTTCCTAGAAGTCTGTTTCCCCTTACCCCTGACCTCTAGAATTCCTTTATGTCTATCCCATGCATTCTTAAATCCCGTGATTGTTTCTGCCCCCACCACTTCCTCTGGCAGGGTGTTCCACTTGTCCACCACCCATTCTGTGAAGAAATTCTTTCTCATGTTTCCACTGAATCGTCCTCCTCCAACTTCATCCCATGCCCTCTAGTCCTGGAACATCTTTTCGCTTAAAATAGTGTTTTCCTGCACCCTGTTCCTCCCTGTAAGATACTTGATGTCTCTATCATATCCCTCTCCCTCCTCTCCTCCAGGAGTACATGTTCAGTTCCTTCAACCTGTCTTCATAGGACTTGTGATGCAATCCATGCACCATCTTTGTTGCCCTCCTCTGAACCTTCTCTACCCTGTCTATGTCCTTACGTAGGTATGGTCTCCAGAATTGTACACTGTACTCAGGTGGGACCTCACTAGTGTCTTGTATAGCGGAATTATGACCTCCCTTTTCCTGCTGGTGATGCCACTGCCTATACATCCCAGCATCCTATTTGCTTTACCTGCTGCCTTGTCACACTGTTTCCCTACCTTGAGGTCATCAGAGATGACAACCTCAAGATCCCTTTCCTGCTTGGTGCATGCTATATCCTCACCCCCCAACTGATATATTGTGCCTGGGTTTTTGTGCCCCATATGCATTATCTTGCACTTCTTTGCATTGAATTTCGACTGCCAAACCCCTGACCATTCTTCAAGTTTCTGCAGGTCGCTTCTCATTCTGTCTACACATTATTATAGCGGACAAGTGACTGCAGTCTCTGGACTGTGGGATAATTGACGCTCAGGCAGACAGGGACTTAAAGGCTGTCCCGATAGCAACTTCTGCCACCAAATCTTGGGTATACCTGGACTGATGGGGGGAGTGGGCGGCTCTTGCCCCCCCCACACCTGCACCGGAGAAAATACAGTCAGAACCTCGGGGTCGAGGCGCCAGGCAACCGGGTGAACCTCCCCCGATGAAAAGCTGAAGTCGTCGGCTTTTAGCTTGCTTCAGCGGAGAACGTCGGAGGGGCTGGGCGACAGCTGCACAAGAGGCAGCTGAAAATCTTCTGGACTCGTTTCTTTGCCTTGCCAGCCCTTTGTTCACAGATCGCGGGTCCTAGCCCCAGTTGGCACCGAGCTGCAGTTTAAATCCAGGCAGCTGCGCCCATTGACCACACAGAACTGTGTGACGGTCGGGCAGCCAGGGGCTTAAAGGCTGTCCCGATAGCAACTTCTGCCACCAAATCCTGGGTATTCCTGGACCAACGGGGTAGAGAGCAGCTCTTGCCCTCCCCCCGCACATGCACCGGAGAAAATACAGTCAGAACCTCAGGGTCGAGGTGCCGGGAAACCGGGCGGACCTCCCCCAATGAAAAGCCGAAGTCGTCGGGTTTTAGCTTGCTTCAGCGGAGAACGTCAGAGGGGCTGGGCGACAGCTGCACAAGAGGCAGCTGAAAATCTTCTGGACTTGTTTTTCTTCCCACCCACCCACCCTGTTCCCTCCTTCCCTTAAATGCCTGGTAGCCACACACCCCAGTGACAGGTCCAGTTAAGTCGGTGAAAAAAGACCCAACCAGGCGTAATAAAACTGTACGTTGAAGGGCGCTTGGACTCTGTTACTTACAGGGAGAAGTGTTGGCTACCCAGGCTGACCTACATACTGGCTCGTTTAATGTGTAATCATGAGGGCATACTAGTGGGAATGCCAGCCTGTATAATTAATGCCTATTATTGGGAGTCCTAGCCTAATCAATTCTGCACTGTTGTACTGCTCAGTTGTATCTACAGCCTGCCATATTAATCTAGGCCTTTCACAGCATAGACCTACATTTGACTGCCTCCAGTGCTATGAGTAGAGGTTACTAGTGGGATTGTCAGCCTAAGTCTATTTCCACACTGACGTACTGCAGTTACCCTGTCTTTGTGCAATACTAACTTTTTTGTATAGGTGTAGGCGGACAGCACAAGTAACTACTAGCTGCCGCACTGCCCAGGGTCTTTCATTTTCTTTTCTGCTTCCCTAACTACCTACTTGTACCTACCAGTGGGAAGAGACAGTTGAATTAACCACAGTTCTGCAACACAGACTAAACTCACTTGTCCCATTGGGTTTAGCTTTGTGTAGCCATTATTAGCTAATATCAAGGTGGGTAATTAAACCTGAAGTAAGAGGACAGTAGCTGCTGGACAACCAGCGGCATCTAGCACATACCCTAAAGGGTACTCAGTCCAAGCCCCATGTTTTATTGCTAGCCTATCTCAATTTTATCAGATTGTCATCCTAATCCCATACTATCTACTGTCGGACTACTGTCTCGACATGGGGAACCAGGTGCAACAAGCAATGAAAGTGTCACCCTTGCTGCTCATTGGCATTATCGCCTTGTGGATCTTCTCCGGGCGAGGTATCCACTGGTCCTCTGGAACAGGGGCTCCTATAATGGGAGTGCCCTGGTGCACAAGCATCCAGCCGATGGGGCCTGATTTCACTTTCTCTAACTTGCTAGCTACAGGCAAACCCCCACCCTGGTTTCCCTGCAGTCTTGACCTTAGGTGGCTCCTGAGTCCAGCACGAATGGTCAAATGTTAGGGCTGCAAAATGCCGGCCAAGGAGGGCTCCCCTCCTTTGAGGCATCTCTTCTGGCTTGTACTGGTGACCCTAGCTCTAGCGGGTGACATTGAGTCAAACCCTGGACCACCAGGTCAAACCTCCCCCGCTGCGGTGGGCTGGACGATGACCAAAGGGCTAAAAATTGTCCATCTTAACATTCGTAGCCTAGTGCCTAATTTGACAGAACTTCAGGTCTGGGTCTCACATCACAGCTCTGACATCCTTGGCATAACAGAAACTTGGCTCAAACCTGCCACACCAAATTCTGTGTGTGCCCTCCCTGGATATGATCTTGTTAGACGGGATTGTCCTGGGAATAAGAGGGGGGTGGCATCCTGGTCTATTACAGGAGTCACCTCAACCTATCGGCCATACCTGAACAACAGACAGTGCAGACACCCTGTGAAACACTGCACATGGTACTGCTGCTTGGGATGACCAGAAAACTACATGTGATATTTGCCTACAATCCTCCTAATTAGGGCATACAGGGCCTGTCTATTCTCATTGACACTGTGGGCCCTGTGACCCGTCAAAATGAACTAATCATCCTTGGTGATATAAACCTAAACTGGCTGGGTGGCAATACCAAAGCCTTTGAGCCACTGCTTGCGAGTCTCTCCCTTTCACAGCTAATTAAGGATCTTACTAGGTGCTCACCCTGCGGTGGTGCGAGTTCCCTCCTGGACTGGATCCTAACCAACAGGTCAGAAAGAATCTGCTCATTGGGCATCCTTCCAGACTCCATCTCAGACCACTCCCCAGTGTACTGCGTGTGGATGATTCAGCTCATGAAAATTCTGCACAAAATCATTCAGGTCAGAGATTATTCCAGATTTGATCTTGGCGCCTATTTAGATGATATCCAACACACTGACTGGTCAGCTGTATGGACCGCCCAGGACTCCCTATCCGAGGTGAATCACCTCCTCATCTCTCTCAGGGCCCTGCAGGATAAACACGCCCCCCTCATTAGATGGAGGGTAAGGGAATCGGCCACAAAATGGCTTCACGGGAGCCTCCTGGTCCTCATGAAGCTCAGAATCAAGTGCTGGGCAAAATTCCAGGCCACGGCAGATCAGGCGGTTTTTCAGAATTACAGGAAACTCAGAAATGAGTGCAAGTGGAGCATAAGGGCGGCTAAGAGTGAGTTCTGCAAGACCGCCCTGCTGAACTCTGCCAGGGACCCCAGGAGGTTTTGGAGAAACATTAAAAACATTGTTAGTGGTTCCCAGAGTGCTGAGACCACTGACATGACTATTGATGATGCCAGCTGCAGCAACTCAGTGACTATCGCTAATGCCTTTAACAGGTATTTCTCGGACCTTTCTGCCTTCACCTCATCATTCCCCCTGGGTGGTGGGGAGAATGGTGTACAGATCGCAGCGCCACCACTACCCCACCCGCCCTTCCACTTCAGGGCAGTGATGGTAAATGAGGTGCAGAGACTTCTCACGGGCCTCTCTCCTTTCTCGAGTGCTGGCCAGGATGGGTTGGAGCCACAGCTTCTCAGTCTTGGAGCACCATGGCTTGCTCCACTGGTGACACACATCTTCAATCTGTTTCTGTCATCGGGTGTTATTCCTGATATATGGAAGGTAGCCAGGGTGGTACCGATCCTTAAACAGGGAAACCCCAAATTAATAGAGAACTACCGCCCGATATCCATATTATCAGCGGTCAGTAAACTTCTAGAAAAAGTTGTGGCAGGGCAACTCTCAGAACACCTGCAATCCCATAATCTACTGACACCCACACAGCATGGTTTCAGGAAAGGGCACAGCACATCCACTGCCCTTGTCACTGTCTCCTCATGGATCAGGGCAGCCATGGATCAAGGCAAGCTATCGGGGGCTATCTTTATAGACCTATCCAAGGCCTTCGATCTAGTTGATCATGGCATGTTCACCACACAGCTTAGATCCCTTGGTCTATCATTAGCTGTGCTCAGCTGGTTCTCTAGTTATTTACAAGGAAGAACGCAACTGGTTAAATATGGCAAGGAGCTCTTAGGCCCTATTCCGGTATCCATGGGTGTCCTCCAAGGCTCTGTCCTGGGGCCCCTGCTATTCTCCATCTTTGTAAACAATCTCCCAGCAGTTGCTGTACACTGCAAGCCAATCCTATATGCTGATGACCTGGTCATCCTGACACACTCCACAGAAATGGGGGTCTTCAATCGCCATCTGAGTGAGGATCTGGTGAACATTCAGACATGGATCTTGGCCCACAAGCTGGTCCTTAATCTAAAAAAACCCCAGGCCATGCTCTTTGGATCTCAAGCCAAGATCAAGGCCTCCCCTGTAAGGTTCTGTGTACCGGGCACTGATGGTACCCCAACCCCTGTTACGGACAATTTCAAATACCTCGGGTTGATGCTGGACCCACAGCTGGACCTTGGCCACCATATCCAGATCACATGCAAGAATGTCAACAGCAAAATGGGTATAGCCTACAGAGCCAAAAACAACCTTACCCCGGTGGCACAAGTTGCCCTAGCCCGAGGGGTGCTGCTCCCGTCGCTCTGTTATGAGCTACTGTTGTTTGGCCACTCCACCAAAGCCCATCTTGCTATGTGGACCACTGCATACAACAATGTCTGCTGCTTTGCTCTGGCTGCCCCCCGTCTCACCCACCATTATGATGTATACAGCAAACTTAACTGGCTCTCCCCTCTTAACCATACTGGCTATGTTCTAGGGTGTTTCACGGGCAGGGTCCTAGGCACTGGCTCCCCCCCAGGTTGGCAAAAGTACTGGCCCCGGCTGCCTCATCATCCTATCCTTTCAGATCTCAGGGGGCTGCCCTGCTTAAGGTGCCCACCACCCGGACCCAAATGGGTGATAGGGACTTTGCAGCCTGTGCCCCCAGACTTTCGAACGCCCTCCCGGCGCAGATCCGCGCAGCTCCCTCACAGGGCTGCCTGCGCTCCTCCCTATGGAGTCACCTCAAACTCGCCTTGGCCTGTGGGTGCCCAAAACCCCCGTGATCTCACATTGTGCTCCCCTACCTTGGGTATTGCCCCTGGAAAAGAGGTGTATGCTGTAGATAGTGTGTTGCTGCTGAAATCGAAACTGTGCCTTTCTGAACTGTGCTTGTGGTTGCTGTGGTCTTATTTCGAACTTAACTCTTGGCTATAGTCTACCTTACCCCAATTTCTGTTATATTACCCACGAACTGTAAAACATTTAATTCCTGTAATCTTGTATTTTGTTGTGCACTTATGTCCTACTTGCTGTTCTTAATCTGAACCATGTTGTCCTATGCACCTCAGTCTGTAATTCCTGTACTCTCCCGGGTCGTACCTGAAAATAGGCAATTGTCTCGTCTAGTGTACTTACCTGGTTAACAAAAGCTAAATAAATAAATAAATATTAATGATGGACACAGAGGCAGTTGTGACAAGCAAATAAAGTTCAGAATTTATTGTTACAGTGAAACAAAATAAAAACAGACTTCTCTGGCAAACCAAATAAAGAGAGTAATATTAGCAAATCAAACAAGAAATTCCATAACTAGTTCACTTTTGTTCTTAGTGAAAATAGAATCATACCACCAGAAGGCAGCTAGGATACTCCCAGGGTCCATCTACTACAGAACCCTGCATCCAACTGACTATATTTTATCCAAGGGGGTTTATTTTATATCATGGCAGCAGCATGTGATGCAGTAAGCCCCACCCATTAACACAACATTTCAAAAAATTACTTATTTACAAGCTGTTATGAATATCTATAGAGCAGCATGCTTTGATACATTTCCTCAATCTCTCAAAATTCATTTTAAAGCAAATAATTCTCTCTAAAACAGAAGTTTGTGACAAAATCCTAGAGCAAGCCCCTCCCACAGGTCCTCTGTACCATAAATATGAGAAAGAAATGGCCAGCCGGCTCTATAGAAGAGGTACAGGGGCTTGCAGTGGGTTCTGCCAGGAAATAGCGCAAAAACCCGAAAAACAGTAAGTGAAACTCTGAACATACCTTTGTGCTGCATTTATTCCTTCTGACATTTATGCTGCCAATATTTGTTTGACACTGGTTTCACCATGTCTAAGTCTAAGGGGAGCGTTACTGTCCTAAGTTGCGCTCCAACACAAGCAGCTCTCCTGACTCCCTCTGTGATTGTCTGCCTCGGTTCTGACAGCCTGGAGGGAAGCGGACACACACCCGAAGCCTGACAGTCTGCACATACAGCCCTGTGTCCGCTGCGCAGACTGCCGAAAGAAATAATTCTGCTGTCAGCAGTGGTGGTCCTCATGTGGTTCCAACCAGGGCATTTTTCTGCGGGAGTCCCAAGCACTGACAAATCTTGGAAATGTTACCAAACATTACCGATAGCTAGAAACACAGGGATTTTAAGAGTCAGTGCAGGGGCAGAGCGGGGAACTACTACTGTTCCCAATTATTTAGAATTGTTATATGTGCATGTCTCAAATGAGGTAAATATACAAAGAAAACGGAGGTGTGCACACAAGGAAAAAATATTTCTTGGCAACACCAGTGTTGTACCACTGCGGAGCATCGTAACATTGGATGCACAAATTATTTTACAATTACATGCAGTATAATACATAGGGAGTACATAGGCCATGACATGAGGAGACCAGAGGGAAGGGATTCTAAGGAAGAGTGCAAGAGATATCTGCAGGTGACCTGCCTGCAGATGGGGGGGGGTGGGGACTGTTAGCAAGCGATACACAGAAGAAAGAATGAAGATTATGCTGTTGCAACAGACTTTAACAGATAAGATAGAAAAACCCTATGGTTTTCATTTACACTGGCCCTTTGACAGTGAACTATGATGTGAACCAATGAATTTTTGTCTAAGCACCCTAGTAAAGACAGTCAAGCACTTGGAGTCCCTGTTGTACCTTTTCTTTTACACTGATAGTGCCCACAATTTAACAGTTCCTCCAGGAAGTTAGCAACCCACAGCTGTGTGAGTGCAAGGGGACTCCCAGTAAGCATAGCATTAATCTTCCTGGAAATTGGAGTCCCGTGCCATGCCCACCCACCCCCATCCAGGGCATAAAACAAGGTCAGTCACTGTACTGCCTGAAAGGGAGGGTTGTACATCTAGTGTATGTATCTAAAAATTACAAACAGAAAAAAAAATAACAGGGAAATAACAGCTCTGAACACTAAAGCCCGGAACTACAGCTTTTATGTCTGAAACATTTTAATTTAATTACTATGGATTTCTGCTTTACTGACAAGAGTCCGTAATGTGAAATATTCTCTGTGTGAACTGGGAAGGGCATGTTTTTCGTGTAGGACTGGAACAGAACAGTTATATCTTGTTCTTTTTAGAGTAATCTGCAGTTAATACAAATGGGATATTCCCTGTCCATCCTTTTTTTTAATTGCTTTTATTCAAGATTAACACAATATCAACAGTACATGAAGGACATAAATCACAGAACATCAAAAACAATCCTCTTTTCACAGAAGGCAAAAAGGAAGATATAGAGGACACTCAAACACAGTCGGAGGTGCTGCCTGTCTATGGCATGGGTGAGGCTAGGGTGCTCCACACCATGGGATTCAATCAGTGGTTGAAAAACTGGTGCAGAGCTCAGGGATTTGGCTTCATTGGGGACTGGGGTCCACCTGGAGTGATGCAGGCCTATACTGGTGTGATGGTCTGCATCTGTCTAGGAGGGGAACCAGGATCCTAGGTGATAGGTTTAAATGCATCATTGGCAAGCATTTAAACTAGCCAAGGGGGCAGGCACTGAAAAGGAGCAGGGAAATCCTAGCCCCCCCCCCCATAGAAATCAGGATAGTAAGTGAGGTAAACACCAAGATAGAGATGTCAATAGGGAGAAGGGCAGGGGTAAATGGAGAAAATGACAAAGGCAATAGGGACAGGGATGGGGCAAAAAGGAGTAAGGCGATCAAGAAATGGAGGGTAATGAGTACCAATGCCCATAGTCTGGGCAACAAGCTCCCCAAACTGGTGGCCTTGATGGAAAAGGGATGCCTGGATATCATAGCAGTCACAGAAACATGGTACACAGAAAACCAGGACTGGGATGTTAACATACCAAGGTACACAACCTACAGGAGAGACAGGGAGGGAAGAAGAGGGGGAGGAGTAGCTCTCTATGTAAGGGAAGGGATAAAAGCAACGGAACAAAAGAGTAAACAGGGAAGAGAGGAGGCACTGTGGGTCACCATACAGATTGGAAATGGCATGCCAATCTGCCCAGGGGTTATACACAGACCCCCATGTTAGGGGAGGGAATGGACAAGGATATCATAGAAGGCATCCTTAGGATGGCAGAAAAAGGGGAGATACTGTTGATGGGGGACCCGAATGTCCCAGATGTTAAGTGGAGCACCTTTGCAGCAGCCACATCCAAGAGCAGGGCCATTCTCGATGCCCTACAGGTGGCATGCCTCAGACAGCTAGTTTTGGAACCCACTCATGAGGGAGCAATTTTAGACCTCATACTCTCAAATGGGGACAATGAGAAGATCTCATATCTAGAAGTAGGTGGCCATCTGGGAACAAGTGACCACCAAACAGTGGGGTTCACGAAAAACTGAGCTACAGAGTCAAGCCATACAAAAGTGAGGGTACTGGACTTCAGAAGGCTGACTTTGGCAAGATGGGAGAGTGCCTTAGAAAAGTACTAGCAAACAGGCTAGAAGGAGGGGTGGAGAAACAATGGGGAAACATCAAAACTGCCATAACAGAGGCAACAAGCCTTTGTGTGAAGCAAATAAACAAATCAAAATGAAAGAAAAAGCCACTATGGTTCTCAAAAGAGGTGGCGGAGAAGGTAAGGGAGAAAAAGATAGTATTTAGGAAGTATAAGGAAACACAGAAGGAGCAGGACAGAGAACTGTACAAGTTAAGGCAGAAGGAAGCAGGGAGGGAAGTCAGAATAGCAAAGGCCCAAACTGGAGGAAAAGACAGCCAACTCGGTTAAGCAGGGGGATAAAACCTTTTATAGGTACATCAAGGAGCGTTGAAAGACAAAGGTAGGGATAGTGAGGCTGAATAGAATGGACGGTGGGTGGGTAGAGAGAGACTGTGAAAAAGCAGGGATACTGAATGAATACTTCTGCTCAGTATTCACAAAAGAGGAGGAGGGGGAGGTGCCTAATCCAATTAACAGAAGAACTTTTGATAGGGGGGTAGATCCCAGTCCTTTCCCACAAGAAAGGGTTCTGAAAGAACTCCTAAAACTGAAGGTGGACAAAGCAATTGGGCCTGACGGAATTCACCTCAGAATTCTAAAAGAATTAAGGGGAGAACTAGTGACACCACTGACTACCCTTTTTAACAAATCATGGGAGGATGGTGTGGTACCTGAGGACTGGAGGAAGGTGGGTGTGATTTCCCTTCACAAAAGTGGGAGTAAGACGGAGGCAGGAAACTACAGACCTGTTAGTTTGACCTCTGTGGTAGGGAAAATGATGGAATCACTCCTGAAGGAAAGAACTGTTGAGTACCTAGAGGCCAGTGAGGCACAGAACCCAAAGCAGCATGGGTTCACAGTGGGAAGGTCATGCCAGATGAATCTAATTCATTTCTTTGACTGGGTGACCAAAGTAGTAGACCAGTGAGGGGCTATGGACATGGCCTTCCTAGACTTTAGCTAGGCATTTGACACAGTTCCACACAAAAGATTAATAATCAAATTAACCAGCCTGGGAGTGGGTCCCAGGGTGATAGCCTGGGTAAAACATTGGCTGGGCAACAGGACACAGAAGGTAATTGTAAATGGAGTCCACTCTGAAGAAAGAGGGGTTACTAGTGGGTACTGCAGTGGTTCAGTACTGGGTCCAGTCCTTTTTAATGTCTTTATGTGACATTGCAGAGGGACTGGATGGAAAAGTATGCCTCTTTGAAGATGACACAAAGATCTGCAACAGGGTCGATACACAAGGAGATGTGGAAAGGATGAGAAGGGACTTGGCAAGGTTGGAGGAATGGTCAGAAGTATGGCAGCTTGGATTCAATGCAAAGAAGTGCAAAATAATGCACCTGGAAAACCAAAACCCAGGGGAAGATTACACAATGGGGGGAGGTAGTAACAACAACAAAAATGGAAAGGGGCCTGGAATCATATCAGATGACCTTAAGGTTAGCAAGCAATGTGAGAAGGCAATAGGGAGGGCTGGGGGAATACTGGGACATATAGGGAGAGGCATCACCAGCCGAAAACAGGAAGTTGTTATCCCTCTGTACAGACAGTTGGTGAGACCCCGTCTGGAGTACTGCATCCAGTTCTGGAGACCCCATCTCCACAAGAACATAGACAGGATGGAGGCAGTCCAGAGGAGGGCAACTAAAATGGTGCAGGGTCTGTGAGAGAAGCATATGAGGAGAGACTAAAGAGCTTAATATGTATACCCTTGAGGAAAGGAGGGAGAGGGGGATATGATAGAAACTTTTAAGTACCTCAGTGGAATCAACTAAGTCCAAGAGGGTAGCATCTTTCGGAAAAAGAGATGTGCAAGAACAAGGGGACACAATCTGAAGATAGAGGGGGGGATGGCTCAGGGGCAATGTGAGGAAGTATTTTTTCACAGAGAGGGTGGTGGATGCATAGAACAGCCTTCTTCAGGAGGTTGTGGGGTCTAAAACTGTGGGAGAATTCAAGAATGCATGGAACAGACATAAGGCAATTCTTGTGGAGGGTAGGAAGAAATAGGCTGTTGGTTAACTAGGATCTGCAGCTTATCACTGTAGGTATGGAAATGGGCAGACTAGGTGGGCCAAGCAGTCCTTATCTGCCGTCAAAGTCTATGTTTCTACATAATAATACAGCTGTAAGATACCAGGGCTAATCCAAGAAGTAACAGCACTACAATCAGCATACAAAACTAGGACAACATTGTGATAAGTGTGACTACCACGGAACCCAGAGTAAGAGGGAAGAGGCGTTATACCCATGGTTTTTCCAGAAAAGGGACCCCAGATGGCATGAAATCGTGCAATACTGTAACCTACTAGGTAGGATAGGCATTCATACTCTGCAAGCCCTGAAAGGACTGATAACCATTTAGTAAGAGGATGGGATTGTCAGATCTCCAGTTTAGAAGGATTTAGTGTTTGGCTTCAAGGGCTGCAGGGATAAGCCATAGCTCAGTTTTTAGAGGCACACAGGTTCCCATGAGGGGCTATCCAAGTATCCAGAAAAGTAGGTCCTGCAAAATCACCACTCCTGCAAATGAGCTACAGGAAATGAGAACTTGAGACCAGAACTGGACCATGGTTATACAGGTCCAAAGAGTATAGGCCAGGATCCTGGTCCCATGGTGACACCACCAACAGAGTCTGTGAGCATGAGGCATATTGTGCGAAGGACCTCCAGAGTATGGTCACATCTGTGCACAATCTTCTTTTGGATCAGTTGGTACTGCAAATCTCTTAAATCTCTGTGTGCTCAATGAAGCATAGAAGCCCATGTTTCTTCCTGGATAGTTATCCGCAGGTCAGCCTCCCAAGCCTTTCACTGCTTCTGTAAGGTAGGGCAGCCTGGCTCTATTAGGTTGCTGTATATTCTTCTGCTCAACTGGAGAGGGTTCTGTACCCACCTAGAGATGGCATTCAAGAGGGGATTGTTATGGTCCCTCAAAGCACTTGAGAACTTTTAGAGATAGCGTGTCTGATCTGAAAGTGCCTTCAGAAGTTAGAGTGGAGAAGGCTAAATCTGGAGGTAAAGGTTCCAGATAGGTTCAAGCAGGTGTTGAACAGTGGTTATACCTTTAGCAGCCCAGGAGGACCATAAGAAGGATGCATCATCAATAGAGAGAAATGCGTAGTACGAGAGGGGCTCCCATTTACCCAGGTGGGTTGTCCACCAGTTATAGCCCTACACCATTGTGGCCCACGACTGCCTAGCAAAGACTTGCATCAGGGAGAGGGAAGCAGATGATGGCCTTGCCCCCTTGGTGCCCTGAAGTTCCAGAGAGGGAGATCTAATGAGCCAAATTCCAGTGCAAGTCAGACAGGATATTGGTTCTGGGAGTGGGAAAGTCAGAATAGGTTCTGTGTAGTTCTTTAGGCTTAATGGTATGCCCAAAGCCACAGTAGGGCACAGCCCCCTAATCTGCCTGGAGCTCTTAACTTTTGGAGGCTGAACCTGGGTTTAGTTCCTTCCCAGATGAATGTTTGGAAGAACTTTTTGAGCCTCTGAAGTTTCATTTGTGGAACAGGAATGGAGAGGTTGTTAGGGCAAAATAGGATTTTAGGTAAAGCAATCATCTTGTAAGTGGCTCATTTAACCCAAAAGGTCAGTTTAAGGTTCTTCCATCTGCAGACATCTGTCTCCAGGGCCAAAGAGAGGGTTGAGGTTGAGACCCACTATTCTGCTCAGGTCCACCAGGAGCAGAATCTCCCAGGTAGGAGATATGTGTGGGTCACCCAAACAATAAATATGATCCTTGTTAGTGTATCTATTTAATGTTAAGCCCTCCATTTTCCCCCTCTCAGTGTACCTTGAGCCCAGATATCTGTCTGAAATTATTCAATACAGAGAGCACACTGGGTAAAGAGGAGGGGGAACTGGAGACTGCTACCAAAAGATCATCAGCATATGCCAGTGTTCTAATCTGGGAAGCACCACATTGGATACCTTCCACTTCGGGGGGCGGGGGGGTGACGTATCTTACAAAGCAGGAGCTCCATGACTATAAGGAAAAGCAAGGGGGAAGGGGACATCCCTGCCTTGTTCCCCTCATAAGATGCACAGTAGGGGAGATCCTGCCATTAGTCAGGATCTGTGCTGAAGGACTGGAGTATAAGAGTACACCCACTTCGTAAGATTTGGGCAAATTCACATGGTATGCATCACCTGGTATAGATGTTCCCACTCAGTAAAATCAAAAGCTTTTTCTATGTCTACACTCATCAATAGCACAGGTGCCTTCTTTCTAGAAGCTGCCTATATGGTATACATTGCCGCTCTGGTGTTATCCATGGCCATCTGTCCTTTTACAAACCCCATTTGCTGACTAGCAGTCATATGGGGATGACCTTCTCGAGCCTCAAGACTAGTATCTTGGCCAGAAGTTTTGCATCCACATTTAACAAGACTATCAGCCTGTAGTTGGAGACAATTTGAGGGTCCTTGCCATGTTTTTGGAGGAGAGTAATCACACCCTCTGTCATAAAGGGGAGGCTTGCAGCAGCATAGGCTAGCATAGGCTTCTGAAAGAGTAGACATGAGCTGGTGGTCTACCTTGGTCCAGAAGGTCTGATAGAACTCAACTGGGAAGGCATCCAGGCCAGAGGCTTTTCCTTTGGGGAGAACATGTATTGCTGCACAGATTTCCTGAACAGTTACTGGAGCATCCACCACAGAGAGTTGGGCATCAGAGATTCTGTGGACCAGGGTATTCACCAAAAGGTCTTTTAGATGGGGTGGGGCAGGGATCGCTGACATATGTATAAACTGGATTAGAAAATCTCAAAAACAAAACCAATCTTCCTGGATGAGTCTGAAAGCTACCCTGAGGGGTGCTTTATACAGCCAATGTGTCTGGCTGTTTTTTGCACCTTCATACGATACAGTATGTCAGCAATCATCTAGTTGTCTATCCTGACTCCCAATATTTATCAGCAATCCGCAGGAGGGCTTTTTGGGCCACAGTGGAAAAGAGTGAGATGATTTTAAACCTAAATTGCATCATCTCCCAGTGCAACTGAGAGGAGTGAAAACTTAGGGCATTGTATTCAGACTCCTTTTGTTTGAGTGCCTGCTTGAGGTCCTGGAACTCTTTAATGCATCGCTCTTTTAGAATGGAACACATAATGTATGATTCTTCCCCTTAGATATGCTTTGAAGGCATCCAAAGGGTTGTCTTCATTACTTCGGGGGTGTCTTTCAGGGAAAAGAATAATGCTATTTCTTTGGACAACCACTGTTTAAAGTCTTTGCTGTGTAGTAAAACAGAGTCCAGCCACCAGTTGCAGGTAGAGAGAGTGCTGGGGCTGAGTCCTAGGATCCATCAAATAAAAGCGTGATCTGAGATGACTATGGGGCCTATTGAGGTGTACTGAAAATCAGACTTGCAATGGGCCTGCAGGGGAAAGAAATCTATCCTGCTGCTAATATTGTGTGGAGCAGAATGGAAGAAGATGTCCTGTCAGTGGTGTGCATTTCCCTGCACAGGTCTATCAACTGGAACTCCTTACCCAGAGACAGGAGAACCCTTCTGGATTTGGAAGGGGAGGAGGAACTGGCTCGAAGCCTGTACGCAATAGGATCCCAGACCTTGCCTTGTTGAAGTCTTCTCAAAGAACCACTCTGTCCCCCTCTTCACAGAGAGCAGACATTTCCTGGGTCAATTCAGGGAAGAATGAATCAGAGTCCACATTAGGGCCATGGATAGTGCCCACTAAGATTGGTTGCAAATTCACATTGACTTTGGCTACTGCCCCTCTGCCCTCTTTAGAGTGGGACATTTTACATACCTGCACTTGCAGGCATCATGTATAAGAATGGCTACTCACCAGGCCTTTAAAGTGTATGAGCTGCCTATCACCTGTCCCACCCATTCCCTATGGAATTTTTGAGTCACGGCCAGGAGCAGGTGCATTTCATGGAGTAAAGAAAAGTCACAGTATACTTTCTTCAAGGTGACAATAGCTGCTTCCTTTTAATGAGGGGGTTCAAGCCTTGGACATTCCAAGAGATCACGTGGTACAGGTTAGCCCCGAATCCATTAAGTGTTATTAGGTAGATGAGGTTGATGCTGTGGTGCCACAGAAAGGCTGATCATGACAGTTCCACAGGCTCTTATCGAGGACCATGTCCAGCAGTTTACACATGGGGCCTGTGAGGGGAAGGGGGTAGACTTATCATAAAAGGGAAGAGGGCAATGCCCAGTGCAAGTCATACCCCAATGGAGAAGAGAGCTAGGGGCATCAAGTAGGAATCTAGAACACTTATACCTCCCATAAGCCACCTATAAAATAGTGTGCTGGTGATTATATATAAATACCATAACAGTTAGCAGTAAACAAAGAACTTTGAGGAAATACATTACATGAACAGTACAAAATAAGTAACAATAACAATTAACTATAATAATAACTATATGGAAAAAAAAAAGTGGATAGATAGCTACAGGATTGTAGTTCACAGCCTAACAAAGCGAGCCAATCAGCTAGTAGATACCAGGAGAGAAGGGCAAAAGGAGTTTCACCAAGTAGTACCTGAACGACCCTAGTGCACATTGAGGGGAGCTCAATCCGAGACAGGTGGCTCCCCCTGGGGCATTGTGGAGGGGTACAGAAGGGATTATTGCTAACCTCAAAAATCTCTGATGAGGTCACAGGTACAGAGTCAAAAACATTAACAGGAAGGGGCCATACAAGGGCATGCTGCATACAAGATCAAAATGATGAAAGAAGGGTAGAAGAGGAGGCTTTCAAACAGCACCTGACTGTTTACCATACCTCAATGTAGCAGAGTGTAATAAATTATCAGGTTGTTCTGAGATTCAACAACAGATCGTGGTCTATATCAAGAAGCCTACTGTGGGTTGAGGCAGTAGTAGTAACCAGATGTGAGAGGGAGGTTTGAGTACTAAAGCTGATAAAGCACCATGCTGCCTGTTCTACCCTGGGCTGACCCATGGGCACAGGTAAAGGCAAGACAAGATGTACCCATTTGCACTCAGGCCAGCAGAGGAACATGCAGTATGATACCAGGAAGCAAACCTCTTTTAAGTGGAAGCAGACTGAGTCCTTCAGGAACGCCGTGACGTTTCTCTTGGCAGGTCACTCTCCAGCCACTGACATTTTATGTGTACGTTCTTTCACTTTACTTGTTTATTTATTTATTTATTTATTTATTTTTATTTATTTAAGAATCAGTTTACAACCTTTGAGCCAGAGGCTCGTTTCCAAAGGTACTTCGTCACATAAAGACATACATTGCGTTTCGGTTACATAGCAAAGATTTGCAAAAAATCAATAGGCATTCACCAGAGCTGCCACATCACATAGCGGTCAGACAAATACAATTAGGTACAGGGTACATGTAATTGATAACAGGTATTACACAAGTCGGTATCAAGTGAGCATTCTGGTAGATAAACATTGAAAACAGCTGGCACTGGCCAGGTTAAACCTAGGCATGGTGTACAGGGAAGTGGTGGAGGGGATGGTTGGTGGGAGAGCGTCTGGGGCATTGTCAAGAGAAAGAGGTGGAGGCTATGTTCAGAGACAGGAGCAGTTACGAGTGCTGAAGATGTGGTTCAAGTGCGGTTTTGAATGTGGAGATGGTGATGGCATTGGTGATGGTGGCAGGAGAGAGTCAAACCAGGTTGGGGCTCTATAGCTGAAGGACCTCTGGCCCGGCTGGTTCTCGTTCTGGGGACCTTTAGAGTGGTCTTGTGGGAAGACCGTGTTGCAATGGTGGGAGGCTCTGGTGGATGGATGCCGATTGCAGAGAGCCGAGTAGGTTTTTGGTGAGAGTCAGGTCTGGTATCGGAGCCGTTCATCCAGGGTAAGCAGGTTAGCATCGACATATAGCTGACAGGTGTGTGTGAGCCTGGGGCACCAGTAATCAATCTGCATGCTTTATTCAGGGTTAGGTGAATTTTGTTGAGTGCAGTGGTGTCGGGCATCGTATACTGGTAGACCATAGTCTATAAGGGACAGAACGGATTTATGTAACAGCTAGCCGGAGAGCATTTGGTAGAAGGCAGGTTTTATGGCGGAATAGGGATGCCAAGCCGTGTGTTGGTGGCGGATGTTAGGGCGTCATGTGGTTGTGAAATGTGAGGGCTGAATCAAGGTAACCCTAAGGTATTTGTAGGAGCAGACTTGTTCCAGTGGTTGGTTGGTGCTTGGAAGGATATAGAGTGGGTGGTTGCTAGCTTTGTTTTGGGGGTGTGAAAAGAGCATAGTTTTGGTTTTCTTAAGATTGATGCCAGTCTCGCTCCTTAAACCAAGCCTCGGCACTGTTGAAAGACTGCTGTAGGGAGTCCTGTAGGGAGATGGGATTACGGTGGGTGGCAAAAAGGACAGCGTCGTCTGCATACAGCAGAATTTTGCCAGAGCATGCACTGGGCAGGGTGTTCAGATACAGCGAGAAGAGAAGGGGGCCCAGGATGGAGCCTTGGGGGACCCCAGAGAGAATGGGACGGGTGTTGGAGAGTGTGCTATTAATCTTGACACACTGGGATCGACTGTCAAGATAGCTAGCACACCATGCCAGGGGCCAGCCGAGACCAGTGAGGCAGAGTGCATTCAGCAGCAGTGGATGGAGAGACAGTGTCGAAAGCCTTTGAGAGGTCAATGAACACTGCACCAGCTAGGAGCTGGTATCCAAGGAGGAGTGTAGGAAGTTGGAGAATTCAATAAGGGCAGTGCTGGTACTTGACCCATACGGAAGCCATGTTGCTCTGGGCATAAGATGTTATGTTTAGCCAGATAATCAGTGATTTGAATGCCACCACTTTCTCCAGGGCTTTAGAGAGGGAGGGAGGATGAGATTGGCAGTTGTTGGCCGATGACCTGTCACCTCCTTTATGAATAGGTGTGATAATGGCTGTTTTCCAAGCTGTGGGAATTGTCCCAGGCAGAGTGACTGGTTAATTAGGCTTGTGAGAGGTGCAAGGACTTCATCTAGCACCAGCCTGAGGATGCTGGGGTCCAGTGAGTCACTGCCGGGATTGTTGCCATTGAGAGCTTTGATTAGGATGGGTCTGGCTTCCTGGGTGGAAATCTTTCGCATGGGAGGAAGCTGGGGTGCTGGAGGACAGGGGAGTTTGGCTGGGGAGGTCAAAGAAATTACTAGGGAGGACTGAGCTAAGGTCAGTGAAAGTGGTGTTGAACCAGTTAGCTATGGTGGCAGGCTCGGTGGAGGTTGTGCCATTTCTAGTGAGCTGGGATGGGGCAGGAGCAAGCTTTACCATTGAGTTGCTTAATATTATCCCAGAAGGTCCGGGCTGAGCCCCAGGAGGAGGTAAGGAGGCCTGGTAAGGTCTGCCTTGGCTTTCCTGATGGCCCATGAGCATTTATTTCGGGCTGCATTGTATGCTTGCCTATCAGACAGACGACCTGTTTCAGTGGCAAGTGCCAGAGGTTATCCCGGTTTCTAAGTAATTGTAGGAGGGCCGGGCCAACCCAGGGTGCGTTCTGTTTTGGACCGGGTTTTGGTTAAGGTGCAAAGAGATCACAGGCCATGTTGAAGGTGTGGGTGAAAAGGTGAGGGCAGTATCAATGTTGGTTGCCTGCTGAATGGGGACCAGTCTATCTGGGTGAGGAGTGCTGTAAGTTTCTTCAGCCCACCAGAGCGGGGCGCCCTGCGGAGGGTGGTCTGGGCTTTGGGCTTGGGATTGGGGGCTACCCAGTGGAATAGGATAGGGGAGTGGTCACTCAGGAGTCTGGGAGGACCTGGATGTTTTGGATTTTATGGGGTCGGTTAGTTATAATAACATCCAGCAGGGTGCTGGTACCACTCTTAGGGGTTAAGTCTCGTGGGCTGGGTGACGAGTTGTGTCAGATCTTGGGCGGCAAATGAATCTCTGGTGATGGATGAGGAGGTGCTGAGCCAATTTACATTAAGGTCCCCCACTAGGACTTGTTCTGCCTTATGGTGGAGGGTGGCTAGGTAGTCCGTTAAAGATATCAGGGCTGGGTGCTGGTTCTTTGGGGGAACGTAGGCTGTGGTGAGATAGAGAGGGCTCCTAGAGGGGTTAACACTACTACCTTGATTTGGGTGAAATGGGGGTCAGTGTGCCAGTGCTGACCCCCTGACTACCAAGGGTCCAGACGCAGAAGCAAGGAACCTCTCCATTGCTGTCATGGTGATGAGGACATCATCCCACATGTGCACAGCTGTGTGTTTGCAAATAAGAGTCCCTGCTCACAAACCCAGGTACCAAATGCCTTGTATACCACACCTCTGCACAGCAATTAAGCCTGTACCGAATGAAGTTAGAAAAAATACCATCATGAGAAGGGAGAGAGAGAATGAATGAACTGCACCTAGCTCCAACATCTGAATCACGGACGGAACCACTAGAGGAAGAACAGATGCAGGCACAAGTTTACGGCCTGATCAGGAAATGGGAGAGGAGTGCAGTTTGACATGCAAAGATACTCTGGTGCAGACTCCTGCCCTCAGCAGAGAGCATGGGGGGGGGGAAGCATCCAGATGGAGGAAACAGTAAAGAGGGTAGTACTTGCAGCATGGTGGAACCTCTGTAAAGGACATAAGATGAACCACACAAAAGGGACTAATGCTGGGGGGGGGGCAAGAAACACCTTCAGCAGCTCTTTGGCCTGACACCCTCCAGACGCAGCACGTCAGATCAGTGACTTAGGCTCTGAAAAAGAGAATTAAGCACACCCGGAGAGGAGAGGAGAAAGAGCTGCTGGGTATGTGTGCTAGGGTAGTCCCTGTCATTGTTTTGTGGCTTATAAATAGGGAACCAGGCTTATAAATTGTAAATGGTGCTACCACGATAAGGCCTTCCCCAAAGTGATGACTGATCTGTAGGTGAATCATTGCTTTAATTTAGGACTACATGTCACATTGCTCCTGTCAATCTGCTCCCAGACAATTTGCTCTCTGACTGATCCCACGACAATTAGTTCCCTGACAAATTCATTCCTGAGACTGTTGCTTCCCTGACAAATTTGTTATATCTGACTTACAAGTAAATCAGAGTGTATTTCCTGTTATGAAACAAAAATATTTTCATAAAATAATGCTGAGATGTCAAAATGTGTTAATTTATAGCTTGAACAAAAATAACATATATTGTGGGAGCAAATTGTTGGGGAACAAATTTGTCAGGAAACCAACTGCTGCAGAAACTAACTGTCGGGGGAGCTAATTGACCCGGAAGCGAATTGACAGGATTGAATTGACATGTCTCCTCAATTTAGAGACTGCTTTCTGAATAAAAATAAGCAAAACAAAGTAAATTTCAAACATTTGTTTTTTAAGTATTTGAGCTTCATAGCCCTTCACCTTAGGGCAGTAGTAACTCATTTCTGTAAAAAGTGTAATTTTTCAGCAATTAGTTTTTGGGAAGGAGGGGATCATAAATACAATCGAAGTCATGGCCAGCCAATCCCTTCCTCTTCCTGGTCTGCCAGTTCCGCCCCCGAGCTCAGACATTTTGTGACGTCTAAGCAGGGGGAGCGCAGGTGAGTGCTATCTACAAGTGAATGGGGGGGGGGTGAGTTTCCAGAGCTATTTTATGTTACTTAAGGCAACCTCTGATATGAACGAAAGTCACCGCTCAACTGACAGAGGTCCTATTAGTTGAGCTTTCATTTATATCAACGGTTGCTTTAATTAAAATTAAACCTTTTACAGAAATGAGCTACCACTGCCCTAAGGTAATGGGCTATGAAGCTCACATAGAAATCTTTGGAATTAACTTTAAACATGCTGTTTATTTATCTGTTAGATGCACAGCTCCTGTATTGTCTGTGTCTATATTACTTACTGCCTCTCCTGGACTATCACCCATGAGGATTCCCTTGTCTCTTCTGTCTCTCTTTCACCCTCTCCCCCTAGTCATGGAAGTAAAGACAGGTTACTTCTTTGTAAAAGTTCCTGTTTTTGTTATTTTGGCATCTTTTCACCTCCTGGTGACGGTAGCAGAAACAGCTGTAGGAACTCATGTATGTACTGTATATTTAATTGCCCTGGCTCTAGTGGGTTAGCAGTGGCCCAGGAAAAGGAGACCGCACAGGACTTAGGACTTGCTTCAACTAAAGTCAGCACCCCTCCCCATACTAAAAGTAAATGAGGTTTTATAATGTCCCTGAGAAGACTTAAATGTTAACTGATAAAAACACGCAGTACTGGTGCCTGCTTTAAAATGGAGAAATAATCAATCTAAGAACAGTTATGAAGTTTGTATAACCATTCAAAAGACTGCATTTGAACTTAGAACAGTTTTCTACTGTTCACTTCTTACCATTATCCTTTATTGCGTGCTTGCTTGATTGATTGATTGATAGAATTATTATAACTGGGTAGGTGCACTGAGACAATACAATTCCTATTTCAGGGGCAACCCAGGACAAGATAACAGATACATAAATGATACAGAGGTGTAGAAATACAACAGCTAACAAGGCAGTGCTAACACAAATATATACAACAGCGGTGCAAAGTCAGTGCAACATCAGGATAACTACAGTACCAAACAGTGCAAGGAACATCAGGTTAATTAATGTGCAACAAGTGTTTGGGAGGCTGTGAGTGATTGAGGTTGGAGACCCTCAGCAGCCAACTGCTGTTTCCCTATATGCCTGACCTACCTAGAATGAATGACTTTATAGAATCAAGGATCAACAAAGTTCTGGCAGTTAAGGGGAGGTTCCTAGTAATTAAGGGAACTATGCTAAAAATTTATTTGTAAACTGAAGATGAATGATGTATTTAGTGAATAAGTATAGTATTGTTGCTTTCTGTTGTAATTAGTGTTTAATTACCGCTGTTTGATTTTGGTACACTGAATGTTAATGATGTAAAATCTGAATTTGGAGTCGGAGGGCTGGCTAGAGGGAGAAGGACTGAGCATCCCAGGGACTGCTCTCCTTCTCCAGGGGGAGGGGGGAACAGTGTCCGGCACTCTGCAGACCTCTGGCAGAAGCTAGGGGTTCCACAGCTGCCAGTGCCACACATTTGGGGAGGGTGGGGCGGACACTGGCATCATTGTACATCCCCACCCCCAGGAATCCAGCATACAAAAAAATGCCAGCTTCATTCATGATGGCCCCCATCTCCCCGTTGCTCCCCCTGAGACTAATGTCCACTGGGGGGCGGTTCCGCTCCCATGGCCCTGCCCTGGGGGGTAAGCCTGGGGCAAGAGACCAAATTCCTTGGGGAAGGGGCACATGCCTGGTGGTCAGGTTTGGGGGGGTAAAGCCTGGGAATGGGGGGCAGCGAGTGGGGCAGGGGGGGCCAAACCCTCCTGCTCGGAGGGGAAGGAGACCACAAAAAAAAAATCTGAATTCGACTGACAGATCAAGTAATTCTCTAAGCTATAAAAAGACTCTTGCAACAGCTTTTAGTCAGTAAGCTATAGAACTGCAAGCGAGACTGCCTATGACAAAGAGGGAGGCAGAGACAGAGACACAGAGAGAGAGAGAGAGAGAGAGAGAAGGAAAAACCTATGCAAAGCTAAAGGTGGGTGTGGTTGTAGCTGAAGAGCAGGGTGAGCTGTTCTGCTGTGGTGCTGCCTTGATAGGGCTATGGACCACTGGAACATAGGGTTTTGGTTAAGCCTGTCACAGAGCACTAAGAAGCGTGCCAACTAACCATGAGGGAGCGGAGGGCAGACTCCGATGGACTGCAGCTGTTTGCTTCTGTCTAGTTTGGACTCATAGGAAAGCGCAAACACTAATGAGACCCCTCCTTAATAAATAGAGCTACCACCTTTTAAGAAGCTCAGCCTCCGAGTGGGACATTTCATGCTAAAACATGATTTTTGCAGGACAATATGTAACCTTGACCAATGCAACAGATTTCTAAAACTAACTGTAGTTCTTTTTAATTGTTTGCATTGTTTCGTATAATCTTATGGTATTTTAGTTAAGGTATCATAGTTTTCTACAACTTCTAGAGGAAAGCAAGAAAATCATTTTTCTAATATAAGATCAGTACATGTAGCATTTTTCATGTTTTTTTGGCAGGACATAACTGCCAAAGCCAGGACTGTCCTGATGAAATTAGGATGATAACCCTATTAGCAAAGGTCTTCTCTACAGTAACCTTTGTAAGTGGGCACTGACACCCAGTATCTAGGCTTCACTGGTGAAGACAAAATAAGCTTGTCTCTGAAATACCCAGACCTGAAATAACTAATTATGTTTGCATTTGTTTGCGTGTCTGAAGACTGCTAAAAGCAGATGAACTGTGCCATCCTGTGGCATGTTTACCTAAATTATTGCCCTGCTGTGCTCTTCATCAACATCCACACTTCCACAGTATGCAGTATTGTAGTGCCTGAAGACAGGTTGGGGGGAAGGAGAGTTGGGGCACTCCAGTTCACATTTCTGTATGCAACAGTTATCGCACAGTGCTAGGGAGAGGGAAAACTAAACCAGAAGACAGAAGGTAATAAAAATAGACAGAAGGGTGTGTGTGTGTGTGTGTGTGTGTGTGTTAAAGTCAATTCAACCCAAGAGATCTATAAGGGCTGCATAAAATATTATGTCACATAAACTACTGATAAACACATTTTTACAGTGGGAAGTTAGCTCCACAGAGAAAAAAGTTTCAGCACCAACAGTAGCACCACATTACCAGAGTGGTCAGTCAGCATGTCCAGAGATGGAGGACTAGCTCCAAAATGAGCTTACATAGAAACATAGAGTTTGACAGCAGATAAGGACCACTTGGCCCACCCAATCTGCCCATTTCCCCTACCTACTGGATAAGCTGCAGATTCTAGTTAACCAACAGCCTACTTCCTGCAACCCCCCACTATAATTGCCTTATGTCTGTCCCATGCATGTCTGAATTCCCCCACCGTTTTAGACCTAGAGCTGCTGATCAAAATGTTAAACGCAGAAAGAATATTTCTTCGGGCAGTATTCACTCTAGGAGGCTTAGGCAAAACTGATCTGAGTGTCTAACTTGCACCTTGAGTAATGTCTGCCCAGGGAGGAAAGCTGACTCTGCTGGTGTATTAGTAAGGAGGAAGAAGTCTCGAGGCTCTGGGCTGCAGCTGCAGTGTACTCCAGCTTGAAGAGGAGGAGCGAGTTGCACTCTGGAGGTGACTCCAGCAAGGAGCATTCACAGGCTGATGCCTGTGAGCCCCTATGTCTGCTGCAGTGGTGCTGGCCCAAGGGCTGAGGATGAGCTGGCTGCCCCATTGTCAATCTGTGATGCCTCCCTCTTTCCACCGCAATTGCTCTTGGGTGGGGGGCAACACTTGTAGAGGCAGCAGGAGAATATCTGGATGTGTCCATCTGCTGTACGTTGTCTGGCAAGTCTGACACAGTTTTGGAGCTGGACGTTTGCTGCCAAGCCAGGTCAGCTCTAAGAGCAGCTGTTGGGACAATACCCCAAGTCCTTTGTATGAACCCCACAGCCTCTCTGAGGCACATGAAATTATGGAATACCTCATCTTACTTGATCTTAAAGGCCAAAGGATATTCCATTCTGTACTTTACCCACTGCTTTTGTAGCGAATGACTCGTGCAGAGAAAATAGCCCTTTTTTTAACTTGGCCGAGTAATCTTGATAGATAGAAACTTGGTGCCCGTGCCAAGTCAGAGGTCTCTTTTCTCATGCTAGGTGTAAACGCCACTCCTTCACTGAATACTTTAAAAATAAGGCAAGGATGTGTCTAGGCTTCTCACCTGCCCGGGGGGTGGGCAAGGAACCTATGTGCCTTCTGAATGTCCAAAGGGGTATTTTTTAGACTCATCATAGAAGTAAGGTTTGAATAAAATCTGCCAAATGTTTACCTTCAGCCTCCTCTGGCATGCCAATAATCCTCAAGTTGTTGTGCCTTCTCCTGCACTCTAAATCATCTATTTTATCCCATAGGAGTGCAATTTCTGACTTTAACACGAGAATTTCAGTGTCCTGACTGTCAGCTATTAACTCCAAGTGCCAGAGGGTGTTCTCAGGGTCAGATACTCAAACTGTGAGATGGTCCATTTTATCTTTATGGGCACTGACAGAGTTTTTGACCCCAGAGACATCAGAAAGAATTTTTTTCAAATACTGCCTTGAAGACAGGGTTGACCATGTCTCCTGCAGCAGTCGCACTTCTGGTCATGACTGTTGGTTAGAGATGAAATTTCCCTCAACAGTTCTGACTAGATTTTTGGTGCAGAGAGGTCTAGTTTACTACAATTTGTTCAATAGGAATGAAGACCAATGAAATCTGTCAAAACTTTACTGAAAAAACACACGTTTGACAAAATAAATAAATAAATAAATAAATGTTCTGGTGTTAGCCCGAGGTGGTGAGCCGAAAGATCAGGCAGCCATCATGGTCACAGCCAAACTGGAAGTCCCCACTCTCTGATTCCCTGTCCATCCTATTGGTTGATGCACAATCCAATCAAAAATGAGTTGACTGGAGACCAACACCCCAGCCCATCCCAGCAGCTCCAGTTTACTTTTTGCATTCAGACAGGTTGGTCATGATTCCAGTCTGCTCCCAGCATAGTGTCAGTGACTCAGTAGGTAGCACACTCACCTCTGAGGCTGGGAGATCAGAGGGCTGTGGGTTCAGTTCTCACATCTGGCACTTGGGTTAATATCCCAGTACTGACACTGTAGTGCAGCATGAGAGGGGTGCTGCACTTCTGAGGTGCCGTCTTTCGGATAAGACGTTAAACCGAGGTCCCATCTGCCTGTTCTGGTGGTAGTTCAGGTGGATGTTAAAGATACCATGGCACTTATCAAAAAGAGTAGGGGAATTTCCCTGGTGTCCTGGCCAAATTTCCCTAATTTACTAAAAATACCACCAACAGCTTAATCTGGTTCAAGGTCAGTTGGCATTCATCTGTATCCCCCTCTCCCAGGTCGTGCCTGAAAATAGGCAGGATTTGTCTAGTGCACTTACCTGGTCAACAAAAACTAAATAAAATAAATAAATAAAATAAAATATCAGGTATGGCATTTAAAAAAAATATTTTCTGTTTTACTATTGAGCCCTTTCATCTATCTAGGAGGCATTCAATATTATTTGCATCAACAGGGATTCAGTAGTTTCTCGCTATTTCAATTTCTTTTTGTTCAATTTCCATGTGAGAATATCCTCTGGTAGCCTACGCCTTCCTTAGCACCAGACATTCTTTAGTCTGTTGATTATACCCTTCCTAATCCTTCCTGAGCACATCCAAATTTGCCTCTCCTCAGCCCCACTAACATTTTGGAGGGCCTGAGGCTCAGCAACATAGTCAATAATTCTATATCAAGCTGCATTCAGACTATATAGAGATCCTCCTGTAGTGTCTGTTTACTGTGTCTACCATATGCTCCAAAAATCTGAATTACATTATTTAAGCAAATCCTCCTGCAGAATCTGCCTCTAAACTGCAGTCCTCCCCTGGCATCCTTTCACCTTAAAAAATGGAGCTGGTGTTACTTGGGGCAGACCCTCCTGCAGCATCCTCCTTTTTTACTGCTTACCCCAGAATATGAATGCAATAACCCATGGCCTTCCAGGTCCAAACTTTAGCAACCAGAGAAGCCTGATCCTGCCCACACAACAAGTTTCTCTTCCCCAACACTCCATGCCTGGCAGTTTGTCTCACAAAGATAAAAAAGATCCAAAACAGGTTCACACAGCATAACTGCTGCTGGTGATGTTCAAAAATGCCACCTCGCTGACGTGCTGCTACAGTTACATCCTGCTATGCCATTTTAACTACTGGAGACCAGGCGCCATTGTTTTCGGCCTCAGGTAGCCAGGATGCAGTGACAACTTCCTCTTTCTTCATGCTGCCTAACCACAAGATCTTGTTGCCCATATTGCATGGGATTTCCTCTGGCTATCTTCATGAAGGGTTTATAGACTATACTTACAGGCCCTTCAGCATCAAGAGATCCCAGACATGGTGGCCATCTTGACTGGGCCTGTTCAGTGGCCCAGAGCCAGCTTCAAGTCTTGGGTGGTTTGGGCAGCCATTTTATGTGCTGTGAAGGTGACCATCTTATGTTCCCTTCTCCATGCATCTTTACAGCAAGACAGCATATGGGGCAGCCATTTTGGGTATTTTCAAGTTACATTGTCTTCAAGAGCCAGCACTTGCTAAATCTGGAGTGCCTTGTTTTTCAGGACATCAGAGTCTTAAAAGAGACTGCAAGATTACACGTGCATGTCTGGAGCTATATGGAAAGCGTCACACACAGTGCAATTGTTTGGTTTTGTTTCTGTTGATATCTACTCTTGTAATATTTTTAATGGCAATCTGACACACAAGAACTCCTCTCTGATTTAATTTTTTTCTGTCTGCACCACAACAGAATGCTAGGATTCACAATGCACTGAGTCACCCCAACAAGAAATGGAGGTGTCCCCTACCAAAACACACTTCAACAGACAGTCCCACTGGCCTTTAGTGCCGATCAAGCTCAACTTTTATTCAAATTTTTGGAAAAGCTAAAATCTAATCCCTCAATGTCCCCACCAAAGAAGAAGACTCCAGCCCCACCAATGGGTGAGCCTGCACCCAAGAAAAGAAAATCATCACTGGAAAGATGCACATTTCCACACTTGTTGGACTCCAAAGATAAAACAGACAAGTCCAACACCCTTTGCCATACAGAGAATATCAGTGAACTACAGTGAAGCCCGCTAGGATCTAGCACAATGTCACAGGTTTCCTGCATGACGAAAGGGATTAACTCCCATTGAAAATGCATTGTTTGCTTCAGTAACTCTACTACAGAATTCTGCAGAGTTTGGCTTGATCCTGGTGGGTTTCACTGTAATCAGGATGGTGTGGGATGCTCTTAAGATCTCAGAAGAGACTCCAAAATAAACAACATCAAAAGACCTACTGCTTCTAACTGGACAATCAGCAGACAGACCAGACTTTCCTACCTATCAAGCGATTGACTCAACTGTTAATAAAGAATATGAGTCTTGAGAACCGATCAGTCTGCCAGAAAGGATCAATTCTACCTGGTCATAATGTCTAGGAAGGAGGTATGGTTTACTTAGATACATAGATACATAGACAGTGTCGGCAGATAAGGGCCTATGGCCCACCCAGTCTGCCCATTTGAGCTTGTAAGTTCAGTTTATGTTTTCCTAGAAGTCTGTTGCCCCTTACCCCTGACCTCCAGAATTCCTTTATGTCTATCCCATGCATTCTTAAATCCCGTGATTGTTTCAGCCCCCACCACTTCCTCTGGCAGGGTGTTCCACTTGTCCACCACCCGATCTGTGAAAAATTCTTCCTCATGTTTCCTCTGAATCGTCCTCCCTCCAACTTCATCCCATGCCCTCTAGTCCTGGTACATCTTTTTCGCTTAAAAATAGTGTATTCCTGCACCCTGTTCCTCCCTGTGAGATACTTGTATGTCTCTATCATATCCCCTCTCTCCCTCCTCTCCTCCAGGGAGTACATGTCCAGTTCCTTCAACCTGTCTTCATAGGACTTGTGATGCAATCCATGCACCATCTTTGTTGCCCTCCTCTGAACCTTCCCTACCCTGTCTATGTCCTTACGTAGGTATGGTCTCCAGAACCGTACACTGTACTCCAGGTGGGGCCTCACTAGTGTCTTTGTATAGCGGAATTATGACCTCCCTTTTCCTGCTGGTGATGCCCTGCCTATACATCCCAGCATCCTATTTGCTTTACGTGCTGCCTTGTCACACTGTCTTCCTACCTTGAGGTCATCAGAGATGACAATCCCCAAGATCCCTTTCCTGTTTGGTGCATGCTATATTATCACCCCCCAACTGATATATTGTGCCAGGGTTTTTGTGCCCCATATGCATTATCTTGCACTTCTTTGCATTGAATTTCAACTGCCAAACCCCTGACCATTCTTCACGTTTCTGCAGGTCCCTTCTCATTCTGTCTACACCCTCTGGTGTGTCTACTCCGTTACAGAGTTTTGTGTCATCAGCAAACAGTGAAATTCTGCCTTCTAGGTCCTGCGCAATGTCACTGATGAAGATGTTGAATAGGACGGTCCCAGCACCTGATCCCTGTGGTACACACCACTGGTCACTCTTCCCTCTGTGGAGTGACAGCCATTTACCACCACCCTCTGTGTCCTGCCACCCAGCCAGTTACCTACCCACCACACTACTGTCCTACCCACACCCATATTCACCAGTTTGTGTAGTAGTCTTCTATGTGGCACAGTGTCAAAGGACTTGCTGAAGTCCAGCTAGGCCATGTCCACTGCCCTCCCCTGATCCACCTCCCTAGTCACCCAGTCAAAAAATTCAACGAGGTTGGTCTGACATGACCTCCCCCTGGTGAAACCATGCTGCCTTGGGTCCTGTAGTCCATTGACAACCAGATGTTCCACCAATCTCTCCTTCAGTAGTGCTTCCATGATCTTCCCCACTACCGAGGGTGAGGCTGACTGGTCTGTAGTTCCTGCTTCCTCTTTGTTCCCACTTTTGTATAAGGGGACTACATCTGCTGTCCTCAGTCTTTGGGTACCTCCCTGTTTCCAGTGATCGGCTAAATAGGATAGCCAGAGGTTCAGCCACCACCTCTTTTAGTTCTTTAGGACCCTGGGGTGACCCATCTGGCCCATTGTTTTATCAACTCTTATTACTTCCAGTTCCTTCAGGACCCTTTCTCGTAAAGGACTTGTGTCCATTTCTGCACCATTCTCACCCCTTGTACTCCTTCAGACCCATTACCCTCCTCTTCCTCAGTAAGACTGAGCAGAAATACCTGTTCAATATGTCAGCTTTGTTGTCATCCTCCACGCAGCCCCCATCCTCCCCTTCAGTCTCACTATCCTCCCTTTGTTTTCTTTTTTTCACTTATGTACCTGTAAAAGGTTTTGTCCCTCTACCCACTGATTTTGAGATGTGTTCTTCTGTCTGAGCTCTGGCTTCCTCACTGACCTCCTGCCTCCTTTGCTTCTCCTGGTACTTCTCCTATCCCTTCTGCCTGCGTCTTTTGTATTGCCTGAATGCAATCTTGTTGGCTTTCACTTTCTTTTGCCTCTTTGGAAAACCATAATGGTCTCCTTTCCTTTTCCTCTTGCTAACCTGCTTATGCATAATTCTGTTGTTCTTGTAATCCCATTTTAAATACTGCCACTGTTCCTCAACCTCTGATTCCTGTTCCATTCCCTTAATGCCTCTTTCAAGTATCTCCCCATTTTCCCAAGGTCTGCCCCCCTAAAATCCAGGATACGTGTTTTTGTGTGGTTTGGTTCTGCTCTTTCTGTGATTTCAAACCACAATGACTGGTGGTCACTGTTCCCTAGGTGCTCCCCCACTGTTACCCCCATCACACTTTCCCTGTTTGTGAGCACAAGGTCCAGTATTGCCTTCTGCCGAGTTGGTTCCATGACCAGTTGCTTGAGGAAGGCACCCTGAAGGGAGTCCAGGATAAATTTGTTCTAGTTGATGCTGCTGTGGATGCTCCAGTCCACATCTGGAATACTGAAGTCTCCAACCAGTACTACCTCACCCTTGTCTGCTATCCTTTGGATGGCTAGCATCAACTCCTATCTGTTTCTTCCTCCTGGGCTGGTGGTCTATAGACCACACACCTGTGCGGATAGCTGTCCCATTTTCCTTTCCAGCTTAACCCACAGTATCTCTCCCCATTTGTTCCTCCTGGATCTCTGTGGCCCTTATGTCATTTTTTACATACAGTGCCACTCCTCCTCCTTCCTGCCTGCTCTGTCTCTTCTGGAATATGTTGTAGCCAGGTATGGCCATCTCCCAGTCGTGGTTATCACACACCAGGTTACAGTGATGGCCACAATGTCCAGGTCTGACTGCAACCATGACAGCCTCCAGATCTTCCATCTTGTTGCTAAGGCTCCTGGCATTTGCACATGGCTTTCCATGATTTGACCTCCCTAGACTGTTTCGCTGTTCTACCCAGCCCCTTCCTTGGTTGTCCTTTATCCCTGGTTCTCCTTGCTGTCTGCCCTTCTGCTGAATTTTGCCCTTTCCTGCCTATCCACCTCTTGGGCACTAATCTCTATCTTTTGCACACTGCTTTGAAGAGATAGCCACTCCTCTGGTTCACTGGTTCCACTGCTAGCTGTGGGGGTGAGCAAGTAGGTACCCTCCTTGCTGGCCTGCGCCCCCTTTGCTAGTTTAAATGCTTGTCAATGTAGCATTTAAACTTATCATTGAGTCTTGATTCCCTCAGGATGGATGCAGGCTGTCGAGCTTGAACAATCCTCCATCCTCCATAGGTGGGTCCCCAGTCACCAATGAATCCAAACCCTTCCTCACAGCACCAGTTCTTCAACCATGAGTTAAAGTTCCTGGTGCATGCACTCTATGCTCTCCCTTGCCCTCTCACAGGTAGTACCTCTGAAAGTGACAGAATTAGCTACTTGCTTGAGACCCCTTCCCAATTTCCTAAACTCTTCCCGAACTTCCTTTGGCTCCCCATTTGCCAGGTCATTAGTACCTAGGTGGATAATGACATCCAGCTCACCCTCCCGTCTTGCCTTCCCAGTGATCCCCAGGATCTTCCTTCCATCCCTCCATGCCGCGGCACCTGGTAGGCACCTCACCTAACCCACAGTGGTGCTGTGAGTTACTCTAAAGTTACTTTAAGGCACCAAAGGTTGACCAACTGGTGTTTGTTCTCTCCGAGCGCACAGCCATTCCTAATGAAAGCACAGCTGGGCTGAATGAACCCATGGACAAGGAAATTGAGGAACATTTAAGAAAGATACATGAGGCATCAGGAATGATCTTGGCTGACTTCTGGTGACGTCGCCAACAGCATGGCAGCCCAACTGCGGAGCTCTCGCCTCCCCTTAGCAAAGAAAACTCTCCACACAGGCTTTATTGAGTGAATCTGAGCAAATAATGCATAAATCGCACAGTGGAATTGCCTTGGTGAAGAAATCCCAAATGAAAAACATAAAACCAAAGAGCAACCATCCTGCTTTGAGCCAGACTAGTTCAGCCAGCGGAGGATCGCCGACAAGCATGGCAGAAGGGGACACAGAATCAAAAATGGAAACCCTGTCTCAGTCAAGGTTCGAAAACCTACTTTCAGAAATTAAACAATTTAGAAATGAAACTAAGCACGAGTTTAATAAGTTACATTCAGACCTTAACAAATTGGAGGCAAGGGTATCCACGACGGAGGAATGAATGTCAACTGCGGAAGATGACTTAGTCCATATTTCCAGAGTGGTCGAATTCCTGGCCCAACAACAGGAGTCTACACATGCTAAATGTTTAGATCTGGAGGCCCGTTCATGCCGGGACAATTTAAGAATCTATGGCCTACCTGAAGCAAGTGAAACTGGAGACATGGCTGATTTCTTAGAGGACCTTCTGTGCCATACACTCGACTTTCTGCAGGCCATCTCTTTTAACATCAAGAGGGCACAGCAAGCTCTCGTGCCTAGGCCCACATCAACGTCTGCTAGGCCCAGATCAATTGTTGCCAAATTTTCCAGCTACCGCAACAAGGAGACGATACTGCGAACTGCTTGGAGGCAAGGAAAAATAGAATATAATGGTTCAAGATTATTCTTCGACCAGGATTATCCCCCTCCCATCCAACAACAATGCCTAGCATATGCACCTCTCCTCCATAAGCTGAAAGAGCTGGGCATTAAATTCCAGGTGTTCTATCCCTCACGATTAAGGGTTCATTGGGACACAGGCACTGAGCTATATCATACATATGAAAAAGCGCTACAAGCCATAGAAAAGAAAGGGCACAAGGTTCCATTACCAGTACATCGATCTGATCAACCTTCTAAATTTCAGATGTTCATAGCGTCTAGCAACATTCCAGAATACCAGACGATCGGGAAAGAAATCAGCGAGTACCACCCTACAGGACATCAAATCTATGTTGCATAAGCTTACTCATCAGCACAGCATGGAGAAGATGGCAGATGAACAAGAAAATGGCACCTGAGAGAAAGCAAGGTCAACTTGGGTTTAAATTAGGTTTATGTTTCTCCCTCAATCAGAGGGGTTGTCTTTGCTGATGCCCCGTTTATTGCTAATGTGATCTTCTACTGCCACACACCTAAAAGATCAAATTTTTTTTTTTATTTTAAATAGTGGTAGTTGTTTCACTTTAAGAGATGCACGGGGGCGGGGGAGATGGGGAGAGAGAGGCTCTATAGACTCTCATATGATGACCTCATAATTGCCTTCGGTATTTTTGTTTTTTTAAGCTGCACGATCCCGGACTTGATTTGACTGTGGTCTTGTTAAACCCATTTGCAGCAACATCTTATGAACTCAGAGAGAGAGTTAGGTCTTGGGCTTGCCGATTCTCCGGCCTGTTTTTTCTTCTACCTTGGCCCTGTCATTTTAGAGAGCACAAATGAATGCAAGCTCTGCAGATTAACATCGTTTTTTCCACCCTCAAATGAGCGCACATAGAACTCGCGCTGCTGGTTCATTGGAGGTAGCAATCTGGACAGCATATGACAAGATAAGTTCAGGGTTTGTGGTTTTACTTTGTATACAGTTGCTGGGGAGGGTTCTCTTTTTCCTTTTAGAAAATGCAGCAACGAGTAATACAAACATGGCTTATGCTGGCTCTCCTCATCGAGGTGAGTTTAATGCGCCTCTCTTTAGATTTTCATAGAGGGAGTATTTCCACAATGCATTCCACTGGAGGCATGCCATTTGTGACGTTAGGTCACTCCATCTGGTCAGGACCCGCCGATTCAAGGGTCAAGGAGAAACAAGCCATTAATTTGGTCCCTTCTCCTCCACCTCGATGCTTGGTTACTCGGTTGTTTAGGGAACGCGATTTGTTGTTCCACTACCTTGGGGGTCACTTTGCACATAGTTTGCTACCTGGGGTGAGGCATGCTCTGTTAGCGCTCACCCAGAGAAAATGTTATCTGTTATCTTGTTTATGTTTGGTTATGTGTTCTCACTTTCCTTATGAGATTTCTGTGGCATTGCATGTTGTGGCAACACTGGGGAGGATACAGGTTTCTGAGATGTAGTTGGAATACTTGGAATAATAAGGGAAAGAAGAGTTCATTACACCAGAAAGATTTTGGAGGAGGACTGGAGTTAGGCAGGGTTCGAGTAATACAATATGATTGTGTTTCCTTCATAATCTAGATGGCTGATAAGATTGTCAAAAAGATTATTTCTCATAATATTAATGGGCTAAATAACCCAGAAAAAAGACATAAAGTCTTGTCATCCATTAAAAGGCAAAAGCCATCCTTTGTCCTATTACAGGAAACCCATCTTACGAGGGCTGAGCACCAGAAATTGGGGAAATTTGGATTTAGTCAGGTAGTCTCTGCATCTTATGGGAAGGGGAAAAGGAGGGGCACTGCAATTTTGGTCTCACGTGGGACACATTTCCAATCAGTATCATCTTATGCAGACCCCAAGGGACGGTTGGCTGTCTTGACTGGTAATTCGGAGGGCTCTCCTATTACCTTGGCATCATTATATATCCCACCAGGCTCCACAAAAAAGGTCATCTGGTCCCTACTGCAAAAAGCTACAGAACTTCAGTTAGGGATGTTAATCGGGGGGGAGGGGACTGTAACCAACTCTGGAAACAGTTAGATACAGCCAGAATTTCGACATTTAGACAAAACCCAGCCAGCAAAGCAGTTAGGGAACATCTGAAGAGGGCTTACTGGGTGGATGCCTGGAGAATGCAGAACCCAGGTAGGAGAGAGTATACACACTACTCTCACCCCCATGGCTCCTATGCATGAATTTACTACTTTTTTGTATCTGGAGAACATCAAAGTCAGGTGATGGATTATCAGCAGATACCATCAGCTCTCTCTGATCATTCTCAATTGTTGTTAAAAGTAAATTGGAACATGGCCAGGGGACAGACTCTTTGGAAGTTTAAAAATTATTTGTTGAACTTGAAAGAGTTCACAACCATGGCCAAAAATGAATAGCATGGATAATACAGGAAAATGATTCACCTGACATTTCCAGAACCACTTTGTGGGACATGATAAAGACAGTTTTTAGGGGAGATTGCATCAAATATGCGGCCCGTCTTAAACGTCAGCAAAACCAACAGTTGGATGACCTCCAGAAGCAATTGCAAGACTTGCAGAGACAGCATGCCAATGGGGATACCTCAGTTCAGGCAAATCTGCAGGCAACCAGACAACAGATCCAGAAATTATTAGCGATTAAGACAGAGCAGGTGCTGCAGCATCTACACCAGAGGTACTATGAAAATGGGCCAGGGCAACTCGCCTATTAGCCCACCGGCTGAGACAATTGACATCTTAGACTACCATTGCCCAAATCCGGGACCATAAGTCCGGTCTTCTGGTGAAGACTCCAGAAAAAATATTAACTAGCTTTCGGGACTTCTATCAGAATCTCTACACCCTGGAACACACTCCAAAAGCTCCACAAATAGAGGCATATTTAGCAAAACTTAAACTTCCAGAGTTGACACGGGACCTTAGGGATTCCATTGGTGCACCAATTACCTCATCAGAACTGGAGACTGCAATTAAAAATTTGAAAACAAACAAATCCCCGGGTCTGGATGGGTATACCTCAGAATTTTATAGGTTTTTTAAAAAATAACTTAAACCCCCCCTTTACTAGAGGCACATACAACAGCACAATCAGGAGAAACATTTCCAGATACCTGGAACTTTGCAGTAATTTCAAGCATACCCATGCCAGGCAGAGACATCACACACTGTAAATCTTTCCGCCCTATATCTGTCCTTAACATTGACTATAAATTATATGCATCAGTATTGGGAAATCGATTAGAGACGGTGCTCCCTGGTTTAATCAATCGTGATCAGACAGGTTTTGTGCTGGGTTGGCAGACCCAAGATAATATTAAGAGAACTTTGCATATTTTGCATCATACTGCCCGTTCAGGGTCTCCTTTTCTGCTTTTAAGCCTGGACGCGGAGAAGGCCTTCGACCGGGTAGCCTGGGAATTTTTGGGTTCGGCCTTGAGTAGGTTCGGTTTCTCGGAAACCTTCATCAAAATTATAAATAATATATACTCTAATCCCAAAGCGTATGTTAAAATTAATGGGAGGATATCACCTCCAATACCTCTGAAACGTGGTACCAGGAAGGGATGCCCCCTCTCTCCTCTTCTTTTTGCTTTATATCTTGAGTCTCTGGCTCAAACAATAAGACAGTCGGAGACAGTACAGGGATGGGAATGGGGCGGAGAAGTTCATAAATTAGCCCTATATGCAGATGACCTGCTAATTTACCACAAAAACCCAGACCAGTCTCTGACACCCCTATGAGCATGTTTAACAGAGTTTGGTTATGTATCGGGATATCAAATAAACAAGGCTAAGACGGAGGTTCTACAACTCCAATATGAACCCTCAGAGAGAATCCGGCAGACTTACCCCTTTAGATGGAACCTATCTCATATAAAATACTTAGGGGTCTTTTTAAGCTCCCGATTTGACCAACTCTATCCCCTTAATTTTACCCCAATACTAGATAAAATTAGGCTGGAATTGGATAGATGGGCTCTGGTTCCTATCCCCTTGATGCAGAGAGTGGAAGCTGTTAAAAGGATACTCATCCCTAAATTTTTTATCTTTAGTGCAAACCATCTCCATACTCCTCCCAGATTCCTACTTTAATTCACTTAACAGGGGAATTTCTCATTTTTTGTGGGGCAGGCAGAGATCAAGGGTCTGTCTTTCAGCTCTTCAGATTCTGAAGAAGGAGGGAGGCTTATCCTTACCCAATTTTAAATGATACTACCATGCAGCCCAGTTACGAACAGCCTTCTATTGGTTAGATCCTTCGTATCTGGCTAAATGGAAAACTCTGGAATTAAATGAGGAAACTCTTACAAACTTGAACAAAACTCTCCTTGGGCAAATGATAAAGCCATCCTCAAACTGGGAGGGGAGTTCTTATACAGTTTCTACTTTGGTTGTATGGCATAGGATTCTTTCAGATAGAGAGGCAAGAGGATGGAGACACCTTCTCTGGTCTGTTCCACACATAGACTCATTTACCTCTGCCAGATGGGACTCAGGTTTCAAGAACTGGGAGGGGGAAAATCTGCATCTGATATGGCATTTTCTAGAAGGTAATGAAATACGGACATTCCAAACACTGGTTACCAAATATGGTATACCATGGCAAGACAGATTTAGATACTTCCAAGTCAGAAACTTTATTAGATCTCTTCAAGCCCAACTGAGGGATGGAATTTCTTCTCCCCCGCCAATTGTTAATCTCCTTAGGATGGCCGTGGAGGGGAAACCTCTTACAACCCATATCATCTCTGTTCTTTACAGAGCCTTGCTGTTGTGGAAAGGAGATTCCACCCTCTCCATAAAAAGGGCATGGGAGAGGGACCTGGGCACACAGATTCCAGATGAATTATGGGCTTTGACCCAGTCGAAGATACATTAGGGATTATCATCTGTAAGCCGGCAGGAGTTCTCATGGAAGGTCTTCACTAGATTTTTTTGGACTCCAGCAATACAAACAAAGTACCAGGGTGGTGCCCCCCCCAACCTGTTGGAGGAATTGCGGATACTCTCCAGCAGCACTGGTCCATATAATGTGGGGATGCCCACTTTTGACCCCCTTTTTTGGAGAACTGCAGCAAGCACTGCAGGCTATAATAGACACTGATCTACTCTTAACTCCTTCCCTTTATTTTTTCTTGGAGTTACCAAGAAAGTACAGGGATGCCCCTACAAGTAAGTTTTTAAAGACAGCTTGTCTTGCTGCCCAAAAAGTTATAACAAAGAACTGGCTCTCTCGACAGGCTCTTACCCTTCGATGTGGCATGATCTTTATGATAAATATTTATAGAATGGAAGATTTAATGGCAAAACTCAATAAGAGGACCTCTCATTGTGAGATTCTTTGGAGAAGGTGGGCCCTGTATATGGCCAGGGAGAGACCAGATTTTATCCCATGACTTGACCAACAGAGGACCTTACTTTAGTCTCCCCATACAATATTATCTTTTTGGTTTTGAGTAGACCAGTGCCTGGATCTGTGTGCCTTCCTGTATCACCCCTAGAATGGGAAGGGAATGACATGGGTTTTTTGAAATCCCATAATGGGACTCAGAGGTTTCCCTAAGGGAAAATATGATTGCAAAACATAAGTCTTTCATGCACTAATGTATTTTTTTACTGATGATAATCCTCATATTTTTTATAATACTCTTATGCTGTTCATCACTTTTCAACCAGCCAAGCAGACCTCAATTTGTGAACTATGTGATACCTGTATCCATTAACCTTACCCTTGTGGGTGTTGTATGTTTGAATGCAATGCAAAAATTATAAATAAAGAAAGTTTTAAAAAAAAGGAATGATCTTGGCTAATGATACAGTGGTCTGGTTCTCCAGCAAGGCACTGCTTAGTTGGATGGAGGCTATTGAATAATCTATCCCAGAGGGGTCAACATATACAGATATGGCAAAATGCACCTTACAGGTGGCAAGATACCCAACAGGTGTCTCATCTGATGTCCTTGAGTTTCATTCTAGGGTCACTGTTCTAGTGAACAGAGCTAGATGAATCCATTGGTTAAAGCTCTGGCAGGCAGATAATGAATCTAAGACTGCCCTAATGAAGCTGCCACTCAAAGACCGGCATCTTTTTGGTTAGGCACTTACCCTCTTTCTCTTTTTTTTTAATTATTTGTTCTTTATTGGATAATTCAGAAGAACACACAATACAATACATGACAACATTAATTCAGAAATGCACACAAATACAATGGACAAAGGCACAAACTAGCAAACCTAAAAAATCCTAAAAAAAAAAGAAACAAAAAAGAAAGATATACAAACTGAAAATCACCTTCCCCCCAACCAAATGACATGAGGTGTCAAATTATATAAATACACTAAGTCCAAGACTGTTTCAAATGGAGGAGTGAACTAAAAAATGCTTAAAAGAGAGAAATCCTAAAAACTGGGAGAGAGAGAAATATGTGCCTCTAAATCCACATAATTAAGGGGTTCATGGGATGTAAAAATGGTATCTATTAACATATATGAGTCATAGAATAATAAAAGGCAGAACAACATAATAATGAAAATTAATTCACTAATTAAAATTAACGCTAGTAATAATAATAGAAAAACAGCATAGAAGGGACTCACTTCTAAATGTTATGAGACCAGTAAGTTGTTCAAAGTGCCCCATTTGGTTTGAAAGTTCTGTAAGTTCCTGGGAAAGCTAGCAATTATTTTAGTTATTTGTAAGTTGTGTAATACAGTCGAAGACCATGTCTTAAAAGTTAGGGTTTCATTATCCCGCCAATGTCTTAATACTAATTGTTTAACTGAGATAGATATTAAGGCTAGCATAGCTCTATCAGAAGTGTTGGATAAAGAGTTGTAATATTCCAGGATACAACCTTCAAAATGGAAAGCACTTCTAGCCAAAGTGGACTAGCCAAAGGGCAGCTCCATAATAGATGGCTTAAATTACCAATACCAGAGTTACAGCAGGTGCACATGTTGGAACTAATAAGATCTCTTTCAAACAAAAAAGGAAGGTGTCATGTAGGCATTATGTAAAATTTTGAATTGCATACGTTTTAAATTTTCTAAAGGAATACACTTATAAACATTTTTCCAAAGATGAGTCCAGTTTAAAGTGTTAAATCCAGATTCTAAAAAACAGTAGGAGGGATGAATTGGCATTTCTGAAAATTTAGTGAGTAGTAGAATATTATATGTATTTGCACTAGGATGACTCTTTGTATTAGTGTTTTTAAATCTAGTTAGAATATCCTGGCAACCAGTTATCCAAGAAAATGGTCCAAAATAAGAAATTAAAGTGGTTCTCATAGCAAAAAGACTTGTATTTATTGCTCATGTTTAATTTGCCTAGAAGCATGCTTATAGTATGTAGAAAACCATTTTCTAAAAAAGATGCTTCATTTAAATACTTAACTTCAGAAGACCAGGAGCCTGATTCTCAAAAGGTTACACCTGGTGTAACTTGACTTGTGCTCAAAAAATAGTGCAAGTAGCAATTACGACAGCAGTTGCGATGTTTGGTATTTCAAAGTAGTCGCGATATGCTTTGAGGCCGTTTTGTGCCAATGTGGACTTACGCCACTAGTTACAATTCAAACCCCCTGCGACATGGTGCTAGGGGGTTTATGGCAGCTGTTGCACCCCATTCTGGAAGGGCAGCAACAAAGTAACCATACATGCCATTCTAGAACAACCCCTGGAGGACATTCATCAAAGTACAGTTACACCAGCTTTTAGCTGGTGTAAGTGTACCTACACCCTCTGGGGGTTATATTTATCTTATTTATTTTTTATTTATTTGTATTTTGGATGACACCTTCGAGCCAAGGGCTCTTTTACAAAGGTTCCATGTCAAGATAATAATGTACTGCTGCACAACATCTAATGCCATGCCACCCTTCCCCCACCACTGCCCACTCCCCACAAATCCACATGTAATGCCCCCCGAATGCTCCAACCACCAAATAACTGAATGAAAGACCCACAGGACTATCTATGCCCACTGTGCCCCAACCTCTCAACATGTGTGCCAAAGCCCCACAGGGCTATCTATGCCCCCCTGCCCTAATCCCTGAGTGGCCACCTCCTGCAACATGCATCTCCTGCATGTTAGATACCCCTTAGCCCTGGTAGTCCAGTGGCCCCCCACCTGGCAGTAGAAGACATCCTGTTCCCCCCACCCAGCCAGTGACTGGCACAGCCCACCTTTCACCTCCATGGCCAGCCACCGACTGAGCTCCGTACGAGCGCATACTGCGTATACAAGCACAACTTGCGTCATTCTTCTAGAATCGCCACCCAGGGTTTTATGAATATCTTATTATTAAGTTTGAGATTATAATTGTTAAAAATTGGCTGGTTTATGTCCTTGAAAAAGAGTAAATCCAGATATTTACTAATCTGGTTGTATACTTTTAGTGAGATTCCAATTGTAGAGTTTTTAAGTGAATGAGGTAAATTTGTAAACTTTGGGGATGATTCTAGATGAATGGTGCAAGTTGCCACCAAAGGTGACTTGCACCAAACTCAAATTATGGCACAGACCCTGCACCTGATTCTAGAAGAGGCAGGGTCCCCGCAGCTAAGTCCTGCAACATCTAGCCAGGTACGATGAACAGAGGGCGTACCTGGCAGGATCATCACAAGCCGCAACCACTGTCCAGCGGGGTGCAAGTGCCCCCCCATGCCCCAATCCCCCGGAAGGAGCTGGCAACACCCTGCAGGGCTAGAGAAACCCCCCACACTGTACTTGCCCCAAGGGTCCCCCCACCCTGTATCCCAACCCACACCCCAAGTCTGCCACATACAGTGGCGTGAAAAAGTATTTGCCCCCTTCCTGATTTTCTCTATTATTGCATACTTGTCACACTGGATGTTTTCAGGTCTTTAGACAAAATATAATATTAGATAAAGGGAACCTGAGTGAACAAATAACATTTTTCTTTTTACTTATTTCATTTATTTAATGAAAAAGTTAACCAACACCAACTGGCACTGTGTGAAAAAGTAATTGCTCCCTAGTTAAATCAACCCAATTAAAGGGATGATTAGAGTCAGCTGATTGAACACAGCCAGGCTTGATTACAGCCAGCCCTGCTCAATATAAACCCACTTATTTTGACCCTTACCATCAGAGTCAATTGCTAGCACAAAGATTCAACAAACACATTATGCCATGATCAAAGGAAGTTCCTGAAAAGATCAAAATACAATGTGTTGCCCTCTATCAGTCTGGAAATGGTTACAAAGCTATTTCTAAGGCTCTGGGACTCCATCGAACCACAGTGAGAGCCATAATCTCCAAATGGAGAACACTTGGAACAGTAGTGAATCTTCCCAGGAGTGGGCAGCCTGCCAAAATTACTCCAAGGACGCAGCGTAAAATCATCCAAGAAGTCTCAAAGGATCCTAAAACAACATCCAAAGAACTGCAGGCTTCTCTTGCCTCAGCTAAGGTCAGTGTTCATGGCTCCACAATCAGAAAGAGACTGGGCAAAATGGTCTTATGAGAGTAGCAATGAAACCATTACAACTAAGAACATAAATGCTCGTCTCTCATTTGCCAAGAAGCACCTGGATGATCCACAAGCCTTTTGGGAAAATGTTCTATGGACAGATGAGTCCAAAGTGGAACTTTTGGATGACATGGATCCCATAATGTCTCGTAAAGCAAACACAGCATTCCACAGTAAGAACACCATACCAACAGTCAAACATGGTGGTGGTAGTGTGATGGTGTGGGGATGCTTTGTTGCCTAAGGACCTGATGACTTGCCATAATTAAAGGAACCATGAATTCTGCTCTGTACCAGAAAATTCTTAAGGAGAATGTCCAGTCATCCTTCCGTCAGCTGAAGCTGAAGCGTAGTTGGGTCATGCAGCAAGACAATGATCCAAAACACAAAAGCAAGTCCACATCAGAATGGCTAAAAGAAGTAAAATTAAAGTTTTGGAGTGGCCTAGTCAAAGTCCAGACTTAAACCCAATAGAGATGCTGTGGCAGGACCTGAAGCGAGCAGTTCATGCTCAAAACCTACCAAATATTACTGAATTAAAGCAGTTCTGCGAGGAAGAGTGGGTTAAAATTCCTCCACAGCGATGAAAGACTGATATTGAATTATAGGAAGTGTTTGGTTGCAGTCATTGCAGCTAAATGTAGCGTAACCAGTTATTAAGTGTAAGGGGGCAATTACTTTTTCACACAGTGCCAGTTGGTGTTGGTTAACTTTTTTTCATTAAATAAGTGAAATTAAAAAATAAAACAAGTGTTATTTGTTCACTCAGGTTCCCTTTATCTAATATTACATTTTCTCTAAAGACCTGAAAACATCCAGTATGACAAATATGCAATAATAGAGAAAATCAGGGAGGGGCAAATACTTTTTCACGCCACTGTACATGTAATGCCCTGGCAGTCTAGTGGCTCTCACCCCTACACCCAGCAGTGCCAGACAACCCCACTTCCCCCACCTGTCCCCAGTTGGTGACTGGCACAGCCCACCACTCACCTCCATGGCCAGCCACTGCCTGTGCTCCGTATGAGTGCATACTGTATATACACGCTCAATGAATGAATGAATGAACTCATTCATTCATTGTGCATGTATATACAGAATGTGCTCATATGGAGCTTAGTCAGTTGCTGGCTATGGAGGTGAGAGGTGGGTTGTGCCAGTTGCTGGCTGGGGGGGCAGGGATGTCTGCCACTGCCAGATAGAGGGGTGGAGGGCCACTGGACTACCAGGGCTAAGGGGTATCTAACACACAGGAGAAGCGTGTTGCAGGAGATGGCCACTCAGGGATCAGGGCATGGGGGGGCATGGATAGCCCTGCAGGTCTTTGGCACACATGTTCAGGGGTTGGGGAATGGAGGGCATGGATAACCCCGTAGGGCTTTCACTCAGTTGTTTGGTGGTTCAGGCATTCGGGGGGGCATTACATGTGGATTTTTGGGGAGCAGGCAGTGGTGGGGGGAGGGTGACATGGCATCAGGCATTGTGCAGTGATACATACACACAACCCCCCAAGGGTGTAGGTACACTTACACCAGCTAAAAGCTGGTGTAACTGTACTTTTGACAAATGTCCTCTGGGGGTTGTTCTAGAATGGCATGTATGGGGACTTTATTGCTGTCATTCCAGAATACGGCACAACAGCTGCCGTAAACATACTAACATACTAAAATGCCAGCAGAATAGGCCTAACGGTCTTTCGTGTCTGCTCGTTTGGTCAACCCCCACCCTGGGTGCTGACCTTGCTGTCCCCCTCGCCTTCTCTGGCTTCTCCCTTCCCAGTTCCGGATATTCTTGCTGCATTGGATTTTGCTTCCAGAACCCTTCCCCTGTACCTGTCCCACCCCCTCTTGAACCCCTCCACTGTCTCTGCCTCCACCAGCCCCCTAGGCAGTGCATTCCATGGCTCCACCACCCTCTCAGTGAAGTAGCACCTCCTCCTTTCTCCCCTGAATCTTCCCCCCTCCAGCTTCCACCCATGCCCTCTAGTGGCCCCTTCCTCCTTCCTTCAAAGCACCCTGACTGTTCCTCCCTATTTACCCTCTTCATGTACCTGAAGACCTCTATCATGTCCCCCGGTCCTCTCTCTTCCAATGTGTACATATTTAGCTCTTTGAGCCTCTCCTCATAGGTCCTGTCCCCAAGCCCCAAATCATTTTGGTTGCCCTCCTCTGGACCCTCTCCAGGAGGTTAATGTCCCTCTTTAAGTGTGGCCTCCAAAAATGTACGTGAGTACTCAAGGTGCGCCTCACCAAGCAGTTATACAGAGGGAGTATCTCTTCCTCCTTCTGGAGGTGATCCCCTAGTGATGCATCCCAGCATCCTGTTGGCCTTGGCTGCTGCCCTCCTACAAGTCTCAGAGTTGTTCATCTTGACATCCACCACCACCCCAGGTCCCTCTCAGCCATCGAGACTTAGCATTCCCAGGTGTACACTTGGCCTGGGTTTCTGCCCCCAGGTGGAGTACCTATTTCCCTGCATTGAACCTCAGCTTCCACTTTCTAGACCATCTTTCCAGAGCCTCCAGGTCCCCTGTGGGGCCACCCTCCCTCCTCCCCATCCACCACCACCCCCAGTTTTGAGTCATCTGCAAAGACTCATCTCACTCCTGATTCCTGTCCTTATGTCAGATACGTAGGCGTTGAACAGAAGGGGCCCAAGGACTGATCCCTGTGGGACCCCACTAATGACCCTCCTTGGGGATGAGACTATCCCACCAACTACGACCCTCTGGGTCTGGTCCTGGAGCCAATTGCCTATCCATCTGATCATCTGGCTCCCCACCCCCATTTCTCCCAGCTTATCCAACAGGCCCACGTGAGGAACAGAGTCAAATGCCTTGCTGAAGTCTAGAAAGAGGACATCCACTGGTCTACCCAGGTCCAAGGCACTTGTCACCCAGTCATAGAACTCCACCAGGTTTGTCTGACATGATTTCCCCGGGATGAATCCATGCTGTCTATCGTCCAGGCACCTTGACTTATCCAGGTCCCCCCCTAGCCTCTCCTTGACAATGCCCTCCATCACCTTGCCCACCACCGATGTCAGGCTGACAGGCCTGTAGTTCCCTGCCACCTCCCTTGATCTCCCCTTGTGGATAGGCACTATATGCGCCACCTTCCAGTCTTGGGGCACCCACCCTGTCCTCAGAGAGATGGTGAAAAGCTCTGCCAGGGGTTTCACCAGGACATCTGCAAGTTCCTTCAGCACTCTGGGATGTAATTTATCCGGCCCCGGTGCTTTCTCCGTCTTAAGGGAGCTGAGGGCTTCCCTCACTCTCTCTCTGCTGTGATTTCCACTTCCGGTACCTCTTCTCCTTGCTTAGCCCTCCCCCCACCTGCCAGTGATGCCTCCCCCTCTCCCCAGACCTGCCGATCAGTAAGGGTCCCCCCCTCCTCAGTATCTCTGCCTCCTCCCATGTATGATGGAGTACCACCATTTTCCCTGGTGAAAACGGAGGTGAAGTACTCATTTAGTACCTCAGCCTGCTCCCCCAGGTCTTGTGCCCATCTCTCCCCTGATTTAATCCTGCTAATCTGCCCCTTCACCCTTCGTTTTTCCCCAATGTATCTAAAGAACCCCTTGTTCCCTCTCCTAATTCCCTGGCCAGGTTCTGCTCCTCCTTGCCTTGCTCGCCCTCACCACTCTAGTGGCCCTTCTAGCCATCAGCTCATTACTTCCCTCGATCCCTTTCACCCTTGAGCACTTGAATTGCTTATAGGCTGCTTTCTTTCCCCGCACCACCTCCTGGACCTCCCTGGTCCACCAACAGGGTTTTTGGGCCCTACCGCATTTTCGCCTTACTCTTGCACAGGTGCTGGTAGCATCCTGCACCCCTCTCCTGATGATTTCCCACCTACTATCAGCGTCCATGTCTGACCCAATCCCATCCAAATGCTCCTTAAGGATCCTTCCCATTTCCTTAAAATCCGCCCCCTGAAGTCGGTTACTTCCGTCTTTGTGCAGCCTTCTACCCTTCCTAGGTCCAGGCAGAACCAGACCGTGGCATGGTCACTCCCCGCCAATGGGTCCCTTACCTCCAGGCCCCCAATCTGGTCACTGTCTGCCAGGACCACATCCAGTACCCGTGCCTCCCTGGTTGGTTCCCTCACCTGCTGAGTTAGGAACGCCTTGAATGACATCCAACAACTGTTCCCTGGTCACAGAGGATGTCATAGTCTCCCAGTCTGTTGCTGGCATGTTTAAGTCCCCAACACCACCACGTTCCTCTGCCCAGTCTGCAGTGTCTCCTAACATCTGCCACCAGACTGTCCTCCAGCTCCTCCGCCAGGGCAGGGGCTATACACCACTCCTATTTTTACTCTCTTGCCCCCCTTGTTATCAAGGTGACCCAAATTGCCTCCACGGTTCCCTCCGCCTCTTCTACCCCCCTATGTCAATGTGGTTTTTGACTTGGGGATTGGACTATCCCACCAACTACGACCCTCTGGGTCCGGTCCTGGAGCCAATTGCCTATCCATCTGATCATCTGGCTCCCCACCCCCATTTCTCCCAGCTTATCCAACAGGCCAACGTGAGGAACAGAGTCAAATGCCTTGCTGAAGTCTAGAAAGAGGACATCCACTGGTCTACCCAGGTCCAAGGCACTTGTCACCCAGTCATAGAACTCCACCTTTTACATTCCATGTAGCATATTTAATATTATTAGTCATCACTTAACAGCTCAGAACTAAAAATATTTATAATTTCACTCCAACTTCCTGAGGGAACTGCTATCTTAATATCATGCTGACCTAAATTAAATCTGACCCTCCTCATGTCCTTAACTCTCCAAACTCCACATTGCAATCCCAGAGTTATAAATTCACCCTTTAATCAGAAAACAATTACAGTCTTGTCTATACAATAGTCAAAAATGAGTGTGAACGTCATGTCAAAACCTCCCCCACCCCTATAATACAGCCCCCATCTAAATAAAAAAAAACAACTGCAATCCTGCTAGCATCATGTCGCAGGGGGTTTCGGGGCGTAACTGGTAGCATAAGTCCACATTGGCGCAAGCAGCCTGCAGCATGTCATAGGCTGCTTTGCAGAATACCAAATATCGTAACTGCTGGCGTAACTTTCTACTTGCACTATTTTTTGGTGGGGGAGCAAGTCAAGTTACGCCAGGCGTAACCTTTTGAGAATCGGGCCCTTAGTGTACAACAGAGTTTCTGGAGATATTTTATAGTTTTTAATTAAATAGAGTTCAGTGTCTTACCAAATTGGTTTGTAAATAAACTCAAATGGTTGTAGGGAGAGTCCATTTAATATATTTATTAATATGGGTAGCCATATAATAAAGAATAAAATTAGGTATCTTAATGCATCCTTGAAATTTGGGTAGCATTAACTTTGCCAAATAATGTTGTTTAAAGTTGTTTATTAATGCATGGATGGGGCAAACAAATTTAAAGGAAGAAAAACATTTAACATGTTCAGAGGATAGAAAAGTCTTGGAAAAATATTCATTTTTAATATGTTTACCCTACCCCAATATGAAATTGGGAGCAAATTCCACCTTTTTAAATCTTGTTTTAGCTTAATAATTAGATTCAAAAAAATTCAAACTGATTAACCGAGTATTATCATGTGTTAAGAATATGCCTAGATATTTAATATGATTAGGTGTCCATAACAAACCTAAGTTAGTGATGTCTTCTTTAAGAACCCCTCTAGTGCCATTACCGTTGTTTTCCTTATTTCATTTATAATTTGATGTTTTACTAAATTCCTGTATGATATCTAGAGCTTTATTTATGTATGTACGTATGTCAGGTTCGGATTAATACCTTTAAGCCAGCATGGCTCTTTTACAAAAGTTCCAAATCAAATGGACATAGAAACAATACCTTACAGTACACATAAAATACGATCACAAATTGGCAACGTCATGCTAAAAACAAAGTATTAGTTATAAGGCAGTTACAGGTGCAATAGGAAGAACAAACCTTGTCATTTTAGAGTACCTCTAACTAAACCATTATCAGCAAACTCTCTAAAGAAGCACCTGTTTTTAAATGTTAAGGCCTGCAATTGTTTTAATTGATGTATAATTTATTTGTCTTTGTTTTGTTTTCTGTATGTCTTTTATAAGATGTGATGTTGTCTGTATTTATATGTATAAAAGGTTAACCTTGTAAATGAGTTTATGCTTAATGGTTATTCCTAATAAAACAACAACAGCATGTCTCATTTATAAGGTAGAAGCTCCCAATCACAGTTTGGTTTCTGAGTGCTGGTAGTGTGGTGTTAACAGCCAGAGAAGGTTTTTTTTTGCTGAGGTAGTACAGTGTCAGCAGCCAGTGAGGGCTTTGTCCAGGGCAAGTAGAGAAGGGGTAGAGTAACATGGATATTGTGTGATTAGGTGAGACAGCTTAAACTGACTCTTTAGGATTAGAAATATGAAGCAGCACATCAACTGCATACGCTGACAATTTTATGTGGCATGGACCTATATTTATACCTTTGTAACTAGGTTATTATTTAAATAATATAGGAGAGGTTCTAATTAGAAATTAAATGTAACTGGGGATAATGGACATCTCTGTTGAATTCCACAATTCATTCTAATTGTAGCTGAAAAAATACCATTACAGAAAATTCTTGCTGAAGGTTTCGAATAAAAAATTCTAAGCCATTTCATAAGATCAAACAGAAAACCAAATTTCTGGAGTGTGGGAATAAGAAAACCAATGTTAACGTTATCAAATGCCTTCTCCGCATCTAGAAACACCAGAGCCACAGGAATTCTGGCATCACTGGACACGGAAAGGACATGCAACAATTTTCTTATGTGGTCATAGGCCTGGCTGGATGACATAAAACCTATTTTTTCTCTACTGATCTTGGGATTCCAAATGTTTTTAATTCTGTGAGATAATACAGAAGTGAGGATGTTTATATCACAATTGATAAGTGAGATAGGACAGTAGCTGCTTATTCTGTCCTTAGGTTTATCAGGCTTTGGCAAAAGAATCATTAGAACCTCCAGAAGTGTATCATCATTAAATCCATATGTAAGAATATAGGTATAAACTGAGGGTGAGATATTCAGACTGTGCCAGGCTGGGGCGCAAGCCTGGGTGCAGCGCAACTGGGATGCACCAGGGCGTGACTTGGGTGATACCATTGGGGACTGGGGTTCCACCTGGTGGGACACCGGCCTATACTGGCAGGATGGTCTGCATCTATTAGGAAGGTAACAAGTCTTTTGGGCAATCAGTTTAAATGCTTCATTGGCAAGCTTTTAAACTAGTCAAGGGGGGAGGCACTGATAAGCAGCAGGAAATTCCCAGCCTCCCCACACAAAAGAGGGTACTAAATGAGAAAAAGACCAAGGCAGAAAGAACAGTGGGGGATGCTACTACAAAAGGTAAAGCCATCAGAAAATGGAGAGCAATGAGTACCAATGCCCGTAGTCTGGGTAACAAGCTTCCTGAATTAGTGGCCTTGATGGAGGAGGAACATTTGGATAGTGTGGCAGTCACAGAAACATGGTACACACAGAACCATGACTGGGACATAAACATACCAGGCTATACTCTCTACAGGAGGGACAGGGAGGGTAAATGGATCCATTCACATATTAGGACTGTGTAGTACAGTACGGTCTGCATGCCCATTGGCCCACGCTGTGGACCAATGGGCATACAGCTGTACTGTACGCTGTCAGTCGGCGGGTGACCGGGTGGCTTGTGGGTGGGATGCTGCCGCCCACCGCTGACCGAGGGGAGCGGGGTGGCGGGGCTCAGTGGGTGGGTACTGCTGGACCACCAGGGAGTCTTTATTATGTATATGATTTACTTATGCCCACGATCGGGCTGGAAGCTGTCCACTGGACCACCAGGGATTTAGTTATTTATTTGAGCCCGCAATTGGCTAGGATTCGGTCCACTGGACCACCAGAGATGTTGCTATTATTACATAGCCCGCGATCGGGCTGGCAGCAGTCCACTGGACCACCATGGATAAACTTTCTTATACAATGCCCATGATCAGGTGTCAGGGGGGCGTGACACCAACAGACCCTGGCTCCAGAGCTCGGGTGGCCACCCACAGCTGGCGGCTGCCATGTTTCGCCCTGCCATATGGCAGCTCACCTGTGGGTGGCCAGCCCTTGCTCCTTTTTTCTAGGCTCAACTGTGTGCGGCGCAAGTAGGGGTTGTGCCAGCATCTGCTCAGCACATCTTGAGCTGAATATCAGGATGTGCGGAGTATGCATGTGCACGCCCCCCCCCAACTTGCGCCGCATACATTACAGATGCGCCCCAGCACATTGGGATTTGTGCCGCGCACTTTCCCCTTTCGAATATCATGTCAGGGAGCATCAGTGGGTTGCGCATGGTGCAACTGTGTTACACCATGTGCAACCCTTCTGAATATCTCACCCTGACTGTAAGATAGGAACCAGAGTGTCCTTAAATGTTTTATTAAAGTTTGCAGTAAATCTGTCTGGGCCATGTGATTTGTCTAGTTTTAAATTATTAATTGCTTCTGATATTTCTTGAGTATGAATTGGCTTAGTCATCTCTTCAGCTACAGTAGGGTTTGATTGTGGACATTTAAAATTCTTTAAATATGTATCAAAATCTGATTGAGAAGGGGAATTAGGAATAGGGCCATAAAGGTGTGTATAGAAATATACGAATTCTAATAACATTTCTTTTTGGTTAGTCTTGACTGAGTTATTCTTTTCTGAAATAATGGAGGCAAAATTTAGAGACCTCTATATTTTTATGTTTATTAACCAACAGCTTGCTGGGTTTTTCACCTAAGTCAATGTATTTCGCTTTTGTCCAGGGAATAAGAAATTCTGCTTTTTCTTTAGTTAAAGTGAAATATTCATCTTTGTGTTTATTTCGCTCTTGTATTGTTTGCTCTGAATATGAAACAACAATTTGATTCTCTAGTTGTTCTATTTTGTTGAGTAGGAGTTCAATTTAGCCTGATTTTGTATTATTTTTCTGTTTTCAGGCCTGTCTAATGAATTTGCCCTAATAAAGCACTTGCAAGCTGACCAAACAATACCCAGTTTTTTTTTTAGTTGATGGAAGATTAAACTCCATGAAGTTATTAATTAACTGGTTGATATGTTTAATATTAAAATCCTCTTTCAGCAACTGGTTATTAAGGCACCAAATAGATAGCTTAATAAATGTGGAATCTAAGGCATGTACCATCCAAATAAGTGAATGATCACAAAGTGTTCTCGCTGAAATCTGAGTATCAATTAAACCAGATATGAGGGGCTTACTAATTAAGAAATAATCAATTCTTGTATAAGAATTATGCATTGGTGAAAAAAAAGGAATACTTTTTGGAATTTGGATTTATTATTCTCCAGGGATCAACAAGGTCAAAAAGATCTAAAAATTCCTTACACGCCCTACTATCTGCATTTAACTTTGCCCCTACATTAGTGGATTTATCAAGATGAGGATCCATTGGAAAGTTCCAGTCACCACCTAAAATCATATGATATGAGGAGAATTGCGATAAAACTGCTGCAAGCTGCATTAAAAAGGCTACAATGTCTAAATTTGGTCCATAAATGGAACCCAGAAGTATTTTTGTGTTTGTTTAGCAGTCCCGCCACTAGAATGTACCTGCCTTCCAAATCAACCATAGTTTGAGTCTATGAGAAATTAACTGATTTACTAAGCAGGAGAGCTACCTCTTTTTTGGAAGTTGTATTACCTGCTCCATATACTGAGTTATAATCCAATTTTTTCAACAGGTTAATTATTGAGGAAGGCAAAGGTGTGCCCTGAAGAAATAAAATCTTACAATTTAGGGAAAGAGCATGGCTTAAGACTTGCAGCCTTTTAGATTTATTTTAGAACGAGTTCCTTTTACATTCCATGTAGCATATTTAATATTATTAGTCATCACTTAACAGCGCGGAACTAAAAATATTTATAATTTCACTCCAACTTCCTGAGGGAACTGCTATCTTAATATCATGCTGACCTAAATTAAATCTGACCCTCCTCATGTCCTTAACTCTCCAAACTCCACATTGCAATCTCAGAGTTATAAATTCACCCTTTAATCAGAAAACAATTACAGTCTTGTCTATACAATAGTCAAAAATGAGAGTGAACGTCATGTCAAAACCTCCCCCAACCCTATAATACAGCCCCATCTAAATAAAAAAAAAGAACTGCAATCCTTAAGAGAAATGTAACCCCCTCACCCCTGCCTTTTTACCAAACAACAGGTGGCATGCTGTTGGCACTGACAGCAGTACCTGGTGGGGACCTGGGTTCGGGGAGGATGAGGTTACTCGGCACATGGGGACCTAGGTTTGGCTACTCTGCACAGGGGCATCCAAGTAAATCAAACACAGGAAGCAATAACTGTAATGTCCAGAACCAGGAATGGGATTTTACAGTGGGCTTTTATTCACAACTAGCTGAACACAACAAAGCATAGACGGACCCCCATGGGAGCTACATTTACTAGTAATGCAGATTAGAGACTACTACGCGGTCCACTTGAAGAATGAACCAATTATACTGTTTTCAGGCTCTGGACCCACCAGGCACACAGCCTGGACTTGCACGCACTTTGGGTACACAGCCCGACTGGCCCGGCTCCCCCGCCAGCCACTTGATCCACAGTCCATTGGAAGAATGAACCAATTATCTTGTCATGGCTCCCCACACCACTTAGAGTCTGTGACTCCTAGAGAGATTTCCTTCTTACTTCTTATGACTCCCATCTCACAAAGAGAATTTTTCTTTACACTTGTTGTGGCTCCCCATACCACTTAGAGTCTGCAACTCCTATAGAGATTTTCCCATTTGCAACCCACGTCTGGGTACTTCCCTCATCACTGGCAAAGTGCACGAGGCAAAGTAGCAACCACAGCAGAAATCCATAGAGGTGGACCTGGTTACTAAAGATGGGGGTGTTCCCACTCCAGCTCCCAGCCCATACCGGCCATTTCTCTGGAAAAACTGAAACTTCTGAATGTAGATTAAATGGTAGATGAACTGTTGCATCCCCTCTACAATATTACTTGAATTCACACAGCACTCTAGCTTTTGACACTACTCCATTTGTTTGACCTAGTCCTATAGGCTTCCCAAATAGTAGCTCAATTCCTAGATTTCTTCACATGTCCCAGGCTGAAGAAACACATTTTTTGCCCTCTTATGTTAGAGCAAACACTCACCCTTTTGTTGCAGGTGCCCCTACAGGTGAATCACAACTCTTCCACTCTTCAAAACTAAGGCTGAACTGAATAGGCAGCTTTTTCCCTTCTCCTTGCAGAATTAAGGAGATTGCCCCTGGAATCTGCATGGGGATCTTTACATCCCCTCCCGGAGGGAGGGGCACTAAGACCCGAACAGCGGTCTCCACCACTTGACAATGACTCCTCAAAGCCAAACTGTAGACTGAACCTTCCTGTTTGAGAGCAAACAGGAGACTGACTACTTTGAAAATTCCCAACATTCTATCTCACTCCCTCTGCTGCAGATTCCAATGTGGCTTATGCAGCTGCGACAGTTCTATTGGTGATGTCATCACTCAGTCTCAGCTGAGACTGAGAACAGAGTGAGACAGTGTGAAACCCATTTAACTGGAGTTTCACAAGCTGCCTTCCCTACCTACCACTAGGTCTTACTGGGATACTAGTAACCCCGTGTAACAAGGGGTTACAGAAAGAAAATAACAAGGAATTTATAGCAAAATAAACAGTCTATAATCCCTCTTCTAGTAGTAAAAAATGGTGTGGAGCACAGGGGTTTGGCTTCATTGGGGACTGGGGTTCCACCTGGAGGGACACCAGCCTATACTGGCAGGATGGTCTGCATCTGTCCAGGAAGGGAACAAGTATTTTAAGCAACTGGTTTAAATGCTTCCTTGGCAAGCTTTTAAACTAGTCAAGGGGGGAGGCACTGATAAGCAGCAGGAAAATCCCAGCCTCTCCCTACAAAACAGGGTACTAAATGAGAAAAAGATTGAGGTAGAAAGGTCAGTGGAGGATGCTGCAACAGAAGGTAAAGCCATCAAAAAATGGAGAGCAATGAGTACCAATGCCCGTAGTCTGAGTAACAAGCTTCCTGAATTACTGGCCTTGATGAAGGAGGAACATCTGAATATTGTGGCAGTCACAGAAACATGGTACACACAAAACCATGACTGGGACGCAAACATACCAGGATACACTATCTACAGGAGGGACAGGGAGGGTAAAAAAGGAGGAGGAGTAGCTCTTTACATAAGGGAAGGAATCAAAGCAACAGAACAAAAGGGAAAACAGGGAGGAGAAGAAGCACTGTGGGTAAATTTGGAGACTGGCAATGGCACCACAATACGCACAGGGGTTGTATACAGACCCTCTCTCGGGGAAGGAAATGGACAAGAAAATGATAGAAGTATACTTAGAATGGCAGAAAAGGGAGATATTGCTGATGGATGATCTGAATATGCCAGATGTTAACTGGAGTGCAGTTGCAGCAGCCACTTGAAGAGTGGGGTTATTCTAGATGCCCTACAGGGGCATGCCTTAAAAACTAGTATTGGAGCCCACTCGAGAGGGAGCAATCTTAGACCTGGTTCTCTCAAATGGAGATGAAGAGAGGATCACAGATGTAGAAGGTAGCCATCTGGGAACTAGCGACCATTGAACAGTATGGTTCACAATAAACACAGAAATAGAGTCAAGCCATACAAAGGCAAAAAGTACTGGACTTTAGGAGGCTGACTTTGCCAAAATGGGTGAGTGCCTAAGGAATGCACTAGCAAATGGGCAGGAAGGAGGGGTGGAAGAACAATGGGGAATAATAAAAACTGCCATCACAGAGGTAACACGCTTTTGTGTGAAGCAAATAAACAAAATGAAATGATGTAAGAAACCACTATGGTTCTCAAAGGAAGTGGCGGTGAAGGTTCAAGAGAAAAAGAAAGCATTCAGGAAGTACAAGGAATCACATAAGGAGCAGGACAGAGAAATGTATCAGTTAAAGCAAAAGGAAGCTGGGAAGGCAGTCAGAACAGCAAAGGCCCAAACTGAGGAAAGATAGCCAACTCAGTTAAGAAGGGATAAAACCGTTTATAGGTACATCAGGGAGGAAGGAAGACCAACGGAGGGATAGTGAGGCTTAATAAAGGGGAGGGAGGGTGGGCAGAGGGTGAAAGAACTCTTAAAACTGAAGGTGGACAAAGCAATGGGGCCTGATGGGATTCATCCCAGAATTCTAAAAGAACTAAGGGTAGAACTAGTGACACCACTGACTACCCTCTTTAACAAATCATGGGAGGATGGTGTGGTACCCGAGGACTGGAGGGAGGGCAGATGTGATTCCCTTCACAAAAGTGGGAGCAAGGCAGAAGCAGAAAACTACAGACATGTTAGTTTAACCTCAGTGGTAGGGAAAATGATGGAATCACTTCTGAAGGAAAGAATTGTCGAGTATCTAGAGGCCAGAGGGGCATAGGATCCAAGGCAGCATGGATTCACATTGGGAAGGTCATGCCAGACAAATCTGATAGATTTCTTTGACTGGGTGACCAAAGTAGATGATCAGGGAGGGGCTGTGGACATGGCCTACCTAGACTTTAGCAAGGCATTTGACACAGTCCCACACAAAAGATTAATATACAAGTTAGCCAGCCTGGGAGTGGGTCCCAAGATGACAGCCTGGGTAAAGAATTGGCTGGAGAATAGGACACAGAGAGTAATAGTAAATGGAGTCCACTCTGAAGAAAGGGGGTTACTAGTGGGGTACTGCAGAGTTCAATATCAGGACTGGTCCTCTTCGATGTCTTTATAAGCGACATTGCAGAGGGACTAGAAGGAAAAGTATGTCTCTTTGCAGATTACACAAAGGCCTGCAATAGAGTTGATGCACAAGGTGGGGTGGAAAGGATGAGAAGGGACTTGGTAAGGTTAGAGGAATGGTCAAATGTATGGCAGCTTAGATTCAATGCTAAGAAGTGCAAGGTAATGCACCTGGGAAACAAAACCAGGGAAGAGTACACAATGGGGGTGAGATACAACAACAACAAAATGGAAAGGGACCTGGGGTAGTCATATCAGATGACCTAAAGGTGGGCAAGCAATGTGAGAGGGCAGCAAGGAGGGCTGGGGGGATACTGGGATGCATAGGGAGAAGCATCACCAGTAGAAAACAGGAAGTTATTATCTCTCTGTACAGACAGCTGGTGAGACCCCACCTGGAGTACTGTGTGCAGTTCTGGAGACCCAATCTCTGCAAAGATATAGACAGGATGGAAGCTGTCCAGATGAGGGCAACTAAAATGGTGCAGGGTCTGCACCAGAAGACATATGAAGAGAGACTTAAGGAGCTTAATATGTATAGCCTCGAGGAAAGGAAGTAGAGGGGGGGATATGATAGAAACTTTCAAGTACCTCAAGGGAATCAACAAAGTCCAAGAGGGTAGCATCTTTCAAAAAAGAGGTGTGCAAGAACAAGGGGGCACAATTTGAAGATGGGAGGGCAGCTCAGAGGTAATTTAAGGAAGTATTTTTTCACAGAGAGGGCTGTGGATGCATGAAACAGCCTTCCGGAGGAGGTTGTGGAGTCAAAAACAGTGGTGGAATTCAAGCATGCATGGGACAGTCATAAGGCAATTCTAGGGGGTGGGGGTAGGAAGAAGTAGGCTGCTGGTTAACTAGGATCTGCAGCTTATCCATTAGGTAGGGAAATGGGCAGACTGGGTGGGCCAAGCGGTCCTTATCTGCCGTCAAATTCTATGTTTCTATGTAAATATGTTTATTTGTTTAACCATAAAAAGGGCCTTTACAAAATATAATTAAAAAAACATAAATACAAACACAGACAGTATATACAATTATAGAATTTTTCAAGAGACTAAACTAATTTACAGTACCACGTCCCAGGAGACAGAGATAAAAACATTTTAGAAGAATGTGCCATTTATATAAAATTCATCAAATTCCTCTAAAGTAAAGCAACATTAATCAACAACCAGGCAACAATCCATACAAATATATGCAGGAAATTCCAAGTTAACATATATGTCTTTCTGATTTTGACAATATTAAAAAATATTTTGCTAATCTTTTAATAGTGTCTTCATCATTAGTATTCATAAGAATAGTCATGATTTCACTCCTGGATATGGTTGACCAAGACAAAAATGGCTTTAGTCAATACTGCCTGACACTGTTATACCAGGGGCATTGCCACACCATATGAACTAAATCTTCCCTATCCCCATTTTGACATTCACACATTTCATGTAACATTAATAGATTTTTATATCTGGTTTTTAGAATGTTGCGCTCTATTAATTCAAGTTTTGCTTTAAAAAAGTGTTCCTAAGCATCTTATTCTCTAGTATATCCATTAGTCCCTAAATTTAAATAGAACATTATTCTCTGCATACCATTTAGAGAATCTGGAGATTCTAATTTTCATTAAATCTTGGTCTATCAAGTAATTATAAATTTTTCTTTGAATGTATGCTTTATATTTGGTACTTATCTTAATATTTCTATTATAATATATTTTCAATATTGATAGACCATATTGATCCAATCTATTGTAGATCTCTTGTGTCCAGCATTTTTACCACAGTCATTTTCAATCCAGCATAACTGTTGCTGAAGACATTTTTTTTTTTACCAATTTCCCATTTTCTACTCTAGTTAAATGTAACCAATATTTAAGTTTCCTTCCATCACTGAGTGCATTAGTATTCATTAAGCCAAGTTCTGCCCTTAGATATACTGTTGGGCATGAAGGGGGAACCTGTAATTCCGAGCGTATTATTTTATATACTGGGGTCATATAAAATACAGTATCAGCTATACTCCAAATTTCAGATGCATACATCCTTTGTGCCCAACATTTAGCTTTAATAGCTTTTTGCAAAGGCTTTACAGAGAAACCACCATAGGTATAATTACATTTCTTCAGATCATTTGCTGTTTTCATAATTTTACTATGAGTTATCTCTTTATGCTGCTTTCAGATAAAATTATTAGTATAAATTAACCCAAGATATGTGTAATATTTAACACATTCTATTTTATGTTCACCAAGCCTGAAATAAGGCTTAGTATGGTTGGACCCAAAAATCATAGTTTTTGTTTTGGAAATATTGATTTTTAATTTTAAAAGATCTGTACATTTTTCCAATACATCCAATTGTGACTGCAACCCCCTTTTTGTTTCAGAAATCAAAATTAAATCAATAGCATAGGCTAATATAAATGTTATCCTAGTGCCTATGTTTGGTGCATCATGGTCACGTACTTTAAGTTCCCTGATGAGAGGGTCCATATACAAGTTAAACAGTGTTGGGGCTAAAATACAGCCTTGCCTTACTCCCACAGTTTATTTTAAATGGCTTATCTGTTTGACCAGCAATACCAGATCTAACCTTGGCCCAAGTTTTATTGTATCAAGAGAAATGATCGTAATTAGAGATGATTCTATACCTCTACTGCTCATTATTTCCCATAACTGTGCTCTATAAACTGTATCAAATGCAGCAGATAGTTCAATAAATGCTGTATACAGTTTTTGTTTCCTAATTTTAACATACTTATGCACTAAATGATTCAGAATAAAACAGGTGCCTAACTACCTCTAGAATGCTGTTTCTACCTATGGGTATTCCCAGAAGGTTACCAAAATAGTTACTTAACACACCTTTCAGCTTTCCATTATTCTCATTATGGATCTTAGGGACACCAAAACTACTTATCCACACTGGATCTAATTGATTCATCTCAGAATTAATTACACAGTGGACTCCCCTGACAAAATAGTCCCTATTCACAAAAGACAATTGTATTCCAAACTCATTCAATATTTTCCCATTGTACCTAATATCATTAGCTAGTCTGGGTGAATGTAAATAAATATTACAATTAAAATTTCCAACAGTATCAGTTAACAACTCCACATTCTGTATATCAGTTTCCAGCAATGAGATACCCATGTTCACCTAAAGAGCAAGATTAGTTGTTTTTTAAGTTCTGTCTTTGAACCTTGTATCCAGTAGGAGGGTCCTCTATTCACATTCATTCATATATCTGGACTGCCTTGAATGGTATGGGCTGCATGCCCATTGGCTCATGCTCTGAACCAATGGGCGTGCAGCCCTACAACTGTCAGTCACGGCAGCTAGTGGGGCGGCAGGTTGGTGGGGTGCTGCCGCTCGCCCGGCTGATGGGGGGCGGGTGGTGGGGCTCGTGGATGGGTGGGTGGGGTGGGGGCCACTAGAACACCAGGGATATTGGACTTAGGGGTGGTGGGTTTGAACTTATGTCCACAATCGGGCTCCATGGTCCACTGGACCACCAGGGATAGTGGTCTTTGAGGGAGGTCTGCTGTTATGCGTGCGTCGGGCTACTGGGGGGTTTAATACGTTATGCCTGTGATCGGGCTGGTTGGGAGGATTCTTACGTTATGCCCATGATCAGGCTAGTCGGGGGTTCTTACGTTATGCCTGTGATTGGGCTAGTCGGAGGGGTTCTTATGTGTTATGCTGTGATCGGGCTAGTTGGGGGTTCTTACATTATGCCCTTGATCGGGCTAGTGGAGGTTTACTACGTTATGCCCGTGATTGGGCTAGTGGGGGTTTACTACGTTATGCCCATGGTCGGGCTAGTCGGGGGGGATTAAACTATGTTATGCCTGCGATTGGGCTGCAGGGGGCATCAGTCCCCGATGGCTGCTGCCTGGCAGGGCACCAGGCACAAGTCATCAGGGATTGGCGCACCTGCATGCTAATGGCATGCAAATGGGGCCGTAATTAGATGCAAATGGCCCCCCATGCGCCTTGCATAAATTATGGCTCCATCTGCATGTCACCTTTTGAATATCGCAGATTTGCGCATGGTGCAATGGAACTTGCGCCACCGCATCTGAATGCTCCACCCTGACCACTTGCAGTGGTGCAAGTTCCACTGCGCCATGCACAGTGGTTGTGGCCGGAGGGCGATATTCAAAGGAGTTGCTCAATAGCGCAACTCCATTGAATATCGCCCTGGCCACACCCCTGAGCAACTTTTTTGAGCAGCGCAAGGGCTTGCACCACAGAATGGCACAGTTTGAATATTGGGCCCCTTATTCCTAATTGTCTCTACTTCCTCTCCAATGGCTATCAGTTGCTCCGTAATGAGCACATTAGCAGAAAAAGCAGTTTTAAGCATCTGAATCAAATCTTTACTCATAACCATTGTGTAACAGATATTTTCCCCAAGATGGACCACATCCTCTTTTCAGTTTGGTTGTTTTTCAGTCAGTGAACATATTTTACCTCCTTCAGAAGAGGGATGGTACATGCCAAGTGCCTTAAGGCCTTCAATTGTGGTTTGAAGGTCTGTAGCAATTGCTTTAATTGTATCTGTTAGGACAGAAATGTTTTAATCATTTTCACTGTTATCACTTGGACTCCCACAATCTAATTTTCCTGAATAAGATAGACTTCTTATGAGATTTTCAGAGACTGAAGCCTCTTGAAATCCCATCATTTGTATTAGACTCATCAGAAAAATACAGCAGCGGGGTTTTTTCCAAGTCCTTACTGTGAAAGGCAGAAGTACTTGCCCTTATAGGCATATTTATCCCTACTTCTGCTGTAAAACCCTCCCATATATTAGAGCATTCAGAATTGTTATGCAAATTGGGCATAGAAACTTTTTCTTTGCCCTTAACAGTAGATAAGTGTTCCATAATCTTAGTTTGTTTTAAACACTCAAGTTTACATTTCTTACACAGGCTTTTCTCATTAACAGTGACTATCATAGGCGGGGTGTTCTGACCCAATTGTGCCTGCGTTCTAGTTAATACCATATTTATAACAGTGTAATGTATAATCATTATTCCACTAATAAATATACTGAAATCACAATTCACAAACTGGAGAGAGATACAGGCTATAAGTCCAGCTAAAATTTCCAAGATCAGAGTCGGGATCAGTAAGTGCAAAAAGAAGCTTTCTGGTCAGTTATCCAGATTTTATCCACAATTGCAAAGTGTCACATGCAAAAAAAGTCTTTAAAGAAGTAATAACGTATCCTAATCAGGGTTTTTTCCCAGAAGGTTCTAAAATCCTTTTAACACTGGCAAAGTTCAAAAAACAGGAAAACTGTGAGGGGGGGATAAATTATCCAGCTTCTTCGTGTTATCACTCTGACTAACACACTTGGCTTCCACCTCAGTTTCCACCAATAAAAGTTGTTCAAGTAACCAGATAACTCAAACAGAGGATGGAAAAGTCTAAATAAATAGAAAAAACAGAGTAAAAGTACAAAGATCTTAGCAAGAGAGATAGGCACTGTGCTGAAACTAGAGTTGCAAGTATGCAACTCAGCTTTCACAGGATATTTTGTTAATTTATTCAACACTTACTTCATATAATCTGCACAGTCCATTTCACTCCTGCACGATGACCTGTGCACTTCACACTATGAGGTTTAGAAGGTAAATGCACAGAAGGGGTTAGGAGAAAAATCCCCTACTCCAGCCTTTCTCTCCTGTACACAGTAGCAATGGCATATCTGATAGAGACATGCCATGCATGCATTTTAAGTGCTTACCCCATGTGCTCTGACTAGCCAATCCCTCTACCCAAAAGGACTTATATAGATTTAACTATAAAAAAAGAAGATTTAAAACAAAAATTAAAATATAGACCCCATAAAAATTCCAAAAATAAAAATTCCAATGACAAGCAACAAGCTCATGTGGTGCACTTGCTAATACACCGAACCAAACAAAGTTCCTTGTTCCGATTCCTTAATCACTCACTTAGGGAAAAATTCAACTGAAAGTAGTAAAGTTCCAAAGTTATAGTTCTAAGGATAAGGGAGCTAAAATAAATTCCTTCGTAGAGCCTAAAATGCACACTGTTCCCTAGACAGGTCCCAGGCAGGTCCTACTGTGAGTTTCTAATCACTTCTTTGGGTACAAAAGCTTCCAGGCTGCTGCTTCAGGCTCAGGCCTTTCTGAGTGGCCCCTCCTGCTTCCCTAATCCAACCACCACCACTGGTGTTCCTCCTAAGAAAGCAAAAAAGAACACCTGAAACAGTATGCCAGCTGAAAACACACACAAGATGTACTGGAAAGCTCTATTAATCGTGACATAGGTGGCATACCTGCTATAGGCATGAAAAATAGCATTTAATAGAGCCTGCTTCCCCAGCTTCTCCTCAGCACAGCAGTGTGCAGAGTGTAGTCAGCAACCCCTCTTAAGATAAACTCCCCTGGTCCCAAAGACCGACCTACTGAAAGCATTAAGACTGAGATAATCCATTGTGGCAGTTTTTAAACATCTCCAGCTTTATTACTAAAGCAAAGGGGAAAGAAAAAGGAACGCCAACAATTTTAGTCACTGAATTGTGGTGAGCCAAGATTATGAAGTTATTTGCTTTCATAATAAATTAAACCTAGGTTGTATTATGCTCTGATTTTACTCTCACTGCTGTTGAAATGATGGTCAGACGCCTTATATCTACCATAATTGTGCTTGCCTACTACTATTTGTGGAGCCCTGCTAAACTGTTTAAGTGTATGAAGAGCAGCTGTAGTCTTTCGGTTCTCCCAAATGAACTACAGCTAAGGGGAAATAATATATTTCTTACTCTGGGGAGAGAATAGCCATAGAAGACTCTTAAAACCATGCATGAGTGGTACTATATTAAAGAAATTGTAGTGTTTTAAATAAATGTTTTAATTTAGCAGAGCAAGTTAGTGTTTGACCCTACAGTGACTTCCGGGTCAAATTGAACTTAAAACCACCCTTACTGCAAGCAGGGTAAGCATGAGCAGGGTCTTGCGTGAAGATGCGCGCAAAGACACATGAGTCAGCACATGTTTGCATGTTCGCATGTGTCAAGTGTTAACAGGAGAGAAGGGATTTACATTGAGATATTACATCTAACCACTCAGACTATACTAAATGTAAGTTGAAAATACCTCTAGGACATATTTCTTGCAGTACAGTGTTGGACGTGTTGACTGGATTATCATTATTACTGTGTCAAAACACTATTTTCATTATGGAAACTATAATGACTCTAGAAGGAGACCTCGGTGTAAAATGTACAATCTGTAACATGTTCCTTATTATGGATAAAGTTCCTACAGAGATATTTAAATGCTCTAAATGTCAGCAAAATGAAACACTCCTTAGAGAAATGAGTTTAGAAACACAGAAACATAGACTTTGACGGCAGATAAGGACCGCTTAGCCCATCTAGTCTGCCCATTTCCCTACCTACAGCATAGGCCGCAGATCCTAGTTAACAAACAGCCTATTTCTTCCTACACCCCACAAGAATTGCCTCATGTCTGTCCCATGCATTTTTGAATTCTCCCACAGTTTTAGACCCCACAACCTCCTCAGGAAGGCTGTTCCATGCATCCACTACCCTCACTGTGAAATAATACTGCCTCACATTGCCCCTGAACCTTCCCACATCTTTAAATTGTGTCCCCTTGTTCTTGCACGTCTCTTTTTCTGAAAGATGCTACCCTCTTGGACTTTGTTGATTCCACTGAGGTACTTAAAAGTTTCTATCATGTCCCCCCTTCTTTCCTCAAGGGTATACATATTAAGCTCCTTTAGTCTCTCCTCTGATGACTTCTCTTGCAGACCCTGCACCATTTTAGTTGCCTCTGGACTGCCTCTTTCCTGTCTATGTCCTTGCAGAGATGGGGTCTCTAGAACTGGACAGATACTCAGATGGGGTCTCACCAACTGTCTGTACAGAGGGATAACAACTTCCTGTTTTCTGCTGGTGATGCCTGTCCTATGCATCCCAGTATGCCTGAGCCCTCCCAACTGCCTTCTCACATTGCTTGCTAACCTTAAGGTCACCTGATATGATTACCCCAGGTCCCTTTCCTTTTGTTGTTGTTACTACCTCCCCCCACTGTGTATTCTTCCCCTGGGTCCTTGTTTCCCAGGTACATTATTTTTGCACATTTCTTTGCATTGAATCCAAGCTGCCATACTTCTGACCATTCCTCCAACCTTGCCAAGTCCTTCCCATCCTTTCCGCCTCCTTGTGTATCAACCCTGTTGCAGATTTTTGTGTCATCTGCAAAGAGGCATACTTTCCTTCCAGTCCTCTGCAATGTCACTTATGAAGACATTAAAGGACTGGACCCAGTATGAACCTGCGGTACCCCACTAGTAACCCCTCTTTCTTCAGAGTGGACTCCATTTTACAATTACCTTCTGTGTCCTGTTGTCCAGCCAATGTTTTACCAAGGCTACCACCCTGGGACCCACTCCCAGGCTAGTTAATTTGACTATTAATCTTTTGTGTGGGACTATGTCAAATGCCTTGCTAAAGTCTAGGTAGGCCATGTCCACAGCCCCTCCCTGGTCAACTACTTTGGTCACCCAGTCAAAGAAATCTATTAGATTCATCTGACATGACCTTCTGCTGTGAAACCATGCTGCCTTGGGTCCTGTGCCCCAATGGCCTCTAGGTACTCAATAATTCTTTCCTTCAGAAGTGACTCCATCACTTTCCCTACCACAAAGGTCAAACTGACAGGTCTGTAGTTTCCTGCCTCTGTCTTGGTCCCACTTCTATGAAGGGGAATCACAACCGCCTTCCTCCAGTCCTCGGGTACCACACCATCCTCCCATGATTTATTAAAAAGAGTAGCCAGTGGTTTCACTAGTTCCCCCCTTAATTCTTTTAGAATTCTGGGGTGAATTCCATCAGGCCCCATTGCTTTATTTAATGAAAAGTTGGAATACTTGGAAACTAGTCAGAAACAAATGGCAACAAGGTTAAGGCAGGCCAAACTGAAACTCCTTGTGAACCCTGCCCCCCCATCTATGCCTACAGTGTCTTCAATTCCAGCTAGTGATAATAGGATTACCATTCAAACTGCACCTGTAAATAATTTATGTACCCAGTCTGCTAATAAAAAAGGACTGGAGAAGAAGCCTTTGCTCCATGATTAAATGAGGAATGGTTTACAGTACAAAGCTCCCAGGTTTCCAAAAAAGGAAGAAAAGCTAACACTTTTAATCTCCCTTTGCATAATAGCTTTGATATCTTAGCTACTGACACTATCGAAACAGACATGATCAGCCCCAGCTCAACCAATGCATATCTGGGGTCAGTAAGTGACACACTTTCCAATCTACCCCAAATCGCTGAACCTGTAGGTCTTACAGCAAAGAAAGAAATAGTGGTGGTAGGAGATTCAATTATTAAGCACCTTGATAGAGCAGTTTGTAACCCGAATAAAACATCCAGAACCTTGTCCAGTTTTAGTGGGGCAAAAATCATGGATGTAGCAATGATGGCAAATAACAGGGTATGAAATTTGTGAAAAAAAGTACATGCCCACATGGCCATGTGATAAGAAAATGTACATGCCCAAGAGACTATTTACATGCCACCCCTTAGTTTTCGTTATTTTACATGTCATCTTCACTGGACCAAGCACTTTCGTTTTCATCACATTCACTGGTGCTGGCAGAAGCAGCATACTGTGACTGTGTTCTGGAGCCATAAGCTTTGGAAGTGGGCCTTCATTTGCCATTTTTCCACCACAGTGATATAGCACCTTCAGGGTTATAGTCACTGAGCTGTGGAGGTGCATTGAGAGATATAGACATGAGGTCGTGAAGGGTGTCTAGATGTAATCCAACCCTCCAATAATTTTTTATTTTTCCCATTAGAGAGAAGCCTCACTCTGCCGCTCTGCAGCAGCAGTGTGAGCAGGAATCAGGAGAATGTTCTTGACAACAGCCAGCACGTTTCAAAACTGTTGATCCTGTATATCCCCAAGAATCACTTTCTGCCACAATTTCAGAGACTTACAAGTTTCAACAGACAGCAAGTGGAGTACATGCTTTTTTAAGTCTAGCCACTCCAGCAGTACCAAAGTTACATCAACTCCACTTGACTGTAGGACCACTTTGTAGTGATCAACAATTGTTTGAATTGCCTGATCTCCATATGTTTCAAGTGCCTCTGTGGATGTTGGCCAGGACTGAAGATTTAAATTTCTTGCAGCTAGTAGCACTTCATTGGTCGTGAAAGACTGAAAGCTTAGATGCAATGTGTTGTGATGTTTTTTGAAGAATTTTTTAAATCTCTGAAATTGTGGCTTGCTCAGTGTTTGACGAAGAACCGGATCTGTGTCTGCTAATTTCACTAGTTAAGTCAGCACTGTTGTAGTGACTTAGATTCTCATTTACAGACGTGTTATGCGGTGCAGAGCTTCGTCATTCGAGAGACCATTAAGTTTCTGAATTGTGCTTTCTACTCTGCTGTGAACATTTTCAACAGTGGCATTCTCTTGCTGAAAGCATAGACTAAGAGCAGATAAATAACCAAAAAACACTTTCAGAAAGTTCATATACAGGACACATTTTAAAGTCTTCAGCACTTTAAGTATTCCCAGTGCTTTTTGGCCATGATCTTGCTTATTTGTCAATGCGACACATTCAAAGTGAGGCACTAATGCAGCCCAGTTCCTTTCAGGGACAGAAATGGCCCATTCTCTATGTGCAAGCCACCTAGTGCCAGCAGTGTTAACTGGTTTGACCACATTAATATTTAAAAGTGATCGTGTTTCATGTAGGCCTTTCCAACCTTTTGGTGACCTGTGGTAAAATGAGTAAATGTTCAGCAGAAGTTGCTCCACCAACTTGTAAAAGGAACAGTCTTTGAAAGAATCCTTTACAGCAAGCTCTAAATGATGTGCACAGCAGCGTATGTCAATGAGGTGTGGGCAGCAGTCTTGTTTTATTCGAGTAAGGACACCCGAAGTGGATTCTAACATGACAGCAGCACCATCAGAAGCTGCACTGATCAGCTTTTGTTTCCAACCACCATCCTTTAGACCACCATCACTCTCTAATGCATCAGTGACAACATTTAAAATGCTTTCAGCATCAGGAACATCAACTGGTTTCAATGCAAGAAACATTGTAACTGGCAGGCCATTGTCAAAAACACGCACGTAAATGCCCTCCTCCTCTGTCACACTTTTATCTGTGCATGAATCTAGAAGAAAAGAGAAGTAATCATTGTCTTCTAAAAGACGAGCAGTAGTGTTTTGAATATCTTGAGCAATGTAGTGAATAAAGACACGACATTGCTTGTTACTACTGTAACTTTGTCCCATTACATCATCTCCATGATTCCTTTTTTGCAACTCTATTAGCCCAGGAAAATCCCTGAAAGGCCTTTCAGTCCTAGCAACATAATATGCAGGACAGAACAGTTTAGTAATTTGGTCCATTTCTTTTTGTTCCATTAATTGTATGGACTTCTCTATTGGTCTTTCTCCAACTTTTGTTTTGTTTGCTATGTAAGCCCTCTCAGCATTTTGTGTGCCAGGACACTTCATGTGCTGAGATAATGCACTCTATAAGTACTGCATCCAGTTCTAAAATTAGTTTTGCTCTGACTTTTATCATAATTCTGACACCATATACGGAACATTTATCTGTGTCATAGGTAAGCCACTGCCTGTCCTTTTTCCATGATTCTTGAAATTTTCCAACTTTTGGGACTTTAACTGGGGTTTCAGTACAAGCAGCAGCAATAGATGAAACTTTAGTGGTCACAAGACTTTCACTGTCTGGGCAAGGAGGTGGTATGGTTATGGCTGTAGTAGTACTACTGGTACTAGTGTTTGTTGTTGGGGAATCCGAGACGGCTCCCACAGTCTCATCAAGATGCTTTCTCTTAAATCCAAATTTAAAAAGACTCATGGTGTCTGCCTGGCTGTTCGGAGCCAATAACTTGTGAATACTGACTTACAGAATGTTTAATTTGTGTTACGTAACTCAGTATTAATAAATACAACACAAGGAAAACAGTATGTTGTCTTTTTTTAATAATAAACTTAACAAAAAAAACACCTGTGTTGTTGTCTGATTATTTATTATAACAGGTGATGACAAACGTAGACAGTATTCAGATTTTAGATAGTCTTAAGTCCACACAGACAGTGTAGCTTGTAAAAAGCTTAAGAGATTTTTTTATAACAGTATTCAGATTTTAGATAGTCCACGCAGGCAGTGTAGCTTGTAAAAAGCTTAAGAGATTTTTTTATAACAGTATTCAGAGTTTAAATAGTCCACACAGTGTAGCTTGTAGATTTTTTTTTATAATAGTTTGTTTATTGTTGTTGAATTTTGTTGACCCAGTAATCCCACTGGAACTAGAATTCCCTTTTTCAGGGGCAACTGGGGGTACAGATGGAAAGCAACTGAAATTGAACCAGATCAAATAGTGTTCAGATTTTACAATATAGTCCACAAAATTTAGAGCTTAGGTAGTCCTAGTCCCAGACAACTCCTACCCACTCCCACAACAATGCAGACTTGACCTTTTAATAATTTAACAACACAACATATTCCTTTTATTTGGATTTTTTTAGGTAGCTTAAGTGTATTTGTAATTTCAGAATCAAGAGACTTTATTTAGATTTTCAGCCAGGTATCGATCATATTCTACACACACCTCACAAGAAGAATCACCTTGAATTTCAGAAGATGACAAATTACAATTCAAAACTGACAAATATACAGATGAGTGGTGGGTGGTGACTGTCTGTAGATGGCTACTGCCTGAATAGCTCCCAGTCCCTGACTCTCTCCTCCTTCACAATCTTTTCAAATAGCTCTGCCATCAGCTCAAGAAGCTGGAGAGTGTTCTATTTGGCTAGGATTTATTATGTAGTAAGCAGGCAAAGCAGCTACCAGCGGCAGGTTACACCAGGTGGTATAGTTAGTCTCTAGATGTAGTAGTAGTTTACATTTGCAAATGGCAGATTTTCCCCGTAAGCTCACCAGGTACTACTAGGCTGAGACTGGGACTGATTATAAAACTGCAATGATAAAATAGACTGGTCTGCAAATTGAGTAGTCCCCCGGCCCCTCCTCCTCCTCCTTCACTTTGCAGCCGCCAGTCTATAAATTATTACTGCCTCAGAGACTGTAGTTGTCCCCTTCCCCTCCTATTACAGGCACAGAATCTTTTTTAATGTCAGCCGACTACAGAAACAGATTAGCCTCAGGAGGACTGTCTACTTAAGTTGGCTGCTTTCTACTTTATTTATTTTTTTATCACGCTTCCCTTTGCAGTTAGTTCTCTCCTGGCACAGATTTCCCTCCCTCCTGACTGGAGAGACCCTTGTGGTCTCACAAAAACGCTCCTCTCCTGGCTACCAGCTGTCTATCCCCACTTCATGCTGCTACTGCGTGCAGTTCAAATTTGTGTTGTTGCTGCTCTTTTTCTTTAATTATGTATGCAACAGAGCTCTTAAAAGAGCTTTTATTTTTGACTGGAGAGACCCTTGTGGTCTCACAAACACGCTCCTCTCCTGGCTACCAGCTATCAATCCCCCCTTCACACTGATGCAGTTTGAGTTGCTGCTTTTTTTTATTCAACAGAGCTCTTAAAAGAGCTTTTGTTTTTTGGCAGAAGATGCTCAATTCACCACGCGACAAGCAGACTATCGTGCCTGCTAGAAGAAAGCCAAAGAATGGCGCGCTGTAGTGAGTCCTCACATCTCACTGTCTGTAGGGGCGGGCAAAATGGACAAATTCATCACCGATTGGTGAACGCGCCATGTGCAGCCCGCCTTCAGCAGTGAACAGCATTCATCAGAACACTCATTGGCTGAGTGTCAGCTCATCTCTGTGCCACTCAAATTTCACTCCTCTCTCTGAAGCTGACAGGCAAGCACTAGGATTCAGTCAGCTGACATCCAGCCAAACACACTAATGATCTGCTCTCGAGATGTCAGCTCTGACTGCACTCCTCATGCCCCCGAAACAAAAAAACAGAACTCTGCCGAATTAGGTGCCCAAAGGGGCAAGCACTAAACAGCTGTGGGTATCCTGTTAAAAAGAAGTGCCTGCCCTTAGGGCACCTAAGGTATAGGAATTTCACACCCTGGCAAATAACATCTTAAGTAATGTTGAGCCTAACCCTGCTGTCATTATACATTTAGGAGCCAATAACATCTTTAAGAATTCTGAAGATAACATAAAAAAAAGACTTTGTGGCACTTTCAAACTAGCTGAAACACTTAGGCTGTGTCCCTGTCCTTTTGGAAATCTTACCAATTCCTAAGGCATCTCATTTCCATGCATTAAAAATAAAGAGAATAAATGAATGGATGCATAAATGGACATTACGACAGAATATATCCTGTATCACACATTGGGAGGAATTTTGTTACCATGAAGAGTTTTATTCCTTGGATGGACTACACTTAAGCAGAAGAAGCAACATGTTATTAGGGAAACATTTCACAGATTTCATTACTAAAACTTTAAACTAATTTGTTTGGGGGAAGGGCAATCATCATTTTGCCCTCCTAAAACTAGACAAATAGTAGAAAATCCTGTTAATGATAATAAAAAAAAGATAACAAAACAACATTTAAATCAAATAAAAAACAGCTAAATAGCAATTCAGGATTCATAACTTTATTACTGGTTAATGCCCGTAGTTTGTCCAACAAAACAGATGAACTGAAATACGCCTTAGCAAAAGACAATGTAACTATTTGTGGAGCAACAGAAACCTGGTTCACTGGACAAGAATGGAATACAGAAATACAGGGTTACAATAAATTTCATAAAAATTGAACTGATGCTAGAGGCGGTGGGGTCACACTATACATATCAAATAAATATGTAGCACAATGTATAACACTAGAGGCTGTGTTCAGTAGCAAAATAGAGGCAATCTGGGTTCAAGTTAATTTATATAAGGAGTCATTAGTGATAGCACTCTGTTATAGGCCTCCCAGTTGATCTCAAGCTGAAAACTTGGAACTATTAACAACATTAAAAAATATGGAAACGATGGATAGTTATATTCTTATGGGGACTATAATTTACTAAGAATTGACTGGCCAAAACATGAAGGCCATGGCTTGGTAGAAACTTCTTTTACTGACCTCACTAGTAACCAAAATTTAACCCAAATAGTGACTGAAGGGACCAGTCAGAACAATATACTTGATATTATACTAACTAATATTGAAGATATAATGTCAACTATAACTATTAATGCACCTCTGAGTGACAGTGACCATAATATGGTATCTGTAAAGTTAAATATCTGTAATAACATCATTAATGGTGTGCCAATAGTTAATGATTTTAATAAGGCTATAAAGAAATAAACAGATACCTAAGTACTTGGAATTGGGAAACAGACCTACATGACCTTGATTTATATCAGACCTGGGATTGTATAGATTCGAAGATTAACCATTGTCTTGATACATGGGTTCCTAATAGGCCAAAATATAATAGAGGCCTTAGAACACCTTTATGGTGGACGAGAAGTATAAAAAAAAGTCTATAAATAAAAAAAAGAGCTACTATAAGAAATTTAAAAATAATCCATCTCCAACAAACTGGAAATCATATAAGGAAAAGACTAAAATAGTATGTTGTGCCCTCACTCAGAGAGTAGTGGTCTGTGGGGAGCTCTCGAACCCTACAGAGGTTGGTAGTGGGGTACCACAGGGCTCGGTCCTGGGTCCAATCCTGTTTAATGCATACATATCAGACATCAGGGATGGTATAGGGTGTGAAATGAGTCTCTTCGAAGATGACTCCAAGATGGGAGCAGTAGTTGAGGGAGAAGAGGGGAGGTTGGCCCTGCAAGGGGACCTGGACACCCTGGAAAGCTCACACATGGAAATTAAATTTCAATATCACCAAGTGCAAGGTGTTGCATCTTGGTCGGGGAAACCCTAAACACAGGTACACCCTGGGAGGGGAGGTGCTGGAAGCCTCAACAGGGAAAAGACCTAAGGGTCATGGTGGATACATGTATGAATAACACTGAGCAGTGCAGGAGAGCAGCTAGCAAGGCAAACAGGATGTTGGGATGCATCGCAGAGGATCACCTCTAGGAGCAAGGAAGTGATTCTGCCACTGTACAATGGACTGGTTAGACCACACCTTGAGTACTGTGTACAGTACTGGAGACCACACTTGAAGAGGGACATACAGCTCCTGGAGAGGGTACAGAGGAGGCAACAAAGATGATACGAGGGCTAGGGATTTGACTTACGAGGACAGACTTGAGGAGCTCTGCCTGTTTTCATTGGAGGAGAGGAGAGACAGGGGACATGATTGAGGTCTTCAAGTACCTCAAGGGAATAAATAGGAGTAAACATGGAGGGATCTTTAGACTAAAGCAGGGAGGCATCACCAGAGGGCATGGTTTGAAGTTGGAAGGTGGAAGGGTGAGGGGAAAAGAGGAGGAGGTTTTCACTGAGAGGGTGGTGGACCCTGGAATGCTCTGCCTGGTGAGCTGGTTCAGAGATCCACAGTGGAGAGCTTTAAGAAAGGGTGGGACAGACACAGAAAGTGGATGTATCAGATGATGGCCTGTCCCGGGGGGGTGGGGATGGATGATAGGGGTTTCTGGAGCACAAGGGATGGGAGGGTCTCGGCACCCAACTAAGGATCTAGGTTCGAGCAGACTTGATAGACCATAAGGCCTAATCTGCTGGCAAATAGTATGTTAGTAAAATATACTATTAGGAAAGCAAAAAGTGATATCGAACTAAAACTGGCAACTAAAACACTAGACAATCGCAAATCTTTTTACAACTATATAGTATCTTGAAGGGGAAGCTATTCTCCTGTTGGACCAATTGAAACCAGTAAAGATATAATAAATAATGAAGCAGCCATGGCAACTGAATTTAATGACTATTTTGCAAGTGTGTTTGCACCAGCTGAAAGCTCATTAAAAGTTATGGAAACTGGAAAGAAATGGCATTTTCCACCAATTACTACACTAGAGGTAACATTTTTACTTCAGAAACTCAAATACCATTCATCACCAGGGCCTGCCAATACACAATCCAGTTTCCTGAAAGAAACATCTTAAGTTATTTGTGGTCCTTTGTCAGTCCTGTTCAATGCCTCACTTAATCAAGGTAAAACAATTCAGGCATGGAATGAGGCCATTGTCACCCTATGCATAAAGTGGGTAACAAAACACTTGTATCCAACTACAGACCCATTAGCCTCACTTCGGTTATTGGTAAATTATTTGAAAGAGCACTATTGATTCGGATTGAAACACATATTTCAAACCATAGTTTATAAGATCTAACACAACATGGGTTTTCCCAAGGGAGATCATGCCAGACTCATTTGTTAAACTTTTTTGAGAATGTTAGCACATCTCTTGACTTAGGACTTCCGGTAGATATTATTCTCCTTGATTTCTCCAAAACATTAAATAAAGTCTCACATCAGGATCTGATAAACCACATGTATATGTTCAATTTCCAACCCAATATAATTAGCTGGGTTACGTCATGGTTGCAAAATAGATATCAGAAAGTTGTTATTAGAGGTCACTCCTCACCATGGGTTATGGTTACTAGTGGAGTCCCGCAGGGCTCTGTTCTAGGCCCAGTACTTTTTAATTTGTTAATATCAACAATGCAAACAACCAACAATATTTGGATGACCAAGTATGCAGACGACTGCAGACTCAGCAGCATAGTTAATAATATTCAAGCTGCAAATGTCTTTCAAAAGGAATTAAATGATATATGCACTTAGGCAGCTAATAATAAAATGTGCTTTAATGAACACAAATGTAAAGTAATGCACTTTGGACATAATAATCATAACTTCACTTATAGAATGAATAATGTCCCACTCTCTGTAACAACAAATAAAAAAAGAACTAGGAGTTCTCATAGATAATAAGTTATCTTTCGATAACCATACCTCAGCCAAGGTCAAAAAGTGTAATTAAATTATTGGATGTATTTTTAAACATATTAATAGAAGAGACCTGAAAGTGATTCTTCCACTTTATACGAGTATGGTTACATCCCAGTTAGACTACTGCTCTTCCTTTTGTGCGCCGGTTACTAAAAAAGGTAAAAAACTAATAGAGGGAGTCCAAAGGAAAGTAACAAAATGGATTATGAATATGAAAGTACTAGACTATGGGGCAAGACTACAAGCTTTGGGCCTCTTTTCCTTGGATTATAGGCAATTATGTGGAGATCTATGTCTGATATATAAAGCTACCAGAGATCTACTTCTTTTTGAAACTCTGGGTCTTTTAAAAAATAATTCACAAACCATTACCTGTACACACAGTTTCAAACTCAGAGAGGTAAACTGTATAACTCATAAAATAAGTAAATGGTTCACTCAAAGGGTTGTCACCCAATGGAATACTTTACCTAGGGAAATAGTAGAGAATGATAATATTGAATCTTTTAAAAAACAACTAGACAATTACATGGGTAGTAGAAAAACATTTTACCTCCATTATTAATTTTTCCACCATATTGGTGGCGAGCTCTCTAAGGGCATTTTTGCCTCCTTAGCCTGTATCACTCTATGAGTCTATGAACCACCTGCTAAACCCCTAATAAAATAATAGTGTAAAGATATAGTTGTATCAATGTTTAAAGGTTGGAGCAAAATCTTCAGTGATTTATAGGCCACAAAAAACAGATAGGTATATACATTGCCTCATATCTAAAGTATGCATATACATGAACAAGACAAAGAAAAAAACATGAGTATGATTTAAGTATATATCAACACTCGCCACTAATCACAGGTGGGAAGCTGTTTGTATAAGAAGAGAAAGCAAAACAAAAAAAATCAAACCAAAACAGAGGTGTAAGGGGCAGGTATTGGGGACTTTCCCATTCTTGTGAGAGGGCCAATCAGAACAAAATTATACTGCATACAATATACTTTAAGCAACTCCAAAACTAAAACACCGTCTTTCAGCCTAGTATCTTAAGGAGAAGCACCTGCTTGTGCGGAATATGGAACTAAATATAAAAGAATTCCAGTGGCTCAACAGGTTGCACACTCACTTCTGAGGCCAGAAGATCAGAAGGCTGTGGGTTCTATCCCCACACCAGGCACTTGGGTTAAATCCAAATACTGATGCTATAGTGCAGCAATGGGGGAGTGCTGCACTCCTGAGGTGCCGTTTTTTGGATGAGATGTTAAATCAAGGTCCTATCTGCCTGTTCTGGTGATTGTTCAGGTGGTCATTAAAGATCCCATGGCACTTCTTGAAAAGAGTAGGGCAATTTTTATTATGAAATGGAGCTTCATACAATTAATACAACAACTGTACAATTAAAGTTAAATAGTCTACTTTTGTATATACATTTTAAAGGTATATTACATTCTGTTTTTAGCTTAACTTATAGTTTTATACTGTGTTATTAGAACATTTCTAAATTAACTATTTGTCACATTGTACCCACAAGTGCTTTACTCTTTCAGAAAGAAATCCATAATCATTTTGCAAGACATTCTGTAAAGCTGCCATAATATTTTTATACAATTCAATGTGTGAAACTTCTCTGTTGCGTAACTCAATAGCATCAGGATTGACACACATATCTAATAACAGAAAATACAATGTACAGTGTCTCTGAGATATATTTTCCTCAACCTCCTGTTGGAATGGCAAACATCAAAACAGAATAAGTTAGATTTACGAATAGAGGTTCTTTTCAGTTTCTAGCCAGAAGAGCCCACAGTTCCTTATACACATTCTAGTCATAGCTGCTCTTGTGTTTCTAACTGCTGAAAATATTCTCTTCTAGGGCAATACCCTTCTGAGACCTGCTTATGTTTGCTATTTCCTTTCACCCCAGTCCTGTCATAATTCCCAAGCCATACCAAGTCCCAAGTAAAAGCAGGTAATCGAGGGTTCCTTAATTGCTTTAATATAAAGGGCAGTCTATTAGGACATTGATGCAAAGAGGTCTCCTCTGTTATTTCAGCCATTTAGATAGCATTATAAATTGATTTTCTATCTATTGTTTGGGTTTGTGAGGGGGGTTATCATCCACGAAATTACATGTTTAACTTGTTCTAATCCATACTCTGGGATAGAGGGAAGCAAGTTCAATAATCTGGGTTTTTTATTTTCCCATGGGCCTCTGCATGGGGAAGCCATTCTATTACACTTGATTTCCCCAATTTAAATCCTAGTTTTAATGCTCCAACTATGTTATATAAAATAAACAAACCACAAAAAAGGCCACCAGATTTACCATGCTTATGCCTCCTTCCTGTATGCGTTTGTATGTAATCTCCCTTTTAATTGGATTTAATCTATTTTCCTAAAAGGCTTGAAAAAATATACTGTATAAAGTGTTACAAGCTTTTGTGGAGGAGGGAATATGTAACCAAAGTACAGAAAACTAAGTATCAAAAGGGTTTTAATTAATAAAACTCTTTTTTTCTTAGATATTTGTTGACCTTTCCAGGCTGATACCAGTCTATTAGCTCTTTGTATTCCTGTTTTCCAGTTTTTCACTGATGCTTCTCTTACCCCAAATTCTAGACCCAATATTTTCATAGGTTCCTGAGATATTCTAATATCTGCCAACTCGCCACTATCTGGGATAGGAGTGTTCCCTAGGACTGTACTGTAATTATAATTTATCTGTGATCCTGACCTATTTGAAAAGTTTTCTAAAGTGTTAGCCACTGCCAGTGTACTGGTTGTGGGAGCTAGTATCATTATTACATCATCTGCATAAGCCAGTACTGTGATTGGGGGTTAACCATTAACTATTGGGATTCCTTGTATCCTTTCATTTTGTACTATTTGTCTTAACAGAATGTCTATGCCAAAGGCATACAGCAATGGGCTGAGGGGGCAGCCCTGTCTAACCCCTCTCTACACAACTACCTGTTTACCCACCCATCCATTTATATTTGGGAGAATTAGGCCAAAGGCCTGTAATACTGTAAATAAATAATCATGGGACAAGTTGTCAAATTCTTTCTCTTGATCTAATCTAAGTACAAACCCTTGTAGTGCATCTCCTTCCCTTTTCTTAAATATTTCCCTCAACAGAATGAGATTGTCCTGCTGGTGTCTGTTTGGGATTCAGCAGGCCTGAAATGGACTGCTTAATTGGTCTGCAACTTTTATGAGCCTTTTTAGTACTATTTTACTTAAGACTTTTAGGTCTGTGTTTAACAAAGAAAGGGGTCTCCAATTTCTGAGATCATCCCTGGCACCCTTCTTATATAAAAGAATGAGTATGGCCTTATTCATTAGAAACATAGAAGTTGATGGCAGATAAGGACCGCAAGGCCCATCCAGTCTGCCCATTTCTTTTTCTACCATATAAATGTGCCATCAGCCTTTGCTCTGTCAATGGCCTATCTATTTATACTCAACTGTATTGCTCTCTTATGCCTATCCCATGCCTGTTTGAAGCCCTGCACTGTATTCATATCCACCACTCCCTGAGGTAGGCTGTTCCATGCATCCACCACCCTTTCTGTGAAAAAGAACTTCCTCACATTACCCCTTAATCGGCCTCCCTCTAATCTCATGCTGTGTCCTCTTGTCCTACTATTTTTCTTATATTGAAACATGTTAGACTCTTTCACCTTGTTAATGCCCTTAAGGTGTTTGGATGCTTCGATCATATCACCTCTCTTCCTTCTTTGCTGTAAGGTATACATACTGAGCTTCGTTAATCTGTCCTCAGATGTTTTCTGATGCAGTCCCTGCACCATTTTGGTTGCCCTTCTCTGGACTGCCTCCGTTTGGTTAATGTCATTGCGAAGGTGTGACCTCCAATACTGCATGCAGTACTCCAGATGGGGCCTAACCAGTGTCTTGTAAAGAGGGATTATTACCTCCCTCTTCTGACTTGTGATACCCCTACTAATACACTCCAACATCCCCCAGCCTTACCTATTGCTTTAGTGGTCTGCTTGGATGATTTCAGGTCATCTGTGATGATGATGCCCAAGTCTCTTTCTTCCCCTGTGACTGCCAGCAACTCCTCTCCTAGCCTATAGGTGGCTTCAGGATTTCTCTTCCCTACTGTATGTGCATGATCTTGCACTTCTTTGCATTAAACCCCAGTTGTCACTCTTCCGACCATTTTGCTAGTTTATCCAGTTCTCATCTGCAAACAGACAATCCTTACCCTTCAGTCCATCTGCAATGTCACTGATGAAGATATTGAAGAGGACTGGCCCCAGGACTGATCCCTGAGGTACGCCACTTGTGACTTGCATCTCTTCTGACTATATACCGTTTACCACCACTCTCTGTTTTCTGCTCGTCAACCAGTTTGCCACCCAGTTGACCAACTTCTGACTCTACCCAGCTTTTTAATCCATCTTCTATGTGGAACAGTATCGAAAGCTTTGCTGAAGTCAAGGTAAGCAACATCAACTGCTCCCCCTTGGTCCACCACTCTGGTTACCCAGTCAAAGAAATCTATGAGATTAGTTTGACAGGACCTTCCTTTTGTAAACCCATGCTGTCTTGGATCCTGTGTTCCTATGGATTCCAGATGTTGCACTATCCTTTCCTTAAGGAGTGCCTCCATAATCTTGCCCACTACTGAGGTAAGACTGACTGGTCTGTAGTTCCTTGCCTCTTCCCTGCTACCACTCTTGTGGAGTGGGATCACATGAGCCCTTCTCCAGTCTTCTGGGACCTCTTCTGTGCTCAGAGACTCATTAAACAGTTCTGATAATGGCTCTGCTAGTTCCAGCCTTAGCTCCTTTATTACCCTGGGATGTCTGCCATCAGGCCCCATTGTCTTGTCCACCCTGAGCTTATTCAGCTCTTGTAGGACCCTTTATTTTGTGAAGGGACTAGTGCTCACCTCCTCCCCCCTTCCCGTGTCCATGGTGCTGAGCTGTGGGCTCTGCCCTACCTTCTCTTCAGTAAATACTGAGCAGAAGTATCTATTTAGGATAGATGCTTTTACATGGTCCTGCTCCTCCTCCTCACAAGCCCCCATTATCTCCTTTGATCTTAGCAATACCCTCTCTGGACTTTCTCCTTTCACTAATGTATCTATAGAAATTCTTGTCACCTTCTTTTACTGTCTGTGCTAGTGTTTCCTCAGTTTGGGCCTTTGCCTGCCTTACTGCCTTCCCTGCTTCCCTTAGGGAAGTTTGGTATACCTCCCTGTCTTCATCCTGCTGTGTTCCCTTATATTTTCTGAAGGCCAGCCTTTTGGATCTGACCTTTACTGCTACTGGTTTTGAGAACCAAAGTGGTTTCCTTCTTCTTTTGCACTTCCTTTTCTCTCTAACACAATGGGATGTTGCTTCAAGTATTGTATCCTTAATGCTTGCCCACTTTGCCTGTACCCTTTCAACTGTATTTCTTTTTGCCAGGGCTAGCTTAACTCTGTTGGCCATCTTATCAAAGTCAGCTCCTCTGAGCTCTGATTCTGACAATTTATTCTGGAGCACATCCCATCTGTCCCAGGGGCTGAATCTTTATTTAGTGAAGTTATGGCAGTTTGAACCTCCACTACTGTTCTTTGTTTAACTACTTAACTACAACACAACTTGTTTGCCATTCTATGTAACTTGATTTGTCTGTACTCAATTGACGTGGAACCTCTGTAAAAGAGCCTTTGGCTCAAAGGTAATAATTCCTAGAACAATAAACTAAACTTCTTTTGAATCCATGTCAGAGACTCGTGGGAGATTAAGTTTCTCAAAACTATTTGTTTCCCATTTTATGTGGGGTTTAGTGCTAAACATGTTCTCAATATGTTGTGCTGCTAAATTCAAAATCCCTTCTGGAGAGGTGACTATCTGGCTTCCTTCTGTAGTTACCTCTGTTAATATTCTGTGCCCTACTCTATGTTGGCATTCTTTAAAGGGGGTCAAAAGTGCCTTTTTTGGTGTTAGTTCCAAATCTCATTTGCTGTTCCAAAGTTTTTGCTTGACCATACTGTATCCCCAATAACTGTTTTTTAATTATCCAAATCTGTGAGCTATAATCTAATCAGGTTTCTTCAGACTGTGATATTAGTTTTTGTAACTGTCCCCTGAGATGTAGGTAGCTAAGGTATTCTTTGTTGGTAGCACTCCTAGCTTTGGACTAGAAGAATGCCTGTGACCCTTTTTTAGTGTCTTCCCACCACTCTGTAAGGTCATTGTATAATACAAGAACTGACAATCTAGCCTTCCATTCTGCCCTCCATGCCCTCATAATAGCTTCCTGATCTAAGACTGCACCATTTAGTCTCCAATTCTTCTGTTTACACCTTGGGGAATTATTCCACTCCAGTTGAACAGTTATTGAGTTATGGTCTGTGAATTCCCAAGCTTCAACTTTAGACGACTGGACCTGTAATGTAGAAGATGTAAATATAAAGTCTATTCTAGTCAAAAGGGACCCTCTGAAATAAGTATTCCCCCCATCTGTGTAACAACTTTATAGGAATCAACTACCCTCATGGTGGAAATAATGTTATTTAGGGCCTGGTTGTCACAAAATAGCTTGCCTGTTTGCAGGCCTCTATCTGTACATGCCAAACCACAGTTAAAATCCCCTGCCCAAATTACTATGTGGGAAGTGTGCAAGAAAGGATGGATGTCTTTAAATAACTGTACCTTCTGTGCCTTATTTTGAGGGGCATAAATTGTTATTAAGCGAAACCTCTCCTGGGCATAGTTTATATCTAAAAGGAGAGCTCTCCTTGGGTAGATATCTACTAGTCTGGAAACTTTTAGCTCTGGGTTTACAAATAATATACTGACACCATAACATATAGAACAGTGGATCGGTGACCATCCAGAACAAGACTGTGTTTCCATCGAAGGAGTTGATGACATCATAGAGACCTCAAGAGCGAAGCTCAAGAGGTCTCCCTGATGTCATCAACTCCTGAGATGGAAAAAAATGGCCTTAGTTGTGGATGGTCACCAATCTACTATTTTATATAGAATATGGTTAGGGCTTATTTACATTTTACTTTTTTGTGTTTCTTTTTCCCCCAGTTATTTTTTATCTCTACGTTAGTTGCTGCAGCTCCCACTTTCACCTTCTTCTTCCTCAATACTCTCTACAGCTACTCCGCACTCCCGCTCACTCTCATGTTTCCATTTTTCTGGTTTCAGCATTGTGCCTTTTTAAAATGAAATAAAAAAAAAAAGTCTGTGACACCAAGCCGTGTGAGGCTCTTCATGTCAAATCTAGGAGGGTCTACTGATCAGCGGTAGCTAAATAGTGCTGCCGTGTTTCAGTTTTTTCCACATTTGAGCCAGCTGAGTTAGACAATAAGATGAATGTTCAAGGCTAAAAGTTGTACTATTGATGTGACATCAGAATGATAGTACAACAACTTTTTTGACCTTTGAACTGTTCTACAACAAGATTTAGAAAATCATAGTTTTCCATACACATTAAGCCCTAACCATATACTATATAACTCTTCCCCTACTGACCAAAAGGAAGGTTCCTTATGCCAAAGTTTAGAGACAAGAGTCAATTCTTGTTGTGTTTTCAGTTTAGTATCTTGAATACAAACAATGTCATCTGTCTTTTCTGGTAGGGAGTGTAAAGTTGACAGTCTCTTCCTTTGACTCTTAATGCTGTTAACATTTATTGCAGTTATTGTCAAAGGCCACATTATTGATACAGTCGTCCTTTGCTATAACAAACCCCATTATTACGAATGCTCGGCTATACCGAATGGCCTCGGTGGCTCCCAGAACTGTCACTTACATGGTTAGTGTCAATTGGTACAAGCAGGTTTCTATCAGGTGCATCGAGTAAATGTCTGCTGCATTTTGGTACACTTTCTGGCAAGCCCCTTTTTATAAATTCACTGACCTTTTCAAATCAGCAGTCCAATCACAATGAAACGCTCTGGTTATTCTGTGGACATAAGCTACGAATCCTGGACAGGCTGAATGCCGGCGAGAGTCTCGCCAAACTGTCTCAGTAGACTGGCTACTGAAAGTCAACGATCTGTACCTGGAGAAAGCAAGAGGCTTCACTCCGTGACTTTGCAGTAGAGTGCTCGGAGATCCTGTGACGATCCAGCAGTAGAAGCATTTTTGCCCAAATTAAGAAACAAAGGGGGGGGTGTGGCTCAGAGGTAATGTAAGGAAGTATTTTTTCACAGAGAGGGTTGTGGATTAGTGGAATGGCCTTTCGGAGGAGGTTGTGGAGTCAAAAACAGTGGTTGAATTCAAGCATGCATGGGACAGCCATAAGGCAATTCTAGGGGGTAGGGGTAGAAAGAAGTAGGCTGCTGGTTAACTTGGATCTGCAGCTTATCCATTAGGTAGGGAAATGGGCAGACTGGGTGGGCCAAGGGGTCCTTATCTGCCGTCAAATTCGATGTTTCTATATTTTGTCTGGGTATTCACCTGAACAAATTTACAATGAGCCAGTGACCTGGACGAGGATGCAGAAGTTGATGACACAGTCGAAATTGCACAGCTGGCAACAGACCTCAACCTCATTGACAGCAAAGCAGACGCATCTGATGCATCTTACATTATAGATGCTTGGATCACTAATGATGAGACCCTACCCACTGTGGATCAAATGACAGATTCTGAGATTGTGTCCTGTGTGTCAAGAGAGGGAAGAGAGGGAGGAGAAACAGAAGACACTGATCAGTCAGAAGACGAAGAGGATCATGAAGGAGACACACAGAAGCCAAGTACAGGGGAAGCAGTGCATGGTCTAGAAACAGCTCTCACCAGGCTAGAACGTGAGAAAGCAGACCCCATGAAAATAATTCAGTTAAGACAGATTTTGTCTTATGCCAGAGACTTACACTCTACGAAAATGGTTAAACAGCTTAAGGTCACAGACTTTTTTAAACCTAATGCCTAAGTACAGTACAGTACAGTATCTGCACAAAGTAACTCTGGTTGCCCACTAACTGCTGTACTGTACTTAAATTAATTTCAATAATTTTTTAAAGTAGTCTGTGTGATTTATTTCAGCATTTAATTAAGTTTTGTATGTTTTCTAAATGTTTAAAATCAATAAAGACTGTTATTTGCATCGCTCCTGAGCACGCTTTTACTTTACTCTGTTATCCGCTTAGCTGTCTGAGTTTATTTTTTGTGTTCTTCGATATAACGAAGTTTGTGCTATATCGAATGTACTGCTTGGCTCCAGAAACGTTCGTAATAGCGAGGGACGACTGTATATTAGGGGGAAGGATGTTGTCCCTTACTGTTGGGTTTGTGAGATCATTCTGTGTTGGGTTCTTTTGGTGATAGAATCAGTCCCCCCTCCCCATTCCTCAGGGTCTGAAGTAAACTGAGATGTGTAGGAAGCAATCAAGAAAGTTTCTGATTCTTCGTCCTCTTATTCTCCCCACTGCTTCCCTTTCACTAAGGCAGTGAACTTATTCTCAGACTTCCAAGCAATACGAATTTTTTCTTTCCTTTTGTCTGGACCTTTTCTTTGAGACAACAGTTTTAAAGGGATGACACTGATCGGGGGGGGGGCATAATCTCTGGACTACCCTGTGCTGAGACTAGTGGTGACTCTAGTGCTGCGGGTGTACTTACACTAGGAACCAGATCTGGGGAGAGATCTTCTGACTGTATTGCCTGATCCAACTCCATCTCTTCTTGCCTATTGGTGGCACTAGTCCCCTACTGTCCCTGTATGTCCTGGGCCTCTCTGATCCCTGTTTCATGATTTTCCTCTGCCACCTTTTTTGCCTGTAACAACTGGACTTTGTTAATGATACCCACATGAGAGGGGCAATCTTCATGGTTATGGAAGGCCCAGGGACATCTCCCATGAGCATGGCCCATTTTCTGGCAAAGATTGCATTTAAATAAATGTAAACACTACCCAGAAACATGACCATAATCTAAACAATGACTGCACTTAGACATATCACAGGCTGAACTTAGATGGGTTCAGGATCCACATTTAAAACATGATTTAGGTTGCCCAACATAAAACAACATGCCTTTACCTTTCCCTAAAAAGAAATTGCTGGGAAGATAAACTGGACCACTGTTAGAAGAGTACAATTTAACCCTAATTCTCCATCCCCATTCTAGATCTGCTCGCTATCTAGAATGGGGGAGGGTCTGTCCTGTACCTCACATCTCTGTCCTAGCCAAAACAAGACGTCCACAATATTCACCCCTTCATTCTTAAACATAACAGGGATTATCTTGACCAGGGGTTTGGTAACGAGAACTGCAAGGAAAGGAATTCAAACTGGGGTACTTTTTAAAGATTGGTACCGAGTCCAAAACCTATCTAACCCAGACACGTTCTTAAAGTTAATATAATAGTTAGCATTTCCCTGATGTATCACTGCAAAACTTTCCGAAGAGAAATACTTCATGGACCCCTTTAGTAGCTGTTTAGCAATATACAACCTGTCTGGGGGGGGGTTCTCTAAGTCCCCTTTATATATTAATCTAACAGCGTTTCTTTGCGGGGCTGGTTCCCCTTTGCTTCGAAATAGGTTTGACAGTCTGAACATGTGTTCCAGTAATGCCCTTCTTGCAGGGTCCTGCAGATCAGTGGATGCAGGGCCTAAGTGCATAGTGGACTGCTCGATAGGAATCTGTTCAGGTAAAACTGTCATTACTGTTCTCATTAGGATTAGAAGAGGCCCTTTGCCCTGCTGTTTGCACCATATTAGCCTCAATTTTATCCTGTTTTGTAATTGCAGGGTGAGCCTGCTCAGTGGAATCTGTGTTTAAAATGTGTGCATCAGTCACTTTGTTTCTGACATATGTATTCATGATAACTATTTCACCAGACTGTACCTCTTTATTGTATCTGATGATTGTCTCATCTTGGGGGCCAGGGACCTATTTTCTGTCTTTATTTAATGTCCAACCATTGTCTTCCAATGCGTGTATTGGAGACCAGTTCTCAGTTCCAACCTCACTATCTAGAGGGGGAGATTTATTTACTGGTACCATTGCAGCACTGTTTTCATTGTGCATATAAACATTACTTTCTGTCTATTTTCAGTAGGCAGTCGTGTATTGTCAATATCAGAGTTTTGCAACAAGTTATCATTTGGTTCAGAACAATTACGTGTAACCAGTTTTATAGCTTTGGTGGGACGCTGTAGGCCGAGCTGTGCCCAGCTCATTTCTGCCATTCTGAGCTGAACCACCCTTCCTTTTTCATGTACAGAGTTTTTTCCTGCACTAAACTTGTTAGTAAGTCCTGTTTTGAAAGCTTCTTGTGGCATGTCTGTTGTGTCCTGGCAGTGCTTGTCAGAGTTTATATCAGACTGGGTGGTGGCCTTCTTTGATGCTGCTACATCATGCCTCAGCAGCTGATTCAGGCTGCTGTCTCTTGCAGCATTCTGTATCCATGAGAGCTCCATTTTAAGTTTTTTTCCAAAAATTGTTTCTCCTCTTCTTCCAACGATGTTAAAATTTGTACCTCCTATGAATCTGAGAAGTCATCTAGCACATCAGCAGTTGTTTGCTCTCGTTCTGCTTGCAAACCTTCCACAGGTAATTTCCTGAGTTCCTTCACCAAAATTGCTTCTTGTAATTTCACATTTTGGTGAACATCCAGAAGCATATCTTGACCAATGGTCTCATTAGCGTTAGGAACGAAGGGGGAGACCGGCCCCCCTACTCTTTCTACGTCCATACTCTCCTACAAGTGGCCATCTTGGGTTGAGATCCAAGGATTCCCCCTACTATCAGAGTAGGGGAATTTAGTTTTTATTGAGATCATAAAATAAAGGCATTACATACAACTCCAAAAGAACAAAGAAAAAGAAAATGAAACCTTGAGAACATACATTATACACAAAAGAAGGAAAATTAACATTCTGAAATCATTTATGGTTGAACAGTTTTTCCATAACTAAATAAATTAAAATATTATATCCTTCAAGTTATGAAAATACCTTCGAGTTATGCCTTTCTGTATCCTGGACAAAAAAAGTAAGAAAGGAATTTGTATTCAATTAACTGGAGCATCTGAATATGTGATCCAAGGAATATTTCTCCAAGACTGCAACAAATCTGTCTGTGTTTTGTTTTTTAAGTTTGACAAATAAATAAATCTTAAGTCTAAGGTAATTTTTTGTAAAAGTTCTGTATGGGAGATGTCATTTTGTTGTAGGGTATACACATATCTGGAGTTCCAAATAAACCATTTTATAACTGTAAAAGTGACATTCAAAATGCTCTTATCCCAATGTCTCCAGGATTTGTCAAAATGCCCATATAGGAGTATACCATCATTAACCTTCTCAAAACATTTGATCTTCCACTGTCTAGTCATGAATTTCCAATATAATTGCAAGTGAAAAATAAATGAGTTATTGTCTCCAGCTGTTGTTGGCAAGAAGGTCTGGAGCATAGGCTTTCCTGCTTCTGTTTGTGTTTCTGGTTTACTTTCACATTGAGCTTACCATGACAGCAGAGCCAATGCACATCATGCATTTTCTCTGGTATTCTTGGGTTATTTAGTAATTCCAGTAAGGATGGGTGGAGATCTATAGGACATTTTGGAAAGACTACTGATTCAGTAAAATGACTATGTATTGTGTTTTTATAAAGTAGCTTTCTTATCATAGTAGTAACCATGCCACCAGAAATTTGCCAGCTTTTAAGTTTGACAAAGACCTCCGTAAGGTGGGGGAACTAACTGGGAGTGTTTAACTATACGGAGGGTGTTACTGCTCCACTGTGTGAACCAGGTTTTAAAGGATAGGCTATATAGAGGTGTTCAGGATTTCCTAAGTTGCAAAAGAAGTGGTCTTAAGTTTATTACAATATATATACTATGAAAAAACACTAAGGGATTTACCATATGCAACCCGCCCCCCCGTTTTATAGGGAGATAAGTATATTGCATTTTAGGGGGTTCAATCTACTTCCCCAGACTGCCTGAAAGAATGTACTGTAGATTGTGATTTCCAGGGGTTTGGGGGGATAGATAACTTACAAATAAGAAGACAGGTAACAGGAAGGTTTAATTAAATGTATTTATTTGGATTTACTTATATTCCAACTATTCCAGTTTTGTACCATCCTGTGCCCCTGGTCTATTTTAGATTCCCAGTTTAGCAATTCTAGGTCTCCTGATCCAAAATGAATGCCCAGAATAGTGATGGGATCCACCGTAATTTTTATATTTGCAATTTCCACTAGAGGGTTGTCAAGTTTCCCAAGTTGTTTGCCTATGTATTTTTGTAAGTTTAATGATGCTCCTGATAGTTTACTAAACTCATTGCGTATATTCATGACCTGTACTACCGATGCTGCATCCTTGGTTATGAGGGCTATATCATCAGCGTAGGCTATTGCAGGATATGGGATTGTATATGATTCAATTTGTACATGTCTAATATATGAAGATGAATTTATGGATCTAAGTAAGGGGTCAATACTGAATACATAGAGTAAGGGGTTGAGAGGGCATCCTTGTCTGACTCCTCTTTGTATGTGTATCATGGGGCCATACCAGCCATTGATTTGTGGAGTCACTGTGGTTGTGTGGTATAGGCTTTGTATCCAGTTAAAAAATCCATTAGGGATACCATAGTGATGTAAAGTATCCCATAGGTACTGATGATTAACTGCATCAAAGGCCTGTTTTTTATCCAAGGAGAGGATAAAACCGTCAGTACCTTTCCTATTATCATGCTCTATAATTTCCCTCAAGAGAGCAAGCTGGTCTGCTATTTTTCTCTCTGGTATTGAACATGATTGTGTGGGTGAGATCAAGTGGATAGCTGCTTGTAGTAGCCTGTTATTAAGAATTTTAGTTAGTATTTTAAAATTTGTATTTAATAAACTTGTAGGCCTCCAGTTAGTCATATATTTTTGTCCCCTTTTTTAAATAAATAAAGCAACATGCTTTCCGACATGTGCAGTGGGATGCTATTGGTTTGTAACATATAGTTAAAGGCTAATGCTAATTCCTTTGAAATTGTTTTACCTATGATTTTATATAATTCAGGTGTTAGCCCATCCATACCAGGGGCTTTATTAGTTTTTAAGGATTTAATAGCAATTTCTATTTTGAGATGGGAAATAGCTGTTGTTAGGCTATCAAAAATGTGGGTAGGACATGTTGGTGTCTGAAAGGAGAGTGAAGATTCAGAAAGACTTTTCGTTTCAGTGTGGGTTTTTTTAAATAATCCTTCAGTATGCTGTGTCACTATCCATCGTAAATTATGTCTATCTGAGCAAACTGTACCATTCTAGTCATATAAATGTGTAATAGATTTATTTAAAATTCTATTTTTACAGTGTAAGAAAGGATAAATCACTTCTGCTTTCCCCTTGGTGCAAAATGATTGCTGTTTCTTTAAGCTTTCCTGCAGTCTTAAGTGAAACATTTGAATTTCATGTTTAATTTGCTGGACCTGACTGGTAAAGTTATGTGTAGTAGTTCTAGCAAGGGACTGTAATTGTTGTAATTGTTGCATGTGTCGAAGATACTGTACATAGTCATTATTTTTGCATTATTTACTTACTGACTGTAATACTAGTCTTAGGTCTTGTTTTGTATCTTCCCACCAGGTGGCAGAATTGTCATACATTTCTACAGTATTATGGCTTTTTTTGTAGCCAGAAAATATAGTATGCTTTGAAGAACTTCTGGTTTGAATAATAGAGAGGAGTTAAATTTCTATGAGCCAGGACCTTATTTAAGAGTTGTTAAAGGATCTAACTGTAATTTGAGAAGTTTATGGTCTGAAAATGTGACCTCTTCTACTGATGTGGAAGATATATGCAGTGATGGTGTTATGAAAAGAAAATCAATTCTTGTAGCTACTGTTCCTTTTTGAAAAGTAGGTGTAGGTGTGTTGTTATAAGACATGTATGCATCAATCAGGTTTGAGTCTTGGATGATGCTCTTTAAGGTGGACATGTCACAGAATATTTTCTTGATTTTTGTATTTTTTCCTCTATCCTGGGTATTCACTCCACAGTTAAAGTCTCCCCTAATATTACAAAATGGGATGAGTACAGATATGGTTGTATAGCCTGACATACACTGATTCTGTCTGTTTTTGTTTGTGAGGCATAGATATTATAAGTCTCTAATATTCCTGATTGATTTTTGTGTCTGAAACTAAAGCCCTTCCCAGTAGATCAATAAGTTTTATTAAATGAACTTGGATATTATTCCTAAACAGTATGCCCACCCCGAACTGGTGTCCATCCCTATTAACAAGTATGAATGGGCCTACGTGCCATGCTTTGATTGCTGTATTGATTCCTGATATAATGTGTAATCTTGTATCTTGTAAAAATAAAATATCAAAAGAGCTGGAAAGTAGGTAAGACATAACTATTTGTCTTTTTCTACAGCTCTTTATGCTGTTCACATTGACAGTGCCTGTGGCTAGTAGGGTTCGTGACATGGAACTAAGTTTTGTTTGGAGGGAAAGAAACTAATCCCCTCTGCTTAACATTTATCAAGGAGGTTTTTGGTTGGCTTTAGGGGTTTTCCTTTGCTTTTTTCACAGCTTTCTGAGAAATCAGGACACTGCCATCCTGATCAGCTATGGGGTCAGGCTGAGAGGACCAAAGGAGAGAGTCCTCAGAGTCAGCATCAGACATCTCAGAAATATTTTGAAAAGCATCAAAAATTGGATAAAGGCAGCTCAGCGGTTTTTGACATCTTTGGGGCTGGCTGATTCTGGGTCTGACTACGCCTGGTTACCCTTTTACTCTTAACTGCAGGATGCTGGGGGGATGGCATGGTTGTAGGATACACTGAGGTAGACTCTCTAGGTGGGGATGGGGGGGTTCTGCTCCTTGACTGCTATACTGCCTGTCAGATCTTCTTCTGTTTGTTCTGTTATTAAATTCACTACTCGCTGCTGTTCCTGTTCTGGGGGAGGAAGAGTAGGAATTCTGGAATCCATGGGGCGTGCTCTAGGGAAAGTGTCTCTTTGTGCAATAGCTATTAAAAGGTGTTATTCTGCATCATCTGAGGGGTCTGCTTGGTTGTGAGCCACCCAGGAACAATTCTGATAGGTATGGCCTAAGCTATCACAGAAATTACATTTTGGTTCATTTAGGCAGTGACCACTGGTATGGCCAAGTTCCTGGCATAAGGTACATTTGACTTGGTCACAGATACTACTTAGATGGCCTGTAGATCCACATTTGTAGCAGGCCTTTGGTTGGCCTGCATAAAATAGAACTCCCCTGTCTCTGCCTAGAAAGAAACAGTTAGGTAAATGACATAAACCAACATCTGAGGAATGCAACATTATCTTCACCCTCCACTCCCGAGTCCAAATGTGCTCTATATTAAAAATTGCCTCTGGGGCACTCAACACAATACATCTTTGTTTTAACCAGTAGGTTAAATCAGTCACACTGACCCTATCATTTCTAAACAAACAGTTATTGTTTTATAAGCTGGCTTTGTCAGAGGGATAACCTCAAAGAGGGCCCATAAAGGAGTTTGTTTTAAAGTATGAAACTGAGTACAAAACCTCTGAAGTCCTGCATTAAGCTTGAAGATAATGTCAAAGGTTGTTTCACCTGAGACATGAATGAGTGCGTGAATTTCATTCACAAAAAACTTCATGGTCTTTTAGTAAAGTTTTGGCAACAGATACAGTACTTAGTCTGGGAGTGTATCCATACCTCCTTTACACAGGAGTCTGATGGCGTTATGTCTCTTAGCAGGGTAGATAGGTTGGTGAAATAGTGAAGCATAGGGTCTGGCAGTTGTTCTGTTTAAAGGTGCTTCTGGAGGCCCCTCTGTTGCAGCTGTTTGTATCGTACAGGATAATTCCTTAGACGTAGAGGCCACAGATGGCTCTGAAACAGTAGTCTCCATATTTGACACTGTTTCTTGCTGCAGTGGTCTATCATTATTAAAAGGGAGTACAGGATTGTTAGTAAGCTGGAGTTCCTCTGGTAAAGTTAGAGGGAAGTCTGAAATCATAGGAGTAATATTTGCAACTTGCGTAGACTGTTCATGATTGTTACCACTATGCACATTAGCTGTTTGGTAACTTTTAGTGATTACAGACCCTTTTAGTAGAGAAGTAGTGATTGGGGTCGGACCAGAGATCCACTTACCCGACTCAGTTTGTACCCAGCTGGTGCCTTTTAGTGCTGTATCAATTGATCATTGTCCTGCAGTAGGTGCATCTGTTCCAGAAGTTGGGGAGCATCTTAGGCCAGATGTAGCATCTGTATTTTCCATTCCTGGTGCTTCCATGATGTGCCCATCTACTGAGGTGACTGCTGCTTTTGCTGAGGTTTGTTCTGAGGATGTGACAACATCGGTCGCTTGATTGACTGTCATGAGATCTATTTTTGCTACAACATGGCTGTTCATGGCAGATTGCAATGTGCTTGCAGTTACAGGCAACTGCTTTACTGAGTTGGGTGTGGTCACATCAAGTTCTCTGTATACCACAGAAGGTGCTCTGGAGAGCTCCTGACGGTATAGTGCATGGCTCTTTTCTTCTTCTTGCAGTAATGCCTGTAAGAGATCTGCTGAAAGATTATTTGTTTGAATATTGGCAATGGTAGTATTCAGTCCCATTTCTTTTGCATTATTCCCTTGACTGTCATTTAACAGCAAATCCTTTCTTTCTCTAGGAATAGTAGAAGTTTTCTCAGCACCTTCAGCTGCATCATAAAAGAGATTGGTCTCATGCAAAGGTGAGGCAGGGGAAGAGACCTACTCCCCAGCCTCCAGCACATCCATCAGCTCCTCTGCCTCCACTGAGGCAGCCATCTTGGCAGAATGCCAGGATGACAAAGGTTCTCCTACATGTGAGTAGGGGAATTTCCCCGTGTCCTGGACAAATTTCCCCCATTCACTAAAATACAGCCAACAGCTTAATCTGGATCAATTTCAGTTGGTTACCATCTGTATCCCACCCCCTCCAGGTCACCCTGAAAAAGGGACTTCTAGTCTCAGTGGGCCTACCCAGTCAACAAAATTCAATAAATAAATAAATATAAATGAAATATGAAGATAATCATTAGCCATATTTATGAATTTAAAAATGGAAGATCATCCATTTTCAATGTTGTGATTAGTTCAGTAGATAATGATTGCTGTGTACTTAGTTTAAACTTATAAATCTTATAAGTTAGTTGTGTGATACCCGACTAAGCATATACTCGGCTTAAATAGAACATAAAGAAAAGCCAGCTAAAGAGCCTCAAAAAGATACAAATTTAAACACTAAAACAAAACTATTTAAATACTTAGTATAGCCGACTTGAAAATGAATTTGCTAGGTCTGCTCAAAAAATAAAGTTCAAGCTTGTTCTGAGCAAGGAAACTTTCTCACATGTACATATGCTATTATAACAAGTGTGTGGTTAATGAATTATTCATCAGCTGTATAGATAATATGGAGATGACCTATTTGCACGTGTTTTAGGGATATCCACCTTAAAGATATGATTAGAAAAGCAAAAGGTAAAGCAATAAAAACCCCAAAAAAGCTGTACATCAGAAGACCTAGTGAGCATAAGGAGGCAAGGTTCATACATAAAATCAGATCCAAAATTCCAACAAAAGTCCAACATGTGTCTCCATAAAACACCAGCTCAAAATTCACATTCCAGGCATCAATCAGACCAGTCGAGCAACATGTCCCAAACTATGTCTAGCTGAATAATGGAAAGTAGCCAACTCCAAAAACCAAAGTCCATCCAGAAAGGAAAAGTTCCTTCCAAAGGTCGCCTCACAGCAGGATGCATTGCAGACCTGATTCAGCCCACTCCAAACAGCTCCGGAAAGAGATCTGCAAGAGGTTTCTTTGCCTGCTCTGGTGAATCATAAACAAAGGTATTGCTGTTTTTGGTAGTTGATACTTTAGCTGAGCATAGCGTTTTAAATCTAATTCCAGCAAGTATACATTTATTGACAATGGGAGTAAATTCTGTTCTATGGCTTTTGACCGCGTGGGGCAAATCCAGGGTAATACAGGTCTTTCTGCCTTCCCAGCAGACATTCTGAACCAGTCTGATCTTATTTAAAACATGCTGCTGGTCTAAATAGTTTAAAAATTGCATGATGATGGGTCTGGGGTGCTCACCAGAATTCAGCAATGGTCTTAGAGCATGGTGGGCCCTCTCAGTTATATATGTTTGCCAGCTGAGTGAAACTCCTGCCAGGTTTTTGCAAAGCACTTGGGAGAAGTGAATCGCAACTGTGCCCTCCGTTCTTTCAAGCAAACTAAATATGACAATATTATTGCGTTTGCTTCAACACTCCAAGTCCTCTAATTTTGCTTCTAATTTTCTTAATTTATGTCTCAAGTTTGGTAATTCATGGTCTGTTCTCCCCTTCCAATCCTCCATGGATGAAATTCTGGATACAACATCTCCCATCTGTTTACTTAATTCTACTGTTTTAGCTCTAATTACTTTTGAATCTTCGAGTAGAGCAATTATCGCATCGTTAAGCAGGTTTAACTCCAATTCAGTTAAGGTATTAGATCCCGTATTAGCCACGTTTGCTTCTGGTGGAGTTTGTTTGATTCTTTTTGATCCACTGGCTTTGTCGGGTGTTGGTGGAGGGGTGTGTTTCGGTGGAGGATTTTTCATTTCCACCTCCATTATATTCAAGATAACTATTCTTCCAATATTTCTTTGTAAAAATTCAATTATTTATAAAGACCAATACTTGCAAAGGAAGCCCCTTTAGTACTTAAATCAGCAAAAATAATCTATAAAAAAGCAGAACACTGAGAGAAACCCACTTCATCATGCAAACCCAACAAGGGCTGACTTTGATGATGACCTCCCCCTTTTCTCAAAGACAGATATGGAGGAAGGCAATCTCAAGGAGACAAAGATTTATACCTTCCACTGAATCATTCCTTTCTGCACAAATTTAAATCCTTTAAGCCAAAAACAGAAAACAGCATAATCAGGGTTCCAGGCAATGGACCTGAGAGCAAAGGTATCAACATAAGGTCTCAAACAACAGGTCAAGGTTTAACAGCAAAAGAAATACAGCAATGCTGGAGCCAAGCTCAATTTCTGTGGTAATTAAAAAAAAAAATGAAACAATGCGACCCATTCAAATCCATCTCTGGCTGCAGGGAGACTCCACTGATTTGCATCACAATGAGCTCACATGACAACAGACAACTTGTTCAGGGAAGTGATATCTCAGGGGTATTTGATTAAGGTACAGTGCAAGACCATCCACACAGACTGTCTCCCTGGTACCAAGCTACCCAAAGAAGAGGGAAGCCATAGACCTAGCAATTTCAGATTTGATAAAGGAAAGGGTTGTTTCACCAGTTCTGCAAGAAGAGAGCAACACTGGAGTGTACTCCTTAGTCTTTGTGGTCCCAAAGAAGATGGGAGGCATGCAACCAGTACTGGGCCTGAAATATGTAAACCAATTCACAGTCTACAAAAAATTAAAAATGAAGACTCTACAATTAACAGTACTAGCCATTCAACCCATGGACTTCTTGAAGTCAATCAACCTGAAGAACACTTATCTCCACATCCCAATATGACAAGCCCACCACAAACACCTGAGGTTCACCATAATGAGGGGATATTATTAATACACCTCTCTACCATTCGGTCTGGTGTCCATGCCCATGGTCTTCACCAAGATGTCAATAGTTCTAGCTGCATCACTTCCCAAAAAGGGGGCACATGTCATTTCTTACTTGGATGACTGGCTGTTTTTGGGTGAGTATGAGAATCCAGGCTCAGAAAGACACAAAATTGGCAGTACAGCTCCTGCAACAACAGAGGTAGGTCATGAAACTAAGAGACAACTAACACCAATACAGTACATCTCATATCTCCAAAGAAGTGCATGGAGCCTTCTGATTCCGTATGCTTCTTCTCATGCCCTCAGGTCAGATGAGGCTGACCGCCTCTCTGTCCCTTGCTTGTGACTGAAATCTTCTGGTGATAGGGCTTTTGTTGTAGCTGCACCAATTCTGTGGAATGCCCTTCCCCATGAAGTGAGGGTGGTTCCCTCGCTGACCATTTTTAAATTACGCTTGAAGACACATTTGTTTAGTTTATGTTTTGGACTGGCCTCCTAATTTTTTATGTAAAGTTTAATCTGTTTTTTAATTATTTTGTCTGTCTACTGTATGACACTCAGAGCCATTTGAATTGAGAGCCATATAAATAAAATTGACTTGACTTCTGGAAGAAACGATTGGTAAGCTACAAGACCAAGTGACACCCACAATCTGAATAACCACATTAACAAAGTCAAACATAAACCCTACAGGCCAGTGTGGGACTATCTTAAGATTCTGGGGTTCATGGCTGCAATGACAGACAAAGTTCCATGGACAAGACTCTACATGAGACCATTACAGAGGTTTTTACTAGCTATGTGAGACCAATCATCGCAGAATTACTGATTTCAACTAACTCCACCCACCAAAATCATATCCAGCCTATTCTGGTGGACAGTGAGAGAAAACATGATGAGAGGATGGACATTGTCCCAACAGAACATGACCGTGATTAGCACAGATGCCAGCCTTCGAGGCTGGGGGGCCATCAGCAACTGTCATGTCACTCAGGGCATGTGGTTCCCACCTCAATCTCTATCAGCATGCTAAAAATGATGGCAGTCTATCACACTCTGAGATTCTTTCAAACGGTTCTCTTACACCAAGCAATTCTGGTGAGATGAGACAATCAGATGTCCGTGGCATATCTGAGTAAGAAAGGCAGCACACATAACCTGGCAATGACCAAAGAAGGGGTGAGAGTCATTCACTGGACAGAACACCATCTCTTTTCAATATCACTGTGACAGAAAAGGAAACTAAGTAGTTAACTGTTTGACAGAAAGGGAAACTAGGTAGTTAGCTGTGGGGATTTACTACACCTATTTTCTGGTGTTCTGAGCCTCATTAGGAGTTTTTCCTTTGCTAACAACAAAGGGAAGAAAAACACATTGGGATTCTATGTCACTAGCAGGCTGCTGAAGCAAGGTAATTTGGTAATAAATCTCAGAGAGAGACTGGGGGGTGTACACACAAACACACACAGATTTTAAAAGGGATTGATACATTCAAAGACAAGCTGGTTACAGGATTGATCTAATTGGATATCTATAGGGCTTTAAACTGATTGGAACAATTAAACACATACATGGCAAATGGTTGATGCATTCAAAGAGGACAAGAATTACCTACTCTCAAGGGGGACTATACGATGATGAAATACAGTTACAAAAACAGCTTTTGCTGGGGTTACCATCCGAGAGTGTTTTAAGCTGTGAGCCTATGGCTCTAGCTATGGAGACTCATGGGAGCTGTATAGATAACACAGGATTCCAGTCTCTCTCCAAGCATAGCAGAGGGTAAGAAAGGGTAGCATAACTTAATCAATACCATTTTCCTTTTGTCATCTGTTATTTACAACCATTTGTTTACTTTTGCTGTAACAGTGTTCTTCTCTTGTATTAGACATATATATCCTGTAATGCAACGTTTGACCTTCTTTTAAGCAAAAAGCTATTTATCTACACAACAGTCATGACTATGATATAATTACTAAGATATTACATGGTTTACACTGGCTGAGGCAAAAACTCTGTTAGCATCTGCCACCTAAGAGGCACATTACCAGACTTTGATCTTTGCAATTGCATGTTTGACCTCCCAGCTCTGTGCAGGGGGAAGGTAATTTTGCTGGCTGAACCAGCTGGTGGCAGCGACAACAAAGCAAGCTGACAACCCTCTTAAGACTGACTCAGTCTGTGAAGGGAGGGTTGCCATCACAATCAGCAATGTATCTGGTAGGGAAGACCAACACACAAGTGGACTGGCTCAGTAAGGTGACTGTAAGTCAGACAGAGTGGAAAATCAATGCATGGGCCTTCTAAAAAATCCCACACAAATGGGGTCCTCTACAGGTGGACCCGATGACTTCCTGTGACAATACCCAACTGCCACAATATCACTTGTGCTTCCAAGATCACAGAGCAAAGAAGGTCAAAACACTTTTAGAAAGATGCCATTTTCGCAGACCCTACATGTTTCCTCCAACACCAATGATCCACAAAATAGTTCATAAGATACAGTCCACGGGAGTTACAGTAGTACTAGCAGCAGCAGACTGGCCCTGGAGGCAATGGTACTCATTCATTCAAGAAATGTTACTAGAAACGTCACTCACTTCCACCTTGGCTGGACTGTCTAAGCCAAGGGCAGGTCCTTCATCACAACCAGAGGTCACTCAAGCTGATGACATGTCTACTGAGAGACTGTTACACTTGGAATATCATCCAAGAGTGGTAAAGTGACTCATGAAGTCACAAATACAATCCAGCAACAACACCATTCAGAGACACTAGCAAATTTTCTGGAGACGATGCCTTATACATAGGTACACAGACAGTGTCGGCAGATAAGGGCATGTGGCCCACCCAGTCTGCCCATTTGAGCTTGTAAGTTCAGTTTATGTTTTCCTAGAAGTCTGTTGCCCCTTATCCCTGACCTCCAGAATTCCTTTATGTCTATCCTATGCATTCTTAAATCCTGTGAGAGTTTCAGCCCCCACCACTTCCTCTGGCAGGGTGTTCCACTTGTCCACCACCCATTCTGTGAAGAAATTCTTCCTCACGTTTCCTCTGAATTGTCCTCCCTCCAACTTCATCCCATGCCCTCTAGTCCTGGAACATCTTTTCCACTTAAAAATAGTGTATTCCTGCACCCTGTTCCTCCCTGTAAGATACTTGTATGTCTCTATCATCTCCCCTCTTTCCCTCCTCTCCTCCAGGGAGTACATATTCAGTTCCTTCAACCTGTCCTCACAGGACTTGTGATGCAATCCATGTACCATCTTTGTTGCCCTCCTCTGAACCTTCTCTACCCTATGTCCTTACGTAGGTAAGGTCTCCAGAACTGTACACTGTACTCCAGGTGGGGCCTCACTAGTCTCTTGTATAGTGGAATTATGACCTCACTTTTCCTGCTGGTGATGCTCCTGCCTATGCATCCCAGCATCCTATTTGCTTTACCTGCCGCCTTGTCACACTATTTCCCTACCTTGAGGTCATCAGAGATGATAACCCCAAGATCCCTTTCCTGCTTGGTGCATGCTATATCCTCACCCCCCAACTGATATATTGTGCCAGGGTTTTGTGCCCCATATGCATTATCTTGTACTTCTTTGCATTGAATTTCAACTGCCAAACCCCTGACCATTCTTCAAGTTTCTGCAGGTCCCTTCTCATTCTGTCTACACCCTCTGGTGTGTCTACTCTGTTACAGAGCTTTGTGTCATCAGCGAACAGTGAAATTCAGCCTTCTAGGTCCTGCACAATGTCACTGATGAAGATGTTGAATAGGACCGGTCCCAGCACTGATCCTGTGGTACCCCACTGGTCCTCTTCCCTCTGTGGGTGACAGCCATTTACCACCACCCTCTGTCATCCTGCCCAGCCAGTTACCTACTCACCACACTACTATCCTGCCCACACCCATATTCGCCAGTTTGTGTAATAGTCTTCTATGTGGCACAGTGTCAAAGGCCTTGCTGAAGTCCAGATAGGCCATGTCCACTGCCCTCCCCTGATCCACCTCCTTAGTCACCCAGTCAAAAAATTCAACGAGGTTGGTGTGACATGACCGCCACCTGGTGAAACCATGCTGCCTTGGGTCCTGTAGTCCATTGACAACCAGATGTTCCACCAGTCTCTCCTTCAGTAGTGCTTCCATGATCTTCCCCACTACCGAGGTGAGGCCTTGAAAAAAGAACTTCACCTTCTATAGTCAGACATCCCCAAATATTGGACTTTCTCAATGATGTGGCAAGTAAAGGTTTATGCCTCGCTTCACTTAGGGTCCAAACTTTTGCCATATCAGCCTGGGATTGGTCTTATCAGGGCCCATCTGGATTCTGTCTGGCTCCTCCAAGCCATTCACATTTCATCACCCCAGGTCAGGCTAGTATGTGCCCCATGGCAACTGATCATTTTCCTAGATGCCTTCCAAGGGCTACTCCTTCAGCTGGATATTTGCATTGGAATGCATTTAAAACTGTGTTTCTAGTGACATCTAATTCCCCAAAAGAATAGGCGAGCTACAAGCACTATCCTGCAGAGAGCTGTTCTTGATATTCCATAATGACAGGGTAACTCTGTGACCAGTATCCTCATTTTTACCTAAGGATGACACCCCATTTGATTTGCAGCAAGAGATCCACTTACTAGTACTGACATCGGAGCAGGGGAAACTCAATCTCCATTCCACATCCTCTAGATTTTGACCAACAGCTGAGGCATTATCTAGCAATTACTGACACAACCCACAAGTCAGACAGAGTATTTGTTCTAATGACCGTGAAGAAAGCTGGCCAGGTGGCCTACAAAGATACAGGTGCTTGATGGCAGAGGTGTACAATAGAAGCAGTCTGCTGAGGGGACGGTCTGGACCCATCAGCCAGCGTCAAGGCCCACTCCACTCAAGCGGTGGCCACTTCCTGGGCTGAGGTCAGGTATCTTCCACAGACATCTGCTCCTGGGCACTCTGTGGTGTTCAATCATTTTTTAGTTCCACCCCAAAGTAAGGGACTAGATCATTATTTGCCCCAAGGGGCTTGCCACATGATCCCTTTCCACTTCCTACTAGCCTGCCCCACACCTGCGCTCCAATAGAAACATAGAATTTGACGGCAGATAGGGACCGCTTGGCCCACCCAGTCTGCCCATTTCCCTGCCTACTGGATAAGCTGCAGATCCTAGTTAACCAGCAGCCTACTTCTTTCTACCCCCACCCCCTAGAATTGCCTTATGACTGTCCCATGCATGCTTGAATTCCACCAGTTTTTGACTCCACGACCTCCTCCAGAAGGCCATTCCATGCATCCACAACCCTCTCTGTGAAAAAATGCTTCCTAAATTACCTCTGAGCCACCCCCATCTTCAAATTGTGCCCCCTTGTTCTTGCACACCTCTTTTATTGAAAGATGCTACCCTCTTGGACTTTGTTGATTCCCTTGAGGTACTTGAAAGTTTCTATCATGTCCCCCCTCTCCCTCCTTTCCTCGAGGCTATACATATTAAGCTCCTTAGTCTCTCTTCATATGTCTTCTGGTGCAGACCCTGCACCATTTTAGTTGCCCTCCTCTGGACAGCTTCCATCCTGTCTATGTCTTTGCGAAGACTGGGTCTCCAGAACTGCACACAGTACTCCAGATGGGGTCTGACCAGCTGTCTGTACAGAGGGATAACTTCCTGTTTTCTACTGGTGATGCCTCTCCCTATGCATCCCAGTATCCCCCCAGCCCTCCTTGCTGCCCTCTCACATTGCTTGCCCACCTTTAGGTCATCTGTTATGACTACCCTCAGGTCCCTTTCCATTTTTGTTGTTGTTAGTATCTCACCCCCCCATTGTGTACTCTTCAACTGGGGTTTTGTTTCCCAGGTGCATTACCTTGCACTTCTTAGCATTGAATCTAAGCTGCCATATATTTGACCATTCCTCTAACCTTGTCAAGTCCCTTTTCATCCTTTCCACCCCACCTTGTGCATCAACTCTGTTGCAGATCTTTGTGTCATCTGCAAAGAGACATACTTTTCCTTCCAGTCTCTCTGCAATGTCGCTTATAAAGACATTGAAGAGGACCAGTCCTAATACTGATCCCTGTGGTACCCCACTAGTAAACCCCCTTTCTTCAGAGTGGAATCCATTTACTATTACTCTCTGTGTCCTATTCTCCAGCCAATTTTTTACCCAGGCTGTCATCTTGGGACCCACTCCCAGGCTAGCTAACTTGTATATTAATCTTTTGTGTGGGACTGTGTCAAATGCCTTGCTAAAGTCTAGGTAGGCCATGTCCACAGCCCCTCCCTGATCAACTACTTTGGTCACCCAGTCAAAGAAATCTATCAGATTTGTCTGGCATGACCTTCCTGCTGTGAATCCATGCTGCCTTGGGTCCTGTGCCCTCTGGCCTCTAGATACTCAACAATTCTTTCCTTCAGAAGTGATTCCATCATTTTCCTACCACTGAGGTTAAACTAACAGGTCTGTAGTTCCCTGCTTCTGCCTTGCTCCCACTTTTGTGAAGGGAATCACATCTGCCCTCCTCCAGTCCTCGGTACCACCCCATCCTCCCATGATTTGTTAAACAGGGTAGTCAGTGGTGTCACTAATTCCACCCTTAGTTCTTTTAGAATTCTGGGATGAATCCCATCAGGCCCCATTGCTTGTTCACTTCAGTTTTAAGAGTTCTTTCAGAACCCTTTCTTCTGTAAATGGGCTGGTATCAACTTCTGTATCCAGAGTGTTTCTACTGCTTGTTTTAGGTACCTCCCCCTCTTCCTTTGTAAATACAGAGCAAAAATATTTGTTTAGTATCTCTGCCTTTTCACAGTCACCCTCTGGCCACCCACCCCCCTTTATTAAGCCTCACTATCCCTCTCTTGGTCTTCCGTCGCTCCCTGATGTACCTATAAAAGGTTTTATCCCCCTTCTTAACTGAGTTGGCTATCTTTTCCTCAGTTTGGGCCTTTGCTGTTCTGACTGCCTTCCCAGCTTCCTTTGCTTTAACTGATACAGTTCTCTGTCCTGCTCCTTCTGTGATTCCTTGTACTTCCTGAAAGCTTTCTTTCTCTTGAACCTTCACTGCCACTTCCTTTGAGAACCATAGTGGTTTCTTACATCGTTTAGTTTTGTTTATTTGCTTCACACAAAGGCTCGTTACCTCTGTGATGGCAGTTTTTATTATTCCCATTGTTCTTCCACCCCTCCTTCCTGCCCATTTGCTAGTGCATTCCTTGGGCACTCACCCATTTTGGCAAAGTCAGCCCTCCTAAATGTTTTATAACGTCAGTACAGGAAGAGCATGGGGGCATGCTCCATTCATTTTTATGGAGCATCATTTCTGAAGCAGATTTACTGATCATAAATCAGGTTTTGTTAAAAATCAATGCCAGGGTTCAACTAGGATGCACCGTGAGACCCAGGACACACCACGAGATGAGCAACTTGCTGTTCAGTGTGTCTTTCCTGGTGAAACATTTCAATAAATAAAACTAACAACCACCTTATTAGTTTAACTCTGGCATCAATGTTTAGCAAAACCTGATTTAAAATCAGTAAATCTGCTTCAGAAATGATGCTTCACAGAAGTGGATGGAGCACGCCCCGTGCTCACCCTATACAAGTGTCATAAAACATGACAAAGCAGGTTAGTAGGAAGTGGAAAGGGATCGGGGTGTAGTCTTGCAGGGTCACAAGGGAACAGTGACCCCTTACTTTATTTTGAGAGGAGCGACGCTCCCACACTTCTTCTGATAGCAGCTGTATGAGGCTGTCCTGTTCTGGCTAGCAATTAAAACACAGTTCTTCTGTTGCTTTTCTTCCCAGCTGTCTGGTAAGTTTGCAGTCTATCATTCACCTCTGCACCATCTGACATGCAACCCAACTTAATAGCTGCCTTTGAAGTCTGAACCATCTATTGCTTAATCTGATATAAAAAGGCCACAGAAGATACGAGTTAACTTACTTGTCCTAAATTAACTGTATCCGCTCCCCCACCCTTGCTGTCTCAGTCAAGTATGTGATGTCTCACACCTTAGCAAGACTGTCAACTCTAGCCTCTGGATTGCATACCACGCTAGCCACAATCTCTCACCATCTGTACACAAAATCATTGCAAGAAGCCTACTCTACCCCAAACTCACTTATGGGATGCCAGTATTCTTTTCCACCTCCAGTACCCTGATGCGTAAGTGGGAAGTAGGTTATAACAATATCCATAGCTTTGCCCTCGTATGTGATCGCCGCACCCACCACTGCACACTCTACAACAAACTTTGCTGGCTCTTCTCCTCAGCCCTAACTGACTTATCCCTGGGGAGAATCATCCATAGAACTCTTCAAAATAAACTACCCCCATACTAGCCTCTTTCCTTGTGCCATGCAACAGCCTCTACTCCCTCAGATCCTCCGCAAATGACCAGCTGACTATCCTGAGGTCCAGGTCTAAGTACAGTACTTAGGCCTTCACTAGTGCTGTCCCTGAACTTTGGAATAACTTCCTCCTTCCTGTGCATCAGTGCCATGCCCCCCATCCCCTTCAGAACCCAACTCTGCACTTTCCTAATACAGTGTTCCCGAAGCACCTGCCCATTATAATTCGTTACCCATTACTTTAAGGGATGTGTGCCCATATACTCTCATTGGTCCTAGGTTTTGAAGGAGAACATTCTCACTATGACAAACATGCCTATGTAGGCATCATTTCATTGCATGTATATAGCTCTACTTCATTTGTTAGCCTGTAGTATCTGTAACCCATATAGTTGTAAACAGTCCAAAGGAAGGTGCACCGCGAACTTACACACAGCCAGTGCAGCACTATAAAAAAGATGTGGCTAACCTCTACATTCACTAACAAGCAGCAGAGAATTTTGCACAGAAAAGGATGCTGAAGCCAATATTAATTTCAAAGTAATTTTACTTGTAGCTCTGTAGTTACAACACAGAACAGTTCAGAGTACACCACTTCCTGGTAATAGCGTAGTCCCCTAGCGCCTCGACTCTCGCAAGTCTTCAGTGGGGGTGAGGCATGTGGGAACAGACTACACTCTTTATACAAAAGGCTAATTTATAATTCATTACATGATTTAAAGCTACACAAACCTATTTCATTCAATGCAAAAATTCCTTGTACACTATATCAAAAGGCAAAATATAGAAAAATAATCAAATATGATCAGTACAGAATTGATAAATCGCATACTTTTCCAGAGTCTATAAGCAAGCAAGGTTTTTCAAATAATTCCAATGAAATAAAGCAATTTAAGGCATTATAGAGCTTGTTAAAGCATTTCAAAGCAAAATAGCCAGCAAATGAATTATAGAGAAAGAAAAGAGTCTAGTGTCTTGGACCTAATTGGTGTCACCACAACTGCAATCTTAGCTCTAAAATTATTACGCTGGGTAGGAAGGTGCTCCCAGGTACCAAAGAGAGGAAGAAGCAGTCGGGGAAAAGAGAAAGAAAGGAAAACAATAATAATATACACACTTAGATACAACTATACAGGCAATGCCTGTTCAACAGAATCTCATTAGATCACCTTTTAAAACATAAAAAATAACTTAGGCGATAACAACATATCAGCTTTTCTAGTGTAAACCAAGATAGCGCATAATGTTAGGATGCAGAATGCATTCAAATGGTAAAATATTATTTCATTTTTGGCACACAAGTTTAGGATCCAAAACACATGCAAGTCGTTAGATGTAGTTTTATTTTTTAAAAAGGGTTTTATATCCCACTTAAGTTTAAATATCCACATACTTTCTTTTTGAAGTAGGGTATTGGGTCTGTCTCCACCTAATGGTGGGGGAGGTACCCATTCTATACCCATGAATTTCAATCCTTCAGAGTTGTGGTATGTGGAAACATAGATGCCAACTGGTGTATCCTGTCTGTCATTCACCATGGACCTTATGTGTTCCTGGATGCGCTGCTTCATCGGTCTTATTGTTTTAACCACATAAATTAGGTTGCAGCAGCACCAGAGCACGTAAACTACATCGGGTGTGTCACATGTCACTAATTCATTAATCCTAACATCATACTCTTGGAGTCTGGGATGGTGAAAAATATTACCAGCACAAGCACATTTACAAACATTGCAACGCTGGCATTTATAAAAACCATCTGGCTTTTTTGGTAGCCACGTCTGTCTGTTATCTGTGGTAGCCTTTTTCATTCTGCTATGTATCAAACGGTCTTGCAGGTTACTGGCCCTGCTAAATGTCACACGTGGTTTCTCAATGACAGCATTCGCAACTCTCAAATCACTGAGCAAGGTAGGCCAATTTTTTAAAATAATATTGTCTGTTTGGCTGCCCATATAGTTGTACTCAGTAATGAAAGTGCTGGGGGGCGATGTTACTTAAAGTCTGGTCTGTTTTCTTTTTAAATAGGATTAGCCTATCCATATTTGCCACCCTTTGTTTGGAATGAACTAATAGGTTAAGATTATAACAGGCATTGCCCGTATAGTTGTATCTAACTGTGTATATTATTAATATTTTCTTTTCTTTCTCTCTTCCCAGACTGCTTCTTTCTCTGTTTGGTACCTGGGAGCTCCTTTCTACCCGGCATAATAATTTTGGAGCCAAGATTGCAGTTGAGGTGACACCAACCTTCACTATAATTCATTTACTGGCATTTTTGCTTTGAAATGCTTTAAAATACTCTATAATGTCTTAAATTGCTTTATTTCATTGGAATTATTTAAAAAACTTGCTTGCTTATAGACTCAGGAAAAGTATGCGATTTATTAAATCTGTTTTGATCATATTTGATTATTTTTCTATATTTTGCCTTTTAATATAGTGTACAAGGAATTTTTGCATTGAATGAAATAGGCTTGTGTATCTTTAAATCATGTAATGAATTATGAATGAGCCTTCTGTATAAAGAGTATGGTCTGTTCCCACATGCCTCACTCCCACTGAAGACTCACGAGAGTTGAGGCACTAGGGGACTACACCGTTACCAGGAAGTGGTGTACTCTGAACTGTATTGTGTCGTAACTACAGAGCTACAAGTAAAATTACTTTGAAATTAATTTTGGCTTCAACATCCTTTTCTGTGCGCACTTCTCTGCCCCATATAGTTGTACCTGCTGTAAATATCAATTACCTGAATGCTTTCCCTAGCCTTAGGAAATCAATTTGTCTAAACTAATTTGTACTGTACCAACTGATGCACTTTATTCTTGTTTTTCCTCTGCCTTTCATTGTTTTGTTTTTTTCATTGTTATGACTGTAACTCTGCCTTGCCTTGTATTCTCCCGGGTCGTGCCTGAAAATAGGCAAATGTCTGTCTGGTGCACCTTACCCAGTCAACAAAAACTAAATAAAATAAATATTCAGAGGACAAAACTATGAACAAAAAATCCAAAGAGGTGAAACATCACACACAGTATGTAGGTTGTTTTTGATGTTTTATTGATGATTTAGTTCTTCATTTAATTTAATTTTTATTGATTATATTGGAAAGGCATGTGAGCAAAACTGCCCGTTTTCACAAGTGTGCAGTCTACATACTACATAGACAAGATATTTACAATGCATTCATGAAATTTACAAGGCATACAATATTTACAAGGCATACATATTTATAGGAGCACACATACAGTAAAATAAAATAGAGAAACACTGAGGATTACAAACAAAATAACAATGTAATATTTTCAGACCTGTATATAGACGGGATAAATACACTGAAAATAAAGAGGAAGTAAAGGTAACACCAGTGATCATAAAAATAGAAAGAGGTACATCTGAAAGGAGGTTAGTTTTGTGTGCAGGAGCAGACAAAATTCTGAAGTAGGTAATGTTTGATGCTATATTTGAAGGATCCAAGGAATGGACATTCAACAAGAGATTGGGGGAGGCTGTCAAAGAGTCAAGTGCCCCTAGAGCAGAGAGAGTGGAGTCAAAGGGTAGTGTGGAAGAAACGGACTAGGAAGGAGTGATTAGAAGAGGATCTGGTGGTGCGAACCCTGGAAGGCCTCTGGAAACAGGAAGTGATGCTTTTAGAGAGACGTCCCTGGTGGACTTTAAAGATCATGTGCAACATTTTTTTTTTACATATTTTTAATAAAACCTTGAAAAGCTGAAATTCAAGTCCTTGTGTCATGATTAGTGTTTTCTGAAATTTTCATGCTGTTTGGTTTTGTGGTTTTCTTTAAATCAGCATTTTTAACTTGCTCTACAGTGGCTGAAAACAGTGGAGTTATTTATGTCATCGTAGTCAAGCTTGGAGTGCGATGACATCATTTTGGAGTAGCTTGCTGTTTCAGAGTCCCAACCAGAGCAGCACTCTGTAGAGTTTATGGTTTGCTGAGCTCTCCAGGTTTCTGACAAACCCAGTCTCTGGTTTGTGTTTAGATAGATCAAGCTTAAAATCTATCATTCTCTTCCTTTAAAAAGCTGATCATTTCAGTTTTAATGCTGAATTGAAGTAGTGGAAATCTTTCTCTGTGAGAAATCAGCTTGTCTGTATCACAGCTTTCAGTTCTTTCTAATCAAAACTCTCATTTTTTTCTAACTATATAACACAGGGCTGTTTAATGAATATAAAATAAATCTAAATGTTGTTCATTCACACAGTTTGCCTTTGATGTAGCCTTCATAAATACATTCATGTAAGAACATTTTTTTCATGTCAGACTGGCAAACAGGTGCCTGTCACACTCTGCTACAGTATTTCATGAACATGTACTGTTTGAACTCACAAATTTCAGTTCTTTGGTGGTTTCTGTGTGAAAATACATCATGTGTGTGTACAACTAAAAACACTATATGGCATCCCAATGCACAGTGTCTCTGCCCCACAGTTGAGGCAGCTACAGTCTGCTGCCACCAGTCCCCTACCCCACAAGCCCCCTGCCTTTTGCTCCACATTTGAGGCTGCTGCCCACTGTCTTCTCCCACAGAGTCAGGGATCGTGCACCCTGCTGCCTCCATCCTTTGCCTAAAGAATCAGGGCTGCTGCACCCTGGCACCCCCTGCCCATACAGTTGGGGTTGCTGCACCCTGCTGCCCTATCTCCCCCACCCTCACAATCAGGGATGCTGCACTTGTTGCCCCCCTGTTCCTGTCTCCACAATCAGGGCTGCTGTGCTGTGCTAAGCCCTAGAGTGCCAGGTTCCCTGCCTCCTCAGCTGGGGCTGCTGCATTATGCTGCCCTAGCCACCAGAGGTGGGGCTTTTGTTGCACCCTGCTACACACTTCCATTGCCACAAATGAGTAGGGCTGCAGCACTACATGTACTCCATCTCACAGTCAGGGCTGCTGTACCCTGATGCCCCCTGTGTCCTCCCCCACAGTCGAGGCTTCTGCACCATGCTGTCTTCTATCCCCCATCACCACAGACAGGGCTGCTACACCCTGCTCCTTTCTACACAGTAGGGGTTGCTGTGGCCGGCTGTGCTCAAGAGCTCCATGCCTCTGCAGTTACAGCTGATGCACCATGCTGCCACTTGCCACAAGAGTCAGGGCATTTGCTGCACCCTGTCCCCTGCCTCCACAGTTGAGGCAATTGCACCCTGCTGTTCCCCTGACACCAGAGTCAGATCCTTTGCTACACCCTGCTGAGACAGCAACAGGGGGCAACAGGTGCAGTGTCCCTGACTGTGAGGGTGGGAGAGAGAGGGCAGCAGGGTGTAGCAACCCCAACTGTTCGGGAAGGGTGCAGCACAAGGATAAGGGCATTTGCTGCACCCTGGGCCCGATTCCAAGATGGGCTACATTGGCATAAGGTGGGATACGCCAATCTCCATTGCATATCCTGTGACTTACGCAATGCGATACACCCATTGCTATTCCAAGAGGGCATCTACGCCATTGCGTCTGTGACAATCACAAGATACAACCACACATACACCGCAGCCTGCAATGCCTGGTGCAACTGCGGGTTGTGACAGCAACTAAGCCCAATTCCAGAAGGCCCGCTGTCACAACCCACAATTGTGATTCCAGGGTATGCAGTGGTGTAGCTGACTTTCAACAGCTCAGAACTGTCATAACTGGCATCTGACAGCTGGCACTGTCAGATACAGCCTGACAGTGCCACGGCAACGGCACCATGCTGTCCCCCACTAGCACCCCCCCAAACCCACGATCATGAGGGACCCCCAGGGTTCCCTGTCAGTAGTGCCCCCCTGGACGCCTGTGCCATCTGTTCTTGCCCCCGATGTGTTCTGTGGTGGTCCGGGGTGGTGGGGCTCTGGGGGGCCACCTGTTGCTCACTGTGAGATGTGACTTGCGGCACTGATACACCATGCGTGGGCTACCACCACATGCATGGCGTATCTTGCAAGTCACAATTGCCAGGACCCTGCCACTTCTGGAATGTGGCATAGGGTCCCTGGCATAGAGGTGACTGGTGCAACTCACAACTGTGTGCAAGCTATGCCATCCTTCTTGGAATCGGGCCCCTGTACCCTGCCTGTGGAGATAAGGGGCTGTGGTGCAGCAGGGCACAGTGGTCGCAGGGGACAGAGGACAGCATGGTGCAGAAGCCTTGACTGTGGGGCAGGACATAGGTGGGCATCAGGGTACAGCAGCCCTGACAATAGCACAGGGTGCACACTGTGCAACGGCCCAGTCCTTTTGGAGCAATGGAAGTGCGTAGCAGGGTTCAACAGCCCCAACTGTGGAGGCAGGGGGCATGAGACTCTAGGGTGTAGCACAGCACAGCAACCCTGACTGTGGAGATAGTAATGGGGGGGCAACAGGGTGCTGTGGCCCTGACTGTGGGGGCGGGGACAGAGGGCAGCAGGGTGCAGCAGCCTTGAATGTTGCAGCAGGAGACAGCGGTGGCATCAGGATACAGCAGCCATGTCTGTTTGGGACAAGGGATGTGGGCAGCAGGGTGTAGCAAAGGATCTGACTCTTGTGGCAGGAGGGCAGCACGGTGCAACTGCCTCAACTGTGGAGGCAGGGGACAGGGTGCAACAAATGCCCTGACTCTTGTGGCAAGTGGCAGCATGGTGCAGCAGCCCTAACTGCAGAGGCATGGGGCTCTAAGGCACAGCAGGACATAGCAACCCCAACTGTGTAGAAAGGAGCAGGGTGCAGCAGTCCTGGCTGTGGTGACAGGGGATAGAGGACAGCATGATGCAGAAATTTCAACTGTGGTGCAGATCACAGGAGGCATCAGGGTACAGCAGCCCTGACTGTGAGATGGGGTACAGGTGGTGCATCAGTCCTGCCCATTTGGGGCAATGGAAGTGGGTGCAGCAAAAGGCCCTCCTCTGGTGGCTAGTGCAGCATGGTGCAGCAGCCCCAGCTGTGGAGGCAGGGAACCTGGCACTCTAATGCTTAGCACAGCACAGCAGCCCTGACTATGGAGACAGGAACACGGGGAAACAGGTGTAGTGTCCCTAACCATGAGGGTGGAGGAGAGAGGGCAGCAAGGTGCAACAACCCCAGCTGTTTGGGCATGGAGTGGCAGGGTGCAGCAGCCCTGATTCTTTAGGCAGGGGATGAAGGCAACAGGATGCACAATCCCTGACTGTGTGGGAGAAGGACAGAAGGCAGGGGGGGCTCGTAGGGCAGGGGACCGGTGGTAGTAGACTGCAGCTGCCTCAACTGTGGGGCAGAGACATGGTGCAGAGGGACGCCATATAGTGTTTCTAGTTATACACATACATGATGTATTTTCACACAGAAACCACCAAAGAATTGAACTTTGTGAGTTCAGACAGTACATGTGCTTGAAATACTGTAACAGAGTATGACAGGCACCTGTTTGTCAATCTAACATGGAAACAAATGTTCTTATATGAATGTATTTATGAAGGCCACATCAAAGACAATCTGCTTCTGCGAATCAATAACATTTAGATTTATTTTATATTCATTAAACAGCCCTGTGTTATACAGTTAGAAATAAAATCAGACTTGTTTAGAAAGAACTGAGAACTGTGATACAGACAAGCTGATTTCTCACAGAGAAAGATTTCCACGACAATTCAGCACTGAAACTGAAATTATCAGCTTTTTATAAGAAGATAATGATAGATAGATTTTAAGCTGCTCTATCTAAACACAAACCAGAGACTGGGTTTGTAAGAAACTTGGAGAGCTCAGTAAACCATTTTTTTATCACAACATTATTTGTACCACCTCCGCGGACCTGGCAAGGGCTGCGATTCCCCCCCCTTAGAGGGGTACGTCCTTTGGCCCATTGGGGCCATCATGGAACCTGCTGGGTCCCAGTATTTTTCCTCTGCTTTCTCCCCCACACCCTCACCCATGCAATGGGTGCAGCAGCTGTCTCCACCTACGTGGAGGCAGCCAGGCAACCTGGGTGCGGGCCGAATCTGTCTTGTTGTGTTGACACATGCAGCACAAACCCCTCCCCCCAACCCGAGGAAGGAGAGCAGTCCTCTGGACACTCAATCCTTACTTCCGACCGACCCCAGAATGACCCGAGTCCATTCCCAAACCTGGGTTGCCAGCGTGGCATGAGGTGTGGCATCCAGCGCCTCAACCCTCAATGCAATCGGTCCTGCAAGCTCAGCAAACCATTAACTCTACAAACTGCTGCTCTTATTGGGAATCTGAAACAGCAAGCTACTCCAAGATTATGTCATCGCATTCTAAGCTTGACTGAGAGGATAGAAATAACTCCACTGTTTTCAACCACTGTAGAGCACATTAACAAATGCTGATTTAAAGAAAACCACAAAACCAAACAGCATGACATTTTCAGGAAACACTAATCATGACACAGGGACTTGAATTTCAGCTTTTCAAGTTTTTATTAAAAATATGTAAAAACTGTTGCACATGATCTTTAAAGAAAAAGGTGAGATTTTAAGGTTCATTCTATCTTCATGAGAGAGCCAATTAGCAGCCTTGTAGAGGAGGCAGTGGTGGGTGCTTCTTGGGAGCAAGGGTGTAGCTCCTGATACTCCAAGTACACCATGGCGTACCAAGTTTAGTAGCTGGGGGTAGCAAACAAGCTGGCCAGCACTGCTCTGCCCTCTCTAGTCCATTGCATTTAAATATATTTGTTTGGCTTTGCATGCTTTTTCTTTTCTCTTTCAACTTTGTTTTTGGGGGCAGTGGATGGCACACTGGACCATGGACTTTGAAGCTGAAGGTCTCAATTAGGTCCGAATTGTCCACCTGCATAGTGATTGGCTGCGGCATCTGGTAGGGGATGTGGCAAGTCTGGGGTTGGGGAGTTTTAATGCCCCAGCAAAATTAGAGGTCATACTATTAGTTCAGGTGTACTGGGAGCAGGAGAAGCAGCAGAAGAACTGAGGAGCAGCAGAAAGAAGAACAGACTCAGAGCCAGCTAAAGGAATGAAGACTTCATGTGGAGTGGCAAGTGGAGTTAATCTGCCTACCTGCGGGGGAGAGAGAAGAAATTTCTGCCATAGTCTTGGACTCGTGGTGCAGTCAATGGTGTTTACCCCTGGCAGCGAGCACCACACTAGCAGCGCAGACAGACAGCAGGTCTAGTGTGGGAATCATCCGACTGGAGCAAAGAACCTTGGACTCGAGTCTTGGGGGCAAGCATGAACAACAGTGGGGAAGGGGATAGCAGTGTGGCAGGTTGGTGTACAAATCTGAAATGTCTGGCTACACCCCTGCTTGGGAGCCCTGTGCCAAACTCTAAGATGCTATAGTATGTGGTTCAGAGCTTACTGAGAGACTTGGGGGGGGGGGTGGAAGAATAAATAAGGGAACCGTAGTCAAGGAGAGGAAGCAGGATACTATTAGCAACCTGAGTCCGATTCTGTAGAGCATTCAGAGCCTCTGGTGGATTGTCTTCATGAATTGGGAGATGTGAAATATGAAGGAGAGGTGGCAGTCTAGGTAGATGCTTAAATACCTAAATTCAGTTACTCTCTCAGTGCAATTTCCATTGTTGTCTATGAGTGTGAAATCAAAGTGTAAGTTTTTTCTGAGGCTGGAGAAAACATGGATTTGTTTTTTTGTCATTTAGGACTAGACCATGAGTGGGGAACCATGTGTGGAGCTTGGTGAAATCCTTCTGTAAGTTGTTGAGAAGAGTAGTGGGGCATCTGGCTTTGCAGAGCAGAGCTGTGTCATCAGCATATAGTATTAATTAGGTGTGTGTGCAGCTAGATGGGAGGGGATTTATTGCTAGGGAGGACAGCAGGGGGCCCAAAATGGAGCCCTGAGGGATGCCATATTTAATGAGATGGACACCACAGTGTTGACCTTTAATAATGGTAGTGTGTGTTCTGTCATTGAGGTTGATTTGAAACCAGTCTAGAACTTCATTAGAAAAGTTGAATTGGGATAGAGTTGTTAGGCATATGTGGTGGTTGACCACATCAAAGGGCTTGGTAAGGTTCACAAAAACAGAGCTGCAGTAAAGACCTTCGTCATTGACCTTAATGATGTAGTGGGTAAGCTTAACTATGGCAGTTTCTGTGTTGTGACATGCCCTGAAGGTCTGCTGAGAGTCAGAGAGAAGATTATATGTTTCTAGGTATTCAATGGTTTGGTCAAGAACAATTTTTTCAAGGATTTTGGTGGGGGGGTGCGAGCAGAGATATAGGTTATTGTTGCTACTATGGCTCTTAGAGCCTGATTTATGGAGGGGAGTGATGGTGGCAAATTTCCATTTATGGGGAAAGGTCCCAGTGCAGAGGATGTGTTGAGAATGTTTGTGAAGGGTATAGCAATGTGATTGCATGGGAGTTTCAGAATGTGGTAGTTGATGCCATCTGCACCAAGGGAAGGCCTTGGGTCATTCTTATTTATGTAGTTGATTACCTGATTCTTGGAGAATACATTAAATATTACTCCGCATGTATATATAGAATAACATTTAAAGTAATGCCCAGAGACTGCCTCTCAGAGAAAGTCCAGATTTACAGAAAACTAACCAAGGAAATAATACACAGGAAACAGGAACTCTCGAGCCCACACCCACAATTGAAATACACATCCAGGTTAGTTCATTGTAATGAGCGTGTCATGAATGTTATTTACAATGGGTGCTATTTCTAGAATCAATTCCCACAACCTCCACTTGCATACTGTGTGACTCTCAGAAGACACTTAACCTCACCTGTGCTCCTGGGTAACCCCTGAAAACAGGCACTTGTGCCTAGTGGGCCTTACCCAGTTACCAAAGAACAAAAAATAAATAAAACAAGGTCTAATGGCAAGCCCCTACTTAAAGAATTGAGAGTATCTATCAATATGGGGCATACAGGAAGAGGAATTCAAGAATGCATGGAACAGACATGGGGATGGTAGGAAGTAGGCTGTTGGTTAACTAGGATCTGCAGCTTATCCAATAGGTAGGGAAATGGGCAGACTGGGTGGGCCAAGTGGTCCTTATCTGCCGTCAAAGTCTGTGTTTTTATGTAGCATTCATCTTTTATGCAACCAAACTCTGGAATGCAATCCTGTAACACTGAAAAATATGGAACGCCATACACTGTTTAAAGCAGAACTAAAAACAGCATCTGATAAGTGTTCATGCATGTAACTGTACTTGATAAACCTGCACTTGAAATTGTTTTCACTGTTTGAAGTTGTTGTATCATGTATGCTAAAACTACAGTGTGTTTCTTGCATTTGTAAATGTGTCTTGGTCACAACTGAAAACAGGTTATGTTGTGTTTCTTGTATTTGTGAATGTGTCTTGGTCATAACTCCAAGTATTCTCCCTGAGGAGGACTGGTGTGGTACTTTAATTAGTACAGCAGTGGTCAGACACGGGCAGCAGCCCCAGCCCTGGGGGTTTCCATGAGTTTTGGGAGAGCAGAATCTTCTGTTCGAGTTGCAAGGTAACAAGTGTAATGCTGCTGCAGTGATAGCTGACTGTACTCAAGAGAAGCAGTAGACAGTCAGGTGTTTGAAGGGTGACTGGAGTTGGATTTTTGACTTTAGTTTTGACAATTTTTTTTTTAAAGAAAAAAGCTAGTTGCTTTGATAGTGATACTGGTTGTTTGTAACAAGTCAAAGAAGACTTTAAAAGCAACCAAATAGTGCCAAAATGACCCTCAAAAAATCACCAGAATGCATCTAAAACTGGATAGCTTCTGGGGGCCTAAGCTGCTCCCACACCCCCAGCCTGTGGGAAGTTGGTGGACATGGTTTGTGGACACCCCACATTTCTAAATTTAGCACTAAAAGGGATCATGTGGGGGAAGCCCTCTGGGACAAATTAAGATCCATTCCCTTACTTTGGAGGTGGGGTTGGGTCTGTTTCAAAAATTAAATAACAGCCACAGAGGAACTCCCATTGATATAAGGAAGCTTTCTCTCTGTTGTTTAACCATTAGAGGGGAAAAAACAAGAAAGGCTCTCTTTAACTTTCTAAAATTCTGCCGACACTGTGCCTCTAAGGCAAAGCCACTATGGGCAGTGCTCTGTAAGTAACGGGTTTACTGCACAAGCTGCATTTGAAAGAACTCCTCCCTGGTAATAACATTATTACAAAGTATGATAGGCCATGGCCTCTCAGTACACTCCTTCCCCGCTACGGCACATATGCTTATATTATAATCACCTTTACCAGGTAAGTAAATTCCATTCTAAGGGGTTAAAATAAGTGGTGCTGTAACTACTGTTGGACTCCCTTCGGTCTCTCTCAGCGGGACTGGGGACAGTGAAGATCATGCTCACGGGTGTGCCCGACTACACACTGACAATCCGCCGACCCACGAACTCAGAGGCAAAGTCCAACACTTCGACAACCCACTAACTAAGACCCAACCACGTTACAGCCCCTTGCGCCACAGAAGAATAGCAAAAGTTTTCCCCGAATCCTAGCAAGCTCCGCCTCTGCCCCGAGATCCCGCAGCAGATTGACTCCAACCGATCGAGGTGGGTGGGAGTGCACCAGCCCGTCGCTCCATTGGCTGGCAGGGACACGTCAGCAGCCAATAGCGTAGCGACGCTGGGAGGAAGGGAAGTGGAGCTCGAAGTTCGTTAGTAGTGGAAGTTTCCCTGCGGGTCGTTTCCATGTGTGAGTGGCGTGCAGACTGACCGTGATCGTTACCGCCGCCCCTTCCGCGCTGCCCAGGCGTTACCGGTACTGGGTTACACAACGGGTCGCTTGATCAGCACTCACGGTCCGGTTTCAGAATTCAGAGACTCTGCGACCTAGCTGGGCTCGGAGCTCTCACCGAGACGTCGTTCCCAGGGAGAGAGAGGGGCGGTAATCTGGTAACGGAGAAAGTGATTCGGGAACCGACCAGAGATAAAGATAAGTGATCCGGCACCCGATCTGGACGATCCAGTACGAAAACGAGAAACCGGTCACTCTATCAGGGAGCTTCAGTATCGGAGAGGGGTTCAGTGATCGGGTAGCAGAGAAAGCGAGATGCATTGCTCTGATACCAGAAAGGAACAGAAACCTGGTACCTGAGAATGATTCCGTGGACTACAGCCGCTAGACAGAGCTATACTGGCTTAGCACCAGAGAGAGGACCTGAAACTTTGCACCAGTGAAAGAACCAGCGGGCCAACAGGAGAGCGAGCTCGATCCGACAGCTGGGGACACTAGAGCTATCCATTGGTCTGGTATGTGAGCAAGATTCGTTTGTCAGGTTGGCACCAAAGATCAGTTCAGCACCACCACCACTAAAGGGTGAGATCTGTTGACCTGGTACTGGAGGAACACCCAGCACCATTTAGAGACTGCAGCAAGTGATCTGGGACAGAGAGCTACCTAGACACTGGATCTTTGATCAGGAAAGAGCTGAGAGGAGAGCTGATCCTGGGGTGCCTCTCTGACCATACACCACAGGGTACAGCCAAAGGATTTTTTTTTTGTGGCTGGTGTGTGTGCTTGCAGTGACAGTATGAAGCTGCGGCTTCACAAGAAGAAGGTGCTCTTGGCCCTGACCCTCCTAGTGGGCTCCTGCTTCCTGCTCTACAGTGTGCTGGGGAGGACAGGCAGACAGACCAAGCCTACCTCTAGAGATGAAGGAAGTAAGGAACAGAAGCAGTCATCAGCAGGGGGATCAGTCAAAGGAGGTTTCCCGCTGCTGTCTGGGAGTCTCACAGAGATGCGTAAAGCAGTGTACGAGAACAATTTCCAACAGACGGTGCTGAACAGTGAGCGTATCAAAGGTGAGCTGGACCTTGTGCTGGTAGTCCAGGTCCATAACCGGCCTGCCTACCTGCGTCTGCTGCTCGAGTCCCTGCGTCAGGCTGCCAATGTTGAGCGGGTCCTGTTGGTACTCAGTCTCGATCACCTGTCTGAAGAGCTGCAGAAGATCATTCAGAGCATCAATTTCTGCCGGGCTGTGCAGATCTGCTTCCCTTACAGCCTGCAGCTCTACCCAGATGAATTCCCAGGCCAGGATCCTGCTGACTGTCCCCGTGACATCTCCAAGGCGGATGCTGTCCTACGAGGTTGCAAGAATGCTGAGTACCCAGACTCCTTTGGCCATTACCGGGAGGCAGTCTTCACCCAAACCAAGCACCACTGGTGGTGGAAGCTACACTTTGTGTGGGAGCGACTTTATGCCCTGCAAGGCTACAGTGGCCACGTGATTTTTCTGGAGGAGGACAACTACCTGCTGTCAGATTTTGTGCTTTTCTTTAAGATGATGGAGAAACTGCAGAAGAGCCAGTGCCCCGAATGCGATATCTTATCTCTTGGTAGCCACGAGGGCCTCCCTACAGACCTGCAGGGCAAAGGCGGGGTGGTGGACACAGTCAGTTGGAGGTCCACCAAGCATAATTTGGGCATGGGGATGAACCGCCATATATATTACAAGCTGATGGGCTGCTCCCATGAGTTCTGCTCTTATGATGACTACAACTGGGACTGGACGCTGCAGCATTTGTCTGTTGAGTGCCTCACCAAGCCTCTCAAAGTGATGGTGCCGCAGGGTCCCAGGCTGTACCATACGGGGGACTGTGGGATGCACCAGTCTGGGGTCTGTGATCCTGATACTGCTTCCCGCAAAATGCAGGCAGTTGTGGAGTCAAGCAAGGGCCATCTCCTCCCTGAATCCATAACTGTAGGCAGCAACCAGGAAGCTGTGGGTAGCCCTCCCGCCATGAAAAATGGGGGCTGGGGTGACGTACGGGACCATGCACTGTGCAACAGTTATGCCAAACTGTGAAAGGGAACCAAAACCTGCTCAGCGGTGCACTGGGGGCGTAATAACACTTATGTTTTTAAACAGGACTTTCACTGTGATTTGGGGTAATATTTTTTCCTCCCCATGTTTTGGGGGGATTCCCATTCTCTAGGAAAATGTTCAGTGCTAGTTTTACTGATGCTGCTGTGTTCCCTGGGACTGCTTATACTGCATGTGGCTGGCCTTGGACAACTGGCTGGTATGTTGCCCGCGCAGGCTAACTCTGTAGTATGAGCATTTCATTCAGGGCACAAAGCCATCAGTATTACAACCTCACCTACTGAAAAAGAAGCAAAGGGTGAGAATAGTGGGTCCACAGTATCAAAGGTCTCGTAATATTTAGAGCTTTCATTATCTCTTGTAAAAAGGAGGCCAGTTTAACCCTTTGCTCCTAAATGTGTGTGTTGGGGTTGTCCATCCACAACCTGTGGGAGCATCAGATCCGCAGAGGGTCTCCAGATGTCGTTACTAAGGACGTTTTTTATTGTTGACCCAGACGTAGTTTTCACTGTACAAAGTCAGTGCAGAACTGCTAGTTTTAAAATTTGTCCGTGCTTCAAACTTGTAAAAATATCTATGTTAAAATAACAGGTTCAATTGGGGGGGGGGGCTATGGAGGTGGATCTGGGGGGTAGTGGGAGGAGGTGTCTCAGCTGGGGAGTGGCTTAAGCAGGCCGAAAAGGAGTGGAGTATGGAGGGACATGGGCTTCTTACTCTCTTACCATTGGGACCAAATTTAAAGTTTTTAGCAGTTACTCAATGCATTTTGCTGAAGAGAAATGATGCCTTTTTTTTTTTTTTTGTGTGTGTGTATAGCTCTCCAAACCACACATGTACACACGGAAGCCTCAAACCTAAAATCTGCTGGTTATTATTATAACAAAAAAACATGGGAATGATGTAGCTCAGTTGTTGTTGTGTTTTTTTTTTACTCTTGGTGAGTGATGCCAAACTAAACCACTCGAGCTTTGATCTTGTGGTTTTTGCGGTATCACACCCCTCAAGTATGTAAACAAAAGACTCATTAAATCATGGGAGGCTGTAGACCAAAAGAGTAAGGATGGGGACTTTATTGGTAAAGAACGGTGGGATACTTTACTAAAAAATTCAGATATATGGAGGGCATAAGTGACTGCACCTCACTACTGGAGCTGCCTTTGTGTTACATGTCACTCCCCATGCATCATACCTTTTAATCTTTTATGACTGGCATAAATGACACTCAAAATGAGGGACACTGACCCTCATAATGAGGGACTCGTCTGCAAACATGGAGATACAAGCTCAGAAAACTGAGGAGACCATTGTGTTTACTTGTAAAAAGTTTTTTTTGATTTGGCATCTTAGAATTACTGAATTTCTGCTTTAATGTCTGAATTCAAAGCACTTATTTTGTGTAGGCAACACCTTCTCCATGAGGGAGAGAGGGATTTTGAGGGATGTCCCTCGTAATCGGAGACAGTTGAGAGAGGTATGCCATGCATTATTTATACTGTTGCATGCAGTCCATGCATGTTTTAGTCACGTGCAGTATGTGCAGCCCTGGTTTTGAAATAGGTTCACTCTTAGTGCCCAGTATCCCACAGTATTATTTTTATCCTGCTTATCTGTTGCTGTGAGCAGAGCCACTTCTGTTCCATTTATTTTAAAGAGAGGTGTCTGGCCACTGGCTAAAAAGAAAAATCTCTGCTGGCATCGAGGAGAACCCAGTAACATAGCATCGCCCCTCCCCGGTTTGAATATCAGTCGTGTTGTTCATTATTAAATATACATAAACAGAAAGTAAGGACACAGAATGACTGAGTCCATGTGGCTGCTGAGGCCTTACCTCCGACATTACTGATTGTCAGCATTGTCCTCCCCCCTCGCTTCAGTGTCTGTACTCCCTTTGCTGATGATCCCTTTGAATGGATTCCACCTTCACTTGAAACCATTCGTGTTCAGTGCGTTAACCACAATGCTGGGCTGGCTGTTCCACTTGGCCACCACTCACTCTGTGAGAACAATGTTTCCTGATGTCTTTCTTATCCCCCCCCCAAAAAAAAATCATTATTGAAAAGGACGTCTATATGAAAATGGGATCCTTGCTCCTAACAGATTCACTTACAGTTGAGGTTTTTTCATGAACTGAAGTCCCACTGCCCAGAAGGTAACATAAAATTTGACAGCAGATAAGGACTGCTTGGCTTATCTGGTCTGCCCATTCCCCCCACCTATACTGTCACAGTAGATACTATTTGGTCTTTGGCTTCACCCCCCCCCCCACCTTGATTCCCACTAAGATTCCTTTGTGCCAATCCCATGCATGCTTGAAACCCACCAGTGTTTTCGCCCCACTGCTTCTGCTGGAAAGCTGTTCCAGGCATCCACCACTCTTTCAGTGAAGAAGTATTTCCTTGTATCTCTCTTTAATTTACCCCTTTCCAGCTTCATTGTATGTCCCCTTGTTGTCATGCATCTTTTTCGCTGAAGGGTACTCTCCTCCTGTACCTTATTTACTCCTGTGAGTTATTTAAGCAATAAGGCATGACGGGGTGTGTGTTATCATGTAATAACGTCAGTCCTGGGGTGGGTTGAAGCAGGAGGTGAAACCGAGTGCTTCCTCCACCCCAGGAGTGACATTATTACATGATAACACACACCCTGGAGTGCCTTATTGCTATTATACAGTGGCTCGTTATAAATAATAAAAAAAAAAAAAAATTAAATGATTTTAGATTTAGATTTTTAGTGAGGCAGTATATCTTTGTTTCTGAAGAATAAAAGAGATAAAAGTTGTGGTGGCTGCAACAAATCAATGCAGTGATGTTGTTGTGTAATAACATCACTGTCTCAGGCATGCACTGACCAATCAGAGTCAAGGATTATTTCTTGCCATTGTATAATTATAGATGTCTGTCATATGTCCATCCTCTCTTCCAGGGTGTACACATTGAGGGTTTTCAGTCTCTTCTCATTGGGCTTCTGACGTAGACCCTGCACCATTTAAGTTGCTCTCCTCTGAACTACCTCCACTTTGTGTCCTTCCCGAGATAATCTCCAGAACTGGACATAGTATTCCAGGTGGGGTCTCGCCAGGGATCTATACAGTGGCAACACTACACCTCCCTCCTTCTGGTGGTGCTACACCTCCCTATGCACCCACATCCCACTGGCCATACCCACTGCCTTTTTACACTGTTTTGCCACCTTGTCATCAGCTGTGATTACTCCCCGGTCTTGTTCCTGTTTGGTGACCATCGATATACTTTTTTTCCCATTTTTTATTCCGTCTCTGAGTTTTTGTGCCTTCTCCCTCTCCACAGTCCTTTCTTTTTGCAGTGACTCTATTAGCTCCCCCCTCCCAACCAATGTCAGGCTGACTGGCCTACAGTTGCCCACCTTCTCCCTGCTACTGCTTTTGTGATGCAGGACTACATCTGCCCTCCTCCAGTCCTCCAGATCCACTCCTGTTTCTAGTGAGTGGTTAAAAAGGACTGTCAGATGGGTAGCCAGTACCTCCCTGAGCTCCCTCAGTACCCGTGGGTGTACCCCATCTGGCCCCATAGCTTTTGCCACTTTCAGATTTCAGAGTCCCTTCAGGATTCTCTCCAATGTAAAGGGGCTTGTGTCTACCTCCCTCCTCTAGTGTCCCTATTGTTTTTATGTGGCCCATCCTCTTCCCCTTCCTCTGTGAAGACTGAACAATAGTATTTGTTCAGGGTGTCTGCTTTTTCCTGATCCTCCTCGCCACATTCCCCACCTGCCTTTCTTAACCTCACAGCCCTTCCCTTTGTTTTTCTCTTTCGATTTATATATCTGAAAAAAAGAATGTTGCTGTGGAAATGGCTGTGATGTCACTTATTATTTTTCTTTATTGATTCATTTAAAATAGTTGTCCAGGAAGGCACACTGAGCAGAACTTGCTCACTTCCAGATGTGTCCTGGGAGAAAGGAGTTGGGCTACAATATATAGAACTGCACAAATTACATGTATTTATTTTATATATTTATATATATATGTGTGTTTGTGTGTGTGTGTGTGTGTATGTATGTATGTAAGTTTTTATGGGGAGCTTTGTATAACAAGACATGTTTACACGCCCTTGGTTTGTGATGTCCTCAGAAACCACGCAAATGATGTGAAAGCGGTTTGGAAGGCATCACAAACCGGGGATGGTGGTAACATAAAATGAGCTGAAACCTGGTTAGAAACACATGTAATTAGTTCATTTACATGTAATACTGCATGGGCAACCATACACAAGGCAGTGTTTCCATGGAGAGATTCTGATGACATCACAAAGACGACAGGGTAGCTTGAGAGGTTCCTGGTGTCAGCAGAACCCCCAAATGAAAACACATCTCAGTTGTGCAAAGCTGCCTATGTGTTGTTATTCTGCTTAGCATATGATTTAAAAGATGGAAAAAAAAATCAGAATGCTGCCTGTTTTCTTCCTGAGAAATCTTTGGTTTAATTTTTAAGAAATAAAAAAAAACATCCTCACCCAACTTCTAAAAACCCGCCCGGAGGAGTTGTTTTATAAAATGATAAAGCTAGCAGAAGCTGTTGTGTTGGACAGGGGTCGTGTGTGTACGTACATACATGCGCGCAGCAAATGAAAATAAAATGGCAGGTAATATGAGTTTCTATTTTAATGGGGAAAAAAAAAAAAGCTGTTGTATCCCAAAAGGATACAGCAACCTTCTGTGACATGTGAACTGTGGTACAGCAGCTTTAGGTTAGGATAGAAATCTGTGCACAACAAGGGGTCACCATGTGCTATATATACAATTTGGTACAATTGTAATGTGTTTTTAATATACAGTTTTATGTAGTAATAGCAATTGGCGCTGTACCATTGAAAAGAATGGAAAGCATAAATGGGGAGTTATCTAAGCCGGGCCCCTTGACTTCAACTCCTGAATCAGTCTCAGCTGCAGATAAATTGTAAGGGACAATGGTCATGTTTTAATAGAACTACTATCAGTAATGAATGATGGAATTACCTCAAATTCCAATTTTTGGGGGACTGTGGAGTAACTGAGCTCTGCTTATGAAAGCTTTGTGATTTTTATTTTGGAGTGTTGTCCCAAACTGTCTCTAAAGTGGTTTTTGTTCATGTCACTTTGGAGGTATTTAGGGTGGGGTGTCAACAGGGGCATTGGCCTGGTGGGGTAGAGGCATGGAGGAAGAGCTGACATGGCCAAATTAAAAAGCGAGAGAGAGATTGTTTGTTTAGGTTGTTTGGACAAAGCTGATTGTACCACCTAGCCCGGGGAAGTGAAGGAACTTGATTGGCTGAGCTGGTCTCAGTTGTTCAGGTTGAGTTTGTTTCTTTATTTGTTTTTTTGTTTCAAGGGAGGCTTGACCTAGATTAGCATGAGAACACTACCGGTGCTTGGCTGAATGCCTGCTGGATCAGATTCGTCTCTGAAACTGGCAAGACTTGTTTGCTGCTGCTCAGGTGCATCATGATGCAACTCCGTGTATTTCCTGCTTTCTTCAGCTGTCAGTGTTCAGGAAGTGCCTGCACTTCAGACTGACATTTATAAAAGGCAAAAATAGGCAGAAGAATATGACTGGATAATGAGCATTCTACTCATGTCGTTATCTCCTCCATAATTACACAGGTCGGGACTTCTGACCCAGTCACCCCATAGATATGAATGTGCCTCTTATTTTAAACACCATGTACTTTTCTGTGTTTTTTTTTTTTTGTTTTTTTGGCAGCCTTTTTAGATGTGCACTAATAGAACACTTCGGGGATGTGTATTTATAGCCGGTGATCACACTTTAAAGGAACGAGGTGCAGCAGCACACCCAAGGCGTGCAGTTATTTGCCTACAAATGCATGTCCTATTATAGCTTTTGCTACATAAAGATTTACTAAGACAGAAAACTGTAAGGGCGTGTATTGAGGCTCAGTTATCTCTTGTTATTTTCCACTGTTTTTAATCCTGCCCTACCCCCGTTGCCCTCCTGCAACTCCAGATTTTCCTCTTACGCGCCACGTGGCAGTCGCACCATATGAGACACACACACACAGTGGTGCCCATTGGAGTACAGAATTGCCTTTACAATGTTAGGAATGGGGGGAGGCAGTAAAGCCATAATTCTGAGGGTAGTGTGTGTGTGTGTGTGTGTGTGTGTGTGTGTGTGTGTGTGTGTGTGTGTCTATCTCTCCATACACTGAATTCAAACCCAAAGCTGACAAGGAGACTGCGAGTACTGCGTTCCAGTTCAGTCACCATTTTTGTTTTCATGGCAGTTTGCTGGCTTTCCCAGTGGTCCAGTTTTATCTCTTTTCCCCCACCCCAACGCATCTAGCCCACCAATCCGTAGTTAAACAACATCCCAACTTTAGTATCAGTGTTACTCTACTGGTAGCACTCACCTCAAACTGGGAACTTGGGCTCATACCCAGTGCAGATACAACAGTGCAGTACTAGGGGGTGCCGCTCTGTTGGGGATCGCTAACCCTGATCATATGGCTGCAGTAAAGGAGAGTTCCCCAGCCATGTGGGGTAAAGAGGATTTACCCTGACCATCAGGGTAGGACAGAGTAGTTTGTGGGCTGGTAACCAGTTGGCCACTTGCTTTTAAAATTGGGTAGCCAAATCAAATTTTTAGTGGCCATCATTGTTAAGATTTCTGTTCAGAATTACTCCACTGTGGGGGAAAAATCAACATGTGCACAGTTGGCCACTGACTTTCAAAATAGAGCCAAACCAATTTTTTTTTATAGTGGTCATTGGCCACCTGGCAACCTGATTTGTCCCACCCTGCTGCCGATATGTCTGGGATAAAGTGCACCTTCCTGATGGCAAAGCAGCAGCGCTGTGCAGAATTCCCAAAAAATACTGCCACTCCAAAAATCGTTCTTTTCATCTGTTTTTACTTTTTCATTAATTTATCCAGTCCACCCCAAACATACCCAGTGTTTAGCAAGATAGACTTCATCAGGAGATGGTGGTCCTGTTTTTAAAATTAAACACATATACATTCAGCGTACTGCAATATTCTAAATTTAAAGTTAATCAGAAGGTTTGCCCCAAAATTGAAATTGCCCTGCTTACTGATTCCAAATATCTATTGTTGTTTTCCTCTTTCTTTCAGATGTATGTCATTTTTATACAAATTAAAATAAAGTATACAGAAGAGTATAGCACACAAATATCTATCCACTCATTAAAAATAGATATCCCATTTAGAGAATGTCTACTTAACTGTTTTTTTTTTTTTGTTTGTTTTTTTTTTGCAACTGCATTTGGTACAACCATGTGACACTTACCATACATCATTCTGCTGTGGTCAGTTTCCTTACATATGACATATTATCATTGCAGTAAGTTGTAACATCCACATAGTATGCATCCTGCAGTGACAGCGTTCTAGTCAAGCAGTCTGTTTTTTACCCTTCCAGCGCACGTGCAGTTCAAGTGAAACTTTAAACTGTTACAAATGCCTGTCAGAGTTTCTGTTCCATTAGATGTGTTTAGCTAAAATGTGGTATGTCATGCCCAAACGTGCATTACATTCATCATTTATTTCTGAGAGCACACCTTCTACCAAACGACTGCCTTAGCACCTGAAAAAACATAGTTTGAATTCATACATTAGTGTTGTATGAGTTGTGGTAATGAATGTGACCCGGTTTTTACACTCACCACATTTTTTTTTTAAGAGACAGAAAATACTCTTCAGAGTTTCTTTCTTCAAACTCATAAGCCTAAATTAATTAAAAAATATAACTTTTTTTTTTTCCAAATCTTAATTTGTTTTTTGCTAGAGTTTCCAAACAAGTTTTCTGTTCTGTCATTTGATATGGAGTTCATCTCCTCACCTTCATACAGTTTTAAGCAGCTCAAAATCAGCATTATCTGGTAAATGCAGAAGATCTCTTTTAGTTCATCATACCCTTTTTGTCATAAGATTAATTTACAGAGTCAGGGAAGATGAAACTGCACCTCACGCTGCAAAGATGTGGCTCCTCCTGTGCTAATTTAGGCTTATGAGTTTAAAGAAATAAACACTGAAGTGTATTTTCTGCTCTTAAAGTGGTTAATGTAAAAACCAGGTTACATTACACACGATTTTACGAAGAAGCCAGCAGAGGAAGGCCATTTGGTCTATCAAGTGCGCTCGTATTCATTCATTACCACATATCCTGCAGCACTATTGTATGAATTCTGTCTTTTCAGGTGCTAAAACAGTCGTTCAGTAGGTGTGCTCTCAGAAGTAAATAATGAATATAATGCACAGTGAGAAATGACGCACCTGATCTTAGCTAAACACATCTAATGGAAAAGAAACTGAAAAGTTTTTGTAACAGTTTAAAGTGTCACTTGAACTGCATGTGCACTGAAAGGGTAAAAAAAGCCGATTGTTTGACTAGAACCCTGTCACTGTATAGGACAACGAATCTGTGGATGTTTACAACTCACTGTAGTGACAATGTGTTGAGGAAAACTGACCACAGCAGATGATTTATGAGAATTGTCACATGGTTGTACCGCATGCAGGTGCACAAAAGAAATGCAAAGAGAAAAAGGGAAATCTGTTTTTAATGAGTTGGTTGTTACTCACGTGCTATACTCTTATGTGTATTTTACAGCCTATAAAAATGACATATCTCTGTAGGGAGAAGGAAAAAAGTATACATATTTGAAATCAGTATTGATTTTGGGGCCACAAGTAAATTAAGGTTATTTAAACTTTGTGATTAACTTAGATTTAGAATCTTGCGATATATTTAATGCATATAGTTTTGATTTTAGAAACAGGGCCACCAATTCCCAATGAAGCTTGTTGGGCAGAATGTTGGGCATGTTTTGGGTGGACTGGATAAACTAATGAAGGAGTAAAACCGATGAAAAGAACTGTTTTGGTGTGGCTGTATTTTTTTGAATTCTGCATCGAGGTGTGCCAGTATATGTGGCCCCCACTTATGGTGGACTTGTTTGGAACAAGAGGCGTTCCCAGGGCATAGCAGAGAACAAAGCAGCAGCGCTGCTGTTTTCACTGCCATCAGTGTGCTTTGAATGTGGAGCTAGGGTAGATTCTGAGAATGCTGGTTTGGTGCACTAGGCAGTGGCTGCCTTAGTGCCTATTTTATTTTGCTCCAGGAAGGTTTACATGATTGACAGACATATCAACAGAGGAGGAGGCCATTTAACATAAGGAGTCCCATAGCAGAAGTCAGTGGTCCCTCACAGACGTCAAGAAGCAATGAGTATGCTACCAGAAGGCCCAACAGCAGAGCGTCACTCTGCCATGCTGGCTACCCCGGTTCAGGACAGAATTTGAGTCATTGTGTCGGGAGACATGCCAGCATACCTAGGTCTGGGAGAGTCAACGGCCAGCGTCAGCATCACAGCAACCCTTGCGGCTGGGCTGCAGGGATCGAAATTGGCACCGGCTCACCAGCCAAATGCTGATAGATTTTGTTTTGGGCTGGTAAGATTTTCCTTTAACAAGCCCTGCAAGCTTATGCTGGAGAAGGTACTATTTCAATAAGTATACCAACTGGGCCAGTGGAAAAGTCTGTGGGGCTAGTGGATATTCCCAGTCACTAGTCCTGCTGGCTAGTGGCTGCAAAATTTAATGTCGACCCCTGGGGCTGCGGAGCGTGCTTCTGCTGCAGGAACCTGGTCTGTGTGTGTGCAAAACTAATCAGACAGCTGTATTTAGGTATGGGGAGATGAGAGCGATCTAAAGGGCAGAAAAAAACATCTGTTTGACAGTCTGGGCTTCTGGGATTCCTCTGGGTACTACTGCCTATTGGCAGTGGATCCTAGTTCTCATAGTGTATTGCTTTTGGGGGCCCTTACCCTGGAGTCAAAGCCATTGGGGTTACCAGTGGGTTACGGGGGTCGGGGGGGGCGACAACTCAGGCTTCCCAGAGAATGTATATCCATGAAATGACAAGCATGGCAAGGGAGAAAAATCTCTGTGGAAAAAATAAAGATTCAGATTGGAATTCCATACTGCCCCTGCCTTTAGAGCTAGTGTATGGTTGGAGATTGTAATTGGGGAATACTTTGGCATGTGTTGTGTTCTCTGGAGTCTCCCCCAGTTTTTAATGATTGTTTCCTCCTTGAATTCCCTTGTCCCCCCTCACTCCATAATGGAAACTGCCTGGCTATTCCCTTTCTTTGATCAGGTAAATTGGCCAGTGACTGCCTTCACAGTCAGAGCTGCTTCAGGGTTTACCATCAAGGGGTGTATGAATGCTGGGCCAGCCTATGCCCTTCCTTCTCCTTGAGTTAAGCACCTTGCCTCCACAATGCGCCTGGTTCCCAGCCAGCCTTAGCATGGGGAAAAAATGTTGGTACATGGCACATATTGGGGGGGTGGTGTAGTGCAGGTTTTGTGACTTCATCACAAAGGGGTAGCAGTGCCTGGATTAGAAATTTCATTTTAAACTTGGTCTTTAGAATATCCAAGTGGTTATTTTGATATTCCATCCAACAATCTGGCACACTGTGTTTTTACTTGAGTTGCAAAAATCTATTATTTCTTTAAACCTTTGCAAAAGAATTGGAAAGATATGGCAGACATGATTTAATTTGAAATCTTGTTTTTGTTTAGGAAAAAATGTTTTTTATAGGATGAATGTGGAGGGCTTTGCCCCTGTGCAACCCCATTTTCAAATTGGAAGATGGAACAGTAGAATAGGTTGCTGAAAGAGGTGGGGCCTGTAAAGGGGTTCAAGGAAGGCTGGCACAGATTTAGGGGTCTGGTAGTCCCAACAGGTGAGTGTCCGGGGGGGTAAGTAGTGGGATGGCAGCAGTGAAAGGGGGATAGGAACATAGGGCAACTTTCCTGTCTGACTAAAGGCTAGTAGGGAATAGGTAAGGTTTTCCTTGTGCAGACTAGATGGACCTTGGTTCTTTTTCTTCTGCTGTTTTTTTTTTTTTTTTTGTTTTTAAATTGTAATGTAAATTTAAAGTATTACCCAAAAAAACTAATATTCCAAACCACCAAGCCTCTCAAAACATCGGTGGTCTCTGTAAGTGGCACACGTTGCACAGTACCCAAGAATACCAACATTTCAAATAGGTATTCCACTCACAAATTGGGGTGAGCCGGACTATCAAGTGAATGTACAATTGCGGTCCTGGGAGATATTCTTGGTGAAAGGGGGCCTCTAGCTGAGTGCTGCAGGGATCAGTGCTGGGAGCTGTACTGTTCCATATATGCACCTAAGGGATGAAATGTCAGATGACCACATTTGTAGATTATACCCAAAAACTCGTGTGACTGACACTGAAAGCAGTATGATGGGTTACAAGATGCAGCTTAAAATGGACATGTGCAAGGTGATGCTCCTGGCAGCAGACAACTGTATGTTAAAAAAAAAAAAAAAAGAGAGAAAGTTTGCCATGAATAGGAAGGAGAATGCAGGAAAGGGGTTTGGGGCTACTGTAGATAGAGGCACTAAACCAGTCAAAGTAGTGCTTTAGGGCTGTTGAGAAAGCCAACCAGATGCTAAATTACATCTAGCAGGGAATTAACGCTTGGATTCCGTCAGAATTAGAACATATTGGAACTATGGACTGATACCAGTCTAAAATTCCAAGGGCCTTATTAGTTTAGCAGTGGTCTTGATTTGTCCAGATTGGCACTCTATAGTATTACGAAAAGAAGTTTTAAAAACAGCCCTATACAAGGCTGTGGAGCGCCCTCCTCCCTATTCTTACATCTCAAAATGTGAGGGGGCGGAGCTCAGGACAGAGAAGTGTAAGGGATCGGGCTGTTGGCTCCCCAGAGCCAAAATACAATCCCTTCCCTCCTGAATTACTGGCAACAAAAAATTCAGCTTAATGCAACATTTAACTTGGGGGACAGATAAGGATCCTGCTGTGTTTCTGGGGAGCAGGTAGTGAAAGCAGAAAATGCGCTCTTTAAAGAGCTGGTGACGCCTCTGGGGAAACTTTGGAAAGCATAATAATTAGACATAATTCTTCATGTATTTCACTAATCTTCTATAACCTTCTCTTCCCCCTTATTTATTACTGGGGAAACTTGTATGAAAATAGGATCTTCATGTTTCAGAGTTTGTCCGTCTCAGCAGCTTATTCCCTGCTTTGTCATAATCCTCTATAGTTACGCCACAGTTTGTCACCATGGGAATAACTGTGATGTCACAAGCAGAGTATTATGATGTAAGGTGGGGAATAAGCAACAAGAGCTGGTGAACTCCCAAGGAATAAATATCCTGTTTTCAGGGAGAGACCTCAGTAATAAAATACTAGCGAAATAAATTCAGAACTAACGTGAAAGATAAGTTGAAATGTCGCTGTTTTGCAAAGTTGTTACGGAATTATTAGCTGCTCCTTAAGGGCTGTTCTATTGGGGGGGGATGGAGAATTGAGTAATATCATTGCTGAAGGGCTGTTTCATAAGGGAAGTCTGGTACTTACCATTGTTCAAGGACTGGTGTATGGTGGGGGGTAATTACCATTGTTCAAGGGCTGTTTCATAGGGGAATCCGTTGTTTTACCATTGTTCATGGATTGCTTTATGGGTGTGGAGGGATTAATTGCTATTGTTCAAGGGCTGTTTTATATGGAGACTTTTGTTAACCATTGTTCGTGGACTGCTTTATTGGATAGGAGCTAGTAATTCCATTGTGCATGGACTGCTTTATGATGAGGGTAATTATCATCGTTCAAAAGCTGTTTAATAGGAGTCTGGTGTTTACCAGTGTTCATGTACTGCTTTATGGGGTAATTACCATTGTTTATTGGCTTTTTCATAGCTGGAGTTGTGTATTTACTGTTTTTCATGGACTGCTTTATGGGGGTAACTACCATTATTCAAGTGTCTGACAGAATTGCCAAAACTGCTCCTGTGTCTTTGTCACTCACTCCCTTGCACCAGTAATTACAAAACATAATGCATGTGTAAGGTGTGTTTTAGGAGGATTTTTTCACACACCCTCGGTGTGTGATAATCTCATAGTAAGTAAGTAAACTTTTATTTGTTTGGTGTCCAATCCCAGCAGCTCTGGGCACCTTACAGTCAAAAGATTTGACAGAGTGATGCAAACATTCAAGTTACGTAACAATAAATCAATAAACAGATTCAACATAAATAAAGATTATATAAAAGTTAAAAAACATCCGCAGGAAAGGCTGTATTTAAAAAGGTGAGTCTTCAGGCCTCTCCTGAAAGCATCCACCATAGGGGCCTCCCTCAAAGATCTTGGCAGTGAGTTCCAGAGGACTGGGCTGGCCACCCCAAGTGAACGGTCACCAAGGTTTTCAGCCTGGTCTTCTGAAACGCCCAGAGGCCCTTGGTAGAGGAACGGAGGGAGCGGGCTGGGATGGCAGGAGTAAGGAAGTCTGACAGGTAGCCCGGACCCAATCCATATATGGCCTTGTACTGTAGGTGAGCAAGCCCACCTTGAAGAGAATCCTTCACCTGACCAGCAGCCAGTGCAGACCCCGCAGGACCGAGGTCACATGATTCGGGGATTATGGATTAACACATACCTGCATAGGCATTATTCTCTATATAAACCACGTTGTAGGAGATTTGATGCTTCTCATCGTCTGTGGATAGTTTTAGGTATTTACTGTTGTTCAGGAGCTGGTTTATTGGTGGAGCTGGGTATTTAACTATTGTTCATAGGCCCTTTAGAGGGAACCCAGTATTAAGTATTGTTTATGGGCTGTTTTATTTGTGGAGGGGTGTTTACCATTGTTCGGGGCTCATTTGTGGGGAGGGAGTATTTACTATTGTTAAAGGCTGTTTTATGCAGGGGCCAGGTTTTCCCCTTATTGAGGACTGATTTAAGGGGAACGAATTGAAAACTAGCATAGCCCACTAGCCAAATGCTGGTAGATTTTGTATCGGTTTAGTAATAATTTTTCTAACTAGCCCTGCAGGCTTGTACTAGAGAAGGTAACATTAAAATAAGTAAAAGAGCTGGGCCAGTGGTAAAGTCTATGGGGCTAACAGGGGTCAAAATTAAGTTTTGCAGCCACTAGCCAGCAGGGCTAGTGACTGGGAAAATCCACTGGTCCCACATACATTTCCACTGGCCCAGTTGGTGTACATACTGAAGTGTTGCCTTCTCCAGTACAAGCCCATAGGGCTAGTTAAATAAAAATGTTACCAGCCCGATTAAAAAAAAAAAAAATGTACCATCATTTGGCTAGCAGGCCGGTGCCAGTTTCGATCCCGGGCTAGTAGATTTTCCCAGTCACTGGCCCTGCTAGCTAGTGGCTGCAAAACTTAATTTTGACCCCTGGGAACATGGTATTGGCACTCCCTAATGAATTGTCAGCATGTATATAGGGTTAGAAATTAAGGGGGAACAGTCGGCACAGAAAGCCTCACACCCAAGTGTGGAACTTGCTTGATTTGCACTACGTATGCAAACATTTTCTTTTACTTAAACAGTATCAGACCAATTCTGTTGACTTGCAGCTGACATTTTCTGTAACTGCAACCCCCAGAATCCCCTGCTGCTGATTTTGGAGGAGGGCTGCAGGAGTGGGAGATTCAGTAGCCTACAGTGCATGTTGGAGCTTTTGCAAACTCCAGTCAGATGTTTGCCAGTCCCACTGTTCTCCAGGGCCTAAGTACGGTCCTCTGTGACTGTACTTACTCCAGGGAGGATGGAAGAACCAGCAGACAAAACATTAGAGCTTATAAAAACTCTCTGACATGCACTGCAGGCTATTGAATCTCCCACTGCTGCAACCCTCCTCTAATGTCAGCTGCAAGAAGTTCTGGGATTTGCAGTTACAGAAAATGTCAGCTTGCAAGTCAGCAGAAACAGATGAAATCTATTATACTGCAGCAAACAGTAAGTAAAAAAAAAAAAAAATGTTTGCACACAAACTGCAAATTGGTACCAGACTCACACTTGGGTGTGGGGATCTTTGTGTCAACTATTCCCCATTAATAGTATATTTTGGTGGTGGACCATCAGGCTACTGACCTTTGTGTTTTAAGAGCCCATGTCCACATTAAAGAGTTTATAGTCCGTGGTGCTGTGATTGATAAGTATATAATGCTGCCAACATTAAGGGACCACTTAGGCTTCTTGAGTTCTGCGTTTCAAGAGCTAGAGAGAAATTTTGCGAGTGTTGGTCTCCATGGTTACTGTTAATTTTGACCCCTGGTCTTTCTTGATCGTCCCCCCCGCCCAAATTCTCTTCTGTTTTATTTTGACTGCACTGGGGGTTCCAGAGCTGATGGACCCAAATGTTTTACCAGTCCACCTGTAAATACACCAGAAGCAGCCAGTGTAAATCAAGCATATTTTGCAAGTCCTACCAGATGTGCCCCACTTGTATGGGTAAGTTAACAGGTAGCCCATTTTTTCCGGTGTTGCACTAGTCCCTGTGAACTCAAGAGGGTACTCTGTGTGTCAAATTGCTTTCTGATGCTCGAGGCCTCTTCCGGAAATGTGATGTTACTTTTATAATGGATTATCAGATGTTTGGGTTTTTTTTTTTTTTTGGGTCATCTGCAGATTTTATGGGGTTGTAGCTGAAAATCCACTAGCAGGGGTCCATATGGTGTGGCAGCTTCACAGCTCAGGCAGTCAATCCAGATGGGTCATTACTTTGTTTTTGTTTCAAGACTGGCATTGTCTACCCTTTTATGTAAACCTGTTTTGTCTTCCTCTGTGTACTCATGGAGTCAGACATCTAGGGGCCTGCAGCTCCTGAAGTCATTGGTAGTAGCCAGTAAGACTCAGCTGAAGGGTGGGTAGGGTGCGCATTGTTGTTCGTTTTTGTGTCTGTTGGTACAAAACTAGGTTAAGTTGACCGATTCTTTGCCAGACTGACAATGGTTTGAACTAGAAGGGCTCTCCTCTCCTTTCTGCTATTCTAAATCATGACATGATTTGCAGCCAATCAGAGCTGTTTGTTTCTAAACATTCCAGACACTCTTTTCACCATAAGAGGGTCTCTCACACAAAGAGTACAAGCAATTCTGAAGTTCTAAGTTTAGTTGGCATAGTTCATCCTCCCCACCCCACCCCAGGGTTTTTTTTTTTTCTAATTTTCTTCAAGGTAAAACATTTTGATTGTAAATTGAAGTTCATTATTTTAAAAAAGGAAATCTTCCAACATGATTTATAAAATGGGCAAAGGATTTCAAGCAATCTGATTGGTTGCTAACCATGCATTAGATGTGTCTAATGCACAGCTAAAACTAGAACCCCCATTTAGAATACACAGGCCCATTTTATAAGCGCAATAAGCCACTCCGGGGATGTGCATTAGACAGTTCTAATGCATGGCTAGGGGACTGGACACACTCGACATGTGGCCTCGTGCCTCACTACGTCCCCCTAGCCGTGCATTAGAACTGTCTAATGTACACCCCATCGTGTCTTATTGCTTACTTAATGTACTGGCAGTATAGCCTAGAGGTTAGAGTAATGAGCTGTGAACGAGCTTGGTACATCCAGCAGACCAGACCTTGGTTTGATTCTCACAATCTCCACTTGCATACTGTGTGACTCTGAGCAAGTCACTTAACCGTCCAGTGCTCCCAGATCGCCCCTGAAAACAGGCACTTGTGCCTAGTGGGCCTTACCTGGTACCAAAGACTAAAATAAAAAAATAATTCAAAACTACACATGAAAGTTGTGAAAACTGCAACATTTTGCTGAAGCAGTAAAATAATTGATCTTTGTGTGAGGAACCTTTTTATATACTAAGGTTCTAAAAGGTGTGAGGTAGAGAAGGGTTTTTATAAATAACTAGTAAACCCTTTAGAAGAAACATCATTACTGTGGTGAGTAATTTTTGGTCTATCACTGAGTGTACTAGTGTTGTTTTCATATAGTTACTGTGTGTACTCCCCAAGCAGTACCTTTTGGAGGCAGGGTCTAGAACCTATTGAGGAAAAAGGTTTTAAAGTGCTGAATTACCAAGTCTGTCATCCTTTCTAGGCTGCATGTCCAGGTAATAATGGGAAGTAAGTGTGTGTACTGAGGACCAGGGAGCTGCTTTACTGACCCCTGAAAGGATTATATACCTTAAAGGTGCCACAATGGCAGAGGTAACTATACTGCAGTGCCTTTATGACCTTTGGTGAATGCTTTCAAGTCTTCCCACAGCAAAACTGTAAGCATCAAACTATCCAAAGAGAAACAGTGTTTTTAGCTGCTGGCTTGCCTTTAACTTCATCAGTATAAATGACGAACAGCTGAGTGGTGTCAGTTCTGGACCCCCTTGGTTCTATTCAAGTAGAAACTCAAAGTCCTCTTTATGTCTAGGCTGTGCAGTTTCTACTCACCTGTATTTGAGTGAGGTTTGGGGAAATGAGTAGACAGACTGGCTCTTGTGAAATTCAGAAACCACTTTTGGTTAAAAAAAAAATGTGACCCAAGTACCACTTTATCCCTGTTGAAGACCAGAAAAAATGGATCTGTACAGAGGGCCTGTAGATCACTGACCCTTCTGGCAACAGTAATAGCTACTAGAAATGCTATCTTCCATGTCAAGTATTTGAGCTCAGCAGAAGGATTGGGCTTGAATGGTGGTTCCCTTAGCTGTGCCAGAACCACGCTCAAATGCTGTAAGGAACTGGCTTCTCACAAGATGATATAGGTGTTCTGAGACTGCAGATGTACATGGAAACTCAAAACCACTGACAAGTCTGCAGGTATTGCTGGGATTTGCTGCGATGCACACCACTGTATGTTCTGGTTGCAGGCTTCCTGGCAACCTTTAAAACTTCAAGCATCTGGTCAGACAGGTTTAGGTTATAGTATTCTAACTCTTCAAGAACCATGGTCTCAAGTGAAGCATTTTGAGATCTGGATGAGTCGCTCTGTCCTGGGACAGGGTAAAAGGACCCTACCTCAGACGCAGAGCTATAGGAGTTCACTGTGACATAGTCAACAGCAGGGAGTACCAGGCCTGCCTGGCCCAGTCTGGTACTATTAGGACCATTGTTGCTGACTCTCTTCTCAGTTTCAACAGGACCCTTTGGCTCAGTGGAAGAGGAGGAAATGCAAGGGGAAAATTGCCCCTCCAGGGACAGGATCGAACATCCTATGGGACTGGCAACAACATGGGAAACTTTTTGTTCTCCTAAGAGGCAAATGGATCCACCTCTGGAACTCCCCATCTATGAAACACTGAGTCAAGCACTTGCTGGTTCAGAAATCATTTTGGGTCACTATAGCCATCCTGCTCAGTGACTCTGCTAGTACATTGTTCTTGCCTGCTAAGTGTGCTGCAGAAAGACTTGTAATCAGAGGGTATTATTTATAAGAACTGATTCTGCAATAGGGAGAAAAATACTTCATGGACAGGGATACTGGCCTGAGTTCCAGTGGGTTTATGTACTTCTGGCATTTTGGGAGTCCCAGACTCCATTTACTGTTTGGTACTCCAAATGCCCTCCCCATCCCAGAATATCCTCTGTGGAGTTGCTTAACCACCTTCAGCCAATCTAATGCCTGTACCTGGGACTGAGTGACTGATTCTGGGTGCTACAGAGGTGCAGTTATTTGGTGCCAGTACCTTCATAAGAGGTCAGTAACTGGACATCCCTTATTTGCAACTATGCCCAAGGTACCACCGCTGTGGTTGAGGCCATGTGACCCAGTAACTGTAGGAATTTCTTTTTGTGGCCTGCCTGGAATGAATTTGCATTCTAAATAAGGCCATCTGCCTCTTTTGTGGTGGATATGTCCTCCCTTGTACTGTGTTACATTGTGAACCTATGAAATCCAGCCTTTGTCTATGTTCTAGATGGGATTTTTCTAAATCTAGAAGGAAACCCAGTTTGTTCAGTGTGCTCTTTACAGTTTGGATTGAGTGGACTGATTCCTCCTCCGTTTTTCCCCACTTATTAGTCAGTTGTCTAAATAGGGGACTGCAGCTGTTCCCTGCCTATGCAGATGTGCAGCCACACTTGACGTGCCTGAGGTCTGACCACAAAGCATTGTTGTGAACTGGTAGTGTGCATGGGGTACCCTTAACCTTGGATATTTTCTGAGACTTAGCCTTATTTGTATTGTATATGAAGTAGGCAGCTTTCAGATAAAGGGGCCCTAGCCAGTCCTCCTTTTGCAAGGATGGAATAACTGATTGCAGTGTTGCCATTCTGAACTGGTCCTTTTTCAGGTGCCTGTTCAGGAACCTCAGCTCAGGTCCAGAATGGGTCACCACTCCCCATCTTTTCTGAGTGGGAGAAAGTACCTGGGAAGAAAACCTTTTCCAGCTGAGAAACATACTCTTTCCACTGCATTGATTGTTGTTGCCTTTCACCTCCACCTCCAGTAGGATTTTCTGCTCAACAGTTTGAGCTGGGAAGGCTGTGATTTGACTGCACCTGTGACATTTTAGAAATTGAAGGGTTCTACCTCCAGCATGCACTTGTCCGTGGTCATTTTCTCCCGCTGCTAGAGATGACAGGCACCCTCCTTCTGTAAGTGAGTCACTGGCAACACGGGCAAAAGTATCAGGGCATGCACTTTTCCGAGGCAGATATTTGACTTGCTTCTCTTCTACCTCGGCTTCTTCCTGTGTCGCTGTGAACTTGGTATTCAGAGTGCACATAGGGTCTGCTGTAACAAGTCATTACCATAACTCCCCTTCTGTAAGGTCTTTCAGGGGAGGAAGTCTTTTCCTTCTCTGTTAGGTTCTTGAAAGTTGATTTTTGTTCCACTTTTTTGATGTATGCCTCTTTCGTCTTCAAAAAGAGAAGGGCCCTGAAAGGGAAAATGTACAGATTCACTCTGTGTGTCCTGTGTCAGGGAAGATGACCTGAGGTACACAGATAGGCTGACTGACGCTGCACTTGCTGTGACCCTAGAAGCAGTGTCATTCGGAACTGATATTTTGCAGCTTCTCCTGCGAGGGCATCACTCACACATAGGCAGGATTGTCTTCGGCCGTGCCTGCTGAAAGTGTGCAGCATAGCTAGGGTAGGCGGCCTGCCCCAAAAGTAGGGTTGATGTAATGTAGGCCTTTCGAGCCATGTAGTCCAGTTTTCTTGGATCCTTATCAGAGAGCATAGCTGCCAGCGGAACCTTTATTTTCTCACATGCAGCTCCCTGGGCCACTCCCTCATGATCAGGGTGGGCATATAAAAACATAAAAGCAACTCTGATCCCTCACTTCTTACCCAGTATTTTTTTTAAACCAGTGGCTAGGTGTGGCTGGCACTCTAGCAATAGCCATTTTTTGGAACTTGTGTATGGAAACCGACATCCCCTTTGAGAGAGACTGTCTCAACATGCTCATAAACTCTGCTTCCTCTGTATCCACTTCTCTTTCTGTGAATGGTAGATTAAGCAAGCTAGCCATTTAGAAACACAGAAATTGTGGGCAGATAAGGATCGCTAGGCCCATGCAGTCCGCCTGTAGGCCCTATACTTGTATGCGTCCTCTCACCCTAGTAGTCAATGGCTTTTCATCACTCCCTTCCCACCCAAGGTTTCCTTGTGCTTGTCCCAGGCATGTTTAAACCCCTCCACTGTGCTTGCCCCTACCACCTCTTGTGGCAGACTATTCCAAGTGTTCACAACCCTTTCTGTGTAGAAAAACGTCCTCATGTTGCCGCTTAATCAACCCCCCTCCAATTTTATATCGTGCCGTCTTGTTCTGGTATCTTTTCTACATTGGAAAAGATCCCCCACCTGCACCTTGGCCTGCAGATGCAGAGTATAAGGTAAAATCCTAATTGACCTTGGGAGGGGAACCAAATTCCTGTTCTGCGGACACATCAGGAACAATTGGTTCCTCTTCCCGCCCAGAACCTGGTTCCAGGTCCTTGCTTTTGGGGGCGCAGTAGGTTCTCCCATAGCCTGGAACAACTGCAACATTATTTTTATGTCCTCCACAGAGGGCATTCTCATTTGTAGCCTAGGTTGCTCTGGTTAGTTTTGCAGAGGAACCATAAGCTACTGCACTGGTGCCCCCCCCCCGAAAAACAAAAGGGCAGAGGAACCGTGCAGTGTTTCTCCTTTTATTTCTTTTTGGCAGGTGTTCAGAACAACGGACAATCAGAAGACCTTTTGGTTTTCTTGCCATCGTTTGCATTAAAGTTACCTCTACCAGATGCCCCGTACTCGGAACTGGGATTTGAGAATGTCTTGGCTGTTTTATCAGTCTCGTTGGGCAGAAACAACTGCTTGCAGCATTTTTCAGCCCCTTCTTGAAGTCCAGAGCTGCTGCAAGGATAGTGAACTGTCTGATGCAGAACACCCCTTTATTATTTGTGACATTTTTATAGGGGAACTTGCTGTGACACTGCAGAGGTGACAGTTTTCAAATTCTTGATCCGGGTCTGAACCATCAAAACACAGTTTGTGGCTGTCTGCCCTTGATGGAAACAGTTCACAGGAAAATCATTTTTTTTTCTTTCTTTTTAAACCTTGCAGTATAGCCTAGAGGTTAAAGGAATGTGTGAACAAGCTTGAAACATCCAGCAGACCAGACCTGAGTTTGATTCACACAGCCTCCACTTGCATACTGTGTGACTGAGCAAGTCACTTAACTGCCCAGTGCTCCCAGGTCGCCCCTGAAAACAGGCACTCGTGCCTAGTGGGCCTTAGCCGGTTACCAAAGACTAAAAAAAACAAACTGTGGGGCCTTTTTTTTTTTGTTCGTTTTTTTTTGTTAAGCCTCTCACATTTTTGTACTGTGAAAAAATGTATGACCGTTTTAAAAGTACTGTATATCCAGTTTTAATAAAAAAATACTTTTATGTCCGTTTCAGCAGTGATTCCTCAATATGGGAACTGGTGTAAACCCCTATTTTCTTGGTTCCAGAAACCACTATGGAACAGAGAATACGATGCAAACTTACTAAACTAATGCAGAGTATTAAACACCTAAATAATATTAGAAAATAAATAAAATGTAATTTTTGTTGTTAGGAAAACGTAACCACAAGGACTGCTACAGGACTCTGAGTAGTCTGCACTCTTCAGCAGAGAAATCTGCTGTTGGAAAGCTTGGGGAGTGTGAGAACAGAGCAGAGTTTGAACTTAGAATGTTTAAGTTCAATCTCTGGGGCAGCAACTCGGCACTGAGACAACTGCAGAATTGAATGACATCTCTAGTGAACTTCCATTACTAGAAAAGCAAAAAATTATGAGGAAGCAGGTTGCTTCCTGTGTTTTGCATTCTGCTCTTCTCCCATTTCCTGACCGAGCTGGACAGCTGTTGGGCTGAGCTCATTAGCTGCTCAGAATGGGCAGTTCTGTTTCTTTCTGAGAGATTGGAAGATTTAAAGGGGCTATGGTTCTAGCTGGTACCAGACAGAGCTTATCTGGTGCTATAACTATCCTAGTCTTATGTTTTATTCTGGGAACTTGGCATTTATATTGTTTAAAGGCCTTTTTAGAGGAAGATTTGTATTTGCTGTTGTTCAGGGGATGCTTAATGGTGGTGGTGGGGGAATCGGATAGTTACCATTACTCTTGAGGTGTTGGGAGGTGTTGAGGTGGACAACTGAGAAGGTCTGTCAGGGTATTGGGGTTAGTGGTAGGAGGGGGCTGCCCAGTGACAGGGATTTTGGAGCAGCATTACTTAAAGAGCAAGAGATGTAGGTAGGGCAGAGAGGGACATCAGCAGCAGTAGTCATACATTGCAGGCTCATATTAATTGCTCAGAAGGTGCAAGTTACCACCTCTCTGACCCCTCCGAAAGATGAAGCAGTTGGCAGCTGTGAAATGCAGTAGGAGTTCAGTGACCTTGATAATTTAAGGTGACACCAGATTTGTTTTAATTCCAACACATTTGTGCTTTTTAAGCATTTTAAAAGTGACAGCTCTTGCCAGGATGTGCAAGCGTGCTGTAATAACTGCAATTCCCAGATGGTTAAAGGTCCTCTTAGTTGCACCACGAACCTCTCAATCCACCCGGGGTGTGTGGTACTGTTATCGAATCACTGCATAGCCTGTCTGTTATTCCTTTGTTACTTTACGAGACTGTGGTGCCATGCTGCATGTGTAAGTTCCGGCACTTAAAAAGCAAATGGTAGAACAGAAAATCTGTCGTCCCTCCAACGCAGCGGCACTGCAACTGCTCAAGACACTGGCGACTTGGGTTTCAAAACCAGCATGGTTTATTAGGGAGAGGAGGACTAAGCATCCCAGAGGATGCTGTCCTGCTGTGAGGGGGACAGTTAGCATGACCTTACTGCTATACTGCCACCTGCATGACTGCTGGAGGGACAGATGTCTGCTAGGCTCTGCGGTGGCATGCTTTGGCGTATGCATGTTTAGAGGGTCTTGTGTGCTGACATCTATAGGACTGTGAACAGAAAATTTGAAAACACCCATTGAGGCACAGGTTGATGATGGGGCATGCTTGGGCCCTGGTTCCCATATTAACAAGCCAGCAGAATAGCTCAAATGGTCTGTCTTGTCTGCTCAAAAGCCAGCAACCTAATGGCTGCCCGGCTCACCACCCCTCCAGCCCCCAAGAGTGTCTTCTCTAGATTCAGTTTCCCCTTGTACCTTTCCCACCCCTTCTTGAAGCCCTCCACTGTGCCCTCCTCCACCAGCCTCCCGGGAAGCGCATTCCACGGCTCTACCCCCTCTCGGTGAAAAGATGCTTCCCATGCCCCCCCCTGTAGTCCCCCCCCCCACACATTCCACTCATGGCCCCTGGTCACACCTCCCTTCTTCAGCCTAAACAACTCCTTGGTTCCACTCCTAATTATTCCCTTTACATACTTGAAAACCTCTTTTGTGTCTCCCCATCTCTTCTCTCCTCTCCTCCAGTGAATAAAGCCCAAGCTCTTCCAGTCTCTCCTCATAAGGCCTCCCCTCCATGCCCTGAATCATCTTGGTCGCTCTCCTCTAGACCCTTTCCAGCAGCGCTATGTCCTTCTTCAGGTGAGGTCTCCAGAACTGCACACAGTACTCAAGCTGCGGCCTGACCAAGGCATTATATAGAGGGAGGATCACCTCCCTGATTCTGGACGTAATTCCTCTGGCTATGCAACCCAATATCCTGTTTGCCTTGGCTGTAGTTCTTCTACAATTTTCAGAGTTATGACTGGCTGTTTGCACCTTGGGAGGGCCTAAGATAATGGGAACTGCTACTCTGCCAGGCTGTGGCCCGACTCAGTGAGCCCCATCCCAGGCAGCATATTTGCAGGGTTCATGGAGGATAAGTGCCAAAGAAGTGGGAGGTACAGGGCTGGGCAGTTGCTGCTGTATGGTGGCTGCTCTTGGTGACCAGAGGGCATAAAAAGTAATAAAAAAAAAACACAAGTTTTGGGCCAGGAAAGGCTGTGTAACTTTAGTGTTGGAGCTAAGTGTAATGCATGGGTGCCTGTTACGGTGTCAGTTTCATTGAGTGAAGCTGGGACAGGGTGGGACAAATGAGGTAGCCAGGTGGCCAGTGAACACTAAGAAAAAAAAATTGGTTTGGCTACCAGATTTTAAAAATTAGCAGACAATTGGCTACCTGTGCACAGAATCAGTTTTCCTACAGTGGGAGTCATGTTGAATAGATCTCTTAAGAATGATGGCCACTAAAAAAATTGATTTGGGTGCCAGATTTTGAAAGCTAGTGGTCAACTGGCCATCAGCCCACAAACTAATCTGTCTTACCCTGAGTTGGGAGCAGAATAAGCCATGAGGCTGAAGGCAGAATAAGCCATGAGGCTGAAGGCAGAGTGGCTTATGTCTCGCTGCTTGATGAGCTGAAATCGCCACTGAATTCTCACGCTTCTGACTTGTAGTTAGCAATGACCTAAAGCAAGGCAAGTGTTTTGTAAGGAATAATCCGCAATAAGTCCTTGTCCCAAGAGTCGCTAAACCCCGTCTGCACTCGGATTTAAGCAAACCAGCAACTTTGCGTTGTAGCCAAACACCAAAACCGCATGCAGCAGTACGAATTTGTGGAGACCCGCAAGGAACTGTGGGTATGCTGACATATCAACCATCTATGCAGTCATCCTTGGAGTGAACCCTTGATACCCAAGATATCCCTTTTGAAGGGAACTTCTAGTTCCTGTTCCAAATTAAAAGTGCACAGCAATAAGCAACTTAACTACTTGAGTGTATACCCAGATCACAAATTTCATACTTAACATTAAAAAAGAATACAGGGTAGACTAAGAAATATTTTAAAAAACACTGCAGATAAATACAGAATACATTTTATAAGAACCTTATTCTCCTCAATTATGTATTCAAAAGGCAAAGGCAGCTCTCTTATGGATGTCTTAGTTTACCATATAGCTGCTCTGTCCATGTGCTGACATCGATCTTCTGCATTCATCTGCTCACTCAAATCTATTGTTCACCATCATTTCTTCAAATTAATGTAAGGCTTGTTGAGGAACAGAGCCGGCAAGTCATGCTCCTTTGAATTAGATACAATGGTGCCACTAGGCTTGAATGAGGAAACTCTGCTGTACAGTTACCTATAGACCTATTCGAAAAGGAAGAAAATCAGTACCAGTTGTAATCACCTCCTTTCCTGTCTTCCATCCCCCCCCCCCAGTTCCCTTGCCCTCCACACACCCTCCCGTTCTCCTCTTTTATTTCCCTTATCAGTTTAACTTTCTCCCATTGTCTCTTTTGCCACAATGTCTCAATTTAAGATTCTGGAGAAAAAAGTCTTAAGATGTCGTGGCTAAGACTTGCCGTGCTCTGGCCAGAATAAAGAACTTGATCTGTTGGCTTTTCTTCAGACTATAAATTCTAAAGCTGTAGACTCAGTGGCAGTTTGGGAGAACTGCTCTTCTGAAAATAATCCTCCATGATTCATTAGTAAAAGTTTTGACAGAGTGGCTAAGACTTGTGCTCCGGTCACTCTGAAGGAGCACGACTTGCTGGCTCTGTTCCTCAAAAAATTAAAAATAATCACTACTTTTTGTAAGGCTCATCTGGCCAAGACTTTACATGCTCTGGCCACCAAGAAGCGTCTAGACTTACCTGCTGTGCTCCTCAAAAAACCTTACATTAATTCAAAGAAATGATGGTGAACGATAGATCTGAGTGAGCAGATGAATGCAGAAGATCGATGTCAGCACATGGACAGAGCAGCTATATGGTAAACTAAACCATCCATAAGAGAGAGCTGCCTTTGCCTTCTGAATACATAATTGAGGGGAATATGGTTCTTGTAAAATGTATTCTGTATTTATCTGCAGTGTTTTTTAAAATATTTCTTACTCCACCCTGTTTTCTTTTTAATGGTAAGTATGAAATTTGTGATCGGTCTGGGTATACACTCAAGTAATTGTTATTTATTGCTGTGCACTATTAATTTGGAACAGGAACTAGAAGTTCCCTTCAAAAGGAATATCTTGGGTATCAAGGTTTCACTCCAAGGATGACCGCATAGACGGTTGATAGGTAAGCATACCCACAGTTCCTTGCGGGTCTCCATGAATTCGTACTGCTCCACGCGGTTTTGACATTTGGCTACAATGCAAAGTTGCTGGTTTGCTTGAATCCGAGTGCAGATGGGGTTTAACGACTCTCAGGACAAGGACTTATTGCGGAGTAAATGACGGTTCGTGTGTCTTAATGGGAAGGAGTTTTTTGCTTTACCCAGAACATTTTGGTTCTCTGAACCACCTTGCACTATGCCTACCTCGTGAGGAATTAGCAGAGAGAAAGTGGACACCTGGTGATGTTAAAAGATTCAGTGTTTTTCGACACTGTGTCACTTTCTTGTTTTGCACATTTGACTGTGGGTGAACAAATATTTTAGTATGTCAACTTAATTGGTGAGTTTTTTAAGCAGTAGTTCAATAAAGTTGTCATTTTGCTTGAATTATCAGCTTATAGACCCTCTTTCAAAGTGCTGACCTCACCTAAAGACCTTTGGTCTTTTTCTTTCTTTGATGGATTATGTAGTAGCTCTGAGGTAATGATGCACTTCCCTGTTTATATAGAGACCCCCACAGACTACTTCTTTCTGGAAATTTTTGTTTTTGCCTCCTGGTCAAAAGTTTGTAAGCTAAATGCACATATTAAAGAGCTAGTGTACTGCCTGGAATTAATAGTAACTTTCAGAAGTTGTCAGCTATCATTTAAGTAGTTTTTTTTTTTTTTTTTGCTAATTAGAACATTTTCTGTCCGACAGCACTAGGTATGATGTGTGGAACAGTACTGTACTTGGAGCTGCTCTTCCCGTTTCATCATCAGCAGTGTGACCTCACTGACGGTGACGTACTGAAACTACTAAACAAGAGCCAGTCTCCCGCTGCATGATTGGTAACTAGTGACACGTTATCAGTCTGGTAGGAGGGCTTGTGATGTTACAGTGAGTGAAATCATATGCTGATGATGTAGTGGGAGGAAACGAACTAGATATGTCTGCTTCCAGCTAAAGCATTGCTTTTCACATCACACCCAATGCAATTGGGTATAAAACCATCTGGTGAGCACACAGAAAAACACTACAGTAATGAAAAGTATTACGGGACTACTTTTAGAAGTTACTAAACCGTTCTGCTTGTTGTATTTTGGTGATGCTAACTCTGTAGGTGAATTGAAAAGCATAATGTATTTTACGCCTTGTGATGTGCTTATAGAAGAGGCTACTATATGTAAGGGTAAAGAACAGAAACATTTTTATTAATTAGATGTACCATGTGACTGCATTCTTCCAATCACAGTACAGATCCATGTAATATAGCAGTTGCTTGATGATGTGTATGAGGGACAGATGGTACTATCAGCACATAAAGTACCAAAGTCATTCTCTTCTGCCCAAAATGCCATTATTCCAGAGTTCAACATCTACAGCATAACATTAGCACTTTTTTTAGCGAGTGGAAAAATGTAAAAAGAAAAACGCACCAGGAGTTTTTGTTTGTTGTTTTTGCATCCAATGTGATTTTCTTAAAGAATGTTTATGCACTAAACGTTAGGTCATAGCTCATTACCATATCCGGGGTGCCTTTATTAGATAATTAGCATACTGTTTCTTTGTAACCTGATAAAGCACCCTAGATATGCCCTGTGATTAGATGAGCTGGTTTTCAAACACTGCAATTCATTATATTGCATGGTTTGTGGAGTTTTAAGACACTTGGAGTACTAAGTGTGGGTGTAATACATAGATACTGATGGCAGATAGAGATGCATTAGTCTATCCAGTCTACCCAGAATTGGAAAGTTCTAGATTTGTCCATCACTATTTGCACTCTTGTTATTCACAATTATAAAATGGCAAGAAAAATCCTTGGGCTTTGACTGGTCAGTGCTGACCTTCAGCAGGGATGTTATCCCAGCACAACATCATACCTGTACACAAAGCAACTAAAATGTATTCTAAAAATTTGTTATTTCACTTTTTTTCTGTCTGTCTTTTATTCACTAGCAAGTCATTTTATAATTGCAATAAACCACTCAAGGGTGTGTTTCATGGAGATAATGTCACTTCTAGGATGTCAGACGCACTGGTCCTGCGCTCTCGTGCCCAACCACCAAAGGCATGACATTATCCCAGCATGGCACATGCCCTTTTGTGAATTTTTGCTTAATTCACACACTGGTATTCATGAATGTGAAGTTACACTGCCATGAATAACGGTATGAACTAATTAGCAATGCGTGAACTGTGAATTACAGCATTTCTCACATTGTTGAAATCAGTGGGTTAAAGGAGTAGTACACCCAGAAAGTAAAAAAACATATGTTATGTAGAGTGTTTTGATATGTATGTTAAATCCTAGTGTGTCCTTCCCTCTGTCTGCTATTTGGAGTTTTTCCTAAATTGCCTGCTAGCTGTATGGTAGTTTTACGACCCCTGAGGATCTCCATAACAAATAGTTTTATTGGCTTTCTTTTTCCCAGGATGCCTCCTGTCTCATGTGACAGTGATGTAGCCATGTCCTTAGATTTAGCATGTGTATTGCTTTAAAATTAGTTTAGCAACAGCAGAGCCTTGTAACTTTTTATCCAGGGAGCACAGATTGCAACAGTTAGCTGGCTGTCAGGTATCTGCTAAACTAACTGGGGTTTCTGTAAGACAACAGCTACTAAATTGCTCTAATTCACTATTTTTGTTTTCTCTGTGCATCAGGTCTAGCTAGCAGGAGTGTTGTAACATCAAGAACACAAATAATGAATTGGAGCTATTTAGTAGCTGTTGTCTTACAGAAAACCCAGTTAGCTTGCTCTCATGTATCTGCCAAACTAACTGTTGCCATTTATGCTCACTGGATAAGACGTTACAAGGCTCTGCTGTTGCTAAACTAATTTTAAAGCAATACTCATGCTAAATCTAAGGGCATGGCTACATCACTGTTACATGAGACGGGGGCATCCTGGGAGAAAGAAAGCCAATAAAACTATTTGTTATGGAGATCCCCAGGGGTCGTAAAACTACCATACAGCTAGCAGGCAACTTAGGAAAAACTCCAAATAGCAGACAGAGGGAAGAACACACTAGGATTTAACATACATATCAAAACACTCTACATAACATATGTTTTTTGCACATTCTGGGTGGACTACTCCTTTAAGGGTCAAACCCTGTCATGTATTACTTTTGTTTGGAGAACCATTCCTTTTACCATTAGAATGGCCTGTGTGTGTGGGCTGTTGCATCTAGGGAGACTGTGGCGGCCCAGTATCAAGATTTAAATGTGGTAAATTGAAAATGGAGAGGTTGTCAGTACGAAGTTCTTTGCTTGCTGGGAGAGTGCCCTTATTGACAGGGATTCCTGTATTTTGCTGGAGAATTAAGCCCTGTCCTGGGAAACTGTTGCTGACTGACTCAGGTTGCATAGGATGTTATGTCAGTTACAGGAAGGCACTCCCTGAAGTTGCAGGGGAAATGTCAAACTGATCCAGAAGCCCTGCTGTCTGCAGGGTAATATTGCCTTGGGTGTTTGCTGACTATACAGGCAAAACAAGTAATTCAGGTTCTAAAGGAAGTTATGGCATTTACAGACAGAGTTGCCTTGGAGTTGTTTTGGGAGGGGGGCTGAGTCTCAATACTTTTTCTCATTGACACAGCAGTGTGTGACACTGTCACTCAAAATGTGGGAGAATATGGGATACACACTCATAATGTGGAACACATCATCAGACTTGGGAATCTAAGCTCAGAACACTGGGGAAACTAGTGCCTTTATTTGTGCTCTAGCATCCTAGAATATTATTTTTGCTTAAAATGTCTTGAGTTTACAGCACTGTCTGTGAGCAGCACCTTTTTCATCTGAGAGTAGACAGTAGTTTGAGGGGTAAAATGAGGGACGGCCCTTGTAATGTGGGACAGCTGGGAGGCATACCTCTCAACCTTCTGTCACTGAAATGTGGGACACAGACACTCAAGATGAAGAACATATCCTCAGCGATGGAGATACGAGCTCAGAACACTGGAAACCAGTGTGTTTACTTGTAGAAAGTTTATTTTTGATTTAGCATCTTAGAATATCATGAATGTCTGCTTTAAAGTCTGAATTTACAGCACACACACACACTGTGTGGGGAAACTACTTGAGGGATGGATAAGGGGACAGAGTGATTTTGGGGGTAAAATTAGGGATGTCCCTCATAATTGGGGACATTTGAGAGGTATGCCTGGGCACCCCTGTCCACCTCTGATTGCAGCTTTTTTGAATTGGGATATGTCTAAAAAGGTCACTTCCTGTCCACTGCTGATGACATCATGATACCTTTTTCTGTAACAATTCTTACATACCTGGTCATCTACAGTGGATGTATTCCTAAGAAGTGCACTTAAAAAATTTGTAAGTCGTCATGTGTGTCTGTGTGTGTTTGAGCAGCACCATTTCTTTCAATCTTTATACGTTCAAAGTGTTCAGACAGTTTTGGTGTAGGGGTGGGGCAGTGCAATGAGGAGGCCAGTCTGCCATCTCACTATGTGATGATTTGAGCAAAAGCAAAACTAAATGATGGGATTGTCCTCTGTCAATATAGGCCCTGGGCCGTTTCCTATCCTCAGAATTCCATGTTTCCATAGGGACCACAACCATTAGGGCCATAGCTGTGAGTTGGCAGGGGTTAATTTCAGAAAGGGCACAAGGAAGTTTTTTCTTCGAGAGTGGTGGAGTGATAGATGCCCGTTAGCACGGCTCCACTTTTGGAGCGCTGTCACAGTACTTTGTAGCCCTCGATTCTTTAAAGTAAATACTTCCCCGAGTTCAGTTTTCTTTATTGTATTAGGGGATTTGTTTAGCTGAACTCTGGTAGAGTAGATTGAGAACGATAATGGGGGTATTAATACACTGGAAAGTTCCACGGGATTCTAGGAGTGTCTCACAAGACTTTCTGCAGGGGTGATGCGAGTGCTCCTATTTGATTACATAGCCTCCCGAAACATTCCACAATGATGTACTGAAACGGCAAACCCAGGAAAATGGAACGCTGTTTCAGCGAGCGCTCGTTTTGGATGCGCTGCAGGTTGCCTGTAGACACCACAAATGTAACATTGCAGTTGCTCTGCACCAGTTACAACGGTGCAGAGCATGTTGTGTAAAAGTGCCTCTAGTGTGTCATGATCTCCACCAGGTTAGATTACATAAGCAGTAACACATGATGGGGCATGCCGTACAGTCTATTGTCAATGTACGTGGTCTTGGTATAGCACCAAGGCAAGTATATTGCATACCGGAGCTATTAATAGCTCCAACTATACAGGATCCCCATGCATGCTGTTGCAGCTGCTCCCTGGCTAATATGTCATTCTCAGGACAGCTGCAGGAGGTTGTGGGTGCACCGCTAGGGATGCTTCCTTTCACCTTGCTCCTGCTACTGGTGATATTAAACCCCTACCCCAACAGCTCTGTCTGTTTCTCATCCTTGCTATTCCCTTGACCCTGGCTTCTTACCTTGCCCTCTGTGCCTCACCTTTAAACATAATTGCTATTGGTTAGCCCTCTTGTGTCTGATATCATTAGCTAACAATTATATATTGTAGTGCACTCTCTTGAATGTGTCATGTATTTGTCGCACTACTGTGTAACCTACCTGCTTATTATTTCATAAACCTGCGATTTGTATCTGTCTGTATCATGATGGATCATTCAACGCTGTATATCAGTTTTTCCATCGAGACTGTCATTGCTATGTTAAAGCACTGTACTGTATCAGCCTGGCTCAGTTGGTAGCACATCCGCCTCTGAACCAGAAGGTCGTGGGTTCTTGTCCCACACCGGGATTGGACTTGCACCTAAAAAATCGCTGGCATCCGAGTGTAGTATTGGGGAGTGCTGTACTGCTGGGGTGTGCCGTCCTTCGGATGAGACGTTAAACCAAGGTCCCTTCTGCCCATCCTGGTGTTGTCCTGGTGGGTGTCCAGGTGGAAGTAAAAGAACCCAGGGCACTCTTTGCAAAGAGCAGGGAACATTCCCGGTATTCTGGCCAACATTCCCCTTCCCATAAACCGGTTCATGCAATTATCCAGGCTGTGTGTGGGTGATGATGTGCGATATGGCCGCCACCACACATTCAGTCACTTCACTACCAGTCTAGCATTGCTTGTAAAGCACTTTGGAATACTGTGTACGCAAAGCGCTGTACAAATACTGATTCTTCTTGTTGTATACATACTTCACGTCCAGGTCACCCCTGAAAAAAGAAGCTGCAATTGTCTCATTGGACTTACCCGGTTACCAAAACTCAAATAAATAAATAAAAAAATAGAATTCTGGCAGGAGAAACAGCAGAATCAATCAGATAAAATTTTAATTACTACAGTTACAGTAAGTCAAAAAAATTAAAACTGCTAATTGGGCCCTGCCTCACACAGAGGTGGGGTCTGATTACAGGTGGACATTTCCCTTTGAGAAACCTTGTGATCTCATGGAGTCAATCACAGTGTATTCCTCCATGACATCACAAGTTTCCATAAAATGGTGCGACTGAAGTATCAGTTTATGGCAGGCTTAGCAATATTTCTGAACAACTTGCCGATTCCTGGGGGATCTGGGCGCCTCACATAAAAACAAGTAAAATGATAAAAAACATGCATAGATACATAATTAAATAGTGGCAAAATAAATAAAATTTTCAGAAAGAATTTTCAGATAGGTTCAATAATTATTTCAGGAATCATTTTTATTATATCAAATTAAATATCTGCATCCAGGAAGGCCAGGGAAAACGGATGGGACGGGTCTTAAAAACCTTAAGTGAAGGGGCCTCCCTGATGACCGGAGGGAGCGAATTCCACAGGACAGAACCGGCAACACTGAACACTCTGTTGCCAGCAGTTTTCAATCTCGTCATGGGAATTGTCAGGAGGCCCTAGAAAAGGAACAGAGGGAGCTGACTGGGGTGGCAGGTATTGGGAGATCAGACAGATAGCCAGGGCCTAGTCCATGTAGGGCCTTAAATGTGAGCAAGCCCACCTTGAATGTAACCCTCCACCTGACCAGCAGACAGTGCAGTTCATGCAGCACCGGTGTCACATGATATAACCTCAAAAGGCCCGTCAGTGGGGTACCACAGGGATCAGTGCTGGGACCGGTACTATTCAATATCTTCATCAGTGACATTGCACAGGACCTAGAAGGCAGAATTTCACTGTTCGCTGATGATACAAAGCTCTGTAACAGAGTAGACACACCAGAGGGTGTAGACAGAATGAGAAGGGACCTGCAGAAACTTGAAGAATGGTCAGGGGTTTGGCAGTTGAAATTCAATGCAAGGAAGTGCAAGATAATGCATATGGGGCACAAAAACCCTGGCACAATATATCAGTTGGGGGGTGAGGATATAGCATGCACCAAGCAGGAAAGGGATCTTGGAGTTATCATCTCTGATGACCTCAAGGCAGGGAAACAGTGTGACAAGGCAGCAGGTAAAGCAAATAGGATGCTGGGATGCATAGGCAGGGGCATCACCAGCAGGAAAGGGAGGTCATAATTCCACTATACAAGACACTAGTGAGGCCGCACCTGGAGTACACTGTGCAGTTCTAGAGACCTTACCTACGTAAGGACATAGACAGGGTAGAGAAGGTTCAGAGGAGGGCAACAAAGATGGTGCATGGATTGCATCACAAGTCCTATGAGGACAGGTTGAAGGCACTGAACATGTACTCCCTGGAGGAGAGGAGGGAGAGAGGGGATATGATAGAGACATACAAGTATCTTACAGGGAGGAACAGGGTGCAGGAATGCACTATTTTTAAGCGAAAAAGATGTTCCAGGACTAGAGGGCATGGGATGAAGTTGGAGGAGGGGCGATTCAGAGGAAGCGTGAGGAAGAATTTCTTCACAGAACGGGTGGTGGACAAGTGGAACACCCTGCCAGAGGAAGTGGTGGGGGCTGAAACAATCACGGGATTTAAGAATGCATGGGATAGACATAAAGGAATTCTGGAGGTCAGGGGTAAGGGGCAACAGACTTCCTGGAAAACATAAACTGAACTTACAAACTTAAATGGGCAGACTGGGTGGGCCATAGGCCCTTATCTGCCGACACTGTCTATGTATCTATGTATCTATGTCAGCAGCCTGGCAGCTGCACTCTGCACTAGCTGCAGTCCACAGAGGGTACCTCCTGAGACCCCGAAGTAGAGGGAGTTACAGTAATCAAGCCTGGAAATTACAAAGACATGAACCAGAGCAGGAGGGTCCTCGGGCGGAACTAGGGGTTTGATCCTGGCACTATTCCTTAAGTGGTAAAAACCACATTGGACAACAGATGACACCTTTGATTCAAATGTCCATCTGTCATCCAGGAACACACCAAGATCTTGCACCCTAGAGGAAGCTATCAACGGTGTAGTCCCCAGGAAAAGACCAGTTGCCACGCTGGAGGCAGTCCTATCACGCCTTCAGCCTGGTTCCACTACCAGAACCTCCGTCTTACCAGGGTTCAGTCGTAACCAGCTGGAGGACATCCAGTCATTGATGTCAGCCAAGCAGATGTTAAGCACTTCCACAGCATTGGATGTTCTGGGGCAAAGGACGAGTACAACTGGGTATCATCTGTGTAGCAGTGAAAACCCACATTGTACTTCCTAATGAGCTTACCTAGTGGCAGCATATACACTGCAAACAACATTGGTGACAAGATCGATCTCTGAGGCACCTCGCATGACAGGAGCTTCGAGTAGGAGGGGAAATTCCCCATCACTACCTGTTGCTTCCCATCAGTGAGATAGGACTCAAATCAGCAGATGACAATACCAGCAAGCCCACAGTGCTCTCTGAAATGAACAAGCAGCACAAAGTGGTCTACAGTGTCAAAAGCTGAAGAGAGATCAAGGAGAACAAGAACTGACCAATCTCCCCTATCCCTTGCCCTAAGGAGGCCATTGTGCACCTGAACCAACGCTATTTCGATGCTGTGTTTGACCCGGAAACCAGATTGGAGTGGCTTATAGATGTCAAATGTCACAAGGTGCTCCTCAAGTTGCTGTACCACAATCTTCTCAACAACCTTTCCTAGAAATGGATGGTTAGAGATAGGTCGGTAATTCGCCAAGATGTCGGGGGTCAAGCGATGGTTTCTTCAGAAGGGCCTCACCAGAGCCTCTTTTAAGGAATCCAGGAAGACTCCCTCCGACAACGAGCAGCGAACAATCAGGGTGAACACCGGGTTGACGAAACCAACACATTCCATTAAGAACCACGTCGAAACCGGGTCCAGTTCACAGTATGTATGCTTCAGGTTGAAACAACCTCAGTGACCTCATTGACTCCCCAAAGAGGCAGAGAGCCTCTGCCATATCGAGTGATCAATGCGAGACGTAGTACGACTCACTGCCGGGATTCCCTGCCGGATGGAGGACACTGTCAGTGAAGAACCAAGCATTCATTGCATAAATTAATAGAAAAGGTTATTTTCGGCTGCAGACAGACCGGATGTAGTAGCCTGTCTACGGTCTGAAAAAGCACAGCTGGTCTGTTCTTCCCTGCAGCAATCTCCCTGGATAGAACTCTGCCTTCTTATGGTTGATTGCCACCTATGGTACTCACCGTGAAATGCGCGGGAGCTGGTTGTCCTCCTCTAGTCTGGTCCTCCGCTAGCAGCATAACTTATGACCCTTAATCTTCATCGCCTTGAGCTCTCCCATCAAACCAAGGAGACGTCAAGTGAGAGAATTTGGGTCGTACACAGACCGGTATGAGAGCATCGAGTGCTGTGGACATCACTCTATTATAGATGGCAGCCGCCTCACTCGTGCCTTTCAAACATGCAGCGTCTACACTGGCTAGGTCAGCCACTGCCATAAAATCTTCAGGGGACAATCCCCTTAAAGGGCAGGAGCTGACCATCTCAGCAGAGGGAAGGCTCTCGGGGTCGAAAGAGAACCTCACTGTGCAATGATCAGACCAAATGATCTGATCAATCTTGAGTACCTCACCACTGTGCAGTTATGTTCCTCTATGAAGCATATTTGGAAGCTGAAGCCATCAATCTTTTCTTGCAACATCAGTCATTCCCCACAGCAATAGCCAGTGATGTCACAAGCATAGAAATGCAGACACTGCCAGCAGAGAAAGAGCAAGGGTCTATTCGGTCTGCCCAAATAGGTATTCCTACTTCAACCCCTAATCTAATGTCCTGATGGGGTATCTATCCCTGTCCCTTCCCCTGAATTCCCTACCTCCCTAGTCCCCCTTCCTGGATCTATCAGTCCACATGCCCTGTCCCAGGCGTGCTTGAACCCTGCTATAATCCCTGCCCTCACAACGTCTGCCGGTAGTCTGTTCCATGCCTCCACCACCCTCTCCATGAAGTAGATTTGTCTCCCGTCCCGCCTGAATTTCCCCCCTGCCAGTTTCCATTCATGCCCCATTGTTACTACTGCCCTATTCCTGTTAAATAGGCTCCCACTGTTCACTCTGTTCCCCATAGGAACTTGAAAGTGTCAAGCACAGGATATGATGACTTCAGCTCCAGCCTTAACATTGACTGTCCCATGTCCTGTTTGGGACAGAGATCTTCAGTTCATGTCGCTGTCCTTAATAACAGATGATGGAGTGGTTTAAATTTCAGATTTTTGGAGAATGAAATAGAAAGGAGCTCTCCTGCTGACAACTGACATTTTTTTGCTGATGACCAGTAAGGCAGCTGCTAAGCCCTGTCAGTTCACCATGCAAGTTGCCGTTTGTAACTTGCAAATCCTCAACGACCTAAAAGTTTTAGGAGGAAAGGGGTTTATGAAAGTATACCTTCGTCTGACTTAATCTATCTCACCCCCAAACTGTTTGTTACTGCTTCTCCTCTTGAAGGATGGGCTTTTTGGGGTTAAGTGGATTTGCACTCAGTTTAACCGTGAGAGGGTCATAGGCTAGCAGGTGAGGGGGAGAAGGGAAGACAGATATGTTTGCAGACCTGGCTTATGGGCAAATGGGAGACCTTCCCAGCAGTGAGCTGCAGATCATTCTGTGACTCCTCATGGTTTGACTACCTGATGAGAGAGTGTGTGTGTGTGTGTGTGTGTGTGTGTGTAGGTGTGTGCTTTACAATAACTAGTAATGTTCAGTGACACGATACTGAGTCTGACAGTCCCTGATATGTTCATCACTTTGTAGTATGCTTTTAACATCCCAGGGAGGGGCCGCAGTGTGGTCATTTCCATGTGGTCATGTGTTTGTTCTTGGTTCTTCCAACATTTTGATATTTCCTACTGGGTTTTCACCCTTATCTGGTGTGGTGTTCATTCCAAAAAAAAACACTTTGCACTGTTACACCATCTGCTAAGCTGACCCATGCCCGCCTGTTTTTCTTTGAATATAAAAGACTGACCAATGTTTTCTTAATTGATTCATGGTACCGCTATTCCGAAGTTTCAGGGTGGGCTTTCCTTTCCACTTTGTGGGCCCAGTCCCCACTGCACAAATGTCAGTGTGGTCTACTGGTCGGGGCACAGAGTTGGGAACCAGATGGCCCCAGGTACAAATGCCACCCAGAGCTACTGACTCCCGGTGTAACTTTGATGTTGAAAACCTCTCATGTCTTCAGTTGGGTGATCCTGAGTATGAAAAGTAATTTTTAAGAAGTATATGTCAGTGACTGTGGCTGTAGGCACGATAGCAGAGGGGCAGTTTTCTCTGTTGCCTCATCCAGCACACAGTATTCCTCTTTTTTTAAATTCCCCCAATGAACCTTTTCACTGGTCATGCTGTTCAACATACCAGTGCTGCAGTGTCCATGCTGGTCAGGACTCAACCAGAGGGGCTCAGACAGTGGATGTCTCAACTCCTTTCCACCTCCTGCTGTAAGAGTGGGATATTTTCACTGCACTTCCCGAACTCTGCTGTCATGGGGTGGGAGGCAAAGTTGGGATCAAGTCCCAAGTCTCTGACCACACCCCCAGGCAGGCCTGAGAACAGACCGACTCAGATACAAAGGCGTGATAGAGGTTGGGGAAGGGGGCTATGTCCATTTCTGATTGTTAGCCTTGTGCCCTTGGACAGGCCAGCTTTGTAAGAAGTTCCAGTGCAAGAATTGTGTGAACACTGAATAATTAAAAGAAGGAAGGAAAAGAATGTACATATAGTTTTAAATAGCACCTTTCATACAAACTATATCCAGAAGGGGTATACAGTCATGATGAGGAAAGGGAGAGCATACTACTACCATTTTCAGCACACGAGATTCAGAGAGCACCTTAATAGATTAGAGAGAACTGAGAGGTTAGCTACAGTGAGATCAAGTGGCAGTTGTGGGCTTCAAACCTGGGTCTCCAGATTTTAAAGTTCTGCATGTTAAAGTTGTGCACACTAACCACTAGGCAAAACTGCATCCCTCTAGAACTAACTAGACCAGAGTAAACTGTGGTGGAAAAAAAGATCCTCTTCTACCCTGGCTTATGTAAACCCAGAAGTACTACACCACAGCCACACATCAGAAGCCTTATCACTTACCTTGGAAAAATAAATCAGTAAATGATCCTTTTGGACTTTGTCACTGTTGATGGTGTGGTATTCACTTGGACAAAGCAGGCTATATGGAACAAAATAGACGGGCATTGTTGACGCAGCTTAGTGCCACAGCCCCCATGCTGTAAGGCATCTAAACGCTGGATCAAGGGTCATGCTGCTGCTCCCCCCGAGGTGCTGCTTATTATTTATGAAGGGTGTTCGTTCTTTGTTTTACAGGCGGGCTTGATGAGTTTTGTTCACATTTAAGAGCCATATGTGCCATGTTTACTGTTTTGAAAAAAATTATGAAGAGAAAGACCAACAAACCTCACGTATGTCTTTATGCAAATTAGCTATATTTTTAGGTAATCTTATTAAATGCTGTTTACTTATCTTTTTTCCTTACCAAAGATTTAATTAAAAAATTTTGAAAATAAAAAAATGTTATGGTATTGTTATATCTGGGGTTTGTGACTGTGTATTTATTGATTTCAAGAGTTTCACCAGGTAAAGCATACTGAGCTAAATATCTCTTTTCCATATGTGTCCTGGGGGGGGGGGGATGAGGAGAGTACAGTCAGTTGCACTTTTTCCCCCCAGTCCCTGATAAACTGGCAGCACTCTACAGTATGTGAAGAAGGTCAGATTGGAGTTGGGTGGGTGAGGGCCTCTCATAGTGAGTGACTGTGGTTTGATTCCCAGCACTGCAGGTTTGGTAAAGAACTGCATGTGCAAAAGGTATAGTCTTTACTGGTCGTGATGTGATGAGTAGGCCACATCAGGGTGTAAGCTGGAAATATAAAAATTGTAGATCTTACTTCGAGAGGTCTCTTGCAGTAGGTATTTACATATAGGACTGACCCGCCAGGCGTCAGGACCCCACGGAAAAATTTCTAGCTAGTAGTCTCTGTCGGGGGACCACCCCCACGTCAGGTGACTGACGTCATGCGACGTCAGTATAAAGAGGTGGTCCCCCATGCCCGCCTTCCAGTTCTTTCCCGCCGTCGACTTGTGAAAGTTCCTCGCATAAAATTCAGCGCTTTTCAGTCATCCGTCGGTTCAGTTTTCGAACCTTTCGACTGCCTTTTTTGATATTTTCACCCTCAATACGCTGTGTGTGTTGTCCCGACGCCTTCCGAATCGCATAAAAAATAAGTGCGACTCGTGCGGTTCCCAGCTGCTGCATAAGGACGGCCATTCCCTGTGCCTCTTCTGCCTAGGTCCGGATCATCCTGTGGAGAAGTGCCTGCACTGCCAGAAATTTAATTCAGCTACCCGAAAACAGAGGCAGCAGTCCCTGGAGGCCCATATTTTAAAGAAAAAAAATGGCACCCATGGAGAAGGAGTTGAAAAAGTTGAGGCAGGCTTCCACTTCCCCTGAAGGCCACAAAATGAAGGAGAGACACCGGGAGTGGGATTCGACTTACATGACCTCCGTCGCGGTTCTGAAAGTAACGTTCCCTCTGGGGTACTGCTTCTCGATGACCGTCTTGGCAGTGTCCAAGCAGGTGTTGCTCCACCCGTCTGGCTCGCACTCGGGCCCCTTGGGTACCTCCAGGATAAAGGAAGACTCCGCTCCCTGGAAGGCCGCTGCCATGCGGCTCTCAGGTTCAAATGGATCCGCTAAGCTGGATGCCGGTACCACCGACATCCACCCGGACAAGACTGGTAAGCCTCTTGCTCCTTTGGGAGGGCGCACAGTTGCTAGTTTGCCCAACAAGGCCGCATCTCCAGCGCGGCCTCCATCAAGCAAGGGATCCAGTAAGTCGGACACTGGCTCCTCCTACGCCCACTCGGATCCGGCTGAAAAGCCGAGCGTCGGCCCCTCTGACAACCGCCCAGCCAAGGAGCCTGCGTTGGACCCCTTTGGCCAGTCTGACACCCCAGGCTCCCCGCAACGCTTGAAGTTTCCCTCTGAGGTCCCTGCGTCTCCTCTACTGAACCCTGGGGATTCCAGCTCTCCCTGGTCGTCACGGAGGACCTGGACACGCTGCCGTCAGGGCCCCCTCCTGCTGGGCCAGTCACCCTGATTCCGGACCCTCTGACGCTGGCTTACCCGACGCCAGCCGACATCCCCTACTGGACGGCGCTCCCACGTTGGGCCCGACGTCCGCAGGGCCACCTTTGCCTGACCCGCCAGCTGGGCCTCTGCCAGGTTCCTCTGCTCCCTCAGAGCCCCTGACACCTGGGTATCCGACACCACATAACCCGGTGCCATCTTACCTGGCGCCACTTTACCTGACGCTGCAGTACCTGGCGCCTCAGTACCCAGCACTGGGCTTCCTGCCGTCGGATTATGGATACTCGATGTATAGATATCCTCAGTATCCGTATCCCCCTCCTCCTCCACTGCCCACACCCCAGCCACCGGCGGACTTGAAGGAGACTCTAGCTGCCTGGTGGGCAGAGGCTAAGGCTCAGCTCACCAGGGAGGTGGAGAGTCGTCTAATGGCACCGGGCCCTGTGCGGGAGACTCCCTCTCCCTCACCCAATACCAGAGGTGAACCCTTTGGCACCAGGGATGGAGAGGATACACATCCCAGAGGGCTTCCTAAAGGGACTGTCTGACCTCCACGTCGGGAGGAGTCTTCCTCTTCTTCGTCGGAGACCTCAGACTCGGGGTTGCTCTGACCCAGATGACGAGCCTCGTATTCCAGGCCAAAGACCCCTCCGATGTCTCCTCCAGAGGATCCTTCTTTTCTGGAGCTACTGAGGAAGATCCAGGAAGTTCATTAGTGGCAATCTCTGGAGCCAGATCCACAGTGTAAAAAGTTCGCTGCCCACATGGATCTGCCCGAGACCGCTCCTACATTGATTCCACCCTGGACTGAGCCTCACACGGATCTTGTTTCCACTATTTGGAAACAACCTTCTGCGTTAACCCCCCTTCCGAAGAAGACAGATCGGCAGTACTCCTGTTTGTTTGATTTGCTCCGTACGCCCCCTTCTCTCCGCTGAATTCCCATTCTTCAGGAGTCTCCATTGGTCTTGTTCGTCGTCTCTGCTCCTACTAACCAGTGACCAGTGCAGTCCATCCCCCCCATGGAGCCTTGGTTATACCCCCCCAGGTGGGTACAGGGTGGGGCCCTTACACCCCAAAGTGTCTGTATTTCGTCAGGGGATGCTGATACTGGCACCAGTAGGGGCATTGGGATCGTGGCTAGGAGCTCCATCTGCCGGGAGTCCTGCGGGGTATTTCCTGGTTTTCTGGTGCCCTCCCTCCTGAGGATGCAGACACACAAGGAGAGCCAATGGGTGAGGCACGTAGCGACGTGCAATCTCCACCCAGCTCCCGGTCTACATCTTCCCCTTCCACTGGCTGTCCCAGCTGCACCGCCACCTGTGGTCACCCAGATGGTGGTAGAGTAGCAGGACAGGCAATCCTCTCCGGAGAAGGAGAGCGACAGATGGGCACTCTATCCTTCTCCCCCCGGCCGGCCCTTCAGTTACCCGAGTCCGTTCCTGAACCCAGGTTGCTGGCGCCGCGAGCGGTAAACCTACCGCTGCGCTGATGGGCCGGCTTAGGGAGTAGATTTCTTGAATCTACACCCCAAAGCAAACTTGGTTGTGATTATTGCCGCCAACGGCCACTCCGCTAATCCAAAGCATCTCAGCTCATCTCTGCCTGACAAGGAGTCTCGGCTTCTGGACCAGTATGGGAGGAAGGTTTATGCGTCTTCTACCCTGGGTATTAGGGCTCTGAATTATGTAGCACATATGGGGGATTACCAGAAGACCATCCTGAGTCAGGTGGAATCAAAGTTGGACTCCTTTCCTGAGTATCAGACAAAGCAGAAAGTGGCGGATCTTGTCCATTTGGCCAGTTGGCACATGCTTTGTGCCACTTACGACGCAGTGGATGCAGCTGGACAGAGCTCGGCTTTCGCCGTAGGCCTTCAGCATCATGCCTGGCTCCGTGTGTCAGGATTGGTCCCTGAAGTGCAATCCGCTATTCAGGATGCGCCCTTCAGGGGTTCGGAGCTTTTCAGTGGTGATGTCAAGGACATCATTACTGACTTACAAGAGAAGGGCACTGCACTCAAGTCTGTGGACTCTATGTCAGACCCCTCAGGGCAGCGCTAAGTAGGCATAACCAACAAACACACTTGGGGCAAACAGGCCAACAAGCGTTGGGGCCCCTCCAGCAACCAAGACTCTCCTACCAAAAAGCCACGGGAGCCTCAGCTGCTGCACTGCCCCAGACCTCCTGACTCCTCGCCTCTCCCACTGCCTCTGGATATCCCACAGGAACCAGTAGGAGGGAGGTTCTCCTTCCATCTGTCAGGTTGGGAGAGATAATGTCGGACACTTGGGTGCTCCAGTTGATTGCAGCAGGGCACTCAATAGAGTTTTTACAGAAACCACTCCAAAGACCACCCCCCAATTCGTCTTACTACATGGAACATCTTCCTCTGGTCCTAGAAGAAATTACCCTTCTCTCGAAAGCAGCAATAGAACCAGTTCCCAACCACCTTTGGGGGATGGATTATGATTCCCATTTCTTCCAAGTTCCAAAGAAGACTGGAGATGTGAGGTCTGTTTTTAGACCTCACCTCACTGAGCATGTTCGTGGAGTACAAATGCTTCAGAATGCAATACTTGCAGGGCCTTCTGCCCCTTCTTCGGTAGGGATTGTGGCTGTGTGCTTTGGACATGCAGGATTTATTTATTTATTTAGTTTTTGTTGACCAGGTAAGTGCACTAGACAAATCCTGCCTATTTTCAGGCACGACCTGGGGGAGGGGGATACAGATGAATGCCAACTGACTTTGAATCAGATTAAGCTGTTGATGTTATTTTCAGTGAATGAGGGAAATTTGGCCAGGACACTGGGGAATTTCCTCTACTCTTTTCGATAAGTGCCATGGGATTTTTAACATCTACCTGAACTATCACCAATCCAGGCAGATGGGACCTCGGTTTAACGTCTTATCTGAAAGACAGCACCTCAGAAGTGCAGCACCCCCTCGTGCTGTACTACAGTGTCAGTACTGGGATATTAACCCAAGTGCCAGATGTGGGAGCTGAATCCACAGCCCTCTAATCTCCCGGCCTCAGAGGCGTGTGTGCTACCTACTGGGCCACTGACACTGCCACTGCCTATCTGTATATCCCCATATGCCTTTCCCACTGCAAATTCCTTCATTTTTGCTTTCAGGGGACCCACTACCAATTCAGGGCCCTCCCATTTGGTCTTTTCTCGGCCTCCCGAGTGTTTACCAAATGCCTGTCTGTGGTGGCGACCCACCTGCATACCTGGGGAGTTCAGGTATTCCTGTACCTGGATGATTGGCTCCTGGCGGCCCCGTCCAGGGAGGAACTCCTGTACTCCCTTTCCCTTACCCTGCAGGTTTTCACCAGCCTGGGTATCCCCATCAACCAGGCAAAGTCCCATTTGGTCCCTTGCCAACATCTCCAATTTATAGGGGCAATTCTGGACACGACCATCAGCAAAGCCTTTTTGCCTCCGGACAGGGTGGAGACCCTCTAGACTCAGGCTCGTCTTCTGTCCAGTTGCAGAAGGGTTAGAACCAGGTCAGTCCTCCGCCTCCTCGGGCTAATGGCGGCTGCCTTTCCGAGAGTCCCATACGCTCGCCTCCATATGAGAATCCCTCAGTGGACGCTTCGGTCTCAGTGGGACCAAACTCTGAATGACCTAGACGAAGAGGTACTAGTTTCCATGATAAGGGACTTGCAGTGGTGGATGGTGCAAGATAACCTTTGCCGGGGAGTTCACTTCATTATCGATCCCCCCCTCCCAGACGTTGACGACAGATGCATCAGGGGAGGGCTGGGGAGCCCATCTCGGGTCTCACAAGACTCAGAGCAGCTGGTCCAGGTTCGAACAAAATCTGCACATAAATGTGCTCGAACTCAGAGTAGTCCTTTATGCCCTCCAGGCCCTGCACTCCTCCATACTTCCCGGCACTAGCGGCTCTAGCCACAGATGGTTACCAGGGCACAACAGATGGCAGCCAGGGCACTGATATATTGTTACTATGGGGAAGCTCTGCACCATATGGGGCACCAACTGGGGCACAGCGTTTTTTTAACGGGGCACATGCCCTGGCGGGCCCTGGTGTAGAACCACCACTGCTTCCCGGTCATCTGCTCATACAGACAGACAACGTGTGTGGTCTGGTACCTCAACAAGCAGGGAGGAACACTTTCCTACCCTCTATGCAGGTAAGCAATGAGAGTGTGGAGCTGGGCCACCCAGCACAACCTTTACGTGATGGCCATTCACTTTCCGGGAGTGGAGAAAACACTGGCAGACCACCTCAGATGGTCTTCAGCCAGGGCCCATGAACAGGAACTGGATCAAGAGGTAGTAGGCAACATCTTCCTGCATTGAGGAACCCTTCAGGTAGACCTGTTCGCATCTCCTCAAAATGCAAAACTTCCCGCCTTCTGCTTGTTCGCTCCAGGGCAAGACATTTTCTGGCGGGATGCTCTGTCTTTTGATTGGAGGGACAGATTCGTCTATGCCTTCTCTCCTATTCCCTTAATTCTGAGGGCCCTGAGCAAGATCAGATCAGAGGGGGCACGAATGATTCTCATCGCTCCATTCTGGCCCAGGCAAGTTTGGTTCTCTCTTCTGCAACATTTTTCAGAGGAACCTCCGCTTCCTCTTCCTCTATTGCTACACTTGTTGACCCAGGATCAGGGGACCCTTGTCCATCCAGGTCTCAGATCCCTTCATTTGCATGCGTGGCTCCTGCAGACGTAGCTAAAGCCCACTTCGGCGTTTCCCCGCTCGTAGGAGACATTTTGGTGGAGGCCAGAAAGCCTTCCACCAGGTCCACGTACACCATAAAGTGGAAACGATTCTGTATTTGGGTCACGTCAAAGGACTTTGAACCTTTTTCTTGCCCAGCCAACAGAGTCCTGGACTACATGCGTCATCTTTTCGATCTGGGTCTTAGCCATTCCTCTTTAAAGGTCCACATGGCAACGATTTTGGCCTATCATGTCCCCTTCGGAGACCGGACTTTCGCTCAGTTGGAAGTTTCTAAGATAGTCTGCAGAGGGGTCCTCCATTTGAGACCCCCCCAATCCGCATTCCTGCTCCTTCTTGGGACTTGAATTTTGTTCTCGAGAAGCTTACTCTGCCTCCTTTCGAGCCAGCAGCCTTAGCAGATTTAAAGTTCCTTTCTTGGAAGAGACTCTTCCTAGTGGCCATTACTTCAGCTCAATGTATTTCTGAGCTTCAGGCCTTGATGTGTAAAATCCCGTAGTTGATTTTTCACAAGGAACGTGTGGCTCTGCGCACCAACCCTAAGTTTCTTCCTAAGGTGGTGGCTGAATCTACGCTGAATCAGTCCATTGAGCTACCCGCTTTCTTTATACAACACTCCAATCAAGGGGAGTACCTCTTGCATACTTTGGATGTTCACAGGATACTGAGCTACTACACCACTCAGACTAAGGATCTCGGGAAATCTGATCAGCTTTTTGTCTCTTTTGCTCACAAAAGAGGGCAATGCCGTTTCCAAGTAATGCCTATTTAAATGGTTGGCTCAGTGTATCACTTTCTGTTATGACAAGTAAAACAAGATCCTACCGGGTCAAGTCCGAGGTCACTCCACTAGAGGAGTAGCGGCCTCTGCAACTTGTTTCAAGAATGTGTCTGTGGCAGACATCTGCGCAGTCGAAACTTGGACTTTTGTCCACACCTTTACGAAACACTACAGTTTGGACATTGCCTCTCGCCATAGAGCAGGCTTCGGGTTGGCTGTACTTCAAGGTCTTCTTTCATAAGACCTGTTTAGCCGGAGGTGCCATACATGGATAGTTTTCCTCCTCCCGAGTGCTTTTCCTTGTTCCAGACTGCTTGGGACTCAGTCCTATATGTAAATACCTACCTCAAGAGCCCTCTCGAAGTAAGATAGTACAGTTACGTAAGAACCTACCGTAACATTAGATCTTTGAGAGAGAGTCTTGTAGTAGGTATTGCTTTCCCGCCCTCCATCCCCCTAAGCTTTTTTGGCTCCTTTTCCATGAAGGGGAACATCTGCTTCTCTCTTGTCTTGCTTCTTTGGGCCCTTAGCGGGAAAGAACTGGAAGGCGGGCATGGAGGACCACCCATTTATACTGACGTCGGTCACTTGACGTGGGGGCAGTACCCCGTCAGAGACTGCTAGCTAGAAATTTTTCCATGGGGTCCTGATGCCTGGCAGGTCAGTCCTATATGTAAATATGTACTGCAAGAGCCTCTCTCAAAGATCTACTGTTATGGTAAGTTCTTATGTAACTGTACTTTTCTAGGGGCATGGATATGGTGCACTGTCCACACTCTGGTAGTCTTCTTTTCCCCTTTAGATCTTGCCAGATGTCTTTAAACTACGGTCCTCCCACCCACCTGAGTGGTATACTCCTCCAGTCCGCCCCATGATGTCAGATCTTCCTTTCCACTGAAACGTGTGGAGTACTGCAATGTAATGGCTGTGGGGCAGCAGTCTTCCGGGAGTCTTTCTGGAGGCTGAGATGCTGCCCTATTTGCAGACAACTCTCTGCCCTGAGGGAGGAAGCTGCCTGTCTTCAGGCCACACTGGACAGTAGTAAGGGAACCTTCCCCCATGTCACACTGGACGGTAGGAAGGGAACCTCCCCCATCCAGGGAGCACCACAGCCACCACCACTACCTCAGAGGTTGCGAAGAAAGCACAGCAGTTGGACCACAGTGGGCTCGGGGAGGGTGAGGATGGTGGACCAGAGGCACACCCACTCAGTTGTTCCACTCCACAATCCATACACCATTCTGGGGGAGCATAGCTCCCCCATGGATGCACCCGCAGAGAAGACTAAGGAGGCTGAGGACAACTGTCACAAGGGAGGCCCACAGGAAGGAGGCAGAGGACACCACAAGGAAAGGAAGCAGCCCCTGGTGGGGACTCACTATTAGGGGATAGAACTGGGGAGCAGGGAAAACTGAAGTAAGGTGCCTGCCTGGTGCCATGGCTTGGAGGGACAGGAAGCGCATCCTCAGGATCACGAGAACAGCTGCACGGGAGTCTGAGCTGGATGTCATTGTCCACCTAGGGACAAGTGACTTGGCTCATCATGAGATTAGAGCAGTACAGAATGACTTTGTAGAATTGGGGAGGGGCCTAAGTCAAGTAGCACACACAGTATCCTTCTCTGAGGTGCTGCCTGTCAATGGCATGAGTGAGGCGAGGGTACTTTGCACCATGCAGTTTAATGAATAGTTGAAAAAATGGTGTGGAGCACAGGGGTTTGGCTTCATTGGGGACTGGGGTTCCACCTGGAGGGACACCAGCCTATACTGGCAAGATGGTCTGTATCTGTCCAGGAAGGGAACAGGTCTTTTGAGCAATCAGTTTAAATGCTTCATTGGCAAGTTTTTGAACTAGTCAAGGGGGGAGGCACTGATAAGCTGCAGGAAAAGCCCAGCCTCTCCCTACAAAACAGTACTAAATGAGAAAAAGACTGAGGTAGAAAGGTCAGTGGGGGATGCTGCAAAAGAAGGTAAAGCCATAAAAAAATGGAGAGCAATGAGTACCAATGCCCGTAGTCTGAGTAACAAGCTTCCTGAATTAGTGGCCTTGATGTAGGAGGAACACCTGAATATCGTGGCAGTCACAGAAACATGGTACACACAAAACCATGACTGGGACGGAAACATACTAGGATACACTATCTACAGGAGGGACAGGGAGGATAAAAGAGGAGGAGGAGTAGCTCTTTACATAAGGGAAGGAATCAAAGCAACAGAACAAAAGGGAAAAAAGGGAGGGAAAGAAGCACTGTGAGTAAATTTGGAGACCGGCAATGGCACCACAATCCGCACAGGGATTGTATACAGACCCCCTTCTCGGGGAGGAAATGGACAAGGAAATGATAGAAAGTATACTTAGAATGGCAGAAAAAGGGGAGATATTGCTGATGGGTGATCTGAATATGCCAGATGTTAACTGAAGTGCAGTTGCAGCAGCCACTTCGAAGAGTGGGGTTATTCTAGATGCCCTACAGGGGGCATCCCTTAGACAACTAGTATTGGAGCCCACTCGAGAGGGAGCAATCTTAGACCTGGTTCTCTCAAATGGAGTTGAAGAGAGGATCACAGCTGTATAAGTGGGTAGCCATCTGGGAACTAGTGACCATCGAACAGTATGGTTCACAATAAACAGAGCAATAGAGTCAAGCCATACAAAGGCAAAAGTACTGGACTTTAGGAGGGCTGACTTTGGCAAAATGGGTGAGTGCCTTAGGAATGCACTAGCAAATGGGCAGGAAGGAGGGGTGGAAGAACAATGGGGAATGATTAAAAACTGTCATCACAGAGGTAACAAGCCTTTGTGTGAAGCAAATAAAACGAAACGATGTAAGAAACCACTATGGTTCTCAAAGGAAGTGGCAGTGAAGGTTCTAGAGAAAAAGAAAGCATTCCGGAAGTACAAGGAATCACAGAAGGAGCAGGACAGAACTGTATCAGTTAAAGCAAAAGGAAGCTGGGAAGGCAGTCAGAACAGCAAAGGCCCAAACCGAGGAAAAGATAGCCAACTCAGTTAAGAAGGGGGATAAAACCTTTTATAGGTACATCAGGGAGCGAAGGAAGACCATGGGAGGGTTAGTGAGGCTTAATAAAGGGGAGGGAGAGTGGGCAGAGGGTGTCTCTGAAAAGGCAGAGATACTAAACAAATATTTTTGTTCAGTATTTACAAAGGAAGAGGGGGAGGTACCTAAAACAAACAGTAGAAACACTCTGGATACAGAAGTTGATACCAGCCCATTTACAGAAAAAAGGGTTCTGAAAGAACTCTTAAAACTGAAGGTGGACAAAGCAATGGGGCCTGATGGGATTCATCCCAGAATTCTAAAAGAACTAAGGGTAGAACTAGTGACACCACTGACTACCCTGTTTAACAAATCATGGGAGGATGGGGTGGTACCCGAGGACTGGAGGAGGGCAGATGTGATTCCCCTTCACAAAAGTGGGAGCAAGGCAGAAGCAGGAAACTACAGACCTGTTAGTTTAACCTCAGTGATAGGGAAAATGATGGAATCACTTCTGAAGGAAAGAATTGTCGAGTCTCTAGAGGCCAGAGGGGCACAGGACCCAAGGCAGCATGGATGCACAGCGGGAAGGTCATGCCAGACAAATCTGATAGATTTCTTTGACTGGGTGACCAAAGTAGTAGATCAGGGAGGGGCTGTGGACATGGCCTGCCTAGACTTTAGCAAGGCATTTGACACAGTCCCACATAAAAGATTAATATACAAGTAAGCCAGCCTGGGAGTGGGTCCCAAAATGACAGCCTGGGTAAAGAATTGGCTGGAGAATAGGACACAGAGAGTAATAGTAAATGGAGTCCACGCTGAAGAAAGGGGTTACTAGTGGGGTACCGCAGGGTTCAGTATTAGGACCGGTCCTCTTCAATGTCTTTATAAGCGACATTGCAGAGGGACTGGAAGGAAAAGTATGTCTCTTTGCAGATGAGACAAAGATTTGCAACAGAGTTGATGCACAAGTTGGGGTGGAAAGGATGAGAAGGGACTTGGCAAGGTTAGAGGAATGGTCAAATGTATGGCAGCTTAGATTCAGTGCCAAGAAGTGCAAGGTAATGCACCTGGGAAACAAAAACCCAGGGGAAGAGTACACAATGGGGGGTGAGATACTAACAACAACAACAATGGAAAGGGACCTGGGGTTAGTCATATCAGATGACCTAAAGGTGGGCAAGCAATGTGAGAGGGCAGCAGGAGGGATGCTGGGATGCATAGGGAGAGGCATCACCAGTAGAAAACAGGAAGTTATTATCCCTCTGTACAGACAGCTGGTGAGACCCCATCTGGAGTACTGTGTGCAGTTCTGGAGACCCAGTCTCCGCAAAGACATAGACAGGATGGAAGCTGTCCAGAGGAGGGCAACTAAAATGGTGCAGGGTCTGCACCGGAAGACATATGAAGAGAGACTTAAGGAGCTTAATATGTATAGCCTCGAGGAAAGGAGGGACATGATAGAAACTTTCAAGTACCTCAAAGGAATCAACAAAGTTCAAGAGGGTAGCATCTTTCAAAAAAAGAGGCGTGCAACAACAAGGGGGCACAATTTGAAGATGGGGGCGGCTCAGAGGTAATTTAAGGAAGTATTTTTTCACAGAGAGGGTTGTGGATGCATGAAACGGCCTTCCAGAGGAGGTTGTGGAGTCAAAAACAGTGGTGGAATTCAAGCATGCATGGCACAGTCATAAGGCAATTCTAGGGGGTGGGGGTAGGAAGAAGTAGGCTGCTGGTTAACTAGGATCTGCAGCTTATCCACTAGGTAAGGAAATGGGCAGACTGGGTGGGCCAAGCGGTCCTTATCTGCCATCAAATTCTATGTTTCTATGTATCAGATCTCCTCCTTCGCAGCTCTGTGCATGGTGTAGGTCTTTCTTAGTGAGTATATTTCTAATTCCATTCCAGTTGTCGTCTAAGCGAACACGAGGAATCCAAAATGGGTCCGGGCTTCAAACATTGCGTTGAGTGTAATCAAAACATGTCACAAACAGATCCACACACCTCGTGCATTTACTGCCTCTGAGTGTAGAGCAAGATGTTGCCACCTGCGGCCTCTGCAAGACCTTGCTCCCTTCATCCCTCGAAGACCACTACGCACGCCTTCTCGTTGGCCGGCCATACGAACATAAGAAATTGTTAGCAGAATCAGGCCATAATGGTCTGTCTAGTCTGCTTGAGTGTGTAGCTCAGCTTAAATCTCTGGAGCTGCCGCCCCCCACACTCCTCCTGGAGTCATCCACACCCTCCCCCCCACTCTCTCCCCTCTCCTTCCCAGAGCTGATTTCCTCCTGTTCTGATTTTCTTCTTCACCCTGTCCCATCCCCCTTTAAAGCTGTCTACTGTATTCAACACTACCACCACCTCTGGCAGCTCGTTCCACCCCTTCTATGAAAAAGTGTCTCCTCATTTCCTTTTTAAATCTACCCCCCGCCATCTTCTGGCTGTGCCTTCTTTTTTTTTTTTATCTTTATTTTTATTTAACTGTTTGCAGGATTCTTGAATACTTTGGTCTAGTCGTACAGTGCATTCTAGATATAACATTACATTGTTTTGTTAGTCACGTCACAGTTTTCTAGTTTAACACACCTCCATATTTTGGACCTACATAGTCACTATCACATATTTGCATATTGGATTAGGATAGGGTTAAGTTGTATTAAATTAACTTAAATTAAGATAAAAGTAAAAATTAAAAATAAAAATAAAAAGGAGGAGGATTTCATTTCCAAACTGCCCAGTCTATGTTTCCCCTTCTGACTGCCTCCAGACCTCCCACCTCGACCATCTGTGTATGTAGAGTGAGATCTTATGATTTATTTTAAAAGTAAGTTCCTCCAATTCAGCTATGTTTTGGACTACTAATATCCAGTCCTTTTTCTTTGGCAGTGTAGGATTAAGCCATGACCTAGTTATGACCTTGTGGGCTGCAGTAATCAAGATTGCCCAGAGGTATAGGGAATCAGGTCCCCTAATGTCTACTGGGGAAACTCCCAGAATCACCTCCCTCCAGCCAAGTGGCTGGCCAAGGGCCAGGATCTCCCTGATAGCTGCAGTGATCTCAGCCCAAAACCTCTGCAACTTCACACATGCCCAGAAAATGTGTAGACTGTTGGCTGCCTCCTCACCGCATGCCCTCCAGCAACAAGCTGAGTATTTTGGGTTCCTTTTATTCAGGGTCTTAGGGGTAAGGAAGTACTGGACCCTTACCTTCCAAGCAAATTATTGCCACAGTGGGGACTGGGTCGACCTCTTAACTATATTAAAAATTGGGTTCCAATCAATAATCGGGGAATCAGGGTTGGCTTCTTCCTGCCATCTAGTCTTTATCTTAATTAAAGGATCAGTTTTCACCGACCCAAGAGTTCCATACAGAAGGGAGATCATTCCCTTCTGGCCATCCATGTGTTTTATCTTTTGAATAGATAACAAAAGGGGAGCAGCCCTGGCCGGGTCTACCTCCTTTTTTTGGAGAGATATAATGTGTGCTCTGACCAGTAGGAACCTAAAGTGGTCAGAATTTATGAGGCCGAACCTATTCTTGAGAGAGCTGAAGTCCAGGATCAAGTCTCCCTGCAGGAATTGACCCAAATGTTCTAGTCCTGATTTACCCCATTGTTTGTATGTACAGTCTAGGCGGTTAGGGGGGAAGTCCTCCGCACAGGCTAGGTTTTTTAGGGGCCAGACCGAGGATTGTAATTTATATTTTTGCCAAAGCCTGTGGACAGAGCGGATAGTGTCCCCTACAGTATGTAGCTTAGGAGAGGGGTGTCCATGTGACAACAAGGGTATTATCAAGCGGTCCCCGAGAGGTGTCCTCCCATTCCCCTCCTCCTCGCCCCTCTTCATTCCCCTCCACCCAGAGGTGGAGTTCGGACCCACCCATTGCAACGCATTTTTCAGCTGAACTGCCAAAAAGTAGTCCTCCAACTCCGGTAGGGATCTACCTCCTCTATCTCTGTGGGCCTGTAAAATTTTCAGGTTTATTCAAGGTCTCTTGTTGTTCCAGATAAATATGGAAATCATTTTGTGGCACATCTGGAAATTAGACTTATGTATGTATAATGGTAGACACTGAAATACAGTAGGTACAGGAATTTGGGTAGAACATTCATTATTGTAGCCTGGATTCTAGAGTGCATGGGCATATTAGTCAGAGACCACCTTTCCATGTCTTTTTTTAAGGGATATGGTCAGAGGGGAATAATTTGTTTTAAATAGTTTGGAAAAATGCTTTGTAATGTTTGCCCCCAAGTATCTCATTCTGTCCACAGACCAAGTCAATGGCAAAAGCCGACGTGTTTCCTCAGAGGGATGAAAGAAAAAACTTAAAACTTCTGTTTTAGTTTTATTTAGAGAGTAGCCTAAGTGTTTCCCAAACTCTTCCAGTATAGGCTATATCTGTTCTATGGACCGGTGTGGATGGGATAGACCTAGTAGAACATCGTCTGCATATAACAGAATTTTTTTCAGGGTACCACCCACTTCGATCCCCGTCACCTCCTTTGCCCTCCTCACTACCTCCGCCAGGGGCTCGATATAGAGGGCAAACAGAAGGGGAGGGAGAGGGACACCCCTGTCGAGTACCTCTGCCCAACCTGAACGTATCTGAAAGCCCTCCATTCACCCTGACGTAAGCCTGAGGGCCTGTATATAGAGACCTTATGGTGTCTATTAATGTCTTGGGGAACTCCCTGTGCTCCAACGTCTTAAACAAGAAGTCCCATGAGACCTTGTCAAAGGCCTTTTCGGCGTCTAAACTCATTATACAGGCCGGAGTGTGAGTGCATTGGATTTTATCTAACATATTCAGGGCTGTCCGTACTCCGTCCGGGGCCTGTCGGCCCATCACAAAGCCAGATTGGTCCGTGTGTATCAGGCTCGGGAGGATGGGGTTTAACCGAGCGGCAATAATTGAATATCTTGTAGTCATGATTGAGTAGGGAAATAGGGCGGTATGATTCACACCTTGTTGGATCTTTTCCCTCCTTGTGTAGAACGATTATGGTCGCGTACTGCCAGGAAGGTGGGGGATACCCGCCCTCTGACCATATATTTGAAAAAACTTTAAGAAGCAAAGGTGCCGTTTCTGAGGCAAAAGTTTTATAGAATTCAGCTCCATACCCATCCGGGCCTGGGCATTTAGCTGACTTAAGTTTTTTATTGTGGAGATTATCTCCTGTTGGGTAATAGGACTAATCAGCATCTCTATCAGGTCCGGTGAAAGTGGAGGAAGGGAGGGAGGGGGATGGAATTCAGGTAATTCTGTTTCTCTTGCACTGTGTTTTTTTCATCTGAGCCATACAACTTTGAATAATATTCAACAAATGCCTTTGCTATCTTTGAGGCCTGTCTGACCACTTTGCCTGACCCTGGGGATATTATTTTAGTTATTGTGGCTTTTGCTGCACACTGACGCAGTCTAAAGGCCAGGAGTTTAGTACCCCTGGATCCTCCCTCATAGTATCTTTGTGTTAAATAAAACAGGGCCTTTTCTACCTCGGCTTTTTGTATCTCTTGTAATTGGTTCTTACAATCTGTTAGTATCCTACTTCTGGCTTCCTCCCATTTGATTTTTTGGGCCCCTTCCAGTTCTTTAATCTGTGCTAATTATTCTAGTTGTTTCTGCTTCATAACTTGTTTCTTATAGGATGCTATAGATATCAGTTTACCTCTAAGTGAGGCTTTAACTGTGTCCCATAAAATTTGTGGGGAAGTCCCCTGCCTGCTATTCTCTTCTAAAGTTGTTTTCAGGTGTTTTTTAAGTTCATCTATCACACCTTTGTCCTGGAGGAGTGAGGCATTCAGCCTCCAGTGCGTTATGCGTTTGGGCAGTCCCAACTCCACCTCTAGGTACACCGGGCTGTGGTCAGAGAGGATGGTTGTACCCACCCACATGGAGGGAAACCTACCCAAGTCCCCCGAGAATGTGAAAAACATATCTAGTCTGGAAAATATCCGGAACCTTGGAGAGAAGCATGTGTATTCTCTCGCTCCTGAGTACTTCTCCCTCCAGATGTCTACCAGTCCCAATTGTTCCAGCAACAGTTTTACGGAATGTGCTTTAGCCACATCCGGTTTTGGGATTTGAGACGTGGTATCTAGGGCCCTGTTTAAAATTATATTCCAGTCCCCTCCCATTATCAGTAGGCCTTGGGCCTTTTCAGCCACTAACTGGAAAAGGTTTGAGTAGGTTCAGAGGGGAGACCCTGGGGGTATATATGCATTAACCATAGTGACTTGGATATCCTGGATAGACCCTATGACTGTGAGGTACCTTGCTTCAGGGTCCTTTATCACCTCCTGTTGCTGGAAGTGGAGGTTTTCCGAAAGGAGAATTGCCACCCCCCTCTTTCTGCCCGTCGGGAGAGATGAGTGATAAATTTGAGGAAAAGACCTTGGTTTAAACTTTTGGCCTTCAAGAGGAGAAAGGTGGGTCTCCTGTAGGAAGACACCATCACACCTTTGAGATGCTATAAATTGTTGAATCCTCATCCTTTTAATAGGGTTTGTAGATCCATTTATGTTGAGTGACATAAATTTCGTAACTTGTTTATCCATTTTCCATATACCCAAATACAAAAGCCCTTTTCTTACACACTGACTTTCTATACTTTAGCAACTTAATTTGGTTATAATCCTGCAAAACATGAAACTGTTTAATATAACCATCAACAAATTTCAGAACCATTCTGATCTCTAATGGACAAAACTGTAGCTCTAGCCTCATTCTGTTTTTAGCCAAGAGCTGGATTAAATGTTGGCTAGCCATTGCCGGAACTACTCCCGACCAGGCTGCCCAATAACTAGCGATTTGACTTCCAAGGGAAGGCTGAATGGTGGTCATCAGCTGAAGGGTGTCTGAGTGCACAGCCCAAAGCAGGGAGTGCAACAGTGCAATGAGTGTTCCCTGTAGGCCCCAGGTATAACCATGGGAAACGCCCCCCTTCCAGTTGTCAGTACGCATCTGCGTAGGCACCTATTTCCCTTCCTTCTCCTCCCCTCCCCACCCTCTGCAACATGAATTAACAACATCCCTTAAGCCTGCTTTTAGAATCCAATCTTGAAGATGCCTGCCATCGGCATCCTGGAACTCCTTTCCTTCTATCTTACGGGTGTAATAAAGATCCCCTTCTGCCCCGAGTGCCCCTTTAGTGGAGGTGTCCACATAGGGGTCTCCCAGATGGGTGAGTCTCCCCTTGGCCCTGATTTATTGTGGGGGCTATTAATCTGTCTTGGGTAGCTGTACCCCATGGCTTCTCTAAGAGGTGCCAGGGAGGAAGACAGTGCCTGAGATATATACAGACTAGGCCTCCAATGTGGCAGAGTCACCCAGTCGGACAACAGCATACCGCGAACAGTGGGGAGATTCCCATTCAGGGTATAAGGCCCGCCCAGGACAACCTGCCCTTCACCAATTTTCCCCATCTCCACCCCCAACCACCCCTGATGAAGGTCCCCACCCTCCCGCTCCGTTGAGACCCATGGATCCAGATGGGCAAGACCCTCCGAGCCCTGGACCTGAAAATCTAGCCCAAGCCTTAGATAGATTGCAGACTAAAGGTGCCACAATGTTCCCCCAACATGTGGGCATCCTCCCCTGCATCAATCCCGGCCCGCATCCCGGAGGAAGAGGGGACCAGCCAATTCCAGCCATGGGGATCTGGCATTGTCCTTGGGAGTCATCCGATTTGTCATGTGTCAGTATATAACTCCCTGCCAGATCATACATCTACCCAAAGGCAGGAAGTAGCGTAAACCCTCCCCCACCCACCCCTCTGATCTTTAGCCACGAGGGCTTCAGCCCGTTACCCCCTCAAGAGTTACCAAACATTTTTAAAATTAACTTGACTTCTTAACTTAAACGTTTGTATAGTGTCATTTCAAAAAAAAACCCCAAGGGCTTCATGCGAGCATCTCCCCCCTCCTCCACCATTCCTGGTCATGTATAAGGTAGTACAAAAGTATTTTAAAGGAATGGGAGGGTCAAATAAAGGGAGTGAATCCGGGCACAGCGAACTATTTCCCTGAAGTAATTTACTATACTCACTGTGACCCTTGTGTGCCTCAGCAGTCGGGGGAAGTTATGATCCACAGGTGAGGTTGGGTAGGGGTTTGGGGGTAGCAAGATCCGAGAGAAAAAACAACAGGCACCCAGATTATGGGATTGCGCTTCTGGTTACTACTTCAAGTGTCCAATAGTCGTGATGAGCCCATTTCGCCTTCTTCATCGTCGGTTGCCGATTTCAGGTGTGAGGCTCCTTTATTCATCATCGTGGAATCCCCAATTTCCAGAGCACTGCGCCTATGTCTGCACAGAGGGAGGTCTGTGGCATCCGTTGGTAGAGCCCTTCTTGATCGCTCCCTTCTGCGCCACGGACCAGGCCAAAGATAGGAGGTCTCATTCCAATCTTTCCTTCACTAGTGGAGGAGTGCTGATTCCCAGTTCCGTTAGGTAAGGCACGCCAGACAAAAGATCCTTAAAAACCTTGTTTCCTTGATCAGTGGTTATCTTCATCCTCGCTGGGCGTAACACCTGGACTTTGATGTTTTTTGCCCTGAGTTGCTTTACTATGGGCCAGATCATTTTTCGGGCTTCCTGAACCCCCGTTGTGTGATCGTTATCAATCGCTATCCTACTGCCTTTATATTCCAATTGGCCCTGTCGCCAGGCTTGCCGCAGTACCTCCTCTTTGCTGGTGTACGAGGTGACTCAGACTATGAGGGATCGAGGCCTGGCATCAGGGTTAACTGGTTTCGGGGCCAGCGACCGATGTGCACGGTCCATCCTCGGGTCCAGATCCTCTGGCAAGTCAAGGATTTTCCTAAGGAGACCTGGTGTGAACTCAACAGTGCCTGCAGCTCCATCTTCTGAGCCCTCTGGGACCCCATATATTCTAACATTCTGCTCCTGCCCTCCAAGTCGTTGAGGCGGTGGGTTAGTTCTCGGTCCCTCGCTAGGAGGTAGAGGAGCAGCCTATCGTGTCTATCAGCTTGCTCCAAAACTGCAGAAAGGCACAACTCCATCTGTTCTGTTTTGTGGTCTATCCGGTTAAAGTCCGAAAGTAATTCGGACAAAGTCCGATCAATTTTGGAGACCGTGCGAGCCGTTTGACAGATCGCTTCGATCAGCTCATCACCACTGGGGTTCCCATGCTGTGCGACCCGCTGTGTCTCTCCGGAGGCCTCACCCTCTTCATTGTCCTCTGTATCTTCCTCCTGCATCAGCACTTTGAGCTTTTGGACTGGGGTTAAGTGTAGTTTCCCCCTGTTTATTGCGGCGTTGTTTGGCCGGGGAAGTCATCGTAAATCGGGCAGTTGGTTTGGATTTTAGATGGCGGGGAGCTGAGCTGGTAAATCAGGCTGCCATCACGGACCCTGATGTCAACGGAAGTCAGGCTGTGCCTTCTTGTAGTACCCTCCTTTCTCAGTTTGAATATATCCTCTGTTCGAACCCTGGTTATACCTTTGAGATACTCGAAGGTTTCTATCATGTCACCCCTCTGTCTTCTGTCCTCCATGTTGCGCTCCATCAGCCTCTCCTGATTTGTTTTGTCCCCCATGCCCTGGATCACCTTGGTAGCCCTCTGCTGGACCCCCTCCAATAGACTGACATATTTCTTTAGATATGGGCACCAGAACTGTACACAGTACTCCAGGTGGGGTCTCACCAGAGACCCGTACAGTGGCAGAATAACTTCTTCTCTCCTAGAGGTGATTCCTCTGGCAATGCAGCCAAGCATTTTATTAGCTTTGGCTGCTGCCCTTTAGCATTGTGCAGAGTGTTTCATGTCACCCCCTGACTAGCACTCCTAAGTCCTTTTCCTCCTCCGAGATGGTCACCGGAACCATCCCCCCCTTCCCCCAGTCAGTAGCTGACCCCTGGGTTCCTGATTCCCAGATGCATGACCTTGCACTTCTTGGCATTGAATCCCAACTGCCAGATGCCTGACAATTTCTTCAGCCTAGCAAGATTTTCCTTTAGTTTTTGTCTCCCTTCCGCTGTGTCCAGCCTCCCACAGAGCTTGGCATCCTCTGCAAAAAGGCAAATCTTACTTTTGACACAGTCTGCTATGTCCTCAATAAAGATGTTAAACAGTACGAGTCTGAATATGGAGCCCTGTGGGACCCCTCTGGTTACAGACCTTGGTTTAGATAGTCCCACCACCACCACCACCCTCTGGTTCCTGTCATGCAGCCAGCTCTCTTCTCACCCTAGCAGTTTGTCTCCTATACCCAGGTCCCTCAGCTTGCTGATCAGCCTGCCATGAGGCACAAAATTGAATGCCTTGCTGAAGTCCAGGTACAGGTCATCCACCACCTGCCCCCATCCAGTGACATTGTAACACAATCAAAGAAGTCTATCATGTTTGTTTGACAGGATCTCCCCCTGACAAACTCATGCTACCTGTCGTCCTGGAGACCATTCACCTCCAGAAAGGACACTAGCCTTTCCTCAAGGATGGTCCCCATCAACTTGCCCACTATAGAGGTTAGAACTGACTGGCCTATAGTTACCTGGGTCGTCCACGCTTGTGGAGTGGTACCACATGAGCTGTTCTCCAGTCCTGCGGCACACTCCCCTTTAACAGCGATGTTAAAACGGATCCATCAGGGTTACTGCTAGAACCTCCACCGTCTCTCTCCGGACCCTTGGGTATACTCCATCTGGGCCAGGAGCCTTGTCCACCCTTAGTTCCCTCAGTCCTCTTAAGATCCTCTCAACCCCAGTTTCTCCATTATATTCCTCCCCTTCCCTAGGGCAACCCCCAACCATCCCCTGTGACATGGGCCTGACCAGTTCCCTGTTGAAGACAGAGCAGAAATACTCAATTAGTGCCTCTGCCTGATCCTCACCCCTTTCTGCCTACCCTTCCTCTCTCTTTATCCTTACAATCCCATCCCTTCTGGCTCTCCTCTCCTTAATATAACAGAAGCAGTCCTTTTCCCCATCCTTAATCCCCTGTGCCAGTCTCAGTTCTTTTGTTGCCATGGCTGCCCAGACCTCTTTCCCTGTCTCCCTAGCTTTCACTGCATAAGCCTCTCTGTCTTCCTCCCTCAAAGAACTCTTGTACCTCAGGAAAGCAACCCTCTTGTCCTTCACTCTACCTGCCACCTTCCTGCTAAACCAGCTAGGTTTCTTGGCCTTCGAGTTCTAATTACGAGCCTTCGCACATGTGTCAGTGGCCATCTGAACGGGACCCTCTGCTATGATCCAAGGACACCTGCAAGGTGATCTGCATGGCTGTGGGATGTGCAGCCCAGCTTTTGGCGATGGAAGAGGCGGCAACCAAAGCTGTGGTGGGTGCCATTATTGGGGCTTCATTCTCTGTGACTTTCTGGGACATGTGCAAGTCCCTTCAGACCATCATTGGAGCCCCACCCACCACTGCAAGAAAAGATTTAAGAAATCCCGCCTTCAGTCGTGAGATCAGGAAAGAGCACACTCATCCCACTCGTGCGATTCTCTTGACATTTGTCGAGCACTTTGCGTTGGCTGAGCACACCTTGTTCGAGAGTCAGGCCACTAGCTCCACTGTATCCCCATTGCGCTTGTTGGCCTTGACATAGGCTGACCAGAAGGGTGAGATTTTTCTAGACTTAGTCGACATGTTGTTGGAAAGGATCAAGGAAGCCTCAATATCTTGGATCCTGGTTCTTTCAGTCCTCGCTCAGAGGAGTTGGGAGCAGTTGGCGGGCCTGGCTTCCTCCTCCCAGGAACTGCCTCCATCTGGGATCACACAGCAGGGGCCAGTCCATGTAATCTACATGAACCCTCAACCTGCTTCTGCTCTGAGTTGATGGCCATGTTGATTGAGGGACTCCAGATACTCCAAATCTTGGTCGTCTGTGAGGCACTGCCACAGGCATGCCTCATCCTCTTCATTGCCTGAAGAGAAGGTCCACTGCAGGATGCAGTGGCACTATGAGAAGATGCTGTGGCAGCAGTGGGCCTTGCTTGGGTGCAGTAGAGCTCTGCCCACAACCCTGGACATCCCCTGGTGGCCATCGATTCAGCCCATTATGGTTCCACCGAGACAAGTGTCGCTGACACCCGTCTCTCTCCCGATCCAGGTGCAACCGCCACCATGACAGCCATTGCAGGGGTACCCTGTCATTGAGGCACATGTCAGGAAGCATAAGCAAACCAGGAGAAGTCCTAAAATTTGCAAATAACATTTTATTATTATTGAGTATCAATAACGAAATAAATACAATTTTCTGCGTTACAAATGGGTATTCTGAACTCCTACTAGGGAATATGGCACTGCCCAAAGGTTGAATGAGCCTTAGAATGTTGAGTACATGAGGATTTCTGGACAGCAGCAACTCTCCAGTCTTAGCTGTGCCATCGAAGGGGAAACATCTATCAAGCTTCTCTGAAGAACTTTTCTGCTTCTAGACCTAGGGGGCTGCAATTCTGCATAGCAGGTTAGGGCTACATGGTAATAGGGAGCACCCCAAAATTTAAATCATGCCTGTTAAGGTGCGACTTTCAAATTGGCAAACCTTCTCTCCCCATTTCCACTGCCTGTGCTTGGGTTGGGGGCCAAGTCTGCCACTTTGTTCAGGGTGTTTTCTTGAACAGGTCTCCGATTCCCTTAGGGAAAAAAAAAAAAGGTACCACAGGTAAGTACCTATTTTTTCTATTTTCATTTTTAGTTTAGGGCTTTCTTGGGAGGAGTCTTCCTCCATCTTCAAGCATTGGTCCCCCTCCCCCTTCCCAGATTTTAGGGTACCTTGTTTGTTTTTCTTAAATGGCAGGGTTTTTGTGTGATTGTTGAGGGACATTTTTCTGTTTTTATTTGGAGCTCTTGGCCCAGATATTCAAAAGAGTTGAGCCACGCGCAATAGGGTTGCACCTGCACAAGTCCGAAATGTGCCATTCTGTGATATTCAGCAGGAGGCAGTTGCGCCCCCCAAATCATGCTGAGCAACAGCGCAATGATAATGAAGGCATGCGCAACCGAAGGGGGAGGAACCATGCATAAACTGCACAGCCTGATATTCAGCCGGGCTGTGCAGAGTTATGCAGGCGCAACCCCTACCTGCGCCTGCACAACTTTACGCCAAAAAAAAAGGATCAAGTCGAGGGCCACCCTCAGGTGAGCTGCTGCATTGTGGGGCGCAACACAGCAGCTGCCAACTGTGGGTTGCCTTCCACTCGTTCCCGGCGGCACCCCCCATGCCCCAATCATGGGCTGAAGTGCCCCCCAGCCCGCCAGCAGCCCGACTCGTGGACAATCTCTTATACTTCCCCCCATTAGCCCTAACGTGGGCATACTTATCCTGCCTCCCCATTAGCCCGATCACGGCATAATGTTGCGTCCCCCAGCAGCCTGATCATGGGCATCAGACTTCCCTCCTCCCAAGTCCAGTATCCTGGTGGTCAGTGGACCTTGAGGCTGATCAGCGGGCATAAAGTTAACCCCAAGTCCAATATCCCTGGTGTCCAGTGGACCGTGAAGCCCGATCGCGGGCACAAGTTAACCCCAAAGTCCAGTATCCTGGTGGTCCAGTGGACGCGAGAAGCCAGATCGTGAGCGGCATCCTTACCCCCCAGAATATGTCAGCCTGGTGATCTGGTAGCCCCACCCCACACCTCAGGCCCCACCCTGCCCCCTGTCAGCGGCGGGCAGCAGCCCCACCACCGCCCGCCGGCTGACGGCTTGGCGGGGCTGCACGTCGTTAGTGTGCAGGCATGAGCCAATGGCGTGCAGCCCCGCCACTGTCTAAGGCAGTCAGATAATTCATTCATTCACATATCTGGACTGCTATCTGGTGAGCTACGCCGATGGCTCATGCTCTGCGCAATCAGGCATGCGACTGCAGGCTGTCGGTCGGCGGGCGGCGAGCGAGACGGTGCTGCCTGCCGACTGATGAAGGCGGTGGTGGGGCTCCATCAGGTGGAGAACCTGGGTCGCCGGGGGCCCCGCTACTGAAATGAGGCGCCGCCCGCGATCTGGCTGTGGTCACCTGGACCGCCGAAGCCACGGACTTTGGTTAGGGGTTAACTATTACAATCGGGCGTCGTGATCACTGGACCACCGAGAGAGACTGAACTGTGAGGGGTTAACATTATGCCAGCGATCAGCTTCTCGTGTCCACTGACCACAAGATATTGAACTTTGGGAGGAAAGTCTGATGCCGCGATCGGCTGCTCGAGGGACATAACGTATGCCCGTGATCGGCTAATGGGGGACTGAACAGAATGTTATGCCCGGCATCGGGCTATTAGGGGAAGTACTATTATGTCCGCGATCGGGCTGCAGGGCGTTGGTCCCTCGACGGCCACTGCCTCGGCAGGCGCCCAGGCGCAAGTCGTCGGGGATTGGCGCACCTGCATGCTAATGGCATGCAAATGGGGCCATAATCAGATGCAAATGGCCCCCCCTGCACCTTGCATAGATTATGGCTCCATTTGCATGTCACTCTTTGAATATCGCAGGTGCTGTGCATAGCGCAATGAAACTTGCGCCACCGCATCTCAATGCTCCACTCTGACCACTTGCGGTGGCGTAGTTCCACTGCGCCATGTACAGTAGGTGTGGCCAGGGGGCGATATTCAAAGAAGTTGAGCCATAGCACAACTCTGTTGAATATCACGCTGGCCACACCCCTGCGCAAATTTTTTGAGTGGTGCGGGGCTTGCGCCACATAATGGCGCAGTTTGAATATCTGGCCCCTTGTGTTTGTGAGGGGCATTTCCTCTTCAAATTTTCTTCCATCTGTAGTTAAAAAAAACAAAACAAAATGTCCACGTTTCGGGAGGCAGCTGGAGTGAGCACTGTTGGGAGTAGAGTGTTTTCAGCAGATTTTCCTCTCATATTCTGCTTTTTCTCTCTTGTTTGCATTGTTTTTCAGCTCCCTTGAGGCGCCCAGTTCCCGCTGTTTCTGCCCACTGTTCTGATAGTTGGACATGCACCCTTGTAACTGTTGGAGGCTCCTCAGCATGCTTTCCTCATGCACCCCTTTTAGCGTGCTGACGTCACACAACATTGTGACATCATGCACATGCCCGTTTTGAGTGCGCACGTGTTCCTGCACCTTTTTTTTTCCAGTGCAAGATGTGGTGACTCTCCTTTATACTCTTCAGTTGCTTCCCATTTCTCTCTTTCTTTGTTCCTGGCAGACGGTGCGGCTGAGGGGCACGCTGCAGTTATGCCTTGTATTTTTTCAAACAGCACTGTCGGCAGTACGGACGTCAGCTTTACTTCTGTAGTTTTCTCATGTTAACAAAAAAAAAAAAAAAACATTCTTCTTCCTTTTAGCCTAGGTTCCCACAGGACTATTTCTCTTGGCAACATGGCTTATCAGAGACCTATGACATTAAAAGATGTAAGACCTGCAAGGGACTAATACAACCCTCTTCTGTGTGTTTCTATTGCCCCATTGTGTTAATCAAGCTAATATGTTTCTTAAGGTTCCCCCCAGTTAGACCTCCGAACTGGGGGGGTGCTCCTGGTATACCAGTTGGCAATGGCAAGCAGAACTGCGTAATTTATTATTGATCCTAGGAGAGCTTTTTGGTCCTGATTTTCAGCAGAACATCCCATCAGACACACTTGACCCTAAACCAGGCTCCAGAGGTTTGGGGGGCCAAACACATGCACGTCCAGGTGTGCTGCAGCAGGACAGGACTGCAATTACAGATCTGCAGGCAGACTGCCCCGACCCTGACCATACAGAGGATCAGGATGAGGATATTGGGGATCTTTGGGAAAATCCTGACCTAAAGAAGTTATTTGATGAAGAGGACGATCCCTCTGAGAAGGAGGAAGGGAAGTGGACTGAGTGAAAGAAGGGGATTCCTATCCCTCCCTTGTTTGATCCCAAGCCTTTTTTCCTATCCTGTCCATGTCCTTCTCCACTCCAAAGTGTTTTCTGAACTTTATTCTCTGTGTCCAAATTATTGAACAGCAATGGGCAGGTGCGGACCAAAGATAATATCTACCAAGGCCTAAAGCTCAGTGTTTCCCTTTGTTGGAAGAAGATTCTCGCAAGTGGGAAACTTCTCCTCTGGTGGATAAGGAGGTGCATAATTCCATCAGACACACCATTATTCCTGTTGAAAGGTCCTTGACCTTAATGGATTCGCATGTCTAGCGAGTGGATGCGGTGTGCAGAGAGCCTTTGCCTCCATGGCGCAGACCTACATACCTCCTACACCTGCTTCCTTACTGACAGAGCCTTAAACTTGTGGGTTATGACCCTAGGCAGCTTCATTCACCTGATTCGGAGGGGGCCAGCGTTTTGCAGTTGGTATCCATGACCTCCGCCTTCTTGGGGGATGCCACGGTGGAAAACTTAAGCAATATCTACTCACTCCACCTATCGCATTGGGTCTGCTGTGCGAGGTGTGTGGCTTAGGCATTGGGTGGCTGATCAGGCTTCAAAGACCAAGCTGTTCAATCTACCCTTTGAGGAAGGCTTGTTATTTGGTTCAGGCCTGGATGATACTTTGAAGGATATCCAGCATAAAAAGGGCTACCTTCCAGTGTCAGCTACAGCAAAAGGCCGCATCAGCCCTGAAAGGTCAAGGAGGCGGCCGACAGAGGCATTTCCGAAGGGGTTTCATTCCTTTCGGAACTTAGGGAACCAGAGGAGTAACTGAATGTATTCTGGTTACAAGAGCATAGTAGAAATGGGGCTGTTGCCCTAAGGCAAAATTGAGGCCCAGGGTGAAAAATGGGCACGTCACGATGAGGGTCCGCGGGTCCATCTCTGCCTCCCTTCCTGTTGTACAGGACTACACAGTTGTTACACAAGATGGGCGCAGATAACCTCAGATGCTTGGGCTCTGGAAATTCTGGCTTTAGGTTATGCAATAGAATTTTCAAAAATTCCCTCAAGGGGTGCTTTTTGCTGTCCTCGGTACCGAAGGACCCCTTGAAGAGACAAGCGGTGTCAGACAGCCTGCACCACCTCACTCACATCAGGGCGATTGTGCCAGTTTCTCCCAGTGAACAAGGTCAGGGATTCTACTCCATCTCTTTCATAGTCCCCAAGAAATTGGGAGGGGGGGTCAGGCTTGTTCTGGAACTGAAACACCTAAACAAGTTTGTATGCCACACAACCTTCAATATGGAATACCTACATTTGATCATCCGAGCCATCCACCCAGGGGATTTCTTAGCTTCCACAGATCTGAGGGATGCGTATCTCCACATCCCCATCCATCGAATTTAGCAGAGATTCCTTAGGTTCTTGGTCCTAGGACAGCACTTCCAGTGCAGGTTGCTTCCTTTTGGGCTGGTGACGGCCTCCAGGGTCTTCTCAAAGGTGCTTATAGTCCTAGTGACTCAACTCCAACAGAGCAGACATCATGTCTGTCTCTACCTGGACGGTCAACCTATTCGAACACTGCGCCTTTTGCAAGGATGTCAGTTGTCACCAACTCACTCAGCCGGTCAGCCCTTTACTCCCAAAGTGCCAACTTCTGAGCGTATGATTTGTGTACAGTGAACAGAACAAGGTAACCCTCTTGTCTGTTTTGTGAGTTCAAGTCACCTTAGTATCAAGCTCTGGAGGGATTCAAACTGATAACCTCTTATTAGTGTACCCAATTATCAGGCACAGATAATTCTGTCTTGGGGGGGGGCAGATATCTTTGCCTACGGGCACCCAGCCAGGTCTTTCAAATGAACCCTATGCAAGACTTTAGAGAACTCTATCCATTTCCCAGTTTGGTATACAATAAGCTCATACACAGTGTTACTTATAACCTTTAAAAGCTCCACTTAAAATAAAAAGAAATGTCAAGACACTCCAGACAGTTTCCGTTGTACAATATATCTTATACTTTAAAATATCAAAACAGAACAATAATTACAGAAGAAAATATATTCCAACACATGCAGCCTTAAAACAAACAGGTAAAAGTGCAGTTCCTACAATACATACATTCAGACTGGTCTAATCTAATGCTTACTTTCTTTCAGGTCTTTCTTCTCTCAGACAGAAATATTGTCTTGTGTGTCTCTGTCAAGGTTCTTTCAGCAATTAAACACAGTTCTGAGCCGGCCCTTTCTGAGGTCGCATAACTCCACCTTGATGTAACAACATCTATAATTTATCTCACAGGATGTCCAAATAAAATATTGAAAAAAAAACATAATAGGTGACCTCACTGCCTTTCCTCCCTCCCTCTGGTTAACCAGACCAAACCGGTTAGTGCTCTGTTACACATACGTCTCAAAAGTTTATTTGATCTAAGTCACTGAATTCAAAGCAAAAGTGTATTTGCCTCTTTAATCCCATCTGGGCCTTGGAATCTACACCTCAAAGGTCTCTGATGTAATTCAAGGGTTCCTCGGGGAAAGTATATTGGACCTTCCAAATTCGTCTGGGTCCTCCCTGGCTCAGACATCAACCTCTCTTCAATGTCCATTCTGACTTCTCTCTGACACCCCTTCCTCTCAAGTTCTTCCTGAAAACTATTGTAAGTCAAAGGATTTTCCATGAGGGAAGTATGAATGGCTAATCTTATTTCCTGGGATGAAAGCAAATTGACAAGGTAATTGCACCCCAGATATCTGCAGTTTAGCTATGTCCTGTCCTTTGAACTTATCCCTTGGGGGTATAAATGTGTCAGTTCCAGTAAGACAGTAGTTTCCTCAAACTGACCTTCCCATCACATATTTTATTTGTAATAAAAAAATTGATACAGCACTCAGATGTGGCTGTCTACGTCACATCAGTGACCAGGACTCTGGAGGTATTGGAGTCCCATGGCAGGGTGGGAAATCAGAAGAAAAGATCTCGTGAACCATCTCAGACCCTGGAACACCTGGCATCAGTGTCCAAGATGGTCCAAGGGAAGGTCTTCCTCTCACCAGCCAGGAAGGAGACCCTGTTGAGAGAGGTCCAGTGGCTGAGGAGCCAATTATCCAATTTAGTTCATGTCTGCTATGAATTGTGGGCCTCATGACTGCTGCAATAGAACTAGTCCCGTGGGCTCGCGTTCATATGTGGCCCCAACAGATGGAGTTCCTGTTAGCTGGGGATCTGACCTTGGAGGATTATCAAGCCAGGATCCACCTCTCACCACATTTGTGACAGTCTTTGAGCAAAGGATCCCCCTTGGAAGTCACCCTAGAGTTGATTTTGACATCCGATGCCAGCCTGTTGGGTTGGGGGGGCTGTCCTGAACCACATTCCCATTTAGGGGACTTGGTCAACACAGGAACAGCACCTACACCTAAACATTCTGGAGAGGAGGGTGGTGCGACTTACTCTTCTTTATTTTCAAACTCAGGTGCAGTCAAATGCCATGAAAATAAGGTCAGACACTGCTGTCATGGTGGCATAGTTAGATAAACAAGAGGGCACAAAGAGTAGGGAGATGTTAAAAGAAGCCACCGATCTCCTACTGTGGGCAGAGGAGAATCTTTTCTCTCTCTCTCTCTGTCAGCAGACCACTTGACAGGAAAGTTGAACATTCAGGCCAAACGGCCAAACTGCGAAAATGTTCATCCAGGGGAGTGGATGTTGAACCCAGAGGTGTTCGACCTTCAAACAACATGAAGTCTTGCTGTATTCTGACAATAGCAATGAGGTCCAACCTTCGAACTGCCCCAGAGATGAAAGAGTTAACTTTCCATGCCAGGCATGGAACGCTGAGCTCGAGCTCGGTTGAGACTCTGTCTGTTGCTGTTCGAACTCAAACCGTCAGATCCTTTAGTCCGCCTCACTGAGCAGTCGCTCTGGAGATTTCTCCTTTGCTCGGCACAATTTGTTGGTTAAAGTACCGTTTTTCTTGGTTTTCAACCGAATTTAAACCGCAACCTATCAGTTCAGTCTCTGTCTGTGGTATTCGTGAGTACTAGATAGCGTTATATTGTTTTTCCTTTCTGTGTGGAACTTGTAAATGTTTCATCGGTTCGGTTTGAACCGATCAGGTTGTTTAAAAATCTTTACTTCTACTTTTAGAGTGTGGTTACCGGTTCTTATCGGTTCTAAAAAAAAAAACAGATTTTACTACGTTTTTTTCCACGAGCCGTAACACGGTCAGGAACCGATAAGAGTGTCTTGCCTGGCAGATTGCCATTAAAAGGGTAAGTTTTGTTAGGACTGGCACCATGTCTAAGAAATCCAAAAGAAAAACCGGGCCCACTGGGTTTCAACAGTGTAGTGTGTGCGGGGAAGTCTTTGCTAAGGCTGACCCCCACACCACCTGTGTTTATTGTCTAGGTTTTGACCACCTCGATTCAGACTGCCAGATTTGTAAAAATTTTCCTGCAGCTACCCTGGAAAACAGAGTTGGTAGGCTCAGGGAAAGGGAGGCCAAAAAGTCAGCTGACCCGGATGGCCAGCCTGGTTCGGTTCAAATCGAACCAGAAGGAGTGCCCTCTGACGAGGGCAAAACTTCTTCGGGCAAAAGGAGAACCAATTCTGAGGAGTCGGTTCCGGTTAAGAGAACAAGAAGGGATAAATCAGCTGGTGTGGATTCAAAAGTTTCTTCTCCAACCGCTGATGAAATAGCCAAAGCGATAAAAATTGTTCAGTCGCTATCCCTGGTTCTGACCGAACCGGCACCATCAGGAAGGCGCTTGGTTCGGCCGGTTCCACCGGTTCTGGATTATGATTTGGAGGAATTTTATGAACTGGAGGAGGAGGAAGGAGAGTATGAGGAAAGTGAATGTGATTATGAAAGTCTGGATGTGCCCATTGACCGGACATCTCCCCAGACAGACCTTCAAGTGTCTCCTTCTAGACTTTCTGGTCCCTTCCCATTTCATGTTTTACAAGAAAGTGGCGAAACCCTCCAGCTTCCTATGGAAGAAGCTGTGGATGACCAGGAGGAGCCTGACTATGTGGAAATGATGGATATCCCAGAGTCCAGGAGGCTGTCTATTCCCCACACAAGTCTTTTGGAAACAGACATTTAAGATTTTAAAGACTCCTAATTCTATACCTCCTGTGGATAAAAGAATGGACAAGAGGTATACTCTGTCAGGCTCAGATACGGAGTTCCTTACCCAGCAATGCAGCCATGTTGGGGTAGTGCAGGCTGCAGCCTGTGATAAGGCTAATATACCCTTAGCTTCACACCCCCCAGATAAGCACTCCAGGAGGACTGATGCCATGGCAAAGAAACAGTACATGGCAGCATCCTTGGGACTCAGGCAGGCCAATTATATGGCCTATACAGCTAGATATCAGAAATCTAGATGGGACACTGTCATGGCTTTAGCTAAACAGGTCCCTGGCCAGCTTGCCAAGGAGCTGGAGCAGGTGGCTGCTGATGGTATTGAGGCATCCAAGGTGCAATTCCATGCTGCAGTGGACTCCAATGATGTTTCATCTAGAGTCATGGCTACATCTGTGGCCCTTCGTAGGATGGCTTGGCTCAGATGTACTAGCCTGTCTCAGGATACCCAGACTAAGGCCATGGATTTTCTTGTTGTGGGTAATTCTCTGTTTGGGGAGCAAACAAAGAACTACATGAAGAAAATGGATGAATACAGGACCACCTATAGGAGTGCTCAGGCCAAGGAAAGGCAAGCCACTTCTCAGAGGCAGCATCCCAGGGGCAGGGGCAGGCCTTTTCATAGGCCTTTCTACCAAGCCCAGGCCTCCTCTTCTGCCTATGCTCAGAGGGAGTTCTTTAGAGGGAGAGGCAGAAGGGGTACAAGCAGGCCTGCTTCCACCCCTCAGCCTAAAGCCCCTGCCAAACAGGCACCCTGATGGGTTTGCCAGGGCCGATTCTCCACCACCTGTAGGGGGCAGGCTGGCTTACTTTGTCCAGGACTGGAAGTCTTTAACATCAGACAAGTGGGTCCTAGAAGTAGTAAGCCAGGGACTGGTTCTCAGCTTCAAAGAATTTCCAAAGATGAGAACCAGATCCTTTCCACCTGCAAATACTTCAGAGGCACTTGCCCTAGAGGCAGAGGTCTCTTTCCTCTTGGCTCTCAGAGCTGTAGAAAGGGTTCCACCCCTACACAAAGGGAAAGGATTGTACTCCAGGTACTTCCTCACCCCAAAAAGACCGGAGAATGGTGGGCCATCCTGGATCTCAGATATTTAAACAAGCACCTTTTAAAGCCAAAGTTCAAAATGGTGACTCTGGGAGTAATTCTACCCTCTCTAAGGCCAGGGGACTGGCTAGTCTCCCTGGACCTCAAGGATGCCTATTTCCATATTCTCATCAGAAGCTCCCATCGAAAATACCTCAGGTTCGAGATGCCCTCAGGCCATTACCAATTCAGAGCAATGCCCTTTGACCTAACCTCTGCTCCAAGGGTGTTCACAAAATGCCTGGCAGTAGTAGTTGCTTTCTTAAGAAGGAAAAGGATTTCCATCTTCCCGTACCTGGACGACTGGCTCATAGTAGGCCAGTCCCCAGACCAAGTCAAGTCACACCTGCAGATAACTCGCAACTGCTCACTTCTCTAGGTTTCCTTCTGAATCTGTCAAAGTCAGTTCTAGAGCTTGTTCAGCTCCTCACCTTCATAGGCGTGGAGCTAGATAACAAAAAAGGCAAGAGCCTTCCTTCCCCTGGACAGGGCAAGGACCCTTATCACACTGGCCTCTTCATTCACCCTACAGGTGTCTCGACCAGCAAGGCATTTTCTGAAACTCCTGGGGCACATGGCTGCTTCTACAGCAGTGGTGCAGGGAGCAAGATTTCAGATGAGGGACACTCAGTTCCACTTGAGAGCCTTTTGGTCTCAGAAAAAGGACCCTCTGACCAAACTGATCCCAGTGACTCGAACCCTGATCCAGGCTTTGCAGTGGTGGCAGGATCAGGACAATCTAAGACAGGGAGTTCCTTTTGTCACTCAGTCTCACTCTTTAATCCTTACTACAGGTGCCTCTCTCTTGGGGTGGGGGGCCCACTTGGGAGACCTGACCACCCTGGGATTGTGGTCTCCTCAGGAAACTCTGCTTCACATTAGTCTTTTGGAACTCAGAGCAGTGTATCTAGCACTTCAAGCTTTTTCCAAGTCTGTTCAGAACAAAGTAGTTCAGATCAGGACAGACAATACCACCACAATGTGGTATATCAACAAGCAAGGGGGCACTTGGTCTACGGCATTGTGCACAGAAGCAATGAAGTTGTGGTCTCTGGCTTATTCCCTGAACACCTCCCTTACAGCAGTACACCTCCCAGGCAAGGACAATGTCCTGGCAGATGCCCTCAGCAGGATATCTCAGGGCCATTATGAGTGGTCACTGGATCCCCTGGTTTTGGAGATGATCTTCTCCAGATGGGGCACCCCACAGATAGATCTTTTTGCAGCCCCAGACAATCACCAACTTCCCCTCTTTTGCTGCAGGCCCCCAGTGTTGGGCTCAGTCCCCCTGGATGTCCTGGTTCTCAATTGGGAAGGGAAGTTCCTGTATGCTTTTCCCCCCTTCCCTCTCCTGTTGAAGGTGCTAGTCAAAATCAGGTCTCAATCCTGCAAAGTGATTCTGATTGCTCCAGACTGGCCCAGACAGCCCTGGTACCCTCTCCTGTTGTCCTTAGCAGTCCACCTTCCCTTGTCTCTTCCCAGGAATTACAACCTGTTAGCCTGTGCTCAGGGGAGGGTTTGGTACCCGAATCCCAGATCTCTCAATCTCAAGGCCTGGCTCTTGAAGAGTTAGAGTTTGCTGATTTACACCTCACTCAAGGTGTTATGGATATCCTAAAGGCTTCTAGGAAGCCTTCCACCAGAACCACTTATAATTCCAAATGGAAAAGATTCTCTATATGGTGCTCTGGGAAGCATATTTCCCCAAAGTCTGCCGGCCTGCCCACAGTCCTTGACTACATGGTTCATCTGAATAGCTTGGGACTCAGACCAGCTACACTAAGGGTGCATCTGGCAGCTGTCTCTGCTTTTCTTTCAGCAGATAAGCCTTCTTCTCTTTCAGCTCACCCTGTATTCTCCAAGTTTTTCAAGGGATTGCTTCATACCAATCCTCCATTCAGGGACCCTGCCCCTGCTTGGGACCTTAATGTTTGCATTGCTCAGCTTATGCAACCCCCTTTTGAGCCTTTGTCCTCAGCAGAGCTTAAGTACTTGATTTGGAAAACTGTTTTCTTGGTGGCCATCACTTCTGCCAGGTGCATAAACGAGTTACAAGCCCTGTCAGTGGAGCCTGATTTTATCTCTTTCCATAGAGATAAGGTGGTCCTCAGGACTAACAGGAAGTTTTTACCTAAGGTGGTTTCGGACTTCCACCTTAACCAATCTGTGTCTCTTCCTGTGTTCTTCACTGACCATTCCTCCTCTGGTGAGAGGAGGTTGCACAGTTTGGATGTGAAAAGAGCCCTTAGCTACTACATAGAACGTACCAAGGGTCACAGGTTTGACTCACTCCAACTGTTCCTCACTTATGGTGAGGTTAGTAAAGGAAAACCTGCCACTAAAAGATCCATTGCCAGGTAGATTGTCTCTTGCATTCAATTTTGCTATGAAAAACTAGGTAGGATTCCACCCTCAGGCCTGAGGGCTCACTCTACCAGAAGTACAGCTGCTTCCCTGGCTGCTGCCAGGGATATTCCTGTCTTAGAGATATGTCAAGCAGCTACCTGGAAAACAGTTCATACTTTTACTAAGCATTACTCTCTGGATATCCAGGCTAGGAGTGATGCTCGGTTTATACAACAGTGCTTGAACTTATTTCCTAAGTAGGTTCTGTCCCCCTCCTCCATGGAGGTCCTGTATGTAGTCTGCTATTGTCAGAATACAGCAAGACTTCATGTTGTTTGAAGAAAAAATTACTCACCTTAGTAATGTTGTTTCTTCTAATGGAGTCTTGCTGTATTCTGACCTCCGCCCCCTTGCCTTCCCCTCTCAGAACCTTTGTTTTTGGGATGTGGGTGGGCAGTAGCAGTGTCGGCACTCAGGAGGTGCCCCACCTTTTTTATTATGACCCTCTTTTCTTGGGTGAGTGGGTGTTGTGTTTATTTCATTTTTGGGTTTCCTGACTTGAGTCTTTGTTTTGGGACCAAAAAATCTTTTTATTATATTTAGTAGCCAGTTGGCTAGTGTAGGTTTACAGCTTCCACACAGGACACTCAGTGAGTTTAGCTCATAAAGATCTGACGGTTTGAGTTCAAACAGCAACAGACAGAGTCTCAACTGAGTTCGAGCTCAGCGTTCCATGGCTGGCATGGAAAGTTAACTCTTTCATTGCCGGGGCAGTTCGAAGGTTGGACCTCACTGCTATTGTCAGAATACAGCAAGACTCCATTAGAAGAAACAACATTACTAAGGTGAGTAATTTTTTCTTCTGTGTCAAAAGTTCGGACATTCTCAGATCGATCTGTTTGCCTCCAGCCACAATGCTCAAGTTCAGTGATTCTTCAGCCGCTACTGGTGTCCACAGGCAGAAGAAGTGGATACCCTGTCACAAGAGTGGAGTATCGATAGAACATTTGCCTTCCCTCCTCTGCCTCTCCTCACCAAGGTTGTGCACAAAATAAGGTACTGAAAGGAAGCTTTCTTCTAGTAGCTCCAGAATGGCTCAGTAGACTGTGGTTGTCAGACTTGGTGAACCTAGCTCAACGTGCACCTTTTCGCCTTTCAGTGCAGGGGACCAACCTTCTCTCACAGGACCCCATTCTGCATCCAAATCAGGGAGTGATGGAGCTTGCAGCCTGGATCCTGAAAGGAGGAGACTTCTGAAGCTAGGTTTCTCTAAGATGGTGGTGGACACCCTGATGACTGCCAGGAAGAATTCCACATTGGCAGTTTATGGTCGCGTGTGGGCCACCTGTTCGACTTGGGCCAGGGATAAAAATATCCAACCTTCCAAAGCTGCAGTTCCACAGATTTTGGATTTTTTGTAGGAAGTAGTGGAAAAAGGTTTGGCCTTGAGCACCCTGAGAGGTCAGGTGTCAACCCTAGGAGTCTCCTTGTGTCTGTTCAGAGCAAGGCCAAGGAGGCAGCTGCATAAGGAGCTAGAACTTTACTACTAGAACACTTCTGACTAGGGGTTAAGCAGACTTATTAGAAGTGTATAGACTACAAGGTGAATTGGGACCTTCAGTTAGGTTATTAAAAAAAGACGAGTTAGTGTGCATGTCTAAGTTAGGAAAAGGGAACTGTTGTTATTTTTGCAGTTAGGTGAGGAGAAGAGCTGTAAATTGGGGGCTGTGGCTTAGGCAGAAGTAATCCAGGTGTCTGCATTTAGACTTTCCTGTAGTTAATTGTAGTCAGTTTTGACAAGAGAGCAATCTTGCTATCAGAGCAAGGCCAAGGAAGTAGCTGACTAAGGAGCTAGAACTTTACTACTAGAATACTTCTGACTAGGGGTTAAGCAGACATACTTTATTAGAAGTGTAGGGTCTGCAAGGTAAATTGGGACCTTCAGTTACTAGTGACACAACGAGAGAGAGTCAGAGCCTGTTATACAATGGTATTTCCCCTCCCATCTGTCCCTCCACCCTCCAACCCTTAGCCAGTTCCACTGTTATAGAGACTGGATTTGACTGACAACAGGAACTTCCTGTTTGAGCGCAGGAAATGAGGGATCACCAGGACACATAAGACTGGCCATCCTTGAAGGAAAAGAGTAGCTGTCCCTCCCTTCTGGAGGTCTGCCTCTGAGCAAGAAAGAAGTAGACTGGCGTCCGGCCTGTCGGCACAGCGGTTGGAATTCCACTTGCGATGCTGGTGACCCGGGTTCGGGAACAGACTTGGGTTGTCAGAGGGCCGGCCGGGGGGGAGAAGGATTGAGCACCCATAGGACTGCTCTCCTTCTCCGGGAGGGAAGGAGTAGTACGTCTGGCATACGAGTGGCTCCGGCGGAGGCTGGATTCCCCGCAATGTGCCAATGTCAGCAAGTCTTCAGGGCGGGGTGGACGCTGGACGTCACTGCATGTCCCCACCCTGCTTACAGGGGAGAAAAAAATGCTGCAGGATCAGCTTCATGGTGCCCTTCCCTCTAAGCCCCAATTAGCCTCCGGTGCCAGTGTTCCCCCTGACCAGATATTTGTAGTGTGGGGCTGGTGGGGAAGCAGCTCCATAACCCCACTCTCTTTAAGCCACAGGTGACAGTGGAGGAACCTGGTGATTGCTGGAGGTGGGGGACAAGAGGGGCCATGACTAAGGGCTGAAATTACCAGTGATCCAACGCAACAAAAAGCATAATAAATAAAAAAAAGAAAGAAGGAGACTACCAAGGAATACAGGAACTTGCTGTCCCAGAATGGGAAGGACGGGATCTGTAAGGGCACAAAGGAAGTAGGAAAGTAGGAAGGGAAAAAAAAAGAGAGAGTAAGCATGCAAAGTGACAGGAGAGGGGCCTTAAATAAGACATGATGGGAGTGGTGCAGTGCAGTGGCTGTGGAGCAGCAGTCTTCTGGGAGATGTTCTGGAGGATGCAATGCTGTCCCGTCTGCAGCCACCTCTCTAGGCTGAGGAAGGATGTTGCTCATCTCCAGGCCGAGTTGGCCAGGATTCGGGGGACCTCCTCCTTCATCCAGGGACCACCGAGTCTGCCCTGCTGCCTCAAAGGATGCATAGGCAGAGGAGTGGCTGAACTACAGTGGGCTTGGGAAGGGTGAGGGTGGTGGGGCAGAGGAACATCCCTCCTATGGTTACACTCCACAACTCCTATGCTGCACTGGTAGGGTGGGAATGTCCCAAGGAGGCGCCTGCAGTGGAGACCAAGGAGGATGTGGGGGATCTTCTACAGTGGAGAATCCAGTGGGGGAGGCTGAGGACCCCAGAGGAGGAGTAAGCAACTCCTGGTGGGAGATTCTATGGTTGGGGGGGGAGATGGAGTGTGAGAGAGGGAGGTTAAGTGCCTATCTGGCGCCATGGCTTGGAGGGATGGTAAGTGCATCCAGAAGATTGCTGGGGCAGCAGGATGGGAGGGAGAGCTAGACATCATTGTCCACCTGGGGACGAATGAGCGGGCTGGTGATGAGGTTTGGGTAGTGCAGGAGGTGTTCAAGGAGCTGGGAAGGGATCTTAAACAAGTGGCATGCACTATAAACTTTTCCGAGGTGCTACCGGTCAATGAGAAGGTAGGGGAGGACAGGGCACTCTGCACCACAAGATTCAATACGTGGTTGAAGTACTTGTGCAGAGCCGAGAGCTTCGGCTTCATTGATGATTGGGGTCCGACCTTGAGGGATGCAGGACTATACAAGTGGGATTGACTGCATCTATCTGGGAGGGGGGAGACAAGATCCTCAATGAGAGGTATAAATGCTTCATTAGCAAGCATTTAAACTAGCCGGGGGGGGGGGCGAAAGTAGGCAAGAAGAAGCTAACTGCCCTCCCCTACAGGATGAAGCAGTCAGCGAGGACCCTAGGGTTGGGAAATTGACACTAAAACCAAGATAGGTAGAATGGCAGAGATAAGAAAGAATGGGAGTAAAAACGGGAAGGGAGGGAAGACATGGGGATAGAAGGGGAGCTACTAGAAAGGAATGTTGCAAAATTTAGAAGGTCATGTGCACGAACGCCTGCAGCCTGGGAAATAAAATCCTGGACCTAGTGGCCTTGATGGCAGAGGCGGACCTGGACATTGTTGCTATTACTGAAACATGGTACATGGAGAACCATGAATGGGATATAGCCATACCAGGTTGCACTCTATTTAGAAAAGACAGGGTGGGGGGGGAAAGGGTGATGGGGTGGCTGTCTATGTCAGGGAGGGAATTAAAGCAACTAAATTTAAGGGAATGCAGGAGCGAGCAGAAGCACTGTAGGTCACCCTGGAGACAAGAAATGGCACAGTCATTTGCACTGGCATGATCTACAGACCTCCCGCACAAGGGGAGGAGATGGACGGGGCACTAGTGGAAGCCGTCCACAAAATGACAGCCAAAGGTGTGCTGCTGGTGGGAGACTTCAGTTTGCCTGATGTGGGTTGGAATACCCAGGCTGCAGCCACAGCCAGGAGCAGAGGCATCCTGGAAGCCCTGCAGAGGGCATCCCTCAAGCAGCTTGCAGAGGAACCCACCAGGGAAGGAGCACTATTGGATCTGGTGATCACTGATGGGGACATAATCACTGATGTGATGGTAGGTAGCCACCTGGGGTCCAATGATCATTGTACAATGTGGTTCAAGGTGAGGAAAGTGGAGGAGTCAAACCACACGTAAGCAAGGGTCCTGGATTTCAGACCGGTCGACTTTGCAAAAATAGAGGACTGTCTCAAGGAAGCCCTGGCAGGGGAAGAAGACAGGGAGGATGTAGAGGAATGATGGGCTAACCTTAAGGGAGCCATTGCAGAGGCAGCAAGCCTTTGTGTTAGGCAACTAAGCAAAACAAAGAGAAAGAAAACACTACTATGGTTCTCAAAGGACTTGGCCAGGAAGATAAGAGAGAAAAGGCTAGCTTTCAGGAGGTACAAGGAAACACAGAGGGGGAAGACAGGGAATTGTATCTGGAAAAGCAGAGGGAGGTGAAAGCAGTCAGGAGCACAAAGGTGCAGATTTCATGTAATAATAGCGTCAACAAAAATGGCACTGAACACAACCACAGCTACACATCACTGACAGTAAAAACCGAAATCTGCACAACACCTACCACCCACAAAGATTGACTGGCACTTAGGCTATTTAAGGGAGGTGAACTTTATTCACATTTAATGCAGGAGACTAAGCCCCCCCCTGCACTCCCCGTTTCTATAATAATCAACTCTTGGGGGGGGTGCATGACAATGGGGAAAGGGAAAACTTGGAAGGGGGTAAAGTCGGCAGTAGGAGAACATTAGGTAGGCAACCTGCAGGCAGGGGGGAACACAGACACACAGACTGCATGGTGGGGGGAATAGGGCCTCAGAAAACAACTCCAAAAAACATTAACCACCCATACAAATAAAAAAAAAACAAAAAAACTATAGCCAGTCTGGAGCCCTGGTCTGCCAGACACACAGGTAGTGACTCTAACCATTGCACCAGACAACCAGCTTGGGATTGGCTCAACCAGCGTATCCCTCTATACTTCACAACTATCGCTCCCTACAGATCTATATCGCTATACTTCACTTAGGCTATTATTTCTACATAGCCCATATTACCATGTGCTATTACTTCCACGTAGCCCATTTTAAACTCGCTGTTTTGCCGTGACTCAAATCCACTCGCCCATATCACAGGATACCAAGGTGCAAACATAGGAAAAATAGACCAGGCAATTAAGAAAGGAGACAAGACCTTTTCAGGTAAATTAGTGAAAGAAAGACTGGGGTGGGATTGTGAGGTTAAAAAGTGAGGGGGGTGTGTGCAGAGAATGTTTTTGTTCAATTTTCACAAAAGAAGAGGAAGGAGAAGGACCACTATTGGGCGATAGGAGCATCAATGTGAGAGAGGTGGACACCAGCTCATTTATGGAGGAAAGTGTCCTAAAGGAATTTGAGAATCTGAAAGGGGACAAGGCTATGGAGCTGGATGGGATACACCCAGAATATTACAAAAACTTAGAGAGGTTCTGCCAGCACCATTAACAGCCCTATTCAACAAATCAATAGAGACGAGTGGTTCCAGGGGTCTGGAGGAAGGAGAATGTAGTCTCTCTCCTCAAAAGTGGGAACAGGGAGGAGGCTGGCAACTACAGGCCAGTTAGTCTGACCTCGGTGGTGGGAAATTAATGGAGTCCCTGCTAAAGGAAAGATTGTGATATTTCTTAAATCCAGCAGAGTACAGGATCCAAGGTAGCATGGATTCACAGTGGGAAGGTCTCATCAAATAAATCCGATAGATTTCTTTGACTTGGTGAACAGAGAGGTAGATCAGGCCTACCTAGATTTCAGTAAGGCCTTCGACACCATCCCACATAGGAGGCTGGTTAATAAGTTGGGCAAGCTGGGAGTAGGCCCCAGGGTGGTAAACTGGGTCAGAAACTGGTTGAGTGACAGGACACAAAGGTGGTGTTAAATGGCGTTCAGTCTGGGGGGGATGACCAGCCGGGTGACACAGGGCCAGTCCTCTTTGATGTCTTCATAAGCAACATTGCAGAGGGACTGGAGGGGAAGGTATGCCTCTTTGTAGATGACACTAAGATCTGCAGCAGGGTGTGGTGGAAAAAAATGAAAAAGAACCTGAACATGCTTGAGGAGTGGTCGAGTGTGGCAGCTAAGATTCAATGCAAAGAAGTGCAAAATCATGCATTTGGGGCACAGAAATCCAAAGGAGGAGTACAAGATGGGAGAAGGGGGTACTAATGGCCATCAATCAAGAAAATGACCTGGGGGTAATCATATCTGATGACTTGAAGGTAACCGAACAATGTGAGAAGGCTGAAGTGAGTCAGTGGGATGCTAGGGTTCAGAGGGAGAGGTATCACCAGCAGAAAAAAAGGAGGTGGTTATGCCATTGTACTGATCATTACAGTACTGTTTCCAATTCCAGAGGCTGCGTCTATGGAAGGACGTAGACAAAATAGAGGCATTCCAGAGAAGAGCAACAGAAATAGTGCAATGACTTGCACCAAAAGTCATATGAAAAAAGACTAGAGGACCTCAATATGTATCAGCAGAAAGGATCCCGTTAGTTGACCAGACAAATGGGGAGGAACTGTGCACCTCAGCCTAGAAAACTGGACAGGAATCGGACTGGGAGGAGGAATGACTATCTGAACTTAAAACTCATAGTTGGAAGGGGGGGTCTGGGTAAAAACTAGGCACCATGTCTAAGCTTTTGAGTAGGTAAATTATTAGCTGTTTTGAAAAATTTCTGGTTGTAAAAAGCAGGACAAGGGGAGATCAGTGTTAAAGATTGGTGTTATAACGAGCCACCCCACCTTTTTGGTACCTGGCATTGGGCATGAAACTTTGGATACTAATCAGTTCAGCTTTTGCTACGTTTGTAACTGGCAGGCACCTCATTTTTGTAGGTTGGTCATTTAATTGAAGAAATTTCTCAGTTTGAGAAAAGGAAGGGAAGGGGTGATCTGTGATCTGAAGCAAGGGGGCATTATTGATTGTTTTGAGGGGCCCCTGGGAATAAATAAAAATGAGAAGGGACAGGAGGGAAGGAGGGGCTTGGACCAGGGGAGAGAATCATGGGGAGGGGGCTGGCAAGGGTCGGGACAGCAGCAGCGGAGTCCGACTTGGAGGGGGATGTTACAGGGCATTGACAAGATATAGGGGAGGCACATGGGGAATAACAGTGGGATGCAATGGCTGTGAGACTGCTGTGTTCATGGACACCCTGTGGAAGCTAGGGGGGCTGCCCTATCTGCCAAAAGATAGGGCAGATGGAGGCAGAGTTAGCACAATTAAGGTGGAATCTTATAGAGATTTCCTCAGGCATAAGGAGGGGGCATGAAGAGTTGCAGACAGACAATGATGGAGTCTCAACAACTACATGTGTGACAATGGAAGCAGGGCAAAAACAGGCAGGAGGTAGAAATGAGGGAACCCTTGGAAAGAAAAACAGGTGTGCAGTCTTGGGGACACAGGAAAGGAGGAGATACTATGCGGGGGGGGGGTGGCCAGGAAAAAGACTCAGAAAGGGAAGAGATACTCAGCAGTGGGGGAGGGAAATGACCCTGGGGGATGTCTGGGGAAAGCTCAGGGAAACGCTCACAAGAGGGTGAAAGGGGGAGCGCAAAGATGGGAGAGGGAGCCAGTGACCAGGAAGGAGGGAAAGGGTGTACAGGAGGGGACAATCACAAGAGGAGGGGACAGCGGTAACAGCGACAGGGGGTCACGTGCTAGAGAGAGAGGGGAGGACCCCAACATGTGCAACTGCACAGGTAGGATTACAGAGCACAGGACCATTGAGGACACCACTGAAAGAGGTTAGGGAGGAAGGACCCAGGAAGCATAGAAGGAGGGGTGGTCCCCCAGATCAGGACTCCGTAAAAATGCACAGATACGTGCAGAAAGGGTGACACCGGTGAGAACTGTGCAGGAACAATCTAGGCAGGGAACTGCAAAAACGGTGCTGGAACAACCAAGGCAGGGAGAAAGGACAAAAGGACACAGGGGAATGGAGACTTTTGTGCGAAGGGACGGGGACTGGGGGTATGAATTTGAAATGAAGCTGGATGTAATTGGGACAGAGGGAAGATCCTGGGGGGGTGTCCAAATGGAGCAGGGCACAGGGGCAGGTAGCAGCACAGAGGAGCCAAGGAATCAGACGGTGCCTCAGGAAGAAGAACAGGAGGAGAAGGACAGGGAGAGGAGGTCTCAAGAAAGTTCAGGGGGGAAAAATACCGCGGGTAAGGATACGGATAACTTGGGAAAGTGTGGGAGAAATGCAGTAGCAAGAGGTGCCTAGGAGGAGGAAGGAAACAGGGCTTTAATAGTCGGGGACTCTATTGTAAAAGGTGTTACCCAAGGGAGAAGAGGGGGACAAATATGGGTGGAATGCCTGCCAGGAATGACAGCGGCCCAAGTCATATACTGGATCCACTCAAGGGGGAAGGCAGTGGATGAGAGAACAGATCTGATGTTCCACTTAGGGACAAATTACCTTGCAAGGAGTAGTGTGATGGAGGTGCAGGCATGGTTTACGGGATTGGCTAGCTTCTGCAATAGCTTGGATTTTAAATCCTTGACATTCCCCAAGGTGCTGCCAGTACCAAGGGCCAGCATGGAGGTGAAACAAAAAATAGAGGAATTCAACAGTTGGCTTGCAGGATGGTGTGCTCAGAGGGGATACAGAGTAGTAGGAGTTGGGGAACAACATAGAGGGACAATAGCCTCTATGCCTCAGATAGGCTGCATTTAAATGGGGAGGGGAAAGCAGTGCACAAATGTAAGCTGGAAGATTATGTTGAAAAGCACGATCATTTAAACTAAATTTGGGGGGGGCCTGGGGAAACTCTACCTGTAGGACACGTGGGGGGCAGTGAACCTCCCCAACAGAACAAGAGAAACGCGGTGGGAAATATAGGGTGTGTGGCTCAAGTGGGGAACAGGGAGGAGGGGTTGGGGGTCATGTGTACAAACGCCAGAAGTCTGGGTAGGAAGATCCCAGATCTAGCTGCAACAATGGTTGAGGAGAGCCTTTACATTGTGGGGGTAACGGAGACATGGTGCCATCAAGAGCAAGGATGGGACATGGAGATACCAGGGTATGCACTGTTCAGGAGGGACAGGGAGGAAGGGGGGGTTGCACTCTACATTAAGGAGCATATCAGGACGTCAGAATTATGGGGCAAGTGGGGGAGGCCGAAAGACTATGGGTCTCCTTGGCTGTGGAGAAGGGAGAGGTGGTGCGTACTGGGGTGGTTTACAGGCCCCTAGCACAGCAGGAACCTGTGAATTGATGCATGGTTGATGAATTCATGAGAATGGTGGCTAAAGGGGAGGTGGTGCTGATGGGAGACCTAAACCTACCAGATGTGGACTGGGACAACCTATCGGCATCATCAACCAGCAGCAGGGAAATATTGGACTCCCTGTAAACAGCCCTCCTGAGGCAACTGGTCAGAGAGCCAACCAGGGCAGGAGCTCTTCTTGATCTGGTCATGACAAATGGGGATAAGGTAGGAGAGATGTCAGTGGGTGAACACCTTGGTACAAGTGACCACAACAGTTTGGTTCAAATTAAGGAATACTGCAGAGGTTCACCGGTCTAAGTTGAGGGTGCTTGATTTTAAGAGAGCAGATTTCAGGAAAATGGGGGAAGTGTGGTGGAGAGGGCTCTGGAGGGGGTGGAGGAATTAACATGTGGAGGACATGTGAGAGAGGGTAAAAGAAACTATTGTGGAGGCCATGGACCTGTGCGTCAAGAGATCAAACAAAAATAAGAGGAGGAGGAGGAAAAGAGGGCAAAAAGGCCTTTAAGAAATTCAAGGTGACAGAAGCTGAAGAGGACTGGGAAAGGTACCAGGTGAGGCAGAGAGAAGCAGGGGTAGAAGTAAGGAGGGCAAAGGCACGGACAGAGGAGAGTGAGAAGCATGGGGTCAAAAGGGAGGAAACTCTTTTTAGGCATGTCAGTGAAATGAGAAAGACTAGGCAGGGAATACTCCAGCTAAAAACAAATGAGAGTGAGCTGATACAAGGGGACAGAGAGAAGGCAGAACTACTAAACTATTTTTGCTCGGTGTTCACTAGGGAGGAAGAAGGAGTGGGCAGCAGAGTACGAGAAGCCAAGGCAGGGGAGGGGGGAGTGGATACAAGTCCATTTTGGGTGGAGGAGACTCTGGGAGAACTAGGCTGCCTGAAGACGGACAAGGCGATGGGGCCAGATGGGGTGCACCCAAGGGTGTTGAAGGAACTTAAAGATACATTGGCGGCACCCTTGACTGCACTCTTCAACAGGTTCATGGAGACTGGAGTGGTACCAGAGGACTGGAGGCAGGCAAATATGGTCCCTCTGCATAAGGGGAGGGTGGAAATTACAAGCCCGTGAGCTTGACATCAGTGGTGGGCAAGCTCATGGAGAAACAAATAAATCAGGGTTCACCAGTTACCTACAGGGAAGCAGCCTGATGAATCCAAGGCAACATGGCTTTACTAGGGGTAGATCCTGTCAAACAAACTGGATAGAGTTTTTTGACGTGGTCACCAAGGAACTGGATCAAGGGAGGGCAGTAGATGTCACTTATCTGGATTTCAAAAAGGCATTTGACTCCATGCCACACAGGAGACTGCTGTGTAAGCGGTCATGCCTGGGTCTGAAGCAGAAGGTGGTTCGATGGATGGGAAACTGGCTGGAGGACAGGAGACAGAGAGTCATTATAAATGGGGTGGCATCTGGAGAGGGCATGGTCACAAGTGGGGTCCCTCAGGGGATGGTGTTAGGGCCACTACTGTTCAATTTAGTCGTAGGGGATATCGTGGAGGGCCTTGAAGGGGGTGGAAGTCTGTTTGCAGATGATAAGTCTGCAATAGAGTGGACACTCCGGAATGGGTAGAAAGAATGTGGAGAGATCTGAGGAGGCTCGAGGCATGGTCAAGGAGGTGGCAGCTTTCATTCAACATGGACAAGTGTAAGATCATGCATCTTGATACAGAAACCATAGGGCAGGGTACTGTATGGGGGCTGAGACCTGGGAGTAACAGAACAGGAAAGGGACCTAGGCATCACTGCATCAAGGGACCTGAAGGTGGAAAGGCACTGCGAGGGAGCAGTGGCTCAGGGCAGCAGAATGCTGGGCTGCATCGGAAGGGGGATTACCAGTTGAAAGAGGGAGGTCATAGTACCCTTGTACACCCATTTAGTTAGAACGCATTTGGAGTATGGGGTCCAGTTCTGGAGGCCATACCTCAGAAAGGATGTGGGAAAGCTGGAGCAAGTTCAGAGGAGGGCAACAAAGATGGTTAAGGGGCTCAGCCACCTGTCCTATGAGGAAAGGTTGGGAGAATTGAACATGTACTCCCTGGAACAGAGGAGGGAGAGGGGGGACATGATTGAGACCTACAGGTATCTTAAGGGTATAAACCAGGTGTCAGTGGAAAACATCTTCCAGCTGAAAGGGAATCAGAGGACGAGGGGGCATGGGTTACAGATTAAGGGGGGACAGTTCAAGGGTAACATTAGGAAGTACTATTTCACAGAGAGGGTGGTGGATAAGTGGAATAGGCTCCTGGGGGAGTTGGTTGAAGAAGCAACAGTGGAAGGCTTGAAAAGGGCATGGGACAGACATGGGATTGTTGGTGGAGGGGGGGCATGTCCTAGCAGATAGCAAGACCAATGGGCAGACTAGGTGGGCCTGTCGGTCCTTTTCTACCATCACACTTCTATGTTTCTATGTTTTTATTCTCTGGAGAAGAGAAAGAGATGGGGGGTTATGATGGAACATTCAAGTACCTCAGGTGTATAAACAAGGTACAGGAGGGTAGCATCTTTCAGAAAAGAAGGTGTACAAGAATAAGGGTGCGTGATACAAGGCTAGAGGTGGGTAGACCCAGGGGCAAAATGAGGAAGTACTTTTTCACAGAAACAGTAATGGATGCTTGGAACAGCCTCCCTGCAGAGGTGGATGGGTCAAAAATGATATGGGAATTCAAGAATGCATGGGACAGACATAAGAGTACTCATAATAGGGAAGAGAGGGTAAGCCGCCGATTGGCTAGGGTCTGTGGTATTGCATTAGGTAGGGAAAAGGGGCAGACTAGGTGGGCCACATGGTCCTTATCTGCCATCACCTTCTATGTTCCTAGGGACTAACTTAGAGGTTATTCGTTTTCTGGGGGCCTGTTCACAGGAGTCGACTTCTGTTCCAACCCCAGTTCCACCATGGGATCTGAATCTGGTTCTGAAGGCTCTCTGTAAGGAGCCTTTCAAACCACTCTTGTTGGTACTGGTGCTGTTGAATGTGCTGCCTTACAAGGTGAGTTTTCAGTTGCCGTGTGCTCAGCCAGGAAGACTGGCAAGCTCCAGGCCTTGTCCCACAAAGAACCATACCTTGTCATGCATAACGACAAGGTAGTGAGCAGAACAGCCCCGTTCCTTCATCCCAAAGGTCCCCAAGGCATTCCATGTGAACCAGAAAATTTGTCTGTCTTTCTGTCTGCAACCTTCTCACCCAGAGGAGAAGGAATGGCACAAGTTAGGTTTGCAAGTGGCCATTAGGACATACCTTAGACAGACTGCTTGTTCCAGACTGGTTGTTTTTTGGAGTGGCCAAGCAGTGATAAAAATCCTCCAAGGTCACCCTAGCTAGATGGGTGAGGGGCTGCATTGCCAAGGCTTTAGTCTCACTAAAGAAGAGGCCTCCAGCACTCATCAGGGCTCAGTCCACCAGGGCTATGGCCACTTCCCGGGCGGAGAGAAGTGAGGCATCTGTTTTAGAGTTGTGTAATACAGCTGCATGGTCCTCCATTCACACATTCACCAAGCTTTACAGATTGGATGTTCAAAGTTCTGCTGATGTGGCCTTGGTCACAGAGTTTTGCAGACAGCAGTTAGCAGGTAAATTCCTTTCCTGTATGTGGTTGACATATGGGATGATATTCTCCCCCACCAGGTTTTTTCACGGTGCTTCTTAGAACTCATTTGTAAGTATTACCCATTGACAATGTAGAGCGCTACAGAAAGAAGGAATTTCTTTATACTTACCATAATTTCCTTTTCTATTAGCTCACACATTGTCAATGGGACCTGCCCAGGAGCCTCACTTCTGTGGTTGAATGTTGTCCAGTATGCCAGCATGGGAATGCCCATTGTCCAGTTATGACCTCTGTTTTGCAAGTCTGTGTGGACATCCCTCTGTAGTTTACCTGCTGCACTTGTGCTTATTTAGATATGTAAACAAACAAAAAAAAAGGAGAGCAGTTCCTCATCAGAATATTGGTTGTTATCACGCGATTTTGACAGGTTCGAATCTGATGTTAACCAAGGGTGCCTTCTTTATTGCGAGTGCTGAATCTGCATGCAGTTCCTTGCCCTTTTTAATAAGCCTGCTTTATTTCCAGCTGGTTCGGTTTAGCCAGACCCTCCAAGGCATTGGCTTTTGGAAAATGAGCCTCGATCACTCACTTGTCCAACATCTGATGAGGTAGGCCACTGTTTGTTATACTGTATTTTATTCTGGTTAGAGCCACATCTGTGGAGATAGTAACTGTGTGCTTTTCATGTCAAGGTGACGGGTACGTCCACTCCTTCAAATACCTAGGCATCACTCTCGACGCTGCCCCAACCTTCCACGACCACATACACCATCTCTGTTCAAATCTAAACTCCCGTATTGGACTCCTTTACCGTCATAAGCACTGTCTTCCCCCAGAAAACCTCCAACTTGCCATCTCCTCCTCGATACTCTCAGTGCTAGACTATAGCACTGTTATCTATGGGGCAGCTGACAATACCGCCCTAAAAAGGGTCAAAATATCGCTCAACAAAGTCTGCCGCCTCTTTCTGGGCTGCCCCAGCACCACCCACACCTGCTCCCTCTACAACCGAACAAACTGGCTTGTCTTTGATGGCAGACTACGCTACCACACCTGCCTTCTAGCCAAAATAATCTCCGCTGGACTCACTGCCCCTTGCCTCTCTTCTCTCCTGCAGCCAACTCCACGTGCAAGGTTCACCAGAAGCTCCTTCAAACCATCTCATCAGGTACCAAGACTTAAAACCTCACTGGGTCAACTCTCCTTTCTCTATCGCACCCCAACTTGGCTTAACTCCCTCGCCCTTCACATTATGGAGGAACCCAAGCTTGGTCACTTTATTTTTTTTTTGCATAAAAAATAAGTTAATTGTAAACAAACACACAGTAGTTCGCATCCACATACAGAGACAACAGATATCCAATACCTTAGATACAATTCACCATAATTAGTCAATTCCTTATACAGTACATAAAGTGTTCAGGATCATCACACACATTTAATTTCCCCTTAGTTATCCATCCCTTCCCAGAGAAGCATGTTTTCACATTGAGTAAGGTCTGCCAAAAAGGGCACCCATTCTCTAGTAAAGCCCTCTGCTTTGTCTTTCACTAGAAGAGTCAGCCTTTCCAATGCCAGTGTCTGCAATGCTAGGGTTCGCCAACATTGTACTGTGGGTGTCACACAGGACACCCAAGTATTTTTGATACAGTGCCTGGCCAGGATAAAGAGAACCCAAACTCACCTTGGGAGGCTCTCCCACTCCCCTTCCTCATCAACCTCTTCCTCAAACAGGCACAGCCTCGGGTCCAGTTGCAGTGCCTTACCCTACCCTACATACATCCCACTTCTTAAACCACCGCACCCCAAAACCTCTGGAGAACAGAGCACTTCCAAAAACAGTGAAGGTAGTTTCCCTCCTCAAGCCTGCTTCTTCTGCATTGGGGGGATACTTCAGGTGATATTTATGGACTATGGCAGGTGGGTTGTAAACCGTATGGATGAATTTATAAAAAGCCTCAATCCTTAAACATGTTACACACCAAGAGTCCCATGTGTATAGATAGTAATAGCGCCTAATTCTGGTCTTGTATCTGAATGTTCAGATCCCGCTCCCAGAGTCTCCTCACCCTGAGGGAGAGGTCCGGAAAACACTGCCTACTGTCCTTCACTGCTTTCCCTTTGAAGCCCTTGGGGTCCTGTTTTGTTGTTTGAATGAGTGACTATTTTTTTCATCTCCTGCAGCCCCGGTCTCTCTCTAGTCAAACCCATAATGTAGGCCCTGACTTGAAAGAATCAAAATAAATGCCCTGCCCCCAGGTTTAATCTCTGTCGCAAGTCTGCAAAGGGGCTGAGCCCTCCCCTATCACAGAGGTCCCCTATAGTCCTTATCTCAATTTTCTCCCACAACTTAAAACCAGGGTCCTCCCAACCCGGCGGGAAGTAAGGGTGCCCTGCCACAGGAACCAGATAGGTATCCACATCTGTTACACTCCTTTGCTTCAGGAGTTTACCCCAGCTCTCTAACGCTGCAGTAACCAGCGGGTTCTGCCCTTCTTGCGCCCTGAGGGCTCTAGGGCCCTGTCTGTCCAGATAAGCCAAAAGCCTAGTTCAGCATCCCCATTACTCAAGGTCCACCCGACTAGCCACCCGAGGCATGTGAATCCAGTCACTAACAAATTTCTGTTGGGCTGCCAGATAGTAATTCCCTAAATCAGGAAAGTTTAGTCCACCCCTTCCCGTTTCAGCTCTAAGTCTTGGCAGGCTCTCTCTAGGCCACTTCCCTTTCCAAATAAACACAGAGAACATTCCCTCCAGTTTCTTAATGTCCCTCTTCGTTAAACCAACATGCACCATCTGCATAACATACACCAACCTCGGGAGAATATTCATCTTGATTAGGTTTATCCTACCCAACCAGGAGATCGGGAGGGCTGCCCATCTTTTTAAATCTGTTTCTATTATTTAAAGCAGAGGTACATAATTCAGATCATACAGTGTTCCCAGGGTACAGCCTATTTTGATCCCCAAATAAGTAAAGCTGTTACCTACCCTCTTAAAGCCCCAGACCTGCCTGGAACCCGAATCCCTTGGCAACCTCATTAATTCTGATTTATCAAGGTTGAGCTTATACCCCAAAAACCGGGTAAATGTCCCCAACACCTCCAGTAGCGAAGGCACAGAGGCCGCAGGATCTGTGATGAAGAGCAGCATATCATCAGCATACATCGCCATTTTATGCTTCTCCCTAGAAACCCCCCACACCTCCCATTTATCCACATTCTACTGGATTGCAGTTGCCAGCGGCTCCACCTCCAAAGCAAATAGCAATGGGGAAAGTGGGCATCCCTGCCTTGTACCCCTGCCTAACCCAAATCCATCAGAAAGGGTACCATTTACTAGGACCATCGCCTGAGGGGAGCAGTACAATGCACTCACCCACCCCATAAACGTGTCCCCCAGACCCGGATTTCAAATGGGTATCCCCATTCCACACGATCAAAGGCTCTCTCTGCATCTATAGAAATGACACAGGTGTCCTTCTTCTCCCTATTTGCCTTCCATATCACATTCAGCAATCTCCGGTTGTTATGCTATGACAGGCAGCCCTTTATAAACCCGGTCTGGTCTGGGTGGACAATGTCAGGCAGCACCATCTCCAGCCTCCCCGACAAAATCTTTTCCAGAATTTGTATAATGCAATTTAAAAGCGATATTGGTCTGTATGTTGCACAGTCCATAGTATCTTTTCTGGCCTTTGGGATCAGACAAATCACAGCATCCAAGAAGGTGTCCTGGAGGCTCCAGGGGTTCTCCTTCAGTCTGCTGAAAAGTCTCACAGAGGGGGCCAACTAAGTGGGTCGCCATACATTTATAATATTACACCAGGTAGCCTTCCAGGCCACTCGCCTTCCCACTCTTTAATCTCCAGATTGTCTGTAGCACCTCTGCTTTTGTAATGGATCCATTTAACATTTCCTTTCATTCTCTGGTCACTTTGGGCAGGTCAATATTTTTCAGAAAGCCTAGTAACACATCCCGCCACCCCTCCCTCCGCCTGATACAGTCTCTCATAAAATTCTTTGAAGCATCTCCTTATCCTCTGTGGCTGCTTATGCACAGTTCCCTCTTGATCTTTGATTGCAGTAATATGCGTGAGGCACTTTCCACCCCTTGTTAGTCTAACTAACATCGGTCCTGCCCCACTCATAAAGTTGCTTCTTACAAAATGTCCATGTCTTTCTAGCTTCTCCACTAAGCAGAGCATTCAATGCCTCTCTTACCACTTTCAGGCTATCTCTTACCTCCTCTTCCTCCCCTCCTGCAGCCCGCCTCTCCAGTTCTCTCACTTTGGCCTCCAATTTCAGCCATTTTTCTTGTTTCTGTTTCTTTACCCCAGCCACATATCTAATTATCATCCCTCTCATGTATGCTTTTCCTGCGTCCCAAATAATGGCCTTAGAGGTAGGGGAGTCTGCATTTGCTGCCATATAGGCCTTCCATTGTTCTTCTAGATATAATTTAAACCCCTTGTCCCCTAGAAGGTAAGTTGGAAATTTCCAGGGAGAGGGTCCTTCCCTTGGTTTATTCATGCTCAGTGACAAAATCACCATTGGAGATATGAATAGCACTATGTCATACCCCTTGCACTCTCTCATATCAATCCCACAATATGAACAGATAGTCTATTCGTGACCATGTACCGTGTGGGTTGGAATAGAATGTAAACTCTTAGATCGCCTCTCTCCAGCCATCTATCAGCCCCCAGATCCACCATTCCCAAACTCCACTGGGATATTACCTCACTCTTCCAGCCACGTCCTTGAGAGTGGTCAAGGACCGGATCCAGGGTACAGTTCATATCTCCTCCCAGAATAAGCTCTGGAAATTGTTCCCTGACCAGAAGCGAGAGGAGGGAGCCATAAAAGGTTGAATCAAATACCGCTGTGGTGCATACGCTTCCAAATGTGACTTGTTCCCCCAAACAGATCTTCCACCACGAACATATACCTTCCATCTACCTGATCTTTAACCACCCCCTGCACTTAAAATGGGAGATGTTTGTGTAGAAGAATAGCGATCCCATGCTTGTGCACCTTGTAAGATGCTGCAAAACATTTCCCCACCCATCCCCGTACCAATTTCCCATGCTCCGATGCCGTAAGGTGTGTTTCCTGTAGCATGGCCACCTGCACTCCCTGCCCCCTGAGTGCCGTCAGAAGACTTGTATGCTTTACTGGGGTTGCTATCCCTCACACATTCCAAGAGCACGTAATCAAATCCTGTCACCTAGCCATTAGAAACAGTAGAGCCTTTCCCAGTTTCCCACCATTCTCCGTTAAACAGAATCTCCCAGGCAATTATGACCTGGCAGATCTCTCTCTCTCTCTCTCATAGTCTTCGCAGCGATCCATTGAACCTGAAACACTAAAAACCTTTGGATGTGAACACATGTAAACAAGTATTTGAACATTAAAACAACAACAACATTTCAACAACTTTAGTAACAAACTTACCCCCCCAAATTCAAAACCAACTCTTGTTGCCCTCCCCACCCCCCACATTCTTGTACCAGTTTTCCCTTTCATACTGATTATTCCCCCTTTTCCTTCCATTTTCCCTGTACAGTCCACTCTCCCTCATTTCCCAGAATGCCATTCCATATTGAAACCCAACCCCAGAGATCCCCCATCCCCATCCCGTCTCTCTTGTCCCACATGTTTAGACACTAACCACAAGACTCACTAAAAGTGTCAGAAAATTCCCCCTAATAGTCCATGTCTTACCCCCCCCGAGGTATCCTGACACTTCACTGATATGTTTTCAGGATACCAAATCCAGAATAATTATCTTCTATCAGTAAAAGTAGAGAACAATGAACAATAAAAAATACCAGTGATGATATTACCCAGATCCCTATGCAGCACTCCCAATATACAATAAATTCTTACCTATAATCCTCGCACGGTCGGCCTCCTGCCCCATGGTGCAGTTTACCTCTCCACCCACAACCACCCTTTCCTCTTGTTACCTCTCTGGCCAACAGCAAAGCCACCCAGTAGCGTTCTGAGTCCATTCCCCTTTTACCACCCCTGTCGCCAAGGGTTCCATGAGTATCCCCCTGCACCTCCAAGAGCGGAGCGTGGGAAGGCAGGTAGCAGTCCAGTTTGAGAGATCCTCCAGGAGGGCTGAGGTGCTGCCAAATGCAGTTAACAAGGCGGTGAGAGGTTCAGGTCCATCCATCGAAACCTCTCCAACCACCATATTGCCCCCCTCCCCCCTTTACCCACTACAGGTGCCTCAGCAATTCAACTGTCCACCACCATGCTGCCAAGATGATTTTTGCCATTACAGGCCCAAGATTCCCCCTGCACCTCCTGTTCCCGGACCACGGGTTGTTCGATAGTTCCATCAATGGCCCCCTGCACCTCTAATAACTGGTGCGGGAAAAGGAAACAGTCCGTACCAGTAGGTCCTCCAAAAAGGGCAGGGGAGCACCCCCTGGATAAGTACATAGCCACAAGGGATAGAGAGCGGTGCACAAAAGGTGTTATTCCACAGGTGATTTGGCTGTCCCAGCTGCAGTAGGCCCAAACCTCCCCTCATGGTCCTATGAACGTCCATGCGGCTCGCATGTTGATCCGCTGTACCTCCTGTTCACAAAATGGGGATTAAAGAAAGAAAACAAGAGTACCAGTCCAACCAAAGATTTTCCCATCTTTCCATTCAAGGGCTGGGTGCATACAGCAACTTGGGTGTAAAATAAAATCAAATGCAGACATACAGAGCCCGTTAACTCTTCAGGCCCCATATCCCATATTACAGCACAGCAATATCTCTTTGGTGTCAGCAATACAATATTCAGCCTATCTTCTTCCGCAGCTCCTCTACAAACTTTTCAGCTTTTTCAAAGTCCCAGAATGAGAACACTGCTCCCTCATGTTTGATCTTTAAAGTTGCAGGGTATACCATGAAATTCTCCACTTTTGCAGCTCTTAGGGTGGCCATAACGTCGTTAAACATCTTTCTTCTCTTAAACAGTCTTGCCGAGTAATCCTAAAATAAGAACAATCTGTGGCCCTCACACTCCAACTGGCCTTTCTTTCTATACACTCGCAAGACTGCTTCCCTGTCTTGGAAGTGGTGAAATCTAATGATAATTTGACATGGGGGTTGCCCCGGCAGTGGCAGGCATAACAGCTCGGTGTGCCCGTTCCAGCTTGAGCTTCGCATTTTTGACATTGAGGGTCAGTAACTTTGGCAGGGAGACTGCACAAAACTCCAGAGTGCTTCCTCCTTCTTTCCCTTCAGGTAAACCCCTAAGGCATAAGTTAAGCCTCCAGTGGTAGTTTTCCTGATAGTCTGCTGCATCCTTCACCTCCTACAGCTCTTTTTGTAGTGTGAGAATCTAGCCGGGCACTCCCTGGATATCATCCTCCATCCACAAGATCCTGTCCTCTGCCTCTATGATACGGGTGGCCTGTACCATCTGCTGAGTGAGTACCTCCTGTAATTTGTCGTCGTTTTTCGATTCTAGTTTGCACAAATGCAGGTCCAAAGCAGCCAGTACCTGGCCTGTGAGCTCTCAGCTGAGGGCATTCACTTCTGTGTCAGAAAGGGAAACCACGTTCTGGCTCTCAGGCTGCACATAGGACGCGTTTTTCTTTGCAGCTTTGCCAGCTGTTCTCTGACTTTTCCCCGCACTCGGAGTCAAGTACCCATCCATTTTCGTTCACTGCTCAGTTTTAACTGTTAGATGAAACTGAAATTAGAAGCGAATAACAATTTATTTATATTTAATATCCGCGGTGAGGAGGAGCGAGGCAAAGAAACTTCTTATCTCTTCAGATGCTCATCAGCGCCCCGCTTGGCCACTTTAAATTTCTACTGCATTCCCACCTTCTATCCTCATGCTCCTGTGCCTGTCCCTGACTCCTCCTCTCCTGACAATGAAGTATGTCCTACTTTCCAGTCTTATCCCCTCCGGCCACAATTGGACACGCCCTGCCCTCTCCTCCTTTCCCCTCCTCTCTCTCTTGGCCCCCCTTTTCCTGACAATAGACCATGTCCAGCTTCTTATCTTCCTGCTTTACCCTGTCTACTATCCCCTATTGCCTCCATCCACCTAGTCACCCGCTGAGCCACCTTACAATTCCTGATCTCCATGGCCTGGTCCAGTGCCCAGACCATCCTCCCCTCAAACCTTCTCTCTGCATTAAATTTTGTATCTAGCAATGCTTCTAATGCTCTATTTTTGCATTTATGTTATATCTAGTGTAATACAGTATGCTTACCATGTATACAAACTTTACCTGTTTTGCTTTGTTGTTTGCTAATGTTTGCTATGCTTATTGTCTCTGTACTTGACGTGGAGCCTTTGTAAAGGAGTCTCTGACTCAAAGGATCATAATTCCGAATAACCAAATAAATAAAATAAATAAATAAAGATGTTTTTTATGTCCATATTTAGAGGCACTGTGAGTACAGTAGTGACTGGAGAGTTGCAGCTATCCGGAATCCTCATGTACCCAACATAGTAAGGCTGATTCAGCCTTTTAGCTGTGCCATTTTTCTTTGTGTGGATACACAATACCCATTTTGCAAGCACTACCCATTGACAATGTAGGAGCTAACAGAAAAGAAAATTACGGTAAGTATGAAGAAGCTTCTTTACAGGATAGTTCTTATACAGGCAGCTCAAACAAAACAAAGTCCTCCATCTGAGCGTATCTCTAAATCTCAGTCTCTCTAACTCTCTAAACAAACACTGCTCTCATTTTATAAGATGTTTTCACCCAGTAGTGAAATTCTGCATCATGTTCTCTTTAAGCTACATCTCCTGTTTTCACACTATGCACCAAACTTTGTCAATTTCTTTCCTGTGACCGGTACTTACAGTCTTCTCAACAGGTGCAGCCAATTAAGACATTGTGGCCAGAGCTGGTTTTCCTCCTGACAACCCTGCAAACGAACTTGTGGAAGGTCAAAAGGCTTCTCATGGTCAATAAACCCAAATAGCTTTCTGCAATCATTACAACAATGTAACTGTATGCATTTGGAAACCAAGGGATCTGAGTTTCACATTGAGTCATATATATAATCACAGAGAAGCAAGGGAGGAAAAGAACAGAAAAAGCAAGTGAAGGAAAGGAGATAGCGGGGGGATGGTGGGACTAATGGAGTGGCCACTTCTGAGGTTCCACAAGAAAAATTTGATTGCGCAGTCAGACAGGCAAGCGATAGACAAGTGACAGAATAGGAAGACAGGAAAAAAGAGTTACACTTTCAGCTCCTAGCAAGTAAAACATAAGGAACTCCATTGTCCATTTGGCAGCAAGGCTTTCTTTTTCAGTAGTGGAGTACTTTTCTCTCTATCGTGTAGTTTCCTACTGATATATAGAATTGGGTGTTCTTTCCCATCTATATTCTGACTCAGGACTGCACCTAGGCCTATCTCTGATGCATATGTCTGTAACAGAAATAGTTACTCAAAGTCTGGACTTCATAAAATAGAGGCTGAATATAATGCGGCCTTAATGTCCCGAAAAGCTTTATCACACTCCGGGGAACTTTTCAGATTATTCGGATACCGTTTCTTCATGAGTTCAGTGAGGGGAGTAGCTAAGTGGGCAAAGTTGGTAACAAATCTCTGATAATAACCAGCCAGCTCTGAAAATGACCGGACATGTTTCTTTGTTTTTGGGAAGGACTGTTAGCTACTGCTTCTCACTTGGAAATCTCTGGCTTTACTTCTCCATTTCCCAAAGTATAACTCAAATATCTGGTTTCCTGCATGCCAAATGCACATTTAGTAGGATTAATGGTCAGACCTGCATTTTTGATAAATTGGATAATGGCTCATAGGTGTTTCAGGTAGCTTCCCAAGTCTGGACTGTACACCACAACATTATCCAGGTAAGCAGCACAGTAACCAGTGTGAGGGGCTAGAATTACATCCATGTACCACTGGAATGTAGCAGGTGCATCATGTTTATTTTTAATTCGGAAAACTCGTTTAAGCACAAGTACTCTTTTGCAAAGGTTCCACGTCTGAGACGTACAATGAACTAGAATACAACATACAATCACCAGCTCAAGAAGAGCCTGGTCAGGTACAAGCAACAGTATATTATCAGTCAGAGAAATATACGCACTCTAGCATAGTAGTCCCAAGGGGACAAAGTTTGCAAGTGCCGGTAATATATGAGCACAAGATAAAACAAGGTATACTGGTTAGAAAGCCATTAAAAGCAGCAGCAGGCTGATTTCAAAGTGAGTTATTCTTTTAGGGATTTTTTAAATCGTGCTATTTTGGAAAGTCCCACTAGGGATTCAGGGAGTTCATTAAGCCATTGGCAAGCACAGACCACAAAAGAATGCCTACCCAGGCTTGTTGTTTGGAAGGGGACTTAAATAGCTTGTCTAGACATACTTCTGGTGGAATATTGGTTGTGACCGGGCAGAAGAGATCTTTGATTGCTGTGGGGGTGAGGGCCAACAAAGCTTTTTTAGCCATCAGATAGGTCTGCTATTTTAGCCTGTCCTGAAGTAGTAACCATTTGCTGAGAGCATACAATGTGCAGCTATGTGTGAGCCTGTTTACCCTGCTGGCAAAATGACAATCTTTGTTGAGTACCTTCCTTACTCTGGAGAGGGTAGTTTCACAAGCAGCCCCATATACTGGGAGCCCATGGTCGAGAGGTAGGATTGTATTGGATACTACTAGGCACCTAGCTTCCTGTGTGAAGTTAAGACAGTGACTGTAGAGTGCTCCTAACTTTCTATTGGCCATATCTGTGATGTCCACATGTGTAGAGAATGAAAGGGTGTCGTCCAGGGTGACACCCAGGTACTTAAAAGATTCCAGCTGGTCAAGGGTAGTTCCATGAGCAGTATGAATAGTAAAGGGAGGGCTCTTTTTCTTCAGATGTGGACCAGCTAACATCATCATCATCATCATCATCATAAATTTATTTATAACACGTGCCCTTCCATTGCTCAGGGTGCCTTAACAATGTATACAAACAAACATAATCATCAATAAAATACATAATAAAATAACTATCTGTAAAATATTCCACACAATTTATCTTCAAAACAGTCTCAAGTCCCTGCAAAAGCCTGGAGGAACAAGTACGTCTTTAGGGCAGTTTTAAAACCCTCAATGGTCTCGTATCCACCGAGGTAGAGAATTCCACAGGGTTGGAGCCATAAAGGCAAAAGATCTTCCTCCAGATGTTTTTAGGCGTACCCTGGGAATCTCTAGCAATCCCTCATAGGAGGATTGGAGTGGGTGGGAGAGTAGAAATAAACAGGTCTTACAGGTACTGGGGTCCCTGGTCGTGTAGGGCTTTATAGGTCAACAATGCGACCTTGAAGGTAATGTGCCATTGTACTGGCAGCCAGTGCAGTTCATGCAGCACAGGTGTTATATGGCTTAATCTAGGGGTTCCAGTCAACAACCTGGCTGTTGCATTCTGCACCAGCTGCACTCGGCGGATATCTACCCCTGGTAGCCCTAGGTAGAGGGCATTGCAGTAATCAAGATGAGTGGTGACAAAGGCGTGGACCAAAGTAGGTAGATCATTGGATGGAACCAGGTGCTTCACCCTGACAATGTTCCTCAGATGGTAAAAGGAGGCTTTGACTACCGCCAACACTTGAGCCTTCAAAGTCAGGCCTTCGTCAAAGATCACACCTAGGTTATGTACCTGGCTCCAGGCATTTAATGGGGTTCCTCCAAGCTGTAGCCTGGAGGGCTACCCCAACCATGTCCCAGCTGTCCTACGATCCAGGTTCACGACTGATACCTCTGTTTTTCCCAGGTTTAACCTCAGTCAGCTAGCACTCATCCAGCCTTGTATCTCAAGCAGTTGTTAAACACCGAGACAGTATCTAACTCCTGGTCGAGCACAAAAAACATGTACGGCTGAGAGTCATCTGCATAGCAGTGAAAACTCAAGCCGTACCATCTTATGATGTCCCCTAATGGCAGCATGTACACTGCGAACAACATGGGGGACAGCACTGAATCGTGCAGCACCCCACAGGGCAGGTAACGAGGGGCCAAGGAATAAATTTCCGACACCACTCTCTGAGACCTGCCCCCAAGGAAGGAACAAAACCAACTTAGGACAGTCCCCCAGTCCACAGAAAAACTGCATGCATTCTGGCAGCACCCCATGGTCCACAGTGTCAAACGCCGCTGAGAGATCAAGAAGAACCAAGATGGAATGGGCTCAATCTCTCGCCATCAGAAGGTCGTTTAGTACCCGAACCATGGCGATCTCAATGCTATGCCTTTTCCTGAAACCTGACTGGAGAAGGTCATAGAGATTGTGGCTGGATAAATGATCCTTCAGCTGCAGAGCAACCACTTTCTCAATAACTTTACCTATAAAAGGCAAGTTAGAGTCTGGCCTGTAGTTCACTGGACAGTCCTGGTCAAGGGAGCGCTTTTTTAGGAGGGGCTGAACCACAGCCTCCTTCAAGGGATCTAGAAAGATCCCTCTCTCCAATGAAACCCTGCACCTGCCCGCGGTAGTCCTACTGCCATTTTCAAACCACAGCCCAGTCGCTACTAAAGTGTGCCCACACCAAGACAAGGTCTAACCCAAGACTGCTCCACTTAACCCCACCAGGGCCCACTATTATGTCTCTGATCTCTTGTTATTCTGCTTAGCTATCACTGTGTCTAAGCCTACACCACTGCTTTGCAAAGAATGTATGTAACCAATAAAATTAATACTCTGTATAGGTACACACCAATGTATTGTAATGTCTGCACTACTCCACTACAAAGGATGTTTGTAACTGCTTAGCACTGCAAAGGACTTATCTAACTGCCTAGCTAACACTCTGTATAGGTACACATAAAAGTATTATATTGTTTAATAATGTTTGTACATCTACCATCCAGCCAGTTATGTAATGTTGTCTTTGCTGTACTACTGTCATGTCTGTATTTGTCATCCGATGAGGAGCCTTTGGAAATGAGTCTTTGACTCAAAGGATTGTAATTCTGATAGTCTAATAATTAAATAAATAAATACTTTGCCGGCTAAGACTGGGCTGATTACATCAACACACCCTACAAGAAGGTGAGTTGGGTCTGGGTCCAAACTACATGATCCTCACTATACCCCTGACTACCGGTTGGCTGAAGGTAGACCAGGTCACATGGGCCTTAGTACCATCCGGTTGATCAGTGCACGGTCCAATGGGGAGGCACTGTCTGATCTCGTCCCTGATGGAAACAACCTTATCAGTAAAATACTGCGCAAACTCTTCGCACTTTTCTTGCGACGATGCTCGACCAGACTGCAGACAGACTGGATTGCACAGTCTGTCTGCAGTCCAGAAGAGCTGAGCAGGTCTGTTCCATGCTGCAGCAATTTCCCTGGATAGGAATTCTGCCTTCTTATGGAAAATTGCTGATTGGTAGACCTTATAATGATCTAACAATCTAAGCCTGTCCTCCTCCAGGTGAGTTTTCCACCAGTGTCTCTCCAACCTTCACCCTAGTCTCTTTAACTCCTGAAGTGTCCCATTATACCAGGGGCATCCAGGCAAAGAGTAAGGGAGTGAACACATACCAGAGCAATGGCATCCAGGGCCCATGCCACTGCCCTATTATAGGCTAAAATAAGGATCCCTGGGGCAGTGCTATCTTTCGGAATTCCTGAAAGGTCCAGCACCGTCATTAGGCCTTCTGAGGTAACTCCTCTCAAAGGACATAGAAACATAGAAGTTGACGGCAGATAAAGACCGAGAGGCCCATCCAGTCTGCTCATTTTTTTACCTTATGAACATGCCATAGGCCTTTACTCTTTCAATGGCCTATCTATTCATGCTCATCTGTATTGCTTCCTTATGCCTTCCCCATGCCTGTTTGAAGCCCTGCACTGTATTCATATCCACCACTTCCTGAGGTAAGCCGTTCCATGCATCCACCACCTTTTCTGTGAAAAAGGACTTCCTCACATTACCCCTTAATCAGCCTCCCTCTAATCTCATGCTGTGTCTCTTGTCCTGCTATTTTTCATATATTGAAATGTTAGACTCTTTCACCATGTTAATGCCCTTAAGATGTTTGAATGTTTCTATCATATCACCTCTCTCCCTTCTTTGCTCTAGGGTATACATATTGAGCTTCATTAATATGTCCTTATATGTTTTCTGATGCAGTCCCCACACCATTTTGGTTGCCCTTCTCTGGACTGCCTCCATTTTGTTAATGTCCTTGTGCAGGTGTGGCTTCCAGCACTGCACTTAGTACTCCAGATGGGGCCTAACCAGTGTCTTGTAAAGAAGGATTATTACCTCCCTCTTACAACTTATGATACCCCTACTAATACACACCAACATCCCTCTAGTTTTACCTACTGCTTTAGTTGTCTGCATGGATGTTTTCAGGTAATCTGTGATGATGATGCCCAAGTCTCTTTCTTCCCTTGTGATTGCCAGCAACTCCCCTCCCAACCTATAGGTAGCTTCAGGGTTTCTCTTCCCTATGTGCATGATCTTGCACTTGTTTGTGTTAAACCCCAGTTGCCACTCTTCCGACCATTTTGCCAGTTTTCCAGATTTCTTCCCATTTTGCCCACACAATCTGGATCATCTGCTCTGTTGCAGATCTTGGTGTCATCTGCAAACAGGCAAACCTTACTCTCCAGTCCATCTGCAATGTCACTGATGAAAATATTGAAGAGGACTGGCCCCAGGACTGATCCCTGAGGTACCCCACTTGTGACTTGCATCTCTTCTGACTGTATACCATGTACAACCACTCTCTGTTTTCTGCCCACCAACCAGTTTGCCACCCTGTTGACCAACCTCTAACCCACCCTGAGCCTACCCAGCTTATTAATCAGTCTTCTATGTGAAACAGTATCAAAAGCTTTGCTGAATTCGAGGCAGGTAACATCAACTGCAGCCACTTGGTCCACCACTCTGGTTACCCAGTCAAAGAAATCTATGAGATTAATTTGACCAAGACCTTCCTGTTGTAAACCCATGCTGTCTTGGATCCTGTGCGCGCCTACAGATTCCAGGTGTTGCACTATCCTTTCCTTAAGGAGTGCCTCCATAATCTTGCTCACTACTGAGGTAAGACTGACTGGTCTGTAGTTCCCCTGCCTCCTCCCTTCTGCCACTCTTGTGAAGCAGGATCACATGAGCCCTTCTCCAGTCTTCTGGGACCTCTCCTGTGCTCAGAGACTCACTAAACAATTCTGCTAATGGCTCTGCTAGTTCCACCCTTAGCTCCTTTAGTACCCTGGGATGTATGCCATCAGGTCCCATTGCCCTGTCCATCCTGAGCTTAGTGAGCTCGTGTAGGACCCTTTCTTTTGTGAAGGGACTTGTGCACACTTCCCTCCCCCCTCCGTCCATGGTGCTGAGCTGTGGGCCCTGCTTTATCTTCTTTTCAGTAAATACTGAGCAGAAGTATCTGTTTAGGATAGATGCTTTTCTTTGGTCCTCCTCTACACACTCCCCCTTATCCCCTTTGATCTTAGCAATACCCCCTCTGGACTGTCTCCTTTCACTAATGTATTTATAAAAAGTCTTGTTTCCTTCTTTTACTGTTCGTGCTAGTGTTACCTCAGTTTGGATCTTTGCCTGCCTTACTGCCTTCCCTGCTTCCCTGCTGCAGGACGGTACTGTACCATTTCCTGAGGGGCAGGTCTACTCCGGGGGATTGCGAAACTGAATCTCAGGGCATGATTATCAGACCACCCAATTGGATCCACCTCTATACTGGAGATATCCATCCCCAGGTGGAATACCAAGTCCATCGCATGCCCCCCATGGGAAGCAGTGGTAATAACCTGTGTCAACCTCAATGAATACATCAATTGGAGGAGGTTTTGTCCAAATGGTGAAAGTTCATTGTCGACTGAGGCATTGAAGTCCCCCAGAATCAACTATCAGGGAGCCTCCAATATCATGCCGGAGACAAAGTCCGCTATCTCCTTTGGGAAAACCCTCCCATCACCTGGTGGATGGTAAATGAGATGGATCCTACAGCCTGCACCCGCACCCACAGTGCACTCAAAGGAGCTGATAATTCCCACTGGCATCTCCCTGAAGCCCAGTTCTGATCTAAAATAGATTCCAACCCTCCACGATCCACTCTCGGGGGGGGGGGGGTGTATCACTAAGAACCCAGTCGGAATTGCAGATGCCAAAATAGGCCCCGCATTATTATCCAACCAGGTCTCGGTGATGCAAACCAGGTCTGCAGAGGCTACAAGATCTTGCATCACTACGGTCTTATTTTTAATAGACCTGGCATTGCATAACGCCATCCGAGAGGGATGAGAATCTAAGGATGACCGCACCACCTGCCTGACTAAGTCAAAACCCTTGGGTATGGGTACAAGACAGAGAGGACCCCGATCCTGTGCCCATTTCGCCCCAGGGTGCCTCCTGGTCCCACTGTCTCAGAATAATCCATCTGGGGGACTCCAATACCAGGTCAACAATGAAGTCTGCAGTTTCCTGCAGGAATTCTCTCTCTTCAGGTGGATGGTAGACGAAGAGAATCCTGCAACCTGCAACTGCGATACACTCAAAGGATCCAGTTATTCCTACTGGGATGGCTGTGAAGCCCAGATCTGATTTAAAAAAAATGGCTACTCTCCCACCCCTATGATCCTTTCTCGGGTAGTGTACCACCGAGTACGCAGTTGGAACAGCTGCTTCTAAAATCAGGCCAGCATTTTTATCCAGCCAGGTCTCAGAGATGCAAGCCAAATCAGTTGTTGCAACAAGATTGGCAATAATTGTCATCTTGTTTTTTATAGATCTGGCATTACACTGCCCAAGAACGATAGGCACATGATGTAGATCCAGCTGCCTGCCCACTATTTGTGGAACCCTTAGGTATGGGAACCAGGCAGGTGGGACCCTTCTCCTGGACCCATTTCACAGCAGAGCAACTTCTCGACCCCACCACCCCAATCTGCCCTGTTACTCTCTTTTCTTACAACTGAGACTAGGCTCCAGGTGGTTAGAGGTACAATTTTACCAATACTTGACAATGGAAACACGGTATATGATGCTGCCACAGACAGCTGTCTTCGCAGAATACAGACCTCCCTCAATAAAGCCTGAAAATTTATTCTTAGTGCTGATCACCTTATGCATACATGCAATCTTCATATTAGGACACAATGGCTCCCTCTCCAAGACCGGATCAAGCTGCATTCCTGCATCCTAGGGAAGAAGGCCCTCCTTGGTCTTGCACCTCCTTCTCTGCAGGCCTTATTCTGACCAGCCTCGGCTGAGCATGCCACTAGAAGCGTCGCTAAACATGCACTAGCTGTGCCTTTTAGAAAAGCAGCCTTGGGAAAGTGAGCCTTTGCAGTAAGGGCTCCCTCCTGGCTCAATTCACTCCTTTTTTCCTGCTATCAGCCACACAAGACTTAGTCACTTCAAAACCGAACTAAGAAAATTCATCACACCCCCTGAGCAGGGCTTCTGCCACCTCTAGCCACCTATGGGCACTAGCTCCTCCAAAGCCTGGCCCGACTCAGATTGCATGCTCTGTTTCATTGCCTATGCCCCCTCCCCTACTACCTCCCCTATTGTCTCTCCTGTCTCCCTACCCCCTTTAGCCCCCCCTTACTATTTAGCTCCCTTAATCCTCTAACACTGCATCCACAACTAGCTAACCTGCTGGGTCTTGTCACTCTCTCCCACCTTTCTTCTGCAGCACACCCTAGTTAGACCCGGGCTCATTCCTAGTGCTGCTGCCACTACCTGCTGACTATTATTCAGTTCCTGTACCTTTCTGACTTTGCACTTTTCCTCCTCCTCATCATGGGTGAGATCCCTTATAATCTGGTGTTCCAAATTTTTGCGAATTCTGTAATATTGTTGACAGTACTGTGATGCTGTATACTCTATGTATTTGATACTGTTTATTTTGACAATGCCTCATGGCTGCATATGTTCCCCCCTATCTTGTCTCCCCCTCCTTTTTTATTGTATGACACGGATCTTTCATAAAGGAGCTTTTAGCTCAAAGGATGTATTTCCGACTTTCTAAATAAAATAAAAAAAATTAAAAATGATTTCATGGCAGTTTCTTGCAATATGGACTGGCTTATAACAGTTGCAGCAAATAAAGTTTTTGGGTGGAGATTTATTACTCCCATCGGCATTCTTACCTGATCTGGAGTTAAATTGGGGAAAAAGACAGTTTTACCATTCCTTGGCTGTTACTTTGCTGTTGCGCTGTCTGTGTGGCCATCTGATAGTCCTCAGCTAAAGGGATCTAGTCCAAGACTGCGCAAACAGAACAGCGCGGTTAACAACAGCATGGGGAAAACAGCAAGGTACAAGATTGCGACAGGGTAAAAGAGAGAAGCTCACAATGCCACGATCCTGTGTTGCACCCTGACACCAAACACTACAGAGATTGAAATACTAATACTCAGTAAATGCGGGGATATGCCCTGCACCTCACACAAAAAATATAATCAACCCGGGGCGTAGACACTTGGGAAGGGGACAGAACTCGGATGCTGGCAGAGTTTGGGCGTGGGAAAAACTAAGTACAAGCAGACATTGGGAATGTAAAAGCATGCTGAGTGCAGGGGGTTGGATTCAAACTCCTGACTCCTTCACCTGTGCTGCCTTGCAACCCAGTGGCTTTATCCTGTGACCCACTGTGGCAGCACACTAACTCTGTCTGCAGTTGGACTCCTCAAGCTGTCAGCGTGAGTGAATCAGTCATCAGCGTGAGTGAATGTAGCTACAGATATAGTGCTGTAGTGTTCAGTGCTGTATTTTACCTGTATTTATATTCGCTCACACGCTTTTCCTTGTGCGGTTATTACCGCGCTCATATAGTTTAGCGGTATTGACCTGATAGGCAGCTGAAGAACGTCCTTTTCCCCACTTTCTGGTCAGTGTTCTTTTACCCAGAGCTGCACATCTGTGCAAAAGATGTTGATAAATTGCTCCACTGGAAATATATCGATGATCTGTGGGACTGTTTTGCCCTCTGCTAGGAGCCATTTGGAGTTCTCTGAGTTGGGTGAAGGTTTCTCAAAGATTGTCGACTGAGTGGTACTTCAGGGACCAGAATCTCTGCATGCAGAAATCTCAGCCTTCTGAGATCTCATATCTTTTAAGGATTTCTCTTTTCACTAGGTCATAGTTTTCTGACTGTGCAGTATCCATACTGCTGTAGGCAAGTTGGGCTTTACCTGTTAGATAAGGTACCTGCCTGATTGCCCATCGCTGTTTTGGACATCGGCAGGCTCCGGCGACCCTTTCAAAAGTTGTCAGGTATTCTTCGATATCATCTGAGGGATATAACTTTGCAAGTTTAATATTTCTTAAGTTGTTTGTGTTTTGTTGATCTGGACCTGTACCAAATCCTCCAGCTTGGATAGCTTGCAAGGCATCCAGCCATCACTGCATCTCTTCTCTTCTCTGTTGCTTCTGTCACTACATCTTTTCTTTTCTCTGCTTTTCTGTCTCTCTTTTTTGTATCGCCCATTTGAAGAAGGCAGACATGCTTTCAGATTCTGTCCCTGCTTGTTCTTCTTCCATCACTGGTTCTGGCTGTACAATCTCAGTTTGGACTTTTGTTTCTGCATCTAGTTAGGCTGCCATTCTGCTTGTAATTACTCTTTTTTTTTTTTCAATTGTTTAACCAGGAGCGGCACACTAAGCTGAAAGCTTGTTTACAGGTGCGACCTGGGAGCACAGGAAAGTTAAGTGACTTGCTCAGGGTCACACAGTATGCAAGTGGGGGCTGTGGGATTCAAACCCAGGTCTCCAGATTTGCAGCCCAGAGCCTTAAACCACTGCACTATACTGCCTCCTGGGCTTGCTGTTGCAGAATCCATACCTTTCTTGTATGTTTCCCTAGTACCAGGTCTAGTACCCATACACAAAACTCCTGGCTTAGAGTATGCATGGTGTAAATCCCACAGTTAACACCAACTGTTGTCAAGGCAAAGGTCAAGAAGCACAGGCAAACCAGGAGAAGTCATAACATTCATAAGTAGCATTTTATTATCAATACCAATAAAATAAAAAAAAAATATACAGGATAGCTGTTATACAGGCAGTTCAAACAAAACAAAATCCTTCATCTGAGTTTATTTCTAAATCTCAATCTCTCTCTCTCTCTCTGTAAACAAACATTGCTGTATTTTTATAAGATGTTTTGATCTGACTATTGAATTCTGCATCCTATTCTCATTAAGCTATATCTCCTGTTTTCACACAGTGTACCAAACTTTCCCAATTTATTTCCTGGAACCAGTGCATCCTATCTTCTCACCAGGTGTAGCCAAGTAAGACATTCTGGTCAGAGCTTGTTTTCCTGCAGACAGCTCTGCAAACAATCTTGTGGAAGGTCAAAAGTTTGCTTTCTCCAATCATTACAACAATATATCTATATACATTTGCAAACCAAGGGATCTCAGTTTCACATAAAGATTCACATATTTTTTAACCACAGAGAAGCAAGGGGAGATAAAAACAGAATCAGCAAGTGATGGAATGGAGATAACGGGGGGGATGGTGGGACCGTCAGAGCAGCCAGTTCCAAGCTTCCACAAGGAAAATTTGATTGCGCAGACAGACAAGACAAGTGACAGAATAGGGAAGGATGGAAAAACAGATCCTTGCTTTTAACTCTTTCTGTATAATAAATGGGACAGGGTCTTATACAACCCTGTCACAGCCCTTACTAAGGTCTCCCATCTGGTTACTGGACTGCCAGGCCAGATTTCCGTGGAAATTACACACTCAGATGAACCCTGGGTGGTGCATAGCAAAAAATGGCTGAGGGCTGTGTTCAAGGAATCCTCGTACGACTTCAATGGATCCTCTATGCAGTCCTAAAGGACCCATGGGTTCGACTATGAATCAGTTGAGGAACTAACCACCAACCATGGGCCAGTGTGTTTTGGGTCTTTTTTCAGATTAAGATCTCTGACTCTTAACTCCTCTCCCTAGTTCCTGCTACTACCCCCATTTCCCCTCCTCTTCAGATTGACTCTTCTCGAATATCTACTGGTTAGCTTCATTACCACATGCCTGAATTATCAGCACTTTGCTCTTTAATTTGCATCCTTTTGTTTTCTCGGGATGCATCCTGCAGGGCATCAGATCTTACCTCCTTTGCCTGATCTTTTCAGGTTGGGTGCTCACAGCTTGCCCAGGACTTCCTGCAGCTGCAGGGGTACATGGCATCCTGCACCAGCATGGTCAGATGGGCCCACTGGTGAATGCGCCACATGCAGTGGGAGCTGGGCCACCAGTGGGCGCAGCACCTAGGTCACCTGGAACAGCAGGTCACAGTTGCCCAGCCGATGTGGGATGCCATCAGTGTCAGTGGCTCAGTAGGTAGCACACTCACCTCTGAGGATGGGAGATCAGAGGGCTGTGGGTTCAGTTCCCACATCTGGCACTTGGGTTAATATCCCAGTACTGACACTGTAGTGCAGCATGAGAGGGGCGCTGCACTTCTGAGGTGCCGTCTTTCAGATGAGATGTTAAACCGAGGTCCCATCTGCCTGGATTGGTGGTAGTTCAGGTGGATGTTAAAGATCCTATGGTACTTATCGAAAAGAGCAGGGGAATTTCCCCAGTGTCCTGGCCAAATTTCCCTCATTCACTAAAAATACCACCAACAGCTTAATCTGGTTCAAGGTCAGTTGCCATTCATCTGTATCCCCCTCCCCCGGGTCATGCTTGAAAATAGGCAGGATTTGTCTAGTGCACTTACCCGGTCAACAAAAACAAAATAAATAAATCCACTCATTTTACACTGGGCAGACCCCCCTTCCCTCTTAGACCTCTCACCAACTTGGTCCTGTTTATCCCTGCAAACTTGGTGGATTACTGCTGCCATACATGGTGCAGCATTTAGACTATAGAATCCATAATCCAGTATATAATCATGAGCATAACTGGAGTCTGGCCCAGCACCCTCCATACCATATATATGGCAAGGTGCAAGCACAAGTGACTCATTCGGTAACCCCACAGGGCCCCCTAAATAGTACAAATCAGCTACCTTGTCAGAGCCCGAGAATCAGATTTCTGGACTTCAACAGATATACACACAAGAAGTGGAGGATGAGGTAGGAATAAGTGAAAGAGCATACAGGACAACATGCAACAGGAAGGGATACAGAGGGAAAACCAAGGGACAAGGACAGAACACAGTACCAACAGGAGCAAGCAACAAAAGCAGGAACAATAGCAACTAGTAATGGTACAACCAGAATCAGAAGAAAGTGTTGACTGTTACAGTTATTGTTAATGTCTCCAACTATGTTCTAAGTGATGCCAAAATAAGGATACTCCAAAAAGGATTGAGTTTTATGCCCATTAAGGAGGCAGTATAGCTTAGTGGTTAAGGGCACTGAGCAGCAAACCTGGAGAACTGGGTTTGAATCCCATCAGCCCCCAACTTACATTCTGTGTGACCCTGAGCAAGTCACTTGACTTCCTTGTGATTCCAGGTTGCACCCGGAAACAAGCTCTGGCATAGTGTGCCTTTCCTGGTTAAACAACTTCCCCTTTCCCTTTCTCCATGCACACAATCTGTGCATTTGAAATGATAGTGGACCTGAATAACATTACGTGGCTACTAAACTTGAAACCTTATTTTTCTAACCCTAACCTAGGCACTCAAGAGCTGACTCCAGAAGTGACATCGTGGTTCCAATCTGGACTGGATAAAATGCTTAAACAGAATTTGGCAGCAGATAAGGACCACTTGGCCCACCCAGTCTGCCCATTTTTTTCCCTGCCTATACTGTCACTCTGCCCCCTCACAGCTTCCTACTAAGATTCCCTTGTGCCTATCCCATGTATGCTTGAAGCCCACCACTGTTTTCACTCCTACCACATCCACTGGAAGAGTATTCCAGGCATCCACCTCTCTCAGTGAAGAAGTACTTCCTCACACCTCTCTTGAACGTCTCCCTTCCAGCTTCATTGCATGTGTCCTTCATCTTCCAGGAATCAGTCTTCACCATTGATTTACACTAGTGGGTCCTTGCCAGAGGTGCTAGGACCCCCATGGTAGTCAGAACTTTTCAGGAGGGTTGGCACCGAGCTACGCTGTGCACATGCACAACACCACGGGACTGGTTTGTGTTGCATGGAGGCACCAGCTGTCAACCCCCTCAGTTCCTTTTTTTCCCCCCATCATTGAGGGCACATCAGTGACAACATCACTCACCTGCTTGAAGTCAAAACATCACATCTATACAACAACAACATTCAGTTCTTCTGTTTTAGTGTATAAAGCTAGAGTTTGTCATTTTTGTGTCAATTTAGTGATTTTACCAACATATTTCTGCCAGTCTGTCACAGCTCTGCCAAGTCAATGGTCGACGGCCATGAAGAATGGCGGTAGGGAGCCTTCTCAAACAAGCTGCTGTGGCAGTGGGGCTGTGTCCAGTCCAATTTCCCCATCAGGGAAGGGTTCTGATAATAGGCAGTCCAGTGCTCAGGAGGATGGACAGTCCTTCTGGAAGCACAAAAAGAATCAGAGCCATTTCAGATCCCGATCAGGTTCTCGGCACTACTCAGCCTCATGGTCTTCCCCTTCTTGTTGGAAGGGGAAGAAATGATACCACTTGGGGTTGTCCTCTGTGAGGCCTGCTGGAGCCCCTCTCTGTCCATAAGTGGAGTCTCTGATGTGCAGTTCCACTATTGGGAAGCTGTTATGGAGCAGTGGGTGCAGCATTTGTCTCATTTAGCTCTGCTGCTGGAACTGGTCCCTGGGCCTTCTGGGTTGGTGGAACTGGAGATGCAGGTGGAGCCCTCAAGTCAGGTAGAGTGTTTGGCTCTGGCAAGAGCCCCTGGGCCCTCATTGGTGATCATGCCACTAACTCCTGTCTCACTGGTCCATTCAGTGTCACTGTGGTGGGAGTGGCCGCAGTACCATTGCCAGTCACTTCAGTGCTGACTGGGTCGCCAGTGTCAGTGAGGGATTAGGCCTTTCTGCGCCTGGCCTAGCACTGATTCCAGTACTGCCCTCAGTGCCACAGATCTGCCCTGCGCTGGATTCAATTTCTGTTACAGTGCTGCTTCTGGCACTAGTCCCTCATCTCTTGGGACCAGTGTTGCCAAGGCTGCGTTCTGGATCGGAGGGCCTATGATTCCCCACACGACCCTCTCTCAGGCAAGGATGTGGAGGAGGGACGACTCTGACCCCGACCTAATCATTTCTGAGAGTGGTGATGCAGACTCTTTCTTTAGCCTGGACTCTTTGGACCCAGGCTGTTCATCTATTCCACCAGAGGATTTAACTTCCCATGCTTTACTCAGGAATAGGTGTTCTGCACTTGATTTTGAACTTTCAGCCATCGACTCAGGTAAGTGTCTCAGTCTGCAGTGGTTAAATTTTTCTACCATGCCGGTCAGTTTAGTTTCTCCTATTCTGGCTGTGTAGCCCCTCTCCGGCACCATTCTGAAGAGGACTACTGCCCCTACCTTGCGGGCCCGATCAAGGGCAAGGGGCCTGGGTTCCCATAGCTGACCTATGGAGGTCCTTTCCCAAAAGTTAAATTAAAAATGGTGGTGCCTCCACCCAGAGTACATTTTAAGTTGGTCTGATTGCTTGCAGTACAACCCCCTGGGATGTCGTACTAACCCACCTACCCAACAATTACCCTAGGCATGGACTCACCAAGATTTGAACCTCCCCACATTCAGGTAAAAACATTTACCTTTTCATTTCATCAACACACAGGCTCACAAAAATCAAGCTCTGGATCCATTTTCTGCTGCAAAACAATAATGCCATTGTTTATTTACAGGGAGAGGGTTTAGGAATAGGGTAGTAGAATAGAGTTCAAGCATTTTCATGTTGCATTTCCCAAAATCACATTTCAGCTTGTGATTTTTCCCTTATTGCAATCCATGCAGCCATCATCTCTGTCTAACTAGCTAACTGCTGCAGTGTAACCCAATCCCAGACCTGCAGGTCCCAGGCCATTACAGTAAATCCCCAAAGTCTTGTACCTGGGTACCCAGATTTCAGTTGCAGGCCTGAGGTGCAGCAGGTAGTCAGCGTTGGTGTGCTTACTTGAGTTAAACAACTTTAACTTTTTACATTTTTCCCTTGGCTTTCCCTACAGCCCTAGTATGCTTGCTGAATTATTTATAGTCCCCAGGTGCAGGGCAATTCCTATGATTTACTCATAGTTCTGCAGAATCAGTCCTTGGATGGTACAGTTCACTGAAGTCCTGGGGAGGGATGGATGGATCACAGGCAGAACCAAGCACAAAGCTTCAGCAGAGGCACAGAAGCTGCAGTTTGCTCTTCCTTCATCTTGCTTGCAGATCTTGCAGCTTGTCCCCTTTGGCCCATTACAGGTCCTGATGCAAGGCACGTGCACAAGGCCTGCCAACTACAGAGGACCCAGACCAGGGAGTGGCCCCACGGCCCGGCTTCCTCCGATCAGAGCACCCTAGCACTTGGGTTCAAGAGCTGTGACCTTCTACAGTGGCAGACCCCACTTGATGGGGGTTAGCAAATTCCCCACCTGGCCCTGGGTGTCAGCAGAAACACATTCAGCCCATTCTCTTCTGCTGCTTCTCTTTCTTTTCCTGCCATGGTGTGTAACCACAACAATCTGTTTCTCTCTTTTCTGTATCTCAGGAGCAGACAACAGGTACTCAGACCAGAAAGTACCTGTCCATCTATCTGCTTTCACAGTCTCTCAACTGTAACACAGCCATCTTTTTGCTCTGGCTCACACAGATATCACCTGCACACTCACAGTCCAGTTTCTCACCGTACCGATACTTAGCATTTCTCTGGCTTGAAGAGGCTTACTCTTCCTTTTCTCTTTCCTCATCACATTTACATTCTCATCCTCTGTATACTTTCTTTTCCCAGGCTTAGAGGCAACCTTCATTCTTTTCACAGGCTTAGAATGCAACCGTGTGTTTTTCCAGGCTTAGATCCAACCTTTGTCCTTTTATTCAGGCTCAGGACACCACCTTTTCTCTCTGCTTCTTTGCCTTGCCACTGTGGTGCAACTTCAGAACAATGCAGACAATTCAGCAACCTGCAGCTTTCCCTTTTCTCTTCCAAGCTGCTGCTTTCTTTTCCCGATGGGGCAGGCACTTCCTGCCCTGGGGACAAATTGCTGGCATCCCTCAGGCAGGCCCATCTTGCAGACCCATTTTCTCCAGGGGCAAGAGCACCCCTCCCTCAGGAGGAGCTCCCACCGATCTGACTCAAACTCCAACGGTCCTTGCATTTATTGGAAGCCCTTTCCTCACTTCCCATTGGCTGAAGCCACTGTCCTTAGGCAAAAATTGATATGTATGAGGCTCCCTTGATGCCTCATTGGTGAAGAAAAAGGAGCCTAGATTTTCCCCGGTATTTTCCCCCAAGAGTCTGTTCACAAGCCCCAGAATCCTCCTGGCTAGTCCTGGCTCAGTGGTTGGCTGGCTGGTGTCACATGGCTGCAAAACATGATGGCCATAATAAATAAATGTCCACACATTTATACAGAGTCCCAAATTTCAAATGTCCCAGCAGCCAAACCATAAGCTTTTAATTAAACATTTCCCCACACAGCTATAGCCACCCCTGCACCCTGTTATCTGACTGCGTCCATTAACCTGTTGCCTTATCCAGTCGCTGCTGCTGTTTTCACTTGCCCCTAGGCAGCTAATACACAGTCCCACTCTGTTCGCTGGCTGTAGTCCGAAAAACACATTTTATTTATTTCCCCCACAGACTGGCAGCCTCTCTATCCCCTTGCACACATCTCTTTACATATTTTATTTATCATCCTTTTTCCAGCCTGTCACTAGCATTACTGTCTTCCCCAGTGCTAGACAGGTTCTCTCACTCTTCAAATGGACGCAGCCTCATGAATATTAATGAAACGGCTCCCGATCCCTCGAGTGTGATTGGTGTTCACAAAAACTCTTTTTTTCTGTGCTCCCACTGCCTGTCCAGTTCTGCCACAGGTCCCAGTCCCTTCCTTAGTTTACCCTGAGACCAGGACCACTGGAGAGGTCAGCCAGAATGGCTGCAAATGGCCACATGAAAATGCACTTGTGTGCATGTGCAGAGCTCGCCTCGGCACCCAGTGGTGTGAAACAGACTGGTGGCTCCGCAAACCTGCCCTCTGGCTCTGCTCTCCCTAAAACCCAATGTGGGAGCTAGCAGGAGAGGACTCCAAAAAAAAAAAAAGAATGGGGGTGGGACCAAAACCCCCGGAGAAACAAGCTTCTTTCAGGAGCTTACTGGTAAGTCCCCAACAGGGAGGTTACACCTGCATTTTGAAAGCTTGTCTGATATGGTCTGGAAGACCTGCTTCTAGCCCTTCTGTGTGCAAGTAGATAGACAGAAAATGCACTGCCCCTAAGGCAAGTCCAGTGTATGTTTCTCAACCTATAGCTGATGCCATTGTTATTCTCACTGAGAATGACAAAGCCATTCCTCCCCAAGAGGTCACTGTGCACCCTATTAATAAGGAGTCATGCAAGACTGACACTATGGGTAAGTGGACTTTTGCAGCAGCTACCCTTAGTATGCAGAGTGCTAGCTACCAATGGCATTTTTACAAATATAAGTATACCCTTTGGAACTTGCTTAAGTCTCTGGCAGAATTCCTTCCAGATTCTGAAACTAAGCAAAAGATTCTTCTGACTGCCACACATGGAACTGTGTCCAACAGTCATCAGCTCAAAGCTGCTATGAATGCCTTTGATACTGCGTCCTAGTCTGCCACTGCAGGCATCTGTATCAGAAGGCATTCCTGGCTACATACTGCTGGCTTTTCTCAGGATGTCTGACAACAGGTTATGAACATTCCCTTTGATGGTACTTAGCTGTTCGGACAGCAGGTAGCGAAGTCTCTTGCGATGTCTCGGAAAACTAGAATGACCCTTAAGACTTCCAGGCCAGTTCCTGCTAACACTCAGAGGGGGATAGGATGTGGTTTCTTTCAGACCCAACAGTCCTTTTGTGGGACAGGCTGGGAGTGCAAAACCAATTACAGCCTCCCCAGAATCAGAAGACAGGGCAGCTGAAGGCACAGATGCTGAAAGCACCCCATGCCACCCTCTGAAGCTGCAGCCCCAGTCCTGCCTCAGCTGATCAAGGCAGACTTCTTCTTCCTAGTGGGGGTTGGACACTGACCCAGTTTTACCATCAGTGGGAGTCCATTGCGATGGACAAGTGGGTCATTAGGATCATTGAGAAGGGTTATTCCCTGGACTTCACAGAAATCCCTCCAGACTATCCTCCCAGAAGGCAACCCCTCTTACCAGCCCATATGTCAGAGCTTCTGGCACAGGAGATTACAGGCCTTCAGAGCAACAGGGCATTGGAAGTAGTGCCAGAGTCAGACTGAAACACAGGCTTCTATTCTCACTACTTCCTGATACCAAAGAAATCAATGAGCATGTGCCCAATTCTCAGCCTCAGAAATCAGAACAAGTGCATGGATTGAGAAAAATTAAAAATTATTTCTCTGAGGTCTCTGCTTCCCTTCCTGAAACCTTAGGACTGGTTAGCTTCCCTGGATATGCAGGATGCGTACCAATATATACTGATGCACCCCAGCCACCACAAATACTTTTGTTTTGTTGTGCTGGGACAGCATTACCTTTTTCAGAGTCCTGTCCTTTGAGCTTTCCTCGGTGCCTTGAGTCTTGATGAAGTGCTTTACAGTACTCACAATATACCTGAGAAACTGGGACTCCAGGTTTATCCTTACCTGGATGATTGGTTGATAGCCAGTCTGCGACAGACATACCCCTCACCATTGTTACCCGTTGAGATGAAAACTGCCCCATGGGTTTCTGGCTTACAGGGCAGTTCTCTGTCAGGGACTTCTAATTCATTGCTACCACTTAATTTTTACCTGGAACCAGGAAACCACCCTTTACCTCCTGTGCAAGGTCAGGAAGGTCAACACAATAACTGTTGGTAGAATGCCCTTTGGAGACCGACTGCTAACAGAGTCCAGCAGAAATAATAAAATTACCTTTTTAAATAAGCAGACACTGGTTCTATCAAAAAATATAGATTCTTTACTGGAAGAACTACAAGTATTTACAAACAGGATATATTTACAGAAAGACAAAAAGTTTACAAGTTTACTTACAAATGAAAATAAAGGATGTTAAACCGGCAGTTGACTTATAGAAAAACCTGAACTTTAATCTAGACCTCTTTACCTGCCACTAACTGCAAAACACACTTTCCCTAACTGTGCTGTCTTACCCTTCAGCTAGTCCTTAACAGGGCCCTCTCCTTCAGACATTGAGTGTTCCGGGGGGGAACTATGCACTCCAAAACTATGCCCTAAGGAGCTGCTCCCTTATTTCTTTGAGAATTTCCAGCATCCCCACACACTTTAGGAGAGCGGCCATAAGCCATTTGCTTCCAACTCTCTGGAACAAGACACAGGAACTTTTGAAACTAAGACCTCCAGTAAGCATTGCAGTGTTCAAGTCTATATACGCAAAATCAATCAGAGAAATATGTCACTGCTTCCATCAACTTTGAACTACTGCCTGTTTGCATAACATCTTCTTCTGCCCCACACATTTCAAAAACCTTACACTACTTTACCATTGCCTCACCTTCCTTTCCATCTCCCTACCCTTTGCCCCAATTCTGATCGCCAAGTGTCTACAACCCCTTAGAACTTCCAGCACAGTTGCCACAGGACCCAGGTACACCAGTGGCAGAGCCTCTGAAGCTGCTGAGAACCCTCGATTGGCTCACACTCCCCTAGCTCTAAGAACTTCCAGGGTCCAAGTTTGGACGCCGCTTGCACCCGCAGTCTCTGGATTGCTGGTGTTTTTGAAGCCATAGCCGGTATCCACTAAACATACTCCACTTACTGAGAGCGTTGAACTCCTCTCAGTTATCACAGGAATTTAAGGCGACTCTGAAGTACTCAACCCTCATTATTTTTAGCCTTAATCTGTAAGCGAGTATCCAGCACTGCACCATGTGTAGGACATTTGTCTCTGCCCCCCATCTATTCATCAGTGCAACTTTTACCTACTCGAGGGACCATTCAAAACCCCTTTCTCCTACCCTTTTTCTTGACCATGCCTTGTTCATAGTTAAGCTATACTCAATGCTTGCCTAACTTGGACTTCATATATTACAGTTATTTAACTTGTTTTGTTTTTTTAAGTGTGTTATAATGCCTGTTTCTAGAAAGGGAGAGAGAGAGAGAGATGACCCATCATCAGCTCCCTACTGTATTCTCTTTGACTGTAGGGAGTGGTCTCACCCCTTTTAGTGGCACTTCCCCACTGTTTCCCCACCCCAAATGTGCATGTGTGTGTGGATAACAATCCTCTGCCCAGCTTTACAATCTTGTTTTTCAGGATGTGTGAGGTGTTTGAAATTGCACCCTCACATCTGCCAGGATGTGCAGCTTAGATGAGCTTGTGGGAAAGTTACACTGAGCGGTTAACCAATATTTCCCACAAGACCTGCCTGGACATGTGACTTGGAAGCCATGTTTTCATCCACTTTCAAATAGAATAATTTGTAAAAGGAAAATATCTACACTATCAAAAATAAACGTATCAGTCTGGTCACATGCCTGACATATGTCCCCCAGGAAATGAAGGTGCATCTTTTGTGGGCAGCCCCCAGAGACACTGCCATTCATGTAGGGACTGGAGATCACCTAAAGGAACATGTCATGCACTTAGCCCTGCCTCGACAGTCCATCTGCACTGGCATTCCGTGCACCACTTCCATGCTGGATGGTCATATTATTAGACTGTAGTATCAAACTCCAGTGCAATAATTTTTTGTATTTGAGGATTATGATCTGTGACCACAGTGAACTCCCTCCCATACAAATATGGCTGCAGCTTCTGAAGGACCCACACTATCCCCAGACACTTCCTCTCAATTGTGCATATGCCTCTTCCCTGGGCAGAAGCTTTCAACTCAGATACACTATGGGGTGCACCTCTTCCTGCAGTGTGACCTGGCTCAGGACACACCCAGCCCAGCATCCACATGCACGATGAACCTTAGGCCATCACTGGGGCTAGTGAGCATGGGTGACCCTCATAATGCCTCCTTCAACTGTCGGAAGACAGATTCACAGCCCACTGTCCAGTAAAATTTCTCTGGCATTTTCTTCTTGGTCAGTTCTATCAGGGGCTTAGCCACATCTCTACAGTAAGGGACAAACCTCCTGTAGTACCTGGCTGTCCCCAGAAATGCTCTTACCTGATTCTTTGTGGCAGGGGTGAGCCAGGCCTGGATGGCATCAACCTTTGCAGGTTCTGGATGGATATGTCCACTGCCCACCCAGTGCCCAAGATAGGACACTTTGATCATGCCTACTTGACATTTTTCACCATACCAGTCAGCCCTGCAGCCTTCAGTCTGTGGAACACCTCCCTCACATGCCTGTTGTGATCCTCCCATGTCTGGCTATAAATGACTATGTCATCCATGTACACCAGTGTATATTCGCCTGCCTCAGCCAGAATGTGATCCACAAGCTGCTGGAAGGTTGCAGGTGCATTCTTCATCCCAAATGGCATTACTTAGAACTTGAATAAGCCAAATGGGGTGACAAAAGCAGACATCTCCCCGGCTGCAGGGGTTAGTGGTACCTGTCAGTAGCCCTTGGTTAGGTCTATCATGGTCAGGAACCAGGCTCCCCCCAGCTGTTCCAAGGCCTCATCCATTCTGGGCATGGGGTAGGCATCCAACTCTATGCAGCTCTTGAGCCTCTGATAGTCCACATAGAACAATGTAACAATGTGGTACCATCCTTTTTAGGGATCAGAACCATTGGTGTAACCCAGGGGCTACTGAACTTTTGGATCACTCCAAGGGCCAGTATCTCCTCAAGTTCCTCTTGCATGGTCTGCTTAACCCCAACTGGAACCTTGTAGGGGGACTGCTTCAGTGGCATCTGGGTCCTAGTGTCCACACAGAGTTCAGCCATTGTGGTATACCCCAATCTCCCTGTGAACATGTCCCCAAATTCACAAGCACCCCCCATCTCCTCTGTCTGTGCTGATGTCTGCTGCCCTGAGCGGGTTAAGTTATACACTGAGGATCCCTTCCATGCTTCCCCAAGGAGGTCCACAAGGGGATCAGCCTCATTTCCCTCTTCTGGCATGCTGCACACAGTGAGGATTATTTTCTCCCTATCATAGTAGGGCTTCATCATATTCACATGTTATACCCTCTGCCTGTCAGGCAGCCCTACTACATAGTTAACATCACTCACCTTCCTAGCTATGGAGAATGGGTCCTCCCATGCTGCCTGTAGTTTATTGCATCAGGCTGGGACAAGTGGCATCACTGTCTGTCCAACTTTGTACTCCTGGACTCCGGCCCCATGGTCATACCAGGTTTTCTGCCACTATTGTCTAGTGGGTAAGTGCTCCGGAGTGAACCCAATGAACTCCTTAAGCCAGGTCCTGAAATTCAGGGCATACTCCACAACAGACTCCCCTTCCCATTCTTCCCTGACTAAATCTAATGGCCCCCTCACTCTGTGTCCAAACAGGGGCACGAAGGGTTAGAACCCTTTGGACCCCTATAGGACTTCCCTATATGCGAATGGGAGGTGGGAAAAATATTTGTTCCACTCCTCTTGTGCTGGTCAGCAAATGTCCTGAGCATAGTTTTGAGGGTCCCATTGAACCACTCAACCAGACCATTTGTCTAGGGGTAGTAGGGTGAGACATGGAGCTGTTTCACCCCACACGTCTCCCACAGACTAGTCATTAAGGATGACATGAAATTCGTCACCTGGTTTGACAAAATTTTCTTTGGGATAATCCCACTTGGCTAAAAATTCCCAGGAGCTTGTCAGGCACTTTCTCTGCCTTAATGGAGGACACAGCCACTGTCTTGGTGTACCTGGTTGTGTAGTCCATGACAACCAGTATGCATCTTTTTCCCATGTGACTTGGGGTGCTCAAGAGGCACCACTATATCTACAGTTACCCTCTTAAAGGGTTAATCAATAATAGTTAGGGTAACCAAAGTTGCCTTAGCCTTGTCCTCTACCTTTCCCACCTTCTGGCACTGTGGACAACTCTAACAGTAATTTGCGACGTCTGTGTATGTGCGCGGCCAAAGGAAGTTGTTGGTAAGCAGCCTTTTTGTGCAATTAATACGCAGGTGGCCTGAAAGTGGGATATCATGGGCCAGGGCTAGAAGCTGCTGTAGCCTGTCTGTGGTGTATGCTCCCTGTAAAACAACCCATTCTCTCAGTAAACTTTTTGCTTCCCTGAGAGTCCTCTGCACTATCTGCTAACTCTCTTAGTTTCTGGAGGGTAGGATCCGCCAGCTGAGCCCTGCCCAGCTCCTCCCATCTAACTCTTCCCAACTTCCCTTCAGAAGGAAATCTGTGGATGGCAGATGTCCCCTCTGTTTGCAGCTGAGGCTCGAGGCTGCTACTCCTAGCTAGCCTCTCTCCCCCACTAGCTGCTTCCTCAGCTTTTAAGAGAGGGGCTGTCACAGGCTGTGCTTCCCTCGCCTCACCCTCTAAAGCTTGCCCTTTTGCCTGACTACGGGTAGTAACACATACTAGGTTGTCCCTGTGGTCAAAATCATTCCCCATGATCACATCCACAGGGAGATCAGAAACAATTCCCACCTCCGATATCCCATGGCCACCTTCCCAGCTCAGAAAGACCTGAGCCATTGGCACTTGGACCACTGGACCCATGACTCCCTGAATCTTGGAAAACTGACCTGGCAGAATCTGCTCCACCTGGATCAGATCCTGCCTCACCATGGAGATGGAGGTGCCAGTGTCCTTCAATCCCTGAGTAACTGGCCCATTGGCTAGAATAGGGTGCACATGCTTGGTGGAGTTTGATGGCACCACAGCGTGTGTGTGTGACCTATGAACTCCTGAGTACTGACTTGGTCACCCCCTTCCCCAGACTTTTGCTCCTGTTTTTAGGGCAGTCATAGGACAGACGCCCCACTTTATGGCAAATCTAGTATTCCTTTGCCCCCGGATCCTTGTTCACCTTAGAACTGGTGGGTTCTGTTTTGGGTTTGAGTGCAGGTTGGTTTACTTTAGGCTGCCCTCCGGTTCCCTTAAAACCATGTGCTGTCTGACCCCATTGTTCTTACACTTCGCATATGGTCTGCTAGCAGCCACATGCAAATCAGCACTTTCTGCTGCTTCCTTCGCTGAGTTGCATGCCCAGTTTAGTAGCCATATGCACAGGTCATCAGGTACAATTTTAAGAAATTGTTTCCTTACAAACAAATCTTTCATTTGCTCTACAGTCCCAACTTTAGCCCCCTCCACCAAACAATCTAGGCAGGCACACATTCAGACATGCAGTTCTACACAGCTGTCTCCTGGGCCCTTTCTTAATTCTCTGAATTTTTACCTATAAGTCTCAGGAGCCAGTTCAAAACATTTCAGTAACACCCTTTTAACTTTGTCATAGTCCATGCAGTCATTATCGTCCATTCTAGCAAATGCATGCAAAGCATGACCAGTAAGCAGTGGTGTAAGGTGAGTCATCCACGAGCCCTGCCCAGTTTAAACTGTTCACATGCCCTTTCAAATGATTTTATAAACAAATCAAGACTATCTCCCACCTGATATTGAGGAAACATTTTAGCATTAAGTGTTGCTTCGTGGGTTGGACTCCCTATGCCATTACTTATGGTTTGCTGCAGTGTTTGCTGGCACAGTTTCACCATCTCAAACTCATGCTGTCATTCTTTCTCTCGTTCTTCTCATTCCAGCTCTCTTTCTGCTTGTTCCTTCTTTTTTTCTGCCTGCATCAGGATTTCATGGCGGTGAGCCTTCTCTTTTTCCTCCTGCATCAGGATTTCATGCTTCTGAGCCTTCTCTCTTTTTTCAGCCTCCAGCCCTACTTTCTGCAGTTCGGCCTCCTTCACTGTGAGCTCCATCCTCAGGAACTCCAGCTGATTTTGAGCCTTCACTGCACTGGCTCGAAGCTCATGTTTAAGCTGTACAGCTCCCCCAGCTCATGCCTCAAGGTGCCCCTCTGATCTAGCCGCTGTGACCTCAGTCCCACTACCTTGGTCACCTTCTTTAGTGACATCTGCTTCACAGGTGTTTGGTCATGCACCTCTAACACTGTTTGCTCCCCTTGCATTCGGTCATACACCAACAGGGCTTCCATGAGTCCATTCTTTGTCAGGCCCTCATAGCCAATACCCCTGTCTGTGCACAGTTCATGAAGCTACTACACATTAAATCTGCCATAGATAGAAGAGTTGTGTCTCACCCCTTTGAGTAGCAGTTCCCCCACCCCAAATGGGTGTATCTGTGTGTGTGTGTGTGTGTGTATGTATGTGTGTGTGTATGAATGACATCATCCAGTCCAACATGCCTCTTTCACCTAGACATCCTCTGTCCAGCTTTACAGTCTTGTTTTTCAGGATGTCTGAGGTGTTTGACATTGCACCCTCACATCTGACAGGATGTGCAGCTTAGATTAGCTCATGGGAAAGTTACACTGAGCAGTTAACCAGTATTTCCCAAAAGATCTGCCTGGACATGTGACTTGGAAGCCATGTTTTCATCTACTTTCAAATAACAAAACGTATAAAAGGAATACATCTACACCAACAAAAGAAATGAACAGATCGATCTGGTCTTATACCCATCACACAGTCCATCCAGACAGGAGAAGGAACAGCAGTGGCCATGGCCTCTCAGTTCCTTATTTCCATGGGAGGTTCTGCTGAATCTAGAGAAGTCTCTTCTCCAAATCTCACAGCAGTTGCTGTCCAAGGCCCAGGGCTTCCTTCCAGAGAGCAGAATGTAATAACAAGTTTTATTTTTATACAGGAAGAGTTCACTGAATTAAGCACCATTAGAGCATTTGCATACCCTGTTTACAAGTTGATCCTTTTCAGAACTTACATTCAGTTGGCTAAGTTACACTACAAGGTCTAAAAATATATATTAAAAACAAAGACCACATACAATAAATAACATGCCTTAAAGATAATGTGCAACAGTTTTAACGTATGTTTATTAAAAGCTTGAGAAGCTGCAGTTCAAGTTCTTGTATCATGATTAGTGTTTTCTGAAAATTTCTTGCTGTTTGGTTTTGTGATTTTCCTTAAATCAGCATTTGTTAACATGCTCTACAGTGGCGTTATTTCAGTCCTCTCAGTCAAGCTTGTGACAACAAGTGATGACATCATTTTCGAGTAGCTTGCTGTTTCAGATTTCCAGTCAGTGCAGCACTCTGTAGAGTTAATGATTTGCTGAGCTCTCCATGTCTCTTACAAACCCAGTCTCTGGTTTGTGTTTAGATAGATCAGCTTAAAATTTATCATTGTCTTATAAAAAGCTGATCATTTCAGTTTCAATGCTGAATTGAAGTAGTGGAAATCTTTCTCTGTGAGAAATCAGCTTGCCTGTAGCATAGCTTGTAGTTCTTTCTAATCAGAACTCTGATTTTTTCTAACTATATAACACAGGGTTGTTTAATGAATATAAAAGAAATCTAAATGTTGTTCATTCACAGAAATGGTTTGTGTTTGATGTAGCCTTCATAAATGCATTTGTGTAAGAACATTTTTTCATGTCAGATTGACAAACAGGTGTCTGTCACCCTCTGCTACAGTATTTCAAGCACCTGTACTGTCTGAACTCACAAATTTCAGTTCTTTGGTGGCTTCTGTGTGAAAATACATAATGTATGTGTATAACTACAAACATGATATGGCATCCTGATGCAGTGTCTCTGCCCCACAGTTGAGGCAGCCACAGTCTACTGCCACCTGTCCCCTGCCCCACAAGCCCCCTGCCTTCTGTTCCACATTTGAGGTTGCTGCACCCTGCTGCTCACTGTCTTCTCCCACACAGTCAGGGATTGTGTACCCTGCTGCCTCCATCCCCTGCCTAAATAATCAGGGCTGCTGTACCCTGCTGCCTCCTGCCCAGACAGTTGGGGTTGCTGCACCCTGCTGCCCTCTCTCCCCTATGCTCACAGTTAGGGATGCTGCACCTCTTGCCCCCTGTTCCTGTCTCCACAGTCAGGGCTGCTCTGCTGTGCTAAGTCCTGGGGTGCCAGGTTCTCTGCCTCCACAGCTAGGGCTGCTGCACCATGCTGCCCTAGCCACCAGAGGTATGGATTTTACTGCACCCTGCTACCATTTTCAGTTGCCCCAAATATACAGGGCTGTTGCACCACGTGTACCCCATCTCACGGTCAGGGCTGCTGTACCCTGATGCTCCCTGTGTCCTCTGTAGTGCCCCCGGGAAATTGGGAGCACCACAGAAAATAGGGGCTCCTCAGAGATATGAGGGGTCAGACAGTTATGGGGACCCTGGCAGCTTAATGGGGAACCCTTGAAAAGCTTTGGTGACCCTCTGAAACACAGAACAGGCGCAACTTCAGCAGACAGTCCTAGTAGTCTGAATTCAGGGTTTTAAAAGAAAACCATTTTTTGTTCCTCCCCCTTCCCCCTGCTCAAGACCGACACCCAGCCAGCCAAACCAGTTGGGCAACATTCCTGTCCCCAGTGGACAAGGAAGCCAGGCTGAGCCCTCTTAGCCAATCCCTGTGGCTAGGGTAGATTCAAATCTGGAGATTTTTTTTTAAGCCACTGACCCAGCTTCAGGAGGCTGACCTCTGGATGGAGGAGCCAATCCCCTGGCAGGTAGCCAGGACTGCCCCAGCCTAGGGTAGGCTCTGCCAAGCTGGAGGGAGGGGAGAAAGAGTTTGACCAGGGAGGGTGAAGGACAGTAAGGCAATGGATGTCGGCTTCCCTGTTAGGAGGTTGAAGTGAATCCCCTGGGTCCCTTTGGTGTAACTCCCTCCAGAAGATCCCCATTAGCAGCCTCAGTCATTTTTTGCAGAAATCTGCCATCTAGTTGGGTCCCCCAGTGTGTCGAGTCAGTTCTTTTGGCCGGGAAACAGACCCAGTGCACCTTTCATGCAGCAGTCTCCAGGAGAAGATGCCTTATCACTCCTTTCTGGTTGTGCATGCCCTAGAGTACAGAAGACTTGGTTGAACTCCAGGGGTGAGTAGGCTGTTGGCCAGCATTTCCTTTAATAATTAGTCCTAGCTAGACCTGCTCCAGCCAGGGGAAGGATTGCTTGTTTAGCAATTGTATTGTTGCACTGTGTAATTATTATTTAGAATTGTTAAATTGCTTCCATTGTACCTCCCCCCCCCCCCGGTGGAGAAAAGCTGCTACCTTGTCCAATTGTATAGAGACAGAGAGAGAAATAAGAACCAAAAAGGCAGACGCTAGAGGGGTTCAAACCAAATAATTGTTGGACCAAGATTAAAGGTATCTGGGAACTCCTACCTTGAAAGAATCTCTGCTAGTTTAACTTATTCTAGGCAGTCTGTGCTCCATATAAAGAGACTTGAGCACTCCCTCTTAGCTAAGAATCAAAGAAGTGCTAGGTAAAGCCGGGTCAAAGTATTATTGGTGAGAATGTGCATTTTCTACTGAATTTCTAATTGTTTAGCTGTAAGAAGCTAATTACTAAACATCTGGTAGAGCCTTATTGCATGCTTTGCTCAGTTCTAGGGTAACCTAAGCCCTATTAATGGAAACAGTCCTTTGTCCATGTAGTAGAAGGGCGTGGCAGCCCACAACTGGGACAGAGACACTATGTACCCTGGCCTCCATATTCAGAAGAGGGGGTCATCAAACTGTCTCAATGCCCATGAAGCAAACTGTATTTTATTTATCTGCCTAAAATTTCCTGTTGCTTGCCTACCCCTCAGCTGTTCCTGATTTTCAGGGATGTCCCTGATTTTGCCTCAGAAATTTCTTCTGTCCCTCCTAAGTCTGGCACTTCTGGCACTAAAGAGTAGGGATTGGGATCACAGAATAATGCCAGCCATTGATGTTACAGTCCCATTCTCATTAAGAAAATGCTATTCACACTAAGAAACATGTGGTATACTGCTTCTGGGACTAATATTACTGTTTTATCTGATGTGTTCCTGACTTTGGTCATTTGTCCCTGCCCTGTGATGAGGGAGGTTAAGAGGTATGGTTGCCTGGACCCACTGCTTGCTGTGTCTGAACTGCTGTATTCAATCAAACTGTTTTAAATTGTTGAACTGCTTGCTATGACTGAACTGCTATATTCAATTGAGGAGTTTAAATGACTGCACTGCCTTATTTTCTCAGTTGTTCTGTGTGACTGCACTGCCCTGAGGAATTGATTACTGCACTTGCCTACTGCTACTCCCTCTGAAGACATTTGGGGCCACCCCATCCCAAATGGCAGGGCTCTCAGTCATACAAGAGGGGGGGTTGCCTTTCATGTTTTTAATTTTTGTTCTGCTCCAGGCTCCTGCACACACCTCATCCAGAAGTCCTCCGGTGTCTCTTTTTCGACCCAGGGAAGGTCCCCGGGAAGCCCAGTATCACCTGCACCCACTTCCAACGACCTCCAAGAACTCCAAATTTTCACCACAATGCCCCAGGTTTGAGTTGCAGGTCGTAAGTGATAGCCAGCTGGTAGCTAGGGCCCACCAAAGTGAGTCAGATTAGGGGCCGCCCTGGCTCTAGCTTGAGGGACTTAAGTCGTCCACTGACCTCAGAGTCACGTTGCCCATTCTCCCAAATAGACATTGTCCTAAGGTGGCAACAGTACCGGTGGCCTATACCAAGGCCTTGCCGAGAATTGCCAGGCTCTGTGCCCCATTCCCTGAGGTGGCATAAGTACCAGTGGCTCATGCAAGAGGCTACACCAAGGGTCACCACACTCTTGATTGTACTGCCCATAGGTGGCTCGTGTTCCAGTGATGCATCAAGAGGTCACACTGAAGACTGTCGGATTCTGAAGCTGCAGAAGTGAGGTGGTAAGGTTCTGGGGACCTGCCCAGAGGTCATCCAGTGGATCATCACACCCAGCATCCTTTCCTTGACTGGAGATCACCTGCCCAAGGTCACCGCAGCCAACATCCCCAGAGGAGGTTCTCTTCCCCTACAACCTGGCATCAACACCCATTCTCGACCAGGCGCTGCCCTGTCAACACTGCCTTAGCGACGCCAGGAGTCACCTTCTTCCCAGGGCCAGGAGGCCTACAGTGTTTTACTTGTTTTTTGGTTCACTGGGGGATGCCCCATTTTATGGCCTGTGTAGGAAGTGCTTCCTTAGGTTCACTTTCAGCAGTCGGCCGACCAAACTACTAGAAACCCAAGCTTGGTGCATCGGTTCGCTACACTTTTAAGACTTGAATAACCTGGACTTTTGTAGGACAGTGGGGTGAGTTTGTGGTCCTGGTAACCTTATTCACTCTTTCTCATGTGTATAGTGTTAGTGAATGCTAAGTCTTTTCTGTGTGCTCCAACTGTGGCTAATAAACCTTGCATCTTGGCTCTAGAGTATATCTCCAGCCTCTCCTTCCAGATTTATCTGGCATCACCCTAAACTATAGGGATACAAACCACCACAGCTCATCCACCACACCTGCACCACAGTCAAGACTTCTGCACTATGCTGTCCTTTATCCCATGTCACCACAGACAAGACTGCTGCACCCTGCTCCTCACCCTCAGTATCAACTCCATTTTACAGTTTTAAAAAAGCCGTATCAACCCATTGAGGTAGCACACTGAGTTGATATGGCTTTTACAGTCTTACGCCTGATTCTCTGCAGCAGCCTAAACACTGTGAGGCTCCACGAGATGGTTTTCTGTCATAGAACAGCTTCAGTGTTTAAAGCCATTTGACAGTTTGCGAACTCCACTTGCTAAGGTAATAATCGAGTCGGGATATCCAGCTGTCCATAGTTTAAAACACACAAACAAAAATTAAAACAATGAAGAACCATTTTGCAGCCGCCTCAGTCAGTGACAGTTATTTACACCAGTTATAAAAAATAAATCATATGAAGGTGTGTGATCTGCAGTTTTTTTTACACACCCTTAGTGTGTGATAATATATAAACCTCTCGAGCTTCACTGGCGAGGTTCATGTATTATAACACTCTTTGGGTGTGTAAATAAATTGCAGATCACACACCTACATATGTGTTATTCTTTATATAAATTTTAAGTGAGCAATATGACACAGCAGGGTGTGTGGCATGGCAAAATTGCCACATGCCCCAGGTGGGTTGTGAGGCATGAAGCACAGCCGAGTGCCTTCAACCACCTGGGAAGTGCAGTTTATGATTCCCATAGGATCACACTGTTAATTGTAAGTAAGCAATAAGCCATGACTGGGTGTACAGCAATGCTACATTGCTGCATGCCCCATAAAGCACAGCCGAATGCCTTCAGCCACCTGGGACGTGTGATATAAAATTCCCAAAGGATCACACTGTAAATAACACACAATAGGGTGTGTGCTCTTGCTATATTACCGCATGTCCCAGGTGAGTTGTGAGGTGGGTTCTGAGGCACATGGTACAGCTAAGTGTCATCAACCACCTGTGAAGTGCAGAGAGTCAATAGGTGGCTGGTCTGAGGAGCAACAGGCCCCTGGTTTCTTTGCCTGGAAAAAGAGGTAACATTCCAACTTAAGTGGCATGTAAAGTGGGAATATGAGAATCCGTGGCTCACATGGTCATGGCAAGGCAGCATTGAACGAGCAGGGGAAAATAGAAATGGAAATATTAAGCATACAACAGTTTTGCCCCCTCCGTTTGGAATGTGAGAGGTGGGAGCTATTTGAAAAGCAAATTGTAGTTTGGTTAATTGAAGGAGAGGGATCCTCAGATTGTTTCTGACACCCGTGCATGGCAAACCAGGAACAGGGAGTGGAGAGTATACGCACATGAGCAAGTGCCACACCTACATTACACTTACAAAGTAGGAATTGCTAAGATGAGGCAGTGTGAGTCACATATTCTCATATTCCTACTTTACGTTATCAGGCAAAGTGATCTAGGGCATGTTGCATTTCTCATGCAGCCACCCACTGATACATCCTTTCCTTCCTTGCATTTAGTCAGTGCACATGAAAACTGCCTTCTCCATACTACCCAGAGCTACATCTCACTCTGCTACCATTTCCCTTTTTTTGTTTCATTCTGTGTCATTCAGCTGTGTGCCTTTTAAGCTGAAATTTTACCTCTGCTTCCAGGTGAAGAAGCCAGGGGTCTAGTACTCTTCAAAGCAGCCCCCTGCTGACTCTCCCACATCCTTAGCATGTGCTTCCATGGCATAAGTGCGTTTGGTACCTGAGGGAAGACATCCACACTTCCCGGGTGGTTAATGACATGAGGCACCACCTCACAACCCACCTGGGGCACGCAGTAATTTAGCACTGGCACATACCCTGTCATGTGTTGTTCCTTACTTACAATTTATAATGTGATCCTATGGAAATAATATACCTCACTTCCCAGGTGGTTGAAGGCACTCAGCTGCACTTCATGCCTCATAACCCACCAGGGGGAGTGCAGTAATTTAGCACTGGCACATACCCTGTCATATGTTATTCCTTACTTAGAATTTACAGTGTGATCCTATGGGAATCATATACCTCACTTCCCAGGTAGTTGAAGGCACTCGGAAGCACCTCATGCCTCACAACCCACCTGGGGCTTGTGGTAATTTAGCATTGCCACACACCCTTTCATGTGTTTTTCCTTACTTACAATTTACAATGTGATCATATGGGAATTTTTTACCACACTTCCCAGGTGGTGTGCAAGTGTGCATTTGTATCCATCCAACACTATTTCCAGTAGGGGGGCTAGCATATTCCATTTATGCCATACCTCCAATAAAGTGAAAAGAAATTGAATTTCCTGCTGTTTTTTTGGTGATTATAGAAAAATTTAAATGGTATCTATGTATGAAACACCACTCATTTTTTAGATATTTTTGTGCTGAACAAATTTTGTGCCCATAGTACTATACTATCATTTTTCATTTTAAAGTTATTCACATTTGTTTTTTGGAAAACTGAAATTAGAAATTGGGCTTTTTATTTCCTGGCATCTGATTGGCTAGTACTCTTGCCAAGGGGGTTCATTAACTTCCAATTGATGCCCAGGAAATAAAAAGTGCCACCCTATACTGCCCCTTTACCCATGTAAGAATTATTGTGCCCACCTTGCTTGCCCATTGGCTTAAAGCACCCCCAAGGAAATTTCAAATTGCCGCCATTGTTTTGAGCTCGGTTAGCGAGTGAGCAGATTCTACTCCCCTCACCACGTACAGCGAAAGTACTTGCAGTCACCTAGTGAAAGAAAATGTATGTAAACATCCTTTTTATGCCCTAGTTACCTGCCCTGCACTGATTTGTTCAATTTTGCAGCCGTTCTGTTTCCATGATTTAAAAAGCGTCAGCAGGTTGCATGCTCACCAGCACCACAAGTCACCCCGCTCACCCTATCAGCAGGAACGTGTCCTGAAAAATAAATCAAGCAGTGTTTTCAAGACAAAATATGAAAAGGCATCACTGTACTTCTTTCAGCTCCCCCCACCTGATCACTGGCACGTTTACCTTGTCTTAAAGGAAAACTACACCCAAAACCTGAAAAAATATATGTTATGCAGAGTGTTTTAATTTGTATGTGAAGTTCTTGTGTTTGCTTCCCTCTGACTGGTATTAGGAGTTTTTCCCAAATTAGCCTGCTAGCTGTATACTAGTTTTACAACCCCTGGGGATCTCCATACCTGATAGTGTAATTGTATTTCTGGTTCCATCAGTGCATTTTGTCTCATGTGACTGTGATGTAAGAGAGACCCAACATTTAGCATATGCATGCCAAACAAACTAAATATCTTGGAAGCTTTACAAGCTGCACAAAAATTACCGCAGCAAAGTTTTTCAGGACAGTAAAACCTTTAGGATGAGGGTGGTCACCTAGCTGAATTCTACAGATTTTAAAATCTGTTGTTGTGAACTGATTGTAATGCAATGCTTTCTGCTGGATTTATGGGCTCTGCTACATCGCCATTACATGAAACAAGGTGCACTGTAGGACAAAGAAATGCAATAAAACTATTTGATATGGTGATCTCCAGGGGTCATAAAACTACCCTAAAGCTAGCAGGTTAATTTAGGAAAAACTCATAATACCAGTCAGAGGGAAGGAAACACTAGAACTTCACATACAAATTAAAACGCTCTGCACAACATATATTTTTTCAAGTTTTGGGTGTAGTTTTCCTTTAAGAAAAACTGCCATATCCAATCAGCCCAGACTTGAAACTCAGTTTTTTTCTGTCCTGTCCCAATTTAAATGGCTGGAAATAGACTCGAGAGGGTTCCTCATCTCTATCATGCTGCTGCCTGACAAGGATGAGATGTGCACACATAAACGACTATCCTCACTTTTTTTTAAGCATATACAGTTGTCCATTTTCTAAGAGCAATAATACCCTCCAGTGTGGGTGGTATGGGCAATACCGGACCTTCCAGGGGCTATAAGGCCCTCTGTCTGTGGCGTTGGGCCTTATTAAACCCCTGGGCAGTCCGGTATTGCCCAATACTGCCTACCCCATTGGGTATTATTGCTTACTCAATTTGCATTTTCTGCTGTTTTTTCGCTAGTTATAAAAAAAACTAAAACATAGATATAAATGAAACACCACTCATTTTGTAGACATTTTTGTGCTGAACAAATGTCGTTGTCATAGTACCGTCCTATCATTTTTTTTGTTTTAAAGTTATTTGTATTCTTTTGTTGAAAAAGTGAAACAAAATTTAATTTTCTGCTGTTTTTTGCTAATTATAAAAAAAAACTAAAAGGTATCTATAAATGAAACACCACTCATTTTGTAGATATTTTTGTGCTGAACAACTTTCATGCTCACAGTACCATGCTATGATTTTCCATTTCAAAGTTATTCACATTTAAATATGGTTAGCACTGCTAGTACACATACAGTATGTGGAGCTGGGCTTCTCTCTCTTTATTGACATCATCAAGGCAGCCATTTTAGGGGGTTCAGAGTAGGATTTTTAAATCAGGAGAGGCTTTATTTACAATTTTCAAATGCTACGAAACTACATTTATCCTACTTTAATAAATGCAGTTTCAGTATAAATGTAAACACCAGCCTGTCCTTTACAAGCCTATGGAGGGTATTATTGTGCTTAGAAAATGTCCCACTGCATTACATGAAAAAAAAAAGATTTATATATATAAAAACTCTTATGTGTTTCAATTATTTTGTAAAAAAAAAAGTTCCTCCACCTGCATTAGACTTGTGTTTTTTAAGGACCTTGGTCCTATTAGAGCTCCCATAGTTATATGAAGCTGGTTGCTATGGTTAACACCCCCTCACACCATACAAATTTTTTTAATTCTAATTTGTTTTTTATTTATTCAGGGCATGCATGTCAACTTTTGTTCTTCTTGTTTTAGGGCAGCAAACTTATTACATGGCTATAGAAACATTATTTGTAAATTCTTCAACTGCTACATTTATGTCTGGTATAAGGAAAGCCCTGTATCATTTCATCCTGGATACATAAGTTTGGAGGTCTGGTGCAGGCAGTCTTACAGATGATATGCTACATAATGGAGTGCAAATCTATTCAAGCCCACTCCATGCAATGCATGCTGGCTCTGATAACTTCCTCAGTGTTCACAGTGCTCTTGGCATGGGTGCACATGAGAATGACTCAATGGATGCTCAGTGCACAGTGATCATAAACATTACATCCTCAGACCTACCTCATTTAGGTGATCAAACCCCTGGTTTTGTCACTCACACAGTGGTTAGTAGAGGACAGACTCCTCTAGGGCATTCCCTTCTCCCAACCAGAGCCTCAGGTGACTCTCACTATGGATGTCTCCCTCTTGGGGTGGGAAGCCCACTGTCAGGGCCTCCAAACACAAGGTGTCTGGGATCTGTCAGAGACTCATCTCCACATCACTGTATTGGAGATTCAAGTTGTTCTACATGACCTGTGAGCCCTAGTGGATCATGTCAACCACAAAACAGTCCTCCCCCGGACAGACAACAAGTCTATGATGTATTACATCAACAAGCAAGGAGGGTCACACTCTTACCCTCTCTGCAGGAGGTGATGAGAGTGTGGGAATGATGCCTGGAGCAGGGGATCCTGCTCCAAGCCATTCATCTGCCAGAAGTCCTTAACACTGTGACAGATGAGCACAGCTGAACAAAGACCAATACACACAAGCTATTACTAGATCCAGACATTGTGAGATCACTGTTTGATGACTAGAGCACCCCTGATGTGAACCTTTTTGCATCCCCACTCAATGTCAAACTGCCTTGATTCTGCTCCGGAAATCCAGGGCATGGTATTTTCTGTCAGGATGCATTCAAACTGTAATGGCAAAATCTATTTTTGTATGCATTCCCTCCAATCCCCCTACTGCAGAGGGCATTAGTCAAACTGGAGGTGTATGGAGGTAAGATGATACTGATTGTGCCCTGCTGGCCTCGACAGATATGGTTTTCTCTGTTGAACAGACTGTATGTCTGCAAATCAAGGATTCTTCCACTCAGGACAGACTTACTGACTGAGGGTCACTTGATCCATCCCAACCTGCACTCCCTTCATCTTCAGGTCTGGCTCCTGAAGAGATAGATGTGAACAGGTACCTTAGAGGGTCTCTGAAATACTTTTGGCTATCCATAAACTTTTTCCTAGGAAGACTTGCACAGCCAACTGGAAAAGGTTTTCCATCTGGTGCTCCAAAACCTGCATGAACCCCTTTGCATACCCACCTGACAAGATTCTCGAGTACTTGCTGGATCTTTATGATGCTATGCTGGCCTACAGTATTCCACATTAAGGTCCACTTGTGTACTATTTCTGCATACCGCAAGCCCATCGGTTCCCTCTACCTGGCACAGCTGCCAGTGCTCAAAAGGTTCCATTAGAGCATTTTACACACAAGGCCTCCCATCAGGAAGCTAATGACTGCCTGAGATATCAACCTTGTGCTGGATATGCTCACTTGCAAGCTCTTTGACCCCTTGTGACATGTGAGCTGAAGTTTTAAACTTGGAAAGCAGCATTTCTAGTGGCCAGCACTTTTGCTCACGGGGTTTATTTGATCAGCTGTATTTGTTTGGCACCTGAGCACATTAAAACACTGAGCATTACTTTTGTTTTTGATCACTTCTTTTGTACATCTTATTTTGTTTTGCAGTTGGTCTGAAATCCATGCCTTAGTCACAGATACTCTGTATACTGTTTTCCACAAGGACAAGGTAGTTCTCTGCACGCAACCTAAGTTCCTACCAAAATTGTCCGAGTTACATCTGAATCAGCCGTTAGTGCTGCCAACCTACTTTGCCAGTTTCTAGAATGAGAGTTCATTTTCCATTCTCTGGATGTTAACAGGATTCTTACTTTTGACCTAGACAGAAGTAAGGACTTCAGGCAATCCAAACAGCTCTTCATCTCCTTCAATCCCAGTTAAAAGGGACAGGACAGCCTGTTACAATCAAGTGCATTTCTGCCTGGATTGTGAGTGGCCTATGTCATTGCTGTGCCATGGCTCAGGTCAAGCCAGAAGGTCAGGGTACGTGCACACTCCACTAGAGTGATTGCCATGTCTCTGGCAGAGATTTTTTATTTTTTTAATTTTTGGTAACCATGGGTGATCTGGGAGCACTGGAGAGGTTAAGTAACTTGCTCACAATCACACAGTATGCAAGTGGAGGTTGTGGGAATCAAACCCAGGTTTGCCTGCTAGATGTATGAAGCTCATTTGCAGCTCATTACTCTAACCTCTAGGCTATACTGCCAGCCCCAGATTTGCTCAGTACCTATTGGTGATATCTATAGAGCTGCAACTTGAAGCACAGTGCACACCTTTGTTAAACACTATGCCCTGGATGTTCATGCCAGGCAGCATGCCACCTTTAGCAGGGCAGTCCTGAATGGACTTCTGTCCTGAGTGAGCCCTTGGCTTCTGCCACCCTAGTCGGGAGGGGGGGTTGTCTGAGCTAGGTACGTAGGTACTCTGAGCTATTACTGTGACTCAGTGGTGAAGACTGATCCCTGGAAGATATGAAAATTACATACTCACCGTAATTCTTGATCTTCTGGGAACATCTTCACCGTTCATTCACATGCCCACCTGCCATCCCCAGGCTCACTCCAGTATGTTTTATTGGTCTTTACTCCTTATTCTTGGTTTGGGCTTTTCTTATATGAGTCACCAGGGCTATCTTATGCCCTTAGGATAAGTGCATAAGTACTTATTAGGTTCTGCTGCACCTCCTCGGTAAAAAAGGTACTGAGGCAGTTGAGGGCTGGTGCCGAGGTAAATCATGTGGCATGAGCCAGTCTTGTGGTGCCGCACATGCATGCATCTTACCTTGGCACCAGCCCTCCTGAAAAGTTCTGGCTCCCATGGGTCCTAGTGCCTCCAGCTAGGACCCACTAGTGTGAATCAAGGGTGAACATATTCCTAGAAGATCAAGAATTACGGTGAGTATGTATTTTTAATTTCTTGTGCATCTTTTCCTCTAAAAAATGCTCCCCTCCTGTACCTTATTTACCCCCTTAAGGTGTTTATAGATGTCTAACATATCCTACCCCAACTTTGCTCTTTTCCATGGTGTACATATTGAGGTCTTTCAGTCTCTCCTCATAGGGCTTCTGATGCAGACCCTGCACCGTTTTAGTTGCCCTCCTCTGGGCTGCTTCCACTCTGTCTATGTCCTTCCTGAGATGTGATCTCCAGAACTAGACACAATACTCCAGGTGGGGTCTCATCAGTGATCTATACAATGGCAACACTACTTCCCTGCTTCTTCTGGTGATACTCATCACTATGCACCCCAACATTCCACTTGTCCTATCCACTGCTTTGTTGCACTGCCTCGCCACTTTGAGTTCATCAGATATGATTACTCCAAGGTACCTTTCCTGTTTGGTGACCGTCAATACCTGTTCTCCCATATTGGATTCCACCTCTGGATTTCTGTGCCCTTGGTGCATGATTTTGCATTTTTTCACATGAAACCCAGTTGCCATGCCCTTGACCTCTCCCTGAGTTTTCTTGGGTCTCTGCACATTCTTTCCACCCCCTCTGGAGTGTCCATCCTATTGCTGAGTTTTGGTGTCATCTGCAAAGAGGCAGACCATCCTTACCAGCTCATCTGAAATGTCACTTATAGACATTAAAGAGGACTGGTCCCAGTACTGAGCCCTGTGGCACCCCACTGGTCACCTTCCTTCCCCAGAGTGAACTCTGTTCACCACTATCCTCTGTCGCCTATCCCTTAACCAGTTTGTTAACTAGTGTCCCACCTTGGGATCCACCTCTAAGCTGCCCAGTTTCCTTATGAGCCTCTCATGTGGACTGTTGTTGAAAGTCTTACTGAAATCTAAGTAGGCCATGTCCACCACCCCCAATCCTTTTTCCTGGTCACCCAGTCAAGGAGATCTGTCAGATTTATATTACACACACACACACACACATCATGAATCTGTGTTGTCTGGGGTCTTGTAACCTGCTGGATTCAAGATACTCCACAGTCCTTTCCTTAAGAAGTGACTCCATTAGCTTCCACACCACCAATGTCAGGCTGACTGGCCTATAGTTGCTAGCCTCCTCCCTGCTACCACTTTTGTGAGGCGGGACTACGAATAAGTAAACAATCACAGCTTCCTCTACCTATGAATTCAGTAGTGCAGACTTTCCAGAATCTATGTGTAACCCCTGCAAATGGGGGTTCCCAAAAGACTTCCAGGAGCTTGCTTGAATGCTCCAAGCCTGAATGGTGTTTGGCCTTTAAGCCATTTATCAGTGAGTGTTTTTAGAACCTCTGGTACTGTCTCTTTAAGAGCTGTCTGCTTGCAGACATAATTAGTTTGTATGGGGGACTGTGTGTTTCTTTGATTGAGTACCACTCAAGCTGCTGCCAATTCACTCCATTTTTGCAGTCACTAGGAGTGCAAAGGGAACCTATCTGAAAGATGTAACTGTTTGCCAGAAACCATTTAGAGTGATAATGAAATTACAGTTTGTCTAACCTGCTTTCTTTTGCAGTCAGAACAGTGTCTGCCTAGTTCCCCATTCTGGTTTTGAACTGCTGAACTGGACCAATCAGTGTGGGGTAAGCTAGCTCTAAAATGGTGCCTTGGACGAATCAGAACTTGGACTCATAATCTGAGCCAGCCACAAGAGGATTGTATGGGCAGTGACTCTGGGAGATGTAGTTTAGACTTCAGTGCCTTTTTGGACCAACAGCAGCAGTCTATTGTGGTGACAGCCAATCCAGTCAAGAACTGGAGGAACTCAAAGGAAGTGCTCGGTTTTGTCGGTTGGAGTTTCAGTTGAGCTTTGGCAGTGAAGAAGGAAGGAGCCCTGTGCTTTTCAGTCAAAACGTGTGTAAGGCCCAGAGTTCGGTCTGCAGCTTGTGTAACTGCTTGTTAGGACTGAATCCGTCCTGTGAAAGAATCAAAGGATCTCTGAAGAGTAGAAACCAGGCTCACCCTGTAGAAGACTGGAGAAATTGTCGAATGCACTCGGTCTGTCAGGAACTGAATCTGCTGTGTGTTCTCGGGTGTTGTGCAGTAATTGCGATTGGGATAGAGAAGCAGCCTACCTGGTATAGTACTTTCTTTTTTACCATATAAATGTGTGAAGGTTTCGTGGAGCTCAAGAGTAGCCCTGCTGACGTTGAAGGACCCTATCTTGTTTGGAGGTCGTGAGTACTAATTCAGGGTCGCTCCCTGTTGAATTGCCACATTAAATCCAATGGAATTACTGTACTGCTGACTGTTTAATTTTCCTTTCTCTGTGTGAAAAGGCCCCTACCAGCTGCCACGGTTTGGACTAGCCACCTAGGGCTTGGGTACCCAGGGACAGTAACTGATAGGGATAGGCCTGTGCACAGAGCCATAGGTAGATTATTAGAGTGATAAGCTAATTAACCTGATTTCCCCTGTCCTTGTTATATCCCTAAATAAATCAGAGCTGCTTGTTTCAGCAAAGTTATACTGCCTGAGGTATTTGTCTATGTTAAAGTACTGTACTGTGATTGTTGCACTGTATCTCATTTCACAGGAGGTCCCAGTGCCGGAACCAGTCCTGGGGGTAAGTGTATACTGTGAAGGTAATTCTGATATATTGTGTGGGCCACTAGTGGGAAGAAAGGGGGGTTGCAGTGTCCCAGAGGGCTGTGACCAAGTTAGTTTAACTATTGCAAACCCTGACCTCTGGGTGGAGGCACCCGCCATTGGATCCAGGCCCCTCAACCTGTTAGTGGCAAATCAGGCAGGGGTAGTAGCCCCTGGGATAGCGCCATCTAGGGGTTACATCTTGGAGGCTCACCGCTGGGATTGTGTGTCCTCTAGTGGCCATATTTGAACCACTGTTAAGAAAAAATGAGGTACCCGACAGAAGTGGCTGTGCACCGGCTGGTGGAGTGGTGTACTGGGAGGAGATCGACCCCAAAATGCTATGCTTATCCTGGACATCCCCTGGGTATCAACACGGACACTGTGCAGGAGTACTTTCCAAGGTGGAAGGTTTACAAAACCCTGTGGTGGTGGGTTGGCATGCTGATCTGCTCACCCACACTTTCCTGGCCCTAGTAGAGTTTAGGATCCCATAGATAGCTCCAAAGTGCCACAGACCATTACCCCAGAGGAGCCCTCACTGCTTGGAGAGTGATAACTAAGGACAGTAAAGACCGGGGAATCAGCCCCACCACTATCTGAAACTTTTGAGGAGAAATTTGCTAAATGGTTGCTGGGAGAAGGGAAAACTGTGGAGGACTTGAAGAAACTATTCTTGCCACCTGGGTGTTCCTCCCCAACACCCTCTGCTCCAGTGCCCGTAATGGTGGCTGAACCAATGCAGACTCCTATTTCTGCACCTGCCATTAGTCACGACTCTTACGAAGGTTGAGGATCTTCTCTGGCACCCTCCCCACCCCCAAGGGAGGATGACTGGGAGACCTGGATAGACTATGTTGCCCTAAGTGCTAGAATGGCAATGCTCGGAGAAAAGTGAAAGAGGTTAGTGAGCCTCCGAGGTCCTGCCCTGGCTACCATCCTGCTAAGCGGGCCAGTAACCCTGAGGCGACTGCACAGGCCTATCTTGAGGCCTTGGAGAATGTGTATGGGAGCCCAGATTCTGATGAGGACCTATGGTGGAGAGTAAAATGCACAACAGTACCAAGGGGTTGTTGTCTGTGTATCTCTCGGCTGGAAAAATTGTTGCAAGAATGCCTCAGAAAGGGTAGTTTGCGGCGATTGAACTGGACCGAACCAGACTGGACAGAATCCATAAGTCTGCCCTTCTCAGAACTGCTGTTGCTTCAGTTACGCCTGGCAAATCGACTGGAATCCCACCTCCTATGATGAGTTAATGAGAGAAATTCGAGGAGTTGAGAAAAGGCGACCTCGGGAGGGACCTGCACAACAGCTGTGGCTACGACCTGGTGACTGAGGGTGACCCATCAAGGAAGTTCAGGGCAGGGGTTGACAGTCAATGAGTGCTCTGACAAGGAAAAGATATGCCACAATGGAGGCGAACTGTTGAGAGAGATCCAGGAATTCAAAACAGTCCCTTTATGAAGGCCACGCCTGCAAATCACAGACTCCTGACCTATATCCAACTGCGATCTGCTATGGGGTGGGGGTACCCACCCATGTATCTCCTGCTGATAACAGCCCAAACTCAATTCCTTGACCATGGAAGTGGAGAAACTGACGAGATGTCTCCAAATGCTTATCACGCCACAGACAGAGATGGCACCCAGGTTTCCAGTTAGTAATACCCGCCTGGCTCCCAGTGTGGTGCCTCGCCAGCTCAAACTCCAGAAAGTATGTTTGCTATAATTGTGGGAAAGATGGGCACATGAAAGGGAATGCCAGTCCCAAAAGACACTGACAAGGTTGCATATAGGCTACAAGGAGAGCTTGGAGAGCAAATCAGTGGTGCAGACGCATGATCCCAGTGAGGGCACCAAAAATGCTAATTCACGTCCTTTTGTGGCAAGGTCAGTTGCCCAGGCCCCCACTACCGCCTCTCCAGACTGGTCCAGAATAGTGGGTCCCTCCATGGAGACCACTGTAAAGGTGAATGGAGTGTCTACAAGAGCTGTATTAGACAGTGGCTCCCAAGTGACAATTATGTTCCAGGATTGGTATCAGAAGCATTTGTCAGACGTACCCTTACAAACATTAGAAGGACTGCATGTATGGGGGTTAAGTGAGAAGGCCTACCCCTATTCCGGGTATATCCGAATTTGGCTGTCTTTCCCCACCTCCGTGGCTGGAGTGGCCGAACAAGTAGAGACCCTAGCCTTAGTGTGTCCCCCCACTGGACTGTATGATGGTGTCCCTTTGTTGATTGGAACAAATGCTCATATGTTCGGAAGGCTGGCACAGTTGTGTTATGAAAAACAGGGGTCAAAGACTAGTAGAGCTTTAAGAGTTCCGGCTTTAATTAAGAAGGCCTATGAGGCACAGAGAGATGCTGAAAAACAGAACCAGAGGAACCGGCTCGGAATTGTATGGAAGAAGGATCCTGAGTCTCTGATCCTGGCGCCAAATGCCCAGTGTACTTACAGGGAGAGGTCCGTATCAGAAAAGGATGTTAAGAATAAAATATTAATGTTGGATGCACCAGGCGATGGAAAATTGCCAGAGGGACTGCTGGTCAAGCCTAGTATTTTGCCCGCTAGAGCCCATGCTTATGCCAGAAGGTAATGGTCCAAGTTCATAATGTGTCTGAAAGAGACATTCGAGTAAACAGAGGTTGCATCCTGGCTAATGTGCATTGTGCAGACACTGCAGTGCTACCCAGCAGCAAGAGTTCAAGGAAGAATGACAGAGTAACGCCGACTTGTTTGATTTCGGCGACTCCCGCTGCCAGCTGAATGGAAAGTGAGGATCAGTGAAGCTTGCCCAGAGAGACCAGGTGTTTTCTTTAAAGGAATGGGATGTAGGATGCGTGCAAGGAGCTGAGCACAATATCCGGCTGCATGACGAAAGACCATTTCGTGAGAGGTCTCGACGCCTGGCACCTGCTGACATAGATGATGTGAGGCGGCATCTGCAGAGATGTTAGCTGCTGGTGTAATACAAGAATCCAGAAGCTCTATGCTTCCCATTGTGGTAGTGAGGAAAAAGAATGGAACAGTAAGGATGTGTGTGATTATCGCACCTTAAACCGGCGGACTATCCTGATCAGTACACAATGCCCGCATTCAGGATGCTTTGGACTGCCTAAGCGGGAGCAAGTGGTTCTCTGTGCTGGATCTCCGCAGTGGGTACTACCAGATCCCGATGGCCCCAGAGGATCGTGAGAAGACGGCCTTTATCTGTCCGCTTGGCTTTATGAATTCATGAGGATGCCTCAAGGATTTCAGGTGCCCCAGCCACTTTTCAACGATTGATGGAGCGTGCAGTGGGGACATGAACTTACTAGAGTGCCTGGTATACCTAGATGATGTTATTGTGTTTGGCAGCTCACTGGAGGAACATGAGAGCAGATTATTTAAGGTATTGGACCGACTGGAGGACTTTGGCCTTAAACTGTCCATTGATAAGTGTCAATTCTTTCAAACATCAGTAAAGTATGTGGGACACATAGTATCCACCGAGGAATAGAGACCGACCCAAGTAAAGTTGAGGCCTTGACCACCTGGCCACAGCCCAAAAATCTAAAGAACTGCAAAGATTCCTGGGATTCTGTGGTTATTATCGGCGCTTCATCAAGGACTATTCAAGAGTGATCCGCCCTTTACTTAACCTTACTCAAGGGTATCCCCAACCCACAAAAATACCAAAAGTCACGTCCTCAAGACTGAAAGAGTGTATTTTCATCCGAGTGAAGTATTTGGGGCCCGCTGGACTCCTGATTGTGAGACTGCTTTTCATGAGATCATATATCAACTTACCCATGCTCCAGTGCTGGCCTATGCGATCCAAGAAAACCTTACGTCCTCACACTGATGCTAGCTTGCAAGGGTTGGGGCTGTGTTGTACCAAGAGCACGAGAATGGCCTGAGACCAGTGGCCTTTGCCAGTAGAAGCCTGACCCCCACCGAAAAGAACTATCCTGTACATAAGTTAGAGTTCCTAGCTTGAAGTGGGCTATTGTTGACCAATTCCATGAGTACTTGTATGGGGCTAAAATACTAGTAAAACTGACAATAATCCTTTGACCTATGTGCAGACCTCAGCTAAGTTGGATGCCACTGGCCATAGGTGGCTTTCTGCATTATCCACATATGACTATGCTCGAATACCGAGCAGGTCTGAACCACATAGATGCTGATGTCTCTCCGGAGGCCTGTTCCCCAGAATGATTGGGTCCGATTGGCAGAACCTGACATTCGGGCACTCTGCCGAAGTTTGACAGGAGGAACAAATGTCCACAGACGCAGTGGACTGCATGGTGGATTGCTTGGGACCCTCTGAGAATTGCATACCTGCTGCTTATTGCCACTTTTCTGCAATAGACATTGGTGCACTGCCTCAGCTGGACAATGACAGTATTCAGGGCTCAATCCGCATCCCATGATCAAAGCAGCTTTAGAAGCCCTCTATGCAGGAAAAGATGTGTCCAAATTACGCTCCACTGATTTGAGAACTGCACTGTTATACAAAGAAGGTCCTAAGTTGAAACTGATCAATAAACTGTTATACAGAGAAACAGTAGACAGAGGGGACAAGTAGACAAACAACAACTAGTGCTGCCCACTGCCTTCGAGACTCAGTACTGAGGTCCTTGCACAACCACATGGGGCACCTTGGTATAGACAGAACACTTGACTTGGTGAGATCCAGATTCTATTGGCCTAAGATGGGGGCTGATGTGGAGCAACACATTCGAACTTGTAGTCGCTGCTTACAGAGGAAAGCTTTGCCCAGAGGGCTGCACCCCTTGTTAACATCACCACCAGTGCACCCATGGAGCTGGTCTGTATTGATTTTCTGAGTTTGGAGTCGGATCAAAGAAATATCAGTAATGTGCTGGTGGTCACTGACCATTTCACGAGATATGCCCAAGCTTTCCCCACCAAAGACCAGAAAGCATCCACTGTGGCCAAAGTACTTGTAGAAAACTTTTTTGTTCACTATGGGGCTCCACAAAGAATCCATTCTGATCAAGGAGAGACTTTGAGAGTCGCTGATCAAAGATGCTTTCTCTGTGGGGAGTGCGAAAGTCCAGAACCACTCCTTACCACCCCCAGGGGGACCCACAGCCTGAACGTTTCAACCGCACTTTGCTAGATATGCTAGGCACCCTGCACCCAAAGGACAAGCCTAGATGCAGCCAACAAATTAGCACCCTGGTACATGCTTATAACTGCACCAAAAGTGATGCCACTGGATTCTCCCCCTACGCCTGATGTTTGGAAGAAGCTGACACACCGGTAGATGTGTGTTTGGGGTCTCTCCTGATGGGGTTCAAGCTGACAACTATTTACAGTATGTGCAAAGTTAAAGGCCCAGCTAACTCATGCGTACCAACTGGCTCAAACCATGGCTGCCAAAAGAAATCAGGCAACAAAGAAAGGTATGATAAAAGGTGAAAGCACAGGAACTCCAGGAGGAGATCGGGTATTGCTAAGAAATCTGGGACTGCATGGCAAGCACAAGATTGCTGACAGATGGCACCATCTCCTCACATTGTAGTGGGCAAACTAGATGATCTGCCAGTGTACAAAGTAAGGCCTGAGAATAATTCAAAAGATGTAAAAACAATGCATAGAAATCATTTACTGCCCATTGGACAAATCTTAATTGAGTCTGAGCCCTAGAAGATGCCCCTCTGGACCTGTGACTAGAGCTGCTGCTAAGAAAAGATCAAGAAAGTCTGCACCTACAGAAGCAAAGTTAAAGTGTTCCCTCCACAAGTCCCAGTTGAGCATGACTGTCAGTCCATATCGGAAGAAAGTGAGAGTGACTTTGAATACTATCCTTCTACGAACTGAGTCAATTGTTTCGGGCAATCCCCTAGTCAATACTGGCGATGAAGCTGGGCCTTCTGGACTGTCCAAGCCCCCAGTCATCCCTGGAGCCAATGCTCCCAGAAAGTGAAGTGCAAAGCAACAGATCAGATGAAATGGAATCATTGTGCATGGTTGAACTGTTTGAGCTTTCAGGAGGAAAATGATAGATTGGGGCAGACTGGTGATACACCGAACAAGAAAGTATTTTAGGTGCCCTGACAGTCCACTGCCAGTGTCCAAAGCTCTCCATGTGAGCCAAATGTTGTGGACTCAGAAACTGTAACTCCTGGAGCTGAAAGTGCCCCAAGTTCTAGCCTCTCTACCCCCATGGAGACTCCCCTGACAAGTGAGGACAATGCTGAAATGAGGCTCAGAGTGCAGAGACTGTAACAGTTCCCCTAGAAAGACTGGTCGAGCTGTAAAGCCTGTGGTGCACCTCAGTTATGATTCCCTTGGGAGGCCTGTGGATTTGCCTCTCAATGTTGTCCATAAAGGAGTGTATGTGTCCCGAGCTCATTGCCCAAACTGAGCGTCAGTGCTAACTCCAAGTTACTTGTGTTGCCCTCTAAGTATGGTGCCCTTGCCCCGTCCAGCCCCAAGGTAACTGATAGGGAAGGGCCCACTCTCTTCAGGTTTCATGTACAAGAGGTAATAACTTGAGTTATGGGACAATGTGTGTGTAATACTGTGTAAAGAGTGACGTACTGCAATGTTTCAGAAATGTGTTCTTGGTAAAATGATATATTGACTGATGATTACATGTGCGAGCCTAATGCAAATGTATATGGTTGCAGTTAAAGCTTATGGGTACTTGCTTGACGCGGACGCCAAGCTTTCCCAGGCCAGGAAGGGTGTAATCCCCTGCAAATGGGGTTCCAAAAGACTTACAGGAGCTTGCTTGAATGCTCCAAGCCTGAATGGTGTTTGGCCTTAAGCCATTTATCAGTGAGTGTTTTAGAACCTCTGGTACTGTCTCTTTAAGAGCTGTCTGCTTGCAGACATAATTAGTTTGTATGGGGACTGTGTGTTTCTTTGATTGAGTACCACTCAAGCTGCCAATTCACTCCATTTTGCAGTCACTAGGAGTGCAAAGGAACCTATCTGAAAGATGTAACTGTTTGCCAGAAACCATTTAGAGTGATAATGAAATTACAGTTTGTCTAACCTGCTTTCTTTTGCAGTCAGAACAGTGTCTGCCTAGTTCCCCATTCTGGTTTTGAACTGCTGAACTGGACCAATCAGTGTGGAGTAAGCTAGCTCTAAAATGGTGCCTTGGACGAATCAGAACTTGGACTCATAATCTGAGCCAGCCACAAGAGGATTGTATGGGCAGTGACTCTGGGAGATGTAGTTTAGACTTCAGTGCCTTTTGGACCAACAGCAGCAGTCTATTGTGTGACAGCCAATCCAGTCAAGAACTGGGAGGAACTCAAAGGAAGTGCCGGTTTTGTCGGTTGGAGTTTCAGTTGAGCTTTGGCAGTGAAGAAGGAAGGAGCCCTGTGCTTTTTCAGTCAAAAACGGTGTAAGGCCCAGAGTTCCGGTCTGCAGCTTGTGTAACTGCTTGTTAGGACTGAACCGTCCTATGAAAAGAATCAAAGGATCTCTGAAGAGTAGAAACCAGGCTCACCCTGTGAAGACTGGAGAAATTGTCAATTGCACTCGGTCTGTCAGGAACTGAATCTGCTGTGTGTTCTCCCGGTATTGTGCAGTAATTGCGATCGGGATAGAGAAGCAGCCTACCTGGTATAGTACTTTCTTTTTTTACCATATAAATGTGTGAAGAGTTTCGTGGAGCTCAAGAGTAGCCCTGCTGACGTTGAAGGACCCTATCTTGTTTGGAGTCGTGAGTACTAATTCAGGTCGCTCCCTGTTGAATTGACATTAAATCCAAATGGAATTACTGTACTGCTGACTGTTTAATTTTCCTTTCTCTGTGTGAAAGGGCCCTACCAGCTGCCACGGTTTGGACTAGCCACTAGGGCTTGGGTACCCAGGGACAGTAACTGATAGGATAGGCCTGTGCACAGAGCCATAGGTAGATTATTAGAGTGATAAGCTAATTAACCTGATTTCCCGTCCTTGTTATATCCCCTAAATAAATCAGAGCTGCTTGTTTCAGCAAAGTTATACTGCCTGAGGTATTTGTCTATGTTAAAGTACTGTACTGTGATTGTTGCACTGTATCTCATTTCACAGGAGGTCCCAGTGCGGAACCAGTCCTGGGGGTAAGTGTATACTGTGAAGGTAATTCTGATATATTGTGTGGGCCACTAGTGGGAAGAAAGGGGGTTGCAGTGTCCCAGAGGGCTGTGACCAAGTTAGTTTAACTATTGCAAACCCTGACCTCTGGGTGGAGGCACCCGCCATTGGATCCAGGCCCCTCAACCTGTTAGTGGCAAATCAGGCAGGGGTAGTAGCCCCTGGGATAGCGCCATCTAGGGGTTACATATGTGAACAAGATTTAGAGAAATTTCTTTAAGAAAGCTGATAAACCCTGGTTTGTAAATTGTAGCAGAGATGAATTTCAAGCAATGAAATTTTGGAGAGACAATCAGTCCATCACTATTAAGCCTGCCAATAAGGGCAGGTCTGAAGTGGTGATAGAGAACATGTTTGCTGGCTAAACTCCAGGAGCACCTTGATCTTCCAAAAATAAATCTTCACCATTCATTTCCACTTATGGCGCTAAGCCGGAGGTGCTACAACCCAGTGGGAGAGAATTATTTTGCAGCCTAGGGGACCAATGGCAGTTCCAGCACCACCGATGAGACAGACATAGTCACACTGTGTTTGTGGGTTGGCCACTAACTGACATTGGCCCCCTCTCTTCCTCAGTTCTGTTTTTCCCACCGTTGAGTGCACACTGTGTGAGCCTCTATGGTCACTGAAACTGCATCACAACCCTAATTAGTTTGTCGCCGCTGCCTCAGTTCAATGCCATTTTTTCTCAGCACTGTGTTTTTCAGTGCTGCTGTTTGTTTTTAACACTAGTTCAGTGCCAAACTCTTTTTTTACGTCGATTTTGTTTCTCTCCTCAGGGTGCAGGACAGGCAGGCTACAGTCCACTCCTTGAGAGGACCTGTTCTCTGACCTCTGTTTTGGGCTTCATGAGCCTGACCTGCTGCCTCTTTTCTGTTTTCTCCCACCTAAATGCCAGGGCCCCAGAACATGGTCACACATGACTGTGGAGGTGCGCATGCGCCCTGTGGCTCCTTTGACAGCCCTTTTTCCCCCACCCGGCCTAATGCTGAGTCTCCCCTTGGGCCTGGCACTGCAATCAAGCCTCAACTTGGTGGCAGCCATGAGCCCAGGAGACTCACAATCCTCCCTGGGAGAAGAGAGCTGCCTGGCAGCAGCTCAATCCAGCTCCTTGCCCCCCCCCCATCCAACCTGCAACAACCCAAGCTTGTTCCAGAACAGGGGTCACTGGTGTGACATGAGGTGTGGCATCTAGTGCCTCAACCCTGAGCACCACCAGGCTGGCTGGGTGCCAGACTCTTTTCTTAATTTTTGTTTATTTTTCTTTTAAACTTTCTTTTATTCATTTTTCAATGAGCGTTTGAAAGCATTACAGTCAGCGGAGCAAGGTTACATCAGCTCCCATATTAGGTGCTCTACATACATTTTAGCCTCATGATTCTTAGCTCACTGTCTTATGATACTTCATATGGGGTATCATCCTTAAACAATTACTTTTATGAAACCTTGTAGGATGGCTAGTCATGTTAAAACCTGTGGGGTGCAGATGAAATTAGGTAAGGTGCCAGCCCATTGGCACAGAGACAGGGTGTCTGTCTGTGACACCGATGACTCGGGTTCTGGAATGGACTCTGGACGTCAAAGGGCCAGCTGGGGAGAAGGACTGAGCATCCCAGGGACTGCTATCCTTCTCCAGGGGGTTGTGTGTTCGGCATGCTATGGACCCCTAACAGAGGCCAGGAGAGCCGCAGTGCCGGCGCCATATCAGTGGGGGGCGGGCGGATGCTGGTCATCATTGCACGTCCCCGTCCCTGATACAGTATACAAAAATGCAGAACATAAAGCTAGAAGCTCTGCTCCGCTATCTTCACTGCCTACCATGCCCACTGGGTGGGACCTACTCCATGGCCTCACCCTGGGGAGGGGTAAGCAGGGCAGCTACCATGGAACTTGGGGAGGGGCGCCTGCCCGGCCCACCAGAAAGAGTATAGCCTGGGCATGGGAGGCAGTGGGAGCAGGAGCTGAACCCCTGTGGGGGGATTAGGGTCTGGAAATAAAAAAAAAAAAAGAAATTAGGTAAGGTGCTTGAGGAATACAATTGCCAAGGCCATCTTAGCCATTGTCCCCACATATTAACATGTCTATGTAGAGGGATGGTACATCTCCTTTCCACTAAACATCTCTGCCCACCATTACATCCACAAAACTAATATGAAAACTGTATCACAGAAGAATCACACATTTAATACATAATACCAACAGCCCCTGACAGGGATCCTCCACAAACCTCTGTTGTCTCCCCCTCCCTTTACACGGGGAAATTTTGGAATATGAACAACCCCCTCTAACTCACACTGAAATAAGAATACTATCAGCATTATTGGTAAATATATAACTTTTGATCACTATTTATGTTAGCAAAACTAACATTCTCCATTTGTTAGCCTGAGATCTGCTATGTGCCACATGGTCGTCGCCATTTCTAACATTTGACAATGTTGCACTTTAACCACATGTATTGTCTTTGTGGTCAAAAAGTCAACTTGAGACATGAACCCTTTGTAGAATAGCATAAATTCTTCCTTTTCAGTAAAGAAAGCATATTCAGGATAGTTATTAGTTCATGAAAAGAACATCTCTTCAGGAAATTCAAAGTCTTGATGCCAACCGACCACCTGATCAGTGTGGTAGGGAGATCAGAACTGAGGGAAAAAAAACAAAGACAGGTTACCACAGTCAATTTAATCTTCTTCTTCCTCCGATTACAATGGCAGGCCTCAGGACTCTGGTCATTTCTTAAACTCACCAGCAATCACATCTAATCTTTTCCTTGCCTCCCCGGGGTCGTTGAATTGGTGAGTTTTGCCCTCATAAGTGAGGTGCAGCCATGCCGGTGCCAGGAGACAGTGCACCACTCCCAGGCCTTGCAGTTGCTTCCACAGTGGGTCTAACATCTTTCTTTGTGTTCAGGTGGCAAACAACCAGTCAGGGAAAATATTAAGTTCTTGCCCTTCCATGGAAATTGGATAGTTGGACCTTGCCCATTGCAGTACATGGTCTCTGGTTGTGGATCTGGCAGTGATCAGCATTATGTTGCGTGGGGTATCCCGACTTGATTAGACCCAGAAAAAGTTTATTTGGAAGGCTTGCTTTAATGAATCACTGTCCACCTGCAGCTCAGGAGGTAGATTGCCCAGTAGCCAATGTTTGAGGTACCCCAGCAGGTCTTCTCTCTCCATTTGCCTCCGGGACCCCCACTATCCTCAGGTTTGCTGCCCCTGCAGAGTTCTTCACAGTCTGTATGCATGCTCTCAGATGGTTGATCTCTGTGGTTTATTTAACAAAGGCCTCCTGGGTCCATGGGGGGTGATTGTCAGATTCCTGAGCTGTTTTTGTTGCCGACTCTATTTTCACATCCTGTGCCCCGAGATGCCCCAGGACCCACTCCACCTTTCTGTCCATTTCTCTCACTGCACTTAAGACTGTCTCCCAAGGTGGTGCGTCCTTCACTCCACTCGAGCTTGCAGCTTGTTCCGGTCCTCCATGTGTGTTCTGAGCAGGTTGAGGTGCTGCTTTTTGACTCAAGCCTGCAGTTGATCCTTCTGGTCTCCCCATTACAAATTCAGTATTGTTCAAATCCATGACTCGTAAATCGTCTAAAGAAGTGAGTTGATTTCTGTTAATTTAACTAAAAATTTAGATTTTTGCAGATATTTGGCAGCATGAGGTGCAGAGCTACATGGAGATTCTTCCTGTCGCAAACTTGGCTCTCTAGTGCCCACTTTTGTTTATTTTTCCACATCCTTATGTCATCAGGTCTTGGGGAATGTAGAAAGCCCAAGAAGAAGAAGAAGCAGAAAAAGAAGGATAATGGTGATCCCCCATGTGCTGGTGCTCCTGTGGGGGTCATATTGCTATCCAGGAGAGACATAAGGACTGCTGGGCCTGCCATGGCACTGACCATGACATGGGCAGGAGTGATGCCTGCTACTCCATGGACAACTGCACCCTTGAGAAGCACCGTTGAAGTGGGGCAGTGATCTGTCCATCTTCAGAGGCAGGCATCACACCATGGACCCAAGGTAAGGTTCTTAGACTCTTCCCTTGAGCTCCTTCCTGGTACTACAAGTACTGAGGATGTCCAGGGCACTCACTGCACTCACTCCACAGAGACATCAGAGGCCCGGGGGGTCTGGTGGACAGTCGTCTCTCTCTGGGGAGTGGCTGAGCAGCCTCACCAGTTCTTTGGCCTTTCGGGGCAGAAGACACCTCTGGTGGTGAGTCTGAAGCTATACGATGGGTCTTCATATGTATGCACCCAGGTGTTGCAGACATGTGCCGCCCCAGCTCCTGGTACTAAGGTTGGTACTATTGAGGAGGGCAGATAATGATGAGGGAATCAGGGAAATGCAGAGTGACGTACAAAAGCTAGAGGGTTGTTCTAAGGTTTGGCAGTTGAAATTCAATGCCAAAAAGTGCAAGGCAATGCACCTAGTGAACAAGAACCCCACAGAGTACAGGATGGGTGGGGTGAGATTTAGCACTACAGCTGAGGAACAGTACCCTGGAGTTATCATCAGTGACTCCCTGAAACAGCTGAGTCAGTGCAACAAGGTATATAGCAAAGTGAGTAGAATGCTTGGGTGTATCAGGGAGGGGTATTGATAGCAGAAGGGAAGAGGTAATACTTTCCCTGTATAGATCCTTAGGGAGAACATACATGGAGTACTGCGCCCAGTTCTGGAGTCCTCACTTCAGGAAGAATAGAGGTAGGCTGGAGACAGTGCAGTGCAGAGTAACAAAAAAAATGATTCAGGGCCAACAGAGTAGGTCCTATGAGGAGGATCTCAGGACACTGAATGTGTACTCGCTGGAGACCAGAAGGCAGAGGATATGACACAGACCTTCAATTTCCTCAAATGAATTAATAAGGTGAGGTGAACTGGGGGGAAAATATTTAGCCTGAATACTAGTTCATGGTCATGTGGACATGAGTGAAAACTGACAGGAGGGAGGCTCAGAAATGACATGAAGAAGTATTATTTTGCAGAAAGGGCGGTGAAGCAGTGGAACAGTCTGCCTGCCAAAGTGGTGGGTGCTAAAACTGTTTGTGGGTTCAAGCACAGTTGGGATAGAATGAAGGGTATAGTGGCTGCTTGGGGCAGCAGAAACTAGAAGGGGGATGAAGAATGATAGGGAGGGCTAAGACCCTGGAGGAACAGTAGTTCCTGGGGTAAATAGGGAACTCGGACAGACTGGATGGACCATTGGTCTTTTGCTGCCATCATTGTGCATGTTTCTGTATTTCCCCCCTTGAGCTCCCTAGTGGCCCGGGGGGAAGATGAAGATGCGGACCTTGGGCCGAGGGACAGCAAAGATGAAGGCCTTCCTGAGCCTGGTTCTGAGCCTGACTCAGGCTTGGGAGTCACTCCTGAGGTTGCCTCTTGGACTGATACCAGAGGCAATACCGGGACACCCTCTGGTGCTATTCATGGCACCAGTTCGGGTTGCAGTGTTGTACTTGGTGCTGGTCTGGCTCTGGTGCTGTTCATGGTGCTAGGTCAGATCTGGTGCCTCATGCAGTGCTGTTCTGGGGTTGACTCTGGAGGTGGCTCTGGCCTAGAGACTGAGCTTGGCCCAGGAGACAGGGTGAGCCCTGGTGAGGAGTTGAAGTGGGGCACTGGTCCTGTGACTCACCCCTTGCCCAGAGATGGTGGTAACTCTGGCAGGGGTTGCAGTGCTAGCATAGGGCCTAGTTTCTCTCTGGAACCATCTGACCCTGCCACTGATGGGGACCTAGGCCACCCTGTGGGTCCTGCCCAGTTCCACTCTCCCCACCTGGGGCCCCCCAACAGGCACCATCTGGATGGGTCCACTGATGTTGGATGTTCACATTTGGGTGAATTTGCTAGGCCCCCCCAGGTAAGGTCCCCTGAGCATTCTCATAGCCCTGGCAGAGGACCTGGCCTGATCATCCATGACCCTCCTCCTTCTCCTCCTCTGCTCCACTCCCCTGTGTTCCTAGGTATTTTGGGTCCCCTGGGGTCCATGACCTGGGATAAAGTCAGGTTTATGACTGGCATGTTCCACCAGTACCACCTCACAGCAGATCAGGCTTTTTTTAGGCCTGAAGGTCCTGTACCACCATAACCAGAATCCGGCTCCTCCTCTCCTACTTCCTCCTCTGAGGAAGAGGATTTTTCAGTTCATCTTTCCACTGATGCTGAGTACTCCAGGTACCAGTGATATCTGTCAGAGATGATGCAGGAGCTGAGCATGTGTCACTTTGTAAGTCACAATACTGCTTCACTGGCACTGTCTTTCCTTGGGGATTACAGTGATGACTCTTCTGTCTTCCTTCCATGGCCCCCCTGCCTTTACGGAGGCATCCAGGCATGTCTGGCTCCTCTCCTTTTCTCCTTTTCCAGCCTCTAAGAACATCCAGCATAGATACTGCACTCCCACAGGCATTTCAGGTGCTATCCCTAATCCCACCTCAGGGATTCTAATGCTGCAGGCCACCTATGGGCCTAGGCACCCGGTCCACAACTGCCTCCACCCGACAATGATTCTGTGAAGATTGATGCATGAGGCAGGAGAGTTTTTTCTGGTGGTATGCACTGTGATGTGCATTTCTGCACATCAGGCACATCACACAGCTTGTGGCAAGTGCATGTGGCCCACCCTAAGTCAGCTCTTGGCCACTATGTTGGGTTGCAAGTCAGCCAGGCAGGCCATTTGCTTTTCTGCCCAGGGCCTGGAGCTAGTGAGGCACCAAGCAAGGGCATCCTATGATGTCAATGAGGTGGCTTCCAGGCTGGTGGGAATATCAGTCAGCATTCAGCGGACAGCATGGCTTCACCTCGCTCTGTTGGCATCCTTGGCCTGGCATAGGGTGCTCAACTCACATTCCCAGGGGATTTTCTCCCATAGGATCAGGCATGAGTTGTCAGGGCACTCTCCTGCTCCAAGGCCATGGAATCCTCTGCCTGCCCCTGACCAGTCTCTTGTTGCACTGGACCTGTGAGGAATTCCTGCCTTCCATCGGTTGCCCCCCACCAGAGGGCTGAAGGGATAACCATTTCCCTTAGGGTGAACTAATTCCTCCCATTTGGGGCAAGCTGGGTACTCTGACCCATAAGTGGGAATGAATGGTGAAGACTGATTCTTGGAAGATATGAAAATGATGTACTCACCATAATTGTTGATCTTCCAGAATATCTTCGTCATTCATACACACACACACACACACACACACACATATGTGCACATACACACCATCCCCCGCTCACGTAAGAGTCAAGGCCTGTGGGCAACTCACCTTGTGGTGATGGGTACATCTTTTTGCCACTCCCTCAGGGCTCTCTCCCCCCTTGAAGGGTTAGCTCTATTTTTTCCTTGTTAGAATTGGGCCCTCTTGCCCCCTTCCACACCCCTGTCTTTATCTGGTTTTATCATTAACAAAATAAAAAATAAAAAACAGGAATTAAGGTCCCTACCCTCCCCTCCCTCACCCAGAAATAAAAGAATATAGGAGAAAGTTAAAAAATAGAGAACTTTTATGTTTATGTATTTTTCTCCCTCCTACACTCCTTACTACCCTTCTGCGAGGTTTCTGGTGATACCTGCTAGAGTTGCTGCAACTGCAGTCCCCACTTTGCAAATGTCTCCAGTCTCTGCCAGCTGGCAGCATAGCATCACTGTAAGGTGCAGTTTTCACCTCTGGTGCCAGGGAGAGGCATATGCTAGGAGGTTTATTGTAGTGTGTGCTCAGCCCCTCAAGCTTTATGCTGTCCCACACCGAAGTGCTGGGTCTTTTTCCCTTCTTTCCTTCTTCACTCTCTTGGACTGGCAAGAGGATAGTGGCTATGCTCTTGGATTTTTCCAGTCTCTTCCACAATCTATTGTTGATTTCATTTGATTCCCTGGTTCTTGTCCTCTTGAGCACAAAACCCTCCTAAGTTGGCTTCTGCCATCCTAACCTTGCAGGGTTCCCCCCTGAGTCTCTCTTAGGCCAGCCAGAGCTGTATGCCAGGGCTGCTGCCCTTCCTCCACCTTCATGTCCAGGTGGCTACAGTAGGCTCTGGCTCTTAACACCCACCACCCCTGTGCCACTTAGGCCCTTCCCTTAGTTCTCTAAGTTAGTAGCTGCGTTCTATTATTTTTATGATTTTTCTATCCTATATCCTTTTCCTATCCCTTTGGGCTAGGAATCTATGGCCCTCACTCTTTTTTTCTCTCTCCCACTTGTCTTCTCTCCTGGCAAACTGAGGAAGGGACAGAGCTGGTGTCGGTTACTGGTCAACCCATGATCACGATGCCACTATGTCTATCTTGTGGATTGCACTGGCACTGACGTCAGTCCCCTAGGCTGCAAAAGACTTTGCTCCTGCTGGGTCCTGGCACCTCTGGCTTAGACCCCATAAGTGTGAATTAATGGTAAAGCTGTTCTGGAAGATCAAGCAACTACGATGAATATGCAATTTTCATTTCTCTCCCAACTCTCCCCCCTTCCTTGATTCTTTCTCCTTCTTCACTCCATATCAGTCTGGTTTCAGGAAGTCCCACTCTACCTCCACCTCCCTCTATCGACTCACTGATTCCATTCTCTCAGGTATGAATAGGCCTTGGTCACCTCAGTCATTTTCTCAACTTGGCCAAAGCCTTTGACACTGATGCCATCCTTATTTTTCTGGACATTTAGGGTAGCGGGGCTCTCTGCCTCCTCAGCTGAGTGGTTCTGCTCCTACCTTGAAGGCAGGTCTCAAGCTGTCCATATTGGTGAAGCCTTATATCCCCTCCACTCCCTATCTGCTCTGGCTCCTCTGCTTCTTACCTCATGGGTCAGCTCCAATGGGACTTAAGCAATATCCAGCACTGGTTCCAGGCAAATCAGCTGTCTCTCATTATCAAGAAGGCTATCTCGATGACTTCTGGCACTGGGCAGAGGCTTGCTAGGCTCACCCCTTCCCCTCCTCCCCTACCCTTGATGGTGTTGTGCTTGCGCATGTTTTCTCCTTTAAATACCTCAGGGTCTGGTTGGATTGTTACCTCAATTTCTCAGTTCATGAGGATGCCATCCACCAGAAGATTCACCCCAAACTTGAGGCACTCACCAGGAATAAAGTGAGTACCCTGCTTCCTGCTCATAGAGGATTTGTCTTGAAGATGATTCTCCCTATCTTCGCTTACGGTGACATTGTTTACAGTGCTGCTTCTTAGTCCATCTTGGCCAGCCTGGCCCCCACTTTCACTCCTTCTGCTGGTTTTCCCTTCACTGCCCCAAAGATCCCATCACTGTTCACTGTATTCTTCCCTCTCCTTTCCTTCCCTCAGTGTCAGGCACCTTGCTCGTTGCACTACTTTTATCTCCAAATTCTGACTTGGGTGCATTCTCCCTTACTGTTCCTCCTTCTTCAATTCCCCCCCCCCCACCTCCTGCTCCCTTCACAGTAGTGGGCCTCCCTGTCTTGCCCTCCCCAGTAAAATCCTCTGCTGGCCAAGCTGCTTTCTCCATATGCTTACCCAAACTGTGGGGCTCTCTCCCCCCTACCATTTCAACTTCTCCTTCCTCCCACTTACTCAAATCTCTCCTCCACAAATTCACAACCCACTCCTGCAGTTGCCTCTGACCCTGGGATATATTTTGCTGCCCTTCACTTTGTCACTCTCCCTTCCCTAATACAGTTCCACTTTGCCCCCAGTTTTTCATCTAATCTGCCCTGCTGAACCCCACAGTGATGTTTTCACCCTACAATTTTGCTGCCATCTGCACTTTTTGCATTCCCAATAAGTCTTTGTTCTCCCTCCAGCTTTGTTGCCATTTTCATTGTTTGGTTGTTGCTTTTCAGATTCTCTGTCAAGCCGAACTGTTCATTTTGCTGCTGCTTAATTGTGTAAATTACACTTTTATTTTTGTAACTTATTGCTGTACTCTCCCCGATACATGTAAAAATGGGCTATTTGAGCCCAGTATGTCTTTCCTGGTAACGTTTTTGAAATAAATAAATGAATAATAATTATTATGTTGGAAGCATTAAGCCAACTAAGTAATGCAAAGTTTTACTGCAAACCAGATACAGATCAAACCATGACTTTCACAGAACAGATTGATTTATGCATTAATATGACCCCATCTGCATGCACCTCTCTGGGTTAAGGGAAGAGGACGCTAGACTCCAGATCAAGTTGGCTGGGAGTTGGGCAACCCATTCCCCCACCTAGTGACCACAAAGTCTACCACTGTTGCCTCAAAGGGTGTCAGTGAGGGGAATGGCTGGACTGTGGTGGGCTTGGGAAACAGAGAAACACAGAATCAAAGGCACATTCCTCGACCAGTATCTCTACACAATTCCTATGCTGCTCTCGTGAGACAGGACTGTCAGGAAGAGGCACCTGTGGTAGAGGACAAGGAGGATGTAGGGTTCCTCCATAGTGGAGACCCCACGGAGGGTGGAAGAGGACCCCAGAAGAGAATGAAGCAACTTCTGGTGGGGACTCAATCGTGAGGGGGAACAATTTGGGAATAGAAAAAGGAGGGGAGAGGGAGGTTAGGTGTCTGTGTGGTGCCATGGCCTGGAGGGATGAGAAACAAATCCTAAGGATTGCTAAGACAGCAGGACAGGAGGCAGAGGTGGATATCACTGTCCACCTGGGGACTAATGACCTGGCTAGGAACAGGGTTGGGATGATGCAGGGGGAGTTTAGGGAGCTGAGATGGGGTCTTAGCAAGGTAGCTTTCTGAGTGGCTTTCACTGAAGTGCTGCCTGTCTACAACAGTGAGAAGGAGAGGGATCTTTGCACCAGAAGCTCCAACTCATGGCTGAAGGAATAGTGCAGAGAGGAGGGGTTTGGCTATATTGGGGATTGGGGACCCACCTGGGAGGATAGGGCCTATACAGGGGTGATGGCATGCATCCATCTGGGAGGGGAACCACAGTCCTCAGTGGACAATTTAAATGTTACTTTGATGAACATTAAAACTAGCTGAGGGGGGTGGCAGAAGAGATTGGAGAGGCAGAAGCTGCCCTCCCCAACAGGCTGAAGTAGAGAGTAGGGAGAACATGAGAGGAGTGGAACCCCCCTGGATGCAAATTATTACAGAAAGCAGGGTCGAAGAAATGAAGGGAAATGGGAGCAGGTGCATTAAAAAGAGGGGGGAGGAGGAAGAGAAGGGGAAGCAAGGGGGAAAAAAGGGAGTGAGCAAACAGAGTGGTAACAACACCTGGAAAGCCATGTATGTGAATGCTAGAAGTCTAGGAAATAAGATTCCAGACCTAGAGGCCACAATGGCAGATGGCAACCTGAATATTTATTACCAAGTCATGGTGCACTGAAAACCATGGCTGAGACATGGCTATACTAGGCTATACTCTCTTCAAGAAGGACATGGTGGGAAGGAAAGGAGAGGGTGTGGTACTTATGTGAGGTAGGGCATTAAAGCAATGTAGATACAGGGAATAAGGTGAGTGGAGGTACTGTTTGTCACCCTGGAGATGGGGAATAGAGCCTTTATTCACACTGGTGTGAGCTACAGACCTCCAGCACAAAATTAGGAGTTAGAAGCCATTGGCAAGATGGCAGAAAAAGAGAAGCATGGTTGGTGGGGGACTTCATTCTGACGGATGTAGATTGGAGCCTCCCAGCTGCGGTTTCAGCTAGAAGCAGGGAAATCTTGAACTCCCTGTGGGGAGAATTCCTCAGGCAACTAGTCAGTGAACACTCGTAATGGGGCAATACTGGACCTGCAACTCACCAACAGGAACAATGTTGCAGAAGTCAAGGTGGGGGTCCAACTGAGGACCAGCAATCATTGTATAGTGTGGTTCAATGTAAGGATGGCTGTGGACTCAAACCACACAAAGCAAGGGTCCTGGACTTCAGGAGGGCAGATTTGATAAAGATGGGCGAATGCTTCAGGGATAACCTGGTGGGGATGGATGAGCTGGGTTGGGTGGGAAAAACTCAAAAGGGCCATAGTGAAGGCAACAAACTTCTGTGTCAAGCAAGGGAGCAAAAGAAAGATGAAAAAGAGATCAGTATGGTTCTCGAAAGCGGTGGCGGAAAAGGTAGAAGCTAAAAGGATAGCATTCAGAAGATAAAATGAGTTGCAGAGGGAGGAGGAGGATAGGAGGTGTATCGGGGAAGCAGGGAGAGCAGTAAGCAGTGCAAAGGTGCAAACTGAAGAGAGACTAGCCCAGGAGGTAACAAAAGGGGACAAGATGTTTTTTAGGTATGTAAGTGAAAAAGAGGAAGACCAGTGGTAGGATTGTAAGGTTAAAAGGGAAGCGGTGGGGGGGTGGCTATGCAGAGGGGAAACAGGAAAAGGCAGACATTCTAAACAAATAAATTTGTTCAGTGTTCACACAGAAAAGAGATGGGGAAGGGGTCACAACAATGTAACAGGAGCATTGAAGGGAGAAAAGTGGACACTAGTCCATTTTGGAGGAGAGAGTTCTGAAGGGGCTCACAAATATGAACATGAACAAAGCAGCGGTGCCAGATGGGGTCCACCAATGGTGTTAAGAGAGCTCAGGGAGGTACTGGCTACACATCTGATGGTCCTGTTTGACAGCTCACTGAGAACAGGAGTGGTTCCGAAGGATTGGAGGAGGGCAGATGTAGTCCCACTTCACAAAAGTGGTAGTGGGAAGTGGCTGGCAATTATAGGCCAGTCAGCCTGATTTCAGTGGTGGGAAAGTTAATGGAATCACTGCTGAAGGAAAGGATTATAGAATATCTTGAATCCAGTGAGTTACAAGACCTGAGGCAGCATGAATCCATGGGGTCATGTTAAACAAATCTGATAGAGTTGTTTGGGTGACCAAAGAACTAGATCAGGGTGGAGCAGGGGATGTAGCCTACCTACATTTCAGTAAGCTGTTTGACACCATTCCTCACAGGAAGCTAGTAAGCAAGCAGGGTAGCTTAGGAGTGGGTCCAAAGGTGGTAAACTGGGTGAGAAATTGGTTAAGGGATAGGTGGCAGAAGGTGGTAAATGGAGTTCACTTAAAGGAAAGGAGGGTGACCGGTGGGGTAACTCAGGGATCAGTGCAGGGTGAGTCCTCTTTAACGTCCTTATAAGTGACACTGCAGAGTAGCTGGAAGGGAAAGTCTGCCTCTTTGCACATGCACCAAACTCTGCAATAGGGTGGACACTATGGTGGGGGGTGGGGGAGAGGATGAGCAGTGACCTGAGAAAACTCTAGAAATGGTCATGGGTAAGGCAGCTGGGTTTAAATGTGAAAAAGTGAAAAATAATGCACTTAGGGCACAGAAATCCAGGGATGGAATACAAAATGGAGGAGTGGTAGTAATGACCACCAAGCAGGAAAGAGCACTGGTCATGATCATATGGGATGATCTAAAGGTGGCCAAGCAGTATTATAAGGCAGTTGGAAGGGCGAGTGGGACATTGGGGTACAGAGGGAGGCATATCACCAGCAGAAAGAGGGAGGTGGTGTTACTTCTGTACAGATTGCTGATAAGACCCCATCTAGAGTACTGTTTCCAGTTCTGGAGACCATATCTCAGAAAGGACATAGACAGAGGGGGAAGCAGTCCAGAGGAGAGCAACTAAAATGATATAACGTTTGCATCAGAAGCCCGGTGAGGAAAGATTAAGAACCTAAATATGTGCGCCCTGGGAGAGAGGATAAAGAGGAAGGATATGAAAGAGATCTTTAAATACCTCGTTGGGGTAAACAAAGTACAAAAGGGAAGTATTTTTCATAAAAAAGGGTCTCAAGAACAAGGGAGCATGGTAAGAAGCAGGAGGGGATAGATTCAGGAGAGATCTGTGAAGAAATACTTCTCAAAAGGAGTGGTGGATTCCTGGAACAGTCTTCCAGTGGAGGTGGTGGGGATGAAAAATGTGGTAGGTTTCAAGAATGCATGGGATATGCATAAGAGAATCTTAGGGAAAGCAAAGGGGGAATGAATGGACCCGAGATCAAGTAGGATCTTCTGTGATGTTATAGGTAGGAAAAATTGGAAGACTAGGTGTACCAAGAGGTTCTTGCCTGCCAGCAAATTCTGTTTCTGTGTTCTAGTACACTAAAAGAAAAATCACCTATCATGTTCTGTGTTTGAATCTCGGAATAATGCTGACATCACCAAGACAAGTGTTGGTTCTAGCACACTAAAAGAAAACTCACCTATTCTGTCCTTGAAGTTGTTTTCCCCTACAGCTGTAAGGCCTCAGTTCCTCTTAAAATACTCCACAGCACACAGCATGCCAGTAGTGACTGACTATTTCTAAACTCTGATTGATGGACTCATATGGACAATATTGTGAATTTGTGAACTACAGTTTATTGGTTGATTAATTGATTAATTGACAGATTTCAAAATTTTTACCAGAAAAAACATACTGAACTGGTAACAGCTCGCTTCCAGATGTGATGGGGAGGGGATCATTTTGCGTGACAAATGAAGCCTCTAGTCTGGAACCAACAGAGCAGCAGCAACATGTAGGAAATCCACACGCTGGTAAGCAACTGACAATGGAAACTGTTGCCCTTGCAAAAATCTTCACTAAGCATCACATAGACTTCAGACATGCCACTTCATGGCTGTCTTTTTACAGTTACCAAGATGAGTGTCATTATATTATGTAAATGACCGAGTAAGTGGCTATTAACCATATGACTAAAATTATGATTGTCTTGCAGGGAGGCTCTCTCTAGTGTACCCAGACTCTAGCAAGACAAGGCAAGGTAATGTTATTTATAAAGCACCCTTTTCCAAGGTTCAGGGTGCTGTACATATTAAACAATAATATTGCATGGTAAAACAATTTAAAATATAACACTAGGTACAGTGTTAATTAAAATGAACTATAACTAGCCAACTAGGGAAAGCTTGTTCGAATAAGTATGTTTTCAGTAGATTTTTAAAAATCTCCACTGAGCCCATCATGTGAATATTTCCCCCAAGGAAATTCCATAACATAGGGGCCGCAACCCCAAAAGCTCTGTCCCCGGATTGTTTTAGATTAGATGAGGGGATAACCAGTAGGCCAGTACCAGCAAAGCAGAGGGGTCTGGTTGATAGGTAAAAAGTCAGAAGATTTTTTAAGTAGCCAGGAACTAGCATATCATCCAGTGATAGCTAGAAAACCTCTTTCTCCTCCTCCTCTTCCTCTTCCTCTCCAGCCAGCCAGCCTCTCGTATGGGTCCCCTTTGTGTGTCCAGTCATCACTCCTCAGCTGCACAGATTAGTGTCTCCCACACATCAGCATAACAAAACAACACTAATTCCACATCCTGATGACAGGAAAAGAGTAGCGGCCTGAGTCCATTATGTCTCTTCAAATGTATAAAAACCATGCACTCCTTTTGTCTCCCTTTGTGTTTTGCAGGCATCAGTTTTCTCTGGTGATTCTAGTCTTCAAAAGCAGCATATTGGCCAGTAATGGTAAGAGAACCTCCTCCTTCTCTTCAGCCAGTCAGCCTCTTGTATGGGTCTCCCTTTTCTGTGTGTGTCCACAGTCATTCCTCCTAAGCTGCTCAGGTGAGTGTCTCCCATATGTACCACAGCAAAACAACACAATCACTCTGAAGTCTAACAGAAAATGCACACAGGCTGGGGTTCTATTTTTTCTCTGCAAATGTATTAAAACTATAACTACCTTTTGTCTTCCTTTGTATCTCAGAGGGATCACCTTACTCAGATATATCTAGCCTCTGGAACCTTTATATCAGCTACTGATGGCAAGAAAACTTCTTTCTCCTCTCCAAGAAGTCAGCCAGCCTCTTGCATGGGTCTCCATCCTTTGTGTCTTTCTTCAAGGCCATCTCTCCACAGCTGCCAAGGTGAGCACCTCTCAGTACATTACTGCCAACAAACTAATTCCACAATCTATTAACAAGAAAGGTGCCAGGGGATCAGACCAATTTTGATAAAAAGTCAGTAAATTGTTTCTGTTTTTGTCCTTTGTGTCTTACAGGCAGCAACTCTTGCTGGTGTATCCAGCCTTTGGAACCAGCATATTGACCAGTCATGGCAAAAAAATCTCCTCCTCCTCCTTTCCAGCCAGACAACCTGCAATACAGTCAGTTCACTTGAGCTTCAGACAAGTTCTCTTTCAGCAAACCTAATGTCCAGTACTGGAATAGAAGCTAGTTTACTTCAGCTTCAGCAGTTTTCTTCCCCAAGAAACCCAGTTTCCAGTAGCAGCATAGAACCCATCGCCTTGCACCCAGTCTCTTGCACCAGCAAAGAACTTGTCACCAGCAAGCCAGCCAGAAAGCCAAAAACCTCCTCCAGCAACCTAATCTCTGGTACCAGTGTAAAACTTAGCACCAGCCATCCAACCATCCATCCAGCCAGCCAAAATCCTCCTCCAACAATTCAGTCTTTTGTACCAGCGTAGAACCCATCATCAACCAGCCTCAAGCCAGTCAAGTCAAAAGCTTCCTCTAGCAACCTGGTCTCTGGTGCTAATGTTGGGCCCAGCAACTGCCAGCCAGCAAGCCAGTCATTCAGACAGCCAAAAAACTCCTCAAGCAATCCAGTTTCTTGCACCAGCGCAGAAACTGGCATCCCAGCCAGCTAGCCAAAAACATCCTTCTGCATCCCAGTCTCTGGTACCAGAATAGAATCTGGCACCAGCCAGCTATTAAAATAGCCACTCAGTAGTCTCCTCCAGCAACCCAGTTTCTGGAACCAATGTAGAACTTGGCAGCAGCCAGACAGCCAAAACCCTCCTCCAGTAACCTTATCTCTTAACACCAGCCAGTAAGCCAGCCAACCAAAACCCTCCTATGATAAACTGGTCTCTGATGCCAGCACAGAACCCTGCACCAGCCAGCCAGCGAAAAATATCCTTCAGCAACCCAGTCTCTTGCACCAGTGCAGAGTCTGCCATCAGCCAGCCAGCAAGTCAAACATTCAAATGCACACTCCAGCAACCTGGTGTCTGACACCAGCTTAGAGCCAGTCATCAGCAATCCAGCCAAAAATCTCATCTAGCAACCCAGTCTCTTGAAACAGTGTATAGTCAGTCACCAGCTGGCCAGCTAGACCAGAACCTCTTCAGTTACCTGATCTCTTGCTCCAGCATAAAGCCAGGCACCAGCCATCCAGCCCAAAACCTCTTCCATCAATCCAGTCTCTTGCACCAGCATAGAACCTGTGACCAGTTAGCCAGCCAGCTGAACTCCTCCAGCAGCTTGGTCTCTTGTACCACTGTAAAGCCAGTCACCAGCCATTCATCAAGCCAGCCAGATATAAACCTTCTCCAGTAACTTGGTCCCTTGCACCAGTATAGAACCATCACCAGCCAGCCAGCAACAAACCTTCTCCAGTATTCTGGTCTCCTGTACCAGGATAGAACCCCTTCACCAGCCAATCAGCAAGCCAAAAACCTGTTACAACATCACAGTCTCTGGTTCTAGCATAGTACCCAACAACAGTCAGACAGCAAGCCAGCGCTAACCAACCAACCAAAATCCTTCTCCAGCAACTCAATCTCTTGCATCAGCATAGTCCCATTACAACCAGCCAGTAAGCAAGCCAGCAGAGCTGTGTGGGATATAAAATTCCACCCATGGAATGACCATTCTGATTCTGTGGAATATTGCAGAATTTACATGAATTGACCATTCTGATTCTGTGGAATATTGCAGAATTTACATGAAAATTCTGTGGAATTTCTCTCAATTTTAAATATCAGTTATTTTGCTCTAATTGTAAAAGCATGTGTCCAACTTTGGGATGTGGATAGTTTGTAATGGCTTACATAATTGTGCCAAATGTCAGAGCCATGGGTTGAAAGAGAGCAGAGACATGGGTGGCTAAACATTTAATCAAAATTTAATTTTCATTTATTTCTATCTAATTTTAAAATTTCTTATCCAAATTTCTCCACAGTTTCAGATTAGAGAAAGATACAGCATGGGTATGCACACTGTATTTTAAGTCTCAAGCTTCAAAGGGGGCTGAGTTATTGGTAGCCATACATTTTGCCAAAATTTAGATTTCTGTTATTTTGGTATAATTTTGATAGTATTCATTGAAATGTTATACAATTTTACAGGCATACAGGTTATCATTACATTTATATATGTACATAGTTTCATATTTCTAGCTACAAATGGGATTCAGTTATAGCCTGCCAAATACGTTGCCAACATGTAAATTTCAGTTATTTCCCTCTAAATTTAAAACAATATATCAAAATTTAACCAGATTTGAAACATTTTAAACTACTATACCACTTGGTCATTTCTGACAAAGTTCATATTTACATCTTTAATTGGGACTGAATTAAAAATATGCAAACTTTCAAAGCATTTTAAAATTAAATTTTGTAAGACTGTAAACTGTGAATTTATAAACCCCTGAAATTTTAAAACTGGAGAATGCAATGCTATTAAATTTGGCAGGTTCTTAGACCTTACAAGGAGACTGTGTGTGTCAGTTTTATTAATTGCTTGCTACCAGAAATTGCTAAATAACATTTGTACTTAAAGTCAAATTCCATGAGGCATTGTTAAAATTACGGAATTTTATGAAAATTCCATAAAATTGGAACTTTCTAATTTCACTCAACCTTATCTGGGATTCTAATTAAAGGATATGAGTATGAGAGTCAGGTAGTGCAGGGGGTCACCAGGTTCAGGAGTTAGAACATAGTTTTACTGAGAAATGGACAGCTGATCTGGGTAGCACACCAGTGGTAAACCCTCCAGTTGGAGCAAGGAAGCACAGAGTGTCAACAATTCCAACCGAATGCAGGATATACAGAATAAGGATGACACCCATTAAATTGATCATCCAGGGAGCCTGACATATGTGCAAGTCTGGGACTTAGAAGTACTCAGAAAGATGTAGTGGGGGAAGACATTGTCTGTGGCACCAGGAAAGAATAATTCTGGCTATTCCAACAGAATAGGTTAATAGGAAAAGTTCATATTTACAAAGTTCGTATTTACATCTTTAATTTGGACTGAATTAAAAATATGCAAACTTTCAAAGCATTTTAAAATAAAATTTTGTCATTGTAAAGAACAAAGAGGATATCAGTGGGATCAGTAGTTCTACTGAGTCAATCTGGCTATGCCAAGAGAGAAGAAGGAAAAAATAGTCACCTAGAGAGGAAAAGCAGGACTGCGAAAAGCTCAGCCCAACTTATCAAATGAAGTAGAGATACATTCATTGTGAATGTTAAATTCCACAAAAAGAATTCTGGATGCTTCATCTATATGCTACCATAAATATCTGAGAAAATGTTACCAGTAATTTTTTTCCTCTGTAAATTTAAAACTGCTAAACCAATTTGTCCAGTGGAGTTAGACACCAGGATATGCTGACATTGGATATGCACGTCAAATATTAAGTCTGTGCCTGCAAGAGCAGAGAAGTTAAAAACATCCATATTTTTGAGAGTTTTCACAAAATTTTACAAATATTTACATAGTACAATTTTGAACCCCTGAACTTAAAATTCTCTAATCCAATTATCTCCATATTTATATGATTCTATAACCACTACAAATATGTTATTTGTGCTAATTTACCCATGTCTAGCTCCAAAGGTGCCTAAGTTATACGCAGATAGAATTTTTCATGAAATTTCCCACAAAAAATAAAATGACAGAATTTCAGCACATATCATTTTGAGACAATGCATCATAATGTCATGCAATTTGGCATATTGTTAGAACTCCTATAATCAAGTAATCATGCCAAATGTAAGATCACTGGCACAACAAACGACTGAAGTATATGCAGATAAAAAAAGTTTATGAAGTTTCCCACAAAAAATACAATTACAGATTTTGAGCACCTATAGGGTTGGTAAAATTGATCATAATTTCACTATATTTGGAATGACTTTAGAACTTCTCCTAGAGCATAAGCATGCCAAATTGTGAAACTCTAGCTCACAAGATGGCCTAGTTATGAGCAAGATAATACATTTTAAAACGTCTGCAAAACACTCATGAAATTCAGCAAACTTTTGCAGAATTTCCTGAAATTCCTTTTAAATTTCACGAATTTGGAATGTTCTTATTTCACACAGCTCTGCAAGTCAGCCAGAATCCTCCTTGAGCAATCTGTTACCTTGTACCAACATAGAGCCATTATCAACCAGCCAGCAACCCAGCTAGCCGCAAACCTCCTCCAGCATTCTGGTCTTTTGTACTAGAATAGAGTCTGTCACCAGCCAACCAGCAAGCTGAAAACCTCTTCCAGCATCCCATTCTCAGGTGCCAGCATAGTACCTGGCACCAGACAGCAAGTCAGTAACCTCCTCCAGCAGTCTGGTCTCTGATAGCAGCATAGAACCCAGCACCAGCCAACAAGCAAGTCAGCAAGCCAGCCAGTCAGCCAGCCAGCCAAAACCCTCCTCCAGCTACTTGATCTCTGGTACCAGTGTAGAATACTACATGTATCATAGTGCTTGCCCATACTCGTCTGCCCATCCCTGCATGGATGGCTTTGTGTGCTTATTCATTTGTATGTATAGCCTAATCTTATCCCTGTATGGAAACTTGTTTAGCACTGTCTTGTACTGATTGTATGCTGCCTATGTCTGTTTTTATGATTGTATTATGTACTCAACTGGGTCATGCCTCAAAATGGTCAGGGATATTGCCTAGTGTACTTACCCGGTCATCAGAAGCAAATAAATAAATAAATAAACTCAATAGCAGCTGGTCAGCAAGCAAGCCAGCCAGCCAAAAACATCCTCTAGCAGCCCAGCAAAGAGCCATCACCAGCTAACCAAAAACCTCCTCCATCAACTTGGTTCCTTGCACCAGCACAGAGCCATCACCAACCAGCCTGTAAGCCAAAACCTCCTCCAGTAGCCTAGTCTCTGGTACCAGCCAGTCTATAACCTCCTCTAGGAACCTGGTTTCTGGTACCAATGTATAGCCCATCACCAACCAGCCAACCAGACTAAAACCTCCTCCAGCAACCCCAGTCTCTGGTATTAGTGCAGAACCTGTCACCTGCCAGCCAGCAAGCCAGGCTGCTAAAAGTTTCTTCCAGCATCCAGGTCTCTTTTACCAGCATAGAGACCATAACCAACCTGCCAGCAAGCCACCCAATCAAAAACCTCCTCCAGCAACAAGATCTCTGGCACCAGCATATGCCATTCAACACCAACACCTGGCTCCATCAAGTCCTCATCCACCATCACCTCTCTTCAAAGTTCTTCTTCATCTGCTGTGATGATGTGAATATGTTTCCCTGACAAGGAATGAACAATTAATAATAAATTTATTGGCAGCAGCATTCCAGGAAACGACCTGTATTCAATGGAGTACAGGTTCCATCTTGTGATCTCACACGTCACTAAAAATTGTTTGTTTCTCAGCTTGTGTCTACTTTTTCCTGCAGGTATATAACCCTTGTGGGCAGCAACCGAAACAAAGGTTCCTCCTTCTCCAATGGCAGTGTGTGACTGCCTCCAATGAAAGCAAGTCCCTGACATCAAGAAAATCTCCTACTCCTCCAGCAACACAATCTCTTGCATCAGTATAGTTCTTTGTCACCATCACCTGGTTCCACTAAGTCCTCCTTCACAAGTGTCACTCTTCAGGGCCTTTCTTCCTCTGCTGCAATGATGTTAGTCTGTTTCCCTGACACAGAATACTTAATTGATAGTAACTTCTTTTACAGCGGCATTCCAGAAATCAGTAACCTGTGTTCATCTGAGAACAGCTCCCAGATTGTGACCTTGCTCACATCATTAAAATTCTCTCTTTCCCAGCTTGTGTCTCCCTCTTCTGCAGGTATCCCATTTTAAAAGCCAACCAGCACAGGCTCCTCCTTTCATCACCATGCTAATAACTTCCAGTACAAAGCGTCAGACTCCAGATTCCTCCAGATGGCAATACCCCCTCTCTTGTCAGATGCGATGTTAAGTGTCTATCCAGTGGTTAAATTGAAAATGTTTAGGTGCAGGAATGGTCACTTCTAGATTTATAGGTGAGGGAATATTCATAGATACATACATAGATACATAGACAGTGTCGTCAGATAAGGGCCTATGGCTCACCCAGTCTGCCCATTTGAGCTTGTAAGTTCAGTTTGTTTTCCTAGAAGTCTGTTTCCCCTTACCATTGACCTCTAGAATTCCTTTATGTCTATCCCATGCATTCTTAAATCCTGTGATTGTTTCAGCCCCCCACTTCCTCTGGCAGGGTGTTCCACTTGTCCACCACCCGTTCTGTGAAGAAATTCTTTCTCATGTTTCCTCTGAATCGTCCTCCCTCCAACTTCATCCCATGCCCTCTAGTCCTGGAACATCTTTTCGCTTAAAAATAGTGTTTTCCTGCACTTTGTTTCTCCCTGTAAGATACTTGTATGTCTCTATCATATCCCCTCTCTCCCTCCTCTCCTCCAGGGAGTACATGTTCAGTTCCTTCAACCTGTCTTCATAGGACTTGTGATGCAATCCATGCACCATCTTTGTTGCCCTCCTCTGAACCTTCTCTACCCTGTCTATGTCCTTACGTAGGTATGGTCTCCAGAACTGTACACTGTACTCCAGGTGGGGCCTCACTAGTGTTCTAGTGCACTAGTGCACTAGTATTCACCTTTAGATTTGTAGGTGAAGGAACTGTCATGTCTAGAGTTGTAGGTGAGCAAACTGTAACCCTAGAAACATAGACAACGCCGACAGAAAAAGACCATCGGTCCATCCAGTCTGCCCTTATTTGCCCTATCCAACCCTGAGACCCACTGTTTAGATGGGATTTTTGCCCTCACCCTCCCCTTGCTCCCTTCATTACTGCTCTGCTACCCTGGGGTAACTATTCAGTCCTTGACTCTGTCCCAGCCTCACTTGAATCCAATAATGTTTTCTGTGACCACCACCTCAACCGTTAGTTTGTTCCATGGCTCAACCACTCTTTTGGTAAACGTTCTCAAATAACTCCTAAATTACACCCTCCCCCCAGCTTCCACTCATGTCCTGTTGTTTTTGACTCACCTTTCCTGCTGATTAGTTCCTTGCAGTTTTTTTTCATTTATAGTTTCCACTTCCTCCATGGAGCTGACAGGTGGCTCTGGCTCTCCCTCAGAGGGCTCCTCCTCCAGCTACGGTCCTCCTCCGCTCCACTAACCCCTGCAGTTCCCCTGCAGATTATCACCCACAGTGGGGACAGGGTGAGAAGCACCAGCTTACTCCCCTCCCCCGAGCACAAATCCAGAAGTCGGGGGCGGAGGGATGCACAGACCATCATGAGTCCTGTCCGCTTCCGGCTTTTTCCTCCATTTTCTCCCCAAGCCCACATTCGTGCAATGGGTGGGACTGTCCTGGATGTCCCAGATGTGGGCCCTCCCAGTGCTCCCAGCCACCGCAGGGTGTCAGTCTACAGCACACAGTGCTAGTTCCCCCTCCCTGAGAAAGGAGAGCTGTCCATGGAAGCTCAATCATTCCTCCCCCTGCTGACCCCCGAGCAACCCAAGCCCACTCCTGAACCTGGGTCACTGGCATGGTGTGAGGTGTGGTGACCAGCGCCTCAACCCTCAGTGCCACCGGGCCAAGTTCCTTGAAGTTTACCTTGTTCATTCCGTATCATATCGCCCATCTCTCTTCTGGCCTCCAGAGAGTGCATTTTCACTGCAATAAGCTAGTTCTCATAGAATCTACCCTGTAGGCCCTGAATCATTTTGGTTACTCTACAATGCATCATCTCCAGCCTGTCTTTGTCTTTCCTTAGGTGGGGACTTCAGAACTGAGCACAGTACTGCATATGGGGTCTCACCAATGATCTATAGAGAAGCAGAATTACCTCTTTCCTGCTGCTATCTCAACTCCTCCCAATATGCCACAACATTGTGGTTGTCTTGTTGTAGGCCATGCTACATTGGCTACTTTGTTTTAGGGAGTCACTTATGTTGACACCCAGGTCCCTTTCCTATGATGTAGTGCACAGCTTAACCCCTCCCATCCAATATTCTGTCCTGGGGTTCTTATTCCCTATGTGCATCACTTTGCACTTTTACAGCATTGAATTTCAACTGCCACACCTTGGATCACCTCTCTAATCTTTTCAATTTCCTCTGCAACTTCCTTACTCCTTCCTTAACGTCTACCCTATCACAGAGCTTAGTGTCATCTGGGAAGAAACATACCTTGTTCTATATTCCATCTCCTAAGTCAGTGATGAAGATATTGAAAAGGACTGGTCCCAGGACTGACCCTATGGGAAGCCCGCATGTGACCTCCCTCTCCCCCAATTTGACCTCGTTTACAACCACCCTCAGCTGTCTGTCCCCCAGCCAACTTCCCACTTATCTAACTAGGTCCTTCACTGCTCCCAGATCCTCTAACTTCTTCAGCGATTTTCTGTATGGCACCAAGTTGAATGCCTTGCTGTAGTTAAAGTAGAATGAATCTACTGCTTGTTCTGTACCCACCGTCTTAGTTACCCAGTCAAAGAATCCTGTCAGGTTGGTCTGCCACAAAACCATGCTGCTTACTATCTTGGAGCCCATTTCTCTCCACTAGGTTCTCTTTGACTAGAGTCTCTAACAGTTTACGCAAAAGAAGGTAAGACTGATGAACCTGTAGCTAGCCAGTTGCTCCTTGACCCCTTCCTCGTGCAGCTGAACCACATCCAGTAGCTTCCAGTCTTTCAGAACCACGCCAGATTGTACTGAACTATTGAAAGCCCTGCCAGGGGTTCAGCTAGTTCTAATGCTTACTACCGGAGTACCCTTGGGTACATCCCATCTGGCCCTGGAGCCTTATCTGTTGGTCTGGATGGACCAGTGGTCTCTCTGTGCTGTCATTCTCTGTTTCTATGTTTCTATTTTCAGGGTTGCTAACCTGTTATGACCCTTTCTCCTGTAATTACCACCTGCCCTATTTCTGGAAGCCCCCTTAAAGCAGCCTTTATGCCACTTTCTGGCAAAAAGTTACTATCCTCCATTGTGAATACCAAGAAGCAGTCATTAAAACTGGCTGCCTTTTGCTTCTCCTACTCTTTCACTCTGTCCCTTTCGAAAGCCTTACAATTCCCCTTCTTGTATTCCTTTTTCCCCTAATGTACTTGAAGAATTGTTTTTCTCCTTCCTTGACTCCCTCTGTAATACAGAGCTGTGTGCTTGCTTTTTCATCCCTGACTGCCTTCTTGCCCTCACTCATCCTTACCTGGTATTCACTGCATTCCTTGTCCCCCCTTCTCCTTGTATCTAATAAAAAACTTTTTTTGGGCCTGACTTCCTCCCTGACCTTTTAAACAAACCACATTGGTCTCTTGCCTTTTACCCTTGGTAGCAGTTCTCAAGCATATTGTAGTTGCCTAGAAAATGATCCCTTTAATTACTCTGCACCACTCTTTCACCTGACTGGTTTTTTCCACTCTAAGCAACTTATTCTTGACTAATTCCCCAATCTGGTCAAAATCTGCTGGCCTGAAATCCAGAACCTCAGCCTTTGATGAAGGAATGCTGGGATCCAGGGCAATATCAAACCATATGGTGTTATGGTCACTGAGCCCCAGTGGTGTCCCAACCTGGACTCTGCCTACCATTTCCAAGTTGGTGAGCACAACATTGAAAATGGCAGTTTGCTTTATGGATTCCCCTGACCAACTACACCAACAGGCAGTCCTGCAGTGTATCTAGTAGGGCCTGAGTTCTGGTGCTTTTAGCTGCTGGAATAACCCAATCTATGCCTGGTAAACTAAGATCCCCCATCACTGCTACCTCTTCCCTTGTAGCCCCCTTATTGTCTTCTGCCAGTAGTTTCCCATTGCCCTCATCCCCCTGTGTACTTACTACCCCCCTGAGCAACTTCTTACCCAATACTGTTGTGAGTTGTGCCCACAACAATTCTGCCTCCCCATTCCTTCTCCTAATAAATGAATTCTCTACCACCCCTTTGTCTTCCTTGACATAGAGGGCCACCCCACCTCCTTTTCCCTTGTCCCTGTCTCACCTATACATGGTGTACACTGGTACTGCCAGGTCTCAGTCATTATTCCTGGTGGCCCATGTTTCTGTAATGGCTATGAGGTCTGATTCCACAGTCACCACCATTGCCTGAAGCTCACTAATTTTGTTTTCTAGACTCCCTGGCATTCAGGCAGACTGCTTCCAACATGTGCCTATTCTCATTCTTTTTGTTAGTTTCTCTCTCTTTGTCCACCCCTTCCCTCCTTAATTTCCTGATTTTCCTGCCAATTGGTGGCTTTCTGAGCCCCTTCTTAACTTGTTTTGGATCCCTGCCTTGCTACTTCCATCCCCACTGCTCCTAGCCCCCATTTCTGGGGAGTCCTAGCTAGGTTCCCCTTTTTCTTAACATACTCTGTGGATCCCCCAGTCTCAGTCCCCCCATTCAGTTTAAATGTCCCCCAATGTATACACCAAATGTCTGCCCAAGTGCACCAGCCCCTTTCTTGTTATGTGAAGGCCATCACCCTTGAAGGTCCTTCTGTCCCAGAAGCTCCCCAGTCTCCCACAAAATGGTACCCCCTCCTCCTGACACCATCACTTCAACCACCTGTTAAACTCCTTAATTTGCTCCTTCCTTACTTTACCCTTCCCCACCCCACAAAGGGAGGGCATCAGAAAAGACAAAGGAAGCCTAGCGTGCTTTCAGTCTGTCCCCAACCATCAGAAGTTGTGCTTGACCATCTCAGTAGGCTGGTTCACCAGATCATTGGTACCCAAGTGTACCAGCACCTCAAGCTCCCCTTTTCTCTCCTCTACCACCCTCCCTATTCTATCCATGTCCTGGATGGTTGATGCACCTAGATAGCATCTGATAACCCACCTCCCCTTCCTTCCACCACCTTCTACACCACTCTAATCTCTGGATTTGTAGGTGAGGGACCTGTCATTACCAGATTTGTAGGTGAGAGAACTGTAATATATTAATTTGTAGGTGAAGCAACTGTAATGTCTAGATTTGTAGTTGAGGGAAGTGTCACCTTTAGATTGATAGGTGAGGAGACTGTCACTGCTAGATTTGTAGGACAGGGAACTGTCACCACTAGATTTGCAGGTGAGAGAACTGTAATGTCTTGATTTGTAGATGAGGGAACTGTAATGTCCATTTGTAGGTGAGGGAACTGTCACCACTAGATTTGTTGGTGAGGCAACTGTAATGTCTAGATTTATAGGTGAGGGAACTTTAATGACTTGATCTGCAGGTGAGGGAACTGTAATGTCTAGATTTGTAAGTTAGAAAATTGTCACCTATAGATTTGTAGCGGAGGGAACTGTCATCACTAGATGTGTAGGTGAGAGAACTGTAATGTCTTAATTTGTAGGTAAGAGAACTGTAATGTCTAGATTTCAGTTGAGATAACTGTAATGTCTAGATTTTTGGGTGATGGAACTGTCACCTCTAGATTTGTAGGTGAGAGAACTGCAATTTCTTGATTTGTGAGTGAGGGAACTACATTGTTTAGATTTGTAGGTGAGGAAACTGTAATGGTTTGATCTGCAGGTGCTAGAACTGTAATGTCTTGATTTGTAGGTGAGGGAACTGTAATGCTTAGATTTCTAGGTGAGGGAACTGGAATGTTTAGATTTGTGAGTGAGGGAACTGTAATGTCTAGATTTGTAGGTGAGGGATCTGTAATGTCTAGATTTGTAAGTGAGGGAACTTAATGTTTAGATTTATAGGTGATGGAACTATAATGTCTAGATGTGTAGGTGAGGGAACTTTAATGTCTAGATTTGTAGGTGAGAGAACTGTAATATCTAGATTTGTAGGTGAGGGAACTGTAATGGTTTGGTCTGCAGGTGACAGAACTGTAATGTCCAGATTTGTAGGTGAGGGAACTGTAATGGTTTTATCTACAGGTGATAGGACTGTAATGGCTAGATTTGTAGGTGAGGGAACTGTAATGTCTAGATTTGTAGGTGAGGGGACTGCAATGGTTTGATCTGCAGGTGATAGAACTGTAATGTTAGATTTGTAGGTGAGGGAACTGTAATGGTTTGATCTGCAGGTGACAGAACTGTAATGGCTAGATTTGTGGGTGAGGGAAATGTAATGTCTAGATTTGTAGGTGAGGGCACTGTAATGGTTTGATTTGCAGGTGATAGAACTGTAATGTCTAGATTTGTAGGTGAGGGAACTGTAATGGTTTGACCTGCAGGAGATAGAACTGTAATGTCTAGATTTGTATTTATTTATTTATTTCAGTACTCAGAAAACCATTTGAGCTCAGAGCTCTTTACATAGGTTCCACGTCAGGACATTTCAGTACAACAGATAGGTGAAATTATACAAAGGATTGCAGAAATACAAAGGTAAACAAACAGGATTATGACCATGTATAACGTAGGTCCACCTTGTAAATGAGCTTGCTCAATGGTGCTCGCCTGGATAAATAAAGATTTGATTGATTGATTGACAGGTAACAGGAAAACAGACAATTTACAGTGCCCAATGGTGAAACCAGTCAGTTGTCAGCAAACAAGAGGTTGTTTGGAGTGTTGCTAAGTTCTAAAGAAAAAAAGAAAAAAGGGGGTGAAGGGGGGAGCCCAAGTGCAATGTACAAAAGGAGAACGTAATATCAGTATAGTCAATCAATCAATCAATCACTTTATTTAACCAGGCATAAACACCATTGAGCAAGCTCATTTTCAAGGTGGTCCTGGGCATAAATACAATACAGTACACTTCATAAGATTACAATTACGGTGGACAACGGTGCAAAAAAAAAAAAAAGGAAAAACATTGTGAAGGTGCCAGTCAATATGGGCCTATACATACCAGTCAACATAATTAACATGCAAAGGTACATAATGATAAGCTTTATTGACATAAGAAGAGACAACAATCCCATACAGTCTCCGCTGAGTAAGAGCTCATACCTAAATGATAAAAAATAAGAAGGTATTAAGGAATAGGGTAGAAATTGGGGTGAAAGAGTAGGCAGCCAAAAGGGAGGCCAGAATAGGTAAAAGGTAGAGAATAGGCAGAGTCATCTTGGATTAAGGGAACTAGGCTTATAGGTCCTAAGTTTCTGTTGTTAGGAATGTGAGGTGGATGAGATACTTAGGCCTAGGATTTGAGAGTGGCACCTGAGGCTTAGGGGTCATCGGCATCTGAAACAGTTGCATGATTCCTTCAGATAATCCGTTAATAGAACTTTGAATGTGAAAATGCTTGGAAGTGAGGATAATTTGAATGAGTCTTGCACAGTGTTCCAAAGTGACGGAAGTGAGAAGTTGATTGCTGCTGAGCCAAGGGTAGTTTTCACTCTAGGGATCTGGAAGCAGGTTAAGGAGAAGCATCTCAGGCCATAGGAACCTTTAGCCCATTTGAAGATGTTCGAGATGTATGCAGGGAGGTTATCAGATAATACTCTAAAAAAACAGAGGAGGGCATTCCTTTTTCTTCTAGTTGAGAGTGAGGTCAATCCTGAAACCTGGTATAGATGACAGTGATGTGTACTATGAGGTAGATTTAAGATAAATCTTAAAGCCCAGTGGTAATGGGTGTCCAGTTTGTTTAGCATCATTGATGGGCAATGACTGTAAAGGAAGTCAGCGTAGTCCAGTATAGGTAGGAATGTAGTTTGTGCTAGTCTCATTCTGGCTTCTAATGTGAGTAGGTGTTTAATGCGATAGAATAAACCTAATCACTGTCTTAGTTTCTTCAAGGTTTCATTTAAGTGGCACAGAAAGTTGAGCTTGTTATCCAGCCAGAACCCTAGCTATTTAAAGGTATCAACTACTTCAAGGGGTTCATCTAAGAGTGTTTGGATCTGTGTGATATGTGGACATCTGGAAGTAGACTTTGGTGAGAGAATCATTACTTTAGTCTTTTTGGCATTGAGGAGGAGCTTATGAGTGAGAAGGTTGTATTGGAGGGTGACAAAGTATTTCTGTAAGTAATCATGGGCCAGATCCAAGGATGAATTTGTGGTATAGAGTACAGTATCATCTGCGAATAAGTGCACATTTGCTGTGCCCAGCTGTGAGTCCAGATTATTGATGTATATTGCAAAGAGGATAAGGCCCAGGATGGAGCCTTGTGGGACTTCTCGTAACAAGGATTTTTGTGGAGACAGATTTCCTATGGCTTTGACTTGTTGTAACCTATTGGTTAGGTAGCTGATGAACCATTTAATGGCAGAACTATCAAGTCCGATGTTACTCAGTGCAGTAAGCATGATAGTATGATCCACAGTATCGAAGGCCTTACTTAGATCAAGGAAGAGGGCAAATACATGCTTCTTAGAGTCCAAGGCCATTTGCCAGTCTGTAGTTACTTTGGCAAGAGCCGATATTGTACTGTGTTTGGCTCTGAAGCTGGACTGAGCCGGGTTTAGCAACTTTTGTGAATCCAAATGTTCTCTAAGTTGGATGTTGACAATTTTTTCAAGTAATTTAGAGAGGACGGATAGTACAGAAATAGGCCAGTAATTGTTCAGATCACTCGGATCCCCAGTCTTGAATAATGGTAGGATGTGGGCAGTTTTCCACAAGACAAGTAGCTCACCTTGAATCAGAGAGGTGTTGAATAAGTGTGTAATGGGGGCAGTCAGATAGGTATGGCCAAGTTTTAAGAAGTAAGGTTCAATATTATCTGCACCCGCACTCTTTTCTGTATCCAGAGAAAGGAGGAGGTCCTCCACTTGCTTGAACGTAATTGTGAGGAAGCTGAAGGGGGTGGGATGTGGTTGGTTATGGTTGTGATTATCAGTGAATCCAACAGTATAGTCTCTTGCCGGGCTAAGTTTGCTGATAGGTGAGGTGTCAAAGGCAAGCCCTGCATTGGCAAAGTGATCACTAAGCTTTTCTAGTATATCAGCTTTGTCCGTATAGGTGGTACCATCAGACACAATTTTGTTTGGAAGGGGTGTTGCAGTGGACTGACCTTCGACTTCTTTGAGGATGTTCCAAAATTTGGCAGAGTTGTTTTTATTGTCTTCTAGTTCTTTTTGGAAGTACCTATCTTTTTCTGACCTAATTAGCTTGGTACAAGCATTCCTAGTGGTACGGAATGCTAACCAATCAGCCTCCAGGTGGGATTTTGTTGCTTTTTTCCACCAGAAGTCCCTATTCCTAAGTGCTTTCTTCAGGATAGGAGAGAACCAGCCAGGAGTTTTATTTTTTGATTTGATCAGTCTTAGTGGGGCGTGTTTGTCTATTAGCTCCAGTAAGAGGCTGTGAAAGATGTTAAATGCCCTGTTAAAGGTGGGGCTAGGTAGAAATCCTGCCAACGCAGTTGCTTAGATCTTTCAGGAAAGTGTACTGGCAGAACTTTTTCACGCATCTTTTCAGTTTGAATTTGGAGGCCGTTTTTATTTGGGAAGGATGTCTGTTGCAGGCAGTAGCACAATGGTCGCTTATATCATTGAAGAATACTCCAGTATGCGAGATAGTGTGAGGTTTGTTTACTAGGATATGGTCCAGGAGGGTGCTGCGCTCAGGGTTTTTTCTGTTAGGTCTGGTTATAGCGGTCACCATTTGTAACAGACCATTAACATCGCATAGTGGTAGGGATCAGAGGGAGGTGACTAGACTGGAGGCAGAGGGAGAGGGTGCTAGGTGTGTGGGGGAGCAGGAGGGCCTACTCAGGGGGGAGAGAGGGAAGGATTGAGGGGGCAGGGGATGGAAGTAGTGATGGGGGTGGAAAGGTGGTGCTAGCAATGGCAGTCACATCGAGATTTGCGTATCATAAGGAGCTTCAAGTTAATTTTGAATGTACCCAGTGTGGGCAGGCATGCAATGTTCTCCTGGAGGAAGCTGAACCACAGCGGTGCACGGTAAGCAAAGGACCTTTGTCCTTGAGATGTTCGACATTTCGGAGTTAGGAAGGACTGGTGTTCAGAGTTATGGGTATGCCATGGATTATTGCTGGGAACCAGAATTTTTTGAACCCCTGACAGTAGCTGACCAAGGCAGATCCTTTTGGCCAGAAGGCAGGATTGATATTTTAGTCAACCATTAAGCGTGAGCCAGTGTGCCCTGGCATAGAGATCACAGGTGTGAGTCAGTCAGTGCGCATCAAAGGTGAGCTGGCAGGCTTTTTTGAGTGCAGTTTTTATGCACCAGAAAGCAGTATCTGTGGCAGAACCATATATAGGCAGCCCGTAGTCCACCAGGGAACCCATAGAATTGTGAACATCTATGCTGAGGGCTTCAGGGGAGAGGCTATGCTTGTGATAATAAAGTAGCCCTATGCACTTGTTGATAGCTTTGGCCATGTTGTCAATGCGGAGAGTAAAGGAGAGTGAGTTGTCAATAGTGATACCGAGGTATTTAAAGTGTTAAACAAGTTCAAAGGAAACCCCGCCACTGTTGCATATTGATAGCGGGTAGTTTTTGTGTTTGTTTAGAGAGCTGGAAAACAGCATGTTTTTTGTTTTCTTGTAGTTCATTATCAATCTTTGATCTTTGAACCACGTCTTTACACTGGTGAAGTCACTCTGTAGTTGCTGCTCAAGGGCACTGGGGTCTGAGCCACTTGAGAAGACAACCGCATCATCTGCATAAAGGAGGATGCAGCCTTGACTGGCTCGGGGGAGGCAGTTCAAGACTAAGCTGTATAGGAGGGGACCCAATATTGACCCCGCGAAATGCCTGAGCAGACAGGTTTGCTGTCTGAGAGGACAGTACCTATCCTGACATGTTCAGAGCAGCAGTGCAGGTAACTGCAGAACCATGCAACTGCCTCTGGGGCAAGGCCTGTAGCAGTGAGTTGGTCAACCAGGAGGGCATGATTGACTGTATTGAAGGCCTTTGTTAGATTGATATAGATTGCTCCAGCAAGCTGTCCAAGATCGAGGGATTTAGGGATGAAGCCCGTGAATTCCAGGAGGGTTGTAGTCATGATGTGCCGTGCCCTAAAGCCATGCTGCTCAGGGCATAGGAGCTTATGTTTGTCCAGGTATTTGACAAGTTGGTCCGCGATGATTCATTCCAGGGTCTTCGAGAGTGGTGGAAGCATAGAGATGGGTCTATAGTTCTCGGGCATGGCCTGATCCCCGCTCTTGTACACAGGGGTAACTTTACTGCAGCTTTCCAGATTTCTAGATTTTTAGGTGAGGGGACTGTAATGTCTAGATTTGTACATGAGGGAACTGCAATGTTTAGATCTGCAGATGAGGGAACTGTAATGTCTAGATTTGTAGGTGAGGGAACTGTCACCACTAGAATTGAAAGTGAGGGAACTGTCACCTCTAGATTTGTAGGTGAGGGAACTGTAACTTCCAGGTAGTAGAATATTTCCTCTAGTATTCAATGACAAAAAAGGAGAGAAGTGCAGAAACTCTCATACAGTACGTTTTCATAAGAAGTTCAGGAATGGAGTTCCTGTGGGTTCCTAGCCAATTTAATTTAAACCCAGTGTCTACTTGTAATTGTTTCCCTGACAAAGAATGCTGTGGTTATTTTCTGTGCCATCATAAAAACTTAATTTCTCTCCTTGTGTCTACTCTTTCCTGCAACTACGAATGATGAAAACCAATCTCCAGTATGACCCAGTGTGACTTCATTCATTGCCAGCATGAAAAGCTTATCTGTCAACACCTCTTCTACAGATATATGACAAGTGCTAAACTGAAATGAGACACCCCTCTAACCCACTCTGCCTGTCTCACAACTCTGATCATAATTCACCACCTACAGAGGTTTAAGTGTCGCGATAAACAATGCACACTGGAGGTGCCATCAGCAGTCATCAGGGTCTGCGTCTATATAGTGTTCATCCCTGGTTTTCTACTTCTATGCATTATACAAAGATGACCCCTCATTGCCGAATTCAGCATAAAGAATGGGAAACATGTAAAAACCTTCCAGCTTTGTTGGCTGGAGGAGCATAGGTAGGTCACTACTTAATGATGGGTAAGGTAAATGCTACATAGTATTTGTATTTGGTGATCTTAAATAGCAACTCTGCACTTCAACATGTGCTTTTATAAATAAGAATTTTCAACTGTTACAATTTACTAGAGAATACATTTTCTTCATTTTCAATGTTCCTGTCCAAGATTTACAGTTTATCTTGGTAGTCCATCTAAAAAGTCTACATAGAAAACATTTGCCTCTCCCCTGTTAACCTCAGAGTGCCTTTGTTTATGACATAATTGTGCTCATATGACAGCAGACTGTGATGTCACAAACAACAATTGTGTGGTTAGAAGGGGAGTCAGATGCATTTTGAAAGACTCAGTAAAATAATTCCTGCATTATCTATAACATTTAGTAGACCAACAGCAGGGGAAAGTAAAAAAATAGCAAATAACTAGAAAACAATAAAGTTAAAACATAACTGGTTTAAGTCTAGTGCTTTTAAGCTGTTTATTATAATAGAGAGTTGCCCTTTAATGCTTCATTAGTGCTTACTTTTAATTCATTTACTTATTTCACATTATTGCTTACAGTTTAGATTTTTACATTAAGATTTAGAATTATTTCTTTATTTCAATGCGTGGTACATAGCTCAGTGATTGGGTATACTTATGAGCGGAATGGTAGATGCTTGATGTTTATAACTTGAACTTTGGTGTTTCTCTGCATCCCACCCTCTATAGGATACTGGGTAGGTATAATATTTAAGGCCCAAAAAGAGAATTAGCGTAATGATTACCTCCTCTAACTCTGTAGAGTGTGACCAGTAGCAAGCAATAGAGGAAAAAAACCCTTTGGGGGAAACCTCCGAGGACCCATGGCTACTGATCTGCCCATCCTCTGGGCATACTAAGTGGAGAATAATCTTAAATGCGGGCTGAGGTCTTAGTTGTGGTTATGTCCAATAATGAAGTCTAAATCTTGCTGGTTAAAGAGTCCCATTTCCGCGATCGATGATGAGCAGGAAAGTCAACGCTGAAGATGAAGGTTCCAGGTGATGAAAAGAGGTCCAAATTAGAGTGATGTCCAGATGAGATGATGGTTAATCCATGTCCAAAGTAACTGTAAGTGAAGCAAATGTAAAGTGCACGTATACAGTCAACATGGCTGGGGACTGCGTGCCCAGGTTGCAAATTTAAAGGACCTAGATCATAGATGAAGAAGTGGTCGGGAGCGTTGCATGGCCAGGAATGAAGATAAGATAGGAGAGTAGCCCAGCTAGGAATGATGATGAGGCCTGGGTCCATGCAAATTTGGGAGGCTTGAATGGCTGTTGTACATCCATTGAAACAGTAGGGTACGATCGAGTACCTTGTTGGAAAGGAGAAATTGTCCTAGGACGTCCAAGAAGTGCTTCCTGGAGATATCTTGACGTAGAAACTAGGCTGGAACTGGAACAGAAAGAAAGGTGCATTGCAGTAGAAGAAGTTAATGAATTGATGGAGTAAGGTAGGCCCAGACGTAAGCTAGCTGGAGCATGGGACCCTCATGTAGGTCCGGTGTATGCAATGTTCAAAGTCTCGAGCAATAGAGTAGATCTAGCGTGGTCAGACTAAAGAGGATGAGACCCCCCCCCATGGGTCTATCTCAGTGAAGAGGAAAACTACATTTGAGTGATGAGAAACGCCCCCCTGTGAGGCACGATAGATTTGGGATGGTGAGAACCCCATGTGGGTTTGCCATCACTGCAGTAAGGTATGATCCAAAGTAAGGAGGCGAAACCCCTGCTTGAGACTGCCTGTTGATGATAGAGAAATATATTTGAGCAATAAGTAATGCCATGTGAGCGAGTCTGTATTGGGATGGAGGGACCCTCCCACAGGTCCACCATCACTGCATTATGACGTGATCCAAGATAAGAATGGCAAGATCATTGTTGGGATGGCAGGACCCCACGTGGTCCACCATCAACGTAGTCTTGAAAAGTCCAAGGTAAGGAGGATGAGACTCTTGCATGAGTCTGCCTGTAATGACATGGAAATACAAGTAAGGCTCCTTTGTGGGGCATGCATGATTGGGATGGTGGGACACCACATGGTCTGCCATCACCATAGTAAAGAATAGTCCAAGGTAAGGAGGACAAAACCCCCATGTGAGTCTACCAGTAATGAATTGGAATGTGGTGAGCTATGAGAAGGGCCTGCTCATCGGGCATGTATGTTAGGGATGGCAGGACACCACATGGTCTGCCATTGCTGTAGTATTGCTCTGTGTAAGGTTAGAATGCCAGGACCCCTCATGGTCCATTGTCATGGTATTAGCGGAGTTTCAAGTAAGGGGGACAAGACCCCAAGTGAGTCCACCTGCAGTAAATGGAAATGAGATTGAGCAATAAATAGATGCCCTCTCGTTGGGACAGTTGGTTGGGATGGCAGGACCCCACGTGGTCCACCATCACTGAGACAATGAATGGTCCAAGGAAAGGACAGTGAGACCCTCATGTGGGTCTGCCTGTAGTGAGTAGGAAATATGTTTGAGCTAAGATAAGGGCTCCCTTGTGGGGCATGTAGGTTTGGAATGGTGGGTCCCCACGTGGTCTACCGTTGCCATTTCATGACATAGTCTGAGATCAGGAGGGTGACTCCCATGTGAGTCAGCCTGCAGATGATATGTAATAACATTTGAGCAGGAGTAATGCCCAATGTGGGACTAGTGTGGCTGGGATGGCAGGACCCCATGTGGTCCGCCATCGCTGAGACGATGGATGGTCCAAGGTAAGGATGGTGAGATCCCCACGTGAGTCTGCTTGGAGATATGCAATAGTAATGCCCTGTTGAACAAGTTAGGGATGACGAGACCCCCATGTGGGTCCACCATAACTCGATAACTGAATAGTCTGTGCAAGGGATAGACTCCCTGTCTCGAAAACAGGGACATACAAGATGGAGAGACTGTCATATAGATGCCCAGAACTCTGCAGTAGTTCTGTTTTGTAATCTCCCATAAGCATAAAACGTGCATTTGGTTACCTTGTACAGGACCCTAGGAGGAATGCCTCCTTCTCCGCTCTGTTGATTGTTTAGTCATTAGGGTCAGAACTGTCTTCTAATGAAATAGTATCAGAATCCACTGTAAATATATTTTCAGACTTAAATTTTCCTGTGACTCAAACTATAAGTTTTATCATGCACAGTTTGCACATTTGTCACTAAAGCATGCATACAGTCCTGCAGTAGGAAACTGCAAGTGGCAGGGCATCTCAACACTGTAAAAAATGAGGTGCCTGGTTTACATAGTAGACAGGATCTCTGTAACATAGGTGGAAGTGCTGCCATCTAGCCTGGCAATTCAGCTCCAAGAGTTAAAGTGAAATTCAGGTTCAATAATCATTAATCAAGAGAAGATCAAGACTGGAATGTTCTGGTGCAAAAAGTTAGAGCAGTAGGCAAAAACACTTGATGGTGACCATGCTTGAAAATGTTGTGATTCTGCAAGGCATGGTAAGGTACATGAGGCACAGAGACTGAGAAGGCAGGTGGCACAAGTCATAGTATAATACCTGGTGTCACCAACTGTCTTCCATCACTGGGATGCTGAACTTGTGAAAAAAGCTCTTGAAAGAAATAATGCGATGGTAGAGAGGATGAAGGAGGGATAAAAGCGGGGAGCTGCAGAAAGGCAGCAGAGTGCAGGAACCCCCAGCCCCCACCAGTGTCCGATGGGGCTAGGGAGCTGAGTCTGAAAGCGTCACTCCAGCCACAGTGCCAGCAGGCACATCAGGCGCTGAGAAACTGGAAGGATACTCCAGAGTTCCCCGGCCCGGTGAGCTGTGGTAGAAGGGGCGGGGAAGCACAGTACGGTGGTGATGTGCCGGCCGCAACTTGAAGGGCACTGAAGGTCTGAAGCACTCCCCAGCTCAGGTATCAGTCCAGAAGTGGTCCAGGGGAACAAAGAGGTAGGCAGCTCACCAGCTGTGAGGAAGTCTGCAGAAGTCCGGAGGAGGCCAAAAGCAGTGGGTGACAGCAAACCTTGACTGAGAGCAATGGCATGGACTGAAAGACAGGGGTCTGTGAAAGCAATGCAGGTGCAGGTTGATAGTGGCAAAATTTACTGAAGATACAGTGGCTGGAAAGGAAGGAAACAGAGCCCCAAAAGGAAAAAAACAGGGACGCAGACGTACAAGAGAGAAAAGGTACGGGGCAGACTTGGGGAAGGGGGAGAATGAAGAGAGGAGCAAACATCACAGGCCAATGAAAGGGGGTTGGGGAAGAGGGAGAGACCAGAGACAGGCACAAAGAGGAGAAGAGGAAGGACCCAGCCCCATCAGCCACGCAGCTCCGGAGCAGTTTCGAAATGCTTGAAGCTGAGCGAGAAGAAGCCTGAAGTTTAAGAAAGGAATGTGGGAGGAGCTATTCCCCCCCCCCATTGATCTTCAGGCTAAAAGCCTTCCAATTCAAAAGTTCCACCAGGAAAGATATACTGTGCCAAATAGCAGCTTGTTTCCAGATGCATCATTTGCAGAACAGTATTTACAGTATTAACAAAATAGTTACAGTATTACAAACAGGAATAGAATCAACCATATCGGTAAAATATGCAATAAGAGGTGCTCAGCAATAAGGCAACCCATAAGGGTTAAGGCTGGAAAGCACAGATGAATGGTGTTCCAGGAACTATCTAGGATGAGGGAGGCAGTGGAGGGTTTTACAAGGTTACGGCATTAGGTACCAAAGGGATTAATGCAGAGTTATAGGGGGAAGGGAGAAGGCAGGGGGGAAAAGAACGTGGTGGGGGATTAAGTAGAGTAGAGGTGAAGGGTGGAGACTGAGGTACAATTGCATGATGGAGAGGTAAAGTCACGGAGGAGAGAGGAGAGGGAGAGAAAGGAAGTGGCAGAGCAGATGGATAAGGGGAGGAAATTCCAGCGATTTAGGTAGGCAGAAGGAGAAAACAGCTTGGCCAGCTGAAGATGACCTAGGCGGGAGTGCTAGGGAGCAATAGCCAGAGCTGCAACGGGATCAGGAGATGGGGGGGTGAGAGGAAAGGTAAGATGGAAGAGAGCTGAGCCAGAGTTTGGCAATAAAGGAGGAGCAATGTGCATGGTGTCTGGCTTCGGGGGGGGGGTGGAGAGAGAGAGAGAGAGAGGGAGGGCAGTGTAGAGGGAGCAGTGGTGAGTGCAAGGTGTGGAGTCAAGAGCAAACCTGCAGGAGGAGTGATAGAGAGGATCCAGTCTGGCCTGGGTGGACTTTAGAGCTGTGCTGTAAACAATGTCTCCATAGTTGAAGATAGGAAGTATCATTCTCTGTAGAATGGCTCTGCAAGCTAGCAAGGGGATGCATCCACGGTTTCGGTACAAAGCACCTAGTGTTGGGTGCAGCTTATTGTGGATAGCATCCACGTGCCCAGAGAACTCGAGATGCTGGTCAAGCCACACCCCAAGGTACTTGAGGGAGGGGATGCCTTCAAGGGAGGACACAGCCATGGTGTGACAGCAGGGGAAGACTGTAAGTCTGGAGTGCTTTTACCTGGTTCCAAAGGTCATAGAGACCATTTTCTTTGCATTGAGTGACAGTTGATTTGAGCAGAACCAGAGCTGGATGTTGTCAAAGTTCAGCTGGAGGCTGGTCATCAGATCAGTGGGAGAGGAGCCAGAGGCAAATAAAACTGTATCATCTGCATACATATTGATGGATGCAAAGGTACAGGAAGTGGGGAGGTTATTAAGGAAAACTGAGAAAAGAACAGGGCCAAGCATGGATCCTTGGGGGACACCAGTGCTGATGGGAGGTTAGAGGGACAGAGAATTGCCAAGTTTAACCGATTGAGTTCTACCCCTTAAGTATGAATGGAACCAGTTACTAGCTTGGGTGGAAAGTCCCACAGCAGTAAGCTTAACTAGGAGGTGGGCTACTGTGTCTAAGGCTTTGGCCAGGTTCACGAAAATAGCGGAGGTGATCTTGCCCTGATCCATGCCAGAGACAGAATGTAATCAGTCAGCCTGAGAAAGGTGGACGAGATGGAGTGGGATTTGCAAAAAACAGACTGGAAAGGGATGAAGAAGGAGGATGATTGGATTTTTCAGATTATTGATTCCAGTTCCAGTGGTATCACCAAATCGGATCGTAATTTTCCAAAATCTAAAATAGCCTAATCAGATTTCTGGAAATCCAAGCATCCTTATTAAGGATAACCAGTTGAGTAAAGCTCATCTATAGCTGTTTCCTATGCAATAAAATATTTAATATGGTCACATGTGTAAGTACAAAATGGAACATACTATAAAAACATACAATGAAAATTTAGCAGCAAAATTACAAGTTACAAAACCTCCTCATAGAAGTTCAGGGAGGATCCTCTGTGGACACCATTGCCCGCTATGAACAGCTAACACCTGTACAAACAGCCATAATAAATGAGGTGCTGCAAACACTGAGAGACATATTCACTATGAAACCAGGGAATGCCACAATGGCTAAAAACACTGTGAACACAGGGATGTGGACCCCACTGAGGCAACAATCCTATAGATTTCCTGAGGGAGTGAACAGGTTGTACAGGAGGAGCATAAGGAAATGCTGGTGCCTGTGGACATTAAGAATCAAGGAGTCACTGAGCCATCCCATAGTGCTTATTTCCAGAAAAGGTTGGTAACACAGGGTTCTCCCTGAGTCTGACATATATCCAGTATTAAGGATGGATAAGATCCTAGAGGAGTTGGAGGGTCAAGGTTCTTGACCACTGCAGACCAGACAAGAAGGGATTGGCGTGTATCCCTTACCCCTGAAGCTATGGAAAGGTCAGAATTGTTGATCCCATTTGGCCTCCCTGAGTTCCAAGTTATACCATTTAGAATCAAGAATGTGCTGGCTATTTTCCAGTAGCTAAGGAACCACATTTTGTCTGGGGCAGGAGACTCTGCCCTCATATATATGGATGACAAAGCCACATTCAGCCCAGCTTAGGAGACTCACATAAAACATGTGGCTAAGGTTCTCTGCCAACTGCATGCTGCAGGGATGACAGTTAAAGCAGAGATGTGTAAAACTGGCATGGCAGAGGTTTTGTACCAAGGCCACAGGGTAGACAGTTGACACATATGTCCTGAGGAGACAATGACTGAGGCAATCTAGGGGTTGTTTACGCCAACCACAAAGAAAAAGGTTCACAGCATTTTTGGGTACCACAAGTATTACCATGGGTTTGTGGCTAATTTTAGTGCTTTGGCAAAACCCTTGACAAATCCAACAAAAAGAAAATGTCTGTAAAGTTTGATGGACTGATTGTGCGAGGTGGCATTCAACCAGCTGAAAGAAACATTATGCCAAGTGCCTGTGCTAGCTAGCCCTAACTATTCACTGAAGTCCCCTGTGCACATGGATGCTTCTGATCATGGACTAGATGCTGTTCTGAGGTAGGTTGACTAATAGGGGGAAACACCCAACTGCACATGAGTCAGAAACTGCTGCCCAGGAAGGAAGCCTATGCCATGGTTAAAAAGATTATTTGGGTATAGTATGGGTACTCCAAAAGCTACAGACCATGGACCCCATATTCAGAGCCATTCGTTAGTGCTGCACAGACTGTAGCGTTGCATGGAAAATAGTGCACAGCCAACTCTGTGAAGTATTCAGACAGTGAGTGTGCTCCAACCAGATCATGCTACCTGTCTGAATATGGGGCAATGCCAGCATAGCACATAGTGACTATGCGCTGTGCTGACACAGCCCATGGCTAAATATGGCCCACAGGGGAGCCCACTGGACATAGTGCTGCCCAAATGGGATAGTGCCAGGGAATCTGTGGACCATATTCAGCCCTAGCATGCTAATGAGTCCATGGGCATGCAAGATGCTAAGGTACCATTAGCGTGCTCATTATGGTCTCATTATCATGCCATGGAGCATTTATCCTGTATCAGTTAGCAGATTCCCTGGTGTCTTGTGGTCCCCCATCTCCCAGTCTCATATCCTATGTTAACTGCTGCACTCCCTGATAGTCTAATGGATGCCCCACTCCCCCGAGTGGTTGCAACCCCTACCCACCCCACCCACTCAGGATCCACCAATCCAGATCCCTTCATCCTGAACACCAGTCAGTACTGAAATCAATGGCAACCGGGCGAAGTTGCCAGCACGTTATTCTCTTGAGTTGGCCACCATCTGACTGTCAACAAGCTTGATTGTGAGTACTGAAGAAACAGCTGTTTCTACTGTGCTCACGATCACCCTCACTGACAGTCAGATGGAGGCCAGTTGAGGAGGTGAGCTGAGGGTTGTGTTGGTCACATCGATTCCAGCACCGCACTGGAACCCAGGGTGAAGTGGCAAAAGCGCCAGGTGAGTCCTAAGTGGGCAGGTGGTGGGCAATTGGCAACCATTCATGGGAGTGGGGGCATCCACTAGACTAACAGGAATGATGCAGTTAACAAAGGAATGGCAATTGGGAGGTGTGGGGGCCACTGGACACTAGGAAATGATGCAGTTACCATAGGAGGTGTGATCATGGACTGGGGGCACCACTAGACACCAGAGAACAATGTATTTAACATAAGATAAGCGATCAGGGGCTGGGGGTACCACTAGGCACCAGGGAGCAATGGATTCAACATAGAATGGGTGACTGCGGGCACAGCTATTGAGCCATGGTAAGGGTAGGGTTTCAGCAGCATTGAACAGTGCTGCCCTAGTAGCTGTTTACCATTGCCGAAACCTTTTTGTATCCCCCTGCACCCTTTATGCATGAGGGATCCCTCATTTGCATAGGTGCAGCATTATATTCTGTACTGTCATGCTGTCAGATATGTGCAGCCTGTGAATATGGTCCCTTCCCACAACCTCTGGCCCTATTCATGGTCAGTGCAGTGTGCTAAGCTGGTTAGTGTTGGTTAACCATTTGAAAATGAGGGCCATAGTCTCCTAACCTAGGTGAGCAGGATGTCGAATTACTGTGGTGGGGTCTTGTGCTGCAGGCATACAACATGTCCATAGTGACTCATTACATGCCAGTACAGATGGTCTGTCCAGGCAGGTGGTCTGAGAGCAGGAATTTGGGGCATCACAGCAAGGTAAAGAGGAAGGGTGAAACTTAAATGAAGCAAGGTCTAGCCCACAGTAACTGATCTCATGCATGAAAGCATCTTTTCTGTGTGCAAAGAGACGCTATTTCACATTGTAGAGGGAGGGATGTATAGCAATGTCATCCACTCCATGTATATAATTCTTGTTCTATATGGGTTCCTAAAATATTTGCTTCAGTGTTTCATCTCTACTTGCAGAGGGTTTAACTATAAAAGGGGTCACATACTGTATGGAGGGGGGATAGCTTTACTCATGCTGAATTAGGTGATTAATAATCAGATGGGAGATTACTGAGCTGTTCCTCGAAGACAGAAGACTGTGCAGTTGAGCTTACGCTCCGTTCTCGAATGAGTATTCTAACTTGTTTACCTCAACAGCTCCAGACTCGGTCAAAACTGACTAGATCAAACAAGCTAGTTACAGATGTCAACATTAAGCCCCAATCCTGTGGCATCATGGGAGTTCACAGTGTGCTTAAATTAGGGTGTACTGGCAAGTGGCAGCTCTCTTTCTCTTCTCTGTGCTTGCTGGGTCAGGAATCCCCACTGAGAAAACTGTGTGCATCAGAGATAGAGGCCTTTTCTAATCTGCAGCGTGGTCTGTTTGAGAACTGAATCCTTTGTCTTTCTTGCCTAAGTAAGCCTGTGAGGTAAGAGGCCCCCGTATTCAAAAGGGGGGGTGCATGGTGCATCCGGATGCGACACGCAAATAGTTGTGCCATCGCAACTGAATGCCATATTCAAACATGATACGCAATCTTAATGGGTCGCACCACTGAGGTCAGACCTGTTAGTTTAACCTCAGTGGTAGGGAAAATGATGGAATCACTTCTAAAGGAATGAATTGTCAAGTATCTAGAGGCCAGAGGGGCACAGGACCCAAGGCAGCATGGATTCATGGTGGGAAGGTCATGCCAGACAAATCTGATAGATTTCTTTGACTGGGTGACCAAAGTAGTAGATCAGGGAGGGGCTGTGGACATGGCCTACCTAGACTTTAGCAAGGCATCTGACACAGTCCCACACAAAAGGTTAATATACAAGTTAGCCAGCCTGGGATTGGGTCCCAAGATCACAGCCTGGGTCAAAAATTGGCTGGAGAATAGGACACAGAGAGTAATAGTAAATGGAGTCCACTCTGAAGAAAGTGGGGTTACTAGTGGGGTACAACAGGGTTCAGTACTAGGACTGGTCCTCTTCAGTGTCTTTATAAGCAACATTGCAGAGGGACTGGAAGGAAAAGTATGTCTCTTTGCAGATGACACAAAGATCTGCAACAGAATTGATGCACAAGGTGGGTGGAAAGGATGAGAAGGGACTTGGCAAGGTTAGAGGAATGGTCAAATGTATGGCAGCTTAGATTCAATGCTAAGAAGTGCAAGGTAATGCACCTGGGAAACAAAAACCCAGGGGAAGAGTACACAATGGGGGGTGAGATACTAACAACAACAAAAATGGAAAGGGACCTGGGGGTAGTCTAATCAGATGACCTAAAGGTGGGCAAGCAATGTGAGAGGGCAGCAAGGAGGGCTGGGGGGATATTGGGATGCATAGGGAGAGGCGCCACCAGTAGAAAACAGGAAGTTATTATCATCCCTCTGTACAGACAGCTGGTGGGACCCCATCTGAGTACTGCATGCACTTCTGGAGACCCAATCTCCAAAGACATAGACAGGATGGAAGCTGTCCAGAGGAGGGCAACTAAATGCACCAGAAGACATATGAAGAGAGACTTAAGGAGCTTAATATGTATAGCCTCGAGGAGAGGGGGACATGATAGAAACTTCAAGTACCTCAAGGGAATCAACAAAGTCCAAGAGGGTAGCATCTTTCAAAAGAAGAGGTGTGCAAGAACAAGAGGGCACAATTTGAAGATAGAGGGGGAGCGTTTAGAGGTAATTTGAGGAAGTATTTTTCACAGAGAGGGTTGTGGATGCATGGAACGCCTTCCTAAGGAGGTTGTGGAGTCAAAAACAGTGGTGGAATTCAAGCATGCATGGGACAGTCATAAGGCAATTCTGTGGGGGGTAGGAAGAAGTAGGCTGCTGGTTAACTAGGATCTGTAGCTTATCCATTAGGTAGGGAAATGGGCAGACTGGGTGGGCCAAGCTGCCCTTATCTGCCATCAAATTCTATGTTTCTGTGTTTCACACATCCTGTATGAATATGGCAACCTGGGCATGCAGTGCAAATGGGGTGGTGGCCAACACTGCATCCAGCACAGCCTGGGATGGTCTGCATACAGGTTATGGGGGCTGCACTGGTGCATCCTAGATATGCCGCACCCCCAAGGGCCATATTTAGTCAGACAATGCAAATGAGCCCATTAGGCATGCATGGAGCAAATGGGTTCCATGCATGCTCATTATGGTCCCATTTGCATGTCTGCACAGGCCAGGATGCTCCAGGACTGTGCTTCCCCCCATCCAAACCCTGTCACTGTGCCACATTCTGTCCAGTGCATGTACCCAGTTACCCAACATAAATAAAATAAAGAAAGAAAATACACCAACCCTGCAAGGCAATAGCAGGGCACCCCCCAGGCCCTATCCCAAATTGGTGCAGATGCCTGCACCATACCTCCCTGGTAGTCTAGTGGACCCCCTCGCCCTAGACCCACCTACAGTTCCAAGTGGAAACAAACCCCAGTCCCTGGTAGTCTAGTGGACCCCCTGCCCCAGCCGTGATCCCCGACACTAGAGAAATGGAGGCATACCACCATTTCATAGTGAAGATGACACCTTCCCACCCCAGCAGTGCTGGTCCCCTCCCATCCCCAATCACAATAAACACAACCACGGACCCCTTTCCATAGTGTAGCGGCCCTCCACCCACTCAGGTACCCACATCCCATGCAGAACTATATCATTTTGCTTACAGCCAAAGTTCCTACCTGTTTTATTTTTTTTTTCCAAGTGCAAGTTATAGTAGCCATAGCTAAGGAAGAAGATGGCTTCCAACTACAGTAAGCACACTGCAGACTACTAGAAGCAGTTGTGCAAGGAGAGAGGGGTCCTGCTCGAGGGGAGAGCCACCAAGCAGAACCTCGTGGATGCCCTGAATATTGAGTCACAGACTGTGACTATAAAAGACCAAATCTTGAGCATGGAGGGGCCAGCGCAGTGTCCAGATCCAGTGAAGAGGATAGCAGGGCCAGTGCCAGCAAAGGGCCACAGCAGCAGGGGAAGGTAACCAGCATTTTGGAACCAGAAGCAATCAGGCTGCAGATTGAGTTGTGCAGAATGGAGCTGGAGTTCCAGTGAGATGCTGAGCAAGAACAGCGTGAAGTAGAGTGAGAGAAATGAGCCACAGAGGAGAAGAGGGAGTGAGAACAGTGAGAAGCAGAACATGAGCAGCGAGAGGCAGACTGTGAAGAGCATGAACACCAGAGGTGACATGAACTGGAGAAGCTACGACTCCAACCACCAGCACCAGAGCAGGTAAGTGGCTTGGGTTTAACTGGAACCACAGGACTGGGTTACCAATTAAATTCCAAATTGATAGCTGAATTTAAAGAGGGTGAGGATATGGATGCCTTTTTAAATTCCTTTGAAAAAGTTTGTATTCAGGCAAAGATTCCTAGAAGGTCCTGGAGCTTCAAGCTATCCCCGCTACTTACCGGGAAAGCTCAGGATATATTGGGTCAAATGGACAATGAGGACAGTAATGATTACAGCAAATTTAAAGCTGCACTTCTAAAAAAAGTTTGTTTTACCTGCAGAACCCTACAGAGCTAAATTCTGTAAGCTCAGGAGAAGCCCTGACATGAGGTACGAGGAGCTAGCCATGCAACAATGTCAGTGTTTAAAATGTTGGTGAGAAGGAATTGAAGCAAACTCTGCAGATAAAATTGAAAATGTTATATTGTTAGAGCAGTTTGTTGGGGCATGCCCAGCAGAGCTGAAAATCTGGCTGGAGGACCGAGATCCCAAAACACAGCAAGAGGCTGCTGAGCTCTCGGACCACTATGCCAGGAGCAGACCTGCTCTGAGAGCAAATGGAGCAGGCGTGGCAGCACAGAAAGGGAAAAGCATGCCTTTAGGGCAGCTAAAACCCTCACTGCCTCTACTGAAACCAGTTAGCCCCAGGTTTCAAAGAAAAAGATTTTTCTGAGAAAAGAAACAAATGTTGGGTTTGCAAAGAAACTGGGCATATTGCCAGACAGTGTCCCAAAAGGACGAGCAATACGCAAAATGGGGCTACAAAAGAAGTGGGTTGTTTTTGTGTCCTGGAAGCATGCCTGTGAACATGAAGGAACACATGCACGCAGTCATGGTGACTGGTGTACAGGCACAAGGGTTAAGGGACACAGGGGCATCACTGACACTGATAAAAGGGGTCTGGTAGAGCCTGGTCAGCTTATACCCAATTAATTTGTAACTATAAAAAAGGGACCACTGATCAGGAGAAAACATTGCCACTCACTAGTGTTCTCCTAGACTGGGGTGAAATGGGAAACTGTGCAACAGGTGGCTAGCCAAAACTTTAGCAGTTGACATCATCCTTGGCAAAAATCTCAAACAGAAGATGGTGTGTGCAGTTATGCTTTAGCCAAGTGGCAAGGGAAAATTGAACCCCATAGAATTCATTGTGGAAACCACTGGAAGGCTGGTTCCCCAGCCTGTGTATCCTGATATGGAGACTAATGAAAAGGGGATAGAATTTCCCTAGTAGCAGTTAACCAAACAGCTATGAAGGGTTACTCTGAAGAAGGAGGGGTGACCCGTTGTCAGAAGGTTAGGGAGGACAGTGATCCTGAGTGCTCTGATGCTGGAGTTAGGGATCCTACTTTAGAGACTGAAAGAGACTTGTCTCATGCTTTGGGAATGTGTAAGCAGTTTGCAGCTGCTCAGAAAAGTGACCCTAATCTAGAGAAGCTGAGGGCTTGGGCAGACTCTGACAGATCACAGGGAGGTGACAGAAAACATAAAGTTTATTGGTAAAATGGACTGATGTATACTCAGGATGCTAAGACAGAGGGAGGAGTGTTAGGCAGACAGCTTGTCATTCTCCAGGGGTATCGTGAGCAGTTGCTCAAGATTGCACACAATATTCCCTTCTCTGGTCATCTGGGAATTGCACGCACTACACAGCGGTTGGCCCAGAATTTCTAATGGCCCAACTTCACCCAGCAGGTGAAGGAGTATTGCAGGTCTTGTCACCAGTACCAAGAAAAAGGGAAGTTGGGTAAGAAAACCCTAGTTGCCATAATTCCATTGCCCATAGTGGAGGAGCCATTCCAGAGGGTGGGAATGGATATTGTGGGGCCTTTAAATACCCCCAGCTCCTCTGGGAAGAGGGTCATCCTGACTGTGGTGGATTATGCCACCCGGTATCCAAAGGCAGTCAACCTATCCTCACTGAGGACAAACAAAGTGGCAAATGCCTTACTTGGGATTTTCTCCTGCGCTTGGTTTCCACAGGAGGTTATCACCGATCAAGGGGGTTCCTTCATGTCAGACCTGATGAAATGTTTGTGGGGGAAGTGTGGGGTGGTGCACAGGCACACAACACCTTATCACCTACAAGCCAATGGGCTTGTGGAAAGATTTAACGGTACCCTGAAGTCAATGCTCCAGGCATTTGCTGAACAGCATGGGAGGGACTAGGAGAAATACCTACCCCACCTGTTGTTTGCATACAAGGAGGTACCCAAAGAGTCGACAGGATTTTCTCCCTTCAAGCTCTTATATGGACACCGGGTACGTAGGCCCCTAGACTTGAGGACTGGGAAGGCAAGCATGCCACTCAGGGAACTCCCATAGTGGATTACGTCCTTAGGTTTAGGGAAAGGCCTAAGGAGCTTATTGGGACAGCACAGAGCAACCTGGCAGCTGCCCAACAGAAATAAAAAGTGTGCTATGACTGCAGAGCCAGAGCTCGCTCATACACAGTGGGTCAGGAAGTCATGGTCCTTATCCCGGTCCAGAAAGAAAAGCTGCAGGCTGAGTGGGCTGGACTGTATAAAGTAGTTAGAAAGGTAAATGACGTGAACCATATCATAGAGTTACCTGACAGAAGACATACAGAAAGAATGTACCATGTCAACATGATGAAGCCATATGCTAATAGGGCTGACATGGTGTTTGCAGTATGTAGTCCTGGGGAGAGGACGGATGAAGAAGACCCCCTCCTGGACTTGCTGGAAGAAAGCAAGCAGGAGACAGCTTAATTGTCACCCCAGCTGTCCCTGAACAAGATCCAGGAAGCAAGGGAGGTTTTAGCAGACTTTGCCCCACTGTTTAGCACCAATCCTGGACTAACTCCCTTAGCAACACATGATGTGAAGACAGGGACACAGATGCCCTTACGGCAGACAGCATATCAGGTGTCAGAGGCTGTCCAAAAGGATGGTAGGAGGAAGGTTGAGAAAATGCTGGATTTAGGGGTAATCCAGAGATCTCACAGCCCCGGGCCTCACCCATAGTCCCTTGTGCCCAAGCCAGATGGCTGTACTCATTTCTGTGTGGACTATCATGGACTGAATGCAGTCTTGAAGTCAGATGCCCAACCGATGCCCCAGACAGATGAACTCCCAGACAAGTTGGGAGGGGCAACATACCTTACGACTATTGACCTGACAAAGGGGTATTAGCAGGTAGAGTTAACTGACAGAGCTAGGGAGAAGTCGGCCTTCATCACTTCGATAGGCTTATTTAAATGTGAAGTAATGCCTTTTGGAATGATGAATGCCCCAGCCACTTTCCAAAGGTTGGTGAACCAGGTGTTAAATGGTGCTGAGGAGTACACCGTGGCGTACCTGGATGATATTGCCATCTTTAGTGCCAGCTGTGAGGAACACCTGTCCCACCTTAGGAAAGTGCTGGGCAGGATACAGAGGGCTGTCAAAGCTGAGAAGTGTCAGGTGGCCATAGCTGAAGTGGCATACCTCGGGCATTTTGTAGGCTGGGGACAGCTCAATCCTAACCAAGTGAAAATAGAGGTGATCAAGGCATGGCCCACACCAGAAAAGCAGAAGCAGGTCAGGAGTTTTCTAGGGACAGCAGGGTACTATAGGAAATTTGTACCCAATTACAGTGCCCTGGCCTCTCCCCTATCTGACGTAGTAAAGAAAAAGATTCTTAAGAAAATTACCTGGGAACCAGCCTATGAAAAAGCCTTTAGCAGACTGAAGGATGCACTGTTCAGTGCTCCTGTATTGACAAGTCCTGACTATAGCAGACCTTTTATAGTCCAGACTGATGCCTCAGACATGGGTATTGGGGCAGTATTGAGTCAGACATCCAACCAAGGGAAAGATCACCCTGTAGTATACCTGAGTAAAAAGTTACTTCCCAGGGAACAGGCTTACTCTACTGTGGAAAAAGAGTGTCTTGCCATAGTGTGGGCCCTAAAGACGTTAGAGCCATACTTATATAGGCAGCATTTTGAGGTATAAACTGACCACAACCCCCTGGTTTGGCTGACCCAAATGGGAAAAACTAATGGTAGACTATTAAGATGGAGTCTTGCTTTGCAATGGTATGACATGACAATCTTACATGGGGCTGGAGCATCCAATCAGAACACAGATAGCCTGTCGCATCTGTATGAGGAGTGAACTGACTTGGGAAGCGCATCTCATGCAGAGGATAGAGCCCCCAAATTCAGTCTAGGTGTGGAGGAGTGTGATGCTTGGCCAGCTGGTTACGATTATTGTATGATATTTGTAATATAAAAATACAGTATGTGAGTCTGTGCTTCCATGGATGCCCCCCCCTCCACCAGGTTTCACGAAAGCTACAGGATATATTAAATTGACCAGGAGATCTCTGTAATGTAATTAACTTTCTTGAGAAATTGCATGTTATGGCCTTTTTTATGACCTGTTGCTGCTTTGAAGTTGGGAAGATAAATATACATTTTATTACACGTCAGGACATAATTTAGCTGATTCCTGTTAGTTATCTCACACCTATGTGAGGGATTGCAGGGTTGTAAATCTTAAAAGGAACTGGCTGATCAAAGACTCATAATTTGGGAAATGAGTTTTGCTGATGTCACATTATTTAATATATCTCCTGACAGGAAATCATTGTTTGTATTTTTTAATTCTAAAAAGGAAGAGCTAGATGACTCACCAAGGGGGTGGGGAGATGGAGTTGAAATGTATCCTTGTAACTGGGGAATATGACTTATTATTTTGGGACTCCGAGAGAAACTAACTAAGGCACTTATAGAGGTAATACATTAGATAAAAAAGTCTAACTGTATTGTGATAGGAGTTTTTGTTTTGTAATATTCCCTTGTTCGTTTATGTGATTGTGAGCTCTTTGATATATTGTTCTGTGTTTACATTTTTCATATTTTTGTCATCTTTTAGTAAAGTACCTATTGTTTGAAAGACCGCCTAGGTGTCTGCCAGTTCTTTTTGAATGTGACGCATAGAGGGTTAAGTCTGACAATTGTTCAACAGCTTCATGGTGTTACTAAACTCGAAAAAGGTAAGAATATCCCTAAGGTCTTTTATATAGAGTTTTAAGGGTTCATTTTGGAAGCCTGGCTTGGTGCACCTGGCAAAAGATTGTACTGCAATCCCTGAAGAGGGTACGTATCCGAGCCTGTACATTGAGTACGCTAGCATAAGGTTCACAGTTTGAATCCCCCCAGAACTTGTGACTAAAGGAGATTCAGACCCAAAAGCAGACAGAAGGGTTACCCTGTCTGTTACCTGTTCACACTATTGCGCTTAGAGGTTGGCACTGTGGGAGCAGAGGGCCTGACCTGCAGAGTACTGGTTGCTGGGGGTTGGCCGTGGAGTGAAAAGGATTTAGCACCCAATGGCTGCTCTCCTTTCCTGGGGGAGGGGGGAAAGGATTTTCATGCTCTGCTAAATGACTGCCACCTGCTGCAGGCCAGGTGGCAGTGCATGTCTAGGAGGGAAGTGGAAGGGAGGGCTGTGGGACTCCGGGGTGTGCGCATACCTCCGAGCACATCTATATACATGCCCTAGCATGTGAGAACTGGGAAGAAAATGGAAAATAAATGGCTCTGGACCAGTGAAGCCCTGCCTGCCCCTGCTCCCATATTACATATGAACATACAAAATTGCCGGCAGATACAGGCCATTCAGTCTATCTAGTCTGCTCACATGTGCAGCACTTAAGTCCATTAGTCTTCAGCTGCCCCCTCCCTCATATGCACTCCTTCACCATCTCCCACCCCCTCCCAGTTTGTACCCTTCCCTTGAATCTGTCCCACCTCCTCTTGAAGTCCTCAACACTCTGCAGAGATATGACTTCCTCTGGCAGAGCATTTCACCCTGCCACCACCCTTTCTGTGAAATAGTGCCTCCTCAGTTCCTTCTTGAACCTGCCCCCTTCCAACTTCACAGAGTGTCCCCTGGTTTCCCTTCCATCCTTCAGACTGAACATACACCTGGTGTCTACTCTGTTCAAACCCTTCAGGTACTTGAAGGTCTCAATGATATCCCATCTCTCCCTTCTTTTCTCCAAAGTATATATGCTGAGCTCTCTCAGTCTCTCCTCATATGATCTGTCCCCCAAGTTTGATGTCCCTTTTCAAGTAGGGGTGCCAGAACTGCACACAGTACTCTAGGTGCAGTGTCTCCAGGGACCTGTACAGGGGCAAGTTGACCTCCCCACTCCTAGAAGTAACCCCCCTTGCTATGCACCCTAGATCCTGTCTGCCTTTACTGCTGCCTTCCTGCACTGAGCAGAGTGGTTCATGTCCCTGGTTACCAGCACTCCCAGATCCTTCTCCTCCTTGGATTTTAACTGGACACCCTTCAGCCAGTAATTGTGTCCTGGGTTCTTGCCTCCTAAATGCATCACTTTGCACTTCTTAGCATTGAAACCAAGCTACCAAATGTAAGACCATTCATTCAGTTTTGCAAAATCCTCCAGTTCTTTTGCTCCCCCACCCCACCTTGGCACAAATCTTTGTGTCATCTGTGAAGAGACTGATCTTGCTCTTAATCCCTACTGCAATATCGGCTATGAAAATGTTAAACAGAACCAGTCCCAGCACCGAGCCCTGTGGTACACCACTTGTTACTGCCCTGGGTTCAGATGCCCCCCCCCCTCGGTACCTGCAGCCAGTATTGCCAGAGCTTGGTAAGATGCTGGGTGCGGGAGGCAAGGACAGGGCTGAGAGCCCACCAAGCCAGTCTGCCTGGGAGGAAAAGCTATATACGGTACATAATTATATATATATATATATATATATATATATACACACACAGTATATATAAAAGCAGACTCAAATTTTGGAAAGAAAGGTATCATTAAGTTAGGAGATAAGGGGCAATCTAAAATAGAATAAAAAGGTGCAGGTCAAACTTTCACTGCTATCATGCACTGCTGATTCAACCTTCCTGAGCTGCCCTTAACCTCCCTAGCACTTGCTTAACTTCCCTAATTGCTGATGCAACAGGTTGCATTCTGTAACGCACTTTGGGATACAGAATGCAGACAAAGCACTGCATAAAACCCAAATCCACCCTTGATACAGTATCTGTTACGTGCCAGATTGACTATTAACTGTTTTAGACTCCTAGCAAAATGGAATGCTGCCACTTTAAGAATGCTGTTAGTCTTTCATTTTTATAACCCTTTTCCTACACTTTAGTCACAAGGAAGTTTATTTTTTTATTTTATGAGTTTACTTTGATTTGCCATCTACTTCCAAGTTTAATATTTAACTAATTATATAACAAGACTAGATAACAGACTATGGCACTAATCAAAGCAAGTCCATGTTTGAGTCACGCATCGCATTATTACAGAAAAACCTGCTTGATAGTTGCCTTGTTAATACATATGTCTGAAGTTCCATAAGGCAAACATGCATAAAACAGCATGGGCTAAGTAGCAACGTATATCAGGGGTTGTTGCCAGTGCTGACCAAACAGCTTCAGTGTCTGCTTGTTTACAGCTTCAGAAGGTGCTGGCTGGCTTTGGGCCAAGTGAGACTGTCACGTATCCCTGGCTGACAACTTGCTTCATCAGTGATGCCAACAGCCTGTTGGGAATTTTTTTGTTTGTTTTCCTTATTTATCAAGAAAAAGATGCATATTCACTTGAGCAACATAATGCACATTTACAAGAGGGCCCCGTAATTCAGTTTAAAGGTTACATGTTGAGGTGACATACTGTAGCACATACACATTATTATTCATAATCCATCTACTAATAATAAAGCATTAAATATATTAATAAAAAAAATAAATTATAAATAAAATGTAGATAATTAGGATAATATCTAGGATTTTACTATTGGGCTGTTCCCTTCCCGGTTACACCTTTATTCACACCGAACCAGACCTCTAGACATCGCAATCCCAGTTTGCCTACAGGCACTCCTGAACATGCTCTTGCACTAGGTGCAGTATCTGTTTATCTCGGTACTTGCTCTGGGAGATGGACAAACAGAGTTGCCAATTGGGCCACCCTTCATCAACCAGACGTCATTGCCCTAGTGGAGACCTGGCTCTCCAAATCTACTCCCGACACCTTTGTCTTACTCCCCAGATACACCCTATATCGGGAAGACAGGGTAGGAAAGCGTGGGAGTGGCTGTGCATTGTACATCAATTAAGCAATAAGGCATGACAGGGTGTGTGTTATTGTGTAATAACGTCACTCCTGGGGTGGATCGAAGCATGAGGCAAAGCCGAGTGCTTCCACCACCAGGAGTGACGTTATACAATACAACACTCCTGGAGTGCTCTTATTGCTATTATACAATGGCTCATTTTAAATAAAACTAAAAAGTAAAAAAACTTTTTGTAATATTTGTATTGTTTTTTTGTATGACAGGCTTATTTCAGAAATAAGAGAAAAGTAGTCCACTAAATTGATTGCTGCTGCTAATACATGCCGTTCTTGTGCATATTGACTTCCACCCCACCCAAACACACTCGTCATCTGGTATCTTTTGAATTTAATTACTATGGTCCCGCTGCTTGTTTTGGAAGCAGTTGAAGATGTATTTTTTTATTTTGTTAGCTGTGAGAGAAAGGTATGGACAGTGAAAAAAAAAACATCGAAGCCGAGTGGTTACTTTCGGTTTCCCGCTGCACTTCGTAACTGGACATCAGCAGGATCTGCAAGTTACAGGTCTTTTTTATTTTGGTTAAAGTGCTTTTTTGGAAAAGGCAAACGTTTGTGGGGTTGTGAGAAGTTGGTGAGGGTTTACAATGCCTTTGCCACTGTTTGTGTTTTGTTTTAAACGGCCGAGTGTGTGGGTCGCCCGGTTTCATACAGGCAGGTAGAGTGCAGTCAAAGAAGAAGAGCTGACTTTTTTTTTAAATATTGTTGCTTTGTGAAGGAGTGAGGCAGTGAAGCAGAGAACGTGTGTTTGTTGGGGGGGTGAGCTGGTCTAAGCTGCGACGGCTTGACAGACTGTTAGCTTTCCAGTGGCTTGCGTGGACAGGGAAGGATTCGTTTTTCTGTTGTCCGGTCACTTGTGTGCCTGTACTTTATACAGTGATGTTATACTTCAGTATCATCACTGTGCCAGGCACACACTGACCAATCAGAACAGGGGAATTTTCCTTGTCATTGTATAATAATAACATTATTGGTCACATGCTCCCATCCCCCAAACTCACAAACGGAGCACAAGCCCTCACCCTAAAAATCACCCCTGACCCCTTCAGAGGCCCACTATACCTCACAGTCACCTACAAACCCCCTAAGAACCAAAGGCCTGCTGTCATATCCCTCACTGAATACCTCTCTACCCTACCACACAATGCAGAGCAGGTACTAATAGGGGACCTCAATATCAACTGGCTTGGCCCCTTGGCCGTGCCAACAAAGGACTCATTCTCAGCCCTTGACATGGTCCAATTAGTTACCCAATCCACTAGACTTCACCCATCTACTGGTACCCACACTCTCCTGGATATCATTATCTCTAACTGCCCCAACAAAATCTGGATATAAAAGTACTTCCCGACTCCCTTAGTGACCACTCGCCCATCCTATTCCAATGGACCTCTTCCACACCCAAACCCATAACCCAAACAACCTTCTGAAGGCGTCTACACCCAGGAGGGTTAATAAAACTTAAACAGCTGCTCACCCAAATAGATTGGTCCCCCATTAATGTAGCCCCCAGCGTCGACATTGCACTCAACCTGTTTACACAGGCCTTCACCAAGGTCTGTGACGTCTATGCTCCACTCACCAAACTCTGCACCAAAAGGCAACATGCTCCTTGGATAACCCCCTCCCTACTCCAAATGTTGAGAGACAGGGATAATCTCTGGCACAAAGCTACAGAATCTGGCAGGTTGGCGGACAGACAGTCCTATAATACCGCTCGTAATAGATGCACTCGAGCCATCTGTAAGGCCAAAGCAGACCACTGTCGTCAATCCACTGTTACAACCACATGGGGGTCTGCGAGGACCCTTCTGGAGTAATATCAAAGAACTCAATGGGAAATCATATACCTCCACCCTTCCAGCTCACCATAAATGGCACTGCCTCCATGAACACACTCACTGCAAACTGTCTAAACACCACCTTCTCGGATCTCTCAGCACTGTTCTCCCAGTTGTTTCTTCGACCCTGTGCCCCAATCCCAACCCCAACCCTGCAACATCCTTGTTTCCTCCTGTGCAAAATATCCACCCATGAAGCTCGTCTTCAAAAAGCGCTAAACAGCATTAATCCTATAAATGACCCCCTAGATGCCAGGCTCCTTCGACTAGTCCTCGACGAGGTCCTAGTCCCCCTAACGGATCTACTCAACAAATCCCTATGCCTAGGGCATTTCCCTAGTGCCTAGAAAACAGCTGTCATTACCACCATCCATAAAAGTGGTGACAAAGCCTCCCCAAATAAGTATCGACCCATCTCTATTCTTACTCCCCAAAGCATTAGAAAAAGTGGTTGCCACCCAACTTACTGAATACCTAGCCAAGTATGACATTCTATGTCCAGAGCAGCATGGCTTCCATTCAGACCATAGCACCACCACAGCCCTCCTAGAATTCACCAACTTCCTGCACTCCTCCCTAGACCCCCTGGGGTCACCTCCTCTCTTCATCCTGCCACCCCCACCATCTCCACCCACAACTCAGAGAAAGCACCACTGGTTGTGCCCAGGGTAAACACCTCCCTTGCCCAGAGATCTTTCCACTACAGGGCCCCCACATGGTTTAATGCACTCCCAAGGAATTGAAGCAAACTCTGTAGATGAAATTGAAAATGCTATATTGTTACAACAGTTTTTTTAGGGGCGTGCCCAGCAGAGCTGAAAACCTGGCTGGAGGACCGAGATCCCAAAACAGTGCAAGAGGCTGCTGAACTCTCGGACCACTATGCCAAGAGCAGACCTGCTCTGAGAGCGAATGGGGAGGGTGCGGCAGTGCAGAAAGGGAAAAGCAGCTGGGGCAGCTAAAACCCTCACTGCATCCACTAGAAACCAGTTAGCCCCAGGGTTCAAAGAAAAAGATTTCTCTGAGAAAAGAAACGAATGTTGGGTTTGTAAAGAAACTGGGCATATTGTCAGACAGTGTCCCAAAAGGATGAGCAATACATAGAACGGGGCTAGAAAAAAAGTGGGTTGTTTGTGTGTCCCTGGAAGCATGCCTGTGAACATGAGGGAACACATGCTCCCAGACACAGTGAATGGGGTACAGACACAAGGGTTAAGACACACAGGAGCATCCCTGATGCTGAGTGCTGTTTTTCATGAAAAAAATGATTTTATTTATGTGCTCTGCTTCATTTGCATAATCCTGTCCCTTTTTTTCTCAGTGCTGCAACACTGAACTGTGACATCATGCAAGGGAAACAAAGTTTTTAAAGGGATGCTGTCAGTTTTTAGTTTTAGATAGAAAAATCAGCTATTTACTGTACCCACAATGCCTCACTATATAAATTAGTATACAGGATATTATATTTCTGTGCTCACTACAGAAATAGGAGACCATATCACTCAGTAAAGAAATCTTGTCAGCTAGATACTTTATACTAGCATACTTGTTTTAAAATAAACATATGAGCTTATATTGTTGAAGCCTTGCGCCTGTCTTACCCCTTCTTCCTCTTCCTCCCCACCAATCTCCTCTCCACAACTTCCACATGTCTTGTCCTAAGCAATTGACCGACTACTACTTCCTATGGTCTCGTTTCTGCTTCTACACTTTCCTCTGGGACCACTGACCGGCTGCTTTAACTACCCCACAGTAAGGTCTACAGGTGGAATGACATCTTGGTTCAATGACTGCTGTTCCTAACTACTGTTGTAAATGCAACTGTTTGCTGACCGAATTCTGCCAATAGTATACCCCCTGCTACCACTTTGGGTCAGTGGGCATGAGTTTGTCTGTACTACCAATGCAACTTAGACAAAGTTGGTAGCTGCAACCTAGTTATTCTGTTTATGGAACTATGAGAGTCTGTATTACCCTAGTTAATAGACAATGCTTGTTCAGCTGCATCTGTTCCCCTCTCTTTGATGTTATGTGTTCCTGTGCTACATTATTGTTTTTCCTGTGCTACATTATTGTTACTCCTGTACTACATTATTGTTGTTCCTGTGCTACATTATGTTGTTCCTGTGCTACATTATTGTTGTTCCTGTGCTACATTATGTTGTTCTTGTGCTACAGTATTGTTGTTCCTGTGCTACATTATGTTGTTCCTGTGCTACAGTATTGTTGTTCCTGTGCTACATTATTGTTGTTCCTATGCTACATCATGTTGTTCCTGTTCCTGTGCTACATTATTGTTGTTCCTGTGCTACATTATTGTTGTTCCTGTGCTACATTATGTTGTTACTGTGCTACATTATGTTGTTCCTGTGCTACAGTATTGTTGTTCCTGTGCTACATTATGTTGTTCCTGTACTACATTATTGTTGTTCCTGTGCTACATTATGTTGTTCCTGTGCTACAGTATTGTTGTTCCTGTGCTACATTATGTTGTTCCTGTGCTACAGTATTGTTGTTCCTGTGCTACATTATGTTGTTCCTGTGCTACATTATGTTGCTCCTGTGCTACAGTATTGTTGTTACTGTGCTACATTATGTTGTTCCTGTGCTACAGTATTGTTATTCCTGTGCTACATTATGTTGTTCCTGTGCTACATTATGTTGCTCCTGTGCTACATTAATGTTGTTCCTGGGCTACATTATGTTGTTTCTGTGCTACATTATGTTGTTCCTGTGCTACATTATTGTTGTTCCTGTGCTACATTATTGCCTGACAAGGATCCTTTGTAAATGAGCTTTTAGCTCAAAGGTTTAATTCCGAGTATTCAATAACTAAATAAATAAGAGGTTGCACTTCTGAGTAAGGAACATTTATGTCACCTTTACACAGAATTCCTTGTTGCCGTATGTAAAACATTGACTGCTCCCTTGCTTGATATCATTCTAGGGAGGGGAGGGTTGCACAGAAAACTGTGGGGTGGGAGGCCGCACACAGAAAACTGGGGGGTGGGCAGAAACAAAGCACTGATACAACATCACATAAAATGACTATGAGTATTTTTTATAAAACAAAATTGCAGCTTCAACTTCTGAAGCATGGCTGGCAATGGCATACTATGTGAAAAAGGCATTTGAGAAACTTGCATATATCACTTTAAAATCACTTCTGGTGTGACTAAAATGGACTATTATGCAGCAAGCAGTGCTCCCTGCCTTATGTATCAATAGGTGTTCAAAAACAACTTCAAATACTGATAAAAACCTGGTCTGAGTAATGTTAAAAGCAGCGCCCCTTTTATTATTCCAGATGTGAAAAAAGTACTAAAGCAGACTCAAATTGTCAATAGAAGGGTATTTACAAGTCAGGAGATAAGGATTGATCTAAAATAGAATAAGGGGGGAACTATTTAATCAGGAAAGGCACACCAAGCCAGAGCTTGTTTCCAGGTGTGACCTGGGAGCACAAGGAAGTTAGGTAACTTGCTCAGGGTCACATAGTATGTAAGGGGGGGCTGATGGGATTCAAACCTAGATCTCCAGGTTCGAAGCTCAGTACCCTTAACCACTATGCTATACTCCCTCCTAAAAAAGTATAGGTCAAAATGTTCTAAAGCACAGAGAATGAGACAGGTGGTTAAGTAACTTACATGCCTCATGACCTAAACCATTGTCATCTTTTAGAAAATAGGTTGGATAAACCAAGCCTCCTTATTGGTGAATAGCACCCAAGACCTGGGTGAGTATCAGGTTACAGAGTCCAGTAAAAATGGATTCCTGTGCCTACCTGCCTTTTTGCTAAAAAAATCACTAAACTGCCATTGAATGCAAAAATCTGAAATGGCAGCCTTTTTTATTGCTCCTTTACTAAGTTAGCTCCTCTGCCCCAAACAAGAGTTACTTTGATCACGTAACATAACATCTGGCATTTTTTTACTAAAATTATTTCTCCATAACACACATGAAGCAGTTGTTTTATTTTTTTAACTGCTGCCACCACTAGAGATGCATGCTTATACCTTAGCAGTACACTCTCTAGTAGCTTTTCCATCACTTCCCTCACATGACAAGCAAACATTTTTTTAAATATCTTTTTTTATTTAAATTACTAAAAAAAAGTGACCTGTAACACTGCAGATTCTCAATGATACCTGTCTCTAGTTCTGCCACTCACAGTGAAGGGTCTGGCAGCGCTCGCAATCCACAGAGTTCTGACATTCTGTTCCGCAGTCTCCATAATGCTGCTCACTTCTCACCGGCAGGCAGGCATGATGGCATACATTGTTATAGGGGATGCCAAAGTTCCAAAAACAAAACAAACAAGAAAGCAAAAACTAGCTCACTGTAGACTGAATGAAGACAGCTTAGAGCTTAGTACTATAGCGCACACTACTAGCGATTTAGCAGCAGAAGATCTATTTTACCCAGAAATTTTTTTCTTAATGATTTTTAAAATGTTTTATTTTATTAAATTAGTATTATTTATTTTTTTACCATGTACTGTAACCCATTGTCTGCTTTAAGACCCTTTGCCTGTGGTGTCAGCCTCATTATGCCTCAAGGCAGATGGGTATTGCTCAGTAGTGCTCACTCTGTTGGGTATTTTTGTTTACTTGACTCGCCTTCCCCCAGTTCTAGACTGATACAACAGCCATGACACACTGATGAGTCCTAACAAGGATGAATACATGTCTGTGTTTGCTGTTTTCAGACTTGGCAAAGTGTTCCTGGGGCATTCTGGCACCTTACAGTGCTGCTTAAAACTCATCCAGCCTGAATTTCTTCATAGGGATTTGCATATACTACTGTATATTATACATTATACCTTGCATTAGAGGGGACTGTGTGATGTATAACTTACTTAAAGTAAATGTGTAAGGTTCCCCAAATCCCTTTTACACAAAGTATGCCATTGACAGACATGCTTCAGATGTTGAAGCTGCAATTTGTTTTGTAAAAAAGATCTGTTATAGTCATTTTATATTGTGTTTTATAAGCGTTTTGTCCTCCAGTTTCCTGTGTGTGGCTTCACCCCCAAAATGATGTCATACCAGGGAGCTATCATTGTTTTACATGTAGCAACAAAGAATTCTGAGTAATATGTAATGTTGCCTTAAATGTGCCTTACTCAGACATATAGACCCTTATGTTGCTTGTGGTGAGCAGTAATGTGTAAATAACTGTAGCAAGGCATTGTGGGTAAAATAAGAACCTGTTTTACAGTTTCCTTACTCTGAGATGGTGCCCCATATTTGTGTGGTGGTGTCAACAATATAATCTTTTGTTTGTTTATTTTCACAACAATGCATTGTACATACCATATCTAGCTACAGGACTTCTATACTGAGAGATGTTGACTCCTATTCCTTCAGTGAACACAGAAATATAACACCCTGTATACTAATTTACATAGTGAGGCATTGTAGGTACAGTAACTTTGTTTCCCTGGTATGATGTCACATCACTGAGAACAAAAGGGGCTTCTGGGAGATGGAAGGACAATGGATTTTAGTGCCCTTTCTTTGACTTATTGCATATTGTGGATTCTGAGTTATAGTCAGCTGGACTACTATAAGCTACCCATAGATTAGTGCTATATAAGAGGGGGTCTGGGCTGAAGGCTGGCAGATCTGCAGAGATCCCAGTGAGAGCTAGACCTGCATGCCCAGGAAGACTTAGAGCTGTGCTCTCCCCTGACTGAGAGTCTAAGTGACTAACTGAGCTGCTTCTAATCATGGTTAGGAGAGAGAGAGAGAGAGAGGCAAACCTATGTTGGCCAGCATGAAGACAGTGCTGAACAGCACAGAGTGAGGAGAGGAATCCAGAGCTGCTAGTCCATTTCCCATAGCAGGCACTCTAGCTGGATGTCAGGCTGCTGCTGCCCTCAGGCTCTGGGAGCCAAGACATGTGTACTGTCAAGGTGCCACAACAGGTGAGGGAGTGGCAGCCAGCCAAACCCCTGGGAGGAAGCCAAGTGTCAGCCACCAGTCTGAGAGTGAGAGAGCGAGATCTGAAGAGGGTGCATTGCTGAGATGGAGACATCCTGTTGAGAGAGGAGATACTGAGGCCTTCAGAGCTGGGAGAATCCAGCAGGTCAGTGGAACCATGAGTATACTGCAGGGCAGCTCAGCCTCAGGGGAAAACACTTTTTTCAATTGGAAGTTTGTAGCAAGTTAGCCATCTGGTTAGAGTACAAATACCCTATGTTGCCAGGTCCAGTAGCCATTCAAACAACTGAATGGCTTGGGGAGGCATTATTTGAGCATGGGTCTCTGTGGTTATACTGTACCAATACCGGCCAACTGATGGCAACATCTTCAGGCCTGCCCTGCTACAATGCCAAAGGTACTTCGGGCCTGTGTAGAGGGAGCCATCAGTAAAAATAGGTGAGACCTGGTACCACGTGGGAGAGGGTAGCTGCCTCCAGTATAGGACTGGAGGGATACTGTTTCTCTGCTTTGTGGTATTAGGGTGGGCTAGTTAGTTGTTCCTTTGTGGGCTTGCCTAACTGCACCTACTGGGAGTCCTGATCCCCCACGGTACTGAAAAGAAATAAACTCAGATCAGGGAGTAGTATGTTCTTATGAAGACAAGGAAAGCAGCAAAGGACGTAGGAAAGCAGCAACCACTCACCTACATTTATGTTATAGTGATATTATTTTATTCACACAGATATATATACAAGGTCCCATGCACCACTTGCATTTTGGGGGGAAAACCATCCTCAGGGTTCTTTTATCATGCAGACTATGAAGTCAATAGTATGTCTCACATTTTTTAATGAAGTTTAGGGATGAATGTAATACCTGCAGGGATGACACAGTATCATTTAGAATAAAAAAAAAACTTTTTCTTTTAACTTCAAACCAGAGAAAAATATATATATTTACAAAAGAAATGGAGCACAGTGTATTGAAATATAAAGGCAGAGGTGCAGGTAGTTGAAAACAAGATGCCTATAGTATTTAGATCACAAGAACTATATGTGCACAGATATAAGGTATGTCAGAGCCTGAAATTTTACAGGTGGTAATCAATGTTTGGTTTTAAAAATAAAATTACTTTTTGGTTTATTGCGGTTTACAAGAAATATGTATATAAGGTTTTTTGCTAGGGTGTCCTACTCTACCATGAGGAAGGGTTTTCCTGGAAAGAGTGATGTGTGGGATCTTGTACATAGTTGTGTGAGTAAAATATAATATTATAACATTAGTCCGGATGAGCGGTGACTGCATTCCCTCGTCCTTGTTTGCTGCCTAATAGCAGCCATAAAAGGAAGAAAAGTAGACCTGACCCCACCTAAGAGGGTGCATAAAGGGGTCAAATGGTTTGGTGACTGTGCTAACCGTTTTTCCTTTGCAGGGTAGTGGTTAAAAAAGTTGTGTTTCTGTTGTTTAAACCTGCTCTTGACTGCCTTACCATTCTGCATGCTGTTTGGGGGAGGGACTGTTGTATTTTCTTGGGGTCTTCGGATAGTGTGACCAGTAGTGGGGGGGGGGGCTGGTACAGCATCCCAGGGGGTTTACTATCATGTCAGTGGGCCTACTTGAATCTCTCTCTCTCTCTGGGTGAAGACACCACTACTTCTTTCTCTATCAGATACAAACCCCACTCACTGATGAGCGAGACAAAAAAACCAGAAGCCACCAAAAGCATCTAAAAAACTCTTAATGTTTGATACACTGGAAGCATGAGGAAGGAAGTTGAAGTCATACAGTCACGTGGTGCTTTATCAAAGCTGTAAAAGTGTAGTCCCAACTGATTTAATTTGGCATTATGGCAGCAATAGAGGCATATCTTCAAGAGCCGTCTCACTGGTGCAGCAGTAGCACTGCTGCTTTCGATGCTAATGACTCGGGTTCGGGAATGAGTCAGAGCTGTCAGAGGGCTATCTGGGGGGTGGTGGATTGAGTGTCTCAACAGACGTGCTAGTTCTCTGTGGAGAGGGGAATTGCTGCTCCACTGCCCTACTGTTATCTAGGTGACCAGAGGTGGTGGTGCAGGGGACAGTGTCAGTACAGGGAGTTGGAGCAAGCATTGGGTCATATGGGTACGTTGGCATGCTGGCATCCAATGGCATGACATACTTCTAGGAGAAGGGCACAACTTACTGGGAAAATGCTGGGGCTTGATCGGGCAGATGATGCCCCTGTTTGTCCACCATGTTCAATACTGGACCCACCCCACCACCGACCAGGGGATCTTCCAGGTCTTCATCTCCACTGTGGGCAGCCAGATAGACAATGAGTTAGTAAGCTGCAGTGGCAGAAGGCAAACCCAGTCCTGGGGGGCACACAAGGGGGGCAGAACAGCAGCGTGTCGTGGGTGGGCCTCAGAGGCCTAGACAGATGAGTGGTTGGGTCTCAATGTACAGAATTAAGTCTTGGCAGGAGTGGAAGGAGGTCCCTGCCACAGCCTGGGGGAAAAATACTGTATGTAAAAAAAACAAAACAGAAACATATCTTCAAAAGACCTGAGGAGTATAATGTGACAGGAGATTATGGTGACAGCCTGTAACATGGGAGGACTACAGCTGCTGTATTCTGGACTAGCTGTGGGGCCAGATCAAAGTCTGAGGCTGACATGCAAACAAAGAGTTACAGCAGTCCAGACATAGTGAGACATTTGCATGATGATGAGTTAGCATGCTGCGGTTCAAGCTTCATGCTTCAGTCTAACTGCATTAAAACCAGTGAGTGGGTGTCTGGTATTTCATATGAAGAACTCAATTTCAAGAGAAACGTCTAGCCCTGTATTGTTAAGCAAATCTCTAAATGAAGTCATACACAGCACCATAGCGCTGTGGTGGTGGAAAGGATTTGGGGTTCATCTTGCATGCCCCTCCTGCTACACAACATTGACTATACCCAAGACTATACCCAATTTGGGTACTGGCACACATCCAAGTATAACTTCCAGGATGTTAGCCTACTCATGTTGTGTAACCCTCAATGCTGCACTTTCTCAGAAACCTGTCTTGTCCTGTTTTGAGACCCTGCGTGGTAGCCAGCCTTTCAAAGCAGTGCTACTACTCATGATGCCAGCGAATTGAGTTTGGGAATAAGCTTGGGCTGTGAGAAAGTTAACAGGGAGAAGAGGAGGAGAGTAGGTCACTGCCTTTGTGGCAGCGCTGTCACCTGGATGGCCATGGATGAAAGCTCAGCAGAAGCATGGTGGGAGGAGAGACATCTGCCATGCTCACAGATGGCATGCTGATGATTGTGCACCTGAACCGAGCCACTTGTGTGCTAACACCCCAAGGGCTGAGTGAAATGGCCTCAGTGCTACGCCGCCTGACACAGCAAGTAACTTGGGGGGTTGTCCCCCATTCCGTGTCTTCCTGGGGGCAACTGCAGTCAGGGATGACAGCTGTCTGGGTGTCATGGGGCAACAAAAAAAAAAAGAAAGCCTGAACAATGGTAGCTTTCACTTCTTCACCAGGTAGGCCATTCCACAAGTTAGCCATCCTCTGTATGAAGTAATGCTTTTAATTTTTCTCCTGTGTTGCCCCCCTCCTCCCCATTTGACACTGGTACAGTTGAAAGGTATGTTCAGAAATTATCTGAATAAGTGGCTTCAGCACATCTCCCAATTTAAAGCAGCAGTACAAACCAGAAACCAACTATACCTGTTATCTATATGGAACAGACCTATCGGGTTTTGTTAGCGCTGGTTTCTGTGTTTTACAACACATTCATTCTTTATTGCCATAATAATCCTGCTTCTTTGCCACACCCTTGATGGCATTTCAAAACTGCATGGGGCAGAGCAGAGTTGCTGACACATCCTGTACAGTATTACCCAGATGTGAACTCTGTGAACCGATGTGGAAACTAATGACAACCAACGGAGAGGGCAGCGTGCCAGAGGAAGATTTAAGACACGGGAAAGCCTGCATGTGTTTCTAAATAAAAACATTTATTTGAGATATTTAAAATAAAAATAATTTTACAAAAAGAAAAACTAGCACACATGCAACCTCCTATTAGGATTTACCACAAGAGCTAAGTCATGATTACAAAATGTATGTTCTTGTTCCTCAATATTTTATTAGTGCAAGCTAAAAACTATTTAAAAACTCACAGACAAAAGACACATGATGGGAGCAGTAAAAAGTCTTCAGTTTAACATGTTTCATGCTGGGGAACTCCATCAAAGGACCTCTGATAAAGTGTCCCCTGGTCTGCTGGCCCAGTGGTGAAGAGGGCTAAGGCGCCTAGTGCACCTTACCTATTCCAAGGCTGGCGACCTAGGGTCAGGAACAAGCTTGGGGCACCGGAGGTTGGCCGTGGGGGAGAGGACTGAGCATCGGATGGACTGCTCTCCTCTCCGAGGGTGAGGAGGGATGCCATATTACTCCTTTGCTGCCACCTGATGGAGGCCAGGTGACAGCGCCAGAGTATGAACGATATAGTACAGTGAGGCCATGGTTTCCTAGCATGTGTGCGCCTCCACACACACATGCTTACATGCCGCCGTGGCGAGGGAAGATTGAGAAAACGGAAAAGGGTGGGCAGTGGCTTAATGAAGCTCTGCCTGTCTGCCCCCATTCCCACATCACCAACTGACCGCTGATCCCGGTTCTGGATGAGAGTCACTGGGTGGGGGGAGGACAGCCTTCCCCTTCCTAGCCCTCCCCACGGTGGGTAATCCATGGAGGAATACTTCAAGTGATGTGAGTTGGGGTGGTGGATGCCAGATGGGGGAGGCAGGGACAGGGCTGAACCAGCCTGCCAGTAGCCACCCATGGGAGAAAAAGAACTATGAAGAAAGTGTCTCCTGGCATGAACTGCATTAGGTTATAGAATTTGCAGGCTCTACGATGCCAGTTCAACAACTATTTCGTCAACTGGCATCACAGTGACGGATTTATGTCACCCGCAAGTTGTGGTTGACATAAATCCATAAGGAAACCTAAGTCAGGGTTGATTCGGGGAGAGGGTGCAGGACCGGGAGACAGAGTGCCGGGGTCTCGGGCGTACTATTACAGTGAGCTGTTGATGTTGTCAGCATCGACACTGTTCATTGTAATGGTGTCACTGTCAGGGGACATACTTAATTGGCACTGCTCTTACCATGTGTCTGTTGTCTGTGAGATTTTAAATACTTTCTTTTTATTTAATATTTTTATTGAAAGAGTAAGATGAAAAGTACAATCATTACAATTGAGTGGGTATAGGAATACATAAGTAAATAACAGAGGTAACACAGGAATTTATAAGCTGTACATCTAACCATAACAACAAAACAATACAAAAAACCAGAGACATAAATGTTACTGATGACAAATTTCAGACAATGAACAAGTTGATTCCACATCTGGAGTGGGGGGAGGACATGGAACAAGCTTCCCTGGGAAGTGGGGAGAGCCAACCCACTGACAAACACAGGGGGAACACCAAGATCAAAACTGTGAACACCAGGCAAAAGTCACTCCCATTCATGGCCACAGTGACCCGTCCAAGTGGGGACCTATGCGTGAGCCAGCAGTCTGGTTTAGCCAGGGTCAGTGTAGGGAGACCTAACCCCATGTCCAGTCTAGAGAGGGAATAGGCCACTGTCAGTGGCTGAAGTTAGAGAGCTCAAAATTGTGGAGAAGATCTCAGGTGCTACAATGGCAGTCAGCTGCACCCTCTCTAGCTTTAGACATGTTTTCAGGTTTAGTGCCCTTTGCTGAACTGAGGAAGGGCAAGCTGACATTCAATTCTGAGCAACAGTTTTCTTAGCATTTATGAGCACAAGGGTCCATAAATGTGAATTACCATCAGCTGTCTGTCTGTCTGTTTGGATCTGCACCAAGTAGGAACTCCAAGAGGGATTTCTGGGGTACATACCCCAGAACCCTGACTATGATGTTATGCATCTCATGCCAGAAAGGGATGACTTTTAGGGCAAGTGAGGGACATGTACAGAATGTCTGACCCCTCAGAGAAACACCTGGAGCAAACCGAGGGGCTATCAGGATGAACAGTTTGAAGTTTCAGTGGGGTAGTATAGGTCCTATACATAAAGTTTAGCTGTATTTGTCTCAGCTTGTTACTCTGGAACCAGGTCTGGGTATGCTTAACTGCCAATTGCCAGGTATTGGCATTTAATGTGGTGTCTAAATCGTGTTCCTTCTTGGCCCAGATGTCCACCATTGATTGGGCAAGCCCACTTTGAACAGTGCGATAAAAAATAGAGGCTTACTGCAGGGCTGAGGCCTGTACAGCTTTTCCTCCAGTGGAGGAGGGTCCCACAGCCCAACCTCCAGTGGCAATGTCACAATTCATCCTGGTCATTTTGCTCCATAATAACTCACCCCAGACTATTAACTCTGGCATCAATCACCTCCCACATCAATTTGTCCTTGGACAGTTCGCCCCCCAGTGTAAATATTATAAAATAATCTCCAGGTTGTCACAATCTGCCCATCAGGTGAGGCAATGTGCTCAAGGATTGTAGAAGTGGAAGTCGTACGGTAATTGTTGTTGGAGTACTGTATGATATATAGTGGAGCAAATAGACCGGGGCTGAATTGACATGGGAGCTGGTTGACGTCGAAACTAATAGTCTGAAGCGAGTTGTTGAGGAACAAAATGACTGGGATGAATTGACATGTTTCCACCCCCAGTCTTGGGTGACTCCCAATTTGTTTTCTTATTGACATGTAAATAAAGAAATCCCCTGTATCAAGATTAGAAACATTTTTTAGTTCACCAACATCCAACAACCTGCCCCCCTGTAGAGCTGAGTCACACTTTTGAGGCCTCTGCTTTGCCATCTTAGTAACTGCAGATGGAGTTGGACTGTGTATGATCCTTTCCCTTTTATTGCAGCTATTAGGCCTGGGTGCAGGGAAGGTGCTGCTGGCTTAGTATTTAATTTCTTATGGGAGGCAGTCCAGACCCTGAGTGTGGCAGCCATGAACGTGTTACTGACCAAGGGTGGATCAACGGTCCAGAGGGTCCTAGACAGACAGTTGGCCAGCAGGTTACCTCCCAGCTCCTCTTCCTCAATGACCACCCAGGAAGGACTGATCTCCCCCTCCCCTACTGGCAAGAAAACCAGCTGCACAGTGTAGTAGTAATGTTGAAAGTGCGGCAGGGCGGCTCCCCCTAGCCTGCTGGGAAGGTGCAAAATGCTCCTTCTGATGCGGGCATGCTTTCTGTTCCACATACATCTATGTAAGAGGGAGTTTAGCAGTCTGAAGTGAGCCTGAAGTACATGTATGGGTAGGGACTGGTACAGATAAAGGCATCTGGGTAGGGAAGGACATTTTGATGGTACTAACTCGTCACAGTAGGGAGAGGGGTAGGGCTCGCCAACGGTCAAATCATTGGTTAATTTGAAAGGAGAGGCCTGTAGTTTTCACAATAAAGGAGGTTTGATCTACAGAGTGTATATGCCCCCAGGTATTTTATATTGTCTACTATCTGCAGGCCCATTAGTTTATCGACAAGCTAAGTTCTGTGGAGTCTGCCAATTGCCAAAATCTTGCTTTTGATCCAGTTTATTTTGTGGCTGGATATGGTGCCATATTCTTGCAATAGTGAGTGCACTGCTGGGAGACCCTGTGACAGGTGCACCAAGTAAAGTAGTAGATCATCCTCAAACAAAGCCATTTTGTGTTCCTGCCTCCCACTCCAGAACCCTCTGATAGCAGGTTGATTCCTAATGGCCACTACAAGTGGTTCAAGGGTGAGGACACAAAGCAGGTACAACAGTGGACACCCCTGCCTTATGCCACACCCCAGAAGGCACGTAGGAATCAGCTGTCCATTGACCACTATTTGGGCTGTGAGAGAGAAGTACAATGTTTGTATCCAACCTATGTTTTGAGGTCTGAATCTGAACTGCCTGAGGGCCTTGAACATGTACCCCCACTCCAAATGGTCAAATGCTTTTTCCACACCCAAGGCAAGGACCACTGCCCTGTGTTGTGCTGACCTCTTAGACCAGTTATGAATTATGTTTAGGGTTCTACGTATGTTGTGTTTCCCTTGTCTGCCCTTAACAAACCCGGCTTTGTCTGGATAGATCACAGATGCAAGTATGGGTTCAAGGCAGGAGGCTAAGACCTTAGCCATGACTTTGTAGTCAGCTGTTAGGACAGATGTGGGTCTGTACGAGGCACATAACATAGAGTCCTTGCCCAGTTTTGAAAGAACAGTGATAGTGGTGGCCCACACATGGGGGGGAGGGGGAGTTCCCATCATTCCATGCTCTCATTAAGCTTGTCTAGCAACGGGTCAAGTAGGTACAAAGCGAAGACTTTGAAAAAGTCAACAGGGAGCCCGTTTGGGCCCGAGGCCCATCCTTCCCCACAGAGCTTTGATGGCGTGATGGAGTTGTATTTGTTTATTTAAACAATTGATAACTGGGATAGGCACACTGAGCCAAGGCTCGATTCCAGGTGCAGCCTGGGGAAGGAGGGGGGGGTCCCAGTCCTAGTGGGGACTCCAGCAAAGTCCAGCAGGAAGAAGCATAGCACCAAAGCAACCCTTGTTCGGGTGCTAAATGATCTTCTAATAGCAAGAGATTGGAGGACCTGTTCCATCTTGGTCCTTCTTGATCTCTTGGCAGCATTTGACACGGTCGATCATGGTGTGCTATTGGAACACCTGGGGTTCATCTGTGGAGTATCAGGTACTGTCCTCAGATGGTTTCAATCATGCCTTGAGGGTAGGATGCAAAGAGTAGTCTCAGGAATTTGTTCTTCTGACCCTGTACTGCGGGGTACTGCAGGGCTCCATTCTGGCACCCATGTTGTTCGCTATTTATATGCTGCCATTAGGGGACATTATTAGGCAGTACAGTTTCAGTTTTCACTGTTATGCAGATGATACTCAACTGTACATGTCCTTTGTACCTGAACAGGGAGACATCCCCTTGGTGTTTAATAACTGCTTATCCGAGATCCAGGATTGGATGAGTGCTAGTTAGCAGAAGCTGAACCCGGATAAGACTGAGGTGCTGGTGGTGGACCCAGATTGTCGGGGGTTGGGGTGTCGGCTGGACAACCTTCTGATCTTTGGCATGGGGGGGGTCCAGCTTATCACTTCAGACTGGGTGTGTAACCTCAGCATTATCTTTGATGACGGCTTGATCCTTAGATCACAGGTGTCAACTGTTGTCAAATCCTCTTTCTATCATCTGAGGAATATCACCCGAGTGTAGCACCTGGTCCCTCCTGAAGATCTTCCAACACTGGTCCTTGCCTTCATGACCACTCGCCTTGACTAGTGCAATGCCCTCTACCTAAGGTTACCGGGGATTGATATCCGCTGCCTGCAGCTGGTACAAAATGTGGCTGCCAGGCTATTGACTGGTACGTCTAGGACCAGTCATATCATGCCTGTGTTCTGCTAACTGCACTGGCTGCCTTTCTGGTGGAGTATCATCTTCAAGGTCGGCTTGCTGACCTACCAAGCCCTACTTGACCAGGGACCTCATTACCTGCAAGACCTCTTTTGTCCCTACTGCCCTTCCTGGCCATTCTGATCCACTGACGAGGGATTGCTGAAGATTCCCAGGGTTAGTTTGGAAACATCTGGGGCCCTCTCATTTGCTTTTGCAGCCCTCACCCTGTGGAATTCTCTTCCTCATTGGGTTAGGAACAGCCTGACCATCCAAAGTTTTAAAACAGCACTAAAAACCTACTTGTTTGGTCTGGCATTTCTGATTTTGATGAATGTTAAAGCTGATTCAGGTGTATTTTACTAATATATTTATGGACTGTGATTTGGACTGTGTTTTAGATTTGTGATTTTATGTATTGGTTTTAATTTTTAAATGTTTGTTAGATTTGTACAGGTGCCTTGATCAGTGGAAAGGCACCGTTTATAAATAAAATTTGATTTGATTTCATTTGAGCATACGTGCTTCCATGAGTTGAACGTGGGCCTTCACAAAGAAACTGTCCGCTTGCTGGGCCAAGGGGGAGGCCTCTGAAGTCTAAGTCCCTGATCTGTCCCCCCATCCTCTCACCCTTCCTTTTGCACAGCTGCCATGCTATATATTTCCCCCTTTGACTCAATCAAAGTAAGCCCTGAACTGAGTCAGGAATATGGAGCATTCTATATGGGAACTGCTTAGTGAGTTAAAATGGTATTTCAGCTTTTACAGTACCCTACACATAGAAGGAGAAGGTCTCTTTATGTGGGCCTTTTCACAGGCTTTTAATTTTAGTTCTGAGCCAGGAGAGTACCAGGTCCGTGGATTTTTTATTGTGGTCTTCAGTACTTGATGACCTGGCCTCTTATGAAGGCCTTGAGAGCTTCCCACTGGCATCTGTGTGTGATGTGTCCCCTTTTGTTGAGGTCCAAAAACTCCCTGATGGCCCCAGACATGAAGGTTATAAAGTCCTGGTTCTTAAGGAGCAGTGGGTCTAGCTGCAACACACAGTATGCTGAGACACAACCTGAGAAGCACACAGTCAACAGGGCATGGTCAGAGATTACAATAGGGAAGTAAGCAATATTGAATATACTGATAAGAATAGGCACACTGACCAGGAGGCAATCCAACCTGGCATAGGAGTGGTGCACATGTGAAAAGAAACTATTCTCATGTGGTGGGATGGCAGTGCCTCCAGGCATCAATTAGCTTGAATGGAGCCTCCAGATTTCCCATTGCTTTGACATATTTTGCCATGGGAACTGGAGTGGGATTAGACCTGTCAAGGATCGCATCTAGGATGCAGTTAAAATCACCTCCCTCTTTCCAGGAGCCAGGAAGAGTAGCCAAGTATAGAGATAGTTTTTGGAAGAATCCTGGGTCCTCAATGTTCGTAGCATGAATTGAACATATGGATACATCCCCCACTATACAGCCATAGTAACACGGGCCAAGTTGCTTCTATGTCCTGCATTGACAAAGGTGTAGTGCACAGTGACCTGGCCACCTGGAGAAAACCAGATGGCTACTACTTCTCTGGCCTTCAGGGAAAAGCAGAAGGTTACCCAATGACCACCCAAGCTTATGCTAGTTTTTAGGGCTGCAGTGGGCGGAGTTCTGCATACCTCTTGCTTTCAAAAAAGGACTCCACATTCCCTGCATTTTTTGCGACCGAACAACATGTTGGAGTTACACCACAGTTACCACCGCATCTATGGAGTACTCTGCTCGCACTGCACTATATTTTGCTAGAAAAAAAATGGGCAGTCCTGATAGGTACACTGGGGATTGGGGCACACCAGTATCACCTTTATGCCTACTTGGGGGTGCTGGGTGCTGAGAGGGAGGGAGGGTCAGGTGGGGGGATATTCTAATTTAAAAAACAACAAGCAGGAGTTACGACACAACACGGCACACTCCACTGTGTCCAAGATGGTCGCTGCACTCTACTGCACATGCGCAACCACTAGCACATGCACAGTATACTGTGGTGACCATCTTGGTCACGGTTGAGACCACTGAAAATAAAAATAGTTTAAATTATACATACTCCCCACCCAACCATCCCTCTCAGCACCTTCCCCCAGAAACATCATATGAGTGACACAGGGGTTGCCCAATCCCCCAGTGTCGGAAAACATACGCGTGACACTGGGGGTGCCCAACTCCCCAGTGCCTGAATCAGCAATAGTTCAAATTATAGATACCCCCCCACCTGACCCTCCTTCTCAGCACTCATCACCCCCCTAGAAACATACGAGTGACACTGGGGGTGCCCAACTCCCAGTGTCCAAATCGGCATCCTCGTTTGTTTATTTTTATTAAAGATGTCCCCCACCCACCCCTCTCAGCACCTACCACCTCACTCTCCCCCCTCAAGAAACATAATAGTTACACTGAGGGGTGCCCAATCCCCCAATGCAGGTATCTTTACTCATTTTTTTTTAAACTTGTAAAAAAAAAAGTCCATCAATGTCTTTTGTGGCTATTAGACTCCCCTCACCTGACCCTCCCACTCAGCACCCACCACCCCACCATCTCAAACCCTTGCTTGCTGATCAGGAGTCCTATGCCGTAATCCTCTCTGGACTGCAGTCACATCACCCTTCAAAGCCGGACTGCGAACTGAAGAAAAGATATGCGGTTCAATGTATTTCAATGGGGTTTTTAACTTAGTGGCATAACTTGGGCATTTTTTGCATATTTACGGCCCAAATTTTCAACATGCCTTTTGTGGGACCCCACCTCATGAACAATTGCACTCATATTAGGCAAATCTGTTCCAAAAGGTGATTTGCGGTCCCTGTGCAAAAGCACCTTTCGGGCAGGATTTGAACATTTTCTTTGCCCTTGTTCATGAGGTGGGGTTATCAAAAGGCTATGTTGAAAATTTCATAGAATCATAGAAGCTTGATGGCAGAAAAGGACCATACCAGCCAATCTAGTCTGCCCTCCCCCACACATTCCCTCCCAGCCCCCACCTCCCCCAATACTCAGCCCCATATGCTTGTCCCATGCCCTCTTGAATTCTTCCCCTGATTTAGCCCGTACCACTCCATCTGGTAGTCAGTTTCAGTGCTCCACCACCCTCTCTGTGAAGAAATGCCCTCTCACATTGCCCCATGTCTTTTTCCTTGCAGTCTGAGGCTGTGCCGTCTAGTTTTGACCTCCTTCTTCCTCTTAAGTAAATACTCTTCTCCCACTTTATTGAATCCCTTTACATATTTAAAAGTTTCAATCATGTCTCCCCTTTCCCTCTTTGTCTCCGGCATGTACAGATCCAGCTCCTTACACCTCTGCTTGTATGACTTCCCCTGCACACCCTGCGCAATCTTGTTTGCCCCTCTCTGAACCTTCTCCAATGCATCTATATCCTTGTGGAGATGAGGCCTCCAGAACTGAACCCCATACTCCAGGTGTGGCCTCACCATGGCTTTGTATTATTACCTCCCTCTTTCTGCTAGTAATGCCCCTGCCTATGCATGCCAACATTCCATTGGTCTTTCTCGCTGCCCTGCTACATTGGATTTGTACCTTAAGGTTTGAGGAGAATATGATCCCCAGATCCCTCTCCTGTTCTGTTACTTTAATTTCCTCCCCACCTAGGGTGTACCCTGCTCTTCTTTTCCTACTCCCCAAGTACATCACAGCGCATTTCTTGGCACTAAATTTCAGCTGCCACATCCCACACCATTTTTCATGCATCTTTAAGTCCTCCCTCATGTCCTCCACCACCTAGGGGTGTCCACCCTATTGTATATTTTCATATCATCAGCAAATAAGCACACCCTCCCCCTCAAACCCTCAGCAATATCACTGATGTAGATGTTGAAGAGAAGCGGACCCAAAACTGACCCCTGTGGCACTCCACTCTTCACCCTCGCTGTCCCGGAGTGCACCCCATTGAGCACCACCTTCTGAGTTCTTCCTGACAGCCAGGCCTCCACCCAGTTTGTTATTTTCCCACCCAACCCCAGGCTTTCCATCTTGTTCACCAGCCTCCTATGGGGGACGATATCAAAGACCTTACTGAAATCCAGATAGGCCACATCCACTGCCCCTCCGGTCAATCACCTGAGTCACCCAATCAAAGAACTGAATTAGGTTTGTCTGGCAAGACTTCCCCTTTGTGAAGCCATACTGTCTGCTGTCCTACAAGCCACTCTCCTCCAGGTAATCCACCACCCTCTCCTTGATTAATGCCTCCATTACCTTCCCCACCACTGACGTGAGGCTGACAGGTCGGTAGTTCCCCTTCACCTCCTTACTACCTCCCGTATGTAAAGGCACTACGTCTACCCTCTTCCAGTCCTCTGGCACTCTCCCTATATCCAGGGACAAGTTGAAGGGCCTTGTCAAGGGTGCGGCCAACTCCTCCTTCAATTCTCTGATCACCCTGGGGTGTAATCCATCAGGCCCCATTGCCTTGTCCACCCTCAGTCTATCTAGCTCTGCCCTAACCCTATACACAGTGAATGGGCTCAGATCCACCCATTTGCCCTCCTTCCCCTTCGACTTTAGCTGAGGTCCCCTACCATCCTCCTTCTCAGTGAGCTACCAAACTAAAGTACTTCTTTAATAACTGCTTTTTCACAATCTCTTTCCAATTTTATTTCTCCCTCCCCTCTCAGCCTAGTAATCCCCTGCCTTGTCCTTCTTCTCTCCCTCACATATCTGAAAAAGATGTTATCCCCCCTTTTGGCCATTTTTGCTATTTTCTCCTCAGTATCTGCTTTTGCCCTTCTGATCTTCTTCCCCACCATACTACTCTTTTTCCTATACTCTTCCTTATCTTCCTCGCTGAGTGTCCTCTTAAATTTTCTGAATGCCCTCCTCCTTTTCCTAACTGCTCCCGCAACCTCCTTTGTAAACCAAAGCGGTCTCCTCCCCCATTCACTCCTCCTAACCTTTTTTATGCATATTTCTGCAGCTTTCAGTACCCCTCCCTTGATAGCTTACCATAATAGAATAATCCAATGTATAAAAAGATTGTTTGTGTCACAGAACAGAGCATGCTTAATCCCGCTATATCATACATTTGTTGGACCACATTTGGATTACTGTACCCCTCTTTGGAGGCCATATCTGAGAAGGGGTATTGATGGGGTGGAGAGGGTCCAATGGAGAATGACTAAATTGGTAGAAGGATTAAGGGACATAACTTATGAGGATAGACTACGATCCTTGGGACTGTATACTTTGGAGACAAGACGAATGAGAGGCGACCTACTGCAGATGTTTAGGATTACATAGGATAATATTCTAACTGAAAATCTGGGCTTGTCAACTGTTGACCAATTTGGTGGGCTAAGAAATCACAAGAAACAACTTAAGTTAACTTACCCTAAGACAAACCTAAGAAGATCCTATTTTACGCAGAGAACTCTTCCAGTATGGAACTGCTTGCCAAGATGTCGTAGAAATGGAGAGCTCTGACATCTTTAAGAGTAGGCTGGATAATTACCTTCTCCAAAGACAGGGTAGTTAATGCCTGTTAACATGGGGTCTGGTTCTACGGGCCAAGAGCCCTCTGCTAGCCCTAATAACTCAGTATTGAACTCAGTATAACTCCTCCACTGCCCGTATATTCTCTGTACCCTCCATTGTCTCTCTTACTATCCTTCTCACCTTGTCAAAGTCTGTGAGTCTGAAGTCCATGACTGTAGTACTGGTTTTACTTGTCTCCCTTCCTGCCCTGACCCTGAACACTACCGTGCTGTGGTCACTGTTGCCCAAGGCTTCTCCTACCTGCACCTCCTCCACACTCTCCCCATTTGTCAGGACCACGTCCAGCAGGTTGTTGTCCCTTCTCTATTCTCCCTCATGCCCAGTATTTTAGCACTATCCTGGGGGAAGGCTGGTAGCCCCCCATTTCTCCTGCCTTGTGGTGCAGATTCCCCCCCCAATCTAGTATAAATTTTATGTTTCTTCTATGAACGCTCCTAATTTGCTTTTTAGCACTGCTGCACCCTCACTATTCAGGTGCAGTCTGTCTAAAGCAAATAGGCTCTCATCCCCCCATGTAGATTCCCAGTCTCCTACTAACCCATACCCCATTTACTTGCACCACCCCACCAGCCACTCATTGAACTCTTTAATCCTTAGACTCCAGTCAGTACTTGCCTTTGGTACTGGCAAAACTTGAGAGAAAGCCACTGATTTGAACCCCAGACTACTGCAGTATCTAGCAAGTGCTCTAAATCTTGCCTGCACATCCAACAGGCTTTTTCCTGCCAGGTCATTTGTTCCCAGGTGGAACATCAGGTGTGAATTTGGTTTAAAAATATTAAAAAACAACAAAGTTATGAACCTACGCTGAATTTTGTGAACACAGGCTCTTAACTTTGGCAATTTTATTTATTTATTTTATTTTTTATTTTATTTAGATCTTGGATTACGAATACCTTTGAACTGGGAGCTCTTTAACAAATGTTCCACATTGGAGAGTACACAAATGTACATACACTGGCAAATTTAAGGTGACACAGAAGCATTATACATTTTAACTGGTAGTATACATTTAGACAGGCTTACAGACATCACAGAATATGCGCTTGACAATTGGTCAAAAAACATTCGAACAAGGCTGTCGAGTTCATATAGTCAACAATGAGAATCAGCCAAGAAGGCTTTGTCCAATCAATCAGTCATTTTTATTTTTCCAGGCAAAGTACCATTGAGACAGGCTCATTTACAAGGTGGACGTGTACAAGGTGGACATGGAATGGCCAACAACAACAGCAAGTATAATACAAAAGGAAAACAGATGGGTAAGGAATAGCAGGAGGCATAGGTAACAATAGATAAGTGCAGTGATCATCAATGTCTACTTGTTTGGGACAACTAATAATAATAAAATTACAAAAAAAATTTACAAGGCATCAATACAGGACAATATAACCTAAAATATACTTGCAACAAATAATGTAAGGAATGCAGGAGGTTAGGAATGCTGTAGAGATAGAGAGGTGCAAAGGGAGAGGGACCAGGGATAGCAGGAGAAGGAACGGGAGATGGTGCAAACTGGGAATGGGGAGGGGATTAATGATAGGGGGACCCTGGAAGACTCATAGAGGAGATGAACAGCAGCTACAGTGAGGATGGTCCCTCTGAGAAGAGTAATGGTTGGGTGGGTCATAGGAGGGGATAGGAGGACAAGGGGAAAAGGTGGGGAGGTGAGGAGGGAGTAGGGGAAAGTAGAGTGGGGGGCAAGGTGGATGTTGGGGGGGAGGTGATATAAAGCAGGCGGCTGTGCTGCTGAAGTGCGGTGAAGGGACTGCAGGGAATATTCTAGAGAATCCAATTTAGGGAGGGCAGTCATAGCCACATCCGGGCACTTGCCAGCTGTCTGAAAGGACTCCATTTATCTTTACCTGCTGGGACCCCTCTGTACAGACAGTTGGTGAGACCCCATCTGGAGTACTGCATCCAGTTCTGGAGACCCCATCTCCACAAGGACATAGACTGGATAGAGGCAGTCCAGAGGAGGGCAACTAAAATGGTGCAGGGTCTGCAAGAGAAGCCATACGAGGAGTGACTAAAGGAGCTTAATATGTATACCCTTGAGGAAAAGAGGGAGAGGGGAGACATGATAGAAACTTTTAAGTACCTCAGTGGAATCAACAAAGTCCAAGAGGGTAGCATCTTTCAGAAAAAGAGATGTACAAGAACAAGGGGACACAATTTGAAGATAGAGGAGGGATGGCTCAGGGGCAATGTGAGGAAGTATTTTTTCACAGAAAGGGTGGTGGACACATGGAACAGCATTTCTGAGGAGGTTATGGGGCCTAAAACTGTTCGAGAATTCAAGAATACATGGGACAGACATAAGGCAATTCTTGTGGGGGGGTAGGAAGAACTAGGTTGTTGGTTAAGTAGGATCTGCAGCTTATCCTGTAGGTAGGGAAATGGGCAGACTAAGTGGGCCAAGCTGTCCTCATCTGCCATCAAAGTCTATGTTTCTGTGTTTCACAGAGTGCTGCGAGGTGCTGGCATAGTTTACATTTGAAAGGACCAAGCTTAGGTTAGGCAAGGATGTTACATTTGAGGGAGCTGAGCCAGGTGAGAGCATGGTATGCAAATTACCTTTGTCCTTGTGAAGTGCGGCAGAGTGGGACCTTGAAGGGCTGACTGTCAGTACCTCTAGTTTGGTGCAGGTTGGTCGTTAGACATAGGAGCTTCTGGATGCCAGGGGAGGTTAGGCCCATGCTGTTTTTTAAGCCAGCAGACAGGTCTGGTACTTCATTCTGCCTTTCAGATGTAGCCACCCATACTGAGCGTATAAATTGCAGGTGTGTGTAAGCCGGTGGGCTCCTGTAATTATTCTACAGGTTTTATTTAGCACTGTTGTGATTCTTTTTAGGGTAGTGTCTGACGCTGTGTCATAGATAACCAGGCCATAGCCTATGATAGCGATAACAAAGCTATTTACTGCGATCCGGAGTTCCTCTGTGGTATGCAATGTTTGTGTCTGTACAGTAATCCTATTCTTGTATTAACAGCTTTGGCAACGTGGTTGACATGGTTTGTGAAGGATAAGGAGCTGTCTAGAGTTACCCCTAGGTATTTGAAAGAGTGGACCAGATCAAGAGTGGCATTAAGGCTATTTAGAATTGTGAGCTGATGAGACTTATGCTTGTTGTGAGAGTTTGCAAACATCATGACTTTAGTCTTTTTATAGTTCATGAGAAGATTTTGCTTCAAGAACTAGGCCTCGACATTAGCGAAATTCTGCTGAAGCTGCTTTCCAGGAGTATTGGGTCTGGGTTATTGGTAAAGATCATGGCATTGTCAGCGTAGAGGAGAATTCTATCAAAGCATATAAGGGGGAAGGGGTTTAGGAAGATACTGAAGAGAAAGGGACCTAATATAGATCCTTGGGGGACACCTGTGCACACTTACTGGCTGTCTGAAAGGACTCCATTTATCTTTACCCACTGGGATCTATTCCCTAGATAGCTAGTGAACCAACCCATGGTTTCAGCAGACAGCTCAGTGTCAGAGAGTTGTTCAAGCAGTAATGCATAGATGACCATGTCAAAGGCTTTGGTGAGGTTCATGAAAACGCCCCCACCAGCTAACCATGGTCTAGGGCATTATGAATGTATCCAGGGAACTCTAGTAACGCTGTGGTAGTACTGTGTGTCTTTTGAAAACCATGCTGTTGGGGACATTGGATCAGATATTTTTCAAGGTATTCAACTAGCTGGTCAGACACAATGAGCTCCAATGCTTTGGATGGGGGGAGAGAATAGATATAGGACGATAGTTAGCACATATGACCCTGTCTCCGCTTTTATGGACTGGTGTTATCACAGCGGCTTTCCATTTCTGGGGGAATTGGGCAAACCTTAATGACAGATTCAGTATTTTAGTCAGCTGAGTTAGTATCTCCTCAAGGGTGAGGGTGACAAGTTTAAGGTCTAGGGAGTCACCACTAAATCTCGATTTTCCTAGTACCCATTGCATACATTTTCTGGCTTCATTTTTGTTGATGCTTTTGAAATAGAAGGATGGGTCTCTGTGGTAGACCTTCACTATTTTACTTTTTTTATCAGCTATCTCGAAGAGGTCTGGGGGGAGTATGCTGCTGAGGTCGGCAAAGGCAGCGTTGAATATGTTGGCTATTGCTTTCAGGTCTTGGGTGATTACCCCATTTATGCCCATCATGGAAGGTGAGATTCTGTTGTCTTTCTCTGTCAGGTCCCTATGTTGCCCCAGAACCTTCTGCCGTCTCCCCAGGAGTTAGCGAGTTCATCCTTGAAGTAGCAGCTATCGGCAATGCGGACAACCCAGGTATTGGCGTTGCTGGCCTTTTTATAGTGCTGTATGTCAGCCTGTTTGCAGGAGGCTTGAGCACAGTGCCACAAATTATCTCTGGTGGGCATGAGATCGATAAGGGACGGTGTGATCCATGAGTTACATGCGTCCTTAACCTTGCATTTTCTGAGGGGGGGGGGCGTTGATATCACAGGATGCATTGAACACAGCAATGAAGTAATTGAGTCCTTTTCAATATTTTTTCAATATTTGACCCAACATTTACAGCATAGCCATATCTTTCCAGCACCTCATAAATGTGACAGCTGTCATTTTTCAAATCCTGGCCAAAATATTTTTTCATACCCCAAAAGGTGATTTCACGGTCCTTGTGCGAAATCACCTTTGGGGCAGGAGTTGAAACTTTTCTCTACCCTTGTTCATGAGATGGGGTCATAAAAATGTTATGTTGAAAATTTAGTGTAAAAATATTAGCCAACAACAAAGTTATGAGCCTACGTTGAATTTTGAGAATGCAAGCTCGTAACTTTGGTAATTTTCAATATTTTTACCCCAAATTTAAATCATAGCTATATCTTTACATCACCTCATAAATGTGACAGCTGCCATTTTTCAAATCCTGACCAAAATGTTTTTTCACATCCCAAAATGTGATTTTTGCAGTCCCTGCGCATAAGAAGGCTATGTTGAAAATTTGGTGTAAAAATATTAAAAAACAGGGTGTGGCCAAGCCAGGATCCAGGATGGCAGCTTAATTTAGAAGCTCTGTTCCATCCAACATAATCTGATACCATCTCACCCACCTTTTCCGGGTTACATCAGCAAATTCGAGAAAATACTATAGCCTTGATAGTTCTATGTGATTATGGCAAAAAATAAATTTGCATTGAAACTTTAATTCTGTGATGGATACCTTGAAGCAGCAAGGCCCAGAGCTGCCCATTACATGAGCAGCGTCAAAAACGGGAGGAGAAGGAGATCATCAGGGCCCTCCAACTCACCTGCAACACCAAATCCTACACAGTCACTAAAAAAACTAATTACTGAACTAAAGTATGACCTGACAGTCCGAATGAACTCGGGTTTCCATAACATTACAGCATAGCTATCCCACTTGCAGCAATCCTTCAACATGCTCAGTGAGATGATAGAACAACATACCCCACAGCTCACAGCACTAGAGGAGTGAGTGGGCAATCAGGAGGACACGGTTCGCCAGCTCAAGTCTTCTTTGCAGCAGGCTCTCTGAGAGATAGATAAACTGAAAGCCACTATGGACAACAATGAGAACCTGGAGCACCAGTGCAGCATACACCTGGTCGGTGTACCCGAGGGCATGGAGGGCAATAACTGTGCCTCATACCTTTAATTCTGGCTCAGACAAACATTACAAATCCCAGAGGTTGTCTCACTGGAAATCCAAAGAGCTCACTGGGAAGGAAACCAAGCCCTGAGGAACAGCCCAGACATATCATTGCCAAATTCCTTAGATATTAAGACCGACAAGTGGTCCTAGGGGCAGCGGGACACCAGGGGTCCATTACTCTACAGAAAAACTGGGTCAGCATATTCCTCGACTACTCAAGGTAGCTCCAAACTAAAAGACAAACATTTCAAGAAGTAAAATAGGAGCTTCATAATTTGCAGTGACTGTTTGCTTTAATTTATCCTGCGAGGCTGATTATCTGGTGCCAAGGCAAGCCAGCAAAGGCCTTCACTAGCCTAGATGCAGCCACGGACTATGTTACCCAGGAATCGGAGAGTGCTAAAGTTCCAGCCAGTCCTGCTGATCCTGATATGTATATTTGAACTGGGTCCCTAGAGGTACTGTGTTACTTTGGTCATAAATGGGGATAAGGGGCTTTGAGGTGGGGGGGAGAGGGGTCTACGTGCCTCCATGGCCTGAAACAACATGAAGGCCTACTAGGCTGGGCTGCAGGTCACTCCCCTTGCACCTCGACCCTTGTGGATATGCCGAGGTTCTCTGGCTGATTTTAGATGCCAGAGATATTTAATTCTCAATGCCAGTAAACAAAAAGGAACTGTTACGTATAATATTTCAGCAACACGTGGAGCTCTTAACCCAGGAGGAACTACATACTTATTAAGACTTTCAAGGACCTACCCTAAATCATTGGGAATACTTTCAGCCCAAGCATCTCCCTGGAGATGAGGGAACGATATAAGTAACTTTATTTCAGGCTGTTGAAGCAACCACATATTTTCTCATTTTCTTTAGTATTTTTTTTTCTTTTTGAATGGTGAAGGAACCACTTTAATTTTTAGTTTTGGACTATTAAGATAAAGCATGATGGATATTCAGTACTGAGGTTGACCCCTTAACCAAAGCAAGGACACTTTGGTTTGCAGTAGAGTATTTGTATGTGTAAATGATACGTTGCATTATAGAGTTGGTGTACATAAAACTGCAACAGAAACTAGGGGAAGATGGAAGTACAGAGCAATGTTGAGCTGTGAAAGGAGGGGGGAACAAAACTCTGACGGGGTGGGTCTGTGGGTGGGGAGCAAGTGGCGCTCATGCCGTGTATGCAGTATAGAAATGAGTGTGGGGGGGTTCTCGGTTCCTCCAAGTGGGAGTCTCCAGCAGCACTAGAAGGAACAATTGGTACACCATTGTGACAGGAATTTAAATCTTAGGATGGGCGAGCAATTAGGGAAATCTGTGAAGTGCATTGTTCCGGAGGGGGGGCGGGGAAGAGTTATTTCAGCCATCCCCTTTCCTCCATCATTACCTCTTCTGGTCTGTCATAACCAGGAAAAGGAGGTTTTCCTGTGGGGAGTGCTGGGGTGCCCACCACCCCACAGTAACATCAGACTGCGGTGACCAGCAGCGTTCCTGTCCCACACCCGGCAGCAAATCAACATGTTTGGGGGTAGAGGGAAATAACCCACCACCTCCCTTAATTAATATTGTAAAAGGGGGAGTGTGAGAGGGGATATGATTACTCACACACTCCCCTGAAAGAAGGCCAAGCTCAACTGCATATAAGTTTAAAGGGATTGCCGCTTGGCAAGATCCACGAAAAGTAGCAGGACGTATGGTCTCTTCTGTTCTGACCGGGAGAGATTGGGGGGACCGGGGGAGAGGGGATGTTTAGTGTCTGTTGCGCATTCTGTTTTTTGGTTACAAGGGGGGGATTTGTAGGAAATGTGAGTGTTGGGGAGGGGTTGCTGGATGTGCGCGGAGAGGGGGTAAAGGCCTTGGGTTTCGACTGGCAGTAGCCAGCGGTTTGCCACACAAAAAGTTAAAAATCTCAACATCAACTAGCAGTTACTGTATTTTTTTCCAAAACCAGACATATTGTAATTTCGTTTACAGAGTACAATATAGGTAATGTTTTCTGCCATGGGTAACTTAAATATCTTGTCCTGGGATGTCAATGGCCTAAAAACAGTGGTGAAAAGAAAGAGGGTGTGGTCATACATTAAGAAGGAGAGCGGGGACATAGCCCTCCTGCAGGAAGTTCACCTTACTCGACAGGAGGCGGATAGGTTAGCCACCTTGTGGAGAGGGTCTCTGCTGGCAGCCCCTTTCACCTCTAAGGCAAGAGGAGTGGTAGTCTGATTCAGACTTAGGCTGCACATTAAAATCCACACTACAGTGGCAGACCCCCTTGGGAGGTACATTATTGTGGATGCTACAGTAGAAGAACAGAGATACACCTTTATATCTCTATATGGACCCAACTATGATTCACCAGACTTTTTTCACCACATGGCAGTGATGTTGGCTTCAAATGGAGAAAACATTGCATTGGGGGGAAATTTCAATACATATTGGGATGTTTCATTAGACTGCTCAGGTACAAAAGTGCGAGCACTGCCGAGGAGTGTTCTTGCTCTCCCAAGTATGGCATCAGAGAGAGCCCTAGTGGAGGCATAACAGTACTGCAATCCTAATAAAAAAGAATACTCCTTTTACTTGCATGTATACCGGGGTCTATGCTAGAACAGACTACCTGTTCCTGTCACCCACTTAAGTATGACGGGGGCTGAGCACCTCCTATGGCCCAATAATGATATCCGACTATGCCCCTCTGAAAATCATCTTTACAACAGAACAATACCAGCCAGAACTTAGGCAGTGGAGACTAGACTCCGCCTTATTAAGTGATTCTGCAGTTGTGGCACACATTTCTGGTTGCCTCAGGGAGTGCTTCACCAACAATGTAGGGGTTGGCACCTCTTCTGAGGTGGTCTGGGACGCAATGAAAGCATATGTGAGTGGGGGGAGATCATTTCCAATGCGGCATATAAGGGGCAGCAGGAGAGAGGGGAAGAAGGGAGGATAGAAAGTGAGATAAACCACCTGGAGAAGCAGCTGATGAACAATGAACAGAGGGCAGACAGATCTAGACGGGTCCAACTGAAGGGAGAACTAAATCAGAGGGTGTCTAGGAGAATAGGAAGATCCTGACTATATAGCCAATCGAAGAATTATTTCAAGGGGGATAAATCAGGGAAGTGGCTTGCCTGGCAATTGAAAAACAAACATCAGCGAGAACGATTCTAGAAATTGAAATGCCAGAGGGAGATCTCTCTTCAGATCCTAAAATGATAAATGACACATTTAAACAATTCTGCCAGATGCTGTACACTTCCCAGGTCCCTCCTCAGAGTAGCCCTGAATCATTCTTGGAGAAAATATCCCTCCCCACTCTGAGTAATGAGAGTAGAGAAGTCTTAGACTTCCCTATTACACTGGAAGAAGTTAAGAAAGCAGCTTGGTCTTCCAGATCAAACAAAGCCCAAGGACGTGACGGTATGCCAATTGAATTCTATAAGACCTTGTGGCCAGTTCTAGTGACCCAAATGCTACAAATGAAACAAGAGGCTCTAGATTCTGGGGAGTTACCTAGATCACAGCTCTTGGCCACCATAACAGTACTACCCAAGTCAGGGAAAGACCCCAGGAAATGCGATTCATACAGGCCTGTTTCACTGCTTAATGTAGACTATATAATCATGGCAAAAGTTATTGCTCACAGGATTCAGGGTATTCTCCTGGATTTAATTCATCATGACCAAGGGGGTCTTGTCCCTGGAAGACAGGCTAAACATAACATCCGGCGCACTCTAAATATCATGCGCATATGAGTGCGGGGGGGGGGGGCAGCGGTAACCAGGGCCTCCTAGCACTTGATGTAGAGAAGGCATTCGATCAAATAGAGTGGCCATTTATGTTCACAGTGCTGAACAAATATCAATTTAGAACTCAACTCAGATCTTGGATTCACTGCTTATACCGCTCCCCAATGGTGCAAGTTATGTCCAATGATAATGTTTCTGTGCCTTTTAGGTTAATGTGAGGCACAAGGCAGGGGTGCCCCCTCTCTCCTCTACTGTATGTTTTAACCACTGAGGTCTTGGCTGTGGCGGTTAGATCTCACCCAGATATTAGAGGTGTTAGAAGGGGTGTCGGACCATATCATCTTGCTCTTTGCTGATGATGTACTCCTGTTCCTCAAGCAACCAAACAAAGCATTGCCAGCTTTGACAGCTCTTTTTGACCAGTAAGGTCCACTGTCAATACATAAGATAAATTGGGAAAAATGTGAATGGCTACCCTTGGGCAAATCCAAGACCAATATTTCAGTGGGGGGATGGATATCGCTCTGGCAACAGAGATTAAATACCTAGGAATTAGACTACCCCGAACCATGTCAAAGCTGATGGAGATTAATTACAGACCTCTCATTGGTAAAATAAAGGAGGACTGCAAGAGGTGGCAATCCCTGCCTCTAACCATTACAGGGTGAGTAAACTCAGTTAAAATGAACTTTCTCTCTCAAAATTTATACATGTTCCAGACACTGCCTGTACATCTTCCTTTAAAATATTTTAAAGTTATAGAAGGAGCTATAACCTCACTAATTTGGAAAGGTAAGAGACCATGTATTAAAAAAACAATATTGTAGTATCCTGTCAGTAAAGGAGGCCTGGGACGCCCAAATGTTAGGTTTTATTATTTGGCCTCACAGTTGCCACATGTGGCAGATTTAACCTCACAGAAGACTAAGGGGAGAGCATGGGCTTCCCTGGAAACCCAACAGAGAGTATCCCTCTCTACGGGCTACTCCTGACACCAACTAATTTGGATACAGGATGGGGCAAGACAAATAATCCCTTTCCATGATCTACCATTAAAGCTTGGATCCAAGCCCACAAACTGATTAATCATAGCCCCTCTCTGTCTCCAGATGCCTTCTTAGGACTGGCTCTACAGCCTCATGGCAAGACTTACAAGTAATTTAGAGAGCTACTAGCCTCCTGGCATGACAAAGGATTAAACCGTATAGCCTAACTATGCAAGGAGGGACGGGCGCTCTCATTCTCAGATCTTAAAAGGAATTTTGGACTTAGTACATCCCACTACTTTTGGTACCTTAGGCTCAGTAGTCAGATCCAAAAAACACTAAGCCAACCCAACTCCCCGAAGCAGATTAAGAGATCACCTATAGAGGAGATTTTTACAAATCCTATTGTTTCCAGGATGAGGAAACTGCTGAGCAAATGTTGCAAACTGTTGGAAGGGGCAATACCAGATCCATTTACTCAGCTTAAGGGAAAATGGGAAAGGGACATCTGGGAGGCCCTGATGGAAGGGAATTGGAGGGAAATCATGAAAAGCAGCATGCCCTGCTCAGTGAATAACAGGCTGAGAGCTATACATTATAATATTTTGCACAGGACTTATTTTACCCCAACACTAGCCCACAAAATGGACTCAGAGATATGCCCCAAGCGCAAGATGGTACCAGGTTCCTTTTTTCACATGGTATGGGCATGTCCAAAGATCTACCCTTACTGGGTGGAGGTACTGAATATATTATCTAAGGTACTTGGGGCTACATGTTCAGTAGACCCTGGGGAGGTACTGCTGGGAGTGTCGGGGGGGAACCCTAAAAGACGAGAAGGAGCCCATTCACTTAAGCACCTAGGTATAACAGTAGGTAAGCAAGTACTGGCTCAGTGCTGGCAAACAGAGCAAACCCCATCAGTTGCACATTGGGCTCAGTAACTAGTGCACTGCATGAAATTAGAACATACCCAATACATGGTATTAAATCAAGAACTCAAATATCAAAGAATTTGGTCCCCATTCGAAGCAGCTGTTGGTCAATCTTGGTTTTCTCTGTTGTGAGTATCAATTAACTTGGGCCAGACATGACGTTTGGGGGAAGGAATCAAGATCCTCTCTGGGGAACCCCAGAAGGGATGGAAGTACTAGCCTGCCATACGTTCAAGCAGAGAGAAATATGTGATGGTAATATGTAAACTACTCTGTAATGTAATATAAGTATAATTCAACTTTTAATGAATGTATCTGTAACATTAAGGAATTCTGTTTTGCGCTTGCAACTCCAGCTGTGAAGTTTACCTTCAAATAAAGTTTACAAAAAAATGTTACGAGCCTCTATTGAATTATATGAACACAGACTCATATCTTTGGTAATTTTCAATATTTTACCCCAAATTTACAGCATAGCCATTTCTTTTTTTTTCTTTTTTTTTAATTATTATGTTTATGGTGGGTTTCCATTGGTCTTACCTCACCTGCCCAAGGCCCCAACACACGGCCATGTGTGCGTGTGAAGGCATGCACGCACACTGTAGTGCCAGCTCAGACTCTTCCACCTTCCTGTCCTTGCTGTCCCCTCCTCCTATGCTTCCCACTGAATCTCCACCCAGTGGGAGTGGAACTACAGGACTGTGACAACCACGACCGCCACCCTCAGGAGAGGAGAGCAGCCTACCAGCTATGCTGGATCCTGCTCCTCCCTCCCTCCCTCCATGCCAGCACCCCGATGACCCAAGGTCATTCCTGAACCCAGGCCACAGCGTAGCACGAGGTAAGGTGTCCAGCACCTCAACCCTCAGTGCCATTGGGTCAGCAACATACCATTTACTTACAGCACCTCATGAATAGGACAGATGTCATTTTTCAACTCCAGCCCAAAATGTGTTTTTGCATCCCGAAAGTTGGTTTTGCAGTCCCTGTGCAAAATAACCTTTCAGGCAGGAGTTGAACATTTGCTCTGCAATTCTTTTTAAGGCAGGGTCATAACAAGGCTATGTTGAAAATTTGGTGTACAAATATTACAAAACAGCAAATTTATGAGCCTACATTACATTTTGCTAACGCAGGCTCGTAACTTTGGTAATTTTCAACATTTTTACTCCAAATTCGTCTCATGCAGCCCTATCGACTCTGGCCAGATTTTGTTTGTGGCTTGACATTTCTCATGTGCATTTTCTGCAGTAACATTACCTTGATCTGAGCCCTTTTAACATCTCCTGCCACCTTACATCATTTGACAACATTTCTGAGTCCATTAACATTCCACGTGGAAATACTGTTAGCCATTAGATACTGACTCTAGGCAGTTAGTAGCCAGAAATAGATTCCAGCTAACACACTTGACAACCCAGTGGCTTGGTTTAAGCAAACCAGTATTTATACCCACCCTGTGTTGAAACCAGAAGATTTTCCTCTGCCCCCCCCCCACCAACCTCAATACACTATTACTCACACTTTCCCCTTTATCCCATATCGGGGACACCAAAACACTGTCCCGCTATCATACAAATGACAAACATGTCTACTAACAGAACTGAGAACAAATGTTGTAATTGTGTAGCAGCCCCCCACCATCTTGCCAAGCTAATGTTAGCTCAGCATAGTTTCCCCTGCAAATGGTTAGTGGTTTGAGCAACTGTTGTATCTCAGATGATGGGCACTCCATGAAGAACAATAACAAATTGGCTGTAATCAGGCTGGAGACTTCATGCTAGATAAGGTAAGGGTAACTGTATCGGCCCCCCCAACTAGCAAATGACTGCCACATGAACAGGAGCCCAAACTTTCCCCCCTTTCAACAATATTAACCCTTCATATGAGATCATATTTTGGCAACAGGATACATAAGAAGCAAGCACAGTCAGGTATGTAGTGTTTTGTCCCTCATTGTGAAGTCTTAACTAACAAGTCCAAAAGAAAAACTGCAATCACCCTTTCCCAGGATGGCACGCACCATAAAGGGCAGTCAGCCCTGCCGCGTGGTCTACAGTTCTTGGTGGCACATGGGACCAATTGACTCAAGGTAGGCAGTTTGTTGCAGGTAAAATTTATTCCTGTAATAATCAAAGGTCCAACAGTACACGCTCCTTCTAGGTCACCCTAGCACCTCGACTCCTCACGAGTCTTCTACGGGATGTGACCAAGAGGGGAAACATCTTAACATTTAAAGCTCAAACTCATTAATATTCATGGGTGTTTTCAGAATGTGCATACATATGATCATTAAGACCAGAATTAATAATCCAACAAAATAACAACATATGTACTTCATTTTAAGACAATCAGTGAATGTTATGAAAAAATATTTAACTAAAACAATTACAGGAACTCAGTTGTTGTTTATGGTCAATACTCTAAAAGAAGTGTCCCATTATTTAAATCACTGTTGTGAACTCTTGCAGCTGACAAGCGCTAGAGAGAAGTTTGAAAGGGAACTCTGTGGGGGGAAGGGGAAGGAAAAGTACTGCAGTGGAGGTCAAACGTTCAAGTCCCACATGTGACCAAGGCAGCCTTCTGTTAGCTTTTAATGGCATCCAAAGGAGTCTTTTAAGTAATTATCTTTGATCAATTATTAGACCAGGGTTCAACATCATGGCAACTCTTGTTCTGGAACCGAGACTCTTCCAGCTGCTGAGACCTGACTTTTATTTTAGTCATTGGTAACCGGGTTAGGCCCACTAGGCACAAGTGCCTGTTTTCAGGGGCGACCTGGGAGCACTGGGCAGTTAAGTGACTTGCTCAGAGTCACACAGTATACAAGTGGAGGTTGTGAGAATCAGACTCAGGTCTGGTCTGCTGGATGTATCAAGCTCCCTCACACCTCGTTCCTCTAACCTCTAGGCTATACTTCCAGCCCAAAGTAGGAAGGCAAAGTTTAATATATAGTGTTAGTTAAGAGGTACAAATTCTCAACTGTATTTATCTTCTATGTTTCAGAAAAGCTTCAAATCCCATCTTTCATTCAATCCATTTTGTTTTACACAATCTAATTTAAAAATCCACATGCTGGCTTTTTCTAATAACATGTTTGGTCCATCTCCCCACAATTTTAGTGGTGGTATCCATTCCAAACCTGTGAACTGGACACATTCTGGTTACGATTGGCGGTATGTGCTAAAGTGTAACCCCACTAGTGTCAAGTTCATTGTTGACAATAGACCGCATGTGTTCCTGTATCCTCTGTTTTAATGGATGAACATTTTTTCCCATACACAAGAGTCCACAGCTACACCATAGCCCATATACTATATGTGTAGTGTCACATGTAATTAACTGTCTGATTTTAACTTTTTTATCCGTGTTTTACAGATGTTGAAACCACTTCCTTGGTACCCCATGCTTGCAAATGTTACATCTGGCGCATTTAAAGAAGCCAGTGCTTCTATATGGCAACCAAGTGTGTCTTGTCTGTGGTACAATCTCTCTCAATTTGCTTTGTACCAATCTATCTTTTAAATTCTTGGCTCTGCTGAAAGAAACATGTGGCTTATCCCTAACATGTTGTCCCACTGTTGCATCACTTGTTAGGATATGCCAATTCTTATGGATGACATTGCCTATTCTACCTACCTTATGGTTACATTCAGTAATGAATGTGCAAGGCAGTGTGGGGGATGTGGTAGATGCCTCTTTCAATAGTGAGTTTCTGTCATGTAACCTGGCTTTCAATTTATGATTGTGTAATAGATTCCCATCATAGCTTCTGCTTTTAAATCTCTCAGTTAGTTCATCCACCTATTCGTCAAACATTGTCTCTGAACTACAATTGTGTCTGATCCTCAGCATTTGACTGTAAGAGATCGAGTCTTTCAGATGCTGGGGATGGGCGCTTCTAGCATGGAGTACAGAATTGGTAGCTGTGGGTTTTCTATAACACTGTGTGTTTATTCTACCCATTCTGTATCTGTTAATAATGTCTAGAAAATTAAGCTGGGTTTTGTTCATTTCAAAAGTAAATCTTAAATTAAGATAATTTACATTAAGCCATTCCACAAATGTTGATATTGTCTGAACGTCGCCCTGCCATATACACAGCACATCATCAATAAAGCAGTACCAGTATCTGATGTGTGCTATGTATGGGTTTTGATCTGGATTTAATACAATTTGCTGTTCCTAGTGGCCAAGAAATAGGTTCACATAACTTGGTGCCATAGCTGCACCCATAGCTGTGCCGCATTTCTGTATGTAAAATTACTCTTCACACTTGAAGTAAATGTGTTGTAATATAAATTCCAATGCTTCCAACAAGAAGTCTCTTTGAATTTCCTCGATGCTTGAATTTTTATCCAGGAAGAACTGCTCAGCTGATAGTCCAAGCATGTGTTGTATTGCAGTTTAGAGGGACTCAATGTCTATACCTAATAAGCACATGTCTGCATCCCAGTTTATGTTTTGGAGTTTATTTAACAAATCTTTGGTGTCTCTAATGTATGAATCCAAAGTCAGCACACTATGCTAAAGAAAAAAGTCTATAAATCTCCCAACATTCTGAGTCAGACTGTCAGTGCCTGAAATTATAGGTCTCCCGAGGGGATCAAGGCTGTTTTTATGAACCTTCAGCAGGATATAAAACCCCGGGATCATGGGATGGTCATTCCACATGTACTGAAACTCATTTTCAGAAATGTTCCCCTCGTCCAAGGCACGTGACAACAAGTTGTGCAGTTCTTTCCTGAAAATGATAGTGGGGTCAAAGTTAAGTTTCATATAATTCACATTATTATCCAGCAGTCCTTTTGCTGTCCTGATGTAATGCTCTCTGTTCAGGATGACTATGTTGCCCCCTTTGTCAGCTGATTTGATAATAATATATATATTTTTTGCATCATATGTTTATTCAGTTTTTCAATAAGGAAAATATACAAACATCACAGTTAAACTGAGGACAAGACAAAGACAGACAACAGTAATACATAACTTATGTTATTTCCAGCCTGATAACTTTCGAGGCAGCTCCCCCCCCCAAGCTAGGCACTCGGGACAATCAAGCAACAGAAGCAGCTCACCTGAGGGGTTGAGGAAGCCGAATTTCCAGCCTGATAACTTTCGAGGTAAAGAGAGCCTCTTCTCTTCGTCTGGACGCCTGCAGGGGGGTGCTACCTGATGAACACTTATATTTTATGAACTTTGTTCCCTGTTCACCACTGGGTAGGCTTGTTATTTGCTTCTCTTTGTGCTACTAATGCTGAAGTGTAAAGCTAGGGACTCACTGGTTTCCCTAGAGTTGCCTTGCTGATTACACCTTAAAACCAGATATACCAAGCAGCTAATATAGAGCAGACTTGTTTAATATGGTGGTATTGGAGCTAATTGCTGATTACACCTTAAAGCCAGATATACCAAGCAGCTAATATAGAGCAGACTTGTTTAATATGGTGGTATTGGAGCTAATTGTGCTTGTAACTGAAGGTTTTAGGACAGCTGGGTCCTAGTGTGACCTCATTTTGGAATAGCCCTGTTTGCTTAGAGTGGAGCTCCTTTGTGAAAGTCACAACATATTCTCCCGCTGCATAGTAATGAGAGGCTTTGTTTTCTCCCCTACATAGGCAGCTCCCCCTCCCCTCAAGCTAGGCACTCGGGACAATCAAGCAACAGAAGCAACAGAAGCAGCTCACCTGAGGAGCTGAGGAAGCCGAATTTCCAGCCTGATAACTTTCGAGGTAAAGAGAGCCTCTTCTCTTCATCTGGACACCTGCAGGGAGGTGCTAGCCCGACGGAGCTTTGCGCCGTCTGCCCCACCCACCCCAACCACCCTCCCATCCAGGGGCAGCTGTCAATTTAAGGATCCACCCTGTGACATCACATCCGGTGACATCACGTCCTGTTGCCCAGAACCTATCTCCCCACTTTCCCATTTGCAGGTTATACCTGTTGGCCACTAGAGGGACCTATGCTCCTCGCTACTTCCTACTCCTACCTGTACAGCACTACTTCCTGGATCTTGCTCACCACAATGTATTGGCCCCTGCCTCATGCTCTACCGTGCCTATCCTCACTAGCAGTGCACTTACCCATCTGCTACTCCACGACTGTGCCCTGGCATCCCTCCCCCTTGCTCCTGAACCTGCTCTGCCCCTTGGGACCTCTGTGTGTCTCGGTCCTCCCTGCCCTCCCCTAGCTTTCTCGTCACCTCAGGCACATCTGGGTGTCTTCTATTCTGCCTTCCTTCCTGTACCACCCTGCCCACCCCTGCCCCTTAGCCTCCCTCCCCCATGTCAATCGAGGAAAACCTCTCACCATCTCCCAGCCAGGGTGTTAGTCATGCTACTACTCCTGTCAGGGAACATTCATCCAAACCCTGGCCCGGTTCCCAGGAGCTCCCCGACTCGCACCGCAGGCCTATGCATGGTCTCCATGAATATCTGTAGCCTCCTACAAAAGTTTGACTCACTAAAATGCCTGGTCACATCAATTAACCCTGATGTCATCGCTCTGGTTGAGACTTGGCTGTCGAAATCCTCCCCTGACTCCCTAGTCTCCCTTCCTGGTTTCACCCTCTTCCGGTCCGACCGTGTTGGGAGACGAGGCGGCAGCTGCGCTATTTATGTCAAGGAATCTCTCCCCGTACTAGCCCTGCCTGCTCCCATCCTTGACTCCAGGGCTCAGGCGCTACACTGAAACTAACCCCAACCCCTGACCCTTTAAGGGACCCTTCATCTGACTACTGCATACAGTGCCCCCAGGGACCAAATGCAGGCCATTGCCTCTTACAGAATACCCACTCACTACCTCCTTCCGCTGATCAAATTCTGGGGGTGACTTAAATGTCAACTGGCTCAGCCCCTCCTCCTCCTCCTCTACCCGAGACTCCTTTTCTGCAATAGACCTAACGCAACTAGTTACCCACCCTACCAGGACTAAACCCAAGAGAGGCTCCAGTACCCTGCTTGATGTGGTACTCACCAACCGCCCTAATCGGATCCCCAATGTACAGGTCCTCCCAGACTCTCTCAGTGATCATTCCCCCATTCTATTCCACTGGTCATCCTTAGTTCCCAAACCCATAGCACAGTCCACATGCCGGCGGAGTCTAATACCTGGTGGACTGATAAAACTTAAGGAACTTCTGTCCCAGATTGACTGGTCTCCTATACAGGCAACTCCTGACATTGACACAGCTCTCTCCTTCTTTACCCAAACTTTTAATAATGCCTGTGATATCTTTGCCCCAATGTTGACCCGCCGTTCTAAAAGGCAGAATGCCCCCTTGGTAACCCCAGCTTTGATCCACCAACTCAAACATAGGGACAACCTATGGCACCTTGCCATTGAGACTGGCCGGCCCAATGACAGGCAGTTATATGCTGCCACCCGAAACAAGTGCACTCAGGCCAAACTGCTGTTTAAATAAAATAAAAATAAAAATGTACTTACAGATCCAAGTCCCTGTGCAATACAATCAGATAAATAAAGCAAATTGTCAAGTCACTTATACAAGTTTAGGAAATTATAGAAGACTAGAAATTAATATGTTTTCACTCATCTCAGGTGTGTACCATCTATAACCAAGGAGCAGAACACTATTCCCTTTAGATTATTTCATTCCCATCTAACCTACCCAACCCTCCCTGAGTGTTAGGGTCTCTGCAGCCAAGAAAGCCACCAAATATGGCTGCCAGGTGTTATAGAATTGCTCCCCCCTATCCTGCATAACATATGTAAGCCTTTCCAGGGCAAGAGCTTGCAGTATCAGTGTCCTCCAATGATGTATAGTGGATCTGATTGCTGACACCCACGTATCAAGGATGCAGTGTCTTGCCATTACAAGTATCACTCTAAGCCACCATGGTAATTGGGTCCATTCCTCCTCTCCTATATCCTCCACCCCAAACAGCATCACCATTGGCAGCAGGGGAATTGATCTACCGGCATAAACCTGGACTTCTTGATTCACCTCCCTCCAGAACTCCTGCAAAATAGGGCAGGCCCAGAAGTAATGGTAGTATGAGGCTATACCTCCACCACGCCTGGTGCATACCGGAGAAACGTCAGGGTTAAATTTGCTGACCGTTAACGGGGGCAGTATAACCTATGACAGAACTTGTAGAAGGATTCTTTATACTTACTACATATCAAGATACCTTGATGTAGCAGTGTCATAACCCTCCAAGAGACCACTGTAACAGGAACTCCCATGTCCCGTGTCCAAAGCTGTCTAGTTTTTTGTGTCATTTCTGGAAGCAGTTGCCTACCCTCTTTGGCAACCCTTCATATAGTGCCTTTAGGGCTTCTCCACCCATCTTGAATCAGTTGTTCAAACTGGCCCAGTATTGAATCTGTGTCAAGTGTTCTCCCTAGGGTTTTACAATATGCCCAAACCTGTAGATAGCGAAAAAAAATGCTGATGTCCCAATCCTGTCTTGGCTCGGAGATCCTCAAAAGAGATCAGTCCCTCTCTTGTATATAGATCTCGCAAGCATTTTATACCACTAGCTTCCCAGTCTTTAAAGCCAGAATCCACCAGGCTAGGGATAAAAAAGGGATTCTCCGCCACCAGCAGGAGTAGGGTTTCCTCCTATACCTTACTTTTCTGGTGGATCATACGAACCCAACAGTCCAACACTGACCTAACCAATGGGTTCGGCCTGGACAGTCCTGCATACGCTGTCCCACCCCTCCCAGACAGGTATGCTGATACCCTACCAGGACAGCCCCTCTCTGCAAGATCTATCCAACCTGCTTCTCGGGGACTACCCACCCAGTCCTGCAGGTAGCGACACTGTATAGCAAGATGATAGATACTCAGGTCAGGGAACTGTAGTCCCCCTCTCTCAATGAGGGTCTTTAGACGAGAAAAGCTCACCCGAGGGCACTTCCCCTGCCACAGAAAGCCACCCTTGTTAATCCCACATGCAGCATTTGCATAATATATAAGATCCTGGGTAAGACATTCATTTTAAGCAGGTTAATCCAGCCCAGCCATGTAATCGGCAATTTACCCCATCTTCCCAGATCAGCTATAATCGTCTGCAGTGAGGAGGTATAGTTCAAGTCATATAGGGTCCTAATATTTAGTCCAACCCTAACACCTAAATATACAAAATAGTCCTGGACTCTCCGAAACGCCTAATCCTGACCCTGTTCACCTTCCCTATCCCCGGGTTCCCCCCAGCCGTAGTTCCTCTGACTTACTTAAATTCAGTTTATAGCCTGAGAATTGAAAGAACCAGTTAATCAAGTCCAGAAGTGGAGGCATGGACTGGGTGGGTCTGGTCATATATACCAACATGTCATCTGCATACTGGGAGAGCTTATGAGCCCCATCCGACTGGCTGAGCACACCCATGATCTCAGGGTGCATTCTAATTGCCACTGCAAGAGGTTCCAGCACCAGGGCAAATAGGGGAGATGACAGAGGACAGCCCTGCCTAGTCCCCCTCTTGAAGGCAAAGCTTTCAGTTGGTGTTCCATTCACCAGGACACAGGCTGTGGGAGCATTATACACCAGGTGAACCAATCCCACAGACTGCTCACCCAGACCAAACCGCGTTAAAACTTCCATTAAGTAGGGCCATTCGACCGGGCTGAATGCTTTTTCTGCATCCATTGAGAGTATACGGATGGACTCATATCCATTTGTGGCTCCCCAGAGTACATTCAATAGGGCTAGCATATTATGGTAAGAATATGTATTTCGAATGAACCCGGTCTGGTCTGGGTTGACCAGCTCCAGCAAGAGCCTATCCAGATGACTTGCCAGGACCTTAGGAAATATTTTGGAATCACAGTTGAGAAGGGAGATAGACCTGAAGGATGCACACTCGAGGAGGTCTTTGCCCTCCTTAGGTATCAGGCAGATCATCGCCTCTCTCCAAGTGTGAGGTAGTATCCCATACTCTTCTTTTGCTGCACAGAACATTGCTTCTAAATGCTCTAGAAGGCAAAGTTGCATAGCCTTATAGCATTCTGCAGTAAAGCCATCCGGTCCACTAGATTTCCCCTCTCTTCAACCCCGCTATTGCCCCGGTGACTTCTTTCCTGGTTATCTTAAAACCCAACTACTCTTGCTGGGCTGTGGATAACTTGGGGAGATCCAAACAATTTAAAAAATCCAATATACCGCTCCTCACATCCCCAGATTGTGTTCTATACAGTTCTTGATAAAATATTTTAAACCTATCCCTGATATGGCCTTTATCCCTATATAGTGTGCCATCCGGGCCTTTAATTGCAGAAATCAAGTGTGAACTCTTTTTCCCTTGTGTTAGTTGAGCCAGCATGGTGCTAGATTTGTTCCCCCATTTGTAAAAGTGCTTCCGAATAAATAAACAAATTTTCCTGGCCTCCCCAAACAACAAGTTATTTAGTGCTTCTCTAGTCACCTCCAACAGGCATAGGGTGTCATCCCCTCCTTCCCTTTGGGCCACTCGCCTCTCCAGATAATTTTCTAAGTTTATCCTCCATTTCTTAACCCTCATTTTGTGATATGCCACATAACTAATAATGGAGCCCCTCATAACCGCCTTTCCAGCATCCCAGAAAACAGCTTGAGATGGGTCCAATTCCAAATTAGTCCGCACGTACTGCCTCCACTGACCCTGCAGGTGCTCTTTAAATTCTTTATTAGCCAGTAGGTAGTTAGGAAACTTCCACGTGCGGGGTTCCACCCTTTCCCTTCTGAGTGACAATGCGATAAGCACCATTGCATGATCAGAAACATGTATTGGTCCATGATTAGCCTGAGTCACCCGAAAGTACCAGGTTCTAGGGATGTACACATAATCCAATTGAAACCACGTCCGGTGTGGGTGGGAGAAAACTATGTATTCCCGAAGGGTGGGGTTGGCCATCCTCCAATTGTCTATTAGGTCTAAGTCAACCATCCCTGCTTGCCAACTGCGAATTGCCCCTCTAGTGTTTCCCCTCCCATCAGAGTGATCTACTACAGGGTTCATCAGGCAGTTCAAGTCACCACCAAGTATCAGCCCTGGAAATTGTTCTGCCATTAGGAGCACCAGGATGGACTTGTAAAACTCAGGGTCATGCACTGCAGGCGCATATATGCACCCGAAGTTATCTTTTCCCCAAGGAGGTCACCTGTCACAAAAATAGAGCGGCCATTGTCAGGGTCAGCCACCACTCTCTCGAGCATGAACTGCAACCACTTGTGTACTACAATGGCCACCCCCCCTCTTGTGGGAATTGTACGATGCTGCATAACAATCCCCCACCCACCTTTTTTTTTTAATTTGTCATGCTCTTGTTTCATAAGGTTGGTCTCCTGCAATAGGGCAACATTCACAGACTGCCGTTTGAGGGCAGTTAGTGGCGTAGTGCACTTAACAGGGGTGGAAATCCCTCGCACATTCCACAAGGCTACAACTAGTGCTGGTATACTAAGCATAAGCTGTGCCATAACCCTCCCTCACAGCCCCAGCCAGCCAGGTCCATTCCTCTCTCACTGGTAAATGGTGCACATATAACATCAGCAAAATAAGACTGGATCTGATAGACAACAGCAATAAAGTTAACAAACAGCAAACAGTAACTATATACAATCCCCCCAAATCCCCCCACTCCCAGCTCATTCGTATAATTGAATATCCCTCCCCATTGTAACAAGAATTGCATCTAGCAAAAATGTTACAATCCCAACCCATGGTTAGTAATGGCACCCCATCCACACCCCACCACAAACAATTTAAATATTTTGAACTACTGTTCACTAAAAAAAGTATAGTTCAAACAATAGTTTTATTTCTGCATTCCCTCCAGCACCCTGGTCTCTATCTAGAGATACCACTTAAGTATATGAGCCCCCATTGATATCAGCAAAGAGGCTTCAGCAAGTGGAAAAAAAAAGAAAACATAATTGTATCTCCTAATCATATTCAGAGCAACAGCAGTCCATAATAAACAGCTCTTAAAAGTAAAAGAAGAAAGAAGTAGCTCCTTCTTGTTTCGTGCCCTCGATAAGACAAAACAAGTTCACAGTCTACGTGCAGACAGCAACATGGTCCCAGCAAGTTAATTCACATGCAGCTGAAAGAAGGAGGGATAGAGCGGTTCATCTTAAAAGAGAAAACAGAAAATGCTCATAACAAAACAGCAGCAAGTCCCGCAAATGTCCATTGGTCAAACAGTCCAAAAATAATCTAGACCCTGCAGCAGGCCTGTATCTGCCATGGAAAACTGGGTACGTCGCCATCCAGTAGTGAATCCCTTCACCCCACTTTTTTCTTGAGATCCTTTACAAAGGTTTCTGCTTTTGACACATCCCTGAAAGAATATGTGGTGCCTTCATGTCTGATTTTTAAGGTCGCGGGGTAAATCATGAAGCATTCCACTTGTGCTTCTCGCAATTGCGCCATCACAGAATTAAAGGCGTGACGCTTTTTAAGCAGGCAAGCAGAATAATCTTGTGACAAATACAGCTTGTGGCCTTCATGTTACAGTGAGGATGTATTTCTATAGGCTTTCAGGACAAGTTCCCTGTCCTGAAAATGATGGAACCTCAGCACTATCTGCAGCAGTGGCTGATCTGGTGATGGCCTGGGCAGGACAGCTCTGTGAGCCTGTTCAAGTTTAAGGCGGCTGTTCTGAGGGGAGAGACCCAGGATTTCTGGCAGGGTCTTTGCGCAGAATTCAAGTGCACTGGTTCCCTCTAGCCCCTCTGGCTGCTCCCAGAGCCATAGATTCAGCCTCCGTTGGTAGTTCTCCTGGTAGTCAAATTGGTCCCTGAAATCCTCCAGCTCTCTCTGCAAGGTGGCAATTTGACCAGGGGCCATAGCAGTGGCATCGTCGACATTGGAGATTTGCTGTTCCATCTAAAAATAGCATTAGTAGCATGCAAGTCCACCAACTCCTGAAGTTTTCAGCCGAAATTAAAAGCCAGGGTGGTCAGTCAGGGTTCGAGGGCTGCTAATACTTGCTGCATAACTTCCCATCCTAGGGCACTCACTACAGCTGCTGAGATGGAGACGGTCCCGCTGCTTTCAACCTGTGAGGCCGGCAGCTGTTTTCTTTATTTTTTTGCCACAGTGCGAGTACCCTTTCCCAGTCCGGAGGCAAGATATTCATCCATATTCCTTTCAAGTAAGCTGAAATGTAGCTTTTGTAATAGTAGTAGAAAGTAAATATTATTTTTAATATATTTTTATTTGTGGTGGTTTGCAGAGCGAGAGAGAAACACGTCCACATTCTAGCCTGCTCATTAGCACCCCCGATATTAATTTTTTCATTTTTTGACGATTCCTCTAAGGCACAACATTTTTGAATTGACAGATTGAATTTAGGGGGAACATGGTCATCCAGAACATTTCTAACCTGTCGGCAAACCACTCTCTCAAATGTGTCAATAGTATTATTTTGAACATTAGGGCAAAAAGTAGAAATGGGTTTGAATTTAGACTTTCTGATATTTCTAAAATGTATTCTGACATTTATCAAACCTCCCCCTCTAGACTGGTCTATGTTTACTGCATTATCACCCAGATAATTTTCATTTAGAAGACTGTCTAGTGTATCCAAATCTAAACCACTGGACAAGTAGTCATTGAGGCCAAAGTCATAATTACTACCAGGGGTCTCGTGTGAATCAGATGTTCCAGAGATTGTTGTGTCATTGGATGATATAATAGCATCTATTAGAACGTCAGTGTTTTCCTTTCCAGACTCTTCTTCCACTGAGCCCCCCATTCCTGTAACTGGCAGTTGAAAAGAAGTGGAGATTTCAGCTCTCCGTGGGGCAAAAAACAGTTTCAGTTTTAACTTCCTGAAGAACTTAAATAGGTCGATGAAAATGTTAAAGTCGCTGACAGTTGGGGTTGGAATAAAACTCAAGCCTTTGGTTAATACATTTTCTTGTAATTCTGTCATTTGGTAATCAGAAAGATTAATGATTTGAAGAGTGTGTTCTGTTTCTTCTTCCTTTTGGTTCTCATGACTTGTTGTGGTTGCTCTCTTGCCCCGTCTTTCCCCTGCCTCGCCTTCCTCTTCATTGTCCATTTTTTAATTGTCACTCCTGCCGAACGTTTGAGGGGCCTGCTGAATCCTTTCCCTGTATCTGATTTGGAAAGTCAGAGTGCTTAGTATCAGAAGTATTATTCACGTTACTGCTGGTTCTCTCTGTGGAAAACCTGACTCTGGAGCGCCCTCTGCTGTAGGATCGATTTCTACTGATCTGTCGTTTATTTTTAGTCCAATTTACAACATTGCCATTCTCATAATCTGTGTTATCCCTCAGTAATTTCTTTGCTTTTCTTTCTATTACACTTTTTTTTTATATCTTGCCAGATTGGTTTTCAATTTAGTGTCCAAGTCCTTATATTGCGCTTCCCCTTTAAACTGAATGACCATGTCCATGGCCTTTTTAAGATCTTCTATTAGTCCTTCATATTATAATAATAAATAATAATAACACTTTATTTTTATTGCACCTTTCCAAAACCAAGGTATACTACAGTTTTAAAGACATAGCAAATCAACATGCATTAATAAAAACAACAATAAACATTTAAAATAAAACAAAATAAATCAGTCACCAAAAGCATGATACCAAAGATAGGTTTTTAGATCTTTTTTAAATCCCTCCACAGTCGCACACTCTTGTAACTGGCGGGGTAGAGAATTCCAAAGAGAAGGGACCACATGCATAAAAGCCCGGGCCCCAGATCATTTTAAACATACTTTAGGAATCTCTAGCAACCCCTCTCCAGCTGAGTGAAATGATCACCCAGGGCGGTAGGGAACCAGAAGCTCTTTCAGGTAGTCAGGGCTCTGTCTGTGTAGAGCTTTACAAGTCAGAAGACTGACTTTAAAGGTAATCCACCATTGAACCGGTAGCCAGTGCAGACCACGCAGCACCAGAAAAATATGGCAAGACCAAAAGGATCCTGTCAAAAACAATGCTGCCGCATTCTGCACTAGCTGCAAATGGCGTAGGTTCACCCCAGAAAGCCCTAAGTAAAGGGAGTTGCAATAATCCAAGCGCAAGGACACAAAGGCGTGGACCAACGTAAGAAGGTCACTGGACGGAACATGGTGCTTAATCCTGGTGATATTCCTAAAATGGTAAAAGGAAGTGATGACAATGGCCGACACCTGCGCATGCAGCATCAGCCCTTCATCAAAAATTACCCCCAGGTATCACACCTGTTCAGAGGCCAGAAGAGATAAACCCCCCAAGAAAAAGCTCCGAGGGTGAACCTACCCCGACCCCCCTATCAAGCGACCTGGGTCCACAAGCAACACCTCAGTCTTTCCTGAGTTCAACTTCAACCAGCTCGAATCCATCCACTCCAGGATTTCTATGAGGCAGTTATTAAAGACCAAGAGAGCTCCATCCTGGTTGGGTGCAAAAGAAAGGTAGAGCTGGGTATCATCAGCATAGCAAAGGAACCTCAGTCCATACCTCCTTACAATGTCTCTAAGGGGCAGCATGTACACTGAGAACAACATGGGGGACAACACCGATCCCTGGAAAACTCCCACATGACAGAGGGATTGGGTCCAAGGAATAAACCCCATGGTCCACAGTGTCAAACGCTGAGGAGAGATCCAGAAGAACCAAGATAGAATGTTTTTTACAATCTCTTGCCATCAGGAGATCATTGAGCACCGGAACCGGCACTGTCTTGGTACTATGCCTCTTTCAGATACCAGACTGGAGAGGTTCATAGATGTCATGGATGGTTAAATGGTTCTCCAACTGAGCAGCTACCACCTTCCCTAAAAAGGGAAGGTTAGAGGTTGGTCTGTAATTCGCATGGCAGTTCAGGTCCAAGGTACCTTTCTTCAGGAGAGGTGTTACCACCACCTCCTTCAGGGGGCTAGGAAACTCACCTGTTTCCAAGGAGCACCAAACTATCAATGCAAGGACTGGACCGATGGAATCAATACAACCCAAAATAAGGGAAGTTGGTCCTGGATCCAAACTACAGCATGTGGGACACATACTCTGGACAATCCTCATGACATCCATGAACTCCAGGCGGATGAAGGAACTCCAGGAAAGCTGAAGGCCAGTGACCAAGCGTGGATCAGAAGCAACACCCATAGAGTGTGCCGGTTGGATAGCTGCCCTGATGTCAGCCACCTTAGTCGCAAAGAATCAAGTGAGTTCATCATACTCTATTTACGAAAACACTTTCTGGACTTGTAGACAGGCTGGGTAGCACAGTCTGTCCACAGTCCGGAAAACCTGAGCTGGTCGATTCTGAGCAGCTGCAAGCTCCCTGGACAGAAACTCTACCTTCTTACGGGTGATTGCGGATTGATAGGTTTGATAGTGATTCATCAATCTAAGGTGGTCAGTATCCAGGGCAGATCTCCACCAGCAATGCTCTAACCTTCATCCTAATCTCCGCATCTCCCTCAAACCCATAAACCGGTTAATGCAATTATCCAGGCTGTGTGTGGGTGATGATGTGCGATATGGCTGCCACCACACATTCAGTCACTTCACTACCAGTCTAGCATTGCTTGTAAAGCGCTTTGGATGTATGAAAAGCGCTGTATAAATACTGATTCTTCTTCTTCTTCTTCTTCAAAGTCCCATAAAACCATGGGGACCGAGGGCAAAAGGAGAGAGGACAAACATGGACAGGAGCAAAAACATCCAGGGCCATCGAGATGGCCCTATTACAGGGCACCACAAGATCCTCTGGGTTGCTGTTTGCCACCGGAATAGATGATAGGTCAAGTACCGCCATTAGATCTTCAGAGCTAACATCTCATAAAGGGCGATACTTGACCATCTCCACAGAGGTCGGCCTACGAGGGGGGCACCAAAATTGAACCCCATAGTGTAATGATCAGACCATCTGACTGGTTCCACCCCCAGATCAGAGGCTTCAATCCCCAGGAGGAAGACTAAGTCAAGAGAATTACCATGTTTATGGGTAGCAGTGGTAATTATCTGTGTAAGCCCCAGAGATGACATTAACTGGAGGAAGTGCTGTCCAAATTGCGAGAGTTCATCGTTGACTCAGGCATTAAAGTTGCCCAGGACCATCAGCCTGGAAGACTCAAATGCCATGTCGACGATAAAATCTACTACTTCCTGAAGGAACTGTTTCCCATCCCCGGGTGGACAGTAGATGAGGACAATCCTACAACCTACACCTGCTACCACAGTACACTCAAATGACTCAGTCTCCTCAACTGGCACACTCATGAGGCCCAATTCGGTCTTAAAACAGACTGCAACCCCCGAGATCCAATCTCGAGAGGTGAATCACTGAGTAACCGTCTGGAATTGTGGCCTCTAATATAGGGCCGGAGTTCTCATCCAGCCAGGTCTCGGTGATGCAGGCCAGAGCCATCAGATTTACAAGATCAGCAATAATTGTGGTCTTGTTTTTAATGGATCTGGCATTGCATAACACTGCTCGAGTTGGATGAACTTCTCGGGCAACCCGGGCCACGTGCCCACCAAAATTGGTAGTGCCCTTGGATATGGAAACCAGACAAGATGTACCACGGTCTGGATTCCACTTCGCCCTAGGGCAGCTTCTGGACATCACAACCCCGATGTGATGGCTCCACTCATTCAACCTCCACCATTTGCACCCCCCAACCCTCCTCCTCCCCCAACGCACAATACCCAATGATCTACAATGCTGGTAAGTTGACAAATGTAATGGGGGGAGACAAGTGAATGAAAAGAGCGAAGGGCGGAGGATGAGTAGCTCACGACCATGGGGGCAGGTCTCAAACACATTCCGGTGACTGAATTAATAACCCTCACATAAACAAATTATAATAACTTCAGAAATTAAAATATAAATCTCAAGTTCAGTATAAATCCCAGTTCAGAACCAAAACTCTCAATCCCTGATAACTCACTCACTACAAAAGGAGACTGGCAACAAAATTTCAAAGTCTCAAAATTGAAAAATAAATCAAATCATAAAACTAATAAATAAACTAGGATAAAGACTGCAACTGTGTAATCCTATAGTACTTTCAAAACCCACCCTGTATACTGAAGTAAAACAATATAAAACAATACAATTGCATTTAAAATATACAGTACAACATAAAATAAAATTGTTGGCCAGCCCGCCGGTGCAGTGATCTGATTTCCATCTGTGACTGGGGTTTGGGAATGGACCCGGGGAACCGGAGGGCCGGCCGGCGGGGGGGGGGAGGATTGAGCATCCTATGGACTGCTCTCCTTCTCTAGGGGGCAGGTGAGCCTGTGTGCCAGCACACTGAGGACTCCTGGTGGAGGCTGGGAGATCCCATGTGCCTGGCGCCATCATGTACGAGGGGCAGGGCAGATGCTAGCATCATTGCACGTCCCCGCCCCTGCTAATGGGAGAATAATACCATGCCGGCCATCTTTATGATTCCCTGTCCCCTAAAGGCCTCAATCAGCCTCTGAAGCCAGCTCCCCAACCAGACACAGTAGTGCGGCCCCAGTACGGGGGATGAAGCCACAACCCCGTCCTCTGGGGGGCAAGCCAGTGGTGACTGGGGAGCGCTGGCACTCTCAGAGGTGGAGGCTTGGGGGTCCGTGACCAGGGACCGATCTTGACAGTCCGGCTTGAACAAAAAGTATACAAAATAAAAATAAATAAATAAATAAAATTGTCTAAAAGTCCAAAAAAGCACAGAACAACCAGCTAAAAGGTGCATAATAATTTAATAGTAGTTAAACCAGTTACTAAGGTCCAAAAAATAAGTCAGCAAACAATGTGCAATCTTCAGCCCCCCAAGACCCTCTCACAGCTCGAGGGGCCAAATAAAGTCAGGGACTCTCACTCCCACTGACAAAATATGTCCCAAAAATGTAATTCCCAGCCACCGTGCACTCTCAGTGCCAGGAGGGCCAGATGAATAACAAAGCACTCTCTCTGCCTTTCAAAGTTGAAGTGATGGCAATAAGTGAATTTCTTTAGCATCCCAAACACTCTCACAGCCAGGGGAGCTAAACAGATGACAAGGCACTCTCACTGCCTTCCACAAAGTAGAAAAGTTAAATGCAGAGATCTGACCATAAAATGGACAACAGAAGAATTGGAATTGAAGACCTTCTTCTCAGTAATATCAGGTGTACAGAGCAGGATCCTCAAAAAACCCAACCATGGACTAAAACCACCAACGCCTATGGCCCACACTACGGAGCTCCACTGTGGCACACCCACTGGTATACCCCGGGAGAACCCAGAGACTACCGACCCAGTCCACTGGCTACCCAACCAGACTAGAATCCAGCTCTCCATGCAGCCACATGCCCCAGTAGATAAGTACCCAGCAGGGTCGGGATCACTAACTCACTGCACCACACCACACCAGTCCTTCCACACCTTCATCTTCCACCTGCTGCATTAAATCCTATCAGTTTTCATGACATCCAAATGAATCCAGGAAATACATCTTCTCTGTAGGCCCACTCCAAAATCACCAACAAACTGGCTCCAAGGGCATAATACAAAATCCAGTCAGCAAAATATAATGAGTCAAAACAGAAGGCTTTGAGCGGCAGCAGTGGGAAAGCAAAATAATTACGGTATTCACAACAAAATTGTTCCCAGTTGCCCTGGTATCACTACAAATACACACCCTCTCTCCAAAAGCGATCTCACCGACTGACTCTAACTCAACAGTACTAGTACAAACACGAGGGCTTAAAACTTAACCGGAGCAACTAAAAAGCAATAAAATGACCAAAAAACCGGGTGAAGTATATTAAAACACAAACTAACTGCTTAAGCAGCCGACAGCACACTCAGCCCAGCAGCCATCTTTTGTATCACTCTTAATTAATAACTTAATAAAGATCTCAGTGCATTCAGCAGAGGCATCTAACCACTCTTCTTTATAAATAAAATCTTTGATGCTACAAGATGGTGTTATTGTTACACATAAACCTCTTGGAGCCTGTTCTCTACCGAGGTATTCTTCGAGAGTGGAAATGTTAAAGGAAATATCAATTTCTTTTAACAATAAATTCTCTAGAGTTAAGAAGGCTGTTTTTAAGTTACCTTCAGTTTCTGTTTGTGCCTCTGCTCCATGTATCCTTTGTCTAGCTTGCTTTCTTCTCTCCACCAATTCCTCGATGTTTTCCCAATTGTAGCAGAACAGCGATCTAAATAAGGGGACACTTCTTTTAGAGTATTGACCATAAACAGCAGCTGAGTTCCTGTAATTGTTTTAGTTAAATATTTTTTCATAATCTTCAGTGATTGTCTTGAAATGAAGTACATATGTTGTTATTTTGTTGGATTATTAATTCTGGTCTTAATGCTCATGTGTATGCACATTCTGAAAACACTCATGAATATTAATGAGCCTGAGCTTTAAATGTTAAGATGTTTCCCCCTCTTGATCACACCCCGTAGAAGACAAGGGAGAAGTTGAGGTGCTAGGATGACCTAGAAGGAGTGTATACTGTTAGACCTTTGATTACTTCAGGAATAAATTTTATCTGCAAAAAACTGCCTACCTTGAGTCAATTGGTCCCGTGTGCCACCAAGAACTGTGTTTGTAGTCCACACTGCAGGGCTGGCTACTCCTAATGGTGAGCACCATCCTGAGAAAGGGTGATCACGGCTTTTCTTTTGGACTTGTTTGTTTAAACTGCCGCCATTGCTGCCGACACCCATGCTACAGCGTTTCTCCTGGGACCAAAGCAACAGGTTTCATACAGTTTCCTTGTTTTCACTTGCTCTGTTCAGGGGATAATGAGTAATCAATCGGACAACCCTGACAATCCTGACAATGATGTAAGAGAATGTACTGAACAGAGCTACAATTGGGAAAACATCAAGGAATTGGTGGAGAGAAGAAGGCAAGCCAGACAAAGGATACATGGAGCAGAGGCACAAACAGAAACTAAAGGTAACTTAAAAAACAGCCTTCTTGACTCTAGCAAAATTATTGTTAAAAGAAATCGATATCTCCTTTAATATTTCCACTCTCAAAGAGTACCTCGATAGAGAACAAGATCCGAGAGATTTATATACTACAATCTTGTGGCATTGAAGATTTTATAAAGAAGAGTGGTTAGCTGCCTCTGCTGAATGAACTAAGATCTTCATTTATTTATTTTTTTATTTTTATTTATTACTATTATTAAGTTATTAATTAAGAGTGATACAAAGCAATATGAAGGATTAATAGAAGATCTTAAAATGGCCAAGGATGCAGTCATTCAGTTTAATGGGGAAGCGCAATGTAAGGAATTGGACACTAAATTGAAAACCAAACTGGCAAGATATGAAAAAAGTATAATAGAAAGAAAAGCAAAGAAATTACTGAGGGACAACACAGATTATGAGAAGGGCAACATTGTAAATTGGCCTAAAAATAAAAGACAGATCAGTAGAAATTGGTACATAGATACATAATACATAGACAGTGTTGGCAGATAAGGGCCTATGGCCCACCCAGTCTGCCCATTTGAGCTTGTAAGTTCAGTTTATGTTTTCCTAGAAGTCTGTTGCCCCTTACCCCTGACCTCCAGAATTCCTTTATGTCTATCCCATGCATTCTTAAATCCCGTGATTGTTTCAGCCCCCACCGCTTCCTCTGGCAGGGTGTTCCACTTGTCCACCACCCGTTCTGTGAAGAAATTCTGATCATACAGCAGAGAGTGCTCCAGAGTCAAGTTTTCCACAGAGAGAACCAGCAGTAAAGTGAATAACACTTCAGATACTGAGCACTCTGACTTCCCAAATCAGAATCATATACAGGGAGAGGACTCAGCAGTCCCCTCAAACATTCAGAGGGAGAGACAATTAAAAAACGGACAATGAAGAGGAAGACCAGGTGGTGGAAAAGGGGGGGCAGGAGAGCAACCACAATGAGTCGCGAGAACCAAAGGGAAAAAGAAATAGAACACACGCTACAAATCATTAATCTTTCAAATTACCAACTGACAGAATTACAAGAAAAGGTATTAACCAAAGGTTTGAGTTTTAGTCCAACCCCAACTGTCAATGACTAACATTTTCGTCGACTTTAAGTTCTTCAGGAAGTTAAAACTGAAACTTTTTTTGCTCCATGGAGAGCTGAAATCTCCCCTTCTTTTCAACTGCCAGTTACAGGAATGGGGGGCTCAGTGGAAGAAGCGTCTGGAAGGGAAAACATTGACTTTCTAATAGACACTATTATATCATCCAATGGGACAACGATCTCGGGAACATCTGATTCACACGAGACCCCTGGTGGTAATTATGACTTTGGCCTCAATGACTACCTGTCCAGTGATTTAGATTTGGATACACTAGACAGTCTTGTAAATGAAAATTATCTGGGTGATAATGCAGTAACCATAGACCAGTCTAGATGGGAAGGTTTGGTAAATGTCGGAATACATTTTAGAAATATCAGAAAATCTAAATTCAAACCGATTTCTACTTTCTGCCCTAATGTACAAAATAATACTATTAACACATTTGAGAAAGTGGTTTGCCAACAGGTTAGAAATGTTCTGGATGACCATGTTCCCCCAAATTCAATCTGGCAATTCAAGAATGTTGTGCCTTAGAGGAATCGTCAAAAAATGAAAAAATGATCAAATCAGCTGACAAAGGGGGCAACATTGTCATCTTAAACAGAGAGCATTATATCAGAATAACACAAATACTGCTGGATAATGATGTGAATTATATGAAACTTAACTTTGACCCCACTGGCATTTTCAGGAAACAACTTTTTGTCACGTGCCTTGGACGAGGGGAACATTACCGAAAATGAGTTTCAGTACATGTGGAATGACCATCCCACGATCCCAGGGTTTCATATCCTGCCGAAGGTTCATAAAAACAGCCTTGATCCCCTTGGGAGACCTATAATTTCAGGTACTGACAGGCAGGCCTCAGAATGTTGGGAGATTTATGGACTTTTTTCTCCAGCATAGTGTGCTGACTTTGGATTCGTACATTAGAGACACCAAAGATTTGTTAAATAAACTCCAAAACATAAAATGGGTTGCAGACATGTGTTTATTAGGTATAGACATTGAGTCCCTCTATACTGCAATACAACACATACAAGGACTATCAGCTGTGCAGTTCTTCCTGGGTAAAAATTCAAGCATCGAGGAAATTCCAAGAAACTTCTTATTGGAAGCATTGGAATTTATATTACAACACGTTTACTTCAAGTGTGAAGAGTAATTTTACACACAGAAATGCGGCACAGCTGAGCCAGCCCAGTGGCACTGAGGGTTGAGGTGCTGGATGCCACACCGCTGACATGAGTTTGGGAACAAGTCCTGGCCGTCGGGGCTCGGTAGGGAGGGAGAAGATTGAGCATCTGGAGGACAGCACTCCTCTCCTCTCCCAGGGAGGGAGGGGGGTTCAGGCTTGGTACTTGACTAGCCTCTGGAGGAGGCCAGAGGCAAAGCAAGAGCAGAGAATACAGAGTGGGTCTGGGAGTGGTGGACGTCGACAGAGCCGCCTTGATGTCAGGGTGCACGCCACACCCCAGAACAGGGAAAATTATGCCAGAGCACCGAGAGGAAGGTGTTGCACAAACCCTAATGGCTCCTGCCTACCTGACCACCGGAGGGACCCGATGAAATTGAAATGGTCTCTGGGTGTACGGGCCCCACCTTATACCCACCTGGGGGTATAGCCACAGCTCCATGGGGGTCCACCGTGGATTCAGGTAAGACAGTGAAGTGGTGCAGGTGCATATGTGTCTCCCAATGGAGCGGGGCTCTGGCGTGTGGGGGAGAATATAAAAAAAAAAAAGAAATGCAGCATAGCTATGGGTGCAGCTATGGCACCCAGTTATGCAAACCTATTTCTTGGCCACTGGGAACAGCAAATTGTATTCAATCCAGATCAAAACCCATATATAGCACACATCAGATACTGGTACTGCTTTATTGACGATGTGCTGTGTATATGGCAGGGTGACGTTCAGACAATATCAAAGTTTGTGGAATGGCTTAATGTAAATTATCTTAATTTAAGATTTACTTTTGAAATGAACAAAACCCAGCTTAATTTTCTAGACATTACTCTACTGACAGATACAGAACAGGGTAGAATAAACACACAGTATTATAGGAAGCCCACAGCTACCAATTCTGTATTCCATGCTAGAATCGCCCATCCCCAGCATCTGATAGACTCGATCCCTTACAGTCAAATGCTAAGGATCACACGCAACTGTAGTTCAGAGACAATGTTTGATGAACAGGTGGATGAACTAATTGAGAGATTTAAAAGCAGAGGCTATGATGGGAATTTATTACATAACCATAAATTGAAAGCCAGGTTACATGACAGAAACACACTATTGAAAGAGGCATGTACCACATCCCTCACACAGCCTTGCACATTCATTGCTGAATTTAATCATAAGGCAGGTAGAATAGGCAACATCATCCATAAGAACTGGCATATCCTAACAAGTGATGCAACAGTGGGACAACATGTTGGGGATAAGCCACGTGTTTCTTTCAGCAGAACCAAGAATTTAAAAGATAAATTGGTACAAAGCAGATTGATAGAGATTGTACCACTGACAAGACACACTTGGTTGCCATATAGAAGCACTGGCTTCTTTAAATGCACCAGATGTAACATTTGCAAGCATGGGGTACCAGGGAAGTGGTTTCAACATCTGAAAAATACAGATAAAAAGGTTGAAATCAGAAAGTTAATAACTTGTGACACTACTCATGTAGTATATGGGCTATGGTGTAGCTGTGGACTCCTGTATGTGGGAAAAACTTTTGTCCATTAAAGCAGAGGATACAGAAACACACACGGTCTATTGTCAACAATGAACTTGACACACCAGTGGGGTTACACTTCAGCACATACCACCAACTGAAACCAGAATGTGTCCAGTTCACAGGTTTGGAATGGATACCACCACTAAAATTTGGGAGAGACAGACCAAATATGTTATTAGAAAAAGAAAACGTGAATTTTTAAATTAGATTTTGTCAAACCAAATGGCTTGAATGAAAGATGGGACTTGAAGCTTTTTTGAAACATAGAAGATAAATTCAATTGAGAATGTGTACCTCTTAACTAACACTATGTATTAAACTTTGCCTTCCTACTTCTTCTCTCTTCCTTTTCATGTCTGACAGGCTGAAAGAGTCTTGGTTCTAGACCAAGAGTTGCCGTGATGTTAATCCCTGGTCTAATAATTGATCAAAGATCTTTACTTAAAAGACTCCTTAAGATGCCATGAAAGGCTAATGGAAGGCTGCCTTGGTCACATCTGGGACTTGAAATTTTGACCTCCACTGCAGTACTCTCCCTTCCCTTCCTCCCCTTCCCCTCCCCTCCCTCTCACAGTGTTCCCTTTCAAAATTTTTCCAGTGCTTGTCAGCTGCAAGAGTTCACAACAGTGATTCTAAATAATGGGACACTTCTTTTAGAGTATTGACCGTAAACAGCAGCTGAGTTCCTGTAATTGTTTTAGTTAAATATGTTTTCATAATATTCACTGATTATCTTGAAATGAAGTACATATGTTGTTATTTTGTTGGATTATTAATTCTGGTCTTAATGATCATATGTATGCACATTCTGAAGACACTCATTAATATAAATTAGTTTTAGCTTTAAATGTTAAGATGTTTCCCCTGTTGGTCGCACCCCGTAGAAGATTCGCAAGGAGTCGAGGCACTAGGGTGACCTAGAAGGAGCGTATACTGTTGGACCTTTGATTATTTCAGGAATAAGTTTTATCTGCAACAAACTGCCTACCTTGAGTCAACTGGTCCCATATGCCACCAATACTGAACCCCACACCACACAGCCAGGCCAATCATGATCTGCCTACACTGGAGCTTCCCTGCCAAGGTGACATCTGCAGCAGAGAGTGCCACCGTTAGTTAACATAATCAACAGTCCCATAGCTCACCTGGCATTTCACTATGACACAAATTAATTGATGAATAAAAAAAGCATTACTGTACAAACTGTGTGACCTCTGCTCAGGTACGTCAGTCCCAAGGGGTGAATTAGTCTGCTGAGCAGCCCCCACCTGATTCCAGACACCAAGCTCCCAGATTCCAATTGCTTAAAATAGAAAGGCATACTTCCCATTGCTTTTGGGGATCAGTGGATGCAGTTCAGCTTGAAGTTTTGTGCCTTGGATAAATCCAGGGCCACCAGCACTGAGGAACAGATACCATGCGTTACCTGAGGGCAGCTTTACTGATGAACTAGTGCTGTAGCTTGGATTTTCCAGCAGCCCTCCTGAGCAGCAGTCTCCTCCTCCTCTATGAAATTTCAGCTTCCAGGTAGCTTGTGAAAAATTGGGGAGGTTTGCCTGGCCAGTCAATGCGGAGCGTGTCTGGATAGAGGAAAGCAAAGTCCTAGCCCACAGAATGGAGCTTAGACTTGACTATTAAACTTTTTGTTGCCTTGACTGCAGCTCCCTGCAGTAATCTTGGAATATCATTACTCAGCCATTGCTGATCGTGATGGGACCCTGGGCCTTGACCGCCCTGAGCATAGGCTTCTCATCCTTGTAGTGGAGGTATTTAATCAAACAGTGCCAGAGACGATCTCCGGGTTTCAGTTTTGGACTTGTCCAGTGCACGCATTTGATTTCAAAGTTGCAATTTGCAGGGTCCAATTTTAGATGATTAACCAGTGACTTCTGGAGGCCCTTCTCCACTTCGTTTCACTCCATCCCCTTCAGTAAGCCAACTATGCAAACATTCGACCTCAACAACCAATTTTCCTTGTTGTCAGATTTGGATCAAGCTTTTCCAGGGCTTCTTTGATGGAGTTGCAGTCCCAAGTCATCTCTGAGACAGTATCCTCTAGCTTGCTTACTCCTTTTTTGAGCTTGTCCATATGAGCCAAGTGTGCTGCCAACGTTTTTGAGAGACCAGTAACTACATTTTAAATGTCACTGATCTGGGCTGCTATGTTGGTAAATCTGGCCTTTTATTTCAGCCTGTATTGTGGTCAGGGTAGCAGAGATGCAGCTAAGGGTTTTTTGAGCTCCAATATGCTAGTGTCCTGTTCAGTCATGGCCTGGGCCTGGGAGTGGGTTCTGACTTTGTGTGCCGGGTGTTGCTCTTTTGGTGCTTCTACTGCTTCCAAGTTAAGCTTTAACTGCCTACTTTTCTGCTATCCAGTTGCCATCAACTTAAAAATGTTATAATAAGAAGGGCTGCTTCACTTTTCCTTAAGAAAGATGATTAAGGGCTGATTCTAATGATGTGCCAGTCAGAGCATGGTTAAGACACATTCACCATTGTGCCTTGCTGGCCAAGCCCCCCAAACACTTTCTATCTTGCACTAATAAAATTTTGCAAAAGAACGCTTACTCACTGTACCAGTAGAACTTCAGCGGACTCTCCTCCATTGAGCCACACTTTTGGAACTGTAAGCCACCGGCATCAGGACCACTCAGAAACATTTGCTAGTTGGGGGCCACGCATGAAGACGTGCAATGTTGATGCCTATATAATCGTGGGTGGCTCCACTGCTCCTTAGTTCCCTGTCAGAGATAAGCCCAGAGGGTGTCTTACCATGGAGAACCAGGAGACCAAACCAGTACCAGGCACATGAGGAGAGGCAAGGGACTGGAGACATAAAAATACATAAGACACTTACAGACACCTCCAAACAAGGTAGTGGACAAACCTGCCAATGTATACCTCATAAAGAGGGAAGGAGGGTGGGTGTGCCATGGCCCAGTGGAGGAAATTCTGTCAAAGATCTACTGCCATGTTGAGTATCTGTCCAATCTTCATCAAAGATGTCTCCTCCATTGGCCACACCTTTGGAATGATTACCAAGCAGTACAAAGGGAGAATGGGAAAGTCTGATATGCAATCAGAACAGAAGACCTTGGAAGACCACAAGACCAAAACCAGCACAGTTCCTAGTGAAAGTATATGTAGTGCTCCACATGGCAGCAGCTCATATGTCAGCTGTGAAGCATTCTGAAAGCAAGCAACAGAAGTGACCATACCACGTGTAGAGTGGTAATGCACAGCACCTGGAAGTTCTTTACCATATTTCCTGTAAGATAGATAGATAGATAGATAGATAGATAGATAGATAACAGAATACAATACAGCCAGACAGCCATTTGGACAAAGAAGTAATAGAGACAATCCACAAAATGACTGACAAAGGTGAGGCAATAATCATAGGGGATTTCAATTTACCAGACATAAACTGGAGTTCTTATACAGCATCATCAACAAGAAGAAGGGACTTTCTTATAGCCCTATGGGGGGGCAGGACTGAGGCAGCTTGTTGATACTTCAACCAGAGGTGAAGCTGTCCTGGACTTGGTTCTAACCTGACAGTGACAGGGTAAAGGGGGTTGGGGTAGAGTGTCATCTAGGCAGCAGCGATTACTGTATGGTCAGATTCCAAGTGATCACAAGTGAGGACACTAGTCTCTCCAAGATCAGGGTTTTAGATTTCAGGAAGACAGACTTCCAGAAAATGACAGCCAGCCTAGCAGAGAGTCTTAGACGCAGAGAAAGGGAAATGGATGGATGAAATGTGTGAGTGCCTCAAGGGAGCTATCACACAGGTAATTGATCTATGCACCAGGAGGGAAAGTAAGGCCAATAAGAAAAGGAAACCCCTCTGGTTCTCCAAGGAGGTGGCAACCATAGTAAGGGATAAAAAGAGGGCTTACAAGAAATTTAAGGCATCAAAGAAAGAAGATAAGGAATCATATAAGGAAGCAGGGAAAGCAATAAGAAAGGCCAAACCTCAGACTGAATTGAGGATAGCACAAGGGGTAAAGGGAAGGGAGACAAAACCTTCTTTAGGTATATGAAAAAATAGAAATAGTAAGACTAGCAGCTGCAGGAGGGTGTGTAGTAGAAAAGGGCATTGAAAAAGCAGAAGTATTAAACCAGTACTTCTGTTCTGTGTTCACTGAAGAGAATGCAAGGGATGGACTAAACCTACTAAGCAGTAGCACCCAGGGACCAGGGGTCGATACTAGCCCCTTCACAGAAAGTCAAGTCTTGGAAGCCCTAGATAAACTAAAAGTTAACAAGGCCATGGGGCCAGATTATATTCATCCAAGAGTTCTCAGGGAAGTGGGGAGCATACTGGCAGCTCCCCTAGAAGAACTCTTCACCAAATCACAGGAGTGTGGGACAGTACCGGAAGACTGGAAAAGGGCAACAGTGGTCCCACTTCACAAATCAGGGAGCAGAGAGGAGGCTGGAAACTACTGTCCAGTGAGCCTCATGTTTTTAGTGGGAAAACTGATGGAGACACTGCTGAAACAGAGGATAATAGCATATCTGGAAGCCAGTGGACAACAAGACCCAAAACAGCACAGTTTCATAGCAGGTAGATCTTGCCAAACAAACCTGGTCAACTTCTTCGACTGGGTTACAAAGGCAGTAAATCAGGGAGTGGCGGTAGATGAGGTCTACCTGGACTTTAGTAAGGTCTTCGACTCTGTTCCGTACAGAAGGCTGGTAAAGCAATGAAAGACTATTTGGTTAAATGTTCACAGCTTTATTCAATTTGATGGCTATCATTTTACTTAATATAACATTGTGCAAGCAATCTATAATACTTCTTTTAAGTTGCGTAAATGGAACATTTTAAATTCTCCTGTTTGTATCAGATGCAATCAAGATCAAGGTAGACTGGGAGGGGTCACATAATGCAGGGTGCCTGAAAGCAGCACTATTCTGGAGCTCCCGCTTATCAACCGCTTTTAACCCTCTTTTTTGCCCTGTAATTGCTAAGGGGTACAAGTTAGACATCGGTCCTAAGCTTCCTTATAATTTCGGATCTCTGTTCCAGAGTTTTTGGCTGGTCTGCAATACCGTAACTGGCTTTACAGCCGAAATGGAAGCGGAGATGAAGCAGGCCGGTATCCTCCATACCCCGCCACCCACCCCAGAAAAATCATCCAAGAAATTGAAACATCAAAGTTCTGGGAATGCTCCCAAGTCTGGTTCTTCTGGCACATCAGTGATCCCTCTAACTGAGGACCGTTTTCTTCAGGAATTGCTCCCATTTAAAGAAACTCTAGAGGATATCTCAGCAGAACTGAAATCTATTCATGGAGGCCTAAGCTCCTTATCTACAAGAATGGGTGATTCAGACGCGAGAACCTCCTCTCTGGAGAAATAGGGAGAGAAATCAGAAGCAGAAATCGTACATCTGAAACAGCAAATTAGTAAACTCCTACTGAAAACCAAAGATCTAGAGGGGAGAAGCAGAAGGAATAATCTGCTGATCCTGGGTTTGCCTGAATTGGAGGAAGGATCTGATACTATTGCCTTCCTGCAGAAATTCTTCCTCAAGATTGTTGACCCTTCTCCCCTCGACCAACAATATCACATTGAGTGAGCCCACTTCTCCCTGAGACCAAACCCCCCCACCTGGTGCATCCCCAAGGCCTTTAATTGTGAAATTCCTAAGTTTTCTGGAAAAGCAGCATGTGCTCACTAAAGCGAAGGAGCTCCAGGCCATTTTGTGGAGTAGTTCCAAGTTGAGGATTGCCCAAGATCTCCCTTATGAAATGCGCCAAAGAAGATCTGCTTTTCATCCTACGGTCAACAAGCCAACTGCGGCAAGAATAAGATTTAAGATGCCCTATCCCGCCAGGTTACAAGTGGCAGTTGACGGAGTATGGTATGCGTATGATTCTCCCGAGCAAGCCGCCATGGATCTTCCCAGCAGACTACCTTACCTGTTTAAAGCAGTTGCCTGAGGACAATTGTTGTTTTTTGCTTTTTTTTTTTTTTCACCTGTTTGATGATTTTTCCTTTCCCCTTTCCCCTTCCTCTGGTCTCTTGGGGAGTGGATGGGTGGGCGGGGGAGGTTGTAGTGAGGCCTAGTGGGCCTGGATCTGGCTCAGTGGAGTGTTCGTGTGCTCCGGTACGAGGGTGGGTTGGGACCTTATTTCAGGGGGCGTTTCTGCTCGTTGTCATTACAGATGGACCTATAGGTCCCACTGGTTTGTTCTCCCCCCCGTCACCTTGCATTGCTCGGTGCTGGGTTCGCCTCAGAGGAGTTAAATCATGAAACAAGCTTACTGGGAACCCTGGGGACTTAGCCCTCCTGCGTGTTGGCCCTTTGGGTAAGTCTGGTTCAAAATGCATTGGTGTGAGGCATCTGCCTCTTTGAGAGGTAGTAAGTTTGGCAGGGTTTGCGAGTGCGCAAGTCAGTAGTCGGATTTCAAGATTCTCACTATTATTTTAGCCTGCTATATTGTTACTCTTTGAGTACTACTATGTTAGTCAGGGCTTTCATTTGCCAGTTTTCCAGAGGGTCAATGGGTGGGGAGGCTTCGGGATGGAGTAAACTTCAGGAGCGATGCATAGCGCACCTAGGAAGGGGGCTAAGGGTGCACTCCCTGTGGGGCATGGGGTTCAGAGAGCGCTTCAATTTAATAAGTCTTTCTCTCTGGGCTCAGTTTATGGCACTCTAATTCAGATTTGGTTCTTAAACATACTGTACGCTCCTCATAGGAGTGCAGCCTATCGGGTCTGGTTCTCGTTACAAGCAATAAGGATCCTGAAACCTTTCCTAGTATACAGGTGGGGACCTTTTGTATATAGATTGAGGGGTTTGGGGGGAGGGGGGTCTCTGTTACTGTCTTGGTCTCTTCCCCACTGACTTCATGGCCTGAGTCCACTACTGGATGGTTAAGATTCTCTACCCTTTCAATAACTCGACCATTTTACAAATTTCCCTGGGAAGGGAAACTTTTCCTTACTAATTCCTTTCCACAGGGGTTGTTGGGGATGGGGGGTGGGGCTGGAGTGTGCCTTTTGGTGGAGTGTACCTTTTGGGATTGTCTGGTCAGATAATGGTACATGCTTCCTTTTCTTTCAAAAAAAAGATACATGACCTTGGTGGCAATTAAAATCGCAACGTGGAATGTCAGAGGAGTCAGGGATCTGTCCAAAAGATATCAGGTTCTCAAAAATTGTGCTTTCTTAAATATTGACATTCTTTTGATACAGGAAACCCATCTCATGGCCTCAGAAACAAATGGGCTATGTCGGCAGGGCTTCTCTCAAATTTTCACGTCCTGTGGGTCGTCATCTAGTAGAGGGGTGGCAATTTTGGTTAAAAGACATATATCATTTGTGGCAGAAAAAAGTCTAACAGATCAAGAGGGCAGATTTATTATTGTTAAAGGTATGTTAAACAATGTCAGGGTGGTGTTAGGGGCAATCTATGGTCCAGTTGGAAGGGATGCAGACTTCCTTATGAGTTTGGCTGACAAGCTGAGTGGATTTTTGCCCTCCTTGCTTATTCTAGGGGGCGTCCGTCACAAGACCTAGATAAAACTTATAGGCCATTAAAACCCCTTACCCCTTCACAAATAGCTTTGAGGGATTTTATGGACTTATTGGGTTTTTGTGACCCATGGCGTCTGCTCAATCCCTCTAGGCAGTTCTTTTCATTCTACTCCCAGGTCCACCGGTCGTGGTCCAGAATCAATTTCATTTTAATAAGCACCACTCTTCTGGCTGGTATTCACCAGACAGGAATTGAACCAACTGTTCTATCTGATCATTCCATGGCATGGATTTTGATCTCTCCCGATCCGAACTTTCAAAGGGACACCTCATGGAAATTAAACACACAACTCCTAAAAGAGGAATGAATAATTTCCCACATTAAGTCACAAATCTCTTCCTTTATAGATTCCAATACGGGTTCCACATGCAGGCAGGACCTGATCTGGTGCTCTTTTAAATGTTACATCAGGGGAGAATTCATTAAGCTAGCTTCCAAAAGGAAAAAACAGAGAGAGGCTAAAGTTATTTCGTTGTCGAACCAAATAAGGATGGCTGAAAATAGCTTATCCTCTTCATCTTCCCAATCCAATTTGGAAATCCTATTGAAGCTTAGGAATGAATATGCTGATTTGCTAAGAGAAAAGGCAGAATACGCCATCCTTAAAACCAAAGCTCGTTATTTAGACCAAGGCGAGAAGCCAGGTAGAATGTAGCCCTTCGACTGCGGGAAGTAGAAAGCTCAAGACTGATTCCTGCACTATATTCCCCAGATGGCTCTATTAAAACCTCCCCTCAAGATATTTCCCAGGTCTTTGAATCCTTTTATAGGGACTTATATAGTAAGGGTACTTCCCAAACTTCCCATTCTCGTATTGAACACTTTTTGGATGGCCTTAACCTCCCCTTCCTGCAGGCCCAGCAGTGCGCGATCCTGGCCTCTCCCATTACCCTGGTTGAAGTAGAGGAAGCAATTAAAGGGTTAGCACTTAATAAATCCCCAGGCCCTGATGGTTTTCCCTCTAATTTCTATAAAGTCTTTTGTAAGGAGATAGCTCCCCTTCTCTTGAAACTCTTTGATTATATGTTCACCTCAGATCCCCTAGACCCCACTTTGCTGGAAACCACGATAGTCCTGATCCTGAAACCAGACAAACCCCAGAGTGAGCCAGCCAGTTACTGGCTGATTTCTTTACTAAATTATGACATTAAAATTCTAACCAAAATCCTATTTCTTAGAATTAAACAGATTTGGTCTCATCTGCTGAGTCCTGAACAAGTGGAGTTTGTGCAAGGCAGATCTTCTGCCAACCACTTACGAACCCTTTCACATATTTTTCAGGTTGCCCAAGACTCCAAGATTCCCAAGGCTTTAGTCTCATTAGACGCAGAAAAAGCTTTCGACAGGGTAAACTGGGATTTTCTTTGGGCTACTCTCAAGAAAATTGGTTTTCCGGAAACCTTCATTCAATGGATTCGGACGATATACAAGGCACCCACTACTAGAATTTATTGTAATGGGGTTTTCTCCTCTCAATTCTCCCTGTTTACAGGCACTTGGCAAGGTTGTCCCCGTCTCCCTTTTTGTTTAATTTATATATGAAACCCCTTTTACTCAGTATTAAGAACTTACCTCAGGTCACAGGTTGTTCAGTATACCAGCAATCTCTGACCCTCTCAGTCTATGCAGATGATATTCTTTTACATTTGGCCAACCCAGAAACTTCACTAACACATGCATTACAAATTATTGAGCAGTTTGGTCAAGTTGCTAACTATAAGATAAACCAATCCAAATCAGTTATATTTCCATTAAATGCTCTCACGCATCAAGTTAACTTCTCTCATTTCGGTATGAAATGGTCTCCTTCCTCAATCAAGCATTTAGGCATACATCTCGCTAGAGACCCAGTGGTTCTCAGGAGACTCAGTCTAGATGATTTGGTGTTGAATATCTAGCAAGATCTCCAAAGATGGGTCAAACTCCCGTTGTCGTTATGGGGTCGTATTAGTATTATAAAAATGAATGTATTGCCCCATCTTTTCTACCCTTTAAATTTACTGAGCTTCTGGCTCCCATTGTCTTATTTTCAACAGCTTCACTCTGCTCTTTCTAAATTCATCTGGCAGGGCAAACATCCTAGACAGGCCTTCCTTAAACTTAATCTACCCAAGGAGAGAGGTGGACTCCGCCTCCTCAATTTTATTTTTTATTATTGGGCGAGTCATCTGTCCAAAATGGGGAGATGGTTCGAGTCCATACCCGATGAACATTCTCCTATCTGGCTACAGTTGGAGAAAAGGCTCCTGGATATGCATAATCTTAACCTACCCAGAGTTTTTATTTACACTTTCTCGGCATTACCCCCTCCCATACAAAATTCGACTATAGGGGTCGCTATAAAGGTTTTGACCCAGTGTTGGAACTTCTTTAACATTTCATCCACAAAGGATATGGCTCAACCCCTCACTTTAAACCCTAACATCAAAATAGGGGGTCCTCCGCTTTCCCCAGACTGGCTTCCCCAGTTACAAGATACTCTTGTGGAAAGCCTGTTTTCTCAGGATTCTCTCCTTTCTTCAACCGACATAATTGCTAAACTGAATATTCCTCAGAAACATAAATTCAAGGTATTTCAGTTGAGACACCTTATGGTCTCTATTTTCACATTCATATTGTGCCAAGTCAGGCCTTTCTTAGATCAGAAACAAGAACGTGCAAATAAAGCCCATGGAATCTCCAGGATTTATTCCTTTCTACTGGATATCAAATATCCTAATGCCCTTACAGGTTCTAAAACTTGGACTTCTCTTCTGCCAGATTCCTCCTTGATTTAGAGTCAGGTTTGGGTGGACATGCATAGATATCTTACTCAAGATAGGCACAGACTTACACAGTATCATATCTTAAATAATCTGTACTATACACTGGTTAAGTTGGCCAAACTAGGCAGACTACCTTTGGTTAACTGTACACGGTGCAGTGCAGCTGAAGGGAACCTGTTGAACATTTTCTGGCATTGTGATAAGGTGGCTCCATTATGGAATACAATTCAAACTAATCTAGATCCCCTTCTGGGATTGGGTGATTTGTTTACCATGGAAATATGTATCCTAGGGGTGTTTTCCAGTATTAGAGTCCGGGAGCGTAGATTTCACATGGCTTTAATCTCCACAGCAGTCAAAAGACTGGTTCTCAAGCACTGGATGGACCAACTGGCCATATCATATGCTGAGTGGCTGAAAAAAATGTTGCCTTGTTTTAACACTGAAAGGTTAATAGCAAGCTCCCGGAACTGTATGGCCTCTTTAATCAGAAATGGGGTAAATTGTATGCTCTATATTTGAATTAGATTCATGTAATACATGCCTCTGACTGTCTCAACTTATCTTCTTTTTGATGCCTGTTGTTGTTGCAATCTTATTTGCTCATTTGTATCACTTTGCTATGCTGCTTTTAATAAGGCACACTCCGGGGGGGAGGGTATTGGGAAGGGGGAGCAGGGATGGGTGGGCATTAAAATTCATTATTATTTGGTTGTATTTGATCCAGTGACATTCTGGCGTCATGTCACCATTAAGTTATTTTTGTCGTTATTAGTGTGTGGCTCATTTGTTTTTGTTATATACTCTGTGCTAAGACATAAATTAATAAAGATGCTGAATTTCAAAAAAAAAAAAAAAAAAAAGATCAAGGTTCACTGGTACATATATTATGTGATTGTCCTAAGGTCTCAAAGGGTCACAATTGAACCAACAGTTTCTACCTCTTGGGACATAGTGCTGGGAGTTCCACAAGGGTCCATACTGGGTCCATTGCTGTTCAGACTCTTTTTGAACACACTCCCAGAGGCATGTGCCAGCAAAATTATCCTCTATGCAGATGATGCGGTGGTATTCAGCAGCAGTGCCCACACTGAGACCCTGCAGACTGAGCTGCAGTCCACCTTCCAACAACTGGAGGTCTGGTTCAGCTCTTGTAGGCTATTACTCAATTACAAAAAAGACAAATCCATGCTCCTCTCTAGCCCTCAGCTAAAGAGGAGGTACCCCATACTAATAGTTACAGACAACAGGTCAGCCCCTCTAGAACAGATTCATGCCTTTAAATACCTAGGAGTAATAATAGATGATACTCTCTCATATGGCCAGCATATTAACCAGGTTGTGAAGGCAGTAAATACTAAACTCGGGGTACTGTATCAGCACAGGAAAAGCCTCACTACCGATGCTCTCAGGCTCTCCATAAACAGCTCCATTCTCTCCATGGTTAACTATGGCCTGGTGGCCTACTGAGCAGCAACTGATACTGCCCTTAAGAGGGTAGGCACAGCTGTAAACAAGGCCTGCGGACTGTTACTAGATGCTGACCGGCTCATGCACATCTGTGTAGTCTATGAGAAAGCAAACATATTAAGACTCAAGAATAGACTCTCATACTAGACGTGCCTCCTAGGTAGGAAAGCCATGCTAGGCCTAACTCCCAGGTTGCATGCTTTTCAGGGAAGATTGGGTTGGTAAGCGTGGAGGTGGTTGTGCTGTCTACATGTGTGACTCCCTCTTTGGACATGCACTTCCACCACCCAAGCTTGATAACGGAGCACAAACCCTCGCACTAAAATTCTCCCCCAACCCTGGTAAGGGCCCACTCTTTCTCACTGTTGCCTATATTCCCCCCAGAAAGCAAGACCTCGCCATTCAGGCACTTGCTGACTACCTCTCTGGCCTACTGCCCAAAATGGCCCAGATAATTGTTGGTGACCTGAATATCAACTGGTTCTCTGCCACAGCCTTCCAAACCAGAGATATCTTTGCTGCCCTTGGCATGTCTCAGCTTGTCACCACTCCAACTAGATTCAACCCCTCTACTGGCCCAGCACCCTCCTGGATATCACCATTACCAACCACCCCCAGAGGGTGCTCGATATCAGTGTACTTCCCAACTCACTCAGTGACCACTCCCTGGTTGTATTCTCTTGGTTCGCTGCCAACAGTAAACCTGCACTATAAACCACCCAGCGATGTTGCCTACTCCCAGGTGGCCTGCATCGCCTTAAACTGTACCTCTCACAACTGGATTGGTCCCCAATCAGGCTTGCACCATTCATTGATGAGGCACTGGATTTTTTTCACTTGCACTTTCAACACTGCCTGTGACTTCTATTCCCCCTTCACTAGAAATCGCACTAAAAACAAAGCATGCCCAGGGTTACCCCCTCCCTCCTTCACAAACTTAAATTGAGAGACAACCTATGGAACATTGCCGTGGAATCTGGCAAGCCAGCTGATAGGCAAGTGTACAATGCTGAGCGCAATATGTGTACTTGGGCCACTCTATAGGCCAAAGCCCAGTACTACCAATCCGCTCTTGTCTCCTCCTGGGGGTTGGCTAGAAACTTTTGGGATAATGTAAAGGAGCTGAATGGGAAATCCCATTCCCCACCCCCCCAACTCTCCTTTAATGGAACTGTCTGCTCTGACCACCTTGGCATTGCAGGCTGCCTAAACCACACTTTCTCAGACCTGAGTTCAGTTCTGCCCAGTAACTTCTTTAACCCCATCCCAGTAGCACCCCTGCCCACTCTCCAGAGACCTCCTTTCTACCTACGTACTGTCTTCCCGATGGAGGCTAGACCTGTTCTGCAAAAAGCCATTAGTAGTAACAACCCCGGCACCGACCTACTGGACACTAGGCTACTTTGTCTGATGTTGGATGCTATCCTGGTCCCACTTACTGAGCTGCTCAACCTCTCTCTGTGCCTGAGGAAGTTCTCCAGCACATGGAAAACCACCGTCATCACTCCCATCCTAAAGAGCAGCGATCGACCGACCCCGGGTAACTATCGACCTACCTCCATCCTCCCCCCACTCTATAAGGCCCTTGAAAAAGTAGTTGCCAACCAGCTTGCCAAATACCTGGCCATGCACAATATTGCTACTTGAATTCTCCAACTTCCTGTACTCTGCTCTTGATGCCAGAAGTCCTGCCGGTGCCATGTTCATTGACCTCTCCCAGGTCTTTGACACGGTTTGCCATCCCCTCCCGCTTGACTCCCTCTGATGCCTTGGTTTCTCCCCCAGTCCCCTTGTATGGTTCACCAGCTATCTCTCTGCCAGAACTCAATGTGGAAAAATCAATAGCACCCTATCTGACACACAACCTGTCCACTCTGGGGTTCCCCAGGGCTCCATTTTAGGCCCGCTCCTCTTCAGTCTCTACCTCAACTCCCTTCCCTTGGCCTGCCCAAGTAAGATCCTCCTCTACACAGATGATGCTGTGCTCTTTGCCTCTGACTCCAACCCCAACACACTCCAGGCCACCCTCTAACAAGTTTTTGATAGAACTGAGCATTGGTTCACATCATGAAGGCTAGTCCTGAACCTAAAAAAGACCAAAGCTATGCTCTTCTCGCATCGCGAAAGCAAAGCCAGTGGTGCCCCTCTCGTGATACTGCCTAACACACTAAACCCCACTGAGCAGGTTTCCTCCTACAAGTATCTGGGCATTACCTTTGATTCCGCACTCTCCTTCCATTCCCATATCAATGCCCTTTCTGCTGCCACCAATGTCAGGATTGGACTGTTATACCACCATAGGGACTGCCTACCACAACAGGCCCTTAGATTGGCAATCACTTCCTCTGTCCTGTTGCTAATCGACTATGGGCTTCCCATCTATGCTGCAGCCAATAACACTGCACTTGCAAGAATCCGTCTCTTTATAAACAAGGCCTGCAGGCTAATGCTGGAAGCCCCTAGGTGCACCCATATGTGCCTGCTGTACTCCACCACCAACTTCCTCAACCTTGAAGAAAGACTCTGCTTCCAAACCAGCCTTCTTGTAAAAAAGACCCTGCTAGGGCTCGCCCCCTCTGGGGTCACCACCTCCCTGCAGCGTGCCTCCCCCTCAGTGTCCACCCGCAGCACTGTCAAAACCTCCCTTATTGTCCCCAGGGTAAGGACCTCTATGGCCCAGAGATCCTTTTGCTATCAGGCTCCCTCCTGGTTCAATTCCCTCCCAGCCAACATAGCTGACTCCACTAAGCTTGGTCCTTTCAAGGTCTCCCTCAGAAGCCATCTGACAAGCACTCTCTGCTGCAACTGCACATAATCCCCCACCTGCCCCTTACCCTCACCCCTAGGCTGGGTCTGCCCTGTCTACTTTTGCTGTATATGCCTGGGGTCTCAGGCAACATTTGCTGACTAATGTAATAAAATATCTCTGGTTGCTACCTGACTTGGTACTCGTGTACCTATATTATGACTACTGTGATCTACCTATTACCAAGCTTGTACCACCAGTAAATGCCTGTAACACTGGTTACTTTTTTAATCTAAGCTTTATGTACTGTACTGTTTTGTTTGCTGTTTTATTTGCTTGACGAGGTGCCTTTATAAATGAGTCTTTGACTCAAAGGTCTGTAAACCAATGATCTAATAAATAAATAAATAAATAAATAAAAATAAAACTCCTCCCGGTATCACTGACCTGATTACCTTAACCAACTCCATGTTCAGGACCAGGAATAAAGAATTACACTCGTTCTGCATCCCTTTCTGAAAGACAGCTCTTGGACAAAGATCCTTCACCTACCAAGCCCCACTGAGGCTTAATGAGATCCCAGCTAACACTCTAAATGCTGCTAACTCTAGAACCTTCAAAGTTGAACTTAAGCAGTTTCGACTGCAAAAGAATGTCTGTGAGTGCTAAACTGTTCAGAGCGGGTCTCCAGAGCCTGCACCAACCCTGCTTACCAGCAACTACTCATGGACTCACTCACACGGGCCACCCCTCCCCATTCCTTACCCCTGCTTCCCAGACTCTGGCACCTCATGCTCCATAGCTCTTACTCTGCTAGTGGTTGTGCTCTCTCATCTATCTCATGCCTCATCGCCCCTCTCTTTAACTCTCTCCTTCACCCCTCCTTTTCTCCATCAATCTCCGGCTCTCATGATGCCTGCCCTGCTTGGTCTCTTTCTCTTCTCTCTCTCCTTCTCTCTTCTCTCTCTCTCTCTCTCTCTCTCTCCACCTTCTCCCACCTTACTACACACTCTCACATGCACCATCCCCAGCTCCTCAGCTCCAAAGCTGTAATGCAGTGTGACAATGCTCCTCCTGGGCTGCTCTTTCCCCACACACTATTCATTAACCACTCTCTCCCTATCCTATATTTTCCTCTCTGTCATATACTTCCTTATGCCATACAACACTTAGTACTAAACCCTTAATGAAACTCACAAGAAACCCTTAGTTCGTTCCTATGTTTTTGCTACTTCCTGTACTAATAATTCAACTATGTCTATATTTGTACATTGAATTCAGTTATGTGTTGATATTTCAACTATGTCTGTATTTGTACTGTTTAATGAACGTGAACCCTTTGTAAAAGAGCTCTTACTCAAAGGTTGTTTCTGAAATTCCAATAAATAAATAAATAAAACAACCTTTGTGTAAGAAAATTATACACTTAATAGATCCTGGTATGGGTATTAAGGAACATTTTTCTAAGTGCAATTGTATTTTGGGTTCTGATGACCAAGGTTTAGATGGAAATAAACACTCTCATTTTTTGTTGATTACTATAGTGGCTAAGAAAATAATATTATGATACTGGATGGATCAAAATACCCTTTCTATTATAGAATGGTATAGGGAGATGCTTCAGATTTTAGGAATGGAAAGAATGTTAGCATCCTTAAGGAATGTTTTTTCTAATTATGTCCGTCCTTGGAACCCTATGGAAATTTGGTTGTCTAACTTATCGCTGTAACAATCTTTTCATCATATGATTATGTATTTTTATTAGAATTTTATTTTTATTCCCTTGTGTAACTTATTTATTTATTTATTTATTGAGATCTTGAATAATATCTTTGAGCACAAGCTCATTAAATAGGTTCCGCGTCTAGACAAGCAAGAACGTAAAACATAAGTAACTACTACACAATTATGCTTCGGTGTCAGAGAACAGCAAGCACAGCATATACAAGGTCATAGGCTGATCACGATAGCCTGAGTCTGTTAAAGGGTCACTGTCAGCTTTGAGCATCCGTTTTTCTCTAAATGCAAGTAGTGTGCGTCTTGGCACACATGTATCAAAGACCGAGTCTAGAATGCTCTTATACCTCACAAACGTAGTTAATTTTGTCGGTTTTGCTTATTTTTAAAAGAATAGGTTGTCGGTCGGACCGACTGAAACTCACTTTCCACCCGGAAGCATAAGCTGTACAAGACCGCGCGTCTGCCACAAGTGCGGTCCTGAAGTGCAGTTTTGGGACATGCAGTATATAAAATCAGTTCCATCTGGAGCATCATAATTACTGGAATTGTTGCTGGTGTGTAGGAACAAAAACCAAGCACCAAGAGGCCGCAATTTACTTTTTAAAAACTGGTCTGAAATCTCGCGCATGCACAAGTGCGGCATGAGTGAAGATCCCGCACATGTGCAAGAGTGGCTTGCTCTTGTGCATGCCTGGGTTTTCGGACCCGTTTTTAAAAACAGAACAGAATATCATCCACATACTGCAATACAGCTTGTGACATGGAGAAGTGTGAAAGTACTGCCGCCATTCTGTTATGGAAAATAGTCAGTGAGTTCTGGAATCCTTGTGAGAGGCAGTTCCATGTGAATTATTTGTTTTTCCAGGTAGAAACAAATTTGTATTGTGAGTCTTTATGCACTAGCACACTCCAAAATCCATTTACAATGTCCAGAGTACTGAATACCTTTGCATGGGGGGGGATTTTGGGACAGGAAGGAGAGGGTTTCTTTGACTATTGGGGCACATGCTGGGAGTGAATGAATATAGCTTTGGTAGTCTATAGTTAGTCTCCAGTTTCTGTCAGGTTTTGGTACTGGCCAAATTGGGGAGTTAGTCATGGACTCGCACTCTCTCAATATCCCTTACTGTAAAAATGACTGGATAATAGCATCTAAATCATTTTCACATTCTGTAGGGATTTTGTACATTTTTGGATGACATGAGCCTTTCCCGTGATGACTTCCTCTCGGTCTATCCAACCGCAATGATATTTGTGCTTGGCAAATGCCTCAGCATGCTGTGTAACTATTTTTACAATAGCTGGGGAGCTATGAGTGGGGAGGGGCAGAGTCTCAGGATTTTTAATAGCAAAAACAGCATGTACATAAAAAATAGTAACAAGTTCCTCAGTATGCGGGACCCCCTCTGGTGCTAGCAACAAGTAGGGTTTGAGCCACACCCTGTTGCTAGTGTAGTTAATTATTGCACTGGTAGACCAGAGAAAGTCAGATCCTAAACTACTTTTTTCATTAGTCAGATTCATAAGATGTGCTAGCACAGAAAAGGTATACCCATTTATCCTGTTCAGGAGGGCACCCTGCCCTGGAGCATGCAGAGCCATTCGCCACACAAAGACCTAAAGCCCCTGCTCAGGAGGGCACCCTACCCTGGAGCTTGCAGAGCTATTCGACATGCAAAGACCTAAAGCCACTGCTCAGGAGGACACCCTGCCCTGGAGCATGCAGAGCCATTCGCCACACAAAGACCTAAAGCCCCTGTGCAGGAGGGCACCCTGACCTGGAGCCCGAAGAGCCGTTCGACACGCAAAGACCTAAAGCCCCTGCTCAGGAGGGCACCCTACCCTGGAGCACACAGAGCCATTTACCACAAAAAGACCTAAAGCCCCTGCTCAAGAGGGCACCCTGCCCTGGAGCATGCAGAGCCATTCACCACGAAAAGACCTGAAGGTAATCTCACCACCACAGCTCAAGGAACCTTAATCTTGAACGTTTGCTCCTGCCTTTGTCCTGGTTTGAATCTTGGCACCTTTTTTACTGAACTTTACTCATCGGGTACTAGCTACTGCTAGTTCACCTGCTATGGAGTTCCAGTTTGTGCTAATTAATTTTAAATGTCATACCCGATGTGGACAGAAAGCAATTTCCAGTTTTGTAACTGCTTTAAAAGATAAGTGCAGCCAGCTCCATTCCTAGTGTGCTTTGGCTATACTTGCAAAGCCATGCTGCTACTGCTATAGATTGGTTGTGCCTTTAAAACTAGGTTCCCCGAGTAGAACTTGGAAGCAAATATAGTGTTAATTAACCTGATGAAGCTAGGGTAGGGCTGTAAGCTCAACTCGAATTTATTAATTTGCTCAAGTTTAAAAGATCGTGCTGCTGCTGTTGAACCTCAGGCACCATTTTCAAATCTACTTTCCCTAAGCAGCACTCGGCATTTTTGGAGCCCTGCACTGCATGCAATAGTAATCAGGCTAGTAGTGCTTCACTTGCAGCAATTTTAAAATGTAGTGCTTACACTTAATGAAATGCTGCATAGGTAAATTTAACTCCGTGAATATTTGGAACCTTGGGTAATTTACTCACGTTGGTGATATTTTAGCAGACTCAGGACTCACCTCCCTGCTAGGCTTCTATCTGGGCTCCTGTTGTGGGTGGTGATCTTGTTGCTTCTTCCCACAGCCACTTCGTGCCTACTCCCCACCTGCCCCATCCCTCCCACCCTTGGCTGGCCTTTGTTATATAGTGTAGTGTGTTGCTAGCCATGCCTAGAGGGAGTGTTTTTACCTATCTGCTCCCTTCCCATTTGCAGGCTATACTTCATCGCCACCAGAGGGCGCATGCATTTTATCTCAAGCTGCCTATCTTCCTTATCACAGTCTGTTTTTTCAGGCTTTTGCTGAATTTACACTGCAAAAAACCCTCTTTTGCCCTAATCCCTAGCTCTAATTAACCACCTTTGTGCTATGTACCCTTTACAACTATGGCCATCTCTCTGTCAAATTGCATGGCCCCATCTCCTTGTGCATTACTCCTAGTAGTTACTATTCTTGTCCCAATCTTATGGATACCAGTTGTCAGTTGCCCACCCTCTGGAAATGGCTACTATACACACCATAGCGACTTCACTTTTTACAACATGCTAACTCAATCTCATCTGCCCTTAGCCACCTCAACACTTTTTGTCCCTAACAGGATAATTTACTATGTTGCCTATATAGTTCTCAACTTTTTTCTTTGCTTCCCCACCCTACTGACTACTTTCATCCATCATAAACTGTGGTACTTGCTACTCCTTGCACTTATATTGGCAGGGGATATTGAACTTAATCCAGGACCTGGTGGTAACATCTCCCACACTGACACAGCGTGGAGTGATGTTAAGGGTCTGTGTATTGTTCATATGAATGTCAGGAGCCTCCCCCATAACTTAACCTAACTTGAGGCGTGGGTCACTCAATATAACCCTGACATTCTATGTTTGACTGAGACTTGGCTAAAAACCTCTACCCCCGACTACCTGTGCCAGATACCCAACTTCAAAATAATTAGGCACAGCAGGCCCTCTTCGAAGTGTGGTGGGGGTGTTGCAATAGTCTACAAATCTCACTTCTTATTACACCATAATCTCTCACTCACCCTCTCACACTATGAATCAATTCATGCTACCCTTCTACTGGACTAGGAGAGATTACACATAGTATGTGCCTATAACCGTCCCACTGGTGGCATTGTTGGTCTTGAGGAACTCCTCACACAGGTTGAGTCAGCTGTCGGACATAAAGAGGTCCTCATTTTGGGTTACCTTAACCTAAACTGGTCTGGAAAATATAGTCACTCCCTCCACACTTTGGTACAAGGCCATGACTTCCACCAACTAATCACTGACCCAGCTAGGGTCATGGCCCCCCTAGATCTAGTTCTCTAATTGACTGGGTCCTCACAAACTGTCTTGATGGTATAGTATCAGCAGGTACACTTGCAGATGCTATTAGTGATCACTCTCCAGTCTTCTGCATCTTATAGCCTCCCCCTTACTAAAATCTTTAACCTATCACTATGCCATGGTGTGGTTCCTGACATATGGAAGATAGCTAGAATAACTTCTATCCTTAAAAAGGGCGATCCTAAAGACATGTCTAACTATTGACCTATTGCTGCTCTTTTCTGTGCTCAGTAAAATCCTGAAAAAGCTAGAGGCGACCCAAACCATAGAGTATCTTCAAACACACCACCTCCTCTACAGTTCCCAGCATGGATTCTGCAAAGGCAACAGTACCTCAACTGCCCTTCTAAAACTAACCAAAGACATCTATGCTGCTATGGAATCTAGTCTGTTGACCGGTGCAATCTTTATTGACTTAACCAAGGCTTTCAACCTGGTTAATCATATTCTTCTCTTTAATAAGCTCTGTTCCTTGGGTTTTTCAGATGAGACAGTGAACTGGTTCAACAGCTACTTATCCAATCATAAACAGGCTGTAGCTTTTAATGCAGCCATGTTTAACTATTCATCTATACATACTGGTGTCCCCCAGGGTTTCATGCTTGGTCCTCTGCTCTTCACTATTTTCATTAATGACCTCCTATTGCTGGCACCCACCTGTGCATCCTTGCTTTACGCTGATGACCTTGACATCTACCACAGTGTCAGAAATGTCTCAGATATCAACAAATCCCTTGCACTGGACTTCCTAAACAATCAAACCTGGCTAACTGAAAATAACCTTGTTCTTAATGTAAGCAAAACCCATGCCATGCTCCTGGGCTGTCCTGCCAGACTTAAAGTGAATCGTAACTCTGTCAATATGTCCTGTGCTGATAGTTCCCTGTTAGTCAGCACCAGTTCCTTCAAATACCTCAGCGTTCTTCTTGATGAATCCCTGGAGTTCGATCTTCATATCACTGCCACTTGCAAATCTGTTAATGCAAAAATAGGGTGAGCCTACCGTACCAGCTATGCACTCACTTTATTGGCTAGGCTTGCTGTTGCACAATGCCTTCTCCTCTCGGCACTGGCTTACGGCTCAGTCACCTACCTAGGCGCTACCAAGGCCTCCCTCCATAAATAGGACACCACTTATAATAACATTTGCCACTTCGCCTCCACTTTCCCATGGTATAAACACCACTGTCAACTCTATGCTGACCTAAGGTAGCCCAGCCCTACCTTTCACCGTCTACTGTCCTATGGTTCCCTACTGGATTGTATCACAAGATCTGGCCTCCCTCAATCCCTCGCCTCTTTGCTTTACTCCCAAATCCCCTCTTATCGTCTCCGGTCTAACGGTCAAACCCCTCTCTACATCCCTAGATGTAAAACCACCATGGGTGCATGAGCCTTCTATTGTGCTGCCCCTAAGTATTGGAATTCTATCCCTCCAACTATTTGCCTTGCACCTACACATGCTGGTTTCAAGAAACTTCTCCGTGAACATCTACTAGCGTCTAATCCCTGCAGGTGTTTCTGTCCACCTTAACTCATCCATTTTCTCTCTGTCTTACACGGTGCTTTTATCTTACTTACTCTTCCCTCTTCCTCTGCATTCGCTCATCTACTCTCACCCTTCTCTCTGTCCTCCTCTCCCTTCCCCTCTCTTTCTTACTATGTTTATCGACCCTATTAACAGCACTTACTGCATATTTGTACATAATACTTGATCAGGCCAGTTCTGTACTTGTCATGCACTTGTCTATAATTTTTGAATATCTCCTAGCTGTATTTTGCTTATATTTTGACTTCATATAACTCTGTACTTTCACCGTTTGCAAATTGTCTGTTTTTTCTGTCCACCTGGCATTGTCTGTCCTATTCAGTGTGCTGTGTCATATTGCTGTTTGCTCATTTATTTGACTTGTATCCTCCCAGGTCGTGCCTGAAAATAGGCATCTCTGTGCCTAGTGCACCCAACCAGCTACCAAAAGCAAATAATAAACAAATAAATCTTGATTTTGGTTGGTTTTGCTTTAATGGCAGGTGCCCTTGAGCCCTGAAATGCAGAGACACACCAACTCTCAAGCAGCAAGCAGATGTTTTTCTGATTGCAAGGTATGTATGATGGACATGGAAGCTCCTGTGTCAATTAACATGAATTGCAGTGGGCCTTCTTTCACAGCTGCTAATATGACCAGGCGATTTCATGCATCATGCCAGAACCTCGCTACTGGCTATAGAGAGGGCATGCATTTCTATTGGGGAGGTGAGTAGGTTACTTCACCCACTGCTTGGACAGCTTCTAACTGCTCCATTTTTAACTTGGTGTTATGTAACTCCTGTAGGAGTTCCCTATGAGTGGATACCATGACTCCTGGGAGTTGCATTGGCGCAGATGGCACCAATGCCTGTAACATGGGGCATTTGGGCTTGATATGTCCTGGCTGTTGACAATGGGAACAGACCACGGGTGTTTTAGTTGTCCAGGAGTAAGTAGCCATTTGTTTGGGTGGTCCTTCCACCACAGCTACAGGTCCTTTTTTAGTCCTGTCCTGGGAACGGGCAAGAGCTTCTGCTTTTCGTAACTTAGCCATTAGACTGAGGTACTGCATACTCTCAGTAACCGATACTCCAATGAGTGACCTAAGCTCCAGTAGAATGCTTGACAGCAACCTCTTTTTAAAGGTTTCATCGTTGTACGTGGAGTGTCTGCCACCATCGGAGGGGGGAGGTGAGGCAGTAGTATGTGTAAAGGTGCTCAGTGTAACCCACAACTGGCTCCCCCTTTCTCTGATGAGCCATTGCAAAGGTTTGGTGTAAGTCTATGTCCCCGGCCACTAATTGGGCCACTTGTGTCAGGAATCCATCTATAGTCCAATTGTTTCCCTGCAGGGCACCGGCAGGGAGTCCTGCACATAACTCCAAATGGAGGCAATGGAGAACTGCATCTCTTACATCCTCATCTTTTAGAGAACTATGCAGCTTTCTGAAAGTACTAACTCAGCTAAAAACATCAGCTGCATTGTCCGCAGGGCTTATGGGTCCCATTTCTTGGCTTAAAGCCACTATGTCTGCGTCACTAAGGTAGTGCCAGGTGATAGTTTGCCTGGTGGTTTGCCCCTGGTTATTTTGATATATTCAGGTAACTACAGGGGCCATAACAGGGGCCCAAACACAATCGCCGGGATATTTTTGGCAATGTTCCTGGCAGTTGGCATTTTCTATTTTCCTAATCTACCTCATCCTCATCCTCATTATTATTTAGAGAGGCGCCATTGTAGGCGGCAACCGCTGCTTGGTGTTTTCTGGGAAGGCTTTAAGCCTGAGATTCAATGGCTTTAGCAACAACATCACTCCTCCATCAGGCCTTAAAAGGCCACTCCTCCTGGACTGTTCCAGGATTCGTCCTTCGTTGCGGCTGGAGGCGCCACCCTCTCTCACTCCGGGCCACTGTCACATTTCTACTGCACCTCCGGCCATCGGTCCTCTCCAATCTGCCACTCATCTTGGGCTTCCCTTGTTCCACTTCATCTTCTTTCTCTCTCCCCCTGGTTTTCCTCCCTTCCCTCCCATTCTTGTTGCTGTGCTCGCTCTCTCCCCCTTGTCTTCCATGCTCCTCCTTGTCCCCCAGGCTGTTTCTCCCAGTTCCGTTTCTGCTGCCTCATTTTCTGCTGCGTGCCTCTCCATTCCACTGCCTGCCCTCCCAGTGAGCTCTGCCTGCCTGGTTTAATCGTCTTACCTCCTGTACTCCTGGGATGGCAGTCTGCCAGGACATTCGCCCTCAGCTGACTTGTGCCTGCGTTGTCCTGGCTACATTCGGGCATTCAGCTGTGGTCTCGGGAGACCCCTCCCCGATTCTCTTTCCATCATATGGTTGCTCCTTGTTTCCTGTCAGCAGTTACTGTTTCTGCCGTCACTCACCGCACCTGGCTTTCTTTCCCCTCACCTCGCATACCGCATTGCTCAGTGTTGTGCCTCATTACTATGTTCCTCACTGTAGCTCCTGTCTGTTGTTCCTTGTGGTGGGTTTCCTGCTGCCGGGTCCGGTGCTCCTTCCCGCTGCAGTTGCTGGTGCTGTTCACTTTCTCGTCTTTCCTAGTTTACCTGGGAGATGTACCTCCCTGCCCATCTGTCCTTTGTTTCTCTCCTTCCTTCCTTCCTCATTCCCTCGCTGTTTTGGCTCTTCCACTTATCCTCTTACCTCTGTTCTTCTGACCCTCCTCTACCACCTGCCTACATTTTCCCTGACTCCTCCACTCCATGTTGGATTTCCTTTGTCTTGCTCCTCCTCCTTCCTCTACCTGCTACTGTGCAGTGGTCTGGAGTGGCAGCCATGGTGTTCTGGACTTCGTCTATTTCCTTGCCCTGTTCTACTTAACTTAGCGTCCTCTTTACCTGTAGTTTCCTGCCACTAACTTTTCCCGTCACATGTCTGCTTCACTGCAGCTGCTCCTAGTTACTCTCTTTATTTTCTCATGAGTTTGCTTGGCTGTTTGGTGTCCTCCTATCTTTTCAGCTTCGCAGCCCCCTCCTACCATTAACCCAGTGCTTTGATTTTAACCCAGTGCTTTGCTTTTACTGCCTTGTCATTGTGTGGTTTGGTCAGTTGGCACCCTACGGGGTCCTTCCCTCACTGGAAATGAGTTTTAACTCAGTTGAGCAGCCAATTCAATGTTTGAAACGAATAAAAAAATTTTACTTACTTACTTACCTGGTGGTCTTTTGCCTGAGCTTCCTGCCTTGATGCGTTTCTCCTCTGGGTGCCTTTTGCCTGCTCCCTGCTTATTTCTTAGCATACTTTCTGTTGCTTCTTCTACTTGGTGAGCTGCAGCTCTGCATGTTCTGATGTGCTTTCTTCCTTTTGTCCTTTCTGTGCTTCCTCATGGTGGGCATTTGCAGCATTCTATAGGCACTCCTGCTGCTGTTGGAGCTCTTTGTGATCATGAATCCTGTTCCATCCTTGACCTCAGTTGCTAGACTTGGTCCTTCTCTCTACCTGTCTCCACTGTATTGGGGGTGTCTACCCCTGTCGACTCCACTTGTTTCCCTCTTCCTCTCATTCCCTCCACCCTCCATTCTGCTTCTTCCCTGACCTTTGCTTTCTTTTGAGGTTGTCCCTATCATGACATCACCTTCCCTATTCATATCCTCCTATTACCCTAGTCTGTCTGGTGTCCAGGGCCTGAGTCTGGTTCTCCTTCACTCAGACTGACCTCAGGGTCTACTCATTCATATCGATTAAGCAAGCATACCTCTCACTGGGTCTTATGCTACCTCATAGAACCACTGCACTCCTGCTGTTATTATCACCATCTGTCTCCTCATGATCGCATCTGGGTATCCCTCACTCATCCAACTTTACATGGGTTTACTCCTTAGGTTCCGCTGTTGGATGGGGTCGGATGGTGGCCCAGGCTGTTCCCTCTCTCCTTAGGATGTCTGCCCTTCTGCATCTTGTCAGATTTCCTTTCACTCATTGTCCTAGCCTTCTATCATTCTTCTCCTGTCTTTCCTATCTATGTCTGTCACATTTCTTTCCGGTCTTGATATCTTCTGACTTCTCACCTCTTCGATGCTTGCCACTCTTTTGGGTATTCTTTTTGGGCTTCTTCCTAAGCTACCTTTAGCCAAGGGAATTATTCCCACAGCACTTATGGGGAAACCCTCCTCTAGGGTTCCTTGCATCGTACCCCCTACAGAGTGGTAGATCCCACGGATAGAGAGGCAAACAGCTGCAATGTATCAAAGTCACACAAGCATAGATCTCATCCAGTTGTGTAAGCATAATTGAACAGGAAGGCTTTAAGCCTGAGGTTCAATGGGTGGAGCAACAACGTCACTCTCCCTTCATGCCTTAAAAGGCCACTCCTCCTGGACTGTTCCGGGATTTATTCTTCATTGCTCCACCATCCCTCCTCCTCCAGTAGGTCATCTCTCTTTCCCGTGTGCTTCTTCCTAAGCTACATTTAGCCAAGGGAATTATTCCCATGGCACCTATGAGAGGAACCCTCCTCTAGGGTTCCTTGTGTCATACCCCTACAGGGTGGCAGATCCCACAGATAGAGAAGCAAACAGCTGCAATGTATAGAAGTCACACAAGCATACATCTTATCCAGTTGCGTAAGCACAATTGAACTAATTGATTTTCTAGTTCTTGAATATGCTGTTCACATTTACAGTTGTCTGCACTAGGTTTGGAGGAGTTTTGTGAGAGGCACCTAATAGCTCCCTGCACCTCTTCCAAACACTTGGCTAGGCAGCAATTTTCTTTTTCTAGGTGTTGGTTGTCTATTTGGGCTTGGGAGGTAGCCTCTCCTCTGACTGATACTGTTTGAGCAGCTGTAGTATGGACTTGCTGGTGTCCTTGTAACATTCTTATTTTTTGTTTACATTGTTCTAGTTTGATAATAACTTTTCTTTTTCAGTTTTCCACTGTCCTGCTGTCCAGCAGGCACAGAACATGAGGGCCTAAGTGCCCTCTTTACTGGACATACTTTTTTCCCCTAACACAAAGTTCAACATGTCCTTGAGCCTGGCCCCAGGGATCTGTCACTCCCTGTATGCATTTCACCAGCTCCTCAGCATCTTCACATTTACCCAACTTTCTCCTTAATTTATCCATGGACCTGTACTTGTAGGTTTGAAACACTTTTCAAACTCTCAGTATCTAATAAACCCCTTTTCCTGCTACCACAGTTAGGTTATGACCCTTACCTGCATATATCCAGCCTAGTTTTACCTGTTTTGCTTACTGGACCAAGCTGAACCAGAACCAAACCAAGTCCTGCCTGCGGTCACCAGAAAATGTAAAGTTTTTTGGACCAGGTTCAGCTGGGCCTGCGGCCGGGGGCCCAGAAAGCCACATAGACTACATTTTAGTTGTTATTAATGCTATGCTTTTATTGCAGCAGAGTAAAAAGTCCCTAATACAAACCAAACTAGACAGCTAACAGCCCACTGCTGTTAGAGCTACAAGCATACAGAGAATACAGAGATGATACTAACATACTAAAATGCCAGCAGAATAGGCCTAACGGTCTTTCAAGTCTGCTCGATTGGTCAGCCCCCACCCTGGGTGCTGACCTTGCTGCCCCCCTCGCCTTCTCTGGCTTCTCCCTTCCCAGTTCTGGATATTCTTGCTGTATTGGATTTTGCTTCCAGAACCCTTCCCCTGTACCTGTCCCAGCCCCTCTTGAACCCCTCCACCATCTCTACCTCCACCAGCTCCCTAGGCAGTGCATTCCATGGCTCCACCACCCTCTCAGTGAAGTAGCACCTCCTCCTTTCTCCCCTGAATTTTCCCCCTCCAGCTTTCACCCATGCCCTCTAGTGGCCCCCTCCTCCTTCCTTCGAAGCACCCTGATTGTTCCTCCTCTATTTACCCACTTCATGTACTTGAAGACCTCTATCATGTCCCTCCGGTCCCTTCTCTCTTCCAATGTGTACATATTTAGCTCTTCGAGCCTCTCCTCATAGGTCCTGTCCCCCAAGCCCCAAATCATTTTGGTTGCCCTCCTCTGGACCCTCTCCAGGAGTTTAATGTCCCTCTTTAAATGTGGCCTCCAAAACTGCATGCAGTACTCAAGGTGTGGCCTCACCAAGCAGTTATACAGAGGGAGTATCACTTCCCTCCTTCTGGAGGTGATCCCCCTAGCAATGCATCCCAACCCTCCTACAAGTCTCTGAGTTGTTCATCTTGACATCCACCACCACCCCCAGGTCCCTCTCAGCCATCGAGACTTGTAGCATTCCTCCCCCAGGGTGTACACTTAGCCCGGGTTTCTGGCCCCCAGGTGGAGTACCTTGCATTTCCCTGCATTGAACCTCAGCTTCCACTTTCTAGACCATCTTTCCAGAGCCTCCAGGTCCCAATGTAGGGCCACCCTCCCCTCCTCCCCATCCATCACCGCCCCCAGTTTTGAGTCATCTGCAAAGAGACTCATCTCACTCCTGATTCCTGTCCTTATGTCAGAGACATAGGCATTGAACAGGAGGGGCCCAAGGACTGATCCCTGTGGGACCCCACTAATGACCCTCTTTGGTGATGAGACTATCCTGCCAACTACGACCCTCTGGGTCCAGTCCTGGAGCCAATTGCCTATCCATCTGATCATCTGGTTCCCCATCCCCATTTCTCCCAGCTTATCCAACAGGCCCATGTGAGGAACAGAGTCAAATGCCTTGCTGAAGTCTAGAAAGAGGACATCCACTGGTCTACCCAGGTCCAAGGCACTCGTCACCCAGTCATAGAACTCCACAAGGTTTGTCTGACCACGATTCCCAGGGATGGAATCCATGCTGTCTATCGTCCAGGCACCCTGACTTTCCAGGTCCCCCAGCCTCCCTTGACAATGCCCTCCATCACCTTGCCCACCCACCGATGTCAGGCTGACAGGCCTGTAGTTCCCTGCCACCTCCCTTGATCCCCCCTTGTGGATAGGCACTATATGCACCACCTTCCAGTCCTGAGGCACCCACCCTGTCCTCAGAGAGATGGTGAAAAGCTCCGCCAGGGGTTTCGCCAGGACATCCACAAGTTCCTTCAGCACTCTGTGATGTAATTTATCCAGCCCCGGTGCTTTCTCCGTCTTAAGGGAGCTGAGGGCTTCCCTCACTCTCTCTGCTGTGATTTCCACTTCCGGTACCTCTTCTCCCCGCTTAGCCCTCCCCCCTCCTCTGCCAGTGATGCTTCCTCCTCTCCACAGACCCACTGATCGGTAAGGGTCCCCCCCTCCTCAGTATCTCTGTCTCCTCCCATGTATGATGCAGCACCTCCATTTTCCTTGGTGAAAACTGAGGTGAAGTACTCATTTAGTACCTCAGCCTGCTCCCCCGGGTCTTGTGCCCATCTCTTCCCTGATTTAATCCTGCTAATCTGCCCCTTCACCCTTTGTTTTTCCCCAATGTATCTAAAGAACCCCTTGTTCCCTCTCCTAATTTCCCTGGCCAGGTTCTGCTCCTTCCTTTCTTTAGCCGCCCTCACCATCCTAGTGGCCCTTCTAGCCATCAGCTCATACTCCCCTCAATCCCTTTCACTCCTTGAGCACTTGAATTGCCTATAGGCTGCCTTCTTTCCCCACACCACCTCCTGGACCTCTCTGGTCCACCAGCAGGGTTTTCGGGCCCTACCGCATTTTCGTCTTACTCTTGCACAGGTGCTGGTAGCATCTTGCACCCCTCTCCTGATGATTTTCCACTTACTATCAGTGTCCATGTCTGACCCAATCACATCCAAATGCTCCTTAAGGATCCTTCCCATTTCCTTAAAATCCGTTCCCCTGAAGTCAGTTACCTCCGTCTTTGTGCAGCCTTCTAGCCCTCCTAGGTCCAGGCAGAACCAGACCGTGGCATGGTCACTCCCCGCCAATGGGTCCCTTACCTCCAGGCCCCTAATCTGGTCACTGTCTGCCAGGACCACATCCAGTACCTGCACCTCCCTGGTTGGTTCCCCCACCTGCTGAGTTAGGAACGCGTCTTGAAAGACATTCAACAACCTCTGTTCCCTGGTCACAGAAGATGTCATAGTCTCCCAGTCTGTTCCTGGCATATTTAAGTCCCCCAACACCACCACATTCCTCTGCCCAGTCTGCAGTGTCTCCTAACATCTGCCACCAGACTCTCCTCCAGCTCCTCCACCAGAGCAGGGGGTCTACACACCACTCCTATTTTTACTCTCTTGCCCCCCCTTGTTATCAAGGTGACCCAAATCGCTTCCAAAGCTCCCTCTGCCTCCTCTACTCCCTCTATGCCAATGCAGTTTTTGACTTTCATTGCTACCCCTCCTCCCCTTCCCCTCCCCCTGCCCTTCCTGAACATAGTGTAACCCTCCAGGTTCAGGTCCCAGTCATGTCCTGCAGTGGCCCAGGTCTCAGTGACCACTGCCACATCCACTGCTCCCTCAGTTAGCATTGCCTGGAGCTCAGGCATTTTATTTCCCAAGCTCCTGGCATTTAGCAGGACTACCTTCCACCCTTTCCCTATACTTCCATTTCTCCTGCTCGTGTTCCCATGGGGATTCTGTTTTCAGCTGGTCTGCACTTTACCAGTCAGCCTTTTCCTGCAATCCTCCAGCTCCTCAGGGGAGTGGAGACAGAGTCCCTCCTTTATTGGCACCCCCTTTGCAGCCTTTTCTCCCATCCCTCCCCCATCACAAGTTTAAACCCCACTTTTCACCAATGAACCCCTCTATTTTCAACTTAAAGATTCCCCTCCCCTCCAAATTGATATGGAGTCTATCTCTAGCATACAGCTTCTTATCCTCCCAGGTCTCCCCCCAATCCCCTATCAACCCATACCCTCTGGCCTCACATCACTCCCCTGAGCCACTGGTTTATCTCCCTAATCTTCCTTTTGTGCTCCCCACTAGCCCTTGGCACCGGCAGGATTTCTGAGAAGGAAACTGTGCATCCTATGTCATGACAGACCCTGGCAAGCTCCCTGAATCTTGCCTGTATCTCTAGCTCACTATTTCCCTCAATGTCATTTGTACCCAGGTGGACCAGTATGTCCAGGGAAACCCCACAATCCTTTGCCAGCTGATACACCTCGTGCTTAGCCCTGTGCACCGTTAGTTGAGGGAAGCATTTTGGTCTAACTGGCCAGGCTTCTCCCTCCCTATCCCATTTGATACCCCTGATCATAGAATCCCCCAACAGAAGCACTCTGACAGCTCCTTTTCCTCCATTTCCCCCCTTCCATGTCCCTCATCCTTTCTACTGGCCCCTCCACCCAGCCGGCTCCTTGTTCCTCCCCCTATCTGGGTGCCACATGCCACCCCCTCCTTATTTACCCTGGCCACCCCCTCCCCTCCAATCCTATGCCTCTCCTCCTCCTCCTGAGTATCCTTCTGTACCTTGCTAACTCCCTCCCTCACTGCTCGCAACTGGTCCTTCTCCCCCATCTGCTAAACTAGCCTGGCTCGTCCTCCCTATTCCTCAAAATTAATATTACCCTTTTCCTCTGGGAAATTTAAGTGCCATTGGATAGTGATGGTATGTGATCTTCTGCTCCTGACTCTAAATTTACTGAGGCTCACAATCTAAGCTTCTTATATATAGCAGTTGTTTAAGACAAGAAAGTCAAAAAAAGGAAGTTTTGCAAGATAGAGTTTTTTTAAACATGACAGACTGTCTCTCATCAACCGGCCCAGTGGCACTGAGGGTTGCGATGCTGGATGCCTCACCTCATGCCATGCTGGTGACCCAGGTTCAGGAGCAGACTCAGGCATCAGGGGTTGGCAGGGGGAGGAAAGGATACAGCATCTGGGAACTGCTCTCCTCTCCTGGGATGGGTACTGGGGATTCCCTGGCCTGGCAGTGGCTCCCAGTAGAGACCGGGTGGCACTGCATCTGAGCCAGGGATGTATGAGAAGCAAGGCAGTGGCAGACATCTGTGGGAGGAGACGGAAGTGTGCCCTCCATTGCACATCTGTTCCTCAGAGGGAAACAATACAGAAATACTCTAGCCACTGGGGAGGTGACAGCATGACTCCAGGACCAGCCCACATGCCCATTGCTGAACTTGACCCCTGACATGACTTGCTGTCTTTCCCGCCTCCTCCTGTAAGGGGCCAGGGGGTGAGGGGGTACCCAGCAACTGATTCAGCAGACTAAGGAAAGGGATCAGGCAGGCGGTAGAGGTGGTACCTCGGGGTCTACCTGAGAGATGCCTCGGCAACCGGTGACAAGGAGGTAAAAAGAATGTACAAAAAAAGACTGTCTGTCATCAGCACTATGTCTCCTTGCACATACCACTTTATTTTTACTTATCCAGTTCCTTCTCTTTCGATCACATCAAGGCTAGCATGATGTCCTGTCCTTACACATAAACACTTTGCTGGCAAAAAAAACATTTTGCTAACTGTAGCAATTTTTGCCTTGAGCAAGGCGTGTGCCTTTTAACCCTTTATTTTCTAGTACCTTTTTCATTAAACACTTTGCTACTATCTTACAGTCCTTTTTTCCTACAACACTTTGCTTTCGTGCAACATTTGCCATAATTCCACAAAGGTAAATGGCACAGTATCAGCTGAGAAGGAGGTAACTAGCGGTGTAAAACAAGGGTCTGTGCTGGGGCCTCTACTCTTCAATGTTTTCATATCCAACATCACGAACAGACTAGAGGGAAAGGTGTGTCTATTTGGGGATGACACCAAGATATGCAACAGAGTGGACTCCCCTGAAGGAGTAAGGAGTATGAATTCAGACCAAAGGAAACTAGTGAAGTGGTCAGAGGTTTGGCAGTTGAAATTGAATGCCAAAAAGTGCAAAGTCATGCACGTAAGTAGAGGCAATCCCAAAGAGGAATACTACCAGGGGGGGAGCTATCTTACACCAGCCAGGAGCAGGACCTGGGGGTCATAATCTCAGAAGCCTTGAAGGTAGGGAAACAGTTAGAAAGGGCAATGCTAAAGGCCAGTGGCATGCTGGGTTGCATTGGAAGGGGAATCATGTGTCACAGGAGGGAAATAGTACTGTCACTCTACAGGTCACTGGTGTGCCTCCACATGGAGTACTGCGTACAGTACTGGAGGCTGCACCTCAAAAGGGACATCAACCGAATGGAGATGGTGCAGAGGAGGGCAATGAAAATGATTCAGGTGCTGCACCAGACAGCATACGAGGATAGGCTGAGGAAGCTCAACATGTACTCCCTGGAACAAAGGAGGGAGAGGGGGGACATGATTGAGACCTTTAAGTATATTAGGGGTATAAATAAGGTTGGGACTCCGGAGCTGTTTCAGGTGAAGGAGAGTGGTAGAACTATTGGGCACAATACTAGGCTGAAGGGTGGAAGGTTCAAGTGCAATGCTAGAAAGTTCTTCTTTACTAAGAGGGTGGTTGACCCATGGAATAGCCTACCCTACCAGGGATGAACAAAGCAAAAAGCTGAGAGAACTTCTGCAGTCCTTAGTGCAATCAAGACAGAAATGTAATGGTTCATGTACATCAAGTATGTGGGACAATGCCTCACCTTCGTTAGCGTGATCTCAATAATACACAGGAAGGTGTATGGTGTAATTTAATGTGAAATCAGAGACAACTTCAAGTAGGCAATGAGGACAGATTTGCAAAGACATCCTGTCCTTGTGGAAAATCAAATAAGGGAGCTCATGCATCAGAGCCTAAAGCTTAGAAATTCTATGAGAAACAGTCATAACGACCAACAAGACTGATTTCCATTAACGGAAACACATCTCACAGGTCACAGCAGGCTCAAGGAGCCAAAATCAATTTTGCAAAAGGAAACTGAGGTCTCAAGGCAGAATCTACTTATGAATCAGGAGATGCACGTGCAGAATACTCTTCAAAAACACATGTGACACTTCCAGTTGTGCCACAGTATGCCCATCAGTAGGGACATGGAAAGCCAACACAGTAGTCAAGTGCACCTTAATGGATGAGCATTGGACACCAGAGTCAGATAGGGACAGAAGGTAATCTAGTACATACCTCTCAACCTTTTGACACTGAAATAAGGGATACAGACACTCAAAATGAGGGACACTAACCCTCATAATGAGGGACACATTCTCAAACATGGAAATACAATCTCAGAACACGGTGAGACCATTGTGCTTACTTGTATAAAGTTCATTTCTAATTTAGCATCTTAGAATATTACGAATTTTCTGCTTTAAAGTCTGAATTTACAATACATTCTCTGTATGAGTAGCACCTTTTCCATGAGGGATGTATGAGGGACAGAGTAATTTTGAGGGGTAAAATGAGGGACGTCCCTCAAAATCAGGGACAGTTCAGAGGTATGATCTAGTACAGTATTGACAGGACACGTAAATGGGTCAATTGAATGTGGAAGCACACCATATGGAGAAGCCCTTCCATTTCAAAGAATAGGTGTCTCCTGTAGTAGGCTTTAAGCAAGACATTAGCCACCTAGGGGAAACCCCAACACTGACAATGACTATGTCTTCAGGAGCCATGCATGCAGATATGGGGACCACAGGTCAGGATGGACAAGGGACCCCTAGGCCTGCAACAACAGACCTCGACAAAAGGAGAGTCGAACAGGAGGCTCCACTGCCCAGGGCTGCAATAATGGAAACCAAATCCCTTTCCAGGAGAAGAACAACACATCTTGCCAAACAACTCCATGCCCTGGAGTGAGTGAGCAGAAACACAGCAGCGTTGTGTTTTGGGAGGACACTAAAAGGTCCAACTTAGGATGACCCCCATCTTGCAAAGAGGTTGTTTACCACAGAGGTCAGAAATTCCCATTCATGTACCAAGGACTGAAACCTGCTTAGCCAGTCCTCCAAGACATTTTGAACACCTGGGAGAAACACAGCTGATAGCTGAAGGCCTTTAGACATCTCCTGGTACAATACTCTCATAACTTCCTTGCACAGTGGATAAGAGTGAGTGTCCCCTTGCTTGTTTATATAGTGCATGACACTGACATTGTCTGTCATAATCAGCAAGGAACCATAACTGAGGCACTCTTGAAAAGCTTGGGGACTAAGCAGTACAGCCTGTATCTCCAGGACACTGATATGGAGATCTGAATGCATATCAGTCCAGGACTCTTGGATCTGAAAGGATCCAAGATAAGCATCCCACCCAAACCCCGGGGCATCCATTGTAAGAATCTGCATGAGAGTCAGGGAAAAGAACAGGACACCCTGTAACAGATTTTGGCAGTCCATCCACCATACTAAAGCACAGTAAAGAGGGGACATAACCAGGACCATTTGTTCCAGCTTGTCTATCAGCTGAACCCATAGTACCCCAAAAGTTTCACAAGTATGCGCATATGAAGATGGGCAAAGGGAACCATAATGATGGCTGCAGCCACCAGCCCCAGGAGACGCAACATCATCCGAGCTGACGTAATGAATTCTGTGTATCAACTGGACCTGGGTATCAAGAGCCTCCACCCTGTCTGCAGACAAGAAGACACTGCCCACTGCTGTGTCCAGCACTGCATCTGCTGTACCTTTATATACTGGAGGCACTGGCAAGGAACGAGTACGGATTTTGGTATGTTCACAGTGACACCCAGTTCTTTGAACAACTGTCTTGTTCTGGATAGTGTATAAAGAATCATTTTCCTGGATGGGGCCTTCAGGAGTCAGTCATCCAGATATGGGGAGACATACAGCCCTTCCCTCTGAAGGGCCGCTGCCACAGCTGCTAAGCATTTGGTAAATTCCCACAGTGCCAAGGCTAAACCTAAGGGCAATACTTGGAACTGACAGTGGCTGCCCTCCAGCATGAAGTGGAGGTACTGCCTGTGGCATTTGAGAATTTTGATATGAAAGTACACAACTTTCATAGCCAGTTCACATAGCCAGTCCCCCTTTTACAGTAGGCGGATGACAGCCTACAGAGACACCATTCAAAACTTTTTGTATTTGATGAACAGGTTTAGGTCTCTCAGTTCCAGTACAAGATGCAGATCTCTCATTCACTTGGGAACCAGGAAATATCTGGAACAGAATCCTTTGTTTCTTTCTTGAGGAGGAATGGATTTGATAGCCTGCTTATCTACTGTATAAGTGATTGAATTTCCTCTAGCAGAAGGGACAAGTAGCCCAGAGGACAAGAAGGCAGAGGGTGAACTGGTGGGGTAGACGGCAACTCCAGAGCATGGCCCTTTTCCGCTATTTCCAGGACCCACTCGTCCATCGTGAACTTCCTCCACTTTGGCAGATGAATACAGAAACATAGAATTTGACAGCAGATAAGGCCCACTTGGCCCACGCAGTCTACCCATTTTTTACCTGCCTTTACTGTCAATGCAGACCCTACTTGATCTCCGCCCCCCCCTTGCTTTCCACTAAGATTCCCTTATACCTATCTGATGCATTCTTGAATCACGCCACTGTTTTCGCCCCACTACCTCCATTGGAAGATTGTTCCAGGCATCCACTACTCTTTCAGTAAAATGCTTCCTCACATCTCTTTTGAATTTACTCCCTTCCAGCTTCAGTGCATGTCCCTGTGTTATTGTGAATCTTTTCCTCAAAAAAATACTCATTTCCTGTACCTTATTTAGCCCTCTGAGGTATTCATATTCCCCCTCCTTCCTCTCTTCCAGGGTGTACATAATGAGGTCCTTCAGTCTCTCTTTTACGGCTTCATTTGCAGACCTTGAACCATTTTAGTTGCCTTCCTCTGAACAGCCTCTACTCTGTCTATATCCTTCCTGAGTTGTGGCCTCTAGAACTGGACATAGTATTCCAGGTGGGGTTTCACCAACAGTCTATACAGTGGCACCACCACCTCCCTCCTTCTGCTTCTCCCTATGCATCCCAACATTCCACTGGCCCTACCAACTCCCTTGTTGCACTGCCTTGCCACCCTTAAGTCATCAGCTATGATTACTTCCAGGTTCTCTTCCTGTTTGGTGACTGTCAATACCTCTTCTCCCATATTGTACTGTGCTTCTGGGTTTCAGTGCCCTAAGAGCATGATTTTGCACTTTTTCGAATTGAAACCCAGCTGCCATGTCTTGTTTGCTGTTTAAGTTTTTTCAGATCTCTGTACATTCTTTCCATTTCCCTCTGGAGTGTCCACCCTACTTCAGATTTTGAAGTCATCCACAAAGAGACAGACCTTCCCTTCCGGCTCATCTGCAATGTCACTTATAAAGACATTAAAGAGGACTGGTTCCAGTCTGTGGCACCTCACTGTTCACCCTCCCTTCCCCAGAGTGAATTCTGTTTACCTCCACTCTCTGTTGCCTATCCCTTCACCAATATCTTACCCAGGTCACCATCTAAGGACCCACCCCTAAGTTGCCCAGTTTCCATATGAGTCTCCTATATGGAATGTTAAGGAAAGTTCCTGACTGGCCTCTGTTTGCCAGCTTTCTCCCTGCTACCACTTTTGTGAAGCACAACTACATATGCCCTCCCCCAGTCCTCTGGAACCACGCCTGCTTCCAGTGAGTTGTTAAAAAGGACTGTCAGAGGAGCAGCCAGGACCTCCCTCAGCTCTCTCAATACCCTTGAATGCATCTCGTCTGGCCTCATAGCTTTGTCTACTTTCAGATTTGTAAGTCCCTTCAGTGCTCTCTTCTGTAGAAGCACTTGTGCCTACCTCCCTCCCTCTCTCCAATGCCTCTGTTGTTTTTATTATTTATTTATTGAAACATTTCACCTTATCTGCTGTCAAATTCTGTTTATAAGGCTCATCTCCTTCCCCTTCCTCTGTGAAGATTGAACAAACATATTTGTTCAGGATATCTGCATTACCCTGATCTTTCTCTGCACAGTCCCCTACTGCATTTCTTAGCCTCACTATCCCTTCCCTAGTCGTCCTCTTTTCACTTATGTACCTACAAAATGTCCCCTTTTGTTACCCTGTGGGCTATTCTTTCCTCAGTTTGCATCTTTGCACTCCTCACCACTTTTCCTGCCTCCCTCTGCTTCTCCTGATACACCTGCCCGTCCCCTTCCCTCTACTTCTCTTTATACCTCCTGAATGCTACCCTTTTAGCCTTTACCATTTCAGCCACTTCCTTTGAGAACCATAGCAGTCTCATATTCCTCTTGTTTTTGCTCATTTCCTTTGCACAGAGGTTTGTTGCCTTCACTATGCCATCCCTTAGTTTAGCCCACTGTTCCTCCACCCTACCCAGGTCAACTCCACCCCCCCAGCTAGGTTGTCTCTGAGGCATTCAACCATATATTTTTTAAATCTGCTCTCCTGAAGTCCAGGACTCTTGTCCTGTGTGGTTCGCATCCACTGCCATCATAATGTTGAACCACAGTGTACACTGGTCCACAGGCAGCTCCCCACCTTGATGTCTGCAATACTGTCCCTGTTAGTGAACACCAGGTCCAGTGCTGCCCCATCGCAATTGGGCTCCTTGATGAGTTATCTGAGAAATGCCTCCTGCATGCAGTCCAGGATGTGCCTCTTCTAGCTGAAGCTGCAGCTGGGAGGCTCCAGTCCGCATCTGGCAGACTTAAGTCCCCCACCAGCAGGATATCCCCTTTTTATATTCGCCCTTGTGCTTGTGCAAAGTTAACATATTGCTATGATTGTGGATTTTGAGAGGTGTGTCACTGTCGGTCCAATTGCAGGGCAGTCTACAAGGGTCTCGACAGTATCACACCAATAATCAGCCAGGCTAATCATGACACACTTCTGGCCTTGCTAGTAGGAAACTTCATTTAGTGAAGAAAGCGCTGCCTGAATGATAGGGTGTCTCTTTCCTTTGGTCTGGATAATGCCACCCAGCAAGCAGAGCTGATCAGTGTCATGATCAGCTTGCTGTGGTCCTCCCCTAACATCAAAACAAGCCCTCCCACCCCTTCCTTTTTAATTTTCTGACACTGGGGTTCCCAATCCCTGGTGTTGGCTAGCATTCCCCACCCCACCCATTCTCACTTTGCAACACCGAGTAGCCCTTCCCCAGTGCCGCCAAACATAATACCAGCACTGGGTTGTCCAATATTCAGTGTCAGTAGCTGAAATAAAGAAAACCATCCCTCAATCTCTCCCACCCCCTTCCTTCTTAATTTTCCAACATCAGGGTGCCCAATCCATGGTGTTGGCTGGTATCCCCCAACCCAATGGTTTTCACTGTGTGACGCCAGGGTGCCCATCCTCAGAGCCACCAAACATGACACTGACACTGTGGTGCCCAGTCCCCAGTGTCAGTACCTGAAATAAAGAAAACTATCCCTTGTATCTTTTTTTTTTTATTTTTATATACCCTGTACAAAAGAAAACTGTCCATCGATGTCTGTTGCTGCCACGCCCATCACACCATTACGCTCCCCCCACCTGGCCCTACCATAGCACCTACAACCTCCCACACCCCTTACTTACCTACTGGGATTCCAATGCTGCAATCTACTCTGGACTGGAGACACGTCTTCAATGCTGGACTGGGAACTGAGGAAATCAGGCATGCATTTTAATGAATTTCAATGGGTTTTGAACGTATCCTCATAACTTGGCCATTTTTTATATTTTTCCCCTAAATTTTCAACATGGCCTTTTTGGGACTTCACCACATGACCAAGGGTGGTGCAATTGTGCAAATCTATCATGAAAGGTTATTTTGTGGTTGCTGAAAGAAATTATTTTTGGGGTAGGATTTGAACATTTTCTTCACCCACGTTCATGAGGTGAGGTCATATGATAAGCTATGTTGAAATTCTGGGTAAAAATATTTAAAAAAAAACAACAAAGTTATGAGCGTACATTGAAACTTTTCAATGCACGCTTGTAACTTGGGTAATTTTCCAGTATATCGACTACAAATTTTCAGCGTAACCATTTTCTCACACCACCTCATGAACATAACAGCTGTCATTTTTCAAATCCTAGCCAAAATGTGTTTCTGCACTTGTGGTACAAAATCACCTTTTGGGCAGGATTTGAACATTTTCTCTGCCCTTGTTCATGAGGTGGGTAAATGCTATGTTGAAAATTTGGGCTAAAAATAATAAAAAAAGCAAAGTTATGAGCACATGTTAAAATTTTTCAACACACGCTCATAACTTTGGTAATTTTCAATATTTTGAACCCAAATTTTCAACATAGCCATTTTTTCACACCACCTCCTGAACATGATAGGTGTCATTTTTCAAACCCCCTCCAAAACTTGTTTTCACAGTCGCACTGCAAAATCACCTTTCAGATGGGATTTTAAAAAATTACACCTGTCCTGATCATGATGTCAGGTCATAAAAAGACATGAGAAATTTGGAGGTGAAAATGTGGGGAGCCCACTGAAAATTAGATATTGCCTCTCAGCTGGCCAGTCCTGGGTAAATACATGCCACAAATATGTAAAACCAGGACACCACTGAAAATTAGGTATTGCATCTCATCTGGTCTATGCTGGGTAAATATACAGTAAAAATGTGTGCATGCAAGATCCCATACAATAATAATGCAAATGGTGAACATTCAACATTGACAAATGCTTATTCTACCATTGTGCCAATGGCTTTCACCAGTGCTCATCTAATTTCTCCCCATGCTAGAGGGTTGTAGATCACACCGGGGTGAATAGTGACTCTGTTTCCTATCTATAAGTTGACCTACAGTACCTCCAACCTCTACACCCCTCCAAATTCCCTGTGTCTCCATTGTTTTGATACCTTCCCTTACATACAGCACACCCCTCATCCCTTCTTCCCCACCCTATTTTATTTTAACTGAGTATAGCCTTCTGTCACAAGTCTACTCCCGTGGGGAGGGATTTTCCTCTCTCTGCATCACAGCGAATCCGTCTTGTGATGGGGGGATGGGGTCAGAGATACTCTTTCTTGGTGCGAGGGAATACAAATACAGTCTTGAGTCTGTGTTCCTGAGGTAGAACCCTTTCAGCCACTGCACCACAAACCAGAAAGCCACAGGTGTGTATAGGCTTTGGGGGGCCTAATACACCTGATTATGTGTCTTTCCCCAGCAATGCAGCACTCGGTTCAAATCCCATCACTGGCTCCTCCTGAGTACCTCTGTATTTCCTCCCTCCTTTCATCACAAAGTCCTCAATGGCACTTCACTCTGGTAGTGTTTAGCCTTAAAAGTCACACAGGCATGGTAGCATTTGAATAACTTTTACCCAGGTAGCCATGCACACAAATGACATAGGCAGAATTATGTTTAAATAAGCTAAAGGCTTTACTAATTAAATTAATAAGAAAACAGTAAATAACAAAAAGACAAAATAATTTGGAGGTTGGTTACAGGATATTGGAAATAAAAGGAACGTATAAATAAAAAACCTACACTTTAAACTCCAAGATTAAAAGTCTATGTTAAGTCCTTAGTTGGAATTTTGAGGTGAGAAGTGTCCTTAAAAAGTGTGGTAGATGATGTCTTGGCTCTCAGTGATCCAGGAGAAAATTGTCTCTGCTCAAGACAGGCAGGGACCCAACTGCTTCAAGCAAGAAAACAACAGAAGGAGCAAAAAGGCACAGATACCCCTCTGCATCCTGGTTTTAAAGGGGTTCATGAGAGCAGGTCTAGTCGATAGTAGCTGTCCTGTGACTGGCTAGCATTTTAGTTTCTATGGTTACCCAACCAATCAAAGTTCAGTATGTTATTGCAATAACACAGATGTGCAGTTTCTGAACATAGAAAAGAAAACATGATGTTAGCCAGCTCAAACTAGATTTTCTAGGGAACATTCCAGGCCTCCCTGGTGGGGAGATAGCTGTCGTTAATCAACACTAAATGCAGCTATCTACATAAATGGTATCCCATTGAACTGGTAACAAGTTTGGTGAGGTAGCCTGGCAGACACAAAGGACAGTCAGACAAGGAGGCACCAGAATACTGGGGGGGGGTATGTTGAGACACAAATGGACCTGCCAGCTGGCCAGCTCTGCTTAACTATTTCTTTTATTTCCTTTTAAATAATTTAATTAGCTCTAGCCTCTGCTAGCACAAAAGTGTTTTTTTTTCTGCAGTAACCAGAAAATCACCTCAGTCTGCAGGGTCCTTGGTCTGTACCCATGATTCCTTGCACTGACATGGGGCCACCCTGGCAATCTGATGCATTATATACATAAAAATTACATAAAACATGACCCAAAATAATAAAATATGGCCTTATCTCACCACACTCCTCCCTCTTTAACTGAACCTGGGGGAACATGCCCCTTTCTCGTAAGGGTTTCCACCAGTTCTGCCTTACTTCAACTGGTGGGATAGGCCATCTGCATTGGCATTAGCAGATCTATGTTACATGTCCCACGTATGAGACCTCAGCCATGGCCACCTGGCACCTTTTGGCTTTGATAGTTAATCCTGCCTTCTGTATCCTACCCAACACTTCCCTAGCTCTGTCAGTTGGAGTCTCCTGCCTGTACCCCTTTGTCAGATCTATGGTTGTCAGGTAGGTCACCCGCCCAATTTGTCCAACAACTCATCTGTCCAGGGCACTGGGTGGGTGTCAGACTTTTGACTGCATTGAGTTTACGATAGTCCACACAAAAGCTGGTAGACCCATCTGGCTTGGGGATGAGGACTATGGGTGAGGCCCAGGGACTGTGGGATTTATGGATTACCCCTAACTCCAGCATTTCCTCCACCTCCCTCCTAATGTCCTTTAGGATGGCCTCAGACACCCAGAAAGCTGTTCATTGTATGGGCACTTGCGTCCCCTTGTCCACATCATGGGTCACTAAGGGGGTCCATCTGGGCTTGGCCATAAATAAAGGGGAAAAGTCCTCTAAAACCCCCCTCACTTCCTGACTCTGTTCTGGGGTCAGCTGGGGTGACAGTTTGATTGTCTCCACCAATGACTCCCACTTGCTTTCCTCTAGCAATCGTCTTTGTCCATCACCTCCCCAAGACTACAGACAGAAAACACCATGTCGGCCTGATTTACATATGATTTCATCATAGTAACATGATTACATTCAATGGGTATGTCTCCTGTCAGGCAGTTCTACAACATAATTTGCATCATTTACCTGTTGGACTACCTTGTATGGTCCCACCCACTTGGACTGCAGCTGGTTCTTCTGGACTGGAATGAGGACCATTACTTCCTGACCTCTGCTGCACACATGAGCTCTGGCTCTGCAAGCGTACCAGACTTTTTGCTTCTGCTGGGCAGCTGACAGGCTGCTTTGGGCAATCCCCATAAGCTCCTTCAGCTCCTCCATCAGCTTACAGACATACTCCATTGCAGGAGTTCCCTGGGTGGTGTGCTTGCCTTTCCAGTCTTCCTGGATCAAGTTTAGGGGCCCACACACCCTACATCTGTATAAGAGTTGGAAGGGGGAGAACCCTGTTGACTATTGGGGCACCTCCCTGTATGCGAACAACAGGCAGGGAAGGTATTTCTCCCAGTCCCTCCCATGCTGTTCTGCAAATGCTTGGAGCATTAATTTTAGGGTAGCATTGAATCTTTTCATGAGTCCATTGGCTTGTGGGTGATAAGGTGTTATGAGTCTTTGCACCACCAACACTTCTCCCACAAAGACTGCATCAGGTCCGACATGAAGTTAGCCCATCAATCAGAGATAACCTCCTGCAGAAACCCAACATATAGAAAATCCCTAGCAAGGTATCTGCCACTTTGGGTGCCTTAATGGAGGACAGGGTGACCACCTCTGGGCATCGGGTTGTGTAGTCGACCACTGTCAGGATAAGTCTTTCTCCAGAGTAGCTTGAGGTATTCAACGGTCCCACAATATTCATTCCTACCCTCTGGAATGGCTTCTCTACAATGGGCAAGGGAAGTAGGGCAGTTTTTGTTTTACTACCTGCCTTCCCTATCTGTAGGCACCAGTGACACAATCTGTAATATTCCTTCACCTGCTGGGTGAAGTTGGGCCAATAGAAATTTTGGGCCAATCACTGCATGGTGCACGCGATTCCCAGATGTCCAGACATGAGGAAACATGGGTGACCTTGAACAACTGCTCACGATACTCCTGGGGAATGACAAGCTACCTGCCCATCACCCCTGTCTCGGTCCTCATATCCTGTGTATCCAATAGTCAGTTGTCCCAAAATATCCTATGTCTCATGTCACTTCCCTGTGTCCCGTCAGATTCTGCACAAGCCCTCAGCCTCTCCAAACTAGGGTGTGTTCTCTGAGCAGCTGCAAAATCTTCACATTTTCCCAAAGAGTGGAGCATGTCCCCCTCAGTTCCTAAACTGGGGTCCATAGCAGTAGAGTCAGGGCATTCAGAGTCACTGCCATCCCAAACCTTCTGACCATTTGTTACCCCTCCCCCCTCAGAGTAACCTTCTGTCACTGCTTTGGTGCATGGCTACTTAGGGAAGTCCTACATCCCTTTCACTATTCTCCATTTCAGGAGACACAGGCTGTGGGACCAACCTCATATTCTCTTCCACATGGGCTTCTGTAGGGTTCAGGGAAATACAAGGGGCCTTAGCTGTCTGACTGAGGGTAACTGCACACACCACCCCCTGCTGTATATTATTCCCTATAATCACATTCAGAGCAAGGTTTTCTGCCACTGCCACTTTTTGTACCCTCTTTCCTGTCTCACCCCAATCCAGGAGAACACTAGCTAGTGTCAAGGTTTTTCCTCTGCTGTGAATCCCCTCACAGTGACAAACTGATTAGGGATAAGCTGTTCAGGCTCAACTGAATCCCTTTTCACCAGGGTAAGAGACACCCCTGTATCCATTAAGCCATGGGTCTACACCCCATTTACAGTAACAGGGTTTATGTGCTCCCTCATGTTCAAGGCATACACTCAGGGATACACAGCACTCCCACCTCCTTTTGAGGGACATTTTGTCCACTCTGTGCCTTTTTGGGACACTGTCTAGCCAGATGCCTTGGCTGCTTACAAAACCAACATTCATTTGTCATAAATCCTGAAATAAGTGCAGGTACAGGTTGTGTATTTGACCCAGACAGTGCCCTAGGGGGTGGAAACCATTTTTTTTTGTGTTTATCTGTGTGTGCCTTAAAAGTCCAGACCAGACTTTGCCAGGAAGTGCTTACATTATAGCTACTTATCAGCCAATAGCTTTGGTAACAGACCTGAGAACAATGGTATTATAAGCAAGTGTTTTATAGCAAACTCATCAGAACAGCTAATATTCTTCAACTGAAACTCTGGCTGGAAGCTGCAAAACTGAACATAGGATTTGCAATAAAGTGAGTTGTGCTCACAACAGAGGGAGGTGAAACTTACAATTGTCTTTGGTTTGTAGCAGATATTCTGCAGGTGGAGGCTACTTCTAATTGAAAGGTGAAATAAGGAACTTTGAATTATCAGGAAAAGACAGTCTGTCAAGCAGCAGAGGGAGGTGTATCTAGCTTTACATTTGTTACAATTCTTAAGATTTTCAGTGCAGGAAGAGTTTAAAGCACAGCTGACTTATTTTGGGGCTGACTGCTTTCAGAGCACAAACCACCAGGCTGTTTTGGGGCTGGGGAGGTTTACCTGTGTCTGACTTGGATGTCTGGATTTTTCTCTGTTTGATCAGCGAGTATTTTATCTGTCAAATTGTTGTGTAGGGCATCTTGCTGACATGAAGGCACTCATCGCAGTGGTGGTCAGAGCTTTTAGCTGATTGTTTTGTGAGGCACAGTTTAGGCCCAACCCCTTCCCACCCTCACTCCACCCACCCCTGAAATAGTTCCTTTATACCTGAGGTTCTGACATCATTTCCTCAAGAGTGCAAGGTGCATATCACTGTCATATTCTCTCTAGCACACTGCACTGACAATATAAGCATACACATTGTATAATATATATATTTCTATAAACAAACCAATCACACACACACACACACACACAAAAGTAGATAAACATGTGGGAGTAGTGCAATGTAATGGCTGTGGGGCAGCAGTCTTCTGGGAGTCTTTCTGGAGGCTGAGATGCTGCCCTATTTGCAGACAACTCTCTGCCCTGAGGGAGGAAGTTGCCCGTCTTCAGCCAACACTGGACAGTAGTAAGGGAACCTTCCCCCAGGCCACACTGGATGGTAGGAAGGGAACCTCCCCCATCCAGGGAGCACCAGAGCCACCAGCACTACCTCAGAGGTTGCAAAGAAAGTACAGCAGTTGGACCACAGTTGGCTCAGGGAGGGTGAGGATGGTGGCACAGAGGCACACCCAGTCAGTTGTTCCACTCCACAATCCATACACCATTCTGGGGGAGCATAGCTCCCCTATGGATGCACCCGCAGAGGAGACTAAGGAGGCTGAGGACAACTGTCACAAGGGAGGTCCACAGGAAGGAGGCAGAGGACACCACAAGGAAAGAAAGCAGCTCCTGGTGGGGGACTCAATTATTAGAGGGATAGAACTGGGGGGAGCAGGGAAAACTGAAGTAAGGTGCCTGCCTGGTGCCATGGCTGGAGGGACAGGAAGTGCATCCTCAGGATTACGAGAACAGCTGCAGGAGTTTGAGCTGGATGTCATTGTCCACCTGAGGGACAAATGACTTGGCTCATCATGAGATTAGAGCAGTGCAGAAGGACTTTGTAGAATGGGGAGGCCTAAGACAAGTAACACACACAGTATCCTTCTCAGAGCTGCTGCCTGTCAATGGCATGAGTGAGGGAGGGTACTTTACCATGCAGTTTAATGAATGGTTGAAAAAATGGTGTGGAGCACAGGGGTTTGGCTTCATTGGGGACTGGGGTTCCACCTGGAGGGACACCAGCCTATACTGGCAGGATGGTCTGCATCTGTCCAGGGAGGGAACAAGTCTTTTGAGCAATCAGTTTAAATGCTTCATTGGCAAGCTTTTAAACTAGTCAAGGGGAGGCACTGATAAGCAGCAGGAAAATCCCAGCCTCTCCCTACAAAACAGGGTACTAAATGAGAAAAAGACAGAAGTAGAAAGGTCAGTGGAGGATGCTGCAACAGAAGGTAAAACAATCAAAAAATGGAGAGCAATGAGTACCAATGCCCATAGTCTGAGTAACAAGCTTCCTGAATTAGTGGCCTTGATGGAGGAGGAACATCTGGATATCGTAGCAGTCACAGAAACATGGTACACACAAAACCATGACTGGGATGTAAACATACCAGGATATACTATCTACAGGAGGGACAGGGAGGGTAAAAGAGGAGGAGGAGTAGCTCTTTACATAAGGGAAGGAATCAAAGCAACAGAACAAAAGGGTAAACAGGGAGGAGAAGAAGCACTGTGGGCAAATTTGGAGACTGGCAATGGCACCACAATATACACAGGGGTTGTATACAGACCCCCTTCTCAGGGGGAGGAAATGGACAAGGAAATGATAGAAAGTATACTTAGAATGGCAGAAAAAGGGGAGATATTGCTGATGGGTGATCTGAATATGCCAGATGTTAAGTGGAGTGCAGTTGCAGCAGCCACTTTGAAGAGTGGGGTTATTCTAGATGCCCTACAGGGGGCATGCCTTAGACAACTAGTATTGTAGCCCACTCGAGAGGGAGCAATCTTAGACCTGGTTCTCTCAAATGGAGATGAAGAGAGATCACAGATGTGAAGTGGGTAGCCATCTGGGAACTGCGACCATCGAACAGAATGGTTCACAATAAACATAGCAATAGAGTCAAGCCATACAAAGGCAAAAGTACTGGACTTTGAGGACTGACTTGCAAAATGGGTGAGTACCTAAGGAATGCACTAGCAAATGGGCAGGAAAGAGGTGGAAGAACAATGAAGAATAACAACTGCCATCACAGAGGCAACAAGCTTTGTGTGAAACAAATAAACAAAACAAAATGATGTAAGAAACCACTATGGTTCTCAAAGGAAGTGGCAGTGAAGGTTCAAGAGAAAAAAGGCATTCAGGAAGTACAAGGAATCACAGAGGAGCAGGACAGAGAACTGTATCAGTTAAAGCAAAGGAAGCTGGGAAGGTAGTCAGAACAGCAAAGGCCCAAACCAAGGAAAAGATAGCCAACTCAGTTAAGAAGGGATAAAACCTTTATAGGTACATCACGAGCGAAGGAAGACCAAGGGAGATAGTGAGGCTTAATAAAGGGAGGAGGGTGTTCAGAGGGTGACTGTGAAAAGGCAGAGATACTAAACAAATATTTTTGCTCAGTATTTACAAAGGAAGAGGGGAGGTACCTAAAACAAACAGTAGAAACACTCTGGATACAGAAGTTGATACCAGCCCATTTACAGAAGAAAGGGTTCTGAAAGAACTCTTAAAACTGAAGGTGGGCTGATGGGATTCATCCCAGAATTCTAAAAGAACTAAGGGTAGAACTAGTGACACCACTGACTACCCTCTTTAACAAATCATGGGAGGATGGGGTGGTACCCGAGGACTGGAGGAGGGCAGATGTGATTCCCCTTCACAAAAGTGGGAGCAAGGCAGAAGCAGGAAACTACAGACCTGTTAGTTTAACCTCAGAGGTAGGGAAAATGATGGAATCACTTCTGAAGGAAAGAATTGTCTGGTATCTAGAGGCCAGAGGGGCACAGGACCCAAGGCAGCATGGATTCACAACTGGAAGGTCATGCCAAACAAATCTGATAGATTTCTTTGACTGGGTGACCAAAGTAATAGATCAGGGAGGGGCTGTGGACATGGCCTACCTAGACTAGCAAGGCATTTGACACAGTCTCACACAAAAGATTAATATACAAATTAGCCAGCCTGGGAGTGGGTCCCAAGATGACAGCCTGGATAAAGAATTGGCTGGAGAATAGGACACAGAGAGTAATAGTAAATGGAGTCCACTCTGAAGAAAGCGGGGTTACTAGTGGGGTACCGCAGGGTTCAGTATTAGGACCGGTCCTCTTCAATGTCTTTATAAGCGACATTGCAGAGGGACTGGAAGGAAAAGTATGTCTCTTTGCAGATGACACAAAGCTCTGCAACAGAGCTGATGCACAAGGTGGGTGGAAAGGATGAGAAGGGACTTGGCAAGGTTAGAGGAATGGTCAAATGTATGGCAGCTTAGATTCAATGCTAAGAAGTGCAAGGTAATGCACCTGGGAAACGAAAACCCAGGGGAGGAGTACACAATGGGGGGGTGAAATACTAACAACAACAAAAATGGAAAGGGACCTGGGGGTAGTCATATCAGATGACCAAAAGGTGAGCAAGCAATGTGAGAGGGCAGCAAGGAGGGCTGGGGGGATACTGGGATGCATCGGGAGAAGCATCACCAGTAGAAAACAGGAAGTTATTATCCCTCTGTACAGACAGTTGGTGAGACCCCATCTGGAGTGCTGCATGCTGTTCTGGAGACCTAATCTCCACAAAGACATAGACAGGATGGAAGCTGTCCAGAGGAGGGCAACTAAAATAGTGCAGGGTCTGCACCGGAAGACATATGAAGAGAGACTTAAGGAGCTTAATATGTATAGCATCGAGGAAAGAAGGGAGAGGGGGGACATGATAGAAAATTTTAAGTACCTCAAGCAAATCAACAAAGTCCAACGTAGCATCTTTCAAAAAAAGAGGTGTGCAAGAAAAAGGAGGCACAATTTGAAGATAGAGGGGGCGGCTCAGAGGTAATTTAAGGAAGTATTTTTTCACAGAGAAGGTTGTGGATGCGTGGAACAGCCTTCTGGAGGAGGTTGTGCTGTCAAAAACAGGGGTGGAATTCAAGCATGCATGGGACAGTCATAAGGCAATTCTAGGGGGTTGGGGTAGGAAGAAGTAGGCTGCTGGTTAACTAGGATCTGCAGCTTATCCAGTAGGTAGAGAAATGGGCAGACTGGGTGGGCCAAGTGGTCCTTATCTGCCGTCAAATTCTATATGTCTATGTTTCATCATTCTTTTTTTCCAAGACCTGCCTTCTTGGTAACTTGGGGATTCCCCCTTTTTGCAGAGACATTAAGGGTTTTAGCGGCTCTGAAGGCGTGCTTTTCCCTTTCTGCCCTGCATCACCTGCTACCCCACTTCCTTTCAGAGCAGGTCTGCTCCTGGCATAGCGATCCAAGAGCTCAACAGCTTGCTGTGCTGTTTTGGGATCCTGGTCCTCCAGTCAAGTTTTCAGCTCTGCTGGGCAAGCCTAAAAGAACTGTTGTAAAAGTATAACCACCACAATTTTCACCACAAAGTTTGCTTCCAACCCCTACCACCAACGCTTTAAAAACTGCCGTTGCTTTGTGGCTAGTTCTTCAAAGCTCATGTCAGAGCTTTTTTGGAGTTTACAGAATTTAACCCTGTAAGCCTCAGGAGTCAGTTCATACTTTTTAAGTAAAGCAGCTTTTGGTTTCTCATAGTCTTAGCTATCATCAATATCCAGTTGGCCTAGCGCCTCACACCCTTTACCAGTAAGCAGCGGTGATAGCTGAAAGCTCCAGAACTCCCTGGGTATTTTGGCCTGGATACAGACCTTTTCAAACAAATTAAAAAAATGCATCCATATCCTCCTTCTCTATAAATTCCACTATTAATTTTGAACTTAGTTTATACCACAGCCCTGGAGTTTCAGGTCCACTCCTGCTACTTACCTCCTCATGCACTGGTTGTTGGAGTCTCATCTTCTCCAGTTCAAATTCCCTCTGGCACTCTTTTTCTTGTTCCTGCATCTCCAGTTCAAACCTCCTCTGCTCTCTTTCTTGCTGCAGCCATTTCTCCTCTGCTTCTCGCGCTCTCTAGTACAGTTTCTCCTTGGCCGCTTGCTCTCTCTGAAGTTGTGCTTCAAACTTTCTCTGCTCAAATTCCAGCTCCAGTTTCCTCAGCTCCAGCTGCAGCCTGATCCCTTCTAGCCCCAGCTTTGTGGTGGCCTTCCCCGGTGCTATGGCTCTGGGTTCCCTCTGGTCTCACTGTCCTCCTCCCTGGGACTGGACAATGCAATGTCCCTTGGCACCCCCACAGCCAAGGTCTGATCCCTTTTAGTCACCAGCTGTGACTCAAGATCTTGGGTGGTCACTTGCTCATCAGCTGCCGCAAGAGCATCCTTGAGGTTCTTTTTGCTTTGCCCCTCATACTGGACCCCTCTTTCTTGGCACAGCAGCTTCAGCTCTTCTGCAGTGTAGTTGCTGTACTTGGAAGTCATCTTTCTTCCCTATGCTACCACTAGTCGGACTTTCATCAAACAAAATATAAATCAGGGTGGGGAACTATATCTTGTAACTAATTTGCCCTTTTTCCAATTTTCTGCCCTATTTGTATGTGGTTGTTCAAACAGTTTGCCAATCGCATCGCTGCTCACCAAATCTGCCACAAGTCCACTCCTGTGGGACAGGATTTCCCTCTCTCTGCATCACAGTGAATCCCTCTTGTGATGGGGGGTAGAAAGGGGTCAGAGATACCCTTTCTTCATGCGAGAGGATACAAATACAGTCTCGAGTCTGTGTTCCTGAGGTAGAACCCTTTCAGCCACTGCACCACAAACCAGAAAGCCACAGGCATGTATAGGCTTTGGGGGGGCCTATACACCCGATTATGTGTCTTTCCTCAGAAATGCAGCACTCGGTTCAAATCCCACCACAGGCTCCTCCTGAGACCCTTTGTATTTCCTCCCCTCCTTTCATCATAAAGACCCCAATGGTACGTCACTCTGGTAGCATTTAGCTTTAAAACAGTCACACAAGCATGGTATCATTTGGACAACTTTTACCCAGGCAGCCACACACACAAACAACATAGACAGAATTATTTTTAAATAAGCTAAAGGCTTTACTAATTAAATTAATAAGAAAACAGTAAATAACAAAAAGACAAAATAATTTGGAGGTTGGTTACAGAATATTGAAAATAAAAGGAAAGTATACATAAAAAAACCTACACTTTAAACTCAGAGGTTAAAAGTCTATGTTAAGTCCTTAGTTGGAATTTTGAAGTGCAGAAGTATCCTTAAAAAGTGTGGTAGATGAAGTCTTGGCTCTCAGTGATCCAGGAGAAAATTGTCTCTGCTCAAGACAGGCAGGGTCCCAACTGCTTCGAGCAAGAAAACAACAGAAGGCAGCAAAAAGGCTGAGATACCCCTCTGCATCCTGGTTTTAAAGGGGTTCAGGTGGGAAGGTCCAGTCAGTAGTGGCTGGCCTGCGATGGGCTAGCATTTCAGTTTTTATGGTTACCCAACCAATCAAAGTTCAGTATGTTATTACAATAACACAGATATGCAGTTTCTGAACACAGAAAAAAAACATGAGGTTAGCCAGCTCGAACTAGATTTTCTGCGGAACATTTCAGGCTTCCCTGGAGGGAGGTAAATGTCGTTAATGAACACATGCAGCTATCTACATAAATGATATCCCACTGAACTGGTAACATGATTAGCTGAGGTAGCCTGGCAGAAACAAAGGACTGTCAGACAAGGAGGCACCAGAATACTGGAGGGTCCATTGAGACACAAATGGACCTGCCAGCTGGCCAGCTCTGCTTAATTATTTATTTTGTTTCCTTTTAAATAATTTAATTAACTCTAGCCTCTGCTAGCAGAAAACTGTTTTTTTTTTCTGTAGTAACCAGAAAATCACTTCAGTCTACAGGGCCCATGGTCTGTACTCATGATTCTTTGCACTTACATGGGGCCCCCAGGCAATCTGATGCATTATATACGTAAACATTATATAAAACATGACCCAGAATAATAAATGATGGCCTCATCTCACCACACTTAAATATAGCCCACATCCCAGTTGTGTACACCACAACTAAGAAATGGCCACAATATCCAGTTCTGCCTCCACCATGATGGCCTCTAGGTCTGAAATGTTATTTCCTAGACTTCTTGCATTTGCACACATGGCCTTCCACATTTTGTTACCACTCTGCTACTCTCTGTTTTTCCTTTTTGTCCTGCTTTCTTTTCCCCTCTCTTTTTTTTTGCAGCTCATGTTCCCATCCCCTTTCATTTCTACCACTCTGCTTTCTTCTTTTTTTTGCACCCTTTGGTTTTTACCTCACCTCAAATCATCCCTTCTCTCTGCCTCAGTCTATGGGGGGGGGCAGCATATGCCTCCTTAGGATAGGCTAAGAAAAATGATGGGCATTGTGCAATGCAGTGGTTGTGGGGCAGCGGTGTTCAGGAGGACCTTCTGGGCACTGCAGTGCTGCTCTATCTTCAGGCATCTCTCTGTGTTGAGGGTGGAGGTTGCAGGACTCCGAGCAGAGTTAGCGAGGATCTGGGTAACCTCCCTCTACACACACAGGGACCACCACGTCTGCCACCACTCCCTCAGAGGATGGCAGTAATGGGGATGGATGGACTATGGTGGGCTCAAGGAGGGTGAGGGAGGTGAGATGGAGGCACATCACCCCAGCCAGTGCCACTTCAAAACTCATACGCCATCTTGGCAGAGCAGGATGGTGCACTAAATCTCCAGAAATGGACACTAAGGGGGATGAGCAGATCATCCATGATGGGGCCCAAGGGCAAAGGGAAGGAGAATGCACAGAAGGAGAAAGCAAATCCTGTTTGGAGACTACATCATTAGAGGGATAGAACTGGGAGTGGGCAACAACAGGGAGATGGAGATGGTGTGCCTGCCTGGTGGCACAATTTAGAGGGGGGGCAGGCAGATTCTAGGGATTGCTAGGGTGGTAGCAAAGAGGGGGAGATGAACATCATTGTCCACATGAGGACACATGACCTGACAGGTGAGAGGACAGACATAGAAAAAGTGCAGGAGGAATTTAGGGAATTGGGGTGGTGTCTTGGGCAAGTAGCACACTCTGTTACCTTCATTGAGGTTCTACCTGTCCATAGCAAGGGAGAGAGTTGAGACATCCGCACCATGGAATTCAACACATGGCTGAAGAAATGGTGTAGAGAGGAAGGGTATGGCTTCATTGGGGATTTGGATCTCACCTGAAAGGATGAAGGACAGTATTCAACAGACATCCTACATCTTTCCGGGGGACAAAGGTATCCTTACTGAAAGGTTCAAATGCTTCCTCCACAAATATTTAAACTAGCCAAGGGGGGAGGCAAAACTAGTCAGGGGGGATAAAAGTAGCTCCCCCTCCACATAACATATCTGAAATAAGGGAGAATCCATTTAGTACAAGGGCACTATCAAACCCAATAAATAATATAGATACAACTGTGGTGAGGACAGAAGATGGAACCCAAAAATGTCACAGGACCAAAAAATGGAACGGGAGGGTGGGCACACAAGCTGGAAAATTACCTGCACAAATGCCCGCAGTCTGGGGAACAAAATCCCAGACCTAATGGCATTAATGGAAGATGCAAACCTGGACATAGTAGCTATTACAGAAACATGGTACACAGGGAACAATGACTGGGATATAGCCATACCAGGATATACACTTTTTAAGAAGGATAGGGAAGGGAGAAGGGGGGGTTGCTATGTACAGTATGTGAAGAAAGGGATTAAAGCAACAGAGGCTCAAGGGTCACAAGAAGGAAAAGAGGCACTGTGGGTCAGCCTGGAGGTGGGAAAAGGACAGCCATTTGCACTGGAGCGATTTACAGGCCTCCGGCACAGGGGGAGGAATCAGATGAAGCTCTTGTGGCAACCACGCACAAAATGGCAGCCAAAAGGGAAGTGCTACTAATGGATGACTTCAACCTGCCCGTGGTAGATTGGAGCACTCAGACTGCAATTGCAAGAAGGGGCAGGGACTTCATTACTGCCCTGAATGGGGCAAACTTAAGACAGCTTTTAGCAGAACCAACCCGTGAGGAGGCTGTACTGGATTTGGCCCTGACCAACAGGGACAGGATCACAGATGTGGAGGTGGGCAGTCCCCTTGGTACCAGAGACCACAGAACAGTATGGTTTAAGGTAACCACAGTGGAGGAGGCAAGCCATACAAGGATAAAGGTCCTAGATTTCAGGAAGGCTAACGTTAAGGAGATGGGCAGAAATCTCAAAAGAGCCCTAGCAGTGAAAGGTACAGGGAGAGATGTGGAAAAACAGTGGTCTAGACTCATCTGAACCATTACAGAAGTAACAGATCACTGTGTCAAAATGCATAGCACAAGTAAAGGAAAGAAAAAGCCATTAGGGTTCTCTAAGGTAGTGGCTGAGAAAGTAAGGGAAAAGAAAAGAGCCTTCAGAAGATATAAGGAAACACAAAAGGATGAGGACAGAGAACAATATCTGGAGAAGCAGAGGGAATCTGGGAAATAATTAAAAGGGCTTGTCACAGGTGCTTTGCATCCTGAGAGACCATTTTTTCTCCCCTGAAGTCTGCTGCAGCAGTGTCTCTCTGCTCTTCTCCTTCATATACCCTTTTTCTAACCACTGTATTTCATCATTTGCAGGCAGGCTACCTGCAAATGTACCTGCCTTATTGTCCCTTTGTTTCAGGTCTCCTCAGGATTGCCCCCCCCCCGCCTAGGAAAGGATCATGAAAAAGGGAGCACCTTGTTTTGTTTTTAGCCTTGAAGCGCTGCTATATTTGTGATTGGGAAAGACATGCCTTCAGTTAAGTTATGTTCCCTATTAGGTGCTAAGAAGGGATGATGTAAGAAATGTATAAAAATAGTATTTCCCCCCTTCGCAGTGAGTTAGTACCTTTGAAACAAACATTTATGTCCCAGTTAGAAAAGACTGCACTCCAGTTTGTTGGTTTCTCTCTGACCTTGTACTTGTTGTAAAACAAAGAAACCCAAGTAAAATACAACTGAGAGAACAATTTGACCACGGACTCACATTTCACCCAGAAACTGAAAATTCCAAAAGGTGTCCATTGCTGTACCTCTCGCATTGTGCCCTGCAGCTTCCCATGTGCAATTACTTCCATTAGTTTTCCCATTTTAAACAGGAAAAGAGGAAAAGAAATGAAGGGATGCCAGAAAATGCACAACACGTTTGGGTCTAGAAGGGCTGCACTGAATAAAAGTAAACAATAGAGGTACTGCAACATGTTGTTCACATAATGAAAAGGTGACATGAAACTAAAAAAGCAATATGAAACTAAAAAAGTGATATGAAACTGTATAAAGTTATATGCTGCCTACCTTGAGGTTTCTGTTTGTAGGGTCCTGATGCAGAGTCTTCCAGTGTCCTACTAAGCACTGGCCAGCCCTAGCTTTCCAATTTTTTATACACTGGATAGTTCAGGGAGGAGCCTGCACCTGAAACTTACAACCAATTTTGTTTAGAGAAAGTTTTATTATGAACACCACCACCCAGTCAAAAGATACATTTGAGTTTTATTTATAGTGTTTGGATATAAGGTTGCTTAAAAGAAATAAGCTGTATTTCTGTAAGTGGGTGAAGCCTGATGTGGTCACATGGTCGACTCGGAGTATAAAAGGAGTCCAACCTAAGGCACACCTCAGATTTGTATTGGGATCAGTGCTGTCCCAGGTAATAAGGGCTGCAACAGCCTTCAGTCCAGGTGACAGTTTTGCCCAGCTTGAGTGACTCCAGCCATTTTTATGTTTGCTTGCATGCATGTGCAAAAAACGTAGTGCAGTGATCCAAAATGCAGTGCCATACAGTTGAAAGAGAGAGTACCGCTTCAGTGAGCAGCGCTCCCCCTTCCAACACACACGCACGCATATTGCGTGCTCATGTGCTCCTCCCCCACCACACACACACTGTATAGCCAACAGGGTGCCCAATCCCCCGTCGGCTTCACACCCCCCAAAAAAAAGCTGTGCAGGTGCCATGCTGGGAGCCCACCCCAGCGTGGCAAAGATTGTTATAGCCGTGGGGGTGCCTCAATCCCGCGTTGGCTCCATGCTCCCCTCCCAAAAAGCTGTGCCACGAGGGAGCTCCACCCCAGCGCAGCAAAGCTTGTTGTGGCCGATGGGGTGCCCAATCCTGCTGGCTCCAGCCTCCAAACAGTTTCCAGCTGCCACACTGAGCCCACCCCAGCGTGGCAAACATCCCACATCGCCTTTATAATAAAAACAACAACCTGTAATAAACAAATGGTCCTCACAGTCTCCCTGCCCCACCCGTACCTACCCACTGTGCCCCTGCCTCCTCACCCCCACCCCCTTACCCACCTCCGAATCCAGGCGCACGATCTTTGGTGGATCGGGAACACGCCTGTACTCTTCAAAACTGACCACGAACTGAAGAAATGCCGGTAAGCTGTATAATGTAATAAATAGGGTTTTTTCAACTTTGCTGCATATCTCAGGCATTTTTTGGAATTTTGGCACCAAATTTTCAACATGGGTGTTTTGGGACCCCACCTCATGAATTCTGTCATTGCCATGGTGTTAATCAGGCCCAAAGGGTGATTTCACGGTCACTGTGTGGAATCACCTTTCAGGGCCGATTAACGAAACGACAGTGCCAGTGTTCATAAGGTGGTTTCTCAAAAGCCTATGTTGCCGATTGGTGAAAAAAATCCTAAATTACTGTTTTCACGAGCGCATGCTGTATTAAAGTTCCTTATGCACGCCTGTGAAGTTCGCGAATTCTTTAAGATTTGCACTTGATTTTTTTAACATTGCCATTTGACCACACCTTCTTATGAGCAGTACAGCTGTTATTTTTCACATCTTGCTGAAAATGTGTTTTCGAGCATGTAGCGCACAATGGCGCAGTCAGTGTGTGCAATCAATGTTTGGGACAGATTAAGAAAATCACAGTGACACTGCTCATTAGTAGAGGTCTTAAAATGGCTATATTGAACATTTGGTGAAAAATTCCCAAAAATGACTGTTTTAGAAGTGCACATTGCGCGAGTTCCTACGCACGTCAGAAGTTTGTGAATTTTTTATTTTCGCCAGGTTTTCAACATTGCCATTTGACCACACTTCCTTATGAGCAGTACAGCTGCCATTTTTCACATCTCACACAAAATGTGTTTCCGCACATGTAGCGCACAATGGTACAGTCGGTGTGCGAAAGTAATGTTTGAGACAGATTAAGAAAATCAGTGACACCGGTCATGAGCAGAGGTCTTAAAATGGCTATGTTGAAAATTTGGTGACAAAAGTCCATAAGACGACTGTTTTACGAGTGAGCATTGCGCAGTTTCCATGCACCCTTGTAAATTCATGAATTTGTAATATTTTCAGTCCAGATTTTCACCAGTGGCATTTTTCCACACTTCCTTATGTACAGCTGTCATTTTTCACAACATGGCCGAAATGTGTTTTCACACTTTCAGCACAGAAATGCATGGTCGCTGTGGGAAGTCATTGTTTGGGACAGATAAAGAAAATCACAGTGACACTGTTCATGATCGGATGTTCCAAAATGCCTGTGTTGACAATCTGCTGTAAAAAATCCAAAAACTAATTACATTACAGGTATGCGTTGCACAGTTTCTATGCACGCTCGTGACTTCACCAGTTTTTTAAATATTTTCACTGCAGATTTTCAACATTGCCATTTTTTACACCTCCCCATGAACAGTACAGCTATCATTTTTTACATCCTGTTCGGAATGTGTTTTTGCACCTGTGGTGACAAATGCCGTAGTCGCTGTGCAAAAGCAGCTTTCGGCTAACAAACTGATATTGTCACTATACATGAGGTGGGGGTCACAAAAAAACCATGTTCAAAATTTGGAGTGAAAATACCAACGAATGCCTGAGGTGTTAGGGTTTCCGACCATAATGCCCCACCCTGTAGAGAATGACAGGCATCAGGGCTGTGACTTGGGATTTTCGCCTGCAATGCTCATACCATTCCACCCCCACCCACACCCTGCAGCCACTGAGAGGCATCGAGGTGTGCTTTGGACTCTTTAGCCCCAAAGTGCACCCCATTCTCCTATACCGCACCCATCTCACCGTATTTCCTGATGGAATGGGGTGCGCATAAGGGCCAAAGACCCCAAGGCACACCGTGAGACTTGTCGGTGTCTGCAGAGTAGAGTGTGGTGAAATGGCATGGCCATTATGCCTGATGACCCAAAGGCACACCCCAATGCCTGTCACTCTCTGCAGGGTGGTGGTGGGGTTGGCTTCAGTTCAATACTTCACTGCCATTCCTATTATGCAGCTCTGTAACTCCTACACTACCAATGCCAATGCCAGCAAGCAAACATTCGGCATTGACAAATGCTTGTCTAGAGTGTAATTTAATAGCAAACAGTGATGTTAACTGTGATTTTGCTTAGTTATTTTTGTTATCCTTTATTTGGTCATATCCAGTCTGCTTATTTTTCTGTACATAAATAAATATTTATTTTGATTTGCCAAACCTAACTTCTGAGTTTCCCAGTTATTCCCACCAACCTCACAGGGCTAAAGCACAGACAGAGGAAGGTATAGCCCAGGCTATTAAGAAAGGTGACAAGATCTTCTTCACATACATTAATGAGAGGAAAAAGACCAGAAATGGGATTGTTGGGCTGAAGAAGGAAGGAGGAGAAAGGGTAGAGGATGACCTAGAAAAGTCTTCGAGATTGAACAAGAAATTTTGCTCAGTATTCACAAGGGAAAGGGAGTGTGAGGGACTGAGACTCAGTAAGAGAGATATTCAGGGGAGGGAGGTAGACATCAGCCCATTCACAGTGGAAAGAGTCCTAGCAGAACTCGCGGGGGGGGGGATAAAAGCAGATAAGGCAATGGAGCCAGATGGGATCCACCCCAGAGTACTAAAGGAACTCAGGGAAGTGCTGGCAGAACCACTGGCTGCCCTTTTTAAATGCATCTCACTAGAGATGGGGAGGTATCTGAGGTCTGGAGGATGGCAGATGTGGTCTCGCTCCACAAGAGTGGAAGCGGAGAGAAGGCCAGCAATTACAGGACTGTAAGCCTGACCTCAGTAGTGGGGAAACTAATGGAGTCCTTACTTAAGGAGAGGACTGTGAAGTTTCTGGAGGATAGCAGGGCACAGGATCCAAGGCAGCATGGATTCTCAGCGGGAAGGTCCTGTCAGATGAATTCTTATAGATTTCTTTGACTGGGTAACCAGGGTGGTAGATCAGGGAGGAGCGGTGGATGTAGCCTACCTTGATTTCAGCAAGGCCTTCAACATTGTCCTACACAGGAGATTGCTAAATAAATTGGGGAGTCTGGGAGTGGGTCCTACAGTGGTAAAGTGAGTTTGGAACTGGCTAAGTGACAGAACTCAGAGGGTGATGGTAAATGGCATGAAATCTGAGGAGAGGGAGGTGACCAACAAGTTACCATAGGGGTCGGTGCTGGGACCAGTCCTATTCAATGTCTTCATTAGCAACATTGTAGAGCTTCTGGAGGGAAAGGTATGACTCTTCACAGATGACACTAAGATTTGCAACAGAGTGGACACATCGGAGGGGGTAGAAAAAATTAGGATATAAGCCTATTAGAGGAGTAGTCAGGTGTCTGGCAGTTAAGTTTCAATGCTAAAAAGTGCAAGATCATGCAACTGGGTCACAGAAATCCAAGGGAAAAGTACAAGATGGGTGGGGAAATTCTGGCCACCACAAGTCAGGAGAGAGACCTGGGGTTATCATATCTGATGACCTGAAGGTGATCAAACAATGTGAAAAGGTGATGGGGAGACCAAACAGAATGTTGGGGTGCATAGGGAGAGGAATAACAAGCCGGAGAAAAGAGGTGATGGTACCACTGTACAAATCACTGGTGAGGCCTCAGCTGGAGTACTGTGTCCAGTTCAGGAGACCACATCTTAGGAAGGACAGTGACAAAACAGAGGTTGTCCAGAGATGGGCAATGAAGATGGTACATGGACTGCACTAGAAGCCCTAGGAGGAAAGACTTAAGGACCTTAATATCTATTCACTGGAGGAGAGAGGGGAGGTATGATAGAGACGTTCAAGTACCTTAGGGGAATAAACAGGGTACAGGTGGAAAGCATATTTCAGAGAAAACTCCATACAAGACCAAGGGGGCATGATATGAGGCTGAAAGGTGGAAGGCTCAGGGATAATGTTAGGAAATACTTTTTCACTGAAAGGGTGGTGGAGCCATGAAACAGCCTTCCAGCAGAAATGGTAAGTGTGAAAACAATACAGGGTTTCAAGAGTGCATGGGATAGAAATAAGGGTACCCTGGAGATGTGCAGAGCAGGAGAGCCACAGATCAAATAGGATCTGGGTCTGCAGCAGTGAGTAGGGAAATAAACATAGAAACATAGAATTTGATGGCAGATAAGGACCGCTTGGCCCACCTAGTCTGCCCATTTCCCTACCTAACGGATAAGCTGCAGATCCTAGTTAACCAACAGTCTACTTCTTCCTACCCCCCCACTAGAATTGCCTTATGTCTGTCCCATGCATTCTTGAATTCTTCCACTGTTTTTGACTCTACGACCTCCTCAGGAAGGCTTTTCCATATATCCATAACCCTCTCTGTGAAGAAATACTTCCTCACATTACCTCTGAGCTGTACCCCCTCTATCTTCAAATTGTGACCCCTTGTTGTTGCACATCTCTTTTTCTGAGAGATGCTACCCTCTTGGACTTTGTTGATTCCCTTGAGGTATTTGAAAGTTTTCATCATGTCCCCCCTCTCCGTCCTTTCCTCAAGGCTATACATCTTTAGTTCCTTTAGTCTTTCTTCATATGTCTTCTGATGCAGACCCTGCATAATTTTGGTTGTCCTCCTCTGGACAGCCTCCACCCTGTCTATGTCTTTGTGGAGATGGGGTCTCCAGAACTGTACACAGTACTCCAGATGTGGACTTACCAATTGTCTGTAAAGAGGGCCAACAACTTCTTGTTTTCTATGGTGATGCCTCTCCCTATGCATCCCAGTATCCCTCCAGCCCTCCTTACTGCCTTCTCACATTGCTGGCCCACCTTTAGGTCATCTGATATGACTACCCCCAGGTCCCTTTCCATTTTTGTTGTTGTCAGTATCTCACCCCCCATTGTGTACTTTTCCCCTGGGCTTTTGTTTCCCAGGTGCATTACTTTGCACTTCTTTGCATTAAATCTAAGCTGCCATACATTTGACTATTCCTCCAACCTTGCCAAGTCCCTTTTCATCCTTTCCACCCCAGAGGGGCTGGAAGGGAAAGTATGTCTCTTTGCAATGTCACTTATGAAGACATTAAAAAGGACCAGCCCAGTACTGAACCCTGCGGTACCCCACTAGTAACCCTCCTTTCTTCACTGTGGACTCCATTTACTATTACCCTCTGTGTCCTGTTGTCCAACCAGTGTTTTACTCAGGCTACCACCGTTGGACCCACTCCCAGCCTGGCTAATTTGTTTATTAATCTTTTGTGCGGGACTGTGTCAAATGCCTTGCTAAAGTCTAGGTAGGCCATGTCCACAGCCCCTCCCTGGTCTACTGCTTTGGTCACCTAGTCAAAGAAATCAATTAGATTTGTCTGACATGACCTTCCCACTGTGAATCCATGCTGCCTTGGGTCCTGTTCCCCACTGGCCTCTAGGTACTCAACAGACTAGTTGGGATGAATGGTCCTTATCTGCCAACAGATTCTGTGTTTCTGTGTTTCTCCTTGACTTCTTCCACCACTCCACACAAGTAGTTTAAATGTTCATCAAAGTAACATTAAAACATCCACTGAGGACTGTGATTCCCTCCCAGACAGATGCAGGCCATTACTCCTGTATTGGTTCTTATCCCTCCAGGTTGGTCCCCAGTCCATAATGTAGCTGAACCCCTCCTCTCTACACCATTCCTTCAACCACAAGTTGAAGCTCTTGGTGCAGAGAACCCTATCCCCCCCCCTTGTCATAGAGAGGCAGCACCTCAGCAAAAGTCACAGTGTTCTACCTGCCTAAGACCACTCCCCAACTCCCTAAAATCTCCCTGCAAAATCCCAGCCCAGTCCCTAGCCAGGTCATTAGTCCACAGGTGGTCAAAGGCATCCAGTTCCCCCTCTTTCCCTGCCACCCAAACAGTCCTTATGACCCCCCTTCCATCCCTCCAAGCTGTGGTGCCAGGTGGGCATCTCATCTCCCCTTTTCCCTCCCTTTCTGTTCCCAAATCTACCTCTGATGATTGAGTGCCACACCAAAAGTTGCTTCCTCCTCTGCTGGAGTCCTCTACCTCCTACCTTGAGGTCTCTCCTATGGAGGACCCCCACACCCTCCCTGGCCACTACTACAGGTGCCTCTTTCCGGCAATCCTGTCCATCCAGAGCAGAGAATGAGTTTTGTAGTGGCACCAGCTGAGAAGTATACCCATGGCCCACCACCCCACCCTTCCAGAGCCCACCACAGTCCAGTTGGTCCTCCTCCTTGGCATCCTGTGGGGCAACGGTTATAGACTTGGTTGCCCCTGGCCAGGAAAGGAGGTCCTCTGAATCCTAGTCAACTCAGCCGGAAGTCTAGCAACCTTCTCTCTCAGCCCAGAGAGGTGCATGCAGGATGGGGCAGAACCTTAGTCTCCAGAAGATCTCTCTGAAAACTACCACTCCACAACCAATGTATTGCACCACTCACAATATTCCCATTTCTACACTCATTATGTTAAGTGGAAATAACTTTGTACCCTTACTCTAGAAAGGGTGCTTCTAATTTTCCCCTTTTTTGTTTTGCTTCTTACTGTAGATCAGGTGTTGCCTCCCTTCCCACACAACAGGTACTTTCTGCTTATATGAACTGTTTTCCTCCTGCCATTATCACTTTACCTTCCTCTGGAGATCCGTCCCTCCACTTGCAACCTTGGAGTCAACAGTGGAGGGGAGAAAAGTAAGTCCCAGAGTACCCGGGGCAGCAGGGTGCCACCTTGACTGATAATTTTGGGTGTCTTTGCATGGGCACTGGGGAGGAGGGTACCACCACTACAGTTTTGTGCATGGGGCTGCTGATGGGAGGCACAGCCACCACAGGCAGGAGGCTTGCAAAACAAACCCCTACTATTCTCCCTTGCAGGTTGAGGGGTTAGAGATGAATGACCTTAAAGTCATCCTGGAGGATTGACGTTCACATAGAGTATTTTCAGTATCACTCCCAAACAAACTGGAGCCTCTAAAAGTGGCATTCAGCACAGCCTTTTGTATATCAGTGGCAAATCTGGCCACTCTAAGCCAGAAATATCTGTGAAGCATATGCTGGAGGCTGCATCCCTGGCAGTGGCATTAGAAGCATCATATGCAGACTGTAACAAAAGCCGTACAGTATCCATACCAACCGAGGCAGCTTTAAGAAAGTCAGCCTTCGTTTGCAATTCTTATGCCTAAGAATGCACAGGCATAAGTCCTTTTGCCTATAACATCCAGTCTCCTGGATTTCTTGTCAGGAGACAAAGTGGTCATGTGTCTAGGGGCTCTAGAAAGGTCATGAGCAGCCATTATAGCCACAGAATCTGTTTCAGGCTGGGAAGCATAGTAAGGGTTAACAGATAGAAACATAGAAACATAGACAATGATGGCAGAAATAGACCAAAGGTCCATCCAGTCTGCTCAAGTTTCCTATAATCCAAGGAACCTACTGTTCCTCCAGGGTACTAACCCTCCCCGTCCTCTCGCTATTCTCCTCCCTGATCGTATCACCCCTGGTAACCACAACTCTCTTCATTATGTCCCAGCCCTGCTTGAATCCCCTGACTGTTTTCACACCCATGACTTTAGCCGGCAGACTGTTCCAAGGTTCCACCACCCTTTCCGTTAAGTAGTACTTCCTCACATCTCTACTGAACCTACCTCCTGTTAATTTCAACTCGTGTCCATGTGACCACAAATTGGCATTCAGGCTAAATAGTCCCCCACAGTTCACTTTGTTAATTCCTTTAAGGAATGTGAAGCTCTCTATCATAGCTTCCCTCTCCCTTCTGGTCTCCAGTGAGTACATATTTAGTGCCTTGAGGGGCTCCTCATAGGATCTGCCCTGCTGGCCCTGAATCATTTTTGTTACTCAGTGCTGCACTGTCTCCAACCTATCTTTATTCTTTCTGAGCTGACTCCAGAAATGGGCACAGTACTCTAGGTGGGGCCTCACCAGAGATCTGTAGAGGAGAAGTATTACTTCTTTTCTTCTGCTGTCAATACCCCTCCCAATACATCCCAGCATTCTGTTTGCCATGCTATAGGCCTTGTTGCACTGGCTTGATTGCTTAAGTGAGTTGCTTATGATAACTCCAAGATCCCACTCCTCAGCTATAATGTTAAATCTCTCTCCTCCCATCCAGTATTCTGTCTTGGGGTTCTTTTCCCTAGGTGCATTACCTTGCACTTTTTAGCAATGAATTTGAACTGCTAGACCTTTGATCACCCCTCAAGCTTTTGTAGGTCTCTCTGCAATTATTTTATTCCCTTGTCAATATTTATTACCCTTCCTAGGCACTGCAGGTAAGGTTTTAGGCCTATGCCAGGCAGCAAAGGCAGCATCCTCCAAGGCAGGATATACATGAGGAACAACAATGGAGGGTGCACTGGGAACCTCCCAAAAAACCATTACATTTTTCTTAGTGGAGTCCTCCTTCTCACCTTCAAATCTCATGACATCTTGAGTTTGTCTGAGTAAAGCTTAAAAAGAGGGATCCTCTGGGAGAGATCTGGGGGTATACAACACCTGAGTTCATAGAGTCCTCACTGCATGGGGTGAGAGTAGAGCTGGAAGGCAAAATCCTCCTCACAGGGACCATTACGTCTTACATCATCCTCCAAATCCTTCTCCATATTAAGGAAAACAGGACTGTATTCCACCCTCTGCTCATCTGGAATGACTTTGGGAGCAATCAACAGAGCTGGTGACAGTGGCAGCAGCTGTGATGGAGGAATGATAGATGTGTGCGGGATCTCATTGATGATGATATGCTGACAGGGGAAGCCTTGTTGACAGGATAGCAGTATTGTCGGCAGGAACAATGGTTACAGGCTTCAAAATAGTTCAGAGAATGACGACAGCACAACCTGGGAGTCAACAGCACCCTGTAAAGGGCAGAGGACAGCCAATGTCAAAAGGGTGGAACCCGACAACGGAGGCTGTATACCACCCTTAATAAGTACAGCGGCACAAAACCCAGACACTGACCTTAGTGTCATATCAGTGATCAGTGAAGGGGGGGCCTGTAGTCATCACCAACAGAGCAGATGATGACAAGGACTTACCCTCCTTCAATGGAGGCCTCAATTTCACCAGTGAAGCATTAGCTTTATCCTTATGCTTGAGGTGATGGCTGGAAGAGGAGGACTTTGCCAATGATTTATCTTTGTCTTTGTCCTTAGTCCTCAATGACTGCAGTGGTGACAGCATTGTTGACTGCCAGGGAATATCCTTCCCGGAAGTGAGGATGTTGAATGAGAGGGAGAAGCCATCTTGGAGATGGTAGCCTTGGTTTGAGTTTCCATGGCCTTGATGGTCAGTGTCTCTTCATGGTCTGGTTGAATCTCTGGCAGATCATGCAGGCCCTGGCATTGTGGGACATGCCCAATCAGCAAACATAAACAGTGTAAATGTCGTCCTTGTAGCTCTTGTAGCCACAGGTACAAAACCTAAATAAAGGTTCTTTTGATGGCAGCATAAAAGGACAACGTCAAAAAACTAAAAGTAATGTTAGAAAATAATAAAGTTGATGAAAATGACAGAGAAGTTTCTCTGCAGGCCCGACAAGCAGTTGACATCAGGAGAAAGAACTGAGGAACAATGGGGCCACCCATGATTTTATAGAGCACTGATACTGCATGGGTGGCCCCTGGCTAGCAACAGTTTCTAAGTGGCCCTGATGCCAATAGGTTACAGTTTAAAAGTTGTGGCCAATGGAGGAAATACAGTATCTTCAATGAAGATATAAATATTTTGCTAGCATGAATATAGCTTGGCTGTTGTGGTAAATCATAATAGGAGAGTGAGTGTGTGCTAGTTTTCCGTTTTGCAACATAACTGGTTGTTGAAATGAACACTATGCAGATCCCTTGATCTGCTAATTCCCTGTCATAGTTGAGTTCTGTTCTTGTTGATGTTCTGATATATTCTGCCTGTGAAAGAAGACAAACATACAGTATCTTAAAACATGTTTAAAGCCACAATGTAAAACCAATAAAGATCGGGGGACTGCCCCACAGCTGATATTGTGCTATAATCAAGAATGTTGAAATTATGTCATTCATATGTTTACTGTATATGAATGCATGACCTGAAATAAAGATTGAGGGAATTTAAAAAAAAATTCTTAAAATGCAGGTGGGATTAGAGCATCATTCATGTATATCAAATTAACAGTCTGAAGCCTTTTACAGTGATGGTACTTATAATATGGTCTTGGGGCCACATGCACCTCCAACCTACTCTCAGGCATGCTGTGCTGATACTTTGTCCCTGGCTGCTGTTGCCATTCTGGAACTGATTAACCAACTTTAGAATGCTGATACACCTAGCAGTAATTAAGAGAAAATGAGCAAAAGGACAGTGGAACCCACCAGGATGCAATGCAGAATACTGCAGAATTCTGCAGAGCACAAAACTGAAAAGCACCCATACCTAGAAAAAGACCAAGGGTTTGAAAACAAAAAAACACCAAGATAAATAGAAAAGAACTGTAACATGCAACAGAACCACAAAGAAAAAGACCCCTATCTTACTCCCACTAAAATGCTGCTTGATGTGGTCCTAGATGGAGGAATCACACCTGGAGTTTGGCCCCTCATGAAAGTTTGGTGAGTACCACTGCTTAACGGTAAAAAAAAAAAAAAAGACAGGTCTGATTTGGAGCCCAATGCCACATATACGGCTGTTGTAACTATGTCTTTCTAGAATAAAATGATCTTTTTTATTTAAAAATTGTAATTAGGTGAAAGCATACTTAGCTAAGAGCTAGTTTCCAGATGTATCTGGGATGAGGGAGTGCACAGGAAAGTAACTAAACAGATGGGAACAAATGGTAGTCTACCCAGAGTCGGCAGATGCATGACACAAAAGTAACTCAGAACTGTAACAGAGCAAGAGCAAAAACAGAACTGCAGTGAGGAGTGCACAGGCACAAACTAATGAAAGGATAGCTGAAGGGGTAATTAAAGGGGACAAGACCTCTTTCTAGGTACCCAAGTGAGAAGAGGAAGACTAGGGAAGGGATTGAGAGGTAAAGCAGGGCAGAGGGGTACCATGCAGCGAAGGTTCAGGAAAAAGCAGGTATTCTGAACAGATACTTCTGTTCAGCCTTCAAGGTGGAATGGGAATGGGATGGACCACATATAAGCAGTATGAACACTGGAGGGAGGGAGGGAGGTAGACACAGCTCCATTTTCAAAGAAGAGAGTCCAGAAAGGACATGCAAATCTGAAAGTGGACATAGCTATGGGACCAGATGGAGTGGGAGTCCAGAAAGGACTTACAAATCTGAAAGTGGACAAAGCTATGGGACCAGATTGGGTACACCCAAGGGTACTGTAGGAGCTCAAGGAGATATCTCTGACAAATGCACTTGTCACTGATTAAGACCCAGTTACTCTAAACCTAATACCTCTTTTCACATCTGATCCTGCTTCTCCCTTGCGTTCCAACCCTCACCCATCTGCCTTCACAGTCTCCATTCTCCGCATTCTATTCTCTTCCTGTCTCCCTTTTTACCTGCTTTCTACCTCGTTGCCCTACTCTGTCTACTACCTCTCTATTTACAGTTTATTTCTATATCCTACAACTGGGTTTTGTGACTGCCTTGTTTGACCATACAGTACTGCTTAGTTATATTGCATGGAAGTTCATTTGTATATAATGTTGACTGTATATACTGTAGATGTACACAAATGCTGAATGTTTCTTCATATATTCTGTATAATGTTACCTATACTTACTATGTACAGTATATGCCTTCTTTACATTTTCTTATGTATATGACTTATCTGCTCAGGATCTCCTTGTAAATGAGCTTCTAAAAGGAATAAATTCATGCCAATAAACTGAAATAATGGCTGCACCTCTGACAGCCCTGTTCAACAACTCACTAGAAAAAGGAGCAGTTCCAGAGGACTGGAGGAAGGCAAGTGTAGTCCTGCTTCATAAAAGCAGTAGCTGGGAGGAGGCTGGCAACTATAGGCTAAACATACTACATTGACTAACTTTGCAAAATTGCCTAGTATTCTAAGTATCCTAGCTGCACCCTATATACCCATATTGCAATTCAGTTTAACTGTTCTGTTTTCCGCATCTCAGTTGTTTTTACCAGTGTATGCCTATTAGCTCATATTATTCCATTTGTAAAGTTAGGCTTGCAAGTTTGTCCGATTATCTCAACTCAAATCTATCTTGTTATATAGTGTTTTAATCTGTTGTCTTAACTCAGGTCTATCCTGTTATATAGCATATTAATCTGTTACCTTATATAGTGTCTTAATCTGTTATCTTAACTCAGTTATATCCTGTTACATAGTGTTTTAATCTGTAACCTTAACTCAGGTCTATCCTGTTATACAGCGTTTTAATCTTTTACCTTAACTCAGTCTATTCTGTTATACAGTGTTTTAATCTGTTACCTTAACTCAAGTCTGTCCTGTTATACAGTGTTTTAATCTGTTATCTTAACTAGCTCTGTCCTGTTATACAGTGTTTTAATCCATTGCCTTAACTGAGGTGTGTCCAGTTATGCAGTGTTATAATATGTTACCTTAACTCAGATCTGTCCTGTTTAGTCGTGTTTTAATGTGTTACCTTAACTCAACTCTGTCCTGTCATATGGTGTTTTAATGTTACCTTACCTCAGGTCTGTCCCATTATACAGTGTTTTAATATGTTACCTTAACTCAGATCTGTGGTGTTATACACTGTTTTAATCTGTTACTTTAACTCAGGTCTGTCCTGTTATACAGGGTTTTAATCTGTTATTTTATATAGTGTTTTAATCTGTTACATTAACTCAGGTCTGTCTTGTAATATAGTGTTTTAATATGTTATCTTAACTCAGTTCTGTACTGTTATGCAGTGTTTTAAACTGTTACCTTAACTCAGGTCAGTCCTGTTATACAGTGTTGTAATCTGTTACCTTAACTCAGGTCTGTCCTGTTATACAATGCTTTATCCTGTTACCTTAACTCAGGTCTGTCCTGTTATACAGTGTTTTAATCTGTTATCTAAACTAGCTCTGTCCTGTTATACACTGTTTTAATCCGTTACCTTAACTCAGGTGTGTCTACTTATGCAGTGTTACCTTAACTCAGCTGTGTCCTGTTATACAGTGTTTTAATATGTTACCTTAACTCAGGTCTGTCCTGTTATACAGGGTTTTAATCTGTTACCTTAACTCAACTCTGTCCTGTTATACAGTGTTTTAATCTGTTACCTTAACTCAACTCTGTCCTGTTATACAGTGTTTTAATCTGTTATCTTAACTAGCTCTGTCCTCTTAAACAGTGTATTAATCCGTTACCTTAACTCAGGTGTATCCAGTTATGCAGTGTTATAGTATGTTACCTTAACTCAGATCTGTCCTGTTTAGCCGTGTTTTAATCTGTTACCTTAACTCAACTCTGTCCCGTCATTCAGTGTTTTAATGTTACCTTAACTCAGGTCTGTCCCATTATACAGTGTTTTAATATGTTACCTTAACTCAGATCTGTGGTGTTATACAGTGTTTTAATCTGTTACTTTAACTCACGTCTGTCCTGTTATACAGGGTTTTAATCTGTTATTTTATATAGTGTTTTAATCTGTTACATTAACTCAGGTCTGTCTTGTAACATAGTGTTTTAATATGTTATCTTAACTCAGTTCTGTCCTCTTATGCAGTGTTTTAAACTGTTACCTTAACTCAGGTCAGTCCTATTATACAGTGTTGTAATCTGTTACCTTAACTCAGGTCTGTCCTGTTATACAATGTTTTATTCTATTACCTTAACTCAGGTCTGTCCTGTTATACAGTGTTCTAATCTGTTATCTTAACTAGTTCTGTCTTGTTATACAGTGTTTTAATCCGTTAGCTTAACTCAGGTGTGTCCACTTATGCAGTGTTACCTTAACTCAGGTGTGTCCTTTTATACAGTGTTTTGATATGTTACCTTAAGTCAGTTCTGTCCTGTTATGCAGTGTTTTAAACTGTTACCTTATCTCAGGTCAGTCATGTTATACAGTGTTGTAATCTGTTACCTTAACTCAGGGCTGTCCTGTTATACAACGTTTTATTCTGTTACCTTAACTCAGGTCTGCCCTGTTATACAGTGTTTTAATCTGTTACCTTAACTCAGGTCTGTCCTGTTATACTGGGTTTTAATCTGTTACCTTAACTCAGGTCTGTCCTGTTATACAGGGTTTTAATCTGTTATTTTATATAGTGTTTTAACCTGTTACATTAACTCAGGTATGCCCTGTAATACAGTATTTTAATATGTTATCTTAACTCAGGTCTGTCCTGTTATATAATGTTTTATTCTGTTACCTTAACTCAGGTCTGTCCTGTTATACAATGTTGTATTCTGTTACCTTAACTCAGGTCTGTCCAGTTATATAGTGTTTTAATCTGTTATTTTAGCTAGCTCTGTCCTGTTATACAGTGTTTTAATCCATTACCTTAACTCAGGTGTGTCCACTTATGCAGTGTTTTAATATGTTACCTTAACACAGGTCTGTCCTGTTATACAGGGATTTAATCTGTTACCTTAACTCAGGTCTGTCCTGTTATACAGTGTTTTAATCTGTTATTTTAACTAGCTCTGTCCTGTTTTGCAGTGTTTTAATCTGTTACCTTAACTCAGGTGTGTCCACTTATGCAGTGTTTTAATATGTTACCTTAACTCAGGTCTGTCCTGTTATACAGGGTTTTAATCTGCTACCTTAACACAGGTCTGTCCTGTTATACAGGGATTTAATCTGTTACCTTAACTCAGGTCTGTCCTGTTATACAGTGTTTTAATCTGTTATTTTAACTAGCTCTGTCCTGTTATGCAGTGTTTTAATCTGTTACCTTAACTCAGGTGTGTCCACTTATGCAGTGTTTTAATATGTTACCTTAACTCAGGTCTGTCCTGTTATACAGGGTTTTAATCTGTTATCTTAACAAAGGTCTGTCCTGTTATACAGGGTTTTAATCTGTTACCTTAACACAGGTCTGTCCTGTTATACAGTGTTTTAATCAGTTACCTTAACTCAGGTCTGTCCTGTTTTACAGGGTTTTAATCTGTTCCTTAACTCAGGTCTGTCCTGTTATACAGTGTTTTAATCCGTTATCTTAACTCAGCTCTGTCCTGTTTTAAAGGGTTTTAATCCATTACCTTAACTCATGTGTGTCCTGTTATACAGTGTTTTAATCTGTTACCTTAATTTAGGTCTATCCTGTTATGCAGTGTTTTAATCTGTTACCTTAACTCAGGCCTGTCTTGTTATGCAGTGTTTTAATCCTTTATCTTAACTCAGCTCTGTCCTGTTATACAGTGTTTTAATCCGTTACCTTAACTCAGGTGTGTCCTGTTATACAGTGTTTTTAATCTCTTACCTTACTCAGGTCTATCCTGTTATGCAGTGTTTTAATCCATTACCTTAACTCAGATCTGTCCTGTTATACAGTGTTTTAATCCATTACCTTAATTTAGGTCTGTCATGTTCTACAGTGTTTTGATCTCTTACTTTAACTCAGGTCTATCCTGTTATACACTGTTCTAATCTGTTACGTTAACTCAGGTCTGTCCTGTTATACAGTGTTTTAATCTGTTACCTTAATTTAGGTCTATCCTGTTATGCAGTGTTTTAATCTGTTACCTGAACTCAGATCTGTCCTGTTATACAGTGCTTTAATCTGTTACCTTAACTCAGGCCTGTCTTGTTATGCAGTGTTTTAATCCTTTATCTTAACTCAGCTCTGTCCTGTTATACAGTGTTTTAATCAGTTACCTTAACTCAGGTGTGTCCTGTTATACAGTGTTTTTAATCTCTTACCTTACTCAGGTCTATCCTGTTATGCAGTGTTTTAATCCATTACCTTAACTCAGATCTGTCCTGTTATACAGTGTTTTAATCCATTACCTTAATTTAGGTCTGTCATGTTCTACAGTGTTTTGATCTCTTACTTTAACTCAGGTCTATCCTGTTATACACTGTTCTAATCTGTTACCTTAACTCAGGTCTGTCCTGTTAGACAGTGTTTTAATCTGTTACTTTAACTCAGATATGTCCTGTTATACAGTGATTTAATCTGTTACCTTAACTAAGGTATGTCCTGTTATACAGTGTTTTAATCTGTTACCTTAACTCAGGTCTGTCCTGTTATACATGGTTTTAATATTTTACCTTATATAGTGTTTTAAATTGTTACATTAACTCAGGTCTGTCCTGTAATACAGTGTTTTAAACTGCTACCTTAACTCAGGTCTCTCCTGTTATACAGTGCTTTAATCTGTTACCTTAACTCAGGTCTGTCCTGTTATACAGTATTTTAATCTATTACTTTAACTCAGGTCTGTACTGTTATACAGTGTTTTAATCTGTTATCTTAACTAGCTCTGTCCTGTTATACAGTGTTTTAATCTGTTACCTTAACTCAGGTGTGTCCAGTTATGCAGTGTTATAATATGTTACCTTAACTCAGGTCGGTCCTGTTATACAGTGTTTTAATCTGTTACCTTAGCTCAGGTCTCTCCTGTTATACAGTGTTTTAATCTGTTACCTTAACTCAGGTCTGTCCTGTTATACAGGGTTTTAATATGTTACTTTATATAGTGTTTTAATCTGTTACCTTAACTCAGATCTGTCCTTTTTAGCCGTGTTTTAATCTGTTACCTTAACTCAACTCTGTCCTGTTATACAGTGTTTTAATCTGTTATCTTAACTAGATCTGTCCTGTTATACAGTGTTTTAATCTGTTACCTTAACTCAGCTCTGTCCCATTATACAGTGTTTTAATACGTTACCTTAACTCAGATCTGTGGTGCTAAACAGTGCTTTAATCTGTTACTTTAATTCAGGTCTGTCCTGTTATACAGGGTTTTAATCTGTTATTTTATATAGTGTTTTAATCTGTTACATTAACCCAGGTCTGTCCTGTAATACAGTGTTTTAATATGTTATCATAACTCAGTTCTGTCCTGTTATACAGTGTTGTAATCTGTTAACTTAACTCAGGTCTGTCCTGTTATACAGTGTTTTAATCTGTTATCTTAACTAGCTCTGTCCTGTTATACAGTGTTTTAATCTGTTACCTTAACTCAGGTCTGTCCTGTTTTACAGGGTTTAATCTGTTACCTTAACTCAGGTCTGTCCTGTTATACAGTGTTTTAATCCGTTATCTTAACTCAGCTCTGTTCTGTTTTACAGGGTTTTAATCCATTACCTTAACTCAGGTGTGTCCACTTATGCAGTGTTTTAATATGTTACCTTAACTCAGGTCTGTCCTGTTATACAGGGTTTTAATCTGTTATTTTAACACTGGTCTGTCCTGTTATACAGGATTTTAATCTGTTACCTTAACACAGGTCTGCCCTGTTATACAGTGTTTTAATCTGTTACCTTAGCTCAGGTCTGTCCTGTTATACAGTGTTGTAATCTGTTACCTTAACTCAGGTCTGTCCTGTTATACAGTGTTTTAATCTGCTATTTTAACTAGCTCTGTCCGGTTATACAGTGTTTTAATCTGTTACCTTAACTCAGGTCTCTCCTGTTTTACAGGGTTTTAATCTGTTACCTTAACTCAGCTCTGTCCTGTTTTACAGGGTTTTAATCCATTATCTTAACTCATGTGTGTCCTGTTATACAGTGTTTTAATCTGTTACCTTAATTTAGGTCTATCCTGTTATGCAGTGTTTTAATCTGTTACCTTAACTCAGATCTGTCCTGTTATACAGTGCTTTAATATGTTACCTTAACTCAGGCCTGTCTTGTTATGCAGTGTTTTAATCAGTTATCTTCTCAGCTCTGTCCTGCTATACAGTGTTTAATCCATTACCTTAACTCAGGTGTGTCCTGTTATACAGTGTTTTAATCTGTTATCTTACTCAGGTCGAACCTATTATGCAGTGTTTTAATCCATTACCTTAACTCAGATCTGTCCTGTTATACAGTGTTTTAATCCATTACTTTAATTTAGGTCTGTCATGTTATACAGTGTTTTGATCTCTTACTTTAACTCAGGTCTATCCTGTTATACACTGTTTTAATCTGTTACCTTAACTCAGGTATGTCCTGTTATACAGTGTTTTAATCTGTTACCTTAACTCAGATATGTCCTGTTATACAGTGATTTAATCTGTTACCTTAACTAAGGTATGTCCTGTTATACAGTGTTTTATTCTGTTACCTTAACTCAGGTCTGTCCTGTTATACAGGGTTTTAATCTTTTACCTTATATAGTGTTTTAAATTGTTACATTAACTCAGGTCTGTCCTGTAATACAGTGTTTTAAACTGCTACCTTAACTCAGGTCTGTCCTGTTATACAGTGCTTTAATCTGTTACCTTAACTCAGGTCTGTCCTGTTATACAGTGTTTTAATCTATTACTTTAACTCAGGTCTGTCCTGTTATACAGTGTTTTAATCTGTTATCTTAACTAGCTCTGTCCTGTTATACATTGTTTAAATCTGTTACCTTAACTCAGGTCTGTCCTGTTATACAGTGTTTTAATCTGTTACCTTAACTCAGATCTGTCCTTTTTAGCCATGTTTTAATCTGTTACCTTAACTCAGGTCTGTCCTGTTATATAGTGTTTTAATCTGTTATTTTAGCTAGCTCTGTCCTGTTATACAGTGTATTAATCCATTACCTTAACTCAGGTGTGTCCGCTTATGCAGTGTTTTAATATGTTACCTTAACTCAGGTCTGTCCTGTTATACAGGGTTTTAATCTGTTACCTTAACACAGGTCTGTCCTGTTATACAGTGTTTTAATCTGTTACCTTAACTCAGATCTGTCCTTTTTAGCCGTGTTTTAATCTGTTACCTTAACTCAGGTCTGCCCTGTTATATAGTGTTTTAATCTGTTATTTTAGCTAACTCTGTCCTGTTATGCAGTGTTTTAATCCATTACCTTAACTCAGGTGTGTCCACTTATGCAGTGTTTTAATATGTTACCTTAACTCAGGTCTGTCCTGTTATACAGGGTTTTAATCTGTTACCTTAACACAGGTCTGTCCTGTTATACAGGGTTTTAGTCTGTTACCTTAACTCAGGTCTGTCCTGTTATACAGTGTTTTAATCTGTTATTTTAACTAGCTCTGTCCTGTTATTCAGTGTTTTAATCCGTTACCTTAACTCAGGTGTGTCCACTTATGCAGTGTTTTAATATGTTACCTTAACTCAGGTCTGTCCTGTTATACAGGGTTTTAATCTGTTATCTTAACACAGATCTGTCCTGTTATACAGGGTTTTAATCTGTTACCTTAACACAGGTCTCCCCTGTTATACAGTGTTTTAATCTGTTACTTTAACTCAGGTCTGTCCTGTTATACAGTGTTGTAATCTGTTACCTTAACTCAGGTCTGTCCTGTTATACAGTGTTTTAATCTGTTATCTTAACTAGCCCTGTAATGTTATACAGTGTTTTAATCTGTTACCTTAACTCAGGTCTCTCCTGTTTTACAGGGTTTTAATCTGTTACCTTAACTCAGGTCTGTCCTGTTATACAGTGTTTTAATCCATTATTTTAGCTCAGCTCTGTCCTGTTTTACAAGGTTTTAATCCATTACCTTAACTCATGTGTGTCCTGTTATACAGTGTTTTAATCTGTTACCTTAATGTAGGTCTATCCTGTTATGCAGGGTTTTAATCTGTTACCTTAACACAGCTCTGTCATGTTATACAGTATTTTAATCTGTTACCTTAACTCAGGCCTGTCTTGTAATGCAGTGTTTTAATCCGTTATCTTAACTCAGCTCTGTCCTGTTATACAGTGTTTTAATCCATTACCTTAATTTAGGTCTGTCATGTTCTACAGTGTTTTGATCTCTTACTTTAACTCAGGTCTATCCTGTTATACACTGTTCTAATCTGTTACCTTAACTCAGGTCTGTCCTGTTATACAGTGTTTTAATCTGTTACCTTAATTTAGGTCTATCCTGTTATGCAGTGTTTTAATCTGTTACCTGAACTCCGCTCTGTCCTGTTATACAGTGCTTTAATCTGTTACCTTAACTCAGGCCTGTCTTGTTATGCAGTGTTTTAATCCTTTTTCTTAACTCAGCTCTGTCCTGTTATACAGTGTTTTAATCCGTTACCTTAACTCAGGTGTGTCCTGTTATACAGTGTTTTTAATCTCTTACCTTACTCAGGTCTATCCTGTTATGCAGTGTTTTAATCCATTACCTTAACTCAGATCTGTCCTGTTATACAGTGTTTTAATCCATTACCTTAATTTAGGTCTGTCATGTTCTACAGTGTTTTGATCTCTTACTTTAACTCAGGTCTATCCTGTTATACACTGTTCTAATCTGTTACCTTAACTCAGGTCTGTCCTGTTATACAGTGTTTTAATCTGTTACCTTAACTCAGATATGTCCTGTTATACAGTGATTTAATCTGTTACCTTAACTAAGGTATGTCCTGTTATACAGTGTTTTAATCTGTTACCTTAACTCAGGTCTGTCCTGTTATACATGGTTTTAATATTTTACCTTATATAGTGTTTTAAATTGTTACATTAACTCAGGTCTGTCCTGTAATACAGTGTTTTAAACTGCTACCTTAACTCAGGTCTCTCCTGTTATTCAGTGCTTTAATCTGTTACCTTAACTCAGGTCTGTCCTGTTATACAGTATTTTAATCTATTACTTTAACTCAGGTCTGTACTGTTATACAGTGTTTTAATCTGTTATCTTAACTAGCTCTGTCCTGTTATACAGTGTTTTAATCTGTTACCTTAACTCAGGTGTGTCCAGTTATGCAGTGTTATAATATGTTACCTTAACTCAGGTCGGTCCTGTTATACAGTGTTTAATCTGTTACCTTAGCTCAGGTCTCTCCTGTTATACAGTGTTTTAATCTGTTACCTTAACTCAGGTCTGTCCTGTTATACAGGGTTTTAATATGTTACTTTATATAGTGTTTTAATCTGTTACCTTAACTCAGATCTGTCCTTTTTAGCCATGTTTTAATCTGTTACCTTAACTCAACTCTGTCCTGTTATACAGTGTTTTAATCTGTTATCTTAACTAGATCTGTCCTGTTATACAGTGTTTTAATCTGTTACCTTAACTCAGCTCTGTCCCATTATACAGTGTTTTAATACGTTACCTTAACTCAGATCTGTGGTGTTAAACAGTGCTTTAATCTGTTACTTTAATTCAGGTCTGTCCTGTTATACAGGGTTTTAATCTGTTATTTTATATAGTGTTTTAATCTGTTACATTAACCCAGGTCTGTCCTGTAATACAGTGTTTTAATATGTTATCATAACTCAGTTCTGTCCTGTTATACAGTGTTGTAATCTGTTAATTTAACTCAGGTCTGTCCTGTTATACAGTGTTTTAATCTGTTATCTTAACTAGCTCTGTCCTGTTATACAGTGTTTTAATCTGTTACCTTAACTCAGGTCTGTCCTGTTTTACAGGGTTTTAATCTGTTACCTTAACTCAGTCTGTCCTGTTATACAGTGTTTTAATCCATTATCTTAACTCAGCTCTGTTCTGTTTACAGGGTTTTAATCCATTACCTTAACTCAGGTGTGTCCACTTATGCAGTGTTTTAATATATTACCTTAACTCAGGTCTGTCCTGTTATACAGGTGTTTTAATCTGTTATTTTAACACTGGTCTGTCCTGTTATACAGGATTTTAATCTATTACCTTAACACAGGTCTGCCCTGTTATACAGTGTTTTAATCTGTTACCTTAGCTCAGGTCTGTCCTGTTATACAGTGTTGTAATCTGTTACCTTAACTCAGGTCTGTCCTGTTATACAGTGTTTTAATCTGCTATTTTAACTAGCTCTGTCCGGTTATACAGTGTTTTAATCTGTTACCTTAACTCAGGTCTCTCCTGTTTTACAGGGTTTTAATCTGTTACCTTAACTCAGCTCTGTCCTGTTTTACAGGGTTTTAATCCATTATCTTAACTCATGTGTCCTGTTATACAGTGTTTAATCTATTACCTTAATTTGGGTCTATCCTGTTATGCAGTGTTTTAATCTGTTACCTTAACTCAGATCTGTCCTGTTATACAGTGCTTTAATCTGTTACCTTAACTTAGGCCTGTCTTGTTATGCAGTGTTTTAATCCGTTATCTTAACTCAGCTCTGTCCTGCTATACAGTGTTTTAATCCATTACCTTAACTCAGGTGTGTCCTGTTATACAGTGTTTTTAATCTGTTATCTTACTCAGGTCGAACCTATTATGCAGTGTTTTAATCCATTACCTTAACTCAGATCTGTCCTGTTATACAGTGTTTTAATCCATTACCTTAATTTAGGTCTGTCATGTTATACAGTGTTTTGATCTCTTACTTTAACTCAGGTCTATCCTGTTATACACTGTTTTAATCTGTTACCTTAACTCAGGTATGTCCTGTTATACAGTGTTTTAATCTGTTACCTTAACTCAGATATGTCCTGTTATACAGTGTTTAATCTAGTTACCTTAACTAAGGTATGTCCTGTTATACAGTGTTTTATTCTGTTACCTTAACTCAGGTCTGTCTTGTTATACAGGGTTTTAATCTTTTACCTTATATAGTGTTTTAAATTGTTACATTAACTCAGGTCTGTCCTGTAATACAGTGTTTTAAACTGCTACCTTAACTCAGGTCTGTCCTGTTATACAGTGCTTTAATCTGTTACCTTAACTCAGGTTTGTCCTGTTATACAGTGTTTTAATCTATTACTTTAACTCAGGTCTGTCCTGTTATACAGTGTTTTAATCCATTACCTTAATTTAGGTCTGTCATGTTCTACTGTGTTTTGATCTCTTACTTTAACTCAGGTCTATCCTGTTATACACTGTTCTAATCTGTTACCTTAACTCAGGTCTGTCCTGTTATACAGTGTTTTAATCTGTTACCTTAACTCAGATATGTCCTGTTATACAGTGATTTAATCTGTTACCTTAACTAAGGTATGTCCTGTTATACAGTGTTTTAATCTGTTACCTTAACTCAGGTCTGTCCTGTTATACATGGTTTTAATATTTTACCTTATATAGTGTTTTAAATTGTTACATTAACTCAGGTCTGTCCTGTAATACAGTGTTTTAAACTGCTACCTTAACTCAGGTCTCTCCTGTTATTCAGTGCTTTAATCTGTTACCTTAACTCAGGTCTGTCCTGTTATACAGTATTTTTAATCATTACTTAACTCAGGTCTGTACTGTTTACAGTGTTTTAATCTGTTATCTTAACTAGCTCTGTCCTGTTATACAGTGTTTTAATCTGTTACCTTAACTCAAGGTGTGTCCAGTTATACAGTGTTATAATATGTTACCTTAACTCAGGTCGGTCCTGTTATACAGTGTTTTAATCTGTTACCTTAGCTCAGGTCTCTCCTGTTATACAGTGTTTTAATCTGTTACCTTAACTCAGGTCTGTCCTGTTATACAGGGTTTTAATATGTTACTTTATATAGTGTTTTAATCTGTTACCTTAACTCAGATCTGTCCTTTTTAGCCATGTTTTAATCTGTTACCTTAACTCAACTCTGTCCTGTTATACAGTGTTTTAATCTGTTATCTTAACTAGATCTGTCCTGTTATACAGTGTTTTAATCTGTTACCTTAACTCAGCTCTGTCCCATTATACAGTGTTTTAATCGTTACCTTAACTCAGATCTGTGGTGTTAAACAGTGCTTTAATCTATTACTTTAATTCAGGTCTGTCCTGTTATACAGGGTTTTAATCTGTTATTTTATATAGTGTTTTAATCTGTTACATTAACCCAGGTCTGTCCTGTAATACAGTGTTTTAATATGTTATCATAACTCAGTTCTGTCCTGTTATACAGTGTTGTAATCTGTTAATTTAACTCAGGTCTGTCCTGTTATACAGTGTTTTAATCTGTTATCTTAACTAGCTCTGTCCTGTTATACAGTGTTTTAATCTGTTACCTTAACTCAGGTCTGTCCTGTTTTACAGGGTTTTAATCTGTTACCTTAACTCAGGTCTGTCCTGTTATACAGTGTTTTAATCCGTTATCTTAACTCAGCTCTGTTCTGTTTTACAGGGTTTTAATCCATTACCTTAACTCAGGTGTGTCCACTTATGCAGTGTTTTAATATGTTACCTTAACTCAGGTCTGTCCTGTTATACAGGGTTTTAATCTGTTATTTTAACACTGGTCTGTCCTGTTATACAGGATTTTAATCTGTTACCTTAACACAGGTCTGCCCTGTTATACAGTGTTTTAATCTGTTACCTTAACTCAGGTCTGTCCTGTTATACAGTGTTGTAATCTGTTACCTTAACTCAGGTCTGTCCTGTTATACAGTGTTTTAATCTGCTATTTTAACTAGCTCTGTCCGGTTATACAGTGTTTTAATCTGTTACCTTAATTTAGGTCTATCCTGTTTTGCAGGGTTTTAATCTGTTACCTTAACTCAGCTCTGTCCTGTTTTACAGGGTTTTAATCCATTATCTTAACTCATGTGTGTCCTGTTATACAGTGTTTTAATCTGTTACCTTAATTTAGGTCTATCCTGTTATGCAGTGTTTTAATCTGTTACCTTAACTCAGATCTGTCCTGTTATACAGTGCTTTAATATGTTACCTTAACTTAGGCCTGTCTTGTTATGCAGTGTTTTAATCCGTTATCTTAACTCAGCTCTGTCCTGCTATACAGTGTTTTAATCCATTACCTTAACTCAGGTGTGTCCTGTTATATAGTGTTTTTAATCTGTTATCTTACTCAGGTCGAACCTATTATGCAGTGTTTTAATCCATTACCTTAACTCAGATCTGTCCTGTTATACAGTGTTTTAATCCATTACCTTAATTTAGGTCTGTCATGTTATACAGTGTTTTGATCTCTTACTTTAACTCAGGTCTATCCTGTTATACACTGTTTTAATCTGTTACCTTAACTCAGGTATGTCCTGTTATACAGTGTTGCTCTGTCCTGTTATACAGTGCTTTAATCTGTTACCTTAACTCAGGCCTGTCTTGTTATACAGTGTTTAATCCTTTATCTTAATTCAGCTCTGTCCTGTTATACAGTGTTTTAATCCGTTACCTTAACTCAGGTCTGTCCTGTTATACAGTGTTTTAATATGTTACCTTAACTCAGGTCTGTCCTGTTATACAGGGTTTTAATCTGTTATTTTAACACTGGTCTGTCCTGTTATACAGGGTTTTAATATGTTACCTTAACACAGGTCTGCCCTGTTATACAGTGTTTTAATCTGTTACCTTAACTCAGGTCTGTCCTGTTATACAGTGTTGTAATCTCTTACCTTAACTCAGGTCTGTCCTGTTATACAGTGTTTTAATCTGTTATTTTAACTAGCTCTGTCCGGTTATACAGTGTTTTAATCTGTTACCTTAACTCAGGTCTCTCCTGTTTTACAGGGTTTTAATTTGTTACCTTAACTCAGGTCTGTCCTGTTATACAGTGTTTTAATCCGTTATCTTAACTCAGCTCTGTCCTGTTTCAGGGTTTTAATCCATTACCTTAACTCATGTGTGTCCTGTTATACAATGTTTTAATCTGTTACCTTAATTTAGGTCTATCCTGTTATGCAGTGTTTTAATCTGTTACCTTAACTCAGATCTGTCCTGTTATACAGTGCTTTAATCTGTTACCTTAACTTAGGCTTGTCATGTTATGCAGTGTTTTAATCCGTTATTTTAACTCAGCTCTGTCCTGCTATACAGTGTTTTAATCCATTACCTTAACTCAGGTGTGTCCTGTTATACAGTGTTTTAATCTGTTATCTTACTCAGGTCATCCTGTTATACAGTGTTTTAATCCATTACCTTAACTAGATCTGTCCTGTTATACAATGTTTTAATCCATTACCTTAACTCAGGTCTGTCCTGTTATACAGTGTTTGATTCTTCATTTAACTCAGGTCTGTCCTGTTATACAGTGTTTTAATCTGTTACCTTAACTCAGGTCTGTCCTGTTATACAGTGTTTTAATCTGTTACCTTAACTCAGATATGTCCTGTTATACAGTGATTTAATCTGTTACCTTAACTAGGTCTGTCCTGTTATACAGTGTTTTAATCTGTTACCTTAACTCAGGTCTGTCCTGTTATACAGGTTTTATCTTTTACCTTATATAGTGTTTTAATTGTTACATTAACTCAGGTCTGTCCTGTAATACAATGTTTTAATACTGTTACCTTAACTCAGTCTCTCCTGTTATACAGTGCTTTAATCTGTTACCTTAACTCAGGTCTGTCCGGTTATACAGCGTTTTAATCTGTTACTTTAACTCAGGTTTGTCCTGTTATACAGTGTTTTAATCTGTTATCTTAACGAGCTCTGTCCTGTTATACATTGTTTTAATCCGTTACCTTAACTCAGGTCTGTCCTGTTATACAGTGTTTTAATCTGTTACCTTAACTCAGATCTGTCCTTTTTAGCCGTGTTTTAATCTGTTACCTTAACTCAGGTCTGTCCTGTTATATAGTGTTTTAATCTGTTATTTTAACTAGCTCTGTCCTGTTATACAGTGTATTAATCCATTACCTTAACTCAGGTGTGTCCACTTATGCAGTGTTTTAATATGTTACCTTAACTCAGGTCTGTCCTGTTATACAGGGTTTTAATCTGTTACCTTAACACAGGTCTGTCCTGTTATACAGGGTTTTAGTCTGTTACCTTAACTCAGTTCTGTCCTGTTATACAGTGTATTAATCTGTTATTTTAACTAGCTCTGTCCTGTTATACAGTGTTTTAATCCGTTACCTTAACTCAGGTGTGTCCACTTATGCAGTGTTTTAATATGTTACCTTAACTCAGATCTGTCCTGTTATACAGGGTTTTAATCTGTTATTTTAACACAGATCTATCCTGTTATACAGGGTTTTAATCTGTTACCTTAACACAGGTCCCCCCTGTTATACAGTGTTTTAATCTGTTACCTTAACTCAGGTCTGTCCTGTTATACAGTGATTTAATCTGTTACCTTAACTAAGGTATGTCTTGTTATACAGTGCTTTAATCTGTTACATTAACTCAGATCTGCCCTGTTTAGCCGTGTTTTAATCTGTTACCTTTACTCAACTCTGTCCTATTATACAGTGTTTTAATCTGTTATCTTAACTAGCTCTGTCCTGTTATACAGTGTTTTAATCTGTTACCTTAACTGAGGTGTGTCCAGTTATTCAGTGTTATAATATGTTACCTTAACTCAGATCTGTCCTGTTTAGCCGTGTTTTAATGTGTTACCTTAACTCAACTCTGTCCTGTCATACAGTGTTTTAATGTTACCTTACCTCAGGTCTGTCCCATTATACAGTGTTTTAATATGTTACCTTAACTCAGATCTGTGGTGTTATACTGTGTTTTAATCTGTTCTTTAACTCAGGTCCGTCCTGTTATACAGGGTTTTAATCTGTTATTTTATATAGTGCTTTAATCTGTTACATTAACTCAGGTCTGTCTTGTAATATAGTGTTTTAATATGTTATCTTAACTCAGTTCTGTACTGTTATGCAGTGTTTTAAACTGTTACTTTAACTCAGGTCAGTCCTGTTATATAGTGCTGTAATCTGTTACCTTAACTCAGGTCTGTCCTGTTATACAATGCCTTATTCTGTTACCTTAACTCAGGTCTGTCCTGTTATACAGTGTTTTAATCCGTTACCTTAACTCAGGTGTGTCCACTTATGTAGTGTTACCTTAACTCAGGTGTGTCCTGTTATACTGTGTTTTAATATGTTACCTTAACTCAGGTCTGTCCTGTTATACAGGGTTTTAATCTGTTACCTTAACTCAGGTCTGTCCTGTTATACAGGGTTTTAATCTGTTATTTTATATAGTGTTTTAATCTGTTACATTAACTTAGGTCTGTCCTGTAATACAGTATTTTAATATGTTATCTTAACTCAGTTCTGTCCTGTTATGCAGTGTTTTAAACTGTTACCTTAACTCAGGGCAGTCCTGTTTTACAGTGTTGTAATCTGTTATCTTAACTCAGATCTGTCCTGTTTAGCCGTGTTTTAATCTGTTACCTTAACTCAACTCTGTCCTGTTATACAGTGTTTTAATCTGTTATCTTAACTAGCTCTGTCCTGTTAAACAGTGTTTTAATCTGTTAACTTAACTCAGGTGTATCCAGTTATGCAGTGTTATAATATGTTACCTTAACTCAGATCTGTCCTGTTTAGCCGTGTTTTAATCTGTTACCTTAACTCAACTCTGTCCTGTCATTCAGTGTTTTAACGTTACCTTAACTCAGGTCTCTCCCATTATACAGTGTTTTAATATGTTACCTTAACTCAGATCTGTGGTGTTATACAGTGTTTTAATCTGTTACTTTAACTCAGGTCTGTCCTGTTATACAGGGTTTTAATCTGTTATTTTATATAGTGTTTCAATCTGTTGCATTAACTCAGGTCTGTTTTGTAATATAGTGTTTTAATATGTTATCTTAACTCAGTTCTGTCCTGTTATGAAGTGTTTTAAACTATTACCTTAACTCAGGTCAGTCCTGTTATACAGTGTTGTAATCTGTTACCTTAACTCTGGTCTGTCCTATTATACAATGTTTTATTCTGTTACCTTAATTCAGGTCTGTCCACTTATGCAGTGTTACCTTCACTCAGGTGTGTCCTTTTATACAGTGTTTTAATATGTTACCTTAACTCAGGTCTGACCTGTTTTACAGGTTTTAGTCTCTTATTTTATATAGTGTTTTAACCTGTTACATTAACTCAGGTATGCCCTGTAATACAGTATTTTAATATGTTATCTTAACTCAGGTCTGTCCTGTTATATAATGTTTTATTCTGTTACCTTAACTCAGGTCTGTCCTGTTATACAATGTTGTATTCTGTTACCTTAACTCAGGTCTGTCCAGTTATATAGTGTTTAAATCTGTTATTTTAGCTAGCTCTGTCCTGTTATACAGTGTTTTAATCCATTACCTTAACTCAGGTGTGTCCACTTATGCAGTGTTTTAATATGTTACCTTAACTCAGGTCTATCCTGTTATACAGGGTTTTAATCTGTTACCTTAACACAGGTCTGTCGTGTTATACAGGGATTTAATCTGTTTCCTTAACTCAGGTCTGTCCTGTTATACAGTGTTTTAATCTGTTATTTTAACTAGCTCTGTCCTGTTATACAGTGTTTTAATCTGTTACCTTAACTCAGGTGTGTCCACTTATGCAGTGTTTTAATATGTTACCTTAACTCAGGTCTGTCCTGTCATACAGGGTTTTAATCTGTTATCTTAACAAAGGTCTGTCCTGTTATACAGGGTTTTAATCTGTTACCTTAACACAGGTCTGCCCTATTATACAGTGTTTTAATCTGTTACTTTAAGTCAGGTCTGTCCTGTTATACAGTGTTGTAATCTGTTACCTTAACTCAGGTCTGTCCTGTTATACAGTGTTTTAATCTGTTATCTTAACTAGCTCTGTCCTGTTATACAGTGTTTTAATCAGTTACCTAAACTCAGGTCTGTCCTGTTTTACAGGGTTTTAATATGTTCCCTTAACTCAGGTCTGTCCTGTTATACAGTGTTTTAATCCGTTATCTTAACTCAGCTCTGTCCTGTTTTACAGGGTTTTAATCCAAAACCTTAACTCATGTGTGTCCTGTTATACAGTGTTTTAATCTGTTACCTTAATTTAGGTCTATCCTGTTATGCAGTGTTTTAATCTGTTACCTTAACTCCGCTCTGCCCTGCTATACAGTGCTTTAATCTGTTACCTTAACTCAGGCCTGTCTTGTTATGCAGTGTTTTAATCCTTTATCTTAACTCAGCTCTGTCCTGTTATACAGTGTTTTAATCCGTTACCTTAACTCAGGTGTGTCCTTTTATACAGTGTTTTTAATCTCTTACCTTACTCAGGTCTATCCTGTTATGCAGTGTTTTAATCCATTACCTTAACTCAGATCTGTCCTGTTATACAGTGTTTTAATCCATTACCTTAATTTAGGTCTGTCATGTTCTACAGTGTTTTGATCTCTTACTTTAACTCAGGTCTGTCCTGTTATACACTGTTCTAATCTGTTACCTTAACTCAGGTCTGTCCTGTTATACAGTGTTTTAATCTGTTACCTTAATTTAGGTCTATCCTGTTATGCAGTGTTTTAATCTGTTACCTTAACTCCGCTCTGTCCTGTTATACAGTGCTTTAATCTGTTACCTTAACTCAGGCCTGTCTTGTTATGCAGTGTTTTAATCCTTTATCTTAACTCAGCTCTGTCCTGTTATACAGTGTTTTAATCCGTTACCTTAACTCAGGTGTGTCCTGTTATACAGTGTTTTTAATCTCTTACCTTACTCAGGTCTATCCTGTTATGCAGTGTTTTAATCCATTACCTTAACTCAGATCTGTCCTGTTATACAGTGTTTTAATCCATTACCTTAATTTAGGTCTGTCATGTTCTACAGTGTTTTGATCTGTTACTTTAACTCAGGTCTGTCCTGTTATATACTGTTCTAATCTGTTACCTTAACTCAGGTCTGTCCTGTTATACAGTGTTTTAATCTGTTACCTTAATTTAGGTCTATCCTGTTATGCAGTGTTTTAATCTGTTACCTTAACTCCGCTCTGTCCTGTTATACAGTGCTTTAATCTGTTACTCAGGCCTGTCTTGTTATCAGTGTTTTAATCCTTTATCTTAACTCAGCTCTGTCCTGTTATACAGTGTTTTAATCCGTTACCTTAACTCAGGTGTGTCCTGTTATACAGTGTTTTTAATCTCTTACCTTACTCAGGTCTATCCTGTTATGCAGTGTTTTAATCCATTACTTTAACTCAGATCTGTCCTGTTGTACAGTGTTTTAATCCATTACCTTAATTTAGGTCTGTCATGTTCTACAGTGTTTTGATCTCTTACTTTAACTCAGGTCTATCCTGTTATACACTGTTCTTATCTGTTACCTTAACTCAGGTCTGTCCTGTTATACAGTGTTTTAATCTGTTACCTTAACTCAGGTCTGTCCTGTTATACATGGTTTTAATATTTTACCTTATATAGTGTTTTAAATTGTTACATTAACTCAGGTCTGTCCTGTAATACAGTGTTTTAAACTGCTACCTTAACTCAGGTCTCTCCTGTTATACAGTGCTTTAATCTGTTACCTTAACTCAGGTCTGTCCTGTTATACAGTATTTTAATCTATTACTTTAACTCAGGTCTGTCCTGTTATACAGTGTTTTAATCTGTTATCTTAACTAGCTCTGTCCTGTTATACAGTGTTTTAATCTGTTACCTTAACTCAAGGTGTGTCCAGTTATGCAGTGTTATAATATGTTACCTTAACTCATGTCGGTCCTGTTATACAGTGTTTTAATCTGTTACCTTAGCTCAGGTCTCTCCTGTTATACAGTGTTTTAATCTGTTACCTTAACTCAGGTCTGTCCTGTTATACAGGGTTTTAATATGTTACTTTATAGAGTGTTTTAATCTCTTACCTTAACTCAGATCTGTCCTTTTTAGCCGTGTTTTAATCTGTTACCTTAACTCAACTCTGTCCTGTTATACAGTGTTTTAATCCGTTACCTTAACTCAGGTGTGTCCTGTTATACAGTGTTTTTAATCTCTTACCTTACTCAGGTCTATCCTGTTATACAGTGTTTTAATCTGTTATCTTAACTAGATCTGTCCTGTTATACAGTGTTTTAATCTGTTACCTTAACTCAGGTCTGTCCCATTATACAGTGTTTTAATACGTTACCTTAACTCAGATCTGTGGTGTTAAACAGTGCTTTAATCTGTTACTTTAATTCAGGTCTGTCCTGTTATACAGGGTTTTAATCTGTTATTTTATATAGTGTTTTAATCTGTTACATTAACCCAGGTCTGTCCTGTAATACAGTGTTTTAATATGTTATCATAACTCAGTTCTGTCCTGTTATTCAGTGTTGTAATCTGTTAACTTAACTCAGGTCAGTCCTGTTATACAGTGTTTTAATCTGTTATCTTAACTAGCTCTGTCCTGTTATACAGCGTTTTAATCTGTTACCTTAACTCAGGTCTGTCCTGTTTTACAGGGTTTTAATCTGTTACCTTAACTCAGGTCTGTCCAGTTATACAGTGTTTTAATCCGTTATCTTAACTCAGCTCTGTTCTGTTTTACAGGGTTTTAATCCATTACCTTAACTCATGTGTGTCCTGTTCTACCCTGTTTTAATCTGTTACCTTAATGTAGGTCTATCCTGTTATGCAGTGTTTTAATCTGTTACCTTAACTCAGCACTGTCCTGTTATACAGTACTTTAATCTGTTACCTTAACTCAGGCCTGTCTTGTTATGCAGTGTTTTAATCCTTTATCTTAACTCAGCTCTGTCCTGTTATACAGTGTTTTAATCCGTTACCTTAACTCAGGTGTGTCCACTTATGCAGTGTTTTAATATGTTACCTTAACTCAGGTCTGTCCTGTTATACAGGGTTTTCATCTGTTATTTTAACACTGGTCTGTCCTGTTATACAGGATTTTAATCTGTTACCTTAACACAGGTCTGCCCTGTTATACAGTGTTTTAATCTGTTACCTTAACTCAGGTCTGTCCTGTTATACAGTGTTGTAATCTGTTACCTTAACTCAGGTCTGTCCTGTTATACAGTGTTTTAATCTGCTATTTTAACTAGCTCTGTCCGGTTATACAGTGTTTTAATCTGTTACCTTAACTCAGGTCTCTCCTGTTTTACAGGGTTTTAATCTGTTACCTTAACTCAGGTCTGTCCTGTTATACAGTGTTTTAATCCGTTATCTTAACTCAGCTCTGTCCTGTTTTACAGGGTTTTAATCCATTACCTTAACTCATGTGTGTCCTGTTATACAGTGTTTTAATCTGTTACCTTAATTTAGGTCTATCCTGTTATGCAGTGTTTTAATCTGTTACCTTAACTCAGATCTGTCCTGTTATACAGTGCCTTAAACTGTTACCTTAACTTAGGCCTGTCCTGTTATGCAGTGTTTTAATCCGTTATCTTAACTCAGCTCTGTCCTGCTATACAGTGTTTTAATCCATTACCTTAACTCAGGTGTGTCCTGTTATACAGTGTTTTTAATCTGTTATCTTACTCAGGTCGAACCTATTATGCAGTGTTTTAATCCATTACCTTAACTCAGATCTGTCCTGTTATACAGTGTTTAATCCATTACCTTAATTTAGGTCTGTCATGTTATACAGTGTTTTGATCTCTTACTTTAACTCAGATCTCTCCTGTTATACACTGTTTTAATATGTTACCTTAACTCAGGTATGTCCTGTTATACAGTGTTTTAATCTGTTACCTTAACTCAGATATGTCCTGTTATACAGTGATTTAATCTGTTACCTTAACTATGGTATGTCCTGCTATACAGTGTTTTATTCTGTTACCTTAACTCAGGTCTGTCCTGTTATACAGGGTTTTAATCTTTTACCTTACATAGTGTTTTAAATTGTTACATTAACTCAGGTCTGTCCTGTAATACAGTGTTTTAAACTGCTACCTTAACTCAGGTCTGTCCTGTTATACAGTGCTTTAATCTGTTACCTTAACTCAGGTCTGTCCTGTTATACAGTGTTTTAATCTATTACTTTAACTCAGGTCTGTCCTGTTATACAGTGTTTTAATCTGTTATCTTAACTAGCTCTTTCCTGTTATACTTTGTTTAAATCTGTTACCTTAACTCAGGTCTGTCCTGTTATACAGGGTTTTAATCTGTTACCTTAACACAGGTCTGTCCTGTTATACAGTGTTTTAATCTGTTACCTTAACTCAGATCTGTCCTTTTTAGCCGTGTTTTAATCTGTTACCTTAACTCAGGTCTGTTCTGTTATATAGTGTTTTAATCTGTTATTTTAGCTAGCTCTGTCCTGTTATGCAGTGTTTTAATCCATTACCTTAACTCAGGTGTGTCCACTTATGCAGTGTTTTAATATGTTACCTTAACTCAGGTCTGCCCTGTTATACAGGGTTTTAATCTGTTACCTTAACACCGGTCTGTCCTGTTATACAGGGTTTTAGTCTGTTACCTTAACTCAGGTCTGTCCTGTTATACAGTGTTTTAATCTGTTATTTTAACTAGCTCTGTCCTGTTATACAGTGTTTTAATCCGTTACCTTAACTCAGGTGTGTCCACTTATGCAGTGTTTTAATATGTTACCTTAACTCAGGTCTGTCCTGTTATACTGGGTTTTAATCTGTTATCTTAACACAGATCTGACCTGTTATACAGGGTTTTAATCTGTTACCTTAAACAGGTCTCCCCTGTTATACAGTGTTTTAATCTGTTACTTTAAGTCAGGTCTGTCTTGTTATACAGTGTTGTAATCTGTTACCTTAACTCAGGTCTGTCCTGTTATACAGTGTTTTAATCTGTTATCTTAACTAGCCCTGCCCTGTTATACAGTGTTTTAATCTGTTACCTTAACTCAGGTCTATCCTGTTTTACAGGGTTTTAATCTGTTACCCTAACTCAGGTCTGTCCTGTTATACAGTGTTTTAATCCATTATCTTAGCTCAGCTCTGTCCTGTTTTACAAGGTTTTAATCCATTACCTTAACTCATGTGTGTCCTGTTATACAGTGTTTTAATCTGTTACCTTAATGTAGGTCTATCCTGTTATGCAGGGTTTTAATCTGTTACCTTAACACAGCTCTGTCATGTTATACAGTATTTTAATCTGTTACCTTAACTCAGGCCTGTCTTGAAATGCAGTGTTTTAATCTGTTATCTTAACTCAGCTCTGTCCTGTTATACAGTGTTTTAATCCATTACCTTAACTCAGGTGCGTCCTGTTATACTGTGTTTTTAATCTGTTACTTTACTCAGGTCTATCCTGTTATGCAGTGTTTTAATCCATTACCTTAACTCAGATCTGTCCTGTTATACAGTGTTTTAATCCTTTACATTAACTTAGGTCTGTCATGTTATACAGTGTTTTGATCTCTTACTTTAACTCAGGTCTATCCTGTTATACACTGTTATAATATGTTACCTTAACTTAGGTCTGTCCTGTTATACAGTGTTTTAATCTGTTACCTTAACTCAAATATGTCCTGTTATACAGTGATTTATTCTGTTACCTTAACTAAGGTATGTCCTGTTATACAGTGTTTTAATCTGCTACCTTAACTCAGGTCTGTCCTGTTATACATGGTTTTAATATTTTACCTTATATAGTGTTTTAAATTGTTACATTAACTCAGGTCTGTCCTGTAATACAGTGTTTTAAACTGCTACCTTAACTCAGGTCTCTCCTGTTATACAGTGCTTTAATCAGTTACCTTAACTCAGGTCTGTCCTGTTATACAGTGTTTTAATCTATTACTTTAACTCAGGTCTGTCCTGTTATACAGTGTTTTAATCTGTTATCTTAACTAGCTCTGTCCTGTTATAGAGTGTTTTAATCCGTTACCTTAACTCAGGTGTGTCCAGTTATGCAGTGTTATAATATGTTACCTTAACTCAGGTATGTCCTGTTATACAGTGTTTTAATCTGTTACCTTAGCTCAGGTCTCTCCTGTTATACAGTGTTTTAATCTGTTACCTTAACTCAGGTCTGTCCTGTTATACAGGGTTTTAATATGTTACTTTATATAGTGTTTTAATCTGTTACCTTAACTCAGATCTGTCCTTTTTAGCCATCTTTTAATCTGTTACCTTAACCAAACTCTGTCCTGTTATACAGTGTTTTAATCTGTTACCTTAACTCAACTCTGTCCTGTTATACAGTGTTTTAATCTGTTATCTTAACTAGGTCTGTCCTGTTATACAGTGTTTTAATCTGTTACCTTAACTCAGGTCTGTCCCATTATACAGTGTTTTAATACGTTACCTTAACTCAGATCTGTGGTGTTAAACAGTGCTTTAATCTGTTACTTTAATTCAGGTCTGTCCTGTTATGCAGGGTTTTAATCTGTTATTTTATATAGTGTTTTAATCTGTTATATTAACCCAGGTCTGTCCTGTAATACAGTGTTTTAATATGTTATCATAACTCAGTTCTGTCCTGTTATACAGTGTTGTAATCTGTTAACTTAACTCAGGTCTGTCCTGTTTTACAGGGTTTTAATATGTTACCTTAACTCAGGTCTGTCCTGTTATACAGTGTTTTAATCCGTTATCTTAACTCAGCTCTGTTCTGTTTTACAGGGTTTTAATCCATTACCTTAACTCATGTGTGTCCTGTTATACAGTGTTTTAATCTGTTACCTTAACGTAGGTCTATCCTGTTATGCAGTGTTTTAATCCGTTACCTTAACTCAGCTCTGTCCTGTTATACAGTGCTTTAATCTGTTACCTTAACTCAGGCCTGTCTTGTTATGCAGTGTTTTAATCCTTTATCTTAATTCAGCTCTGTCCTGTTATACAGTGTTTTAATCCGTTACCTTAACTCAGGTGTGTCCACTTATGCAGTGTTTTAATATGTTACCTTAACTCAGGTCTGTCCTGTTATACAGGGTTTTAATCTGTTATTTTAACACTGGTCTGTCCTGTTATACAGGGTTTTAATATGTTACCTTAACACAGGTCTGCCCTGTTATACAGTGTTTTAATCTGTTACCTTAACTCAGGTCTGTCCTGTTATACAGTGTTGTAATCTGTTACCTTAACTCAGGTCTGTCCTGTTATACAGTGTTTTAATCTGTTATTTTAACTAGCTCTGTCCGGTTATACAGTGTTTTAATCTGTTACCTTAACTCAGGTCTCTCCTGTTTTACAGGGTTTTAATCTGTTACCTTAACTCAGGTCTGTCCTGTTATACAGTGTTTTAATCCGTTATCTTAACTCAGCTCTGTCCTGTTTTACAGGGTTTTAATCCATTACCTTAACTCATGTGTGTCCTGTTATACAGTGTTTTAATCTGTTACCTTAATTTAGGTCTATCCTGTTATGCAGTGTTTTAATCTGTTACCTTAACTCAGATCTGTCCTGTTATACAGTGCTTTAATCATTACCTTAACTAGGCCTGTCTTGTTATGCAGTGTTTTAATCCGTTATCTTAACTCAGCTCTGTCCTGCTATACAGTGTTTTAATCCGTTACCTTAACTCAGGTGTGTCCTGTTATACAGTGTTTTAATCTGTTATCCTTAACTCAGGTCGATCCTATTATGCAGTGTTTTAATCCATTACCTTAACTCAGATCTGTCCTGTTATACAATGTTTTAATCCATTACCTTAATTTAGGTCTGTCATGTTATACAGTGTTTTGATCTCTTACTTTAACTTAGGTCTATCCTGTTATACACTGTTTTAATCTGTTACCTTAACTCAGGTCTGTCCTGTTATACAGTGTTTTAATCTGTTACCTTAACTCAGATATGTCCTGTTATACAGTGATTTAATCTGTTACCTTAACTAAGGTATGTCCTGTTATACAGTGTTTTATTCTGTTACCTTAACTCAGGTCTGTCCTGTTATATAGTGTTTTAATCTGTTATTTTAGCTAGCTCTGTTCTGTTAAAAAGTGTTTTAATCCATTACCTTAACTCAGGTGTGTCCACTTATGCAGTGTTTTAATATCTTACCTTAACTCAGGTCTGTCCTGTTATGCAGTGTTTTAATCTATTACCTTAACTCAGGTCTGTCCTGTTATCTAGGGTTTTAATCTGTTACCTTAACTCAGGTCTGTCCTGTTATACAGTGTTTAATCTGTTATCTTAACTCAGCTCTGTCCTGTTATACAGTGTTTTAATCCGTTACCTTAACTCAGGTCTGTCCTGTTATGCAGTGTTTTAATCTGTTACCTTAACTCAGGTCTGTCCTGTTATACAGGGTTTTAATCTATTATCTTAACATGGTGCTGTCCTGTTATACAGGGTTTTAATCTGTTACCTTAACACAGGTCTGTCCTGTTATACAGTGTTTTAATCTGTTACCTTAAGTCAGGTCTGTCCTGTTATACAGTGTTGTAATTTACCTTAACTCAGGTCTGTCCTGTTATACAGTGTTTAATCTATTACCTTAACTCAGGTCTGTCCCGTTATACAGTGTTTTAATCTGTTACCTTAACTCAGGTCTGTCCTGTTATACAGTGTTTTAATCTGTTACCTTAACTCAGGTCTGTCCTGTTATACAGTGTTTTAATCTGTTACCTTAACTCAGGTCTGTCCTGTTATACAGTGTTTTAATCTGTTATTTAACTAGGTCTGTCCTGTTATACAGTGTTTTAATCTGTTACCTTAACTCAGGTCTGTCCTGTTATACAGTGTTTTAATATGTTACCTTAACTCAGGTCTGTCCTGTTATACAGGGTTTTAATCTGTTATTTTAACACAGATCTATCCTGTTATACAGGGTTTTAATCTGTTACCTTAACACAGGTCCCCCCTGTTATACAGTGTTTTAATCTGTTACCTTAACTCAGGTCTGTCCTGTTATACAGTGTTTTAATCCATTACCTTAACTCAGGTGTGTCCTGTTATACAGTGTTTTTAATCTGTTACCTTACTCAGTTCTATCCTGTTATACAGTGTTTTAATCCATTACCTTAACTCAGATCTGTCCTGTTATACAGTGTTTTAATCTTTACCTTAACTTAGGTCTGTCCTGTTATACAGTGTTTTAATCTGTTACTTTAACTCAGGTCTGTCCTGTTATACAGTGTTTTAATCTGTTACCTTAACTCAGGTCTGTCCTGTTATACAGTGTTTAATCTGTTACATTAACTCAGGTCTGCCCTGTTTTCGTGTTTTAATCTGTTACCTTTACTCAGCTCTGTCCTGTTATACAGTGTTTTAATCTATTATCTTAACTAGCTCTGTCCTGTTATACAGTGTTTTAATCTGTTACCTTAACTCAGGTGTGTCCAGTTATTACAGTGTTTTAATATGTTACCTTAACTCAGGTCTGTCCTGTTTAGCCGTGTTTTAATCTGTTATCTTAACTCAGGTCTGTCCTGTTATACAGTGTTTTAATCCATTACCTTAACTCAGGTCCGTCCTGTTATACAGGGTTTTAATCTGTAATTTTATATCGTGCTTTAATCTGTTACGTTAACTCAGGTCTGTCCTGTAATACAGTGTTTTAATATGTTACCTTAACTCAGTTCTGTACTGTTATACAGTGTTTTAACCTGTTACTTTAACTCAGGTCAGTCCTGTTACATAGTGTTGTAATCTGTTATCTTATCTCAGGTCTGTCCTGTTATACAATGCCTTATTCTGTTACCTTAACTCAAGTCTGTACTGTTATACAGTGTTTTAATCCGTTACCTTAACTCAGGTGTGTCCACTTATGTAGTGTAATAATATGTTACCTTAACTCAGATCTGTCCTGTTTAGTCGTGTTTTAATCTGTTACCTTAACTCAACTCTGTCCTGTCATTCAGTGTTTTAACATTACCTTAACTCAGGTCTGTCCCATTATACAGTGTTTTAATATGTTACCTTAACTCAGATCTGTGGTGTTATACAGTGTTTTAATCTGTTACTTTAACTCAGGTCTGTCCTGTTATACAGGGTTTTAATCTGTTATTTTATATAGTGTTTCAATCTGTTACATTAACTCAGGTCTGTCTTGTAATATAGTGTTTTAATATGTTATCTTAACTCAGTTCTGTCCTGTTATGAAGTGTTTTAAACTATTACCTTAACTCAGGTCAGTCCTGTTATACAGTGTTGTAATCTGTTACCTTAACTCAGGTCTGTCCTATTATACAATGTTTTATTCTGTTACCTTAATTCAGGTCTGTCCACTTATGCAGTGTTACCTTCACTCAGGTGTGTCCTTTTATACAGTGTTTAATATGTTACCTTAACTCAGGTCTGTCCTGTTTTACAGGTTTTAGTCTCTAATTTTATATAGTGTTTAACCTGTTACATTAACTCAGGTCTGTCCTGTAATACAGTATTTTAATATGTTATCTTAACTCAGGACTGTCCTGTTATACAATGTTTTATCCTGTTACCTTAACTCAGGTCTGTCCTGTTATACAATGTTGTATTCTGTTACCTTAACTCAGGTCTGTCCTGTTATATAGTGTTTTAATCTGTTATTTTAGCTAGCTCTGTCCTGTTAAAAAGTGTTTCAATCCATTACCTTAACTCAGGTGTGTCCACTTATGCAGAGATTTAATATGTTACCTTAACTCAGGTCTGTCCTGTTATACAGGGATTTAATATGTTACCTTAACACAGATCTGTCCTGTTATACAGGGTTTTAATCTGTTACCTTAACTCAGGTTTGTCCTGTTATACAGTGCTTTAATCTGTTATTTTAACTAGCTCTGTCCTGTTATACAGTGTTTTTATCCGTTACCTTAACTCAGGTGTGTCCACTTATGCAGTGTTTTAATATGTTACCTTAACTCAGGTCTGTCCTGTTATACAGGGTTTTAATCTGTTATCTTAACACAGGTCTGTCCTGTTATACAGGGTTTTAATCTGTTACCTTAACACAGGTCTGCCCTGTTATACAGTGTTTTAATCTGTTACTTTAAGTCAGGTCTGTCCTGTTATACAGTGTTGTAATCTGTTACCTTAACTCAGGTCTGTCCTGTTATACAGTGTTTTAATCTGTTACCTTAACTCAGGTCTGTCCTGTTATACAGTGTTTTAATCAGTTACCTTAACTCAGGTCTGTCCTGTTTTACAGGGTTTTAATCTGTTAGCTTAACTCAGGTCTGTCCTGTTATACAGTGTTTTAATCCGTTATCTTAACTCAGCTCTGTCCTGTTATACAGTGTTTTAATCCATTACCTTAACTCAGGTGTGTCCACTTATGCAGTGTTTTAATATGTTAACTTAACTCAGGTCTGTCCTGTTATACAGGGTTTTAATCTGTTATCTTAACACTGGTCTGTCCTGTTATACAGGGTTTTAATCTGTTACCTTAACACAGGTCTGCCCTGTTATACAGTGTTTTAATCTGTTACCTTAACTCAGGTCTGTCCCATTATACAGTGTTTTAATATGTTACCTTAACTCAGATATGTGGTGTTATACAGTGTTTTAATCTGTTACTTTAACTCAGGTCTGTCCTGTTATACAGGGTTTTAATCTGTTATTTTATATAGTGTTTTAATCTGTTACATTAACTCAGGTCTGTCTTGTAATATAGTGTTTTAATATGTTATCTTAACTCAGTTCTGTCCTGTTATGCAGTGTTTTAAACTATTACCTTAACTCAGGTCAGTCCTGTTATACAGTGTTGTAATCTGTTACCTTAACTCAGGTCTGTCCTATTATACAATGTTTTATTCTGTTACCTTAATTCAGGTCTGTCCACTTATGCAGTGTTACCTTCACTCAGGTGTGTCCTTTTATACAGTGTTTTAATATGTTACCTTAACTCAGGTCTGTCCTGTTTTACTGGTTTTAGTCTCTAATTTTATATAGTGTTTTAACCTGTTACATTAACTCAGGTCTGTCCTGTAATACAGTATTTTAATATGTTATCTTAACTCAGGACTGTCCTGTTATACAATGTTTTATCCTGTTACCTTAACTCAGGTCTGTCCTGTTATACAGTGTTGTATTCTGTTATCTTAACTCAGGTCTGTCCTGTTATATAGTGTTTTAATCTGTTATTTTAGCTAGCTCTGTCCTGTTAAAAAGTGTTTCAATCCATTACCTTAACTCAGGTGTGTCCACTTATGCAGAGATTTAATATGTTACCTTAACTCAGGTCTGTCCTGTTATACAGGGATTTAATATGTTACCTTAACACAGGTCTGTCCTGTTATACAGGGTTTTAATCTGTTACCTTAACTCAGGTTTGTCCTGTTATACAGTGCTTTAATCTGTTATTTTAACTAGCTCTGTCCTGTTATACAGTGTTTTTATCCGTTACCTTAACTCAGGTGTGTCCACTTATGCAGTGTTTTAATATGTTACCTTAACTCAGGTCTGTCCTGTTATACAGGGTTTTAATCTGTTATCTTAACACAGGTCTGTCCTGTTATACAGGGTTTTAATCTGTTACCTTAACACAGGTCTGCCCTGTTATACAGTGTTTTAATCTGTTACTTTAAGTCAGGTCTGTCCTGTTATACAGTGTTGTAATCTGTTACCTTAACTCAGGTCTGTCCTGTTATACAGTGTTTTAATCTGTTATCTTAACTAGCTCTGTCCTGTTATGCAGTGTTTTAATCAGTTACCTTAACTCAGGTCTGTCCTGTTTTACAGGGTTTTAATCTGTTAGCTTAACTCAGGTCTGTCCTGTTATACAGTGTTTTAATCCGTTATCTTAACTCAGCTCTGTCCTGTTATACAGTGTTTTAATCCATTACCTTAACTCAGGTGTGTCCACTTATGCAGTGTTTTAATATGTTAACTTAACTCAGGTCTGTCCTGTTATACAGGGTTTTAATCTGTTATCTTAACACTGGTCTGTCCTGTTATACAGGGTTTTAATCTGTTACCTTAACACAGGTCTGCCCTGTTATACAGTGTTTTAATCTGTTACCTTAACTCAGGTCTGTCCCATTATACAGTGTTTTAATATGTTACCTTAACTCAGATATGTGGTGTTATACAGTGTTTTAATCTGTTACTTTAACTCAGGTCTGTCCTGTTATACAGGGTTTTAATCTGTTATTTTATATAGTGTTTTAATCTGTTACATTAACTCAGGTCTGTCTTGTAATATAGTGTTTTAATATGTTATCTTAACTCAGTTCTGTCCTGTTATGCAGTGTTTTAAACTATTACCTTAACTCAGGTCAGTCCTGTTATACAGTGTTGTAATCTGTTACCTTAACTCAGGTCTGTTCCATTATACAGTGTTTTAATATGTTACCTTAACTCAGATCTGTGGTGTTATACAGTGTTTTAATCTGTTACTTTAACTCAGGTCTGTCCTGTTATACAGGGTTTTAATCTGTTATTTTATATAGTGTTTCAATCTGTTACATTAACTCAGGTCTGTCTTGTAATATAGTGTTTTAATATGTTATCTTAACTCAGTTCTGTCCTGTTATGCAGTGTTTTAAACTATTACCTTAACTCAGGTCAGTCCTGTTATACAGTGTTGTAATCTGTTACCTTAACTCAGGTCTGTCCTATTATACAATGTTTTATTCTGTTACCTTAATTCAGGTCTGTCCACTTATGCAGTGTTACCTTCACTCAGGGATGTCCTTTTATACAGTGTTTTAATATGTTACCTTAACTCAGGTCTGTCCTGTTATACAGGGTTTTAGTCTGTTATTTTATATAGTGTTTTAACCTGTTACATTAACTCAGGTCTGTCCTGTAATACAGTATTTTAATATATTATCTTAACTCAGGTCTGTTCTGTTATACAATGTTTTATTCTGTTACCTTAACTCAGGTCTGTCCTGTTATACAGTGTTGTATTCTGTTACCGTAACTCAGGTCTGTCCTGTTATATAGTGTTTTAATCTGTTATTTTAGCTAGCTCTGTCCTATTAAAAAGTGTTTTAATCCATTACCTTAACTCAGGTGTGTCCACTTATGCAGTGTTTTAATATGTTACCTTAACTCAGGTCTGTCCTGTTATACAGGGTTTTAATCTGTTACCTTAACACAGGTCTGTCCTGTTATACAGGGTTTTAATCTGTTACCTTAACTCAGGTTTGTCCTGTTATACAGTGTTTTAATCTGTTATTTTAACTAGCTCTGTCCTATTATACAGTGTTTTTATCCGTTACCTTAACTCAGGGGTGTCCACTTATGCAGTGTTTTAATACGTTACCTTAACTCAGGTCTGTCCTGCTATACAGGGTTTTAATCTGTTATCTTAACACAGGTCTGTCCTGTTATACAGGGTTTTAATCTGTTACCTTAACACAGGTCTGCCCTGTTATACAGTGTTTTAATCTGTTACTTTTAGTCAGGTCTGTCCTGTTGTACAGTGTTGCAATCTGTTACCTTAACTCAGGTCTGTCCTGTTATACAGTGTTTTAATCTGTTATCTTAACTAGCTATGTCCTGTTATGCAGTGTTTTAATCAGTTACCTTAACTCAGGTCTGTCCTATTTTACAGGGTTTTAATCTGTTACCTTAACTCAGGTCTGTCCTGTTATACAGTGTTTTAATCCGTTATCTTAACTCAGCTCTGTCCTGTTTTACACGGTTTTAATCCATTACCTTAACTCATGTGTGTCCTGTTATACAGTGTTTTAATCTGTTACCTTAATTTAGGTCTATCCTGTTATGCAGTGTTTTAATCTGTTACCTTAACTCAGGTCTGTCCTGTTATACAGTGTTTTAATCTGTTACCTTAACTCAGGTCTGTCTTGTTATACAGTGTTTTAATCTTTATCTTAACTCAGCTCTGTCCTGTTATACAGTGTTTTTAATCCATTACCTTAATTTAGGTCTGCTTGTTATACAGTGTTTTAATCTCTTACTTTAACTCAGGTCTATCCTTTATACACTGTTCTAATCTCGTTACCTTAACTCAGGTCTGTCCTGTTATACAGTGTTTTAATCTGTTACCTTAACTCAGATCTGTCCTGTTATACGGTGATTTAATCTGTTACCTTAACTAAGGTATGTCCTGTTATACAGTGTTTTAATCTGTTACCTTAACTCAGGTCTGTCCTGTTATACATGGTTTTAATATTTTACCTTATATAATGTTTTAAATTGTTACATTAACTCAGGTCTATCCTGTAATACAGTGTTTTAAACTGTTACCTTAACTCAGGTCTGTCCTGTTATACAGTGTTTTAATCTGTTACCTTAACTCAGGTCTGTCCTGTTATACAGTGTTTTAATCCATTACCTTAACTCAGGTGTGTCCTGTTATACAGTGTTTTTAATCTGTTACCTTACTCAGTTCTATCCTGTTATGCAGTGTTTTAATCCATTACCTTAACTCAGATTTGTCCTGTTATACAGTGTTTTAATCCTTTACCTTAACTTAGGTCTGTCATGTTATACAGTGTTTTGATCTCTTACTTTAACTCAGGTCTATCCTGTTATACACTGTTTTAATCTGTTACCTTAACTCAGGTCTGTCCTGTTATACAGTGATTTAATCTGTTACCTTAACTAAGGTATGTCCTGTTATACAGTGCTTTAATCTGTTACATTAACTCAGATCTGCCCTGTTTAGCCGTGTTTTAATCTGTTACCTTTACTCAACTCTGTCCTGTTATACAGTGTTTTAATCTGTTATCTTAACTAGCTCTGTCCTGTTATACAGTGTTTTAATCTGTTACCTTAACTGAGGTGTGTCCAGTTATTCAGTGTTATAATATATTACCTTAACTCAGATCTGTCCTGTTTAGCCGTGTTTTAATGTGTTACCTTAACTCAACTCTGTCCTGTCATACAGTGTTTTAATGTTACCTTACCTCAGGTCTGTCCCATTATACAGTGTTTTAATATGTTACCTTAACTCAGATCTGTGGTGTTATACTGTGTTTTAATCTGTTACTTTAACTCAGGTCCGTCCTGTTATACAGGGTTTTAATCTGTTATTTTATATAGTGCTTTAATCTGTTACATTAACTCAGGTCTGTCTTGTAATATAGTGTTTTAATATGTTATCTTAACTCAGTTCTGTACTGTTATGCAGTGTTTTAAACTGTTACTTTAACTCAGGTCAGTCCTGTTATATAGTGTTGTAATCTGTTACCTTAACTCAGGTCTGTCCTGTTATACAATGCCTTATTCTGTTACCTTAACTCAGGTCTGTCCTGTTATACAGTGTTTTAATCCGTTACCTTAACTCAGGTGTGTCCACTTATGCAGAGTTACCTTAACTCAGGTGTGTCCTGTTATACAGTGTTTTAATATGTTACCTTAACTCAGGTCTGTCCTGTTATACAGGGTTTTAATCTGTTACCTTAACTCAGGTCTGTCCTGTTACACAGGGTTTTAATCTGTTATTTTATATAGTGTTTTAATCTGTTACATTAACTTAGGTCTGTCCTGTAATACAGTATTTTAATATGTTATCTTAACTCAGTTCTGTCCTGTTATGCAGTGTTTTAAACTGTTACATTTACTCAGGTCAGTCCTGTTTTACAGTGTTGTAATCTGTTACCTTAACTCAGATCTGTCCTGTTTAGCCGTGTTTTAATCTGTTACCTTAACTCTACTCCGTCCTGTTATACAGTGTTTTAATCTGTTATCTTAACTAGCTCTGTCCTGTTAAACAGTGTTTTAATCTTTTACCTTAACTCAGGTGTATCCAGTTATGCAGTGTTATAATATGTTACCTTAACTCAGATCTGTCCTGTTTAGCCATGTTTTAATCTGTTACCTTAACTGAACTCTGTCCTGTCATTCAGTGTTTTAACGTTACCTTAACTCAGGTCTGTCCCATTATACAGTGTTTTAATATGTTACCTTAACTCAGATCTGTGGTGTTATACAGTGTTTTAATCTGTTACTTTAACCTAGGTCTGTCCTGTTATACAGGGTTTTAATCTGTTATTTTATATAGTGTTTCAATCTGTTACATTAACTCAGGTCTGTCTTGTAATATAGTGTTTTAATATGTTATCTTAACTCAGTTCTGTCCTGTTATGCAGTGTTTTAAACTATTACCTTAACTCAGGTCAGTCCTGTTATACAGTGTTGTAATCTGTTACCTTAACTCAGGTCTGTCCTATTATACAATGTTTTATTCTGTTACCTTAATTCAGGTCTGTCCACTTATGCAGTGTTACCTTCACTCAGGTGTGTCCTTTTATACAGTGTTTTAATATGTTACCTTAACTCAGGTCTGTCCTGTTTTACAGGGTTTTAGTCTCTTATTTTATACAGTGTTTTAACCTGTTACATTAATTCAGGTCTGTCCTGTAATACAGTATTTTAATATGTTATCTTAACTCAGGTCTGTCCTGTTATACAATGTTTTATTCTGTTACCTTAACTCAGGTCTGTCCTGTTATACAGTGTTGTATTCTGTTACCTTAACTCAGGTCTGTCCTGTTATATAGTGTTTTATTCTGTTATTTTAGCTAGCTCTGTCCTGTTAAAAAGTGTTTTAATCCATTACCTTAACTCAGGTGTGTCCACTTATGCAGAGTTTTAATATGTTACCTTAACTCAGGTCTGTCCTGTTATACAGGGTTTTAATATGTTACCTTAACACAGGTCTGTCCTGTTATACAGGGTTTTAATCTGTTACCTTAACTCAGGTTTGTCCTGTTATACAGTGCTTTAATGTGTTATTTTAACTAGCTCTGTCCTGTTAAACAGTGTTTTTATCCGTTACCTTAACTCAGGTGTGTCCACATATGCAGTGTTTTAATATGTTACCTTAACTCAGGTCTGTCCTGTTATATAGGGTTTTAATCTGTTATCTTAACACAGGTCTGTCCTGTTATACAGGGTTTTAATCTGTTACCTTAACACAGGTCTGCCCTGTTAGACAGTGTTTTAATCTGTTACTTTAAGTCAGGTCTGTCCTGTTATACAGTGTTGTAATCTGTTACCTTAACTCAGGTCTGTCCTGTTATACAGTGTTTTAATCTGTTATCTTAACTAGCTCTGTCCTGTTATGCAGAGTTTTAATCAGTTACCATAACTCAGGTCTGTCCTGTTTTACAGGGTTTTAATCTGTTACCTTAACTCAGGTCTGTCCTGTTATACAGTGTTTTAATCCGTTATCTTAACTCAGCTCTGTCCTGTTATACAGTGTTTTAATCCGTTACCTTAACTCAGGTGTGTCCACTTATGCAGTGTTTTAATATGTTAACTTAACTCAGGTCTGTCCTGTTATACAGGGTTTTAATCTGTTATCTTAACACTGGTCTGTCCTGTTATACAGGGTTTTAATCTGTTACCTTAACACAGGTCTGCCCTGTTATACAGTGTTTTAATCTGTTACCTTAACTCAGGTCTGTCCTGTTATACAGTGTTGTAATCTGTTACCTTAACTCAGGTCTGTCCTGTTATACAGTGTTTTAGTCTGTTATCTTAACTAGCTCTGTCCGGTTATCCAGTGTTTTAATCTGTTACCTTAACTCAGGTCTGTCCTGTTTTATAGGGTTTTAATCTGTTACCTTAACTCAGGTCTGTCCTGTTTTACAGGGTTTTAATCCATTACCTTAACTCATGTGTGTCCTGTTATACACTGTTTTAATCTGTTACTTTAATTTAGGTCTATCCTGTTATGCAGTGTTTTAATCTGTTACCTTAACTCAGCTCTGTCCTGTTATACAGTGCTTTAATCTGTTAATTTAACTCAGGCCTGTCTTGTTATGCAGTGTTTTAATCCGTTATCTTAACTCAGCTCTGTCCTGTTATACAGTGTTTTAATCCATTACCTTAACTCAGGTGTGTCCTGTTATTCAGTGTTTTTAATCTGTTACCTTACTCAGGTCTATCCTATTATGCAGCGTTTTAATCCGTTACCTTAACTCAGATCTGTCCTGTTATACAGTGTTGTAATCTGTTACCTTAACTCAGGTCTGTCCTGTTATACAGTGTTTTAATATGTTATCTTAACTAGCTCTGTCCTGTTATGCAGAGTTTTAATCAGTTACCATAACTCAGGTCTGTCCTGTTTTACAGGGTTTTAATCTGTTACCTTAACTCAGGTCTGTCCTGTTATACAGTGTTTTAATCCGTTATCTTAACTCAGCTCTGTCCTGTTATACAGTGTTTTAATCCGTTACCTTAACTCAGGTGTGTCCACTTATGCAGTGTTTTAATATGTTAACTTAACTCAGGTCTGTCCTGTTATACAGGGTTTTAATCTGTTATTTTAACACTGGTCTGTCCTGTTATACAGGGTTTTAATCTGTTACCTTAACACAGGTCTGCCCTGTTATACAGTGTTTTAATCTGTTACCTTAACTCAGGTCTGTCTTGTTATACAGTGTTGTAATCTGTTACCTTAACTCAGGTCTGTCCTGTTATACAGTGTTTTAGTCTGTTATCTTAACTAGCTCTGTCCGGTTATACAGTGTTTTAATCTGTTACCTTAACTCAGGTCTGTCCTGTTTTATAGGGTTTTAATCTGTTACCTTAACTCAGGTCTGTCCTGTTTTACAGGGTTTTAATCCATTACCTTAACTCATGTGTGTCCTGTTATACAGTGTTTTAATCTGTTACTTTAATTTAGGTCTATCCTGTTATGCAGTGTTTTAATCTGTTACCTTAACACAGCTCTGTCCTGTTATACAGTGCTTTTAATCTGTTAATTTAACTCAGGCCTGTCTTGTTATGCAGTGTTTTAATCCGTTATCTTAACTCAGCTCTGTCCTGTTATACAGTGTTTTAATCCATTACCTTAACTCAGGTGTGTCCTGTTATTCAGTGTTTTTAATCTGTTACCTTACTCAGGTCTATCCTATTATGCAGCGTTTTAATCCGTTACCTTAACTCAGATCTGTCCTGTTATACAGTGTTTTAATCCATTACCTTAAATTAGGTCTGTCATGTTATACAGTATTTTGATCTCTTACTTTAACTCAGGTCTATCCTGTTATACACTGTTTTAATCTGTTACCTTAACTCAGGTCTGTCCTGTTATACAGTGTTTTAATCTGTTACCTTAACTCAGTTATGTCCTGTTATACAGTGATTTAATCTGTTACCTTAACTAAGGTATGTCCTGTTATAAAGTGTTTTGTTCTGTTACCTTAACTCAGGTCTGTCCTGTTATACAGGGTTTTAATCTTTAACCTTATATAGTGTTTTAAATTGTTACATTAACGCAGGTCTGTCCTGTAATACAGTGTTTTAAACTGCTACCTTAACTCAGGTCTGTCCTGTTATACAGTGCTTTAATCTGTTACCTTAACTCAGGTCTGTCCTGTTATACAGTGTTTTAATCTATTACTTTAACTCAGATCTGTCCTGTTATACAGTGTTTTAATCTGTTATCTTAACTAGCTCTGTCCTGTTATACAGTGTTTTATTCCGTTACCTTAACTCAGGTCTGTCCTGTTATACAGTGTTTTAAACTGTTACCTTAACTCAGATCTGTCTTTTTTAGCTGTGTTTTAATCTGTTACCTTAACTCTGGTCTATCCTGTTATATAGTGTTTTAATCTGTTATTTTAGCTAGCTCTGTCCTGTTATACAGTGTTTTAATCCATTACCTTAACTCAGGTGTGTCCACTTATGCAGTGTTTTAATATGCTACCTTAACTCAGGTCTGTCCTGTTATGCAGGGTTTTAATCTGTTACCTTAACACAGGTCTGTCCTGTTATACAGGGTTTTAATCTATTACCTTAACTCAGGTCTGTCCTGTTATTCAGTGTTTTAATCTGTTACCTTAACTCAGATCTGTCCTTTTTAGCTGTGTTTTAATCTGTTACCTTAAATCAGGTCTGTCCTGTTATATAGTGTTTTAATCTGTTATTTTAGCTAGCTCTGTCCTGTTAAACAGTGTTTTAATCCATTACCTTAACTCAGGTGTGTCCACTTATGCAGTGTTTTAATATGTTACCTTAAATCAGGACTGTCCTGTTATACAGGGTTTTAATCTGTTACCTTAACACAGGTCTGTCCTGTTATACACGGTTTTAATCTGTTACCTTAACTCAGGTCTGTCCTGTTATACAGTGTTTTAATCTGTTATTTTAACTAGCTCTGCCCTGTTATACAGTGTTTTAATCCGTTACCTTAACTCAGGTGTGTCCACTGACGCAGTGTTTTAATATGTTACCTTAACTCAGATATGTCCTGTTATACAGTGATTTAATCTGTTACCTTAACTCAGGTCTGTCCTGTTATTCATGGTTTTAATATTTTACCTTATATAGTGTTTTAAATTGTTACATTAACTCAGGTCTGTCCTGTAATACAGTGTTTTAAACTGCTACCTTAACTCAGGTCTGTCCTGTTATACAGTGCTTTAATCTGTTATCTTAACTTGCTCTGTCCTGTTATACAGTGTTTTAATCCGTTACCTTAACTCAGGTCTGTCCTGTTATGCAGTGTTATAATATGTTACCTTAACTCAGGTCTGTCCTGTTATACAGTGTTTTAATCTGTTACTTTAGCTCAGGTCTGTCCTGTTATACAGTGTTTTAATCTGTTACCTTAACTCAGGTCTGTCCTGTTATACAGGGTTTTAATATGTTACTTTATATAGTGTTTTTATCTGTTACCTTAACTCAGAACTGTCCTTTTTAGCCGTGTTTTAATCTGTTACCTTAACTCAACTCTGTCCTGTTATACAGTGTTTTAATCTGTTATCTTAACTAGCTCTGTCCTGTTATACAGAGTTTTAATCTGTTACCTTAACTCAGGTGTTTCCAGTTATGCAGTGTTATAATATGTTACCTTAACTCAGATCTGTCCTGTTTAGCCGTGTTTTAATGTGTTACCTTAACTCAACTCTGTCCTGTCATACGGTGTTTTAATGTTACCTTAACTCAGGTCTGTCCCATTATACAGTGTTTTAATATGTTTCCTTAACTCTGATCTGTGGTGTTATACAGTGTTTTAATCCATTACCTTAACTCAGGTGTGTCCTGTTATACAGTGTTTTAATCTGTTACCTTAATTTAGGTCTATCCTGTTATGCAGTGTTTTAATCCTTTATCTTAACTCAGCTCCGTCCTGTTATACAGTGTTTTAATCTGTTACCTTAACTCAGGTGTGTCCACTTATGCAGTGTTTTAATATGTTACCTTAACTCAGGCCTGTCCTGTTATACAGGGTTTTAATCTGTTATCTTAACACTGGTCTGTCCTGTTATACAGGGTTTTAATCTGTTACCTTAACACAGGTCTGCCCTGTTATACAGTGTTTTAATCTGTTACCTTAACTCATGTGTGTCCTGTTATACAGTGTTTTAATCTGTTACCTTAATTTAGGTCTATCCTGGTATGCAGTGTTTTAATCTGTTGCCTTAACTCAGCTCTGTCCTGTTATACAGTGCTTTAATCTGTTACCTTAACTCACGCCAGTCTTGTTATGCACTGTTTTAATCCATTATCTTAACTCAGCTCTGTCCTGTTATACAGTGTTTTAATCCGTTACCTTAACTCAGGTGTGTCCTGTTATACAGTGTTTTTAATCTGTTACCTTACTCAGGTCTATCCTATTATGCATTGTTTTTATCCATTACCTTAACTCAGATCTGTCCTGTTATACAGTGTTTTAATCCATTACCTTAATTTAGGTCTGTCATGTTATACAGTGTTTTAATCTCTTACTTTAACTCAGGTCGATCCTGTTATACACTGTTTTAATCTGTTACCTTAACTCAGGTCTGTCCTGTTATACAGTGTTTTAATCTGTTACCTTAACTCTGGTCTGTCCTGTTATACAGTGATTTAATCTGTTACCTTATCTAAGGTATGTCCTGTTATACAGTGTTTTAATCTGTTACCTTAACTCAGGTCTGTCCTGTTATACAGGGTTTTAATTTTTACCTTATATAGTGTTGTAAATTGTTACATTAACTCATGTATGTCCTTTAATACAGTGTTTTTAACTGCTACCTTAACTCAGGTCTGTCCTGTTATACAGTGCTTTAATCTTGTTACCTTAACTCAGGTCTGTCCTGTTATGCAGTGTTTTAATCTATTACTTTAACTCAGGTCTGTCCTGTTACACAGTGTTTTAATCTGTTATCTTTATTAGCTCTGTCCTGTTATACAGTGTTTTAATCCATTACCTTAACTCAGGTGTGTCCAGTTATGCAGTGTTATGTTACCTTAGCTCAGGTCTGTCCTGTTATACAGTGTTTTAATCTGTTACCTTAACTCAGGTCTGTCCTGTTATACAGGGTTTTAATATGTTACTTTATATAGTGTTTTAATCTGTTACCTTAACTCAGATCTGTCCTTTTTAGCCGTGTTTTAATCTGTTACCTTAACTCAACTCTGTCCTGTTATACAGTGTTTTAATCTGTTATCTTAACTAGCTCTGTCCTGTTATACAGTGTTTTAATCTGTTACCTTAACTCAGGTCTGTCCCATTATGCAGTGTTTTAATACGTTACCTTAACTCAGATCTGTGGTGTTAAACAGTGCTTTAATCTGTTACTTTAATTCAAGTCTGTCCTGTTATACAGGGTTTTAATCTGTTATTTTATATAGTGTTTTAATCTGTTAAATTAACCCAGGTCTGTCCTGTTTTACAGGGTTTTAATCCATTACCTTAACTCATGTGTGTCCTGTTATACAGTGTTTTAATCTGTTACCTTAATGTAGGTCTATCCTGTTATGCAGTGTTTTAATCTGTTACCTTAACTCAGCTCTGTCCTGTTATACAGTGCTTTAATCTGTTACCTTAACTCAGGCCTGTCTTGTTATGCAGTGTTTTAATCCTTTATCTTAACTCAGCTCTGTCCTGTTATACAGTGTTTTAATCCGTTACCTTAACTCAGGTGTGTCCACTTATGCAGTGTTTTAATATGTTACCTTAACTCAGGTCTGTCCTGTTATACAGGGTTTTAATCAGTTATCTTAACACTGGTCTGTCCTGTTATACAGGGTTTTAATCTGTTACCTTAACACAGGTCTGCCCTGTTATACAGTGTTTCAATCTATTACCTTAACTCAGGTCTGTCCTGTTATACAGTGTTGTAATCTGTTACCTTAACTCAGGTCTGTCCTGTTATACAGTGTTTTAATCTGTTATTTTAACTAGCTCTGTCCGGTTATACAGTGTTTTAATCTGTTACCTTAACTCAGGTCTCTCCTGTTTTACAGGGTTTTAATCTGTTACCTTAACTCAGGTCTGTCCCGTTATACAGTGTTTTAATCCGTTATCTTAACTCAGGTCTGTCCTGTTATATAGTGTTTTAATCTTTTATTTTAGCTAGCTCTGTCCTGTTATACAGTGTTTTAATCCATTACCTTAACTCAGGTGTGTCCACTTATGCAGTGTTTTAATATGTTACCTTAACTCAGGTCTGTCCTGTTATGCAGGGTTTTAATCTGTTACCTTAACTCAGGTCTGTCCTGTTATACAGGGTTTTAATCTGTTACCTTAACTCAGGTCTGTCCTGTTATTCAGTGTTTTAATCTGTTACCTTAACTCAGATCTGTCCTTTTTAGCCGTGATTTAATCTGTTACCTTAACTCAGGTCTGTCCCGTCATATAGTGTTTTAATCTGTTATTTTAGCTAATTCTGTCCTGTTATACAGTGTTTTAATCCATTACCTTAACTCAGGTGTGTCCACTTATGCAGTGTTTTAATATGTTACCTTAACTCAGGACTGTCCTGTTATACAGGGTTTTAATCTGTTACCTTAACACAGGTCTGTCCTGTTATACAGGGTTTTAATCTGTTACCTTAACTCAGGTCTGTCCTGTTATACAGTGTTTTAATCTGTTGTCCTGTTATACAGTGTTTTAATCCGTTACCTTAACTCAGGTGTGTCCACTGCTTGCAGTGTTTTAATATGTTACCTTAATTCAGGTCGGTCCTGTTATACAGGGTTTTAATCTGTTATCTTAACACAGGTCTGTCCTGTTATACAGGGCTTTAATCTGTTACTTTAACACAGGTCTGCCCTGTTATACAGTGTTTTAATCTGTTACTTTAAATCAGGTCTGTCCTGTTATACAGTGTTGTAATCTGTTACCTTAACTCAGGTCTGTCCTGTTATACAGTGTTTTAATCTGTTATCTTAACTAGCTCTGTCCTGTTATACAGTGTTTTAATCTGTTACCTTAACTCAGGTCTGTCCTGTTTTACAGGGTTTTAATCTGTTACCTTAACTCAGGTCTGTCCTGCTATACAGTGTTTTAATCCATTATCTTAACTCAGCTCTGTCCTGTTTTACAGGGTTTTAATCTATTACCTTAACTCATGTGTGTCCTGTTATACAGTGTTTTAATCTGTTACCTTAATTTAGGTCTATCCTGTTATGCAGTGTTTTAATCTGTTACCTTAACTCAGCTCTGTCCTGTTATACAGTGCTTTAATCTGTTACCTTAACTCAGGCCTGTCTTGTTATGCAGTGTTTTAATCCTTTATCTTAACTCAGCTCTGTCCTGTTATACTGTGTTTTAATCCGTTACCTTAACTCAGCTGTGTCCTGTTATACAGTGTTTTTAATCTGTTACCTTACTCAGGTCTATCCTGTTATGCAGTGTTTTAATCCATTATCTTATCTCAGATCTGTCCTGTTATACAGTGTTTTAATCCATTACCTTAATTTAGGTATGTCATGTTCTATAGTGTTTTGATCTCTTACTTTAACTCAGGTCTATCCTGTTATACACTGTTGTAATCTGTTACCTTAACTCAGGTCAGTCCTGTTATATAGTGTTTTAATCTGTTATCTTAACTCAGATATGTCCTGTTATACAGTGATTTAATCTGTTACCTTAACTGAGGTATGTCCTGTTATACAGTGTTTTAATCTGTTACCTTAACTCAGGTCTGTCCTGTTATACATGGTTTTAATATTTTACCTTATATAGTGTTTTAAATTGTTACATTAACTCAGGTCTGTCCTGTAATACAGTGTTTTAAACTGCTACCTTAACGCAGGTCTGTCCTATTATACAGTGCTTTAATCTGTTACCTTAACTCAGGTCTGTCCTGTTATACAGTGTTTTAATCTGTTATCTTAACTTGCTCTGTCCTGTTATACAGTGTTTTAATCCGTTACCTTAACTCAGGTCTGTCCAGTTATGCAGTGTTATAATATGTTACCTTAACTCAGGTCTGTCCTGTTATACAGTGTTTTAATCTGTTACTTTAGCTCGGGTCTGTCCTGTTGTACAGTGTTTTAATCTGTTACCTTAACTCAGATCTGTCCTTTTTAGCCATGTTTTAATCTGTTACCTTAACTCAACTCTGTCCTGTTATACAGTGTTTTAATCTGTTATCTTAACTAGCTCTGTCCTGTTATACAGTGTTTTAATCTGTTACCTTAACTCAGGTCTGTCCTGTTATACAGTGTTTTAATCTGTTACCTTAACTCAGATCTGTCCTTTTTAGCTGTGTTTTAATCTGTTACCTTAACTCAACTCTGTCCTGTTATACAGTGTTTTAATCTGTTATCTTAACTAGCTCTGTCCTGTTATACAGTGTTTTAATCTGTTACTTTAACTCAGGTGTATCCAGTTATGCAGTGTTATAATATGTTACCTTAACTCAGATCTGTCCTGTTTAGCCGTGTTTTAATGTGTTACCTTAACTCAACTCTGTCATGTCATACAGTGTTTTAATTTTACCTTAACTCAGGTCTGTCCCATTATACAGTGTTTTAATATGTTATCTTAACTCAGATCTGTGGTGTTAAACAGTGCTTTAATCTGTTATTTTAACTCTGGTCTGTCCTGTTATACAGGGTTTTAATCTGTTATTTTATATAGTGTTTTAATCTGTTACATTAACCCAGGTCTGTCCTGTAATACAGTGTTTTAATATGTCATCTTAACTCAGTTCTGTCCTGTTATGCAGTGTTTTAAACTGTTACCTTATCTCAGGTCTGTCCTATTCTACAGTGTTGTAATCTGTTACCTTAACTCAGGTCTGTCCTGTTATGCAATGTTTTATTCTGTTACCTTAACTCAGGTCTGTCCTGTTATACAGTGTTTTAATCTGTTATCTTAACTAGCTCTGTCCTGTTATACAGTGTTTTAATCTGTTTCCTTAACTCAGGTGTGTCCACTTATGCAGTGTTTTAATATGTTACCTTAACTCAGGTCTGTCCTGTTATACAGGGTTTTAATCTGTTACTTTAACATAGGTCTGCCCTGTTATACAGTGTTTTAATCTGTTACCTTAACTCAGGTCTGTCCTGTTATACAGTCTTGTAATCTGCTACCTTAACTCAGGTCTGTCCTGTTATACAGTGTTTTAATCTGTTATCTTAACTAGCTCTGTCTTGTTATACAGTGTTTTAATCTGTTACCTTAACTCAGGTCTGTCCTGTTATACAGGGTTTTAATCTGTTACTTTAACACAGGTCTGTCCTGTTATACAGGGTTTTAATCTATTACCTTATATAGTGATTTAATCTGTTTCTTTAACTCAGGTCTGTCCTGTTATGCAGTGTTTTAATCTGTTACCTTAGCTCAGGTCTGTCCCATTATACAGTGTTTTAATATGTTACCTTAACTCAGATCTTCCTGCTATACAGTGTTTTAATCTGTTACTTTAACTCGGGTCTATCCTGTTATACAGTGTTTTAATCTGTTACATTAACTCAGATCTGTCCTGTTATACAGTGTTTTAATCTGTTACCTTCACTCAGCTCAGTCCTGTTATACAGTGTTTTATTCCGTTACCTTAACTCAGGTCTGTCCTGTTATACAGGGTTTTAATCTGCTACTTTATATAGTGTTTTAATCTGTTTCCTAAACTCAGTCTGTCCTGTTATACAGTGTTTTAATACGTTATTTTAAGTCTGCTATGTCCTGTTATACAGTGTTTTAATCCGTTACCTTAACTCAGGTCTATCCTGTTATATAGTGTTTTAATCAAATTTAGGTCTGTCCTGTTATGCAGTGTTTTAATCTGTTACGTTAACTCAGGTCTGTCCTGTTATACAGTGTTTTTATCTGTTAGCTTAACTGAGGTCTGTCCTGTTAAACAGTGTTTTAATCCATTACCTTAACTCAGGTCTGTCCTGTTATACAGGGTTTTAATCTGTTATTTTATACAGTGTTTTAATCTGTTACCTTAACTCAGATCTGTGGTGTTATACAGTGTTTTAATACATTACCTTAACTTGGGTCTGTCCTGTTATGCAGTGTTTCAATCTGTTACTTTAACTCAGGTCTGTCCTGTTATACAGTGTTTTAATCTGTTACCTTAACTCAGGTCTGTCCTGTTATACAGGGTTTTAATTTGTTATTTTAAATAGTGTTTTAATCTGTTACCTTTACTCAGGTCTGTCCTGTAATACAGTGTTTTAATATGTTTTCTTAACTCAGTTCTGTCCTGTTATACAGTGTTTTAAACTGTTACCTTAACTCAGGTCTGTCCTGTTATACAGTGTTTTAAACTGTTACCTTAACTCACGTCTGTCCTGTTATACAGTGTTTTAATCTGTTACCTTAACTCAGGTCTGTCCTGTTATATAGTGTTTTAATCCATTACCTTAACTGAGGTGTGTCCAGTTATGCAGTGTCAGGTCTGTCCTGTTATACTGGGTTTTAATCTGTTACCTTATGTAGTGTTTTAATCTGTTACCTTAATTCAGGTCTATTCCTTTATACAGTGTTTTAATACGTTACCTTAACTGACAGCTGTCCTGTTATACAGTGTTTTAATCTGTTTCCTTAACTCAGGTCTGTCCCGTTATGCAGTATTTTAATATGTGTAACAATAAAATAACTTTTATTGTGTGAGTGCGAGACAACCATTGTGACAAACTATTTTCTCTTCTTTTTTCTTTATTGCAAACAATAATGCAATCAAGTGTGCTGCTGTATTTGTTATCCACTGAGTACAAACAAGTTGTTGAAAATATATGCTTTTAGATTATATGTCAAAAATACCCCAATGGGACTGCCCCATTGGCTGCTCTAACAAGTTAGTTTTAATAGATTTAAGTTAATTTTTGTATTTTGTGATTATAAGTTAAAAGTTCGGGTTTTTCCAATGTGTTGTGCAACTGTTATCTAAAGGGCTTTGTGACCTGTTTGCAACTGTCAGTCTAGGTATTAATAAAAAGTTAGCCAAGTTTGTATTTATATAAATGTTGGTAGTTATAGGCAGTTACATGCACTGATACAGTAAACATAATAAATGCCATAACTGAATTAAATAAAACTAACAGGAGAGGTCAGTCAGTATATGTATGCCTTAGGAAGCTATGACAACATACAGCTTATATGACCTTAAAACACCAGCTGGTTCTTGAAGAGACACAGCAGTGTATGGGTTAAGTGACTCCCCAAGCTACTGGGAGAGACCCAACACAGGTGTATATTTGTAGCTGTCTATTCAAATGCTAGCAAGTAAATAAGCTTCTGCTTTGTTACCAACAACTCTTTCTATGTTTCTGTAACAGCAGCAACTGTAACAGATGCAAAAACACAACGCATAATAGAGTATGTTTTATTTTGTGTAACCAAAAACACAAACTAGGCTATCAATCTATCAAAGATCAGTTACTGCATACTGTTACTTGCCACTAAAGTTAGGCCATTGTATTTAAATCATTAGTTATACAATACTGCCATCTACTGGCCACTGAGAATATTGCAGTACATAAACAATAAATGAGAAAGTGGCTATCAATGTATCAGATGAGAACTATAACCTCACCAATTCTGTCTTAAGATAGCACCCATTGATATGTTTTGTACTAACAGTACTAATTGATTTTTCAAGATAAAAATTGTAACATTTAGCTTATAAAATTATTGTAAGTAAGCTGAGTAGCTCAGCGCCAAACTAATGACCACATGCTTGGGCAAAGTATAAGATAACAGCATGTTTAGGCATTACGGGCAAGCCTTAAGTTGTTGTATGTTGCTATGGTGCGAGTGAAACTTATTGTTTCACCTAGGTCAACTTGACCAACTGGTATATGTATAAAAAATATTGTGTAAAAAAAATGAAGTAATCTGTGGAAAAGTACACCACACCTTGGTATCAACTTGTTATTCTCTTTTATGATTGGCTGACTGCGAGATTTGCATATCTAGTAGTGATTATATGTACATAAGCGAGTGCTCTGAAGGCACTGAGAGAGAGAGAGACCCAACATCAATGTGTAATGCAAGGCAAGGTGCTGATTAAATCTGCTAACTCTCCTGGCTGTGTCCGTGTCTTCTCTGACTAAGTACTATACAATGAACATTGTAGCTGGGGACTACCCACAACTCTAGGTTACAATTGGTGCCGTGACTTGGAAAAATTAGTGTGGAAATGTTTAAGAACCTTTTTAAACCATATCTGGGGACTGCTAAAACTCCCCAAATGAGACAAATTGTCAGCGACATTAAAGAGACACAGCCACTATTGCCGTCACCGAATAATCAAATTGTTCAAACCTATGATACCTTCGGCCGCTTAACATGACCCGGGAAAGACCGATCACCTCGACTGGTAAAGTGTTACGGATCAGGTAACGTATGTTTTGTTCAAACTGTAAGGAATCAAAGGAAAGAGCAACAGGTCTTAGACTTGTTCAAAGGAACAAGAGATATAAAATAGACCTAGGTATGGTTGTATTGTTAGAAAAAGCTACATAGTATAAGTTGTTGCTAGGGTCACTGTAGGAACTTGCAAGGCAGGACCCTAGGAGAGTCATAAGACTTGTCCGAGTGAGCCTCACCACTAGTGCACGAGGGGATGAGTAATAGCCAGAACAAGCAGACAAAGGTAAGTCCCAAAATAGGGAATCTAGCTCTTAAAGCTAAGATGTGGCAGATAGTGCCAATTACATGACAGGAGTCATGGAAAATGAAATACATAACTACAAAGAAAAATACTGCAAACTAGGCGCCTATGAAGGGGCACCCCTAGAAACATCAGCAAGGAAGTATTTTTAACAAAGCAGTGGTAGACAGAAATTCGAACACCAAAGATAGTAAAGAAAAATTAGCCAATGCCATACAGGGAATATGGCAATACAGCTAAGAAATAACACACTGGCTGCACACTCACATAAAAGATCATCATGAAACCATTATAACACTGACCAAACAAAAAGAAGACGCGGAAAAGGACCAAACAAAAGAAAGAAACCAATTAGAGTTTGAGAGAAGTCAGTTTCTAAACTAAAAGGGGACAACACCCTCCTAGATAGAGACATAGCACTTTTAACATGCAGAAGAAGAAAGGAGAATGAACTATGAATTAAAGGAAGGTCCGTACCACTCTCCTGAACAACAGGAAGATACGTGCTTATGTTTTACTAAGCAATGTACAGACAGAAATGAAAAAGTTAAACTAGATAAAATCAAGTTAGCCAACATCTGTCAAATGTATGTACAATATCAGTGTGAAATGACAACTAGGATGTGTAAAATACAGAGGCAGATGTTAGAAAATGAAAAAAATATAAAAAAGGTTTAGTTCTCCAGTCAAAGGAGATGCAAAATGTGCCACTGAAGTAAAAAGCATAGAATATAAATTAAATGTAGCACAAGGGGAGGTTTGTGGGTTAAAAATTAAGAATAATCAGTTAGAAAAAATCTTAAATTTGTAACTAAATAAAGTCAGGCTCAAATTAATGAACTGACAAGGCAATTAAATAGTCCTTGTATACATTACAAACAGAGGCAAAGTTAGAGTGCCAAATCTCCCTAGAATTAAGAAAACAAATTAAAGAATTAAGTAAAAATGTGCAGCAACATAAGGTGGCTGCACAAAAGCTAGTCCACAAAATGCAGTTTTGAGTTCCAAGACTGTGTTGAGTACAGACTGCCCAGCTGTCTGCCTGTTTAACTACTGTGGATGTGTACACCGTAGGTGTGACTACCGATGGGTTGATGTGAGAATTTACCCCCCGATGTTCACTATCTGTGCAGCTTTGAGGCTTATTGTCTCAGTTTCAGGTTCCCTTGCCTCCTATGGGGGCTACAAGATTTTACCCCAAACCCAGGTACTGGGGACCTCCACCAGCTGGATTTCAACCCAGCACTCGGTGCTGCTTCTACAGACTGCACAGACCCCACTCTTCACAGGTCTGTTTGTCAGAGCATTGTATCCTACTTCCTTCACTGCTTTTAAAGCATTCCAGTCACAAATGTGTACTGTTAAACTAAAAACCATAGCTCTAAAAAAAAGACTTGGTTTGGCAGTTTCCTAAAATGACCAAAAGAAAATCTGATTTAAAAGAATCAATACCTGCAGCACTTGGGTTACAGCTGCAGCACTTAGAGATAATTGTCAAGGTTTTGCAGTCATTCTCCCGGACCAGAGTATCAGGGCAGAAAAGGAAAAGAAATACCTTGGCATGGGATAAATCTGTGTGTCTTATCCTAAAAGCCGGTTGTCGTGGAAATGAGACACAGTGTATCTCATACTGCTTTTTAATTGTCTGTGTGCTTTATTTCTTTAATATACACACACTAAACAAAGTAATGCTCTCTCTCTCTCTCTCTCTCTCTCTCTCTCTCTCTCTCTCTCTGTCTCTCTCATTTTTCCAGCATATATCAAGTGTTCTGTGGTTATGTTCTGTTTCCAAGGTTGCTCTGGAGTAGAGCAAGTTACAATAAAAAAAAGGCTTCATTACCTCATATCTGACTGTTTTAATTAGTTTTTTTTTTAATAAAAATTTGTGCTGCCTAGATAGGGTCAGTGAAGGACTTTGTATGTCGGTTGTTGGTTGAAGAAGGTTATTTTGAGCGTGAAGAGATAGGACGTCATAAATTGTAATGTACAGAAAGATTTGTAATTTGCAGACAATGTGCCAAGGAACTGCTAGGTAAAAATGTGATGTGTTAACAGCTATGAATGGCTTTTACCATACTGTTAGTTAAAACCAGAAATTCTTTGTTAAGGAAAAATAAAGTGTTTGTCACAAAGATTTCAAAATGGCAGAGTGCCATATTTTGGCTATGCACCAAAGGATGTAACCATGATCTCCTAGATGTGTTTTCACTTACAGATGGTGTGTTGTGCTGTATTTTCAAATAAGATCTTGCTTGACTTCAAATAAACAGAAATAAGAAAGTTTCATTTTACAAAGTAGTTGGAAGGTGTTTAAAAAGTTTTCTTTTGGAAAGATGTGGCATGGAAATATATAAATTTGTTGGCTTAAGTTGTAGTTTGTTGCAAGATAGACAGCAAGCAGCACATTATCAAATCTAAGACCATTTTTACAGCTTTCTAATCAAAGTATAGGCATTATTTCAGCAAATTGGTATCAAATAATAAGCCATATCTAATCATACGAGTTGTGTAAGGTATTTTTTTTATTAGTATTAAGTGTACTGCCTCAGCCAACCTATTGAAAAAAACACTTCACTATGAGTAGAGTTCAAAGACACTGCAAAACCAGCCAGGTTTGAGTCCCAGCGACATTTGCTTGCACATTGTGTGACCTCTGGCAAGTTAACTTGACCTTCATCTGTTTCAAAATGTTGTTACTACCAGTTCAGACTTGATATGGGTCCCTACATAAAGCACATCAGGAAAATGCCACTGATGTTCATGAAATCAATAACAACACAGTGGCAAAACAGGGTAAGAAATGGCAGGACACACAGGGAGAGGAAGATGAGTAGTTGTAGACAGATGCATGAGTTTTAATCAACATCATAAAAAATAAACTGCAGCTTTGACTAAGCTGCCAAGTCTAGGAAAAATCCAAAACTCTGATCCAGTCCTGGTTACTTGAAAACAACAGTTGTCCCAAGGCAATGAGATTAATACAGCACATGTAAAGCTCCTGGAGGGCACCCTGGTATTGAAATGGCAGCCGGGGCATAGAAAATTAATTCCCCTTGGTAGGACTAAGAACAGATATAAGAAAAATTGGAGGGCACTGTGGGCTACATAAGCAAAAATACAGGTGGTCCAAGATGAAAAAAACAGGTAAAACAGCAGCTCGAGGCATGTTTGATTTGTGCCCAGATGAACCACAATAAGCAAAAAAAAAAAGGGTACCCTTAGATAAGGTACCACTAGCAGAGGGTCCCTGGTTGAACCTGCAAATGAACTTTGTAGGTCTTCTGTCTACTGCAGAAGGAGGTTATCGATGCATGTTAGCCATACAACATGACAAAAATCCAATACCACCCATTACTGTAGGAAATAAAGTAATGGTCAAAAATGTTGCCCAAAAGGGACCATGGGAAGCTAATTGGATGGGTCGCTATTCAGTAATCAGTGTCCGGGGGCTGTGGGTGATACAAGTGATGGGACAGATATACACAAAAAAATAAATAAATAAATAAATAAAACTGAATAGGTTCATGTAGACCAATGTAAACTGTATTGGCCTTTAAATGATAACAACTGATGCTGCACCTTTTTTTCTCCCCTTTTAGGATGTGGATCTCTTTGTGCCTAATAATATGACTGGTACTCATTCAGGCTGATCACTCTGCTTCCCATAGTCTTCATCGCACCCAAACCAATGTAACACAGGTGATGACAGAAAAAAGACATGAGCATAGCAGACATATGGTCATTAAAATGTACTTTATATGCTTTGGACAGTGCCCAATTCGAACTATAATATTTGAATGTACTTCCGTGGAATGGCCTGCTCATGCTCTACGTGCCATCAATAATGACACTCAACAAGGAGTGTATGTGCAACCGTTTATTGGTGATGAAGAAATTTTAACAGTTTCGGGACTGTTTCTATTACGAAGAGAAATATGAACTCTCACACAAACAAGTAACTTTTCTGCCGGATATATGTCAAAAATGTGGACTTTTATAAACAATATTGTAAATAACACTGTAAAAATGTAAAATATTTCTGTGAAACTACCTCTGTTAATTATATCTCCCTAGCCTATATTAGGAAAGATAGGTGAGTGGATATGTTTTGCAATGTGTCAATGTGGACAGTTAGATATGTATCAGAGGGGATCTCAGGAACTAAATTTGATCCTTCCTCTAACTGGGTTATTTTAACACAAAATGTGTATCTATTGTATTATCCATGTAAATTAGAGTATTATAATGTTTTGTTGCATGTTCCTGTCCCCAGACTTCCACAAGCATGTAGGGGATGCCCTACAGTGGAAATTTGGGAGAGGTACTACAATGATATGCTTGATCAGTATAATGCTAGACACCGGGCCTGGTCTTTTATCCTTGAGAGCAATTCTAAACATACGAAAACAAGGAATGCATGGGGCTGTTAGGATCTGGACTGAAAACAACTAACGGAATGGATTCCATGGTTTTAAAGGGACACATCCATTCATTAGAAATCACTCTCAAGAATCTGACTACTGGACCCTTATCAAAGACTGTGAATTTAGTAACAAATAATAAATGCCTTGACTAGCTGGCGTTTGGGTAAAACTTTAAATAATTTTAAAATTGTGGCTAAGATGGTGCATATGTTAAATATCACCAGACCTAAACAAGCTAATAAAACATGTAAAATTAGCAGGCTCACAGTTGGCAATAAAAACACATCATTATTTAAAGTTACAGACCAAAGAGTAATAACCAAAATCTGTCCTGTTATACAGTGTTTTAACTAGCTACCTTTACTCAGGTCTATCCTGGTATACAGTGTTTGAATCTGTTACCTTTACTCAGGTCTGTCCTGTTATACAGTGTTTTGATCTGTTACCTTAACTCAGGTCTGTCCTGTTATACAGTGTTTTAATCCCTTACCTTAACTCAGGTCTGTCCTGTTATACAGTGTTTTAATCTGTTACCTTAACTCAGATTTGTCCTGTTATACATTGTTTTAATCTTTTACCTTAAGTCAATGCATATAAGACTATTCAATCCAGTATGGGACATATTGCAGCCAGAATTCAACAGAAATGGGAGGGGGAAACCAGCTTTCGGATTTCAGAAGGAGACACAATTAATATATCTTAGCGCAAAAATACAGCAAGTCACCAATGGAAAGAATTTGAATATATGTTAGAAAGGATGTGGTATGACTCCAGCCACACACATTCATATATTTTGGACTTGGCCTGTTATTGGACCCTATTAGGAGAAGACAGAAAAAGCACTGAATGAACTTATACCGGAATATAGAGACATCCAATTACAGGCAGCTCTGTTTGTATTATATCCCCCACATATTAAGACACAGCACTACAAAAAATAGTTGGGTATTTGGCTCACTGCAGCCAAAAAAGTGTTAACTAGAAACTGGTTCACCATACGTAGGCCTGAAATGCAAAATGGGTGGATGTGGTCATATCAATATATTGAATAGAAAAACTCGCCATAGGCCTTAGGAACAGACCCTCTGTTCTAACTACATTTATAAATCAATATAATAGTTGGTTAGTATGGATAATGGCACACAAGGCCGATGTGCTATCATAGACCTAATAAAATACTGTGGAAAGGAAATGTTAATGAGCATACCTGGGTCTTTCACATTTTGGAGGCAGGCTCAGATTAGTACTGTTTCAAAAAGTTATTCACTTATGTATTTTAATGCAGATAACAAAATAATTTGATAGGGATTCATGTTCCATTGACTTGCAGTATGTTAAAGATAGATGTAAATATGTCTTTTATCTTGAATGGTTACTGTGCACGTTACTGACCAGTGGACTGTGTGATGAATGTTGTTGAATGACTGTACCTTGAACTGTACCTAATAGTGGTTCCTTGCCTTATCGTTTGAAAGTTCTAATAAAAAGACAATTACAAAAAAAAAGGAAATGTCTAATTTTTTGGCCTTGTGCAGCTGCTGACTGAGCAAGTGGCCTCTCTACTCTGTTACACCTAATGCGATCTTCTTTATCATTATGCCATAATAAGGAGGATATGCACCAGGACTGTGAATGACTCTTACTTGCAGTGCAGAAACAGGCCTGTCCTAGTAGTATGGCCATTTTTTTGTACTGTTAAAGAAAAAAAAACACTTTCCTGAGAAACACTGAAATTTTAAATTATCACATGGAAGTGTGGAAAAATGTACTTCTACTCTAGCTTGGGATTTAAAAAAGGAACAATATTGTCAAGATTTATGCTTTCTGGCTAATTTTAACAAGTGAATGGGGAAGAGATGCTCTTTCACTATAAATAATTGCAAGTAAGAAGTGATAGGAAAATGAACAGTAACACTCCCCTAAACAAGCCCTATCGGCCAGACTGTGACTGACTGCTTTTGCTTGCAGAGTGAAAACTGGTCTAGTATTTAGGGAAACAACACTACTAGCAATTCTCCTGAGAAACACTGGAAATTAACACACAAAATTGTGACAAAAACTATCCTCACTAGCGTGGGATTTAGAGAGGGAACAAAAAATTTCAAGATTTCTGATTTTTTTCCTAGTATTCCTGAGAGGAGGGAAGTAGATTCTTTCTCTGCAGCAGCTCAAGAGATGTGTCTCTACTGCCTGAGGCTTCTGCGAATGCTGGGTCACATGACCTGCCATCAGTGAGCTTCCAATGTGGCCTCTTATTGGACAGAAAGTCTCAGGAGATTTTGTAGTCTCACAGCCAGTTCCAGCAGCAGAATAACACATAAAGCACGAATAACACATAATTGGGACCCCTAAATATGAATATTTGGTGAATATACCAAATAAGGTATTGGCACACCCCTAGTTATATCATGTGCTAAACTCCTGAGCCTGCAGTGGGGAAATCGAATGGCGCTACAGCAAGTGTTGATAGCTTTAAATGCAAAAGTGGGTTATCCAGGCAGAGGCAAAGTGGTCATGCCCTGAAAGTGGCAGGCTTGAGTAAGGATAGGTCTCATAAAACCTTACAACTGGTTTGGTCGATGCAAGATTTTGAAAAATGGTTTGCAAGACCGAGTGCAGGGAGTAGAGACTTGCACGGATTTAACAGAAGACTGGCTGTCCACAGTATCAAGTGACTCTCAGAAGGCAGTTAAAGCTACTGATAAAATGGTTCAAGAAAATGTCTTGCTGCAGCAACGGCATGAGAATATGGATAATCCACAGCATGCCAAGAATGTTTGGATATTGGGCATCCTGGAGCAGACAGAGGGAGAAGACCTTCAGGGTTTTTTGATTAAATGGATAGAGCAGAATCTATAACTGCTGGAGGATATTTTGCCTCTCAGCTTGGACATAGAAACATAGAAACATAGAATTTGATGGCAGATAAGGACCGCTTGTCCCACCCAGTCTGCCCATTTCCCTACCTGATGGATAAGCTGCAGATCCTAGTTAACCAGCAGCCTACTTCTTCCTACCCCAACCCCCTAGAATTGCCTTATGACTGTCCCATGCATGCTTGAATTCCACCACTGTTTTTGACTCCACAACCTCCTCTGAAAGGCCGTTCCATACATCCACAACCCTCTCTGTGAAAAAATACTTCCTTAAATTACCTCTGAGCCCGCCCCCTTCTATCTTCAAATTGTGCCCCCTTGTTCTTGCACACCTCTTTTTTTGAAAGATGCTACCCTCTTGGACTTTGTTGGTTCCCTTGAGGTATTTGAAAGTTTCTATCGTGTCCCCTCTCCCTCCTTTCCTCGAGGCTATACATATTAGCTCCTTAAGTCTCTCTTCATATGTCTTCCGGTGCAGACCCTGCACCATTTGGTTCCCTCCTCTGGACAGCTTCCATCATGTCTATGTCTTTCGGAGTTGGGTCTCAGAACTGCATGAGTACTCAGATGTGGTCTCACCAGCTGTCTGTACAGAGGGATAATAACTTCTTGTTTTCTACTGGTGATGCCTCTCCCTATGCATCCCAGTATTCCCCAACCCTCCTTGCTGCTCTCTCATTGCTTGCCCACCTTTAGGTCATCTGATATGACTACCCCAGGTCCCTTTCCATTTTGTTGTTGTTAGTATCTCACCCCCATTGTGTACTCTTCCCTGGGTTTTGTTTCCCAGGTGCGTTACCTGCACTTCTTAGCATTGAATCTAAGCTGCCATACATTTGACCATTCCTCTAACCTTGCCAAGTCCCTTCTCATCCTTTCCACCCCACCTTGTGCATCAACTCTGTTGCAGATCTTTGTGTCATCTGCAAAGAGACATGCTTTTCCTTCCATTCCCTCTGCAATGTAAACATAAAGACATTGAAGAGTTGATCTAATACTGAACCCTGCGGTGCCACTACTAACCCTCCTTTTTCAAGTGGACTCCATTTACTATTACTCTCTGTGTCCTATTCTCCAGCCAATTCTTTACCCAGGCTGTCATCTTGGGACCCTCCCAGGCTGGCTAACTTGTATATTAATCTTTGTGTGGGACTGTGTCAAATGCCTTGCTAAAGTCTAGGTAGGCCATGTCCACAGCCCCTCCCTGATCAACTACTTTGGTCACCCAGTCAAAGAAATCTATCAGATTTGTCTGGCATGACCTTCCACTGTGAATCCATGCTGCATTGGGTCCTGTGCCCTCTGGCCTCTAGATACTCAACAATTCTTTCCTTCAGAGTGATTCCATCATTTTCCCTACCACTGAGGTTAAACTAATGGTCTGTAGTTTCCTGCTTCTGCCTTGCTCCCACTTTTGTGAAGGGAATCACATCTGCCCTCCTCCAGTCCTCAGGTACCACCTCATCCTCCATGATTTGTTAAAGAGGGTAGTCAGTGGTGTCACTAGTTCTACCCTAGTTCTTTTAGAATTCTGGGCATCAGGCCCCATTGCTTTGTCCACCTTCAGTTTTAAGAGCTCTTTCAGAACCCTTTCTTCTGTAAATGGGCTGGTATCAACTTCTGTATCCAGAGTGTTTCTGCTGTTTGTTTTAGGTACCTCCTCTTCCTTTGTAAATACTGAGCAAAATATTTGTTTAGTATCTCTGCCTTTTCACAGTCACCCTCTGCCCACCCTCCCTCCCTTTATTAAGCCTCACTATCCCTCCCTTGGTCTTCCTTCACTCCCTGATGTACCTATAAAAGGTTTTATCACCCTTCTTAACTGAGTTGGCTATCTTTTCCTTGGTTTGGGCCTTTGCTGTTCTGACTGCCTTTCCAGCTTCCTTTGCTTTAACTGATACAGTTCTCTGTCCTGTTCCTTCTGTGATTCCTTGTACTTCCTGAATGCTTTTTTTCTCTTGAACCTTCACTGCCACTTCCTTTGAGAACCATAGTGGTTTCTTACCTCATTTCATTTTGTTTATTTGCTTTACACAAAGGCTTGTTACCTCTGTGATGGCAGTTTTTATTATTCCCAATTGTTCTTCCACCCTTCCTTCCTGCCCATTTGCTAGTGCATTTCTTAGGCACACCCATTTTGGCAAAGTTAGCCCTCCTAAAATCCAGTACCTTTGTCTTTGTATGGCTTGACTCTATTGCTGTGTTTATTGTGAACCATACTGTTCGATGGTCGCTAGTTCCCAGATGGCTACCCACTTCTACATCTGTGATCCTCTCTTCATCTCCATTTGAGAGAACCAGATCTAAGATTGCTCCCTCTGGAGTGGGCTCCAATACTAGTTGTCTAAGGCATGCCCCCTGTAGGGCATCTAGAATAACCCCACTCTTAGAAGTGGCTGCTGCAACTGCACTCCAGTTAACATCTGGCATATTCAGATCACCCATCAGCAATATCTCCCCTTTATCTGCCATTCTAAGTATACTTTCTATCATTTCCTTGTCCATTTCCTCCCCCTGAGAGGGGGGTCTGTATACAACCCCTGTGCGGATTGTGGTGCCATTGCCTGCCTCCAAATTGACCCACAGTGCTTCTTCTCCTCCCTGTTTACCCTTTTGTTCTGTTGCTTTGATTTCTTCTCTTATGTAGAGAGCTACTCCTCCTCCTTTTACCCTCCCTGTCCCTCCTGTAGATAGTGTATCCTGGTATGTTTACATCCCAGTCATGGTTCTGTGTGTACCATGTTTCTGTGACTGCCACGATATCCAGATCTTCCTCCTCCATCAAGGCCACTAATTCAGGAAGCTTGTTACCCAGACTACGGACAAAGTATATTGGGTGCCAGCTGATGTGATGCTGAAACTGCTGCAAAATCAACCCTCAGGGTTGAAGGCCTTATGTGCAGAGACTGCAAGTCCACAAGGTAATCCAAGACTGTAGTTAGACCTGCCTGCATAGAGATTATCTTTCTGGGAGCACACCAGAATGAAAATCGCTTCTATTTTGAAGCATAGGTTTTCCTTATTGCTGGTTTTCTAGAAACACCCAACACTCTCATTACTTCTTCTGATAAATTTAGACTAGAGTACTCCAGCTCTTCAAGAACCCTAAGGTGTAGGGTTGTGAGATTTGGGAATGTCATCCTGCCCTAGTTGATTGGAGACTTGCTGGACAAGGCCAGGACCACAGAGTACCAGATATGCCTCTCCCAGTCTGATGCTATGAGAATCATTGCTGCCAGCTCCCCCCTGAACTTTATGAACACCCTCTGCTGGAGTGGGAATGGAGAGAACACATATAGGAACTTCCCAGTCCGGTTCAGGACCAGAGCACCCTCTGGGACTGACCCTATTACTGGGACCAGCAACAAAATGTGGGAGCTGGTTGTCCCAGGAAATAAGCAGATATATGTCTGGTGTGCCCAATCATCTGAACAATGATGTCAGCACCTCCTAATTCAGAGTCTACTTGTGGTCTACCAGAAAACAAAAAGGCATGGGGGGGGCACAAATCAAATTACCAAAATGCAGCTTCTTCTTCAACATAATAATGGTTTATCTTCTTGCACTTCATGTAGGTCTTTAATCACCCACAATGTTGTTAATAGGCTTCCTCAGGAGACTGGCCTAAAAACTAATTAAAAAATGAACAAAAAAGTACACAAAAATTTGTTTGAAGGGTTTGTTACAATACAGTCGCTTGAAGCCATCAATTTCCAATGTGCCTGTAACATATACTCACTAAACATTAACCATTTTCATCTTCAGTTGCTGTTAAATTTTTCCATCAAACAATATTTCGTGAGGCATGCCCCTCCACCAACACTCTCACCAAGTGCCAAACAGATCTATATGGACATTTACAGAAATATAGGTGTGCTGTGTATATGCAGAATGCATGCCACATGTTTCATTGTGCAATGTTTGCATATGGTTCACATACACAAAGTGAACCTATGTGAACCAGGTCTAAGAAGTAAATCAGGTTCGCATGCTGCAAACTTGACATATGCGCAGCGTGTAAGCTGGTGTGAACATCTAAAAATTACATCAGGTTCGTGTGTTTCATGCTTGACATGAGTGCAGCAGTTAAGCTGGTGTGAACATCATTTAAACATCACATCAGGTTCACATGCTGCATGCTTGACATGTGTGCAGCAGCTAAGCCGGTGCAAATCTCATCTAAAAAAACACATCAGTTTCTATTTCTTATACTACTGCTATCAATTAGTCATTAAAATACATTTCTATTTGAATCCCCATAAAAATTAGGTAAACTCATTAATTCTGATCCTTTTGTAAGTTGTTTAATGGCTTTTGATTTTTGTCATTAAATCGCTATTAATTTATAAAGTATTGTTTGCTTACTGCATTAAATGCCTAGGATATCGCCACCCCCCATTCCAGATGTACGAAGAGGGGCCTCTGTGTTGTGAAGTCTATCCTTTTTGTTTTGGACCATGCAAATCCCTTATGCATACAGTATTTAGTGCTACAAAAGTGTTTCTCCATGACATTTTCATCTCACTTACTTTCCCTTTGTCATTCTGTATTGAGCATATACACTATGGCCATGCTCAGCACTCTTTCTGCTGAGCAGGGTCTTGGAAGCATGTACCATACTTCACATTTTGTCACTGAAATGAGGGACATGGACATTCAAAATGAGGGAAAATGAGGGACACTAACCCACATGATGATCAGGACACATCATGAAACATGGAAATACAGTACCTCCGAACATAATGGAAACCATTGCATTAGCACCTAAGAATGAATTTCTACCATTAAGCAGTGGTGTCATTTAGGTAGGGTAGAGGGGGCGGTGCCTCCCCCCCCCCCCCGTATTTGTGCCTAGGTTGTTTTTATGGTGTGGCAGTAAAGGCTTTAAATTTGGATTTAATCTTTTGCACAGTAAGTGCCCACCTGGCCTGTGTGTGCTCATGCTATAGGTACTCTCCAGACTCAACTGTATCTGTATTGTGTTGTCCACTATCTTCACCTGTTAGCAGCAGCACAATCACATGTGATGTGGATGAGCTCCAGCCCAGAAACAGCACATGAGCCTTGCGAGTGTGACACTGTCTTTCCTGCCACAGAGTAGAAGGACTGCACACTACAGCTGGGAGGAGTCAGTGAGCACTGAAATCTCAATAGCAGTGTTGTGGCAGCTTATTTTTGTTGTTCTACTCTTAGTGAGTCTCTGTCTCCCCTGGTGGCTGAAGAGGCAGAGGGTGAACTAGAAGCTAACTCAAGACTAGGCTACCTGCTTACTCTACTAGGTTCGCCTTGCAAATAAAAACAGCACAGACCCCCATGGCAACAAACTAGGCTTAGTAGCAGTGGTAACAGCGGTGTGGGTAGCCTTCATAGGCCTTGATCAGTGCAGTGTGGCAGCAGCCACAGCAGCATCCAAGCGAGAAGCAAGCAACCCAAGTTGGGTGGGTTCGGATGGTGAAGTGACTTGGTCACAGACCATGTTGGGGACCTATGATGGTCAGTTCTATTATCCATCTTCTGGCGGAAGGAGAGAGGGGGAGCAAACTGAAAGCAGGGCTGGTGGCACACTATGTCAGGCTGCAGGTTCTGGCCATATGGACAGAAAAGTAAAAGTAAGTAATTTTTTTTTTACAGGGGGATTGGGGATGGAGGAAGGACTGAAATATTGATGTTTTTTTCATGTTTCTTCACCTTTGGGCAGCTTCATGACCCATAGGGGATGAATTACATTTCAATATCACCAAGTGCAAGGTGTTACATCTTGGGCGAGGAAACCCTAAACACAGGTACACCCTGGGAGGGGAGGCGCTGGAGGCCTCAACAGGGGAAAAAGACCTAGGGGTCATAGTGGATGCATGTATGAATAACTCCGAGCGGTGTAGGAAAGCGGCTAGCAAAGCAAACAGGATGTTGGGATGCATTGTAAGGGGGATCACCCCTAGGAGCAGGGAAGTGATTCTGCCGCTGTATAATGGATTGGTTAGACCACACCTTGAGTACCATGTACAGTACTGGAGACCACACTTGAAGAGGGACATACAGCTCCTGGAGAGGGTACAGAGGAAGGCAACTAAGACAGTATGAGGACTAGGGGATTTGACGTATGAGGACAGACTTGAGGAACTCTGCCTCTTTTCATTGGAGGAGAGGAGATATGGGGGGACATGACTGAGGTCTTCAAATACCTCAAGGGAATAAATAGGGTAAACACGGGGGGATCTTTAGACTAAAACAGGGAGGTATCACCAGAGGGCATGGCTTGAAGTTGGAAGATGGAAGGGTGAGGGGGGGAAGAGGAGGAGGTTTTTCACTGAGAGGGTGGTGGATCCTTGGAACATGCTGCCTGGCAAGCTGGTTCAGAGATCCACAGTGGAGGGCTTCAAGAGAGGGTGGGAAAGACACAGAAAGCGGATGTATCAGATGATGGCCTGGCCCAGGGGGTGGGGATGGATGATAGGGGTTTCTGGAACACTGGGGGGAGGGCCTCGGTACCCAACTAGGGATCTGAGGTTCGAGCAGACTCGATAGACTGTAAGGCCTAATCTGCTGGCAATTAGTATGCTAGTATGTTAGTATTGCATGGAATACAGTCGGGGAGAAAAATCCAGCTAAAGTTCTTTTTTTGGGGAGGCAGAACTTCAGCCAGGAAAAAACTGGTTAGTATCTGGGTGAATTTAAGCCCAAATCTGATGCACTGCTCCAGAGTATATACAATTGAATTTTATACATTTGAATTTTTCCTGATTTGCATATCATGTTTCAGTCAAACCAAATAAGTTGTACCTTTTGGAGATGTTACAGACATTCTAGAGCTGTCCTTTGCATTCACAGACAGTTGAGCGATATGCAAAGACTATTGGAGCCCCCACTATAGTCAGGCATATGCCCTCCCCAAGTGAAGTTGACCTCCACATCTCCATGCTCAGGCGTATTATGACAAAGGGCAAAGGAGACTGCAGAGGTATGCACCATTGAAATGAATGGGGGTATTTTTTAATTACTATTGTATACATTATTGATGGAGAGTTGGAGATTAATGAAGGTCACTGCTTAACTAACAAGAGCCTTGTTAGTAGAACAGTGGCTTTCATTATTCTCCAACTCACCATCATAATGTATAAAATAGTAATAGAAAATACAGTAACTCCATTCATTTCAAGGGGGTACGCCCCCAGCACTCTGACCCATGGACATCATATCTTAAAGACTCTTGCCTCTGGCTCCCTAGTACTCAAGTAAAATACTTTTTACTTATATCTATACTTGGTGGGTTGTCTGTAGCAGCATGGCAGTACCCACTACAACGTGTGTGCATGGGGGCTGGCTGTGTGTGTGTGTGTGTGTGTGTGTGTGTGTGTGTGTGTGTAGTTATTGCTACTTTTGTGTTTGTACCTTAAAGTCTGTTTGCATGGAAGCAATCAAAACTATGGAGAGAAAATAGTAGGAGTACAGGTCAGACAGAGGTAATTAAGTAGTTTTGTGGGTAAGTATGTGTATTTGGGGTGGGAATAACAACATGTGTTTCCATTGGTATGTGTGCTACAGTTCAATTGTGAGAATGAGAAGAGTGAGAGAATAAAACTGAAAAGCATAACAGTGGCTACAAGCATGCCACATGTGTGCAGATGTATCCAGAAAAATTATGTACTGAAGTAGAAGCGAGCCATATGTGTGCAGACAGAATGGCTTACTGGTTAAAGGCACTGAACTGCAAGCCAGGAGACTTAGAGGCATGAAGACTTGGGTTTGAATCTCATCAACCCCCTCTTGCATATGATGTGATCTGAGCAAGTCCCTTAACTTTTACATGTGTAGTTATCAGTGACCACTTGCTTTTTTGCATGCATGCCACATGCATGCAGTCTTTCCCAGTTTAACATCAAAATCATGATTTCCACACTTGCTTGCTGCACACATGCCATATGCATGCAATAGGTTCCAATTTTTCTTTTAAACTTTCTTTTTATTAAAATGTGTGAGACATCAGGATATTCATAAATTACATTAAACATTGTACATAATAAATTATTGCTTTACAATCTATTAACAGTTTAGATTTGATACGTTTGACAATGAAGATTACATGTATCAATAATGGGCTGTGTCATATTGATTAAACTTATTGCTCCCTTAGAAGCAGGGAGGAGGCTCTAGTGCAACCAAGGGTCCACCCTAGTGCTCATGTGCAGACCCTTCAGTTCAAACCCTTATGAAATTTTCCTTCCCTTCTCCTCTCCTGAAAGAAAAAAGAGATTATGTACACTATCTAGGACTCTCAGCCCACCATTCCCTTTATATTTCTCTCCTTGTCTTTATGGGGCAAATTCTGGATGGCGGTTGGATATGTGTAGGAACCATCTGGACCATCTGTCTAGTAATTGTGGTGTGGTATTTTGTAGATGGGCTGTCATGTTTTCCATTTTATATATTTCAAAGATTAAAGATTTTCCCACTTAGAGATGAGGGGAGGATCGGGGTCAGCCACAATCTAGGTATTACTTTTTGGGCAGCTCGGAGCAAAATATTTAATAAGTAAATTGAATGTTTGTCCCGAAAACTTCTCGGATAATGGAGTAGAAGGGACATCTGTGGGGTAATATCCCTTAAAGAGGGGAACAGTTCCTTCTCTTGTTGGTTAATTGAATTCCAATAGTCAGAGAGAACTACACATGACCATAGCATATGTGTGTGGGTGGCTGGGCTCACTCCACAGCTTCTCCAGCAGGAGGGGTCTCCCCTTCTTACAAACTTAGCAGTAATCTGTGGAGTTTGAAAAATATGGGCTGCTATTTTCCAAGAGAATTCTCGCCAAGTATATAAACATGTGGTTTTATGTTGGATTTGCCATATTCTCAACCAGTCCGTCTTATCCAGATCAATGCCTATCTCAGATTCCCATTGTGTTTGTGTAAGCTTGATGGTTGTATTTGAGATCTGTTGTAATGCTTTATAAAAGCAAGAAATAAGGTGTTGCTGGGCTTTGAGAGTGGTCAGTTGAGGTATCAGTGAAATCAGTGGGGTTGTTTGTGGGTCTATGATGAAAGGGCCTAATTCAGTTGTTAAATAATGTCAGATCTGTAGAAATCTGAAGAAGTCTTGATGGGGCAGTAAATATTCCCCCTGTAGTTGTTGAAACATTTTGAAGACACCATTTTGGTAGAATTGGAAGGAATGGGCCAAACCTCTCTCTCTCTCGCCACAAGTAAAAGGTATGATCTAGGCTGCCCGGTAAAAATTTAGGGTCTCTAGTTGGGACCTCCATCCATTTAGCCAGGGGCCAGTATTCCCTAGTTGCAAGGAGTCATTTCCAATATTGGAGGATAGCTTTAGTGAATATGGATGCCCTATCCACACCCTGGGGGGGGATGGGATGTTAGACTTGGTCATTGCCTAAAGGTATGTCTATCAGATTTCTGTCCAGCATCATCCTTACTGGAGATTGATTTATAGGGAGGAGCCATTTGATCATATGGGATAAGACTGTGGCCATCAGATATTTATTTAAGTCTGGGAGTGCCAGACCCCCCTCCCTTCGATAAATAGAGCCTACAAGTGGATATTACTTATATTCGTCCAATAAATTAAGGATTTATGTTCCTGGCTGATGTGTAAGTCGTCAAGTTGTGAGTAATGGCTATGGGCCGCTGAGAAAAATGTAAATTTCCTCTTAGAGGGGTTAAGCTGGGTATCAATCAGGCCTACATCTTTCAGCAAGCATCTGAGATGTCTCTGTCCCGTGGTGTTTCGATGGGCGAGCTGCCGATGAATCCAGAGAAGGAGTCATAAGACAATTTAAGTCCCACCTCACACTAAAACCCCCTGTTTCCTAGTGATAATGTGGTCTATTAATCTCTGTACTATAGATGCGTCAGTTTAAGGTGGGGTATATATATGCTATAAATAGTGAATATTTGGCCCTGGACTGTGCCTATAGCTATAGCTAATCTTACTTCTGGATCAGTGTATTGATCCATCAGGATAAAAGGAGAGGACTTAAGAATAAGTATGATTGCCCCCATCTCGTACTCCTCCTGTATGAGGATTCTATCACTTGGGAAAACCCAAATTTTAATAGTTTTTGATGTTCAGTGGTATCAAGATGAGTCTCCTGCAGCAACAGGAGGTCTGGTTTCATTTGCCTCAGGGCTTTGAGTGTCTGATATCACTTAATTAGCCCATTAAGCCCATTTACATTGTGGGATATAATTTTAAAAGGGGACCCCATTGTGGTTTAGACAAAGTATGTTTACCAGACAGAGCCTCCTCCCTGCTATCCATTTTCTTTGTATTCCATTACTGTGTGTGGAGCTTATGCAGCTAATTCCTTTCTGTGCAACTTGATTAAAGAATTGAAACCTTCCTTTGACTGTGCCTTTTTCTAAATAAAACCTCAGTCTAAAATCTAGCAATATACACGATTAACTGGGTCTGAATGAGCCTGTGATGGTTCAAACTATATACAGTGGGTTGGGTAATTCGACTTCCAAATCCTGCTCCTCAAACCTTTGAGGAGAGGGAGGCAGGGAATAATCCTGCCTGATTGAGAACCATATTCTCTGAGTAGGAGTACTGCCCCTGGGGATGCTCTTGCCCCTAAATTGTGGTGTGGAATAGAAAGGGAAAATATGGGAAAAAATGTGGATTCCAAAGCAAACTGTCTGGGTAAGCAGGAAGGGATAGGGTTGGGGGGAGAACTGCGCATTGCCCTTTGGTCTCTAAGTCTCCTAAAGCTCCCTTCCCCCAAGTAAATTCTAAAAATTGTTTTTTTTGGGGGGGATCATGAAAATTGGAGCGTGATTTATGAACTGCTCCCTCTTCTTAAAAGAGAAAAAGTTATTGTGCACATTAGCATCATCTTAAGTAAAATAAAAACCAAAAAAAAAACCATAAAGTCAGAAGTCTCCCACTGCTTGGATATATCCACTGAGAACTCCTTCTTTCTGGGAGACAAAAGAGCCAATCCATCTGAGTCAGACGACAGAAGGTTCCATGTCCCATATCAAACCAAGGTTAGTAGTTAATTGGTGAAGTATGTCCCATCAATGCCAAAACTTGTGTATTCTGCAATTTGGAAAATTCGAGGTGGCGATCCCGACCTCCCTCTCTTGCCTCTCCCCCCTACTGAGGGACTTAGACCAGATATAGGGTGACCGGCCCCCAGGTATGGGGGAGAATCCCTGGTAACTCCTAGAGGCTTTAAGAAAGAGCCACATGGGCTGTCATATTTTGTGGAAGCAGGGCCCTCCACAGGAACCCCCGAGACTCCATTTATCACCTTTCAACTGAGTTATTTCTTAGTATGTTTCTGGTTTGAGTGACAACCTCAACCACCCCACCTTTCCCCCTGGCCCCAGCCCTAGCTCCCTATGCCTCTTCTCTGGCACAGCTCTCAATTATGCCATACCATCAGAGCCATCAGCAGTCAGGACCCAGGAGGTCGCCCTCTTTTATGAAGGGGATTTAGTAAGCAATGAATTTGATGAGAACCTAGCACCTTCCAAATCTGCTGGTTATCCTTGGTCAAATTTTATGTGTTCCTTGGAGGCTCAGGGGTGTTAGACTCCAAGTCAAACCATGGGGACTAGGTAATTTAAATGTTATCCAGCGATCTAGTGCCCAATAGCTCCCTGAATCAATTTCAATTTCCCCTATGCAACCTCTCCTGCTGCCACTCTGAATTTAAATACACCAGCCAGGTTAAGGGCTGGCATTAACCAGGAGTCTATGTTGCTGTGATCTCCGGGCCAAGCTCAGTATCTGTGGTCTCGGGTCCCCCCTTCTTCTTGGAGTCTCGGGAATACCCCAGGCCCAGTCCCCCCTCTTCCCCACTCCCTCGCTATTGCAAGAGGTATGAGTTGTTATTATTCTGTTGCCTCCTCCAGAGAACCCAGTCTGGCCTCTTCCCCTCCGGGCACTCACAGACCCCCTCTCGATCCTCGTATACCCCCACAGGGGAGAGCGCAGAGTTTAGAAAGTCAGAAATCACTCACCACACTGCCCCAGATCATCTTACAGGGTCTTTCAGTTATCCTGTCTCACAAACTGGGCTAAGAGTTGCTTAATGGTGGTGAGAGCCTCCTGCTGGCTTTGTTTCCTTCGCTGACCCACTCTGGATAGTCGATCTTCCTGCTGAGGCGCCACGGATTAGAGTTATTAGTTGGTAGTGGGAGTCCTCTATAAGAAAATTCCTGGATCACCTCCTCTGCCATATCACAGGCCACCTGTCCTGTGGGGTATTGTACAACGAGCTTGCTGGGGTAAGGAGTCCTGAATTTTAGTGGTTTTTGGCGGAGTATGGGGAACAGGGGAATATAGGCCCTCATCCTCTGCACTGTTGTGGGCATGTAGCCGTTATCCAGAAAAATTCACTCTGTGCCATAAGTCCATTTTTCCATAGCCCAAGCCTTTCTCAAGATAAGTTCCTTAGTGCTGTAATGAAGAAATCTAATGATAAAAGAGCGGTGGTCGGGTATTAGGATAGGATGGCTTCGGGCCTAGCGCTCTGTGAGTATGTTCAATTTCTAGATCTAAATTTGGGTCCAAAGTAAGAGAAGAGCAAAGCACTGTGGTAATAAACCCCTCCAAGTCCTGGCCTTCACTATTCTCCGGAATATAATATATCCTTAGGTTACGCCGATGATGGCTATTCTCAGCGTCTTCTTGCCTCTCCATTGTAAGATGGCAGAGAGTCATAATTTGATGCAGCGTGGTGTGCACGTGAGTCACCATCTCACCTTGCTCCTGAATGGTTTGTTCAAGTTCTGACACCCATGGACAGGTATCCGATATTTCTTTTTGCATACATAGTCTCTTGTTGTTGTTTAAATGTGGAGAGATCTGTTTTCAAATCCAGGATTTCAGCCAATATTTTATCAAGCTTCTGGTCCATGCTGGGTTGCTTTCTAGTTTTGTGCTTGAGGTTTTACCTTTTGCACGGGGTTTCTGGACCGCACTATGCGAGGCTTCCCCTTCAGACAGCTCATGATCAGAAGGCTCTGATTCTGGTGCAAGTAAGTGGAAGCGATTGTTACCCCCTTTGGATCTGTTGCTAGCCATTATTATACTGTCAATTAATCAAATTTTTAGAAGCTTTCCAAGGACTAGATGAGCAAATTTAGCTTGGGGAAGTGTGGAGCTGGTTAGCTAAGCCACCATTCTCTCGAGTGTTGCACCAGAAGCCCAGTCAGTTCCAGTTTAACATTTAAATCATACTTGCAGCAAGCATATCACTTGGGTAGTTTTATGTGTGCAGCATGAAAACATTTCATATAATTATTTCTGTCCTAATCCCATTGATCAGCTGATGAACACTCACACCTGACTACATCAGAGACTGACTGTTCCACCAGGATACTCAGAAATTTCCAGGTGGGCCCCCTGAGTTAGGTATCTGGCCACCTTCTAAACTCTGAAATTCTTTGCATTTGTCATCTATTTTTTTCTGAACTAAATGGGATACGTGGGGCACTGTAGGTAAATGTAAGATGAAAACACAGTCTAATGTATCAAAGTTAAGTGGAATACTGATGAGTGTGTCATCCTGGACCCTCCCCTATTGATTTTCTAGGTAGGCCCCCCATACTGCAGTCCGAACTAAACCACATGAAGTATTTTGTTTAATTCTGGTCTTGTAGACCTAAACTGTTGACAAAAAATTAATAAAAAGTCATGAAGATTTATAACTTCTTCTCATGTTTTGAAACTCATATAAAATGAATTTCGGGAATAGAAAGGAATGAAAACTTCCATTTACAATTTACTGTTGCTGCACAGTGCTAAAAGTTCTCCAGCATCTCAGCGTAGTCGTTGAGAGAAAAAGTTATGACCTCCTTTTGTACTTATTGCCACAGCCCTACATCAGCTACATCATGTGTGATGACATCAACTGACTTGTGTGGCACTGAAACCAGCACTGGTGGTGGCTAAGCAATTATACACAAACCTTAGACCAAATCTCAGTCTTCAGGTTCATGGTTGTGGCAGTGAGTATTGCAACACTGGGTATAGAATGATTGGTGGACAACTGTGCATCACAAAGCATGGAGAATATAATTTTTACACCACTTAAAATAAATGAACATATTTTTCCATGGGTTTCAAACATAATCACTACTGCAAACTGGCTTAAGTAAAAGCAAAAATCAGAAAACATTGTTTTTCAAATCACAACTCACACAGAAGCTTTTAAAATACCATCTACTTATTTAATCATGAGGGTGAATCCGAGCCTGTCACAGCTCTAAAGATGATGTACACCTACATGTTAGCTGTGACTGCAGGTGTGAGTCATTACCCACGTGTGCAAGTTAAGTCATAGTATCATAGTTTTATAGTAAAAGCCAGCAGAATAGGCCCCATGGTCTATCATTTCTGTTTGGAAGCTAGCCCCCTACTGGGAGCTAACTCCTCAACCTCCCCAGCCCCAGAGGTGGCCCTTCCTAAGTCAACACAGTTGCTTCAGTAATTCAGCATGTATAAAATATGGACTCTCAAGCAGTGCGGGAATAGCTAGGGCGGCCAACTGCATGACATTAAACAAATGTTTTAGACTTAGTTAAGTGTTAACGGAATGTGGGGGTGGGCGAGAAGAATGTTGGTATGGTGGGTGTTGCAAGGGTCCATAGTGGTGCCAAACTACAAGCACACTGTATGCCACATAATAATTATTAACAGGCAGACCAGTCTGTGTCCTTATTCATACCGATGTGTTCATTTAAAGCGTTTATCTCAAAGATCCAGCACATTTCTGAATGCTTAAGGATTTTGTTAAAAAAAACTCCTCTTGCTGGGGATTAAAAACCTCCAGGCCCCAAAAGCAGAGGGAGGCCCCTGTGTGTTCTACTGAATTAAAATTTTCCACCACTGGTGTTTGTGCCTTATTTTGTATGTTTGTTCCTGTATACACATTTTGATTTATCTCAGCTTCTTTCCTATGTAAACGTGACCATAGGGGCACTGCATAATATAAGTGGCTCCTGTGGCTTTGCACATAGTGTGCTGCTTGATGGCATATTCTTTGTTTGGGAGTGGATGCACATATGTTGATTTTTTCACTCATGTGACCACATTTTGAACAATGTCCACATGGGGTCATCCCTGGTCTGAGGGGTCCTAGAAGAAATTGTCCCTGCGTTCTCATTTTCCTTTCTGGGTGTTCAGTCCAAACTAATCTATCCTTGATACTGGTTACTTTTTTAACAGCCACCAAAGGATACTCAGTGAATGTGCCCACATTTTGGGGACAGTCTTTTATGATGTGCCAGTTAGAATAAAGGATTCTTTTAACCCATTCTTACTGGTAGTGCCATATGGCATCAGAACCATTCATTGCTTAGCCCAACCCAAAATGGCCGCACAATACAGAATGCTAATGTCTGGTGTTTTCATGTTGTATCTGGTTGAAACCCTTATTTTGTTCTGTTGTCTCTCTCTTTCTCTCTGCATGCCCAGTGTGGGGTTTTCCTAGGTTACATTTTTTATTCTTTCAGTTGTTCTGCACAGGGTCTATCTACTACCATAACCTCTTTGTGAGAATCTGAATTTAGCATCTGGAATTTCTCTTTCAAAATCTGTGTTCTGACTACAGTTGCACCAGATTATTAGAAATTGAGAATATGGTATACTTTCAATGAGACTTCTTGAATGAAAGCTGTTAGTATGAAGGATGGTGTTTCTCACTGTCCAGTTCCTAAAAACAGTAGTGTCAAATCCAATATCATGACATCTAATTTTCGCATCCAACTTGGGGACACTTTCCTGGCTGTTATGCATAGTAAACTTCAAATTTTCTTGAGTTCAAAAATAGAAAACTGTTCCAACTCCTTCTTAACATGCGCCAATAGGAAGAAGAGGCTGTCATTCTTTTAAAAATGAGGATGTGCTTGGATGTATGTTGTTGTTGCTTGCAGTATGGATTTTGCTGTTCTTTCACAATGTAATGGTTCTCAAAAGTATGCATTAGCAGAGTCAGTAGTAATGGGGAACCCCATGGCTGCGCTGCAGCTCTGTTAAAACTATATCTACCCTTAAAGCTGCAAAAAAATTTTTGTCAAGAAAAATTACACTAGGGCTTGAAGGACCTGAGTTTTAGGGTACTGAGGTTTTGGATGTGTATCTAGAAGCATGCCCATAGCTTTGACTCCTTCTTTGTAGGGAATGGAGGTATTAGTCTAGCAGGCAATTTTCAAAAGGGCCTTATTTTAGGTTTTTGTAGCACCCCCCCCCGTTAGAAAAGGTTTGTCATGTTTATGAGTTAGGTATGACCTTGAGCTTTCAGGAAAAGTATATTGTGGTGTTAAGTCAATAGTAGGTACAGAGATACAAACCTATCTTTGTTGAGCCCCTACCCCATGAAAGTGATATCCGGCACTGCCAATGAGAGGATTAACTCTCACTCAGGGATCAATATCTCAAAAAGGTTTAAAGATATGTGTTATTTGGTGGTGGAAACTTAATAATGTCTTTTCCTTTTTCAGTTTATTGCATGTTTAAAATAAATATTTTCTGTTTAATTGCAGGAAATGGCACGTAAACAAGGTACTGAGCTTGTACCATCTCCAGCAAAAATGTTTTGTAGATCACACCGAGACTATGCAACTACTTGTATTATTTGCCAAAACAGAGATGCTTCACAAAATCTTGTTGCAGCCAAAGCCAGAAGTCAAGAAACTCTCTTCAGATGTATGAGAGAAGCAACTGTTGAATCATATAGAAGCACTAAAACATCAGAGGTGCTGTATGAGACAGGACTCACTGTTGCTATTCGTTATCATTGCCGGTGCTATCAGATTTACACCAGCAAAGAAAACCGTTCACACAAACTCAATCCACGAGCAGGTCATCTAGACTCAGAAAAGCTCGGAACAAGCAACCAGGAGCCAGCTATGAGAACAAGACTTGCATCCACAAGATCTGCAGGTAGCAAATGTATCATTTGCAATTGTGTGAAGAAACATGGTGATTCACATATTTTCCAAGTTAGAACATTTCAAATGCAAAGGAACAGTCAGCAGCCATGTCTCTTAGTACAACAGATCTGTTGACTAAGGTACAAAGTGAAGATCTCATAGCCTTGGAGGTTAAGTACCACAAAAACTGTCTAGCTCAGCTACTGGTAAGGGCCAGACGAGCCAATGAAACTAGCACTGAAGAGACAGAGGTGAGCATTGATGTCTTCACAAGAGCATTTGACATACTTGTAAACCACATTCAGGATGACTTAACATGAGGGATAGCATTTGATATGACATTCCTGTTGACGAAACACAGAGGATAGGACACATGTGGTTATGCGAAATCAGGGACATACCATGCTGAAAAGTTGAAGAAACGTCTTGTTAGACACTTTGAACGTTCAATTACATTCCATCAGTCTCACTCAGCATACAAACCAGAGCTGGTGTATAGTAGCAAAAAAAAATTGAAAGAAGTAATCAACAAGATTGCTGAGTTTCAAAGAAAGGCCCAGGAAGAAGCAATTGAGGCAGACCTGGAGCTTCCTGATGAGAATCTCAGTATTTTTCACGCAGCAACATCTGCCAGAAAAGCACTGGGAATTTCCACCAACCCATGCATTGACCATAGAGAGATTTGAGTCCCTAGTGCCTGCTGATCTGTATCAGTTTCTGAGTCTGCTCATGATGGGTAAACCAGCAGAACATATCCGAAACACTCCTGATGCACACAGAAGAGTCTTAGCAGTAGCCCAAGATATAACCTACAGTGCTTTACATTTTCGCTGTAAAACACCAAAGCATATTAGACTTGCCATATCAGTCCACCATTTGTCTCAGAGTCGCCAAGTGTTGGATATGTTACACAGTCAAGGGCATTCCCTAAGTTATGATGATGTTTGCAGAGTTGAGACAACCACAGCAAGTGCCGTCATGTCATCAATTACACAACAAGGTGCAACATTTCTTCCAGCAAACATCATGCCTGGAATATTTGCACATGCTGCAATGGATAACATAGACATAAATCAAGAAACTCAGAGTGGTCAAGGGACAACACGTGCTCTAGGCAGTTTGCTGTATCAGGGCAATTTTGGGTCCAATGTGTCTGTTGGACCAATACCTAAAGTAGTTGACTTTAGGGGAAAAGCTGTGAGCAAACTTACATGCCTTGGTGTTCTAGAGTGTCCTAACCAATTCAAGAGAAAAGGCCCACTCAGTCACCTGTCTGGTGAAATTGATGTGAAGTCTTGGCTTTTAACAAACCAATCCACATTTTGACACTCAACAGAGACTGAGTATGTGCTCATTTATGCCCCACAAAGATCTTCACTCTTGAGTTTGAGCCCCTACAACCAGAGGATCAGTGTGTACCAAGCTGGGGCGGGTTTCATGCAATTCTTCACTACAACTTCAAAGAGGAAAGATTCAAGACCACAGTTGGTTACAATCCTGTAGTACCAAGCCTTCCCACTCATAAGGATACTATATACACGGGACTAAAAACAATCGAGAAACAGATGCAGATGCTGGGCCAGGAAACCCCCGTCATAACTTTGGACTTTCAGTTGTACATCATTGCTCAAGAGGTTTATTTCTGCAACTGGGAGGAGCTGAAGCATCATGTTTTGAGAATGGGGGTATTCCACATCATGGAGCTCTACTGGAAGATACTTGGCAAACACTATGCAGACAGTGGATTTGAAGATTTGCAAGCGGAGGCAGAGGTATTTGGAACAAATGCTGCAGCTATACGCATGCAGGGAAAAAACTACAAACGTTATACATTAGCCCACAAACTGATGTTTGAAGCCATGTGCCAGCTACAGTGGCAAGCATTCTTTGCCTGGGTGGTGCTGAAGAAGAAAATACAATCAGGGACACAGATCAAATTGAGCTGAAGTGCAAAAATGCCCAGCAACTAATGGCTGCAATAGCAACAGAAGGTGAAATGAATGAGGAAAATAGAGCTTTGTTGTTGCATTTCAAGACCTTGAAGCCACGTTGAAAACTCTACAAGGTGATTTCGAGGAGTTCATTAACCAAGGGCAAAAGCAGTGTCAACATTTCACTTCTGGCAGCAGTATATCACAGAGGTGCAAATTGCTGTTGACTACATTGCAGCTGAGAAAATTCCAAACTGGAACCAGCGCCTACAATGCTTTGTTGACATTCTTTGCTATGCCTTTACATAAGACCACCAAAACTATGCTAGCTTGGGTCCTGTGTACCACTCAGAAATGTTTCTGCTTCCCAAGACTGCACCAACGGTACATGAGCAATTTGCTAATGGAAAGCAAGTCATCACACGATTAACCTCAGCCAGCTTTAACAGCATCTGGTCAGATTTAGGCCTGGAACAAACTGTGGTCAGAGATTCCAAGTCAAGGCAAGTGGAGACTTTTGAAGTCAAGAATGATGTCATTGATATCTGTTACATGTTTGTATGCAAACTCTACCAACGAACACGGCATATTAGTTTTGACATCAACCTACTAAGGTACAAACAGCTTTGCAAGCAAGCAAAGCAGAATGACAACTTGCCACCATGCATGGACAGCCTGGTACAGCACATGAAGAGAGTTAATTACCAGTTGCTGTTTGGAAAGCAGCACTAGTGGGTAAGCCATTTATTGTGTCACCCAATGAACGTGGCTGGACAAAACAGAGAATGGTCTTAAGCCTCAACTAATGACACAAGAATCAGGTCCAAAAGACTTGATAGAACTTATCATATGCTACTGCACAAAGTCTAAATGCTCCTCAAGGAAGTGCAGGTGTGTGATGATAGAACAAAAATGCACACCAAGCTGGGGGTGTGAAGGACACCCAAACACATATGCCAATATGCATGAAACAGGCGAAGACAATATCAATTATGAAAATGGTGATTTGGAATCAGATTATGACACTGACAAAGATGGCTCTAAGTAAACAAGTTAAATGTGCCTCCAAATTAAGAATACATGCTATAGTGAAAAGTTGCGTGATGATAAATATGGTCACAAGTCTTCATTAAAATATAATCCCATACAATAATATATTTGCTGCATTAGAATTAATAGTTTAGACCTGAAAACTCTGTGTACGAAAACATGCAGAAACAATCTTAAAAATTAAGCATCAATTTCAAAACAACTTTCACATAAGGAAGAACAGATCTGTTCTGTCTTTTCTGCTTATTACCAATTTCTATATGCAGCTTCCCATCCACCCAACAGGGCCGACAAAAGAGCAGAGTTTTTTCCCCCCGTCTCCCTCTCCCGAAACTCTTGGAATCCCAACAGGCTACTTTGGAGTGCAAATGAAGTCTTAAATCACATTCAGGCATTGAAGCCCTTAAAATGTCCCAGCCCGAACGGCTTTACAGCCAAGTGGTATAAAAAATTCTTGTGACATTTGCTCCCAATCTTATTGCCCACTTTTAGGGCGGTGCTGGAAGGAGAATTCCCCCCCTCCCCCAGGACTACGCAGTTATAGCTCCACTTCCTAAACCTGAAAAAGATGTTAATGACACAGCTTCATATCATCCAATTTCTTTATTAAATGTGGACTACAAAATTTATGTGGCTATCATGTGGGATCAAGATGGCCGCCAGGCTGCGCGCGTCGCTGTTGCTTCCTTGACGAAGTTCTGATTAGTTTTAGTTTTGCTCAAGTTTTGAGTTTTTTGTGTATTTTGTTTTTTGCTTCTTAAATCCGGCCCCGGTTTTGGCTCTAGTTTTACCGTTTGGCCGTCGCTGGACATAGAGCGGGTCTGTCTTCCGGACCGAGAGAGATGCCGGTTGGTCTTCTCCTTTTACAGACTTCACAGGTTCTGTTTTGGGTTCTACCTGATTACGCCTAGAGGCGAGCGAGTTACGGCGGCTAGGGGGAAGCGTGCATCCCACGGCACACACCACCCTCTAGAACCCATAAGAACCACCACTTGTTAACTTCAGCCTGGGGCAGGGTGAGGCATGGATCTGCAAACTACCAACTGCCTGTATTTTAAAGCCGAGAATACACACTTTTCGAGGGACTGTGTACTTTGTTTTGCCCCCCATTTTGCCACTTGGTGGTGGTTCTGTCAGGTGGGTTTTGTTTCCTGGTTTTGGAATTGGAGAGAGATGCCGGTCGGGCTTCTCTCTTAATAATTTTCCTGTGGACTACTACGAGTTCCTGGAGAGAGACACCAGTTGTTTTTTTTATCTCATCCACAGACTGAGGTGGGAACGTTGCGTTTTTGCATTCTGTTCCCTTTCGTGGAAGAGTTTTTGGTCGTGTGGAGGGCAAGGAGTTATTAGTTAGCCTTGAAGCTTATCTGGAGGAGTTCTAGATGCAGTGAATGCTGGCAACAGTAGACGGAGGATCTCTTGATTGGGGCTCTGTTGGAGATTGTGGTGTGCCCTTTGATTATTCTGAAACTTCAGGTGGATATTTCAGCCGTTTACTTACTCTGGCAGGTGCTCTCTTGGGTTTGCTACTCCACAGGGGGATGGGGTATTTTCCAGTCGGGGAACTGAGTGGGGTACCTAACTCCCTTGGACCATGGAAATTGCTGCAATAGTGGCTTTTCTCATGGTCCTTTTATTGTGAGTGGCATTAACTGTCCTGGAGTGCACTTGGCAGGGAGTAAAGGGGTTGAAGTGTGTTTGATCCTCTTTGGACAAAACTTTGTGTGGATTTTTGAACCTGTTGGATAGAGTTTTGTGGATCTCCTCCTTGGACTGCTTTTTCTCTTTCGGGTTCATGTGGCTGCCTTTCCCTGGACTTGGATTTTTTGAATCTACGTGGAATTCTGGACTTATTTTGAGAAGTTGCTGACTGCTGTCTCTTTCTTGGATTCTGTTTTGGACACTCGGGTGGTGAAAGGACCCTGGGTCCATAAACTTCTGTTCGTTTATTTAATAATTAATTTTTTCTGTTTGTTTGATTTTACAGTTTATGTCTTTCTCCTGGCAGGGAGAAAGACTAATTTTATTTCTCCCCAGTTGTGAGAGAATCTGTGGGGAGTTCATAACTCTTTTTTGTTTAAAATTGTATGTTTCCATGTTGGTTTGGCAGTGAGAGTGCCACTGTATCCTCTTTCCCCGGTGGTGAGAGGACTTGGGGGGATTATACAAACTTATTATTTATTTTTGTTTAAATTTGTATTTTATTGTAATTGTATATCTAATTTTGTTTATTAGTTAGTAAGATTGTTAGTTTAGGCTAGATTGAATATTTTTGGGAGGTTGGGTTTTGTTTTGTTTTTGTTTAATTTGTTAAGTAGCGACATGTGCTGGCCTCTATTCCCCATGGCGGTGCACTATTCATCCTCCTCTCTTCACGCCCTCTGCCCCTTTTATACTCCTCCCTTACAATTTGATATCTATGAGCATTGTAGAGCATTAGGGATTGCTCGTGGGAGAGTGAGGGGCCGGGGGGTTTGTGAACAGGGGAGGATGAACGAGCGGGGCCATTGTGTCAGGGTTATTAAGTCCAGAAGGCACCCTGGGGTGAAATGGAATCCAGATCGGGGTTCGCCTTGTCTGGTACCCATACCCAAGGGCACTACTGATTTCAGTAGGTAGATAGGCCCTACAACCTCTGAGGTTTGTCCAACTCAGGTGGTGTTATGTAATGCCAGGTCTGTTAGGAATAAGACTGCCATTATTGCCGATCTTGTTGGCTCGGCTGACCTGGCTTGCATCACCGAGACCTGGCTGGATGAAAATTCTGGCCCTATAGTGGAGGCCATGACTCCGGCCAGGTACTCGGTGATACACTGCCCAAGATTGGACTGCAGGGGAGGGGGGGTTGCAGTCTGTTTTAAGACTGAATTGGGCCTCACAAATGTAGTAGTGGGTGAGTTAGAGTCCTTTGAGTGTACAGTTGTAGCAGGTGTAGGTGTTCGAATCATTCTCATCTACCGTCCACCCGGAGATGGGAACGCTTCCTACAGGAAGTAACAGACTTCCTCGTCGACATGTCGTTTGAGTCACCCAGATTGATGGTGCTGGGTGACTTCAACGCCTGGGTCAATGACGAACTCTCACAACTTGGCAACTACTTCCTCCAATTAATGTCTTCTTTGGGCCTTACACAGGTAGTTTCCACTGCTACGCATAAATCTGGACACTCTCTGGACTTAGTCTTCCTTCTAGGGATTGATGCATCCGACATGGGGTGGAACCAGTCACTTGGTCTGACCACTACACCGTGAGGTTCAATTTTTGCACCCCCCCTTAGAAGGCTATCCCCTGTGGAGATGGTCAGGTACCGCCCATTACGGAATGTTACTTCACAAGGCCTAGCGGTGGTCCTTGACCTATCATCCCCCGTGTTGGTGAGCAGTAATCCAGAGGCACTGGTGTTGGCCTATAATGAGGCCATCACGGCTGCCCTGGATTCTATTGCTCCTGTTCATGAGTGCCCCCTATCCCTTCATCCCAGGGCCCCTTGGTTTGATGGGACTCTGAGAGAGATGCGGAGACAAGGTCGAAGGTTAGAGCGTTGTTGGCGTAAGTCCGCCCTTGAAGCCGACCGCCTTAGATTGGTAGAATATTATGCTAGCTATCAATCTGCAATCACCCATAAGAAGGCAGAAATCCTGTCCAGGGAGATTGCAGTTGCTCAGAATCGAATGGCTCAGCTGTTTCGAACTGTAGATAGACTGTGTAACCCAGCCTGTCTGCAAGTTCGGTAAGCCTTTTCGCAAATAGAATGCGACAAGCTCACTCGATACTTTGCAACTAAGGAGGCTGATATCAGGGCGGACTTGTGTCCGACAACCTCTAAGGGTGATGTGGTAGGAGTATGCGAGAACACAGTGCCTCGATTCTCTTGGAGTTCCTTTTGCTGACCTGAGTTCATGGATATTATGAGGATCATCCACAGTGTGCACCCCACAAGCTGTGGCTGGGACCCTGGACTGACTACCCTAATTTTGGGTTGTGTAATCATCATTGGTCCAGTTTTGGTGCAAATAGTCTGTGCTCCTTGGAGTCAGGTGAGTTTCCTAGCTCCCTGAAAGAGGCGGTGGTGACACCTGTCTTGAAGAAAGCTTCCTTGGACCCAGACTGTTTTTCAAACTACAGACCTTTATTGGGAAGGTTATTGAAAAGGTTGTAGCTGCCCAATTGGATGACCATTTAACCATCCATAGTATCTACAAATCCTACCAGTCTGGTTTCCATTAAAGACACAGCACCAGGACTGCTCTGGTTCGGGTGCTAAATGATCTTCTGAGGGTGAGGGATCAAAAGAGAAGTTCCATCTTGGTTCTCCTTGATCTCTCTTTAGCTTTCGACACTGTGGATCATGTGGTGTTGTTAGCACGCCTGATGCAAATCTGTGGAATGTCGGGAACCGTTCTTCAATGGTTCACTTCATTCCTTACTGGGCGATCACAAAGAGTTGTGTCCGGGATTTTTTCCTCCGGCCCAGTCTCTTTGTTGTGTGGAGTGCCTCAGGGTTCTGTGCTGTCACCCATGTTATTTGCAGTGTATATGCTGCCCCTCAGAAACATTATAAGATGGTATGGGCTGAGGTTTCACTGCTATGCAGATGATATCCAGCTATATCTGTCTTTCGCACCCGACCAGGATGGAGCTCTCTTGGTGTTTAACAACTATCTGGGGGAAATCCAAGACTGGATGGATTCTAGTTGGTTAAAGTTGAACTCGGAGAAGACTGAGGTTTTGGTGGTGGACCCGGGTGGTCAGATTGAGAGGTCGCATACTGGCGCTTCTTCTGAATTTTTCTTGGCGGGTTCACCACCGGCCTCTAAATGGTGTGCAACCTTGGATGATCCTTGACGATTAGCTGACTTTTCAATCTCAGGTGTCGGTCATCATCAGGATTTCCTTTTACCATCTTAGGAATATTGCCACGGTTTAGCACCTTGTTCCACCTGACTCCTTGCCAACGTTGGTCCATGCCTTTGTGTTCTTGTGCCTAGACTACTGCAATGTCCTTTACTTTGGGCTTTCTGGGGTTGAAATCTGCCGCTTACAACTGGTGCAGAACACGGCAGCCCAGGTTTTGACTGGGACAAGTAGGTCCTGTCATATTACCCCAGTGCTGTGCGAACTGCACTGGCTTCCTATACGGTGGCGGATCACGTTTAAAGTCATTTTATTGACTTTTAAAGCCCTTTGTGATCAGGGTCCGTCCTATCTGAAAGACCTACTGGTCCCTTACTGCCCTGGCCGATCGCTCCGCTCAGCCGACATGGGGTTATTGGAGATTCCAAGAGTGAGTTTAAAATCTTCAGGCAGCAGAGCATTTTCTCATGCTGCACCCACTTTGGAATTCTTTGGAATTCTCTACCATGCCAGTTACAGGAGTGCACCTCCGTGGAGATATTTAAGAAAGAACTGAAATCATATTTATGGAGAATGGCCTTCTTAGATAGTTAAGTTAATTGTAACATGATTGGAATTTTATTGTAATTTAGTATGTTTTTATGATGTATTTTTTATAATGTATTTTTATATGTTTTGATGTTTTGTATTGAAATTTGAGTTTATGATTTTAACTTGTTCAGCACCTTGATATATTGAAAGGCGCTATATAAATAAAATTATTATTATTATTATTATATGGGCCTCAAGATTGGAATTGCTCCTCCCAGCACTTATCCATCTTGATCAATCTGGCTTTATCAGTCATCAGAGCACTACGGATAATATTCGTCGAACCATGTTACTGTTAGAACATATTCATTCTAGGCAAATCCATACACCCTATTGAGTCTAGATGCTGAGAGGGAATTTGACAGGGTGTCTTGAGATTTTCTCTGGGACACCCTGTTAACTTTATCAGTCTCTGAGTTATTTTTGAAATGGCTTCAAAATATTTATTCCCACCCTCGAGCCTACATTCATATAAATGGTGCCCTCTCCTCCCCAATATTATTGCAGTGTGGGACGTGGCAAGGCTGCCCTCTTTCCCCTCTATTATTTGCTCTTTATATGGAACCCTTGGCTGCAGCACTGGGATTAGATAACCAGATAGAGGGGATCCCCTTAGGACAAAAATCTTATAAGGTCTCCTTGTTTGCAAATGATATTCTTCTGACTGTCCTATTTCCCGAACAGTCAATACCGGCAATATGGCAGACCCTTCAAGAGTTAGAGGATGTGGCAAATTTCAAACTAAATATTACCAAAAGAGAGGTATTATTATTATATTTCCAGTCATCTCAATCCTTAAAACAATCTCTGCCCTTACAATGGCGATGTACTAAAATTAAATATTTGGGGATACATATTCCCACAAACTTGGATCATCTAGAGCTGGTTAATTATGAACCATTATCAATGCTCATTCAAAGTGATCTAAGTAGGTGGGGGAGGTGGAATTTTACTTTCTTCCAATGTATAGAGATTATCTGGTTGAATATTCTTCCCCGTCTTCTATATCTATTCCAGAACATCCCAATTTTTCCGTCAGATTTTTATTTTAAATCCTGGAATAGACTAATTTCCAATTTCATTTGGGGGGCAGTGACCCAGAATACGTCTCTCCTTACTTCAGCTCTTGTTAGCCCAGATAGGAGTTACTTTACCTAACTTGAAGCTTTATGCAATGGTGGCATTCTTAAAAATATTCTTCTCTGATTGTCTCCCATCATATCAGCTCCATGGAGAGATATATAGTTTTCAATAAATGACTTATATGATAAGGAAAAGATTGCATTTGCTTCGAAGGGACGTGCACCCCCACTTCATAATCTCACCAATTATACTGCTCAGATTTTAAAAGTATGGTATTAGCTAAAACAAAAAACTGCCCTTAGAGAAATTACCTTTTTTTTCATACACTATTATCAGAAGATGAAAATTTTCACCCCTCCAGATTAGATATAACCTTCATGTCTTGGAGGAGGGTGGAGCTTAATTACTTTCATCAATTTCTCACAAATTCTGAAATTATTCCTTTTGCTGAACTACAGAGGCAATATGGTCTTCCTGACGGAGATGTCTTCTGCTGTACCCAGGTGAGAAACTACATGTTGTGGCAAAGGGAAATAGACTCTAAACTACATGCTCCCTTACCTGTACTATGGATCTTATTTAAAGATACATTGGAGGATCATCCATGGGGAAAACTAATTGGACACCTATATAAAATCTTAAGGGACTATTTGTGGGACACTTCTCAATAATTGATAGAGGGCTGGAATAACGATTTGGACTTGGAGATTCCACCAGCATTGTGGCGTGACTCATCTTTAAATGCTATCAAAATCACCTCCTCACATGTTTGGAGGGAATATGCTTGGAAGTGCCACTCCAGATTGTTTCACTCTTCTGCAGTTTTAGTTAAATATCTCCCTGCTTCATATGGTAAGTGCTGGAGGGACTGCAACTACAAACTAGTTGATTTAGGCCATGTTTTATGGCTTTGCCCTAAATTAATGCCATTTTGGTGTACCCATCAGGAAGAACTATGGGACTCTCGGGGAGGGAACAGGTCGAGTTTACAGCCGAAATGGTTGTGTTGTCAATTTATTCCCCTCACAGACCTTTATGACATTGTACCTTACTCCCTCTCTACCTTTTAGCAGCAAAAAAAGCCATAACTCGTAGATGGATGTCCACCAGTCTCTGAATGGCGATACATTGTTTTAGATATATATAGGCTAGAAGGTCTCACAGATGAGTTACATAATAAACACACAGCTGCCTCAGGGGGAAATGGCAAAAATGGATATTTTACATGGCACCACATGATCCAGAATTTGTACCCGGGGATGGGGGGGTTAGTGAGTGTCCAGACACAGAAGAGGGTGGACTTGTATATCCCAGAGTGTCATCCCCCTTTTCTTCGATCCTTCAATCTGAGGAAGGGGTTTGGAGTACAGTTGTTTCTTGGTTGGTGGACGCATTCTTTCTGCGAGGATTTAATTATCTCATGAGAAATCAGGGCCTACCTAGAATACTTATTATTTATCAGATGAATCAATTATTCTCTCTGCATACATGTGTATTACTAATAAGTTAATATGCATTTTGATGACTCTGGCTTTATGTATTACTGACCGTTGGACCATGTGAGTAACATTCATAACCATGCGTCTCCTAATAAAAATGAAATAAAAGAAAAAAAAGAATTAATAGTTTAATTTGTACTCAGGATGGACTTTATTACGATAATAACATCTTGTAGTAAACACTGTGTGGGTCAGTTTTGGGCTGAAAAAGACATTTGCATTTCCATGGATGTCATTATTATTCAGATCCATGATGCCAGTTCAACAATCAAGTTGTCAGCCGACATTACAGTGACAGATTTATGTCGCCCGCAAATGCGGTTGGCATAAATCTGTCCAAAAAGACTTTGCTTCTTTCTGAGGACTTTACCCCCTGAACTGCCCCCCCAATTCATGTAATCAACTCTGAGTCAGAATTGATTCAGGGAGGGGGTGAAGTCCCCAAGAAAGCAATGCCAGGGGCTGACAGTGACAGTACAGTGACCCGTCACTGTGTGTCGCTGTACTGTCATTCATGGTACAGGTGTCGCTGTTCAGTCAGCAAATGTAATTATTCAAAAGTAAATTTTCTCACTCTTTCTATTCAGCCCGGAAATAAACTTACTGTTTGAAAATGTGTTGTTTCTCTCTACATGTGAACAGTGTATGCCTTCAGGAATGAGATTCGGTTATAGGAATGCATTCTTGGCCAGCACCCTTAGTGTGTATGAATCAGTTATTACACTGAAATTGTGGTATAATTTCTGAGTAAATGGAAGAAAAGTGAGAGCAATAAAAAACATAATTAGTTAAGATGCCGTTAGACATGAAACTGGACATGAGGCATGACAAATTGGTTTTAGATGTTATGTTTTACTTATAGTTAGGGTTAATTTATGGGCATTTAGAGTCACTTTATTCAAATTTATTTTAGCAATTTAAAGAAATTGGAAACTAATAACCAAACTCTATAAATGTGATGTTAAAAATAACAGTTTTACAATTTCTCCAAAATTCAGTATCTATTCATTTTCATCTTTTTTCAGCTATATTGTCCAGATTTTCTCTTCAAAATTCAATATTATCGACCATGTGATGAACACCACAACATACCTTTTCTGAAAGCTGATGAGTAGCGCTATCTTATGCAACCATCAAACCTTCTCTAATGGGGGCAGGACAAATATTTTGAAAATTGGCCACTAGACTAGTACAAATCACACATATCTATGGTGACTAGCAGGTACCTCTCACCAGACAAGGGAAATTGGTTTCTTTAAGGCTTTCTAACAGATGTGTGGTGCCTCTAATAAGTTGGTATATTTCTATTAACAGTTGCAGGTGGTAGTTAACATAATCTGATGCAGTTTCAAAAAGGCTCCCTATACATGAAACAATCAGTCTCTTGTGGGGGCGCTTGCATTTTTGTGTACCTCAAGAATACTATAAACAATAGGCGTTCTATGGTGTTTCTGATGCAGTACAGTTTGTCTGCTTTCCACTTTTTAAGCCAATCGTTAGTGGCCACTTTTTGTACCTTAGGGATACTATTAAAAAAAAAAGCATTCTAGGGTGTTCCTGAAGCAATATGTCTGCTTTCCACTTTTTAAGCCAATCGTTAGTGACCACTTTTTGTAGTAATCCTGCCAATTCCCTCTTTAATTATGGTGTGTGGTCCCTGTGTAGTGGTTGTAATTTCTCCGATCTTCCAAGAATCTGTGGCAAATCCTCTGATAGTGCTCACAGTCTATGACTACGATCCCTCTACCCTTTTCTGCTGGTTTTATAATAATACTATGATCTTTCTTTAGGTTGTTCAGAACTGCTCGTTCTTTGTTGCTCAGGTCATCTTTCCTTGCAATTCCGTCCTGTTCAGCTCTAAATAGTGACTGTATTTCAGCCCTTGTAGTGTCAGCATATGTTTCAGTGCATGAGCTTCTCCCTGTTGAGGGCATCTCTAACAAGTCGGTATATTTTCTACCAACAATTGCAGGTGGTAGTTGACATAATCTGATGCAGTTTCAAAAATGCTCCCTATACATGAAACAATCAGTCTCTTGTGGGGGTGCTTGCATTTTTGTGTACCTCAGGGATACTATAAACAATAGGCGTTCTATGGTGTTTCTGATGCAGTACAGTTTGTCTGCTTTCCACTTTTTAAGCCAATCGTTAGTGACCACTTCTTCTAGTAATCCTGCCAATTCCCTCTTTAATTCTGGTGTGTGGTCCCTGTGTAGTGGTTGTAATTTCTTTGACCTTCCTAGAATCTGTGGCAAATCCTCTGATAGTGCTCAGAGTCTATGACTACAGTCCCTCTACCCTTATCTGCTGGTTTTATAATAATACTATGATCTTTCTGTAGGTTGTTCAGAACTGCTCATTCTTTGTTGCTAAGGTTGTCTTTCCTTGCAATTCTGTCCTTTTCAGCTCTAAATAGTGACTGTATTTCAGCCCTTATGGTGTCAGCATATGTTTCAGTGGATGGGTTTCTCCCTGTTGAGCGTGTCTCTAGTAAGTCGGTATATTTTCTACCAACAATTGCAGGTGGGAGTTGACATAATCTGATGCAGTTTCAGAAAGGCTCCTACATGACACAATCAGTCTCCCGGGTGGGGGGGGCTTGCTTTTCTGAGTACCTTAGGGATACTGTTAAAAAAATAAGCATTCTAGGGTGTTCCTGAAGCAATATGTTTGCTTTCCACTTTTTAAGCCAATCGTTAGTGACCACTTTTTGTAGTAATCCTGCCAATTCCCTCTTTAATTATGGTGTGTGGTCCCTGTGTAGTGGTTACAATTTCTCAGATCTTCCAAGAATCTGTGGCAAATCCTCTGATAGTGTTCACAGTCTATGACTAAGATCCCTCTACCCTTATCTGCTGGTCTTATAATAATACTATGACCTTTCTGTAGGTTGTTCAGAACTGCTCATTCTTTGTTGCTAAGGTCGTCTTTCCTTGCAGTTCTGTCCTATTCAGCTCTAAATAGTGACTGTATTTCAGCCCTTCTAGTGTCAGCATATGTTTCAGTGGATAAGTTTCCCCTGCTGAGGAATTTTAAGAGGATTTGATCTCCAGGGCTTTCTTAATGTCTCTCTCTTATACATATCTCCCATAGGTTCTTGTTGAAACTGTAACTTAAATCTCAGCTGCCTGCTGGTCTGGTGGTGCTGAGTGTTGAGGTGCTGGATGCCACACCTCATGCCACGCTGGTGACCTGAGTTGAGGAATGGATTTGAGCACTGGTGGTTGGCAGGGGACAGGAGAGGATTGAGCATCCAGAGCACTGCTCTCCTCTCCTGGAGAGGGAGGTTGTCACTCTACGCAGCTTTAGCGGCCCCTGGCAGAGACTGGTGGTCGTAGCTCAATGTGGAGCACATACAAGGGGCAGGGAGTGTCAGCAGATGTCCTGCAAGTGGAAGCAGGCCCGTGTTGCACTGGGCATTAGTGCACATCCGTGTTCCCAGGGGGAAGTGAAAACCCCTGCCTTGGAGGTAGGAAAAGGTGGGATCAGTGGCCAGGTCCCATGCCCAGCGCCGAGTTCTACCACCATGTGCTCCCGATCTCACTCCTCCTCCCCGGTCGTTCATCTAGATTCTAGATAGAGCACCAAAAGAAGATGGCGGTCCCATCCTGGGGAGCTCAGAGCCGGGGGGTTGGGCAGCTGGGTGAGGTAGGATCAAGATGTTTATCCGATGAGTGCAGAGGTGGAGGCTTCAGGTGGGCAGCAGAACTGAGTGCAGAGAATCCACACTGGAGAGAGGCTCCGGAGGTAGGAGAGAAAACAGAGTTTTAAAAAAACAAAATTGCAGCTGCCTAATGAATTTTGGAATGTTACCTTCAAGTTAAGCTAGCACCGTACATGTTCTTTTCTTTAGAAATGTACCATAGATCAGGCTGTACTTGAGCTAGTAGTGTTCATGATCTTTAAATGTAATCATTTTTGACATGGAAATTTTGGAAAAGAGAGTGTTATCCAAAATTCAAATAAATAAACAAATAAGTTCAAATTAAAGGACACCAAAACCATCTCTTTACACATTTTTTAATGACTCAATAGGCTTGTAAAGGAGAGGCTGTTGTTTACATTTATACTGAAACTGCAATTATTAAAGTCGGGTAAATGCAGTATCATAGCATTTGAAAATTATCAACACAGCCTCCACTGATTCAAAAATCCTGCTGCAAGAATCCTAAAATGGCAGCCTTGATGATGTCATAGAAGAGAGAGATGCCAGCTGTGTAAATGTATTCTAGCTCTACTAACCATATTCAAATGTGAATAACTTTAAAATGAAAAATGATAGCATGATACTGTGAGAATGACATTTGTTCAGCACAAAAATATCTACAAAATGAGTGATGTTTCATTTATAGATACCTTTTAGATTTTTTATAATCAGAAAAAAAGACAGGAAATTCATTTTTTTCACTTTTTTGGAGGTATGGCATAAATGGAATATGCTACCTTCCTACTGGAAATACTGTTGATATTTTCTGTTCTCATGTCGATTGACCTGATGACATCACTTGTGTCTTAGCCAGTCATGATGTCATCAGGTCAATTGGCACATGAACAAAAAATATTAGCAGTATTTCCAGTAGGGGGGTAGCGTATCCCTTATATATTCTTTGCACAAAATCTTTGTTAATGCATCAGTTTGTGTTGCTATTAAAGTGACAAAAATATAAGGCAACAAGCAGACATCATTCATCAGGTGTGATAAACAACTTTCAACTCTTTCCAAATGACATAAGATATATCCATCATCATGGGCCAGTGTCTCTGTAGTCATGGATACACATGTACACTTGCACACCACCTGGGAAGTGCAGTATCAAAAAATTCCCATAGGACCGGCCCAGTGGCGCTGAGGGTTGAGGTGCTGGATGCCTTACCTCATGCCATGCTGGTGACCCGGGTTTGGGAGCAACCTCAGGTTGTAAGGGAGCTGGCATTGGGGGGAGGGTGGGAGCAGGATTAAGCTGTGTAGCAGTGGCTCTCCTCTCCTGGGAAGGGAAGTTTGCCCTCCCACAGTCCCGCCGCCATTGGGTGGCGGTCCAGTGATGGCTCAGGCAGGTAGATGAGCGACCGGTAGGGTGGGGCATCCCGCAGTGTGTGGCATGCATGTGCCTCCACACATGCATGCTTGTGCCAAGGACGTGAGAGTGGGGGGGTGAAAAATGGGGAACAAAAATGGATAAAAAAGATAATTAAAGGAGCAGTGCAATGAAAATGGGCTAAAATTTGACCCCACCTTTTTTCCTTCCTAATCAATGCCCAGCATCTTCCAGTTTACTTTGGTGGTAAAATGTTCAGTTTTCGTTATCCATTTAAGAATTTTAAGAATGTTTTAAGGTAATTATTTCTCAAGAAAAAGATGGCTACCTCCTTTCTGCATAGAAATAATATTGAGGACCTGAGGAGAGAATGAATGCAGACAAAAATGCAAATGTACAGAACACAGCATAGGAAGCATCCAGAAAACCCAAATCAACAGTTTTGCTAATATTTTTCATAACCATAGCAGAAAATTAGCTTTTTGGAATAACTTTTTTGTTGCACTGCTGCTTTAAAAAAAAATCTCATAGGATCACATTGTAAATTGTAAGTAAGGAATAACATATGACAAGGTGTGTGACAATGCTAAATTACCTCTCACCCAAGGTGGGTTGTGAGGCATGAGGTATAGCTGAATGTCTTCTACCACCTGAGAAGTGTGGTATATGATTCCCATAGGATCACATTTTAAATTATAAGTAAGCAATAACAAAGGGCAGGGTGTTCAACAATGCTAATTAGCTGTATGCCTCAGGTGGGTTGTCAGGCATGAGGCACAGCTGAGTGCCTTCAACCACCTGGGAAGTGTGATATAAAATTCCCATAGGATCACATTGTAAATTGTAAGTAAGCACTAACACATGGCAGAGTGTGGGGCAATGCTAAATTGCTGCATGTCCCAAGTGGATTGTAAGATATGAGGAGCAGCTGAATGCCTTCAACCACCTGGGAAGTGAGATATTTGATTCCCAAAGGATCACATTGTAAATTATAAGTAAGCAACAACACATGACAGAGTGTGCAACAATGCTAAATTGCTGTATGCCCCAGGTGAGTTGTAAGGCATGAGTATCTTCAACCACCTGGGAAGTGTGAAATATAATTCAAATAAGATTATATTATACATTTTAAGTGATCAATACCATACGGCAGGGTGTGCGGCAAGGCTAAATTGCTGCATTTCTCAGGTGGGAAATGTGATATAAAATTCCCATAGGATTACATTATAAATTGTAAGTAAGCAATAACACATGACAAGGTGTGCAGTAATGCTAAATTATCGCACACCCCAGGTGGGTTGTGAGGTATGAGGCACAGCTGAGTGCTATCAACCACTTGGGAAGTGCTGATGTCTTCATTCAGGTGCCAAAGGCACCTATGCTACCATGGAAGCACATGCTAAGGATGTGGGAGAATCAGCAGGTGGCTGTTCTGAGGAGCAACAGTTCCATCTTCTTTGCCTGGAAACAGAGGTAACATTCCAGCTTAAATGGCACACAGCTGAATGACACATAATGAAACCAAAACAAGGGGAAAGGGCAGTAGAGTGAGATGTAGCTCTGGGTAGTATGGTAATGGCAGTTTTCATGTGCACTGGCTAAATGCAGGAAGAAAAGGAAGTGTTGGTGGATGGCTGCATGAGAAATGCCACGTGCCCTAGATCACTTTGCCTGATAACATAAAGTGGAATTATAAGAATCTGTGGCTCACATTGTCATGGCGAGGCAGTACTGACAGAGCAGGGGAAAATAGAAATTGGAACATTAAGCATACAACAGGTTTGCACCCCTTGTTCAGAAGGCAGGAGGTGGGAGCTATTTGAAAAGCAACATTTTTTGCCGATCATAAAAAATCTAAATGGTATCTGTAAATGAAACACCACTCACTTGGTAGATATTTTTGTGCTGAACAACATTTATGCTCAAAGTAGCATGCTATCATTTTTCATTTTAAAGCTATTTGCACTTGTTTGTTGCAAAAAGTGAACAAGAAAATTTAAATTTTCTGCTGTTTTTTTTTGCTAATTATAAAAAACTAAAAGGTATATATAAATGAAACACCACTAATTTTGTAGATATTTTGTGCTGAACAAATGTGCTCACAGTACCGTGCTATCATTTTTCATTTTAAAGTTATTCGCATTTGAATTTGGTTAGTAGAGCCAGACTACATCTGCACAGATGGACATCTCTCTCTCTCTCTCTCTCTTCATTGACATAATTAACCTGTGGTGCACAACTTTTTTTGTGGAGAGCCAGGCTGAAGACTTGAGTCAAGGCTGTGGGCCAAGGGCCACTGGCCGAGGGCCACTATAAAATTGTTCGAGGTGACAAATGTCCAGTAAGCCATTATTAAATTTTTACATAAAACAAATCAAAACATACATTTATCTATTTGTTTGTTTAGTTATTTATGTATCAACATGTTACTGAAACTAAAAACAACAAAAAAAGACTGCAAGTGGAAGTTGCTAGGTCCTCAGGGGCCACAGACAGCTGCTGTGGGGGCTATTTGTGGCCCCCGGGCCACACATTGTGCACCCCTGATCAAGGCAGCCATTTTGGGATTCTTAGAGCAGGATTTTTGAATCAGGAGAGGCTGTGTTTGCAATTTTCAGATGCTATGAAACTACATTTATCCTACTTTATTAAATGCAGTTTCAGTATAAATGTAAACAACAGCCTCTCCTTTACTAGCCTATGAAGTCATTTTTAAAAAACAACATGTGTATAATGATGGTTTAGGTGTCCTATAAGGGTTGTACTTGCAGTGAATGAAAGTCCCTTGTACAGTACAGACATTTCAATGTCTGTAATAGCTCTACAACTAACATTGAAAACCCTCCCTCGTCCCTGCCTATTCACTAATATTCCATTATGTCTATCTCGCACATGCTTGAAGCCCCCTACTATTTTTGCTTGCACCATTTCCACTGGTAATCTATTCCAGGCATCTACCACTCTTTCAGTGAAGCAGTACTTCCTAACAGCCCTCCTAACCCCCCCAAGCTTCATCACATGCCCTCTGGTCCTGGTGCTCAGCCTCCTTTGAAAAATACTCTACCCCTGTACTTGTTCACCCCATGAAGTACTTTGAGGTCTCTTATTGTGTCCCTTCTAGCTCTTCTCTCTTCCAGGGTGTACATTTTGAGGTCCCACAGCCTCTCCTCATAGGGCTTTTGGTGCAACTCCTTCACTATTTTAGCTGACTTTCTCTGGACTGCCTCCACCCTATGTCCTTTCTGAGGCACGGACTCCACAATTGAACACAATACTCTAGATGGGGTTTCACCAATGAGTGACACAGTGGCAACACCACTTCCCTCCTCCTGCTGGAGATACTGCTCCCAATGCATCCCAGCATGGCAGTGGACCTACTGAATGCTTTGTCACACTGGCCTGCCACTTTGAGGTAATCAGAATTTATAATCCCCAAATCCCTTTCCAGTTTAGTGACTGACAGCACCTGCCCACCCCCCCTCCATCCCATACTCAGCTCCTGGGTTCCTATGCTCTAGTTGCCTAATTTTGCACTTTTTAGCATTGAACCCCAACTGCTATCTTACTAGCCACTTCTCGACTTTCCCAAAAGATCCTTATGCATTCTTTCCACCCCTTCTGATTGTCAACTATATAATAGATTTTAGTACCATCTGCACAACTTTATATCTTCCCCTTCCAGTTCATCTGCAACATCACTTATGAAGACACTGAAAGAGGAGTGGCCCAGTACTGACCCCTGTGGCACCCCACTGGTCACTTCCATCCTTACAGTAAGTGCCATTAATCACTACCCTCTGTTGCCTATCCATTAACCAATTTCTAACCTAGTTCACCACTTTGGATCCAACTCTTAGGCTGCTTGGTTTATTAGTCTCCTGTGTGGCACAGTGCTGAAAGAATTGCAAAAGTCCAGATAGTCCATGTCCACTGCCCTGCACTGATCTATTTCCCTGATCACCCAAAGAAATCAATCAGGTTCATCTGGTATGACCTCCCCCCATGACTCCATGCTGCCTTTGGTCTTGCAGCCCATTTGATTCCAGATACTCTACCAACCTTTCTTTTAACAGTGTTTCCATTATTTTCCCCACCAGTGAGGTAAGGCTTACCATCTTATAGTTGTTAGCCTCTTCCCTGCCACTGCTCTTATGCAGAGGACCATGTCTGCTGTCCTCCAGTCCTCTGGAACCACACCCAATTCCAGTGAGTTGATGAATAAGGCCATCAGCGGGGCCAACCTGAGTACATTTATTACCCTTGGACATATCCCATAGCCTTGTCCACATTCACAGCTGCAAGGCCATTCGGGAGACTTTCCTCTGAAAATGGACTTGAGTCACCCCCCCATTCCTGCTACTTCCTGGTGGTAACCCCCCCCCACTATGAAGACTGAGCAGAAGTACCTGTTCAGGATGTCTGCTTTGTCTTGGTTCCCTTCTGTCCAGTCTCTCTCTGTTGACCTCCTTATCCTCACTGCCCCTTTCCTTGCTTTCTTCTTCTCATTATTGTACTTGAAGAATGTCTTATCCCTATTTGCTACCCTTTCCTCTGTCTGTGCCTTTGCCCCGTCATTGAGGCACAGGTCAGAAAGCACAGGAAACACCAGCAGCAGTTGTAGAATTCACCAAAAATAATTTATTTACACTAGCAGTATCATAAAATAAACTTGTTCAGTCTAACTATTTACAAAGGCAAAATAAAATACAATTTTCTTTCAGTCTCTGTGTCCCTTGTTCCTCTAATCTTTCTTGCAGTTGCAGCTTACCGCTTATAAGTCTTTTCAACCCCCACTCTTGGCAAGCATCCTGTTTTTGTAAGTGTTCTGTTTTTGTAAGTTTCAGAAGCTGCTGGAAGACAATGTTCTTCTTGAGGCCCATACAGCATTTGCAAAAGGCTCAATATTTGCACTCAAGTAATCTCTGGAGTTTTCCATTAGCTTTTGGCAATCATCTCAAATTATAATTATATACATTTCAACAGTAACACTATATATTTTCTAAACACCAGGGATCTCAATATCAGTTACATTTCCATACAATGATTTGCATATATTTTTATATTAGCGGATATGCAAGGGAGGAAAAGACAGACAGCAAGGGAAAACTGAGAGACAGTGAAAGGCAAATGATAGCAAGATTGTCAGGGTGATCAAGTCCAGTGTCTCACAGGAAAATTTGGTTGTGCAACCAGACAGACAAATAGGCAGGAAAGGACAGATCCATGCATTTAAACACGTTCTACATAACAACTGGGACAGGGTCCTATTCTACCCTGTCCCCCCCCACCATATCTGCTTCCCTCTATTTTACCTGGTCCACCTCCCTGTCTTCTTTCTTCTTTCTTCTGTGCTTCCTTATACTTCCTGAAAGTCACCTCAGGAACATCATCCAGATTAAAGCCTTGATCCTACCTGATGGCTTGTCCTCACTAATACATGCTTTTGTGACTTCCAGACTTGACTACTGCAATTTTCTGTACCTTGGGGTGAAGGGATCCTATGTCACCTGCAGCTGGTGCAGAACACAGTGGCCAGGTTGCTGACAGGCTTTCTGAGGTCTTGTCATGTGATCCCAGTCCTGCATGGTCTGCACTGACTGGTGGTGAGATAGCTAATTACCTATAAAGTCAGTTTACTGACCTTTAAAGCCCCATATGGACTGCATTTTAGCTATCTGTGTAACCTCCTGACTCTGCATTATACCTACGGCACTCTCCGCTCCTTCTAGATGGGCCTCCTAGTGGTTCCCAGGGCACGGCTGAAATTGTCTGGTGACAGGGCCTTTGAGGTAGTCAATCCAGCCCCATGGAACTCACTTTCAAGATCCTTGAGGGAGGCCACTGACTGGAGGCCTTTAAGAGGGGCCTGAAATTCAAGGAGGCCTTTGGACTTTAGGCAATGGCACTTGATTTACTGGCTGTTTCTCAGAATGTATTTTATTAAAATCTATTTTGATTGTCTGATTTATTAATTTTAATCTGTATTTATTTGTTTGGGTGACATTTATTATAAATTTTATTTTATTTTTAACTATTTGAGATTATCAACTGTCCTGAACTATGTTCAACACCCTGAGCCCCAGGGAAGGGACACTCTATAAATAAAGGTTACTCACTTACTTACCTTTTTTTCCTTCACCACCATGGTCACTTCCCTGAGTACCATATCTGTCTCTTTTCACTTTACTTTACTCATTTCCTTCATGCAGAGGCTGGTTGCCTTAATTATGCCCTCCCTCATTTTTCCCTGCTGTTTCTCTACCCCTTCCTTGCAATTCCCCCCAAACTAGGCAGTTTCCTTCCTACTGCTTATCTACACCTCCCCCACTTGTAACTGCAACTGATCTCCACTAGTTGTATCCACTGCCTTCCCCTACCTGCCGACTCCAACCATCAACTACTTCCTAAACTTAGAAACTCTGTCCTCAATCCATTCACTCCCACCTTCCTCTCCTCCTCCTCTCCCTCTCTCCTCCTCCTCTCCTCTCCTCTCTCTCTTCCATGTCCACACTGCTCCACTGGTAAATGCCCTTAATCATAGCCCTACCCTGCCCCACTTTCTCCCTCCTGCCTGATTCTTCCTACTACTTGCACTTCACCACTCCTAACCTTCTCCTTTGCAAGCCAGGAAACCAGTACACAGACTGGGTGTGCACCCAGCCATGTCTGGCCCCTTGTGGGGTTTGCATGTCAGAGGGACAATGATTTTTCTCTTTTGCTCAACTCTTCTCCCTCCTATCTGCTTTCTCCCACTCCTTGCCCTTCCCCATGCTTACCCTTCTCCCTTACAGACCTGGAAACCAGTACACAGACTGGGTGTGCACCCAGCCATGTCTGGCCCCTTGTGGGGTTTGCATGTCAGAGGGACAATGATTTTTCTCTTTTGCTCAACTCTTCTCCCTCCTATCTGCTTTCTCCCACTCCTTGCCCTTCCCCATGCTTACCCTTCTCCCTTACAGACCTGGAAACCAGTACACGGGCTGGGTGTGCACCAAGCCGTGCCTGCCCATTGTGGGGTTTGCATCTTAGAGGGACAAAAGTTTGCCTCTCCCTCTCTACCTTACTCCCTCTCCCCCTTTCCTGCCCTGCTTCTGCTTCCCCCCTCTTGCCTGCTTTTCCTACTACCTGCCCTTCTCCTATGTAGGCCAGAATACTGGACATGGGCTGGGTGAGCATCCAGTCATGTCTGGCCCTTGTGGGGTTTGCATCTCAGAGGGACAATGGTGTGCCTTTCTGTCTCTACCATACTCCCCCTCCTTCCTTTCCATTCCATTCCACACTAGTTCTCTACTCAATTTTTCTTCTTCCCTATGCTCCCCCCTCTGCGCTATAGCCCCTACTGCTCTCCCCTATGTAATTGTTCATTTCTCTGTAACTAAGAGACATGCCACTCATGCTATCTTTATTTACTTCCTATGCATTTTGTTTAGTACAGATACTTTCCTATTATACATAGCTGTTTCACTGTTATTTTAATCACTGTATGAAGTTTTATTTTGTGAAGCTTGTTTTGTTGTAAAAAAAAAAAAATCAACTGTACTTACCCCTTCCCCCTCCCCACCAGGACGTATCTGGAAATGAGCTATCTTAGCTCAGTATGCCTATCCTGGTGAAACTTTACAAATAAATAACAAATAATGTTAAACCACACTGTACAGCGATCACTGGTACCTAGGGGACTGCCCACTATGATATATGCAATGCAGTCCCTATTTGTAAGCACAGATCCTACTGCAGCAGTACAGGCATTAGAGTGAGTTTGGTTATCAACTCCCACCAGAGCCACGTGCGAGAACTGTGAACTGTTCCCACTATCCTCCTGCACAAACGTTATTGGAACTAGTGGCTACATACATGATGAATTACAGCACATGTTAAAAAATTAAAAAGTAAAACTAGCAACGTTTATGTGACGAAGTACCTTTGGAAACGAGCCTCTGGCTCAAAGGTTGTAAACTGATTCTTAAATAAATAAAATAAAGCAACAGATACTTGTGAGAGGGTTGTGACATACAGCCCCACAGCTTTGACAGGCAGAGCAGCACTGCTGCATTTGCCTGAAATATTTTATGTGTGTGTGTGTGTGTGTGTGTGTGTGTGTCCATGCATGTGTGCATGTGCATGCTTTAGTTAGACACAGCCCATCTATCTCTCTGGGCTCTCTACTCTCCTAGTGAGGGCCTCTGGGATTGTGGAGGAGGGATACCCAGGAAGTTAGCTCAAGAATTGGGAGGGGGTTAAATAAACCCTGCAAAAGAAACTGCCACAAAGAGACTGCCTGGGATTCTACAGTGCAACAATTTACTGCACTGTAATACAGCTAAACATTTGTAGAGTGCCAGTTGGCTCTCCCTTTTGGACTTCAGTGTTTTCGGGACTTTGAATTTACTAGCTGCTTGTTCCTGTTAGCAGCAGGTGTGTTATGTCTTTCTCTGCCCCCTGCCCTTGAGTTCCAATCAGGAACCAGTCTGTGAAGTGGACAGAGCTGTTACAAAATGAGTAGCTTTTAAACCTGTGCCGCTGCATTCTTGGACTTCCGATTCTGCTATGTGGATTTAGTTTGCTGAGAGACACCTGGCTCTCCTTTTTGGACTTCAGTGTTTTCGGGACTTTGACTTTAATGGCTGCTTGTTCCTGTTAGCAGCAGGTGTGCTGTGTCTTTCTCTGCCCCCTGCCCTTGAGTTCCAACCAGCAGTCAGTCTGTGAAGTGGGTGGGGCTGTCACAGAACGAGTGGCTTTTAAATATGTGCTGCTGCATGCTTGGAGTTCTGATTCTGCTGTGTGGATTTACAGTTTGCTGAGAGCCAGCTGACTCTCCTTTTTGGACTTCAGTGCTTTTGGGACTTTGACTTTACTGGCTGCTTGTTTCTGTTAGCAGCAGGTGTGTTGAGTCTCTCTCTGTCCCCTGCCCTTGAGATCTAACTAGCAGCTAGTGTGTGAAGTTGGCAGAGCTTGTCTATTCCTATTTCAGGACCTTTTACTAGTGGTTCTCTGCCACGGTCCAAATGCTTAAGGGCCTAGTGTAAGAGCATTATGGAGTCAGCCGTGAGGCCACCATTTGGCTATCTGCATTGCTCCCCAGGGCTTCAGTAGGTTATTCCCTTGTGACTGCTGAACTATAAGTTTAATTTATTTTGTTTAGAAATCGCCTCTCCTTATTTTGTATTATGATATTTTGTGAGCCATACATCTGTATTACCATCTTCCTTTATTCTGTTGTCTGCTAGACAGTTATTGCTTGAATTAGTACCTACGTTCTAATTTAATTGCTAGTTAGTTACAGCCTAACACAGAACCTAAGTTCTAGGAACACGGATATGGAGCACTATCCACACTCCGGCAGTCTTCCTTCCTCTTTAAATCTTGCCAGAAGTCTTCAAGCTAAGCTCCACCCACCCACCCGGGTGGTATACTGCTTGGTTCCACCCCTTGACATCAGATCTTTCTTTCCACTGGAAGAGTCAGGTTTTTAGATTTCTTCCTTTGCAACTCCATGTGCGGTGTAGGCCTATTCTAAGTGCACCATTGGCAAACATGTTTTCTAGCTACTTTTTGAATGTACAGTACTTCTTGACTTCTGCTTCATCATTGACACTACTATGGACCGACATGAATCCAAAACTGATCCGGGCTTTAAGCGTTGTGTATACTGCAACCAAAAATTGTCAAGGACAGACCCACACACCTCATGCATTTACTGCCTTGGGGCAGAGCATGATGTCACTGCCTGTGGCCTATGAGAGGCCTTGTTATGATCATCTCTTGAAGACCGCTACAGCCGTCCAAATGGATAGATAAAATTGAGATAACTGCAATTCACTCTAAGGATGCCCGCAAGGCAATATCCACAGCCGCTGGATCTGTAGCCCAGTTTGCAGCAATGGAAGAGGTGGCAGCTCAGCCTGCAGCCAGGGCCTCATCGGTCTCAGTGCTGCTCCCTGTCAGGGCCAGTGCTGGGGCATGTGGATAGTCTCCTGCATTGACCTCTACCATAGGCTGGTTGGTAGGGAGCCATTCATAGGGATGATTCCACCAGACATACTGCTACCTTGGTGGCTGCTCCCAGGGATGTACCTATCCAGAAAATTTGTAGGGCTGCTACTTGGAAGTCAGCACACCCCTTCATCTCCCATTACAGCATTGACCTTGAGTCATGCCAGGATGCTGCTTTTGAGACCTTGGTTCTCCAGTCTCTGCCAAGTAGGAGTGTACGCCTTACCCACTCCTCAGGGAGAACTGCTTGGAGTCTACCAGAATGTGGATACAGCACCACATCCACCTCCCTAAAAATGAGGGTTCACATGCAACCATAGTTCTAGGAGTGGTATATGTTGCACATCCACGCAGGGCCGCTGTTATGGGGGGACAACCAGGACTTTTTTCCCGGGCCTGGAGCTCTGGGGGGGGCCTGCCTGTGCTGATTTGCTTGTTGTTGTTTTTTTCCTGCCTGAGTAATTTTTCCTGTTACGGGGCCCACAACAGGAAAAATTACTCAAATGAAAAAAAAACAACAACTGCTTAATCAACACAGGCGAAGAGTCTATGTAATTTGATTAAGAACGTCACTTTTACATGACGTGGCATCGTTCGTGGAGCGCTGCTCTAGAGCACGAGCGGTGCTGCTGTCGATGGCTGTAGACTCATGGCACTGATGCGCTGAGTCACACTGCAGTAGTCGCCTCTGTGGCTTGCCCACTCGCCTCGCCCCGAACATTTTTTTTAAATCTAGCCGCGTAGCAGCATAATAGACAACGAGGGCACTACTGGCATGAGGCAACTGGTCGCCGGCCACCACCGGTGTACAGGACATTCAATATAGTCGCCTTGCCTGGTCAGATGGACATCTCATGCAGGCTTCTGGCCTGGTGATGTGAGGGTACTCGTAGACGGATCATGCAGTGCAGTCGTCGGTCAACCGTCAGCTGCAGCTCATCGTCTTTGAGAAAGACTCAAGTTCCCTCTCACAACCTGAACTTGTCTCCAGTGTTCTCCGCTCTCCTCCAGCATCCAACCAGGTAAAAAAAAATGCGATAATCCTGTACTGTTGTTTTATTTGAAGAAAGAAGAATCAAGGGACAGTCCTGTCAGTGGTAAATGTATTGTCCAAATTTAAATCATGATGGGGGCAGGCGGGAGAGCGAGCTTCGAGCCAAAAAATAATTTGGTCTGAAAATCTCTTCGTTGATTCAGAAGTTTCGCGGGGAAAGAAAGTGCAAAGATTGAAAAGAGTGGGCTTTTCATCTTTAAAAGACAGAACATTTATGCACACCAGTCAGATTAAGTCTTATTTACTGCGTGTCCATTTCTCTTCACTGTGTTCAGCATTACTACCATTGAATTAATTTGCATGGAAACAGGGGCATCCTTGGCATTGCTCCCAAAAGAGTATCTGCTTGTGCTGTTTAACCCATTCCTTTGGTGGGGGTAGAGGCCCAGTGGTAGAGTATAGCCAGCCAGGTGCAATTATGTTGCTTCATGAATCATAATTCAGTAATGGTAGTACAAATGTATGGCTGGAAACTCAAGCAAGAACGGTCCATGATTTGCTTGGCATAATACCACATTCACAGTCTGTGAGAATGTGATATTATATACTATGGCCACACACTTGACCACTGCCTTAAAAAAAAAAAAAAAACAAGCTTTTTATTCTGTAATGAGTGGTAGCCACCCACTCTTGCTTGCTCACATCAGTGAGTGGTAGCCACTAGCCAGCCCACCAGTCTCAAGAGCTTTTGTCTGCCTGTCTGTCTGTGTGATTCACACAGACAGACAAATGCTTGAGACTGGTGGGCTGACTAGTGGCTACCACTTATTGATGTGAGCAAGCAAGAGAGGGTCAGGACAGTACAGAATAGAGTGGGCTTGTGACACCATCTATTTGTTTGAGATGCCATTGCTGGTCATCCAATTGTAATCGACTCCCCCACCCCACTCCTACCCCTTCAGCTGCAGATTGTAAAGCTAGACAGAGCCTACAACACTTCTGACTCCAGTGGTTAAAAATAATTTTTTTCATGGATTATGGAAAGCTTCAAAAAATCTTGTTTTTAGCTTAAACAAAAGCCCCAAAACTCACCACAGAGCATCAAAACCCCCCAGAGCTTCTGGGAGCCTGGCGGCCCCCTGGCCCCCGGCTTAATTGGTTAGGGATTCAGAGGCCCTAATCAAACTACCTGTCAGGGGCTCACAAATTCCCAGCTGCAGCCCTGCATCCACGCAACATCCCCAACCTCCCCTGGCAAGTAGCACAAGGATTCCTGCTTCCAGCATGCGAGATCTAACATTATGGGGCAGAGCTGAGGAATACACCAACCAGGTAGGTGGGAGGAGCTTAGCTTAAAAACTTCTGGTGAGATTTAAAGGGGAAGGAAGACTGCCAGAGTGTGGATGTGCACCATATACCACTCCTAGAACCGCGGATGCATCTACTCTTTACCAGTACACCTTTTTTTGTGTTACCTACTGTTACTATTTATGTATTGTTTTTAAATACGAACACTTAATTCATAGTTTTTATTAATTGTTGTTTCATAATCTGGTGAGTCCATACATGCTTGTCTTCTGCTTTACTTGTGATTTGCATTTTGGTGCCCCACACACACACACACACTTTGTTAGCTAGGTTATCTTTCACTTTTCTATCTTCACTACCTTCCTGTTCCTTCACTATCTGGGCCTGTTTAACATTATCTTGAACACTCTAGCCTGATACTGGCCTGCTTTTCATTAATTTCTATCTTACCTATTATCCTGTTTTCTGTCTTTCTTGGTCAGGGTTTATTCCCATGTATTTCACCATTTTATTTTCTTCTTTACTTATATTCACTGTCTGTTCTGTCCAATTGGTTTCATTTACCTGTCTGTTTAATTTTCTCCTTCTGCCTTATCAGTCTCCCCCATTTTACCATTAACTTATTTGTGTAAATTGTTTTTGCACTTTTCTCCAATATGCTGATAATTTCTCTAGTGTTTCCCACCCTCTTCTCTCCTTTCATCTCTCTTCCACAATCTACTGCCTTCTCCTTCTCATCCCCTACTCTCTCCCTTTCTCTCTCCTATTTTCTCCATCTCCACTGGCATCCTTGGTATCAAATCCTTCCTTCCTTCCTTCTTGGCTTTACCCTAAAGCTCTCTGGTGTTTTCTTTCTTCTCTTCCCCTGTTCTCTATCTCAATTTCCCTCCTGTCTTCCCTCTTCCAGGCAGCATTCTGGTTCTTTAAAGCTCCTTGTCACCTTACTACTTTTGTTAGTAGGTGAAATTGAACTCAATACTGGCCCCATCACTACTTCATCCTTACAACTTCCCAAAGGATTGAGAGTTACCCATTTAAACATTTGTAGCATTCTCCCAAAAACTGACCAACTACAGCTTATCATGCTTAATCTATGGACAGATGTACTAGTTATTTCTGAATCCTGGCTCTCCTCTAAGGGACAGGATTCTGCTGTAAGTGTTGAGTGTAACTGAGTACGACTGACCGAACAGCTGAAGCAATAAAAAAAATCAAATAATTTGATATGAACAATAAAAAGAAATAATAACTGATGATCTCTGATAATGACTGGATATCCAGTCTTGATAAAACACTGTAATAACAGGTTGAATTCCGTAATAACGCAATAGCGGGTTACTGCGTTTTCCTCCTCGTGCTCTCACTTCACTAAAGCACGAAAGAAAGCACACTGTATTTGTGTGAGTACTGCGGCTGCTGAGGGGCACCCTCACTCGCACAAATACATGTTACAGTTTTTCTCTCTCAAACCGTGCAGCAGTTATTATAAAAAATAATACCTGTGTGAAGTTTATTTTATGAGAATTTTTCACACACCCTTGGTGTGTAAAAAATCCTCATAACATACACCTGCACAGGAATTATTCTCTATATAATTACTAGTGACCCCCTTTAGTGTTCGGAGTCAACCTCAGTTTAAAACACTGTAATAACTGATAGTACCAGTTATTATGACATTTAAAAAACTGTCCCATCCGTCACAAACATTGGGGTACCTCATCAGCTCTTGTTCAGTGCGTGGGTGGGATGAAGGGTTCCGCAAACATGGTGGCTCTGTTTTTTCTGTTACAGAGGATCCCACCAATCATTTCCCTTTGTGTCCCTGCAGGTAAATTGTTATACCTTTTCAGTATTTATCTGGTCGATTCTGCCATGTTTAAAAATCTATCTGGTTGATCCTGCTATTCATGCCCTTTGTGGTGAGCTTCAAGGGTCAGCCACTCTGATCGGGAACAGACTGTGGCTGACTCCTGAGGCTGACTTGTCTCCCTCACTTACTGCAAGTCCAAAGTTTAAATTTAAAAAAAAAGAAGGCATGCACTGGAGAGGAACAGAGAGATTGGTGTGTGTGTGTGTGTGTGTGTGTGTGTGTGTGTGACACAGAACTGTTTCAGTACTTTTGGCATTCACTCCCTTGCACCAATAATTATAAAAAATAATGCCTGTGAAGTTTGTCTTATGAGGATTTTTTGACACACCCTGGTGTGGTGGTATCTGAGTAAACCTCGAGCCGGGCTCTCGGGAGTTTACGGATTATCAAACACCTTGGATGTGTGAAAAATCATCATAACACATACCTAAACAGGTATTATTCTCTCTATATATTGCTTAAAGAGATAAAAATGTCCTAATACCGCTCTATAGAACATATGTTCTCACATATAGAGTATGCCTCTTGGTTATGGATCCCTTTCAAGAAATACGAAAGGGATAAGATGGAAAAGGTTCAAAAACACTTCACCAAATCTATAGATGGAATGAAGGATAGAAGCTATAAAGAAAGGTTGCAACAACTTGAGCTTATGTCCCTGGAAACCAGGTGTATGTGATCTGACCTCCTTTTTATGTATGCTGTTGTCCAGGACACATCCCCCTATCAGATCTAAGAATACAATTTAAGCAGGGGATAGAGACACTAGGGGACACCCATTGCAATTAAGAGGTTACAGATTTAAGCATAACCATAGAAAATACTTCTATACAGCTTGAGTTGTGAACCCATGGAATGCTTTGCCAGAGAAAACAATTATAAGTAAAAATAAAACTGAATTTAAAAGAAAATCTTTGCAAGTATATTCAATCAGGTGTCAGTCTCAGATATTTCAGGAATTTTTTTTTCCAATTGTTTAACCAGGTGAGACACACTAAGCTGAAAGCTTGTTTACGGGTGCAACCTGGGAGCACAGGGAAGTTAAGTGACTTGCTCAGGGTCACACAGTATGCAAGTGGGGCCTGTGGGATTCAAACCAGGTCTCCAGATTTGCAGCTCAGAGCCTTAAACCACTGCGCTATACTGCTTCCCAGGACAGGAGCTCATATGGGCATTGCCTTCTTGCTCCTCATCGACCTCAATATGAACCTCAGTATCCCTGGCTACACTGTAGCCAGGCAAGATTGCACAATGAGGGGTGGTGGTTTTACTGTTTATATATCCACCAGTATCCAATTTGTGACTGTTCTTGCTGTCTCTTCCCCCTCTTCTTATGGGCTGCTCCTACTTAAACAATCTTTTCCTTTTTTCTGTCCCCATCTTTATTGCTAGTGTTTACTGTTGCCCTGGTATTTCCCCTGTTTTAGTTACTGTGCTCCTTTCAACTATCTGTTCTAACTCTTGCAGAGGTAAGTTTATATTCTTAGTGACTTTAATATAAATTGACTCTTCCCCCAATACAAATAAAATTGCTCAAAACGTAAAGCCACTACAACTGACTATTTCTGATCCCATGCGCCTAAATTTTAAATCTTTAAATCACTCTTTTAGACTGGATCCTCTCATCTCATTCTCACCACATTGTGTATGCAGGAATCCTTCCTGATGCCCTCAGTGACCATCACATGGTTTACTTTGTGTGCAAGATACATCATCCTAAGGATCACCCTCTAAATGTATCTATCTCTGGCCCTTTAGGTCACTGGACTTGTCCTCTCTCCTAGCTGACTTATTAGCTACTGACTGGTCCCCAATCTCAACAGCCAATAAATATAAATTCTGCCCTGCAATACTTTCAATCCAAATTTATGGCTGTAAGGAACTGTCATGTTCCTCTGAGAAAAATCAGAGTACGAGGCTCTCATCTTCCCTGGATCTCAGCTGAGGTGATGACTTGTCTCCGTAGTAGAGACTGCCTGTTCCTTTTGGAAGCTGAGAAATTGGCTATACTGCAGAGAACAAACTAGAACGCATTTGAGGAACTGGTAACTTGGTAAAACATAATATTGTAGGGGACTAGGAAGGTAAGCTACACTTTCTACAGAAAGTTTCATTATTTTCTTATTGGCATTAAGAATTGCAGGATTCCATGAAAGTGTAGTAATTTTATAACCAGAGGGGTTGTAATACAACTGAAGTTGCTTGATTTCTGTGCTAGACACATAGGATTTGGAAGGATATTTGTGCAATATTTTGTAAGTGTCCTGCTGGCTGAACAGTGAGTTTGTTTTTATCCCTGGACTCAGTAGAGTGATTTGTGTAGGAGCAGTGATCTAGTACATTGTGGTGTTGGTTGACTTACTATAAAGGGCAGTACTCACCAGGGTGGTGGAGCAGTGGTGTAATTGATTGTTTCTAACAGTCACCAGTGGTTGTGGCCTACCCACCCACCCTACCCCTCACCTCACCCACCCCAGGCGTGGCATTTCCTTTATAGCCAAGGTTCTGACATCACTTCCTCAACAGATCTTGGAGCAGAACTGTCATATTCTTAATTACCCAGTACAGTGCATAAAGCGTAAGTATACACACACACACAAAAAAAAATTTGTGTATTACTCATTGTATATTATAAGGAAGAAGGACATGTGGGGAGTGGTGCAATGCACTGGCTGTGGGGCAGCAATTTTCTGGGAAACATTCTGGAACCTGCGTTGCTGCCCTATTTGCAGGCAACTGTCAGCTCTGAGGGAGGAGGTTGCCCACCTCCAGGCTGAACTGGCAAGGACTAAGGAGGACTTCCCCACCCAAAGAGCACCAGTTCCACAACCACTGCCTCAGAGGTTGCCATGTGTGAAGAGCAGATGGACCACAGTAGGTTCTGGGAGGGTGAGGGTGGTGGAACAGAGGTGTAGCCCCCGAGTTGCACCTCTACACAAATCATATGTCGGTCTGGCAAAGCAAGCTTCCTCTATGATGACACCCTCATTGGAGACCAAGAAGAATGCTGGGGACATCCACAAGGGAGACCCACAAAAGAGTGGCAAGGGACAACACAAGCGAAAGAAACAGCTTCTGATAGGGGACTCAATTGTTAGGGGTGTAGACCTGGGGAAGGGAGAGGAGAGGGAAGTAAGGTGCCTGCCTGGTGCCATGGCTTGGAGGGACAGGAAGCGAATCCTCAGGATTGCAGAAGCAGCATCACAGGAGAGGAAACTAGATATCATTGTCCACCTCGGGACAAATGACCTAGCTAGGCATGAGATCAGTGCAGTGCAGGATGAATTTGTGGAGTTGGGGAGGGGCCTCAGACAGGCAGCAAGCACGGTAACCTTCTCGGAGGTGCTGCCAGTCCATTGCAGGGGTGAGGCTAGGGTACTGCATACCATGCGGTTTAATGAATGGTTGCAAAACTGGTGCAGAGCACAGGGCTTTGGCTTCATTGGGGACTGGGGGTCCACCTGGAGAGATGAAGGTCTATACTGGCATGATGGTCTGCATCTGTCCAGGAAGGGAAACACGCTCCTAGGTGACAGGTTTAAAGGCTTCCTTGGCAAGCTTTTAAACTAGCCAAGGGGGGAGGTGCTGATAGGAAACAGGAAAGTTCAAGCCTCCCTGCAAGCATGGCAGGTAGTAGGGTAAACACTGAGGTACAGAGCTTGACAGAGGGCAGGACAGGAGTAAATGGAAAAATGGACAAGGGCAATAAGAGCAGGATGGGGTAAAAGGATAAAGCCAACATTAAATGGAGGGCAATGAGTACCAATGCCCATAGTCTTGAAACAAGCTTCCAGAGCTAGTAGCCTGATGGAAGTGGAACACTTGGATATTGTGGCAGTCACAGAAACATGGTACATGGAGAACCATGACTGGGATGTCAACATACCAGGGTACACAATCTACAGAAGGGACAGGGAGGGTAAAAGAGGAGGTGGAGTAGCTCTACATAAGGAAGGGATCAAAGTAACAGAACTAAAAGGTAAAGGGGAGGGCAAGAGGAACTCTGGGTCACATTGGAGACAGGGAATGACATCACAATCCGCACAGGGGTTGTATACAGACCCCTGTCTCAAGGGGAGGAAATGGACAAGAAAATGATAGAGGGCATTCTCAAAATGGCTGAAAAAGGGGAGATACTGTTGATGGGGGACCTGAATATGCCAGATGTTAACTGGGCAAATTGGACTGCAGCCACAACCAAGAGCAGGGTCATTCTCGATGCCCTACAGGGAGCATGCCTTAGACAGCTAGTGGTGGAACCCACTCAGGAGGGAGCAATATTAGACTTGGTACTCTCAAATGGAGAGAGGATCACAAACTTAGAAGTCAGTAGACACCTGGGAGCAAGCGACCACTGCACAGTGTGCTCCACAATAAACACAACTATGGAGACAAGCCATACAAATACAAGGTTACTGGACTTTAGAAGGGCTGACTTTGGCAAAATGGGTGAATACCTGAGGAATGCATTAGCAAATGGCCAGAAAGGAGGGGTGGAAGAACAATGGAGAAAAATCAAAACTGCCATCATGGAGGCAACAAGCCTTTGTGTGAAACAAATAAAGAAAACAAAGAGGAATAAAAAACCACTATGGCTCTCAAAAGAAGTGTCAGGGAAGGTTAAGGAGAAAAAGGCTGCATTCAAAAAGTATAAGGAATCACAGACAGAGCACGACAGGGAACTGTATCAATTAAAGCAGAAAGAAGTGGGGAAGGCAGTCAGAAAAGCAAAGGCCCAAACCGAGGAAAGATAGCCAACTCAGTTAAGAAGGGGGATAAAACCTTTTATAGGTACATTAGGAACATAGAAAGGTTAAGGAAGGGATAGGAAGATTGATAAAGGAGAGGGAGGTGGGCAGAGGGAGACAGTGAAAAGGCAGAGATAATGAATGAATACTTTTGCTCAGTATTCACAAAAGAAGAAGAGGAGGAGTTACCTAAACCAAACAGTAGAAGCACTCTGGATAGTGGGTTGATACCAGTCCACTTAAAGAAGAAAGAGTACTGAAAGAACTTCTAAAACTCAAGGTGGACAAAGCAATGGGGCCTGACGGGATTCACCCTAGAATCCTAAAAGAGCTAAGGGAGGACCTAGTGACACCACTAACCACACTTTTTAACAAATCATGTAAGATGGGGTGGTACCTGAGGACTGGAGGAGGGCAGATGTGATTCCTCTTCACAAAAGTGGGAGCAAGGCAGAAGCAGGAAACTACAGACCTGTTAGTTTGACCTCAGTGGTGGGGAAAATGATGGAATCACTTCTGAAAGAAAGAATTGTTGAGTACCTAGAGGCCATCGGGGCACTGGACCCAAAGCAGCATGGATTCACAGCAGGAAGGTCATGTCAGACAAATCTAATTGATTTCTTTGACTGGGTGACCAAAGTAATAGACCAGGGAGGGGCTGTGGATATGGCCTACCTAGACTTTAGCAAGGCATTTGACACAGTCTCACACAAAGATTAATAATCAAGTTAGCCAGCCTGGGAGTGGGTCCCAGGGTGGTAGCCTGGTAGAAAACTGGCTGCACAACAGGACACAGAAGGTAATAGTGAATGGAACACATTCTGAAGAAAGGGGGTTACTAGTGGAGGTACCTCAGGGCTCAGTACTGGGTCCAGTCCTCTTATCGCTCTTTATAGGTGACATTGCAGAGGGTCTGGAAGGAAAGGTATGCCTCTTTGTGGATGACACAAAGATCTGTAACAAGTTGATACACAAGGGGGTAGAAAGGATGAGAAGGGACTTGGCAAGGTTGGAGGAATGGTCAGACACATGGCAACTTAGATTCAATGCATAGAAGTGCAAGTAATGCACCTGAAACAAAAATCCAGGAGAAGAGTACACAATAGCAGGGGAGGTACTAACAACAACAATAATGGAAAGGGATCTGGGTGTAGTCATATCAGATGACCTAAAGGTGGGTATGCAATGTGAAGTCAGTAGGGAAAGCCAGGGGATACTGGGATGCATAGGGAGGGCATCACAAGTAGAAAAAGGAAGTGGTTATCCCTCATACAGACAGTTGGTGAGACCCCATCTGGAGTACTACGCAGTTTTGGAGACCTCATCTACGCAAGGACATAGACAGGATGGAAGCAGTCCAGAGGAGGGCAACTAAATGGTGCAGGGTCTACATCAGAAACCATATGAAGAGAGACTGAGAGCTTAATATGTATACCCTTGATGAAAGGAGGGACGGGGGACATGATAGAAACTTTTAAGTACCTCAAGGAATCAACAAAGTCCAGGAGGGTAGCATCTTTCAGAAAAGAGATGTGTAAGAACAAGGGGCACAATTTAAAGTTAGAAGGGGACGGCTCAGGGGTATGTGAGGAAATTATTTTCACGGAAAGAGTGGTGGATGCATGGAACCGCCTTCCTGGAGAGGTTATGGGGTCTAAAACAGTGGAGGAATTCAAACATGCACGGGACAGACATAAGGCAATTATAGTGGGGGGTTGCAGGAAATAGGCTGTTGGTTAACTAGAATCTGCAGCTTATCCAGTAGGTAGGGAAATGGGCAGACTGGGTGGGCCAAGTGGTCCTTATCTGCCGTCAAAGTCTATGTTTCTATGTAGACCTTGCCTGGCATTCTCTTTCAGATCACTGGCTCCCTAGCTGCTTTGGCAAACTCTCATCACCTTTGTAACACCTGTGCAAAAGCCATAAGCCTTGCAAAGTCTGAGTATTTTGCATCCACACTCCAGAACAACATTAATCACCCCTCCAAATTCTGGAAGGATATTTATGTTTTTATTTATTTATAGGTCAGAAAAAATGATATGCGGAATTATAGACCAATATAATTGCTTTCAGTTACCTCAGAAGTGTTTGACAAAATGGTGGTTTCCCAACTAAATGGCTATCTTGAAAGTAACAAAAAGTACAATAAATATCAATCGGGTTTTAGGGCAAAGCATAGCACTACTACAGCACTTGTTAAGGTTGTGTCAGACATCCAGGTGGCCATAGACAGGGGCCTCCTGGTTGGGGCCATATTTATAGATTTGTCGAGAGCTTTCGACACTTTAGACCATTTGGTCTTAATTGATGGCTTGAGATCTGTAAGCCTCAGCCAGGGGGCCCTGGATTGGTTCCATGGCTACCTGGATGGAAGACAGCAGAGAGTTAAACTGGGTAACAACTTTGTATCTAGTTACCTGAATATTAAATCTGGTGTACCACAGGGGTCAGTGCTAGGACCCATCCTATTTAATATATATACAAATGGTGTCAGACATCTGATGGATGATGTCCGACACCATTTGTATGCTGATGATACAATATTGTATCTTGAAGGAAAATCTGTGGGGTATATATAGGAAAAATTACAAAAATCCTTTAATATATTGCAGACATAATTTTGGGAACATAGGTTGGTATTAAATTCTTTAAAGTCACAGGTAATGTTATTTTCAAATAAAAATGTATCTTTGAATTTAGATATAAAAACATTGGATGGGTGCAGCTTGGCCCTTGTGGACTGTTACCAATATTTGGGAGTCTGGATGGACTCCCATTGTAGTTGGGATCCTCATATTGACAACTTGATACAAAAATTGAATAAGAAGTTGGGGGCTATGTTCCCCCTAAGGTGTGCGCATGTGCACCCGCACAGCAGTCAGAAATAACCTGCACACAGCTTCAGTAGTAGCGCACAAAGCAGCTGACAGGGATCCTCATGTTCACGAAGTAGTGACTACAGTCATCACTCAGATTTAAGACTCAGACAGCAGGACATGAAAGTGAATGGGAAAGAAACATCGTATGCTCACCCCTGAGGCCACAACCCATTAACTTTAACAAGCCAGCAGTTAACAAGCCAGACATTTTGCTCTTGCTCCACTTACTGAACAATGGAACTGATCTGCAAAATTCCAACCAATTGGCTTTGCAGTTACAGCTATGTTTTCGGCTTGACACCCTTTTCAGTAAGACAGTACTTGACAATGAACAGTATTCCCCTGCTGTTCACAGAAATGGCATGTTTTATTTGTTTGGTAGATTCCCCAACAAAGCAATGCGAGAGATTCTCTGACATAGGGTGTATATTATATTATTTCAGTTTTAAAGTTGCACAGCTTCAGTGTAATCTGCCTCCTCCCCAAGCAGCGTCTCACATACAGAATGTGTTAATAATGGATTTAAAGCCTCACCGTTGAAAGCGTGTTCATTTTTCTTTAGTACAAGAAAATGGGAAAACTATAGTTTTTCTTTACAATAAAAGCATCAAAGCAACTTACTGTTTGTGTCATTTTTTATGTATTTGTTGTGGGCCGGGATGGGTAAACCTTCTCAATTAGCAGGCGGAGACACTGACTGTACATGTGTCTAGAGAGATGAGATTGCGCTTCTCTTTAAGTCAGGGTCTCACATTATACACACTTTTGAGAGTCAATGAATCAGTGCTTGTAAAAGGTTGCCCATGTTGGCTACATGGGGATACTAATTCTAAAATGGACAACAAGAAATAGCAGCACAAAAAATGTCCTTTTAATTTAATTTCATAAATTTAGACTGTGCTTAGTATGGATCCAGAATGGAAGAGAAATACAGTCTCCTTAATGCATCTCCTCTCTCATATCACACTGAATCACTCACTACATTGCAAAAATACATTTTAAAAACCCCACTGAACTTGACAATGCCCAGCATAGTTATTGTAAACCATACCTATGGTAAATGACATCACATACAATTATGCATGCATCCATCAAAGATCCCATTGCTAAGCACTGCTTTAAGAAGCTGTCCAACCCTGAATACCACATTGCCATACCAGTATTAAACAAGCGTTTGTCAATGCCGAATGTTGCTTGCTTGTATATGCTCTTAAGGTATTTGGAAGTGATAGTTCCATGCCTTCCTCCCAAGTCATCCACTGTGTCTTTCCGCTCAGTATTCACAGAAGAGTGGGAGGGGCAAGGGCCACAGCAGTACAGCAGTTGCCAAGGGGGTGAAGAGGTGGACAATAGTCCATTCAAAGGCAAAACAGTCCTGCAGGAGCTCACTAAATTGAAGGTGGACAAAGCGATGGAACCAGATGGCATACGCCCAAGGATATTAAGAGAACTGCAAAGGGAGATAGCAGTACCTCTGGTAGCCATGTTCACTGAGTCATTCAACATGAGTGAATCGGAGGAGGGCACATGTGGTCCCTCTACACAAATGCAGCAGCAGGGAGGATGCAGGGAACAATAGGCCATTCAGCCTCGCCTCAGTAGTGAGGAAGATCATGGAGGCATTGCTTAAAGAAAGGATAGTGGGGCATCTAGAAGCCATCGGGCCCAGGACCATAGACAACATGGATTCACAGTGGGGACATCATGTCAGACAAATCTGGTTGATTTCTTTGACTGGGTGACAAAGGAAGTGAATCAGGGTGGGGCAGTGGACAACGCTTACCTTGATTTCAGCAAAGCCTTTGACACCATCCCACATAGGAGGCTGATAAACTAGTTGGGTAGGCTGGGCATGGGGGAAAGGGTGGTAAACTGGGTTAGAAACTGGTTAACAGACAGGAGGCAGAGAGTGGTGGTAAATGGGGTGCAGTCTAGGGAGAGGGGGTGACCAGTGGGGTGCTGCAGGGTCTTCATTAGTAACATTGCAGAACGGCTGAAGGAATTTATTTTTTCACCAAATTTTCAACATAGCCATTTTAAGACCTCTGCTCATGAACAGTGGCACTGTGATTTTCTTAATCTGTCCCAAACATTGATTACGCACACTGACTGCGCCACTGTGCGCTACATGCACAGAAACACATTTTGGGTGACATGTGAAAAATGACAGCTGTGCTTCTCATAAGGAGGTGTGGTAAAATGGCAATGTTGAAAATCTGGAGTGCAAATATTAAAAATTTGAGAATTTATGAGAGTGGGTAGGACTGCACAACGACGACGTCAGAAACAGTCATTTTAAGATTTTCACTCAAATTTTCAACATAGCAATTTTAAACCTCTGCTCATGAACAGTGTCACTGTGATTTTCTTAGTGTGTCCCATACATTGATTTACGACACAGACTGTGCCATTGTGCTACATGGGCAGAAACACGTTTGGGTGAGATGTGAAAATGACAGCTGTACTGCTCAAAAGGAGGTGTGGTAAATGGTAATGTTGAAAATCTGGAGTGAAAATATTGAAAATTCGTGAACTATTTAAAGGTAAAGGTGAGGAACTGCGCAACACATGTCAGAAACAATATTTTTAGGGACTAAAGCCACCAAATTCTCAGCATAGACTTTTTGAGAGCCCACCTTATGAACACTGGCACTGTCATTTCATTAATTGGTCCTGAAAGGTGATTTCACGCAGTGACTGTGAAATCATCCTTCGGGCCTGATTAACGCCATGACAGTGCAAGAATTCATGAGGAGGGGTCCTAAAAACCCCATGTTGAAAATTTGGGCCCACAATTCTCTAAAATGCCTGAGATATGCAACAAAGTTGAAAACCCTATTTACTCCATTATACAGCTTGCGGCATTTCCTCAGTTCGCGGTCGGCTTTGAAGAGTGCAGATGTTCCGTCCACTCAAAGATGGTCACGCTCGAGCTCCGGAGGTAAGTATGGGGTGAGGGGGTGGGAGGCAGGGTGCGCAGTGGTGGGTATGGGTTGTGGGGGCAGGAGACTACGAGGACCTTATTTTATTTACAGGTTGTTTTTTTTTTTTTATTAAGATGACGGAGACGTTTGCCATGCTGGGGTGGGCTCCCAGCATGGCAGCTGAAAACTGTTTGGGGGCTGGCATCGATAGAGTTGGGCACCCTGTCGGCCATAACAAGCTTTGCCACGCGGGGTGGGCTCCCAGCGTGGCACCTGGAAAAACTTTTGAGGGCGTGGAGCCAGCAGGGATTGGGCACCCCGTTGGCTATAACAAGCTTTGCCGCGCTGGGGTGAGCTCCCAGCATGGCACCTGGAAAGCTTTTGGGGTGCAGCTGGAGTCGCCGGGGATTGGGCACCTGTCGTATGAACAGTTTTTGCCATGCTGGGTAGGCTCCAGCAGGCACCTGGACAGCTTTGTGGGGGGGCATGGAGCTGGCGAGGTTGGGCACCCCATCAGCCATACAGTGTGTGCGTGTGGGGGCGCATCAGCCGCAGTATCGTGCTTTGCGTGTGTGTGTGGGGGAGAGCTCTGCACACTGAAGCAGAGCTCTCCGTTTCAACTGTACGACCACTGCATTTTCAACTGCTGTCATAGACAGCTGCAGCAGTGATTGGGGAACTGGGGCCGCGCCTGCAAACACATTGACTGAATTGGAAGACGAGTGCCACACCTCCGAAAACTCGGATGATGGCACTATGTTTCTTGCACATGCGTGTAAGCAACATAATGATGTACTTTTGGAGTTGGCAGAGTTGTCTAAGATGTTTCAGAAAGTGGTCTAACAACAGTTGAAGCTGTACAGATTGCTAGGGCAAAATAAAAGATCAGAAACCAGAACCTGGGTGAAACTGTCTACTGGAGCCCACCAGTAAAATTGTTTTTGCTAATTGCACAGCTGAAGTAAGCACAACAGCAATTTTGCAATTCATTGGCCTGTTATGTGACCATCTAGACAGCTGATTTCCTGCAGGAGAACTTTCTGACTGATTTGCCTTTGATTTTGCAGCAGTGCCACATTGCAGCTTTGAGTTTGGCTTATCAAATATTGAGAGACTGTACAGCAAATATCAGGACTATTCATTTTAATCAGTGGACCAGGCAGAAATTGTTAGCCAGTACAGTGACTTCAAATTTATAGTTGCTGAAAAAATAAAGGGAGGATCAGTAAAATCCTTTACTGACATGATCCACTTTGCTTTGACTGACGTGCAATACAGCATGGTGGCTAAACTTATTGATGTATGTGCTACATTCCAAGCTAAACATGAAGTTATCATGTATAGAGGTTCCTACACAGTCTTATCCTTCCCCAGAAGAGATTCTCCATGGGGAGGTGCAGAGTGAGAAGGGTACGATAGCACAGAGAAAAATCTTGGGAGTGATAGAGGATCACATACTTAAGCAGAGAGAAGTATTGCTGAGTAGGACCATAACTAACTTTGGGTGGAAGATTTCGCTCAAGGATTCTCATAGGAAAGTTAGAGTAGTTTTGTTGCTGCTCTTGGAAAGAGCATTAGGATTTATATCTCCAGAAACAAGGTGGAGTCCATAAAGTTATATGGAGATCCTGAGCCCTCAACACAGATTGGTATTACATTTAAAAATCCTCATACAGCTAGCAGCTTGTTTTCTCTGGCCTTTAAGCTGGATTATTTGGGAATACATTTAGTTAACACGTTACACTTGGGTGAAATCTTTTCATGGTTTAAACAGACTAAGGATAGTCCAGAATCAATCTTAGAGGCAGATAACACTCTGATTGACTTTGGAAACCTAACTGACCTAATACCTACTCTTGCAGACATTTATTGATTAAGCCTGACAAATGCAGCCTGTAGATAATACCAAACAAATGAACTCCGAATGCCAGCTGGATTTGGATACAGAAGCTGGGGATCGAGATGTGGATGCCCTTTCTATGCTTTCATGGAATATTGAGGGCACCCATCTTAAAATAATTGACCATGAAGTAGTGAGATTTCTGGATAATTTTGATATCATTGGACTGCAAGAAACATGGTATGCATAAAACGTAACTCCCAAATTGGCTGGATATTCTGTCTTTACTCTGCCAGCAACTAAAGATAAAAAGTTTGGAAGGTTTAAAGGAGGTATTTTGTTTTTTTATCAAAACTTTGCTAAACTTTCAGATCACTAACATTTCTACTAAGTCAGAGGGTATTTTGGCTGTAATGATTAGCAAGGGACAAGAGAAGATCATTCTCTGCAGTATCTACTTGCCACCTCGCAATAGAGCTACTGATCCCACTCACCTTTTCATATATTATCTCAAAATGGCACTTGATGAATTGTCAGATAAGAGTATACCTTGTTTTATAATTATTTTGGGAGACTTTAATGCCAAAATTCCTTCCAGGATGTATATTCAGATATGATCCATACAATATCTATAAATAATATCTATAATTAAGTCTCATATACTAGGACTGCTCAGGATCTAAAATCTAACCTCAGAGGTAGGGAATTGCTAGCGGGCTTGGCCAGTAGAAATTTCTATATTTTAAATGGTAGAACCCCCGGTCAATCTAGTCGGATCCTTAACATGTAGAGGACCTACTGGCTCTTCAATCCCTGATCAGATCTGGACCAATTTGGAAGCAGTAAAGCTGATCCAAAAGTTAGAGGTCATGGATAGATTGGAATCAGCACACTGTGCTATTGTAATTAACAACAAATGCCCTTTTAGAACTTTAGGGAGTGAGGCACAACAGGAAGAGAGTCTGGAAGTCATAAACAAGAGGATTGGATGGAAGCCGATTCATCAAGCTAGTTTCAAAGAAATTCTTAGTACAGGAGTCTTAGGTGATAATCACGAGTTGGTCCTGGACAAAAGTAAGGCCTTTAATATTTTGGAGAATTGGGAAACTATTCATTCTTTACTTGGACCTAGATGTAAAACAATGTACCATCCTAGGTCCCTTTATAAAAAGTCTTAGTTTGATTCGGTATGCTTACAGGCAAAGAAAGAGTTTGGAGGAAAACTAAGACAGCATAAGAAGAAAAGAAATGTCTGCTGCAGATTTTAAATTGCTAAAGACTGAAAGAGAAAAATATAGGAAAATTCTCGAACGGGAGAGACATAAACATACTCAGGGACTCTGAGGAAAACTGAGGCAGGCTGTTTTGGATAGGGAAGGTAGGTGATTTTGGAATATTGTTTCCCAGGGATATAACAGATATGCCAATAGGATTGAAGCGTATATTACACCTGAGGTTTGGGCATCTTATTTCTCCAAGCTTTATTATTCTCATGAAGAGCAGGAGACACCTGATGCTTTCAAAATACAGGAGGATGAAATTTTTTCAAGGCCTATCTTGATCACAGAGGACGAATTCTGGATGGCACTCTAGGTGATCTCTATAAGGTTTTACCAACTGAAGGATTCCTTTTCTTCTTTTGCTGTTTAATGGCGGGTTTAGGGGTACTCTTACCCTTCCAGTTGGGCAGGTAGTGTTATCTTCCCAATTTTAAAAAGAGGATCAAATGACCCAGGATGTATAGGCCTACTAGTTTGATAGATGTTTCACAAAGATTTTCTATAGGATAATTTTGGACAGATTGCTCATGGGTCAAGGAGAACTCAGTATTGAATGAGGTGCAGAACAGTTTCCGGAAGGACTGTTCTACAGTACAACACTTATGTGCTTCAGCACCTGATCTGGAAGTATACTCATGTGAGAAAAAACAGATTATATTCGCTGTTTTGTGGACTTCTCCTCGGCCTTCAATAGCAATAGTAGAAAAATCCATTGGGCTACATTAAGGGATCTGAACCTGGAGGCCTCACTTCTTGATGTTATTAATAGACTCTATGAAAATATGTGGCAAGGGTCCAGTGTAATCAATATGGTAATCTAACTGATAGATTTGAGACAAATGTGGGGGGCAGACAGGGGTGCATTTTGGCCCCCATTCTATTTAACATTTACATTAATACAGTCTTGGATCAGCTAGGTAACCCAGATTTTCATACTCCAAAAATTAATGGTTAAAGGACTGAATGTTTAGCACATGCAGACGATTTAGTCTTGCTCTCTACTTCAGTCCTAGGTCTTAAAAGAAAATTCTCACTTTGAATCTCTCTGTTCTCAAAGGAAACTAAAAGTTAATCTTGGCAAGACCAACATTGTAGTTTTAGGCTCTCAAACCAAGAATATAGTAGGCTGTAGGCTAAACGGTAACCACAGAAGATGACAGTATCATCAGCCTACTGCACAGCGAGCTCTCCCCACAGTGGAGTGCAAGGTCATTGGTAAACAAGGAAAACAGGAGGGAGGCCCCTCCTGTTTTCCTTGTTTACCAATGATTGCATACCCACTGCAGGAGAGCTTGTTGTCAGCACGCTGATGATACTGTCATCTTCCGCCCCTGCGTGACATGGTTGCCCTAGGCCCTCTACTCCAAAAGGATCTCACTTCACTAGAGACTTGGCTATGTAAGAACAGAATGGTACTAAATGCCGACAAGACCAAGGCAATGCTATTCGGGCCGAGATCCCTGGGATTTGACAGGTCCTCATCCCTCTACTTAACCTCACTCTCTAGTAAAGCCATTAACATAGTCCCCTCCCTTAAATACTTAGGCCTCACGCTGGATCAGAATATCACATACAAGGAACACATGGACCAGGTCACCAGGACCCTACATCAGAAACTTGGCACCCTGTACCGACTCAGGGACCAACTCATCCCTGAAACCAGGCTCTCCATAGCTACCAGCGTCCTTCTACCCAACCTGACCTTTGCGGCCCCTATTATACAGGGCATGGCTAAGCAAGAGATTACCAGGATGCAAACCCTATATAATAAAATAGCTCATTTCGCAACCTTAGACCACCCCGAGACGTCACCACTGTGACACTTTGGCCAATCTTCGTTGGCCCACATTGGTCGCCCGCCTCCTCCACCCCTTGCTTGTCTAGGCCTACAAGCTTCTCAAACCCCATGCTCCACCAAGCATTGCTGGGACCATAACCCTCAAACACAACCCAAGGAACCTAAGGACCTCAGATAGAACGCTGTTAGAAGTCCCTAGGGTAAGGACAAACGCTGGCGGAAGATCCTTTTCCTCCCAAGCAGCTTGCCAATGGTCAATGGAACAAGCTCCCTCCCCAGGTTCAGGCCTCCTCCTCCCTCATGAACTTCTGCACCAGGCTTAAGTCCCATTTGCTGACCTCAAGTGCATGCCACTGTCATGGCACTTAAAGCTCCTATGGTACTACCCCTCCTCTCCAACTTCTGTCTCCTATCTTAACCTTCCTACTAGCTGCCTTATACAGACTGTTCACCAGAGACCACGTGTAACCCCTGAATAAACTATATGCAAAGTACTACCAATTGCTTACATGTTGTGATGATAACCATGCCTGCATCCACTGTTTTTCTTTTACCGTGCCTGTAAGCCATGCCTGTATCCACTGCTTTTCTTTAATCATGCCTGTATCCACTATTTTTTCTTTACTGTAACCACCTCATGATATAACTCACAATGCCTCAAATGTTGCTTATGTCCTTGTTCATTCTTATAACTTGTATTGTTATCCTGGGTCGCCCCTGAAAAAGGGACCTTCGGGGCTCAGTGGGCCTACCCGGTCAGCAAAATGTAATAAATAAAATATAGACACTGTTAAGTGTTATGACTATTTAGGTTCCCATTTTGCCTACAGCCTATCTTGGACCAAACATTTGGAGGCTATTCAAATTAAAATGGGATCTTCTGTAAATGCCCTAAAAATATTTAACAGCAAGATGGGGAAGTCATCGGTGAGCAGGGTATTAAGAGTTGTTAATGCCAAAATAAGAACGAGCATGATATATGCCTCTGAAATCTGGGGTTATATTAAGGTTAGAGAATTAGGAATAATTCTGAATAAACTCTATAGATGCATCTTAATATTTTTAAATGGAACTCCAAGCTGTATTCTTGCCTTGGAGGTAGGATAACGTTCCTTGACTTCTCTCATCTGTGAACGACAGATTCTCCTTCTTTTGAAACTTTTCTTTTGCCCAAAAAAAGATATCCCAGAATGTGTGTAGTGGAAGCCATCAAATTGGCCAGCATGGGATATGTACATCCCTTTATTCAACTTATTAAGGAAACAATAATGCCGGCCAGATTGGGACACCTCTTATATAAAATTTACACAAGACCATTTGAGGAGATTAGGCAGGATGTCAAATTGAGGCTTATTGACTTAAGACATAAATTCTTTCTATGTTCAACTCTCCAAGCTTAAGCTATATGGATTTTATAAAAAGTAAAGATTTCATGGGGATATGAGCCATATCTCTCTTTTTTTTAACCTGTCCTAAACGAAGAAGAATCTATACAAGATTCGGAACTGAAAACTATAATGCTCAATGCATTCATTTCAGACAAAGAGAGGGGTACTTTTCCATATTGTAAATGTGGAGTGGGGACTATAGATGATCTCAAACATGTGGTACTCTTGTGTCCTAGGTATGAATCAACTAGGAAAAAACTGCTGGGGGGATCTCGGCCTCCCCTGGAGGATCTTTTGGAATATTTGTTTACTATGAAAGAGAAGAACATGGAAGAGATCTTTACAAAATGTTTAATCTCTACTCATTTGTAAAGTTTATTAGGGAGACTTGAAGTCCTGTGGAGGTTTTTTATGTGAAAAGGTACTCTGTTAAATTGAATTGCACTGTAAATATATTCAAGTTCCTTGTTGATTTATTTATTGTCTATTTATATTTACTATGTATTTTGTCATGATTTTAGTATATTGTAACTGCTTTATGCTGAACAATAAATTGTACTACTACTACATTCCGAGCTTCTAGTGCTGACTGTGAAAGAGGCTTCAGCCGCATGAACTGCATTAAGAGCAAACAAAGAAACCGCTTGGAAGAAAGCCATTTAGATATGCTGATGTGAACAAAATTGTTTTTAACATCTGGTGGAAAAATGGATCTTAATAAAATATAAGTCCACTGGAAGAATGGGAAAGACAGGAGAGAAAAACAGTAAATGTTTACTTCTTAGCAATGCAACATCAGCAGCACCGCTTTTAGATGCATGCAAGACTCTTTAAAATGTATATAGTTTACACATGTTTCCAGTTCATACTGTTATGGTGCACAATGCACATCCAAGCTTCGGACTGTGTCAGAATGTATATTTATACTTTGCATTGAGTATTTGAGTGTTTGGTTATATTTTCTACTGTTTACTGGCAATAAAATATCACTTGTTTGGGCCACCCAATTTGCACACATGAATCAATTTTTTTTGCACAAAGTTCCGCACACACATATCAGTCGCCCACCCACAGAGACTAAAAATTAGAGGGAACATTGGTTGGGGGTATTGTATAAGCATAGAAACTGCCTTACATCTGAAGCTAGATTAAAAATTGTGAATTTGATGATAATCCCCCATTTTGATAATGGTGATGTTGTGTATATTGGGGCTGCTAGAGGTACACTGGGAAAGTTAGATGTTGTTTTTAATAGATTTGCATGTTTTGTCCTAAATGCACCCTGGAATACATACCATTGTACTCTCTATAAGACCCTGAATTGGATACCTTTAATGGATCAGTGTAATATCCATGTGCAGTGTTTGACCCACAGTTGTTGCTTTGAAAAAGCACCAGAATACTTAATAGGGTTTTTGGAGGAGTGGAATGTTAAGGAGGAATTGCGATCTGCAGGGGAAATCAATTTTAGGATGCCATTTATGAGAACAATTAGGGGCCGACATTGCTATGTGTATGTAGGCCCAAAATTATGGAATTCATTGCCAGGTCATTTGAGGTCACGTACTAATAAAATATCTTGGAATGCATTCAGATCATGGCTTGAAAAGGTGGCATTGTCACCAAGAAGTTGTTGTATTTGAAAATTTTGTATTTGCTGTAGTAATTGTTGTTTTGTCTATGTATGAATCTATTTATATGTATGTCATATTATTTTTAAAATGAAACTGATATTCTTTTCATACAGTAGGACCCCACTGTAAATTAGCTTTTTTGCTAAATTGGGTTATCCTGTTTCTGATATCAGAAATAAACTTTTTACTACTACTACTACTTATAATTTGGAAAAGACATTTGAGCACAAGTGTTCTTTTGCAAAGGTTCCACATCTGACAAGTACAAGGAATGAGAAACACAATATACATTCATCAACTCAGGAAGAGCCTGGTCAGGTACAAGCAACAATAAATTAGCAGTAAAGGTAATATGCCTTTATATTATCCATTCCATATATTATCCATTCCCTTTTCTCCACTCTAACCCAGTCACCCTCCCCTGTACTCACGGTTGATGCCTCCCTCATCTCTAACCCTTCTACTGTTGTCTCTTCCTTTAACACTTATTTTACTACCCGTGCCCTCTCTCTCATCCTTTCCTCCCCCTTCTTCCCTCTCCCTATCTTCTCCTTCTTTAAATCACTCTTTTTCCTTTTCTTCTACCACCACCTCTGCTTCCCTTAAGTCCTTGCTTGCCCTTAATCCTCACAAAGGTGGTAGTCCTGATGGCCTTGATCCCAAACATCTACTTCTTTCAGCCCCACCATCACACTGCCTATTACCCTGCTCTTCAACCTTCCTTTTTCCTCTGCTACTGTCCCTGAACCCTAGAAGCAGACTACTATCATTCCTCTCCCGAAAGGTAGTGATCTCTCTTTTCCTAGTAATTTTCATCCTACCGCTTTCCTTCCTACCCTAGCTAAGTTTCTTGGAATACCTTGTACTATCTCAACTCTCTTTCTTCCTTGACTCTTTTCTCCTTCTTCACCCCCTTCCAGTCTGGCTTTAGGAAATCTCTCTCCACTTCCCTCCTTTGGCTCACTGATGCCATCCTCTCTGGTATGGATCAGGGCCTGATCACATCTGCCATTTTTGTTGATTTTGCTGAACTTTTTGGCACACTGGCATATCCCCTTCTTCTGGACAAGCTTAAAGCAGTGGGTCTTTCTGACTCTGCAGTTAGTTATTTTCATTCTTACCTTGAGGGAAGGTCTCCAGCTGTCCAGATAGGAAGTTCCATTTCATCACTACTCCCTATCTGCTCACTTGTCCCTCATGTCTGTCCTGTGTCCTATTCTCTTTTCCATATTCTTGAATGATCTCTCCTCTGTCTGTTCCTCCACATCCATTCATATGTACACTGATGGTAGAGTTCTTTTTGCATCTGGCTCCTTTTCCCATCATCTTACCTCACAGCTTCAGCTGGATTTCTACATTATTCAGTACCAGTTCCAGTCTAATCAACTAACTCCCTCAATGACTAAAAAAACGTTTCCATGACTTTTGGTACCCATCAGTCTCTCTCCAGACTCACCACTCTCCTTTCATTTCATACCCTCAATGGTGCTATTATTGAGGATGAATCCTCTATTAAGTACCACAGGGTCTGGTTTGACTGTCATCTTGATTTCTCGGTACATATTGATGTCATACACCAAACGCTCCATCCCATGCGTGGCACACTGTACAAGAACAAAGCAAGTATCACACTTCCTGTCTGCCAAGAAATTGTTTTAAAGATGATTCTCCCTATTTTGGACTATGGTGACATAGTCTATGGTGGAGCTCCCAAATCCTCCCTCGAGCCCCACTTCCACTCTTTTTGTCATTTTGATTTAGATTGTTCCCCTCGTACCTACCATTGCTCACTCTACTCTGCCCTTTCACTCCCCTCTCTTGATGCCAGGTGCCTTTCCCATTGTTTTGCCTTTATTTCTAAATTATTGAATTATTAATTCTACATTCTAGTTTGGCACCTTTTTCTCTTACCTTACATCCCTTTAATCCTCTCCCTCAGCTTCCTGCTACCCTCTCCTCAATAATACTTCCCATCCCTTCTCTATTTCTTCTAGAAAATCTACTGTTGGTCAATCTACTTTCTCATACCACTTTCCTAAAGTCTGGTCCTCCCTTCCCAGGTCAATTCGCTTATCCTCTTCTGCATTCTCCTTAAAGTTTCTTCTTTGTGACTTTACTTCTCCCTCCTGCAACTGTTCATAACCCTCTTCCTTCCCCTTCTCCTCCACTACTGTTGCCCTGGCAGTCTGTTCCCCTCATTACCTGTTCACTGTTCTGTATTTGTAAGAGTAGTTCTAATGCTTAAGTTATCTCAACTGTATCTACTACATGTATCTGTTTTACTGATTTTGCCTTCAACGTTTTGGTTATGCTCCTTGATATACTGTTTTTGCTGTACATGACTTACCACTTCCTCTTACCCCCAGAACGCATCTGGAAACGAGCTCAGCATGTCTCTCCTGGTGAAACTTTTGAAATCAATCAATCAACCAATAAATACATAAACAAAAGCCCGGATTTTGTGACCTTGTGCAAATCAGTGAACCCCAAGTGACCTGAGCACGACTTCTGATTCCCCCACTTGAAATGCTGGCACCCGTGTGAGCGGAGGCAAGCACTGTGGAGGTGTGACAGCAGAGGCACCAGTTGTGTCTGACGGTGTTAGCCAGGGAAGCCAGGAGACTCAGGCCAATATTTATCAAGTATTGGCAAGTCTCCCAATAAAACTGATTATATGAGGAACTACTGTAAGTCTGGATGTTGAGGTTGGTTTTAAATGCATACGCTGCTTAGTGTACACGCTGGTTACAACTATTAACACTGAAGGTGAATTTATCTTGCAACAAATGTAACACAGAGAACTGCTAATAGAATTAACCAGAATGACTGAAAGGTTAGATAAACTGGAACAATGTCTAGAGAGGATGGCTAATGAAATTAATGAGGAAAATAGGAAAAACTCTAATAAACCAATGTCCATGGTAATTGAGGGAGGACAGGATGTTCTTGTTACTAAAGAACTAGCAAATAATGAAAGCAATGGAAAATGAAAGAGAGCCACTAATGAGGAAGGACAAGATGAGGAATGGTACACTGTACAAGCTATAACAGACTTTCTATATAAGTGTGCTTTAATCACATGCTCACAAGCCAGGGGGAGCACAGGAAACTGGAAATCTAGTTAATTTAGAAGTGGATGGTGACCCTATCCCTACCAATAGAGCTTCATCGACAGCTACAGCTTCAAACAGAGAGTCTATATGGGCAAATGTACAATCCAGCATTTCCAAAATAAAAGAAACGACTGTACTGGAAGACTCAATATTATTATATGCTGACTCCACCATTTGTAACAGTTATGAAGGGCACACCCAGGTCACATGCCTCCCAGGAGCCAAATCAAGGGATGTGAGGGAGAATCTGGAAAAATTAATCACTAACCATGAATCACCCCTCTGACTGTGGTCCGCTCAGTTACAAATTATACAGGTAGAACACCAGAGCTCCAGATCATTAGAGTATTACTACAGCTTTGATTCTCAAAATGTACAGGTGTAACGCCATCTTTCCAGAGGTACTACCCTTATTAGGAAACAGAAATATGACACAAAGAGATAGCTATCAACACAACCAGTGGTTAGGAATGTGGGCAGCTAAAGAGGGTTCTAAATTTACAAGGAACTGGGTTACTTTTACTGGACAAATCAACTACTACAATAGGGATAGTCTGCACTTAAACAGAAAGGGGCAGCTGCTCTCAGAAATAAGATCCATACTGCCATCGGTTACAGTTTAAATTAGATGGTGGAGTGGGCAGCACATGTAACAGTCCCAGATATGAGGGAACTATGAGTGTACACAATTCTGGTACTACTTCACAGAGAACACAGAAAATAAATATTAACACACTGCATATACTGTCACTCAGTGCAAGGAGTTCGAATAATAAAATGGACCTGTTGCCAGCCAAACTTTGTGAGAAACACTATCATCTGGTTTCAGTCTCAGAAACTTGGTGGAATGATATTGTAGACTGGGGGCCTGAAAGTACAGTTACGTAAGAACTTACCGTAACAGAAGATCTTCGAGAGGAGTTCTTGCAGAAGGGTAAAACCATAAGGACTAAGTCTCCAGGCACCAGGACCCCACGGAAAACTTCTAGCTAGCAGTCTTCAGTGGGGACCATCCCCTGATGTAGGCCCGCCACCGACGTTAGCTGATGGTATAAAAGAGGTGGTCCCCAGCCCCACCTCAGTTCTCCCACCGGAGACCATCAAGAATGGAAGGAGAATCAAGGCGGTTTGAGATTAAAAGAATAGAAAAAGCAGAAGGAACACCTCTTGAAGATCTACTGTTACGTTAAGTTCTTATGTAAATGTACTATCTTACTTCGAGTTGGAGCTCTTGCAGTAGGCTATAACCATAAGGATGGAGTCACAAGCAGTCACAGAGAAGAGACTGACAGGCACAGGAGGAGGCTAAAGGTAGCCAAAAATAAAGTTGAGAACAACAGGCCTTGGAGAACAGCAAGGCCAAATCCAGTCCTTCGTTTGGAAGCAACATCCAAACTGCAGTGTTTGATGAAGGTGTGGACAGAACTCCAGGTAGCAGCTGCACGAATGTCTGCTGCGAACACATTCCTCATTGAGGCAAATGAGGTAGAGACATCCCTGGTGGAGTGGAATTTCAACAGGCTTGGTAAAGGCTTGTCATACTTATGATGACAATAAATAATGCAGTTTAATCACTTAGACATCAGTTTAGTAACTGGTGCCCCCTCAGATCTGGGGGCAAAGGAAACAAACAACTGGTTGATCTTTGTGGAAGGACTGGTGCGGTTAAGGTAGTAACGAAGTGTCCTGTGGACATCCAGAGTATGCAGTAAAGCCTCCCCTCTGTTGGAATACTCTGGGTTATAAACAGGCAGGTGGATGTCCTGGTTCAGGATAAACTCAGACACCACCTTAGGCAAAAACTTAAGATTTGTCCTCAAGGACACCCTGTCCTTGTGAAAAACTAAATAAGACTCTTTACACATCATAGCCTTGAGCTTGAAAATCCTTCAGGCAGAAGTAATGGCAACTAAAAACAATGCTTTCCATGACAGAAAGCGTAGCTCACATTCCACAGCCGGTTCAAAGGAAGCCAAAGTAAACTTCTCTAACATAACCAGGAGATCACATGGAGGGACTGGGTCCCGAATGGGAGGTTTCAGATGCAGGATGCCCTGCAAAAATGTGTGGAACAAGTCCAGTTGGGCAAGGGTTGTGCCCTCTATAAGTGCATGGTATGCAGAGATGGAGGAAAGGTGCACTTTAACAGAGGAATAACTCAGACCAGTATTGGATAGAGAGAGGAGATACTCTAGAACTGAGTTCATTGGACAGATGAAGGGATCAAGCCAGTGAGCAGAGGCCCAGAAGCAGAACCACTTCCACTTCATAGCGTAAGTGGACCTAGTGGAGGGTTTCCTTGAGGCCACTAAGACATCGGCTAATCTAGGAGAAACCCCAAATCTGGCAACTGCTAAGTCTGCAGGAGCCATGCATGCAGGTGCAAAGACTTGAGGTCCAGATGGACTAGAGTGCCCTGGTCCTGAGAAAGCAAGTGTGAGCTCAGAGGCAATGGGACCCGGAGGTTCCACTGCCAACTGTTGGTGTACAGGGAACCATATCTGATGGGGCCATTAGGGAGCAATGAGGATCATCTCCACTTCCTCTGCCTGCAGCTTAAGGAGTACCCACTGAAGTAGAGGAAGGGAAGGGAAGGCATACAGAAGCCTCCCTGTCCAATAGAGGGACAATCCGTCTCGCCAGAAAACTCCAGGTCCTGGATCTAGCAAGCAGAAACTGGGCAGTTTGGCATTGAATGGGGACGCAAAAAGGTCCAACTCTGGCCATCCCCATCTGTCGAACAGCTGCTCTGCGATGGACTGGAGTAGTTTCCATTCAAGAGCTTGGGGCTGAGACCTGGTTAGGCTGTCAGCCAAGATGTGTAGGTGCCTGTAACATACACAGTGATGAGTTCCAGGCACTGCTCCAGTGTCCAATATCAGATCCTCATGGTTTCCCTGCAGAGGGCATATGAATGAGTACCCCCTCACTTGTTGATGTAAAAGACCAGAAATGTATTGTTTATCTGGATTAGGAGAGGGCCCAGGAGGAGGTCTGTCTGAAATGCTTATACAGCATATAGCACTGCTGTCACCTCTAGGACAGTGGTTGTCAACCTTTCTTGGTCCGGGGACCCCCTGGCCACCTGTTAGCCATTTCAGGGATCCCCTACCAAAAGTCTGTATATATTTTACTGTATTTATACAGAAACCCTTTCTAAAACATAAAAACTAGCATTCAAGCATTACACTGACTGAGCTACACAGCTTTGTGTTGGGAGGGGGGTTAAGCACTCCTCTGACTGAGCAAAAATTAAAAAAAATTAAATTAAAGAATACACTAGCATCATGTTGCTACACAGCTTTATGTTTTTTTGGGGGGGTTAAGCATTCCACTGACTGAGGAAAAAAAATAATTACATTAAAGAAATAAAAGCACACACCAGCATCATCACCAACCTCACAGAAACATCATCACACCTGACTGTGAGTACATGAGTCCAGAACAGGACAGTACATAAGCAACCAAAACTGCGTGAGAAACAGCATATGAAAAATGAGCAGCTTCCCAATTTTTTATTTTATCTTTTTAAATATTGTATTGGCATATCCGTGCAAAACGAGCGAGAGAGAGAGGTGAATGTGAGGAGTGAGGAGAGCAGAGCAGAGGTGAATGCGAGGAGCAAGCGAGGAGAGAGTTAAGACACTACAGCACCTACGAGCAGGGGCAAAAACGACTGAGTGGAGAGACTGAATTTGAATCAAACTGAACAGAGGCAAATTGAACAGAGAAGAAAAAATAGTGTAATAATGAAGGGAGTAATCAGCTCAGTAAATTACATATCACCTCCAACGCTGGCGCTTTGAAATTCCCTTTAGTGTTTTCTGCTTCCGACTGAGAGAGCAATTAAAGTAATCCAAGCTATTAACGCCCGGTTAGTGAAGCGAGTAGTAAAGGTTACAGAGCAAACAAGGTGAAAAGTAGTTATTGAGAGGTTTCTTGCGGTCACAGTTAGTTTTGTTAACTTTACACTGAAAAAAAAGCCTTTACTTTACTTCACTTTAAATTTCACAGACAGTTCTGCAGACACCCAGGTATGCGCCCACAGACGCCTTTTGAGCCGCGGATCCCCGGTTGAAAAACATTGCTCTAGGACATTGAAGTGCAGTGTGTGCCCCAAAGGGGACCAGGACCTCTGAGTCTGCCGGTCTGCTAAGTGGGCACCCCAGCCCTGTCCCAAGATATCCTCAGTTAGGACCTGCCTTGGAGACTCCTATCAGAAGGAACCTTCCCCCTGGAAAGGTTGATAGTTGGTGGATGGAACCTAAGGGTCCCATGAACTGGGTCGGAGACTGTGACTGGTAGTTCCAGGTCGTCTGAACGTTGGTCCCACTGCACCCTGAGTGTCAACTGGGGATCTGCATATGCAAATGAGCCAGAGGGATGGTGGGAATGGCAGCCACCATGTGACCTAACATCCATAGGAATGACCTGGCTGAGGGCTAATGACAAGATGAAACCATCCGAGCTTGAGACAGAAGGTGATCTGCTCTATTTGGGGGCAGAAACGCCTTGCCCTGTAGTGTGTCCAGTATGGCTCTGATATACTGGAGTCTTTGGCTGTGCCATGGGAAAACGTTGGCAGGTTCAGAGTGATCCCCAGTTCTCTGAAGAGAGTAAAGGTGCCTTCTAGTGCTTTTAACAGCTGAACCCTTGTGGGTGCTGTCAGAAGCCAGTCATCTAGGTAAGAGAAGATGCAATGGCCTTATCTTCTAAGGGCTGCAGCCACCACCGCTGGGCACTTGGTGAAGACACTGGGAGCTGAAGATAGGCCAAATGGTAGAGCTCAGAACTGATTATGATGCCCTTGGAAGAGGAAGCGCAGAAATCTTCTGTGGAGTGAAAAACTAGGATGTGAAGATACGCATCCTGCATGTCCGGAGAACGGAGCCGTCTCCTTGGTGAAGAGGGGGAATTAGGCCTGGTACAGTGACTATTCTGAACTTGATGTACTTGTTCAGATGACAGAGGTCCAGAATGGGGTGAAGATCCCTGGTCCTTTTGGGTATGAGGAAGAAATGGGAATAAAATCCCTTTCCTCTCTGACTTGGAGGGACTGACTCTATAGCCTGCTTTTGAAGAGCCTGAATTTCCCCTTCGTTCAGGGCGATGTGAGGTGGAGGGTAGTGGGAGGACACTGGCGGATTGTCCAGTGGTCTTTCCAAGAACTTCAATGTATGTCCTCTCTCTATGATTTGAAGGACCCATTGGTCTGCTGTTATTTTGCTCCATCCCTCCAGATAGAGGGAGAAGCAATCCCCTATCGCCTCTCCCAGATTTTCTGCTGGCGGACGGGGGTCTGGCAATGAGTCAGGCTGTAGCTCTGGGGGTGGGCAGAGCAGCCTGGGAGGATTTAGCGGTTCTGGATGAGGAACCCCCAGAGATCTGGGAGGTGGCCTTGTGCTTAAAGCCACCTTGCTGATGTTGCTAGTTTCAGAACTGCTGTCCACAGGGCTTACAAAAGGACTGCTTCCAAAAGGGCTTCTGGTTGGCCTTGCAAATCTTCTGGACTGGTCAGATAGCTTTTCAAGAGTCTTGGAGGTGAGTAATCAGCTTCTCAGCCTCGGCACCAAAAAGAACTGAACTCTTGAAAGGGAGGTTCATGATGCCGGCCTGGAGGTCCTGACTGAAACTTGAGACCCGAGGCCATGAGTGGTGTCGGATGCAGATACCAGTCGCTGTTGCCATGGCAGCTGTATAAGCAGTATTGTACGAGGCACACAAAACATGTGTGCCAACATCTGAGCCTGACTTCAATAAATCCAGAAGTTCCGCCTTCTGTGGTACATCCAGCACAGCTTGGGCTAACTCTAGGCTCATTTCCCACAGGACAATTTGATATTGTACCACGTGGGTGAAAACATTTAAGGTAGCTGAGGTGTAAACCTTCTTGCCCAGCTGGTCCAGATATTTGGACTCCTGGTCAGTAGGCTGGTTGCTAAGGTGCTTAGGCCTCTTAGACCTCTCATGTGCCATGGTAATAACCACTGAGTCAGCCACTGGGTGTTCAGCAAGAAAGAGCCCATTCCTGTGTGCCCTATAAAGTCTGTCCAATTTCTTGAATATGGCTGAAGAAGAAAAGGGGTGCTTCCAGGTTATATTAGTAAGGTCCTGGAAGGTGTCCACCAACCAGGTCACCACTAAAGGCTTAGGCTCCTTTTGACAAAGGTACTTGGACAGCCTGTGCCTCTCTGGGTCCAGATCCTCCATCTCCCAGCCACTATTAGCCTGGATGTGCCTCATGACAACCATGAATGATAGATCATCAGAAGGGGACCTGAGGGTGTCCTTGTTGTCTGGCATGGGAGGATGACCCCTGGGTTCTGAGTCTCTGGAGGAGGAAGATGAGCTGCAACTCGAGTCCTCCAAATCAGTTGAGGAGGAGGACAAGGTCTTGTGCCAGTGTCTGCCTGTAGAACGGCGCTGATGTTGGTCTGATGAACAAGAGGAAGAGTGCCTGTGCCTCTGATCCCTGTTCTTGGACATGCCCCTATGCTTGTCGTCAGGGTGTGGATATGGGCTTTTAGTTTGCAGAGTTGGCTCAGTGGGTTCCGGCTCAGGTTCCACCACTACTGGCTCAGAAGGCTTAGGAGGGAGAAGGTCACCCTTTTTTTAAAAAAACTTTCTTTTTATTTCATTTTTAACATGTTAGGGATCAGATTAGAATCATACAGAAGTAAATTGTACTTTACATCCCAAAGTTGCGAGTTTCACTAACATAGTATCTGGTCATGGGATATGTGGGTTCTACAAATAACATGTAAATCAGTGTTAATACACATGAATTGGGAGTTAATATTTAACATGTTATATAGTGTTAAAAGATCATTCAAGTCTTTTCTTACATAAGTGAATTTTCATCAGCAGTTGTTCTGGGTTTGGTTGTAAATTTATATAATATCGTCTGGCTTAGGTGATTAGGTAAGTACATCTTCAAGTAAGTAAGCAAAAATTTAAAAAAAAGGAGAGAAAAAAGATTCCGGGGGGGGCCCTGGCACCAGGGGGAAGCCCAATTTAGGTGATAGTTACAGGTTGGTAATCCATCGTCCATTATTGCTGAAGGGGCTCTAAAGGGAATGTCTGTATCCGGGGCTGGCTGAACCCCAGCAATCTGATCCCACCCTCGGGTCCTGGGACAGGCTCAGAGTTTAAGGTATTTGATCTGATCTGAACTGATCAATTGAGAGAAACCATGGATTCCATCTATTCATCAGCTCGGGAACCTTATTATGAATCCTTGCGGTCATGTGTTCAAGTTTGTATATATCATATACGGTGTTTTCCCAGGCTGTAATGGTGGGAGACTCTCACTGGAGCCAGAGTCTGGTTATACATTTTTTGGCGGCTCCTAACAGAATGTTGAGGAGGTATATCTGGTGTGGGTTTCTAGAGGAGCGGGGGTAGTGGAGTGGTAGACTCGTTGCCGGAGAGACTTCAGTCAGTGTCAGGAAGAGTTGTGTTATTCTGCCACTTATGGTGGCCCAATATGTGGCTAATACTGGGCACGATCATAGAATGTGGGTGTGGGTGGCTACCTCGCATTTGCATTTCCTCCAACATGAGGAATCCCCGCCAGCTGAGAATTTAGCTGTGATCTGTGATGTACGAAAATATCTGGAAGCTATTTTCCATGCATATTCTCTCCAAGTGTAAGAGCTAGAGGTTTTATGCTGTCTTCTCCATATCTGGAGCCAGTCTTCCTTAGTCAGATCCATCTGAAGTTCAGCCTCCCAGTGAAATTGCACCAGGTCCATAACCTGAGATGAGGCTCTCTGGAGGGCTTTATAAAATTGAGAGATCAAATGGTTACGGGGGCTTCCCTCTTCCAGTTGTGTCAAGAGGTTGCAGAGGGGTGGGACTGTTTGATCAGAGACATCCAGTCCAATCTTTGTATTCAAGAAATGGCGGATTTGTGTCTATAAAAGTCACACCGCTGTAGGGAGAACTCTTGCTTAAGTTAATCAAATGATTTAAATATTGCATTAGTGTAGAATTGGTGAGTAAATCCGAGTCCTTTTCTGGTCCAAAAATGGAAAGTGGAATCTAGCCCTGCCGGGGTCCAAGAGGGGTCCTCGGCTGGGTTCCCTAGCCAAGAGGCGAGAAATTTTTGTGACAGGTGTGCCAGATATTGGGTCCAGGTATGAAGCATCTCTTTGGTAAATCGAGCGACCTCTAGTATACAGGTTCTGTTATTTGGTTGGAATACCTGTGAAGAGGACAGGGGATGCGAAGCCAGATTTTGCTCTATTGATACCCAGGTTGGGATCTGTGTTCGAGGCAACAGCCAGGTAGTTATGTGAGTAAGAAGTGAGGCCATCGAGTAGAGGGAAATATTGGGTAGGGATAGTCCTCCTCTCTCCTTGGGGCTCTGCAACTTAGCTAGAGCTATTCTAGGCTGTTTGTTCCCCCACAAAAATGTGCTAGTGGTTTTGTTCCAAAATTGTATGTCTTTCTGTGAGAGAGGCAAAGGGATGTTTTGTAATAAGTACAAGACCTCCGGGAGAGACTTCATTTGTATGGAGTGCACCCTGGCAATCGGGGACAGTGAGAGAGTGGGGTCCACCTCTGAAGATCTAAATTTATACGGGAGAGGGTGGAGGAGTACTTCAAGTTGTAAAGTTCTTTTAGTTTTGGGGAGATTTTGATTCCCAAGTATGTTAGGTATGTTTTATCCCAATTGAATGGGAATCTCTGAGTAAAGTCTGGGGAGAGGGAAGACTGCACCATCATGGCCTCTGATTTACTAGTGTCTATAGCGTATCCAGTAAGAGTCTCTATTTCTTTTAACATGGTAAAAAGAGTTGGTAACGATTCCTCTGGGTGGGTAATATAGATTAAAAGGTCATCGGCATAATATGCTAATTTATGATACGAGTGACCTGGAATTTCATAACCGTGTAGGTTGGGGGATTGTCTAAGAAATTGGGCTATGCATTCAACAAAGATAGCAAATAGGTACGGGGAAAGGGGACAGCCCTGTCGAGTGCCCCTGTGCAGGGAAAAGCACTCTGAATGAGAACCACTTAATTATATGACCGCTTCTGGTCCTGTATATATTCCGCTAATTGTGTCTCTAAAAATAGTTGGGAAATTAAATTTCTGTAGAGCTGCTTGAAGGAATTCCCATGAGACCATGTCAAAAGTCTTTTGGGCGTCCAAACTTAATATTAGCAGAGGGGATTTATTAATTTTGGGCATGGTCCATAATATATAATGTTCTTTTGATATTATCGGTGGTCTGTCTACCTTTAATGTATCCCGATTGATCTGGGTGTATCAAAGCGGGGAGGAAGTAATCTAATCTATGTGCAAGTATACTTGTATATATTTTATAGTCTTGATTGAGTACCGAGATAGGGTGGTATGAGTCACACAGATGCGGGTTTTTTTTGGGTTTCAGGATCTCTGAGATTGTGGCTTGTCTCCAGGAGATAGGAAAAGAGGAGGTAGTGCGCGTGGATGTTAACGCTTGGAGGAGTGGGTTTTTTAATAAGTCCCATGTATTTTTGTAGAAGTCCACCCCAAATCCTGGGGACTTACCATTTTTAAGGTTCCGAATTGTATTTTGAAGCTCCAATTCTGTAATTGGTGCTGTTATCTGATTTTGTTGATCCTCTGAAAGCACTGGAAGACGTAACTGATCTAAAAACTTGGAAATGTTATGTAGTTCTGGGGGTTGGGGGAGGAATATATGTTCTGGTAGTAGTTTTTAAATGCTTCTAAAATCTGTGGTGTTGAATATTTGGTTAGGCCTGATATTGGGTCCTTTATTTTGGGAATAGTGCGTTGTTGCATTTGATTTCTGAGGCGGAAGGCTAGAAGTTTGGATGCTCTAGCTCCTCCTTCATAATAGCGTTGCCGCAGCTACGCCAGGGCCTGCTCTGTTTTTTCCGTCAGTAATTGCTGGATCTTTACTTGTGTTTGTGTTATGAGAAGGTCACCCTTGATCTCATTCCACCAGAAACAGAAAAGGTCCTGCACCTCACTCAAAGGACTCTCAGGACCTGATGGACCAGCTGGCACCTGGGGCTGAGGAGCAGTGGGTGTTGGGGGAGCTGGCATCAGGCATCCAGGCATTGGGTACTTCGGAGCAGGAGCCTCAGATGTCAGGCCCTCCGTTGTCAATGTAGGGCAGATGTTCTTGTCTACTGGCAATGCAGTAGGGCCCAGTGACTGCTGTGGTGTCGTCGGGTTGGATGCTGGGGTACCCAGTGTAGAACGGACGAGCATCTGCTGATGACAGTCTGGGGACAAGGCCATTGTTGGCTGAGCAGGAAGCTGTTGTGAGGGCAACATGGAACGGGGTAGAGGCATCACTGAAGCCACAGCAGTGGACGCTTGCTCCTCACGTCAGGGATCTGGTCCAGAGACTTAGAGGCCGAGTCCAATGCTGGGGCCTGGCAGATGATAGGTAATGACCCACCACTTGACTTAACACTGGCCCCGCCAACTGAGGAAGCCGAAGACTTGGGCATAGCCTTCACCTTCAGGGGCTGTAGGGCCAGGATCGAAGCCTCAGACTCTGACGAACCTCCACCTGTCGCCAGCACTAAGGCGGGAGGTTTATCCTCCAGCTGCCCAGGAGGAGTGAGGGAAGGCTGGGGAAAGCGATCTGACCTCCCGTGAGTGGTCTTCTTCTTGTGAGGAGACAGAGAGCGAGAGCATTTCTTGGTCTTCTCCTTGGACTTGTGCTTCCCTGAAGACTTCTTCTCCATGTATGTCGCTGATGATGAGGAGAAAGAAGAAGGGCTCTTCTCCCAGGATGGCTTCTGCATGTTGGTGAGCTGTTTTTCAAGAATGTGGGTCTTAAGGGCCTTCTGGCAGCTAATCCAAGTCCTTTGATTAAAGCTCTGGCAGTGCTGGCAGGCCTCCATATCGTGGTCTGGGCCCAGACAGAGGAGGCAGGCCACGTGGCAGTCCTTTGACTGGAGCTGTTTGCCCCAGGCGCACTTGGACTTTCACCGCTCAACTGAGGAAGTTGGAGAAGATGACATGCAGAGTAAAAGAAAAAGAAATCACTATTTGAAAGTAAATGGGAACATTGTTTAACCAGGAGTAGCACACTAAGCTGAAGCTTGTTTCCAGATGTGACCTGGGAGCACAAGGAAGTTAAGTGACTTGCTCAGGATTACACAGTATGCACCTAGGCAGCTGTGGGATTCAAACCCAGGTCTCCAGATTTGCAGCTCAGAGCCTCAACCCACTACGTTATAACGTGGGTAAATGCGCAATGGCAGTCGACTGTAGCAGTAGGCATCTGTGGAGCCGATGCAAATGGGTCGTTGGCAGGAAAAGAACTGAGGAGGGGCTGGAGACCACCCCTTTTATACTATCGGCTGACGTTGGGGGCAGGCCAACATCAGACTGCTAGCTAGAAGTTTTCCGTGGGTTCCTGGTGCATGGTGCCTTAGTCATTATGGTTATGCTGCAAGAGCTCTAACTCGAAGTAAGATCTGGAAGGTTACATTCTATACAAGGAAAACAGGAAGGGTAGAAGAGGTGGAGAAGTGGTGTTTTATGTCAGACACAACCTTAATAGTAAGCAAATCACTGTGACTGTGATCAGATGATATGGATGAATTACATACTGTAAGCCTATGGGTCGAGATACTAACAAAAAACAAGTCTATCATTATAGGAAGATGTTACATGCCTCTGGACAGTAGTATAGAATACACCAACAAATTATTTGAGATCATCAGACATATAAGCACTTCAAATACAGATCTAATCATACTAGGGGATTTAAATATTAGCTGTATTGAGTGGGGGAAGAAGAACATCGACAAACTGTGGAGTGACCCATTTTGTAGATGTTATGGGTGAATGTGATCTGGACCAGCTTGTCTCAGAGTCCACTAGAGGAAATAATGTGTTGGACTTGGTGATAACTGTGACAGGGTTGAAGAAGACCCTGTCATATTTGTTATGCAGAAAGAGTTAAAAGCAAGGATCTGTTCTCTCTCCTTTTCTGTCTTTTGTCAGTCTGATTGAACAGTCAAATTTTCTTGTGTGACATAGGAACTGATCACTCACTCTGACAGTCTCAATTTCCTCCCTCCTGCTATCTCCGTGCCTTCAATTGCTGTTTCTTGCTGTTTCTGTCTTTTATTCCCCATGCGTATCTGTGGTTATAAAAATATATATGGATCTTTATGTGAAACTGGGTTCTCTGGTTTAAAAAGGTATACAATTATATTGTTGAGATGATTGCAAAAAGCTACTTGGAACACAGGGGGTTAACCTTGAGATGCAGTTTGACCTGCACAATCTAATTTGCAGACTTGTCAGCAGGAGATTATATCTGGGACACTATATTTTATTTTGTTGCATATGCAAGGAAAGAAACTGACAAAATTCTTTTACATTTTGTGAGAAACAGGATATCACTTAATGAGCTCAGGATGCAGAAATTAACGGCTAGGAAAAGACATCATATATAAAGAGACCAATCTTTTGTTAGAGAGAGAAAGAATGAGACAGAGAGAAAGAAAGACGGAGAGATTTGAAACCGAAAGGAAACCCTCAGATGAAGGACACACACTCTCATGTATCGTAGTTGAGCCACTGGGAACCAGCAATCATATCATGACAGAGATATCCTTTAATAAAAAAAACTCAGGCCATAAATAGGGCATTGCGTGGCCTGGTGGCGCAGAAGGTTGAGGTGCTGGATGCCACATCTTGTGCCACCCCGGTGACCCTGGTTGAGGAACGAGCCTGGGTCATTGGGAGTTGGTGGGGGGGAGGGAGAGGATGTTGAGTGGGCTGCCGGCTGGCAGCTCTCCTTCTCAGGAGGGTGTAAGAGGGCTTCTCAGTGCTTGGCTACCACCCAGTTAAGGCTGGGTGGCAGTGCCGCTACATGAGCTCAGTGCTTGACCATTGGGAGAGCAGATGTGGCTGGTCTGGAGCTGTGGCATGCATGCATGCCTCCATGTACATACGACACTACTTCCGCAGTCCTGGTTAAAACTGAAGGGGAGAAAACAGGTGGAAAAATTGGGGGTTGCTGCACAATGAAGCCTCCGAGTCGGCTCTGGAGTTCCGCCGGGATGCACATAGTGCATGGAAGATCCCAAAAGACCCCAAGTCAGGTAAGGGTGGCAGAGGACAGCAGCAATCTGCCGCAGTGGATAAAGAAAGTTGAAAAAAAAAAATAGAGCAGAGTACTATAACTACAAGGTAGCTAATTTTGAAGAAATGACTGGGGACCTGAGGGGATGGAACTGGGACTCAATATTTGCCCATAAATCGTCAAATGGAAATGTCAAAAAAAAGTTTGTTGCCGTATTGGTCCTTGTACAACAATATGGACAATTAGGTGATATGATACCTTTTATTGGACCAACAGAGATTACAGAAAAACCTTAAGCTTTCAAGCTCAGAGTTCTTCAGAAGAAGAAATGGCAGATCTTTTAGAAAACTCACTTTTAAAAGCCCAGAGGGGAAAAAAGCATTTTACACTTGAGTGTGACAGATTAGCAATTAGTTAAGAAACACAACCAGAGATAAGCAGGCACTCCTGAGACTATAGCAGTAAGTCAAATGTGACAAAATGGAATGTTATGTAATAAATCATTTGATGTTACAAGTCTTACGGATGTGAAGTTAAAGTATGTGTGTGTGTGTAATCATTTGGAATAGCAGTTTTGCATGTGTAAAACTTAAACCCAAGAGATTAACTCCCCCCACACCTTTTTAGTTAAAGTGTATAAGGTTGATTTTAACTAAAAAGGGTGGGTGGGGGTTAATCTCTTGGACTAAGTTTCAGACATGCAAAACTGCTGTTCCACACACATCTCCAAATATCCACAGATATGTGTTTTACATATTTCTAATAAATACGCTTTAGTACACACACACACTTTCTTTAATTTAGCTTCAGTGAGACTAGTAACATCAGATGATTTTCTACATAACATTTCATTCTGTGGCATTTGACTTACTCTCTGCTTTAGTCTCAGGGATGCCTACCCTGTTGCTGGCATCTACTAGGTAACTAGGGTGAGAAATCTGGACATCATCCTTAATGACGGATTGACGCTTGATGGTCAGGTGTCATCCCTTGTCCAGAGTGAGTTTCTACTACAGTGCAGCCCACTTATAATGGATGGGTTTATACCGGAAATTCAATTTTACCATCTATTTTTTACTTTCCAAACGCCGTCCCCGTTCACTGCAATGTTAAAATGTAGTGTTATAGCGAGTTATATAGCCCACGTATACCAAACAAAGATCAGTGCACACACAGACCTTTTCAGTATGGTACTGGTCTTGGGTAACAGCAGAATAAATTAACACAGTGTCTGTTTTGCCTGTCTCCTGCCTGTCATGACCACAGGTTACTCTAGGTCACTGTGTGTAATTATGCGCTAATTATAGACAGGTGTTAAGCTCATTAAGCTCTTTCAGGAGATTTGCATTGTGCAAGACTGTACAGACACTCTAGCATTACACTTTCAGGATGCAGCCGAAGAGAAGTGCTCTCACCATTGCCCGTAAAGTGGAGATTTTGACCAAAATTGACAGCATGCCGAAACAGAGCCTACATGAGCTCTCTATTCATTTTGCCATGGCTAAGTCGACCCTCTCAGACCTGCAGCAGGATAGAGAAAAGATTTTTGCCACACGGCATGGAAATCAAAATCCCAAACGTAAAAGTAAAAGAGACAGGAAAGACAGTGACATTGAGGAGGCATTAAGATGGTTTGCTAACGCCCGAGGGCAAGATGCCCTGATTAGTGGCCCTCTTTTATTGGAGAAAGTTTCTTGCATCACAGCAGCACTTGGCAAAACAGACTTTGTTCCCTCCATGGGCTGACTACACTGATGGAAAGTCCGCCACAACATCGGCTATAAACGAGCCCATGAAGAGAAACAACGTGCAGATGTTGCCAGTGCAGATCAGTGACTGATGGATGTGCTCCCAGGGGTGCTGGCTGAGTATTCGCCTGATGATGTCTACAACTGCGATGAGACAGGGGTTTTCTTCCGATGTGTGGGCTTACTTTTAAAAGTGAGCTCCCAGTGGGGCCAAAGAAGGCCAAAGAAAAGCTGAGTGTGCTGTGCTGTTGCAACATGACTGGGTCTGACAAATGGCACCTTTTTGCAATTGGTAAGTAAGCCAAACCACATTGCTTTCAGGGGGTAAGGCACCTGTCCATTCTCTACTGTGCTAACTGGTCAGCTTGAATGACTGGAGACTTGTTCACCGAATAGCTGAAAATATGGGATTGGAAATTGTGACCACGTAAGATCTTGCTGCTTTTGGACAACTTTTCCGGCCACCCGCAGGTCCCTGGTGTCAGGCACATCAAGTTGCTGTCTCCCACCCCCCCACAATATGACCTGCCTAATTCAGCCTCTTGACCAGGGCATTATTTACTCTTTTAAGAGGCATTACGTGAGAGCTATGAGATTGAAAATTGTGGAGCTTCTGGATGACAGTAAGGTCTCAGCCTCAGAATTGTGACACGAAGCTCCTGCCACTCTTGAGGACCGACCTTTTCTTAAATCTATTGCAACAGTTCTATTTCTTAGCCTAATCTATCCTTTACAATTTTTAGTCCATAAGGTTGGCCACCTATGGCCATCCCTTTCCCTTTCTTGACTATGCTGTAGTGTCCTCTTTAATTTTCCTTTTCCCTCTCAGGTCCCCGTACAGGGAGATTATAGTGGTGACCTCCAAGCATATGTGGAACAACAGATTGTGTTTATCATTGTTGGATTTAGTATGTAATAGCATTACTATGTCAGAAAATGCTTTAATATATATACCTCATGTATATAAAACCTGTAAATGTTGAAAATACCATGGCACTAGGCATTTTTGATAATGGTAAAAAGTACTAGGTGACTATTACAGAAATTAAGTTAGCTGTGCTATTTAAAATGCGTGTAAATTGCTGTAAACTGAACAAGTCTGAAATATCATGGTGATTTGCATATACCCCATGATGCTTTGCATTATGGAAGTATGAATGATGCTGTATTTGTTTGAAACTTGACTTGTTGCCAATGCTCTTTGGAGCAACCTTTTTTTCAGTGCTTCTGCACTGAGGTTCTTTGTTTTAGCTTGTTTTGTTTTCTTCCTATTTGAGCCCCCACTACCCAAGCAAATGGGGCCCACATAGGGATGAAGGGTTTACACTGAAAAGTGGTTAGATCAAAGATCAGTGTCAGTAGGTGCATCGAAAGAACATAGTCTGTTGCTGCAAACTGATGTACTGAAGAAGGAATATGGCACTGCAGAAGCTTATTTCCTGTATTTTGAATAAACATCACACAGAGATTGTGTGTTGAACCTAAAGTTCGGTGTCTGGTCCATCTGTTATCCCACAACTCCTCCACAGGAATGTGTTAAAAAATAAATTTGCTTAATGCTGTCTGATTGATGTATATAGCTTGGGATGCGGTGGCACCACAAACAATTCCCCACTGCTTTAAAAAAGCTGTTTTTTGTCATCCCAGTGAAGAAGTGCCTGCAACAGAATTGGAATCTGAGCCTGATGAACCGAAACCCCCTGGACTTACCGAAGCAGTTTCATGAGCTGGGACACCTGGGTGACAACATCTCAATTGAACCAGAAGAAGACAACATTGAAGCTGCTGTATCATCAATGTCTCTCCATGCAGCTGATAGGGATGCAGATGAAGGTGAAGGTGAAAATGAGGAAGCCCCAGCTGAGTTGATCATCATGACTAAGGATGTCAGAGATGCACTTCTGACACTGCGCCGAGCGATGAAGAAAGGAGAGGACCTGACTCCAGACTGGACTGTCATTGAGAACACAGAGCAGCAGTGGGGAAAGTACAGTGTCTCATAGTCACGGCAGGTGAGCATTAAGGACTACTTCTGCAGTACATAAGTAAATAAAAAACAAACAAACACAGTTGCAGTACAGCACAACCCCCAAACAACCCGTAACAAATCTGTAATGTAGCACAAGCACAGTAGGAATACAGCACTAATGCTCTGATCACATGGAGGACCAGGCAGAGGCACTGAATGAGTACTTCTGCTCTATGTTCATGAAGGAAAGAGGGAGGCAGATACCCCATGGGAAGGGGTGGAGTGGGCAGGGGGGGCAACTGATATCAGAATTACAGAGGACAGGGTGCTGGAGGAACTAAGGGCACTGAGGGTGGACAAGGTGCTGGAGCCGGATGGCATTCACCCTAGGGTACTTAGGGAGTTAGCGGACATCCTGGCGGGACCGCTGGCAGACCTGTTCAGTACACCACTGGACACAGGATGCATGCCACAGGACTGGAGGATAGCCCATTTGGTGCCCATTCATAAAAGTGGCCCAAAAGATGGTCCAGGCAACTACAGACTGGTGAGTCTCACTTTAGTCATGGGGAAACTCATGGAGTCAATCCTAAAAGAGAGACTAGTGACTTTTCTGGAAGACAATGGGCTCCAAGACTGCCATCAACATGGTTTTGTATTGGGCAGATCCTGCCAGACAAACCTAGACTGGGTTACTGGGGAACTGGACAGGGGCCATGCAGTGGACGTCCTATATTTGGACTTCAGCAAGGCCTTCGACTCTGTGCTGCATGGGAGGCTGGGGGAAAACTGGAATACATTAGGGTGGGGACAAAAATGGTCAACTGGATCACCGACTGGCTGAGGGGAAGGCAGCAAAGTGTGGTGGTGGGGGGGAACTCTCATCACCAAGGGACGTTACAAGTGGGGTGCCCCAAGGTTCAGTACTGGGACCGGTGCTGTTCGGGATATTCATAGCCGATATCTCACATGGGATCTGGAGTAGGATCAGTCTGTTCGCAGATGATACTAAGATCAGTGCAGTGGTAGATGACATAGAGGGGTGGAGGGGGCTGCAGGAAGACCTGACCAAACTACAGGAATGGTCAGAGACATGGCAGTTGGGGTTCAACACCAAAAAGTGCAAGATACTGCACTTCGGAGCAAGGAACCAGGGAGCAAATATTAGTTGGGAGGGGTACCGTTGGAAAGCACAGTGGAGGAAAAGGATCTAGGGATACTAATAATGGGGAGTATGAAGCACTCAGCTCAGTGCAGGAAGGCAGCTGCAAAGGCAAACAAGATGATGGTGTGTAGAGTGAGGGAAATCTCCTCCAGGCACAGGGAAGTTATCCTACCCCTGTACAGGTCACTGGTCAGGCCGCACCTGGAATACTGCATGCAGTACTGGCATCCATTCCTGAAGATGGACATCAGATTGCTGGAGGGGGTGCAGCGTAGTGCAATAAAGATAATGTAGGGACTTGAGAGAAAATCCTACGAGAAAAGGCTGGGAGAGCTGCAAATGTATTCCCTGGAAGAGAGGAGGGATAGAGGAGATGTGATTGAAACCTTTAAGTACCTGAAGGGTATTAACAGGATTAATACAGAAGGGATTCTTCAGATCAGAAGAGGGAGGGACATGAGAGGGCATTGGCTGAGATGGAGGGGGGAGAGATTCAGGAGGGAGATCAGGAGACACTTTTCCACAGAAAGGGTGGTAGATAAGTAGAACACTCTGCCCGAGGAGGTGGTACTATGTAGAACAGTGGGAGGATTTAAGAGAGGATGGGACAGAGTGAGGGGAGGTGGTTATGAGGAGGGGAGGGTGGGGCAGCTGCAAGTTGAGGGGCTAGCTGCACAATCGAGCAGACTCGATAGACCATGAGGCCTGTTTCTGCTGGCATTTCGTATGTTCGTATTATCCTCCACCCACTCCACCCCTTTCCTAAGCCTAACAGTCCCTTCCTTCTTGTCCCTTTTCTCACTTATACAGTGAAAGAAAGCCTTCTCCCCCTTCTTAATTCCTTCAGCTATCTGCAGCCCCTTCTGTGCCTTTGCTCGCCGGACTTCCTTACTTGCCTCACTAGCCAACCTTAGGTATATTTCCCTATCCAGCAGAAACAAAAATGGACTGGCACCAGGTAATCAGTTTAAAGATTGTTTTAATCACTACATAAAATGCATAGTAACCGTGCAAACACACGAAACTCCCAACCAGGTTCCACCTTAACTGGCTTTGTCAAGGGATAATGGAACAGCCTTTGCGCCTGGGCTAATAGATTTTCTGTGTGAATGAGCTAGATTGGTCCTCCAATCCAACACCATATCTCCAGGAGACTACCCATTTGCAAGAGACTGCACGAAGCCACGCGCTTTGTCTACCTAATTATGCTAATTTGTAACCTAGGATTTGGGAATAAAAAGTATATGTCAGAAGTCCCAAGAACAATCCTTATTACCATAGGTTGGATCTCTGGAGAGGATTTATTGACAAAATTTTCTTGGTGTGGAAAGGGGATGAGACAGAGCTGAGTGAATTCATCTATTGACTAGAAAAAACAAATAAAAATTTGTGTTTCACAGGAAATGTGAGCAAAGAGGGTGAATTTCCTAGATTTAGAGATAAACAGAATGAGGATACTATTTGGACTAATCTCTATAGGAAACAAATGGATAGGAACACCCTTCTCTATGCCATAAGCTGTCACCCTAGACACACCATAAATAATATCCCCAAATCACAATATATGTGAATTAAAAGAAATTGCAGTAGTGAGGAAGATTATGAAAACAATAGTCTTGAACTGAGAGAGATTTGAAAAGAGGGGCTACATGGATATCTGTTTGGATCAGGAGGAGAGGATTGTTAAACAACTAGATCGAAAAGAGTTACTATGTACTAAGGATAGGAACGAAAATAAGAACAAAAATGAACAAGTGAATTTTGTGACCACTTATAATAGGAGATCTGCAGCAGTTAACAGTATAATAGTAAAACACTGGAACATGGTGGCTTCAGATCCATACTTCAAAACTGCAGGACAGAATCTATCATTACCAAGGTTTAGTTACAAAAGTGGAAAAAATCTAGCAGATTACTTAACACATAGCTATCAGCCACCACTCGATAGACAAAAGACTTGGCTGCCACAGCTGCCAGAAGGGAATCACAGGTGCAGGCGCTGCAAATATTGGCCTATTATGGAAAAAACAAGGACATTTGTAAGTTGCAACGCAAGTAAGACGTTTGATATACGTCAGTTTATTTAATGTGATTCTACAAAGGTGGTTTACCTTGTCACTTGCAGCTGTAGTAGCTTTTATATTGGTAAAACTACCAGACAACTGAAACTGAGAGTGGGGGAGCATACAAGGGCAATAAAAAATGGAGATTTAACCATTAGTAAAAATATTTCCAGATCAAAGTACCCATAGATTCGTCTTTAGAGGTATTGAAAAAGTAAATCTGAATTCTCGAGGGGGAGACATTGAGTCCCTGCTACTGGAAAAAGAGGCCATGTGGATCTTTCAGCTAGGAGGATCTTATCCACTGGGTTTGAATGATAGGGTGGACATTGCGCCCTTTATAAAGAAGAAAAGAAAGTGACCATAATCTGGACTTTTTTTTTTTTATTTAGTTGTTTAACCAGGTATAGCACACTAAGCTGAAAGCTTTTTTACAGGAGCGACCTGGGAGCACAAGGAGGTTAAGTGACTTGCTCAGGGTCACACAGTATACAACTGATACTTTGATGACACTGTGTCCTGGGGGTCAGTCAGGCTCTACTATGCGTTCTTTGAATTTTCGAATTTCTGGATGCACATTTAGAAGGATATGAATCTAATCACATAAGTGTTCTAGGGAATGCTAGGCCAGATAGATTTTAATTTTTTGCCTTTTGATAGCATGTAGTCACTCGATTTGTAGGAACAAAAAGCTATAGAAACTGAAGGGGAGTAATGAATGTAATATTTCCTAAGGAGAAATAGAGTGTACAAAATAGAGATGCATTTTGTAAAGGTAATCTGGACTCCAGGGATTATACCCTGAGAGGTCAGTTAGGCTCTACTGCATTCCCTGTATGTCTGAAGGTGCATTTGATATGAGTTAGGTTTGATGAAATATTGTTGCAAAGAATGTTGAACTGTATTTACTGTCCTCTGTTCTTTTGAGAGCATGTTCTTAATATGTTTAGTAGGAACAAAAAGCTTTAAAATGCTTAAGGGAGAATATAATATAACATTACCTATTGAGAAACTAAGTGTTTAAAATATTAAAAAATGCACTTTCTATTCATAATGGTACTGATTTAGTTAACTTACTTATTTATAAATAGCATTTTGGCATTGCCATTGAGAGATTTCTTAATATGGATCAAGTAGGAACCTATCCATTAAGTTGGATGTGATTTTTTATAAAAAAAAATGTGTTAGGATTGTAAGGCACTTTAGTACACATGGTTTTTAAAGGTATGTCACTTTAAAAGTTTTTGTCACTGTGATTGGTTCTAGACATGTTTAAAAGTTTTGCTGCTCCAACAGACCAGCATCCTTTGAGAAAGCCAATTAAGGTGAAACCTGGTTGGGAGTTTTGTGTGTTTGCACGGTTACTATGAATTTTATGCAGTGTTCAAAACAATTTTTAAGCTGATTGTCACAAACCCATTCAGCAGGTCAGGCCCTCTACTCCCAAAGTGCCAACCTCTGAGCGCACTCTTGTGAACAGTAACAGACAAGGTAACCCTCTTGTCTGTTTTTGTGAGTTTGGATCAACCTTTGGTCTCAAGTTCTGGAGGGATTCAAACTGTGAATCTCTTGCTAGCATACCCAATGCACAGGCTCAGATACTTCTGTCTTCGGGGGGCCAGATATCTTTGCCTACGGGCACCTAACCAGGTATACAGAGATGAACCCTTATACACTTTATAAAGACCTCAGATTTAAAACACTTCTCTTTCCAGTTTGGTACCACCATTCAAGCTTATGTTTAGTATCTGCAATAACCATATACTTTTCTTTCAACTAAAAAGAAGCCAAAGACAGACCAAGTAAGTTCTAAAAATAATTTTACTAAAATAGTTAAAAATATGTAAAACACAATACAGAACTCGTACCACAAGACATACAAATCCTAAAAGAACAAGGTTTAAACAGAGCAAATTCCTACTTATGGTACTTAGATTTGAAATCTTTCTAAATACTTGTTTACAAGTGCTCCAAAGATCTTTCCTCAAGAGTCTAGGTAAAAGTGTGTGTAAGTAAAACAAAGTATTCCTTAAACAATTGTATGGGACAACCCATTTTTGTGTGAGGCCAGCTAGCTCCTCCTCTGTCAGATTATGTATAAAAAATCTATATCTTATACAAAAGTATTACATTCTGCAACTTCAGCATAATTCATGTCCTTCAAATGACACTTCTTTTGATCTCATAATAAGCTTCCTCCTTCCAGGACATGAAAGCATCTTTATGATTTCGCACTTCTATGTAATAACCTGGGTTTTCCTTCCAACGTCATAAAATGGATATGTTATAGCAACTATGGTTGTAATTAACTCAGACAGACAGGATCCTTAATCAAGGCCTTACATGTAACACATGGTCTCTAAAAACTGAATGTGTGTGAACCCACATGCTGTCAGCATTTTTCTTATGGCTTTCATCTTTTAGCTAAAATCTGGGGGATGAGTGAGGTCATTCTAAGAGCACCAGATTTTTCAGCAGAGACAGTAATACATTTTATATTAAAAAAAAAAATGATACAGCACTCAGAGCTGGCTGTCTACGTCACACTGATTACCTGGTGCCGGTCCATTTTTGTCTCTGCTGCATTGATTACTGAACCAGGCACAGGTTTGTTTGAGTTACATATTTTCCTATCCACCTCTCTCCTAGTCTTCCTGAATTTTCTATAGGCCAACCTATTTTCCCTTACTGCCTGAGCAACCCCAGAACTGAACCAGCTAGGCGCTTTGGCCCTTGTGTTCTTCCCTGAGCCTAATGCACTCACCTGTGGCAACCAGTATTCCTTCCTTAATGATGGACCACCTTTGGTCTGCCCATATCTGCTCTGATGTCTGCCAGATGGCTCCTTAGCACTTCGCCCATTTTCCTGAAGTCTGCCCTCCTAAAATCCAAGATTTTTGTCTTAGTTGGGATGGTTTCCCTGCCCATATGCAACTGGAACCACACTGTGTAATGGTCACTTCCACCCAGTGACTCCCTGACCATTATTTCCTGTACATGCTCCCCATTTGTGAGCACCAGATCAAGAATTGACTTAGCTCTTGTTGGGTCAGTGACGCTCTGAGTCAGGAACCCATTCTGCAGTCCTTCCAGGATCACCTGACTCCTAGCACATGTTGTGGAGGGTATGCTCCAGTCCACCTTAGGCAGGTTGAAGTCCCCCACAATTACCTCTCCTTTCCCTGCAACTTCCAATATTTGTGAGCTCAGTTCCCTGTCCCTCTCCTCATTCTGATTGGGTGGTCTGCAAACTACCCCAACCTCACCTTTCTACCTCTACCTCTATTGGACCTTAACTGAACCCATAATGTCTCCACCTCCCCTTCTTCCAACTCCTCCCTCATGCAAGTTATTCCATCTCTGATATAAACTGCTACCCCTCCCCCTTCCTGACTACCCTGTCCCTCCTGTATAGTTTATATCCAGGGATCGCAAGGTCCCAGTCATGGTGTGATGTTGCCCAAGTCTCGATTACTGCAACTATGTCCACCCTCCTGTCTGCTAATAGTGCCTGCAGGTCATCCATCTTGTTTCCAAGACTCCGAGACACCACCCTCCACCTAGAATCTGGCCTTCCTTCTCTTCCCTCTATTCTTCTATTCACATTTATTCCCCGCGTGCATCCCTCCAAGTACCCTTGTTATGTGTTCCTCACTCCCTCCACCCTTTGCTGTGTTCTCGCCCCTTCCACCTCCTCCCTCCAGACCTCTTCCATCACTGTGGGAGGAGGTTCACTTACCTCTTCCTCCTCTCAAGAGTTTGTGGGCCTGCACGCAAACTGCCCCCCTGACCCAGTAGTTTAAATTAAGTGTAGTGGTTATGTATTCTCCCAGTTTGTCCCTGAGTACCCTCAAACCTTCCCTACTGAGGTGTAGCCCATCTGGTGAAAAGAGTGCTTTGTTTGTCCAGGTCTCCTTCCAGTCCCCAATACTGATAAACATCTCCTCCTTGCACCATTTCCTCAGCCAGTCATTAAAATCTTCTATTCTTCTTTTCCTGGCTGTGCTGGCCCTTGGTACTGGTATCACCTCTGAGAAGGCCAGCGAACTTCCTTCTTCCCTGCAGATCTTCCCTAACTTCCTGAACCTACTTTGCACTACCTCAACCTCCTCCCCAGCTAGGTTGTTGGTTCCCAAATGTAAATTAGGTTTTCCTCCAACCTCATTATTTCCCTTATTCTCAGGCCCACCTTACCCACTGTCATCCCTGGCATACACACCACCCTCCTGTTTGCATTTAGGTCCCCTTTCCTTCCCCAGTGAATACCTCTAATTATGGAGTCTCTTATGATTGCCACCCTTCCATCCCCTGCACCCGTGCTCCTAGTCCTTCCTTTCTTACCTTTGGTACTAGCTGCTTCCCCATGTAACTGTTCCCTCTGCACCCTAGCGAACTTATCTCCGCATCCACAATTTATCCCCTTAACTGTTTTTCCATCTCCCACTCTGCCCCTCCCCTTCTATCTGTATCTGCTTTCAGTTTTCCTTCCCCTCTTCCTTCCCCCCCCTCCATCCTCCACTCCACTGTATTTATTTTTATTTATTAAAGTCTTGGATGACACCTGTGAGCAGAAGCTTGTTGAGAGGTTCCACATCAGATACATCGACACAATATAGTTACAGTAAATTATACATACAGAGCACAAAAAATTCAACAGTACATGGGTTGCAATGACAAGCAGTTCACAAATTGTGCTAAGGCATTTTACATGGTATGCCAGCGTCCTGCGGAAGAGAGAGAGAGAGGCAGACTGTTAGGGTGAGGCAGGGAGGGGCAATGGGAGCTGGGATAGGGAGGGCAGAGGGAAAGAAAAGAGCCAAGGGGTAGGGGTTGGGAGGCAAGTGCTTGGGCAAAAACTTAACCTGGTGGGCCAGGAGTTGGAAGTGCAGAGGCAGACTAAAGCTGCGGGCGCAGACTAGTGGGGGCAACTACAAGTACTATTGTTGGTGAGGTGCTGACGGAGTTTGAATTTAAAGGAACCAAGGGTTGTGGCTCTGGCAATGTCAGGCGGTAGACCATTTGTCCACAGAGGGGTCTGGTGAGCAAAGGATCACTGGACCATAGTTGTGCAGCACCTAGGCACATGGAATACTTCTGTAGTCACGCTCCTGGTGTGCCTGGCATGTATGGGTGGTGATAGAAGGCTTAGAACTCCTTGAGGAAGTAAGTTTAGTGAGACCTTTTTTGTGAGTAGGCAGGTTTGATAAAGTATTCTGTCTTTCAATTGAAGCCAGCCCAATCGTGCATAAAGCTCACAGGTGTGGGTGAGTTTTGGGGCATTAGTGAGCAGGCGGCAGGCTTTGTTTCAGCCTGCTGAGAGGCACTGGAGTGCTGTGTCAGTAGCAGAGCCGTAGACAGCTAGGCCATAGTCAATCCTTTTGCCTGCCTTCTCTTCCCTGCCCACCCTGATTAGCTCCCTCTCCTTTCTCCTGTACTCCTACTCTCAGCCCTGGCTCAACTTGACCTCCTACCTCACCTCCTGCTGCCCCCTCCCTCCTTCCAAACAGTGGTGCAAATCTGTTCAATAAAGGCACCCCTTTAGAATTTCCCACCCCTGATGCTACTCTCACATTCCCACCCCTTCCCCTTACCACTTGCCATTCCTCCACCCTGGGTTCCCTAGTCTGAGGAAGAAATACTTTTGTATACTGGGTGCTCCTCCCCACTCCCATCCCCTGCCTGATGCCCTCACTCCCCTGGGCATCACCCCTCTGCCTTTCCTTCCTCTGCTCTGCTCCTCTCCTCTGACTTACCACACCATCCTCCCCAGCTCCCATCTGAGCAGCCTTATTTCAGCCCTTAGTTGCTCCAGGCTCTTACACACAGGACATCCCCCTTTAATCCACAACACCCCCAGAAAGATTGCTGCCCCACAGCTATTGCAGTTTACCACTCTCCTGCTTCCCATACATGTACCTATTCCCCCATATCCTCCCAGCCCAGTTTCTCCTAGCCTCCAGTTATACAAAACCATAATTATAGAGCGAGGGAGTGCTCCTGGCCAATCGGAGCGCTTCTTTCCCCCTGCACGAGCGGCACTCTTATTCTGTGAAGAGCATCTCACGCGCAGATGCCCTGGAAACAGGCACATTCTGGGAATTTTTTTTTATTTTAAATATATTATTGATCGCTCTTGATCAATAATATATTAATATGTCTCCCGTTGCCACTCGTTGCTGAAAACGAGTGGTTTCACTTGCCATCAGCTTAAGCTAGAACAGCTCAGCTTCGCTTGCTGTTCTCCCAGCTGAAGGTCGCGAAACCACTCATTTTCAGCAACGAGTATTCGGTGACATAACACAAAAACAACTATAACATTTTGTATCTCACTTTACCATCAAAATGTAACAACAATCTCAATAATCTGGAACTCAGTAGGCTGCTACTTCCAGTGTTCTATCAAAACTAGAACACTATGCCAAGGAAGATGTTTCTTAGCAACCACCTGATTCTAGCTCAAATAAATATTTTTAATAAATACCTTTTAAATCATCAGCCCAGAAATCCCATGAAACAGTGACAAAGTCACAGTACCACCTAAACAATATGCCACCACCCAGCAACAAGCCAGCTAAACCTAGTGACAAGGACAAACCTACAAAAATCTCAAACACAGAAACATACATAGAAACATAGACTTTGATATCAGATAAGGACCACTTGGCCCATCTAGTCTGCCATTTCCCTACCTATTGGATAAGCTGCAGATCCTAGTTAACCAACGGTCTACTTCTTCCTACCCCAAACCAGAATTCCCTTATGCCTTCCCCATGCATTGTTGAATTCCCCCACTGTTTTTGACCCCCATGACCTCCTCAGGAAAGCCGTTCCAAGTGTCCACCACCCTCTCTGTGAAAAAATACTCCCTCACATTGCCCCTGAGCCGTCCCCCCTCTATCTTCAAATTGTGCCCCCTTGTTCTTGCACATCTCTTTTTCTGAAAGATGATACCCTCTTGGACTCTGTTGATTCCGTTGAGGTACTAGAAAGTTTCTAACATGTCCCCCCACCCTCCTTTCCTCGAGGGTATACATATTAAGCTCCTTTAGTCTCTCTTCGCATGGCTTCTGTTTTAGACCCTGTACCATTTTAGTTGCCCTCCTCTGGACTGACTCCATCCTGTCTATGTCCTTGCAGAGATGGGGTCTCCAGAACTGCAAACTGCCTATCTAATGCAGCTGTGACTGTTTCTCCTATGGGGACCACCTCCCTATGCACTCCAGTTGGTTCGCAATGCTCTTCCACACCTAATTGCTGCTGCAGTCCCTCTTGTTCGCCCATTCCCACCCTTTCCTTCTTCACCCAACTTCTCCCCCCCAACCCCAACCACACATACCCTCACCCCCAAACTGGCACTTCTATGACACCTGTCCATTTTCCACAACCAACCTGAGCACTTCTCTGTCCCTCTTCCCACAATGACAACGGCCCTCCAGCCTGCCTACTCTTCCTGGGTCTACCCCATACTGTCCTCATCCTACTTGTGCTCTTCCTAATAGTTTACCTTAGAACTCTGCATAGTTCTCAGCCATAATTAGTCTCTCCTCATTAATCATTGTTATAGTGTTTGTTAGAACTCTATAATCACCAAAAATCTAACATTTACCAGTGTTGTTGCACTGTCGATGTGACGTAATTTAGCTGTTGTACCACCGCGGGTACATCACATCGATGGTACAACAACGTGGAACATCCTCGCACATGCGTGTTAGGAAAAGCTCAGCTCCTGTGGAAACGGCTGTGGCGGTGAGATCTATTCTGATCATGATGCGGAAATGGCCATGGTGGTGAGATCTCTGCCGATAGACTTCAGTGCTGCTAAAAGGACACAGTCCTGCTGTTCAGCTTAGGTGCGTGTTGCTGTATTTTATTTAAAAAAGCTAGTCTGTGAGATGGGGAATGTGGATCGAACGGGGCTTCTTCCTGTTGTTGGGGGGACATAAGCAGCACCGCAGTGTTCATTAAGTTTGTGAGGTATTTACAGCAGCGCTCAATAAACGTTCAGTGTTGTTCAGGTGATGCCCACACTATACAAGACAATGGATGGGCATCGGTTAAACAACGTTGTTTTCACTTCTCGAGGTTACATGACAACTGTAAACCTCTCAGGCGTCGCTCTTGAGGTTTACTTTGTTGTCATGGTAACCTCTCGAAGTGAATACAACATTGTTGTTAACTGACGCCTATCCATTATCCTCTATATAGTTATACTTCTGCCTTCTCTGTGTTATTGGCTACTGTGTAACTGTTTTGACCTTTGTATGTTTGTTACCCTCCATAATGACGTGGAACCTTTGTAATTGAGCTGTTCTTGCTCAAAGGTAATGTAATTCTAGAGCTCAATACATAAATTAAAAAAATAAACAAAATGAAACCTACACAAGATATAATTCACCACAGAACAAACATGCCGACTATACTGTTCCCAACTAACTTGAAACACACACTTCCCACAGCTTCCTGTAGGAAACAATACCCTCCTCCTCAGTCCAAAAACTGTACACAAAAATATTTAAAAACTAGATGTACATAGTAGGGTCTTGTGGGTACAATTCGAAGTTGTTTTCCAATTTCCTTACTGAGAGGTGCAGTCTCATATTTCGGTAGTGGCTTCAACAATAAAAGCTCTCATATGTTTATTTGCCAAAACAGGCATTGTACATATAGTATCTAGCTGACAAGATTTATTTACTGAGAGATGTAGTCTCCTATGTCAGTAGTGTAGATGTCTGCAATACCAAGACTGACCAACAGAGGTCTCTGTTTCAAAACAGTGCTTAACAACTTTGTTTCCCTTGCATGATGTCATGCTTGGGGGTTGCAGCACTGAGGGAAAAAAAAAGGGGCGGGCTATGCAAATGAAGCAGAACATGGAAATAAAGCATTTAGTTCATGGAAAACAGCACTTTTTGGCAGTTGCTCACAAAATCACTTTAAGGAATGTTGCCTGGATTAAACCCCTAATTCTGCCTGGTGACCTGCCTGCACTGGTGCATGCCTTTGTCATGTCAAGGCTGGACTTCTGTAATGCTCTATATTTCGGGGTCAATGGAGGGAACCTCAGTTGACTGCAGCTGGTGCAGAACACAGCTGCCAGCTTGCTGATGGGCCTGCCCAGGTCCTGACGTGACCCCGGTCTTGCAGGATCTCCACTGGCTGCCTGTCAGATGAAGGACCACCTTCAAGGTGGACTTGCTCACCCTATAAGACCCTATACAGCTCAGGCCCTAGCTACCTGAGTGACCTCCTGACCCCAGCCCTTCTAGTGTGTTCTCTTCATTCCTCCACCGAGGGCTTCCTAGTAGTTCTGAGGGCCAGACTGAAAACCTCAGGAGACTGGGCATTCAAGGTGGCCGGCTCAACCCTCAGGAACTCGCTCCCCAGATCCCTGAGAGAGGCTCTACTGGTGGAGTCTTTTAAAAGGGGGTCTGAAAGTCCATCTTGTCAAAGGAGCTTTTCCTGATTAACTGCAGCTGATTTGAGTGTTATTTATTTACTATGATTAAGTTATATGATTTGCTGTTTATGATCCTGTATGTACAACCCTGCTTTGTTTTACTCCTACTGTAAGGCGCCCAGAGCCTCCGGGATTGGGCGCCATATAAATAAAGTTTTACTTACTTATCTCTGGTTGTACTTCTTTTTTTTCATATACACTTTTTTGTCATTTTCCTTTTACTCCCTTCCCAGGGGCCATGGCGTACATATGCATGTATGTGCGTGGAGGCACACGCCAGAATCCGGTGGCCCCCTCCGCCCCTCCTCGGACTTGTGTCGCCGCTCCTAACTGCCTATGCTACCCTCTAGGCCTCCTCCTGGTGGGAATGGGACTACAGCAGAGCAGGCATCCACCCCATGGAAGGGAGAGCCAAGGCTTGATCCCACTCGTGACTGTCTGCCCCCCCCCCCAAGCTGGCATCCTGAGGTAATTCCTGAACCCGGATCGCTGGCATGGTGCGAAGTAAGGTGCCAGCGCCTCAGCCCTCTGCGCCACCGGGCCAGCTCTGGTTGTATTTCTTAGCTAATTGCTAATCTGTCTCATTCATGTGTAAAATGTTTTTTTCTCTGGGCTTTTAAAAGTGAGTTTTCTAAAAGATCTGCCATTTCTTCTAAAGAACTCAAGAGTTCAAATGAAAAATTAAAAAGACTAAAAGATAAATTGGAATTACTACCAGACACTTAGGTTCTTAGAAGGACTATTAACAGGAAAATAAGACCAACATTGTTTAAAGGAAAATAAGAAACAACACTCTTATTAAAAAAAAAAAATGGAAACACTACCCCAGTGACACGAACGTGTCCACTTATAAAAATGACTTGAGAAATTGCAGAAATGCAATCAAAAAGATTAACAAATGTTCAAGGACCTCCATCAGCATCTGTACAAAGCTGAATGTGAGGGTAAGGAGGAACAAGCCAATGGCTTCCTGGAAGGGATCAAATATCCTGACCCTCTCAGACACACAGAGGGAGATGCCGGGAGCATCGATATCCACTACTGAAATACTTCAGGTTATTGAAGGGTTGAAGGGTAAAGCTGGGGGCCCTGACGGATTAGTGGAAGAGTATTACAGGACGTTGAGGTTGGTGTTAGTGGAACCACTGAGGGAGCTAATGGAGGAAGCAAGGGGGAAGAGAGGGGTCTGCCACAAATCATGCTGTGAGGCCAAATCTGTGTCGTACAAAAACCGGGAAAGGATCCTTCTGAATGTGCATCATACAGACCCATCTCCCTTCTAAACTGTGATTTGAAGATCATGGCGAAGGTAATGGCAGGGCAACTGCAGCAGGTGTTAGAACAAGTTGTTCATGCTGACCAGACTGGGTTTGTGCAGGGACTATTGTCCTATCATAATATGAGAAGACTGTTAAATGTGGTCCAGTGTAGTTTTCAGCATCCTGGCCAAGCACAGGTGCTGTCCATGGACGCTGAAAAAGCCTTTGATAGAATCGAGTGGACATACCTGTTTGAGGTGCTCAGGCATTTTGGATTGGGAGATGGGTTTGTGGAGTTAGTTAAACGCTATACTATGCAGGAGGCCAGTGTCTTGTTACAGGGTCTGTCACAGCTCAGCCACACAAAGAATACTTCTTCCAGAGAAGAGCCACTGCTAGATTTTGGGTGAGTGTAATCATTATTATTTTTTGATATTGGTACCTTGTCCAGTTCTTTATCTGGCATGTAGGGTAACTCCTGCACCAGTTTTACTCTGGCTCTTTACTAAAAATACTACTGACAGCTTAATCTGGTTCAGTTTCAGTTGGTTACCATCTGTATCCCCAGCCCCACCGGGCCAGTCGCTCCTGAAAAAGGGACTTCAGTGGGTCTACCTGCTCAACAAAATTCAATAAATAAAAAACAAATTTGTTAATTAAGTTTTACTGGTGAGTGCTTCACCTCTTTTTATTTTCTTAGCAGTTAAATGACTAGCTCTGCATTTTTCTCTTTTTTTTTTTATGAAAGGCTTTTGCTTTTAAAATGTGCTTTTGCTGTTCTGTACGAACATGTGCTTGCTAGTCCCTTCCCCAGCCCCACTCGCACCTTTTCTAGGGCTTACCTTCCAGTCTGCTCCTAGGGTTTACCTTCCTGTCTGCCCATGGCTTAAACGTCCCCCCATGATGGGGCCATTAGGGCAGGGGAGACCCTCAGAAGGCCGAATTTTGCAATCCGGGAAAAAGTTAGCTGGCAGTACATGGGGTCCCAAGAGTGGCGAGCTTCATCTGGCAGCCTCCCCTGTTTTCTTGTTTTTCTGTCCCTCCCCAGCAGCATAAAATGTGGTCCACTGCCCAAGCAATGGGCATGTGTGCAGCAAGTCTCACATCCCTCCACCTTGCCGAGCCACATTCTGCCACAAGATGCTGGCAACAGGATCTATGGACTGCTTCCCACCTAGAGGAGGTAAGCATCCTCTATCTTCCTCCCTCCCTCCCCCCTGCTGACCCTCAATTTTCCCAGGCTTGTTCCCAAATCTGGGCCGCCAGATCCACAAGCATTCTGGGACCACACTGTAAACTAAGTGTTGCACACAAGTGAGGGATAACAGTATTAAAATTGTAAATAAAATACTGAGTAATTATTGTAATCATTCAAGAATGCATTTATAAAGCACTTAAAATCTTTGCTTGTATATGTGTATGTAAAAATAGAGGTAGTTTGGTAAACATACAATGGATCTGTGACTTTTTATGATCTACTGATGACTATGCCAAGATTTTGTCCAAAATTCACCGTAACAACAGCATAGCCCTAGCAATGGCTGATCTAGTCACCTCCCTCACAACTTGGAATAGCTGACTCAGTTTAGGATGACATCCAGTCACTTCCTTTGTCTCAATGTGGACTAGCTACCCCAGCTACCTCCCTCATGGTGATATGGAAGGGCTGATCCAGTCACCTGAAAACAAAAAGTGGAATGTCAGGCTGCCTAAGGTGTGTCTGGAAATTTAGATTTGGGTCATCCTATTGGCACCAAAGCAAGACAGTGAACTTAATAAATCAGGATGAACTCCACTGAGACAAGCTTCTTCATTTTTATTGGACACATATGATAGTAGGGGCAACAGTTTTGTGGCCTCGCCACTTCATCAGGCCCCGCTGTGTTTCTATAATAAAATACAAAACAATGCACTTCTAACATGACACTTAAGGGTGAGCATATAACAAATGTTCATGTGGTTTAAAATAATTTAACAAATTAGATAAAAAAAAAACATTTTAAACATTGCTTTTTTTCATCAGTTTCTGGTTGTTACTGGTAATGAATTAAGTCGTCTGTGTTTTGGTTCTCAAAGGAAATGTATCACGTTGAAGTCACTAAAAGTTTGATTTCACTCAGAGTTGTTACAATTAAATGTAAAAATAAGGAGGTCAATGTGTGATTGACCAGCACAAGTGGTGTATTTACTTTAAACCTAATCCTTACTTGTAAAACTAAATAAGGTCTTGTTTTGTATTTTATTATAGAAACACAGTGGGCCCTGAGGAAGTGGCGAGGCCATGAAACTGTTGCCCCTCCCATCATATGTGTCCAATAAAAATGAAGAAGATTGTCTCAGTGGAGTTCATCCTGATTTAAGTTCACTGATCCAGTCACTTCCCTCAGAGGGATGCAGGAGATCCAGCCACCAAATTTCCTAGGAGAACGTGATGACTTCATTAGAGCCCAACAGTAATAATACTAAAAAATCATCATCATCAAAGGAACACCCCATTTTTAGTACAGTCTCAAGCAGACCAAATAATTTATTTTGCTCTTGCCCCACTACTGCAAGGTTTAAGGGTGAGAAATCAGGTTACATATAGTGCTGTGTCAAAACACTGGTTGTATAACCGCACAAAGCAAAACATCTCAGGTACTGTAACCAGTCAGCAGCCTGAACAAAATAATGTTCTTTTCAACCGCTACCTATCACTGACATGCCATGGTTTAGCCACCATCTTTCAATACTACTCACAAATTGTTTTCTTTAAATGAGAAGTAGTTAATGTTTTTTTTCTTGTGAAAATGGTTTCTTTACATCAGCAATCAGCAGATATGAAGATAAACAAGGCTTTAAGGGCCTCACAACAGTAGCATCAAAAGCCTAGTCTGATTTTAGGTGATGGGAAGGGCACTCCAACAGACAAGCGTCAGAAAGCTGGTGGTGAAAACAGCGATCGAAAAGTCTTCCAGTTGTACTCATGCTCTGCATTTCTACGGTGCTTCAGATCAAGCCACAATATAACAGGTGGTATATCTTACAAAGAGTAAACTGTCCGACATTTACTTGAGGCACCAGAAATTCTGTGCTTTCAAACAACCCCCCACCCCAAAGGAAAAGGGCTGTATCAGTCAGTGGTCCCTTCTTCCCTAGTCAATCCATCTGCACTGCATCCAGTTCATTCAGGAATTTCTGGCATTTGGTCATCAGGACTTTGTCGGCTTCACTCACTAGCACGTCAGGTGGAAGGATTCCTGTCGACTCCACAGAAACTAGATGGACACAAAGAAGAATACAAAATATTGCATTAGAATGTAATCAGCAAAGCAACTTTGCAGTTAATAAATCTGTGTTTCTGAGTCTGGTGTTAAGCACCCATTTGGGGGTTCAAAGCTTTCAGTAGGTCACATGCACATCCACCAGAAAGCAACCCTGTCAGTATAAAGATAAAGAGACAGCCTACCAGTGAGTCGGTGGCTGCTAGCTCTATTTCATCTTTAAAGCAGGACGAGCAAGATTCTAGAGCGAGAATAGCATTGAGGGGTACATGAGTATTGGTAATATTCTGACCAATACGTTTAGTTTGTTCGTACTCAAACTGGGTATACTCAAACTGGTTGATGGGCAGAAAACAGAGTGTGGTGGTAAATGGTATACAGTCAGAAGAGATGCAAGTCACAAGTGGGGTACCTCAGGGATCAGTCCTGGGGCCAGTCCTCTTCAACATCTTCATTAATGACCTTGCAGATGGACTAGAGGGTAAGGCTTGTCTGTTTGCAGATGACACCAAGATCTGCAACAGAGTAGATGATCCAGATGGGGTGGGCAGAATGAGAAGAGATCTGGATAAACTAGCAAAATGGTCAGAAGAGTGGCAACTGGATTTAATGCAAAGAAGTGCAAAATCATGCACATAGGAAGAAAACCTGAAGCCACCTATAGGCTGGGAGGAGTTGCTAGCAGTCACAAAGGAAGAAACTTGGGCATCATCATCACTGATGACATGAAATCATCAAGCAGACCTCTAAAGCAGTAGAGTAAGGCTAGGGGGTGTTAGGGTGTATTAGTAGGGAGTATCACAAGTAGTAAGAGGAAGTAATAATCCCTCTTTACAAGACACTAGTTGAGCCCCATCTAGATACTAAGTGCAGTATTGGAGGCCACACCTTCACAAGGACATTAACCAAATTGAGGCAGTCCAGAGAAGGGCAACCAAAATGGTGCAGGGACTGCATCAGAAGACATATGAGGACAGATTAACAGAGCTCAATATGTATACCCTTGAGCAAAGGAGGGAGAGAGGTGATATGATCAAGGCATTCAAACACCTTAAGGGCATTAACAAGGTGAAAGAGTCTAACATGTTTAAATATAAGAAAAATAGCAGGACAAGAGGACACAGCATGAGATTAGAGGGGCGATTAAGGGAATGTGAGGAAATTCTTTTTCACAGAAAGGGTGGTGGATGCATGGAATGGCTTACCACAAGAAGTGGCGGCTATGAATACAGTGCAGGGCTTCAAGCAGGCATGGGATAGGCATAAGGGAGCAATACAAATGACTATGAATAGATAGGCCACTGACAGAGCAAAGGCCGATGGCACATTTATAAGGTAGAAAAAGAAATGGGCAGACTGGATAGGCCTTGTGGTCCTTATCTGCCGTCAACTTCTATGTTTCTATGTATAATCGCACACAGTGTAGCAGGCGGGGCAGACGATGGATCCACCACAGCTAAACCTCCCAGAGGTGGAGGTGTGGCCCGTGCCACAGGCTCTAATTCAGCAGGACTCCTTACTAGACCCACATCCACCAGTATTCCAAGGGGCGGTGGTAGGGGGTCATTCCTCCCTTCACCTGGACAGATGGCGAGAGATTACAGCAGATGCATGGGTCCTGCAACTCACAGAGCAAGGCCACACTCTAGAACTTCTGGAGTTACCTCCAAATCATGCAAACTGCCCTCCAGACAACATTCCAGTGTTACTGGAGGAAGCCCTCACACTGCTGCAGAAGAAGGCTATAGAACCAGTTCCTCTGGAACACAGTAACAGGCGTCCAGTGACCCTATCTGGTCATTGGCTTTAGCCTTTTCTTCATATCTCTATCATTCCTTTGTTTCTGTCCCATGCATGTTTGAAGCCCGCCACTGCATGGGCTGCCATCACCTCCTGGGGCAAGCTATTCCATGCATCCACCACCCTTTCCATAAAAAAATAACTTCCTGCATTTCCCCTTATGCGTCCACCCCTCAGTCTCATGTCGTATCCTCTTGTCCTGGCAGTACTATTAATCTGGAATATATTGTCCCCTTCACCTTGTTAATGCCCTTGAGGTACTTCAATGTATCTATCATATCACCTCCCTCCTTCCTTTGTTCTAGCGTGTACAAATTGAGGTCCCTCACTCTCTTCTCATAAGGCTTGTGATGTAATCCCGTCACCATTTTGGTCGCCCTCCTCTGCACCGTCTCTATTTTGCCAATGACCTTTCGAAGGTGTGGTCTCCAGAACTGTACACAGTATTCAAGGTGAGGTCTCACCAGGGTCTTGTACAGTGGAACTACAGTACTACCTCCCTCCTTTGGCTTGTGATTCCCCTTCCAATACACCCCAACATTCCACTGGCTTTTCCCACTGACTGCCATCTGCCCAGTGGCCTTCAAGTCATCTGTGATTATGACCCCCAAGTCCCTCTCCTCCTTAGTTACTGCCAGCAGCTCCCCTCCAACCTGTAGCTCACCCCAGGGTTCCTGCTCCCCACATGCATGGTGTTGCACTTCTTTTTGTTAAACCTTAGCTGCCATACCACTGACCATCTCTCCAGCAGTTCCAGGTCTTTCCTCATCCTTTCCACCCCCTTTGGAGTATCCACCCTGTTGCAGATCTTGGTGTCATCTGTAAACAGGCAAACCTTTCCCTCCAGCCCATCTGCAATGTCACTGATGAAGATACTGGATTTGTCCCACCCTGCCCATAACCCACCTCTGCCTTGAAGAAACAGCTGCCTAATTCCATTTACACCCCCTCCAGAAAGGAGAGAGACTGAGCAACCTGCATCCCCCACAAAGCTACTGTTACGCCATTCGTCTGTCCTGCTCATGCATAATAAATTTGGCCCCAGTGCAGCAAAGGAAAAAAAAAAAAGGAAAAATATGGCTGGCATTAGAGTGCCCCATCACTTATTCCCTCCTTGCAGAGCCAATATACCTCGTAACTTCACCTTCCTCATCCAGTTCGGGCACACCATCAGCGCAACACATTCCAAGAACCCTGAATTTTTTATGCATCCTGTAAGGATAAATTGTTAAAATGACAGATATGCTGCCTGGAAAGTATTATCTAAACATTAACACACATCTCTGTGAAGTTGCCATGGTTGTGCCTGTCCAAGGCACAATTTACTAAAAATACAAGAAGTGTAAGGTGCACCTATACAACATGCAGGACAGTGGCTAGTCACCTGGTGATCTAAATCGGCTCAATAAGTTTGGACTTAGTCCTTTTTCTGGGACATATGGCTGCTCAAAGCAATCTATTGATGAGTACTCAAATCAAAACTGAGTTCTAAGAGTGAAGTTTATGTTTACTGGGTGGCTCTGTGGTGACCATATCTCCCGCCTGTAAAAGGCTGAACCAACACCCCCATACACAGTTGAAGCCTATCCCATGACATAAAAAATGGTAAATACTTTCAAAGACCTGCACTTTACCCCTCAGATTCAAGTACTCGGTATCACTGTTGAGGTGCTTGCCACCATCATCTACTGCTTGTTTCTTAAGTGCTCCCAGTACTTACTGATGCTGGGCTTTTGCCAGGGGTACCCATTCCCTGCTAGCTCCATGCATTCCTCTGCAGGTCTATCTCTGTTGGGCCTTGTTCCTCACGGAGCATTTTCTATTTCAAATAGGAGGCTTTATGTGTATAATACCTCTCAAGAATGTATAGGCTACCTCCAGCTGAGCAACCATACGTCCCCCCCCACAGGCACATGGAATGACGATATAGCAGGCAAGTGAACGTCAATCAGTCAGTCTTTATTGTACCAGGAGAAACACCATTGAGTAAAACTCATTTACAAGGTGGACATGTACTAAAGTCTGTATTTACATGCAGCACGAGGTAGCCTAACTCTAGGAGTAAGGATAGAGTTCAAGAGGCGTTTCTGTTAGGTGAGAGAGTCAGAAACCAGAAGATTCGGATACAGGTCATTGCTGAAAGCAGTTACAAGATTCAGTGAGGGAACGTGTCAGCATGGTTTTAAGGGTGGCCAGTTTGACAGGGGTTGCTATTTTTAAGGTCTTTTGGATGCTGCTCCACAGCACTAGCAGGGCATAACTTATAGCAGCCATACCAAATCGGGTTCTTACTCTGGGAAGGACTAAGGTAATGTAAGACAGGCTCCTAAGGGGGTAGTTCCTTGCAGCACAGGCAGGCATACAATCAGAGATATACACTGGGGCAGCTTGTTACTATTGCTCGATATGTTCAGGTGATTGCATTTTTCTGTTGTCTAAGTTTAAGGGATAACCATCAGAGTTCGGAATATAGGGAGCAGTGATGGGTGGAGTATGTGGCACTGGTAATAAATCTTAATGCGCGGTGGTAGAGAGTATGAAGCTTGGCTAGGGTAGTAGTAGGGCCTTGTTCATAGATGAAGTCAGCATAATCAAGTAATGGAAGAAAGGCAGACTGAACTAGATGAGTTTTAGTCTCTTGTGTGAGTAGGTGCCTGATGCGAAAGAATAGACCAAGTCTTTGCTTGAGTTTTTTCGCAAGTTCATCAATATGGTCAGTGAAAGCCAGCTTTTGATCAAGCCAGAAGCCCAGATAATTGAATTTGGATACAAATTCCACATTTTCCCCCAGAAGTGTATTAATCTGAAGTCCAGGGCAGCGGCTGGAAGGTTTAGCTGAAGGTGAAAGAAGCAGTGCCTTGTTTTTTTTTGGCATTTAGCAGAAGCTTTAGATGGAGGAGGTTCTGTTGTAGTTGGTTAAAGTCAGATTGTAAGTCTTTGCAGGCAAGCTCCGGAGTAGGCTACCAATGTACAGAACCATGTCATCAGCAAACAGATGGATATTAGCGGCTTTAATACCGGAACTGATATTATTAATATAGATTGCAAATAATAAAGTGCCTAAAATGGAACCTTGTAGCACACCTCTCATTAGAGGTTTTAATGGAGAGAAGTCCCCATCTGCTTTTATTTGCTGATGACAGCCAGTAAGATAGCTAGAGAACCAATTCAGTGTTTAGAGACTCTACTCCGACATTTCGTAGTGACAGCAGGAGCAGGGCATGATACATGGTGCCAAAGACCTTGCTAAGATCAAGAAATAAACATAGAAACATAGAATTTGTCGGCAGATAAGGACCGCTTGGCCCACCCAGTCTGCCCATTTCCCTACCTACTGGATAAGCTGCAGATCCTAGTTAACCAGCAGCCTACTTCTTCCTACCCCCACCCCCCAGAACTGCCTTATGACTATCCCATGCATGCTTGAATTCCACCACTGATTTTGACTCCACAACCTCCTCCAGAAGGCCGTTCCATGCATCCACAACCCTCTCTGTGAAAAAATACTTCATTAAATTACCTCTGAGCCGCCCCCCCATCTTCAAATTGTGCCCTCTTGTTCTTGCACACCTCTTTTTTTGAAAGATGCTACCCTCTTGGACTTTGTTGATTCCCTTGAGGTACTTGAAAGTTTCTATCATGTCCCCTCTCCTCCTTTCCTCGAGGCTATACATATTAAGCTCCTTAAGTCTCTCTTCATATGTCTTCTGGTGCAGACCCTGCACCATTTTAGATACCTTCCTCTGGACAGCTTCCATCCTGTCTCGTCTTTCGGAGATTGGGTCTCAGAACTGCACACAGTACTCCAGATGGGGTCTCACCAGCTGTCTGTACAGAGGGATAATACTTCCTGTTTTCTACTGGTGATGCCTCTCTATGCATCCCAGTATCCCCCAACCCTCCTTGCTGCCCTCTCACATTGCTTGCCCATCTTTAGGTCATCTGATAGTGACTACCCCAGGTCCCTCTCCATTTTTGTTGTTAGTATCTCACCCCATTGTGTACTCTTCCCTGGGTTTTGTTTCCCAGGTGCATTACCTTGCATTTCTTAGCATTGAATCTAAGCTGCCATACATTTGACAATTCCTCTAACCTTGCCAAGTCCTTCTCATCCTTTCCACCCCATCCTGTGCATCAACTCTGTTGCAGATCTTAGTGTCATCTGCAAAGAGACATACTTCCTGTCAGTCCTTCTGCAATGTAACATAAAGACATTGAAGAGGACGTCCTAATAACTGAACCTCTGGTACCCCACTAGTAACCCTCCTTTCTTCTGAGTGGACTCCATTTACTATTACTCTCTGTGTCCTATTCTCCAGCCAATTCTTTACCCAGGCTGTCATCTTGGGACCCACTCCCAGGCTGGCTAACTTGTATATTAATCTTTTGTGTGGGACTTTGTCAAATGCCTTGCTAAAGTCTAGGTAGGCCATGTCCATAACCCCTCCCTGATCTACTACTTTGGTCACCCAGTCAAAGAAATCTATCAGATTCGTCTGGCATGACCTTCCCGCTGTGAATCCATGCTGCCTAGGGTCCTGTGCCCCTCTGGCCTCTAGATACTCGACAATTCTTTCCTTTAGAAGTTATTCCATCATTTCCCTATCACTGAGGTTAAACTAACAGGTCTATAGTTTCCTGCTTCTGCCTTGCTCCCACTTTTGTGAAGGGAATCACATCTGCCCTCTCTCCAGTCCTCTGGTACCACCCCATCCTCCCATGATTTGTTAAAGGGTAGTCAGTGGTGTCACTAGTTCTACCCTTAGTTCTTTTAGAATTCTGGGATGAATCCATCAAGCCCATTGCTTTGTCCACCTTCAGTTTTAAGAGTTCTTTCAGAACCCTTTCTTCTGTAAATGGGCTGGTATCAACTTCTGTATCCAGCGGGTTACTACTGTTTGTTTTATGTACCTCCCCTCTTCCTTTGTAAATACTGAGCAAAAATATTTGTTTAGTATCTCTGCCTTTCACAGTCTCCCTCTGCCCACCCTCCCTCCCCTTTATTAAGCCTCACTATCCCTCCCTTGGTCTTCCTTGCTCCTGATGTACCTATAAAGGTTTTATCCCCTTCTTAACTGAGTTGGCTATCTTTTCCTCGGTTTGGGCCTTTGCTGTTCTGACTGCCTTCCCAGCCTCCTTTTGCTTTAACTGATACAGTTCTCTGTCCTGCTCCTTCTGATTCCTTGTACTTCCTGAATGCTTTCTTTTTCTCTTGAACCTTCACTGCCACTTCCTTTGAGAACCATAGTGGTTTCTTCATTATCTTGTTTTGTTTATTTGCTTCACACAAGGCTCGTTACCTCTGTGATGGCAGTTTTATTATTCCCCATTGTTCTTCCACCCTCCTTCCTGCCCATTTGCTAGTGCATTCCTTAGGCACTCACCCATTTTAGCAAAAGTCAGCCCTCCAAAGTCCAGTACTTTTGTCTTTGTATGGCTTGACTCTATTGCTGTGTTTATTGTGAACCATACTGTTCGATGGTCGCTAGTTCCCAGATGGCTACCCAGTTCTACATCTGTAATCCTCTCTCCATCTCCATTTGAGAGAATCAAGTCTAATATTGCTCCCTCTCGAGTGGGCTCCAGTACTAGTTGTCTAAGGCATGCCAGGGCACAAACATGATTTTTATCATCCAGTGACTTTAACCAGTCATTAGAGACCTTAGCAAGGGCGGACACCATGCTATGACACAGCCTGAAACTAAACTGCACTGGGTTCAGGAGACTTAAAGTATCCAAGTGCTTTCTAAGGTGTGAAGCGACAATTTTTTCAAACAGTTTTGATAGGACAAGGAGGATGAATATAGGTCTGTAGTTGTTTAATTCATATGGATCACCAGACTTGAAAAGAGATTACGTGAGCAGTTTTCCAGACCAGTGGGGGAACCCCCTAGGCTAAGGACATATTGAAAAGGTGTGTGCTGGAGGGAGACAAAATATGATATCCTATTTTTAGATAGTAAGGTGTCGAGTCCCAGAAGGAGATCCTCCACTTGTTTTATTGTGACGGTGCAAAATGTAAAGGGATCATTATCAGAGGGGGAGGCAAGGGCAAGCTCAGACAAATGCTAACCTGGCAGTAGCAAAGTGGTTATTAAGGAGCTCTAGAATGGTTTGCTTACTGGAGGTAAAGGAGCCACCGGTGGAGATTTTTGCAGGGAGAGAGTTAGCCAGCTGGTGTCCCTCCACGTCCTTCAGAGTCCTCCAAAATTTAGCAGGGCAGTTAGAGGAGGCTGATAGTTCATCTCTAAAATATCTAGCCTTTTCTACCCAAGTGAGTTTTGTGCAATGGTTTCTTACAGCCCTAAAAGTGGTCCACTCAGTCAGGAGCTTGGTTTTCCGTGCTTTTTTCCATACTGCATCCCTATGGTTCAGCAATTTTTAGGTTAGCAGGAAACCATAGGCAAGACTTTTCCTAGTGCATATTTTGGCCAAAGGTGCTTGTCGATTTATGCCTCCAAGGACTATGTCTTGAAGTTGCTCATGGGCTTCCACCACAGTGGTGGCCAAATGGAAGCCCTGCCAATGTGAGTTTGGAAGGCTCGAAAGATGGGCATAATGGTTGAAATTATGGCGGCTTCTTTTATAAATGTATCTGGAAGTGGAAGCAGGTTTAGGGATGGCCCTCACACAAACTATGGGACAGTGGTCACTTAGGTCACTGTGGAAAACAACAGAATGGGTAATGAGGTGAGGTTTATTTACTAAGATTATATCTAGTAGGGTGCTATTGGCTGGGTTTTTAATGTTAGGACGGGTAGTTTCTGTAATAATTTGCGTAAGATCAAAGGCGTCACAGAAATCTTTTAGCGGTGCCGAGCTGGGGGAGGTCCAGTTGAGATAGAAATCTCCCAAGACAAGGATCTCTGAGGGTAACTTTTCTATAACGCTAGACAGATGGTGAATCACCTCAAGCCCTGCAGAGGGAGGCCTGTAACAACCGATAATGGTAAAGGAAGTTGATGGTAGAAGAAGTACTTTTAAATTCAGATTCCTTAGATATAGAAGTGGAGTCAATTACTGAGGCGGAGTATTTATCATGAATGTAGACTGCAACCCCACCCCCTCTAGACTGTCTGTCCATCCTAAAGGCATTGTAAGATGGGGTACTGATTTCAAGATAAGGGGTAGAGGGCCTTAGCCACGTCTCAGTAACAACCAGAGCGTCTGGTGAGGTGTGACAGATCCATGTCTGTATGGCTTCGAGCTTCCTCAACAGGCTACATGCACTGAGATGGAGTAGCCTCAATCATTTCAACTGAGTTAACTCGGATGGGGCTGATATGGGGGAGAAGGGCCCTGGATTCATCTCAACATAACCGGAGCAGAGAAGTAGCAGGAGAAGAATTATTTGAGGGCATTTAACCTTTAGGCTGCCGACAGAATTATTCAGTCCACTGCCCTGCAAGGGTTAAAAGCAGTTTATGGAGCCTGGCTCTACCCCTTTCATGGCTGTGGGAGCATGGGCAGGATGAGGTCCCCAAGTGCCAGTCATTGGGGCCCAAGGATAAGTGAAGTAATATCCTGGCCAAGAGGAAGGTGTGGTTTCCAATGGAGGGAAAGAGCCTGGTACGTGTACACAGTGTCCGTAAATTGGGGCAGGCAAGTTACATTGAACGTAAGAAGATGCAGGAAGGATTATATTAGGTGGATAGGCAAGTTTGAGGGAAAGACTACATGGCACAATGTAGTCAGCGTTTATATGCGAGGCTGGCTGTGAAAGTTTGGTGCAGGAATCAAAAGCTGCAAAAAGCAAGCCAAACAGACAGCAATAAATGAACTCTGATTGCACTTTGACATTAAATTTGCTCAGGAGTAATATTACCTAACCCCTTGGCAGTCTGGCACAATCTCACCGAGAACTACCTCTCCAGCCTTCCAGCCAGAAGAACCAACCAATGAGGAGTAGCGACAGCCAAAGGACGGGGAAAAAAGCATCTTTATTTAAAGTGTGCTGGGAGTGGAGAGGGGGGACAACAAAATTCTCAGCAAAGATATAATAATACAGTAAGTAGTCCTGGCACGAGCTGTAGAACTAGGCAGAAAGAAACAGCAAAGAAGGTGTCCAATCAGGGTCTGAGCTGCCACAGAAAGCGATAGCCAATAGTGGCTGGAAGAAGTGAGACAGACCAATCAGTGCCCTTGCAAAAGTCCTGAGGCTGTATAAGGAGCGTACCTGGAGTTGAAAGCTTGCCTGTGGGCAGCAGAGGTGGCGTGGTCGCTGTTTTTCCAGCCGCGGCCGCAGGAACGGTGAGGCACTCGGTCAGGGCGAGTCAGCAGCGGGAGTAAGAAGCTTGCTTGTGGGCAGGAGAGGCAGTGTGGTCAGCTGTCTTTCCAGCCGTGGCTGCAAGAACGGCGAGGCGCCCGGTCAAGGGCAGATCAGCAGCTGGAGTCAGAAGCTTGTTTACGGGCAGGAGAGGTGGCATGGTTGTCTGTCTTTTCAGCTGTGGCCGCAGGAAAGGCGAGGCGCCCTGTCAAGGGCGAGTCGGCAGCTGAAGTCGAAAGCTTACTTGCAGACAGGAGAGGCGGCGTGGTTGGCTGTCTTTCCAGCCGCGGCTGCAGGAATGGTGAGGCACCCGGTCAAGGGCGGGTTGGCAGCTGGAGTTGGAAGCTTGATTGTGGCCAGGAGAGGCGGCGTGGATGGCTGTCTTTCCAGCCGCGGCTGCAGGAACAGCGAAATGCCTGGTCAAGGGCAGGTCGGCAGCTGGAGTCGGAAGCTTGCTTGTGGGCAGGAGAGGCAGTGTGGTCAGCTGTCTTTCCAGCTGTGGCTGCAAGAACGGCGAGGCGCCCGGTGAAGGGCGGGTTGGCAGCTAGAGTCGGAAGCTTGCTTGCAGGCAGGAAAGGCGGCATGGTCAGCTGTCTTTCCAGCCGTGGCCGCTGGAATGGTGAAGCACCCGGTCAAGGGCGGGTCGGCAGCTGGAGTTGGAAGCTTGACTGTGGGCAGGAGAGGCAGTGTGGTCAACTGTCTTTTCAGCCGCGGCCACAGGAACAACGAGGTGCCCGGTCAAGGGCGGGTCGGCAGATGGAGTCGGAAGCTTGCTTGCGGGCAGGAGAGGTGGCGTGGTCAGCTGTCTTTCCAGCTGTGGCCACAGGAGCTGCGAGGCACCTGGTCAAGGGCGGGTCGGCAGCTGGATTCGGAAGCTTGCTTGTGGGCAGGAGAGGCGGCATTGTCAGCTGTCTTTCAAGCCACAGCCACAAGAACGTCGAGGAGCCCAGTCAAGGGTGGGTGGAAGCCGGAGTCAGAAGCTTGCTTGCGGGCAGGAGTGGCGGCATGGTCGGCTGTCTTTCCAGCCACGGCCACAGGAATGGCAAGATGCCCAGGTCAAGGGCGGGTCGGCAGCACTTCGACAGAGGAATACTGCAGGCCTGAATCAGATGACATCAGGCAATCTAGAATCTGACTGAACAGACAAGTAAATGGATCCAGGCTATATGAAGTCATCCATAAAGTGAACCACTTCCATTTCATGGAGTAGGTATGCATGGTGGAAAGTTTTCGAGCAACCACCAGAACATCCACCACTTTCTGTGATACCCCAAAGCAAGCTATGGCTATGTCTTTGGGAGTCAAGCGTACAGATGAAGGGACTTCAAGTCCGGGTGGACTACAGTTCCCGGTTCCTGTGACAGCAGACCCTAGTACAGGGGGATACCAAATCTGCCAAGGTCATAGGACAGAGTTGTCCCCTCCATCTTCAGCTTCAGCTTGAATAGTACTCTCTAAATTAGTGGAAAGGGAGGGAAGGCATACAGAAACCTCCCTTTCCAAGTCAGAGACAACACGTCTTGCCAGAAAACTTCAGGCCCTGGATCGAGCGAGCAGAAAATGAGGGTCACTCACCTGTAACTGTAGTCCTTGGAGTGGCATATGGTGCACATCCACACTTTGGCAGTCTTCCTTTCCCTTTAAATTCAGCCGGAATGTCTTCAAGCTATGCTCCTCCCACCCAGGTGATATACTCCTCGACTCTACCCCATGACGTCAGATGCTGCATGCAGGGATCCGGGTGCCACTTGCCAGAGGAAGTTGGAAGGGTTGTGAGGATGTGCACCATATACCACTCCTACAAATACGATTACAGGTGAGTAAAGTACAGTTATGTAAGAACTTACCGTAACAGTAGATCTTCGAGAGGAGCTCTTGCAGCAGGCTATCACAATTAGGACTATGCCACAGGCACTAGGACCCTCTGGAAACTTCTCAGCCGGCAATACCCAGCAGGGACTGCCCGCGACGTCGGCTCCACCCCAGCGTCAGCTCTGGTATAAAAGGGGGCGGACTCAGCTCCACCCCAGTTCACCTGTCAAGTCCCGAGCACGAGCCGTGACAGGAGAATGGAGCGGAGAATGAAGATGGAATCTACACACCTCAGAGGGCGAAGGAGGGCGGGAAAGTAACGTCTGCTGCAAGAACTCCTCTCGAAGATCTACTGTTACAGTAAGTTCTTACGTAACTGTACTATCTTACTCAGTGGGAGCTCTTGCAGCAGGCTATCTGGTGGACTGAACCCAAGCAGTCCCTCGCCAAGGAGGTGATCGACCCCGGGAGGTGGAGAAAAGCGGAACACATAGGCTCAAGACAGAAATCCCTAAAGGACTGCCAGGCCGAAGCCCACCCGCCGTCTGGAGGCAATGTCCAAGCTGTAGTGCTTTACAAAAGTATGCACTGAATTCCAGGTAGCGGCTGTGCAAATATCCTTAATGGACACATTCTGCAGCGTGGCAAAGGAAGCAGACACTCCCCTGGTGGAGTGACCCCTAACTGGACTCGGAAGGGGCTTATTATGCTTTTCAGAGCAGAAAGAGACACAGTGGACGATCTATTTAGAAATGGTCTGTTTGGACACCCGTCTATCCAAATGTTGTGGTGCAAAGACCATGAACAGCTGCTCCGATTTTCGGTAATTAGCCGTACACTTGAGGTAACACCTAAGAGTCCTGTGAACGTCCAAAGTGTGAAGAAGAGCCTCCCCTCTGTTAGAAGGCGAAGGAAAGTAAACTGGAAGGTCAACTGACTGGTTGAGGGTCAACTCCGAGACCACTTTTGGAAGAAACTTAGGGTTCGTCCTCAGGGAAGCCCTTTCCCTGTGGAAAATTAAATACGGCTCTTTACACTTCAGAGCCTGAAGCTCGGAAACTCTTCGAGCGGAAGTAATGACAACCAAAAAACAAACCTTCCAGGACAAGTATCGCAGCTCACAATCCACTGCAGGTTCAAACAGAGGCAGGGTAAGCTTCTCCAACACAAAAAGGAGGTCCCAGGGTGGGACAGGATCCCGAATGGGAGGTCTCATATGGAGAATCCCCCGTAAAAAGGTGCGTGCCACATCCAACTGGGCTAAGGTTTGGTCAACTGAAAGGGCGTGATAAGCCAAAATGGCCGACATGTGCACCTTAATGGAGGAGTAGCTCAAGCCTCATTGGTATAAGGAGAGGAGATACTGAAGTGCTGAGTTCACTGGACAGGAAACGGGATCCAGATGGTGAGATGAGGCCCAAAAACAAAAACACTTCCATTTCATAGCGTGCGTGGAGGGCTACCTCGCCGACACAAGAACTTCTGCCACCTCTGGCGATACCCCGTACCTGTGCTTTGCTACGTCTGAAGGAGCCAAGCATGAAGGTGCAAGTACCGGAGATCTGGATGAACTAGCGACCCCTGATCCTGGGACAGCAACTGCGAGCATACTGGCAGCGGAAAGAGAGATTCCATGGAAAGCCACTGAAGTAGAGGGAACCAAATCTGCCAAGGCCACAGCGGGGCGATCAGAATCATTCACGCCCCCTTGGCTTGCAATTTCAACAGAACCCTCTGGACTAGAGGAAAGGCAGGGAAGGCGTAAAGAAACCTCCCTGCCCAACATAGGGCCAACGCGTCTGGCCAGAAAGCACCAGGCGCGGGCTCTCGTGAGCAAAAAAGCGGCTGTTTGGCGTTGTGTGGTGACGCAAACAGGTCCAGATCTGGACGACCCCATCAGTCGAACAGCTGGTCCACTACTGACTGCAGTAGCTCCCACTCGTGCGCTCTGGACCGAGATCTGCTAAGACGGTCTGCCAGGTCATCGAGGACGCCTGGAATGTGCACCGCGGAGAGAGTGAAGCGCCACTCCAGCGCCCAATACCAGACTCTCATCGCCTCCCTGCATAGGGGGTAAGAATGAGCTCCCCCTTGCTTGTTGATGTAGAAGACGACCGCCATACTGTCCATCTGGATTAGAAAAGAGCCTGGCACTAGGTCCTCCTGAAAGGCGTGAAGCGCACTGAGGACCGCTCGCATCTCCAGGACATTGATGTGGAGGTCGCGCTCCTCAGGGTTCCAAACGCCTTGTGTTTGGTTACCCTAGGTGCGCTCCCCCATCCCAAATCCGAGGCGTCCGTCTTAAGAGTCTGATTTGGGGGCTCCGGATGGAAGGGAACCCCTCTTTCCAGATTGAGTGGATTCATCCACCAATGAAGCGTTCTCTTTACCGGCTCTGTGATTCTGACCATGTGGTCGAGATCATCTGAGCACTGATCCCACTGCACCCTAAGCATCCATTGTAGGATTCGCATGTGAAGGCGGGCCAGAGGAGTGACTGGAATGGCCGCCGCCATGTGCCCCAGTAGTCTGAGGAAGGTTCTTGCCGAGACCTGAGGAGTTACTAGGACCGATCTGGCTATCTTCTGCGGTGATCGCCCCTCTCTGGGGGTAGAAAAGCCATGCCCTGGACCGAATCCAGGACCGCTCCAATAAAGACGAGTCTTTGGCTGGGTTCTGGGGAAGACTTTGGAAGATTCAGGGTGATCCCCAAGTCTCGGAAGAGTGTATAAGTGTCTCCAAGAGCTTGAAGCAGGCGAGACCTTGACAGGGCTGCTAGCAGCCAATCGTCCAGGTAAGGGAAGACATAATGTCCCTGACGCCTTAGAGCCGCAGCTACTACTGCCAAGCACTTTGTGAAGACTCGAGGAGCGGAGGAGAGGCTGAATGGAAGAACTCTAAACTGATAATGCTCCCCCTGGAAGTGGAGCCTCAGGAACTTCCTGTGAGGGGGAAAGACCCCGATATGCCTATACACATCTTGCATGTCCAGGGAGCAGAGCCAGTCCCCTTGGTGCAGCAGAGGAAGAATACCTGGAAGGGTCACCATCTGAAACCTTTTGTACTCTATATAAAGATTTAGTGAGCTTAGGTCCAGAATGGAACGAAGGTCCTGGGTCTTCTTTGGAACCAGAAAGAAGTGGGAGTAATACCCTTTTACCTGCTGTCACAGAGGGACTAGTTCTATTGCCCTTTTTTGCAAGAGGGCCTGTATCTCTCCTTCTATGAGAGGAGTATGAGAAGGAGGATATTTGGAGAACCTTGGTGGAGTGTCTGGAGGAATCTCCGTGAACTCTAAAGTGTGTCCTCTCCTTATAACGTCCAGGACCCATTTGTCCGTAGTTACTGAGCTCCATCCCTGAAGATACAGGGAGAAGCGACCCCCTACCACCTTCCCTGGTTCCTCCAGCGGAGGAGGGGGGGGTCGGAAGGGAGCCACTGGGCGGAGCCAGGGGTGGGCAGAGAGGCCTGAGAGGACTTGGGACCACGGGGAGGAGCGCCTCCAGACTGCTGGTTGCTGGCTCTCCTCTGAAAGCCTCCTCTCTGGCCCTGCTGGTTACCGCAGACTTGATCACCTGAGGGCTTCCGAAATGGGCACTTTCGCTGTCTCCGCTGGTCTCCAAGATACATTTGGTGGACAGACCAGATGGATTTGCCTGACTCTTGGAGGCGAGAGATCAAAGACTCCATCTCCAGCCCAAACAGCACGGCACCCTGAAATGGTAAGTCCCGGATTCCAGACTGCAGATCATGATGAAAGCCAGAGACCCTCAACCAGGAATGGCACCTGAGACACACATCTAACGCTGCTGCTCTGGCGGCCGTGTCTGCAGTGTCGTACGAGGCATGCAACACATATGTGCCTACGTCCGAGCCCGACTTGAGAATGTCCAGGATCTCCATTTTCTTCTTGGAGTCTGGCAAGACATTAACCAGCTCTTGTCCCCGCTCCCATAACACATTCTAGTACTGGACCATGTGCGTGAGGAAATTCAGGGACCTAATTGAACAGGTGGAGGCAGACTACACCTTCTTGCCCACCTGGTCCACATAGCAGGATTCTGGGTCGGGAGGCTGTGAGCTGAGATGTTTAGGCTACTTAGATTTGTCGTGGGCAGCCGAAATAACTGAAGAGTGCGCCTGAGGATGCTCTGCCAAGAATGGTTCATCCTTCGGGGCTCTATACAGCCTGTCCGTTTTTTTCAGAACCGCCGGGACTGAAGAAGGATGCTTCCAGGTAACTCTGGTGAGGTCCTGGAACGTGTCCACTAAAGGAGGAACCACCAAGGGCTTGGGCTCCTTTTGCCTGAGGTATTTAGCCAAACATCGGCGTTCGGATCCAGGTCCTTCGTGTCCCACTCATTGGAAGCCTGGATGTGCCTCATGACGTCCATAAAGGTGGGATCGTCAGGAGGTGAGCAGGGCTGGTCCTTCTCTCCTGGGGAACCCCCAATTCCCGAAAAGGAACAGGCAGAAGATGACGCGGAAGAGGAAGAATGGCTACTAGGTGACGAGTAGCCAGATCTGTCCTTATAGCTAGCCCCACTCAAACGTCAGTAGCTCACTGACCAACGTCGGTCCGAAGACTGACGACGGTCACGGGACCGACAAGGGGAAGTTTTACTGGGTTGGCAAGCCAAGACAAGCAGGAACTCTTCACGTGCGTGGGATGCTGCGGGAAAAGAACTGAGGTGGAGCTGGATCCGCCCCTTTTTATACCAGAGCTTACGCCGGGATGGAGCCAACTTTGGGGGCGGTCCCTGCTGGGTATTGCTGGCTGAGAAGTTTCCGGAGGGTCCTAGTGCCTGTGGCATAGTCCTAATTGTGATAGCCTGCTGCAAGAGCTCCCACTCGAAGTAAGATCCCTCATTTCTAGGGGTATGGATATGGTGTACTTATCCACACTTAGGCAGACTCCTAGCAGTTCTCCGGGAGGAGGGGACAAGGTGCACACCCCTACTTTGCAAAAAAGGACTGGAGAACTGAGGTTCCAAAACATCAGCATGACTCAAGGTCGATGTGGTAGTGGGAAATGAAAGTGTGTGCTAACTTCCAGGAGGCAGCCTTGGAGATCTCCTGGAAAGAAACGTCCCTGGAAGCAGCCACTGAGGCAGTGGTATATCTGGTGGAATGAGCCCTAAGCCCTTTGGGAGGCTGCCTACCAACCAACCTATAGCAGAGGTCGATACAGGAGACAATCCACCTGCCAGTCATCCACTTAGCTGCCAGTCTGCCAGATGTGGCTTCAGCATATATTACAAATAGCTGGCGAACCTCTCCCCGAACTCCAGCTGTATGCTCCTTGGTAGTAAGTGAGCACTGCCTCAGGTCCAAAGTATGGAGCCTATGCTCGGCATCCGAAGTGGGACTGGTGAAGAACACTGGGTGGTTAATCACCTGGTTAAGGAAACTCCGACACAACCTTCAGAACTTTGTGTGGGGGAGGAGGACAACCTTGTCATTGTGGAACACCAGATACACAGACTTCACCAAGAGTGCCTGGAGCTCACTGATCCTTCTGGCATAGGTGATGAACAGGCGTGACATCTCATACTTGCGCATTGGTTCAAATGGCTTGCTCATGAGCACTGTCGGCACCAGCAATAAGTCCCAAGGTAGAGGTGGTTCGCGCACTGGAGGGGACAGGTGGTCTAGGCCTTTAAGAAATGTCCAACCACCTTCTCCTGCACTATCGGCATAAAAGAGTGAAGGGTGCAGAATGTTCAAAATGGCTGGCTTACCAATGACTTGTTAGACTATTTAAAGAAAAGGAGAAATGGCCTGAGTACAATCTAGAAAAACAAATAATAAGGCAGACTGGCTCAAATTTAGGGAGTTAAGAAATAGTTGTAAAAAGCAAATAAAAAAGGCAAAAGTGGATTTTTATAAGAGACAGCAGAAAAATACTTTTAAAGGGACACTGTCAACCTTTTTTTGCATCATATTATAGTTGGGCAAAAAACAACATTTTATAATTGCTTACTTTTTCAAATTCATTGATGATGTTTGTTTTATCTGCCTCCTTGATTATTAGAACTGAAATGCATGGTAATGTATAGCTATGCCCAGCTTTGTTTTACTTCAAAACATTGAACTACTCTTAGTGCACACTTCCTGAACATTAGAAACACTCAAACAGTGCAATACATGATACCCAATAGTCCCTCTCCACTGCATAATAGTGGCTAGATTGTATTGGGGTGTTCTAAGCTAGAAAATATGCCATGGGAGCTGGTCAAGAAATGTAAACAAACATGTTTTGGTGTGGTAACACCAGTTTGGTGGGCAGTCAGTTTTGCACTTTTTAAAAGAAAAAAAAAGATCTGAATCAAACTCTGAATCATTGGGGCTTAAATACCAGTGCTTCTCACACAGAAGTAGAGCAGAAGCAGACTTGGTTTGACAGAGGTAGTTTGAACCTTCTTTTGCTGAGAACTTGAGGGGCAGGAGGAAAGGATTTAGTTGCTGGGTAAGCTTTAGATTATTTTTGAGTCTGTTGCCTTTAGAGCAGTAGTGTTTACTTGTTTAAATAGTGTTTGTGTGTGGGACCTTCCTCCTGAGGACGTTGCAGTACTTGGAGGAGTGGTGAGGGGCAGACAAAGGGGTAATACTCTCTCATGAGAGTTGCGTGTGGGCCCTATTCCCACACTCCCCCATCCCTCCCTCCTCTGTACACAGCACATTTACAGGGGAACACTTGCTCTGCGATTGGAGGAAGGGACTTATGCAGGTCTATCCAATAGTGCAGTCACAGGGCAGGGAAAAAGCATAGATTGGGCTCAAATGGGAGTACAGCATCCACAATGAATTGCTAATTGGTGTAATAGGTGGATATTGTGGGGGGGGGGAGAGCTTTCAACTAGGCAATATCAGGTACTAGTATGTTCAACTGGGAAGGGGAGCAGGCAGGACACAGTGTGTGGAAAGCTGAAGGGGACTAGACGACAAAGGAATTACAGGGAGTGACAAGAGCGAACATGACCAACATAGATGACAGCAGGCCAGCGTGGGAGAAGGGTCGGGACAGGAGAAGGTCCAATCAGTGGGGTGGGAAGGGAAGAAGGGGATTGGCAGCCAGTAAGGGCTGGGGAGGGTAGTTTGTTGCCAAGGATGTGGAGCAGCCATGTTCCTGGCAGCGGCATGGAGGACTGGGGATGCTTAGTGTGCTGGAAGATGGAGCAAATGAGGGAAGAAATTGGGTGGCTGAGGAGGGAGCTGCAGGCATGGGGAGGCAGAGGTAGGGAAGATTGGAGTCATAAGGGGGACCTGTTGGGATGCACAATACAGCCACCAGCAGGCCGGCTCAAGGAAATTCCAGAAGAATCAGGAGGTGGGCTGCAAACTCCAGTGCAATCACATGCAAGACGTGGAGACAGGGGTTGGAGTAGTTGAGGAGACAAGACTACAGCAGGGCCAGTGCAAGGTCATAAGCCCCAGGAAAGGGGGAGCCTAAAAAAAAAAATCAGGGAATGAGGATCGCTAGAGCAAATCAGTTCAATGGTATGGCTAACTGGGAGAAGCAGGAGGGGGAAGGTAGTGTAATCACTGAGCAGGTTAAAGGAGGGGTCGCTACCAGGAAGAAAGGAAACATCACAGAAGTGGCAGGTGCTACCTACAGCCCTAGAGACAAGGGGCAGTAGAAAGGTGGTAAGGAAGTAAATCCATGGACAATGGAGCAGGGAGGTGCAGAGAAGCTAGAAACAGGAGGCAGCAAGGATAAGGATAGAACAAGACTGAGGAAGGAACCTTGGGGAGGGGGCACATGCTACTCAAGGAAAACACAGGAAAACCATAGTGGGGAGGGATGCAGTATGAGGGGCACACACTACTCAAGGAAAACACAGGAAAACTGTAGTGGGGAGGGTGGCATGATGGGTGACAGAGGAAACTGCATGGGGGCGCACAAGGGGAATGGTCTAGTAAGGGAAGCTGATGCATCAGCCATAGTTGGCAAGAGGGAGAAGTCAGGACACAGAATAGAGGAGGCAGAAGGAGGAATAGCTGGGGGATGGGGAAGGAGCATTTTGAGGGGTAGGAAAAGAGCCCACAAAAGAGAGGAGCACATAAAGGGTCGGTCATAATTCTGGGGGACTCTATAGTTAAGGGGTCAGATGGGGAATGGGGGCCAGGAATAGCAGTATCGGGGTAGAGTGCATGCCTGGCATGACAGCAGGTAGGGTGCAGCAGCACACTGGTAGCTGTGTACAGAAGGTGGGGGGAAACCATACATTACTGTTCACCTGGGAACAAATGATCTGTAAGGAAGGCAGATAGAGGAGGTTCAGGACAGCTTCAGAGAAGTGGGGGAGCTATGCAGAGAGGAGGGAAGCACAGTGGCATTCTCAGAAGTGCTGCCAGTGCCAAGGGCAAGTACAGACAGAAAAAGCAGAATCATGGACTTCAACAAGTGGCTGAGAGAATGGTGCAAGTCCATGGGGTAAGGCTAGGTGGGAGAGTGGGGCAACACATGGGAGAACCCAGATCTATATGCAGAGGAATGGCTACATCTAAGTAAGGAGAGTTTAGGGGTGTTAAAGCAGAGACTGAGGGAATTTATCACCACAAAGTATAATTTAAACTTGCTGGGGGCTGGGGATGGGAGTGAATCAGGAGAGGAAGTCCAGAGGACCTCCCCCCATAACAATGATAGGGCCTTTGTCTAGGACGGGGGGAGGGGAGAGTAAGGGGGCAGCTCGGAGACAGTCAGGGTGGAGAGTGGTACCACTAAATGCTAGGAGCCTGGGGAATAAGATGGCAGAGCTGCAGGCACTACTGGCAGAAGGAGAGGTAGACATAGCAGCCATCACTGAGACGTGGGCAGCCCAAAACCATGACTGGGATTTGGCCATCCCAGGATTTAAATTATTCAAAGGAACAGAGAAAAGGTAAGTGGGGGTAGCTATTTACATAAGGAAGGAATGGATCGTCCGGGGGAGGAAGGTGAAGCCAGAAGTCATTTGGATACAACTCCATGCCCCAAAGGGGGCTAGGGTACAACTGGGGGTTGTTTATAGGCCCCCAACCCAGAAAGAGGATGCAGATCAGGAGCTAGGGGAGCAGCTAGAGAGACTCTGTGGCAAAGGGAGCACTGTGGTGGTGGGAGACTTCAATTTGCCTGTGGTGGATTGCAGCATCCCAGCCACCACATGTGCCAGGGAGCAGATCCTCCTGGAAACAATCCAGGATAGCTTCCTGACCCAAATGGTGACATTGCCAACAAGGGAAGAAAATATTCTAGACCTGGTGTTGGAGGATGGAGAACAGGTCATAGATGTAAGGGTGGAGGAACCACTGGCTGGGAGCGATCAACACACAGTGTGGTTCTCTATCAGTTTGGGTAGAGAGAGCCACAATAGAAAAACAAAGGTCCTGGACTTCAGAAAGGCAGACTTTGGCAGGATGGGGAAACTAATGAGAACACGCATAGACGGCATCCACCCTGACATGGACACAGAGCAGAAATGGGCGATCATAAAACTAGGGCTGAATGAATCCACTAAAGCTTGTGTCAAGTACCAGCAAAAGAAATCAAGGACCAAGCATCCAAGCTGGATGACCAGAGAGGTAACGGAGAAGATGAGGGATAAGAGAAGGGCCTTTCAAACCTACAAGAGAACCAACGGGGAAGAGGATAGGGAGAACTATGTGAGAAAATCCAGGGAAGTGAGCAGAGCAGTCAGGACTGCAAAGGCGGCCAGGGAAAGGAAATTAGCACAGGGGACTAAGGAAGGAGAAAAGGATTTCTTCAGGTATATCAGGGAAAAGAGGAAGTGCAAGGAGCAAACAGTTAGGATCAGGAAAGGCAGTGGGTGGGTAGACAAGGTGGCCGAGAAGGCAAAAGTACTTAATGAGTACTTCTGTTCAGTGTTCACAAGGGAGAGGGATGGGCCCATTCCTGCAGGGAAAGAGGCACAGGCATGGGGGGTGAGACAACCACAGATGGGGGCATCATGGTGGAAAGGGTGCTGGAGGGCCTTAGGTCCCTGAGGGTAGAAAAGGCACCTAGGCCAGACGGGGTACATCCCAGGGTGCTGAGGGAGCTGGCAGAGGTCCTGGCAGAGCCACTGGCGGATCTGTTCAACACCTCACTAAATATGGGATGTGTGCCCAGAGACTGGAGCGAGGCACACGAGGTACCCCTCCACAAAAGTGGGCCAAAGGACGAACCAGGGAACTATGGGCTGGTAAGCCTCACCGCAATTGTGGGGAAACTGATGGAATCTATCCTCAAAGAAAGGTCGGTGCAGTTTCTTGTGGATAATGATCTGCAAGATGACAGCATGGGTTTGTTGCTGGCAGATCCTGTCAGACTAACTTGGTTGATTTTTTTGACTGTCATGAGGGCACTGGACGAGGGCCATGCAGTAGATGTAGTCTACCTGGATTTCAGCAAGGCCTTCAATTCAGTGCCACATGGAAGATTGACCTGCAAGTTGAGGAGTCTTGGTATAGGGTGGAAGCTAGCCCGATGGGTAGAAAACTGGCTGAGGAACAGGCAACAGAGGGTAGTTGTGGAGGAAGACGCATCGGAGCCCAGGGCAGTGACAAGTGGTGTCCCACAGAGATCAGTACTAGGACCAGTCCTTTTTAACATTTTCATCGCAGGCTTAGAGGTTGGCATCAAGAATAAGATCAGCCTCTTAGCCGATGACACCAAGATCTGTGCTGAGGAGGGTGGCAAATTACTGCAAGAGGACTTAGCAAGACTCAAGGAGTGGTCACACACCTGGCAGCTTGGGTTCAACACCAAGAAGTGCAAGGTGATGCATTTCAGAGCCAAAAAACCCAGGATACAGCTACTGGATGGATGGTATCAAACTGTCCAAATCCAACGATTAGAAGGATCTGGGGGTGCTGGTGACCAGGGAACAAAACCACTCGGCTCAGTGTAGGAAGGCAGTGGCTAAGGTTAACAGGATGCTAGGGTGCATAGCAAGGGGGATTACATCCAGATGTAGCGAAGTCATATTGCCGCTGTACAGGTCGCTGGTGAGGCCGCACTTGGAGTACTGAGTGCAGTTCTGGTGCCCATACTTGAAAAGGGATATCAAACTACTGGAGGCAGTGCAGCGAAGAGCAACAAAGATGATCCAGGGGTTGGGGGATAGAACTTATGAGGAAAGAATAAAAGAGCTCAACATGTATACCCTGGAGGATAGAAAAGAGAGAGAGAGAGGACATGATAGAGACCTTCAGGTACCTGAAGGGTGGGTTCACTCTCCAGAATAGAAGAGATACTAGAGAGCACTCCCTGAAGTTAAAGGGGGCATATTCAGGAGGGAAAGGAGGAGGCACTACTTCACTGAAAGAGTGGTAATGGGGTGGAATGCACTGCCTGAGCAACTTGTATCAGTGCAGACTGTGGGGTGCTTCAGGAGGGGGTGGGGCAAATTCAAGGGGAAAGTACATACCGGGGGGTGCAGCTGGGGGAGGGAAGAGTTAATGGAAGGGGGGAACCTGCAGTCTAATGGACTGAAGTGCTGCACACTTGAGCAGACTAGATAGACCATATGGCCTGTATCTGCTGGCAATTCTGTATGTTCGTAAACTACCAGCTGCATCAACAGTCTCTATAGAATGTGAACAGTCATAACGTGTTTTTTAAACTAGGGACACTTTGAGGCTTAAGGGGCTTGACAGTGTCCCTTTAATAATAAAAAAAAGTTTTAGGAAAGGAATTCATAATTTAATAAGTCCCAAGAAAAAGGAAGGTACAGAAAGCCTCAGATGACAATACCAGATGTTAAATGATGGGGTAGATAAAGCTAATTAAAAATGACTTCTTTACTGATTTAACAAGTTACACAGACACGTTTTTAGATATTAAGGATGCTATAAATGAAAAAGTTAGACTAAGTTTCTACTTTACGAAAATAACTAAAAATGAAGTCCGCAAACAGTTGCTAAAGTTACATTTAACAAAAGGATCAGGAGTTGATGGAATGGAGGCTAGATTTCTGAGGGCTGCTGCAGCTGAAACATCATTGCCATTAAAGAAAATTTTAAATTTGTTTTTAACCACACAAAAGGCACCAGATCTCTGGAAAATACATAAAGGAGGTTCAAAAACTGAAGTGGGCAATTATAGGCTAATTTCAGTTTTATCTTTGATGAGCAAACTGCACAAAAGAATACTTCATACCCAATTAATAGATTATCTGGAATAGCACAACGTTCTAACAAATGGACAGCATGGTTTCAGGAGGAATGGTAGCACGGCAACTGGACAGAGGTTAGAAGGTCACACACACCTATAAAGAAGAATGACACAGGCAAAGGTGCCCCAAGCGCATAACTTCCTTTATAGAATGGGTTCTGACATCACTTCCCCAAAACAACATACACCTGTTCATATCCTTAAAGACACAGCATGCTGAATAAATACAGGTTACTCACCTGTAACAGGAGTTCTAGGAATGGTATATGTTGTTCATCCACACTTATTGGCAGGTTCCTTGCCGCTTTAAATCTTGCCGGAAGGTCTTCAAGCTGGCTCCTCCCACCCACCCAGGTGGTAAACTCTCGCTCCGCCCCATGACGCCAGATCTGCCCGCTGGAAGCTCAGGTCGCAGGCCGGCGGACGCCGGAGTAGTCGATCAGGATGAACAACATATACCATTCCTAGAACTCCTGTTACAGGTGAGTAACCTGTACTCTAGGAACATGGATATGTTGTTCATCCACACTTATTGGCAGACTCCTAGCAAAGTTCTTCCTCTGGGAGGAGGAGGCACAGCACACCTCTACTTAGGGAATAAAAGACTGGAGAACCAGGCCCCAAACCAGCAACCAGGCGTGACTCAAGGCTCATGTGGTAATGGGTAATAAAGGTGGTGTGCTGACTTCCAGGTAGCAGCCCTGCAGATTTCTGGATAGGGACGCCCTGGAAGCAACCACCGATGCAGCAGTATGACGGGTAGAATGCGCTTACCCTCTGGGAGGCTCCATGCCTGCCAACTTATAGCAGAGATCTATGCAGGAGGTGACCCACCTGCTTATCGTCCGCTTGGCTGCAGGTCTGCCAGGTGCGGCTTGCAGCGTAGGTGACAAACAGCTGGCTAACCTCTCCCCAAATTTCAGCCGTATAGCCCTTATAATAAGCTTGTGCCGCCTCTAGGGTCCAAAGTATGGAGCCTGTATTCGGCCTCCCAGGTGTGATTGGGGTAGAACACCTGGTAAGGTGAAACTCTGACACCCACCGGAAGGAATTTGGTGGGGGCGAGGACGCCTTGTCCCTGTGGAAGACCAGGTAAGGAGACTCAATGCAGAGTGCCTGGAGTTCTCCCATCCTTCTGGCTGGCGTGATAGCCACCAAGAAGGCGGTCTTCCACGACAGGTGAGAGTCCACACCTGTGCATTGGTTCAATGGCTTGCCCATGAGCTTTTGCCAGTACCAGCAGTAAATCCCACAGAGGGGAGGTTCCTGACCGGAGGGAAATGTGATCAAGGCCTTGAAAAAGCGCCAGACCACCTTCTCCTGCGCCACCGACTGCCCCCGGCCCGCCGCTCGTAAGCAGAGATAGCTGCCAGGTGCACCTTAGGTCGCCGACCTAAGCCCTTGACTAGAAAGGGACCATAAATAGTTCAAAATGCTTGCCAAGGAACAGGAGGAAGGTCCAAGCCTTCATTTGACACCAAATGGAAAACCTCTTCCATTTGAAGGCATAGCATTTCCTGGTCGACTCATACGGGACGCCTCAACAACATTGAGGACCTTGTCGGAAAGACCCAAGGCCTCGAACTCTGCCGCCAGGAACCAGGCTGCCAGGTGCAGGGATTGAAGGTCCGGATGGAACACCTTCCCTGATTGACTGAGAGCAGGTCCGGGCGAGCTGGAAGCTGCCTCGGGAGCCTGGAGCTGAGGTTGAGGAGATCTGGGTACCAGAACTGGCGGGCCAGTCTGAGCTATCAGAATCACCTCGCCTTGTCCCTCCTTGTCTTGAGAATCACCTTGTGAATCAAGGGAAATGGGGAAAGGCGAAAAGAGGCCCGGGGTCCACAGCCCGAGAAGGCATCCCCCTGCAGCGAGCCCTGCTGAGGGGGGCGGGCATGAAACAGCCTCAGCTTCGCATTCTCCCTGGAGGCAAACAGGTCCACCTGAGGTGTGCCCAGTGGGAGAACAGATCTTGTACTACCTCCGGCAGGAGAGACCACTGTGAGATGCAGCCCCTATCCGCTCAGGGCATCGGCCAGGGTGTTGGAGGCCCTGCCACATGAATGGCTAGGAGATCCGCCTCCAGGCTGCCATGAGTGACCAAATGCGGAGAGCTTCCTTGCATAGAAGCATGGGCGCGTCCCGCCCTGGCGGTTCAGGTAGTACATGGTCGTTGGTATTGTCCATCTGGACTCGGACCACTTGACCCGGAGGAAGGAGCAAAGGCAGTGAGGCTAGGTTGTCCGGAGCTCCAGCAGGTTGATGTGGCATCAGGACTCAGGGGACCAGAGGCTGTGCACTCGGTGTTCCCCAGATGGGCACCCCAACCCATCAGAGAGGCATCGGTCGATAGAGACCGCGGCTCAGGGGACAAATGGGATGCCCTCCTGCAGATGGGATGGAACGGTCCACCACTGGAGAGCGCTCCACATCTCCTGGGTCACTGTCACTAGCTGGTCCAATGGATCGCAGCTGCTGTGACCACCGGCTGGCCAGTCCCCACTGAAGGGGCGATGCCAGCGTACTCACCGGACCAAGCTGGTACAGGCCGTCATGAGACCCAGGAGGTGCAGGAAGTCCTGGGCAGGGCGCGATTGCCCAACCAGAAATGATTGGGCAAAGGAGGTAAGAACCTTGGCCCTGTCCACTGGGAGCCGTGCTCTGGCTCGAAGAGAGTTGAACTCTGCCCCGATGAACAGGATCACCTGCTTCGGCTCGAGTTCCGACTTGGCCTCGTTGATGAGAAGGCCGACTTGAGAGCAAACTTGGAGGGCCAGATCTCTGGACCGCTCCACCTCCCGTCTGGAGGGGGCTGCTATCAGCCAATCGTCCAGGTAAGGGTACACCAGGACCCCTCGGCGCTGCAGGAATGCTGTCACCACTGCCATGCATTTGGTGAAGACCCTGGGAGTTGGAGATAAGCCAAAGGGCATGGCTTGGAACTCGAAGAGGGATCCTTCCGCTCGAAAGCGGAGGAATCTCCGATGTGACGGACGGATAGGGACGTGAAAGAACGCGTCCTGCAGGTCCAGAGAGCAGAACCACAAGCCGTGTTCCAGAGATGGTATTATCTGCGCCAGAGTGACCATTCTGAAGGTCCGAGACCTTAGGAACTTGTTCAGGTCGTGTAGGTCGAGAATGGGGCACCAGCCCCCCGTCCGTTTCGGAACCAGGAAATACCTGGACACGAACCCCAGGTCTAAAGAGGGGTCCTCTACCTCCATGATCACCTCCTTTTGGAGGAGGACAGCGATGTCGGCTCGACGAGCCGCCAGTGAGGCTGTGGACCCCGAGGCCCCCCGAGGTGCGACGGCTCTGAAGGCCGGGGCCTGCTCGAATTCTAGAGGTAGGCCTTTTCCCACCACCTCCAGTACCCACCTGTCCGTGGTAACAGCGGACCAGGCGGAAAGGAAATGCCTGAGCCATCCCCACAGAGGGAAACCAGGGGAGGTGACAGGATGGGGCGACACCCCTCAGCCCGTCACTGGGCAGACTTGGAGGAGGGACGGCCGAGGGACCTCCTGCTTCTTCCTGCTCCTGTTGGAGGAAGCCGGCCAGCTTGGTTTGGGATACCAAGCTCGAGCCTGCTGGGCCCAGCGTTGCTGGGGCGGGAGGCGCCAGGGTGCAGAAGGACGAAGGGCTTAGGCTGTGGCTTGCGGCCTTTGTTCTTCTGAGCGGAAGAGACCGAGTCAAGGTAGCATTGGACTTCCCGATCCTCTGCAGGTGACCTTCCACCCCAGGGCCGAAGAGGTCAGTCCCAAAAGGAACATCCGCCAACATGCGCTGGGTATCCGGTAAGGTGGATATCCTCAGCCAAGCCCGACAACCATGTAGCCTACCGCGCCGCCACAGACCTGGCACATGAGTCCCCGATGTCTAACGCAGTCTGGAGCTGCTGTTTAGCCACTGCCCTGCCTGGTCCCGCACCTGCCTGACCGTAGTCTGCAGATCTGCGGAAGATGAGGACAACCTCATCCAGGAGCCCAACAGGGCGTGAGAAAAATGTACCATGAGGGCAGACAAGCTGGCCTGGCGAAGGCCGAGAGAGGGCTTAGCATAGACTTTTCACCAGCATAAGCCAATTTCTTGGATTCCTTTGTCGGGAGGTTTGTCCACATCCCTGGCGTTCGGCACGCCGAGCTGTCATTAACCAACCCCTCGGCGAGGGTGTTCAAAACTGGACAGGAACGGTAGGGACCGCATACTTCCTGGCCAACCTGGCGGCAGGGCAGAAGCAGGGCCAGACTGCCAAAGTTCAAGGCCCGGACCTCGCCGGCCACGGAAAGGCCTCCGTGAGGAGAATCCCTCAGTTCAGAATCTCCGTGAGGGATACCTGGCCCATTTAGAAGCAGACTCGAACTTCATCCGGTGGACTCGAGATAATTGAAGCAACCCTAAGAAGGCGAAGGGCTATCGTCCATTGACTGCCCTCCGGGGACTCCAAGTCCATGCGCTTGGAGAAGAGGAGACCATCATCGGACTCAGAAGAGTCCTCAAAGAGCTACCTTGGGCTGAGCCACCCTCCACCTGCCGAGGTTTATCGGGAGTGAGGTGACAGACAGCTATGGGGCAAGCCAAGGCGGCCGAGAATTTTGGTCAGACCCCAGCAGATGGCTGTGGGCGGAGGTTCCACCAGAATCGGTGGGGCAGCTGGAATGGCCGGAACAACGGCCTGAGAGCAGGCTCCTCGACTACAACGAGGGGTTGTTTCGGCTGCTCGGTGACAACCACTTAATGGCGGGAAGATGACTGGGTGGCTATTCGGTCAAAGGGCTGTTGCCATGAGTTCCTCGTACTTCCGGCGCAACTGCGCGAAACCTCCTGAATCGAGGAAGGCGGCGGCGCCGCTTGCCATGAGTGCCGAACCGAGACCGCCTAGGCGGCGGGATCGATTGGACTGCCGGAAGTCCGAGACGAGAGTCTCGACTGGGCCGAGGAAGGCGAGGAGAAGTGTCGAATCGGCACTCTCCTCGGCTCGGATGATCCACCCGAGCTCCGGAACAGAGGCACCAGGCAGGCGGCGGGATCCTCAACTCCCACCGGGGGCACGGGGAGGGGATCTCAGCTTCTCCAGCAGACAACCCGTCCTAGGGTCGAGAAAAATCTCGAGCCGCGTCGGCGAGGAGTCTCGATCAACTGGCCTGGCCCAGGGGCACACCGTGAAGCCAGTGGCGAAGCTGAGGGTTGACGAAGCTGACTGTCGACAAGGGAGGGATCTTTCCAGCTCCCAAGAGCGTCAGACGGAGACTACTTTTGCTCTTTGGACCTGGAAAAGGTCCGAAGTTGGACCCTCACCTTTCGTCGAGAGGGTCAGACAAAGCTCCTTAAAAACCGAGTCTGAGGCACCGAGAGAGGCGGACAAATGCCACAGCCGAGGTAGCAGCGGCCCGCCCGCCTCCTCTTCGAGCGATCATCTGCTCGAGCTGATCCGCCCGAACCCGCCGCTACGGACAACCTGTCAGACCTCTTTAGATTTCACCAGTGGAATTCTTTTCTCGGGCGCCCCAGATGTGTCGAGGCACACGGTCTTCAAGACGTAGGCCGAAAGGAAGAGCACAAGTCGCAGGCCTGCGGGTGGTGTGCTCAAGGCCCAGACAGTAGGCACACGTGGAGTGCGGATCCGTCCTAGACATCTTCTGCCCGCAGAGGCACCTCAAAACTGGGAGTCGATTTGTCCCATGATCGCGAGAAGAAGACCGCCAGTCTTTTAACAAAAACTTTTTGATTTCGAACTTTCGAAGAATTAGGAACCAGTCAATCGCAGAGCGTTAAGGAGGGAACCTGAGCTTCCAAGCGGTAAGGAAGATCTGGCGTCATGGGGCGGAGCCGAGAGTTTTACCACCTGGGTGGGTGGGAGGAGCCAGCTTGAAGACCTTCCAGCAAGATTTAAAGCGGCAAGGAACCTGCCAATAAGTGTGGATGAACAACATATCCATGTCCCTAGAAATGACAGTTACGTAAGAACTTACCATAACAGTAGATGAGGTTGAGAGAGGTTCTTGCAGTAGGTCTTCACAGATAGGACTGCAGCCCCTGGCATCAGGACTGCACAGCAAACTTCTAGCTAGCAATCATTAGCGGGGGACTGCCCACGGCGTCACCTGATCGGACCTTAGTGTGACAGTATACAGGGAGCGGCCCCCACGCCTGCCCTCCAGTTCTCCCGCCACAGACCTCCAAAGAGGAAACAGGAGAAAGGAGTAAAAACAACTCCGTAGGCCCTGGGCTCAGGAAATGAAGCCTTGGTAAAGGAAAAGAGGACAAAATAACAGGAGCTGAGGGAAGGTGGGTGGGAAATCTAGATCTACTGCAGGAACCTCTCTCCAAGATCTGCTGTTACCGTACATTCTTACGTAACGGTCATATCTTACTTCGAGATGGTTCCTGCAGTAGGTCTTCACACATAGGACTGACTACCAAGCAGTCAAAAAGAATGAAGGAGTCGAGACTAAATTCAGAGAGGAAGGAGCGCCTGTCAACTAGAAGCCTTCTTAGGAATGAAGGCCTTGCAGAACAGTGAGGCCGAAACTGGCTCTACGCCTAGAGGCAATGCCTAGACTGTAATGCTTGGTGAATGTATGGACAGAGGACCAAGTGGCCGCTGTGCAAATATCGGCAATGGACATATTCCTGAGAAAGGCTGTTGAAGCAGTCATGCCCCGAGTAGAATGGCCTTTCACCTCCCCCCGGAAGGGGCTTCTTGTACTTGTGATAAATGTACAAGATGCAGTTAGCCAACCATTTTGACAAACCCTGTTTGCAGATGGTCTTGTCCTGACATTTGAGAGCAAAGGTCACAAACAACTGGTCAGATTTCAGAGCCTCTTTGGTCCTAGAGATGTAATATCTCAGAATCCTGTGCACATCTAAAACGCGCAAAAGGTATTCCCCCGTTGGAATACTGTGGGTACTATACTGGCAGTTCAACATTCTGGTTCAGAGTAAAATCCAAAACGACTTTTGGAAGAAAGAAAGGGTTAGTCCTCAGAGCCACCTGGTCTCTGTAGAAAATCAAATAAGGCAACTTACAAACGAGGGCCTGAAGCTCTGAAATCCTTTGAGCTGAAAATATAGAGACCAAAAAGAGCATTTTCCAGGACAAATAACGCATGTCGCAACTTCCTGCGGGGGCAACGTAAGTTTTTCTAAAATAAAATTTAAATCCAAGGGGGAACCAGATTCCGGACCGGAGGCTTCAGGTGTTAGGATCCTCTTAAGAAAGGTTCTGGAGACCTCCAACTGAGCAAGGGTTTTGCCTCCCATCAGAAGGTGGTAGGTGGAAACCACAGATGAGTGGACTTTCAGAGAGGAATAACTGAGGCCCAAATCAGACCAGTGCAAGAGGTACTCAAGGACCTGGGTGGCCGAGCAAGAGAAAGAAATCCAGGCCCTTGGCCGTGGCCTAGATAGAGAATCTCTTCCACTTTATAGCACACGTTGATCTGGTAGAGGGTTTCCTAGCCTCTACTAGAACCTGGGTGACTCGAGAAGAGATGCCATAGCGAGAGACAGCTATGTCCAAAGGTGCCATGCATGCAGGTGGAGAGACTTGAGGCTCGGGTGCACCAGGCTGCCCTGCTCCTGAGACAGAAGGTCATGGGAGACAGGAAGAGGTACTGGGGGTTCCACAGTCAGCTGTTGCAACAGAGGGAATCAGATCTCCCAAGGCCAAAGGGAGGCTATGAGGATCATGTGAGCCACCTCTGCCTGTAGCTGCATCAGAACCTTCTGCAGAATTGGAAAGGGAGGGGGAAAGTGTACAGAAATCTCCCTGTCCAGAACAGAGAGAGCGCGTCTTGCCAGAAAACACCACGCCCGGGAACGAGCGAGCAAAAGCTGGGTAGTTCTGCGTTGAATGGGGACACGAAGAGGTCTATCTCTGGTCGACTCCATTGGAGGAAGAGGTCTTCCACCACTTCCTGCTTTAGCTCCCACTCATGAGCCCGCGTGACGGTGCGGCTGAGACTGTCCGCCAGAACGCTACCTATCCCGGAACGTATACCACTATCAAAGACAGGCCGTGCTGGACTGCCCTGTACCACACCCGCATCGCCTCCCTGCAAAGGGGGTACGATCGGCTGCCTCCCCTGTTTCTTGATGTACCAGACTGCAGCTGTGTTGTTGGTCTGGACCAATAGTCTTCCCAGTATTAAGAAGGGCTGGAATGCTTGGAGAGCACAGAGCACCGCTCTCATTTCCAGAATACTGATATGTAGATGTTCCTCTAGTGGCGAGCATGTCCCCCGAGTTCGATGGTCTCCCATGTGTGCACCCCATCCCTGGCTTATTGCATCCATCGTCAGGGTCATGGAGATGTGCGGGGGGGTTGAAGGGGATCCCCAACGAAAGGTTAGGAAGATCCTGCCACCAGAGGAGATCCCTCTTTAGGCTACTGGAGACTAAGACCATGTGGTCCATGTCGTCCAGACGTTGATCCCACTGGACCCGGAGGGACTACTGGGTTACCCTCATGTGCAGTCTGGCCAAAAGGACTGTGGGTATGGCAGCCGCCATTAAACCCAACAGGCAGAGGACAGAACATGCCTTGGTCCTCCGAGAGGAAGATAGTAATGCCGCTTGTTGCATCAGCTTCTGTCCTGTCAATAGGCAAGAAGGCCCTGCCCCGAACCGTGACCAGCACTGCTCCGATAAACTGGAGCTGCTGGGAGGGTGAAAGTTGAGACTTGGGAACATTCACAGTGATGCCAAGTCTGGAGAAGAGGTCCAGGGAGGAGGGAAGAGAATCCCTCAGACTGTCCTGAGACGGTGCTGATAGCAGCCAGTCGTCCAGGTAAGGGAACACATAAATCCCCTTGCGGCGCAAGGCTGCAGCCACCACCGCTAGGCACTTGGTAAAATCCTGTGGTGCCAAAGAGAGGCAAATGGGAGGGCCTTGAACTGATAAGAGTTTTCCTGAAAGGAGAATCTCAGAAAGTGGCAATGAGCCTGGAGGACAGGGATATGCAGGTAAGCATCCTGCATATCCAGGGAGCACAGCCATTGGTTCTGTTGGAGCAGGGGTAAGAGTCACTGGAGCATCGACATAAGGAATCTCTTGTATTCTACAAAGAGACTGAGTAGGTAGAGATCCAAAATTGGTCTCAAATAGCCTGTCTTTTTGGGAACGAGTAAGAAATGGGAGTAATATCCCCTTCCTATTTGCCCTAGAGAAACTAGCTCTATGGCTGATTTCTGAAGTAGAGCCTGGATTTCCTGATGGACAAGGCTTAGATGTCCTGACGGGTAGTGAGACCTGCCCGGTGAGTCGTCTGGGGGGGTCTGTTCAGGAACTCGATTGAGTGTCCTCTTGCTACTAGCTGTAGGACCCAAGCACCTACGGTCATCTTCTTCCACCATTTCAGGTGGAGGACGAACCTTCCCCCCACTGGTTCCTCGGAAGATTGGGGGGGGGAACCCTCTCGCATCAGGATGCTGATGGAAAGTGCTGCTTTTCTGCCTCTGGCAATCTTTTGGGATTTTACCTGAGGGGTCTGGGGCCAGACCCAGTAGCGTGACGCTTACCCTGTCGCCTACCTTGGCTCTGCTTGTTCCCCCTCTTCTAAGGGCGACGAAAGGATTATTTGGGTTTTTGTCCCGAGTGTTACATAGAGCAAACGTCCTTAAGTGACCTTCCACTCTCCTGCAGCTCCATAATGATGTCCTTTGCATCTCCCCCAAACAGGATGGGGCCCCTGAAGAAGGCATCCAGTAAGGTGCTCTGGATGTCTTGCGCCAGTTCCGCAAGATGGAGCCAAGCCAGACGCCTCAAGCAAATGCCCATAGCAGTACAATGGGCCACTGAATTGACCGTATCATAAGTGGCCCTTAAGGCGTGGCAGCAAGAAGACTTATTCAGTCTTACCTTCTCCAAGAGCAGATTCCTGAGGTCCTTATCTGGAATCTCCTGCAAGTCCTTCTTCAAGTCGGATAATGATAGACTTCTGGAAGGACACCATATGGGCTATATAGTTTAATGACCGGATGGCGCAGATCGATGAAGCACAGACTTTGCGTCCATATTGATCCATCTGTTTGGATTCTTTATCCGGAGGAGAAGCACTCGGGTGTTTTGGCTGTGCCAACCTGTGATGGGCCGCAGTGATAACCATGGAGTCGGCCTTTGATTGACTGGTCAGATGACCAACCCCTTCGGGGGATGATATGTTCTATCCGCGATTTTGGAGACAACCAGAATAGAGGATGGTTGTTGTCAAATGGTTGAGGTAAGATCCTTATGCAGCCCTGTCCATGGGGGAATAGGGAGGGAGTCCACGCTAGTGAGGTCTAGGTGCTCTGCCAGAAGTTTCCTCCTGGGGTCCAGCTCTTGAGATGCCCAGTCACAGGCCTGTTTGATGGACCTTGAGTTCTGCGAAGGATGGATCCTCCGGTGGAGACTTCGGGAACTCCTTAGGCTGGGGTTCAATGGGGGAGTGAGGTTCCGAGTGACCAATGGACTCGGAGTCTGAGGACTCCGGTCTGCTGGGCAAAGGTGTAACGTCTGGGACCGTCTCAGTCACTCTTGCTCCTTGGGGGGCTCCAAAGAATGCCTGCCCGAACCCCTACCAGAAGCCTGGCCCAGGGGGGAAGGGCTCATGGTAATGATCCTATGGGTCAGAGTGGGAACCGCGACCATATGGGGTTGTCCCAGTTCCTGCAGGAGCTGGGATTTTGCACCCTGCCACCAGGCCAGAAGAGTAGTGGATGGTTCCGGCTGGGGAGGGGGTGGAGGAGGTGGCAGAGGCTGGTACCCTTAGAGCAGGAAGGGTAGCCAGGAGGCTGGTACCAATAGTGGTATGGTTGGTGTCCCTAATAGTAATGACCCAGTGTCGGAGCTTGCAGCGGGTATCCCGGTGATGGCCCCCCTGGCGTTGGGTAATATGGAAACTGAGGCGGCAGATAGCCGGGATAGTGATCAGAAGGACCCAGAGGAGGGGCAGAGGGTCCAAGGATAGGTGGTGCTGAGGGACCACTGGGTGGGGTAAGGTCCATTGGCAGGCCTGGGGTCTCTATTGGGACCTCGGATGGGCCAGACGGTTGCTCCGGCATCGGATCAGGAAAGCCCTTGTCCATGTCAGGAATTGGAATATGGACCGGGGAATGGCCCGGCATCAGGGTATGAAAGTGACCCGACGTCTGGTCTGAGGAAGGCGAGGGAGGCAAAGGGATAGATAGCCCCGAGAGAGTGCCCGATGCAGGAGAGGTCTCCTGGACAGTCATACTCGATTTTCTGGCCAGGAAAAATGAGGTGTTGGGCAAAGTCAGTGAATCCCGTAGAGGGGAACCCTCATGGGATGAAGGAGGGCATGGAAGCTCGCCCTGCGCAACGTCGGAGACCATAGGGGTGTCCGAGGGAAGGCCACCCAATGGACGGACGTCAGGCAAGTCGACCAACTTATCAGCGGAGACCTGGTGGACATCGGAGAAGCCGACGTCCGACTTACAGAAGGCAGCTGGGCCCACAACAGCTGGGGGGGGGGCTGGAATGAAGCGGAGCGCCCAAGACCGTGCTCCCAATGGCAGAACCGGGGGCAGACTTAGCGGCCGAGCCTTCGACAGGACCCGAAGTGTCCTCCGGAGAGGAACCCCCTGACTGCCCACTGACCAAGGCAGGAGGGGAAGAAGGTGTCCGATCTGTCTGAACAGATGGAGACACTTAAGATAGAGTACTCACCGACGTGGAAGCCTCACCTGCAGTGGTGTCAGCTGTCTGACGACGATGAGATGGAGAGCGATCCTGCTCCCAGCACTTCTCCTTCTCCTTTCACTTTTTCTCAGGAGTGGGTGAAGAAGCATGTTCCCTCAGCCCCTGGAGCTTTTTTTTTCCATGGATGCAAGGTGATGCTTCAACAGGTGAGCATCGAGGGCCTTCTGGCGAAGGGTGCATGTGGTCTGGTTAACAGACTGGCAGATCTCACAATCTGCTGCCCGGTGTTTGGGGCACAGGCAAAGAACGCAGTGGGAGTGGTCATCCCCATGCGGGATCTGGGCACCAAACTGTGAGCACTTTTTCTTTATTTTACGCAAAGACATATACTAAGACTACAGGCAAAAAGGGGAAAAAAACATGCACTTTTGGTGATCAGAAATGGCAGACGACTGAGCTAGTTCACTGTGAAGTCCAACGAGTTTGGGTCGATGGCGGGAAAGAACTGGAGGGCGGGCGTGGGGACCGCCGCCTATATACTGTCAAGCTGATGTCCGATCAGGTGATGCCAGGGGTGGTCCCCTCCTAACGATTGCTAGCTAGAAGTCTGCCATGTAGTCCTGACGCTAGGGGGCGCAGTTCTATATGTAAAGATCTACTGCAGGAACCCTCTCGAAGTAAGATCAGGTGGTGTGCCACCTCCTGATGCAGGCATCACTTCTGTGACACCTTGCTCACCCGGCTGAGGGGGTTCGCTAGCTGGTTGGAGGCTCCTGCTACGTGTATCGCCAGAAGAACCACATCCAAGCTGCACACAAGGGTCCACGTGCGGATAGCCTCCCGACACAGATGGAGGGAGTGCGAGCCACCCTGCTTGTTCAGGTAATACATGGTCATGGTATTGTCCATCTGGACTTGTATGACCTCTCCCCAGACCAATGCACTGAATTCCGCTAGAACAAGATGCACTGCATGGAGCACCAGTAGGCTGATGTGGTAATGTGACTCCATGGGGGTCCAGCACCTGTGAGTCCTATGGTCCCCCAGGCGTGCTCCCCGTCCCACCAGAGATGCATAGCAGGGTTTTAAATAATTGATTAGCAATTTTTTTCTTGGGACTATACTAACTGTACAGAAAGTATTTATATAGATTTTCTAGAAGTGCTGTGTTTATGAAGCACAGTGAGACAAGAGCTATGTATTTTCACAAAGATTTAGCACTTTTATGAGCAAAACGCTAATCAATTTTTAGAGTTAAATAAATCCCTGCATAGGTTGTCAGGCTGACTGTCGGCTCTGGGCGGACAAGTGGTACTCCTTCCTCCAGGTGTTCTGGAATGAGCCACCATTGGATGACATCCCACATCAGTTGAGTCCACGTGACCAGCTGGCCCAAGTGACCTAGGAGCTCAGTCCACTGGCAACCCAGCTCCCACTGCAGGTGGTGCATCCACCAGTGGGCCCATCTGACCATGCTGGTGCAGGATGCCATGTACCCCAGCACCGGCAGGAAGTCCTGGGCAGGGTGCGAGTGTCCAGCCTGAAATGACTGGGTAGAGAAGGTAAGATCTGATGACTGGTTCGCAGGGAGTCGGGCCTTTGCCCAGAGGGAGTATAGCTCTGCCCCGATGAAGTGGATCACGTACGAGGGGTTGAGTTCAGACTTGGCCGGGTTGACCAGATGGCCCACGTCGCTGCAGACCTGGAGGACCACATCCCAGCACCACTCCACAGCCTCCTTGGATGGCTCATCTGTCACTCAGTCATCCAGATAAGGGTATACCTGGATTCCTTGGCGCCCCAGGAATGTGGTCACCACTACAACGCACCTGGTGAAGATCCTAAGGCCAAAGAGAGGCTGAAAAGCACGACTAGGAACTCATAGAGAACCCCCTCTGTGCGGAACCCGAGGCACTGCTAGTGGGACGGACGGAATGGAATGTGGAAGAAGGTATCCCAGAGGTCCAGAGAGCAGAACCACATGCCCTGCTCCAGGGATGGAATAATCTGGTTCAGAGTGACCATCTGAAATTTTTGCTTTCTCAAGAACTGATTTAGATCATACAGATCAAGTACGAAGTGCCAGCCCTTTGTCCATTTGCCACCTGGACAAGAAACTCTGGCCTGCCAGTGCAGTCTGGGACATGGGCTATGGCTCCTTTCTCTAGGAGCTGAGAAATGTTCTCCCTGAGGGCGGACAGTGTCTCCTGTGACACTACAGACTCCCTTGGTGCGTGGGGTTGTTACAGTAAGAGAGCCTCAAACTCGAGAGGCAACCTTCTGCCCACCACTTCTAGCACCCATTTGTCCAAGGTGATGATGAAACAGTTGTGCCAGAAGTGGTGAAGTCAACCCCCCCACAGGGAGCTAGGCAGGGACTGGATAGACATGAGGTAGACACCCCCTTGACCTATCACTGCGCAGCCTTGGGGGGGCACTGGCTGTCAGAGGGGCACCACTGCCCCTACCCCACTCTTCTTAGGGCTTCGACCAGTAAACTTGGTCTTGGGTTTGCAAAGCCTTAGATTACCCCTGCTGGGGCTGCTGCTGCCTTGGCAAGAGTTGAAACTGAAGGGGTTCCTTCTTTGGCTTCTGCTCTTTCAGGTCCTTATGTGAGGATGTCACAGAACCAAGGGTGGATTTTGACTTCTTAATCCTGGTGAGATGCCCATCCACTCCTGGGCTGAAGAGGTCTGTGCCCAAGAAGGGGACATAAAGATACACAAGTAAAAGAAGAAAGACCTGGGGGGGGATTGTGAGGCTAAAAGGGGAAGGAGGAGAGGCTGCTGAAGGAGACCAGGAAAAAGCATCAATCCTGAACAAATATTTCTGTTCAGTTTTCACAGAAGAAGGGGAAGGGGAGGGACCACCTCTAAGAAACAGGACTGAAAAGGAGGTGGACACAATTCTGTTTACAGAAGAGAGAGAGTCCTTAAAGAACTCTCTAAACTGAAGGTGGACAAGGCTATGGGGCAGGATGGGATACACCCAAGAATATTAAAGGAGTTAAGACAGGTGCTGACAGCAACTCTGGCGGCGCTGTTCAATATGTCACTGGAAAAGTACAGTTACGTAAGAACTACCGTAACAGCAGATCTTCGAGAACAGCTCTTGCAGCAGGTTACACTATTAGGACTAAAGCCGGCAGGCGTCAGGACCTCACGGAAAAATTCTAGCTAGCTATCTTCAGCGGGGACCGCCCCCGACGACAGTCCCACCTCTGATGTCAGGCGCAGTACATAAGGGGGCGGTCCCGCCAGATTCCCCAGTTCTCCTGCCGGAGACTTCCGGCTGCAGGATGACATCAGAATGGGAGACCAAGGATCCACCGTCAGAAGACAATAAGGGAATAAATCCTTGTTAGAAAAGGCTTAAGCCATGCCTCCTCCAAGGGGGAAGGTGGGCGGGAAGGTACCTGCTGCAAGAGCTGTTCTCGAAGATCTACTGTTACGGTAAGTTCTTACGTAACTGTACTATCTTACTTCGAGATACAGCTCTTGCAGCAGGTTACACCATTAGGACTGATTCCCAAGCAATAGCGCTTGTAAACGCTCAGGGAGGAGGAAATTCAAAAGAACATTCCAGGCCTCAAATCTAGGACCAGACCCTGTAGCACTGCCAGGCCGAAGCCTGCTCTTCGCCTTGAAACGATGTCCAGGCTATAATGCCTGATAAAGGTATGAACAGAACTCCAAGTGGCAGCAGCACAAATAGCAGAGGTGGAGACGTTCCGAAGAGCTGCAAAGGAAGTGGCCACACCCCTAGTGGAATGTCCCTGGACTGCTCCAGGGAGGGGCTTTCTTTTGATATCATAACAGTATGAGATGCACTGGACAAGCCAGTGAGACAGGCACTGTTTGGAAACTGGATGGCCCATCATCCTTTCAGAAAAGAAATGAAGAGTTGCTCCGAAGAACGAAGCTGCTTAGTTCTGCTCAGGTAGTATCTTAAGCTGCGGTGAACATCCAGGGTGTGAAGCATCGCCTCTCCTCTGTTGGAATAATTGGGAAAATAAACCGGTAGGTCAATATCCTGATTGAGAGTGAGTGTGGAAACCACCTTAGGCAAGAATTTGGGATTCGTCCTCAGGGAAACTCTGTACCTGTGGAAAACTAAATAAGGCTCTTTGCACATGAGAGCCTGAAATTCAGAAACTCTTCTCGCTGACGTAACAGCAACTAAAAATAATGTTTTCCACAAGAAAGCGCTAGCTCATAATCACGGCAGGTTCAAGGGGGCGTGAGTTGCTCCAGGATAAAGAGCAAATCCCATGGAGGCACCGGGTTCTTAATGGGGGCCTAAGGTGCAACACCCCTCTCAAAAATTCATGACGGCGTCTAGCTGTTGCACAATGGCTGACTTACTGGGAGGTGAAAGGCTGAAATGGCACAGAGGTGCACTTTAATAGAGGTGAAGGCGAGGCCGAGCGAAAAAGGAAAGCAGGTAGTCTAACACCTCTTTTACTGGACAACCTAAAGGGGAAAAACCCGGCGTGCTTGCGACCACAAACAAAGCGGCGCCATTTCGTAGCACTCGTTGCCGGCTTTCTGGCTGCAGCAAGAACATCCGCAACCTCTTGCGAGACCCGTGGCCGTGGGATGGCTATGTCTCTAGGAGCCATGCATGCAGGTTCAGAGGCGCAGTCCGGATGGACCAGCGAACCTTTCTCCTGAGACAACAGGTGGGAGGTGAATGGCAGCGGGAGCGGAGGTTCCCAGGACAGCTGAATTAGCAAGGGGAACCAGATCTGTCTGGGCCAGAACGGGGCCACTAGGATCATTGATGCATGCTCCCTGCGCAGTTTGAGAAGAACTCTCTGGATCAACGGGAAGGGAGGGAAGGCGTAGAGGAATCTGTCCGCCCAGGAGAGGGACAACGCGTCTCGCCAGAAAACACCAGGCCCTGGATCTAGCGAGCAAAAATTGGGCAGTTTTGCGTTGGATGGGGAGGCGAACAAGTCAAATCTGGAGTTCCCATCGAAGAAACAGATCCTCTGCTACCTCTTGAAGAAGTTCCCACTCATGGACTCTGGCCTGGGAGTGACTCAGGCCGTCTGCAGATGCATTGTCCACCCGGAACATGTACTGTGTGATCAGATTCGCGCCGTGTCTGATTACCCAATCCCACACTCTCATGGCTTCCCTGCAAAGGGGATAAGAGTGTGTGCCTCCTTGTTTGTTGAAGTAATACATCACCGCCGTGTTGTCTGTCTGAAGCAGGAAAGTGCTCGGCGGAATCTCTGACTGAAATGCCTGCAGGGCATAAAGAACCGCCCTCATCTCTAGGATGTTGATATGAAGATGGGCCTCCAAAGGCATCCACGTACCCTGAGACTTCACCCCATCCAGGTGTGCACCCCACCCTAGACCTGAGGCGTCTGTAGTGAGGATTACCTCCGGGGACGGCGCTACGAACGAGACACCCACAGAGAGTGTCCCTGGGTCTAGCCACCACCGCCAGTCTCGAATCGCGGTGTTCGTGATTCTGACCGGATGCTGCAAGTGGTCTTGCCTTTGGTCCCATTGCACCTTGAGCATCCACTGAGTTACCCGCATGTGGAGCCTTGCGAAAGGGACAGTAGGAATGGCCGCAGCCATGTGTCCGAGCAGTCGAAGGACCGACCTGGCTGGGGCAGTCTTGATCGACGAAAGCTCCCTGATGAGGGATCTGATGCGCTCCGCTCTGTCGCCTGGAAGAAATGCTCTTCCCTGAACAGTGTCCAGTACTGCTCCTATGAACTGCAGCTTCTGCGGCGGTACCAGGAGGACTTTCGTGGTTGATCAGGATACCTAGAGGCAGGAAACCGTCCTGTGTGTCCTGGATGGCCCGTAATACGCCTCTCTGGAGGCGGCCATGAAAGTCAATCGTCCGATGCGGGGAACACATAATGGCCCTGTCTCCTCAGAGACGCAGCCACGACTGCCATGCATTTGGTAAAGACCCTGGGTGCCGATGACAGCCCGAAAGGAAGAGCTCGGAACTGAAAGTGATGGCAGAGGAACTCGAAGCGCAGGAACCTCTTGTGCGCTTGAGCTATGGGGATGTGCAGGTAAGCATCCTGCATATCTAAAGACGCTAAAAGGCGTCCTGCTTCAGCATGGGATAAGACCTGGAAGGGTCACATCAGCGAAATCTTTTATGAGCGACCCGACAAATTGAGGTCGCTGAGGTCAGAATGGACGGAGGTCCCTGTTTTCTTTGGAACCAGGAAGAAGTGAGAATAATACCGTGTCTCTCTGGTTCTCTGGGGCGTGCTCTATAAGCTCCCTTTTGCAGGGCGTGAGTACTTCTTGTCTGATCAATAACTTGTGCTGACCTGAGTACCGGGAGAGCAAAGGAGGCCTCAAGGGTGGCTTTCCGCTGAATTCTATAAATTGGCCTCTTAAGAGCCAACTGTGAGACCCACCTGTCTGTGAATATAGTCTGCCATCCTGGCAGAAATTATAATCGACCCCGACCATGACATCCCGTTGATCCTGAGGGGGGCGGGAAGGAGTCAGGCTGTGGTGGCTGAGGGTCCCGCTGGCTGGACCGGCTTAGGAGTGTGCTGGCCTCGGCCTGCAGGTTGTTTCCCCTGGGCTCTGCGAAAACCAGAGCCCCTCTGTTGTGGAAAGGAGCAGGACTGCTGCCTCTGCGTCCGTCCATGAAATCTGCTTTGGTTCCTACAAAAGGAACTAAGCTTGGGTCGGTACATGGCCTGGACCGACCTCGCCGCCTTACCCCTCTTGGAGTCTGGTAATGATCTTCTCAGAGGGTTTACCAAACAGAACTTCTCCCTCGAATGGGCGTCCAGGATGTTTTCTGGGCGTCCAGGGTAAAACTGGAGACAGGCCAAGAGTGTCTCCGAGGCCTGCATACAAGCTGATGCTCTGGCCGAGGAGTCCACAGAGTCGTATGCGGCTCGTAATACCTGGGTTCCCACGTCCGAACCCGTACGGAGGAGCTGAAGCATCTCCTCCTTCTGCTCACCTTCTGGCAGTTTCTCAGCCGCTTCCAGACCCTGTTCCCACAGGGCATTTTGGAATTGCACCACGTGGGTTAGATAATTCAAGGATCTGATGGCGCATGTAGCGGAAGCATATGTGTGCCGACCCATGGCGTCCAACTGCTTGGACTCTAGGTCAGGTGGCAGGGTGCTCAGATGTTGCGATCTCTGGGACCGGTCATGAGAGGCTGTGATGACCAGAGAATCGGCCTGAGGGTGCTGAGCCAAGTACTGGTCTTCTCTTGGAGCCTTGTACAGGCGGTCAGCCTTCTTCGGCATCAGCGGGAGCGAATGTGGACGCTTCCACGCTGCCTTGGTGACGTCCACGAACATGTCCACCAAGGGTGGCACCACCACAGGCTTGGAGTCCTTCTGCCAAAGATACTTTGCGAGGCGCAGCCTTTCAGGGTCTAACTCTTCCACATCCTATCCCATGTTCTCCTGGATGTGTCTCATAATATCCGAGCGAAGGGTCATCCGGAGGAGACCTCGGTAGCTCACGTGGGTCCGGTGAAGGGATGGAGAGGGGAGATGGGGATCTCGATGACGAGAAGTCCGATCCCGTGTCCTCCGTCGAAGGCGAGCGTCGTTGTCGTCTGGGTCTCTTGGGACTGGGTGACCCAGAAGAGGATCTGGACGGAGGTCTCCTTCTTTCTGATCTCCCCCTTGGAGGGGTCCTAGGCTCCCAGGGAGGAGGTAACTGGCCTGCAGACCCAGATGGAGAAGGGGGTGCAGGAACTGGAGGGACAACCGGTGGAGGAGGAGGAAGAGGAGGAAGCGGAGGTGGCGTGGGAACCATGTCCTTTTGTGATATCCACCAGAAAGTAAACAGCTCCTTCACCTCTGAAAAGGAAAATCCCGGCAGCCCGGGCGCGGTGGACGGTCGTCGGGTCGAGCGTCGGCTCCGCGGGGAGGCCCGGTGTAGGCGGACGGTGCCCTGGGAGTCTCAACAGGACGGGGTCGCCGTCTGGTCTCGGGCTGAGTAAACTCCTCCTCGGTGATGGTCTCCTGACCGGCGTGCGGTTGGAGGCGTCAGGGTCCTCTTCTCAGTGGGCGGGCGCGGTCCCCCTCGGCGTCCGATGATGAGAGTGCCCTAGCCGGCGGCGGTCCCTTGGCTGGCCGAGCTCTGGGGATCTATGGCGAGAGGCGACAACGGATGAACGGCGTCGGGTCACGGGCTTTTGAGCGAGGTAAGCTCCTTGGTCTTGCTGTGGATCGGGGAAGGGAGGCAGATCTGACGTCGGGTTCAGGATGGCGGGAACCCGACCTATGGTGATGTGGCGATCCCGACTTAGCCAGGGCCTTGGAGGACGAGGAAGGCCTGGGAGTCTTGGCTTGAGAAGAGGCAGAAGATTTGCTCACACACTTAGCGGGGAGGCTGAAAGCTGGCCGGGAAGGAGGCGGTTGGACCTGGAGACCAGAGCTGCGGGAATCAGAGGCCCTGAGCGAGGACCTGGAAGGGCCTTCTCCTTGTGCTTCTTGGTATGCTTACGGGCCTTCTGCGACGAATCCCCCTTAGAAGCCATGGTCTTAAGGCGCTCTTCTAACAAAAAAGCCTGGAGGGCCTTCTGGCGTTGGATCCGGGTTCTGCTATTGAAGCCCTGGCAAAAGGAGCAGGACCGGGTGTCGTGGTCTGGGCCCAGGCACAGGACACAGGCCGAGTGCGGATCCTTGAATGGGATCTGCTTCCACAGGCGCATAGAGGAGTGACCGAGGTCGGAGGGACATCAGAAAAGACTGATCCAAAAGCAGAAATTTCCCGTGGGAAAACATAACCACGCGTCGCCGCTAAGAAAAAACGAACTGAAGCGGTCACGAGACTCTGTGTCGACGGCGGAAAGAACTGGGGAATCTGGGCGGACCGCCCTTATGTACTACGCCTGACGCCGGAGGCGGGACTGACGCCGGGGCAGTCCCCGCTGAAGATAGCTAGCTAGAATTTTTCCGTGGGGTCCTGATGCCTGCCGGCTTCAGTCCTAATGGTATAACCTGCTGCAAGAGCTGTATCTCGAAGTAAGATCATGAGTGATTCCAGAGGACTGGAGAAGGGCAGATGTAGTCCCGCTCCACAAACACAGGAGCAGAGAAGATGCTGGAAACTATAGACATGTCAGTCTCACCTCAGTGGTAGGGAAAATTATGGAATCACTGCTAAAGGAAAGGATAATGAAGCACCTTGAAAAAGACGAGGCTCAAGATCCGTGGCAGCACGAATTCACATAAGAAAGTAATTTCAAAAAATCTGATAGATTTCTTTGACTGGGTGATGAGGAAAGTGGGTGGTGGGGGAGGGATCAGTGGATGTGACCTACCTGGACTTTAGCAAGGCATTCAAACCGTTCCACATAGGAGACTGGTGAACAAGCTGGGCAGTCTGGGACTGGGTCACAAGCTGGTGAACTGGGTTGCAAATTGGATAATGGAACACAGAGGGTGGTGGTAAATAGAGTTAAATCCAAGGAAGGGAGGGTGACCAGTGGGGTGCCACAGGGATCAGTTCTTGGGCCAGTCCTATTTAATATCTCCATTAACGACATTGTGGAGCGGCTGGAGGGAAAAGTATGTCTTCTTGCAGATTCCAAGATCTGCAACAGGGAGAAGTGGAAAAATGAGGAATGGCCTAGCTAAACTGGAGGAATGGTCCAGAGTGTGGCAGCTAAGATTAAATGCGAAGAAGTGGAAATCATGCACTTGGGGCGCAAGAACCCAGGGAGGATTACATGATGGGTGGGGAGTTATTATCAGTCACCAAATAGGAAAAAGATCTGAGGTGATCATATTGGTTGACCTAAAGGTGGCAAAACAGTGTGCCAAAGCTGTGGGGAAAGCCTGTGGGATACTGGGGTGCATTGGGAGGGGGATCACAAGCAGAAAAATGGAGGTGTTGTTGCCATGTCATTGGTGAGACCTCATTTGGAGTACTTTGTCCAGTTCTGGAGGCTGCATCTCCGTATAGACATAGAGTGAAGGCAGTACAAAGAAAGGCACCTAAAATGGTGCAGGGCCTTCACCAAAAGACTTGCATGGAGAGACTGGAGATGCTAAATACTGTATGTATACCTTAGAGGAGAGGAGGGAGAGAGGGGACATGATAGAGACCTTCAAATACCTGAAAGGAATAAACAAGGTTCAAGAGGATAACATCTTTCAATTAAAGAGAGGCTCCAGAATGAGAGGGCATGACATGAGGTTGGAAGGGGGTAGACTAAGGGGCAACGTGAGAAAGTACTTCTTTACGAAAAGGGTAGTGGAAGCATGGAACAGCCTCCCAGCAGAGGTGGTGGGGCAAAGTCAGTGGGGGAATTTAAAACAGCATGGGATAGACACAGGGGAACCCTATCGACTCAGAAGAGGAAGTAAATCCAAAGAAAGTTTGATCATAGGCATTTCTTATAATAATAATAGACTATTTGTTTCAAGCACAATTCAAAGAACACCAAAGCGCTTTTACAAAACACATAAAAACAATAAATAATTAAAACAGGTTAAAATGACAAAATTCCACAAATTAATAATCAGGGTAGGCAAGAGAAAATAGAAATGTTTTAAGAGCAGATTTAAAGCTCTCCATAGTCAGGTACCCCCTTATCCGAAGAGGTACAGAGTTCCACAGGGTCAGAGCCACAAAGGCAAACACACAAGCTCCAGCTGTCTTCAAACGGATCCTGGGACTCTCCAGCAATCCCTCTTCAGCTGAGTGAAGTGGTCAGTAGGGACAGAGGAGCTCCTGCAGATAACTCAGTCCCTGTCCGTGTAGGGCCTTGTAGGTTAGTAAGCCAACCTTGAAGGTGATCCGCCACTGAACCAGCAGCCAGTGCAGTCCACACAGCACAGGTGTGACATGGCTAGATCAAGAAAGCCCGGTCAATAACCTGGCCGCAGTGTTCTGCACCAGCTGCAAGTGGTGAATTTCAACCCCTGGAAGCTCTAGGTAGAGGGCGTTGCAGTAATCAAGGCGGGAGGTCACAAAGGCATTGACCAATGTAGGGAGATCACTAGGCGGAGCCAGGTGCTTAATCTGGGTGATATTTCTCAGATGGTAGAATGAGATCTTGACGACGGATGACACCTGAGATTTTAGTGTCAACCCCTCATCAAAGATAATGCCCAGACTCCGCACCTGTTTGAAGGACATCAGCTGGCAACCGCCAAGCAAAAGTCCAGAGGCCTGCCCAGCCGAAGACCCCTCTACCTGGTGACCTGGGTCCACCACCAAAACCTCAGTTTTGTCAGGATTCAGCTCCAGGCACTTGGCACTCATCCAGCCCTGAATCTCGGCGAGGCAGTTGTTAAACACTGAGACCTTATCATCCTGGTCAGGCACAAAGGACATGTATAGCTGAGTATCATCGGCATAGCAGTGAAAACTCAAGCCATACCACCTTACAATGTCTCCCAATGGCAGCATACACACCGCAAATAACAGGTGAAAGCACAGAGCCCTGGGGTACCCCACATGGTACAGAGAAAGCATCAGAAGAATAAATTCCCGACAACTCTCTGAGATCTACCAGTGAGGAACAAGTGGAACCATCTGAGGACTGTCCCTGACCATCCACAGATCACCCGCAGGTGCTCCAGCAATACGCCATGATCCACAGTGTCAAATGCTGCAGGGAGATCAAGGAGGACTAAGATGGAACAAGTCCTCCGATCTCACCCTGGCAGGAGATCACTGAGCACCCGGACCAGGGCTGTCTCGGTGCTCTGCCTCTTCCTAAATCCTGACTGGAGAGGATTGTAGATGTCATGGATGGTAAGGTGTTCATCCAGCTACAGCGCAACCACCTTCTCAATAACTTTGCCCACAAAGGGCAGGTTAGAGATGGGCCTGTAGTTGACAAGACAGTCTGGGACGAGAGAAGATTTCTTAAGGAGGTGTGTCACCACCGCCTCCTTCAAGGAGTCAGGAAACTCATCCGTCTCAAGCGAGCTCAGTACTATTTCAGCCAGGACCAGGCCAATGACATCAACGCACCCCATAAGGAGGACAGTTTGGCTCGGGTCCAAACTACAGTAGGTCGGCCGCATACTCTAGACCATCCTTATGACATCCACGATTGCCAGCTGGCTAAAAGACGGTCAACCAAACCGTTGTTCTGCAACCTTTCACCGATCACCGCCCTACCCATTGGAGTGAGCTAAGCAGATCTCAGATCTAATGTCGACAACCTTATCTGCGAAGAAGTAAGCAAACTCATCACACTTATTCTGTGACAACACTCTCCGAACTTGCAGGCAGGCTGGATTGCACAGTCTGTCCACAGTTCGGAAGAGCTGAGCAGGTTGGTTCCTCACAGCTGTGATCTCCCCAGACTGGAACTCTGCCTTCTTATGGGAGATCACCGATTGGTAGTCTGAATAATAGACCATCAATCTAAGCTTGTTGGCATCAAGACCAGATTTCCACCAGCGTTGCTCCATCCTTCGCCCCTCTCTCCTCATTTCCCTTAAGGTCCCATCAAACCATGGGGATCGAGGGTGAGGGGGTGAACACGAACAGGAGCAATGGAGTCCAGAGCTGCCGCCACAGCCATGTTATAAGCTTGCAGCAGGTTGTCCAGACCCCTGCTAGCAGTCGGAAATCATGATAGATCCAGTACTGTTATTAGGCCATCTGGGGTTACTCCTATTAACAGGCAGTACTGGATCATCTCCACAGGGGTCAGGCCTATGAAAGGGGGCCTGGAAATTTAGCCTGATAGTGTAATGGTCAGACCAACCAACTGATTCCACCACGAAGTCTGAGGTCTTCATAACCAGGAGGAAGACCAGGTCCAAAGAATGACCAGAACTATGGGTTTCAGAGGCAACTGCCTGTGTGAAGCCCAACGACATCATTAGTTGGAGGAAGTCTTGACCAAACTGCGAGAGTTCATCGTCGACCCAGGCATTGAAGTCACCCAGCACCATCAATCTGGGTGACTCCAACACCATGTCGACGATGAAGTCTGCGACTTCCTGCAAAAACTGCTTCCCGTCCCTGGGTGGACAGTAGATGAGAAGAAACTTGCACCCCACACCTGCACCCAAGATACATTCAAAGGATCTGGTCTCCCCCACTGGCACATCTATCAGGCACAATTCCATTTTAAAACAAATGGCCACATCCCTGCCCCTACAATCCAATCTTGGCCGGTGTATCACCGAGAATCCGGCAGGAACCACTGACTCTAAAATCGGCCCAGCATTTCTGTCCAGCCACGTCTCGGTGATGCAAGCCAGGTCCGATGACCCAACAAGATCAGCAATTATTGCAGTCTTGTTTTTGATGGACCTGGCATTGCATAACACTGCCTGAGTTGGATGAGATTCCGAGGCTGATCGATTAAGCTGCCACTAAAAGTGGAGTCCTTGGGTATGGGGACCAAACAGGGAGAACCCCTGTCCAGTCTCCATTTCCCCAAAGCGTCTCCTCGACTCCACGACCCTAATCCAGTCACCATGCTCGCCCCCTCCTCGCAGTCCGGAGCCCCCCCCCCACACACGCCTCCTCCTTACTATCCCCAGTGCCTGGCAATGATTATATATGTCAGCATGCAAGGGAGGACAGCTAAAGGGATGGAGGCTCTGCAGTGCAGAGGAGGAGTAGCGTCTGACTGGGAGAGCCACCTGCCAACACATCATCCCCAGCCACCCAGAACAGCCACCCCTGAATTATCACTCCACAAACCACCAAATAAATTAACATAAATAAAATCCCCCCCAAACAAAAACAATTATATCCCCACTAAAATACACAAAATCTAACCTAACCTACCCAACAACCCATTAACCCAAATAAATGCAAGCAATAAATACAAATGAAGTTCAGGCTCAGATAACAATGGTGACTAGAATTGTCCAAATTAATTTCTCACGTCAACATACTAAGGTGAAGTTCGCAAACTTAGTGTCCAAAGAGCCATGCCACGCCACAGCTCTCAAAGAGATTTATAGTTGGAAAGGAGGGTTCTCATCACCTCCTAACTATCGGGGTTAAACCAAGGGAAGCAGCCCTCTCACAGTCACAGCCAGTAAACTGATAAAAAGTAATAAACCTTCAAAAAAGAGGCCCTCTCACTGCCTTTCCAAGTCGATCAAGAATAATACAAATATATGATTGTTCAACTCCAACAGAAACTCTCAGTAGCCAGACTAGTAGTCTACAGCCTGCTGAAACATCCGAACAGGGACGAATCTTTGGAGCAAAGAACGCTCAAGAGTCCACACATAACCAGGTCCCAGGCCAAACCCCGAGGCAGGCACCAGGGAATGGACCCATTCTCCCCCACTTGCACCGCCGGAGAAGTCCGATCTCTGCCAGGCAACCCCCTGCGGCCCCAGGACTTCGGCAAATGCCCACCCTTTGATTAGCACTCCTGACCCCTCAGGATCAAACGTCCGCACCCACCTCTAGGCAATGTGGTCTGGCTAACCTCTCTTCCTCTCTTCGGATGCTCCCTCTCAGCCGATGCTCTCCTCAGAATTGGGGCCACCTTCAACATGCCAGACCAAAATCCAGACACCCGACTGCACTCGAGCTTGCCCCACAACAGCTGCTCACACCTTCCAAATGCTCCTGGTAGTCTCCTTCACCATGCTCCAGATAATAAATGGCTGGAGAGAAATTGTTCAGTGCTAAACACCAGCACTGATAGGACAGACAGTCCCAGCTGATGTATATATCGAGCAGTAGCATTCTCACAGCAGACGGAATGAGCACTATCCGCTAAAATAAAGTAAAACTGAGCTGCACTGGAACTTCGCACACAAACAGGAGCAAATGAAAAATAAACAAACAATGACAACGCAAGTAAAAATACTTATTTAACAGAAAAACTGATAATACAGGACTACGCCAGTGGCTAGCCCAGAATGGCCGCCATCTTGAACTCTCAAACATATCTTTTGTAGACAGAGAAAATGGGTAGACTGGATGAGCCTTTCGGTCCTTATCTGTCATCAAATTCTATGTTTCTACATCAGCCAATTTGTGCTGGGTAGCTGCTGTGAAGGTGGAAATCCGCAGCCTGGCCCTGTGATGTATCACGATGGTCGCTGCCATGGAACGGGCACAAGAGTCACCAATGTCTAAGGCTGCCTGGAGCTGGTGTTTAGCTAGTGCTCGACCCTGGTCTCTGACCACCTTAGTTGCCATCTGCAGATCACCATCAAGGCGAGGGAGGACATGGTTGAGGATTCCCATTAGGGAGTGACTGAAGCTGGCCATCATCAAGGTATAACTCGCCTGACGGGAGAGCCAGGAAAGATGCAGCATACATTTTTTTTGTTGTGTGGTCCAGCTTTTTGGACTCCTTACTGGGGACCTTGTCCACATCCCCAACATTGCTGATTTTCCAGAAAACAAGAGTTGGCCACCAACTCCTCGGCCGAGTGTTGGTCCGAGAAACCGGACAAGGAGCCGGTAGGGACTACGTATTTGCAGACCATACAGGCGAAGTCCATTGCACAGGAGGCTGGGTGCTGCCAAAGCTCCAGAGCCCGGACCCAGGATGGCCTTTGGTCACCAGGAAGGCTACCCCAGGGAGTCATCCCCATTCAGAATTTCAGTGAGGGGGTATTTAGCCTGCTTTTGAACTGGTTTTAAAGGGATCTACATGGACTCAGAGATCAACCAGAGCACAGGCACAAAAACACACCGGCCCATGTTTGGTGGTCAGTTCTGCCGCTGAATCACAGTCGAAGCCAGGGGTCCTTGAGAATTGCACAGAGGCCCTATCAGAATGCGAAGACTCTTCGAAGATGACCCTCAGCTGCTTTTCACCGTGCACCACCCGGGACTCAACCGAGTGGGTAATCTCCAAGGACAGCCAGCCTGGCAAGCTGGTAGCTGGGTGGGAGTCTTTGGTAGGACCTCTCTGCAATGGCTCCGTGGTGGCAGTTACACCCGAATGGGGAAGAGATGGGCGTAGGCAACACTGGTTTCGGCAGGACCGGAGTGGGCCAAACTGGAAGTGACAAGGGGATTGTGGGGGTTGGGAGTATAGGCCCACCCTGCCCAAGTACCCACTGCTGCCACATGAGCTCCTCATAGCACTGACACAATCTGTGACAGAGCCTCTCACTGGACGGTGAGGAGGAAGAGGAGTGCCTGCGGCATCATCTTCCCGAAGAATGATATCGGGACTGCTAGGAATACCCCTCAACCGTGATATCGACAGCAATCTCAACTGAGAACGGGATCTAAACCGATGACTGGATCATCAACAGCGAGGAGAGGCAGGCGTAGATAACACAGACCAGCTCCTGCTGCTGGACTTTGGAGGGAGATAGCTCTTGAGAGGAGACAGCCAGGACCGTCGGATGCTCCTGATCCTCCTGAAAGAAAATCAAAATTTCTGGAGTCCTAACGATCAAGTCGTCCTCGACGCCTTCAGTCAAGGAGTCAACCCAGTCAAGAAAAATCTTGACTACCTGGTCTGCCTGTGTCATGGCCAAGAAGCCTGATTGGGATACTGAGGAGCTAGCAGCCTGGCCCTCGACCAAAACAGACTTAACCAAAGCAGAGCACTTGACGACCATCAAGCAGTGGAAAGAATCAAAGGAGCAGGGAAGAGCGTGCTCGTTCCTGGTCCCACGACTGACAGCACAATTTCTTATGTTTCTTTCTTACTGCTGTGGTGGGAAGGGCCCTCCCTGAGGGGTCTACAGGGATTTACACATCTCCTGGAATGTCTTAGTGAATGACACTCTGACACTGGCCCCGGCCAGGACCAACGATGATGCTGATGAGGCTCCTGCCACAGCTTGGGCCAGCTCCTCCTCCTCCACTGCCGCAAGTTGGGCCGCTGAGCCCGCCACTGCAGAAACTGCATTGTAGGCATCCTTAGAGTGAACCAAAGGGTCCTGTTCAGACATCCGAGGAGAAGAAGCACATACTGGCCCTGGTGGGATCACAACAGGAGGGTTTTGCAAAGGTTGCAGGTGGACGTGTCGTGCTCTGCCCCGAGGCAGTCCATGCATGACCTGTGCAGGTTCATCCTCAACATCTTCTGGTTGCAGTGACTGCATCTCTTGAATCCTGGACTGGACCTGGCATCCTCTTGATCCACTGCGGCATCAAGCAATAAAGCAGAATCTAAGGAGAACACTCTGAAGTCTGAAGAACAAACTCGCCAATGGCACACTTTAGACTAGGCCTACATCACGCATGGAGCTGCAAAGGAGACAAATGGACTCTTCCAGCGGAAAGGAAGATCTGTCCTCAGGGGGTGGAGCCAAGTAGTATACACCCAGATGGATGGGAGGAGTTCAGCTTGAAGATATTTCAGATGAATTTAAAAGGAAAGGAAGACTGCCTAAGTATGGATAAGTGCACCATATCCACACCCCTGAGGACGTGGCAGTTTTGCATTTTGTGGGTACGCAAAAAGGTCCAACTTTGGGGGACCTCATCTTTTGAACAGGTTGACCACCAAGGTCAGCGGTTCACACTCATGCATTCTGGACTGTGACCAGCTTAGTCTGTCTGCCAAGAAATTTTGGGTGCATGGAACATGTACTATTGATAGTTTTAGACTGTGTTCCAGAGCCCAATACCAAACTCTCATTGCTTCCCTGTACAATGGTTAAGAATGAGCCCCCTTGTTGATGTAATGCATCACACAGACATTGTCTGTCTGTACTAAAAGAGGACCTGGGGACAAATGACTGTGGAAGGAATGGAGTCTGCATACGACCGCTCTCATTTCCAGAACACTGATGTGCATTGTATGCTCCACCAGATTCCATAAACCTTGTATCTGTAGAGGGCCCAGGTCAGCTCCACATCTGGATCCCAAAGCATCAGCGGTAAGGATCTGAAGAAGGGAAGGAATCAAGAAGAGAACTCCCCTGAGCAGGTTGTTGCGTTCTATCCACCACTTAAGCACCTTGTGAAAGGCAGATGCGACTAGAACCATCTGTGTTAGATTGTATGTTAGCTGGTCCCACTGGAATCTCAGGGTCAACTGGGGAATCCACATTTGCAGCCTGGCCAATGGCACTATGACAATGACTGCGGCCATGAGTCCCAGAAGGCCTGGAAACATCCTTGCTGAGACACAACAGCTGTCATGCACCAGCTGTGCTTGGGTAACTAGGCCAACTGTCCTGTCCAGAGGCAGGAAAACTGACCCCTGGGCTGTATCCACAACTGCCCCTATATACTGCAGTCATTAACAGGGTGTCAGTACAGACTTTGGTATGTTGACAGTCACCCCCAGAGCACTGGACAGCTGTCTAGGTTGAGCTAAGGTCCACAGCAGTTGATACGTGGAAGGGGCTTTTAATAGCTAATCATCCAGGTATGGGAAAACACACAGGCCTTCCCTCGAAGGGCTGCTGCCACCACTGCCAAGCATTTGGTAAAGACTTGTGGCACAGAAGACAAGCCAAAGGGTAACACTCTGATTTGGTAATGTTCCCTTTGAAATAGGAACCTCAGTTATCTTCTGTGAGGTTGCCTGATCTTGATATGAAGTTACGTGTCCTTCCTAGCCAGGGAACATATCCAGTCTCCCGTTTGCAACAGAGGAAGGTGACCCTGCAGAGTGACCACCCTGAACTTCTTGTATTCTATGAAGAAGTTCAGATCTCATAGATCCAGAACAGGCTATAGGTCTCCTGTCCTCTTTGGGATGAGGAAATATCTGGAGTAAAAACTGTGTTCCTCTGTTCCAGTGGTTCTATGGCCTGCTTTTTGGAGCACAGTCTGTACTTCCTCTTGCAACAGAGACAAGTGCCCTAGTAGATATTTTGTCACCACAGGTGGATGATCTGGATGGGTGGCCAGAAGCTCCACAACGTGACCCTTTTCTACGATCTCCAGAACCCATGCGTCTGTAGTCACCTCCCTCCACTGGTCCAAGTGGAGGGATATGCGACCCCCCACAACCAACCCTGGAGGTAAAGGTGGTTTGGGGTGGGGGTGTATAAGGAGTCATGCTGAGCCGGCGGGGGTGGGGCCGCTGGCTCCACTACCTTTAGGCACTTTTGAATGGGCACCCGGTGTTGTGCCGTGCACTGTTAAAGCCCCTGCACCTTTGCCCCTTCTTGCCTGTCTGAAGGAGAAGCGCTGCCCCGATACCAGCTGGATGAAAAGTACACCTGCTCCTACGCATGGGGTAGGTATGGTACAACCAGCGTATAGATTTTAAGGTCTTGCCAGAGGACCAAAGATCTTTTAGAACCTCTTCTACCTCATGGCCAAACAATATGTGTCCCCCTGAATGGGGCATTAAGAATTGTTTTCTGTACATCAGTGGCAAAACCTGCTAATCTTAGCTAAGAGTAGTGCCTAAGACAAATGCCAGAGGCTACAGTCCTGGCTGAAGCAGCACAAATGTCATAAGCTGTGCACAGCAAATGCTTGCCCCCATCAGTACCTACAGTAAGAGTTTTCATTAACTCCTGCTTGGTAGACCCCTCAAGCAAGGCCCGTGCAGCAGCCTTGGCCTTCCTCCAGAGGGTGCTTGATACTTCATTATATGGGCCTGATAATTAGCTATACGTAGACCCAATGAGGCAGGGGCATCTGTATGCTTGCTAGAATGTCCAATCTCCTGGATTCTTTATCAGGAGGGAGGGAACTAAGGTGTTTAGGTGCCCTGGACCTATCATAGGCAGCTGTGATAACCACCAAGCAGGCTGTGCAACACAGAAATGCTTCCCAAAGGGGGGCAGAATACATTTTGTCCACCTTTCTGGGGACAGCTGGCATACCGTTTGGCCCATACCAGGCTGCATAAGTGGCATCCTCTAAGGCTTGGAACAGGGCAAGAACCACAGCAGAGGGAATTCTGGCATCTCCAGAAGCTCCAGCAGGTTCTTTTTAGTAGAATCCTGCTCCTCTAAAGTAAAATCCATGGCAGCCTGCATTTGCTTTATCATGGTAAAAAACGAGAAATCCTCTGGAGGTGATCTAGGAGTGTTCACTGTAGAGACCTCACTACAGGAGGAGATTATGGAGCTGGTACCATCTTCATAGTGGCTCACACTATAGTCTTACTCCTCCTCCTCATCTTCCTGCATCATAAGATCATGACTGTATTCATACTCATCGACTGTAACATTGACTGGAGATAGGACCGCGCAAGCAATGTCATAGGTAGCTGAGGAGGTCTAGGCATCAAGGGAGTACCTTGTGGCATCGATGGGGTAGGAACTGAGGTCTCTGTCAACGGGCTTCTTGGAGCAGGGAGGCCAGGCAATAGATGACTTATATCTGAGAAGGCGATAAAGACTGCCTGAACGTCAGTGCCGCTTTGGTTGACTGGCACGATTGGAATGGTCGACGGAGGTTGAGTCCCCGTCAATAATAATAATAATCTTTATTTTTAATGCGCCCTTCAAAAATCAAGGCGCAGAACAGATTATAAAATCACATCAAGATAAAACATTACAACACAAACCAATAAAATACATCACATCAAACGGCATGATGAAACAATAAAATCAAACCAGATCAACCTCTTCCCCATAAGCCTTAATCCATAGAAAAGATTTTAATGCTTGTTTAAAACCCCCCAGGGATGCATCAACCATAACAGGCCTGGTAGTGCCTACGCCAAGCCTTGACCTTGGTGTGACGTCGTGACAGAGGTCATACCTGAAGTTCACAGGAGCAATCTGGATCTGGCTGGGGAAGTCTTATCCTTGTCCGGTGCTTGTGTTTATGACTCCCTGAAGATTTCTCTTGGGACTCTGACGACTGCAAATCAGTCAATGGGGCTGGCAACACAGATTTTTCTAGGAGCTGCTTCTCCATTTTAGCAACGGTCTTTTGGAGTAAATATTTCTCCAAACCCTTTCCTGTATCATCTGGTTGCAGAATTGAATCCACGGCAAATTTCGCAAGCCCCCCATGTTGTGGTCGTGGACTGCTTGTGGGAGTCTCCTGAGAAGATTTTCTCAATGCACTCACAGTACAGTTATGTAAGAACTTACCGTAATAGTAGATCTTTGAGAGAGGTTCCTGCAGTAGGTCATAACGTAGGACTGCACCCTCTGGTGCCAAGAACGCACTGCAAACATTTGCTAGCAATGTCTGGAAGGGGGGCCCGCCCACTCAACATCACATGACCGACATCAGCATGAACCTATAAGTGGGCGGTCCCCACACTTGCCTTCCAGGTATCCTGCCGGAGACCCAAGAGAGTGCGACAGGAGAAAAGGATATTGTCCCTGGAGCCAAATCCAAAAAGGCCTGCAAGAGTAAACAGAAGACTGGGGGAAGGAGGGAGGGAAATAAGATGACCCACTGCAGGAACCTCTCTTGAATATCTACTGTTACGGTAAGTTCTTACTTCGAGAGGGTCCCTGCAGTAGGTCATAACATGCAGGACTGAATCCCAAGCAGTCAACTGATCAGAACAAACTGAAGCACTGGAGGGAGGAAGGTCTGCAGAAAGATCAGAGCAGGTCTATGACAGAAGGCCCTGCAGGATGGTTAGGCCAAAACCTGCTCTACGCCTAGAGGCAATGTCCAGACTGTAATGTTCAGTGAAGGTGTGGACCGAACTCCAAGTTGCAGCAGCACACATCTCCACTGCGGACACATTCCTGAAAAAGGCAGCCACACCTCTGGTGGAATGACCTTCGACCTCTCCCGGAAGAGGCTTGTCGTACTTCTGGTAGCAGAAATGAATGCAATTAACCAACCTTTGGACAAGCACTGCTTAGAGACTGCTGACCCCAGAGTCTTGGGGGCAAAGGAAACAAAAAGCTGGTCATTTTTACGGACATCCTTAGTCCTGTTAATGTAGTAGCGCAATATCCTGTGCACATTTAAAGTGTGTAGGAGTGCCTCACCCCTATTAGCGTAAGCCAGATAATAGACTGGCAGTTCAACAGTTTGATTCAATGTGAACTCAAAAACCGCTTTGGGAAGAAATTTAGGATTTGTATGCAAAGCCACCTGGTCTCTGTGGAAGATCAGATAAGACTCCTTACACATCAGGGCCTGGAGCTTGGAGATCCTTCAAGCAGAAGTAATGGCAACTAAAAAGAGAGCCTTCCAAGACAGTGCATCTCACAGCTTACTGCTGGTTCAAAGGGGGTTAAAATAAGCTTTTTCAAAATAAAATTCAAATCCCAAGGGGGGGGGTTACGTAAAGAGGGTTTCAGATGGTGGATCCCTCTCAGAAAAGTTTTGGATACCTCCAACTGAGAAATCGTCTTCCCATCTACCAGGAAGTGGTAGGCAGAGATAGCAGATAGGTGAATCTTTAATGAAGAGTAACCAAGTCCTGAGTCAGACAGGTGCAAGAGGTACTCCATCACCTGGGGCACCGGGCAAGAAAGAAGGTCCCGCCCTTTTGTGGCCACCCAAGTGGAAAACTGTTTCCATTTCATAGCATAAGTAGCTCTACTGGAAGGCTTTCTGGCATCCACCATGACTTGGGTGACCCTGTTGGAGACTCCAAAATGGTTTGCGATTATGTCTGGAGGAACCATGCATGGAGGTGTAGGGACCTGAGGCCCAGATGCATCAGCCTGCCCTGATCCTGTGTCAACAGGTCGTACCGAAGAGGCAGAGGTACTGGGATTCGACAGCCAACTGCTGTAGGAGTGGAAACCAAATCTGCCTGGGCCAGAGGGGGGCGATCAGCAACAGTTGTGCCCCCTCTGCCTGAAGTTTCAGCAGAACCTTCTGCAGAATGGGAAAGGAAGGGAAGGTGTACAAGTATCTCCTGTCCAACAGAGAGATAATGTCTAGCAGATAATATCAGGCCCCTGAGCAGTGAGCAAAGCTTGGAAGTTTGGCGTTGGATGGGGAGGCGAATAGATCTACCTTTGGACGCCCCAGCGGCGGAACAGATTTTCTGCCACTTCCTGGTGTAGTTCCCATTTGTGAGCTACAGCTAAGGTACGGCTGAGGCTGTCCACCATAATGTTGTGCACACCTAGAACGTGCACAGCCGTGAGATGTAGACCGTGCTGGACTGTTCAGTACCAGACCCACATCACTTCCCTGCACAGGGGGTACAATCGGGTGCCTCCTTGCTTGTTAATGTACCAGACGATGGACATACTGTCGGTCTGTACCAACAGTGTTCCCACGGTCAGAAGGGACTAGAAGGCTTGAAGGGCGAATTGGACCGCCCTCATCTCCAGAACATTTATGTGGAGCGAGGATTCCAATTATGACCATTTCCCCCTGGGTTTGGTGGTCTCCCAGGTGAGCTCCCCAACCCAGACTGGATGCATCTGTGGTGAAGGTCCAAGAGGGCGGGGAGGGTCTGAACGGTGTCCCCCGAGACATGTTCAGAGGGGTCTGCCACTACGAGAGGTCCTTCTTCAGTGCACTGGACACCAGAATAGGATGATCCAGGTCGCCTGTACCCTGATCCCACTGGACCCGTGAGGTCATTGGGTGACTCTCATATGCAGCCTGGCCAGAAGGACGGTCAGAATGACCTCGGCCATCAAGCCGAGGAGGCATAAAAAGACCCTGGCTGGGGCACAGCTGGAGGAGGCTACCAGCTTGGCCTGCTCCTGCAAAGTATCCGCTCTGTCCAACAGGAGGAAGGCCTTGCCCTGGACCATGTCCAGTACTGCCCCAAATGAATTGGAGGCACTGGGATGGGACCAGAGACGACTTGGGATAACTGACGGTAATACCCAGTCATGCAAAAAGGCCCAGGGTGGAAGACAGGGAATCCTCCAGGATGCTTCTGGATGGGGCTGCTATGAGCCAATCGTCCAGGTATGGGAACACATAAATTCCCTGACGATGAAGTGCCACTGCCGCCACCACTAGGCACCTAAAGACTCCGGGTGCCGAGGAAAAGCCAAAGGGGAGGGCTCTGAACTAGAAGTGCTCCCTTCGGAAGGAAAACTGCAGGAAGCGGCACTGACCCGGGAAAACCGGAATGTGCAGGCACGCGTCCTGCACATCCAGTGCTCAGAGCCAATGGTCTGTCTGGTGCAGGGGCAGGAGTCCCTGGAGCATCAGCATGCGGAACCTATTGTACTCTACATAAAGGTTCAGATGGCTGAGGTCTAAGATGGGCCTGAGATCACCAGTCTTTTTGGGAACAAGGAAGAAATAGAAGCAATACCCTTTTCCCCTCTGTGCCCAGAGAACTGGCTCTATTGCGGATTTTCGGAGTAGAGCCTGGATCTCGTCCCTTACCAGTATTACGTGGTCTGAGGGATAATGAGATCATCTCAGAGGAGAGTCTGGAGGTTTTTCCAGAAACTGGATGATGTGCCCACTTGCTATGAGCTGAATGACCCAAGAATCCGAAGTGATGCCCTGTCACTCTGTTTGGTGGAAGGCAAATTTTTCCCCCACTGGCTCCACACTGTTTGGAGGTGGAGGGGGGCTGAAAGAGTCAGGAGGTGAAAGAATGGGTGGGGAAGATACTGCCTGCAGCTCACTGGGTCTTGGGAGGCAGGGGAGAAGTATCAGCAGGTCCTGTTGCTGTTGCTACCCTTTGGAAGACAGAAATCTTGCGTGTAGAGCAGAAAGCAGCTAGCTAAAAGAAGCTACCATTTTCTTACTAATTTAACACTTCTATCTCAGCAGGAGTCAGTGTCTGTTGAGATTAAGCAGACAGATACTCTATTAGAAGTAGAAGGGGTCTTATTTAGGGTTAAAAAAAGAAAAAGAAAGTGTGTTCTGTGCTGGGAAGGTACTGTATCAACGTACTTTGCTAAATCAGTAGGAAAGAGAGCTTAATTGGGGGTGTGGCTTAGACAATATAAAAGCAGGTGACTTCAATTACTTCCTGCTGCTATCCTTTTTTCTTACTAACTGCCCTCCATCCCACCCTAAGCCAGTTCTACTTTTATAGCCACTGGATTTGACCGACAACAGGAACTTCCTGTTTGGCAGTAGGAAGGGAAGAATCATAGAGAAACATTAGTTTAGTCAACCCTAAAGGAAAAAAGTAGCTCGCTCTCCCCCCCCCTCCGCAGCTGCTGGTGGTCTGACACTGAGCAAGGAAGAAGGAGGCTACCGAAGAATATAGGAAGTTGCTGTCCCAGAACAGGAAGGGAGAGAGTTGTAAGGAGAGGAGAGAGTACGCATACAGAGAAACAGGAGAGGGGACACAAAATAAGACATGACAGGAGTGGTGCAGTGCAATGGCTGTGGGGCGGCAGTGTTCCAGGAGACATTCTAGAAGCTGCAATGCTGCCCTATTTGCAGAAACCTCTCTGGTCTGAGGGAGGAGGTTGCCTGTCTCCAGGCTGACCTGGCTAGGATTCGTGAAACCTCCTCCCCCACCCAGAGACCACCAGAGCCAATGCCACTACCTGAGAGGTTGCCAAGAAAGAGGAAAGGCTGGACCAGGGTGGGCTCAGGGAGGGAGAGGGTGGTGGAACAGAGTTGCACCCCTCCAGCTGTACCTCTCAATTCATATACTCTTCTGGTGGATAGTGGTTCCTCTAAGGAGGCATCTGCAGTGGAGACCAAGGAGGATGCTGGGAACCTTCACAAGGAGACCCACAGGAGGGTGGCATGGGACCCCACAGGGAAGAAACAACTCCTAGTGGGGACTCAATCATTGGGGGGTAGAAGTGGGAGGAAGGGAGGGAGGTAAGGTGCTGCTTGGTGCCACTTGACGGAGAGGACAGGAAGTGAATCCTCAGGATCGTGGCAGCAGCTGCTGCCTGAGGAGGGCTGGATGTCATTGTCCACCTAAGGACAAATGACCTGGCTAGGGAATGGGATCAGAGCAGTGTAAGAGGAGTTTGTAGAGAGTGGGAGGGGCCTTGGCAAATGCGCATACAGTAACCTTCTCGGAGGTGCTGCCTGTCCATGGCAAGGGTGGCTAGGTTACTCCTCACCAGGGACTTCAATGAATGGTTGAAAAACTGGTATAGAGCTCAGGGTTTTGGCTTCATTGGGGACTGGGAAGTCACCTGGAGGGATGCAGACCTATACTGGCACAATGGTCTGCATCTGTCCAGAGGGGGAGCCAGGATCCTAGGTGAGAGGTTTAAATGCTTCATTGGCAAGCATTTAAACTAGCCAAGGGGGGAGGCACTGAAAAGGAGCAGGGAAATCCCAGCCTCCCCCCACAAAACACATTAATCAGTGAGGTAAACACCAAGGTAGAGAAGTCATTAGGGAGCAGGACAGAGGTAAATGTAAAAAAGGCGAAGGCAGTAAGGACAGGGATGGGCCTAAAAGGGGTAAGGCCATCAAAAAGTGGAGGGTGGTGAGTACCAATGCCTGTAGTCTGTGTAACAATCTCCCTGAACTAGTGGACTTGATGGAAGAGGGTTGCCTGGATATTGTGGCAGTCACAGAAACATGGTACACAGAGAACCATGACTGGGATGTCAACATACTAGGATATACAATCTACAGGAGGGACAGGGAGGGTTAAAGAGGAGGAGGAGTAGCTCTCTATGTAAAGGAAGATATCAAAGCATCAGAATAAAAGAGTAAACAGGGAGCAGATGAGGCACTCTAGGTCACCCTGGAGACAGGAAATGGCATCACAATCCGCATGGGGGTTGTATACAGACCCCCATCTCAGGGGAGGAATGGACAAGGAAATGATAGAAGGCATCCTTAGAATGGCAGAAAAAGAGAGATATTTGATGGGGACCTGAATATGCCAGATGTTAACTGGAGCACCTTGCTGCAGACACATCCAGAACAGGGTCATTCTTGATGCCCTACAAGGGCATGCCTCAGACAGATAGTACTGGAACCACTGGAGGAAGCAATCTTAGACCTAGTACTCTCAAATGGGGATGGGAGAAAGAATCTCAGATTTAGAGTGGGTAGCCATCTGGAACTAGCGACCACCAAACAGTGTGGTTCACGATAAACACAGCCATACAATCAAGCCATACAAAAGCAAGAGTACTGGACTTTAGGAGGGCTGACTTTGAGAAAATGAGACAGTGCCTCAGAAAAGCACTAGCAAACAGGCAAGAAGGAGGAACAATGGGGAGTAATCAAAACACCCAGCACAGAGGCAACAAGTCTTCGTGTAAAGCGAATCAACAAAACACAACGAAGGAAAAAAACGCTATGGTTCTCAAAAGAGGTGGCAGGGAAGGTTAAGGAGAAAAGGATAGCATTCAGGAAATATAAGGAAACACAGAAGCAGCAGGACAGAGCACTTCATCAGTTAAAGCAGAAAGAGGCAGGAAACATAGAAACATAGAATTTGACGGCAGATAAGGACCGCTTGGCCCACCCAGTCTGCCCATTTCCCTACCTACTGGATAAGATGCAGATCCTAGTTAACCAGCAGCCTACTTCTTCTTACCCCCACCCCCCAGAATTGCCTTATGACTGTCCCATGCATGCTTGAATTCCACCACTGATTTTGACTCCACAACCTCCTCCGGAAGGCCGTTCCATGCATCCACAACCCTCTCTGTGAAAAAATACTTCCTTTAAATTACCTCTGAGCCCCCCCATCCAAATTCAGCCCCTCTTGCTCTTGCACACCCTATTTTTGAAAGATGCTACCTCCTGGACTTTGTTGATTCCCTTGAGGTACTTAAAAGTTTCCATCATGTCCCCCCTCTCCTCCTTTCCTCAGGGCTATACATATTAAGCTCCTTAAGTCTCTCTTCATATGTCTTCTGGTGCAGATCCTGCACCATTTTAGATGCCCTCCTCTGGACAGCTTCCATCCTGTCTATGTCTTTATGAAATTGGGTCTCAGAACTGCACACAGTACTCCAGATGGGGTCTCACCAGCTTCTGTCTGTACAGAGGATAATAACTCCTGTTTTCTACTGGTGATGCCTCTCCTATGCATCCCAGTAGCCCCCAGCCTCCTTGCTGCCCTCTCACATTGCTTGCCCACCTTTGGGTCATCTGATATAATACCCCCAGGTCCCTTTCCATTTTTGTTGTTGTTAGTATCTCACCCCCCATTGTGTACTCTTCCCTGGGTTTTGTTTCCCAGGTGCATTACCTTGCACTTCTTAGCATTGAATCTAAGCTGCCATACATTTGACCATTCCTCTAACATTGCATCCCTTCTCATCCTTCCACCCACCCTGTGCATCAACTCTGTTGCAGATCTTAGTGTCATCTGCAAAGAGACATACTTTCCTTCAGTCCTTCTGCAATGTCGCCATAAAGACATTGAAGAGGACGGTCTAATACTGAACCCTAATGTCCCCACTAGTAACCCTCCTTTCTTCTGAGTGGACTCCATTTACTATTACTCTCTGTGTCCTATTCTCAGCCAATTCTTTACCCAGGCTGTCATCTTGGGACCCACTCCCAGGCTGGCTAACTTGTACATTAATCTTTTGTGTGGGACTGTCAAATGCCTTGCTAAAGTCTAGGTAGACCATGTCCACAGCCTCCCCCTGATCTACTACTTTGGTCACCCAGTCAAAGAAATCTATCAGATTTGTCTGGCATGACCTTCCGCTGTGAATCCATCTGCCCTAGGGTCCTGTGCCCTCTGGCCTCTAGATACTCAACAATTCTTTCCTTCAGAGTGATTCCATCATTTTCCTATCACTGAGGTTAAACTAACAGGTCTGTAGTTTCCTGCTTCTGCCTTGCTCCACTTTTGTGAAGAGGAATCACATCTGCCCTCCTGCAGTCCTCTGGTACCCCATCCTCCCATGATTTGTTAAAGGGTAGTCAGTGGTGTCCCTAGTTCTACCCTTAGCTCTTTTAGAATTCTGGGAGAACCCCTCAGGCCCCATTGCTTTGTCCACCTTCAGTTTTAAGGTTCTTTCAGAACCCTTTCTTCTGTAAATGGGCTGGTATCAACTTCTGTATCCAGGTGTTACTTCTGTTTGTTTTATGTAACTCCCCTCTTCATTTGTAAATACTGAGCAAAAATATTTGTTTAGTATCTCTGCCTTTTCACAGTCTCCTCTGCCCACCCTCCCTCCCTTTATTAAGCCTCACCCTCCCTCCCTTGGTCTTCCTTTCGCCCCCTGATGTACCTATAAAAGGTTTTATCCTTCTTAACTGAGTTGGCTATCTTTTCCTCGGTTTGGGCCTTTGCTGTTCTGACTGCCTTCCCAGCCTCCTTTGCTTTAACTGATACAGTTCTCTGTCCTGCTCCTTCTCACGATTCCTTGTACTTCCTAGATAGCTTTCTTTTTCTCTTGAACCATACTGCCACTTCCTTTGAGAACCATAGTAGTTTCTTACATCGTCTTGTTTTGTTTATTTGCTTCACACAAAGGCTTGTTACCTCTGTGATGGCAGTTTTATTATTCCCCATTGCTCTTCCACCCCTCCTTCCTGCCCATTTGCTAGTGCATTCCTTAGGCACTCACCCATTTTAGCAAAGTCAGCCTCCTAAAGTCCAGTACTTTTGTCTTTGTAGCATGACTCTATTGCTGTGTTTATTGTGAACCATACTGTTCTATGGTCGCTAGTTCCCAGATGGCTACCACTTCTACATCTGTAATCCTCTCTCCATCTCCATTTGAGAGAATCAAGTCTAATATTGCTCCCTCTCAAGTGGGCTCCAGTACTAGTTGTCTAAGGCATGCCCCCTGTAGGGCATATAGAATAACTGCACTCTTTGAAGTGGCAGCTGCAACTGCACTCCAGTTAACATCTGGCATATTCAGATCACCCATCAGCAATATCTCCCCTTTTTCTGCCATTCTAAGTATACTTTCTATCATTTCCCTGTCCATTTCTCCCGAGAAGAGGGTCTGTATACAACCCCTGTGCGTATTGTGGTGCCATTGCCTGTCTCCAAATTTACCCACAGTGCTTCTTCTCCTCCCTGTTTACCCTTTTGTTCTGTTGCTTTTATTCCTTCCCTTATGTAAAGAACTACTCCTCCTCCTCTTTTACCCTCCCTGTCCCTCCTGTAGACAGTGTATCCTGGTATGTTTATGTCCCAGTCATGGTTTTGTGTGTACCATGTTTCTGTGACTGCCACGATATCCAGATGTTCCTCCTCCATCAAGGCACTAATTCAGGAGCTTGTTACCCAGACTACGGGCATTAGTACTCATTGCTCTCCATTTTTGATGGCTTTACCTTCTGTTGCAGCATCTTCCCTTGACCATTTCTACCTCAGTCTTTTCTCATTTAGTACCCTGTTTTGTAGGGAGGGCTGGGATTTTCCTGCTGCTTGTCAGTGCCTCCCTTTGACTAGTTTAAAAGCTTGCCAATGAAGCATTTAAACCGATTGCTCAAAGACTTGTTCCCTTCCTGGACAGATGCAGACCATCCTGCCAGTATAGGCTGGTGTCCCTCCAGGTGGAACCCCAGTCCCCAATGAAGCCAAACCCCTGTGCTCCACACCATTTTTTCAACCATTCATTAAACTGCATGATGCCAATTACCCTCGCCTCCCCCATACTTTTGACAGGCAGCACCTCTGAGAAGGATACTGTGTGTGCTACTTGTCTTAGGTCCCTCCTCAACTCTGCAATGTCCTCCTGCACCGCTCTAAACTCATGATGAGCCAAGTCATTTGTCCCTAAGTGGACAATTACGTCCAGCTCGGAATCCCTTGCAGCTGTTCTCATGATCCTGAGGATGCGCTTCCTGTCCCTCCAAGCCATGGCACCAGGCAGGGAAGGCAGTCAGAATAGCAAAGGCCCAAACCGAGGAAAGGATAGCCAACTCTGTTAAGAAGGGGGATTGGACCTTTTATAGGTACATTAGGGAGTGAAGAAAGGCCAAAGGACGGATACTGAGGCTTAATAAAGGGGAAGGAATGTGGGCAGAGGGTGACAGTGAAAAAGCAGGGATACTGAATATTTCTGCTCAGTATTCACAAAGGAAGAGGAGGGGGAGGTACCTAAACCAAACAAGAGAAACACTCTGAAGACGGGGGGTCCATACCAGTCCATTTACAGAAGAAAGGGTTCTGAAAGAACTAATAAAATTGAAGGTGGACAAAGCAATGGGGCCTGATGGGATTCACCGAAGAATTCTAAAAGAACTAAGGGTAGAACTAGTGATACCACTGACTACTCTCTTTAACAAAAAATAGAAGGATGGGGTGGTACCTGAGGACTGGAGGAGGGCAGATGCGATTCCTCTTCACAAAAGTGGGAGTAGGACAGAGGCAGGAAACTACAGACCAGTTAGTCTGACCTCAGCGGTAGGGAAAATGATGGAATGGTCCACAAAAGTGTTTAAAAGTCCCCCTAGATATGTAGAAAGTCGAAATTTGGCTAATTTAACTTCTCAGAGAATTCAAGCTCTGTTTAATGAAACTGATTGGTCTCCCCTAGCATCTTTTACCAACATTGATGCAATGTGGGAAATTTTTTGTATAGCCTACAATGCAATTATAAATACAGTTTCCCCCCCTAAAGAAAATAAGAATCAGATCATCCAAACAAGAATGGGTCACAAGGGACCTTATTCATTTAATAAGAAAATGTGACAAATGTTGGAAATCTTATAAGGTATCCAGAACCCCTGTTCTTCTTCAAGAGTACAAGACACTAAGAAATAAGTGTAAATCTGAAATCAGGAAAGCTAGGGTTGCAAATTGTCTAAATGAACAAAGGAACTCCAGGGCCAATCCTAAAAAAACCTGGAACTTCCTAAACAAAATTATGGGAAAAGAAAAAATAGTTTCTGCCCCAACCACTCTCTAAAAGGACAAAGTATAATCAATCATTCTAAGGTATCCAACATCTTCAATAGTCACTTTGGGAACCTAGGTTCCTATAGAACCACCATAAACTTGGACAGTGTGACTGACTTTAACGATACCCATAGTGACACTGATCCAAAGTTTTACTTTAAACTTCTTACCCCTTCTTTAGTAAAAAAAAAAAAAAAATATATATATACTTTTGGAAAAATAATCCAAAACCCTTTCAGGGTCAGAATGGAGTTGACATTAGGATTATCAAATTAGGTATAAATTGCTTGGTTCATCCTTTAGCACATATTTTTAATTTTTCTTTATTACATAATGACTTTCCAAGCAGTTGGAAATGAGCAATTATAAAACCCATCCTGAAGAATGGAAATCCCTCTTTTGTTACCAACTATCGTCCAATTTCTCTTTTATCGCCCATATCAAAAATTCTGGAAAAGATTGTTATGGACCAAACTTTAGATTTTCTCGGGAAATATTCTTTATTTTCAAAGAACCAACATGGGTTTAAGCCTGGGTATAACACTGAAACAGCCTTGGTGGGGCTCACGGGCAGTGTACATGGTGCACTTGATAGAGGGCATTCGTGTGCGGCCTCACAAAGGCTTTTGACCTGGTTGAATTCGATCTTCTTCCAGGTGTTCTTCGTGGTCTCCATTTTTCCTGGTGATGTAATCATGTGGTATCAAGACTTTCTACGTAATAGATCCTTTAGAACCATTATTGGTTCATCCTTATCCCATCCCCTTCCTCTAGTTTGTGGTGCACCCCAGGGTTCAATCCTGGGGCCACTCATTTTTTCTTTATTCATGAATTCAGCCCCTGATATTTGTACTAAAACATAAATGCTTCTTTACGCTGACGACGCTGTTATTTTTTGTACTGATCCCATATCTGACATTGCTCTCTCTCACCTTCAGACTGATTTTGATCATCTGCAGGAATGGTTATCATTAAGTCACCTGGTTTTGAATTCTCAAAAAAACAAAGGTAATGGTCTTTTCTAGGAATAAAAATGTATCTACTGACTCCCCTTTAATTATTGATAGAAAGGGCAATAGAATCGAATTTGTTTCAGTCTTCAAATACTTAAGTATAACTTTGGATAATCAGTTTTCTTTTGAACGTCATACTCAGAATCTTAGGAAAACCCTCCATCAGAGATTGGGTATCCTTTACCGAGCTAAATTTCTTCGGACTCTTGAATCAAGAAAGCTTCTGGTTCATAGCTTCCTGTTTTCAATACTCGATTATGGAATATTAATATACACCTCCTCACGTACCAATGTTCTGAGTCCACTTAGAGTAATATATCACTCAGCTTTGAGATTCTGGCTAGATTTACCTTTTCGAACCCATTGTGCTGATTTGTATACACAGTCTTATTCCCTATCCTTTGACAATCGAGTTCTCTTTAAAATGGGTACTTTTTTATTTAAAGTAAAATGCAACTTTCTTCCCCTGTTTACTTCTATAATGTTTCCTAGGGCAACAAATGCATTGTCTACTAGGTCTCAGTTTAATTACAAATTTAAAATACCATTTTTTAAGACCACCTTTGGGCAAAGATCCTTATCATTTAGAGCTCCCACTTTCTTCAACAAAATACAGCCAGTAATTGTTGAAAGTAGTATCACTCCATGTTTTAAGAAAAGGTTAAAATATTGGCTTTTCTCAAAAACATACTGTATTTGCTTCTGCACTGCACTTTATCGATTGTATAGTCTGCTCCCATGTTGTATGTTGTATTTTTATACTGTGTTTTTAGATTGAACTAGTCTCCAATGAAAACGGGTAATCTTGCTCATCTGGATTTACAAGTATAAAAAATAAAAATGAAATGAAATGGAATCACTTCTGAAGGAAAGAATTGTTGAGTACCTAGAGGCCAGTGGGGCACAGGACCCAAGGCAGCATGGATTCATGATGGGAAGCTCGTGTCAAACGAATCTAATAGATTTCTTTGACTGGGTGACCAAAGTAGTAGACCAGGGAGGGACTGTGGACATGGTCTACCTAGACTTTAGCAAGGCATTTGATACAGTCCCACACAAAAGATTAATACACAAGTTAGCCAGCCTTTGATTGGGTTCCAAGGTGGTAGCCTGGATAAAAAATTGGTTAGACAACAGGATGCAAAGGGTAGTAGTAAATGGAATCCACAGTGAAGAAATGAGGGGTACTAGCGGAGTACCGCAGTGTTTAGTACTGGGACCGGTCCTTTTTAATGTCTTTACAAGTGACATTGCAGAGGAACAGGAAGGAAAAGTATGTCTCTTTGCAGACGACACAAAGATCTGCAACAGGGTTGATACATAAGATGGGAGTGGAAAGGATGAGAAGGGACTTGGCAAGGTTGGAGGAATGGTCAAATGCATAGCAGCTCAGATTCAATGCAATGAAGTGCAAGGTAATGCACCTGGGAAAAAAAACCCAGGGGAAGAGTACACAGTGAAGGGTGATACTGACAACAGTAAAAATGGAAAGGGACCTGGGGTTAATTATATCAGATGACCTAAAGGTGGGCAAGCAATGTGAGAAGGCAGTAAGGAAGGCTGGGAGGATACTGGGATGCACAGGGAGAGGCATCAATAGTAGAAAACAGGAAGTTGTTATCCCTCTGTACAGACAGTTGGTGAGACCCAATCTGGAGTACTGTGTGCAGTTCTGGAGACCTCATCTCTGCAAAGACATAGACAGAGTGGAGGCTGTCAGAGGAGGAGCAACTAAAATGGTGCAGGGTCTGCACCAGAAGACATACGAAGAAAGACTAAAGGAGCTTCATATGTATACCCTTGAGGAAAGAAGAGAGAGAGGGGACATGATAGAAACTTTCAAGTACCTCAAGGGAATCAACAAAGCCTAAGAGGGTAGCATCTTTCAGAAAAAGAGATATGCAAGAACAAGGGGGCACAATCTGAAGATAGAGGGGGGACGGCTCAGAGGTAATGTGAGGAAGTATTTTTTCACGGAGAGGGTTGTTGATGCATGGAACAGCCTCCCTGAGGAGGTTGTGGAATAAAGAACAGTGGGGAAATTCAAGAATGCATGGGACAGACATAAGGCAGTCCTAGTGGGGGGTAGGAGGAAGTAAGCTGTTGGTTATCTAGGATCTGCTGTTTATCTTTTAGGTAGGAAAATGGGCAGACTGGGTGGGCCACGTGGTCTTTATCTGCCATCAAATTCTATGTTTCTGTGTCCTGATGCTCTCCTTTCATTCTGATGCCTGTTAAAAGGCTGTTTGCCTTGGCGCTTTTGCTAGCACCAAAAGGGCTGCTTAGGCTTGAAGCCTGCCTTGTACATAAACTTAACTGGTCTCAGAGCCTGTCCACTGTCCTGGAGGCCCGTGATGATGTCCTTGGCATCGCCCCTGAAAAGGATAGATCCTCGGAAGGAGGTGTCATGTATGGCTTCCTGAACGTCCTGGGACAGCCCACAAATACAGAGCCAAGCATGGTGCCTGAGGCAGACCGCTGTTGCCGAAGAGCGAGCCACATCTACAGAGTCGTAGGTAGCCCTCAATGCATGCTTACAAGAGATCTTTGACAGCCTCAGGGCCTTGGTGATCTCCGACTTAAGGTCAGAGTCCTCCACCATTTCCAGCCTAGCCTCGAGCTGAGCCATGGTAGCTTTTTGGTATGCAATCATATGTGCGACATAATTCAAGGAACGTAAGCCACATATAGATGAGGAGTAGATCTTATGGCTGAACTGATCTAACTGCCTCGACTCCTTGTCAGGAGGGGAGGCACTCATATGTTTAGGTCTGGCAGTATGGTCGTGAACCGCAGCAATCACAATGGAGTCTGCCTTTGGGTGAGAACACAGGTAAGGAGTGCTCTCAGGAGAATGGTAGGCCTGGTCCGCCTTCTTGGGGATGGCCGGGATGAAGTGAGGCACCTGCCAGATAGTGGAGGTAAGATCCTCGTGGGGCTCTGTCCACGGGAGGATTGGAATGGGTTATGCCTCCGCTAAGTCCAAGTGCTCTGCTAGGCACTTGCGTTTTGAGTCTTGCTCCTCTGCATTCCAACCATTAGCTTGTTGGAGGATGCAAAGGAGTTTGGTGAAGAAGGGGTCTTCGGTAGGAGACTTGGGAGACTCCTTACCCCTGGACACCGTGGTTTACATAGAAACAAAGAAACATAGAATTTGACGGCAGATCAGGACTGCTTGGCTCACCTAGTCTGCCCATTTTTCTACCTGATGGATAAGCTGCAGATCCTAGTTAACCAACAGCCTACTTCCTCCTACCTCCACTAGGACTGCCTTATGTCTGTGCAATGCATTCTTGAATTCCCCCACTGTTCTTGACTCCACAACCTCCTCAGGTCCGAAAGGTTTCTGCAGGATGAGTCAGAGGAGTCAGTCATCGAGTCCAAGGATTCCCCCTTGTCAGAGGTCTTGGGCTCAGTCATAGTGACCTCTGGAGTAGCGTCCCCAGAAATGTGTGCCATGGTGGAACAGCCTGACCTATGTGAACCCACGGGAGACAAGGAGCGTGGGGTGGGGGTCGCCACTGGGGCCGGCAGTCTCTGCTCTAAATCCACCAACAACTCTCATCCGGCCTCTTGCCACCGGGTCTGGAACATGGCCTGGAAGGCCAGCTGAGGCTGAGGTTGAGGTGGAAGCTTGAAATACCGATAACCCGCCCCTGGATAATGAGGGGGAGGGTAACCTGGAGCCTGAAAAGGGGGGGGCCATAGCCCGGCGCCTGGTATCCAGGGTAAAAGCCATGGGCAAAGGAGCCGATGTAGCCTGGCGTCAGCAGGCCCAGGTAATATCAACAGCCCAAGGACGGACCACTGGGAATACTCTGATGGTTCAAGGGGGGTCCCTAGGGGCCTTGAAGGAGGCAGAGCGGAGGGACCTGGCAAGTTATCAGGCATCAGGAGTCTAAATACGTCAAGATAACTAGCGTTGAAGTGGCGCCAAAGCCTGCGTCTGGTTCTCAAGCTCATTTATTCTTGGTCTATGCTACAGAGAACCTGATACATCATCAGATGTAAACCTTGATATCACAGCCGAAATACAGAAAGCACTTGACATGGGTAAAGTGTTAATTACTGGGGACTTTAATTATTCGGACATTAACTGGATCACTAAACAAGCAACTAGTACACAAAATAAAAACTTTCTAGAGATGTGTCTAGAAAACAACTTAAACCAGCATATTGTTGAACCAACTAGACTAAACAATATCTTTGATTTGGTCCTAACATCAGATGATTTGAACATAAACTATACAGTTACTAAACCTATAAGCAATAGTGATCATGCCTCTGTAACCTTCGAGTGTGAAAATAATTATCATACCATTAAAGGATATACAAAAAATTATTTGTATAACTCTGCAAATATAAATGCGATTTCTGCAGATCTATTAGGAATAGACTGGACTACCAGGTTAGAAACCAAAACCACAGACGAAGCGTGGGGATTGATAAAAAGTACTATACTAACAATAACAGAGAAACATGTTAAAAGTATCAATAAATATAACTGTAAAGGATTAAAACCAAAGTAGCTTACAAGTGGTATCGCACGATTGATAAAAAAGAAAAATAAGGTATATACAATATTTAAAAATAATAACTCTGATAAAAACTTGAATATTTTTAAACAATTACAACAAAAAATGTAAAAACAAAAGAAATAAATGAGGCCAAAAGAAATTACAAACAGAAACTAGCAAGTAAAGCAAATAAATCAAATGGCAAACAATGCTACGCCTGTATTAACACACTCAAAAAAACAAAGATGAATTAACATCAATAAAAGACGAGGATGAGATTATATCAGAGCCAATCAAAATGGCAAACATAGTCAATTCATATTTTTGCTCTATGTTTAACAAACAACAGTGCAGGACCAATGAAATAGTTAATGACAGAGGCATGGGTAATTATTCTATAAATATTGATGAAATTATTGAACAAATTAATAAGTTAAAATCACACAGTACACCAGGACTAGATGGCATAACGCTATCTATGCTGAAATTGATGAAAAACCATTTAGCACTACCATTAAAAATCTTATAGGAAAAATCATTAAACTCTAGGATAGTACCATCAGATTGGAAGCAATCCAAAGTTACTCAGATATATAAAACTGGTCGTAAAACTAATGTCAAAAATGACAGACCAATAAGTCTAAAGTCTATCCCTTGTAAAATCTTAGAAACATTAATCAAGGAAAAAAAAGGAAAAATCAACTTAAAAACATTCCATATTTCGATACGAGTCAACATGGTTTAACAAGAGGGCACTCCTGTGTTCCAAACTTTATTAGTTTTTACGAACAATTAAGTAAATCCCTGGAAAACTCCATCCCAGTGGATGTCCTTTTAATAGACTTTAGGAGAGCACTTGATACTGTACCCCATTGGGCAATACATACAAAACTTATGAAATTTGGTATTGACAAAGTTATTATAAGATGGATAGACTCTTGGCTAATACTGTATATAGAACCCAAAGAGTTGCAATAACAGGGCATTTGTCCACTGTAGGGGATGTCACCAGTGGAGTTTCCCAGGGTTCAGTGCTGGGGCCAACATGTTTCGGATATTCATCGCTGACATAGATGAAAATATGAAAAATGATATAACAAAGTTTGCAGACGATGCAAAATTAGGAGGGCCATGTAATACTAGTGAACAAACTGACTCAATTCAGAAAGATCTCGATGCTTTAGTCTTGCGAACGGAAAGATGGGGTATGAAGTTGAATATAGAAAAATGCTGTATATTACATTTTGGGTAAAAAAAAAATCCACATCATAATTATATAGTATGTGACGAACTACTGCAACAAAAAACTCTTGGCAAAGACCTCAGTGTTATGATAGATATCAACTTAGACTTCAAGGAGCACAGCACTAATGTAGTAGCTAAGGTCAACAGGACATTGAGGTCGATAAAAAGAAACTTCAAGAGTAAATCACAAGAGGTTCTTATGCCCTTATACCTCTCATACGTCAGACCACAATTAGACTATGGCAGTCAATTATGGAGCTCATACAATAAAAAGGACCTATTAAAAACAGAATCTGTACAACGCAGATTCACAAAAAGTATCAAAAGTATACAAGACAGACCACACGAGGAAAGATTATCAAACTTAGGCCTGTGTAGTCTTGAACGAGGAAGGCAGTGAGGTGACACTTCATTACTACACAATTTTGAACGATGATATCCCGATGTCATAGCTAAATATAGAACACAAGTCTGATAAATTAACCGTAAGGTAAAACAAGGGCACTTTAAGACAAAAAAAAGAAAATACTACTTTACACTCGTAACAGCTAACATCTGGAATAGACTACCAGAAAAAAATCCTATTAAACATAGACAAAGACAAATTTAAAAAAATCTCTAGACAAATATATTATGTAAGAGGGGAAATATTAATTTTTATCTGCTGTCCTAAGAGAAGCTTCCTTGGGCTTTTGCCCCTTTTTGCTCCTTGATTCCAAGTGAAAAGATGGCATCAGACTCGGGGCCTGATGGAGGCTCCGGCGGGAGGTGGCCCAAGGAGTCATACGGGGCCACCTGAGGTCAGAGGCCCGGAGTCCGGCGGAGGGACCCCTGGTGTCGGGGCTGAGGGAGGGCCCGACGAGACAGGAAGGTCCCTGGGAGATGGTGGTGGAACCGACTCCAATGTAAGAGTCCCAGGAGAGTCATCCATGGGGTTCTGGAGGGTTACCAGTGCCGGAGTGGGTTAAGAAAGGACCAAGTTCAGGGGACCCACTTACTTCTCTGTCCCGGGTAGAGGGTCAGGCACAGGAGGTTCCACCTGCAAAGGTGGAGGGGAAGGCTCCCTGTCAGGGAAAACCTGGCGGGAGGGCAGGCCAGGCCTTGGGAGGTCAGCGAGCTCAGCCGGACGTTGGCTGTGTCGGCATCAGCCCCCTATAGGCGAGCTTCGACTGGGCAGACACCAGAGTCCCCTGCGTCCAACTTATCAGTCGGTGGAGAATGTGCCAGGTGAGTGGTGAAGAAGCCCCTTATCGGCTGATGTCAGGCAGGTTCCCTTTGGGCGAGAACCCGACTTATCGATGACCAGGTGGGTTCTGGAAGAACTGGAGTCCAAACTACCAGTGGTGACCGGGTGTCACCGGAAGTGCCAGCAGGCAACTTATTGGTTGAGGATCCTGTTTTGCAGTCAGTCTTAATGGGCTTAAGAGAAGCGGAGGAACCAGACGATGAGGCCTCGACAATCACCAGGAGTGGCAGCCGAGGAGCAGGCTTGTCCGCAGCCTTGAGCCCAGCAGCCTTACTGGTAGAGGGCTGCTCTCGGTCCTCCAGGTGCTTCCGCTCCCGGTGCTTCTCTTTGTCTTTCTTTTTCTTTTTATTCTCCAAAGGGGAAGAAGTGGAGGCCCTCAGCTTCTGCATCTCTTGCTCTAAGGTGGCCATCCTGAACTTCAAAAGATGGGCTTCTAGGGCCTGCTGCCTGCATTTGTATGTGGCCTGATTGAAGGGCTTGCAATCCGGGCAGACCTCGATGTCATGGGCTGGGCCTAGGCAGAAGAGGCAGAGGTTTTGGCTGTCTTTATGAGGGATCTGAGAGCCGCACTTCTTTCTGGTCTTTGGAGGATCGGATGGAGAAGACATAAAACTAAAGATGAATGAACCATTTCGGTATAAATAACAAGTAATACTTATCAAAATGGCGATCGACTTGGGACAACATTCGCCGCGAGGTCCTTGTGCAAGTTGATGGTGGGAAAGAACTGGAAGGCGGGTGCGAGGACCGCCCACTTATAGGGTCACGCTGATGTCAGTCACGTGACCTTGGGTGGGTGTTCCCCGCCAGACATTGCTAGCAAAAGTTTGCCGTGCAGTCCTGGTGCCAGACGGCGCAGTCCTACATGTTATGACCTACTGCAGGAACCTCTCGAAGTAAGATCAGAAGAGTTTAGAGGGTTCTTTCGACGACATACAGGTTGCCAAAAATCACTATAGTTACTTAGGTAGATAAAGAAATAAACAGCAGCTATGAGCAGCAAAGTTCACGATGGCAGGAAAAGAACTGAGGAAAGGAGGGGCCACTCACATTTATGTATATGTTGACATCGCTGTGGGTGGCTCCAGGTTGACTGCTGGCAAAAATTTCCATGTGATCGCAGTGCCTGGTGGTTATATGTTTACGAGGAAGAGGAACTTGTTTAACCAGGAAAGGCACACTAAGCCAAAGCTTGTTTCCAGGTGTGACCAGGGAGCACAAGGAAGTTAAGTGACTTGCTCAGGGTCACACAGTATGCAAGTGGGGGTTGTGGAATTCAAACCCAGGTCTTCAGGTTTGAAGCTCAATGCCCTAAACCACAGCGCTATACTGCCTCCCAGTATGTTCCAAAGGTGTGGCTTGATGAAGGAGATATCCTTGAAGAAGAATTAATTTTACATTGAGTACAGTCTTCAGTAAGATATTTGCTTGTCTCCTTGCTTCTTTCATCTGCATTATACACTAGCATTTGCACTATTTTTGAAGCCCTTTCTACTGCTTCTGTATTCTCCCCCAAGAAATTATCCTTGGTTTAATGAGCCTCCCTGGCCAAAAAATTTCAAATCAATAAATAAAGAACACACAACATTCCCAAGCAGTAGACAACAAAGTAAAACCAGGAAATTATGTAAAACAAAATCAGTAAACTCACAGATAAAGTGATCTCGGACCCGGGCAAGACGGACAAGGTCTTTCAGCTCCTCATATCGAAAGATCTCTCGGCTGCACGTGTCCAGTCTTGGGTTCACTACTTTTGCTGCCTTCCTCCCTAGAGGTGAAAACAAACAAGGACAGGTTTTTACCCTGTTTGGCAAGCTTTGGGGAACCTGCAAAAATTCACAGATTGCACATCTACTTCAAATGTAACTCCCCCCCACAACCACTGTTCAGCAGGCCAGACTACCTTTGTTTATTTTCTTGGCCGGACATACCCCTCAGGAAGGCAAACATCCAGCCCTGCCATCTCCCGATCCAGCTCCATGGTCCACCAAAGACTTCCTCCCATGACAGGGGTGGGAAAGAAGCAGATGTCCCCAACTCTCCCAACGGAGCACAATCTGAAATGGGAGTGGTCCAGTCAGCATAGGACCAGTGAACTACAGCCGCCAGTCAGACGTGCACCATTTTTCCACCTGGCCTGTTCTCCAACTAGGCCCTCCTATGATGCCAGGACTCACTCTGACAGGCCACGCATGCACACAGTGATACTCCTGTGGAGAAGCAAGGCTCCAAAGCCCACTATAAGGGTTGCTGTGGCAGCGTAACCACCACTAGTCTCACCCTGGCTGGGGGCGCTACAGCACAACAGAACCAACCTGGCCCCTTTGGCTGCCCAAACCTGCTCCCCAGTCTGCTCCTTGACCCAGCTCGTTCACTGTGACTAGCCTGCTGCTGTCAACCTTGTTTAGTCCAGGGAGCTACTGGAACTTCTCAATTATGTCATCCTGCCTTTCAGCATGTACATGTTAAGATCCTCCCAAGCATTCCTCGTTGGACCTACCCTGTTGCCCCTGTAACATTTTTGCATCCCATGTCTGCACCGCCTCTTACTTGTCACTCTTTAAATATCTGGATGGCCACCTTAACTTCTCCTACGACACTGATGCCATTCAAAAAAATATCCCTTCCTAAAACTTCTTGCCAAATCTCCTATCCCTCTCCCAACAAGAGACTGTCAGAAAAGTGATCCTCAGTCATTTTACTACAGGGATGTGCTACACAGTGCAGCCCCAAGTCCACTCTGGCCAGTCTGGACCTTCTCTTCCACTTTTTATTTTGCAATCAACCCCAACCGCCCCGTACCCATTATTGTTCACTTTACTCCAGACTCTCTCTGCCCTCACTCAAAGGTAGGAGTCTTTTTCACTGTATATTCCTTATCTCAAAATCCTGACTTGGCACCCATCCCCCCAGCTGCCTAACACCACATATGCTCTCCACAGCTCTCACCCCCATCCTCTTTCCTCTGCCCTAAATTATCTGGTGGACTGGCCACTCTCTCCATCTGCTTCCCCCATCTGTGGTCCTCCATCCACTCTGCCTCCTCCCCCACAACCCTAAAAGCCCTACTTCATGATTTCACTTCCCACATCTGCACTGGCACCCAATGATCTGCTCCAATTCCTCTCCTCCCCTCCTACCCCTAACTCTGTTTGCATCACTCCCCCCCCATCCAAAAGTCTTCTGCTCACCACACTGCCTCACCCCTACTTGCTCACTTCACACATTTCCTTCCCCTCCCTCACCAACTGGCCGTTCCTACACTTCCCTCGGGCTATCCCAGTTTATTTTAAGTAGTATAGTTGTTTACTTAAACATACCTCCCATCATGTTATTTTTCTCCCTTTCCTTTGATGATGTAACTATTTTCACTTCCTTGTTTACACTGCCTGTATAGTTAGCTCAATCTGTAGAAGCTGTTTCATCTTGTATACTGAGTTGCACTTATTATTAAATTTTGTGCTTCCTCTTCCCTTCCTTCCCAAAGGCATACCTGGAAACAAGCGGATTTTTTTATGCTTAGATTGCCTTCTTGACCAAGTACTGGAATTCACCAAATAAAAGCTGTAACTTCTATTAAAATGTTGCAATCTGGCTTGTGACTTCTATCTGAGGGCGGTATGTTTATTTATTTTATTTATTTATTTGTACAATCGGATTTACAACCTTTGAGCCAGAGGCTCGTTTACAAAGGTACCTCGTCACAGAGAGAACAGTGTTACAATATTACAGAGGGGTTGACATACAGATTTACACAGATTATACACATTTGTATATAGACATTATTACATTGTTACATTTCATACACAGTAGTTACATTTGTTACACAGTAGTTACATAAGTGCAGATACAGGGGGAGGAAGAAAACCAGGAGGGAGTTTGGGGGAAGGGGGAGAGAGGCGGTGGAGGCAAGCCATAGGATTTTGTAGAAGTGCACGCAGTCCAGAGGACTTTGTCGACATGCCCTTAGTGATAGGCGAGCAGCCTGTTAGCGACAGGTACAGCTACGAGTGTTGAACAGGTGGTTCCGAAGGGCAGTTTTGAAGGAGGCATTTTTGGAGGTGTTAGTGATGGTTACAGGGAGAGTGTTAAACCAGGAAGGGGCCCTGTAGCAAAAGGATCTCTGAGCTTGGGAGGTCCTAGTTCTGGGTACCAGTAGAGTGGCTTTGTCCGAGCTGCGGGTGGAGACTGTGGGGAGGTATGTTGGAAGGAGACAGATACCCCGGGGGGGGGGGGAGCCTGAGCAGAATTTTCTTAGCTAGGAGACGGGTTTGGTAGTGGAGACGTCCTTCCAGGTTGAGGAGATTAGCAGTGGACTAGAGATGTATTCGAAGGCAGCTTGTAATACAAAATCATGATCAGATTTCTAAGTAAAAAATATACTAGACATCCTAGATTTGATCATGTATATTCTATTTTATTTAGGGAGTTATCCATTGAGACAAGCTAATTTACAATGGTGTCCCTACAGATTGAGCAAACAGTTTCAGTTTTCATTAATACAGGTAAGATAAAATACAAACAACACACAATATAAAAATATACACACAGTAATGACATTATACACAATACAGGAGATTCTGGTGCAGTGTAAACCAGACCTTTACACCAAGTTCACTGTGCTATTCCACCATCCCCTAGGCAGCAAGGACCAAGTAAGGGACGGCATTCTGAAATATGGGATATGACATGGGTGAGAGTGAGATAGTAGAAATATCTCCACGAGTTGCCATTGAACTCTTGATATCCCACGAGAGGTGGAGAAGAGATATTTCAACCATCTCACTGCCACCCATGTCATATTTGATTTATACAACAATTGTGGGTCTTGTGGGTCTCTCTTTTTTCAGTTATAAAGTTATTTACGTTTGTTGCAAAAAGTGAAAAAAAAAACTGGATTTTGTGCTGTTTTTTTGCCAATTATAAAAAAACTAAAAGGTATCTATAAATGAAACACCACTCATTTTATAGATCTTTTTATGCTGAACAACTTTTGTGCTCACAGTACTATGCTATCATTTTTCATTTTAAAGTTGTTTGCATTTGTTTGTCGAAAAAGTGAAAAGACATTTTCTATTTTTTTTGTTAATTAAAAAAAAAAACCTAAAAGATGGCTATAAATGAAACACCACTCATTTTGTAGATCTTTTTGTGCTGCACAACTTTCATGCTCACAGTACAATGCTATCATTTTTCATTTGAAAGTTATTTGCATTTGAATACAGTTAGTACTGTTACTGAGGCTGAACATTCTAAATGAGTTCCGAACCTTTTGTGACATACCCAGCTGGCCAGCATATCCATTGTGACATACGGAACTGTGAAGATATACAGTAAATGATCTCTCACATGTGGTTAGTGAGATATCTTTTTTATCTTCATGAAAAGAGACCCACCCATGTTGTATAAATCAGTTTAACAGTACTTCTGTTGAAGGCTTTCTACTCTGAATCCCCCTTTATCTAGCTGGTATGGAGTTCCAGGTGTAGGGGACATAATAAATGAAGAAACCAGCAGACCACTGGGGTTTACTCTAGGAACTGTCAACTCGTATTGTCTTGCTGTTCTTAGTGATACTGTTTTGGGCCTAGCTGATAAACGCTCATTTAAATAATTAGGAGCTTGCCCATAAATGCTCTAAAGTGCAAAAACCATGCATGGTCCCATGCTTCACCCTACTCAGGCAGGACAGGAGGGAGGGAAGAGGGGGAGGGGTTGCACTGTATGTGAGGGAAGGGATTAAGGTAATCTCAGTAGACCTGAACAAAAAAGAGGGTGTGGAATCCCTATGGGTGCAACTTAGTTCAGAACTGGGGGGAGAAAAAAAAAATCTACCTGGGGTAGTATACCGATCTCCGGGGCAGGGACGAGGAGCTACTAAGAAAAATCAGAGGTGCTTCTCAAAAAGGAAAAACAGGTGTGGTAGGAGATCTAAACTTGCCAGATGTGCAGTGGGACATCCCAGTGGCAGGTTCAGCCAGAAGTCAAAAGATGGTAGATGCGATAAAAGATTACCTTCTTGTATAGCTAGTTAATACTCCACCTAGAATGGATACCATCCTGGATGTGGTCCTCACTAATTCAGAGGTAGCAAGTGTCACTGGAGATAAGGAGCCACTGGCCTACAGTGACCACAACACTGCGTGGTTCGAATTGGCCTTTGGGAAAATAAAATCTCAGTTAAGGGCAGTAGTTTTAAACTTTAAGGGGACTGATTTTGGAAGAATAAAAGGCACTGTCAAGGAAAAACTGGAGAAGATACAGGAGCATAGGGAGGTGAAGGACATTTGGAAGCAGATAAAACAAGCTATATTGCAGGCTACCAGGACGTGCATTAGAACAGTGTCTAAAAAGAACAGACACAACAATCCCATGTGGTTCACTAGCCAAGTCAGGACAGCAATCAGGGCCAAAAGACAGGCATACAGAAATTATAAAGAAACCAGGGGGGATAGTGAAGGGGACATGTACAATCAGAAAAACAAGGAGGCTAAGAGCACAGTTAGAGCAACCAAGGCCACAATAGAGCTTAGGCTGGCAGAGGAAGTCAAGGCAGGGGAAAAAACACTTTTTCAGATATGTACAAGAAAAAATGAGGAAGAGGGGAGGAATTGTCAGACTTAAAGATGAAAACAGAATAGTAGAGGAAGACAGGCAGAAAGTCACTGCTCTAAATAACTTTTTCTGCTCCGTGTTCACCAAGGAACATACATGCCCGTTACCAGACAGTGGTAGTAAAGCAGAGGCAAGGGGGTCCCTCAAATGGACACACCAACGATCACTACCAGCAGGGTTATGGAGGCCTTAGATAAAAGTCAGGGATGACAAATTACCAGGGCCACATGGAATTCACCCAAGAATGCTAAAAGAACTGGTTGGGGGGTTGGCGGGTCCATTGACACATCTGTCTAACAGCTCACTACAATTGGGGGTAGTGCCAACTGACTGGAGAACAGCGGACATGGTTCCCCTCCACAAGGGAGGCAGCTGTAAGGAGGCTGGCAACTATCGACTAGTCAGCCTCACATCAGTGGTGGGGAAGCACATGGGAACTTTAATAAAACAAGATTTAGTGGAGTACCTAGAAAAGAACAGCCTCCAGGATGACAGGCAGCACAGGTTTGTGGTGGGGAGGTCATGCCAGTCACACCTAATCACATTTTTGGATTGGGTGACCAGGGAAATAGACAGAGGGCAGCCAGTGGACCTCCTCTACTTTGACTTTAGTAAGGCCTTCAACTCTGTGCCCCACAACTGCCTGCTGATGAAGTTGCAGGATCTGGGAATAGCAAAGAGCATAGTCAGTGGATAGGTAGCTGGCTAAAGGACAGAAAACAGAGAGTGGTAGTCAATGGGGAGAGGTCAGACGTAGGAGAAGTCACAAGTGGGGTGCCGCAGGGATCTGTGTTGGTGGCCAGTCCTGTTAAATGCATTTATCAGTTATATCAGTAGAGGCATACAGGGCAAACGAGCCCTTTTTTGCGGATGATACCAAGCTAGGGGGAAGGGTGGACAGCAAGGAAGCAATTAGGGACCTACAGAGAGACCTTCAAAGACTGGAAAACTGGTTTAACATCTGGCAACTGAAGTTCAATGCCAGAAAGCATAAAATGATGCATTCAGGTAAGGGGAATCCAAGGACCGTCTACAGGCTGAACAGGATCCAGCTAAATGCCTCGTTGGAGGAAAGGGACCTTGGGGTCATCATATGCAGTTCTCTTAAATAGACCAGCCAATGCAACACAGCCTACAGCAAGGCCAGCAGAATGTTAGGGTGCATAGGGAGGGGATTCAATAGCAGAAGCAGAGAGGTATTACTTCCTTTCTACAGATCCCTGGTTAGGCCCCATCTGGAGTATTGTGTTCAGTTTTGGAATCCTTACCTGAAGAAGGATAAAAATAGACTGGATACCATCCAGAGAAGGGCGACCAAAATTATTCAAGGCCTCCAGGGCTCTCATACGAGGGATGGTTAAAATCATTGAATATGTTCTCACTGGAGGACGGGGGGGACATGACTGAGATGTACAAGTTTCTAAGAGGAATTAACAAAACTTCTGAGTCTGACCTATTTAGCAGAAATTCCTACTCTAGTACTTGAGGTCACGAGTGGAAGTTGAGGGGAGAGCTTCAGAAGGGAGCTTAGAAAGCATTATTTTACAGAAAGGGTAGTGGAACCACAGAATAGATTGCCCACAGAAGTGGTGGAAGCCAAGACGGTGACATCATTCAAGCTGGGTTGGGATAGCCTTGCCAGGGCTAGCAGGACTATCACCCAGTGTGGGTGTGGCGCCTATCCCTCTTCCCCCATGTCCTCCATTCTGAACAGCAGTGAGAGCGGGAGGCACGGGATTGGTCTACCTAGCACTCTGATAAGTTCCTATGCTACTGCTGCCCAGAAGGGTTTCAGCATCATGCATTCGCAGACGTAGTGGACATATGTTCCGATTGCTACCGTGCACCTTCCATAAATGGAGGAGATTGTAAGGTTAAATTTATGCACCATGCTCGGTAGGCAGTACAAGTGGTGCATAAATTTATATTGTGACTCTTTGTATTTACTGCACAGTAGGATCCCCATATGCAATTTTAGAACCTCTCCTCAGTTTTTATCTCTAACAGGGAGCCCCATGTCCCTCTCCCACAAGATCTTCACCTTGGTTGGATGATCTGGTAATGCAGTCCTGTCCTGTCTAGCCGCTGTTACCACAGATACCTTAGGTGAGACCCTGGCCCTAAAAACTGTTCCAAGTGAATGTAGTGGTGAAGCCTCCAAGGGTTCCCTGCCCAGGCACCTACCATAAACCCTCACCTGCAAGTACCTGTAGTGGTGTGTAGCCCCCAGGTACAGTTTGTCCTGCAGATCTGCAAAGGCGCAAAAGCCCTCACCAGTGTAGAGACCTCCTACACACTGTATACTATTGTCTTCCAATTATTTAAACCCTCTGTTCTCTAATCCAGGCAAGAAGTCTGGATTGCCTGCCACCAGCACCAACAGAGTACCATCATCCTTCACCTTCCACCTGTGCCTTATCTTTCCCCAAGCCTCCAAATTATGCTTAACGAATGGGTTATGGCCACCTGCAGCTCCACAGGCCCTTTTACCTTCTAGAGCTAGATGGACAGTCTGCTCTGTACTCCCTCTCCTTCCAAATCCACCCAGCTAGCTGTCTCCACCATTAACTCTGTTCTATATGTACCTCTGATGTGTAACTACAAAATAGCCCTAGAGATCTGGGAACCTCAGCCCACCCTGGTCCATACCACCTCTGAGCCACTGAAGGCTTTTCTGGGCCTCTTATTTTGCCAAATAACGGCAGAGAATCCCCTTTCCAGTCTCCTAATGTCTAATTTGGTGGGGCCCACTGGAAGCATTGGCATGACATAGAAGAGTCACGGAAAGCAATTCATTTTCAAGAGACTGATCCGTCCCAACCAGGAGATCAGAACCAATTTTTTTTAATAATACAATTCACGACTGTTGCCCGTACTGCTTGGTTCAAGCCAAAATCCAAAATATCTATAGAGGCCCACTAGGTCAAGGGTCTGTCCATACAAATGAGAAATTGCAAACACATTGTTTTGTGCCTTACTTAAAGCAGCAGTGCAAAGAAAATGGACTAAAATCTGAACATATCTTTTTTTCTCTTCCCTATCAATCCCATATGTCTTTCACTTTCTGTGGTAACATTGTTGGTTTCTGTTATTTGAAAATTTTATGAACATTTTAAAATAATTATTTCTCAAGAAATAAAGATGGCTGCCTCATTTTTCCATAGAAATGATACTGAGGACCTGAAGAGGTTAAGAATCCAGACAAAAATGCAAAAGTACAATACACAGCATAGGAAGCTTCCAGAAATCCAAAATCAACTTTTCTGGCAATATGTTTCATAACTATAACAGAAAAGGAACTTTCTGGAATTACTTTTTTTTGTTGCACTGCTGCTTTAAGTTTGTAGAAGATCCAAATAGCATCAATTTAGTTCTGAGTTCAATTTTAATTTGGAATTATTTAAAAAAAAATGTCTGAAGGCCGTTAAACCTACTGTGAAGGGCTGTCTGGACATCTGAGCCCACCTCAAAGAGGCACAGATGACCATGTTATAAGCATATAAATGGTAGTTCAAGCTGTTAATGTTCAGTCCTAGGACCCTCAAATATACTGTAAACAGGAGAGAGCCTAGCACTGACCCCTGAGGGACCCCTCTCAAGATGTCAAGGTTCCGTGAGATATGTCCATTTACTACAGTAAACTGTTTCCTTTTATGAAGTTAAGAGGAGAACCAACTAACGACAACAGTCAAACCCAATAATTTTGGAGAGGTCAAACAAAGATGGCCTTGGTATAATAACCAGGGTCTATAGCTTTGTTGACATCATCCAAAACCTTTGACATGGAGAAGATGGTACTATGGTTTTTCTTGAGTCCAGATTGACAGGGGTCTTTTAGTTTGTTCTTCTCAATGTACTGTAGTCCTGAAGTTGTTTCAAGATTAGTCTCTAACATTTTGGAAATTATTGGGAGGAGGGAAATTGGCCTGCCACTGGTTGTCGTATATGGTCACCACCTTTAATGATGGGAACCACTCTGGCCAACTTCCACCCGTCTGGGAGGTACCCAGATTCCAAAGATCAACTGAACATGTATGTAAATGGATCAGCAATTTGACAAGCTGATGTTATTAGCAAATGGAAGGTTAGATCATCAGGTCCTTCACTCTTATTCTCTTCAAGTTTTAATATAAGTTCATGTACCTTGTATTCTTCAATTTTAGACAAGTTAAAGGACCCCATGCTGCTGTTTAGTGCATGTCTTGTCTCATTATCTTCATTTCTGGTATTAAAAAAGAAGTTTCCCAAATCTACAGAAAATGAACTAAGTTCATCAGCCTTCTCCTTTCCACCCATTATCTTCCCCTCAGTTTTGAAACTGACATGTGGCTTAACATTCTGTCTCTCACTTAAATGTTTTATTGTGCCAAGAAATGTTTTAGGGTCATTGGCCTCCTCAGTAGTTTCATTTTCAAAATAATTTACTTTTGCTTGTTGGACTTCCTTTACATTCTGTTATATGCTTTTCTGTAAACTTCCGAATCCCTACTTTCTTTCAAATCCTGAGCTTTTTTTCCACTTTTTTTCATCTACCTTAATTTGGCTAAAAAGGGGGAACCAGGATGCATATTTTTTTAAAGATCACGTGCAAAGGTTTTTACATATGGGGGCCTAGTCACAAACAAATGCGCAAGAGGCGCGTATCAGGGCGCGCAGCTCCGCACCCGAAGGAGTTCTGTGCAGAGGCCACATTCATGACCACCGGTCCCCGCACGGCTCCCCTACACGGCCCCGGCATGCAGGTCCGCGGAGGGCAGGCAAGTGCGGATCATGGCATGCAGCCAACTGGCTGCCCAGGCAGGGACCCTCAGTGGATGCCTTGCACATCTCTGGTGCCATGTTGCCGACCGGCGCGCAGAGCGCCTACCAAGTCGTTGTGGGTGGTCATCCTGCCTGCCCGATCCCAGACTCCAGATGGGCCCAGACGACAGGGGCTGCTTTGCTGGGGGTGCCGATGCCCCCCCCCCCCGCTGTGCCTACCGCATTTGGAGGCAGCCTCCTCAGGGGGCGTGTAGCTGGCCCTGGTGGTTTACGGCTGCCTCCCAGACACGGATCAGTCAATGCCTGCACACAGCACTCCATGTGGTTGTAAATGCCGTGGAGTGCTGGCTCGCCCTCTGGCCTGCTCCCACACAGAGCTCCTCGATCGGCCAGGGGATTGGGTGCATGGGGGGGTGCACCTGTTGCTACAAGTGGCAGAGGGGGCGCAGTGGGCATGGGTGGCTGCGCGGTGGCTACGTGCCCGACTTACGCGATACGTAGCCACCTCAGCCATTTGTGAATAGGGCCCATTGTTGTTAAAAGCTTGAAAAGGCTTGAATTCAAGTCTGTGTTATGATTAGTGTTTCATGAAACTTTCATGCAGTTTGGTTTTGTGGTTTTCTTTAGGTCAGCATTTGTTAACTTGCTCTACAGTGGCTGAAAACAGTACAGTTATTTCTGTCCCTCTCACTCTGGCTTGAAGGATGATGACATCAGCCTCGAGTACTGTAGCATGGTACTTCAGATTACCGGTCACAGCAGGCTGCAGATTTAATGGTTTGCTCTCCATGTTACTTACAAACCTAGTCTCTGGTTTCTGTTTAGATAGTAGCTTAAAATCTATCATTCTCCTCTTATAAAACATTTATAATTTGAGTTTCAATGCTGAATTGAAGTAGCGGAAATCTTTCTCTGTGATAGATCAGATTGTCTGTATCACAGCTCTCAGTTCTTTCTCATCAAAACTCTGATTTTTCTAACTATATAACACAGAGTTGTTTAAAGACTATAAAATACATCTAAATTTTGCTCACTGATAGAAATAGTTTGTCTTTGATGCAGCCTTCATAAATACATTTATGTAAGATTATTTTTTTTTCATGTCAGATTGACAAACAGGTGCCTCTCACACTCTATTTCAAGCACCCGTACTGTCTGAACTCACAAATTTCAGTTCTTTGGTGGTTTCTGTGTGAAAATGCATCATGTATGTGTATAAATAGAAACAGTACATGACATCTCAACGCACGTTTCTTCAGAATCGGCCGAGCCGGAACAAGTTCAGGCCAAGGTGGCTGCAGCCAAGGAAGTGCCTGGGGTGGAGGGTGGGGTGGGGGAGTAGGCACAGGATTAGGGCCAGCACCCAAAAGGAGCTGCTGCCACATAAGTTCTTCACAGTGCTGTCGCAACTTGCTGCAAAGCCAATCCTCACTCGACGAGGAGGAATAGCATCAATGCTGCTTTCCCCGAGTGTCGAAAGCGAGATTGCAGACTCCAGCGAGGGCTACTGGACCTCAAGCTGTGGGTCCTTGACCATGGCTGCCCATGGACCAGATGGCACAGAGAGGTGGGACCTGGCGAGGGACACCTGCCATCCCACTCAAGCTCAGAGACCAGAGGGTTAGGGTGCTGTTCCAACCTGCCCCGGGACTGCAGTGTCAGGACTGGAGTCCTGGAGAGGGAAATATCCCCCCGTCCTGCGACAACGGGTCAACTAGGTCAAGAAAAATCTCGACTGGCTGGTTGGTCCATGTCTCAGCTGACAGGCCCAATGGGGACAGCGGCCTGGACTGAAGCATCAACCGAAGCCAACTTGTTGATGAACGCTGACTAAGCAGAAGCGTGGTAATCAGAGGCCCAAGTGCGCTAACAGTCTCACGACCTGCAACGGGACTTTTTGGCTTTCACCTTGGAGTCTTTCTTTGAGGATTTGGACCCACTGGAAAGGCTCTCCCTGAGAGTAGAAAAAGACTAGCATAAGTCCAGGAATGCCCTGGTAAAAGAGGCACCAAAGTCTAGCAAGATCCTGGGTGGCAGCTTCCTCAAAAGCCGCCAATTGTTCGGTGGACCCCACAGCTGTGGAGAATGCTCAACGGGCGTCCTTGGACCAAAAAGGAGGATCCTGCTCGTCCGCATGACCCAGCAAAAGTTACACATACTGGTCCTCCATGGTGGAGGGATACAAAGTGCGGCACAGGCCACAAGCCTGGGAGTCGTGTTCCTGGCCTAGGCAGTAAACACATGTGGCGTAAGGGTCCGTGTGCGACATCTTCTTTCTGCATGGACAAAGCTTGAAACCGGGCTTAGAATTTGTCTGGTTCATAATGCCAAAAATGGTGAAACCACAAAGAAACCTCAAGACCAAAGTTTTGAGTTTGAGAACGAAGACAGGGCCTACACGAATGCAAAGCGCTATGGCAGAAACCCATCTCTTTTAGCAGAAAGGAACAGCTGATCATGGGACAGTGCTGAAGAGGATACCACCCTGGTGGGTGGAAGGAGCCAGCTTGAAGACCTTCTGACCAGATTTAAAGGGGAAAGGAATTCTACCAGAAGTGTGGATAGTATACCATGTCCACACCACTAGAATCATGGATTTCATCCATTTTCCCTATGATGCTTCAGACATTAGCATGTATAAAGGAGAATCCTCCTTTAAATTTCAAATCCCCATCTTGCTCAACACATGAAGGGCCAGAACTGGGGTTAATGTCCCCACACGCTAACAAGTGATAAAAACAAACATTCTGAACAATGCTTTAGTTTGATTGAACGAAGTCTCCCCCCACCTTACTTCTTTGATCTGAAAAATAAACTTTTCCCATTACATGCTCTAACAGTTTTTTGTAGTGATATCTTAGAGGCACAATCTCTAACAAGACCTATTAGTGCATTTCGACTCATAAAATCTTTTTAGCATAAATCCCACATTCCAAAAAGGGTCAGCTGCGGTAATGCACCTTGATAAAAAGTACAGTTATGTAAGAACTTACCGTAACAGTAGATCTTCAAGAGCAGCTCTTGCAGCAGGCAATAACTATTAGGACTATGCCGCCAGGCACTAGGACCCCATGGAAAAATTCTAGCTAGCAGTCTATGGCGATGGACCGCCCCCTGACATCGGCCCCACACCCATCTCCCAAGCTATAAAGGGGAGGTCCCCCGGCAACACCTCAGTTCACCCACCAGAGACTCGGCTGTATGAAGGATGGGGAACTGAGGAGGTTCTTTATCCCTAAGGGAGAAGAGATTATACCTTCCTAACGAGGGGGAAGGAGGAAGGGAAAGCATGCCTGCTGCAAGAGCTTTTCTCGAAGATCTACTGTTACGGTAAGTTCTTATGTAACTGTACTATCTCACTTCGAGACAGAGCTCTTGCAGCAGGCACTAACCATTAGGACTGAGTCCCAAGCAGTACAAGGATAATATCTAGGTCAAATGGATGGTGGATACAGAAATCCACGGCAGCTCCTAAGACAGCAATCCCTGGAGAATGGCTAAGAAGAAATCTGCTCTCCTTCTGGAAACAATGTCCAAACTGTAATGCTTGATGAATATGTGGACAGAACTCCAGGTGGCTGTAGCACAGAGATCCGCCGTGGACATATTTTTGAGGAATGCAAATGAAGGGGCAACACCCCTAGTGGAATGACCTTTAACTGAGCTTGGTAAAGGTTTGTCACACTTTTGGTAGCAGAAAACTATGCAATTGACCAACCATTTGGTCAAAGTCTGCTTAGTCACTGGCGCCTAGCATTCTTCGGGATGCAAACAACTGATCAGATTTTCTCAAAGACCTAGCACGTCGATCTTAAAAATGTAGAACTCTGTGAACATCCCGAGTATGCAACAAGGCCTCTCCTCTATTCGAGTACTCTGGGTAATAAACTGGGAGATGAATGTCCTGATTAAGGGTGAACTTGGACACCACCTTCGGAAGAAACTTAGGATTAGTGCGCAGGGACAACCTATCCCTGTGGAAAATCAAATAGGGCTCTTTACACATCACAGCCTGAAGCTCGGAAATCCTTCAAGCTGATGTGATGGCAACTAAAAACAGTGCTTTCCAAAACAGGAAGTGTAGCTCGCAACCTGTGGCTGGCTCAGAGGGAGGCAAATTAAGATTCTCTAACACAAATAAGAGATCCCATGGGGAACAGGGTCCCAAATGGGTGGCTTGATGTGCATCACACCTCGCAGGAAGGTGTGGGACAGATCCATTTGTGCCAGGTTCCTGCCTTCCACTGGTACATGATAAGCTGACAGTGTAGAAAGATGTACCTTTATGGATGAGTAGCTAAGACCTGCATTGGACAGGGAAAGGAGATACTCCAGGACCAAATTCACCGGACAGGTGAATGGGTCCAGACAACAGGCACAAGCCCATAGGCAGAAGCACTTCCATTTCATGGCGTAGCTGGCCCTGGTTGAGGGTTTTCTCACAGCCACTAGGACTTCCGCTACCCCTGCTGACACCCCGTAGCAGACCCTGACCAAGTCTGCAAGAGCCATGTATGCAGGTGCAGAGACTTGAGATTCAGGTGTACAAGAGTATCTTGCTCCTGGGAGAGTAAGTACGAGGACTGAGGCAGAGGTATCGGAGGTTCTATTGCCAATTACTGGAGCAATGGGAACCAAATCTGCAGAGGCCAGAATGTTGCTATGAGAATTATGCTTGCTTGTTCCGCTTGAAGTTTGAGCAGTACTCTCTGAAGCAGTGGGAAGAGAGAGAAGACATAAAGAAACCTCCCTGTCCAAGAGAGGAACAACACGTCTTGCCAGAAAACACCAGGCCCTGGATCTAGCGAGCAGAAACTGGGAAGTTTGGCGTTGAGTGGAAATGCAAAGAGATCCAGTTCTGGAAGTTCCCATCTTTCGAACAGATCATCTACTACTCCCTGTAGTAGTTCCCACTCATGGGCCTGAGACCAACAGTGGGTTAGGCTGTCAGCTACCATGTTTTGTACTCTTGGAACATGCACCGCTGTAAGCTGTGATTGTGCTCCACTGTCCAGTACCAGACTTTCATAGCCTCTCTGCAAAGGGGATAGCAGTGCCCCCTTGCTTGCTGACAACAGGTCTGTCTGGATCAATAAGGGGCCTGGGAGAAGATCTGTCTGAAACGCCTGTAAGGTGTAAAGAATGGCTCTCATCTCAAACACAATGATGTGGAGGCTGTGTTCCAAAGGAGTCTATGTCTCTCTTGTCCAATTTTCTTTGAAATCCGAGCCCCATCCCAGTACTGAGGCATCCGTTGTCAGGATTTGCTGAGGAGTGGGACTCGAAACAGAGCCCTGGTCTCTAGACTGGAGGGGGTGAGCCACCATTCCAAAGTCTGACGCACAGCACTGGAGATCTGAACTTGCTGCTCGAGATCGTCCGAACACTGATCCCACTGCACCCTGAGGTTCCAAGCACTCACATGTGGAGATGAACTAAGGGCACTGTTGCAATGGCAGCTGCCATGTGGCCTAGGAGCTGCAGAAGTATTCTGGCTGATATCTGACCTGAGGAGGTGATTTTCTGAGCCAGCACCCGCAGGCTATCTGCCCTGTCCAAGGGGAGGAAGGCCTTCCTTTGGACAGTCTCCAAGATGGACCCTATGTATTGTAATCTCTGACTGGGCCATGAAGATGACTTGGGAAAATTTAAGGTGATCCCCAGGGTTTGGAACAGTCGAAAAGTACTTTCCAGTGTGTGATGCAGTTGGTCTTATGTGGGAGCTGTCAGAAGCCAGTTGTAGAGGTAGGGGTATATGTAATGTCCCTGCCTCCTGAGAGCTGCTGCCACCACCTCCGGGCACTTGGTGAATACTCAAGGTGCTGAGGCGAAGCCAAACGGCAGCGCCCAAAACTGATAATGCTTGCCCTGAAAGGTAAAGTGAAGGTATTTTCTGTGGGACGACAGGATTTTTATGTGCATGTATGCATCTTGCATGTCCAGGGAGCAGAGCCAGTCCACTTGGTGTAGCATGGGCAGCAATCCTGGCACTGTCACCATCCTGAACCTTTTGCATTCGATAAAGTTGTTCAGCTGACTGAGATCCAGGATATGATGAAGGTCCCCTGTCTTTTTTGGAACTAAAAAGAAGTGAGAGCAATAACCCCTTCCTCACTGACTTGGTGGGATTACCTGGATTGCCTTTTTGCTCAGGAGGGCTTGGGCTTCTGCCTGAATGAGGCCTGCGTGGGATGAGGAGCAATGACTGGAAATTGGTGGGTTGTCTGGTGGTATCCGGGTGAATTCCAGAGCGTAACTACTTTCTATAATTTGGAGTACCCACTGATCTGCCGCAATGCTGGATCAACCTGTGAGGTAAAGGGAGAACCTCCCTCCTACTGCCTTCCTCTGTAGCCCTGCCGGAGGAAGACGAGCAGGCACAGAGTCATGTAGAGGTTGTTGGAGTGGGCAAGGGAGCTCTGGCAGTTGTGGCATTCTTTGGTCCCTGTGCCCCTGATGATGGGGGGGGGTGCCTTTTCTTTTGTAACCTCCTCTTTGCTGCTGTTATTTCCCCTGCTGGCCTTATTGCCTGCGAAAGGGCAGACACCTGGATGGGGTTGGCTCTGACTTACACATCTTGTGAACTTCAGAAACTGCCTCCCCCCTCCAAACCCCCAAGTCCTGCAAGCCTGTGATCATCCTTTCTGCCTCCTGGTCGAAAAGAACTGATCACTGAAAAGGGACATCCAGGACAGCATCCTGTAAATCCTGTCAGAAGCCCGAGACCCTCAACAAAAAGTAGTGCCACAGGCATATCCCTGTGGCAGCGGCTCTGGCAACAGTGTCTGCCGAGTCATATGAGCACCTGAGGACGCGTCTGCCAACATCAGCACCAGACTGTAGGATGGCTAAGAGCTCTGACTTATTAGTGGAGTCAGGCTGTGACTGAGCCAGGTCCATAGCCTTGTTCCAGAGAGACTTCTGATACATCACCATACGTGCCAGAAAATTTAATGACCGGACCGTACAAGTGGCCGAAGAGTACACCTTTTGGCCAAATTGGTCCATCTTTTTGGACTCCTTATCCGGTTGGGAGCTCATATACTCTGGTTGTTCAGTCCTAACATGTGCGGCCATAAGGACCACACAGTCCGCTTTGGATTGCTCGCTCAAATGTAGTTCCTCCCTAGGGGTCCTATATAAGCGGTCAGCTTTCTTAGGAACCACCGAGGTTGTTGAAGGGTGCTTCCAGGATAGTTTCGTAATGTTCTGGAAAGGCTCCACTAATGGTGGAATGACCAAGGGTTTGGGGCCAGTGGCTGCTAAGAATTTTGCGACTCCGTCATCTGGAGAAGGATTTGGATGATGGGTGACAACCGTGCTTCTGTCATATGGGAGATTCTTGACTGTCACCCTCTGGAGCCAGGCGGGCTGGCGTCCAGGATGGGAAAGGAAATCTGCATGAAGGAGGGATCTGTTGCCTAGGCGGAGCTGGAATAGGGGTCCCTGCAGCAATGGGGTTTGGCTCCGGCGGTGTGGGAAACAGATCCCCTTTGATAGTGTTCCATCAACTGGCAAACAGAGCACCGACCTCGACCAAAGGGACCATGGGGCCTGGCTGTGGGTCTGGCTTCAGGGTAGGGGCGTCCGAGGGGTCTGGCATCGGACCCTTCCATTTAGTTCCCCATCGTCAGGTTTGATGGTGCCACTGTGTTGGGCATCAGGTCTGGCGGTGTCTCAACTCTAGGCATTGGGTGCCCTGGCATCTGGTCATCGGGCTCCCAAGGGGGAGGTAGTGATAGAGTGAGTGACGCATGGTCCATGGCTCTCTCAGAGGCAGGCGTCAGGTCTCCCCGACGTCGGGTCCATGGTCGGACCCTTTTTAGAGCCTTGTGGATCAGACGATGGCTTGGAGGGTGTCGTCTGCTCTGGCTGGGTGTCTTCTGCTCTGGCTCCGTATTGGAGTCAGAGGGCGTTGTGGACTGTTGTCGGTCTGGGGCCCCGGCTATCAACAGCTTGGAAGGTGAGAGTGGTTTCTTGTGGCGCTCGTGTTCCCGACGTCTCTTGGTGTTGTCGGAACCCTATCATCTTGTCCAACGACCCAGAGGCACCATCTTGCGGATGGCAGGTTCCGACCTGCCGCCCGACGAAGTGTGGGCTGGTCTTTCTGGCTGAGACCCCAGAGAGAGTTTGTGGGGCCTGACAGCCAGAGAATCAGGGGCCTGGGAAGGCCCTAGCTCGGAAGACTCCTGCCAGACATCTGGGTGGAGGTGGGAGGCTTCCTAGACGGTAACCCAGGGAGAGCAAGGGAAACCGGAGGGACTGAGTCCAACTTCGCGCCAGAGGTAAAACTTTTGGAAGCCATGGGTGGAGACCTGGGATGGGATTCTGACCTGAACTTATCCTTGTCTCAATAATGGTGCTTCCCACTAGATTTCCTCTCTCTAGGGGATGAGTCCTTGGCCGAGAAGGAAGATGAGCTGTGCCCTGAGTGTGCCTTCTGCATGGCGGCCACTTGTTGTTCCAGGAGGTATGCTTTTAAAGTCTTCAGACGGTGGATGTGGGTCCTCCTGTTGAAGCTGAGGCAATGCGGGCAGGCATCTGGCTTATGGTTGGGCCTAGGCACAGAAGGCAGGCCAAATGGTCGTCTTTTTCCAGGATCTGCTTGCTGCATGCACACTTCGATTTCTGCCTCTTTGTAGATGGAGTTGACTGGGTAGACATACATGACGAATTCGTTAAATTTGATAAAAAAAAAACAAAAAAACATAACTGCGCAAAGCTAGAAAAATGGCAGTCGACTGGTAGCAGGGAAGTGTCTGTAGAGCAGAAATGAATGGGCAGATGGCTGGAAAAAAACTGAGATGGTGCCAGGGGACCGCCCCTTTATACCATGGAAGATGCTGGAGGCAGGGCCACTGTCAGGGGGTGGTCCCCCGCCACAGACTGCTAGCTAGAATTTTTCTGTGGGGTCCTACTGTCTGACGGCATAGTCCTAATGGCTATTACCTGCTGCAAGAGCTCTATCTCAAAGTGAGCTCTCCCATTACTTTAACCTTCCAACTGGGCTTCTGCCCACTCCTTCCATCATGCCCCTCAAAGTTTATAGGGCACACTGTCAAGAACAGTAACAAAAAGTAGTATCCTTTATTTATCATTTTCAAAGTCAGAGAGAGGACAAGATTAACAATGAGTAAGCTCTTCCTGCGAGTGGTTACACAATACTTATAAACAGTACGATGTAGTTCAGCAGTGTGACCTGCCCAGGCCCTTCCATCCCAGCTAACTTTAGCAGACTCAGTCTCTCCACTCCAGCTTTCCCACTCATGCTGGACCCACACACTCTGACCCACATGGGGGAGGGTGGCCCTTTAAACCAAGCCCGGTTCCACCTCCGTCGCAACCAACTGGTGCAGAACACTCTGTCGAGGAGGCACCTGACTGGAGGGGGCTCCCAGTCCCTAATTGGTGCGGCGCGCGAAGCGCTTAGTCCTGATTAGTGGACTAACGAGACTGAGCTGGGCAGTAAACAAGCCCCAGTTGGCAGGCATTCCAGGCTTGGAAGGTCTCCTTGGGTGGTGGTGCTGGTTGATGGGGCTGAGGCACAGCACCTGCCATGAGGAAGATGGTAGCTTCTGTCATGCAGGTCACTGGTGGTGGATCCAAATGTTCAGGAGAGTTTTGGCATGGAGGAAACAGACAGTTGGATGGGAATTTAAACTAGGCCCTACTCCACCTCTGTCACACCCAACTGATGCAGAACAGTCTGTTCAGGAGGCACCCGATTTGAGGGGGTTCCCAGTCCCAGACTGGTGTGACTGATGAAGTGCTCAGTCTCGATGTGCAGACTGAAGCAAGCAAGCCCAAGCTGGCAGACGTTCCAGGCAGTGAAGGTCTCCTTGGCAGCAGTGCTGGCTGATACGGCTCAGGCAAGGAAACAGCAGTGCAGTACCAACATCAGGCAGCCCTGAGGTGTTTCAGTCAGTGGATAATTAGGAGAGATGGGGTACGCTTATACCCCCAACCCAGTGAAGAGGAGTACTGTTAAGGATCTACTTCACAGCAAAAAGGCATAACAAACATCAACTAAAGGGCATATTTACAGAGATAAAAAATCCTGATAGATGATGGAACTAAAATGCAGCTGGTGAGAAACTTTGTATTGCGGGTGCTGTGGATTGGGGGGAGCACTGTGGAGCACACCTACTGACCAGACGTGTTAGATTGGCTCTGTACCCAATGGACTGTGAAACTATAAAAATATATCTTTCTGGTGGAGAAAACACATTTTTGTCATTTGAACTGTGTTATCTGGGTTGCACTGCATTTGTGGATACCTTTTTGGGCAGATGAGCCAAACAAATAAAAGTCCTACAGGCAGCTCAAAACCAAGGCCTGCTGAGTTGGAGCAGCATGAGGTGGCGGTCCAGCCTGCATCAGGGAATGAACCTCCCTGGATGGCACTGCAAAAATCAAAGCAAGTGATCAACAGCAAAGTGGAGTCCATTTTGACCCGCTTTCTGGAGCAGGACAGTAAAATAGAAAAGGTGGTAAAAACAGCTTCGATGGCAGAATCCTTCACAACAAAAGCACTGGCTACAACTAGCAAACTGGTGCAGGAGAACTTGCAACTCCGCTACCGTTTGGAGGCCCTAGAAAACTCACAGAGGGCTTCCAATGTATGAATAGTGGGCCTACCTGAGAATTGTGAGGGGGACAGTCTTCTTTACTTTCTTCAGAAATGGTTACCAGGTACTCTGAAATTGGACTCGGACCTCAAGGCAGAGAGCTTTATCCGAGCCCATCGTATCTCCCCGCATTCTGCGGTAGTTCGGGGGGGGGAATGGCTCTTCTGATTACTTACAGCCTGAGTGTCTGGGATCAAATACTGCAAGTGGCTAAAGACACTTAAAAAAAAAAATTTAATTTCCAGAGTGTCACGGTACATCTATTTCCCGACTTTTCCTATGCCACCAGGACCAGGCACAAGAAGTTTGATGAGGTTAGGGCCAAACTCTAGTTTAGGAGTGGCCCACTCATTACTGATGCCAGCTAGACTCTGGGTGCACTACAGCGGGCACACATTCCAATATACCGACCCAGATGAGGGGGGTAGGAAAGCAGAAGCCATAGCCAAGGAATTTAATCATGCTGGAAACTGGGAGACGTCCGAATCGTCGGAGGAAAACACCTGATCTGTTCTGGACTAAAAATGTCTTTCCCTGCAAAAGGACTATAATTACAAGGTTTTTTGAGCCCTCTTAGTATATGCTTCACTGTACTAACAGTTTCAGTGGTTTATGTTGCAGAATGGCTGTTTTATAACTATACTGTGACTGCTGAATGCTTAATAATTTTAATGTAATATATGGATAAGCCTCAATAATACTATACTAAGTTATTCAAAAATTTCCTAGTAATACATCACTACTAACAATAATACTATCCTGAAAAGTGATAATACTATAGTTTGTGCTGATAATACTACAGTTCAAAAGTCATCTCCAACTGTAGTATTATCAATAGGGAGAGGCATCACCAGCAGAAAACAGGAAGTTATTATCCCTCTGTACAGACAGCTGGTGAGACCACATCTGGAGTACTGCGTGCAGTTCTGGAGACCCAATCTCCGCAAAGACATAGACAGGATGGAAGCTGTCCAGAGGAGGGCAACTAAAATGGTGCAGGGTCTGCACCGGAAGACATATGAAGAGAGACTTAAGGAGCTTAATATGTATAGCCTCGAGGAAAGGAGGGAGAGGGAGGACATGATAGAAACCTTGCAAGTACCTTAAGGAATCAACAAAGTCCAAGAGGGTAGCATCTTTCAAAAAGAGGTGTGCAAGAACAAGGGGCACAATTTGAAGATAGAAGGGGCGCTCAGAGGTAATTTAAGGAAGTATTTTTTCACAGAGAGGGTTGTGGATGCATGGAACAGCCTTCCAGAGGAAGTTGTGGAGGCAAAAACAGTGGTGGAATTCAAGCATGCATGGGACAGTCATAAGGCAATTCTAGGGGGTGGGGGTAGGAAGAAGTAGGCTGCTGGTTAACTAGGATCTGCAGCTTATCCATCAGGTAGGGAAATGGGCAGACTGGGTGGGCCAAGCGGTCCTTATCTGCCGTCAAATTCTATGTATGTTTCTATTATCAATGGATCCATATATTACAAAAAATAACAGAAAGATAAGTGTTTTACAAGGCAGTAATACCATCGAGGTTTTGGGGACTTTCAGACCTCTCGAGCTTCGCACTCGTGGATCCAAAATGAAGAAAAAAAACACTATGGTTCTCAAAAGAGGTGGCAGGGACGGTTAAGGAGAAAAGGATAGCATTCAGGAAATATAAGGAAACACAGAAGGAGACAGGACAGAGAACTTTATCAGATAAAGCAGAAGGAGGCAGAGAAGGCAGTCAGAATAGCAAAGGCACAAACTGAGGAAAAAATAGCCAACTCTGTTAAGAAGGGAAAAACTTTTATAGGTACATTGCGAGAGAAGAAAGACCAAGGGAGGAATACAGAGACTTAATAAAGGGAGGAATGTGGGCAGAGGTGACAGTGAAAAAGCAGGGATGCTGAACGAATATTTCTGCTCAGTATTCACAACAGATGAGGAGAGGGGAGGCTCAAACCAAACAAGGGGAAACTCTGAATAGGGGGTCGATACCAGTCCATTAACAGAAGAAAGGGTTTTGAAAGAACTCTTGAAACTGAGGGTGGACAAAGCAATGGGGCCTGATGGGATTCACCCAAGAATACTAAAAGAACTAAGGTAGAACTAGTAACACCACTGACTACTCTCTTTAACAAATCATGGGAGGATGGAGTGGTACCTGAGGACTGGAGGAGGGCAAATGTGATTCCACTTCACAAAAGTGGGAGCAGGGCAGAGGCAGGGAACTACAGACCAGTTAGTTTGACCTCAGTGGTAGGGAAAATGATGGAATCACTTCTGAAGGAAAGAATTGTTGAGTACCTAGAGGCCAGTGGGGCACAGGACCCAAGGCAGCAGGTTTCACAGCAGGAAGGTCATGTCAGACAAACCTAATAGATTTCTTTGCCTGGGTGACCAAAGTAGTAGACCAGGGAGGGGCTGTGGATATGGCCAACCTAGATTTTAGCAAGGCTTTCGACACAGTCTCACACAAAAGATTAATATACAAGTTAGCCAGCCTTGGAGTGGGTCCCAAGCTGGTAGCCTGGATAAAAAACTGGCTGGACAACAGGACGCAAAAGGTAATAGTAAACAGAGTCCACAGTGAAGAAAGGAGGGTAACTAGCGGGTACCGCAGGGTTCGGTACTGGGACCGGTCCTCTTTAATATCTTTATAAGTGACATTGAAGAGCACCTGGAAGGAAAGGTATGCCTCTTTGCAGATGACACAAAGATCTGCAACAGGGTTGATACAAGGTGGGGTGGAAAGAATGAAAAGGGACTTGGCAAGGCTAGAGGAATGGTCAAATCGTGGCAGCTCAGATTCAATGCAAAGAAGTGCAAGGTAATGCATCTGGGAAACAAAACCCAGGGAAGAGTACACAATGGGGTGAGTTAATAACAACAATAAAAATCGAGAGAGACCTAGGGAGTAATTACATCAGATGACCTAAAGGTGGGCAAGCAATGTGAGAAAGCAGTAAGGAGGGCTGGGGGATGCTGGGATGCACAGGAGAGGCATCACCAGTAGAAAACAGGAAGTTGTTATCCCCTCTACAGACAGTTAGTGAGACCCCATCTGGAGTACTGTGTGCAATTCTGAGACCCCATCTCTGCAAAGACATAGACAGAGTGGAGGCTGTTCAGAGGAGGGTAACAAAATGGTGCAAGGTCTGCACCAGAAGACATCGAAGAAGACTAAAGCCGCTTAATACGTATACCCTTGAGGAAAGGAGGGAGAGAGGGGACAGGATAGAAACTTTCAAGTATCTCAAGGGAATTAACAAGGTATAAGATGGTAGTGTCTTTCAGAAGAAGAGATGTGCAAGAACAAGGGGGCACAATTTGAAGATAGAGGAGGGACGGCTCAGAGGTAATGCTAGAAAGTATTTTTTCACAGAGAGAGTTGTGGATGCATAGAATAGCCTTCCTGAGGAGGTTGTGGAGTCAGGAACAGTGGGAGAATTCAAGAATGCATGGGACAGGTATAAGGCAATTTTAGTGGGGGGTAGGAGGAAGTAAGCCGTTGATTAACTAGAATCTGCAGCTTATCCGTCAGGTAGGGAAATGGGCAGACTGGGTGGGCCAAGCGGCCCTTATCTGCCATCAAATTCTATGTTTCTATGTCCCTAAAACCTCTCAAAGGTATTACTGCCTTGTAATACACACTTATCTCTCTATTATTCTATTTATACATGGGGCTTCTAGTTTGTAGCTATTGTAATAAGTTTAAAAGTTAAACTTAAGGGGAGTGTTGATGTAGGCCGTCTCTTTACCTTGCTGAATGACACATGAATGGACATGCCATTGCTATGTGTGGCGCAGATTCGTTTATTCATTTGTTCCACTAGAAATAGGATGACTGACAAGTGGATCCGATTGTTTATTGGGAGGGGGTCGACTCTTATTACACACACTACATTTGTAGGAGAAAATGTTTGGAATGGGGACCATAGCAACACAGGCTGTGGTGGTAAAATGTCTGGTACTCTTTTATTCTTGAAACAGGTCACCCAAAAGTCTTGTAGGGTGCAGCTTATCCTGGACATTTTTTTTATTCTTGGACTTTATTTTAAAGGAATACTCCCATACCCGAAAATAAGATTGTATAGATTAACGTCTCCTGATACATTAGATGTATTGAAGTGACCACTGTGACCTCTTACATGAGAATATTGTATGTTGTTGTTAAGTAAAACAATAAAATACAATTTAAAAAAAAGAAACTTTGTACTGCAGTGCTTGTGTGCCATCTATAGGGCTGTACCTGACACAATTTCAAGCCTAATTAGAAGCTGTGGCTTACATTTGAGGGTGGCTTTCCTTAGACGTTTTCACAATGGCTTGTGGCTTGTATTTGAAGAAGGCTTCTACTCAATGAAATGTGGTATTATAAATAAATAGGGAATATGCAACAGTGTGGCTCAGAATATGACATTTATCTTCATGAGTGAGGAGGCAGGACCATAACTCACGGGGGCAAAGCCAAAGTCATACTAAGTGTGATATCAGCTCAGCAGATGCCACCTTAGCTCAAGGAGATCGGGGTGGTGTCATAAGTCTGCTGAGGCTCCCCCAGGAAGCCAGGAATGTTTTCCTACTCCCTGGCACAAAGACTCAGCTCTGGTTAGGCCTCCAGCAGCTGGAGCTGCCAATCTTGGGGTCAATGACTCTTGATTTACTGAAAAGCCATGAGGCAGGACAAAGGCACATCTGTTCTGCAGCTGCAACTGGACCTCCCACTGCCTCCCCAAGTCCCAGATGTTAGCTAGCTCAGCTTGAAGACATCAGGGGATCATGAGGCTAAGGAGGCTCCCCAGGATGCCAGCACCATTTTCGTGCTTCTGGGACAAAGACTTAGTTGTTGTAATGCATCCAGCAGCTGAAGCTCCCAGTCTTTGGGTCCCTGCCTCTTCAGTGGCTAAAAAGCCATGTGGTTGGACTAAGCCTTGTACTCCTTGGGTCCTCCATCAAGTGGTCCAAGCGTGAGTGCAACAGCAGGAGCAGGAGTCCTCCATGGAGTCACCAGAGGAGAGACGCCAGGTGACTCTTCCTGACTCTCCTCTCCATAATGGCCTCCCAAGTATCTGGTTCCTACCTACTGCTTTGGGCTACACTGCTCACTTCCCGTATCATAATATATATATCATAACATATCATAATAACGTACAGTATAGAATATTATTATGGGCATAAATAATTAAGTGTGTGTATAATAACAATAGGGGTATGCTGTCGTCCCCAGACACTACTGAGCAAGCACACACAGAATCTCACAAGTTGCTGAACAAAGAGAGATCATACTGATGGGAGACTTCAACTGCCCAGGTATTAATTAGGATGATTACACAACATCTAACATAAAAGAATAGTTATTTCTAAACATGCATCTAAATAACGGGTTACATCAGGTGTTGAATACATCAACAAGAGATAGAATAATGTTTTTAGGTCTGGTTATTACAGATAAAACTGAAGGCATCAGAGATGCATAAAAAGAAACACTAGGGAACAGGCAGCAATCACAATATGATCCCATTCTCCTTTCAAACTAAGATACTAAAGGTAGGCTGGCCCAGTGGCATGGAGGGCTGAGGCATCATGCCTTACCTTCTGCCACGCCGGCAACCCGTGTTCGTGGTGCGAGCGGGTCACCAGGGGTCAGCCGGGAAGGGAGAGGATTGAGCGTCTGGAGGACAGCTCTCCTCTCCCAGGGAGAGTGGGATTTGAGACGGTGCATGCCGCTAGAGCTAGCACACCGACTCCACAAGACGAGGGGGTGGTGATGAAGCAGACGCTTGGTGTGCTGCATGCAGAAGCGTGTGCGGCTCAGTCACTAGCGTTATTTCACGCTAAGTCCCGCACTCAGGGATCAGGAGAAAACTGGAGGCAAAAAACACCGTGGACCGGCAGGATGATCCCGGCCCTCCGCAGGCGCTGCACCCGGCCAGCTGGCACCTCAAGCCAGAGGTGAGTACCAGTGGATGCCGGGGTGACAGGGCTGGAGGAAGGGGGCTGGTCCTGCGGATAAGGAGATAAAGAAATGAATGTAAAAAACTAAAATACTAAAAGTAAAGGGGCATACAATTACAAAGAATTACAATAAGGCAGACTTTGAACTAATCAGGAGGCAACTTAGAAACTGGGATAGGAGGAAAACCTGCAGCACAACAGGTGTGGAACAATGTTGGTCCATAATTAAAAATAAAATAAATGAACTATTGCCCGACCCGCTCTTTCCATTCCACCAAGGGTTGCCTCCTAGTGGTCCCCCGTGCTAGCCTGCAGTAGTCAGGTGATCGGGCTTTCTAAGTTGCCGCACCAGCCCTGTGGAACTCACTGCCAAGCTATCTGAGGGAGGCGCCCTCAATGGAAACCTTCAAAAAGGGCCTGAAAACATAGAAACATAGACTTTGATGGCAGATAAGGACTGCTTGGCCCACCTAGTCAGCCCATTTCCCTACCTACAGGATAAGCTGCAGATCCTATTTAACCAACAGCCTATTTCTTCCTACCCCCCACAAAAATTGCCTTATGTCTGTCCCATGCGTTCTTGAATTCTCCCACAGTTTCAGACCCCACAACTTCCTCAGGAAGGCTGCGTTCACCACCCTCTCTGTGAAAAAATACTTCCTCACATTGCCCCTGAGCCGTCCCCCCATATCTTCAAATTGTGTTTCCTTGTTCTTGCACAACTCTTTTTCTGAAAGATGCTACCCTCTTGGACTTTGTTGATTCCATTGAGGTACTTAAAAGTTTCTATCATGTCCCCCCTCCCTCCTTTCCTCAAGGGTATACATATTAAGCTCCTTTAGTCTCTCCTCATATGGCTTCTCTTGCAGACCCTGTACCATTTTAGTTGCCCTCCTCTGGACTGCCTCCATCCTGTCTATGTCCTTGCGGAGATAGGGTCTCCAGAACTGGATGCAGTACTCCACATGGGGTCTCACCAACTGTCTGTACAGGGGGATAGCAACTTCCTGTTTTCTAATGGTGATGCCTCTCCCGATGCATCCCAGTATACCCCAAGCCCTCCCTAATGCCTTCTCACATTGCTTGCTAACCTTAAGGTCACCTGATATGATTACCCTCAGGTCCCTTTCCTTTTTGTTGTTGTTACTATCCCACCCCCCACCCCCATTGTGGATTCTTCCCTGGGTTCTTGTTTCCCAGGGTGCATTATTTTGCACTTCTTTGCATTGAATCCAAGCTGCCATACTTTTGATCATTCCTTCAACCTTGCCAAGTCCATTCTTATCCTTTCCACGCGTCCTTGTGTAGCAACCCTATTGCAGATCTCTGTGTCATCTGCAAAGAGGCATACTTTTCCTTCTAGTCCCTCTGCAATGTCACTTATAAAGACATTAAAAAGGACTGGATCCAGTACTGAACCCTGCGGTACCCCACTAGTAACTCCTCTTTCTTCAGAGTGGACTCCATTTACAATTACCTTCTGTGTCTCGTTGTCCAGCCAATGTTTTACCCAGGCTACCACCCTGGGACCCACTCCTAGGCTGGTTAATTTGACTATTAATCTTTTGTGTGGGACTGTGTCAAATAACTTGCTAAAGTCTAGGTAGGCCATGTCCACAGCCATTTTTGTTTGGCCGAGCATTTAAGTTGTATAATGACTGAATATAGTCATATGTTTCCTGACTGTCCTGACATGACAGACAGATGTCATATGCAATCTGTTCTAGCTATTTGATTCTATCTACTTGTTTATTTTCCCTGCAAGTTTGATTGCTGTTGTTCTTCTATGTGATTTTTCTGTTTGATGTTTTTATGAATTGTGTAGTGCTTTGAGCCTCTGGAAAGGAGTGCTATAAAAATAAAATATCTATCTATATACCTGACAAGTCATTATGTAACAATAGAGGAAAAGTACTCACAAGATTAGAAGGCAGTGGTATGCTGATCGAACAGCAACACCTTTACTGCGAACGACAGTACACTGACACAGCAACAGGTCGCTGTACTATCACCACGGGACCCCAGCACTGCTTTCCTGAGGGTCTTGCACCCCACTGAATCAATTCCTACTAGGAGCTGATTATATCATTGGGGGGGCAGAGCCCCAGCATAGGGTTTGGGGCAAAGCCCCAAAGAAAACAACTTGTTCTTGGATGGATTTATGCCGGCTGCAACTGTGGTTGACATAAATCCATCACTGTAACGTCGGTCGACAAAATATTTGTTGAACTAGCATTGTAGAACCAAAAGCAACAAAAAGAAAAATATCTGCATACAAAGCCATGAAGAAGGACCAAAGCAGTTTCATCCAAGAAAGCTACAAGAAGGAATTAAAGAAAAGCAAATGCATAATAAGGAAGGAAAGGACTCAATTAGAATTCAGAATAGCACACACCAAAGATAAACAGGAGAAGTGCCTAGTTACTTGAGAAAGGCAATAGTAGTACCCATTTTAAAGTGATTTTTTTGAGCTTTGCCAAAAATTGGATTAGTAACCTGTAGGAGTTGTGATTCAATCTGCTACCATTCAAACTGCCAAAAAGTGCTGTTTTCCATGAAATAAATGCTTTTATTTCTGTGCTCTGCTTCATCTGCATAACCTGCCCCTTTTTTCTCTCAGTGCTGCAATCCCCATGCGTGACATCATGCAAGAGAAATAAAGTTTATCAGCTGTTTTGAAACAGAGACCTCTGTTGGTCAGTCTTGGTGCTGCAGACATCTACGCTACTGACATAGGCGACTACATCTCTTAGTAAAGAAATCTTGTCAGCTAGATACTATATACACAATGCCTTGTTTGGAAAATAAGCACATGAGGGCTTTTATTGTTGAAGCCACGACAGAGATTTGAGACTGCACCTCACAGTAAGGGAACTGGAAAACAACCTCTACTGCCTTGCTATGTACAGCTACACATTAGGTGCAGTCACCACCACCAAGATAAGGGACTGCACCCCTGAGTAACTAACATTTACATCAACATGATAAATTACCCAGAATTCCTTGGTGCTGTATGTAAAACACTGATAGTTCTCTTGCACGACATCATTCTTGGGTGTGACTGCACACAGAAAACTGGAGGACACAGTGCTGATAAAACATAAATAAATATGACTATGACATATTTTTTACAAAATAAATTGCAGCTTCAGCATCTGAGCACAGGTGGCAATGGCATACTATGTGAAAAATGCTTCTGCGAAAGCTTACAAAATCACTTTAAGAAGGGTGGCAGGTCAGATACTTCAAATTACAGGCCTATTAGTCAGACGTTGGTGCTGGGAAAATTGATGGAAACCATTATGAAGGAAAAACTGGACTCTGACATTTATATGAAAAACTTAACAGACAACAGCCAACAAAGCTTTAAAAAAAAATGGGTCCTGCACTACTAACACACTGGTCTTTTACAAAAAAGTCAGTGGAGCAACGGATTATAACATTCCAGTAGACATTATCCTGATTTCCAAAAGGCTGTCAGTCTGAACAGCCTGTAATTCCCCTGGTTCATCCCAAGGTCCGCTCTTGTGGAGAGGCACAATGTGTGCTATCTTCCAGTCCCGAGGAACACATCCTCATTGGAGGGAGGAATTGAATAGATTTGACATTGGAGCTGCTAGGACATCGGCCAGTTCCTTCAAAACCCTGGGGTGGATGCAGTCTGGGCCTGGGGCTTTATCTGTCCTCAAGGACTTGACAGCTTCCCTCACCCTCCCAACCTGGATCTCACCATCTGTGAGTGCCCCTCCCCCTTCTGCCAGTGGCCCATTCCTTTCCCTAGTAAAGACTGAGCTGACATAATCACTTAGCATTTCAGCCTGCTCTACCACCCCCTCTACCCATCCCCCCTCCTTTCTCAGCTTGTTTATTTACCCCCTAGCCTTCCTTGCTCCCTAACATATCTACAGAATTCCTTCTCCCCCTCTCCAATTCCCTGCGCCTACCTAAGCTCTTTTTCAGCCTTGGCAGCTCTTACCCTCCTACTGACTTCCCTACAGATCCTGTGATATTCCTTTGTCTGCCTTTTTGTCCTTGTCCTCCGATTGCGTGGGAGGCCTGTAGACAACCCCTAGATTGACCCACCTTCCTTTGATATCCTGTAATGTGGACCAAACCGCCTCCCCGTTCCCTGCCCTCTCCTCCTCCCTGCTGCACGCTATCCCTTCCCTAATGAACAGTGCCAGAATTCCTACTTGGTTGAGCAACTGACGAGTCTGGTGTAAAGTCCGTACTTCAAGATCTCTTAAGGAGGTCTTGAGTAGCTAATCGGCCAAGTGAGGGAATACATACAGGATTCTCTGGGTGAAGGTCTGCGGCGACCACAGCAAAGCACTTGGTAAAGTCCTGCAGCACAGAGGATAAGCCAAAGGGAAACACAAGAAACTGGTAGTGCTGGCCCTCAAGATGGCAACACGGGTAGTGCTGACTGTAGGGCCTGATCATACCATCCACCTCCCTGTGACAGTGCCCCATCAGGCCTTCATGTACGCAAGCTGCTGCAGAGAAGACAAACTTCCCAGCCCACTGCAAGGGCTTCTGTGGCAGCAGAACCCAGCACTGTCCCTCCCTGGCTGTGAGCACCCCACATGGCAGTGCTTCTGCACCCCCCCCCCCCAAATCTGAGTCACGGGAGCACAACACACTGGCCACTGGAAAGCTGCCCAATCTTGATATGCAAGAAAGCTTTCTGCATATACAGGGAGCAGATCCAGTCCCCTCCTATAACAGAATGAAGAGGGACTGAAGAGAAACCATACACATTTTATTGTACTCTATGCACGTGTCCAGATTTGAGAGGTCAAACAGGATGGAGATTTCCCATCTTTCTTGGCACCAGAAAACACTGAGTTAAAACCACAACACAGTTCAGGAAGGGGCATGAGCTGAAAGAAAATATTACTTACCATAGTAATCTTGTTTCTTCCAAGGTAGTCTCCATGTTCATAACTCTCTGCAGTCAGCCTCCTAAGTAGAACTGGATGGAACAATATGCTACTGATAGAACCTATCATTGGCTCGTGCCACTTAGTCAAACTGCAGCCCTTATCAGCAGCAGCGTTCCACCAACGTATCAGATTTCTGAGGAGCCTGGAAGGCAATTTTAACTACGAATCAATCTATCTACCTACCTATCTACCTACCTATCTATCTAGCTACCTACAACAAAAATTATACTGTCCAGAACAGTAAAAACAATAATTATCTTCATGAACCCAACCTCCCTGAATGCCAGAATCACCTGGAAAAACAAGGGAAGTAAAACTCCATCCATTAGGGTTTAAACAACGTGTACCAGTGTTTGAGACTCCATATTTAAATGCTAAGTTAGGAGTGCAGAGGCTCTGGTTCTGGAAGGGGAGGCAGGGTGGGAGAGTTATGAATATAGAAGAATACCTTGGATGAAACAAGATTACTATGGTAAGTAATTTTTTCTTCTCACCCCAGGTATTCTTCTATATTCCTAACTCTCTGCAGACTTCAAAGCAGTACCTTTGGAGGTGGGCACAAAATCTATTTTGGAAAGAGGCTCTGCAGAACTGCTGTGCCAAACCTGGCATCACTTCTGGACTGGGTGTCCAGACTACAGCAGTGTTTAGAAAAAGGTGTGTACTGTCCTCCAGGTAACTGCTTTACAGATCTCCACTAATGGAACATCTCTGGCTGCTCCTATAGTAGCAGCTGTGCCTCTTCTGGAATGAGCCCTCAGAACTGCTGGGGGTTCCTTACCAACTTTCGAATAGCAAAACTGAATGCACTGGACTATCCAGTGAGAAATGGACCTCTCTGAAGCTGGGCTACCTTTACCCACATCCCCATAAGTCAGAAACTAACTGTTTGTCATGTCTATGATCTCTGGTGTGGGTCATGTAGAAACATAATGCCCTCTTGACATCCAGATTATGAAGTTTGCACTCACATTAATTAGTATGTTCAGTAAAGAAAACTGGCAGGGTAATGGACTGGTTCAAATGAAAGTCAGAGGCCACCTTGGGGAAGAATTTTCTATTTGTTCGCAATACTACCTTGTCTCTGTGGAAAGAAAGATAGTCCTTCTCAACACACAAGGCCTGAAGCTCACTAATTCTTTTAGCTGAAGTAATGGCAACCAGAAAAACAGTTTTCCAAGTAACATACTTAAGGTGTGCTGAAACCATGGTCTCAAATGGGGGTCTCATGAGCTGGACAATGCATATGTCCAGGTCCCATGCTGGTACTGGTTCTCTAATAGGCGGGTGCAAATGGCACAGGCCTTTAAAGAACCTTTTAAAAATGGGATTGGATGCCAAGGAGGTGCCCAAATGTAAGCAGATACTGATGCTAAATGCACTTTCAGGGATGTAGGTTGCAGTCCCAGGAGTGTAAGTAGGTAAGATAATCTAGGACAGCTGGAATCCCCACTTGAGTGGGAGAGATACCCTTGGAAGCACATCAAGCAGAGAGCCTCTTCCATTTTGAAGCACAGGTTTTCTTAGTAGAAGGCTTTCTGTAGCCCTTCAGGATATCCAGGACTCTTTCAGAGAGTTGCACATTTGCATATTCTAAGTCCTCAAGAGCCATGCCTTGAGTCGGAGAGGCTGGAGGTTCGGGTACAGAATCCTGCCCTGATTGGAGGTCAGCAGATTGTGCCCCCTGGGTAGATGTGTTGGTTTGGCTGCAGACATGGAGCGTAACAGAGGGTACCTTGACTGTCTAGCCCAGTCTGGTGCTATCAAGATCATAATGCAGGTTGTGACCCGAGTTTGATCAGAACTCTGAAAATGAGAGGAAAAGGGGTAAAATCGTATAGGCTTCTTCCTGACCAGTCCAGTGCTAGAGCATCCAGTGGGATTGAACCCCTGGCTGGTGACCTGCAGCAGAAGAGGGGCAGATGATGATTCTCGTGGGATGCAAAGAGATCTATCTCTGGTGTGCCCTACCTCCTGAATACTGACTCCAGCACCTTCTTCTTGATGGACCACCCATGGTAGGCCTAGTTGATTCTGCTCAGAGCATCTGCTAGGGTATTGTCTTTCCCTGACACATGAATGTCCTGTAGGGAGGCCTTCAGTGAGTAAGCCAAACTCCAGATCTTCATGCTTCTGTGCACAGGGGGTCTGATCTTGTCCCCCCTTGCTTGTTTATGTAGTACCTTGCTGTGGTGGTGTCTGTCCTGACCTGCACCACTTTCCCTTGTATCAGTGGGGCAAATGCTTTTACAGCAAAGAACACTGCCCTTAGCTCCAACAGATTTATATGCTGGAGTGACTCTGCGCTGGACCAGGTTCCATGAGTAGTGTGTTCCCCTAAGTGAGTACCCCTCCCTAACAGAGAGGCATCGGTTGTAAGAATGACTGATGGGGTTTCCCGTTGGAAGTGTACCCCTTCCCTAAGGCTGTCTGTTTCCTTCCACCACTGAAGGGTTTGCAGCAATGTTCTTGTTACTGGAACTGACTTTGAAAGACTGTCTCCTTTGGCACCAGTGTGCCCCAAGGTGAAACTTTATGTCTCTCATTTGGAACCTGGCACCCAAAACTGTGCCTGTTGCTACAGCCATATGTCCCAGAAGTTGCAGAAACTGTCTTGCTGGCTTTGGCTCATTCAGTTTGAAAGAGGCAGCTATCTGCAAGATGCTCTGCACCCTGTCCTGAGGGAGGATGGCTCTTCCTTCTAATGTGTTCAGTTCTGCTCCTATGAAGTGCAGAACCTATACTGGAGTGAGGACAGATTCCTCCTTATTTACAAGGAACCCTAGTGACTGTAACAGGTTTAGTGATACCTGCAAGTGATCCTGCACTCTCTGGTGTGAGCTTCTCACCACGAGCCAGTCGGCGAGATAAGGGAAGACTGATACACCTAACCTTTTTAGGTATGCCACTACCACTGCCAGACATTTTGTGAATACCCTTGGGGCTGAGGTGAGACCGAAGGGTAGGGCTGAAAACTGATAATGTCCTGATGGAAGTCTAAATCGGAGGTATTTCCTGTGAGATTCTCTTATGGGAATGTGAAAGTAAGCATCTTTTAGGTCAAAGATGCTAGCCAATCTTCCTGCTGAATGACTGGCAGAATCACTGCCAATGTGACCATCTTGAACTTTGGCTTTATTAACTACTTGTTCGGGGGGGGGGGGCGTGGCTAGCGGGCGATAATGGCAGACACTTGCTAAGAGAGCACCCCGAGACACCAGTCTTAATCTAGCTTAAATAGCCAGAACTTGGTAATATATATGCATTAATATAGCGGGAGATCACTGTTGAAGGCTTACGGCATCTGGTAAGCAAAAAGAAACAAGCAAAACTGTCTTTTAGTGCCCAAAATATGCCTAGAGGGACGGGTTCATCGGCCTGTAATCAGAAAGTCCTCAAGAAGCAGCGGGAAGGGGTGCTGCATACAGAAAGCATGGCATCCCTTACTAAAACCCTGGCTGGAGTTCCAGATACCCTATCGGTGATGCAGCAGGAGATGAAGACGGGATTTGCTAATATCACATTGTAGCTGACTCATTTACAAACTGTGGTGACGAGCTTATCAGAGACAGCGACCACACATGCCACACAAATCTCTGAGCTGGTGCGGTGCCTCGGAGAACTGGAGGATTCCTACGTGGGTGTATCAGCGGAACGGAACGGCTTGAGAACCACCATGGCAGAGTTAAAGGACAGGCTTGACGACCAGGAGAATCGGTCTAGAAGATCCAACATAAGAATTATAGGACTGCCAGAAGGGATTGAAGGCCACAACCCCAACCAAGGCCTTCAGCAATGGGTGGTGACGCAGTTAAAATTACCAGAGGCACATGCGGCCTTTGAGGTGGAAAGGGCACATCGGGTGGGTCTGCCGCCGAGGCCTGGCGACAGGCCCCGTCATTGTTTAATAAAATACTTGCGCTACTCTGACAAAGAGAAAATTCTGCAAGCAGCTAAAAAAGCTGGGCCCATCCATTACGGGCACGGGATGGTCCACATATATCAGGACTACAGCAGAGATTTGCAGGAGAGGAGGCAGCACTTCAACTCAGTTAAAAAACGTCTGTTTCAGCTGGGATGGTCATTTGCTCTTCTTTACCCAGCTAAACTGCGGGTAGAAAGACCGGGACAAAAACCATACATATTCAACTGCCCCAGAGAAGCAGAAAAGTGGCTTGTGGAGGAGGCGGCCAGGGTAAATAAACAGCCAGATGCTGGTGCCAAGGAACAGTGAATCCTCGGGTAGTAAGTACCATAGTAGATATCATAGATAAACCGCTGGTGCTCTTATTTCCTTCACACTACATCTAGTTTATGTACTGTGGCAGCCCAGGTAAGTGACTTGATTAGCAATGACGTCCTGGATATACCTCCTAGCAGATAGGTGTCCCCCCCTTCCCGTGTAGACTTGGGGCCTGTGTTTTACTGAGGGTGTCTCTGTGTGGGGAGAGGCTTTATTATGAACGCACAACTGGCTACCATGTGACCCACTTGACTTCTCTCTCTCTCTCTCTCTCACTTTGGCACCCCTGATTCAAGTCAAATCTTGGATAGGAAATATGGAGGAGTTTTAAGTTTTACCCGACCGTACCAGGGGGTACGGGTACCAGCGGGAGCTTTTGTATCTGTTATACTAAATAGAACCTGCAGCTTTAAAACATTCTTCTTCTCCTACGACTTGAAAGTGGGAGAGGGAATAAAGTATAGACGTTCTCCTTTATAGATCTTGCCTGACCGTATCTGGGGATACGGGTTACAGCGGGTAATTCCCTAAATCCTTTGTTGGCAGAGTTTGCACTTTTTATGTTTCATCTAAATTGAAACAGGAGTGGGAACCTGGAACTTAACTGGAACTGCTCGTGAGGAACTTATACTGTTGTGGCCTTATTGCTAAACAAATTGTACCAGCTAGGTTGGAAACATGGGCTGTGCAACCTACTGTAAGGTATTGTACAGGAAATCAGTTATTCTGCCCTGCTAAATTCAAGTTACCATATGTTATTTCACTATATTCATACATAGATACATAGATACATAGACAGTGTCGGCAGATAAGGGCCTATGGCCCACCCAGTCTGCCCATTTAAGTTTGTAAGTTCAGTTTATGTTTTCCAGGAAGTCTGTTGCCCCTTACCCCTGACCTCCAGAATTCCTTTATGTCTATCCCATGCATTCTTAAATCCTGTGATTGTTTCAGCCCCCACCACTTCCTCTGGCAGGTGTTCCACTTGTCCACCACCTGCTCTGTGAAGAAATTCTTCCTCACGTTCCTCTGAATCGCCCTCCTCCAACTTCATCCCATGCCCTCTAGTCCTGGAACACCTTTTTCGCTTAAAAATAGTGCATTCCTGCACCCTGTTCCTCCCTGTAAGATACTTGTATGTCTCTATCATATCCCCTCTCTTCCTCCTCTCCTCCAGGGAGTACATGCTCAGTGCCTTCAACCTGTCCTCATAGGACTTGTGATGCAATCCATGCACCATCTTTGTTGCCCTCCTCTGAACCTTCTCTACCCTGTCTATGTCCTTACGTGAGGTAAGGTCTCCAGAACTGCACAGTGTACTCCAGGTGCGCCTCACTAGTGTCTTGTATAGTGGAATTATGACCTCCTTTCCTGCTGGTGATGCCCTGCCTATGCATCCCAGCATCTATTTGCTTTACCTGCTGCCTTGTCACACTGTTTCCCTGCCTTGAGGTCATCAGAATGATAACTCCAAGATCCCTTTCTGCTTGGTGCATGCTATATCCTCACCCCCAACTGATATATTGTGCCAGGGTTTTTGTGCCCCATATGCATTATCTTGCACTTCCTTGCATTGAATTTCAACTGCCAAACCCCTGACCATTCTTCAAGTTTCTGCAGGTCCCTTCTCATTCTGTCTACACCCTCTGGTGTGTCTACTCTGTTACAGAGCTTTGTGTCATCAGCGAACAGTGAAATTCTGCCTTCTAGGTCCCATGCAATGTCACTGATGAAGATATTGAATAGTACCAGTCCCAGCACTGATCCCTGTGGTACCCACTGGTCACTCTTCCCTCTGTGGAGTGACAGCCATTTACCACCACTCTCTGTGTCCTGCTGCCCAGCCAGTTACCTACCACACCCATATTCCCCAGTTTGTGTAATAGTCTTCTATGTGGCACAGTGTCAAAGGCCTTGCTGAAGTCCAGATAGGCCATGTCCACTGCCCTCCCCTGATCCACCTCCCTAGTCACCCAGTCAAAAAATTCAATGAGGCTGGTCTGACATGACCTTCCCCTGGTGAAACCATGCTGCCTTGGGTCCTGTAGTCCATTGACAACCAGATGTTCCACCAATCTCTCCTAATCATATTAATTTTTTGTACTGTTCTGACTAACAAAAAAGAGTTAGACAAATGGTGTCTTTGTATACCTTTGATGTTTGTTATAATACACTTTTACTGCCTGTTATTTGTAATGGGAATTCTGGCAGACTCTGCTGCCGGGGTGGGGGGTGGGGGAGAAAGCTCCAAACTAGTGGAGTAACAGGATGGGGGTTAAATCTCCTGAGCGACTTGCAGGACTGGGAGCCCCTGAGGTGCCTCTAAATGCTGCAACTTGGCTACGATGTGGTCACGGTCCTGGGGTGAGACATGATCGCCGGAGAGATACCCAAGGGTTTATCTTGCAGAGGGGATGGGAAGGGGGGAATTGGGGATGGGTACAAAATAAGAAAAGAGGGAAGGTACAGTGTGTTTGCTTAGTGGAGGCAATGGGAGTATACACTTTTGACAACTATGGCTGAAAATATTACGTGTGTGTCCTGGAATGTAAATGGGCTGAAAACAATTCTTAAATGGCGAAAGGTCATGGGGGAGGTGAGAAGGGCTAAAGCGAATATTATCTTATTGCAGGAGACTCACTTCTCGCCCCAAGAGGAGCAAAAAACAGCTAGGTTTATGGGAGGGCTGTGGATATCTGCCACCTTTTCCTCAAAGGCATAGGGGAGTTTCCATATGGATCCCAGAGGAACTATCTGTTCAGCTTATTGAAAAAAAATAGATCACGCTGGGAGATATGTACTGGCCAAGATTAATATAATAGGTAGGGGAGTGTTTTTAGTGGGTTCAGTCTATGCACTGAATGTTAAAAACCCAGGTTTCTTCCAGAAACTGGCTCTTGATATGGCAGACTGGACAGGGCCTTGGATCCTTGGGGGAGACTATAACTGTGTTTTGGATAATATACTGGATGGATCTAGCAGGGTCCCTGCGCATAGAACTCAAAATGCCAAAGCATTGGAGGGTCTTCAGAGAGATATGGGCCTGACAGACGCATGGCTACACGTCCACCCAGATGGAAGGGACTACAGTTTCTTTTCACATGTGCACCAAACTTACACTAGGCTAGACAGAATCTTAGTGTCAGGGAACTTGCTGTTGACCATCGAAGAGGCAAGATATTGCCCAATAATTGTGTCGGATCATGCAATGCATGTAGTCACGTTTAAGGGGATGGGAGAACCTAAAAAGGTGGGTGGCTGGAAATTGGACCCCTTACTTCTGAAAGACCAAAACTACCTAGATTTTATGGCCGGATGTATTAAGGAGTACCTCCGTTTTAATGAAAGGGGAGATACTTCCCACAGTACCCGATGGGAGGCCCTCAAAGCATCTATCAGAGGCCAGACTATTACATATGCAGCACATAAGCGAAAGCTGGAGAACCAAGAACTAGTTAAATTAAGAGCAGAGGTGGAGAGTCTTGAGCAGTCTCATAGACAACAGCATACTGTGTCCCTATATAACACCCTTCAAAAAAAGAAGTGGCAGTTAAACGCACTATCTAGTGCCCACCTAGAGCGATCTGTATTGCTCTCCAACGCGGGGGCATACTACGATGGGGATAGGGTGGGGAAATTGCTGGCCTGGCAGTTAAAACGCAAAAAAGCCGAAAGGCATAGTACCCAAAACAGGACATTAATATAAGGGGTGGAAGGAATAGGTAAAGCATTTGGCGAGTTTTATGCTAAACTTTATACTTCTGAGTATAAGCCCAGTCAATCTGAGTATGACCAGTTTTTTCACAGAGTATCTCTACCTACTGCTACAGACCAGGCCACGGCAGAGCTCGACTCCCCTTTAACTAAACAAGAAATTGTGGCAGCTCTTAAAGCCTTAAAAAATGGGAAAGCTCCTGGTCCTGATGGACTGCTGATCAATTTTTTTAAACAATTTCCAACTCTCCTAATAGACCCATTATTTGACATGTTCTTGGAAAGTCCAGAAAATGGAGGTTTTCCCCATTCCACACGGTCAGCCATTATTACGGTATTACCTAAACCGGGGAAAGACCCGAAAGAGTGTGCGTCTTATAGGCCAATTTCACTGCTCACCATGGACTACAAGATTTTGGCAAAAGCCATGGCGGACAGGTTGGAGCCAGTACTGCCTGAACCGATCCACCCAGACCAGTCGGGATTTGTTAAGGATAGGTATGGGAAACATAATGTTAGGTGCACCCTGAATATTTTTTACCACTGGGCTAAATCTAAATGAGCACATGGGGACAGCAGTGGTGGCATTAGATGCCGAGAAGGCGTTCAACTGTGTGGAATGGGGATTTATGTTTGAAGTCTTAAGGAGATTTGGAATCAGCTGTAGGTTCATTTCTTGGGTACGCACTCTTTATAATCTCCTGCAGGCACAAATTGTGGTAAATGGCACTCTCACAGCACCCTTCTGTCTGGGAAGGGGCACACGCAAGGGTGTCCCCTGCCTCCATTGCTGTATGTGTTGTCTTAGGAACCTCTGGGTGTACTTCTATGAACACATCTGGGTATAAGGGGGTTTGAGGGGGGGTAGGCAGCATAAAGTAGCCATGTACGTGAATGACCAGCTTCTTTTCATGCAATGTCCAGCCCAGGACTTGCCTGTGGTCCATGAGTTGATGCAAAAGTTTGGAAAGCTGGCTGGGCATAAAGTCAACTGGACTAAAAGTGAACTGCTCCCAGTGGGATTGAGGGATAGAGCAAAACTGATAGAAAACCTGGGAGGGCTATAGTTGGTGCATACTATAAAATATCTAGGCATTAAGATCTCGGCTGAGGCTAATCGTCTCTACGCTCAGAACTTTGTGCCTTTGATGGATAAACTTTCGGAGGACTGACCGATGGAATGTACTTCCACTGTCTACCATAGGGAGAGCAGGTGTGGTCAAGATAACCATCTTGCCACGAATCTTGTATCTATATCAATCACTCCCTATAAAGATTCCCCAGAAACATTTCCAGCAGCTGGACACATTGATTGCCCACTTTGTGTGGAAAAGGGGAAGGGTTAAGGTCACTATGCAACTCCCTCCCACTAGGGGTGGAATGGGGCTACCCAACTTTAAAAGTTACTATTGGGCTGCACACTTAGCCTACTTGCCCAGTAAAGCACAAGAAGCAAGCTGTCCTGGCTAAAAACTGAGAGGATATGTTAAATGGGAATCTTAAAAATGATACCCTAGTGGATACACTGGCAAACACAGGGGACAACCTACCTGTAAATCCATTCACCAGAACCACATTACAAATATGGCTATTAGCTCATCAATGTATGGCCCACGTGCATAAAAAAATCTCCATACACAAGCTTACTTAGTGTGCTGAGGGACATGGCCCCTTGCACGCCATCGGTAGTGCAGCAAGTACTGGCTTGGAGGAAATTGGGATTAATAGCAGTAAACCAATTATATGAAGGGGGAATGTTGCTAAACTTTGAAACCCTCCGCCAGACTTGGGGAGTCCCAGTAGGGACTTTTTCATATTTTAAGACCACAAAAAGCGGGGAACAACTCACACAGGAGGGTGGATGGACAGAACCTTCGCCCTTGGAGGAGGAGCTCTTCAGTCCACAACCAGGACGGGGGTCACTTTCAGTATATTATGATATGCTCCAGGGACACATTCAGAATAAGCTTCAGATCAAGAGTAGATCCAGATGGAGTGAAGACCTGACGCTCCCAATAGATATGATTACCTGGAGGTATGCTTGTCAACATTATATAAAATGTTCCAAGAGCAATAAGCTTCGCCCAGATACAATTTAACTTTCTGCACAGAGCACATTTGACACCCCTGACGCTATGTAAGATGGATAAGGATAGGTCAGACCTATGCCCAAAGTGTCACGCAGAGAAGGCCGATTTCTTACATTTGGCTCTGGTCTGTCCTAAGGTTGCTCCATTTTGGCACGCTATCCACAATATAATGAGTGAAGTGCTAAAGTGCCCTCTGTCCAAGTCCCCACTTGAGATGTTATTGGGAGCAAAACCTAACACGAGGATTCCTAGACCTGCGAGGTCCCTCTGGTGCCTAGCTCTCATCAATGTGAGAAGAACAGTAGCACAGCTGTGGCTTTGCCCATCTCCCCCCACTGGTGACTAGATGGGCTGACAATATGAGGGCCTTTATGGCACTGGAACGGGTACAGGGCAATGCTCAAGGTCACCACAAGGACTTTAATCATACATGGGCACCTTTATTGTCTGCAGTAGAGGCAGGTACCTTTCCCGTGTGATTTAAAATAGACCATAACGCCCTGTTTTGACTTCCAGGAACTTTTCACACAAATAATATGTACTTCCACATAAATGATGTGTACTTCAAAATGTATTTTATTTATTTATTTATTTGTACATCAGTTTACAATCTTTGAGCCAGAGGCTCGTTTCCAAAGGTACCTCATCACAAAGAGGACAAATACATTACAACATTTAGTTACATCATTGCGGTTACAGCTTTTACATCGTTGCGGTTACAGCTTTGGTAGTCACAAGCAGTTATTTCTTTGTTACAATATGTATGTTACAGGTGTGGCATTCAAAGCTATTACAGTTATTTGGATACAGAGTGACAGGTAAAGCATACATTGGTAAGGCAGACACGTAGTCTTGAGCAGAGACTGCTGGAGGTAAAAAAATTCAGAGGGCTATGGGACATGGTTGGTGACTGGTTTGGGTGAGGAGCCACTCAGTGAGTTTTGTCAGGGCATAGTGAGCTAGATCACCTAGAGACAAGCACAGCTACGCATGTTAAATAGCTGACTCCAAAGTGAAGTTTTGAAGTGGGAGATTGTAGGGGTATCAGAGATGGAGGTGGGGAGAGAATTGTACCAGGAGGAAGCTCTGTAACATGTGGTTCTGGACCTAGGGACTAGCAGGGTGGCCTTGGAGGAGGTACGAGTTTAGACTAAGGGTTGTGCTAGGTAGATGGAGGCTGTCAGCCCAGGCGGGGATAGTCCAAGGAGGGTTTTTTTTCGTTATGAGGCAGGTTTGGTATCTGAGCCGTTCGTCCAGGTTAAGCAGCCTAGCCATGTCCTATAGCTGGCAGGTATGAGTTAGCCTAGGGGCTCCCGTAATTAACCTACAGGCCTTGTTCAAGGTGAGTCGGATTTTATTGAGGGCGGTCATGTCTGCAGCACCATAGACTGGCAGGCCATAGTCCACAAGGGACATTATCGAGGAGGTGCCTGCTAGTCGGAGGGCATTGGGGGGAGAGGCAGTGCTTGTAGCGGTATAGGATACCTAGCCAAGCATTTGTAGCTGAGGCTAGAGTATCAATGTGGTCGTGGAATGTGAGGACTGAGTCAAAGGAGACCCCGAGGTACTTGTACAAGCGGACTTGATCGAGAGGATGCTTGGAATCAGGGAGGATATGGAGTGGGAAATTGCTGGCTTTGTTTTGGGGATCGGCAAAGAGCATAGTTTTTTTTTTAGATTGATTACAAGTCTATGCTCTTTGAACCAGGTTTCAGCATCATTAAAGGATAATTGCAAGGTGTCTTGTAGGGAGATGGGGTGTCGGTGGGTGGCGAAGATGACGGCATCATCTGCATACAGCAGGATTTTACCAGTGCATGCTTTGGGCAGGGTGTTGAGGTAGAGCGAGAAGAGAAGAGGTCCTAGGATGGAGCCCTGGGGGACACCTGAGCAGATAGGACATGTATTGGAGAGGGTCCCATTGATTTTAACACGCTGAGAGCGGGCAGACAGGTAGCTGGAGCACCAGGAGACCGGTCCAGTGGCGAAGCCGGTGCGGCTGAGGGCATCCAGCAGGAGGGGTTGGGAGATAGTGTTCAATGCCTTTGAGAGGTCAATAAACACTGCCCCGGCTAGCGAGCCAGAGTCCAGGGAGGAATGAAGAAAATCTGAAAACTCTGTGAGGGTAGTGCTGGTACTACTGTGACCTGCATGGAAACCGTGTTGTTCATGGCAGAGAATGTTGTGTTTGGTCAGGTAATCCATAATTTGAGTAGCCACCAGTTTTTCTAGGGCTTTGGAGAGGGGTGGGAGAATGGAGATGGGCCGGTAATTCCTGGCTGTGGACCTGTCACCTCCTTTGTGTATGGGTGTAACTGTGGCAGTTTTCCAGGCCGAAGGGAATTGCCCCAGGCAGAGAGATTTATTGAGAAGGCTAGTTAGCGGAGCAAGGACCTGATCCAGAACCTGGCGGAGGATACTGGGGTCCAGGGAGTCACTGCCAGTACTATTGCTCTCTAGAGCTTTAATCAGGTGTGGTCTGACTTCCTGGGCAGTTACCCTTCGTAAGTGGAAACTAGGAACTTGAATGACTGGGGCAGGTAGGGAGGAGGGAGGGTCAAAGAAATCTCTAGGGAGGACCAAACTAAGGTCCGTGAAGGATGAGTTGAGGAAGTTGGCTATGCGGACTGGGTCGGTGGAGATAGAGCCTTCAATGATGAACTGGGAAGGGGGTGGGGAGCACACGCTCCCATTTATTTTTAAATTTCCTATTTTACCTGGGAAATCCTCTGTCTCTCATCTGCCTAGTCATGGCCCCCAGAGCTTCCACCACCTGCCTATTTGCCGCCACTCCTGGCCCCGGCTTGCCCCCCGGAGGGCAGGGCCACGGCACTGGTTCCCCTAATTCCAGTGCCGCGGGACCAGTAACTAGTTGGGAGTGCGGCGACAGAGGTGAATTGAAGCCCGGAGAGGCTTCACCTAGACGGAGGATCTCCCCTCCCTCTTTTCTAGTGTTTTCCTCCCGGAGACGGGGACATGCAATGACGCCAGCGTCCGCCCTGCCTCCCCCAGAGACTACCGCAGCAGCGCAAGAGCTCCCGGCTTCCGCCAGGAGTCCCCAGCGCTCCGGATGCTGCCCCCAACCTCCCCCCGGAGAAGGAGAGCAGTCCATAGGACGCTCCATCCCTTTCCCCCCTGGCCGCCCCTCCGACGACTCGGGTCTGTTCCCGAACCCGGGTCGCCGACGTCGCAAACGGAAATCCCACCGCTGCACCAACGGGCCAGCCATACTCCCATTTAGTTGTTTGATGTTGTCCCAGAATGTTCTTGCACTCCCCCAGGAGGAGGTAAGCGCGGCCTGATACTGATCGGCTTTTATTTTCTGATGGCCTAGGTGCATTTGTTTCTTGCAGCACTGCAAGCCTGTCTGTCTGCCGACCGGCCTGTTTCAGAGGCCAGGTGCCAAAGGTTATCCCTGTGCTTGAGCAGTTGCAGCAGGGCCGGGGTAACCTAGGGGGCATTACGAACTTTGGTTCGGACTACCGTTATGGATGCGAAAATGTCACAGGCTATGTTGAAGGTTTGGGAGAAGAAGGTTAGGGCAGTATCAATATCAGGGGCACAGTGTATGGGAGACCAGTTAATTTGGGCAAGAAGTTGCTTAAGGCCTTTTAGTCCACCTGGTCTGAGGCGCCAACGTAGAGTGGGAAGGGCCGTGGGTTTGGGTGTGGAGGTTGCCCAACGGAAAAGGATAGGGGAGTGGTCACTAAGAGAGTCAGGAAGGACCTGGGTATCATGGATATGTTGAGGGCGGTTGGTGATGACCACATCTAGAAGGGTGCTGGTACCTTTCTTTGTGTTAACTCTGGTGGGTTGGGAAACTAGTTGGGTTATGTCTATGGCTGCGAAAGAGTCACAGGTGGTGGCGGCGGATGAGCTGAGCCAGTTTACGTTCAGGTCACCCACAAGGATTTGGTCAGCTGTGTGATGTAGGGTTGAGAGATAATCAGTTAGCGAAACCAGTGCCAGAGTTTGGTTTTAAGGGGGAATGTAGGCAGTGGTGAGATAGAGGGGACCCCTGGAGGGGTCAAGGGTCAGTTTGAGGGTTAGGGCCTGCGCCTCGTATGCGAGATCTGGGGCAGGGAGTGCCTGTCCAGTGAGAAAGTCCCTGGTATAGATCGCACAGCCCCCCCCCATACACGATCCTCCCAGTAAAGGGAGTACCCTGGAATGGAGACAAAGGAGTCTAGAGTGGATTTTGATAGCCAGGTTTCCACCAGCGTAATGACATCTGGTCTATGCAACGTGACCCAGCATTGGAGGGAATCAAATTTTTTCAGAAGGCTGCATATATTCATAGATGCTATGCAGAGGCCAGGTGACCCTGCTGGTGGGCTAGAGTGGGCTAGGCCTGGGTTGGGATGTATATTGCCTGTCAGGAGCAGTAGAATAACCACCGCCCTGGCCAGGGGATGGTGGAGGGCGAGCTTTCGATAGGTATGTGATAGGTATGTCGCGGACAGGAGGGGAGCTTCTGGTCACAGGGGGTGGACAGGGTTTTCCAGGCTGTGAAATTGAGAACGATAAGTCTCCAGTGTGCGCCTGAGGAAGCAGCTGGGAGATGGCTGGGGGGAGGGTGCTGTAGGCTAGGGCAGATGATGAGAGTAGGGTGGGATTGTACTAGCTCCGGAACAAGAGCAGGAGCTAGTGCCAGTGTGCCTGGGGGTGTGTCAGGTAGGTGGGACAGTGGTGTCAGGGTAAGGATGAGAGGGAGGCATTTTAGTAAGAGGTGGGCTAGCATATCGCTAGCGGTAGCAGCAGGGTGGTAGGTTGAAATTGTTTTGTTACCCTCCAGCAAGCGTGGATGCCACTTTGGATCAGTGGTAGTGACACGGGCTCTGGTGAATAGGGTACCAGGTTCAAGACCAACTCAGGGCAGTTGGAAAAGGGACCTGGGTGAGAGCCGTGCTCCACGTTCTGGGGCCAGACGCAGGGTATGTTTGGGCCCAAAATGGGGTGCGAAACAGCGACTCCTAGTGGTCACTCGGTGTGGGCTAGGTGGTGATGGCAGGAGGTCCGAGCGTGGGCTCACTACAGGGTTGGATGTGGGAGGAGGTGTGGGCAAGGTAGCTGTAGTCGAAGGAGAAGGGAAGAGGAATAGGTAGCTTGAAGGAATCCGGGAAAAAGTGGTCACCCGGTGTGGGCTTGGGGGTGAATGGCAGGAGGTCCAAGAGTGGGCTAGTTACAGGGTTGGGTGTGGGAGGTGGTATGGGCAAGGTAGCTGTAGCCGAAGGAGAAGGGAAGAGGGATAGGTAGTTTGAAGGGATCCAGGAAAAAAGGGAGGAGGCTTTCTGAGAATAGATGCACTTGAGGCAGGATCTCAGGGTCCCTCTAGTGGCTAGCAGGTATAACCTGCAAATGAAAAAATGGGGACAGCAGGAAGTGATGTCATGAGGCAGGACCTATAAAACAAGGGATGACCCTGGGTGGGCGGGGCAGTCGATGCGTGCAGCGCGTCGATGGGCTAACCCCCCTCACAAGGGTGCTGCTAGAGGTTCTTTAAATTACCTCTTCTCAGCACCCGCGATGGTCTCAGCTCCTGGAGGGAGCTCTGGTAGTTCGGGCAGGCAGCTGGTTGCTTCACTATTACATAAGTTGTAATTAGATATCATTGCTTGTGCTATGCTACTTACAACATTATATATCCCAAAGTGATACAATTAGTCTGTATGATGCATATTACCTGTACTCTTCTCCTAATAAAACAGTTTAAAAAAAAAAAAAAAAATACTTGTTCAGTAGTCTGAAGTCTAAAATAGGCTGCCACTCCCCATTTTTCTTTTTGTTGAGAAAGCACCTTGAATAGAAACCCCTTCGCTTCTGCTGAGGTAGAACATGTTCCACTGCTTTTACCAGGAGGAGGCTTTGAACCTCCTTCTCCAAGAGTTTCTTCTCCAGAAGGGAAGCTGGTTTGAATAACCTTGTTCTCAAGGGAGGGAAGGACTTGAAACTTGGGGACAGACCCTGACTCACTACCTCCAGGACCCACGTGTCTGTGGTAATGGCCTCCTAAGCCTGGAAGCAGTGAGCCAGCCTGCCCCCTACCAGGATAGGGGAGGTGGCCTTGACCATTAAGTCAGGGGTTCTGTTTTACTTGGGATCCTCTCCTGGAACCCCCTTCTACCTCTGCCCCTAAAATACTCTGTCTGCTGTGGGTATTGCTGATATTGAGAGATAGCCTGGGCCCAATAAAAAGGGTCTGCTATAGGCTGCCCTACCTCTGCCTTCCCTTCTGTATGGCCTACAGGAGGAGGAAGAGGGTCTTTCCTTTGCCGAGTTGCTTTTATAGGTGGCCTTATACTCATCTACCTTCTTCATGTAAGCCTCAGTCTGTTAGCCAAATAGTGAATGGTCCTCCACAGGAAAATCTACAGCCTTGGTTTGGGTGTCCTGTGTAAGATTAGTGGCCATGAGCCAAGCCAACCACCAAAGGGCTATGGTAAGGGTCCATCCATCTGGCAGCAGCATCACTGGCATCTGCTGCCATTTGAAATTGGTACTTTGCTGCTTCCAACCCAAACCTGGCTGTCTCAGCCAGATCATCCAAGAGGCCAGAAGGAGCCTTATCTGCTACGTCTAATACTGACTGCTACAGTGACTTTTGGTACTGTGCAGAGTAAGCTTGGTAATTAGCCTGTCTGACTCCCAATGAGGCCACCAGGTAGCCCTTCTTGGCCATACTATTTATTTTGCATGAGTCTTTCTCAGGTGTGTGTGATGCCAATGGCACCCTTGCCTTTTCACAGGCTGCCTGCTAGACTATCTCCTGATGGTCAGGGTGGGAAAAGAGGAATTCAGCTCCCTGTCTGCCCAGCTGATACTTTTTATCCGCCTTCTTGAATAGAGGGGGGACAGAACGTGGAGTTTGCAAAATATTAAACAAGTCTTTCTTGAAGAACTTGTTGATAGGAAGTAATATCTTCGTTGTGGGTGTTAACCCCATCATTTCCATGTATTTGGTTTCCTCCTCATCTTCTATAACCTCTGTGGTAGCCAGATCAAGGGCTGCCACTATTTTCCTTATGAAGGAAAAATGGGAGGAAAAATCCTCTGCTCTAGGAAGAGAGCCAAATTCTTGTTCAGGTGAGATTTTAGGCTCACTAGGCTCACCCTCATCCATTTCAGGCAAATCATACTCCTCAAACTATGTTTGCTCCTGGGATGGAGTTGGGACAGAAGAAGGTCCAACAGGGATTTGAACCAGTGTTGAAGGGGTTGGAGCAGGTATAAAACCTTGCAAAGCCTGTATGGCCTTCATGGCCTGAGCAATCTTCCTCCGAGGATGGCAGGCTGTGAGGCACAGATGAAACCCCCCTTGGTTTCGCAGCCAGGGGTTCAACGTGCTTTGTTTTCTTTGTCTTTTTGGTGGGGACCGGAGAGTCAGATGGATCACCCCTGTCAGGGGTGTTCAGATTAGGCAGTGCAGTTTCACCAGCAGGTTTAGAGGGTGTGGGTTGGTCAGAACCCGTGGCACCCTTCTCCAGTTTTCTTTGGAGCCTTTCCAGCCTTTTTTCAATTGTCATTTTTGGAAAGATTAGCAGATATTACATTCTGCAGAAAAATTATTTCCAAGGCAGACCATGCATAAGTCATGCTTATATGCCTTGGCAAAAACGTCCCCACGATTACGGCAGTTTTTAAACCCTGGGGGTCTAGTCTTTTTCTTAGGTTTTTCTGCCATCAACAAACTGATGCAAAAAAACAGAATCACAAATAAAGAAAAACACTTTTTCTTTTCTTTTTTTATTACAACGGTTGCGGTCGGTAAGGGAACCGGTGAGGGTTCCAGTACTGAAGAGAGAACCAAACTAATTGATCCGGGTTAGCAGTTCACAGAAACCGGGTTAGTGGTTGTCAAAAACAATAATTTATTTAAAATAAATATTAAAATTAGCTAAACTAAACCGGAGATAAAGAAATAAAAGCTCCAGAAAGGGTTCTAAAGCTCAGTTCCCCAATGGTTATCCTGAACCGTGAGGAACGGAGAAAAATAAACCAAAAACACTAAAATAAATGCAAACTAGCCAACAGTAGGAATTAAAACAGAAATAAAGGCAGCAGTAAGAATAAGCAAAATAAAATACTTATATTCAGTGAAGAACCACACAAGGAACAACTGAGAGGGAAGTCTCCGAGGCTGACTTGTGAGGTGCAGAAAGAAATCTGATGCGTTGGTGAAACGTTGCAGCCGATAAGGGCAGCAGTTTGAATAAGTGGCATGAGCTAATGATAGGTTCCATCATTAGCATATTGTTCCATCTCCAGGCAATTCTACTTAGGAGGCTGACTGCAGAGTTTTAGGAATATAAAAGAATACCTGGGGTGAGAATGCCATTTTTCCAAAGAGTGCACACTTTAAAGGTGGCACAGAAGCACAGTAGCGCTAATACTTGCTACGCTAGAGATCTGCATTTGGGAACGGTTGCAGATCATCGTGGGCTGGCAGGGGGTGGAAAGGACCGCTCTCCTTTCTTGGGTGAGGGGGAGAGACAAGTCTCTCACTGTAGGACTGCAACCTGGTAGAGGTTGAGTGGAAGCACAGATGACAGAAACCCCAGGGGAGGGGACACCGCTGGGCATATGGCTCGTGCACCACAGCATGCATATGCATTTGCCCAATTCCAGGGGCCACCCTTGGGGAGAAAACAGAAAAGACTAGGCAACTACATGACAGCAATCCCCCACAGGCTCTCACAAGAGCAACACAGCTGGCCACCAACCAAGTTGTGGTCCTGGGTAAGGGGTGGATAACCGGTAAGTTCGTGAGAAGTTTGGTGAGGGGGCTGGGGGGAGGGCAGCACCACCTGGCAGACCCAGTGGGAGGAAAAAAGCTTATATCGAAGAAGAAAAAAAAAAAAAAAAGAAGAGAGTGCGTACTGCAGTTTGCAAGACAAACAAGTGTGCCAGAAGGTAAAAGCAAGGGCTGGGAGGATACACAGGAGGTAGTGCTAGTAATTCTAGAGCATGGCCCTCCTAAACAATATCCAAGACCCACCTATCTGATCAGGGAGTCACAAGGAGGGAAAGGAAGTGGTGGGAGCTCCACCCTGTCCCGACCTTTAGGGGCCGTAAAGGGGGAACCCAAGAACTGCAGTCTCTGGAATGCCATGGGGGTGGCCAACCTGCCCACACTTCCGGAGCAGGAGCCCTTATGTAATGAGCTACCAACCCGATATGAGTGGGCTGGTGACCTAGGGCCTTAAGGGATCGGAGAGTCATCTCGGATGACTGCAACTGCCTGAGGGTCATTTCCACATCATGGCAGAATAGTTTAGAGCTACAGAAGGGTTAAAGCATGGACAGCTGTACATCACTCGCAAAACCAGCAACATGCAGACAGAAGTATCAATGAAGACAGATACCCAAGCCTGTGGCACCAGCGGAAGCATCAGAGATGCTATAAGCAGAACGCAATAAATGCTTGTCCATTCCAAGCTATAGGCAGCACATTGTTTAGCTTCTGTCTTGGAGGAGCCATCATCAATGCTATCCACAACGGAAGTCACAGACTTCCACAGGCTGTGCTTTTATTTAATAATGTACACCTGATAGTTGACAATAGGGAGTCCTAATGAAAAGGAGGTGAAAATCTGTTTTATTATGGTATCCCAACTTTCTGAACTCCTTGTCAGGGCAAGAGTGTTCATATGATGAAGTGCTTTGGGCTTATCATGAGCCACCATAATGACAACCAAGTCCATTTCAGCCTGTGGGGTATAAGAAACCTTGGCAAAGGAAACATGATAATATTTATCTGCCTTCCTAGGAACCACCGGCAGAGTGCCGAACCTGTACCAAGCTGCCCTGTTAGCATCCTCCAAGGCAGGGTAGATAAGAGGAATGACCACAGAAGAGGCAGCAGGAACTTCCAAGAATTCATACAGATTATTTTTAGTGGATTCCTCCTCCTCAGCGGAAAACTGGAGATTTGCATGCATGATGGTAGCATTGGTAGGGTTATAGCTGAACACATGCCAGCAGTAAGCTGGGAGGCCACTAAGGGACCTGAGCTTGAGCCAGCACCCATCGACAACAGACAGCCAACAAAGAGAAGGATGATGCAGTTGCCTTAGAAGTACCCTCATGCTGCGTCAATGCAGACCAGGATTTGGACCTGGAGGGAGAGGCATGGTGGTAACCCTCCGAAGACGACTTATTTGTCCTATCCTTCGATAAATGTTGCTTCTCCCAGGAAGGCAGGTGTGTCACCGAATGGCAAGGAGAACGGCTGAGTTCCGACTGAGTCTGTTCCACAGAATGCTGAGTGAACCCTGCTGCAGATTTGGAAGCTGCACACTTGGCACTCTCCAGAGGCTTTTGGCAGCATCTCCCCATGGGGCTGGTTTAAACCTAGGTAGGGAGAACAGGACTCCATGCCATGCGAGCACACAATTCATGGGTAGTGTTACAAAATATCTTGATGCCGCACTGGCAGAGACAAAAGAGCAGTGACTTCCTGGATGGCAACAGCATAAAACAACGCTAGCAATTAAACAAAAAGTAGAAAACATCAGTGACAGAATTCAAAAAAGGTGTTTCCTCGGTACAATGAGTAGTCCACAGCTGGAGGAAAGAAACGGAGGAAGTATGGGGCCACCCACGAGGCCTGACATCATCATGGTTGCCCCAGCAAAGTGAAAGTGTTAAAGTGTTCCTGACACAGATGGCTTCCAGTTCAGTATGTGTGACTCTACGGACAGAGAAGTCCATGAAGATCACCAGATACAAGAAAAACTGCCATGAGTCCTACACCTTCACAGTAACCTGTTACAAATAACAATGGTATGAATTTTTTCCTCCCAGTACCTATTTATTGATGACGTTGGTAACCGGGTAGGTACACTGGTCCAGAGGACCGTTTACAGGCACGACCCGGGCCGACAGGCACAGAGAAGAACATTACAGAGGAAACAACAAAAGAGTTTACATCATAGATAGCACATGGCAAAATTACACATAAGTGAGTACAAGGCAACAAAAATCAACTAGTCAGTGAACCCATTCATGACGAGACATTTTTATTTTATAAATGTTTTCTGTTCTGACTCTCAGTGCCATGCTGAGAGGTACTGGGACTTTCTTGGATACTGTGGCCATTACTGAGTCATGGTGCACTGAAAACAATGACTGGGACATGACCATACCAGGCTATAATCTGTTCAGGAAGGACCAGGTGGAAAGGAAAGGAGGAGCTGTGGTGCTTTATGTGAGGGAAAGCATAAAACCACGGAGATACAGGGAATACAGGGGGAGGCAGAGGTACTGTGCGTCTCCCTGGAGATGGGGACTGGAGCCGCTATTCGCACTGGAGTGATCTACACACCTCCAGCATAGAGGGAGCAATCAGATAAGGTATTAGTGGAAGCCAATGGCAAGATGGCAGAAAAGGGGGAGGTGCTGCTGGTGAGGGACTTCAACCTGCCAGATGTGGACTGAAGCCTCCCATCAGCAGCTTTAGCTAGAAGTAGGGACATCCTAGATTCTGCAGAGGAGCATTCCTTAGGCAACTAGTCAGTGAATCCATTCATGATGGGGCAATACTGGACCTAGTACTCACTAACAGGGACAGTGTTGCAGATGTCAAGGTTAGAGGCTGCTTGAGGCCCAACGATCACCGTATGGTGTGGTTCAATATAAGGATGGTTGCAGAATCAAACCACACAAGGGCGAAGGTCCTGTACTTCAGGAGAGCAGATTTTAAAAAGATGGGTGAATTCCTTAGGGATGACCTAGCAGGGGTGGGTGACCTGGGTGGGGTGAAGGAACAGCAGCCAAAGGCAAAAGGGAGCCCAGTAAGTGGCAACAAACCTCTGCATAAAACAAGTGAGCAAAAGCAAGAGGAAAAAGAGACCACTATGGTTCTCAAAAGAGGAGACTGAAAAGGTAAAAGCTAAATGGGTAGCATCAGAAGGTATAAGGAGATGCAGAGGGAGTGGGATAGGGAGGTGTGTCTGGGAAAACAGAGGAAAAGCAGTAAGAACTGCAAAGGCGCAAACTAAAAGAGAACAGTCCACGAGGTAATGAAAGGGGAACATGACATTTTCTAAATATGCAAGTGAAAAGAGGAAGACCAAGGGTGGGATTGTAAGGTTAGAAACATAGAATTTGATGGCAGATAAGGACCACTTGGCCCACCTAGTCTGCCCATTTTCCTACCTAACAGATAAACTGCAGATCCTAGTTAACCAACAGCTTACTTCCTCCTACCACCCACTAGGACTGCCTTATGTCTGTCCCTTGCATTCTTGAATTCCCCCACTGTTCTTGATTCCACGACCTCCTCAGGGAGGCTGTTTCATGCATCCACAACCCTCTCTGTGAAAAAATACTTCCTCACATTACTTCTGAGCCATCCCCCCCTGTCTTTAAATTGTGCCCTTGTTCTTGCACATCTCTTTTTGAAAGATGCTACCTCTTGGACTTTGTTGATTCCCTTGAGATACTTGAAAGTTTCTATCATGTCCCTCACTCCTTCTCCTCAAGGGTATACATATTAAGCTCCTTTAGTCTTTCTTCAGATGTCTTCTGGTGCAGACCCTGCACCATTTTGCTGTCTCCCCTCTGACAACCTGCACTCTGTCTATGTCTTTATGGAGATGGGGTCTCCAGAACTGCACACAGTACTCTAGATGGGGTCTCACCAACTGTCTGTACAGAGGGATAACAACTTCCTGTTTTCTACTATTGATGCCTCTCCCTATGCATCCCAGTATCCCCACAGCCTTCCTTACTGCCTTCTCACATTGCTTGCCCACCTTTAGGTCATCTGATATTATTACCCCCAGGTACCTTTCCATTTTTACTGTTGTCAGTATCTCACCCCCCACTGTGTACTCTTCCCCTGGGTTTTTGTTTCCCAGGTGCATTACCTTGCACTGAATCTGAGCTGCCATACATTTGACCATTCCTCCAACCTTGCCAAGTCCCTTCTCCTCCTTTCCACCCCATCTTGTGTTTCAACCCTGTTGCAGATCTTTGTGTCGTCTGCAGAGAGACATACTTTTCCTTCCAGTTCCTCTGCAATGTCACTTATAAAGATGTTAAAAAGGACCGGTCCCAGTACTGGATCCTGCAGTGTCACAAACCCACTCAGCAAGTCAGGCCCTCTACTCCCAAATTGCCAACCTCTGAGCATAGTCTTGTGAACAGTGTAACAGACAAGGTAACCCTATTGTCTGTTTTTTGAGTTCGGATCAACCTTTGGTCTCAAGTTCTGGACAGAATCAAACTGTTAATCTCTTGCTAGCATACCCAATGCACAGGCTCAGATATATCTGTCTCGGGGCAGATATCTTGTCTCACGGGCATCTAACCAGGTATACAGAGATGAACCTTTTAAAACTTTAATAAAGACCTCAGATCTAAAACGCTTCTCTTTCCAGTTTGGTACCACCATTCAAGCTTATATTTAGTATCTGCAATAACCATGTACTTTTCTTACAAAATAAAAAGAAGTCAAAGACAGACCAAGTAAGTTCTAAAAAGAATTTTACTAAAATAGTTAAAAATATGTGAAACACAAAATACAGAACTTGTATCAAAAGACATACAAATCTTTTAAAAGAAACAAGGTTTAAACAGTGCAAATTCCTACTACAGTACTTAGTCTCTAAATACTTGCTTAAGTGCTCACCGATCTTGCTTGGTCGGAGTCTAGGTAAAAATGTGTCTCTGTAAAACAGAATTATTCCTTAAACCACTGTATTGGCCAACCCCTTTTTGGTGAGGTCAGCTAGCTCCTCCTCTATCAGATTATATTTTTAAATATATCTAATAAAAAAAAAAATAAACAGTAGTCTTAAATGCCTTGCTAAAATATAGGTAGGCCATGTTCACAGCCCCTCCCTGGTCTACTACTTTGGTCACCCAGTCAAAGAAATCTATTAGATTTGTCTGACACGACCTTCCCATCGTGAATCCATGCTGCCTTGGGTCCTGTGCCCCACTGGCCTCTAGGTGCTCAACAATTCTTTTCCTTCAGAAGTGATTCCATCATTTTCCCTACCACTGAGGTCAAGCTAACTGGTCTGTAGTTTCCTGCCTCTGTCCTGCTCCCACTTTTGTGAAGAGGATTCACATCAGCCCTCCTCCAGTCCTCGGGTACCACCCCATCCTCCCATGATTTGTTAAAGAGAGTAGTCCGCGGTGTCACTATTTCTATCAATCAATCAAACTTTATTTCTAAAAAGGTGCTTTTCTTAAAACCAAAGCGCCTGTACAATTTCATAAAACAATAAATAAACAAAATCTAAAACTATTAGAAATCAATAAAAGCTATGTTAAAAAGGTGGGTCTTCAAGGCTCCTTTAAAACTTAGGACAGTCGGACTATTTCGCACCTGACGAGGTAGAGAATTCCACAGGGTCGTGGCCATAAAACTAAATGATCTAGCCCCTGAAGTCTTCAAACGGACCCTGGGAATCTCCAGCAATCCCTCGTCCAGTGGATCGAGAAGGCGGGAGGACAGTAAAATTGAGAGAGCTCTTTCAGGTAAGTAGGTCCCTGGTCATGTATGGGGCTTTATAGGTCAGCAAACCGACCTTGAAGGTGGTCGCCAAAATACTGGCAGCCAGTGCAGCCGCGGAGCACAGGCATTATATGGCTGGATCTAGAAGAACCAGTCAATAACCACAACGCCCGGGATTGCACTAACTGCACGGCAAAGCTCAACCCCGATAGCCCTAGGTACAGGAGTTGCAATAGTCAAGGCGGAGGAGTGCAAGGCGTGGATCAATGTTGGGAGATCTTCTGGAGGAACCAGGTGCTTCACCTGGCGATATTCCTCAGATGGAAAAAGGAAGTTTTGACCACCGCTGACACCTGAGCTTAAGCGTCAAGTGGTGCGTCAATTATTCGCCAAGATTCCGCACCTGATCTGAGGTCGTCAGCGGAACGCCTGCAAGCCATAAGCCTGAGTGCGATCCAGCTGGCAAACCCGCCTCACAGCGACCTTTGTCCACAACCAACACCTCAGTTTTCTCCGGGTTTAACCTCAACCAACTCCCATTCATCCAATCTTGGATTTCTGCAAGGCAGTTATTGAATACTGACAAGGCAGCATCCTGGCCGGGCACAAAAGATGTATACAGCTGGGTATCATCGGCATAGCAATGGAAAACCAGACCGTATCGTCTTATAATCGCTCCCATGACAGCATATACACCGCAAAATAACATAGGCGCTAGAATAGAGCCCTGCGGTACCCCACAAGATAGGGAGACTGATGCCGAGGAAAAAATTCCCGACACCACCCTCTGAGTCCTACCTTCGAGGTAAGATCTAAACCACCTAAGGACCATACCAGATAATCCACAGATGGACCGCAGACGCTCTAACAGCACACCATGATCAACAATGTCAAATGCTGCTGAGAGATCAAGAAGTACCAAGATAGAACGGGTCCAACGATCTCTCGCCATTAGGAGGTCATTTAGTACCCGAACAAATGCTGCCTCTTCCTAAATCCAGATTGGAGAGAATCGTAGATATTGTTGTTGGTCAGATGATCCTCCAGTTGCCTTGTGACCACCTTCTCAACAACCTTACCCACAAAGGGTAGGTTAGAGACTGGTCTGTAATTTGCTAGACAATCTGGGTCTAAGGAGGACTTCTTTAAAAGAGGCTTAACTATAGCCTCTTTAAGGGGATCTGGAAAGATCCCCCTCTCCAGAGACTTCCAGACTATCAAAGCCAGGACTAGGCCGATTTTATCCACACAATCCACTAAGAGTGTGGGGCCAGGGTCCAAATCACAGCTGGTTCTACCCTTAGTTCCTTTAGAATACTTGGGTGAATCCCATCAGGCCCCATTGCTTTGTCCACCTTCAATTTTATTAGTTCTTTCAGAACCCTTTCTTCTGTAATTGAACTGGTATCGACACCCCCGTCTTCAGAGTGTTTCTCTTGTTTAGTTTAGGTACCTCCCCCTCCTCTTCCTTTGTGAATACAGAGCAGAAATATTTGTTCAGTATCCCTGCTTCTTCACTGTCACCCTATACCCACATTCTCTCCCCTTTATTAACCCTCAGTATCCCTCCTTTGGTCTTTCTTCACTCCCTAATGTACCCATAAAAGGTCTCATCCCCCTTCTTAACAGAGTTAGCTATCCTTTCCCCTGGTTTGGGCCTTTGCTATTCTGACTGCCTTCCCAGCCTCTTTCTGCTTTAACTGATAAAGTTATCTGTCTTACTCCTTCCGTGTTTCCTTATATTTCCTGAATGCCATCCTTTTCTCCTTAACCTTCCCTGCCACCTCTTTTGAGAACCATAGCGGCTTTTTCCTTCATTGTGTTTTGCTGATTTGCTTTACACAAAGGCTTGTAGCCTCTGTGATGGCTGTTTTGATTACTCCCCATTGTTCCTCCACCCCTCCTTCTTGCCTGTTTGCTAGTGCTTTTCTGAGGCACTGTCTCATTTTCCCAAAGTCAGCCCTCCTAAAGTCCAATACTCTTGCTTTTGTATGGCTGTGTTTATCGTGAACCACACTGTTTGATGGTCGCTTGTTCCCAGATGGCTACCCACTTCTAAATCTGAGATTCTTTCTCCGTCCCCATTTGAGAGTACCAGACCTAAGATTGCTCCCTCCCGAGTGGGTTCCAATACTAGCTGTCTGAGGCATGTCCCTTGTAGGGCATCAAGAATGACCCTGCTCTTGGGTGTGCCTGCAGCAAAGGTGATCCAGTTAACATCTGGCATATTCAGGTCCCCCATCAACAATATCTCCCCTTTTTCTGCCATTCTAAGGATGCCTTCTATCATTTCCTTGTCCATTCCCTCCCCCGAGATGGGGGTCTGTATACAACCCCCAAGTGGATTGTGGTGCCACTTCCTGTCTCCAGGGTGACCCAGAGTGCCTAATCTGCTCCCTGTTTACTCTTCAGTTCTGTTGCTTTGATCCCTTCCTTTACATAGAGAGCTACTCCTCCTCCTCCTCTTTTACCCTCCCCGTCCCTCCTGTAGATTGTGTATCCTGGTGTGCTGACATCCCAGTCATGGTCCTCTGTGTACCATGTTTCTGTGACTGCCACAATATCCAGGCAACCCTCTTCCATCAAGGCCACTAGTTCAGGGAGCTTGTTACACAAGACTACGGGCATTGGTACTCATCACCCTCCACTTTTTGATGGCCTTACTCCTTTTAGCCCGCATTCCTGTCCTTACTGCCTTTATAAATGCACAGCAAAAACAGCTCCTCCGTGTACACAGGTGCTCGAGTTAAAACGTAGACATCTATCAGAAGCAAAACTCAGCACTCTGTAATTGGCGTTAGTACAGGCATGTATTTAATAAAACATTTAGACGCCAAACCAAGCCTCATAAAGAACAGGTAGCACAGCAAAGCAATTCCCAACCGGTTTCGTGCACACAGCACGTCATCAGGGGGTGGTTACTAGTAATACGAGACACATATAGATAGGGAAACACTTAAAGAAACAGCTCCTCAAAGAAAGCTTTTAAATCAATATACATGCAATACATACATATTAATTTATATACATGGGGAATGACACACACTATAATACACTAATACAGGCTCCACAACTGTATCAATACTAGTGTACACTACTATTTATATATAAAAAAACACATATAAACATCATATTATAAACTCCCTATATCTTAATCAAACTGTGTTTTTAAAAAAAGAGAAATGTGCAGCAAAACTAAAGAAAAGAAGCAATTCTATATGGATCTCATATTGTCTTTGCCTTTTTTTTTTTACATTTACCTCTGTCCTGCTCCCTAATGGCTTCTCTACCTTGGTGTTTACCTCACTAATTACCATGTTTTGTGGGAGGAGTCTGGCATTTCCCTGCTCCTTTTCAGTGCCTACCCCCTTGGCTAGTTTAAATGCTTGTCAATGAAGCATTTAAACCTCTCACCTAGGATCCTGGTTCCCCCCCCAGACAGATGCAGACCATCACGCCAGTATAGGTCTGCATCCCTCCATGTGGCTCCCCAGTCCCCAATGAAGCCAAACCCTGAGCTCCACACCAGTTTTTCAACCATTCCCTGAATTGAATTCCCTGGTGAGGAGTACCCTAGCATCACCCTTGCCATAGATAGGCAGTACCTCCGAGAAGGTTACCATATGCGCTACTTGTCTAAGGCCCCCCCAACTCTACAAACTCCTCTTGCACTGCTCTGATCCCATTCCTAGCCAGGTCATTTGTCCCTAAGTGGACAATGACATCCAGCTACCTCCCTCGTGCAGCTGCTCCCACGATCCTGAGGATTCGCTTCCTGTCCCTCCAAGCCGTGGTGCCAGGCAGGCACCTTACCTCCCCTTCCCCTTCCTCCCCTCTTTCTACCACCCTAATGATAGAGACCCCATCAGGAGTTGTTTCCTTCCCCTGTGGGGTCCCATGCCACCCTCCTGTGGGTCTCCTTTGTGAAGGTTCCCAGCAACCTCCTTGGTCTCCACTGCAGGTGCCTCCACAGAGGAACCACTATCCACTAGAAGAGCATATGAATTGAAGAGTGGTACATCTGGAGGGACACAACTCTGTTCTACCACCCTCTCCCTCCCTGAGCCCACCCTGTCCTCTTTCTTGGCAACCTCTGAGGTAGTAGCATTGGCCCTGGTGGTCCCTGGGTGGGGGAGGAGGTTTCATGAATCCTAGCCAGGTCAACCTGGAGACGGGCAACCTCCTCCCTCAGACCAGAGAGGTGCCTGCAAATAGGGCAGCATCGCAGCCTCCAGAATGTCTCCCGGAACACTGTGCCCCACAACCACTGCACTGCACCACTCTTTTCATGTCTTATTTTGTGTCCCCTCTCCTGTTTCTCTGTATGCTTACTCTCTCATCTCCTTACAACTCTCATCTTTCCTGTTCTCGGACAGCAACTTCCTATATTCTTCAGTAGCCTCCTTCTTCCTTGCTCAGTGTCAGACCACCAGCAGCTTGGTGGGGAAGAGAGCGAGCTACTTTTTTTCTTTAGAGTTGACAAAACTAATGTTTCTCTATGATCCTTCCCTTCCCTTCCAACTATCAAACAGGAAGTTCCTGTTGTCAGTCAAATCCAGTGGCTATAAAAGTAGAACTGGCATAGGGTGGGTGGGATGGAGGGCAATTAGTAAGAAAAAAAGGCTAGCAACAGGAAATTGTAATTTGAGTCACCTGCTTTTATATTGTCTAAGCCACACCCCCAATTAAGCTCTCTCTCCTCCTACTGATTTAGCAAAGTTGATACAGTACCCTTCCCAGCACACAACACACACTGAAGTTCTTTCTTTCCTTTTAACGCTAAATAAGACCCCTTCTACTTCTAATAAAGCATCAGTCTGCTTAATCTTAACAGACACCGACTCCTGCTGAGATAGAAATATTAAATTAGTAAGAAAATGGTAGCTTCTTTTAGTTAGCTACTTTCTGCTCTACAAGCAAGGCTAGCAACAGCCTCTAAAAGGCTGACAGGTTAAAATGGGAAGGGGAGGGACTGTGCAGAGGGGGACCAGGAAAAGGCAGACATCCTGAATAAATATTTTATTCAGTGTTCACACAGGAAGGAGAAGGGGAGGGGCCACAAAAAAGTAACAAAAGCTTTGGAGGGGGAGGGTCACTTGTGCTTTCTTGGAGGAGAGAGTCCTGAAGGGACTTGCTAATCTAAAGATGGATAACGCAAATCGGGCCAGATGGAGTGCATCTAAGGGTATTGAGGAAGCTCAGGGAAATACTGGCTGCCCCTCTTACAGTTCTATTTAACAGCTCACTGGAAACAGGAGTTGTTCCAGAGGACTAGAGGAGGGCAGATATAGCCCCACTACACAAATGTGATAGCAGGGAGGAGGCTGGCAATTATAGGCCAGTCAGTCGGACATCAGTGGTGGGAAAGTTAATGGAATCACTGCTGAAGGAAAGAACTGTGGAATATCTTGAATCCAGTGGGTTACAAGACCCAAGGCAGTATGGTTTCTTCATAAGGGGGAGGTCATGTCAAACAAATCTGATACATTTCTTTGACTGGGTGACCAAGGAGCTAGATCAGGGTGGAGCGGTAGATGTGGCCTACCTAGATTTTAGTACGGCATTCAACACAGTTACACACAGGAGACTAGTAAGCAAGCTGGACAGCTTAGGAGTGGGTCCAAAGGTGGTAAACTGGATAAGAAACTGATTACGGGACAGGCGACAGAGGGTGGTGGTAAACGGAATTCACTCCAAGGAAGGGAGAGTGACCAGCAGGGTGCTTCAGGGATGAGGGCAGGGACCTGTCCTCTATAACATTTTTATAAGTGACACTGCAGAGCAGCTGGAAGGGAAGGTCTGCCTCTTCGTGGTTTACACCAAAATCTGCAATAGGTTCCGCATGCCCACAGTCACCAAAGACCATCGGACAACCAACTCAGACCTGTGCTGGAGATTGTGTGGTAAACGTGGGTCGCATTTTCACATTTTCTGGACCTGCCCCAGACTGACCCCCTTCTGTCAGCAGTCAGACATGGTCTGCAGCAAATCACGCAGACTGTGATACCCCCTACTTTTATTAGCTTAGCATTAGGTATTTTACCAATTCTATCAAAAGCTGAAACCTCAGAAGACTGCTCTATATTTTGTTAACAGAGACTTGGAAGTGCATCACTCTCCTTTCACTGTCCGATGTTACCTCACTGGTGTCTATCTGGATAAACAAAGCAACCGAGAGTTGAGAAATGGAATGTCTTACAGCTAAACTGCAATTTCAACAGGAGCTTTTTCCAGAATTTTGGCACCACTGGGACCTTCATATTACGGGAGGCTCTCAACCCTAAGGACACAGATCATACCTAAAGATACCGTTCTTACTATTCTCCTCCACCTATAGTATCCTGGTATCCTTTGAGCAATAAAGTGGACTTACAAAACAAAAACTATAGGGTGGACACTCGGGTGGGGAGAGAGATGAGCAGAGACCTGAGAAAACTAGAGGACAGTTCAAAGGTATGGCAGCTGGGTTTCAATGCGACAAAGTGCAAAATAATGCACTTAGTGCTCAGAAATCCAGGGGCAGAGTACAAAATGGGTGGAGTGGTACTGATGACCACCAAGTAGGAAACAGACCTGGGGGGTAATCATACCAGATGACCTAAAGGTGGCCAAGCAGTGCGACAAGACAGTAGGGAGGGCAAGAAGGATGTTGGGGGTGCATAAGGAGGAATACCACCAGCAGGAAGAGGGAGGTGGTATTGCCTCTGTATAGATTGCTGGTAAGACCCCACCTAGAGTACTATGTCCAGTACTAGAAACCACATCTCTGGAAGGACATAAGGGTGAAGGTGGTCCAGAGGAGGGCAACTAACATGGTAAAGGGTGTGCATCAAAAGCCCTATAAGGAGAGAGCAAAGGACCTCACTATGTACATCCTGGAACAGAGGAGGAAAGAGGGGAGATATGACAGAGACCTTTGATTACCTCACGGGGGGTAAATACGGTACAGGAAGGGAGAATTTTGCAGAAGAAAAGGCGCTCAGGAACAAGGGGGCATGCTATGAAGCTGGAGGTTAGTAGAATCAAGAGAGATGTGATAAAGTAAAGCGGAGATGGTGGGGCCAAAAATAGTGGTGGCATTCAAGAATGCATGGGATAAGCACAAAGGAATCATAGTGGTGGGGGGGGGAGAGCTGAAGATTGGGCACTCTCTGATGTAACAGTGTACGTAGGGAGAAATAGGCAGACTGGATGGGCCAAGTGGTCCTTACCTGACATTAAATTCTAGATTTCTATTATTGCTATGGGTAAGGGGGACCCACGGTAGTGTCTTGTAATATCTTGCATTTGTCTTTAAGTCATCATGTCGGATATTCTGAAAACTTCAAACAGCACAAAGGTAGACTGATATCATATCTGATCACAATCACACAAGTAGTTCTCAAGCTACAGTCAAAAATGTAGCAACCAATTTCAAGCCAGAACTCACACATACTGTAATTAGGTCTCCATGGTGGATATTCTGAAAATCTCATGGAATAATGCCGAGGTAATAGGTATATCTGTAATTACCCACCATTCTGCGCATGCATGCTTTTTTTTTTTCACCTTGAGAAAGCGGATGCATGAAACAGCGTGTTACTTTACTGCTGCACGTTTATAAACAATTTTAACGTTAGTTATGCTATCTGCAATAAATTAAACATGTTTTTATCACCATCTTTTTTTGAAGTGTTCCGACTGTGGCAGGCGTGATAGAGCTTGGGTGTTTGCTCTGTGTATCCTGGGTCTCTGTTATACTCAGAGCGACTTTGCAGTCTGTAGGTGCATTCAAACTACATTTGGATAACCAGGTCTCAGAATATATCCAAAAATGTAGTAGTGAATCACAAGCCAGAATTTGTGAATAATTAGGCCAACAGCTGATTTTCTGACTCTCTCAAGAGCAGGTGCCAAAGGATGTCTATGCCATACCTCATCATGGTTGTAAAGATCATAAATGTAAGTCTGACATGCACAGGAGGCTCTCAAAATATCCCAGTCACTGGGGAAATTCTCCTGGGGAGAGATTACACACAAAACAAAATTTGATGAAGACGACCTTACCATTAAAGTTTTCAACCTCAATGACTCCAGGTGAGAAACATTTCTTTAGTTTCTCGGCAAGCTCTCCCTCTATCGGCTGCAGCAGCGTCATTTCAGGCAGGAGGCGGTAACTGGCTGTGGCAACAGGTGAGAATTTGGCGTGGTCTTTCCCTGAGAATAGACAAGTACACATGGCAAGACAAGTTTATTTTTAGGTGCCCTTTCTTGGAGGCTCTGTGTGCCGTGAAAAAAAAAAGAACATCAGAACAGAAAAAATAAATACCATAAAAACAGTCAGCATGTCAATAAATATAATAAATTCAAAGAGCAGGCCTATTGAAATAGTAAATGATTCTCTAAAATATGAACATTTTTAAAACAAGAGCTTGACCTTCCACGTTTTTTTTATATTTGAAACAATTAATGGTGGGCATCATTAAACATGGCCGTGGCACCGTTTTCAACAACATTCTCAGCTGTGTTTTATCACCCATAGTTTAACATCATTTTTCTTGAGACAAACATGAATGAGCATGAACAAGACACTGCGTGCTCCTTGACCTTATGGGATACAGTGGTCTAACTCCAGGCCACAGAACGAAAGCCCGTAACACAGCGAACATAAAACGAAATGCAGAACCATAGAAATGGATCTGGAAACAAACCTGAACAGCTGGAATCAACGTTGAGCGTTAAAAGGAGTGCAGAATGCAGTTTATAAGCATGGTTTTAACATAAGCTGCTGCTTTAAATAACAGAAGTGACTGGCTTAGCACTCTGTAGCTCAGTGGGAACACTAGAAACACAATTGGTCAGTGCTGACTGATCAGGTTCAGCTAAGAAAATGCAGTAGCCCCCCCACCCCTCTTCAACAAATCATGGACAGCAGTCCTGGAACAGCCCCATGCCCTCACCTATGCCCTTGACGCAGTGCATGACAATGTCAAGCTCCTGTCCCGGTCGGAGTTGCGTGATCAGGATGTCATCATGGACAGGTCGAATGTCTGCTTCTGTGAAGAGGTCTGCCTGATTCCCAATCGGAACCCACTTCATGTGTTTGGAATAAACTGGAAGGATTTAAAAAAAAAAGAGCAGTCAGTGCAGAAGACATTTGTCTTCCTGGATATGGCAGACTTAAAAATATTCTTGACAGCTTGCTCCCTGATGAAGACTTTGGGGGCAAAATGCTGGCTATGGACACTTTCAAGTTTGTTTATACACAGAACACAGAAAAAATGTCTTCATACTTACCAAAATTTCCTTTTCTGTTAGCTCCTACACTGTCAATGGGTAATCACTACAGATGGGTTATGTACACCCCTGCTAGGGAAAATGGCACAGCCCAAGGCTGAACTCAGGTCAGAATCCTGGGCACCTGAACGCTCCAGACAGCAGCAACTCTCTAGTCACTACTGTCCATGCAGTCCCTCTAAATATGGAAAATAAATACCCGTAAAATCATACTGGTCATCTTAACACGAGCACACAAAGGAGCTGTCTACACAGATAGGACTTTAGGCAGTATACAATACAGTTAACAGCTGCCTATCTCACCAGATGGTGGAGGTAAGGGAGCAAGGCTTGTCTTCCAATTTTCTAATGTCTTGAAAGGTCCTGCAGCATTCGAATCGTCTAGAACAGATTTACCAAAGGAATTAATGTATACTGATAACAACGATAAATTCTGGTCAGAGCCGATATGGCTGTGAAGAGCTTTTGGGATTCTTTTACCCATTATTTCTAATGAATTTGCACAATGCAGATCTGTGGAGAGGCAGTTTCAATGTGGTCTTCCTTTTACATGTTTTTGCAATGTGTTTTCCTCGAATATGCCTGCTGATTACTATATATTTAGCCTGGATAGGTCACAGAAGCAATGGCATCTTATTTTCTGTGGGGCGCTACGTCTACACAATATTATGCTGCATTGTGTACAATCAGAATGCACTAAAAACAATATTTTACATCTGGGGGGACATATTAAATGCCGGACCAATGCACAAACAGAAGGATGCATTGCGCAAAGTGGGTGCGCCAGTCAGCACTGATATAATATTCAAAGAGAACGCACCACCGGTACAAGGTGTGCTTACAGTGAAGCCCACCAGGATGAAGCGCAGCGCAGCACTGCACTGCAGAATTCTGCAGTAGAGTTACTGCAGCAAACAATGCAATTTCAATGGGAGTTAATCCCTTTTGTCATGCAGTAAACCTGCGACACTGTGCTTCATCCTGGTGGGCTTCATTGTACCGGTTGAAAATGTGATCCTGGACAGGAGTCGCAGTGCAGGCGGCCGCCAAGTCAGGTGCATTCATGGCAACCCCAACTGAATACCTTCCAGGAGGAATGCATGACACATACCGGTATGCACTGCAGCACCCATGAGCGATATTCAGTCCAGAAATGCAAATGAACTAATTGAGCATGCAGGGTGCAAAGGGGCATTTATGCATGCTCATTACTGGTCCATTTGCATGTAGGCACAGGGATGAATGCGCCGGAGCAGCTCTTGCCCCCAAGCCCCGACCCCGATCGCATCCCATGGGGGCAGGCCCTGAAGTCTCTGGTCGGAAAGTGACACCCCCACCCATTCCACCAGCCCTGACTGTACCGGAGTCCAGGGTCTATCGGTTCTATACTGTAGAGACCCTGATGTCATCCCTGATTGCACCTGAATACACCTACAGTCCATGTCCATAGTGTAGTGGCCCCCGCTTCCCCTCAATGGTGCAGACACCCCCCTCCCTGCCCCCAGCCCATCCCAGTATGCGACTGACTAGCTCTGTGATGGGACTGTACCACTGTATCGGTGGGTGGTGGAACACTGCAGTAGGACACGAATGTGTTATGCATAGAGCAAAGCTGTGTGCGGGTGATAATGCTCAGTGGCCATACACCTCAGGCACTCGCATGCGGATCCACCATCCCAGTGGCATTGCACTGCTCAGTGTGGGTGACAGCCGATGCTGTACCCACTCACACAGGTCCCAAAACAGACATGTTACAGCCGACCTCCCATTCGTTTGTAAAACTGGGGAACTGCAGATGAACTATCCATAGCCTGAAGTGCACACTGCAAATGGCACTACAGGATACTGCACCCCATGGCACCTGGGATACCTCAGTAGTCCGGAGAGTGGCATGTTACACAGGAGAATGGGGGTTAGAGTGTGGACTTGCAACGGTGTACGAAAGCAGGAAGATACAGCATTGACAAGGCAAGCATTGAAGGTATGTAAATTCCCTCTTACAATTTGCCAGGGACATACGCATGACTGCATACACTGGTGGGTCCGCAGCTTGCGTGGTGCCCCAATGCTCGGCACAGACAGTTGGGTCATTCCGGAGTGCGGGTCCCCAGCCCAGTTTCAGTGCAGTCAACGGCTGGTCATGGTAGGGTGTGGAGAGCAGTGCCAGTCTTTGCAACAGGTTGGGTATAGGAGGAGTTAGGGTGTCTGCGTATAGGGGGAGTGGGTGGGGGTCCTCTACGCTATGGATATGGACCATGGTTTCCTCTGGTGCGATCGGGTCTGGGAGGGCCCTACACTATGGAGCTCTTCAGGGATGGAGTTGGATAGACTGGGGTTGGAAAGGGGGCACCTCTAGTCCACCAGGGCTGCCAGACTGCTGTGCACCTCCATGCACATCTGCAGCCTACCTGTGGGTGGCTGGCCAGGTTAGGTCAGCTATTTGTGGCCTGTGGGCCGCGGTGCTCTGGACTGCGAGGGGTGCATTCCCACTGAATATGCCGCAGCACGGCACATGCATGGGAATGCCCCCTTGACTTGCACGGCATACCATTTGTGCATGCCCTGGCCCATTCCCTTAGCAGCTGGCACATCCCGCACATCTGAATATCGGCTGCTGTGCCATGCTGAGTTGGGCAGCTGCACATCTTACTTTTTCCACTGGATGTGACTGCACATCTACTTTGAATATCGGGGCCCTAGACTAGGTAATTTGAATAAATACATTATAAAATGGTAAAATCATGATCCCACTGAAAACAAGATATTGCATCTAATCTGGGACAGCCCGAGTAAATACGGTGCAAAAATGTGTAAATGAAGATCCCTATGAAAATGAGATGTAGCGTCTCCCCTGCCCTATCCAGGATACAAAATATAGGATAAGAAATATTCAATGCTCCCAGATCCAAATAAGCATTTCCATGTGAGAAGCCCTCATTTTTCCTGTGCTTCCCCTGCAGTGGCAGAATCAAATCCATGTAGATTTTTCCATAAGCCACTGGTTCCTCATTTATGACTTAGTTCTTTATTTATTATATCAGCAGCCTTTTATCAGGAAAAGAGCTCTGATTTGCTGTTCAGTATTAATATTATATGTCAAGATGGCCTTGGAATTATTTGGATTTACATGGTATGCATAAAGCACAATGGGGGATTATATGAAATAAATATCACTCATTATTTCATGAACTATACTCAAAATTAGTAATCACAAGTCAGACAATCTTTCAAAATATACTAGTAATGCCTGTAAACAAATATTTATATATATATATATATATATATATATATATATATATACACACACACACATATATATGCATACACACACACACACAATATTTCTGTATCTTATAGTTGTTAGTTTTCAGACAAATTCTCAGACTTTTTCTGTCCACCTGATGGAATCTTGAATGAGTTAAGTAAATGTTATTATTTTCTTCAAGGCCCTGATCCAGCAACTCAGCAAATACACACTCAGTACATCATATTATAAAATGACAAAAATCAGTCTTCTGTTTCCAGTTGTTTGATCGGGAATTTTATAAAAGGTATAGGTATATACCAGTATCTTGCAAGTTCCCCAGGAAGATCTCTGACATTCCAGGAATAATATCAAGCCTACACGAAACCTCCAAAAAAATATAAAATAATAATATAGAAAAACATAAATGGAACTTACAAGCTCAAATGGGCGACTGGGTGGGCCATAGACCCTTATCTACTGAGAGTGTCTATGTTTCTAAACAATAATTTTTCTCCTAATAAATGGCATGATCTGTTTCATTCTGAAAAATAGTACATAAGGGGCCCTAGATTCAAAACTTTGCGCTGGGAGCAAACCGTTAGCACAGGGTTTGTGCGGGACCGCTTTATTCAAAAGGCCAAATAGCGTTGGCGAACTGCATTAGCGCCGAGCAAAGGTATAATGTATGCAAGGGACAAACCAATGGGGCGTGTTCATGAATACAGGCGCAATGCTACATTCAGCACAATAGCGCTGTGCAAAGTGTGTCTGCGTGACTCAGAGTGACACACTACGCACTGCAAATTACCACCCAGGAAAATGTAGTCTTAACTCTGGGCAAACCAGTTTTGCACACCATTGTGCCTTTGCGCGACCCTACTCAGTACATGCTAATCATATTAAGACACCAGACAGTGAAGACACATGCTGCACATGGCTGGCATCTCCTAGGATGCCATCATCCACCACCGGTCCCAGCTATGCCAGACTGTGAGTGGTAACCTGGCACCCCAGTGGACACCATGGCAGTGTGTCCCTACAGCACACACCTGCAGACCACCTTTCAGTGGACTCCAAAAGAAGCCAGCACACACACATGCAGCAATGGGGGCATGGAGGGTGTACAGGTGACCAGTCTGCACCACATACTGGGTGCTGCCACATGGCTGGGACAAACCACGCACTGCAAATGGTCCAGTGTGGGAATACCCCAACACCTGTGTGCCTGTCCAATGGTAAGAGCCCCCCCAGACACATACCGCACAGCTGTACAGACACAACACACACACCCAAAAATGTATATGTCACTGTGAGCATCCCATGCCAGTGGTGCAGCGTCTGTGAGTCGCACAACAGCAGAACAGTAATGTTCACTGTCGGTACACACCTGCAAGATGGGGTTGTCACTGTGTACAGTGCAGAGGTCATTGCTGCCCAACACACCTCAGGCAGTGCTGTGTCCCACACACCACTGGCCCCCGTGTCACTGTACTGTCTGCTGTGCGCTGTATAGCAGGAAAGTACAGTTATGTAGGAACTTACCGTAACAGTAGATCTTCGAGAGAGGTTCCTTCAGTAGGTCATCACATATAGGACGGGCGCCACCTGGCGTCAGGCCGCACGGCAGACTTTTTCTAGCAATACCTGACGGGGACTGCCCACCTGACGCCAGTGTGACTGTATATAGTGGACAGTCCTCTATGACCGCCTCCTGTTCTTTCCGCCTGAGCAGGAAGAGGCCTACAAGCAGCAGAATAGGATTTGGAGTCCCTGTAAACATAAAATGAGGGGAAGGAGGGAGGGAAAATATGACCTACTGAAGGAACCTCTCTCGAAGATCTGCTGTTATGGTAAGTTCCTACGTAACTATACTATCTTATTTCGAGAGGGTTCCTTCAGTAGGTCATCACATATAGGACAGAGTCCCAAGCAGTCCCTCCAAAGACAGACAGACAGAAACTAGGGAGGAGGAAAAAAACAAACTCCAATGGAAAACACTGGAGTCCAGAAAGGACCCACTCTAGGACAGAAGTCCCTGCAGGACGGCAAGGCCAAAGCCAGCCCTCCGCCTAGAAGCAATGTCTAGACTATAATGTTTGGTAAAGGTATGGACAGAACTCCAAGTAACTGCAGCACAAATGTCAGCCACGGAAACATTCCGAAGGAAGGCCACGGAGGCAGCCATGCCCCTAGTAGAATGACCTCTGATGGTACCCGGCAGAGGTTTATCGAACTTCTGGTAACAGTATCGAATGCAGTTGTCTAACCATTTGGAAAGGCCCTGCTTAGAAACCGGTTTGCCCTTCGATCTCGGGGTGAAGGAGACAAACAACTGGTCACAAGAGCGAAATTCTTTGGTCCGATGGGTGTAGCACCAGAGAATCCGATGGACGTCCATCTTATGGAGGAGTGCCTCACCTCTATTAGAGAGGGACGGCTTCTGACACCACCTTGGGAAGAAACCTCGGATGAGTTCTGAGGACCACCTGGTCCCTATGGAAAACCAAGTATGGCTCCTTGCATACTAGAGCGTGAAGCTCCGAAATTCTTTGTGCTGAAGTGATAGCCACAAGAAAAAGCGCCTTCCAAGATAGGAAGTGCAAATCACAGCTCATTGCCAGCTCGAAAGGAGGAAGGGTGAGCTTTTCCAGTACAAAGTTCAAGTCCCAAGGTGGGGTTGGACTTCGGATGGGGGGTTTCAGATGGAGAATCCCTTTCAGAAATGTTTTTGAGACTGCCAACCGAGCCATGGGTTTACCATCCACTAGCTCATGGTACGCAGAGATAACCGAGATATGGACCTTTAAGGAAGAGTAGGACAGACCGGAGTCTGACAAGTGAAGGAGATATTCCATGACTTGTGGGGCCGAAAGAGAGAAGGGGTTCCAGCCCTCTGCGGTCACCCAAATGGAAACCCGCTTCCACTTCATGGCGTAAGTGGAACGGGTAGACGGTTTCCTAGCCTCAATGAGGACTCAAGCAACCCTGGAGGAAACCCCGAAGCATGAGATCGCTATGTCTGCAAGAGCCAGGCATCAAGATGCAGGGTCCTGAGACCCGGGTGTACCAGTCGACCTTGGTCCTGGATCAAGAGGTCATGAGACACTGGAAGTAGAACTGGTGGTTCCCGGAAAGTTGCTGTAGCAGCGGGAACCAGATCTGTCTCGGCCAGAGGAGCCATGAGGATCGTCTTTGCCCTCTCCGCCTGGAGTTTGAGGAGAACCCTCTGCAGAATGGGAAACGGAGGGAAAGCGTACAAGAATTTCCCTGTCCAGGATAGATGCAATGCGTCACTCCAAGAAGCACCTGACTCTGGAATGAGCGAGCAAAACTTGAGAAGTTTTGCGTTGTATTGGGAGGCGAACAGATCGATTTCCAGATGCCCCAAATTTTGGAAGATGGATTCCACCACTTCCTGATGTAGTTCCCACTCGTGAGCTAGGGTCCGAGACCTGCTGAGACTGTCCGCCAGGACGTTTAGAACGCCTGGAACGTGCACGGCCACTAGGACCAAATGGTGCTGGGCTGACTAATTCCACACATCTGCCACCCCCTCGCAAAGGGGTACGACCGGTTCCTCCTTGTTTGTTGATAAACCAAACTACTGACATATTGTCCATTTGGATTAGCAGTGATCGCTTTGGAAGGAGGGTCTGAAAGGCCTGTAACACGTACAGGACCGCCCTCAACTCCAGAACATTGATGTGGAGAGAAGTCTCCAAGCTGGACCATAGTCCCTGAGCTTGGTGTTCCCCAAGATGAGCTCCCCACCCCATATTCGAAGCATCCATGGTGAGGGTGGCTACCGGTGCAGGGTTCCGAGAGGGAAGCCCCAGAAAAAGACTGTGAGAATCCTTCCACCATTGTAAGTCTTTCTGAACTGCTGAGGAGACAAGGACCGGATGGTCCAGGTCATCCAGGAGCTGATCCCACTGCACCCACAAGGACCACTGAGTAATCCTCATGTGGAGCCTTGCAAGGGGGAACGGTAGTTATGGAGGCCACCATCAGGCCCAAAAGGCGAAGGACTTCCAAGGCAGGGATGGTCCTGAGGGAAGCCACGTTGGAGGCCTGACAGACAAGGGTCTCCATTCTGTCTGGAGGAAGGAAGGCTCTGCACTGGACCGTATCCAGGACTGCCCCAATAAACAGTAGTCTCTGGGCAGGGATAAGGGATGACTTGGGAACACTGACCATGATCCCTAGTCTGCTGAAAAGGTCCAGGGTAAAGGACAGAGCCTTCAGCAAGGAATCCCTGGACGGGGCTGAAATCAGCCAGTCGTCCAGGTAAGGGAAGACCTGTGGCGTAGGAACGCCGCAACCACCGCCAGGCACTTGTTAAAAACCTGTGGTGCCGAAGATGGGCCAAAGGGGAGTACCCGGAACTGGAAGTGTTCCCCTTGGAAATAAAATCGCAGGAATCAGTGGTGGCTAGGGAAAATAGGAATGTGCAGGTATGCATCCTGCATATCCAGGGCACAGAGCCAGTGGTTCTCCATGAGGAGAGGGAGGAGACTCTGGAGCGTCAGCATTCGAAATTTTTTGTACTTGACAAACCGATTCAGCTGACTTAGGTCGATTATGGGTCTGAAGTCCCCAGTCTTTTTTGGAACCAGGAAAAAATGGGAATAAAATCCCTTTCCCCTTTGCCTGAAGGGGACGCGCCCGATTGCTTCTTTGAGCAAGAGCGAATTCATCTCCTCGCAAACGAGGAGAGCCTGATCCCGAGAATAAGAGGACTTCATGGGTCAAGTTTCTAGAGGAATCTCCAGAAACTCTATGGTGTGTCCGATGGACACGAGTTGCAGGACCCAATCGTCGGAGGTGATCGCCCTCCACTCCTGTGCGTGGCGGGCGAACCCCCCCCCCCACCAGCTCCCTGTTGTGAGACTGAGGAGGCAGTGGGTCCAGGGAGTCAAGAAGTGGAGGGACGCTCAGGAGGAGGGCCTCCTGAACGCCCTCTGATTTTGAGGCAGGTGGGTGGCAGTCCCCGTGGCCCTTCGCTTCCCTTGGCGGCGCGCCTGAGAGTTCTTTCTCTGCCTCCAGGTCCTTTTCCGAAAGGGCTGCTGCTGCTGCTGAGAGCCTGATCGATGCATAGACATGACAGACCTAAGTGCAACACCCTTGTCCTGTAGGTCTGTGATAATATCTTTGGTGTCCCCACCAAAAAGGCAGAGCCCCTGAAAGGGGTGTCCTGAATCACCGACTGGACCTCATTGGTGAGGCCAAAAAGGCGAAGCCAGTAATGCCGTCTGAGGGCAATGGCAGTTGCCAAGGTACAGGTTACCGAGTCGACGGAGTCGTAAGTGGAGCGTAAAGCGTGCCTACAAGAAACCTGAGAGAGGCTGAGATCCTTGGCAAGGTCCTCCTTTAGAGGCAAGGGATCCATGGACTGGGCTCGCGCTTCCAGCCTGGCCAGGGTTGCTTCCTGATGGGACACCATATGGGCCACGTAACTGAGGGACCGGACAGCGCACGTGGCCGAGGAATATATCTTTTTGCCGAACTGGTCCATCGGCCTCGACTCTTTGTCCAGAGGAGTAGTGCTCATGTGCTTAGGCGCTAAAGAGCGATCATGAGCCGCCGAGATGACCACAGAGTCATCCTTGGGATGGGTCTTTAAGAATGGAGCGTCCTTCGGCGCCCGGTAGATTCTGTCCGCCCACTTGGGGACAGCCAAGATAGAATGAGGCATCTGCCAGACAGTAGTGATGAGGTCTTGATGGGGGGAGCCATCCAAGGAGGAATGGGGATGGGAGACAGAGACTCTACGTCTAGGTGTTCCGCGAGCCTCTGTCTCATGGGGTCCTGTTCCTCCGACTCCCAGTCAAAATAGTCCTTCATGGCCCTCAAGAGGTTGGAGAAGGCAGGGTCTTCTGGTGGAGACTTTGGCGAGACCTTGCCCCTCATGTCCTCGGGGTCCTCCGGGACCTCCTCAGAGGAATCTTCCCTCCCCTCTGAACTGTCATCATCATTATCGTCCACCTCCTCGACAGGATGGCGTCTGGTATCTGGAAAAGAAACGTCCTGTCTCTTCCCTGAGATGTGGACAGTGGCGATGGATGAACTGCTCGGGAAGGGGGACCTAGGAGACCGTGGTTGTAGAAGCCTAGTCTCCAGGTCCGAGACCAACACCAACCGAGCCCCCTGCCACCAACACTGTATTAAGGTCTTGAAATCCGGGGTAACCGGAGGAGGGGGAGGTGGAGTAGGCACAGCCTGGGGGGGGGTGGAATAACTGGTGATGGATAGAAACCCTGGAATCCCGTATAATGGGAATAGGGATTAAATACAGGGTAGTACTGTCCCAGGTGACTCCAGTCCGGAGTGGGACCCCCCCCCCCCGGGTAGTGGTCCCGAGGATACCCTAACGGGTAATGTGGGACAGTTCGGGGTCGGGTATAAATCCCTGTTGTCAGATCAGGCCTCGGGGAAACCCATGTTGGACCCGCCGTTGTACAGATAGGTTGAGGGTCCGGCGTCAGGACAGCCCATGTCAGGGGACCGACGGAACCAGCACCACCCGATCCGGCGACGGAAGGGGATCTGGCGACAGAGGGGCCGGCGCCGGACCGACAAAGGGCCTGCGCCGGGCCGGATCCGGCATCGGGCCAAAGACAAAGGCCGATCAGCCAGTCCCAGCTGCGGAATGTCGCCGGATAACCGCGCCAGAGGAGGCACGGGAGCCCGCCGGAAGGCGGAGGAGGGGCCTCCACAGTCAGGCCTGTAGGCTGAGGAGCAGCCTCCTTCTCCTTGACCCCAGAAGGGGAATGCGGAGCCGGGACATCAACAGGGTCGATGGGCTCTCCGCTGCCATCGCCGGACATATCCGCCAAAGAAATGGAGGGCACGGGTGAAGCAGGAGGAGGAGGGAGAGGGGCTTTTTCCCTCTGGTCCTGCCAGATGCCAGGTGAGGCCCCAACGGGGGAACCGAGCCCGAGCAGTTGTCAGAGACGGCCGACTTAGCGGACAGGGTCGGGTGGTCAGGGGAGGAGCCCCCAGCCGACTTATCGACTGGAGCTGGGCGACTGCCCCCAGCTGGGGGAGCCAACTTACCAGCAGCCGTGTGGTCCCCAGAGGAGCCGGGGGCCGACTTAACGGCCTGGGCGGCGCAGTCGTCGTCGGAGTCGATGGCCAACTTATCTGCCAAAGTTCTGTCCGACTTACCATCCGGTTTTCTGGGCGGCAGCTGGGCCTTGCTCGTCGAGGGCCTGGTGTCATCAACAGAGCGAGCCCGCTCCCTAGACTTCTCCTTGTGCTCTTTTGAGGGAGAAGATTTCTCAGATGAATCCTGGAGATGATCCATTTTCTTCTCTAAAGAATCCAAGCAGGTTTTTAGTAAGTGGGCCTCCAAAGCTTGCTGTCTCTTTTTTGTGGCCTGGTTAAAGGACTGACACTCAGGGCAGGAGGAGACTGGATGGTTCGGGCCTAGACAGAGAACACATTGGGAATGACCGTCTTTGTGTGGGATCTGTGTGCCACAGGATGAGCACTTCTTCTTGGGCGAAGACACAAAGAAGAACAAGAACTGAATGGAAAAACAGCAGCGAGGGATAAACCGACACGATGAACTTTCTTGACGATCGCTAACTGGAAGTTTGCAATGCGACTGACACGAGGAGACGGCAGGAAAAGAACTGGAGGGCGGGCGTGGGAACCGCCCACTATATACAGTCACGCTGACGTCAGTCACGTGACGTTGGGTGGGCGGTCCCCCGTCAGGTATTGCTAGAAAAGTCTGCCGTGTGGCCCGACGCCAGGTGGCGCCAGTCCTATATGTGATGACCTAATGAAGGAACCCTCTCAAAGTAAGATCTAGTTTGGCTATTGCTTGTGCCTGTGCTGTGTAGTCCCCTGGAGCATATTATCCTATGCAGTTCTGTACATATGTAGCCTGCAGCTACCACCATGCACCTCCTGACTGACCTACAGGTGGAGCTGTGGGCAGACCCAGCCAGCCCCTGTAATTCCAGTCTGACCCAAAGGTGGAGATGTGGGACCCTGCAATAGCGCTGGGCAAACTGCATGCAAATCAGGACATAATGAGATGCTCTGGATGTCTGCCCACTGACTGCCTAAGTAGGCTCATTTGCATGTCACTTTTGAATATAGCAAAGTTTTGCCCCGGGCAAACGTGATAGCGCCGGGCAAATGGCTTAGTGCCGCGCAAGCCCTGCGCAACTGTGTGTGCACCGTGCAAACGTTTCAGAAACATTTTACATTTCTGCACAATGTAATTTCCATGCACTGATGCTTGCAGCTTTACTGACTCCACTCCTTTGCTAGCACACAAACTGGCAACATAGTTCACCTCTACATTCCTTCAGGTCGCTGTGAACTGGGATGCTGTTGTGGTTTGTACTTCCTGGCTGCTATATTCAGAGCTGTCTTATTCCCGGGTTATTTTTGCACTGCATTCCCAGCCCAGTTTGCCCAGCTTCCTTAGCATGCTATATTCAGCAGGTTTAGCACCAGGACTATCCCTTTTGAATATAGTGGACCATTGGTTCTGGTCTAATTTAGCACACCAGGCAGTGGTGCTAATTTAGCCCCAGGGCAAAGTTTTGAATATAGGGCTCCAGATATCAAGTCAATATCTCCTCCATCTTGGCACCAAATAAGATCTTGGCTTATAAAAAGTGCTGAAATACCTAAAGTTTGTTGTAATTAACTGAAAAACATTTACATGTCTGTCATGTGCAGTACTGTGTCTTTTGATACAGGCTGTATATTATATTTGCTATGCTTGTATTTTTGTACATATTCTGTGTATTTATTTATTTTATTCATTGGGAGCCCATTGAAAATTAGCATTGGCTCAATTGGGCTATCCTTTTCTGAATTTTCAGAATAAAATATTTACTAGTACTACTACTACTACTACATGTGAGAGATCAAAGCAAGTTAACACATGCCCAGGCTACATTATTATCAGACCTCAAATTTATTTATAGAAATTATGCACGATTACATTACTAATACTGTAAATTAAAATATTACTGTTCAGACCTTCTTACTGTTTAGATTGCTCATTCCAACTACAAACAATACATTTATGTTACACAGCCTAGAGTTGTAGGTCCAAAACACAAGAAAAACTCAACTGTTATCCCCTACAAATTTCTTTCTCAGATGTTTTGACTAACTTTCTGTAACTCTATATGGGAACGTAAGGAATCAGATAATGATACAGATGAATTTCTCACTCATGGTTTGTCAGCAGTTAATTCATTAGATGGGGTCTCCCTTGCCAGGGGTTTGACTGTTTCTCCACCCCTCTCCAAACAAACACACATACACACTTACTATAAGAGATCTCAATAGCTCTTATCTGTTATGTTTGGGAAGCAGACGCAAGCCTTTCTGTCAAAAAGAAATGTATTTAGTCTGGGTAGTTCACTGAAGACCTGGCATTTTATCAGATAGGTCTTGAGAGGTTAAAAACAGTGTAAATCTTTATAAATTTGCTGGGAAAGGGTAACATTTCTGAGGTATGAATCTCTCTTGAAAGATATTCATGCCCATCTGAAGTTAGTAGCAAAAACATTTTAAATACTGGGCATTTAAATGTGCAAGTTGCTGCATTTCAAAGGGGTAAACAAATCTCCAGTTTAATAGGCAACCAATATTTAACAAGCTGTTTCAGTTTCCTAATGGCCATCTGATAAGCAGCTTGGAGTTATGTCTCCAACATTCTAAACAGAAAAAAGGGATTATTTTATTTTAGTTGTCATAGTGATTTGTAGATGTGGAAGGATACATTGAAAAGTCCAAAAAATGTGTTCCACGATACTCCATTTTCAAGCTACAGATAGCAAGATGGCTGTAGGTTCCGCCCACAGCCATAAAAAGGACTGTATACAGTGTAAGCAGTCACCTACAACAAAGGAGGCACCCTTGGTTAACATCAAATTCAAACCTGTTAAATCTGCGCGATAGTAAGAAAAAAATTACTCACCACAGTAATGTTGTTTCTTCTAATGGAGTCTTGCTGTATTCTGACTATATGCAGTTAGCCTCAGCACTTGAACTGCTCCGGAGAGTAAGGGGTTAATTATATGCCAGGGCATAGAACGCTGAGCTCGAGCTCAGTTTTCAAACCTCTGTCTCTGGTACATCTCAGTGTAACTGTCAAATTCTTACAAGCAAAAACTAACTAACTAGAGTGATGGAAATTGTTTTCATTTTAGGCCCAAAAAGGCCACAAAGCTTGGGTCTGTAAGACTCAAGTTGAGAACCCAAGAAGAAACAGAGTAGATAGTGGATTAAATATATAACAAATAACAAAATAACAACAACCCTACCCTAATTAAAAAGGAGGGGTGCAAGGTACACCCCTGAGATGCAACACTGTACCTGCCAACCTACATCCCAAACACTAGGTTCGGAGAGGGGAGGCAGATCAGAATACAGCAAGACTCCATTAGAAGAAACAACATTACTATGGTGAGTAATTTTTTCTTCAAACAACATTAAGTCTTGCTGTATTCTGACTATATGCAGACTACCAAGCAGTTCCCCACAGGAGGAGGGGACACAGAACCTACTTTGGGAATAGGCTCTGCAAAACTGCTGTACCAAACCGAGCATCACTCCTAGTCTGGATGTTCAGAGAAAAATGCTTGGTGAATGTATGGACTGTTTTCCAGGTGGCTGCTTTACATATTTCTACCAAGGGGATATCCCTAGCAGCTGCAAGGGAGGCAGCCGTACCTCTAGTCAAGTGGGCCCTCAGGCCTGAAGGAGGTTCTTTGACCAATTTGGAATAGCAGAATTGGATACAAGAGACAATCCACCTGGCAACAGTCCTTCTAGTGGCAGGTCTACCTTTTCCCACTTCTCCGTAAGTGAGAAATAGCTGAAGACAATCCTTCCTATGTGCCTTAGTATGCTCTAATAGCTAAGTGCCCTTTTTCACATCCAGACTGTGCAATCTTCTCTCGCCTGAGGAAGAATGGTCAGTGAAAAACACAGGTAAATACATAAATTGGTTTAGATGAAAATCTGATACCACTATAGGTAGAAACTTTCTATTTGTCCTGAGGACCACCTTGTCCCTATGAAAGGAAATTAAGTCAGGTTCTACTGACAAGGCCTGTAATTCGCTGATCCTCCTGGCAGAAGTAATAGCTACCAGGAACATAGTCTTCCAAGTCAAGTACTTAAGCTCAGCAGACGCTAAGAGCTCAAAGGGTGGCTGCATAAGCTGTGCAATGCAGACATTCAGATCTCAAGCTGGAGTAGGCTCTCTAAAAGGAGGGTTAATGTGGACCAAGCCTTGGAAAAACTTACTGAAAACAGGATGGGATGCCAGGGAAGATCCCTTCCTTGCAGAAAGAAAAGCAGACACAGCTGCTAAATGAACTTTAAGGGTCGCAGGCCTAAGGCCTAGGCTATTAGGATGAACCAAATAATCCAAGGCCGTGGCAATACCTGCAGCCTCCGGCTGTATACCTCTCGGAGAACACCAAATGGTGAACCTTTACCATTTGGAATTATAAGTTTTCCTGGTAGAAGGTTTCCTAGAGACCTTTAAAATATCCATGACCCCCTGAGAAAGATGCAGGCCTGCATATTCTAACTCTTCAAGAACCAGGCTTTGAGAGTGAGAGACTGGAGATTGGGATACCAAATCCTCCCTTGAGAGGACATTAACAAATTGTGTCTGCTGGGTAGAGACAGGGGGAGTGATGCTGCTAGAGACAACAAGAGAGGATACCAGGGTTGTCTGGGGCCACTAGAATCACTGTGCAGGGTTAAGACCTGATCTTGGTCAGGACTCTGAATAGTAGAGGAAAGGGAGGAAAGGCATAAAGAAACCTGCCTGTCCAATCCAATAGGAGAACATCCAGAGGAACAGTCCCTAGGACTGGAGGTCGGCAGCAAAACAGAGGAAGTTGATAACTGTCTGGGGCTGCAAAGAGATCCATCTCTGGAGTGCCCCATCTGGTGAAGATGACTTTCAGGATATGAGGGTTCAGGGCCCATTCGTGATGGCCCTGGGATATTCTGCTCAAAGCATCTGCCAGCACATTGTCCTTCCCTGGAAGATGAACTGCTGTCAGGGAAGCTTGGAGAGAGTAAGTTAGAGATTACAGTTTCATGGCTTCTGTGCACAAGGCCATAGACCGAGTGCCCCCCGCTTGTTTATGTACCACAATGTGGTGGTGTTGTCTGTCCTGACTTGCACCACTTTGACTTTGACCGACTCCGAGAAAGCCTGGAGGGCTAGGAACACAGCTCTGAGTTCCAGGAGACTGATGTGAAGGAGAGACTCTTGCTGTGACCAAATTCCTTGTGCAGCGAGTCTCCCCAGATGGGCTCCCCACCCCAGGAGAGAGGCATCTGTGGTTAAAGCCACTGAGGGGGCTTGACTGAGAATTGGGGCACCCTGTCTGAGATTGTCCTGATCCAGCCACCACTGGAGAGCCTGGACCAGAGTCCGAGTCACTGGAATCAGTTTGGTGAGAGAATCTTTCTTCTGAGACCAAAATGACCTTAAGTGGAACTGAATGTCTCTCATCTGAAACCTGGCCCCTTGTACCACAGCAGCTGAAGCTGCCATGTGGCCTAGGAGTTGGAGAAAGTGTCTGGCTGGTCGAGAGACCAGAGGCCAAAAAGAGGATGCCAGATCTGTAAGGACGGTTACCCTTCTCTGTGGGAGGAAGGCCCTTGCCTGGACTGTATCTAACTCTACTCCTATAAAAGTGAGGAGTTATACAGGTTCAAGAACTGACTTGGGAAGATCGAGAATGAATCCTAGGGAACTGAGCAGATTCTGAGAAACTTCCAGAGCTGACTTGACTTGGTCCGAGTACTGGCCTACAATGAGCCAGTCGTCCAGATAAGGGAAGATTGAGATACCCTGCCTTCTGAGGAAGGCCACTACTACTGCAAGGCACTTTGTAAATACCCTTGGAGCTGAAGTGAGGTTGAAGGGCATGGCTCTGAATTGGTAATGGCCTGAGGGCAACTCGAACTTGTGTTACTTTCTGTGGGAGCACCTGATAGGAATGTGGAAATATGCATCCTTGAGGTCCAGGGATGCTAGCCAATCCCCTGGCCTCAGAGGGGGAGGCTTACTCCCAGAGTCACCATTTTGAACTTTGGTTTTGTGATATGTTTGTTCAAATATCTTTAGTCTAGGATGGGTTGCCACTCCCCTCTCTTTTTTGGGGTAAGAAGTACTTAAGCTCGACAGCAGCATGCAATTGCACTTTTGATGCCTCTATTCCATCAGCAGCCACCTTCTCCAGCTCTTTGGCTAGCTGGGGGGCCTTCTCTGCTAGTTCCATTACTGTGTCCCACCTAGACTTCTGGTACCTAGCTGTATAGGCCATGTAGGTTGCCTGCCTGAGCCCCAAGGAAGATGCCAAGTACTGTTTTTTGCCCATGGTATCACCTTCCTGGAATCTTTATCTGGGGGGGGGTGGGGGGTGAAGCCAAAGGAATGTTAGCCCTGTCACAGGCTGCAGCCTGCACTACCCCAACACAGCTGCAATAGTTGTACAAAAATTTCATACCTGAGCCTGACAGAGTGTATCTCCTGTCCATTTTCTTATCCACAGGAAGTAGAGTCAGACATTTGCAACGTTTTTCTTATCTGTTTCCCCAAGGACTTGTGAGGAGGGATAGACAGATAGACAGCCTTCTGAACTCTGGGACGTCCATCATTTCTATATAGTCAGGCTCTTCTTCCTCAACAGCAGCTTCCACCACTGGAAGCTGGAGAGTTTCAGCCACTTTTCAGTAAAACAGAAAATGGGAAGGGGACTCAGAAAGCCAGGAAGGGGAGACATTGGAAGGCCTGTCTGGGGAGATGTCAGGCTCTATAGACTCATCTAGGCCTCCAAAATCAGTATCCTCAAAATCCTCTTTCTTCTCTTCGTCTCCCTCCCATTCCACATCATTAAACAATTCTGGATCATAATCTGATGGAGCTGGGTCCAACCGAACCGACCACTTAGTCGGAGGGATCAGTTTGGAAGGAACCGGACGAAGCGACTGCACAATGCTTATCGCTTTGGCTGTTTTGGCGGCGGTTGGAACTTGCAGTTCAGGATCCGAACTGGCCAACTTCCTTTTTATTTCTGACGGAACCGACCCTCAGAGTCGGATCTCTTTTTGCCCAAGGGTGTATCAACCGTGTCAGCAGGCACCCTCAGGTTCGTCGGAACCGAACCGGGCTGGCCATCCGGTTTAGTAGACTTCTCGGCCTCCCTTTCCTTCAGCCTACTTAATCTCTCATCTAAAGTGACTTTGGGAAAGTTTTTACATGTTTGGCAGTCTGATTTGAGGTGGTCAAACCCCAGACAATAAACACAAATGAGGTGGGGGATCAGCTTTAGCAAAAGCCTCCCCATACTCAGTACAGTGTTGAAACCCAGTGGGACCGGTTTTCTTCTTGGGTTTCTCAGACGTATCCTTAACCTACAAATTACCCTTAACAGCTTTTAAGCCAGGTAATACACCCTTATCGGTTACCAACTGTGTCACAGGCTGTGGAAAAAAACAAAGAAAATCTTGTTTTTTTTGAAACCAATAAGAACCGGACACCACTACTAAAATCCCAGAAAAAAGAAATAAGAGATTGTTTAGGTTCCCAACCGGGCCGACTGATAGGAAACCGAAGAAAAACAATTTCCAAACAGTAAATTCAGAAACAACTCACTATCTATCCACTTACGCTATCCTGTACCGAAGACAGAGATCAGATACCGAAAAAGACAAGAAAATCGGTTGAACAGACTGACTGATTCAAACTTTACCGTAACTGAAGCGAAGGAGAAATCTACGGAGTGACTTCACAGTTAGGCGGAGTAAAGAATCTGATGGTTACACTGAGATGTACCAGAGACAGAGGTTTGAAAAACGAGCTCGAGCTCAACGTTCTATGCCCTGGCATGGAATTAACCCCTTACTCTCCAAAGCAGTTCAAGTGCTGAGGCTAACTGCATATAGTCAGAATACAGCAAGACTTCATGTTGTTCAAACCAACATTCTAATGTAGAACTGCTCTTTTTTTTTCATATCTATATAAACATAAGCACAGCAAAACTATAGAGGGATGTCCAGATAGACTTACAATCAGAGTTTATAACAGAAAACAACGGACATCCCAGCACTGGCATACTGGACAATATTTTCCCACAGAAGCAAGGCTCCTGGGCGGGCCCCATTGACAATGTAGGAGCTAACAGAAAAGGAAATTACAGTTAAGTATGAAGAAATTTCTTCATTCTGTAGTGCTCCACATTGTCAATAGGTAATCATAACAGATGGGTTCTAAGAAGCAGTACCCAAGAAAAAATTGGGTGGGACAGAATAATGGCTCATACAACAACCACATACATGAAAGGAATTTACCTGCTAACTGCCGCCTGCAAAACTGAATGACAAAAGACGGCATCAGCAGAACCTTGAACGTCCAATCTGTGGTGCTTGGTGAATGCGAGGACGGAGGGCCACGTAGCTGCCTTGCACAATTCTAAATCAAATACTTCGCCTCTCTCTGCCAGGAGGTGGCTACAGCCCTGGTGGAGTGAGCCCTGATGAGACCTGGTGGCCTCTTCTTTTCTGCAATATAAGCCTTGGCAATTTAGACACTCGCTTCACCCAGCTAGGGTGGCCTTGAAGGCTTTTTGTCCCTGCTTGGCCGCTCTGAAAAGAACAACCTATCAGATTTCTGGAACTTAGCAGTCCATCTAAGGTATGTCCTAACGGCCCATCGCAATTCTAACTTGTGCAACTCTTTCTCCTTGGGTGAGTAGGTTGCAGACAGAAAGATGGGAGGTAGATTTCCTGGTTCACAAGGAAGGCCATGGGGACCTTCAGAATGAAAGACGGGACTGTTCTGAGCACCACCCTGTCCTTATGCATGATGAGGTATGGTTCTTTGTGGGATGAAGCCTGGAGCTCACCAATCCTCTTGGCTGATCACACAGCAACTAAGAAACATACCTTATAAGACAGCACGTCCAATGGTACTGACGAAAGTAGTTCAGAAGGCTCCTTACAAAGAGCATTCAGAACCAGATTCAGATCCCATGGAGGAACAGGGGATCAGAACAGAGGTTGACTCCTGCGGGACAGCCCACAGAAAATTAATAACCTTCTGGTTAGTCCCTAGGGATGACCCCAAGACAACTCCAAAGGCTGACACCTGACCTCTCAAGGTGCTCAAGGCCAAACCTTTCTCCACTCCTTCCTGCAGGAAATCCAAAATCTGCGGAACCGTGGCTTTAGAAGGTCGGATATTTTTTCCCCTGGCCAAGCTGAAATAGTGGTCCATACGCGAACATAAGCTGCCGACATGGAATTCTTCCTGGCAGCCATCAAGGTGTCTATCACCTTCTTAAAGAAACCCTGTTTCAGGAGTCTCCTCCTTTCAGGAGCCAGGCGAGTTGCATTGTTCCCAGATTTGGATTCAGAATGGGGCATTATGAGAGAAGCCCCCCCCCCCACACTGGATGGCGAAACGGTGCATGCTGAACTAGGTTCACCAAGTCCGAGAACCACGGTCTTCTGGGCCACTCCAGAGCTATTAGAAGAAAGCCTCCTCGAGTGCCTTATTTTGCATATGACCTTGGGGAGAAGCAGCAGAAGAAGGAAGGCATACACTCTGCCAAAATTCCACACCTGTGAAAAGGCATCAACTGCCTCCACCTGTGGACACCAGTAGCGGCTGAAGAACTTGAGCATTCTGGCTGGAGGCAAACAGGTCAACCTGAGAACCACCAAATCTTTGACAGAGAAGGTCGAACACCTCCAGGTTCAACATCCACTCCTCTGGATGGACACTTTGTGGCTTAGCCAATTGGCCTGAATGTTCAACTTCCCCACCAAGTGAACTGCTGACAGAGAAAGAAGATTCTCCTCTGCCCACAGCAGATCAGTCACTTCTTTCAGCATCTCTCTGTTCTTTGTGCCCCTTTGATTATTTATGTACGCCACCGTGACAGCATTGTCTGACCTCATTTTCATGGCTTTTGACTGCACCCAACTTTGAAAATGAAGGACAGCAACGCGCACAACCCTCATCTCCAGAATGTTTATGAGTAGGTACTACTCCTGTGCTGACCAAGTCCCCTGAAAGGGAATGTGGTCCAGGACTGTCCCCCAACCTGACAGACTGGCATCGGTTGTCAGAACGAACTCTGAGGGGACTTCCAAGGAAGAATCCTTGCTCAAATTCTCCAAACTCACCCACCAACTCAGAGACAGCTGCAGGAGTGATGAAACTGGGATCCTGGCCTGATAATCCTCTGAGGTTGAATCCCAGGCTGACAGCAACTTGATCTGTAGGGACCGCATGTGAAGGCTGGCTCATGGAACTAGTTCGATCGTCGCCATCATAAAGCCCAGAATTCACAGAAGGCTGTGAGCTGAAGCAGACAACTGGCACCTCAGCCACTGAACCTCTCTCAAGAGGGTCTTCTTCCTGGCTTTCGAGAGGAAGACCTTTCCCTCATCCATCCATCTTTGCCTGCTCCAAGATCTGTGACAGCTTGACAGAGCTCTTCTCCCAACTCACCACCCAGCCGTGGAACTCCAAAACCTCCAGAGTCCTGGCCACTGACATCTTTACCAATGGCGCAGACAGGCTCGAATGATTAGATCATCCAGGTAGGGATAGACATGATGTCCCTCCTGTCAGAGTTCAGCCACCAGAACTATGAGCACTTTTGAGAAAACCCTGGGAGCTGTTGCCAGCCCAAATGTGAGCACCCTGTACTGGAAGTGCTGTCCCAGGTCAATGAACCTCTGATGAGACTGCTAGATGGGGATGTGGAGATACGCATCCTCCAGATCTATGGAAGCTAGATAATCTCCCAGCTGGACAGCTCGGATGATTGAACCATAAGACTCTGTCTTGAAGGTCGTGTGATAAACAAACTTGTTTAGGTGTTTCAGATCCAGAACAGGCCTGACCCACCCCCTCCCCAACTTCTTCAGAACTACAAAACAGAGTAGAATCCTTGGCCTTGCTCGCTGGGAGACATTGGAACAATCACCCTGATTTGAGTGAGGTGGTCCAGTGTCTGTAACATCGCTTGTCTCTTCACTGGGTCCTTTGGAATAGGGGACAGCAGAAAACACCCCTATGAGGGAATTGCTGAAAATTCTATTGCATAACCTAAAGTCAGAATTTCCAGAATCCAAGCATCCGATGTTATATGGGCCCATCTTGTGCAAAATTGTGCAAAACATACCCTCACTGTGAGGTGCCCACTTTTCGCCCTGGACCTCCATTGAGTCTTCGGGCAAGGACTCCTTTGTTACTACTGCTCCTGAAACCAGAATAAGCTCTTTACTCCTCTGGTTCCCAAAGTTCAGAAAGGGATGAAAACCCCCTCGATACTGCCTCTGTCAGCCGTCTCCTTGACCTTTTGAAGCCAAACCAGCCTTTTGCTGTTGCTTTGACACCGGAAGGTGGCCCTTTTTATCCTGGATATCCTTCAAAATATCATCCAGGCCAGAACCAAACAACAAGCCTCCCTTGAAAGCTAAGTTAAACAACTTGGTCTTCGAAGCCTGATCAATGACCCAATGTTGAAGCCACACTCCTCGTATAGTGGAGACAATGTGATAAGCGGAGTGAGCCGAACTGTGTAAGTTCTTCACCGTGGCATCCCCTAAGAAGGTGGAGGCCATGGATACCAACTGCAAAATGCTCACCCCCTCCGAATCCAGAAGAACAAAGCTGCTCAGGGTCATAACCCACAAGTTGAAGGCTCTGGCAACAATAAAGGTCATGCGAATCTGCTAAGGCCAAGGACCCTTCAATAGGAAAAGTGGTGTGTCTGATGAAATTATGAACTGCCTTATCCACCAGAGGATGGGTTTTCCTACTTGCGGGTATTTTCTTCCAAAAAGGGGAAGCACCACACTTTAGGCTTCAGCATATATGTCAGCGTGACTCAGTTGGTAGCACATCCGCCTCTGGACCAGAAGGTCGTGGGTTCTTGTCCCACACCGGAATTGGAATTGCACCTAAAAATTACTGGCATCAGAGTGCAGTATTGGGGGGTGCTGTACTGCTGGGGTGTGCCGTCCTTCTGATGATATGTTAAACCGAGGTCCCTTCTGCCCATCCTGGTGTTGTCCTGATGGGTGTCCAGGTAGAAGTAAAAGAACCCAGGGCACTCTTCGCAAAGAGCAGGGAATATTCCCGGTGTCCTAGCCAACATTCCCCTTTCCATAAACCAGTTCATGCAATTATCCAGGCTGTGTGTGGGTGATGATGTGCGATATCACCACCGCCACCACACATTCAATCACTTCCCTACTAGTCTAGCATTGCTCGTAAAGCGCTTTGGGATAATGTGTATGAAAAGCGCTATATAAATGCTGATTCTTCTTCTTCTTTGGTCTTTCCTTCCCCATTATTGTTCAATAATCTGGTCCCAGTGAATAAAGTTTGGAAAACACTTTGGAGTACAGGAGGACCAGGACAGGATAGAGTTGACATCTAATATCTCCAAGGATTGTACTTCCTTCAGCTGTAATGTCCTACACACCTCTGTTATCAGATAGGACAAGGATTCTGTATCAAAGAGGGGAGGGATAGGAATCCTCCTCTTCAGCTCTGTCCACTCCTCCTCCGACGGTTCGTCCTCCTCCTCTTCCTCATCATCAAGTAACTTCTTTGGGTCAGGATTTTTCCCAAGATCCCCAAAATCCTCATCCTGACCCTCTGTATGGTCAGTGTTGAGGTCCGCCTGCAGATCCAAATTAGCAGTCTTGTCCTGCTCCAGCACACCTGGACATGCTTATGCGAGTCCCCCCCCCCAACCTGAGGGACCCGGTTTGGGGTCAGGTGTGTCTGATGGGATGTCCAGCGCAACATCGGGGCCCAAAAGCTCCCCTAAGAGTAACAATAAAGACTTACGCAATTCTGCTTCGCCACTGCCAGCTGGTACACCAGGTGCACCCCCCCCCGCCCAACTTGAAGGTCCGACGGGGGGGGGGGTAAGAAACATGTTAGCTTAAGTTGCACAATGGGGGCAATGGAAACCCAGAGGAGAGGGTCACCTTACCTTTTTGCAGGTCTTACATCTTTTGAGAATTAGCCATGGTGCCAAAGTAAAATAGCCCTGAGGGTACCCAAGGTTAAAGTAATGAAGTTTTCCCCAACAGTAAATATAGAGGACTACTGCCGCGATCCCCATCTCCGCTTGTGGGGGGAAAGGCAAAGAGTGGAACAGAGCAACCCCCTCAGCTGAGCTGGCTAGCTATCTGTAATGATTACCCATTGACCATGTGGAGCGCTACAGAAAGCATATATTTTTGTTTTCATTCATAATAAACAGATTTTGCAAGAACCAATCCTGTATTAGGTTAAAGTCTAATTAAAGATACTTCTTCAAAAATCCTGGTTTTCATGACTTGTGAAGCCAACTGCTTCATCTGCATGCAGTAAGATTTTTGTTGCTTGACATACTGTAGGGAGCTGGTTCCGGAGCAAGCTAAATAACAATGGTCCAAGCATGGACTCCTATAGGACACCTACCGAGACCAGTCTATTAGTTATCAAACCAACAGCCTGAATCATGCAATAAGCCCAGAGTTAGTAACTTTCTGCAGAGCAGACCACTGTCTGCAAGGTCAAAGGCCTTTGACAGCTCCATATATGTACAGAGTCTTCAGGTTCTCCTTTGTTCAATGCCTACTGAAGGAACTCTATGTACTCAAATGGAGCAGTACTGGTACTGTAGTTTTTCCTGAAGCCAAGCTGCTCACACACCTGCAGCACATTTTATTCAGGTGTTCCACAAGCTGGTTATTCACAGTCCTCTCCAAGGTGTTGAGACAGGGGAAGAAAGAACAGAGACAGAGCAACAGTTAGTAGGGATATTAGTGTCACCTTCCTTAAAGACAGGAACTACACATACCTTCTTCCAGACAGCTGGAACTTTACCCATTCTCAAGGATAGGAAGAAAATTAATTGTATAGGGTAGGTGGCTTCACTAAGGTCAAGTTTCAAAAGCTTCACATCAATGTTGTCGACAGATAACCTGGACTTAACTTTAAGTTTTCTGAAGCAGTTGTAAACTTCAGATCAGGTGAGCAGCCTGAAGTAAAATTTAGATTGATTGTTTTCAATGGGTAAGCCACCAGTATAAGCATGGGCCTTATTTGAGTCAGGAATACAGGCTGAAAGGTCACGAAAAACATGATCAAAGTCATCAACAATCCCCCGTTACCTCAGACCAATCAACTATGATGGCAGAGGGTAGAGATTTTGTAACATTACCCAGGAGCTCTTTAACATTACAGTAGTTAGGGGTTCAGTGGGTTAGTGCTTCTGATACCCACCTCCCGGGGTCCCCTTATCTACTGACAGGCTCAACCTTGGCCTAAGCTCAGGCACTGGCATGGGGGCCCTCGAACCTCTCTTAAAGGGGGCTATACCCATCATACTCATATGTTCCCTCAACATTGGTCTGCTTACTGAGCTATGCCTCCCTCTGCCTATTGGTGGCAGCACCACTCCTGTGGGGGGGGACCCTGGGTCGCACATGGCCAGCATGAGGAGTCGGACTTCATCTTCTCCAACCTTATAGCCTGTGCTAGATAGCCTCCCCTAGCTATCTGCTGTCTTGATCAAAGGTGCTTCCTGGGTCCTGTCATTATGGTCAGGCGATATGGCCGCAAGCCACCTGCTAGGGTTGCTCCTCCCTCCTCTAAGGCATCTCCTTTGGCTCTCACTGGTGACCCTTGCCCTGGCAGGAGACATTGAGCCCAACCCTGGTCCTCCCTATCAAGCCTCTTCCTCACCAGAGGGCTGGATGTCTGGCAAAGGGCTAAAAATAGCCCACCTAAATATCCGTAGCCTCCTGCCCAACCTGGCTGAACTCCTTGCTTGGGTAACTCACCATAGGCCTGACATCCTTGGAGTAACCGAAACCTGACTGAAACCGTCAATCCCGGACTCGGCATGCATGCTTCCTAGCTATGATCCTGTTAGGCTGGACCGGTAGGGTAATAAGAGGGGGGTGGCATTCTGATCTATTACAGGAGCCACCTCAACCTGTCAGTCCTGTCCTGCCAACAGCCATTGCAGTCTCCCTGTGAACTACTACACACAGGACTGTTACTTGGGAAAACAAAGAAGCTACATATTGTATGTACGTATAATCCCCCAGTGGGGGGTATATCGGGGTTGCCCTCCCTCCTTGATACTGTTGGATCAAAGACAGGACATAATGAGTTAATGATCCTGGGCGATCTTAACTTAAACTGGCTTGGTGGGAATACCAAGTCGTACGAGCCTTTGCTTGCTGGTCTCTCACTGTCACAACTCATCAAGGAACCAACTAGGTGGTCATCCACTGGAGGTTCGAGCTCCCTACTTGAGTGGGTCTTGTCCAACAGGCCTGAGAGGATTAGCTCGTTGGTTATCCTTCCTGACTCCATCTCTGACCACTCCCAGTGTACTGCGTATGGAAGATCCCCCTCCCTGAAATTTCCTCATAAAATCATTCAGGTTAGGGACTTCTCCAGGTTTGACCTCTGTTCACTTCATAATGATCTTTTGCATATTGACTGGACTGAGGTGTGGAATGCAGAGGATTACTCCTTAGCAGTTGGTCAATTTCTCAGCACCTTTGGGGCACTGCAGGATAAGCATGCCCCTCTCATTAGGCAGAGGGTTAGGGGGTCTGCTACCAAGTGGTTGCATGGGAGCCTCCTTGCCCTCATGACGACCAGACAAGTGATGGGCCAACTTTAAGGTCACAATGGACCAGGCCATATTTCAGCAGTACAGGAGGCTCAGAAATGAGTGTAAAAAAGCAATACGTGTGACCAAAAGTGAATTCTGCAAAGCTGCACTGCTGAATTCAGCTAAGGACCCCAGGAGTTTTGGGGGGATCATTAGAAACATTGTAAGTGGTTCCTCCTCTTGTGAGGCCTCAGACATACTCATCGATGGTTCTAGCTGTAACAATCCTCTTACCATCGCTAATGCATTTAACTTGCATTTTTCTGACTTGTCTCCATTTACCTCTCCATTCTCCTCTAGTGGGCGTGTTAGTTATGACCTGGTTACTGCCCCACCATTGGCCCCAGTCTCCCGTCCACTCTTCTACTTTAAGGTTGTGACGACACAAGAGATGCAGAGATTGCTCTCTGGTTTCTCCCCCTACTCCAGTGCAGGCCATGATGGTATGGAACCCAAGCTCCTCCGTCTTGGTGCCTTTTATATTGCCTCCCCATTGGCTCACATTTTCAACTTGTCCCTAACATCTGGGATTATCCCAGATATATAGAAGGTATCCAGGGTGGTCCCTGTTCTAAAGCAGGGCAACCCTAAAATGTTAGACAACTACCTTATCTGCAGTCAGTAAACTACTTGAGAAAGTGGTAGCCGTGCAACTTTCGGAGTATATTCAGTATCACGAGCTGCTGTCTCCTGTGCAGCACGGCTTTCGGAAAGGGCATAGTACATCCTCTGCCCTAGTCTTGGTCTCCTCTGGGATAAGAACAGCTATGGACCAGGATAAACTCTCTGGTGCTGTCTTCGTAGACTTATCCCTCAATTCTAAGGAACATTCCTTAATGCCCTTCAAGATGGCAGCCACGCTGGGCTGACCATCAGTTAGCTGTGTGGAAATAGTAACAAATGTTATTTTATTTTGTTATTTTTAGTTTGTTTAAGTTTTATTATGTTTCACTAAGTTGTGCTGAGTTTTATTTTAAACTTTGGTGGTAAAGGAGCTACGCTGGTAAAGTCCGGGATTAAGAATTGAGACGTTTGAAAATTTTCAATTTTCATTGCCGGGACTTAGCCTGTAACTGGAATAGAAAAATTACCTGTTCAGGCTTAGCGTTAGCAGTCAAGGAACAGCTGTGTGAAGTAGAGACTGAAGCAGTAGTCTGGAGCGGTGGGATTCGGAGATTGTTTCTCGAGGAGCCACAATGAGAGGAACACCGAAGTGACCCAGTAGTTGCTGTGTGTGGAGGGTCAAAGCAAGCCCCTCCTAGTCCCTGACCCCAACCTGGTGGTGCGCCTTGCTGCTGCTGCCAGCGGACAGCCACATCTGCGGCACTTTTGTTCCGCTTTCCGGTAGCTGGTGAGAGGCCATGGTAGCGGTCAGATCCGGGGAGAGGTTCGGGATCCAGGGGGACCCTCAAGCACTGGGAAGACCGAGGACTGTGTAAGCGTTTGATGCCTGTCTGTCTTGTGTGGAGAACTGTTTGATGCCTCTCTGTTTTATGTGGAGAACTATTCCTAGAGCCCTGCCTTTCATCGGATTCCCATCTTTTTCATTTTTCGGACTCTGTCTGTTCAGCCCGGAGTAGGTGAATTGGCCAGGAAGAAGGTCTCTGTTGCTAGCTGCTGATCTGAATTTTTCAGCTGGCCATGTTTGGATTGGATTTCTCTGCGGCTTTATATTTTGGTCGAATAACTCCCTGGATTATCCCTTATTTTTGATTTTGTGGTAGCTTCTATGTTCTATGGATGACTGATATCTTGGATTACCCCTTACTTTGCTCGGGACCTAAGGTTTAAACTTTTCTGCGTGGTCTCCCTGGTGGTGAGAGGACCTGAGCATCCACATATTTTATTTTTTCATGAATGTTTTTGGTTTTATTTTACTGTGGACATTATCTGTGTAGACTCTGACTTATTATTGGGACAGTGAGAGTGCCTGGACTTCCCTGCTTCCCGGGCTGTGTGAGGGCTGGGTTCATAATCCATTTTTGTGTTTTGCATGGCCTGTGAGAGGGGACTGCAGTAACTCTGAGCCAAGTGTGGGAGTGATTTATCCATTTAGTGTGGGATAGGGTGGTATTTTATTTTAGTTTTTTCTATTAGGGTGGGTATTTTTGTTGCGTTTTGTTTGAGTTGGGTTTAGTTGAGTAATTTGGGGGTTTGTTTTAGTTTTACTTTATTTTATTTAATTTAATATTTCTTTGGTTGGGAGTTGAGTTTGGAGGGTATTTTTTTGATTTGAGGAAGATTTTGTTTATTTATTGAGCTGTGTGGAATGTGTCGGATGCCTGCCCCCGCAGTTGTGCACTATTCAGCCTCGGCTCTCCGTGCCCTCCGCCCTTTCTTCACTCCTCCCCTTCAGTTTACAACTTACCAGCGCTGTAGAGTGCTTGGTATTGTGCGTAGGAGATGGAGGGGGGTGGGGGACTCTGAACAGTCGAGGGTGAATGAGGGGGGGTCATCATATCGAGGTGGTAAAATCCAGGAGACGCCCTGGGGCGAAATGGAACCCAGAACGTGGTTTTCCATGTCTGGTTTCCATACCCAAGGGCACCACCGATTGTGGTGGGCAGGTGATTCGGGCGGCCCAGGAGGTTTGCCAATTCGGGCGGTGTTGTGCAATGCCAGGTCCATCAAGAACAAAACTGCAATTATTGCAGAACTTGTTAAAACGGTGGACCTGGCATGCATCACCGAGACCTGTCTGGATGAGAACTCTGGCCCCATTTTGGAGGCTTTAACTCCAGCTGAGTACTCAGTGATGCACCACCTGAGATTGGACCGCGGGGGGGGGGGGGTCTGTTTCAAGACCAAACTTAACCTCAGGTGTGGGTTATCGGATCGCCCTCATTTATTGTCCACCTGGTGATGAGAAGCGATTCCTCCAGGAAGTGGTGGATTTCGTCATCGACATGGCATTTGAGTCGCCCAGACTGATGGTTCTGGGTGACTTCAACACCTGGGTCAATGACGAACTCTAGCAATTTGGTCAGCACTTCCTCCAGTTGATGACATCTCTGGGCCTCATACAGGTGGTTACCACTGCTACTCATAAACATGGACACTCCTTTGACTTAGTCTTCCTCCTAGGGATCGAAACATCTGACTTGGGGGTGGAACCAGTTGGGTGGTCAGATCACTACACTGTGGGATTTAGTTTTAGCACCCCCTTCGTAGGCCTACCCCTGTGGAGATGGTTAGGTACCGTCCTTTACGAGATATAAGTTCTCATAACCTAGCGGCGATGCTTGACCTCTCATCCCTCTAGTCAGCTAGCAGTGGCCCAGAGACTCTCGTGACAGCCTATAATTTGGCTGTCTCGGCTCTGGATTCCATTGCTCCAGTCAGAGTTCGTCCTCTCTCCCTTCGCCCTCGATCCCCTTGGTTTGATGGGACTTTGAGGGAGATGCGGAGACTAGGACGAAGGCTAGAGCGCTGCTGGTGGAAGTCTGCCCTTGATGCCGACCACCTTAGACTGATGGACCATTATCAAGCCTATCAATCTGCAATCACCTGTCAGAAGGCAGAATTCCTGTCCGGGGAGATGGTGGCTGCTCAGAATCGACCAGCTCAGCTATTCTGAACTGTAAACAGACTATGCAACCCAGCTTGTCTACATGTTCGAAAAGCTTTTTCGCAATTAGAATGCGACGAACTTGCTCGATTCTTTGCTAATAAGGTGGCTGACATCAGGGCAGTACTCCAACTGGCACACTCTATGGGAGTTCCTTTTGATCAGCATGAGGTCACTGCACCTCGGCCTTCCTGGAGTACCTTCAGCCGACCGGAGTTCATGGATGTCATGCGGATCGTCCAGGGTGTGCACCCTACGTGCTGCAGTTTGGACCCTGGACCAGCCTCCCTAATTTTGGGTTGTATTGATGTCATCGGTCCGGTCCTTGCACGGATAGTCTGGTGCTCCTTGGAATCTTGAGAGTTTCCTAGCTCCCTAAAAGGGGCGGTGGTGACACCACTCTTGAAGTACACTACCTTGGACCCAGACTGCCATGCAAACTACAGACCTAACTCTAACGTCCCCTTTTAAGGGAAGGTGATTAAGAAAGTAGTGGCAGCACAACTGGAGGACCATTTGACCATCCATGACATCTATGAACCGCTCCAGTCCGGTTTTTGAAAGAGACATAGTACCGAGACAGCGTGGTTCGGGTGCTCAATGATCTCCTGATGACTAGAGATCGGAAGAGCCACTCCATCTTGGTTCTTCTGGATCTCACATCAGCATTTGACACCATGGACCACGCGGTGCTGCTTGGTCGCCTGAGGCACATCTGTGGACTGTCGAGAACAGTCCTCAGGTGGTTTACATCATTCCTCACGGGTAGAACACAGAGAGTGGTGTCTGTTTTTTTTTACCTAGGGCCCTATTACTCTGTCGTATGGGGTTCCTCAGGGTTCACTGCCATCACCCATGTTGTTCACGGTGTACATGCTACCCCTCAGAGATATTGTAAGAAGGTATGCGCTGAGGTTTCACTGCTATGCTGATGATACCCAGCTCTACCTTTCTTTTGCACCCGACCAGGATGGAGCTCTCTTGGTCTTTAATAACTGTCTGAAAGAAATCCAGGAGTGGATAGATTCCAGCTGGCTGCAGTTGAACTCTGAAAAAACTGAGGTGCTGGTTGTAGACGCAGGGCACCGGATAGGGGGGTTGGGAGTTGGTTTGTCTTCGGGATTGTTTCTCGGTGGCGTTTCGCTCCCGACCTCTGAACAAGTGCTTAACCTGGGGGTAATTTTTGATGAGGGGCTGACCCTGCATTCGCAGGTGTTGGCTGTTGTCAAATCTTCCTTTTATCATCTCAGGAATATCGCCAGGATTAAGCATCTGGTTCCATCTGGTGTCCTTCCTACTTTGGTCCACGCCTTTGTGTCCTTGCACTTAGATTACTGCAACTCCCTCTACCTAGGGCTTCCTGGGGTGGAAATCTGCCGCCTGCAGCTGTTGCAGAATGCGGCAGCCTGGCTTTTGATGGGATCTGCTCGCTCCTGTCATATTTCGCCAGTGCTGCGCGAACTGCACTGGTTGCCAGTTCAGTGGCGAATCACCTTTAAAGTAGGTCTGCTGACTTTTAAACCCCTACACGGACTGGGCCCAGATTACCTGAAAGAGCTTCTGGTTCCTTACTGCCCTGGACGATCACCCCGCTCAGCCGACAAGGGGTTGCTAGAGATTCCAAGAGTGTGTTTGAAATCTTCCGGGGCGAGAGCATTTATGTATGCAGCCCCTCCCCTTTGGAATTTTCTACCCTGTCGGTTACAGGAGTGCACAACTGTGGAGGGATTCAAGCGAGCTCTAAAAACTTTTTTGTGGCACCAGGCATTTAGTGACTGATCTTCCTTTTTGAAGCATGGTATATTGGTTTTAATGTTAATTGTACTGATGCTTGATTTGTTTTTAAAACTGTTAGGCGCCTTGGTTATGGATAAGGCGCCCTATAAATAAACTTATTATTATTATCATCCAAGGCCTTCAACCTTGTTAATCATACCCTGCTTTGCTCACAGCGTAGGTCCTTTGGCCTGTCACCTCCGGTCCTTCATTGGTTCTCCAATTACCTACAAGGCAGACAGCAGCTGCTCAAATACAGTAAGGTGCTCTCGGGCACTACTATCGTATCCACAGGAGTCCCCCAGGGTTCAGTACTGGGGCCCCTGCTCTTCTCCGTCTTTGTCAATGCCCTATCTTCTGCCAATGCCCACTGCAGATCCACCCTGTATGCAGATTATCTGGTCATCCTCACTCATTCTCGGGACATTGGGGTCATCAACTGCCAACTGAGTGAGGATTTCAGGAGCATCCAAATCCTGTATTTCACCCCACAAGCTAGTTCTCAACCTTAAAAAAAACTCTGGCCATGCTCTTTGGGTCCCTGGCCAAGATTAAGACCCCCCCTACCCCTTTGTTTATCACTGGACTTGATGGTGCTCCGGTCCTTGTCACTAGCACTTTCAAATGCCTTGGAGTGACACTCGACCCACAGCTTGACCTTGGGCATCATATCCAGAATGTATGCAAAGCTGTTAACTGCAAACTGGGTATGGCTTAAAGAGCAAAGAGACTTTGTTCTGGGGAGCTTAACGGGTAAGGTTATTCGCACTGGCACCCCCCCCGGGCTGGCGGAGCTCCTTGTATCGGCTGTCTCCTCTTATTATTCCCTTAGGTCCCTGGGCCCTGCCATCCTTAAGATACCTGCCACTCACACTCAAATGGGAGACAGAGATTTTGCCTCGTGTGCAACCAGGCTGTGGAACTCACTTCCTGTCCAGGTCCGCTCCTCCCCCTCACATGCTTGCCTTAGATCCTCCCTATGGAATCACCTGAAGCTCTCCTCTGTATGTCATTGTCCCAAGCCTCCATGATCTCACCTGGGCCCCCCGGCACTGTTTCACTCCTTTCTTCTCGACCTGCCGGACTGCTTGGGGTTTGGCTTGGTTTGGTATGTAATGCCTCCACCCTATGCTCTGGGCATGGCCCTGACTGCGGCTCCACTTTTCTGGGGTCCCATAATTGTATATAATAGTATTTATTGCACCTCTAATTGTATATATTGCACTGCTCGTATCTCTATGCATATGTTCTACTGTGTGTAACTACTTGAACATGTAATGCTTTCCCTGACTCTGTATTCTGACTGTATCTGTATTATGTTATCCAATGTATTTGAACTTGTATTTCCTGTACTCTCCCGGGTCGCACCTGAAAATAGGCAAATGTCTTATCTAGTGTACCTACCTGGTTAACAAAAGCTAAATAAATAAATAAATAAAATTATCCCATACCTTTTTAGGAAGGCTTGGCAGTTCCTTTTGCCGAGATTTTAAAAAATTTAGCTTTAGCAACCCAAATATGTGTGTTTATGGAATTCCTCAGTTTTCTACATTTTAAAAGACATCTGTTGTCGTGTTCTTAAACAGATTTCAGTAATGATCCCTGTCCCTTATCTTACTGATATGTAAAAGGTGAACCAAGTTTGCATATTAACCTTAATAATTTGTCTAAAGGGGGCAACAATGTCACAGACTCTACTGAACTGTGGTGTACAACAGTCAAGAGCTTCCTCTTTAAATTCTAAAAGTAGACAGAACATGGCAGGTCACTTTCTGCAACCCTGCTGGACTGGCAAGTGTTCTAAGCTTATTTTTCCAGTAAGTTGTCACTAGCACCAGTCTTAAAAATCTGACTGCTGGGTGCTGCTCATTGACCCAGCTGAAGCATGCAGATTCATGCCAGTGACCCAGGTTTGGGGAAAGACTCAGGGCATGAAGCTGGACTGGACAACAGTGCTGCTGGTAGTGCTTCCCTGCCCAGAGAGGAGATGGCACAATGTCCAGCACTACAGTGACCCTTACAGACAGCCAGGGAGTTTGCTTCCCCCCAGGGTTACTGGTGGTGTCTGAGGTCAAACTCCAAACGCAGGTAGTGCCATTTTGAGCATGGAGGGAAGGACACAAAAACTGGGAGACAACCCCCCCCCCCATGCAGTCAGTATGGCAGCCTACTACACTTGTGAGGGGGGGCGGTCTCCACTACGGATTTCACTGCCCACAGATTTGTGCTGATAGCAGGCTAGTAACAGATGGGGCTGGGTGGTTACCTAGTGCCTGATGAGGGTGTCAGACACCACTGACAAGGAGAAAATGCATATGTAGGAAACAGGTATTCTAGGATGCCCACAGCCTTCCATGTGCTATTGTTCTACGGTAAAGCGTAGGTGCTACTTCTGTTGGTCACCTGGTACCTCATGCGAAAAAAGGAAAGATGACGGCTCCACTCCTTAGTAGTACAAAATCTTATTCTTTATTTATCCACCAGGATGCAAGTTCAGCGTTTTAGGACTAAACGCCACTTTATCAGGGAATGGGGGAAATTATACTTTCATACACTCCACTGTAGGGTATTCGATCTTCAGGAGATTGGAAAAATCGCAGAAATAACATTCTTTATTGCCTCAGCTTTCCCAGCTCACCCATTCTTCAAAGGAATGTTCTGCCTTTCACTGATGGTTCTACTGTGCTGTGTTAGTTCAGCATAACGTCTGGGGATGCAGGCTGCTCCTACTCCTCTCTCCTTTCAAAGCAGATGCAAGCTGCATCCCCAGATGTTATACTGAACTGACATCTCACAGTAGAACCGTCAGTGAAAGGCAGAACCTTCATCAGTGGAAGGGGTGAGCTGGGACAGCTGTGTTAGTTTTAGTCTTAATGGATGTTTGAAAATGAGGGGTGTTTGTGTGGCAGCGAAAAGGAGGGGGGGTTATTTTAGGATTTATACGCTGGGGGTACTGCCTGTATGGTAACTGTCTGGATAGGTGTACTGTTTTGTTACACACACACACACACACACACACACACACACACACACACACACCCCAACAGCTGCAGCAGTTGTGCCCTTCTCAGGGCTGCATGCTATAGCTGGAGGGTAGGGTGCAGTAGTGGTACCAGACTTTTGGGAATCTTGAGGAGAGACTAACACAGGCACCCTGGGCAGAAACAGTCGGAGGGCTAGGAGATGTCGGTGGGGAAGACATGACCAGGGCAGGAACCACTTCTGCTTCAAGCCCATATCCAGGTTCTATTTTTACACGAGGTGCTGCTTTGCAATGCCAGGTTGGTCTCCAACAAAACCACCATGCGTTATCTCTGACTCTGGGGCTGACCTGGTCTGTACCACTGTTAACTGGCTCAACGACAGTCCAAGGACGATCTTGGCTGAGTCCCCACCCCGGACCCAGGAATGGGGAGCAGGGGTGGTGGGGTGGGCTTCTTCACAGTGCTTCCTGTTGAACAGCAGGAGTCCAGTTTAAGATTCTGAAGCACTACAAACTGTTTGCTTTTTGTGCATCCCTCCAAACCACACATGTACACTAAAGCCTCAATCCCACAGCAAGGCATCAATGAGTGTGCAAATCCTTGCGCTGACAAGCCTTAGTCAGACCAGATATTACCTTTTAAAACAGTTTTATAAGTCAGATCCAGTATAGGTGGACAATGAAACTACAGACAGATGTTTCCTCCTGCTGGGGCTCCTCATTGTAGTAGTGCAGTCACTGTCTCAGCTAGGTACCAAGTCAGAAACCCAAAGCATTGGACATTTTGAAAATGCTGACGCCTCCGCAGGACTCTGCAGCGCAATCAGACTGAGGCAGGTTTGCCTACATGGGAGAAGGACGTGCGTCACCAGTACCACCAGACCATCCCTTGCCAAGTATTTTAAATAAATTATGGAAGGCGGATGCTTAAGGGTGCTCCTCCTGAGATTTGGCATCTGCTGCGAAGGCAGCGGCTCATCTGCCCTCTTGGAAGAAAGGAGTGGCCATGGTGACAGCAACTGTCAGGCAGGGGGGAATGGACAAAAAGAATAAATGATCACACACACACACTGCACCACACTGGTTCTAAAATGAGCTGCATGTGTACCATGACACTGCAATCTACTGAAAGGCTGAAACTGTCCCTCGCCCACCCGTCTCAGTGTGTAGTCATCGGTGAAAACTCCAAAATGCAAACCTCTCAACAGCTCAAGATCAATCTGAATGACTCGTCTCAGAGATATCATCCTGAGCTCCAGTAAAGTGATCTTCTAGTTTCTAGAGTAAAATTTAAAGTTACTGTCACCAGAACTCAAGTTACACAAAATTCCCCTCCCTCATATTAGGGTCTCGTTACACAGTTGTAAGGGACTGTCACTAATAACATCCCCTTGGTTTGTGCCCCTTTATGGCCTACACAAAACAGGGTCACAATCCTTCTCTACAGAGCTGCCCAGCACACTGCAACTGAGGAGGGAAGAGGTAACCACGCAAACAGTATGCACAGCCATACACAACAGTGACCCCTTCCCCCCCACCACTGTAACAGCTACAGGCTAGCAGTAGGGGGTGTCACAATGCTGTGACCTGAAACAAGACAGCAACTGAGGGATGGAGATTAGTGCGCCCCGCACGAGTCCAATGAGAACTGAGGTTAAGAAGAGGGTTTCTACTGGATGTCAAGGACTTCTGTGGATATTGAGACTGAGTGGGGAGGAGGCCACTAGGTCTCCAGAAATGGAATGGCCACTCCAAAAGAAAGACGTACAGACAATAGCCCGGATGTGGGCCTTTAGGTGAGGGTCAGTAGGGTGAAGGGAAAACTATGCGGTAGCACCATTTGCCTGGGGCACTTACCACGCCTCCAAGACTACCACAAGCCAGCATGTCACTGATCTGCATTTAGACTCAGTTGCTGGGGAGACCCTCCCCCAGAGACTATGTGAGGCAGTTTGGTATGGCAGTTTTTGGTGGCGGTGCAGCAGGGAGCAATTTTGCACCTGAAATGTGTTCCACCATCAAATCTGACAGAGAACTGGACCTTGAATTTCAGGGACTTCCAAGTTTTATTATTGAACACGTATTCATTAAAACATATTTCCCCCTTAGACAACATCTGTTGCTGCTGTTTATACATCTACTAGAGCCGATCTTCTAATTATGGACATCACAACCTGTATCCACGGAAATGTTTCTGAAGTCATAATCCTCTGCTTAGGACACTGCATCCTGTGGCCACGGAAATGTTTCTGATGTCATAATCATCTGCAGAGTGTGTGGCAGGGGACCTGCAAAAAGCATCAATACTGAACAAATGTTTCTGTTCTGTATTCATGGAAGAAGGAGTAGGTGAGGGACCACAGTTAGGCAACATGAACAAATATGGGAGGGAGATGGACACCAGTCCATTTACGGAAGAGAGTCCTAAAAGAACTTATAAAACTGAAAGTGGACAACGCACTGGGACCAGATGGGATACATCCTAGAATATTAAGGGAACTATGGTAGGTGCTGGCAGCACCACTAGCAGCCCTGTTCAACCAGTTATTCGATACAGGAGTGACTCCGGAGGACTGGAGGAGGGCAAATGTAGTTGTGGATTGGAAGGGGGGGCAGTGGATGTGGCCTACCTATGTTTTAGTAAGGCCTTAGATTCTGTTCCACAGAGAAGACTGGTGAACAAGCTGGGTAGCCTGGGAATGGGTTTCAAGGTGGTAAACTGGGTTAGGAACTGGTTGAGTGATAGAAGACAGAGGGTCATGGTACAAGGAGCTCAATCTGAGGAAAGAAGGGTGACCAGTAGGGTGCCACAGGGATTAATTCTGGGGCCAATCCTGTTTAATGTCTTCATAAGTAACACTGCAGAGGAGCTGGAAGGGGAAGGTGTGCCTCTTTGCAGATGACACTCTAGGAGGGGCGGAAAAAATTAGGAGGGACCTAGGTAAACTGGAAGAATGGTCCAGAGTGTGGCAGCTGCCATTCAATGCAAAAATGTGCAAAATCATGCATTTGGGGTGCAAGAACCCAGGTGAGGATTACATGATGGGGAGGTATGCTCATAGTCACAAAACAGGAAAGGGAGGGGGTAATCATACCTGATGACCTAAAGGTGGCCAAACAAAGTGACAAGGCTGTGGGGAGAGCCAGTGGGATACTGGGGTGCACAGGAAGAGGTATCACCAGCCGGAGGTAGTGGTGATTGCACTGTACAGATCATTGGTGAGGCCTCATTTGGAATACTGTGTCCAGTTCTGGAGGCTGCATCTTCGTAAGGAAATAGGGTGGAGGCAGTTCAGAGAAGGACAACAAAGATGGTACAGGGTCTGCACCAAAAGTCATATGAGGAGAGACTGGGAGACCTCAATATGTATACCCTGGAGGAGAGAAGAGGCAGGGGAGATATGATTAAAACCTACAAATATCTAAAGGGCATAAACAGGGTACCTGAGGGTAGCATCTTTCAGAAAAGGAGATATCCAGGAACGAGGAGGCATGACATGAGGTTGGAAGGGGGTAGACGAAGAGTAACATGAGGGAGTATTTCTTCATGGAAAGGGTGGTGGATGCATGGAATAGACTCCCAGCGGAGGTGGTGGGGGCAAACATAGTGGGGGATTTCAAACATGCACGGGACAGGCATAGGGGAACCCTAGCACTAGGAACGAGGCGGTAAAGCCAGAGATGAAGTAGGGTCTGCAGCTTTTACCTCTTACCTGCCTCTGTACAGGTCACTGGTGAGGCCCCACACCTTGAGTATGGGGTCCAGTTCTGGAAGCCATACCTGAGTAACGATATTGACCGAGTGGAGATGGTCCAGAGGAGGGCAACTAAAATGATACATCGATTCCAGGAAAAGAGCTACGAGGACAGACTGGGAGAGTTCAACATGTACAGTCTGGAGCAGCGAAGGGATAGGGGGATATGACAGAGACCTTTAAGTACCTCAAAGGGTTAAACAGAGTCCAGACAAATGAGCTGTTCCAGCTAAATGGATCCACAAGGACACAAGGTCATGGTCCGAGGTTTGGGGGGGAGGGGGAAGTTTTAAGAGCAACAAGCGCAAGTTCTTTTCCATGGATAGAGTGTTAGTGACATGGAATGGGTTACCTGAGGAGATGGTGGAAGCCAGGACAGTTAGGGAATTAAAGAATACATGAGATAGATACAAAGGAATTGTGACAACAGAGACAGAGAAATCATGTTGGGGGGGGGGGTAGTCCAGAAACACGGGCAGACTAGACGGATCGACGGTCCCCATCTGCCGACACTTTCTATGTATCTATGCATCTTTTACAGTAGGCAGGGAAAATAGGTGGACTGGATGGACCCAGCGGTCTTTATCTGCTGTCAGCTTCTATGTTTCTACTGCATCCTGTGGCCACAGAAGTGTTTCTAAAGACATCATCCTCTACTTAGGATACTGCATCCTGAGGCCATGGAAACATTTCTGAAGACATCAGCCTCTACTTAGGACACTGCATCCTGTGGCCACAGAAATGTTTCTGATGTCATAACCATCTACTTAGGACACTGCAACCTGTGGCCATGGAAATGTTTCTGAAGACATCATCCTCTACTCAGGACACTGCATCCCGTGGCCACGGAAATGTTTCTGAAAACATCATCCTCTACTCAGGATACTGCATCCCGTGGCCACAGAAATGTTTCTGATGTCATAACCATCTGCTTAGGACACTGCATCCTGTGGCCACGGAAATGTTTCTGATGTCATAACCATCTGTTTAGGACACTGTATCCTGTGGCCACGCAAATGTTTCTGAAGTCATAAGCCTCTACCTGGGACATTACAATCTGTGGCAACGTAAATGTTTCTGATGTTAGAATCCTTTGCTTAGGACATTATAACCTGTGGCCATGGAAGTGTTTCTGAAGTCAGAATCTTCTGCTTAGAACATTACAAACTGTGACCACAGAAATGTTTCTGAAGTTACAATCCTCTGCTTAGGATAACTTAGGCTATAACAGCCTGTTGCCACACAAATGTTTCTGATTTCACAAGCAGAAGATTATGGCTTCAGGATGTTAGAACTCCATGGTGACAGCCTGTTTCATTCAAACCGCTTTAGTAATAAAGAATGGAGGAATGTTGTTAGATTCTCAAATATTTTGGAATGTTGTGAGATTTTCTTGATTATTCCTAGCTGCAGGATATACAATATCAGAGAAAGAAACCGTGCTCAGAAACCCCAGGTCCAACCAACTGAGCGTGTAGCTCAGTGGTCAGAGCACTGGGGCGGTATTCCGGGCCTAGGCTCTATCCCAGCAGGTCACTTTATTTCTCACTACAATTTGGGAACAAGAATTTGTACTTTTGTTTGAAACAGGGAAATCACTTAAAGATGTAAATCTCATAGGTTAAAAGTATGCCAAAGCTGGCCTGGAGGGCCATGGCACAGGGCATCTCAAACCCTGCCACAACCGAAACCCAGGTTTGTGAATGGTCCAGGGTCGCAGGGGGCAGCAGGACCAAGTGTCCACAGACAGCTCTCCCTCGAGGAGGGAGGAACAGCACGTGTCGCTGCTTGATTGCTGCCCAGCAGAAGCTGAGTGGCACAGCATGCAGTCACATCTCAGAGGGCCGGGAGCAGGCACACTAGTACGTGTGGTGTTTCATGTCACACCCTCAAACCTGTGCATGTGTCCTGACCTCGGGGAGGGAAAAGACATGGGAAAGTTCGGGGGCTGTGCAACAGGAAGCCCTGCCCACCTGTGCCATTACACCAGAACCCTGCTGTGAACCGAGACTGGACTCCAGGGGTTGGGGAGGATGGCCCTCCCTCTCCTGGCTCCACTGGGGTGGGGGGGGGAGAGCAAGGCATGGAAGCATACTAAGCAGGTAAGTCCTTCAGGGTTAATGGTCCCTGGACCATTCACGACCCCCCAGGATGCATCTGGAAATGAGCATATTCTGCTCAGTATGCCATTCCTGGTAAAACATTTAAATGAAAAAATAAAATAAAAATAGTGGCCCATTAGGGAGGCAGGTAGAGGTTAAAGAGCCAGCCAGCACCTCAGGAGCGAAAGAAACAGCTCTATGTGGGGAAAAGTATGACACTGATTTTTCAGCCATGCTTCTGGTATTCTGGTAAGCAATAAGCCACAACAGGACCACCCCCCCCAACCGACGTCAGCTCCACCCTGACATCAGCCCTGGTACAAAAGGGGGTGGAGCCAGCTCCACCCCAGTTCCTCCACCAAGACCCACAAACGGGCCCTGACAAGAGAAGGAGGAGAAGCCTGAAGATGATGATCTGTACACCTTATCCAGGGGATGGAGGGTGGGTAAGCAGCGCCTGCTGCAAGAGCTCCTCTCGAAGATCTACTTTTATGGTAAGTTCTTACGTAACTGTACTATCTTACTTCGAGTGGGAGCTCTTACAGCAGGCTATAATCATTAGGACTGAATCCCAAGCAGTCCCGCGCCAAGGAGGTGCCGAATCCCAGGAGGTGGAAATGATAAAGGCTGGAAACAGCAAGTTAAGGCAGGAGTCCCTGAAGGACTGCCAGGCCAAAGCCTGCACAGCGTCTGGACGCTACGTCCAAGCTATAGTGCTTCACAAAAGTGTGCACAGTGTTCCAGGTAGCAGCCGCACATATGTCCCTAATGGAGACATTCCGCAGAGCGGCAAAGGAAGCAGAGACTCCTCTGGTGGAGTGACCCCTAACCGGTCCCAGAAGGGCTTTATTGTGCTTCTCATAGCAAAATACAATGCAGTGGACAAGCCACTTCGAGACAGTCTGCTTGGACACTGGTTTACCCAAGGGTTGTGGTGCAAAAGCCACAAACAGTTGCTCCGATTTACGGTGAGTAGCCCTGCGATTAAGGCAATACCTCAGTGCTCTGTTAACATCCAGAGTGTGAAGGAGAGCTTCTCCTCTATTAGAGGGAGAAGAAAAATAAACTGGAAGGTTAACCGACTGGTTAAGGGTCAACTCTGAAACCACTTTAGGAAGAACTTAAGATTCATTCTGAGGGAAACCCTTTCCCTATGAAAAATGAAATACGGCTCTTTACACATCAGAGCCTGGAGCTTGGAAACTTTTCGAGCTGAACTAACAGCAGCTAAAAAATAAACCTTCCAAGAAAGGTGACGCAGCTCATAGTCAGTTGCGGGTTCAAACGGAGGAAGAGTAAGCTTCTCCAACACAAACAGGCGGTCCCAGGGTGGGACAGGATCCCGAATGGGAGGTCTGATGTGTAAAATCCCCCATAAAAAGATGCGGGCCACAACCAATTGGGCTAAGGTTTTGTCTCCCAAAAGGGTGTGACGAGCAGAAATGGCCCACGTGTGCACCTTTATGGAGGAGTAGCTCAAGCCTTGTTGAAATAAGGAGAGGAGATACTGCAGTGCTGAGTTCACTGGACAGGTAAGGGGGTCTAGACGGTGAGACGAAGTCCATAAGCAGAAACGCTTCCAGTTCATGGCATAAGTGGAGCGAGCAGAGGGCTTCCTCGCTGATACGAGTACATCCGCCACCTCTTGGGATACCCCATACCTGGACTTTGCTACGTCCGAAGGAGCCAAGCATGAAGGTGCAAAGACCCGAGATCGGGATGGACCAGCGAGCCCTGATCCTGGGACAGCAACTGTGAGCATACTGGCAGCGGGATTGGAGGTTCCGTGGACAACCGCTGAAGTAGAGGGAACCAAATCTGCCGAGGCCACATAGGGGCGATTAGAATCATCTGAGCCCCTTTGGCCTGTAACTTCAAGAGAACTCTCTGGACGAGAGGAAAGGCATAAAGAAACCTCCCTGCTCAACAAAGGGACAACACGTCTTACCAGAAAACACCAAGCGCAGGCTCTCGCAAGCAGAAAACTGGCAGTTCGGCGTTGTGTGGTAACACAAAGAGGTCCAGCTCTGGATGACCCCATGTGTCGAAGAGCTGGTCTGTTACTGATTGCAGTAGCTCCCACTCGTGCGCCTCGGACTGAGACCTGCTTAGGCTACCGGCCAAGTCGTTTAGGACGCCTGGAATGTGCACTGCAGACAGAGAGATGTGCCATTCCAGTGTCTAGTAATAGATGCTCATCACCTCCCTGCACAGGGGGTAGGACTGAGCGCCCCCTTGCTTGTTGATATAGAAGTTGACCGCCATGTTACCAATCTGAACAAAAAGCCTGGGACAAGGTCCTCTTGAAAGGCATGTAGCACATTGAGGACCACTCGCATTTCCAAGACATTGATGTGGAGGTCGCACTCCATGGGGGTCCAGATACCCTGCGTCTGGCGGGCCCCCAGGTGCGCCCCCCCCACCCAAATCCGAGGCATCCATTGTTAAGAGTCTGATTTGGGGGCTCCGGACAGAAAGGGACCCCTTTTTCTAAATTTGGAGGGTCCAACCACCAAATAAGTGTCCTCTTTACTGGCTCTGTGATCCTGACCATGTGGTCTAGATCATCTGAGCACTGCTCCCACTGCACCCTGAGCATCCACTGTGGGATTCTCATGTGGAGGCGGGCCAGAGGAGTGATGGGAATGGTCGCTATGTGCCCCAGAAGTCTGAGGAAGGTCCTGGCCCAGACCTGCGGGGTCACTAGGACCGATCTGGCAATCTCCCTCAACTGAAAGACCCTCTCTGGGGGTAGAAAAGCCATGCCCTGGACCGAATCCAGGACCGCTCATATGAAGACAAGCCTTCGGCTGGGCTTGGGGATGATTTTTGAAGATTCAGGGTGATCCCCAGATCTTGGAATAGAGTCCAGTTGTCTCTGACAGCTTAAAGAAGACGTGACCTCAACGGGGCCACAAGCAACCAATTGTCTAGGTAAGGGAAGACATAAAGCCCCTGGCACCTTAGAGTTGCAGCCACTACTGTCAAGAATTTTGTGAAGACTTGAGGAGCGGAGGAGAGGCCGAATGGGAGAACCCAAAACTGATAATGCGCCCCTTGGAAGTGGAACCTCGGGTACTTCTGGTGGGGGGGGGGGAGAGACCCCTATGTGCATATACGCATCTTGCATGTCTAGGGAGCAGAGCCAGTCTCCCTGATGTAGCAGAGGAAGCAGTCCTGGAATAGTCACCATCCAGAACCTTCTGTACTCTATATAATAGTTTAAAGAGCTGAGGTCCAGAATGGGATGACGGTCTTGTCTCTTCTTTGGAACCAGGAAAAAATGGGAATAATACCCTTTCCCCCACTGCCGCAGAGGGACTGGCTCCATCACCCTTTTCCGCAAGAGGGCCTGAATCTCTCCTTCTATGAGTGGAATGTGAGAAGGAGGATATCTTGAGGACCTTGGTGGAATGTCTGGAGGGATCTTGGTGAACTCCAGCGTACGTCCCCGTCTTATGATATCGAGGACCCACTGATCTGCAGTGATAGAGCTCCAACCCTTCAGATGAAGGGAGACGTGACCCCCTACTGCCTCCCCTGAACCCTCCTCTGGAGAAGGGGGGTGGTCGGGAGGGAGTCACTGGGCGGAGCTGGGAGTGGGCAGAGAGGCCTGGGAGGACCTGGTGCCATGAAAGGGAGTGCCTCCAGGCTGCTGGTTGCCGGCTCTCCTTTTAAAGCCACCTCTCTAGCCTTGTTGGTTGCCACGGACTTGGGCATCTCAGGGCTTACGAAATGGCCGCTTCTTTGCTTTCCTCTGGTCTCCTCTGTACATCTGACAGACAGACCAGATGGATTTCCCCAACTCCTGGAGATGAGAGAGGAGTGACTGTCTCCTGCCCAAACAAGACAGAACCCTGGAACGGAAGGTCCTGGATCCCAGACTGCAGGTCTTGGTGAAAGCCTGAGATTCTCAACCAAGTGTGGCGCAGGAGACAGACTCCTGAGGCTGCCACTCTGGCCGCCATGTCTGCAGTGTCGTACGAGGCACAGAGAACATGTGTGCCTATGTCTGAGCCCGACTTAAGGACATCCAGAATCTCAGTCTTCTGTGCGGAGTCTGGCAAGGCATTAAAAAGCTCCTGTCCCCGTTCCCAGAGCGCATTCTGGTACTGAACCATATGCGTCAGGAAATTAAGGGACCTAATGGAGCAGGTGGAGGCAGAATAGACCTTCTTGCCCACCTGGTCTAAATAGTGAGACTCTGGGTCAGGAGGCTGGGAGCTAAGATGTTTTGGCTGCTTAGATTTATCATGAGCAGCCGTGATCACAGAGGAGTCCGCCTGAGGGTGCTCTGCCAGGAAAGGCTCATCCCACGGGGCCCTGTATAGCCTGTCTGACATTTTAGGAACTGTCAGAACTGAAGCTGGACGCTTCCAGGTAATCCTGGTAAGATCCTGGAAGGTGTCCATTAAAGGAGGCACCACGAGAGGTTTGGGCTCCTTTTGCCTCAGGTACTTGGCTAGTTGCCGGCATTATGGATCCAGGTCCTCCATATCCCATTAATTAGAAGTCTGGATATGCCTCATGATGTCCATGAAGTTTGAATCAACAGGAGGTGAGCGGGGCTGGTCCTTTTCTCCAGGGAAACCCCCGATGCCCGAAAGGGAAGAAGAGGAAGAAGGCGAATGACTACTAGGTGACGAGTAGCTGGACCTGCCCCTATGACTAGCCCCACTCGAACGTCGGTGGCTCACTGACAGACGTCGGTCCAAGGACTGATGACGGAGCGATGACTGACGCCGGGAGAGGGCCCGCTCATCGGAATGGGAACGGCTCCTAGAATGAAACCTGAACCGGCGTCGGCTACCTGACCTCAGTGAGTGCCGGTGTTGGTCTGCGGACTGAGATTGGGAATGGGCCCTGGAGGGTGAGCAAGGCAATGGCCTCTCAGGGGGGGTCTTCTTCAGTGAAGGAACACCCTCTGGTTGAGGTTTACCCAATGGGTCCGGTACCAGTAATGGGGCTGGCTTGAAGGTCTGTTTTGGACTTGGCCCCACCAAAACAAAAAAAGTTCTTGCAGCTCCTCCTTGGAAAAAAATGAGCCCCCCATCACCAGAAAGGGGACCTCTGAAGTGTCTGGCAGCCCTGAGGGAGAGCCTCCTGGACAGCCCCGAGGGAAGGACGACTTTGGAGATATAGATGCTGCCCCTTCGCTGGTAGAGTCAGGTTCCTTCGCCCCTCCTACCAGCATCGGTACTGTGATTGACGATGGTTTCTTGCGGGGGGGGTGCGCTGGAGTGTCCTCAGACTCCAGGGGCTTGCTCTTATCGGGCGAACCTGGGACCTTGGCGGGCAGGGCCATAGCTTGTGCCTCCGAGGTCTTAGGGGTGACTCTGAGCAGTGTCACCTTGGGCCTAGCAGGTTTCTCCCAAGATGTACCTGCTTTGGCCTGTGATTTTTTGTAGGAGCAGAATCCTTTTTGGAGTGCTGCTCTCCAGAGCCCGAGGAAGAGTGGGGCTTCTTAGGGGAGGACCGAGAGCGAGACTGGGACCTGGACCGGTGATGGGACCAACTACTGTCCATGATTTGGGCCCGTTTGGATTTCTCCTTATGCTTGGCCTTCTCCTTGGAGGTGTCCAGGTCCATCTTCTGCTCCAAAAGGAATGCCTTGAAAGCCTTCAAATGGCGGATCCTGGTCCTACTTGTGAAGCCCTGGCAGGTGGAACAGGATGCAGTGTCGTGGTTAGGCCCCAGGCAGAAGACACATTTAGTGTGGCCGTCTTTGGATGGTATCTGATGGCCACAGTTGCACTTGTTCTGATGGGGTCCCAAGGAAGAGACCGATGACGGCGACGACATGCTTCGGTACTGAAAAACCGTCGAAGAGTAGAGAAAAATATCGAATGAGAAAGGTGAAAAAACAAAGTTTTTTGCTGGTAGCGGGCAAGCTGAGATCTTCTCCAACATGCGGGGGTCTTGGCAGGAAAAGAACTGGGGTGGAGCTGGGTCCGCCCCCTTTTGTACCAGGGCTGACGGGGAAGAGCCGACGTCGGGGTGTGTGTGGTCCCTGCTATGTACTGTTGGCTGAGAAGTTTTCTGGTGGGTCCTAACGCCTGCGGCGTTAGTCCTAATGGTTATAGCCTGCTGCAAGAGCTTCCACTCGAAGTAATATCAAATATTTCTGCATAGTCATGCGCTGTGGTTCGGCCAGTCCTTTAGGCCCTATTCTCACACTGCTGTATAAGAAACCTTCACCGAGACTCAGCAGCATACAGGGGAGGAAGGGTTACCTTTGTGGTTCAGGTAGAGCTCGTTGGTGTCAACAGACTCTTTGGCTGCCCTCGGGTTTCTGGTGCACTTGATTTGTAGCTGAAACTGTATGGTGTCAATCTCAGTTCCCTCTTCATCGCCTATCAAACAGAGAGGAAAAACCAGTGCGTTACAGTTTGACTGGCTCTCTGGACTGCCCGACTGCTAAATCTGTTCAGTTACGGTTCAAGAACTTTTTGGTGGATAGGAGACTTTCTGCAACTCTATATTCAAGAAAAGCTAAACAACTCCCAAGAGCATTACAGTGCAAGTTTCAGATATAGCAACACAGTATTTAAGGTCAGAAGGGACTCTAGGTTCATCTTGGCCCCCTCCCCCACATGCTTCATAAGCTGGGATATGCAAGTATGCTGTACAAATATGCACTAATTTATAGGGATTCCCTTCCCACTCTGCTACCCAGGGTACCTAAGGATTCCATTGGTAAGCAGACATTTGTCCTGGCTTACCTTAAAGGTCTGCACTGTCTTCAGGTACACTGTCTTTGCTGTTAGGCAATTCCACAGGTTCACCAACATTTGGGGAAAAAAATACCTCCTCCCATTTCACTAAATCACTAAAATTTCCCAGGGAAATGTGCCGGCTAAAGGATGATGGGCCCCAGAACACTCAGGTCCGACACCACTTCCCAATCCCACTGGATCTTGCTCTGGAGGATGGATACCACTTAAGACACTGTCCTGGGGCATAAGCTGTGGGGTATGCCACTAGGGGGCAGCTGGATATCTGGGCTAGAGGGCCACCAGTGGAGACTTTAGGGGGAACAACCAAGGTCAGAGAATAAAAAAAAGCAATACAAAGGGGAAAAAAAATGTTTCACCCAGGACAGCCCGACTTATGGTACAACACCTCCTTTTCAGTGGGGCCCTGTTTCTACACAATTTTGCAGCTGAAAGGACTGAAGCAGAAGGAGGTCAAGCAGCTGACTCAGGGTCAAACAGTCAGTTGCTATGGTAGGATATGAATCTGTGTTTTCCTGCTTCACACTTCAGTGCTGTAGCCACTGCAGCAAACCCCGAGCCCATGAAGGTCCTGCCATGTGTCCAGACAAGGTCACAGCTGGTACTGAAACATTTCATTTCACCTGTGACATTAGCAGGTAAAAGGCCACACTGTCACATCCCATGGAGGGTCTGCCTTGATGTGTCCACAGAGAGTCACAGCTGGGAATGACATTCTCATTTTTTTTTGGTAACACTTTTATTCAACTGTAAAACATACAAGACTTGGACATCCATTCACAATGTCTGCTCAGTTACATCAAAATTTGATCTTATTGACACGCCCCAGAGTCAACGTTAATAAGATACATAATGATTATATGTATCTATCAAATGATCATTTCCTAATGACCTAACAACAAACAATCTATTATTAACAAATCTATATCAATGGAATCTATTCCTTAAAAAAATGTATAAAAGAACAACTGTGGCTGCCTGGTAAATAATTGAAAATAACCAATTCCTCTAGGCAATTAAAATCAAGGTGAAGGTAGGGTAGAGAGATACAACTAAGGTCATATTATTATAATCTTTTGTCTCATTTATTCTTTCTACCCCCTCTTTCAGTGGGTTATGGGTTAACCGATCTGGAACTTGGGGAGGTCTCCAGTGAAGAACCGTCCTTGTTAGACCAACTCACCCATGAGCTCCATATCTCAAGATATTTTTTCCTCTCTAAGATGCAATCTGGCTGTCATGTGTTCCATCTCACAAATATTATTTAATCTCTTCAGCCATTCCTGGAAAGTTGAGGGGTCCATCCTCAACCAGCGTGAGGTGATACACTTCAAGGCTGCAGCAATAAGTATCAATGACAATTTCCTACGAGATGCAGGGAGCTTAACAATAGTTGGGAGTCCCAGCACCCACTCAGTAAACTCATCAGGGATGTCTGTTTGCACTATTTGTCTACAGCTTCTTGAATCCCAGACCAGAATCCTCCAAGCAACGGACAGGTCCAAAACATATGGTAATGTGAACCCACCGCCCCACATTTTCGCCAGCAGAGATCTGAATATAAAGTACTAAAATGTTTAGTCACCTAAGGAGTGCGGAAAAAACAAATCAAGATTTTCCAGAAGTATTCCCTCCACCCAGGTCAGGACGTGATCCTCCAGCCAACCTTCAAACGCTTTTCCCAGTCGGGACCCCGAATGTGCTCAGAGGATTCCCTCTCCCAGGTCTCCTTAATAATTTGTAGGGGGTGTGGAATCTGGTTCCTCTAGACTGCTACAGAGGACTGCAATGGTTTGAACCTTACATTCACTATTGAAATCCTATTTATGAACTCTTCCCAACAAGGTGATCTCTGTCTGCTGAGCAGGGACTCATTGTTTGCACTTGTAATAAAATGCCAAACCTGTAGATATCTGAAGAAATCTGTATTAGCCAAGTGAAATTTAGTTTTTAATTGTTGAAATGGTAGATATACACCTCTCTCCAGAAACTGGGAGAATCTAATTAGGCCCACTCGATTCCCATATCTTAAATCCGAAGTCTGACTGAGGAGGCAAAACATCTAATGATGTCATATAAAGAACATCGGGCCAAGTTGGTCATCTGAACCCATTTTGTTTTTTTACCAGGCGTAATATATTTAGAGTATGTTTCACCCAAGGGTTACATATGGAATTTCGAGTTGTGGAGGGAAAGACTGAGTAAACTAGGGCAAAAAGGGCAATGGGAGTCCCTCCCCCTCTTCAATATCCCCTCTTCAATATTACTAACCTGATGTCTTGCAATGTTTGGCCCAAGTGCACACCGGTACCATCTGACAGGCCAGATAATATTTGTATAAATCTGGCAGTCCCTGACCACCCCTGTTCCTGGGTAATTGTAAAAATTTTCTTGCAATCCTCAGCCTACTGCTACCACAAATTAATCTACCTATGCCCGGTCTGATTTTGACCAAAAGGTGGGTGAAATGGCCAAGGGCAGTGTAGAAAATAAAAATAAGAAGCGGGGTAGAAGATTCATTTTGACAGAATCTATACAACCTGATAGTGATAAGGGTAGTAGAGTCCATCTAGCCATATCCGTTTGCATTTCATTCCACAACTTATTTATTAAGCTTTTGCTTACCGGGTAAGTACACTAGACAAGTTGTATGCCTATTTTTAGGAACGACCCGAAAGTGTACAACAGTTATTACAGACCACATCGTGACAGCATAGCAGGTAAACAAGTACAATATTGTAACTTAGTACATTGAGTCAACGGAACAAACAGGCAGTATAGGGATCATTATGTATGACAGACAAAGGTAAAGTACATAACGAGCAAGCATTTGGTAGCACTGAACATATATGTAGCATAGGCAAGTGCATAAGGAAGAGAGGGACCGAAGTCAACAACCAAGTCGGTTCAGTAAGTGTTCCAAGTAAGAGAGTACTGAGGAGTTACGGTACCTAGGACATGGAGCTGGGGTGGCTAAGGGCACTCGCAATGTGAGGCCAGCTTTAGATGCCCCCACAGGGATTTCTGGAGACACTGATGGGAAGGGACGGTGCGAAACAGCTCAGGAAAGGTGTTGCAGAGCCTAGGAGCCCATGCAGCGAAGTCCCTGTCCCCCATAAGGGTGCGGGTTGGGGGTACTTTTAGTACCCTTGGACCATGGGACCTGAGAGGGTAGGAGGAGCTGTCAGCAGGAGAGAGGAGCTGAGCCAGCTCCGAAGGGGAGCCAGTACTGATCACCTTGCTCATAAGGCACCCTAGTCCAAAGTTTAAGTGATTAGTCGGAGAAAGCCAACCAAACTTGTCACAGAGTTTACAATGATGGGTAAGGTGGGGGGCGGCCAGAGCGAAACGACAGATATTGTTGTACGTCGTGTGCCACCAAGTGAGGAGGGCTTTTGAGGTACGAGCAAAAAGGTGGAGGCCATAGCTGAGGGAAGGGAGTAGTACTCCCCTAGCAAGAGCCAGACGAGCAGCAGGAGTTAGGTTGTATTTGGCCCTGTAGGCCAATCCCAACTTACAGTTCACAGCTCTGCAGGCATTGAGGATATGGCTCCCTAGGTCCAGTTGAGGGTCAAGCGTCACCCCGAGGTATTTGAGAGAGGTCACAGTGTGAAGGGGAGTTCCATCTGCACAACTGATTCGCAGAGGGACTGGGGAGGCATGTATCTTAGCTGTTGAGCCAAATAGCATAGCCTGTGTATTTTTCAGGTTGAGGACCAACTTCTGTTGAGTTAGCCAGGCCTGAATGTTTTTAAAGTCCTCAGATAGATAGAGATTAAGGGTGGCAGTATCCCGGGAGTGGGCCAGGAGAACCAGGTCGTCCGCATACAGGGTGACCCGACATTTGGTTACTACGGCAGGGAGATGGTTAATAAAGAGAGAGAAGAGAAGGGGTCCCAGAACCAAGCCCTGAGGGATACCAGAGGTCACGGGTAGGGGATCAGAGAGGACTTTATTGAATTTGGTCAACTGTACTCTACCATGCAGGTAGTCAGTTAGCCATTTCAGAACTGATGGGGACAAGCTAAGGGACTTCATCTGTGTACAAAGCAGATCATGGTCAACAAGGTCAAAGGCCTTGGACAAGTCAATGAACACTGCTCCAGAGAGTATCCCCTGGTCCATGGCTGCTCTAATACTGGACGAGACAGAGATCAGGGCCGTAGTAGTGCTGTGCCCTTTACGAAAACCGTGCTGGGTGGGGGACAACAGCTCATAGGCTTGAATGTATTCAGAGAGTTGTTCAGCTACTACCTTTTCCAGTAGTTTGCTGATGGACGGTAGTATGGCGATAGGCCGGTAGTTATCAGAGACTTTAGGGTTGCCCTGCTTTAGCACGGGCACTACCCTGGCGACCTTCCAGATATCGGGAATCTCCCCCATGGCAAGAGACAGGCTGATAATGTGAGCCATCGGGGAGGCAATGTGGGGGGCTCCAAGTTTCAGAAGCTTGGGCTCAAGATTGTCTAGGCCAGCGCTAGAGTACTGGGAGAGGCCAGAGAGAAGAGTCAGCATCTCCTTGTCAGACACAGCCCTTAGGACGAAGGAAGGTTGTGATTGTAGTTACCTTTTGATTGTAAGGATAAAGAGCTTAGATAGAAGTGTATGTATTTTCAAATATTATAGGGGGAACAGTGGCAGGATTTTTTGGACAGTAAATTAATAAAAAGGGAACTAGGAGAGCTTCAGTAGCAGACAAGTAGTGGAACTGCAGTATAATGTGGGGAGTGGTGCAATGCAGTGGCTGTGGGGCAGCCATATTCAGGCAGACCTTCTGGACACTGAGGTGCTGCCCTATCTGCATGTATCTATCTGGACTTGCGGGATGAGGTAGCCAGACTCAGAGCGGAGTAAACTGGGTCAGGAGTACCATCACACCTATCCAGGGACCACCAGTCCAATGCAACTGCCTCAAAGGATGCAGAACGAGGAGCACTTTGATGACAGTGGGCTCAGGGAGGGTTAGAGCAGTCAGGCAGAGGCACATCCCAGATCCTATTCCACTCAAGAACTCATATGCCACACTGGCAAACGAGGACAACCAAATACAGGTACCCAGAGAAGTGGAAGGAAAGGATGTGGAGGTTAGCCAAGGAGGTGACCCCAGCGGGAAAGCAGTGGACCCCAGAGGAGGAGGAAGGATCCTGGTGGGGGACTCCATCATAAGAGGAATCCAGCTAGGAACACAGGAGGGGAAGGACAGGAGGTGAGGTGCCTCACCAGGTGCCACGGCATGGAGGGATGGAAGGAAGATCCTGGGGATCACTGGGAAGGCAAGACGGAGGTGAGCTGGATGCCATTATCCACCCTAGGTACTAATGACCTGGCAAATGGGAGTCAAAGGAAGTTCAGGAAGAGTTTAGGAAACTGGGAGGGGTCTCAAAGCTAGCTACTTCTGTCACTTTCAGAAGTACTACCTGTGAGAGGCAAGGGAGAGCATAGGAGGCATGCACCAGGAACTTTAACTCATGGTTGAAGAACTGGTGCTGTGAGGAAGGGTTTGGATTCATTGGTGACTCACCTGGAGGGATGGAGGTTTGTTCAAGCCTGACGGCCTGCATCCATCCTGGAGGAGAATCCAAGCACTCAATGATAAGTTTAAATGCTACATTGACAAGCATTTAAACTAGCAAAGGGGGTGGCAGGCCAGCAAGGAGGGTACCTACTTGCTCACCCCCCACAGCTAGCAGTGGAACCAGTGAACCAGAGGAGTGGCTATCTCTGCAAAGCAATGTGCAAAAGATGGAGATTAGTGCCCAAGAGGTGGATAAGCAGAAAAGGGGCAAAATTCAGCAGACGGGCAGACAGCAAGGAGAACCAGGGATAAATGACAACCAAGGAAGGGGCTGGAGTAGAACAGTGAGACAGTCTAGGGAGGTCAAATCATGGAAAGCCATGTGTGCAAATGCCAGGAGCCTTAGCAACAAGATGGAAGATCTGGAGGCTGTCATGGTGCAGTCAGACCTGGACATTGTGGCCATCACTGAAACCTGGTGTAATGATAACCACGACTGGGAGATGGCCATACCTGGCTACAACATATTCAGAAGAGACAGAGCAGGCAGGAAGGAGGAGGTGGCACTCTATGTGAAAAATGACATAAGGGCCACAGAGATCCAGGAGGAACAAAATGGGAGAGATACTGTGGGTTAAGCTGGAAAGGAAAATGGGGACAGCCATCCGCACAGGTGTGGTCTATAGACCACCAGCCCAGGAGGATGAAACAGATAGGGAGCTGATGCTAGCCATCCAAAAGATGGCAGACAAGGGTAAGGTAGTACTGGTTGGAGACTTCAATATTCCAGACGTGGACTGGAGCATCCCAGCAGCAGCATCTACTAGGAGCAGATTTATCCTGGACTCCCTTCAGGGTGCCTTCCTCAAGCAACTGGTCATGGAACCAACTCGGCAGAAGGCAATACTGGACCTTGTGCTCACAAACAGGGACAGTGTGATGGGGTAACAGTGGGGGAGCACCTGGGAAACAGTGACCACCAGTCATTGTGGTTTGAAATCACAGAAAGAGCAGAACCAAACCACACAAAAACACGATCCTGGATTTTAGGGGCAGACTTTGGGAAAAATGGGAGATACTTGAAAGAGGCATTAAGGGAATGGGACAGGAATCAGGGGTTGAGGAACAGTGGCAGTATTTAAAATGGGATTACAAGAACAACAGAATTATGCATTAAGCAGGTTAGCAAGAGGAAAAGGAAGAGGAGACCATTATGGTTTTCCAAAGAGGTAGCAAAGAAAGTGAAAGCCAAAAAGATTGCATTCTGGCAATACAAAAGACACAGGCAGAAGGGATAGGAGAAGTACCAGGAGAAGCAAAGGGAGGCAGGGAGGTCAGTAAGGGAAGCCAAAGCTCAGACAGAAGAACACATTGCAAAATCAGTGGGTAGAGGGATAAAACCTTTACAAGTACGTAAGGAAAAAGAAAGACAAAGGAGGGATACTGAGACTGAAGGGGGAGGATGGGGCCATGGAGGATGACAACAGTAAAGCTGACATACTGAACAGGTATTTCTGCTCAGTCTTTACTGAGGAAGAGGAGGTAATGGGTCTGAAGGGTACAAGGAGTGAGAATGGTGCAGAATGGACACAAGCCCTTTACGAGAAAGGGTCCTGAAGGAACTGGAAGCAGTAAGAGTTGATAAAGCAATGGGGCCAGATGGGGTGCACCCAGGGTCCTAAAGAACTAAGAGAGGTGGTGGCTGAACTCTCGCCATCCTGTTTAGCCGATCACTGGAAACAGGAGGTACCCAAAGACTGGAGGACAGCAGATGTAGTCCCCTTATACAAAAGTGGGAACAAAGAGGAAGCAGGGAACTACAGACCAGTCAGCCTCACCTCGGTAGTGGGGAAGATCATGGAAGCACTACTGAAGGGGAGATTGGTGGAACATCTGGTTGTCAATGGACTACAGGACCCAAGGCAGCATGGTTTCACCAGGAGAGGTCATGTCAGACCAACCTCATTGAATTTTTGACTGGGTGACTAGGAGGTGGATCAGGAGGGCAGTGGACATGGCCTATCTGGACTTCAGCAAGGCCTTTGACACTGTGCCACATAGAAGACTATTACACAAACTGAGGAATATGGTGTGGGCAGGACAGTAGTGTGGTGGGTAGGTAACTGGCTGGGTGGCAGGACACAGAGGTGGTGGTAAATGGCTGTCACTCCACAGAGGGAAGAGTGACCAGTGGGGTACCACAGGGATCAGTACTGGGACCGGTCCTATTCAACATCTTCATCAGTGACATGGCAGGGACCTAGAAGGCAGAATTTCACTGTTCGCTGATGACACAAAGCTCTGTAACAGAGTAGACACACCAGAGGTGTAGACAGAATGAGAAGCGACCTGCAGAAACTTGAAGAATGGTCAGGGTTTGGCAGTTGAAATTCAATGCAAAGAAGTGCAAGATAATGCGATGGGGCACAAAAACCCTGGCACAATATATCAGCTGGGGTGAGGATATAGCATGCAGCAGGAAAGGGATCTTGGGGTTATCATCTCTGATGACCTCCAAGGTAGGAGACTAGTGTGACAAGGCAGCAGGTAAAGCAAATAGGATGCTGGGATGTAGGCAGGGCATCACCAGCAGGAAAAGGGAGGTCATAATTCCGCTATACAAGACACTAGTGAGGCCCCACCTGGAGTACAGTGTACAGTTCTGGAGACCATACCTACGTAAGGACATAGACAGGGTAGAGAAGGTTCAGAGGAGGGCAACAAAGATGGTGCATGGATTGCATCACAAGTCCTATGAAGACAGGTTGAAGGAACTGAACATGTACTCCCTGGAGGAGAGGAGGGAGAGAGGGGATATGATAGAGACATACAAGTATCTTACAGGGAGGAACAGGGTGCAGGAAAACACTATTTTTAAGCAAAAAGATGTTCCAGGACTAGAGGGCACGGGATGAAGTTGGAGGGAGGACAATTCAGAGGAAACATGAGAAAGAATTTCTTCACAGAACGGGTGGTGGACAAGTGGAACACCCTGCCAGAGGAAGTGGTGGGGGCTGAAACAATCACGGGATTTAAGAATGCATGGGATAGACATAAAGGAATTCTGGAGGTCAGGGGTAAGGGGCAACAGACTTCTAGGAAAACAAACTGAACTTACAAGCTCAAATGGGCAGACTGGGTGGGCCATAGGCCCTTATCTGCCGACACTGTCTATGTATCTATGTAAGGTCTGGAGGGGTCAGACTCCAGCCAGTCCGGGGGTGACAGACATTTGGCACTCCTGTCAGTTGAGTTGTGTAGGGAGAGAGCGGATAGGTCAGTGAAGTGGGAGTTGAGAGCATCTGCAATAGTATGTGGGTTGTTGCAGGAAACTCCTCCAATTAACATGTCAGTTACTCCAGAGTTAGAGGAACCGCTGACCAAGGTTTTTTATGTTTCTCCAGAACCTTCTTGGGTCATTTGCAGAGCTGAGGAGGGCTGACTTGCAGAAGTCACTTTTGGCGACCCTAATGGCTTTTTTACACTTGTTTCTGAGTTGTCTGTATTGTTGAAGCAGGGTCTGGTCAAGGGAGCATTTGAAGTGGGCCCAGCACTTGTCCCTCGCCCACATAAGGGCGAGGAGGCTCCCATGCAGCCATTTTGTGGCTGTCCCCCTGACCCTCCGTCGGATGGTTGGGGCATGCCTGTCTTGCAGGGCCCCGAAGGAATTGAGAAACTATGTTATGGCTGTAGAGGGGTCGGGGCACTATACACCCCTGACCAGTCCGTGAGCCTTAGGTCCTCCATAAATGCATCTGGATCAAGCCTGGCAAAGTTCCTGACGTGGATGATTTTATGAGGCATCTTTGGGGAGGGGATTTTCCACACACAGAAGACCGGGGAGTGATCTGAGATGGAGTCGGATAGGGTCCCTGTGAAGGAGATCCTTTCAAGGCGATTTGACAGGATCCAGTCCAGTAGGGAGCTGGAGGCTCCATTAGCTGACCGTCGGGTGGGCTCCTGCATGAGTTACGTCAGGGATAGGCTGGCAAGTAAGGGTTCAAACTGCCTTACGTTACCACCAGTCCAGTTTAGGTTCACGTCGCCCAGGATTAGGAGCTCATTGTCACCAATACTGGGGCCAACAGTGTCCAGGAGGTGGGTGAGACCCTGACGCCCTCCCTTTGGGGGGTTATAGGTACATACTACATGTAATTTCTTAGCGTTGTCGAGAAGTAGCATAACATGAAGCAGCTTGCAGGGGGACTGGGGGGATGTCTGGTGAGTCACCAGGGACACTGAGGTGGCTTCTGAAGTATATCAGGATGCCTCCTCTCCTCTTGGTGAGAGACCTGTCCAATCGTATAAGCTCGCAGCCTGGCAGCGCACAGGCTGAGTCGGGGATTGAGGGCTTGAGCCAGGTCTCCGTTATACCAAGGATATCAGGCTTATAAAGTGAGACCCATGCGACGAGCTCATCCAGGTTGGGAAGCAGACTACGAATGTTGAGATAAGCCACCTTTTGCCCCTTACCCAGCCACCATTCATGAGGAATTGCAGAAGCAAGGAGGGTGGGGCCAAGATTAGGTTCAACATCACCGGCCAGGGCTAGGATCAGCGGGACCAGCCACAGGAGGTACACTCTGGGGACCAGCTCCTAGTCATAGGTTTGCAGGCTAGGTGTCGCCTGTCCAAGGTGCGATACCGTAAGGGTATTGGTACCAGACCGCATACAGGATAACAGGATCTTCCAGCATCTGCTAGGAGATTTGAGAAGGTGAAGTCAACCTTCTCGCAGGGGGACGTCCTTACACGGTCTTCCCCCGAGGTATGGATAGGGGCAGTTACCACTTGCAGGGTAACTAGTCCCAGAAGAGACCAGCAAGGGCGACGGAGCAGGTAGTGGGGGACAGGATGGGACGGAACCCCTAGGGGCCTTAGGAGGCACCATTTCACAGGTGGATCCTTGCTGTTAACCAATCCCCCAAAGAGGTAATGTCTACAGAGCAGGTTGCAAAAGTGTAAATAGGCAATATATAAGCTATAACCTGTGTGGAGTTAGGGACAATGTATACAGTAGAATCACCATATAGTACAGTACAAGTATTCAAGAGAGGTCATAAAAGGCAGGAGAGGTCACAGAAGGCAGGTAAATCAGAATCACCATACAGTACATTACAGTATTTTTTTTTCCCCCACTGGTAGTAAGAGGCAGTCACTTTACAGTCCGTCCCATCCAATCTGATAGGGTACTGCCAGTTCAGGAGGTGGGGCAAGTGGGGATTTAATGGGAGGAGGGAGCGGGTGGGTGGGGGGAGCGAAAATATGTCCAGGGATGTCGATATCTCCACCGAGGAGGCCCGCCGGAGCTTGATTCACAAGCCGGCACCTCTAACTCGGCCGTCGGCGAAATGTGGTGAGCGTGGCGGGGGGGACCACCAACTCAGGTCTCCCAAGCTTCCCCTCCAGAATGATGCACAGTCCAGGATCTTGCTCTCCTTATGCTTATGGTAGTTAATATCAAACAATTTGGTTTTGAAAAAAGAGATATGGACACCTAAATATCTAATCTGGTTGTTCTTTGCCCAGGAAAAGGGAAAATTAGATTTGTAGTCCTGTGAGGGAGTATCACTACAAATTAATGCCTCAGATTTGCTGAAATTGATTTTATAGCCGGAAATATTACTAAAACAGTCTAACAGCTTAATTAATTTAGGTACTGTGACCTCTGGGTTCCAAAGGAAAAAAAAAAAGTGTAACATCTGCATATAGGGCCACTCTTTGTTCAAGACCCCCCAAAATGACCCCCTCTATTAGCGGATCCTGACAGACCGCCATAGCCAGAGGCTAAAAAACTGCAAACAGTGGGGGGCAGGGACAGCCCTGTCAGTAACACTACCTATGGAGAATCTTCCGAGTTAATTCCGTTAAAGATACTCACCAAGCTAACGCAGTCAGCCCCTGCACCATACCTAGCAGTGCCCTGCCGCCAGAGTATCCCAATAAAATAACGACGTCTGCAAAGTTTAAAGTAATTAAAAAGTTAAATCGCTCGTAAAAGCGTGAATACCGTGTCCCAAGGACTTCCCCTTTTTTTTTCTGCCGCCCCAGTTCCTCCCTTGCGCTCACTAGCATGACGACGAGATGCCACTGAGAGCACAGGGGCGCACTCTCCATTATTTGCAATGGGCGGCAGCTTTTCTATGTGTTTTAAATGATATAGTGGCCCTTGCCAATGAAGCGTGGGCACCAGTCAACTAACAAGATCCTTGTTAGTTGACGATATCACATTTTCATTGCGCCAAGTGAGGCTCACTTTATCATTAAAAAGCACATGAAAAACTGCTGCCCAGTACCTGCAAATAATGGAGCATCGCCATCTCACTGGCATCTGCGTCATCTATGCTGGATGAGCACAGGCGGGAACTGGGGCGGCAGCAAAAAAGGTAAGTCGCCGGGACCCGACTTCACTTACGCAGTGACGAATCTTTAATTACTTTAAACTTTGCAGACATCATTATTGTACTGGGCTACTCTGGCAACAAGGCACTGATAGGTAAGGTGCAGGGCATTTTCATCGTGAGTCTCTAACTCAGACCTGCGCCTGAGGGGACGAATATAGGCTAGAGATAATCTGAATGAATTTAGGGCCAAATTTCACTCTCTCCATGGTTTCGTGTAAGAACTGCCAATTCACACTATCAAACACTTTTTCAGCGTCCATGGAGAGGGCCAATTGGAATGTCCCCTGTCTCCACTGAGCAGAAATAATATTCAACAGTCTTCTTATGCTATCGTGCAGATATCTGCCCAACACAAACCCCGTTTGATTTGTGTGTATAATTCAGGGAGCCACCCTTTGCAGACAGTCCGCCAGGATACCAGTGAAAATTTTTAAATCAACATTTAGAAGTGAGATCAGGCAACAGGTGCTGCAAAACTCTGGGTCTTTCCCTTCTTTGGATAAAACCAAGATCTGTGCATATCGCCAGGAGTCCGGAATATTTCCTCCCTCTTGAATATGGTGGAAACAGGGCAGTAGCAGAGGTAATAAATGTCCCTGAAGTGAGTTATAAAATTCTGCAGGAAGGCCAATGAGGCCAGGGGATTTTCCAGTTTTTAAATCTTTAATTTCATGCGCCACACCTGATAATGTAACTGGAGTTTCTAAAAGGTCTCGTTCCTCCAATCTTTCATCAGGCATATTCAGAGGAGCTAAAAATTCCTCTATTTTGCTGGATACCTCCCGTGACTCCTAAGTATACAGCTGCTCATAGTAGTTAGTGAAAGCTTGGGCTATCGGGGGGGGGGGGTCTGTAACTAATACTTTGTCTGTTTTATTAGGGTCTCTAATCCCCAGCACCGCTCTGCTACTAACCTGCTTCCTTAGCGCGAAGGCTAACGGTCTCCCCGCCCTGTTCCCTTCCTCATATTATTTACGGTTCACCCGTCTTGCTAATAACTGTTCCAAGGTCGTTTTTTTCTCAAGCCAGTTAGCTTTATCAATGGGATCCAAGGTTAATCTATGTCTAAACTCCGCCTCTCTGAGATCCTCCTCTAATTGTTTTTGCCTTTCCATTTGTTTCCTCTTAGCTTTAGAGCAGTAAGAAATAATATGCCCTTTGAGACAGGCCTTTAAGATGTCCCATTTAAGAGATGGGGAGGTCTCAGCCTTGTCATTAGTGATTAGGAATTCCTTGACCTGTTCAGAAATTATTGCTTTAAAGTCCTCCGAATTCAAAAGGTCTACATTAAGACGCCAGTTTGAATTCTTGTGGGTAGGTACAATTCGTAACTGCAATAAAACTGGGGCATGATCTGATCAAGTCATAGGAAGTATAGAGCAATGCTGCACATATGAGCACTTCTCTATAGGAAGAAGGAACATATCTAAACGAGAGTAACTCCCATGTCTGTGGGAAAACAAAATGCAGGTTACTCACCTGTAACAGGAGTTCTAGGAATGGTATATGTTGTTCATCTACACTGTCTGGCAGGTTCCTTGCTGCTTTAAATCTTGCCGGAAGGTCTTCAAGCTGGCTCCTCCCACCCACCTGGGTGGTAAAACTCTCAGCTCCGCCCCATGATGCCAAATCTAGCCCGTTGGAAGCCAAGTTGTGCACCGAAGCCAGGGAGGTCGAGTGGGTCATGTGGATGAACAACATATACCATTCCTAGAACTCCTGTTACAGGTGAGTAACCTGTATTTCTAGGGACATGGATATGTTGTTCATCCACACTGTCTGGCAGACTCCTAGCAGTTCTCCGGGAGGAGGGAGGCAAGACACACACCCCCTACTTGGGAAATAAAGACTAGAGAACCGAGGCCCCAAAACCAGCATCTCTGTGTGACTCAAGGTCGATGTGGTAGTGGGTGATGAAGGTGTATGCTGACTTCCAGGTAGCAGCCCTGCAGATTTCCTGGATAGGGACATCCCTGAAAGCAGCCACGGATGCAGTGGTATGGCGGGTAGAATGAGCTCTTATCCCTCTGGGAGGCTCCATGCCCGCCAACCTATAGCAGAGATCTATGTAGGAGGTGACCCACCTGCCTATCGTCCGCTTGGCTGCAGGTCTGCCAGGTGCGGCTTCAGCGAAGGTGACAAACAGCTGGCGAACCTCTCCCCGAACTTCAGCCGTCCGCTCCTTATAGTAAGCGAGCGCTCTTCTAGGGTCCAAAGTATGAAGCCTATATTCGGCCTCCGAGGTGTGATTAGGGTAGAACACCGGCAGAGTCAACACCTGGTTAAGGTGAAGCTCCGACGCCACCTTCGGAAGGAATTACGGGTGGGGGCACAGGAAAACCTTGTCCCTGTGGAAGACCAGATAAGGAGACTTGATGGAAAGTGCCTGGAGCTCTCCCATCCTTCTGGCTGACATGATAGCCACCAAGAAGGCGGTCTTCCACGAAAGGTGAGAGATGTCACACCTGTGCATCGGTTCGAATGGCTTGCCCATGAGCTTAGCCACTACCAGCAGTAGATCCCATGGAGGTGGAGGTTCTCACACCGGAGGGGATATGTGATCAAGGTCTTTGAAAAAAGCGCCTGACCACCTTCTCCTGCACCACCAACTGCTTTCCGGCCCGCGCCCGGTAAGCAGAGATGGCTGCCAGGTGCACCTTAAGGGTCGTCGACCGAAGCCCTTGCTGAGAAAGGGACCATAGGTAGTCCAGGATGCTAGCCAAGGAACAGGAGGAAGGGTCCAGGCCCTTGCCCTGACACCAAATGGAGAATCTCTTCCATTTGAAGGCGTGGCATTTTCTGGTCGACTCCTTACGGGACGCCTCAACGACGTTGAGGACCTCGTCGGAAAGACCCAAGGCCTGGAACTCTAGCCGCTGAGGAACCAGGCCAACAGGTGCAGGGATTGAAGGTCCGGATGGAATACCTTCAACTGACTGACTGAGATCAGGTCTGCGCGGGCTGGAAGCCGCCTCGGGAGCCTGGAGCTGAGACTGAGGAGATCTGGATACCAGAACTGGCGGGGCCAGTCTGGGTTTACCAGAATCACCTGCGCCTTGTCCCTCCTCAACTTGAGAAGCACCCTGTGGATCAAGGGAAATGGGGGAAAGGTGTAGAAGAGGCCCGGGGTCCACGGCCTCGAGAAGGCATCCCCCTGCAGCGAGCCCTGCTGAGGGGGGAGGGCATGAAACCGTCTCAGCTTCACATTCTCCCTGGAGGCAAACAGGTCCACCTGAGGCATGCCCCAGTGGGAGAACAGATCTTGTACTACCTCCGGCAGGAGAGACCACTCATGGGATGCAGCCCCTATCCGGCTTAGGGCATCGGCCAGGGTGTTGGAGGCTCCTGCCACATGGATGGCAAGGAGATCCACCTCCAGGCTGCACACGAGTGACCAAATGTGGAGAGCTTCCCTGCACCAAGGCATGGAGCACGTCCCTCCCTGGGGGTTTAGGTAGTACATGGTCGTGGTATTGTCTGTCTGGACCTGAACCACTTGACCCTGTAGAAACGAAGTGAAGGTGGTGAGCGCTAGACGAACCGCTTGAAGCTCCAGCAGGTTGATGTGGCATTGGGACTCCCGAGGGGACCAGAGGCCGTGCGCTCTGTGCTCCCCCAGAGGGGCACCCCAACCCATCAGAGAGGCATCAGTCGATAGAGAGACCGTCGGCTCGGGGCGGACAAACGGGATGCCCTCCTGCAGATGTGCTGGAACGGTCCACCACTGGAGAGCATTCCACATCCCCTGGGTCACTGTCACTAGCTGATCTAGCGGATCGAAGTGCTGTGTCCATTGGCTGGCCAGCCCCCATTGAAGGGGACGCATGTACCAATGGGCCCAACGGACCAGGCTGGTGCAGGCTGCCATGAGGCCCAGGAGGTGCAGGAAGTCCCGGGCAGGGCGCAATTGCCCAACCTGAAATGATTGGGCAAAGAAGGAAAGAACCTCGTCCCTGTCCGCCGGGAGCCGTGCTCTGGCTCGTAGAGAGTCGAGCTCTGCCCCAATGAATTGGATCACCTACTTTGCCACGAGTTCTGACTTGGCCTCGTTGATGAGGAGGTCAACCCGAGAGCAAACCTGGAGGGCCAGAACTCTGGACCGCTCCACCTCCGTTCTGGAGGGAGCTGCAATCAGCCAGTCGTCCAGGTAGGGGTACACCCGGACCCTTCGGCACTGCAGGAATGCTGTCACCACTGCCATACATTTGGTGAAGACCCTGGGAGCTAGGGAAAGGCATGGCCTGGAACTCGTAGAGGGATCCCTCTTCCCTGAAGCGGAGGAATCTCTGGTGGAACAGACAGATAGGGACGTGAAAGAACGCGTCCTGGAGGTCCAGAGAACAGAACCACACGCCTCGTTCCAAGGATGGGATTATCTGGGCCAGAGTGACCATCCTGAAGGTCCAAGACTTTAGGAACCTGTTCAGGTCGTGCAGGTCTAGAATGGGACGCCAGCTCCCCGTCTGTTTTGGGACCAGGAAGTACCTGGACACAAACCCCGGGTCTGGAGGAGGATCCGCCACCTTCCTGATAACCTCTTTCTTGAGGAGCAGGGCGATATCGGCTCGGCAAGCCGACAAAGAGGCTGTGGACCCCGTAGCCCCCCGAGGGGCGACAGCTCGGAAGGGCGGGGCCTGCTCGAACTCCAGGGGCAGGCCCTTTTCTACCACCTCCAACACCCAACGGTCCGTGGTGATACCAGACCAGGCGGAAAGGAAGTGGCGCAGCCGTTTCCCCACGGGGGGGGGAGTGACAAGGCTGGGGGCGACACCCCTCAACCCGTCACTGGGCAGGCTTAGAGGAGGGACCGGCCGAGGGACCTCCTGGGCCTTTACCTCCATGCTTCCTATTGGAGAAAGCCGCAGGCTTGGGTTTGGGGTGCCAAGCACGAGCCTGCTGGCCCTGGTGCTGGTGACGTTGGTCCGGACGTGCCGCAGGTGCAGAAGGACGAAAGAACTTATGCTGCTGTTGTCGGCGGCCCTTGTCGTCCTGGGCAGAGGTGACAGAGTCCAGAGTGGCATTGGACTTTTCGATCCACTGGAGGTGACCTTCCACACCAGGGCTGAAGAGGTCGGTCCCCAGGAAGGGGACATCCGCCAGTTGTGCTGGGTATCCGCCATGAAGGTGGATATCCTCATCCATGCTCTGTGGCACATGGCCACTGTGGCAGCCACTGATCTGGCACTGGAGTCTCCAATGTCCAGAGCCATTTGTAGCTGCTGTTTGCCACCGCCCTTCCCTGGTCCTGTATCTGCCAGACCATGGTCTGCAGGTTGGCCGGGAGATGAGGGATGACCACGTACAGGGAGCCCATGAGGGCATGGGAGAAGTGTGCCATCAGCACGGCCGAGCTGGCCTGGCGCAGGCCAAGGGAGGATGCAGCATACACCTTGCGCCTGGCATAGTCCAGCTTTTTGGACTCCTTGTCGGAGGGCTTGTCCACATCCCTAACGTTCCTGGAACGCTGGAAAACACTGTTGGTGACCAACCCCTCGGTGGAGGGGTGTTCGGAAAAACCGGGCAAAGAGCCGGTAGGGACCGCATACTTCCTGGCCATCCTGGCCGAAGGCGCAGGACAAGAAGCAGGCCATGCCAAAGCTCCAAGGCTGGGCCAACAATGGCTTCAGCCACCAGAAAGGCCTCCGTGGGTGAATCCCCTCCGTCCAGTATCTCCGTTAGGGGATACTTGACCCGCTTGGATACGGGCTCAAGCTGCATCCCGGTGGACTCCGAGATGACCCATGAAGGACGATGGGCTTTCGTCCATCGACTGGCCCCCAGAGGACTCCAGGTCAATGGGCCTGGAGAACACGGAGGAGTCGTCGTCGGACTCCGAGGAGTCCGCTAAGAGCTGCCTGAGACCTGAGCCACCATCCACTTGCTGAGAACGGTCAGGAGTGAGGGTGACCGACAACCTGTGGGGCAGGCCCTGACCCGACCGAGAGTCTCTGGTCGGCATCCCCGATTTCAGTTGTGGAGGTGGGGGTTCCACCACAATCGGTGGGGCAGCTAGTTTCGTCCGAACAACTGGCCCAGACTTGGGCACCTCAGCTACAGCGAGGGGTTGTTTTGGCCACTCAGGTGACAGTCACTTGATGGCCGGGGAAGGCGACGGCGTCGGCTTGTTCCCGGACAGAAGTAACTGCTACCACATCAGGTCCTCGTAGCGCTGACGCAATTTGCGCCGAAGCCTCTCTTCTTCAGAGGAGGAAGATGAGGATGAGCAGTGGCGCTGCTTACTTCGGTGCCAAGACCAAGACCACTGATGTCGGTGGGATTGGCTGGACCAAGAGGATGTCCGAGACCGAGAACCTCGGAGTTTCCGAGGACAGGTCTGGGAAAGGCCGGGGGACACCCACTCTTCCCTCGGCTCGGAAGCCTTGACCCGGGACTGCAGCACCGGAGGTGCAGGCAGGTCCTCGGTCTCCACCGGGGGAACCGGTGAAGAAGGGTTGTCAGCCTCACCAGTCCACTGCCCGTCCGACGGGTTGAGAAAAAATCTCAGCCGGCTGACCTGACGGGGACACCATGAAGCCAGCGGCCTTAGCCGCAACCTTGACCGAAGTAGAGTGTCAACTGTCTGGGGAAAGGGACCTCTCCCGCTCCCATGAACGCTGATGGTGGGACTTACCTTTTGAGTCCTTCTTTTTGGACCAAGAGGAATGTCCCGATGGTCCCTCTCCCTTCGTGGAAAGGGATTGGCAAAGCTCCTTGAAAGAAGCTGAATATGAGGTACCCAGAGAGAGTGGAATAAATGCCGTGACCGAGGAAGAGGATGATGCGGCCTGTGCCGCCTCCTCCTCGAGGCGATCATCTCTTGAGCTGTTCAGCCATGCCAGCTACCCGCGGTAACATAGCAGACCTCCTTCCCAGCTTCACCGCAGGTGGCAGCCTCGGGGTGCCCAAGCTGTAACCGGGCAGCGTGGTCTTCCAGGACATTGGCCAAAAATGAACGGCATAACTCGCAGGCCTGCGGATCATGGTCTAGGCCGAGGCAGTAGATGCATGTGGAGTGCGGATCCGTCCTGGATATTTTCTGCCCACAAAGGCACCACCAAAATCCGGGAGTCAATTTGTCCATCGCAGCCGCGAAGGAGAAACTTGACTGAAGTCTTGAAAATTTTAAAATAAGTTTCAGGCGAACCGAAGAATTAGGATCCAGTCTACACTCAGAGCGTTAAGGAGGGAACCTGAGTTTCCAAGCTGTAAGGAAGATCTGGCGTCATGGGGTGAAGCAGAGAGTTTTACCACCCGGGTGGCTGGGAGGAGCCAGCCTGAAGACCTTCAGAGCAAGATTTAAAGCTGCAAGGAACCTGCCAGACAGTGTGGATGAACAACATATCCATGTTCCTAGAAGTAATTTCTCTGAATAGGGTAACACTTTCTTCAGACGTCTAAAAATCCAGTTCCATCTAGAAGTCTTAAGAAAGTTGTCACCTGCCTCCTACAGTCTAATCCCTGAATTCCCTCTCCTATCCCAGTGTTCAGAGACCACCCTATTACAGTCCCCTCCCACAATATATAATGCCTCTGCATCCATCACCGCCTCAGAGAATAAGGTACGGATGAAGGCTTTGTTTTCTTTTGCCTCATTAGGTGCACAGACGTTCAAAAAGACACAAGGTAGTCCATAACAGTGGGCCTTAAGTTTTACATAGCGACCTTTTCTGTCTGTTTCAACCCCTACTACTTTAACAGGAGAGTCCCTCCTAATTAATATTACTGTACCTCTTCTGTGGGGGGGTGGGCAGTACAAGAGGCTGCATAAACTTCTACCACCCAAGACCTTTGCAGTTTAGAATGTTCAGTATCTGTCAAATGTGACTCTTGAATTTACACAATATCTGCTTTATTCCTTCCTAATTCTTGTAATATCAGGGCTCTCTCAATGGGCCCTTTTAAACCTTTTACATTATATGTTATAATTTTCAAATCCATGTAAAGACAGTAAACTTATCTGTATTAACATGTCCCACCATTTAAAAACCTTGAAGAGTTGCCCAATTTTCTTTTTAACCCCTTCAACCAGGAAGGTCATAACTCTCATATCTGTCCAGGCAGCCTATCTAAAACCAATTAATTTACATTATCTTCATTAACTTGAACAGGAACAATAGATAATAACTTCTTTCTAACTTTGCAACTTCCACAAGTGCCACCGTAGCCTTCCCACCAATGTTTTCTGTGTGGGAAGGATGCAACGAGCAATGGTTGCACTGAACTGGGGCCACAAATGGACCTCGGAAATAGGTACGTCATCCAGCGATGATGGCAGAGACTGCCCACTAGTAAGAGGCAGAAAGAAATGCACTTATCTCCTTCCCCAAGTCACCTCCCCGCATCCACCACCCTCTGAAAACCCCAAATGAATTTAACACTATAATTATGGCATCAGATCTTGGTCACCATTATATAATAGGAGAAATACTGCAAAGTAAATATCAAAAGCTCTTGTATCCCTCTTGAGACTACACTCATCATTTCCCTTGTCTCCCTGGTCTCAAATACTTAACAGAGAAAGGATAAGTTGTATTACTCATTCTTTCTTAGGGTCCTAGCCATTCCTACCCAAAATAACCAATGACCCATAACCCCCCAATTTCCTCAGTCAGTACCATTCCCGAGCTGAGCTCCTTTAACTTTCATTTAAAACACAAACATAAAGTCTGCATAAAATTTCCGGTCTGTGAAAAGTCTCATTTAAGTAAACAAACACAGTCTGCAGGCTTATTTTGGGTTGTATTATTTTTCCGCTACTCATTTTACATTCAAGCGAGAGATCGACTTGAGGACCCCCAGGTTAGCAAATTAAACAGTTAAGTCAAGCAGGAGGAAGAGAGGGGAACGAGCACTACAAGCCTTACGTGAAGCCAGATATAAATCTGGCACAAGTTGCAGTTATTTCAAATCCGCTTGGGAAATATCTTCGACAGCTCCTCCAAAGAGCCTTTCAGGTGTCCATGTCCTTCTGAGCCGGCATCGACGAGTCCATCTTTACCGTGTGGTTGTGACGCTTCCCTCTGGACTTCCACGGGGAAGGGAGTTCTCTGGAGGTGAGGCTGCTGCTGCTCCAATTGAGGTCAGCTGCTCCAGCAGCCTCCTCTCATCTTCCTTCTCCTGTGATGTCTTCTTTGGCCTTCTAGGATTCCAGACTGGGTACCACCTCCACTTTTCCAGCTCCTTGATTGTTTCCGCGTCAAGAAGGGATTCAACTGAAATATCCCATTGCTGTAAGAACTTTGGGGTGTTGGAAATCATTGGAAAAGAGTGAGTCCCAGAGTCTGTAGTTATTTTGAGAGTGGCAGGGCAGTCCAGCCTTTCTTTCACCCCTTTGGCCCACAAAAGTTTTAAAATAGGGAGCAGCTGTCACCTCCTATCCATTGTAATTGCAGCACAGTTGTGCTTGGAAAAAAAGGCAAAACTCTCCAAAGATAACTTCCTTTTTTGCCCAGGCTCTGTCTAGTATGTTCATCTTTGTACGATAATCTAAGAAGGTAATGATTATTGATCTCGGACTGGCAGAAGGATCGGTGGGTCGGGCCCCGAGGGATCTGTGAGCTCTAATAATGTTCAATGTATAGTTAGCGTCTAGGCTCAGAAGTTCCTTTATTAAAGAGCCCCTAACACCGTTAGAAAAACTTGGAAAAAATGTGAGATTTAGACAGTTCAGTTTATATTTCATGTATTTTATATAATTATTTACCTTTTTTCTTTATTACTGAGGAGAGCTGTATGACAGAGGCTTACTGTCCCTTAGACTTTATCTGCTCTTTCTGCTGTCCTACATATGACATCATAATCTGGGTTGCACCTGGAAATGATCTTCTGGTCATGGTGCTTTTCCCAGTTACCAACTTTTAAATAAATAAATAAAATAAATAATCCCCTGTTTATGGCATCGTAATTATCCCCACAGCAACAGTCTGTGATGTCATACACAGAACTGTGATGTCATATGTAGGCAAGCAGCCAGAAGAAATAGGGAAGTGATCCTGCTTATATGCAAATGTCCTTGGTAATACAGAAGAATGAAAAATACAGAAACAATATTAAAATATAAGCTCACTTGTGCTAAACATTACGTTTTCTCAAAGTTGTGACAACGGTGTCAGGGGCTCTTTAAACCCTCCATATATTGTACCATATCCCCGGACTTGGCTCTTTCTGGAAGGCCATGCACCCTGATAGTCACTCTCCTGGAGCGATTCTCGAGATCCTTCAATTTATTCTGCAGCCAGACTTCCCGATCGTGTAGTTGGAGGATTACTCCATTGTGTAGATCTACCATTTTGGATGTCTCGGTAGTGTGCTCCTCCAAGATCACTAGTCTCTGCCAGTGTGGCTGTTGCTCAGAGCACATCTCAGAGAGCTCCCCTTGTATTTTATTCAGAGAGTGTCCCCCAAACATCGGAGCTCTTTATACTATTTTTCTGAAGTCACTGTGAAGGCGGTTTCTTCTTTGGAGCTGCTCTCTGCAGCCGAATCTGAGCTGGAAGAAGATCAGCATCTCGGGGATTTGTGGCCTGCATCCGACAGCTGCAGGGGATTATATTTCTCAGCTTTTTTCTGTGCATCTGCGGCAAAATCTTTCCAATGCTGCCGCGTAGATGTCATCATATCATCTAATTTACACTGTTTTGACCTAGATGCCAGTCTTAGCAGGTGAATGGAGGATTAGATTCTACGACTGGGGGCCATAACGGGATCAGTCTGCCATGGACGCTGACATCACCAGAAGTCAGACATTCTCATTTTATCCTGTAACATGAACAGGTGAAAGTGCACGCTACCATATCCATTCAAGGTTCTGCCATGATGTGCAACACAGGGTCACAGTTGGGACTGACATGCTTATTTTAGCCTGTAACATGAACAGGTGAAAGGGCACGCTACCACATCACACTGAGGTTCTGCCATGATGTGCCCACAGAGGGTCACAGCTGGGATTAACATGCTCATGTAACCTGGAATGTGAACAGGCAAAAGACTACATTAGAACATCCTGCGGAGGGTGTGCAAGCGTGTGTCCACAGAAGGTCACAGCTGGGAATCACATGCTCATTTCACCTGTAAAAGCAACAAGTGAAAGGCCAAGCTACCAGTGCATCTTATGGTCTGCCATAATGTGCCTGCAGAGAATGACAGCTGGTAGTGACGTGCTCATTTCATCTGTAACAGCAACAGCCAAAATGCCACGTTACCACATCAAACAGAGGTTCGGCCATGATGTGCCCACAGAGGGTCACATCTGTACTAACATGTTCGTTTGAAATGTAACATCAACAGGTGAGGGTCAAATCTGGTACTAACATACTCATTTGAACTGTAACAGCAACAGGTGAAAGGGTACGCTACTACATCACACTGAGGTTCTGCCATGACGTGCCCACAGAGGGTCACAACTGGGACTGCCATGCTCATTTAACCTGGAACATGAACAGGTGAGAGGCCATGCTACCAAATTCCAAGAGGGTTCTGCCATGACGTGCCCACAGAGGGACACAGCTTGGACTGACATGCTCATTTCACCTGTACATGAACTGACAAAATGCCATGCTACCACATCCATTCGAGGTTCTGCCATGATGTGCCCACAGGGGGCTAGAGCTGGGACTGACACGTTTGTTTAACCTGGAATATGAACAGACAAAAGTTCATGCTACCACATGAGCTTTCTCTGGGGTGTGGTTATAAGCAGATTATCGGATGCCAGAGTAATCGGAGGGACTCGTGTAGGCCAGCTGACATCTATAGGGACTGCCTATTAGCTCAGCTGTTGGAGCTACTCCTTTAATTCATGTGGTAGATTCCTGGGTTTGGGGCCCAAAAGTCTCGGATTACATTATAAAAAAAATGAACTTTGAACTCCAACTTGGGGGGGAGGGAGGGGTTTAAAGGACTCAGCCAACAAAGGCAGCACGCACACGCTTCACATGCTGCAGGACCTCATGCCCAGGAGAGTCTAAGACTGGAGACTGCCCAAGAGGAGATCAAGGGTGGAAGGGTCAGCTGATGTAGGCTGTAGGGAGCCAAATGTAGCAGCTGACTACACTGCTGAAGGGCACCCCCTCAACTGGCATGGCAAGGGGAGGCACTGCCTTGCAAGGCACTGCAACAGCAGCTAGGGAGATCCCATTTCATTGCTAAAAGAGCCCAAACACAGACTGATGACTACCAGGGCAGTCACATAATGCTACAGGTAGAGCCAGGCAGACAAGATGGGCCAGTGGGCCTATTTCTGTTGTCAGTTTCCGTTTCTGGGTTTCTAAAACCAGAGAGGAAAAATGAAAATGAACTATGTGTTAGCTTGCGAAAAAAACAGTAAGCTTATTTATCATGAATAATTAAGACCCACTTGCCCAGACATATACTGGACCTGGTGTTCACACTGGGTCTTGGGGTAGACGACCTCAGGATTGATCCAGTCGTTTGGTCGCATCATAGCATCGTGAGGTTCATGTTTGGGGTCTTCCCTGTGAGTCTGTCCTCTGTGGAGATGGTCCGGTACCGCCCTTTAAGGGGACTGTCCCCAACCGGACTTCAGGCGGTGCTGGATCTATTGTGTGTGTGGAAGTTGATTGCGCGGTGGGCATGGAGGAGGCTGTGGCAGCCTATAACAAGGCTGTTGCTGCAGCCTTTGACGCTATCGTGCCCGTCCGTGTCCAGCCCTTATCTACTTGTCTGAGGTATCCCTGGTTTGATGAGGAGCTCAGGGAGTTAAAGATCAACAGCATGAGGTTTGAGTGACATTGGAAGAGATCAGGACTGATTGAGGACAAACTGGCTCTGAGGTCACATTATGGTGAATATCAGAGGCCAATCTCCTGGAAAAAAGTCGGATTTTCTGTCAACGGGGATTGCTGTGGCAAGAAACAGACCATCTCAGTTCTTCCGGACGGTGGACAGGCTGTTGTACCCAGCCTGTCTCTGTACTGGGGGAGCTAGTTTAAGCACATGTTACAATGAGTTTGCTCTGTTTTTTTTGCTGACAAAGTGTCCTCTATCAGGACTGAGATCTCCTCCAGAGCCGCTCATGGAGCTTGCGGGATCGGGCCGGGAATGTGTCGGGGCATTGCTCCTGTCTGGGATAAGTATGATCCAGTTGGAGTAGAGGAGGTGGTGGAAATAGTTTTGAGGCTGTGACCTACCCATTGTGATCTAGACCCAGGTCTTACCTAACTTTTGGTCGGCTGTATGAACCTGATTAGATCTGTGGTTGCTGGGATCGTCCAGTGTTCTTTGAGGAGTGGGGTCTTCCTGATGGCCTTGAAAGAGGCCTTGGTGAGATCCCTTTTGAAGAAACCCTTAGTGGACCCAGACAGTCTCACCAACTACAAACCGGTCTCAAACTTCCCATTTTTAGGGAAGGTTTTAGAAAAAGTGGTGGCCGTTCAGCTTTAGGCTCGTCTCGCTTCCTCTGCCACTTTTGAGTGCTTCCAGTCTGGATTTAGGCCCAGGCATATCACGGAGACTGTCCTGGTGAAGGTGCTTAACGATCTCCTAATAGGGAGAGATAGGGGAGCATGTACCATCCTTGTTCTCCTGGATCTCTCTGCAGCGTTTGACACCATGGACCGTGAGGTGCTGTTGGACCATCTGGGGAACTGGTGTGGATTAACCGGCACTGTCATCAGCTGGTTTAGACCCTACCTCACGGGCAGAGTGCAGGGCGATGATGGAGTTATCCTCATCTAACTCACTGCTGCTGCTCTGTGGAGTTCTGCAAGGTTCGGTCCTGGCGCCTCTGCTGTTCACGGTGTACACGCTGCCATTGGGAGATGTTATCAGATGGTATGGGCTGGGTTTTCATGTTCTGTGCACCTGGTAACCAGATGGCCTCTGTGTTTACACCTGCCTGGCCAAGATCCAGAACTGGATAACTCACAACTGGCTACAACCCAACCCAGACAAGATGGAAGTATTGGTGATGGCTCCTGGGCGTCAACAGGATAGAGGAGGATTGGGAAATTACCCTGGCTTGAGGCTAGGGGGTGTCCCTTTGATCCCTTCCAATTGAGTTAGGGATCTGGGCATGTTCCTTAATGATGGTCTGACACCTGATGCTCAGGTGTCGGCCATCGTCCAAAGCAGTTTTTACCATCTGAGGAACATTGCAAGGATCCAAGCCCTGATACCGGTTCAAGGACCTTGCCACCCTTGTGCATGTCTTTGTCACATCTAGATTAGATTACTGCAATGCTCTCTACCTAGGGCTATCTGGACACAAAGTCCGCCATCTGCAGCTGGTGCAGAATGCCGCAGTCAGGCTGCTTACTGGTGCAGCAGGAGCTGATCATATCACGCCTGTTCTCCGCGGACTGCACTGCCTGCCAGTAAGGTGGAAGATTGCCTTCAAGGTCAGGTTAATGACCTATAAAGCCCTATACAGCCAGTAGCCAGACTACCTGCAAGACCTCTTGGTTCCTTATTGCCTGATCCGCTCTCTCTGTTCCGCTGAAGGTTGCCTCCTAGTGGTTCCCAGGGCTAGGCCTCAGCACTCAGGAGATTAGGCCTTTTCGGTGGCAGTGCCAGCCCTGTGGAATTCAATGCCACGTTGTCTGAGGGAGGCACCCTTAGTGGAAGCCTTTAAAAAGGGCTTAAAACCTTTTTTGTTCAGCCAAGCCTATGAGCTACATAACTATTGAAATAATGTTATGCTTATTGACTGACTTGTTATTTAGATAGATATGCTACGTATAATCTGTTTTAGAGCCCATTTTGGTTTTATTTTAACTGTTTATTTATCTGCAGATGATTGCTACTATTCTTACTTCATTTTCATGTTTTATGAATTGTGCAGTGCTCCGAGCCCACAGGAAGGAGCGCTATAGAAATAAAATATCTATCTATCTAAAATATCTAAGATAGGCAGGATCTGTGGCACAAGGCAGTAGGGGAGCGCTTTGCACACTGATGACTGGGGTTTACTCCCTGAGCCTAGAAGGATGTTAGGAGTGAAGGCTCGCAGGGAAGGATGAAATGTGCAATCGGATCAAGAGGGTGGGAGGGTTAGTACAGTATGTCCCACTACTTGACTGCCTCCTAGTGCTAGGTGAAGAGCACACAGAGGCACTCCTGACTGAGGAGGAGAGAATGGAGGTGTTGGCTAGTTCTCAGTGAAGCACAATAACATCATGGCCTTGTGCAAGAGGGAATTGTGGGACACGGCAAATGACATGGCTGCTGTGACCAGCCCAAGCAGGACCATTCCTGCCATGTGCCCTGCCTCTTGTAGAGGAGTACAGTCCTCAGGAGGAACACGCACAGCCACCCTGTGGCACCAACAACTGTCAGCCAACACGGCGTGCAATGCAGAGGCTGGGGATGGACCACTAGAGGGAGGGGAAGTACAAGCCACCCAGGTCCCAGTGCCTGTGAACAGGTACCCAGTCAGGGCTGATGCCTTGGTGGACAGGAGGCTTACAAGCTCAATGAAAGAGGCATCTTTCAAGCAAGCAGTGCTGTATATACATACAAGTGATATAGCAAAAGGCATTAACTTAGAATAATAATAATAATAATAGAGTTAAGGTGGCACTAAACAAAGCATGCAGACTGGTTCTGGGTGCTGGGAAACTAACACACACTTGCGACCTTTATGCCCAATCCAATTGGCTCACACTCCAGGGAAGATCACGTACCAAGTATGCCTCCTTGGTAAAAAGCATGCCTAGGATCACCCCCCCGACATATACAAACGGCCCTCCAGTGTTCACAATGCCTGCACCTTGCATTAGGAGCACGCCAGAAACACCCCTCCAGGTGCCTTTCAGAAATACCTCATCAGTCCAGCACTCCTTCACCTACAGAGCCCCTCTGTGGCTTAATGGACTCCCTGCTGCTCTCACAACTGTCCACAACACTGGGCAGTTCAAAAGGGGTCTCTGTTCACATCAGATTTTGATAGCTAAATGCGAGTGCACCAATTATCCTGCTTTACCTCTGTCTACAACAACGCCCACTCCTGTGTGTCCATCTCTGCCCTATAATACCTATACCCTTAACTCTCTCTCATCCTCACCCCCAAAAAAAAATATTCTCTCTTTTCCTAATTTATGCTTGGTGCACCAGGACTAAACCTAATTGGTAAGGCCAGTTTTGCCCCATGCCCCATCACCCCACTGTTCCCTATTTGATAAGGCTGTATTTGGCTGCCATTACCTCCTCTTCCTTGTGACAAAGCCAGCCAGGCTGCCACTTGTACTGATTATGCATTGGCCTGCATTGTACTGTTCCTCGCATTGTGTAACTCTGGAAATGACTGTGCATTATTTAAATACCTGTGTGTGTGTGTGTGTGTGTGTGTATTTATATATATATATATATATATATATAGATATAGATACACACACACACTATAAACACACACATCTATATATATATATATATATATATATATATATATATACACATTACATATATATACATACATACATAGATGTGTGCGTGTATATAAATCATTGTTTGTACTGGATGTGGAACCTCTGTAAATGAGTTACTAGCTCAAAGGCTGTTTAATCCCAAGACATTAAATAATTCCTGCCTTTACCCATGCAGTATGTCAGAGGGGGATCCCAACTAAAGCAGTGTGTTTTCACTGAGACCCTGTGATAACAGAACTTCACACAGAAATTTAACATGTAACGACAGGTAGAACTGACAGCTGGAATAACAGGTTAGCATGCAGCCCCCTGAGGAAGTGCCAGAGCAGCACGCAGCTGCTGGGGATTAGCGGCAGTCCTATAAATTGTCTCTGGAAGTGCTACTCTTCTGTAATTCCAATGGGCAACAATTAATAAATACTGAGGTGACATGCCTGTGAAAGAGTGATATACTCTACATGTCTCCGCTTCTGGTTGTTTTCAATAAGACCCTATGACAACAGAACTTCCCACAGACATTTAACATGCAACAAGTAGAACCGACAGCTGGGCTAGTAAGAAAACATGTAGTACCCTAAATCTCACCCGCGCTCCTGTACTCGAAAAGCCGAGGGTCAGCCTTGATGGGAATCAGCCCCAACCTGTGAGCTAGGACCTCATCCTGGACAATCGAAGTGTTGTTGTATACGAACACCTTCTCCACCGCCATTGTGGGCACCTGAAGCAAAACGAGAGAAAAAAAAACACAGACTTAAGCTAAATCATTTAAAAATCTTCAGAGAACATTTTGTATTTCGAAAATGTTCAACTGACAATCTTTTTTTCTTATGAGGATTCTTTGAAGGAAACTTAATGTGTCTGCATGTGGGTAGGTACTGTATTTCTGTGTGTGGAGCAACTGTTTCTTTGAAACTCCTAGTCTCTACTGAAGAGCTGCTATGAGATACTGTATTAAAATGTGTTTCTCTTTCTTCAGAGCAAGGCCTTGCCAGTTCCATTTTTTCTGATTTCCAGAACAAGAGCCAAGCTAAGCCAAAGATGTCACTGTTTATTTTGAAACTGGTAACTGGGGGCCGGCCCGGTGGCGCCAAGGGCTGAGGCGTGGATGCCACACCTCACACCACGCCAGTGACCCGGGTTCAGGAGTGACCTCGGGTCACTGGGGTACTGGCTGGGGGGCAGGACTGAGCTGCCTACTGGTGGCTCTCCTTTCCTGGGTGGATGCCGTCCTGCCCGTAGTCCTGTCACCACCAGGTAGAGATCCGGTGGTGGTGCAGGCAGGTAGAGGGACAACTGGTAGGATGGGGCGTGATGTGCACGTGCCTCCACACACACGTGTCACATCGGGGACACGTGGGATTGGGACCAGGAGACAAATGCAAAAATTGCAAACAGCACTAATTAAAAAAAAAAAAAAGAAAGAAACTGGTAACTGGGAGAGGCACACTGAGCCAAGGCTTATTTCTAGGTGTTACATGTTGGGGAGCGAGGGCAACAACACAATTAAATCTACAGCCACAAACCCACTATTACATGATGGGAGCGTGGGGTCAAAAGCCTTGTTTACATTGCCGACTCTGCAGGGCATCAACCCATGCACATGGGTTGATGTGCTGTAAAGTCTGCAGTGTAAACACATTCCGGAGCGCCTTGATGTGCTGCAAAGTCTGCAGTGTAAACACATTCCGGAGCGCCTTGATGTGCTGCAAAGTCTGCAGTGTAAACACATTCCGGAGCGCCTTAAGTGCCCTTCGGATCCTTTTTTTGATCTGACGAATTTGTGGGGATCAGTATCGGAGCGAACACGTTAAGCACAGGTGTAGACGCTTTGCTGCGCTCGCTCCGCTTCAAATGCTTTGTCCTTGGAATTTAATAGTCCCTCCTTGGAGTGACCTGCGGCGCTGCTAGGACTGGCTGTGTAAACAATCACTTGGTGGGGAAGCAGCAAGCACAGCGGGAAGGGAGCGGCGATGATGCCAGAGCACGGCCGCTGTGTAAACAGGGCTAAGGTTACCAAGTGGCAGTAAGCTGAAGAGGCACAATGAAGAACCAAGGATTAGAACCATCAATGACCAGCAGATTGGTATATAAAGAAAACCAAGATACCAGGTTTGGAACTATACGTTGGCCGGGTTTTGACACCACACAGGAGGTACCTAAGTCCACCACAGCAAAACACCCAGCTAGGATCATACTGAGGTGTGCACAGGTAGAGGGGAAAAGTAATCAAGGAAGAAAAAGTGTGTCCAATAGCAGTTCTGCTATTAAGGACAGGACTCCTGAGGACCTCTCCTTTAAAACCACGATGCAGCCACTTCAAGCTGCCATGGGATGTGATTTGTCTATTTAGTGGCCTGTATACCTTCCAATACAACTCCATTTCCTCAGTCTCACCAGGAGGTTGTGTTACATAAATATCATAAAGTAATTTAATAATCTACATATTAACAAAAACTAGGTTGTAATCAAAAATAAGCAACAACATCCCCAGAGTCATATGCAGTGACTTGTGTACTGCATTAAGAAACTGAAAACAAAAAGTGTCATGCTCTGTGAGTACCAAACCTGCAGCTGTAATCTTGGAAAACTCCCAGACCTGACATCCCCATATTTTTTTTGTATAACTTTTAAGGGTCGCTCCTCTTGAAATGCTGCTGATACTGCAGCGAGTCACAGGCAGCCATGCGTAAACACCGGATGGCAGCATTTCAAAAGGAGCGGCAGGTGAGAGGTGCAGATTTGAGCGCAGCATATGCAGTAATGTAAACGCACCTGAAGTCTGCCAGGGTGACTCCAAGGCATCAGGCCTTACCTTAACACAAGGAAGTTGGTAATACTTGGTGGGGATTTTAATTGTGGCCTGTCCTTGAGGGATGGAGGGGTAATTCTCATAAATTATATTTTGATTCAGTTGCCTTACGTGGCATGGTTGCAATAACAGGCTTATTGGAAGGCTGTTCTTAATTTTCAGGGTCGACAGTGCTTACTTTTGCTAAAGGGTCCTTGTCATTGAGACCAGATGTTCCGTTTATCTCTGCTGCTCTCAAGGTGAACTCTGCAAGGATTATTGCAGCTTAGATTCCTAATCACCTGGCAGTGGTTTGTCATTGCCACACAGGGCCTAATACCACTGTAGCATTTCACCATGTTAAGGAGGGTCGCCATACAGAGGAAATGTAGGGAATTACTGTACTACAGGTAATGTTTACTGTCCTTTAATTTTTACTATGTTCACTGATCTAGGAAAAGCACTAAATTAAAAGGACAGTGAAATAAAAAAAACAAAAAACCACTGTGCTTAAAATGGTGTACAGTTACAGCTGATCAGCATAGGGTTGCCACCTTTGGATGAGGCAAAAACCGGATCCTAAGCTCCGCCCCCTAGCCCCACCCCTTTTCATGACTCATGCATTGTTCCTCCTAGAAAGCCATTTGTTATATGAATAAAAAACAACACTCAAAGCAGTAGTTCAACAAAAATGTTACCTGTTAAATTTACTTTCCTAGTTTCTTCCTAGTCATTCATTTACTTGTGTATTTATTTATTGACGTTGGTTTACCAGACAAACATACAGAGATAAAATAAATCTCATTTACAGATATGATCTGGGGGGGAGACGAGGGACATCCTGTAAATAGCATACACCAGTATACATGGTATATAATAACACAATAAAGAAATTGTTTTCTGTAATGTGTACTTTTATCTTTTTCTGGATCCATTCCCTGTTAATATCCATAGTACTATTTCAAAGCCAAAGAAGTGACCATATGTTTTTCTTGAGGAAAAAAATAAGTTTAAGCATTTAAAATGCCTAAATTCTTTAGAGATGAAAATGTTTACCAGCAAATGAAAGTGGAAGACAACTGGCTCTGTTACTGTTACAAAAGGTGGGGTAGCTGTGCTGCTTTCGACACTTTAGATGCAATGGAAAAGATTAGGTTAAGTGCTAATGGTGTTAATGGCCATACTTTTTCACCTCCTAGGCTGACTGCTTTCACAAACAAAGGGCTATACTGACAACATAACTTGTTTGTAACCTGGACATGTAGCGAAAAGAATGAATGGTATGACAACATTTGTTTCAAAAGCATGTGAGTACTCAAAGTGGCTCAAAAACCTGACCAGCACAGAGCAAAACCGGATTACCTGACAGGGACCCTGAAAACCTGATCACCAGGTAAAAAACCTGACAGGTGGCAACCCTAGATCAGCAGGGTGCAAAAATTAATGGACGCAAATGCGTTGCCATAGATGAATGAGCAAACTTTAAAGGACAGCTAAATAGGTTATTCTTATAAAATGAAACTGCCAAAATCTGAACTCATAGGGGTGTGTAGTATTGTATGCAGAGCTTCTTGTGGTCCAAAATCGTGATTTTATACAGTTTCATCAGGTTTGTAAAAATGTAAACAAATCGGTACAGCTTTCAAATTCCGCAGCTCTGTAGTACCCTAAGATGGCCGCTATGTGTTAATGTGGTGATGTCTTTGGAGCAGGGGTGTGCAAATCAAATTTTTAAACACTTGCCCTAGGGCAAGTGAAAGTCTTGAGAAGGGACCTGCAGAAACTTGAAAATGGTCAGGGGTTTGGCAGCTGAAATTCAATGCAAAGAAGTGCAAGATAATGTATATAGGGCACAAAAACCCTGGCACAATATATCAGTTGGGGGTGAGGATATAGCATGCACCAAGCAGGAAAGGGATCTTGGGGTTATCATCTCTGAGGACCTCAAGGTAGGGAAACAGTGTGACTAGACAGCAGGTAAAGCAAATAGGATGCTGGGGTGCATAGGCAGGGGCATCACCAGTAGGAAAAGGGAGGTCATAATTCCACTATACAAGACACTAGTGAGGCCCCACCTGGAGTACAGTGTACAGTTCTGGAAACCTTACCTATGTAAGGACATAGACAGGATACAGAAGGTCCAGAGGAGGGCAACAAAGATGGTACATGGATTGCATCACAAGTCCTATGAGGACAGGTTGAAGGACTTGAATATGTACTCCCTGGAGGAGAGGGGATATGATAGAGACATACAAGTATCTTACAGGAGGGAACAGGGTGCAGGAATACACTATTTTTAAGCAAAAAAGATGTTCCAGGACTAGAGAGCATGGGATGAAGTTGGAGGGAGGACGATTCAGAGGAAACACAAGGAAGAATTTCTTCACAGAATGGGTGGTGGGCAAGTGGAACACCCTGCCAGAGGAAGTGGTGGGGGCTGAAAATCACAGGATTTAAGAATGCATGGGATAGACATAAAGGAATTCTGGAGGTCTGGGTAAGGGACAACAGACTTCTAGGAAAACATAAAGTGAACTTCCAAGCTCAAATGGGCAGACTGGGTGGGCTGTAGGCCCTTATCTGCCGACACTGTCTACGTATCTATGTACTGCCAAGGATCCATGCCTAAGCTTTTAAAAATGCCTTATCATCCCCATTTTCAATCTTCTTGCCAAAGACACCGTAAATGTATTGGTATCGTTGAGAGAGAAGGGCTTTTGGAGGCTAGGCTGTTCTCAACCTATCAGAGCACAAAAATCATCAATCTCTTCCCTATCTCCACTCACCCTCTGTTTGCTTTTCTGCACTACCCAATACCTGTACAAAGCACTAAGCCAATCACAATGCTTGAAAATACAAACAAGACATCATCCTCTCTTCATTTATGACTTTTTCCTTTATGGTGACCCCTTTTATTCCCACAGGACAGTCATGGTTGCCGCAGCTACACCCTTCCTCTATCCTCAGGGGAAGGCGAGTGGCTGCATTCACTGCTAACAACCATGCCATTCCATGATCAACCAGAGGGGGGAGAATGCCGCGTTTACTGCACCCATCCTATGTGCCAGCGAATCTGGCCTCAGCATTCAATTTCAGGGCTCAAAACAGAGCAAAGGAACTGGCTCCAAGGAATGGTCGTTCATGGCTCAGAAGCACAGCAGACAGTCAAAGAATAAGCCAACATCCGTCCACTGTACTCAGAGCACCCCATAAGGAATCAATGGTACAGCTATTTCTTTACCTTAAAGTGACTTGTGGAAAACACAGTCAATACAAGAAAACTCTGTATGAACCACAGGCTGAAGTTTCACAGACTCATTCAGGCAACAAACCACTAGAGGGCGCAGCAGGTGACTTGCAGCAGAACGGGTCACCTCCATAACTGACTGGTGGGTTCTTCAGATTGTTAACTCGGGCTATTCTATGAAGTTCTCGCCAGTCCCCCCCCCCCCCAAGAGATCTTTTTCCCTAGAATCCCTGCCATCCTGTAATCCCACCAAGGGTCAGTGCTCAAGGGTGCCATCTCAAACCTCCTAGAGAGGGAGGCCATTGTTTCAGTTCCCGAAAAGACGTTCACAAGTGTGTACTTCCTTCTCTTTATGGCTCCCATGAGAATGGGGGTTCAGGCTACTCCTGGACCTGGTCGGTGCCCACAGATTCCTTCCCGGTAACTCCTAGGTTGAAAGGGAATTCAACTCGAGCAATCGCTACATCCTAGATAGAAAGTACTCTAGCCTCCATGACAGACATATGCAGTGCAGCAACCTGGTCATCTGTTCACATGTCCACCAGGTATTTATCGCCTAGATCTGCAAGCTTTGGCCGATGCCTTGTTTGGAAAAAAAAGTGCTTAAGGCCTCAGTTCCCCTTTAACCCCAATTTTTACATTATGTAAGGAGATTTCTCTTAAGAGCCATCCTGGCTTGGAAGTCTAACAGTTTCTTTTTTATCATCTTTATATTTCTCACCTGCTGCCACAGTCCTGCCTATATCCAGCCACCGCTCCTCCTTCACCGCCGACCACGAAGCTGACATGCCCAACTGGCATATGAAGCTGTACCATTGAAAGGGGCCCCCCATGCCCCTGCACCCGGCCAGGATCCATTACCGGCACACGCCTTATTCCAGGCATCGTCGGCCAGTGACGCTGGTACCATCAAGCTACCACAGACTATGCTGCCATTTTCCTTTTCCTTTCCTCGATGGGAGCATGAAACGCAATGATGTCCATGCACTTACGCAGACGCCTTGCTGTGCTCTTGGCAATTCAAGGCTCAGGTACCTCCTGGCGCCCCCAGGGACCACCACAGCGCAGTGTGCATCCACCCCTTTCCCCAGGACTAGGAGAGCTGTTGTCGGATGATAAATCCTAGTCCTCCCCTGCCGATGACCCAGGCTCGTTCCCGAACCCGGGTCGCCGGCGTGGAGCAAGGTGTGATGTCCAGCGCCTCAACCCTCAGCGCCACTGGGCCAAGTCTAACAGTTTCTGATCGTTACAGTCCCTATTTTTACTGCTGCCAGGATGGAAGAATCTTCAGACAACAGAAAACAGAAAATGTCATTGTTGGAAATTAAGTATCCTGGAGTCTTTTACATCCATCCGACCTCTTCCCTCCCTTTATGTAGGATTTTGTGCCGTAGCTGTTGTTGGCCACAGTTTTTCCAGGCATTTGTTTTTTCTCTTACATGATAATGCAGGGCACACTGATCGCAAAGTCCAGCTAAGGCAAGGGCAGCTGGTGTTTTGGAGGGAACAGCAGACATTTATTCCAGGGAGAGAGTCACTTCTACCGGTCAGTCACTGTTTTTGAATTCTTATTAGGGTGTTTCTCCATTGTGACAACTGGAGAGAGCTATGCCACTTACTGTTTATGGCTGTTAAGATGCAAAGACAATGGGAAAACAGTGTAATCCAGCAGAGTGCAGGAGTTAGGAGCGACCTGGCTGAATGGCAGCCTGCCAAGATGGGGGTTGAGATGTAGCCGAATGGGGCATAAATAGAATGCAAAACAGAAATCAGACTATGAAAGGTGACCCCTTGAGTATTCATCAACATATTCAGAAGAAAACTACTGCTGTTGTTGCTGACAGCTGTCTACGTTGTATGTGTACAAAGTATAATGGGAACTACAGACACACACACAAACCTCAGCAAGCAGGATGCGTCGGAAAGCATTAGCGATGGCAGCATCTATGCCCACCATGTCAAACTCAAGTACAGTGTCGTCCATGTGAACAATATCCACTCGGAAATTCTGCAGAACAGAAAAAGGAGTAGATATAAGAAAACAATCATTTCAAATTAAACAGCACTGAGGTGCGATTTCATTTATGTTACAGTTCACTGAAATATTGCTCCATCCTTCCACCATGACAGCAGGAAAGGGGCAGGGTGAGTAAGTATCCCATCTCTCTCTTATTAAAGTTATGTAAACAGCAGGGTCAACGATTCACCATTTTCAACAGAAAAAACTGGACAAAAAGGAACTACATTTTTAAAATAGCCCATGGAGTCAATTTTCATGGGGGAAACCTCTATTTGCACCATTTTATCAAGAAACTAGCCCCATTCAGCACCAGCTTTTTGTGCACCCCCCAAAAAAAAAAAAAAAACAACAAGCAGCTTTGCCCTAAATGTTTTGGGGAACAAAACCAGGAAATAAATAGATTCTACTACGTTTTCAAACAACATTGCCCATGTTTGAAAAAGAAATGGCAAAATAACTCTTCGAGCCTCAAGTCTGATATAGTGCAGACAGATGAGGTCCATAATACAAATCTTCTTCCTAGGATTGTTTCACACCACTTTTCCAGATATCTGGCACTGACGGAAAGCCAGTGTCCAATAACTCAGTAGTTATCCACAAATATCAGGATATACACACAGGTTCCAGCTTCCAAATAACAGACATCAGATCAAAGTACGGAGTGAGAATTCTAATTCATCCTTTCATTTTATTATGAATCACTTATATGATTTTGGCCAATCAGTGCACAGGGCCAATGTACCCCATATCCTTTGTGCAGTGGTCTCCCATGCAGGACCATTATGAGCAAAGCTTTCCACTTCATAACCGGGGGGGGGATGGGCAACTTCATTTAACTTTTGATGTAAAAAAAAAAAAAGGGGGGTAAAACTTATAAATTATTACCGCGAGTGATTTATAATAAGTTAATAGGGCCTCTATAGGGTGTCTCTTATCACATAAAAGAGACTTCTCTCGTGAGGTCTGGGCAGCCAGAACCTCTCACCTTCGCTCTGTGGTCCTTGCACCCAAACCTCACGCTTCAAGTCTTACACCGTAAGATACACCCCTCAGATGCCCTCTTAACTAAGACCATTTATTTAGCCAGGATGGCCCAACTTAGACTGTTTTCCCTGAGGTCCTGTTTTAATCTACTTTTTATAGCTGGGAGGTCAGGAGCATAGGGAGATCCGGTGAAGTGACATGCTCAATGCAATATGGCGAACCACCGGCTGTGCTGGGACTGGATCTTGTGCAGTTGAAGTGAGACAGGTTAAAACAACTGAACTTGCAAGGGTTGACCAGCACAAAAAAGGAACCCGTGCTCTGGCATAATGTAAGACGTGCTTCTGTGGGGTGGCTAGCCCCAGGATAAACAGGAAAATGCTTAAATGTCAGCGCACTCAAAAAGCCCAAACCTTTAGCTAAAAGAAGTCAATCTGGAATCCAAAAATAATGCAACAATTATGCTAGTGTAACCTCCCTCTGGGGGCTTACCTGAGCTTGCCCCATAATTTCCCTGTTTGTCCCATTCTGGGGCCCGATTCCTCTTGTTGCCCAGTTCGGGTGTGGATTTTCTACCGAGAGCTGCCGGCAAGCCTGTTTGGGCCAGCACCTGCGTAAGTGCTTTGATGTCCTGACCCGTGATCTTGCGGGAAAATGGATAGTGGCCCAGTGGTCCCGGAGCCTCTCCCCTGCTAATTGAGGGCTGGTAACTAGGAGAATGTGGCCAAGAAGCCACCAAGGTGGCTAAACTTAAAGTTTAAACATGGGCACTTAGTGAGGGCTCATGAATTATTCATGAGCCCTCATGAATATTAATGAGGTTGTTGCCTGCCGTTTAGGGGGACAGAGTTTCAGTGGCAGTGACAGCTAAATTATACGGGTCCCTGGAATAACAGTGGGTTTGTTTGACAGGGAACATTTGGGGCTACAATCCGGTGGGGTGTTGTATTAATAAAGTATCATGTTGGGCTGCAGACATGTTGTGAAGCTGGGGGAACTGTATGTACTCCATGGAACTGACATGTTTATGACACTTGACCCCGTTATTGTAGCCAATTAGTGATGCAAAGGACACAGTTCAAAGCACCCGTAGTTCCAAACAAAACATATTGACCAGAGGTATGTCAGTAAAGACAATAGTTTATTGCAATAATCAGCCAAAGGGTGGTTCAAGTGAGATATAAAAAACTAATGTTTATCCTGAGAAAGCTATTGGACATACAACTTAGGAGCTCGCCAGAATAAAGGACTCAGTGATAGAAACATAGAAACATAGACTTTGTCGACAGATAAGGACCACTTGGTCCATCTAATCTGCCCATTTCCCTACCTACAGGATAGGTCGCAGATTCTAGTTAACCAACAGCCTATTTCTTCCTACCCCCAACAAGAATTGCCTTATGTCTGTCCCATACATTCTTGAATTCTCCCACAGTTTTAGACCCCAACCTCCTCAGGAAGGCTGTTCCATGCATCCACTATCTCTCTGTGAAATAATACTTCCTCACATTGCCCTAGACTGCCCCCATCTTTAAATTGTGTCCCCTTGTTCTTGCGTCTCTTTTTCTGAAAGATGCTACCCTCTTGGACTTTGTTGATTCCACTGAGGTACTTAAAAGTTTCTATCATGCCCCCCCTTTCCTCAAGGGTATACATATTAAGCTCCTTAAGTCTCTCCTCATACGGCTTCTCTTGCAGACCCTGCACCATTTTAGTTGCCCTCCTCTGGACTGCCTCTATCCTGCCTATGTCCTTGCGGAGATGGGGTCTCCAGAACTGGACGAAGTACTCCAGATGGGGTCTAACCAGCTGTCTGTACAGAGGGATAACAACTTCCTGTTTTCTGCTGCTGATGCCTCTCCCTATGCATCCCAGTATACCCCCAGCCCTCCCTCTTGCCTTCTCACATTGCTTGCTAACCTTAAGGTCATCTGATATGATTACCCCCAGGTCACTTTCTTTTTTGTTTGTTGTTACTACCCCCCCCCCATTGTGTATTCTTCCCATGGGTTCTTGTTTCCAGGTGCATTATTTTGCACTTCTTTGCACTGAATCCTAGCTGCCATACTTCTGACCATTCCTCCAACCTTGCATAGCCTCTTCTCATCCTTTCCAGCCTCCTTGTGTATCAACCCTGTTGCAGATCTTTGTATCATCTGCAAAGAGGCACACTTTTCCTTCCAGTCCCTCTGCAATGTCACTTATGAAGACATTAAATAGGACTGGACCCAATACTGAACCCTGCAGTACCCCACTAGTAACCCCTCTTTCTTCAGAGTGGACTCCATTTACAATTACCTTCTGAGTCCTGTTGTCCAGCCAATGTTTTACCAAGGCTACCACCCTGGGACCCACTCCCAGGCTGGTTAATCTGACTATTAATCTTTTGTGTGGGACTGTGTCAAACGCCTTGCTAAAGTCTAGGTAGGCCATGTCCACAGCCCCTCCCTGGTCTACTACTTTGGTCACCCAGTCAAAGAAATCTATTAGATTTGTCTGACATGACCTTCCCGCTGTGAACCCATGCTGCCTTAGGTCCTGTGCCCCACTGGCCTCTAGGTACTCAACAGTTCTTTCCTTCAAGTGACTCCATCACTTCCCTACCACAGAGGTCAAACTGATAGGTCTGTAGTTTTCTGCCTCTGTCTTGGTCCCACTTTTGTGAAGGGGAATCACATCCACCTTCCTCCAGTCCTCGGGTACCACCCCATCCTCCCATGATTTATTAAAAAGAGTAGCCAGTGGTTTCACTAGTTCCCCTTAATTCTTTTAGAATTCTGGGGTGAATTCCATCAGGCCCCATTGCTTTGTCCACCTTCAGTTTTAGGAGTTCTTGCAGAACCCTTTCTTCTGTGAAAAGATTGGGATCGACCCCCCTATCAAGAGTGCTTCTGTTAATTGGATTAGGCACTTCCCCCTCCTCTTTTGTGAATACTGAGCAGAAATATTCGTTCAGTATCCCTGCTTTTTCACTGTCTCCCTCTGCCCACCCATCAATTCTATTCAGCTTCACTATCCCTCCCTTTGTCTTTCTATGCTCGCTGATGTACCTATAAAAGGTTTTATCCCCCTTCTTAACCGAGTTGGCTATCTTTTCCACAGTTTGGGCCTTTGCTTTTCTGACTTCCCTCCCTGCTTCTTTCTGCCTTAACTGGTACAGCTCTCTGTCCTGCTCCTTCTGTGTTTCCTTATACTTCTGGAATGCTATCTTTTTCTTCCCGACTTTCATAGCCACCTCTTTTGAGAACCATAATGGCTTTTTCTTTCGTTTTGATTTATTTGCTTCACACAAAGGCTTGCTGCCTCTGTGGTGGCAGTTTTGACGATTCCCCATTGTTGTTACACACCTCCTTCTAACCTGTTTGCTAGTGCTTTTCTGAGGCATTCTCCCATCTTGCCAAAGTCAGCCCTCCTGAAGTCCAGTAGCCTCACTTTTGTATGGCTTGACTCTGTAGCTGAGTTTAACGTGAACCACACTGTTTGATGGTCACTTATTCCCAGATGGCAACCCACTTCTAGATCTGAGATCCTCTCACTGCCCCCGTTTGAGAGTACGAGGTCTAAGATTGCTCCCTCATGAGTGGGTTCCGAAACTAGCTGTCTGAGGCCTGCCACCTGTAGGGCATCAAGAATGGCCCTGCTCTTGCATGTGGCTGCAGCAAATGTGCTCCAGTTAACATCTGGCATATTCGGGTCTCCCATCAACAGCATCTCCCCTTTCTCTGCCATTCTAAGAATGCTTTCTATCATATCCTTGTCCATTCCTTCCCTGATTATAGATTTGAGTGCCTTTCTGAATAAATATAAATGCTAAAGATAAGACACACTAATGTCAAAAACTGTTTTAGATGCGTTATATTTAGTGGTTATTTGAAAAATAGCAGAAATATTATCTTGTTAGCATCTTAAAAATTACTTCTAAAAAATGGGTGGGGGGAGTTTGCTATAAATAAAACATTCAGCCTTTGCAGTGTGATGAAACATAAATGAATACAACTGCATTGTGCCTGGAATAGTTCCATTAGCATATAATTTTTTTTATGTCAAATGCACAGTATGACTATGCTATGGAAAACAATTCCAAATATTATAAAAATAAAAATAGTGTATACTAACACACTTAGCACTTTAATGTATAGAGGTGGTGCTCATTTACTTTATCAATGTATTTGATTGGTTTTTAATTATCACATGTGTGTTTGAATTTGTATAAAAAGGCACTCTTTCAGTGCAATGTATAAACTCTAAAGATTAGGCCAATTGCCCAGTTGTTAACTCAAATTCAAAGTTCGATATTTTGCAAATTGGCTGTTCTAATAGGTAAATGGAAATTGAATTGTGAGGCAAACTACAGATATTACTTTTGTCTCACGATTCAAAGACTCTTTTTAAAACAGTATGGAATGGCTGCAAATTTGAAAATTCTTATAATTCTGAGTTTACTGATGTCAGGAAATATCCATTTAAATCCAGGGCCTGTTGATGAGAATATCTATACAGCTGATATTTTACAAAGTAATAAGCTTTTGTTTGTTCAGCTGAATGCTAGGAATTTTGTTCCAAAATTTGATATGATACAGGAGTGGATTCTGGAATATAAACCAGATGTTATGATAATAACTGAATCCTGGTTAAATAAAAAGGTACAGGATGAAGAAATACAGGTACCTGGCTATCAAATATCGAGGCACGATCGTGGGAAAAGGAGTGGGGGTGTTCTGGTTTATGGTACTGCAGTTTTGGAAATTAAATATCTAAATTGTGTTAGTACACCAGGTATGGAAAAAGTAGTTTTGGAGATTAAAATTCCATATTGTAGACCATTATTGCTGGTGGGTTGTTACCTTCCCCCAATGGAGATGATCAACAGTTTCTTGTCCTCCAAGATTTTTTGCTCCCTTATAGGGAAAGTCATGAGTATATGATTGTGGGGGATATGAATACCAATTGGGTGAGGGTGCCACCCACCAGCAAATTAATGGATTTAAAAACAGCTTTGGGTTTGTCTCAGTTAATTACTATGGCAACAAGACTGAATGCCAAAACTCCCAATTTTTCCACTATCTTGGATCTGATGTTCACCTCCGATACTATTAAATATTCAGTGGCTGGAGTGCTTCCAGACACTTTTAATGATCATCAAATAACTTTTTGTGTTAGGAAAACAGACAAGCAATTGAGTGTTCCCCAAGTTAAATTTTATTGTAGTTTTCAAAACCTGGACTAGACATCTTTCATGGCTGAACTGGAATCTAAAAATTGGAATAGACTAACTTGGATCCCTGCTATAGATAGTACTTGGTCATATTTTTGCTGCAAATTTATGTCTGTATGTGATATTTTTGCACCTACTCAAAGTAGGAAAGTTAAACAGAAAAATTCCCTTTGGTACACTGCAAAGTTAATAATCTACAGTAAGAAAAGCGGTGCTGCATGGAGGTTAGCAAAGAAAAAAAATGAGAGAGTGCTTTGGGAAAAATATCGAGTAGCACATAATCTGTATATTACACAAATAAGGAAAGTAAAATCAGATTTTTATTTAATCGGATTGGCAGCTTAACAGTTTAAAAAACCTAGGGATTTTTGGAATATGGTTAAAAAGTTACAAGGAAATAAGATCTCAGAGCTGCTTAATGTTTTTATGGTAGAAAGTGGCCCATTGAAACTCTCAGAAGGGGCAGCTGCTGTATTAAATAAAATGTTTGTTGATGTAGGGCTTTCCCAGATTAATGTATGTCCTCCTCTTGGTACAATACAGCAAGAGAAAAACCAAGAAAAGAGGGCTGAAAATGGACCATTGTTCTGTTTTCAAAATATTATTCCATGTCAAGTTTAATCGGGAATTGCTGAAACTGAATATAAATAAGGCCCAAGGTCCAGATGGGATTCCATCTTTCCTGCTTAAAACTACTGCCCCAGTGATAGCCCCAATATTGGCTGACCTCTTCAATTTTTCATTAAAAACTGGTACCTACCCATTAGCCTGGAAACAGGCAGAAGTGATACCAGTGTTTAAGGAGGACAGAAAAATGACGTGCGAAATTACAGACCAATATCATTGCTTTCGGTCACGTCTAAAGTGTTTGAAAAAATAGTGGTTTCTCAATTAAATAGTTACCTTGAAAAAATTAAAAAAATATAATACAGATCAATCAGGTTTTAGGGCACAACATAGTACCACTACTTCACTTGCTAAAGCTGTGTCGGACATCCAGGTGGCCATGGACAGGGAGCTCCTGGTTGGGGCCATATTTATCGATTTATTGAAGGTTTTCAACACTTTGGGCCATCAGGTGTTGATAGAAAAACTGAGATCTGTTGGCCTCAGCCAAAGAGCCCTGGACTGGTTCCATGGCTGACTGGATGGCAGACAACAAAGGGTTAGGTTGGGTAGTAATCCTGTATCCAGTTACTTAAATATTAAATCTGGCATACCACAGGGGTCAGTGTTAGGACCCATCCTATTCAATATATATACACACAACTGGTGTAGGACATCTGATGAATGAGGTCCGGCATCATTTGTATGCAGATGATACAATACTGTATCTTGAAGGGAAATCTGTGGGACATATACAGGAAAAATTACAGAAATATTTCAATATATTACAAACATATTTTTCAGAACATGGTTTGGTTCTAAACCCACAAAAGTCACAGGTAATGCTGTTTTCAAATAAAAACGTACCTATGGACTTGGACATAGAGACATTGGATGGGTGTAGCCTGGCCTCTGTGGACTGTTATAAATACTTGGGAGTCTGGATGGACTCCCATTGCAGTTGGGACTTTCATATTGATAACTTGATACAAAAACTGAGTAAAAAGTTGGGGGCATTGTATAAACACATAAATTGCCTCTCATTTGATGCTAGGTTAAAGATTGTGAACCCGATGATAATTCCTCATATTGATTATGGTGATGGTGTATATAATGGGGCAGCTAGAGGCAGTTTGAGAAAGCTTGATATTATCTATAATAGATATGTGCGTTTTGTTTTGGACGTACCTTGGAAAACACATCATTGCATCCTTTACAGGAACTTAAATTGGATATCCTTGACAGAACGGCGAAATATGCATGTGCAATGGTTGATCCATCGCTGTTATCTTAAAAAAGCACCACGATATCTAGTGGAGTTCCTGGAGGAATGGAATGTTAAGGAAGGGCTGAGCTCTGCAGGGGAAATAAAATTTAGGGTACCATTTATGAGAACAGTGAGGGGCCAACATTGTTATGTATATGAGGGTCCAAAATTGTGGAACCCATTGCCAGGGCATCTGAGGTTATTCACAAATAAAACATCTTGGAATGTAATAAAAATCATGGCTTGTAAAGGAAGCAATGTCTCTAAAAATTTGTTGTATTTGAGATATTTGCACATATGGTATATTGTTGTAACTTTTTTTTTTTTATCTTTTTCTGTCCATGTATGTACTGTGTTGCATGTATGTATGTATGTATTGTATTTTCTTAGAATGAAACTGATATTTTTGTACAGTAGGACCCCATTGTAAATTAGCTGATGCTAAATTGGGTTTTATCATGTTTCTGATATCAGAAATAATATTTTTACTACTACTACTACTACTAAGCCCTGCAGCACACCAGGAGAAACAGTTTTTTTTTATCTCGAACTTGAGCCACCCTTTGTCCAGTTATTGCAATAAACTTCTGTCTTTACCGACATACATCTGGTCAGTATGTTTTGTTTGGAACTACGGGTGTTTTGAACCGTCTTTTTTGCATCGTGTGTTTTTTCATGTAGCACCGTAGTAGTCAACTTCCTGCCGGTGCTTGGTTTATTTTTACTATTTTCAGCCAACTCGTAATCCAGGCACCCAAACTGGACTCAAATGGACTCCTGGGAAAAGGAGAGGACTAATTCAGGTGCCTCGATCATGCTCCAATAGACAAGCAGTAAATACTGATCATTGTGGTTATTGATTATTAAAAGGCTTCAATAGCCAATCAGAAAGCTGGGTTTTCGTCTGAAACAGTGTGGACTTTCTGAGATTTCTTCAGTCTGTTCTCGGGCTCTGTATGAGTCAGGACTATTCTGTGAGAGTGGACTGTAGACTCCAGGGGCTTACTCAGGCCTTATTTGAGGACTGCTGTTGCCAGACTTGGATCGAGAAGAGGAAAGAGATTGAGCTGTGATTCTGATTCCCCAGGTGCTTGTTGCAGGACTGAATTGTGAAAGGGAAAGAAGGAAAGAGACTGAACAGTGAACCGGTTTTCCCCAGGTAATGAGAAGTTGCTTTGCTATTGTGGGGAGAAAACTAAATGCTGCAGAAACCCTACACTAGGAAGTTGAACTAGCTGAGAAGACTGTACGAATTATCAGTAGTGCTACAGTTATTGCTGAGAGATCATTTGCTTGTGTGGGACTATAATTGCAATTCTGAAGAGGCAGAGAGTCTCTGGTCGTCGAGGTGCTAGCCGAGAGCTGCGTGTGTCCTATGTGAACTGGTTAAAGCGGCTGAGAGATGAGGCCCAGCTGCAGCCGAAGACAAGGGTTGGACACTGTTTAACTGGAAAGTGTGAACTGGTGTGCAGGGGGTTGTTGTTCCTGGGTTCTCCCCTGTTGGATTGCACCTGCGCTTCTTGGAATAGAGGCTAGTACCCACTCAAATTGGCACTGGACTTTATTAGTGCAACTGCCTGAAAACCTTACTTGCGTAGAACTCTCAGTGCAGGGACAGCAAGAGGGCCCCCACCATTTGGGAGTTCTCACCTAGAGCCAGGGAGGGAACTTGCTTACCCCTCCCAAGTGGTACTCACTGTCTCAGGAGGTCACCAGCGCTTGCTGGGGTGCTAGGGCACCTGTGACCCATCAGGGGAGCCGGGCTGTGGAGCCACTCCGGGTCTGGACCTTCTGGGGCTGGTGTTGCCCTGCCACAGTGCTCTGCAATGGGCCAGAAGGGCTGAAGATGAAAAGCGGCCAGAACTACAATCAAGGTGACCAGCTGCTAGATCCTCAAGCAAGTTCCATCCAGTCAGAGGGATCTTGGCCGGCCTGTTTCTGTTTGCTGCACTAACCCAAGGAGCTCCATTTTCCCCGGTGCTGAGATCGACAAACTGCGAGTACCCAGGACTGGTTCCTGGGAGGGGAAAGGGGAATTAGTATGTTTTTCAAAATCCAAGTTTTCTACAATATTTCAGGGCCCCAACAGCCGGCCAACCCTCAGCACCAATCAGGCCTGAGCCTAGTGAGTACTCCTAGAGACAATTTGAAGAAAAGTACCCAGCGCTTCGTTCAATGGAACTTTGTTAGGGGGCGGGCTCCTATGTTTCATGCCTCTCCTTTTACACTTCCTTCTTAATGCCAACTAAAACACTAAAGGCTAGTGGCTTACATTTTAATATGCAAACCAGGAAGCCAAAAAAAGGAGAGATGAAAGCCTTTGCACCTTGAATCAATCTAATTTACAATGTAATCATAGTTATTTACTGCAAACAAGATAGTGTACAAAGGCAAGATCATTAAAAATAACAAGTACAAAAATCAGATTGAATGTAAAAAGCTAACAGGCCCCTTAATACTCAAATAAATTATTATATCAAAGTTATTTATACTGGATCTTTTAAACACATTAAATTAACATTCACTTGAGTACAAAACCGATAGAAATTGTTTCACCAGCAAAGGTCATAAAAATGAATGGATTTTAGAAGCGATCACCCTAGATTAATATTTAGCATGAGAGCTAATTAATATACGACTGTTTATTATATAAATTGGTGAGGTTATGCTCTCTTCTGTCCACTGAGTTCCTGACAAGGTCTGGAATAGTAATTTTAAGTAGCAATTCACCTGTGATTTAAAAATAACAAGTATGCCAAATATATTAATCTGAGATGATTGCTTTCTAAAAATCCAATCGGCTTAATTACCTTTGCAGGTGAAGCAATTTCTATTGCCCATTTGGTGCTCAAATGAAAATTAACTGAATGTATTTAAAAGAACTAATATAATAACTTATCAGAATGTATTTAACAAAACTGATATAATTAATTTTAGTAGTAAGGGGCTCATTAGCTTTTCACATTCAATCTGACTTTTATACTTGATATTTTTAATGATCTTGCCTTTGTATCTTGCTTGCAGTAAATGATTGGGAATGCACTGTAAATGGACCACCTGGACTTCAAGCACCCCTGCTGGCTGACTGTTGGAGCAGCACAGGCATCAGCTGTGAAGCCAAATACTCATCTCCTCTGCTGGAAGAAAACTGTTAGTGTGGGGATACAAATGTCAGGGCTGCACCACGTGCTGGCCAACCCTTAGAGTGGCATGGGCATTAATTATGAAGCCAGCTGCTCACCCGCTCTGCTGGAGGAAAGGAGATGTCGTGGCAGCACCAACTGTGTGGACTGCACCCTCTGCTGGTCAACCCGTGGAGCGGCATAGATATCAGCTGTGACGCCAGCTGCTGGCCTTCTCCACCAAAGGAAAGGTGTTGCCGTGGAAATCCCAATGTCAGACTCGCTCCCCCCGCCAACCCGGCAAGGTGGCTGACTCAAGGAGTGGCACAGAATTCGGCTGTGAAGCCAGCTGCTCGCCCTCCCTACCAGAAGAAAGTTTTTGCAATGGCAACACCAACATCGAGATTGCACCCACTGCTGGCCAACCCTGGGAGGGGCATACACATTGGCTGTGAAGCCAGTAGTTCATCCTTCCGGCTGGAGGAAAGAGGTCGCCATGGCAACCCCAATGCCGGGGTGGGAGTAAAGAACAAAGGACAAAATGGTGACAAAGTGTAATCAAAAAAAGTTTCAATTCTTGACCTGAAATGAGTGGTGAGACTTCATCAGCAGCAAACATCACAGAGTTATATCATGAGTTTTGTGCAGACGGGTAGGAGGAAGTAGTGGTGGGTAGGAGGAAGTAAGCTGTTGGTTAACTAGGATCTGCAGCTTATCTGTTAGGTAGGAAAATGGGCAGACTAGATGGGCCAAGCGGTCCTTATCTGCCGTCAAATTCTATGTTTCTATGTTTCAGACACTACAGAATCAGTCTAGTTCCTCCCCAACATCTGAGCCATTTTTCCAATTTATCAAGCCTACAATGGCCTGAGTCTTGAGGATAAGAGTTAGCTACCAAACTATATGCAGTAATCCCTGTTGCTCTGTAAGGCCCACAACATTCAGCAAAGGTGGATGGAAAAAACTAATGGACATTTTTGGGGGGTGTACCTGGGCATTTTCTTTGCTAAATTTTGCACAAAACCACAAACCCCCTTAGCACCAATTTTCCATCCTATCTCATAACTTTCTTCAAATGTACTACGCAAAAATCCCATTTAGTTCCTATATATATGTTTTTACAAAAACATTTGCGCACTAACTAGAGCTAAATTTGGTGAAGAACTGATTTAAAAGCTTTGATCGTACTGAACCAGTTGTGTTCTGAAAATGGTAACCAGTGGCCCTACTTATGCAGTGAAACCTGCCTACAAGTTCTTTTTCAGCATCTTAAACGCTGAATTAACAGACACATCATGCATCTCAAAATGAAAAGATCATGTTTTGGACATGAAAATTTACCTCTTACCTGCTCAAACCTCTCCTGGTTCCAGGTGTCATCATAGCCTGGGTAGTTCCCTGGGAAGTCTGTTGTATGAACCTGTGCAGGCAGACACACGTGAGGTCAAAGGTCAGTGCAGGGTGAACCACTAAGCCACCTGTGAGAAATGCTATTTAGACACTCCATTAGGCTTAGTCCAATAAACATTTTAATAACAGCACAGGAGATAACCTCCAACTTGCAATTTCTATGCTATCCCCCCTCAAACAAACAAACACACAATGCAGTAGGAAGTGTGGGAACATGTTTTCACATGTCAGTCAAACTTAAATTGTCATTAATCTATATATTACGGATGAGGTTATACTGAATTAACATATATATTATAGGGGCGCAGTAGCGCTCCTATAGTTAGGCTGAGCAGGCTGTTGCATGTTAAACCCCAAATTTTGCACCTTAATAGCTTTGGTGTCATTCGACAAAATAGCCCAAAAATTTGGCATGTGTGGTCAGGCTGTCAGAGTCTCAAGACATGTAAAGTTTCATGACAGTGACTTATATGGTTTTTGAGATACAGCGTGCCAAAAAAGGGGGGGGGACACAGAAAACAAACAAAAAAAAATTTGGTTTCCCTATACTTAACACTGGGTATGTTTTGCTCTCAACTACAGCCTACACCACGTGGAATTTTTTCATGAAATTTTCAGGGTTGAAGGGGCCCATGCCAAGAGTGTGCCTTTGGAAGATCTGGTGAAAAAATATTACATCATTTTAAAATTATAACAATTTTTTTAGTGTTTCACTGCGACTGGTAAAAACAAGCATTTGTCAGTGTCGAATGTTGTCTTGCTAGCATTGGCAGTGCAGGACTTACAGAGATACATAATAGGAAAGGCAGTGAAGTACTGAACTGATGCCAACCAACCCCACAATGCAGAGACAGACAGGCATTGGGGTGTGCCTTTTCAACTCACCCTACCCTCCAGACACTGATAAGTGTTACGGTGTGCCTTGGGGTCTTCAGGCCTTACGCTCACCCCATTCTATAAGAAATACCACTTGTCTCACTGCAGTTTAGCCCCTACAAGGCATATTTTAAATCAAGGATGGAAATGAGAAAGGAAAAAAGTGTAGCCCACTGGGAACTGAACCTCAGACCTCTGGTATGCCATTCCAGCGCTCTAACCATTAAGTTACAGGCTCACATGGTCAGAGTACCTGAGGAATGTCCTTAAATCCACACATTCCTTTTTCAAGTGTGTTGTGTAATCCTGCAACTAGGAACATATTAGAAATAGCACTTCTCTCAATGCAGTTTAGCCCCTGCAAGGCATATTTTAAATCAAGGATGGAAATGAGAAAGGAAAAGTGTGGCCCACTGGGAATTGAACCTCAAACCTCTGGTATGCCGTTTCAGCACTCTAACCATTAAGCTACAAGCTCACATGGTCAGAGTGCCTGAGGAACTTTCTTAAATCCACACATTCATTTCTCAAATACGTTGCGTAATCCTGCAACTAGGAACATATCAGAAATACCACTTCTCTCAGTGCAGTTTAGCCCCTGCAAGGCATATTTTAAATCAAGGATGGAAATGAGAAAGGAAAAGTGTGGCCCACTGGGTACGCTGAGATGGGTGTAGTACAAGAGAATAGGGTGAACTTCTGGGGCCGAAGAGTCCAAGGCACACCTCGATGCCTGTCACTAGCTGCAGGGTGGGGGTGGAATGGTGTGAGCATCACAGCTGACAATCCCAAGTCACACCCCTGACGCCTGTCAGTTTCTACAGGTTGGTGCAAACAGTTGGAAACCCTTATGCCCCGAGCGTTTTCATTCTAATTTTTTTTTAACGTGGGCTTTTTGTGACCCTACCTCATGAACAGTGGCACTATCAGTTCGTTAGCTGAAAGGTGATTTTGCACAGTGACTGCGCCATTTGGCGCCACAGGTGCGAAAACACATTTCGGCCGGGATGTGAAAAATGACAGCTGTACTGTTCATTAGGAGGTGTAACAAAATGGCAATGTTGAAAATCTGGAGTGAAAATATGAAAAATTGGTGAAGTCATGAGCATGCATAGAAACTGCACAACACAAGCCCGTAACACAATTATTTATTTATTTTTTTTTGGGCCTCCCCTTCCTCCTGGTTGCCCACTCCTTCGGGTCTCTATTGCCCCTCCCGACTGTCTGCCCCGACTCCCACACCGGCTACCAACCTCATATGGCATCCTCCCCGGGTAACCCGGCATATCCCTTCGCGGGTGGGTCCTCCTCCAGGGGAAGGCACCGTGGGGTGTGGCCAGCACTACTTCATTCGCCCGGGTACTGCTGAGGTGTGTCGGTCCTGGGATCGGCGGCAGCGGAGGACAGAGAGACCATCATCCGGCCAGTCAGGAAGTATTTTTCCTGGTTTTCTGTGGGAAGTGACGTCCTGACGTCAAGGCACACGCCGACGTCTGTCACTCCCCTTGAGCAACGAAGCCGGTCGTTACAGCTGTGCTCCCAGCCTCCGCCAGGAGTCAGCATGCGCCGGTGCACATCCTCACCCTCCTCCTGGAGAAGGAGAGCAGTCCCCGGACGCTCCATCCTTCTCCCCCTGGCCGGCCCTCCCGCGACCCGAGTCCGTTCCCAAACCCGGGTCGCCCGGTGACCGGGCAATCAACCACTGCGCCAGCGGGCCCAGCTCAGAGGATTTTTACCAAATTTTCAACATAGGCATTTTGGGACCTCCCGCTCATTAACAGTGGCACTGCGATTTTGTTACTCTATCCCGAAAGTTGATTTCCCACAGTGACCGCGCCATTGTACGCCAGATGTGTGAAAACATTTCGGGCAGGATGTGAAAAATGACAGCTGTACTGTTCATAAGGAGGTGTAAAAATGGCAATGTTGAAAATCTGGAGTGAAAATATTAAAAAGTGTCGAAGTTACAAGTGTGCATGGAAACTGCACAACGCACGCTCGTAACAGTAATTTTTTGGAATTTTTCACCAAATATGGAACATAGCCTTTTTGGGACCCCACCTCATGTACAGTGGCGCTGTCGTTTCGTTATTCAGTCCCTAAAGGTGATTCCATGCAGTGACCACAAAATCACATTTTGGGACCGAATAACGAAATGACAGTGCATGTGTTCATGAGGTGGGGTCCCAAGAACCCTGTGTTGAAAATCTGGAGCCAAAATTCAAATAAATGGCTGAGATATCTACCTAAGCTGAACCTCCCCCCCATTGATGCCATTATACAGCTTACCGTGATTTTCTTCACTTCGCGGTCGGCTTTTGAAGAGTTCAGACATGTCCCGCTCCACAGAAGATCACTGCGCTGGACCTCTGGAGGTGAGTATGGGGTGACGGAGATTGCGGGAGGTGGGGTGCACAGAGGGTGGGTGCGGGTTGGGAGGCAGGGTATCCTGATGAGGGACCCGTTTCCTTTTTTACAGGGACAAAAAAAAAAAAAAAAAAAACTGACGTTGGGGGAATGTTTTATTTCTTTATAGGTTTTACAAAAATACATTTGGGCACACTGGGTGGGCTCAGTGTGCCATTACTTGGGGGGGAACTGAAGCTTACAGGGATTGTGCACCTCTGTCGGCAGCAGTGTGTGTCTGTGTGTGGGGGGACATAATGCTGGGAGTTGGGCACCGCATCAGCAAACAAATTGAAAGGGGGCATGCCGACAAAGGATTGGGCACCCCAAAGTCGGCTTTCTGGGGATTGTGTGGCAGACGTCAGGAGCTGTCATACTTATTGAAATGTTTCACCAGGAAAGGCATGTATGGGAGGTGTGTCATCTGTGCTGCTGCATGACGAGCTTGTCTCTGATTGCAGCAGAGCATTTCTTACAAGCTATGGACACTTTACATATGTTTTGTGTCAGCGCTAGCATGTTGACTAACTGGGGAATGAGGGACGCACCCAGACAACATAGACACACATCTCGTTGCTAGTACTACTGCAAGATGTTACTTGTGCATGCGTGCAAGACAACATAAAAACAAAACAATCATGAAAGGGGAAAAACAATCGCGAAATAAAAAAAAAAAAAGCATATCGCAAGTGGTTATGTGCACTATTTCCTTGTCGTAGGGGAACAAACACTTAAGGTGGCCGCCATTTTCTTTTTACTGTTTAAACTTAAAAAACATTAAAAGTACATACAAATTATGTCTTTTTAAAACACAGCCCTGAATATAGCTAAACGGGATCCATTTATTTTATTTGTTTTAAGTTGTTTAACCAGGAGTAGCACACTAAGCTGAAAACTTTTTTTTTTTTTTTTTTTTTTTTTTTTTTACAGGTGTGACCTGGGAGCACAGGGAAGTTAAGTGACTTGCTCAGGGTCACACAGTATGCAAGTGGAAGCCGTGGGATTCAAACCCAGGTCTGGTCTGCTGGATGTCACCAGATTTGCAGCTCAGAGCCTTAAACCACTGCGCTATATTTAGCTAGATTCTGGTGTTTGTTTTTTTAACAGAGTTGCCAGAAATACCTTTTCTGGGCAACCAAAATCCAGGGTGCCTAGTTTAGAGAGCGGAACCATTCACCCACTTCTCTGTATGAGAACAGCAGGGACTTTCTTGACTTCTTCAGCCACAGCTGGAACTCGTGCTGCAGGCTGCAGTGAGAACAGTGACCTCAGTTTACCTAGTGTCTAGTGGTGCCCCCCCCACTACTGTCCCTTTATGTGTGCAATGTTACCCTGGCGTCCAGTGGCACCCCCACCCTCCGATCGCCATCTCATTAAGTAAGTTACGTTTCCCTGGTGTCTAGTGCACCCCCCACCCTCCGATCTCTGTCCCAGTAATATATTTCTCTTTCCCTGGTGTCTAGTGGCGCCCCCCACCCTCTGATCACCATCACCGTAACACATTTGTCTTTCTCTGATGTCTAGTGGTGCCCCCCCACCCTCCGATTGCTGTCCCCATAATATATCTGTCTTTCCTTGGTGTCTAGTGGCACCCCCCACCAGTCGATCGTCGTCTCCGTAATATATTTCTCTTTCCCTGGTGTTTAGTGGTTCCTCCCACCCTCAGATTGCCAACCCCATAATATACTTCTCTTTCCCTGGTGTCTTGCAGCATCCCCACACCCCCGATCGCTGTCCCCGTAATATATTTCTCTTTCCCTGGTGTCTAGTGGCACCCCCCCACCCTCCAATCGCCATTCCTGTAATATATTTGTCTTCCCTGGTGTCTACTTGCACCCCCATCCTTCGATCGCCATCAGCGTAATACAGTTGTCCTCCCATGGTGTCTAAGTGGCAGCCCCACCCTCTGATCGCTACCCCTGTAATATATTTGTCTTTCCCTGGTGTTTAGCAGTACCCAACATGCTCCAATCACCGTCCCAGTTTGGAATAAAGAAAATGGTCCCTCGATGTTTTTTTTTTTTAAACTGCAAAAAAGAAAAGAAAATGGTCCCTCGCTGATCTAATCCCCCCACCCCACACCTTCAGTTACCCCGCCACACACCCTCACTCACCTGAAGAGTTCACAGGGTGAAGATCCACTCTGATCAGACACAAGTCTTGCTGCTGGAACTGCAGACTGCAATATAAGAAACTAAGGTAAGTGTGGTTCAATGCACTTCAATGGGGTTTTGAACTTTGATGCATAAAGTACAGTTGCGTGAGAACTTACCTTAACAGTAGATCTTCGAGAGTATTTCTTGCAGCAGGTCATAATGCATGGGATATCAGCCGTAGGCGTCAGCCGACCAAGGGATCTCCCCTTCCTGTCATCACGTAGTGTGCTTTAGCACATATAAAACAAGGAGGTCCCTGATACTCCTCAGTTCTTTTCCATCTTAGCAACCTATAGGAGAAGTGACTCGATGGGAACTGAGGGTAACAAAAAGGCAGCAGCTCGAGGCTTCTGAGAGAGGCTGCAGCAAGGTACCCTTCTGAAGCAGGAGCAAGGGGGAAGGCGGGCGGGGCAGCATGGCCTGCTGCAAGAGATACTCTCAAAGATCTACTGTTATGGTAAGTTTTTAGGGAACTGTATTATCTTCTTCGAGCCAACCTCTTGTAGCAGGCCATAACACATGGGAAGAATCCCAAGCAGTTATAATGTCCAAGGGAGGAGGAAGCCAATCATATCAGGTTAGGACAATAGGCTGTTGAGGATAGCCCATCCAAAACTCGCACACTTCTTGGAAGCAATGTCTAGACTGTAATGTTTCGTGAATGTATGTACACTAGACCAGGTGGCAGCCTTGCAAATTTCCAAGGCCGAGATGCCTCGAAAACACACTGTGGAGGTAGCCATGCCTCTAGTGGAGTGGGGTTTTACAGACCCTTTGAGTGGTTTATTGTATTCGTTATAGATGAACGTAATGCAGTTGTCCAACCATGTGGACAAGCACTGCTTCGAAATCTGAACGCCGTTATCCTGGGGTGAAAGAAACAAAAAGTTGCTCAGTTTTTCGCAACTGTTCAGTGCGGAGAAGATAAAGTCTCAATGTTCTATGCACATTGAGAGTATGAAGCAGGGCTTCCCTTGGATTCTCATGCTCCACAAAATATACTGGCAACTGAATGGACTGATTCACAGTAAATTCAGAAACCACTTTTGGGAGACAGGAGGGGTTAGTAAGTAAGGACACCCAATCCATATGAAACTGTAGGTAAGGTGGCTTGCACATAAGCGCCTATAACTCTGAGATACGTCTACTTGACGTAACTGCCACAAAAATAAATGGTTTTCCAAGACAAAAATCGGAGCTCGCATACATCTGCAGCCTCCAAAGAACTTTCAGTCAGTTTTTCAAGCACAAAATTCCAATCCCACACTGGGACCGGGTCCCATATACGGGGATGTAAGTGTAGGATGTCTTTCAAGAAGGTTCTTATCAAGAGTCAACTGGGACAATGGTTTGTTGTCCACAGGTAAATGAAATGCAAAAATTGCCACAGGGTGTACTTTAAAATCGAGGAATGTTTCAGGCCACTCTTGGACAGAGAGAGCAAGTAGTCTAAGATGCTCTGTGGGGAACACCCATAGGTGTCCAAATCCCAGGAAGTGGCCCAAATGGAAAAGCGTTTCCATTTTATAGAGTAGGGGGTACTCGTAGAGGGCTTCCAAGCTGCTCTTAGGATCTCTGCTACCCTTGGGGACACCTGCTAGCAAAATAGGACTACATCCTCAGGAGCCAAGCATGTAGTTGCATGGAATGAGGGTCTGGGTGCCGCAGGGAGCCATTCTCCTGTGAAAGGAGAGCTGGACAAAGTGGCAGAGGAAATGGATCCTGGTCTGAGAGTTGCAGAAGCAAGGGGAACCAGATCTGACTTGGCCAGTAGGGGGCTATGAGAATCATAAGATGCCCTGTGCTTGACCACATTTAGAAGGACTCTCTGCAGGAGAGGAAAAGGCAGGAAAGCATAAAAATAAATTTTCCTGTCCAGAAACGAGATAAGGCGTCCTGCCATAAAAGTTCCAGGACCTAGCTCTAGAGAGCAACAGAAACATAGTTCTGAGTTCTGCCGAGAGGCAAACTGGTCCAACTTCAGGTGACCCCACTGGAGGAAGACATCTTCTAAGACATCGGAATGGATTTCCCATTCGTGGGTCTGAGCAGTGGATCTGCTCAGGGCGTTCGCTAGGGTATCTGACACCCTGGGAATGTGAACCGCCAGAAGGTAAATGCCCTTCTAGATCGCCCAACACCACACCCTCATGGATTCTCGGCAGAGAGGGTATGAATGGGTACCACCTTGTTTGTTCACACAGTGAACGACTACTGAACTGTATGATTGCACTTGAAGGCAACCCTGAGGGATTAAAGTCTCGAAGGCTTGTAAGGCACACAAGACAGCCCTCATTTCCAGGATGTTGATGTGAAGACGAGCTTCCACCTTCATCCAAAAGCCCTGGGACTGAACCTCCTTAAGATGGGCACCCCAGCCCAACAGGGAGGCATCCGTAGTTAGAATGAGATCTGGGACTGGGAGATGGAATAACATGCCCTCAGTAGATGGTCCCTGGACTTCCACCACTGCAAGGCGCAAAGCGCCAGGGAAGATAACAGGACTGAGGCATCAAAGTCATCTATCTTCTGATCCCATTGGATTCTGCAGGTCCACTGAAGAACCCTTGTGTTGAATCTGGCATAGGGAACAGTTGAAATGGTAGCCATCAAATGTCCCAGGAGTCGAAGGCAGTCCCTTTCGGAGACATACCAACAAGTTTCCAGTCTCAGTATTCGAGCCAGAATGGTGTCTACCCAAACCCTGGGAAGAAAAGCCATGCCCAGAGAGGTGTTCGGCACTGCTCCTATATACTGATGGGTTTGTGATGGGTCCATCATAGACTTTGGATGATTAACCGTGATGCCCACCATTGAGAACATACACAGGGTGCGGGTCAGGGTGTATTCCAACATGGGACGTACTGACGCCTCGAGGAGCCAGTTATCTAGGCATGGAAAGATGTAAAGGCCTTTCTGGCAGAGGGCCGCTGCCACTGCAGCTAGGCATTTTGTTAACACCCTTGGGGCCAAGGAAAGGCTGAAGGGGTGGGCCGGAAAGAAACAATTGCTTTGAAACCAGAAGTGTAAGAACCGCCGGTGAGTCGGGTGCATCAGGATATTAAGGTACGCATCCTTCGTGTCCAGGGAACAGAGCCAGTCCCCTGTATTCAGCAGGGGGAGCAGGTTGGGAAAGAGTACCGTACGTAGAGGTTGAGACCCGAGATCCAGAATGCGGCATAAATCCCCAGTCCATTTTGGAACCAGAAAAAAAAATCTGGAGTAATATCCGGAGCCCCTCTGATGGGTGGGAACAGGTTCTATGGCATGTTTCTGTAACAGAGCAGCTATTTCTGCCCTCAGCACCAAAGCGTGGTCTGGAGGGTAAGGAGAGACCCGAGGAGGACTGATCAAGTCCAATGTATGATCATACTTGACCAATTGAAGGATCCACAGGTCTGATGCGATCCCTTGCCAACTTCCGAGGTGCAGCAAAAACCTGCCCCCAATGGCTGTGGAGGGGGTCTCTGCCACCACGGCCAGAGACAGGTCTTCAGACCGAAGGCTGGCTCTGCTGAGGTGCAGCAGGGACATACCTTGACTTTTTTCTGGGGCATTTCTTGGGCCAGGCAGAGTTAACTGAGCCATTCGTTTGTTAGCGGATGGTCTCTGGGCATTAGATCTACCTTAACTGGAGCGGCTACGAAAAGATCAATTGTATGCAGTTTTCGCTTGAGGGCGATATAGGGTCCGAACAGACTGAAGGGTATGACTCCAGTCCTGCAAGTCTTTCAAAATGTCCTAGGCCTGTGGCCCAAAAAGTTTGTCCCCTTTAAAGGGAGCATTGAGGATGGATTGTTGTACATCCTGTGAGAATCCTGAAATCCTCAGCCATGCATGGCATCTGAGGCAAACACCCACAGAGGAGGCCAGTGCCAAAGAATCAACAGCATCAAAGGTAGCCCTGAGCAGGTGCCAGCAAATGGCCACAGCAGTGGAAAGCTTCGTACTAAGGTCCTCTTGATGCTGGCCAGCCAGAAGGGACAGGACTGATTCCTGAGCAGCTTTTAGGCTCGCCTCCTGATATTTGAGGAAGTTACCCACATAAATTGAGGATATGAAGGGTCATTGTAGCCGAAGCATAGACTCTTCTTTTCCCATGATATCCAGTTTCTTGGAATCTGTCAGGGGATTGAGCACTCATATGCTGTGGTCTAGCGGACCTATCGTGAGCCGCATTACAAATCACGGAATCTGCCTTTGGTGGGGTAGTAAGATAAGGGTGATCCACAGGGGCCCTATAAAGTCTGTCCGTCTTGCAGGGATTGGAGGGTATCCTGAATGGCAGTTGCCAGGCAGCCCGGATGGCTTCTTCAAAAGCATCCACAAGGGGCGGGATGACCAAGGTTGGGCTTTCCAGAATATCAAGGTATTGGGCCAGCTTCTTTCTGGAGGCATCCTGTTCAGCAGTATAGAATCCGAAAGTTTTCTGCAAATGGACCATAATATCCGAGAAGGAAAAGTCAACTGGAGAAGAAAAGGGCAGTGCTGGCATAGGTTCTCCCTGAAGGGAAGATGCCTCGGAGGATGCCTTGGATTCATGATCCTGGTCCATCTCCTTCCACTCTTCTTCTAAGTCTGCCATGTCCCATTCCTGTAAGAATGGGTCAGCCATATCGTCCTCCCTGGGATGAAACCCCCGAGCGATTGGAGAGGAGCTTTCCGTCTTGGAGGCCGAAGAAGGCTCGGAGGGGGCAGAGGCAGGGACCACCGCCACCCGGAAAGTGCAAGGGGAGGACCTAGTAAGGCCCATAATGGACTGGACAAGAGCCTGAACGTCCACCATGGCCAGCTGACCCCCTGAAAAAGGAGGGCCATGGACTGAATGGGAACCACAGAAGAAATGGCAGAAGGCAAGGGGCCCAGCCATCCTGTTGACGTGCAGGGGTGCACATAAGACCTCAACACTGCTGACAATGGAGGAGCCATTATAAGGCTTCCAAAAGGGTGCCCAGCCAGGGACGAAGCAATAGTCGAATGCAGAGCAGTGTTCATCGAAGGGAACACCATCGACGGGTGAACGCTGGCATTTCTGGTAAGGAGCCACCGTCGACGGAAGAACCGTGGGACGACTTGAGCTTGCACCGTCAATGGAAGAACTGCTGGAGGAGCTGTAGCCATCGTAGACAGACGATGGCCAGACACGACATGTGGGAGGAGGCAGCGGTGGTAGCTGCAAGGTAACTACAACAGTCGTCATCGACAGAGGGAATGTCGATGAAAGAATAGAGGGACCCACAACCGTTGACGGAGGAGAAGATGGTAGAGCAGTGAGTTCCCTCCTAATACGCACCTTCTTAGTGGAACTCAAGCACTTCGACAACGAAGATGGCGGCGTGGGAGAAACATGCTTGGATTTGGATGTGTGTTTCTTCCTGGCCCCATTAGTCCTCAACGAGAAGGGCTCTCCCCTGCGAGACCCCAAGGAGGAGGTCAAAGATTCCCCTGTAGTGGAGCACTGTTGTTGCTCCAGAAGGGCTACCTTTTGCTCCATCAGGTATTCCCTGAGTTGCTGGAGCCGTTGATGCTTTGCAGCCTTGTTGAATCGCTGGCAGAGGACACACACCCTGGTGTATGTTCAGGACCTAAGCACCGAACACACACTTCATGGAGGTCCTCAGTCACGATTCTATGGCCACAGGAACACTGTCAGAATAAGGGTTCCGAAGACATCAGTAGACAAACCCACCGAAATGAAGTTTTGGTCGGCAGAACTCTTCATCGAAATGAAGAAAGCTGGACCCCGGAGAACGTGATGCTTACTCGGTCGTGGTTGAAAAGAACTGAGGAGTATCAGGGACTTCCCCTTTCTATATGTGCTAAAGCACACTACATGATGACAGGAAGGGGAAGTCCCTAGGTCGACTGCTGAGAAGTCATCCGGAGGATCAGACGCCTGTGGCTGATACCCCATACATTATGGCCTGCTGCAAGAGATTGGCTCGAAGATCTTTTGTCATTTTTGCATATTCTGACCATGAATATTCAACATGGCCTTTGTGGGACCCAACTCTGATTGGAGAGGTCTGCAGATTTTTTTTTTTAATTTTAGGCATATGTGACACCTGAAGGTGTCCTAAACGAGTAACTTTTTGTTGAATGCTATACCATCCCACACCATTTCCATCCAGATAACCAAACTATAAGGTTTGGGTAAGAAGTTGGCTAAGCAAGAGGGTGGTAGTAAATGGGGTCCACTCTGAAGAAGGCAAGGTGACCAGTGGGATGCCAAAGAGGTCAGTATTTATTTATTTAAAATTGGTGACTGGCAAAGGCACACTGAGCCAAGGCTCGTTTCCAGGTGTGACCCGGGGACAAGGTAAACACAGGAGATGAACATTATTACAACAGAAATAATTGACAAAACAATATTTACAAAAGCATAATATGGGTCAGTATTAGGCCTGGTCCTCTTCAATGTCTATTGGCAGCATTGCAGAAGGGCTGGAAGATAAAGTATGCCTGTTCGCAGCAGATGATACAAAATCTGCAAGAGTGGACACACGGGGTGGGTGGAAAGAATGAGGGATGATCTGAAAAAGCTGGAAGAATGGTCAAGGGAATGGCAGCTGGGTTTCAATGCAAAAAAAGTGCAAATTGCTTTTACGCTAATTTTAACTTGTTATTTTCATTGTTTTATCTGTCTGCTGTAAGGCGCTCAGAGCCATCTGGATTGAGCACCATATAAATAAAATTGACTTGACAAAATCAGGCACTTGGGGCACAGACACCCAGGGGCATTGTACCAATTGAGCGGGGAGGTACAGTATTAGCAACCACAAAACAGGAAAGTGACTTAGGAGTAATCATTTCTGATTACCTGAAAGCAGTCAAGCAGTGTGATAAGGCAGTGGGGAAGGCTAGCAGGATGCTTGGGTGCACAGGGAAGGGCATCACCAGAAGAAAGAGGGAGGTAGTACTACCCTGATATAGATCACTGGAAAGATCCCACTACTGTAAGTAATGTGTCCAGTTCTGAAGGCCCCACCTCCAGAAGGACCCTGATAAGGTGGAGGTGGTATAAAGGAGGGCTACCAAAATGGCGCGGGGCCTGCATCAAAAACTCTATGAGGAGAGACTCAAGAAACTAAATAAGTACTCTCTAGAGGAAAGGGGGTGGTGGTATGATAATGTTCAAATACCTCACAGGTGCTAATAAGGTACAGGAAGGTAGCATTTTTCCATAGAAAAAGATGCTCCAGGACAAGGGGTCACGCTATGAAGTTGAGGGGTTGGGGAGGCTCAGAGGAGATGAGAAAATACTTCTTCATGGAGAGGGTAGTTGATATCTGCAACACCCTCCCAGCAGAGGTGGTAGGTGCTACAATGATAACAGGATTCAAGCATGCATGGGATAGACACAAGGGGAACTTAGAAGTAAGGCAAGGGGTTGGGGGAGAAGACCGGAGATCGAGTAGGGTCTGTGGTGCCACAGTACTAGGGAATATCGGGCAGACTAGGTGGGCCACGAGGTCCTTATCTGCCAATAACTTTAATGTTTCTATGCAGATGTCATATTTCTGTAGGTTAACCTGCAATTGTACCACCCCACTTTGTCAACTAACTTCCCCAAAACAGTAGGTTTAAGCCCGGCTTGTAATGCGCCAGAACATCAACATGAAAAGATGGTTTCTTTAAAGAGCTAGTAGATCCAAGAATTGCAAACAGGAACATGTTACATATTTTAAGAAGTAGTCAGTTGTACCTTTTTATTTCTGAATTATTTTTCTGTTTGCTCATTAGAAAGTACCCTATGTGACAGTATTATGCTGGATGTGTGGAACAGCACTCTACCTGGCAGCTGACACATCTAGTTATATTCTCCTCATTACACTATCAGCACTATGATCTCACGGACTGACATCCCAGGTGACTGACCTGGCAGCTACTGAGTGGCTGTTCCTAAGCAGCAGTGATGTCACAGTCAGTGAGGCCACAATGCTGATGATGTAGTGGGAGAATAAAACTAGATATGCCAGCTGCCAAGACCCCTAATAACATCAGGTAAAACACCTTCTAATTACCCGAAGGAAAAAGAAAAAGCACCTCAGACGTACAAAGTAATAGTTGATTGCTTTTACAAATGAATATTAATTTCAGGCAGTACACTACCTCTTTAAGAGGGGTCTCACCATTATCCTTTTCAGTGCATTTGGAAAGACCCCGAGTCCTTCATGGAACACAAGACAATCTCTGAAACAACCGACCCAAAGCCTCTCTGCAACTAATAAGCAACCAGGTGGGACTGGGGTGTAGTAAAAGTAGGTGGGGCACAGCTCTGAGATCACCTGGAACACCTCTTCTATAAAAACTGGTTAAAACTTCCCCTAGAAGAAAAAAAAGCCCATGACCATCCTTGAATGGGTACTGCTGAATTGTGGCAGGCCACCTGTGGAGAATCCAGTCCTGATGAAGGACATCTTGTCAACAAAAAAACTGAACTCCTCAATTTTCTCTGTTGAAAATACTCTTGCAGACTGGAGAGAGGATGGATGTGGTAACTTGTCTACAATGTGCAAGAGCTCAGGCAGTCTGCTTTTCCCTGCAGCAATCATTCTTGACAGGAACTCTGTCTTTTCTTGGAGACTGCCTGCTGATAATCATGGTAGTTCGTCCTCAGTGCCAATCTGTCCTCCATGGACACAGACCTCCTCCAAGGATGCTCCAACTTCCATCCCTTAGTCTTCAAGTGCCTCAGTTCATCACAATACCACGGGGGGTTACGGTAGGAGGTCAGAAGATGGACACAGGTTACCTCAGAGTCCAAGGCAGTCATAAGAGCCTTACTATAGCTCTCCATGGCCTTCTCTGCACACTTAGCACAAGCGGTCACCATGCTCAAGACATCTACTACCACCAGGAACTTTGCTAGGCTTCAAATTATGTTTAGAACAGTAACAAATCATCTCCACAGGAGAGGGGATTTAACAGGGGAGCCTCACACAGGAACTTCACAACACGATGACCCAACCAAATGATAATTTTAACCTGCACGTAGCAAATTCCAAGACCCAATGAGAAGACAAAGTCCAAGTTATGGCCCTGCTGGTGGGTCCCTAAGGCAACTAATCTTGCAAGGCCCAGTGATGACATCAACTGAAGGAACCATTAACCTAAAAGTGAAGTCTCATCCTACACCCAGGCATTAAAGTCCTCCCAAATCAAAAGTCTGGAGGACTACAAAACTAGGTCGGCCATGACGTTCACCAGTTCCTGCAAGAACTCATTCTCGTGCCAAGGTGGACAGTACACGAAAATGACCTTGCAACCAGCATGTGGTCCACCTTTTACTACCTCATTCAAATGACGTAGTCACTCCCCTGGGGTATGTTGCGAGTTCCAAGGTGGATCTATAACAGACAGCCACTCCCCCACCCACGTGTTCCTACCTTGGGCAATGGATCACAGAGTACCAGGTTGGCACAGATGCCTCCAGCACAGGGCCAGAGTCATCCCACCAACCAGGTCTCTGTGATATATACAAGGTCAGCTGAGAATCAACGATGAAACACTTTATGACTGCAGTTTTATTCCTCAGTGACCTGGCATTGCACAAAGCCACCCCAGGAGGAACAGGGTCATTAAAATTTGACAGCACCCCTGGGACTGGAACCAGGCAGGGAACACCCTGGTGTTTGCACCAATTCTTTCCAGGGCAGCTCCTTGTCCTCTCTTCACCTTTCGCACCCTCCTTGATGTTTACACCCAGATCAGATTTAATCGAATAAGGCCACACCTTCACAGGATTCCTAGACCACTACAATGACGTAGAACCAACGTCAATGGGGCAAAAGAGAACCTCCTGAGAGGCGCAGCTGCTGAAGCTGGTCTGGGAAGAAGATCTGCTTGCTGCGAGAACCAAAGGAGCACATAATGCTGCAGTAAAGCAAGTCAGATGACAAAAACACAATCTCCTACACCAGCCAGTTCAAAATTAGGATGATGACCAAAAATAGCAAGTGGTGGTAAAATAATATAGGGTGACAGCCCACCAAAATAAATACTGTAAACGCACAGGAATCACTGCTTCAACAGTTCTATACCTTTTGATTGGCTCTAGCAGCTTTCCTCCATGTTGATGTCAAACTAACAGACAACAGGTCCCTGGTTCCACCCTAGAGCTTTCTTTTTGAATTTTGGCACTTTGTGGCGCACATGCACTAGTCTGTTTCGACTTCTGGAATGTAGTTGCTAATGGTATTGCTAGTTCCTTTTCTATCTCCTTCAGGATTCTGGGGTGTATTCCATCAGGCTCCAATGCCTTAACATTTACCACTTCACACGAACTCACAGTAAAAACACTGAAGCGCTCGGTATGAACAAAATGTACACAATGAAACTTCGGAGTTGTATTACCAAAGTGGGCCTGTGCATAACTTGAGATCTGCTGATAATAAAACACTATAATAATTTCCTAAAAGTCAGTCCACATTGCAACTCCCCTCTCTGCTGAGGGGGGCACAAGCCTTGTTAGTGCTATGCTTCAGTTTATCCTACGAGACAGAAACAAAATGTCACAAAACTAGGATAAAACCTGCCCAACACAAACATCATGGTACTCAGATTCAACTCCAAGGGAAGACCCCACCACTAATTCGTCAAGACCCAAAACTGTAAGTTTTTTTCCTTTTGCTGCTTGGGGGATAGGGTTGGGGCGTTAAAGCTGGAAAACCTAATGCCACATTTCCCTACTTTAATAGTGCTAAGTTACCCTAACTGGTGCATTAAAGATTTTTTGCAAAGAATTTCCTTTCATTTTGAGATGGTGGAATTGTATCCTCATTCCAACAGATGCAACGTGCATGGCCATTTAGGCTGTGTACCAAGGGAAGACTCCATCCACCTACGGAAGTGCAGTGCCCTGCTGACCCTGCCCTTCTATGCAACACTGGATGGCTAAAATTACCAAACTTATGCATGTGCATAACAAAATGGCAACATACCTTCATAACTCTGTTTTTTTTTATATTTTGACACCAAATTTTCAGTAATCTTGATACGAACCCACGTCAAGAACCCAGTAAGTGAAAATTTTCAAATCTTAGCCAAAGCATCATTCAGCACCACATAACACACATTTAGGCCAGGTTCTGAGAAATGACAGTTGTCATGTTCATGAGGTGATGTGAAAAAATGACAATTTTGAAAATTTGGTATCAAAATATTTAAAACTACTAAAGTTATAAGCATGCATTGCAAAATTACAATGTACACTCATAACCTTGTTGATCTGTAATATTTTTACCCCAGATTTTCAACATAGCCTTCTTAGGACTCCACCTCATGAACAGAGGTGGAAAAAATCTTCAAAACCCACCCGAAAGGTGATTTCGTACAGTGACAACGGCATTCCGTGCCACAGGAGCAGAAACATATTTTAGCCATAACCTGAAAAAAGGACAGGTGTCACGTTCACGAGGTGGTGATAAAAAATGGCTATGTTGAAACTTTGGGGTCAGCATACATTGCAAATTTCCAATATTCACTCATAACTTTGCCATTTTTAGGTTTGATTTCGTGCATGCGCAAGGAACGTCTTGTCACAATACGACTTTTTGGAGGTGTGTGACCCTCCTAACCAATGCAGTGCTCAGTGTGGCAGGCATAACCCTACCGCACCAAAAGATGCCGAGCTGTCTATGACAACAGTTCGGCTGCAGCAGTCTTCACTTGAAAGAAAACTACCGCTGCAATCAGTGGTGGTAACGTGTGTATATTTAGCATACTGATGTCAGCATTTTCCCTTGCTGCTCAAAATCCCTCCCACTTCCTCCCTCTAGTGCTGTCCTCTCGGCTCCCTCGTTATTGCCCTCCCTGTTGTGTACTGAGGGGGGTGCCCAATCCCCTTCAGCTAATGAGCCCCCCCAGCACACTGTGTGGCCAGCGGGGTTGCCCAATCTCCAACTGGCTCCATCCCCCATCCAACAAATACCCACGTTACAGCTCGAAGCCCACCCTGGCCTCATGCACCCCCAGCACACTGTATATGTGACAGGGGTGCCCAGTCCCTCAGCTACAGACCCCTGCCAACAAACACCTAGGGTGGCACGCTGGGAGCCCACCCCAGTGTGCCAAAACCTCCTGTGTTGTCTTTTTTTTTCTCCCCTGTAAACCAGAAACGGTCCTCGCTGTCTCTGGTGCCCCCTCCCCAACCCGCAGCCACCCTCTGCGCACCCTACATCCCCGCACCCCCCTCACCCCATACTTACCTCTGGAGCCCAGCGCAACGATCTTCGGTGGATAAGGAATACATCTGCACTCTTCAAAGCCAAAGACGAACTGAAGAAATGCCGGTAAGTTGTATAATGGCATAAAGATTCCCCCCCCCAGCTTAAGTGGATATCACGGCCATTTTTGAGTATTTTGGCACCAAAGTTTCAACAAGGGGTTATTGGGACCCCACCTCATGAAATCGGTCACTGTCATGTCGCTATTTGGTCCTGAAAGGTGATTTTGTGGTCATTGCGTGGAATCACCTTTCGGGACCGATTGACGAAATGACAGTGTCACTGTTCATGAGATGGGCTCTCAAAAGGCCTATATTGCCAATTTGGTGAAAAAAATTCCAAGAAATGACTGTCTTACGACCGTGCGTTGCACAGTTTTCATGCACAATCGTAACTTCGTGAATTTATAATATTTTCACTCCAGATTTTCAACATTGGCATTTTTTCACACCTCCTTATGAACAGTACAGCTGTCATTTTCACATCCTGGCCGAAATGTGTTTTCGCACTTCCGGCGCAGAATAGCGCAGTTACTGTGAGAAATCCGTGTTTGGGACAGATTAAGAAAATGATAGTGACACTGTTCATGAGCAGAGGTCCTAAAATGCCTATGTTGAAAATCTGGTAACAAAAGTCCGTAAAATGACTATGTTATGAGCATGCATTACGCAGTTTCCACGCACACTCGTAACTGTAAAAAAGTGTAATATTTTCACTTAAAATTTTCAGTGTTATCAATTTTGCACACCTCCTTATGAACAACACAGCTTTCATTTTTCACATCCTGCCTGAAATGTGGAAAATCAATGTTCAGGACAGATTAAGAAAATCATAGTGACAGTGTTCATGAGCAGAGGTCACAAAATGCCTATGTTGAAAATTTGATGAAAGAAGTCATGAAATGACTGTTACGAGCATGCGTTGCGCAGTTCCCACGTATGCTCCAAAGTCAGAGAATTTTTAATATTTTCACTCCATGTTTTCAACATTGCCATCTCTTCACACCTCCCTATGAATGGTGCAGCTGTCATTTTTCACATCCTGCCCGAACTGTGTTTTCGCACGTGGCGCAGAATGGCGCAGTCGCTGTGGGAAATCAACGTTCAGGACAGATTAACAAAATCACAGTGCCACTGTTCATGAATAGAGGTCCAAAATGCTTTTATGAGGTGGGGAGGTCACAAAAAGACTATGTTGAAAATCTGTAGTGCAAATACCAGCAAACGCCCGGGGAGTTAGGATTTCTAACCATAACATGCCACCCTGTACAGACTGATGGGCATCAGGAGTGTACCTTTAGATTGCTGGCTGTAATGCTCATGCCATTCAACCCCTACCCCCACCCTGCAGCCAGTGACAGCATAGAGGTGTGCCTTGGACTCTTCACCCCCCTTCCCCCCAAGTTCACCCTATTCTCCTACACTGCACCCATTACAGTGCTTCTCCTTATGGAACGGGGTGACTGTAAAGCCGAACACCCCAACGCACACCTCAACACTTGTCGGTATCTGCAGGATAGGGTGAGGTGGAATGCCATGAGCATTATGGTCGACGATCTAAAAGCACATCCCAGTGCCTGTCCATCTCTGCAGGGTGGGAGTGGGGTTGCCGTCACTTCAGTACTTCACTGCCATTCCTATTCTGCATCTAACTCATGCACTTCCAATGGTAATACCAGCAAGCAAAGACTCTGCATTGACAAATGCTCATTAGAAGTGCCACTGTTAAAGCAACTGACGAGTACAGTTGAAGCGGATATTACAAGAAACTGCTGTATCAGGAGTCTGTGACATGGGCATTTCAAAACTTGCCACGCACTGACTCCTGATACAAAAACAAACAGGGCAAGCCGATGGCGCTTAACGTAATGAGCATAAAAATTAAGTGAACTCTAAACACTGAAACATACAAAAAACACACACAGATGCCACTGTTTTTTACTTATAATTTATTTAACAGTTAATTTCAGTCGACAATTGTTTCCTATCAATGAAAGTTAAACTTTGCACTAATAAAGGCATGCGTTTCCCCAGTGTTCTTAGGTTGTACCTCACTGTTTCATGATGCGTCTCATATTGTCCGCCATTCTGACCATCAGTATCCCATAATTAAAAGACAGAAAGTTAAGAAGTATGAGGCTGAAATGTAAATGAGATGCAAGAGGAGTTGCAGAGAGGTACTCTGTTGGGACATGGGTGCTGAAGGGACATGGATACAACTAAGGGAGGGAGTCTGCATAAGTGCCAAACACCACTGCAAATACCTGCAAGCGAACATTCGACATTGACAAATGCTTGTTAAATATTCTGACCCCAAATTTCCAACATAGCCTTCTTATGGCCCCACCTCATGAACAAGGGTGGTGAAAATGTTCAAATCCTGCCTGAAAGGTGATTTCATCAAGCGACCACAAAAATGTCTTTCAGACTCAATTTACAAAATTCCATCACTACTGGTCATGAGGTGGGGTCCCAAAAAGGCCATGTTGAAAATGCAGTCTCAAAATATGCAAAAATGGCAAAGTTATAATCAAAGCAGGGTTTTAAATAATTGGTTAGCAGTTTTTTTCTTGGGACAATACTAAGTACAGAAAACATTTATATAGGTTTTCTAGAAGTGTTATGTTTGTTAAACACAGTGAGGCAAGTGCTATGCATTTTCGCAATGTTTTAGAACTTTTATGAGCAAAACACTAATCAATTTTTAGAGTTAAATAAAACGCTGCAAAGTTGAAACCCACACTGAACTACATTGAACCGCACTTACCTTAGCTTCTTATATTGCCGTAGCCGGTTCCAGCAGCAAGACGTGTCTTCAATCAGAGAGTGGATCTCTGCTGTAGGACATGTTCGGGTGAGTGAGGGTGTGTGCGGGGTGGTGGGTGCTCAGGGTGGCTGGGTCAGAATGGCAAGGGACTCCCTGCTTTTTTGCGAGTTATAAAGAAAAGAAAAGAAAAAAAAATCACAGAGGGACCGTTTTCTTTATTTCACGTTAAAGTCTGACACTGCAGTTGGGCACCCCAGTGTTGGAGCATTGTATAGAAATGGGGTTGGGTAACCTGGAGGGAAGGGAATGCAGATTAGTGGTACCGGCGGTGGGCACCCCAGTCTGCTTACATATATTTGTTGAAAAAGTAAACATTAAGATTGGGCTTATTGTCTGCAAAGCTTTGAATAAAGCTGCATTAAAAAAATGAAAAGATTGGGAAGGGCAGGCAGGACACCTGAAAGGGAGGGGGAGAAAGTACCAGTTCGGGGTGGGGCACCTCATTCTGCTTAATAAAGCAAACAGACACACAGATAGAAGGAGGGGATCGGAGGCTCACTCCTCTCACTGAAGCCCACAGCAGGACTCCAACTGTGGCTGCAGAACTCAACAAAGTCCCGCTGTTCTCCTACAGGGGTGAACGTCTCCTCTTGCTAAACTGTGCACACTGGATTCTGGGGTGCCCAGTAAAAGTATTTCAGACAAATTAATAAAAAAAAAAAAAAAATACCAGGATGTAGCTAAACAGGTCCCGTTTAGCTAGGTTCAGCTGTTTGTTTTTTAAATTATACCATTTTATGTATTGTCCGTGTTTTTTGATTCAAGGGGAAAAGAAACAAGGTAGTGGCTCTCATGCACAAAAAAATGTTTCATGATGTAAGAGGCACGGTGGTGAGAAATGAAAAACAGTCTTGTGACACAGAATTTCTGGTGTCGTATCAGACCATTATCCAAGAACCCTACTGAGCATGCTCAGAACAGAAAAAACACAAACTTCATTAATAATAATGTTTATTTATGCTGCACCTTTCTTAAACCAAGGCACTTTAACAAAATTCCAGATAAAATATACTAAAACAAACATAAAAGAAATACTAATTCCTAAAATCAGATTAAATAACATCAAGTCAAATAAGCTTGCTCCCATAAATGGGTCTTCAAGGCCCATTTAAATTCCTCCATGGACGTGCACTCCCAAAGCGGACGGGGTAGAGAATTCCAAAGGGCTGGGGCCGCGTACGTAAAAGCATGGGCCCCCGAAGATTTTAAAGAAACCCTTGGAATCTTAGCAACCCTCGTCTCTACCGGGCGGAAAGATCGCTTAGGACAGTAGGGTACAGAGTTCTTTCAGGTAGTCCGGGCCAAGTCCATGTAGGGCCTTATAAGTCAGAAGTCTGACTTTAAAGGTGATCCGCCACTGAACTTGCAGCCAGTGCAGTTCACGCAGTACCAGAGAAATATGACAGGTACGAGAAGTACCCATCAATAACTGGGCTGCAGCATTCTGCACTAGCTGCAGGCAGCAGATATCAACCCCTGCTAGCCCTAGATAAAGGGAGTAGCAATAATCAAGGCGTGAGGTCACAAAGGCGTGGACCAATGTAGGCAGATCACTGGATGGAACAAGGTGCTTAATACCTTAGAATGCTGAAACCATCTAATATTTTTTCACACAACCTTTCACAGGCACTACCATACCACATTACGCCTGTACTCTGAAAGTTTGGGGAAAATTCCTTTCCATGTAGGCTGCAGATGAGAGCAAACAAAAATCCCATGTTAAGTATAGGAAAAAAAATTAAACATCTACAGAAAAATGACATTTGTGGCACTCAGAAACCATGCACAAGCTGCCGTCACAAAACTTTCCACAGATTTAGAGCTTGCTTCCTGGATAACAAATGCAAAATTTCAGCTGATTTTGTCAAACGCTGCCAAAGCTATTAAGGTGCAGATTTAGGGGGTTAACACTGAACACCCTACTCAACCCTAACTATAGGAGCATTACCGCGCCTCTATAATAAATATGGGTAGGGTCAGACAGCTAAATCAACCAAAATTGACAGACAGGACACAGAATGCCTCCCTCAAAAAAAAAAAAAAAATTAAACCTATAAGCTATGGTTTACTTGGCATATACGTCCTCCTACACCAAAGGTTCGCCCAGCCAGTCCTCTAGCCAGCTTGTTATGTCCTCTATTAAACCAGGTTATTCTGTTTGTGGATTAGTTAAGGGTGGAGGAATCTGGCTACGACACCAGGGAAGTTCACCTTCTCTTTCTGAGACATGCCATGTGAACTTTAACATCCAGCTGACCAACTACAAGAACAAACGCACAGGACCTCAGTTTAACATCTCATCTGAAATACAGTACCTCAAAACAGAATGTCCCATCCGAACAACATGCTGGGACATCTGTATGTTTTTTTATAACTAAAGGAGAGAGTGACACCTTCTGAACTACCAACACTTTCTGTAGCACTTAAGCGTTTGTTGGGGGTCTCCAATCAGACTACAGATTAGACCAGACCATGTTTATCTTTGGGATCTGACCCCCCCCCCCCAACAAATCCCACGTCTACTCTGCCACTCCACTAAATGTCCATGCTGAAATATGTTCTTAAACCTCAAGGCATGTTGCATGCCTCTAGATATATCCTGTTAAATCATGTTGGCCCTATGTTCTTAACTGTTGTCCACGTTCAATAATATGGAGGATAATGTATGGGCAAGCCACACACAACAAGCCTGTGTCTGTATCAAGAGTTTTTTTATGGCAACCAGGAACCTCGACAGCGAAGCTCGAGAGGTTCCCGGGTATTCACAGAACACTCAAGATGAACACACAGGCTTGTCTGTGTATGGATGCCCATACATTCTCTTTTATAGTGTATAGACATCCACAGTGTCCGTTTCAGAGTGAGGGATCATGACTATTGTCACACACTTTTCAATACTGACCCATCTTTTCATCTCCTATGGGATGACCTGCTCATTGTTCTAACAGTTTTACATTGCTGTTTACAAATCTGGACTTCGGTGACCAATATAACCCATTATTTGTTCCATTTGATCCTTACTTTTAGATCACTGGTCAGTGCCCTATTTCAATAAATATCTAAAATGAACCCTGCATACATGCCTGTCTATTTCAGATACTCAGGTTCCTTTCAGTGAACTGGAGGTTGTGGAGAACGCACTGGAGGGTTGGGGGCTGGCTCAGATTACTGATTCAATGTGTTGCAGCGTTTTCGGTAAATTCAAGTTTAAAATAAAAAAAAAAAGAAAAAACAGCTTCCAGCTTAATTGGATAAAGGAAAACAGCTATGTGGCAGCATTTTATGTTGTTGTGCTGTAGTAGTGACATCACTCCTGCAGTACAACATAATGATGCCACTACCACAGCACAACAAGCATATAGTGTCTGGCAGAGTGTTATTATAGTCAGAATTCCTCTAGTGGAATAACCTTGTTGTGCTGCAGTAGCGACGTCACAATACAGTAGTGCTGCACTAGCTACATCACTACTGCAGCACAACAACATAATCATGTCACTACCGCAGAACAACAAGCATATTCCAGGCATGGAATTCTATACATAACAGGGTTCTACCATACTCTATACCTGCTTATTGTATATTATATTGTTTTACCATGATGTACCTCTAAATGTATCCTGTACGGTGCTTTACCATACATATAATTAATGCTGGGTCACCCCTGAAAAAGGGACTTTTAGTCTCAGTAGGCCCACTCAGTTAACAAAACGTAATAAATTTTATACTCAGCCTGTCCCCTCATATACTGTCACAAATGTATTGCTACATGTGGAGCCAATTGGTTGGAAGTTTCCCCAAGAGAAGAACATGCAACAAAAATATCCAGGCATCACAATGAGGCAGGGAGAAAATAACAGTGCCATGCAACAAGCTCCACCATTGTTTTCACCAACCCCCCCCCATCCTCATGTCCCAACCCAGTGAAGAACAGTCCAAATTTAACAACCTTTAAGGCCGGTCTGAAAGAGGTTGGAACCAAACCCACCCACTCTGAATGACATTTGTCACTGTGTCATACTTCATGACAATGAGCACTCAACATGGCCATAATTGCTGCTTGATGTAGGACAGCTCACACACAGGACTCGAACCCAGGTCATCGCCCCATTTAAAATTAGGTCATGTGGTGGGCTGGGGGTGTTAATTGTTATCTTCTTTATTCCCCTGGTTACCTATGCCCCTCCACCCCGATGACCAGAGCAAACATGGCTGCACTCTTCCTCTGACCGGAAAACCAGCTGCCTTCACAGCCAATGCCAAAACTGATCTGTGACTAGCCAACACAGTGTGGTGGATGTGTCCCACCTCCCTGGAAACCGAGCACCTCATCTCTAAACAGGCACTGCAGTCTAGTGGTTACAGCACTGGCATGGGAGCCAGGAAATCCCGGTTCAAACTCTGCTAGAGCCAAATACTCACTCTGTGACCTTGGATAAGTTATTTAACCTCCCACTGCTCCAGTCCACACAGCTGTGGAAATGGGTAGAAGTAGGGCCCTGAGGAAAGAGGCAGCATTCCTCAAAGCACCAGAGGGTTTGGTGGACTGTACAGTTTGAACAGAATTATAACATGCTTATTAGAATTTGGGTGTGCACTACATTTTTTAATTTTCTGCAGAGCTCAGCCACATGGGGGATGGGGAGTCCATGGTCCGCTGCCCTTCCATCAACCGCAGATATGCAAGGGTCTGATAAAAATGTCTGGAACCCATTCCAGAAAAAAAATGATTATTTTTGAGACAATACTGCACAGATATGCAAATTAAAAAGCTGAGGTCAAACCAACTGGTGGAACATGGGGACACCCACTGCTTGTCTGTTCGAGTCTCAAACACAAAACATGAATCCTGAAACATTTACTATGGGGTTAGCAAATGCGGCTGCAATTTCAACTGGACTTACTGCTACAGAAATAAAAAAAATCTGGCCTGTCCACCATAAGAGGGCCTCCCAATCAAGTCATGGTACTGGGCGTTCATGTCAAAAACCTGAATTCTGGACTGAATGATGGCTCATGGAAGTGCACACCACATCCATGACAGCGACCTAGATTTGGAAGCAAACTTAGCAGCCAGCACTGTCCTAACCAGTGAATGGGAGGTGGCACAAACCAGTGCCACAATGGCTTCTGCTGGTGGGCCAGGGAACTTGCTCTCCTGGCAGGAGTATGTGAAGTACTCCCACACAGATGTCTGTGCAGCCTGGAGACTGGGTGTGGCGAGATAAGGCCATACCTTATTGTTCTAATCATTTTTTCTGTTAGTTTGTGTGTGTAATAACATCACAGATGTCCATGGTGGCCCAGTGTAACTTGCAAGGGATCATGGGTACAAAGAAAGCCATGGGCCCAAAAATGATGTAATTTCTTGTTACTAGGAAGAGACATTGTTAGCTGCTTAGCCAGCGACAGGATTTTGATTAAATCATTTAAAAAGAAGACAACAATAATTAAGCAGAGCTGGAAGCAGGCATGTCCATTTGTATCTGAATAGCCCACAGCATCTAGAGGAGCCAGGATGTCTGGGGACCTTTTGTCTTCAAAGGACTTCTCTCAGGTAATCTAATTACAGCTAAATAGTCTAGCATTTGGGGAAATGATTATGCTCAGTTTAGTTTGATTGTAGCCATGGCTGGCGGGGTGGGGGCTGGATCTGCTCCTGGAATTCAGGCTGGCTGGAACTGGTTTGCTCTCCCATTCAGAGATAAACATTTGTTTTCCTTTTTTGTAATAAAATATTAAGAGCTGATTGGTTCCGTAGCCATGGAGACAGAACGCTAGCCAACCACAAGGTAAGCCTGTATCCACTGGACCTGCCCTTTTGGAAACCCTTAAAACAATGGTGCAGCAGATTATCAGAGCCTTTTGCTCGTCTGCTTTTGCTTGTGACCTTTTGCCTGTTTGACTTTTGTGTGAAAGACTGCATCTGGGACGCTGTCTACCTAGAGAACAGAGACAATTTATTTTTCAAGACATTCTCTTGGCCAGTCAAGACTTCAGCTACCACTTTTTTTTTTTTTTTTAAACTTGAAATTTTTTTATTAAGAACATAGACAGGATACTCACAACAGCAGCTCACAATAATAAAACGATGACGTGGCATAAGATGGGGATGTTCTGCATCCTAGTGTATTTCCCTCATCTCTCTTAATTTATTCCCCCTTACCTTTACTATACCTGTGCCTTAAACCCTGCCAAATGGCCTTCCTTTTTTGTGGGCTAATGGGCAGGAGCCAGAAAATTGTAAGCCGATTTTAGTGTGAACGTAATTAATAGCAAACCATAGGAAATGTCTGCGAACTCTGTACAAGTACTATGACTTCCTGTAAATTTTATAGTGACTACATAATGACTTTTTGTAAACCTTACACTAATCGTCTTTCAGAGATTTAAATGTAACCTGTATATTCTTTTGTGAAAACTTAAATAAAAAATTTTATGGAAACACAAAAGAACATATTATGCATCAGTTACAGAGAACAGTGTTATATTGTATTATATGGGTCACTTTCCTAAACAAGACTGGTTCTTACAAAGTAAGACCACCTTTGTAAATGACCAACATAAAAAACAAAACAAAAAAAACACAACTAATTCAGCTCATGTCCATGCCTGAAATAATGAACTGTCCATTTTTTTCCAAGTAAAACTGTTGGAATCCCATGTCCTCATTTACAGAAAATGTGTTTCATCCTTAAAAGCGCCAAATTAGAGATGAAGAAAAGAAACAAGAACAATACCTTGAATTCACGTCTATCCTTAACTGTGACTTGTGTGTGTCAGACTTATTTTAAATGCAGTTATAATAAACTTCTTATTCCAAGAAGAGAAAAATAATTACTGCTTTATTGTATTAAGTCTTGTTAAAAAAAATATATGTTAATGAAACTGTAAATTAAAGAGATTCCCCAAGTTAAATTAATTTAGAGCTGCACCCCACAGTTCAGTACCTTACCTCTGCAAACTACTGTTGAGATATATTACATCCAAAAATCTCCCTTACAAATGTTCTGCCACAAAAAGTAAAACTGCTGTAAACGGGACAGAGGCACTTCCTGGTTTGAAGATCCATCCACCCCCCCTTCCCACACTCAGCCAACTTTATGACATGATCCCAGGGAGGCGCAGGGACGCATTACATTATAGTCTATGGGGTTAACTTTAAGAACAATTTTATATATTACAGTGATCATGTGGTTATTAAATGTGGGCACCGGGTGACTAACAAGGGCCAGTCTTGCAGCGATTGCTTCCACATTTTGAATGGTCTGCAAATTGGAAAACCAGTGATGCTGCGATAAGGAATTCAGGGTCAACCAATTTTGAGTTCTAACTTTCAGGGCTGAGACCTTTAAGGCCAGAAATAAATATTCCTCAGAGGCTGTATGGACTTCCTCTGGCAACCCAACACTAGATGTTCAAAATCCAAGGTACCCTCCAAGCCTAAAACAGATTGGATTGTATCCCTCACCTTTTCCCAATACTCCTGGATTCTGGGACAACTCCAAAAAATATGAAAATGTGAGCCCTGCAATCCACCCTCTCGCCAACAAACATCCGAGGAAGATGTGGAATAGTGGGAGTAATAAAGTAACAGCCCGCCACTTGCCATCTAAATTCCATCCACACACCCGATGCCATAGTTCTATGGGTGACTCGCCATATATTTTCGCACTCTTGGTCTAAGATAGTTGCACCATATTCTATTTCCCATCTATCCTGCAATTTTTGGAGACCCAAGAGGCCAATTCCTTCTTGCATCTTTTTGTAAGTGTGGGAGATAAGATGTTTGGTGTTTAAACAGTAGAGCTTTTGTATGGAGCAGTGAAATTGCCCCTGGTAAGGGTGCTGTTTAAGAAGGCCAAAGTCTTTCTGCATCAGTAAATAATCTTTAATCACCTCCCCCTGTATGAAATTGTGCAGGTATTCAAACCTGATTTTGTCCACCTCTCAAAACAACTGTCGTTACTCTGAACTGGGAAGTTTGGAAGAAAGCAAAGCATATAAAATGCCATACATACGTTGGTAGTTCCCACTCAGCCATATAGCGATAGTGTGTCTGGTCCAACCATTTCTAATCTTCCGTAAGTCTTTAGCCAAGATGATCCATAGAAGATATTCAGCTACCACTTTTAAAGACACTTTGCACTTGGAATTCAGCAACCAAGGACTTGAAGTAGAAATTTCAAGCTAGAATGTTCAAAAGTTTCTGGGTTTTTTTGTATACTTCCATTTTATTTTCCATATCCTGTAACCAATATCTAAAATTATTTGTCTAAGCTATGTGCTTTTTTTAGTAATTAATTAGTAAAGCGTTTAGCTTACTTTAAGATAACTCTGCCAGTGTCTTTTGTGCGTGTTGTGTTGAGAAGAGTTTGTTCAAACTATATTATGCCTGTTTGACTGCTAAGGGCCATACACTACCAAAGTAAAGTAGTACAACAGACTCTGTGGACGCAGGGAGGGGAAGAATACGAAAGGTCTCAGGAGGGGTCTGTGAGGGTTTGAACCGGTCTCTGCATTTCTGGGGAAAGACACACATATAGGGCGTTACAGGGCAACCCCCGAAGCCCTATACACACTTGTGGCATTCTGGTTCGTTGTGCAGTGTCCGAGATTGTTCTCTCCCAGGAACACAGACTCCAGACTGTATTCTGCACCCCCTCACCTGGAGAGAGGGCACCCCAGGATCCTCTGGCATATTTTCAGTTGTGAGACAGTGAGCGTACTAAACAGACAGAGGAGGAGGGGTATCCCTGACCCTGATCACGAGAGGATTCACTGTAGCCCAGGAAATTCCAGCCCCACAGGAGTGGGCTTGTGACAGATTTGGTGACCAGTGTGCAACTGGTGAACTGTTTGAACAAACCACACACAAAGAAGGCAGAAATTGGAAAAGGGAAAACTGATTACAAGATATAGTTCCCTACCCTGTTTTTTTTTTTTTTGCTGCAAGAAAAAGGCAGACTAGTGTCAGTATAGCGAAGAAAGATGACTTGCAAGTATAGAGATTACAGTGTACAAGAACTGATGCAGCTGCGTCAGGAGAGAAGGGTCCATTATGAGGGGCGAAGCAAACAGAACCTCATGGAGGCTCTTGTGGCAGCCGATGAGCAAGCGACTGCCCAGGACCTCAAGTCACAGCCGGTGACTAAGAGGGACCAGACCTTGGACGTGGGGGTGCCAAGGGACATCGCAGTGTCCAGTCCAGGGAGGACAACAGCGAGACCAGAGAGGACCCAGAACCACAGCACCAAGTGAAGTCCACAACAGATCCTGAGCGAGAGAGGCTAAAGCTACAATTTGAGCTGACGAAATTGAAGCTTGCAGAAAAGCGGCAAGAAAGGGAACTGGAACTGGAATAGAGAAAGTTCAAAATGGAGATGCAGGAAAAGCAGCACCAGAGAGTGTTTGAACTGGAGAGGCTAAGATGCCAACGATCAGCAACAGAGGAGGCAAGCGGCAGGGGTGAACCTGAAACTCCAGGGCTGGGGAACTGCCTGACAGGAGATATACTGTAACCATAGGATGTACCATGTCAATATTTATTTTTATTTATTTGGAAAATGTTTCACGAAGAAAGACAACATGAGCTGTAAACAGTTTGTTCCCAGAAGCATCCTGGGGCAGTGGGGGGGGGGGACTGGAGTTGGGAGAACAAGCAAACACATAGAAATACAAGTACAATTACTAAAACAAAACAGTGTAGTACAATTACAGAGCAGAAATAACCCACACCAACCCGCCAGGGTAAACGAAACCATATTCGGATATAGCATACATTGCAACAACCCAACAGCAGGTGACCCAGTAGGGTAAAGGTTAGAGGACGGATAACACATTTGAAGTGCTAGAAGTAGTAGGCTGAGCATAAGATACGAAGTGCTACTGTATACCCAAGGGAGGGCAGTTATAAGACAAGTGGGGAAGTGGACGGGCAAGGGGTAGGGGATGGAAGAGAGAGAGAGAGGGACAGCTAAGATCTATACCCATTCAGGTTGCTGAGAACCCTGCAAGGGGGTTAGCACCAGACAGAAAGGGAGGGGAGAGAAACGGAGCGGGGTGGGAGAGAAGAGAGGGACAGGGGAACAGGAGGGGAGGGGAGGAAAGGGATAAGGAAGATGGGAGGTGGGCGGGCAATGGATTTGAAAGTGGAAGGGAAGGGGGAAAGAGAAAGCCAATCTGTACCCCTTCAGGATGCAGAGAACCCTGCAAGGGGGTCAGGATTAGATAGTGGGAGGAAAGGAAGGGGGTAGAAGACAGTGAGTCAAGATCTATACCCTTTCAGGATGACAGAGAACCCTGCAAGGGGGACAGGACCAGGAAGTAAAGGGGGAGCAGGGAGGAGAAGTTTAGTGTGGCGGGTGACCGGACAGGAGAAGAGGGATAAGGAATAGGGAGGCTGGAGAAAATAGGGGTAAACTAGGAATGGAAAAAGGGAAGAGCATCAGTGGGGGGTGGGGAGAGGGAGTTGCGGGGATGAGGACAGCCATAGAGTGTTGAAATAGCACAATAATTTGTGGATGGTAGTAGAGTGTCAAAATGGCACAGCATGTTGTGGTAGGGTGGGAGGAGGGGGTATAACAGGAGGTAGCATGTGAGGAAGTAATCAGAGAAAGGGTTTGGTTAAGAGACAAGAGGTAAGTCAGGGATAGAGGAGTAGGGGATAGTGTGCAAGGGTTGGGAGGGTTGTAAAGGGGGACCAAGAACAAGTACAGTTAGAACAGAAGTAAAGTAGGGTTGAAGTATAACGCACCAGGGTGGGGAGTGTTGAAGGGGTGCTAAGAACAAGTGCAGTTAGGGGAATAGAAATTGTGAAGGGCTAAGGAAATTGAAGATGGGGAAGAGGGAAGTCTGACAGGAGGTGGCAGTGAGTTCCAAAGTTTTGGGAAATGGTAGGAGAAAGCTTCCTGTCCTATAGAGGTAGAGCGACAAGGAATAGCTAGAGTATGTGCGTCAGTAGATCTGAGAGGGCAGGAGGAGGGAGGTGGAGCAGAGAGTAAGCAGGAGAGGTAAAAGGGGAGAGTCCCAAACTAGAATTTAGAATTGAACTTGGCACAGTGAGAGAAAGACAGAGACACACCTACACTTAAGGAAGGGGAAAGCTAGAGAATGATACAAGGTGCAGTGATGTGTGTGGGAGGGGGAGTCAAGAGCAAAGCGACAGAAAGCATTGAAGACAGTATCCAACCTGGTAAGGGAAGACTTAGGAGCAGCACTGTAGACTATGTCGCAATAGTCAAAAATAGGGAGTATCATTTTTCTGAACAAGATCACGCCTAACCAGTAGTGGTAAGCAACTGCGGTTCCTTTAAAGGGCGCTGAGCCTGGGGCGCAGTTTTTTCAGGATGGCGTCAATATGTACAGAAAACTTAAGATGTTGGTCAAGTCAGACACCCAGGTATTTGAAAGAGGTGGTGTCCTCTAGTGCTGTCACATTAAGGGTGTGGAAGGAGGGAAGGAAAGGCAGCCTAGAGAGTCTCTGCCTAGTGCCAAAGGTCATGGAGACTGTTTTCTTGGCACTGAAGAACAGCAGATGCGAGTTTACCCAGCACTGAACATTACTGAAGTCAAGCTGTAGTCTGGAAGTTACATCGGAGGGAGACTGACCAGAGCTGAACAAGACCGTGTCATCAGCATACATATGGATGGAGGATGAGGAGCATATTGACGGTAGGTTGTTTCGAAAAACTGAGAATAAGAATGGGCCAAGCACAGAGCCTTGAGGCACATCAGTAGCGATGGGCAGTGGAGGGGACACAGAGTCAACTATTTTAACACACTGAGTTCTACATACCAGGTAGGCTCTAAACCAGTTGCAGGCAGACAGAGACAAGCCAGCTGACAAGCCAGTTTCGAGGAGGAGGGAGTGGGAGACTGTGTCGAAAGCCTTGGCAAGGTCGACAAAGATAGCAGAAGTGATGTGACCTCTATTCATGGCTGAATGGATAAAGTCAGTGAGTCTAAGTAGGGATGAGCTTGTGGAGTGATTCTTCTGAAAACCAGATTGGAAGGGAGTGAAGGAGTCGTCAAGAAAGGAGGAGAATTGGGAGAGAACAAGGTGTTCCTGAAGTTTAGCCAGGGTGGGTAGAAGCAAGATGGGGTGGTAATTCCCAGGAGACGAGAGATCACTTCCTTTTGGTACAGGAAGAATTGTAGCATGTTTTCAGGCTTCAGGGATAGTCGCAGAGTGTAAAGACAGGTTGAGGAGATCAGCGAGAGGGAGGGAAACAGCAGGAGCAGAGGGACACAACGGCTTAGGGTCAAGGCCATCGGGGGAGCTGTCCTTAGCTGGGTTGACAGTAGTGCCTTTAAAGTGTTGTTGGGAGAGATGGGTGAAAAGGCAAAACTCTCCGCTAACTGGTGGTGTTGGGAGGAATCGTGAGGAGGGAGGAAGAGGTAGTAGGGTGGGGTGGGAGGAAGGCAACAGGGTGGAGCGCAGGAAGTAAAGTAGGAATTTAATTCTACCGCTATTGTAGGATGGTCGGCAATGAGTTAGTTGTTTATTTTGAGCAGCGGAGATGGGGGTTTAGTATGAGCACAGAAAAGTAAGTGAACTACTTTCCAAAACTTTGATGGATTATTTATGTTAGTATTAAAGGTGGATCGGAAATATTCTGCTTTGGCCAGGTGGATGGCTTTGGTAAAGGCATTTCGGAGTGTCCAGTAGAAGCATAGTCACGAGGGAGTTTGGAGGATTTGTGGGTTTTCCATGCTTTATCACGCGCTTGCTGACAGGCCAGGAGTACGGGGGTTACCCAGGGGAGGTGACTACCACACACTCTAACTTGCTTCAGAGGAGCATGTTTGTTCCTGACATTGATTAAATTATCTTTGAAATAAGCCAGGGTGTGATTGATAGTTTTGGCTGAGGATATAGAGGCCAGTCAATGTGAGTTAAGTCATGATGTAGAGGAGCAAAGTCTAGTGTTTTGTAAGAGTGGATCGTTAGTAGTTTGTGGGGTGCCTGAGGTCTGTGTACTTTCCTAACTATGTAGATCATATGATGATTGCTAAGAGCACCTGGAAGTAGGCCCGACTGGATTACCCTGTGAGGACAGGAAGTAAGGGTCCAGTCTAAGAGTGTGGTTATGGGATTTCTGGTTGAGGTGAGTAGGTTCCGTGATTAATTTGGACAAGTTAAGGGCAGCTATTTCAGTACAAGTCTTATCTAGGATGGGTGACAACCAGTTCAGGTTTAGATCCCCTAACAGGTACAGCTCACCTGAAGAGGTAAGGGTCCCAATAGTGGTGATTAGATCAGTGGCTACAGAGTGGTGTAGACCAGAAAGGCAATATGCTCCTGCAATAAATATTGGTACTGAAAAGAGTAGAGATAATCTAATGATGAGGATTTCATGGGCATTGGGGTCGGTGGTCGAAAGAACAGTAGTGGTTTGGAGAGAGAAGGATGAGTAGATACCTATGCCCCCTGCCCCTACCAGTGCGGTCCTGGCGGTTAACGACATATCCAGGAATTATGATAGAAGCATCACGGATTTTGTTTGTTATCCAGGTCTCTGATACAATGAGGATGTCTGGATTGAGAGATCCTACAAGTAGGAGCAGCAGGTCAAGTTTAGGGAGCAGACTGCAAATGTTGAGGTGGAGGATTTTTAGGCCACGAGTAGTGAAACTGGGGTTACATAGAAACACAGACTCTGACGCCAAATAAGGACTGCTTGGCCCACCTAGTCTGCCCATTTCCCTACCTACAGGATAGGCCACAGATCCTAGTTAACCAACAGTCTATTTCTTCCTACCCCCCACAAGAATTGCCTTATATCTGTACCATGCATTCTTGAATTCTCCCACAGTTTTAGACCCCACAACCTCCTCAGGAAGGCTGTTCCATGAACCACTACCCTCTCTGTGAAAAAAATACTTCCTCACATTGCCGCAGAACCACCTCCCCTCTATCTTTAAATTGAGACCCCTTGTTCTTGCAAGTCTCTTTTTCTGAAAGATGCTACCCTCTTGGATTTTGTTGATTCCACTGAGATACGTAAAAGTTTCTATCATGTCCCCCCTCTCCCTTCTTTCCTCAAGGGTATACATATTACGCTCCAGTAGTCTCTCCTCGTACAGCTTCTCTTGCAGACCCTGCACCATTTTAGTTGTCCTCCTCTGGACTGCCTCTATCCTGTCTATGTCCTTGCGGAGATGGGGTCTCCAGAACTGGATGCAGTGCTCCAGATGGGGTCTCACCAACTGTCTGTACAGAGGGATAACAACTTCCTGTTTTCTGCTGGTGATGCCTCTCCCTATGCATCCCAGTATCCCCCAGCCCTCCCTACTGCCTTCTCACATTGCTTGCTAATCTTAAGGTCATCTGATATGATTACACCCAGGTCCCTTTACGTTTTTGTTGTTGTTACTACCTTCCCCCAATTGTGTAATCTTCCCCTGGGTTCTTGTTTCCCAGGTGCATTATTTTGCACTTCTTCGCATTGAATCCTAGCTGCCATACTTCTGACCATTCCTCCAACCTTGCCAAGTCCCTTCTCATCCTTTCCATGCCTCCTTGTGTATCAACTCTGTTGCAGATCTTTGTGTCATCTGCAAAGAGGCATACTTTTCCTTCCAGTCCCTCTGCAATGTCACTTATAAAAACATTAAAAAGGACTGGACCCAGTGCTGAACCCTGCTGTATCCCACTAGTAACCCCTCTTTCTTCAGAGTGGACTCCATTTACAATTACCTTCTGTGTCCTGTTGTCCAGCCAATGTTTTACCCAGGCTACCACCCTGGGACCCACTCCCAGGCTGGTTAATCTGACTATTAATCTTTTGTGTGGGACTGTGTCAAATGCCTTGTTAAAGTCTAGGTAGGCCATGTCCACAGCCCCTCCCTAGTCTACTACTTTGGTCACCCAGTCAAAGAAATCTATTAGATTCGTCTGACATGACCTTCCCGCTGTGAACCCATGCCGTCTTGGGTCCTGTGCTCCACTGGCCTTAAGGTACTCGACAATTCTTTCCTTCAGAAGTGACTCCATCACTTTCCCTACCACAGAGGTCAAACTGACAGGTCTGTAGTTTCCTGCCTCTGTCTTGGTCCTTTTGTGAAGGGGAATCACATCCGCCTTCCTCCAGTCCTCGGGTACCACACCATCCTCCCATGATTTATTAAAAAGAGTAGTCAGTGGTTTCACTAGTTCCCCCCTTAATTCTTTTAGAATTCTGGGATGAATTCCATCAGGCCCCATTGCTTTGTCCACCTTCAGTTTTAGGAGTTCTTGCAGAACCCTTGCTTCTGTGAAAGGGCTGGGATCGACCCCCCTATCAAGAGTGCTTCTGTTAATTGGATTAGGCACTTCTCCCTCCTCTTTTGTGAATACTGATCAGAAATATTCATTCAGTATCCCTGCTTTTTCACTGTCCCCCTTTGCCCACCCACCATTCATTCTATTCAGCCTCACTATCCCTCCCTATGTTTTTCTACGCTCTCTGATGTACCTGTAAAAGGTTTTATCCCCCTTCTTAACCGAGTTGGCTATCTTTTCCTCAGTTTGGGCCTTTGCTATTCTGACTTCCCTCCCTGCTTCCTTCTGCCTTAACTGGTACAGCTCTCTGTCCTGCTCCTTCTGTGTTTCCTTATACTTCCTGAATGCTGTCTTTTTCTCCCTGACTTTCCCAGCCACCTCTTTTGAGAACCATAGTGGCTTTTTCTTTCGTTTTGATTTGTTTGCTTCACACAAAGGCTTGTTGCCTCGGTGATGGCAGTTTTGATGAGTCCCCATTGTTGCTCCACCCCTCCTTCTAGCCTGTTTGTTAGTGCTTTTCTGAGGCACTCTCCCATCTTGCCAAAGTCAGCCCTCCTGAAGTCCAGTACCCTCACTTTTGTATGGCTTGACTCTGTAGCTGAGTTTAACGTGAACCACACTGTTTGATGGTCACTTGTTCCCAGATGGTAACCCACTTCTAGATCTGAGATCCTCTCACTGCCCCCATTTGAAAGTATGAGGTCTAAGATTGCTCCCTCACGAGTGGGTTCCTTAACTAGCTGTCTGAGGCCTGCCACCTGTATGGTATCGAGAATGGCCCTGCTCTTGGATGTGGCTGCAGCAAATGTGCTCCAGTTAACATCTGGCATATTCAGGTCTCCCATCAACAGTATCTCCCCTTTCTCTGCCATCCTAAGAATGTCTTCTATCATATTCTTGTCCATTCCCTCACCCTGACAAGGGGGTCTGTACACAACCCCTGTGCGGATTATGGTGCCCTTTCCAGTCTCCAAGGTTTGGAGCAGAGGCTGGAGGGGGGGAGTGGATGGGGTAAGGGCTTTACTGAGTGTTGGACCCAGGTTGGGATTTATGTCTTCTGCCAAGAGGAGTAAGAGAGAGATAATGATGAAATGCAGCTTGGTACTCTTGAACCAAGGTTTGTCAGATGGTTTAGGAGAATGAGGTGAATAGCTGAAGGTGGAGAGCTAAAAATTAAGGATGCACAGTAAAGTGTAGCAGTAAGGTAAAGACATGAGTGGGGCAGAAGGCCGTGTAGAGAATTCAATTCAATTCAATTCGTGTTTATTTATAAAGCGCCTTTCAAAATCAAGGCGCTATACATAATAATAAAATAGAAACCAACATTAAACAATCAAACTATAAATAAAAAGCCAAATTAAAAAGATATGTTTTTAAAGCAATTTCAAAACTGTCAACGGTCAGGCATTCTCTCAACCAATGAGGTAGAGAATTCCACAGGGTAGGAGCTGAAAAGGCAAAAGCACGAGATCCTGACAACTTCAAACGGACCCTGGGAATCTCTAGCAATCCCTCATTGGCGGAGCGGAGGGGGCAATAGGGAACCAGAAGATCTTTCAGGTAACCGGGTCCCTGATCGTGTAGGGCTTTAAAGGTTAGTAAACCAACCTTAAAGGCGATTCGCCACCGCACAGGCAGCCAGTGCAGTTCGCGAAGCACAGGCATAATATGACTGGTTCTTGGGAGTCCCAGTCAAAAGCCTGGCCGCAGCGTTCTGCACCAGCTGCAGGCGGATATCAATCCCTGGTAGCCCTAGGTATAGGGAATTACAGTAGTCCAAACGGTGGTAACAAGCGTGAACCAAAGTCGGAAGGTCCTCCTGTGGAATCAGATGTTTCACCCGGCGATATCCTCAGATGGTAAAAGAGATTTGACAACAGCTGACACCTGTGATTTCAGGGTCAGACCGTCATCAAAAATAACGTCAGATTTCGCACCTGTCGAGAGCTAGAGGCGGTACCCCACCAAGTAATAAGCCTGATGGATGTCTGCACCAAACCCTCCCAGGATGACCTGGGCCCACAACCAATACCTCGGTCTTATCCGGATTAAGTTTTAACCAGCTCGAACTCATCCAAATTCTGATCTCATCCAGGCAGTTGTTAAGTACGGAGAGTGCATCACTCTGATCGGGGAGAAAGGATAGATACAGCTGAGTATCATCTGCATAGCAGGAAAACTCAAGCTGTATCTCCTGATGATTTCTCCTAATGGCAGCATATACACTGCAAACAACATGGGAGCTAAAATGGAGCCCTGAGGTACCCACATGGTAGGGGAGAAGGCGTCAGAGTATAACATTCCGTGACTAATTTCTGAGACCTACCAGTGAGGTAAGAACGAATCATTCGTGGGACTGTACCAGACAGCCCACAAAACCCGCGAGTTCTCCAATAGCACCTCATGGTCTACAGTGTCAAATGCAGCAGAAAGATCAAGAAGGACCAGAATGGTACAAGCCTTCGATCTCTGGCCATTAGGAGGTCACTCAATACCCGAACAAGGGCAGTCTTAGTACTATGCCTTTTCCTGAAGCCAGATTGGAGAGTATCATAGACATTATGAGAGGTGAGATATTCATCCAATTGCAGTGCAACTGCCTTTTCAATAACCTTACCAACAAATGGCGGTTAGAGATAGGCCGGTAGTTGGCTAGACAGTCTGGGTCCAAGGAGGATTTTTTAAGGAGTGGATGAACTGAGAAGTGGGTACAGGTATGATAAAAAGGCGTTAGGAGCTGCCACTTGGTTGAGCAGGGGGTTAGCAGGGTAGTAGGGTTTGCAAGGGAAGTCTGGCGGATAGTGGAAGTATTTAGCAAGTGAAGGGACGAAAGAGAGACCAGGGTGAAAAGTGTGAGGAAGCGGTGCAGGGAAGAGATACAGAAAGAGATCATGCTTCTTGGTTTAGAGAAGGGCTCAAATGGGGGGCGTAGAAAGGAGGAAGAAAGCTGGGGGCTGGGCGGGTCAGCGCCGACTTCCAAAGTGAGGTATGTAATATGTACTAAGTAAGCAGATTACAATAGGACAGTAAGCTTTATGTTGCCCCTAGTGGTCCAATGCTATAACGAGCAAATGGGGTGCACACTTGGGGAGAGCCTGGAGAGAAGAGGAAGAGAGAGGAGAGGAGATAAATATAAAACAAGGGTGAACAGTAGAACTTAAGGTGGGGATCAGAATAAGAAATGAGGCAGGGGCACAGCAGGGGACCGGAGCAGGAAATAATTAGCAAAAGAGGATGTGGGTAGGCAGAGAAAAGGAGTCAAGCGTGGTGAGGAAACAAATGCGGGGGGTGGGGGTGGCAGATCAGTGCCAAGAGGGAATGGACTGAAACAACAGATAACACAGAGGGCGGGACAGGGAGAGGTTGCAGGGGGAAAGCCACAGAAAAAAACAATATTAGCAATTTAAACTAAACCCAGTTTTTAACACAATTAACATCCCCAATATAATTCATACACAAATGCAACACTTTAACATTCTTAGCATATACCATGGGAAAAAATGTTTTAAAATGAAGCAAAAATGTGACCCAGCACAAGAAATGTGAGCCAGCACTGTAAAGTCCTCAGCCAGCACTTCTCTATCGGTCTACAGTGCTAATTAAAAATAGCAGCAAGCAGCACAGATCGGAAGAGTCTTTGGAGGAGGCAGTGGACAGCAGAGCATACCTGGAGATTAAGAAATGCCCAAGAAGGGCAGGAGCCAGAGTAGCAGGTCCGAGGGTGGGCGAGGCCATATGTAAATAGGGCCAACATGGTGTATGCAGTGTGTAGTCCTGGGGAGGGGACAAACGAGGAAGACCCCCTTCTGGACTTGTTAGAGGAAAGCAAGCGGAAGTAATCAGTGAAGGCAATCAAGCTCTTGCCCCAGTTGACACCGGAACAGACCCAGGAGGTGAGGGAGGTTTTAGAGGACTTTGCCCCTTTGTTTACAGCCAAGCCTGGATGAACCCCCTTAGCGACCCACAACATAGACACGGAGACGCAAGTGCCCATATGGTGGACAGCCTATTGGATGTCTGAGGCTGTCCTAAAGAACATTAGGAGAGAGGTGGAGGAAATGCTGGATTTAGGGGTAATCCAGAAATCCTACAGTCCCTGGGCCTCGCCCGTAGTCCTTGTCCCCAAGCTGGATGGGTCTACCCTCTTTTGTGTGGACTATCATGGACTCAACACAGTCACAAAGTCCGACGCCCACCCAATGCCCCGGACATACAAGTTGTTGGACAAGTTGGGGTTGGGGGGACCTAACTAACAACCATAGACTTGACAAAGGGGTACTGGCAGGTGGAGATGACTGCCAGGGCTAGTGAACAGTCGGCATTCGTCACCCTAATAGGCCTCTTTGAATTTAAGGTGATGCCTTTTAGGATGAAGAACAACCCTGCCGCCTTCAAAAGTTAGTAAATCAGGTGCTGTAGGGGGCCGAAGAGTACGCAGTGGCTTATCTGGATGATTCTGCCATCTTCAGTACCAGCTGGAAGGAACACCTGTCCCATCTGAAGGAAGTGTTGGGCAGGATACAGAAAGCAGGACTCACTGTCAAGGCTGGAAAGTGCTAGGTGGCCATGGCTGAGGTGTCATATTTGGGACATGTAGTGGGAAGGGGACAACTACATCCAAACCAGGCCAAGACAGAGGCCATTGAGGCATGGCCCAGTCCAGAGACCCAGAAGCAGGACAAGAGCTTCCTTGGGACTGCAGGTTACTACATAAAATTTGTACCAAATTACAGTACCCTGGTGGCTCCTCTCTCTAGATTATTAAAGAAAAAGTAACCCAAAAAGGTAAAATGGGACCCAGCATGTAACAGGGTCTTCACCCAGTTAAAGACCATGCTGTGCAGTGCCCCTGTGCTGGCCAGCCCAGACTACATTAGGCTATTTGTGGTGTAGACGGATGCCTCGGATGTGGGGATTGTGCCATCCTCAGCCAGACATTCCAACAGGGGAAGGATCACCCCATTGTGTACATCAGTAGGAAATGACTTTCCTGGGAGCAGGCGTCCTCCACTGTGGAAAAAGAATGCCTTGCCCTGGTGTGGTCGTTTAAGACGTTAGAACCATACCTCTATGGGAAGTGCTTTGAGGTACAAACAGACCACAACCCCATGGTGCAGCTAAACCAAATGGGAAAGACAAGTGGAAGACTCCTTAGATGGAGCATTGCACTACAGGCCTACGACATGGACATTAAACATAGGCCAGGGTCTGTTAATGCCAATGCAGATGGCCTATCCCACCAACCAGAGTAAAGGACAGAACTGGTGGAACCCTTACTAGAAAGGGGCGCCCCACCCCCAGGTTCTGTTAAGAAAGGAAGAATGTTTATTTTTTTTTTTTTATTTAGTATATCGGAAAGACCTTTGACCGTGAGCTTTTACAAAGGTTCCACGTCAGGGTGGACAATAAGACAATACACAAATTCAGTGGTTACAGAGGCCTGATCATTAGGCATTACAGAGCGATTACATGAAAATTAGACTAACAGGAAAAAAAACTGAGCAGTTATAATAGAATACTATTCTATTTCTAATTGACCGCCTTCGAGTCTATCCCCCTCTATCTGCATATCATGACCACTAGTTTTCGAGTGCTTTTTCAGCTGGAAAATGTCACTCACAGGTACTCTGTTTATACCCCTGAGGTACTTGATGGTCTCAATCATGTCCCTTCTTTCCCTGCTTTGCTCTAGGGAATACATGTTAAGGTTCCTCGGCCTGTTTTCATATGACAACTGACTATGGCCCCCCCCACACCATTTTTGTTGCCTTCCTCTGGACCCTTTCCACTCTATCTACATCCTTCACTGAGGTATGGTCTCCAGAACTGGACCCCATACTCAAGGTGTGGCCTAACCAGCTGCTTATACAACTGCATTATAACCTCCATTTTCCTACTAGCGATCCCTCTACCAATACATCCCAGCATTCTACTAGACCTCAACACTGCCCTAATTAAAAACTGTGTGCCAATTGTCCACCACCCAAAAATGAACCCTGCTTGAATAAAAAAGTACATGGGCTCTAGCTCTCAGAGAAAGCATGTGATGCAAATGATTCAGGCTCCCTAACTTGGCAGTTCACAGTTCAAAGGGAGGATACAGAGTTCAGTGGTTTTATTACAGTTGATTCCCCAAGGACAACCCAAATGAGATGAAACATGTCATTTCCAGTGTGTGTGGCTGGGTTTACAGCTGCCTGGAAGTGACAGGAACAAAGGGCCATCAAGTGTTACACAGTGAGCCTAGCCAAAGCGAAGGCAGGGTCTCAACACTGTTTAGGAGCTTACTATGTACTACATGTAGTTTGCAGGTTCCACCTCTTATACCCAAAGAGACAGACACCACATACCGCTCAACAACTGGGCTGGAAATATAGCCTAGAGGATAGAGTAATGAGCTTGGTACATACAAAAAACCTGTGTTTGAGTCCCACAACCTCCACTTGCGTACAGAACTGTGTGACTGAGCAAGTCACATAACCTCCCAGTGCTCCTGGGTCACCACTGAAAACAGGTCCCTGTGCCTAGTGAGCCTTACCCTTACCAAAGAATATAAAACAATCAGTCACCCAAATGTAACACCTCATCAATTAGTGTAAAGAAATCTCTAAAAACTGAAAAAAGTGATGTGGTGATCATGAAGTTTATTACTACTGGAGTATTTTAAAGGGGAACTGTCAGCAATAAAGAGCCACGCACCCAACTGTGAGGCTAATTCCAATTTACACTTTGTGTAAAAAACATTTTTTTTAACTTACCGTTTACTACAGTATAGTAGAATGTATTAGGCTAATTTCACTGACTTATAAGATTTAATTTCCTGTAACCAGAAATCTTAGACTCCCCTGTACCCGACATCAAAGGAGGACTGCAAACCTGAGAGATTCAATAGTCCACAGCATACACGTTAAAAGATTTTGTAAGCTAAAATCAGACATTTGCTGGTCCTGCTGTGCTCATAGCTCTTAGTACAGTCCTCTTTATATCTAGCCCCAGGAGAGCAGCAAACAGAAGATTACAGCTAAAAAAAAAAAAACTCTTGACATTCACTGTAGGTTACTGAATTTCCCACTGCTGCAGTCCTCCTCTGATGTCATCTGCAGGGTAGGCTGGCAATTCTGGTTACGGGAAACGTCATCTTACAAGTCAGTTAAATTAGCCTGATATAATTTACATTGCAGTAATCATTAGGAAAAAAAAAGTGTTTTGCACACAACGGGCTAATTGGGATCAGCCCCAACTTGGGTGTTGGGCTCTTATTGCTGACAGTTCCCCTAGTCACACCGCAGTGTTCCCAGATTGATTTGCTATTTTCCTTTTAAATCCAGGGCAACCTTCCTGTGTTTTTCTACATTATTTCCTTTGGAAGCCAATTTGCTCTGTTATCATATATAACCAATGCAAGTCTGTGGAAACAATTCTGTACTACAAATGGCTCAATCTTCCTGTAAAACAGAGGAATCCCTGTAGACCTGGGAGCCCTGAAACGTGAAATGCAAGTGTGACAGATGGCTTCGACGGATAAAACTAGGGTCGTCCCTTGTCATTTGGAGCAGTTAAAAGCAAGGATTACATTGTATATGTGCTAGTTCCTCTTCTCTTGTGCCTGAAGGATCTGACCACAGAACTAAAATACATGGACCTGTTTCTAGCTGTGGGACCAACCTAGGGTTACCACCTTTTAGGAAGCCCAAAGTGGGACATTTCTTACTGAAACATGATTTTTTTCGCAGGACAATATTTAATCTCGACCAATGCATCAGACTTGTTTTCGCCAAATAATCAGAATTAAGACTACACGTGATAGTTTTTTTAGTTGTTTCTAGTGTTTCTTATCATTTTAAGGTCTTTTGATAAGGTATTATAGTTTTTTGCAACATTTAGAAGAAAGTCAGAAATATTTGTTCTACTGTAATGTCAGGACAGTTAGTATTTTTCATGTTTTTTTGCAGGACACAGCTGCCCAAATCAGGACAGTCCTGCAAAAATCAGAACAGGTGGTAACCCTAGACCAACCCTGTGGATGCCTCGGCAAAAATACAGTTCATTTCCCACATGTAGCAATCACTGGCCCCGTCAGCCTCCTCATCCATTGTTACAGCCAACCCTCCGCAGTGAGGCACGGTGCTGCATCCCTGTATAGGACCCCGACCCTCCACTACTCACGTTCCGGACCCCAAACTCCCCAAGAACCACTCGGCTTCGCATCTCATCGACGATGCTCTTAGAGGTGGCCATGTTGCTAGCACAGCACAACAGATCCTGACCTTCGACCTTTTGATGTCAGAACAACTGTAAAGGGCGCCTGCGTACTGCCGTGTTGGGAACATAGGACTGTTTATAATTCTGTGGTTGGAAAGGGAAGTAAAAGGCGCCATCTTGAGAGTGGAAGTTAATATTATAAGGAGTTAATTCAAAAGAAATGGATGAAGCATGATGCCAGTAGCAATATGGCGACAATGTCTAATGCAACAGCAATCCTCGATAGTCTCGCGAGAGTGTTGCCTCTCCACGTCGCCCGTTCCTTAGTAGGAGTTGGGATACACTGCTAAGAGCTGGGGTAGTGGCGGTGGTTACCCAGGTACATTACATACGGTGACACGTAGCTACTGAGGGACAGGCGGCTGACGGAACAACTGACGGAGGAGAGAGTTCCCGGACCAAGATGTCCGGAGCGGGAGGAGCCCGGAACGGCAGCCCCGAGTGGGGAGGTTTTGATGACAACCTGATACAGGTAACACAGGGCATGACTCTTGTTTACATGGTTTGGGGGCAGTGCGAGTAACCTGAAAGACAGCGCGTCCGAGCACTCCTTTGGCTAAGGTCAGCTCCCCCCGTCAGGCTGAGCACTCGCCATTGCTCTGCGATGACTTTTTCACGACCCTCCTGATTCTGACAGGCTCAGCAGTAGGACAACCAGTAGGGGATGTTGGGAGCATCCTATTGGAGTAAACGCACCTTTCTTGTCCAGCAATAAGCTCTTGCCCTGATGTCCCCTCAACATTTTAAATGTTGGTTATCTGACTTTAGTTTACATTCCTGGCCCTAATGTGCGCTAGCCCTGTGGCTTTATTTTGAGAGACACTTTTTTTGTGCCTACTTGTCTTCATTATTGTGCTAGCTGCACACTCGACCAGATATGATTGATCAGGTGGCCTATTTCTGCTGGCAAATTCGTTATGTTCGTATTTCAAGGTGGGGCACGTCTTCAAATCCTAAAGATGCAGTACAAACTTAGAACTCTGTGTAAACCAGTGTTTAGACTATGTTGTTTGCTGTTGTGATAAATCAAGTCTATTTTCTGTTCCATTAAACTTTAAAGTGACTGGAGAATTCTACAGGTGAAGACCTTCTATACAGCAAGCAGGCAGCATTCAAGGGCCCAAGCCTCAAAGGCACTCCAGATACGCATGACTTGGGCGTATCTGGGGTGTGTTGCCCCGTGACTGCAGGTGCCTGTGCACCTGTTAGCATCCAGGTGATCGGAGCTGGTCCAAACCACTGGCATCCATTTAAATGTCTGTACCACTCCATGAGTTGATCTGGGGTGCACCCAAGGATTCTGAAGAAACTGGCGGAGATATTGGCAGCACCACTGACAGGCCTATTTAACACCTTACTCGAGGAGGGGTGTGTCCCTGAGGACTGGAGAACAGCTCATGTGGTGCCTATCCACATGAGTGGCCTTAGAGCTAGGAAACTACAGGTTAGCATAACTGCCATACTGGGCAAGTTTATGGAGGCCACTCTGAGAGAAAGGTTTGTGTCCTTCTTTGAAGAAAATGATCTCCAGGATGATAGGCATCACGGGTTTGTTAGGGGAGGTTGTGTCAAACCAACATGGCGGACTTTTTCGACTGGGTTACAAGGACCTTGGATAAAGGGCAGGCGGTGGATGTACTTTATCTGGACTTCAGCAAGGCATTTGACTCAGTGCCCCATGGCAGGTTGGTCAGCAAGCTGAGGGACCTAGGGATTGGGGACAAACTGCTGGGGTGGATAAAGAGCTGGCTGACGGACAGGAACTAGAGAATAGTGGTAGGGGGTGAGCTGTCCAGACCTAGACCTGTGACCAGTGGTGTCCCACAGGGCTCGGTACTAGGACCTGTGTAGTTCAATGCATTTATTGGTGACATAGCAGAGGGGGTCAAGAGCAAAATCTGTCTTTTTGCAGATGATACTAAGCTGTGTGGGAGAGTGGACACGGAGGAGGGGGAGACGGGATCTAAGGGAGGACCTGTCAGAGCTGGAGAAATGATCTGACAGTTGGGTTTTAATGCTTCTTTTTGTTTTTCCTACTAACTTGGCACACTGCGAAGTAACTAGTGTTATTGCTTCCTTCAGTTTCCTCCATTGTTCTTCCACCCCCTTCTGGCCAGCATTCCAGAAGTTGTTTTAGACAGTATTTCCTTTTGGAGAAGTCTGCCTTCCTGAAGTCCAGGACTTTCTGTTTAGAGTGACTGATGCCCTCTGCCTTGTTTACTGTGAACCATACAGTTTTATGGTCACTTGATCCTAGATGGGTTCCTGCTTGTATGTTTGAGACTCTGTTATTGTTTGAAAGCACAAGGTCCAGGACTGCTTCCTCTCTAGTGGGGATATCCACCAGCTGGTTTAGGTCTGTTCCTTGGAAGGCCACTAGGAATTATTTACTCTTCTCTGATGTAGCCGTGAAGAAGCTCCAATTTACATTCGGTAAATTGAAATATTCTTCAAGGACATCTCTTGCAGCAGGTCATAACATACAGGAATGTCCAGCCGCAGGCGTCATTTCCTCCAGTGGATTTCTCAGCAGTTGACCTGGGACCTCCCCCAACAGCACCAGGTGATGTATTTCTGCATGTATAAAAAGGGGCAGTCCCAGAAGCTCCTCAGTTCTTTTTCAACCTCAACCTACATGCTACACGTTCTCCTCCCGGAGTACAGCTTCCAGTCGACGATGAAGAGTTATAACTGAACCTAATCTGTCACGCTATTACACAATCGATGTCTTCAGATTTTTAATGCAGTGTTTCTGTGGCCAGCTTATCGCCACCATGACCTCCCATGACGCCTGTGTTTGGTGCCTCGGTCCTGAACACGATACCTGCGTCTGTGTCCTCTGTCAGCAGTTCAGTAAAGCCACCAAATGCCGTAGGCTTCAGCAGCTTCGAGAGTTTTTGACGGAGCAAAAAGTTGTCCTCCTGGAGTAGGAGCAACGCTTGAAGCCCAGGGAGTCTTCCACGTCCTCCTCGGGGTCTCACAAATCTACAGGCGGCCCCTCGTCATCGATGCCGAAGGAACCATCGAAGAAACATACAAATATGACCAAACATGTTTCTCCCGTTTCCTCCTCATTGACATAGGGTGCTCCTCCTCCCAATCACGGGAGTAAGGACTTTGGAAAACGAAAGTTCTGGAGGCCCTTTCTGAGGCTTATGCCATGTCGTCCTCGACTCTGTCAGTGACCTCTGTTTCTTCCTCCTCCCGCCTGTCAACGGCTCCTCCATCGATGGTTACCTTGGGAGCAATTACTTTGCAGTTTCCAAAGCTGTCTTCTCCGCAGGTTTCCACCCACTGTCCATTGTTGAGGGTGTCAGTCCCATCGACGGCAGTGCTTTCCACTTCTACTTCGCAGATGGTGTATACTGCTACGGCTCTCCCGTCGACAGTAATTGGGTCTTTGGTACACCCCTCGGCGGCGGCAGGATGGTTGATTCCTTCACTGCCGCCTATTTCTTCCTTAGTACCAATTCAGTCAACTCACACTGTTCCATCGAAGACTGCTTCTTCTCATATGGCTGTGGTAGAAGTCCAGGCTTTGGTTCACTCCATACTGGACCTTACAAAGCAGTCCCATATACCTCATGGAGGTGAGGAGGTGGTCCCTGTCTCTGACCCCTTGAGACATTCATCTGTCTCCAGGACGGCTAGTTCTCTCCGGTTTCCATGGAACATACCCAGAGGGATGTGGACATGGCAGACCCTTTTCTCCATGACTGGGACCTTGCTGACCAAAATGAAGAAATAGAGGACCCAGACTCCCCTGAATATTCAGAGTCCTCTGCCTCCTCTGTTCAAGGGGAGCTTGCTTCAGAGTTGCCTTGTTCTCCTCCAAATGACCCCAGTTTTTCTGACATTATCGTTCACCTACAAAAGACTTTTGGCTTTCCAGAAACTGAGCAAAATGCCTCCCGTAGAAAGTTAAGCCAACTACTTGGGACTCCCGGCCAATTTTTCTTTGGTCATTCCTCCTTTAATGGACACATTTGAGGATGCTATTTGGGCAGCTTGGCAACAGCCCTTTCTATCCCCTCAAACCCTGAGAACGCTGATAGGACATATTAGTCCCCTTTGGAGCACCTGTATTTTGCTTCCCCTCTTCAGGTAGGTTGACTCTGTAGTCATTGATGCAGCTCATGATGGGACTGCAATACCTAAACACTTGAGTGCCCAGCTTCCTGACAAGGAGTCCAAGACACTGGACATAATGGGGAAAAGTGTCTATTCCTCATCTACTATGACAATACAAATTTTAAATTACATGGGTTATCTAAATCTATCAGTCACCCATAGTTAGTTCTCCCAAATTTGGAAAGCGGCAGTTGTAACACCTGTTCATAAAAGTGGATACAGGTCGATGCACTCTTAACTAGCGACCCAATATATATCCCCCCCCCCCCAAAAGCACTAGAGCGCATTGTCTCTGACCAGTTGTCTGGGTACCTGGCTAAATACGACATCCAGTGTCCGCAGCAGCATGGCTTTAAAAAAAGTTCATAGCACTACTACTGCTCTGCTTGAGTACATGGATTTTCTCCACAAGGCTCTTGACCTGGGTCACCTAGTGGGTCAATATATATCAGCCTCGCTAAGGTCTTCGGGTAAGCTGGCCCGGTTGCACTGAGGGTTGAGGCGCTGGACGCCACACCTCACGCCACGCTGGTGACCAATGTTTGGGAATGAGCATGGATCATCGGGGGTCGACAGAACTGGAGAAAACTGAGTGTCCCATGGACTGCTCTCCTCTGCTGGGGAGGGTGGGTGGTTGGCTCCCTGCCAATAGCGACTCCCAGTTGACGCTGGAAGTGTGACAGCCTAGGGATCACACAGGTGCTGGGAGGAGCCTCGGCGGATGGCCGCCGTAAGGGTGCGGGAGCGTGCACGGTCGCACTGGACATCATTACATGTCCGAGCTCCAGGGATCATGCTCATGAACACTGGAAAAACCAAGTTGGCTGGGAGGAAGATGTCACCTGCCACTGCCTCCAAACATCTGGCCCTGCCCACTGGGGCCTCGTCTCTCCATTCGCCTCCACCCGTAGGAGCACAGAGGAGCAGAAGATGGCCCCACCCCGGGGGTAGATTCTGGGGGGTTGCTTCACGAGTGTGTCGCAGGCGATAGTGGATCGAGGTGCAGTTGGGACGGTCTCTGACAGGAGGGGATCAGGTAGGTCGACCGATGGGGCCCCAGCCAGCAGTGACAGGAGGGAAAGATAGTTGAAGGAAAAAAAAAAACTAAGGCCTTCGATACTGTAAACCACACCCTACTATTGAATTCTCTCCCTGCCCTCGGTCTCTCCAGTGGGGTAACAGAATAGTTCAAGAGCTGTTTTGAAGGTCGTACACAACAAGTCAAAATCTGTGATGCTCTGACAGTCGTCCTGTGTGCTCTGGGGTCCCTCAAGGACCCATCCTTGGACCCCTACTATTCGGTCTTTTTCTTAATAACCTCCCTCAAACATGCAACAGCAACATGGTACTCTATGCGGATGAAGGCGTCCTCTTCTCAAGCCAGTCTGAGCCCCTCCCCCTGACGAGAGCCCTACAAACTAACTTCGAACTGGTTGAAGCCTGGTTCACTCAGCACAAATTACTTATGAACTACAAGAATACCAAGGTTATGCTCTTCACTAGCCCGCATAACAGACATAAAACAGCACACCTAATAATACTTAGCAACAAAAGTCTACCTCTTGAACAGTTCCATGAATTTAAATATCTTGGAATAACCTTCGATAGCTCATTATCTCACACCACGCATGTCAACCTAATCTCTAAGATGATAAACCCTAGGATCGGGATTCTATATCGGCACAAACACTGCCTGACCCCTGAAGCCCCTCCAACTAGCAGTTACTGGCTCAGTCCTTTCCATTGTTGACTATGGTCTGGTCATATATGGAGCTGCCGCTGATACCACCCTCAAGAGAATCACTATAGCACTTAATAAATCCTGCTGACTGGTATCCAGGGCCCATAAGTGCACTCACACATGTGATCTATATGAACAGACCAACTGGTTGCATCTTAAGGGCAGGGTTACCTACCAGATCTGCCTTATGGCAAAAAAAAATCTGCCTGGGCCTAACACCTGCCACTCGGCCTCTTCTTGTGCCAACTCCCAAGCCTCGTAGTACTCATAGTGTGTCCAGACTGCCCTACCTTATCCCCTTCTGCCGGACCACTCCGGCTCAGCGTTCATTCATGTTCAGGGCCCCGACTTGGTTTAATGGTCTCCCCTCTGACATCAGTGCTGTATCAAAGCTTGGCCCTTTTAAGATTATTTATTTATTTCATTTTTCTTGACCGGGTAAGTGCACTAGACAAATCCTGCCTATTTTCAGGCACGACCCGGGGGAGGGGGATACAGATGAATGCCAACTGACCTTGAACCAGATTAAGCTGTTGGTGGTATTTTTAGTGAATGAGGGAAATTTGGCCAGGACACTGGGAAATTCCCCTACTCTTTTCGAAAAAGTGCCATGGGATCTTTAACATCCACCTGAACTACTACCAATCCAGGTAGATGGGACTTCGGTTTAACATCTCATCCGAAAGACGGCACCCCAGAAGTGCAGCACCCCTCTCATGCTGCACTACAGTGTCAGTACTGGGATATTAACCCAAGTGCCAGATGTGGGAACTGAACCCACAGCCCTCTGATCTCCCGGCCTCAGAGGCGAGTGTGCTACCTACTGAGCCACTGACACTGATTAAACTCTGCCAACACCATACAGAGCACTCGGCAGCTGTGACTGCCCTCCTAAGCTATCATTGTATAAGGCTCTTATTTACCTCCATCCCCTACAACCTCCTTATTGCACACACACTACCTAGCTATCCTACATTCACCTCTCTCCTTGATTGGTGGTATTAACTCCCACCTACTCCCTTTCCTGTGCCCTTCCCTCCCACCTCACCTCTCCCTAACCTTGTCTCTCTCTGAATTTTACCATTTGTCATCCCTTACCCGCACACCCCACACCTATCCCCCTGTGCCCTCCTCCCCTTTCCACCCTTTGTGACATTCCTCCATCTAAATGTCCTCCCCGTTTACAAGTGAATTTAACAAAGCCACTTACTGACTGCTCTATTACCTGTTTGTGTACCCTTTGAGTTGTGACCATACCGCTCAACCTCTTGCCTCCTGAATCAAGGCCAACGCTTAAAAAAATCAGGGACAAAGACCCAAAATCAGGGACACATCTTAAGAATTGATATTATTCATTCAGAATGCTGATAAAATAAGAGGATTTTTGTTGAGATGCATTTTCTGAAGAAGAACAAGTCTGAATCTTTAATGTTTGACATTATTTTGTGATTTTAATCCCCACTTTTCTGTCACAAAAACACAAATTTTACGAGGGACAGAGGAAAATTTTGATGCAAAATCAGGGACATCCCTGAAAATCGGGGACAGTTGAGAGGTATGTTTGTGACTTACATGATACCCTATTCCCCCTACACCTATCCCCCTCTGTTCTCCTCCCCTTATCACCCTTTCTGACATTCTTCCTATTCTCTCCCTATTCTTTTCTAACTTGTCTCTTTATTACTCTCTCCATTTATTTACAAGTTAATTTGACAGTCACTTACTGACTGCTCTATTACCTGTTTGTGACCTCATTAGGTGTGCCTTACATGATACCATACATGTTATGATATTGTAATGTTAAATTTATTCTTCTCATTTTGTCAACTGTTTGTACTTTCTTGACATGGAACCTTTGTAAAAGAACTACTGGTACAAAGGTGTTTGTAATCTATCAATAAATAAAAATAAATTTCTTGAAATACGAAGAAGAGATCCTGAAGGCTGCTTTAAACCAACCTGCTGGAGCTCCTCAGGAGGACCTCTCCACCAAGTTGTCTGCAGCTTCTGCAGTATGCCGTCACCTGTGATGCAGTAGAGTAATCTGCGAGGGCGTCTTTAGCAGGCATTTGCCTTCGATGCCATGCGTGGCTCAGAGTTTCTGGCTTTGCACCAAATGTTCAACATTGCTTCCTTAATGCACAGTTTAAGGGTGACAAACTTTTCAGACCTTAAACACAGGAGATACTGACCTCTTTACAAAGTTCGGGTCATGCCCTGCAGTCAGTTCACACCATGTATCATACCCAGGCTAAACCTGCCTAACGGGGTGGATACTACCAAGGTGCTGGTAGGCACGCCCTGTGACTCAGCGACAGACCAATGCAAATAAAAGAAAAACACAGCTTTCCCTACCGGTACCCTGGGCCACCCCAAGGGTGCCCCAGTGCATCCCTGCTGCTCTCCAGCAGGGTCAGCCCTCTGCCTGGGGGCCTTCCATGGCCATGAGCGTGGAGGCCTTTCTTACGGCTGTTGAAGGCAGGTTTTCCTTGCACCTTCCAGGATGGCAAGAGATAAAACCTCGGATTTGCGGGTCCTCCAACTGATTCATCCAGGTCACACGTTGGATCTCCCAGAGGTTCCTTCACAGTTGCCCCCAAGTGCCACTCATTACCCTTCCCCCCCCAACCAGGAGTCTGTTCTAGAGGGTGAGATACAGGCACTTCTGGTCAAACAGGCTATCAAACCCGTTCCCTCTCCTCAGCGTGGTATGGGCTTCTGTTCCTGTTTCTTTCTGGTCCCCAAATGGATGGGCGACTTGCGCTCCATTTTGTTTTAGCAAGATGTATTATACTGAATATGTTACTATTAATTGTGTAAGTTACTGTATGTGGTACTAGCTGCATGTTTTAAGATAATGTATGTTTTTGTACTTGTGTATGTACAATACCAAACAGGCACTGTTGAAAATAGGAGGAAAATCTTAACAATTAATCCTGTATAAAAATAACATTTTATCAAATCAAATCAAATTTTGGATCTACGATTCCTAAGTCCCTATATAGACTATGAGAAATTCAAAATGGTATCTCTCCCAAACCTTCTTTCCCTCCTAAACCGAGAAGACTGGCTCTGTTTCCTGGACATGAATGATGCTTATCTGCATATCATGATGCATGTGGCCCACAGACGATTTCTTTGATTCCAATTTCTGGGAGTTCATTACCAATTCAGGGCCCTTCCCTTCACGTTGTCATTGGCCCCTCGGGTTTTCACGAAATGCCTGGCTGTGGTTGCCGCTGCCCTCCACAGGGAAGGTCTTCTATATCTTTCTCTACCTGGACAGCTGGCTTCTGAAAGCTCCATCCAGTCCTCAGCTTGCCACCACCTTGGCCTGCACACTACAGATGTTTTCCTCTGTGGGGATTACAAACAACATCCTGAAATCCAAGATGGCTTATTCTCAATGTCTCAAATACATTGACATTCCTAAAAGTACCCCATCAAGTGAGCGCACCAGAATAGCACTGCACTATACGACGCTAGTCTGGTAAACGCTGACACAGACAGCAAGTAGGGTTTTACAGCGCTAGCTGTAAGTGCTCCCCTGGTCACTGTCCATGGTCCTGTACACAGGACAGGGGCTGCAGGGAACAGGAGGCTGTCCGAGCTGCTCCCGTGGCGTGGAGGGCTGGGGCATGGAGCAGCTCGGCCATGGCAATGGAGACCAGGGTTTTAATCCTGGTCTCTGACATTTTTTGGCATATTGGGACTTCGTTTATTTTACCTGGGGCCATGGAAACAGTATTCCATGGCCCCACAAATTTTAACTTTTCTAAGATCCGCCTCCTTCGGAGTGAGAATCCTAGAGACGGGGGTGGGGTGGTGGCAAAGCCCTGCAAACAAAAAGGCTAATTTTTTCCACACACCATGCTGACGCTAATTTTGTCGGCACTGTTTGGACCTAGTGCTGCTTCTAAATATCTTCAGAAGCCAAAGCATTATTTCCAGTGATCACAAGAGACAAAATTAGATACATAGATACATAGACAGTGTCGGCAGATAAGGGCCTATGGCCCACCCAGTCTGCCCATTTGAGCTTGTAAGTTCAGTTTGTTTTCCTAGAAGTCTGTTTCCTTACCCCTGACCTCTAGAATTCCTTTATGTCTATCCCATGCATTCTTAAATCCTTGATTGTTTCAGCCCCACCACTTCCTCTGGCAGGGTGTTCCACTTGTCCACCACCCGCTCTGTGAAGAAATTCTTCTCATGTTTCCTCTGAATCGTCCCTCCTCCAACTTCATCCCATGCTCTCAAGTCCTGGAACATCTTTTTCGCTTAAAAATAGTGTTTTCCTGCACCCTGTTCCTCCCTGTAAGATACTTGTATGTCTCTATCATATCCCCTCTCTCCCTCCTTTCCTCCAGGGAGTACATGTTCAGTTCCTTCAACCTGTCTTCATAGGACTTGTGATGCAATCCATGCACCATCTTTGTTGCCCTCCTCTGAACTTTCTCTACCCTGTCTATGTCCTTACGTAGGTATGGTCTCCAGAACTGTACACTGTACTCCAGGTGGGGCCTCACTAGTGTCTTGTATAGCGGAATTATGACCTCCCTTTTCCTGCTGGTGATGCCCCTGCGTATACATCCCAGCATCCTATTTGCTTTACCTGCTGCCTTGTCACACTGTTTCCCTACCTTGAGGTCATCAGAGATGACAACCCCAAGATCCCTTTCCTGCGTGGATGACAACCCCAAGATCCCTTTCCTGCTTTATCTCTTTGGCATCCCAGCTCGGGACGTCTTGTCATGTCTCGGCTCAGGAGTATCTTCACCTCCTTGGTCACATGGCTGCGGCCATCTCCACCGTCCCTCATGCTCGTCTTCACATGAAGGACCTTCAGTGGATTCTTAGGGTACAATGGGACCAAAGGGAAAACAACTTCGAGACACCAGTAATGTTGTCCTCTCCGGCTCTTTGGGACCTCCAGTGGTGGATATCCGTGGACACACTGTTGCGCGGAATCCCCTTTATGACCCCCGTCCCTTCTGTTATTCTGACAACAGATGTCTCCTTACAGGGCTGGGGCACGTATCTACAGGACATTCGCTCTCAGGGAGCTTGGATAATGACAGAAGCGTGTCTCCACATCTATATTCTGGAGATGAGGGTGGTCCTGTATGCCCTACAGGCTTTTGAGACACTTCTTCCTCCAGGCTGTCTCCAGATTCAATCCGACAGTGCCACTGTGGTGCATTATTTGAACAAACGGGGAAGCATTCATATCCCCTTTGCAGGGAATCAATGAGAGTGTGGTATTGGGCAATCCAAAAAGGCATTCATCTTCTGGCAGTCTACGTCCCAGGTATCCACAATACTCTGGCAGACGCTCTAAGCAGATCTTCTTCCCAAAAACATGAATGGGAACTCCTGCAGTCAGTACTGGATGATGTGTTTTTACATTGGGGCTATTTGCCTCTCCGCAAACTGCAAAACTGCCTCATTACTGCTTTGTTGAGCCAGGTCATGGAACTTTATGGTGGGACGTGTTATTTCGTTCCTGGACAGGAAAATACCGTTACGCTTTCCCTCCCTCCCTTCCCTGTTGTTCAGAGGGTTCTGCTCAAACTAGTCAGGGACGAGACACCCATGATCCTCATTGCACCTCTGTGGCCAAGGCAGGTTTGGTTCCAGGACCCTGTACCTCAGCCAATTTGTCCGGCTCTTCTGTCTCAGGCAGGGTGATCCTTCCTGCATCCCAGCCTTCACTCCCTGCATCTGCGTGCCTGGTTTTTGAAGACGTAGTCCTCTCCAGAGTCCAGGTCTCCTCGCAAGTTGTGGAGGTTCTGTGAGCGGCCTGTAAATCTTCCATGAGTGCTTCATATTCTGTGAAGTGGAAACTGTTTTCCCTATGGACTTCTGCTCGCGAGTTTGACCGCAGTAATTGCCCACCTCAGTGCATTTTTGATTATTTATTATCCCTGTTGGAAGGCAGTCTGAAATACTCTTCTGTGAAAGCCCACCTTTTGGCTATTTCTGCCTTTCATTTGCCTGTGGACAACAAACCATTGTTCCAGCTTACACTTATGAGAACCTTCCTAAAGGGAACTCTTCATAATACTTCCCCTATTCGGGACCAGTCCCATTATGGGATTTGAATTTTGTGCTTGAAAACCTGACGTTAAGTACTTTTGAGCCTGCAGCATTGTGTGATCTGCATTATTTATCCTGAAAAAATCTTTTTCTTATTTTGTCAGCAAATATATTTTTATTAAAGAACTTCTCGGGTCATACATCACCAAAGCAGTAAAAATTCATTATACATACAAGCAAAACAGTGAGAAATCACGCCAGTGCAGTTCATAAAGGACATGCACTTTGTCTGAACCCAGTATCTGTAATGTTATCACTGCCATGTTACGGGGGTTACTAGATAAGATCACTCTGGTTCAATGTCTGGGCTATCTTTAGTGCAACATTGTCTTATAATTTGTCCCTTTAAAGGGGGGGGGTTGCGCCTCGCCATCTTGATATGATGGGGGAGAGGGCAGTAGGCAGTGTAAGAAGGAGGGCTGGGAGGGAGCAGAGAGATCAAAGGCCAGAGACCCAACTAGGGAAGGGGGTGTGGGCCCCTCGGCACGAAATCAGAATCTTTAGTTATCACATACAGGATCCATCCATTCCATCTCGATGAACATAGCTCACTTTTATCATTTAATGAATGAGTTATCCTTTCCATTTTATATATCTGGTTAACTATGGTTCTCCGGTTCTCAGTGGTGGGGACCCAGTAGTTAGCCAAGCTCGGGTAATGGCTTTTATTGCTGCTGTCAGTAGGATGCCCAACAAGTAACGGCAGAGCGGCCTGCGGAATCACTTCGGTAGATTCATTAATAGGAACATTTCTGCTGTTTAGGTGTATGGGCTCACTGTAGAGCTCCTCCAGTTCAAGTTGGAGTGCCCAAACAAAGGGTTGAAGAGCCGGACAGGTCCACATCACATGTGTAAGGTGAACCCTAAGCTCTCCGCAGTTCCTCCAATAATGTGACCCGTTTTCAGGTTGGTAGTGAGCTGTAATAACTGGGATCCTAAAAAAAACCTTATCAGGTATTTCCAGGAATATTCCCTCCATTGGGATGAAGTGGTAACTCTGGAATATATATTTTTTTATAAAGTATTATTTCCAGCCACTGCAAAAATACCAGAAAATGGCAAAACGATATAAAATATACATGTTTACAAAGACTAATCCAGAGTATCTGTGTCACATTTCCTATTGTTACCTCATGGGGGGACATTCCAGTATTAAAGTCCAACTTAAGAAAGTTTTTGCACCTAAGGAGCTATTAGTGCAGTCAATGCTGTACTCGATCCTAAAGTATTATACCTACATAAGCACACCAGCCTTCTAGGCTTATAGATTCGATTACACACAGAGCTCTAACCCAGTATTCGGGCTTCCCAGCATACTCCATAGCATTAGAATGTTGTCTATATAACTTCCAAACACGAACGGGATATTAGAAACTCCATATAAAACTTGATAACAGCAAAAAGTATGCTAAGAAAATGAATAGTAACAATCATTGATCCATATACAAGGGGTGAGGTTCAGTACACATTATTATATTAAATAGAGATAGTGAAAGTACTCGGTTTCAGTTGAATCCCAGTGTACCTTAATTCACACCAACAGTGAACACTGCTTAAATTACAAAAAGAACGACAGAAGTCTGACTGGGGAGATTAGAGGAAATAACAGTTTCAAGTGTCCGTCTCCGATGCTTCACAGTCCGACACATTTGTACAAGGGTGTGAACTGAGATATTTCTCAGTTAAGATTCCAGCCACTTTTGGATCTGTAAAAAAATACTGCTTGCTTTCCAGAGTGAATTGTAAGCAAGCTGGAAATACGAGACAGTATCCAATGCCAGCGCCTCTCAGTCTTGAAACAACTCCCTTGAATGCCTTCTGTCTCTGGCGTGTTGCAAATGTGTAGTCTGGGAAAAATGGTACATGTTGCTCTCCAATGGTTATTGGACTGTGTTCTCGGGCAGCTTTCAAAATGATGTCCCGGGATCCGGAGGACTCCATGGCCATCAGGATAGTCCTTGGACCATTGTCAGCCATCCTAGCCCTCTGAGGAGTAATGCGATAAGCCTTCACCACTGGTATTGCGTGGCCCAATTCCACAGTCTCTGGTAGCCACCGCTCCAAAAACTCTAGCAGATCAGTGCCTTCTGTCCCCTCCGGTACTCCGAGAATGCGAACGTTAAGTGCTCTGACTGTATTTTCCAACTGCTACAAACGATTCCGAAACAAGGCATGCTCCTTAACGTTGGTCGCTGCAACTGCCAGGGCTTTTGCCACCACCTTCTCAACTCTTCACTTTTGGTAACCACACTCTCAGTTTTATTTTCCACCACCACCACCAGCCGATTGGTATATAAATCCAGTTTTTTATTCAGTCTATTGACCGATCGAGTTAAGGCTGAAATAGCTTTCTGAAGTGAGTCCAGGGTGGCGGAAGATTCTCCAGGTTTACTCATTGGATTTTGCTGTGCGGCCTGCATGGAGGACGATCCAGCTACTTGTGGATCCGATTTTGTTTGATTTCTCGGTCTCCCCAAATTGAAACCTGATATTCGGTAGCAAATCAAATATACTATCAATTTTTGTCAAATTTCTTGACAGCAGCTGAAACAAAAGGATGAAAAAGCTGAATTTGTTATAACATGCACTCTGAGCTCCATGAGAAGTGTGTTGCATGCTAGACTGCTAGCTCCCCCGCCCCCACCTTGGAGTATATTCTACAGGACCAGCTCCATTGTTCTGGAGTTATTTGGCAGTCAAGTTCCTCCTGCCAGGTTTGTAATGTTTGGGAAAAGGGGTCATCCACTGAGTCCAATAGGGCTCTATAAAGGTAGGAGATGAAATGTTCGGTTATCCCAGCCCCTAGTATGTTACCAAAGGCAATGATCAATAATGGGTGAGATTCAGGTTGACATGCTCCCACTGGCAGGGAGTTAAAAAAGTGTCTAATTTGTAGATATTGATAAAAGTCACTCTGTCAAAGCCCAAACTTTTGCTGCACCTCAGCAAAAGTATTAAACAGTCGGTCAGTTGTGAACTGGGTAAGATATTCTAGGGCATACCGTGCCCACTGTCTGAAAGCTGAATCTGTCTGAGCTGGAGGGAAATCCTCCAAGTGGGGAATTGGGCACACCAGGGTTAAAAAGGGGCCAAGATGCAGGGACTTTCTTATTGAGACCCAGGTTTTCAGCTGGCTTAGTGTCCAGGGGGAAAGTGTATCTCTCGGACTCATCTGTTGTGTCAAATTATAGAGCACACTATAGAATTCCGCAGCTGTGCAAGACGCTTGTTCCATCTCTAATCATAGTGATCGGGGGAAGCCCAGTTGTCGTAGTACTATAAATCTTAATGTGGGACGCCCAGTAATATAGTTTTAGATGTGGCAAAGCAAGGCTACCCTTTTCTCTTGGCATACATAAGGAGAGAAACTTAGCCCAAGGACGTTGCCTGGCCCAGATCAACTGAGATATTGTCTTGTTCAGTTGTTTGGAAAAATGTGAGGGTAGAACTATGGGGATATTTTGAAATAAATAAAGCGCCCTGGGAAGTATCACCATGCGTATGATGTCTATTCTTTTGGAGAGGCCGAGAGGTAACATACCCCATCTTATGAGGTCTTTTGTAGTCTGTGTAATGAAGGGTGTATAGTCATTTTGGTATGCTTTATTCGGGGAGTGTGCTAGGTAGATTCCAAAATATTTTAGTTTTTCTAGGTCCCAACGGAAGGGATAGAGCTCCATGAGCTCAGGCGGTGGGAGGAATTGAAACGTAAGAGCTTCAGTTTTAATAGTATTAACCTTGTAGCCCCATATTCCTCTATTATGTTGAAAGGTGCTGATAAAGAAGAGGCAGAGTTATCTAGATATAATAGAATATCATCTGCGTATAAGGTAATTTGGTGTTCTTCTCCCCCAGCCCGGATCCCAGCGATTTCCATAGAGTTCCTTATAGCTTGCCCTAGGGGTTCAATATACAGTGCAAACAGGAGTGGGAGGACAGTGGACAACCCTGTCTAGTACCCCGGAGCAGTGCAGTGTCCTCAGAATGGTGTCCTGAGACCTTAACACATGCCCAGGGAGCTGCATAGAGATTTGTAAGATCTTTATAATATGGTCCGGGAAGCTGAAGTTTTCCATTATGCAGTATAGAAATCACCACGAGACCCTATCACATGCTTTTTCAGCATCTAGGCAGAGCAGCACCGACTGGTATTGACAGGTCTGCATTTCTTGTATCGAGTATAGTGCTCTTCTGGTGTTGTCAGTGGTTGTCCATTTTTGTACAAATCCGGTCTGATCAAGTGCAGTTATGGAGGGCAGCATATTCTCTATTCTATGGGGTTACATTGACATGTAGTATTTATAGTCCGTGTTTAACACTGAGATAGGGCGGTAAGAAGGGAGCTGTGCATTTTTGTATGGCTTTAAAAAATCACAGACATCATTGCTTGCCCCAGCTGGGGGGGGGGGGTGTCACCATCCTGCACCTCATTTAGGTTAGGGCCTGGAGTAGCAGAGTTATTGTATAATCTTTACTGATCTTTTAGAATTCAGCTCCGTAGCCATCAGGGCCTGGAGCTTTCATGGTCTTTGAGCAGATAATTGCCGCCTCCAGTACACCCTGGCAATTTTGTCCCACCAAGCTCTTTTTTTGGGCTTCGGTCAGGAAAGGCAGAGTGATCCTTGCCAGGAACTCATTTATAGCTTCAGGTGATTCTGGGTGTTCCGGAGTGTGCAAAGATTTGTAGTAATCTTTGAATGCATTGACCATGTCATGTAATCTAGTCTGTAGGGTTCCCGTTGTTGGGTGTTTGATCTTAGTGATCACTGAGGCACGTTTTTGCTTCTGTAGTTGGTGTGCCAAGAGCCGAGATGCCTTTGGACTCACCTCATAATATTTGTGCCATAAAAAGGTCAGGGCGATCTCCGTTTGTTGTAAGCAGAGATCATGTAGGTCAGCCCTGACATATTTTATTTGCTGCAGTACTGATGTGTCTCCCTGCTAATGTGCTAGTTGCAAGAAGTGCAGGGTATCCTCTAACCTCTGCTGCCTCTCTTTCCGAAGTTTGGTTTGAGCTGAGGTAAATTGAATAATGTGTCCTCTTAATACTGTTTTCAGTGCATCCCAGAGGATCGACCTAGAGATCTCCAGGGAGTCATTCTCCTGAAGTATTTCCTTTGTTTTTTGTTTAAGGAACTCTCGGAATTGCTCACTCTTAAGGTAATATGGATTTAGATGCCCTCTGGTGGAACAGTGCTCCTGTCCTATGTTCCATTTTGTGATTACTGTAGCATGGTCTGAATGTAGGATATTTCCCAACTTGCATACCACTAGGTGGGTGAGGTATTCCAATTGGGTGTAGCGTTGGTCAGTGCGTGAATATGTTCTGTGTACTGATGAATAGTGGGTGTAACCCCTAGTGCGAGGATGCTGTGACCACCAGATATCAACCCAACCTACCTCTCCCACAAAGCCTTTAAAGATCTTATGTGGAGCAGGTTGTTGTTTGTAGTTTGTATTAGTAGAGTCTCAACTCAGCTGTGAAGCAATGTTAAAGCCTCCAGCTAAGATAAGCAGCTCCTTTGTGTGGGTGACCACCTTATCTAATAAGTGTTTGAAAACTCTTTTTTTCTAGTTGCCATTACATCGGGTAGACGTATTTCTGAGTTACATGCACTGATGTGCAAAGAACCCTACTTGCGGTTCCGTAAGAATAGGGTCTCATTGCGTAGTACCAACCCGAAATGTCTTCCGAAGCTGGTATCTGAATTTGTTTTGAATCAAGCCTTACACTTACCAGTGTATTTTTGCTGAGCAGGCAAATACAGGTGAATCCCTTCTCCATACTTTAGATGTACACAGAACATGAAGATATTATCTGTCTCGTACCAAACCAGTGCGCCACATGTCTTTCATCCCTGGGAAAGATGGCATTTCAGTTTCCAAGCAGTGCTTGTCCACTTGGTTGGCCAACTGCATTACTTTTTGCTATAAAAAGTACGATAAACCACTACCCGGAGTGGTCAAACCCCACTCCACTAGGGGTATGGCTACCTCAGCAGCATGCTTTAGAGGCGTTTCAGCAATTTAAATTTGTGAAGTTGGAGCTTGGTCTACCGTACATACCGTTACAAAGCATTAGTCTTGAAATTGCTTCCAAGAAATGTACCTGTTTTGGATGGGCCGTCCTCCACGGTGTATTGTCCTAGGTTGATGTTTTCGTTTCCTCCTCCCCATGCATCCCAGCTGCTGGGGACGCATTCCTATATGTTATAACCTGCTTCAAGAGATTCTCTCAAAGATCTACTGTTACGGTAAGTTCTTACTCAATTGTACTGTCTCCTACCAGTAGTAGCTCACCCTTGTTGGCCATCTTTGGAATGTTTTCTAGAAATGTCCCTGTCTTTTTCTACTTCCTGAGACTCCCACCTGCATGGGGGCCATATTTCCGGTTCCAAGGGTAATCCACAGGGCTTTGGCCTCACGGTGAGTCCCCTGAATTTCTGTGGCTTTGATGCTTTCTTTGACATAGATAGCTACCCCCCCACACACACACTTTTTTTTCCCTCTCTGATCCCTTCTGAATAAATTATATCCTGGGATGGCTACATCCCAGCTGTGGTTTTCATTGAACCATGTTTCTGTCACTGCCTCCCAGTCCAGGTTACATTTTTTCTCCTGTGTGACAGTGTTACTTTTTTATGAACTTCTAGAGATCTGAGTTTCTTACCATTTTGTTGCACACTGCAATTTGTCCTTCCTGTGGTTTTCCAGCTAAGGGGGAAGGGGCGACTGTTTCCCCGTGCAACGTAATGGGTGCCAGACTCCTCTCCCCGTCTGCGAGTTTAAATGGTGTGCAAAAATGTCAAACTTTTGACCCAGCGCTCTGACCCCCACCTTAGTTAGATGGAGGCTGTCGAATTTAAAGAACTCCCTCTCCCAGAAGTTCTGCCAATTCCCCACTAATCGTTATCCTTTCTAGTGGCACCAGTCCCTAGGCCAGGCGTTTAGTTCACCTATTTCTCCTTCCCTGATTTTCTGCCTGCCATCATCCTTTTTCCAGACAGGAAGAACCTCAGAAAATGAGATGCCGGATGAAATGGATGCTAACCGATCTCCCAGTCTGGTTAGGTGTTCCTTGGTCTCCTCTGTTGACCGACTGGTGAAGTAATTTGTTCTCAGGTGGATCAGAACTTTTATATTGTCTCCGGTGCTTCGTACAATTTTTGCGATGCGGTCAGTGTCTCTCTGTGCAGATGCTTCTGGGAGACATCTGACACAAACCTGTGGTGGTAAGTGGGGATCAACTCCCCGAATCATGGAATCTCGTATGATCGAAAGTGGGTTTTTTTTTTATCTGTTTTGAATTTAGGGCATTATTTGCTATGGTAGCTGCTTACTTGCTTTATTATGTGCCACGGCGTTTGGCTTGGATGTCAGCGGTAGGAACCTATTTGTCATTGGTATTGGTTCTTTTGAGATGCTGAGTTTGTGCTGGTTGGTTGTTGGGGTGAACATCTTTCCTTTCCCAACCACCTGCCAACCCCCAGGCATAGTTACCCTCTGAGGACGAGGCGTACCAATTTGTTGTTGGAGGTATGGTGGGCAGTTGTTGTAGTAAGTACCACTCCGCAACTTGGATTAGAGGCGGGTGATTTCTACCCATGCTGCTCGGAGATGAGCCCTTAGGTCCCTGAGTGTCCAGCATGTAGGACAGTGACCTAAGCTTTGGATAACAGTCCTGTTGTAGACAGCCCCACAGTGCCAGCAGTTGGCAGCATCCATCCTGGCTGGTTTTGTGGTGTATATCGTGGGCGAGATAGATAGCGAAAGTATATAAGGTGGATGAAATAGATATGAAAAGGATAAAGAATAGAGTTTTTTTTTTTTATAATATGCCTTTTGATTGTTTTGTTACTCCTTTCTTCCCTGACCTTTGTATGACTGTGTGCTGACTCTGTTTTATTTGATCTATGTAAGACGCTTTCCCTTACATGTATAGTTCAAGTATTATACTTGGCCACTAGAAATGCCTGATGATAGGTCTGCCTTCTTTGTGTATGAGGATGATACCTTTGTGTGGAGCCTATAAAGGCTGAGTACCCGGGGTGGGAGGAATGGGGAGGATGGTGGAAATGCCTGCTTTCCCCCCAGTTCTCTGTGGGAACACAGTCAGCCACCAACTGTACTCAGTGACAGGACTGGACGAAATCAAATAGTCAGGTAATGGAGAAAACAAATGAATGCTGTTTGTATGATGCTTAAAGCTCGATGCAGCCTCTTGATATCTTCGACGTCTGTTATCTACCCGCATTAGCTCCCCAAAGTCTGCACAAAATCCAACAGTATCCATACTCTACCCCCTCCGTTTTACTTCCCCGCCTAAATGAAACCGCCAGAAGCTTGCCAAAAAGCGAGAGATCCCCATAGCAAATAGTCAGCCGATGCACTGCTCTGCTTCCACTCATGGTGCATCTGTCCCCTGAGTGTGTAACCTTGCTGATGGAGCCTTTTTGACTCCTCCTTGTTTGCTGCGCTTTTTTTGATCCCTTTATTACAGACCACTTGAGATTTGATAAGCAGATGGCCAGCGGGATTTGCCTTGCGTCTCCTCTAGTAGTCTGTGGGAAGACAATCAGCCACCAGCTGTACCCAGTGACAGGACCGGCCAAAAGCAAATAGTCAGGTAATGGAGAAAACAAACGAACGCTGTTTGTATGATGCTGAAAGCCCGATGCAGCCTCTTGGCATCTCAAACGGCGTCTGTTACCTACCTGCAGTAGCTCCCCAAAGCCTGCACAAAAACAAACAGTATCAACACTCTACCCCCCTCCATTTTTTCCTCCCTGTCCGAATAAAACCATCAGATGCCTGCCGAAAAGTGAAAGCTCCCCTCAGCAAATATTCAATCAGCTGACAGCGCTGCTCCACTTCCGGTGCAGCTGTTTTTGCAATATATGTCACGTGTGTGTGTGTGTGTGTGTGTGTGTGTGTGTATATATATATATATATATATATATATATATATATATATATATATTATAGTGGCGGTAGCACCACTATAGTTAGGGTTGAGTAGGGTGTTCAGTGTTAAACCCCTAACTTTGAACATTAATATCTTTTGGCACCATTTGAGGAAATGAGCTGAAATTTTGCATGTGTTGTCTAGGAGGCAGGGTCTAGGTCTGTGGTCATTTTGTGATGGCAACTTGTGCGGTTTCTGAGATCCGCATGTGTCACTTTTTGTAAATGTTACTTAATATGTTTTGGTTTTTTTTGCTGTCCCTTACAGCCTTCATGGAATGGAATTTTTTTCCCAAACTTGCAGGGGACATGTGTCTTATCCTAAAGTAGTACCTTTGATAGGTCTGGTGAAAAAATATTAAAAGTGTTAGAGTTATAAGGCTTTAAAATTTAGGGTTTTCCAACCTGCGCATGCGTGGTAGTGTTTTTGAGATAACGTTCTGGTGCGAGAGTAAAAATTTAATGTCACATGTGTGTTTTGGATTTCGTGCCACTTGTTTGACAGGGCATCAGACATTTTTTGTGCCCTGCCAACTGCCATCATGGTTTTTTCCCATCAATTAACAAGTGTGGAAAATACATAAATATGCTGTTTAAAAAACCAGAACCTAGCTAAATGGGTCCAGTTTAGCTAGATTCTGTTTGTTTTTTAAAATAGGAGCCAAAAATAACTTGCCAGCTTAGCAAGAGAAGCCGCTCCCCTGCGTTCTCTATATGAGAACAGCGTGAATTTCTTGACTTCTGCAGCCACAGCTGAACTCGTGCTGCCAGCTCCAGAGTGAGCTGTGAGTCGCTGTTTCCCTAGTGTTTGGTGCCCCCCCATATTCCATTGCCTGGCACTGTGCCCTGGTGTCTCACGGCACCCCCCCCCACCCTTCTGATCACTCTCCCCTTACTTATATAAACTTTCCCTGGTGTTTAGTGGCACCCCCCACCCACCGATCACTGTCCCCATATTAATATATTTCCTTGGTGTCTAGTGGCACCCCTCACTCGCCAGTCGCTGTCCCCGTAATTAAATATATTCCCTGATGTCTAGTGGCACCCCCACCCTCCCATTTCTGCCACAACCTGAAATAAAGAAAATGGTCCCTCAGTGTTTTTTTCCCCCAAAAAACCTGTAAAAAAAGAAAACTGTCCACTCCACACACCCCCAGTAAACCCCCACACAGCCTCACTCACCTAAACAGGTCCTAGGTTGAAGACCCACTCTCCAGTCGAAGACACGTCTTGCTGCTGGAACCACCGACTACGATATGAGAAACTAGGGTAAATGCAGTTCAGTGTGGTTTCAACTTTGATGCATAACTCAGCCATTTTTGCATATTTTGACACCAGTTTTTCAACATGGCCTTTTGGGGACCCCACCTTATGAACAATGTCAGTGGCATTCCACAAATCTGGCCTGAAAGATGATTTCACGGTCGCTTGGTGAAATCACCTTTTGGGCAGGATTTGAAAAATGTCACCGCTCTTATTCATGAGGCGGGGTCATAAAAAGGCTATGTTGAAAATATGGGATCAAAATATGTAAAAATGGCAAAGTTATGTGCATGCCTTGAAATATTGCTACGCTTGCTGATAACTCTGTTAATTGTAAATATTTTGCCCCCAGATTTTCAACATTAACATTTTTTTACACAACCTCATGAATGTGACAGCTGTCGTTTTTCAGATCCTGGCCAAAATGTGTTTTCACCCTCTGGTACACAATGACTTTGTGATGGGGATTTGAAAATTCTCAGCATGGCATTCATGACATGGGGTAATAACGAGGCTATGCTGACTGTATGGTTGCTGTTTTGGCTGAAATGCAAGCACAGGGTCCTCTGGGCCCTGCGTTTCCACGGCTACATACACGTACGCATCTGTGGTTTTCCACAGACAAATGAGAATTTGATTATACTACCTAAAAAAGTAAAGAAATAATTTGTAAAAACCTGTGTTAAAGCACCAGTTAGGGTAACGCTACAAAAGTAGGGAAATGTGGCATTAGGGTTTCTCACCTTAACACCCCCCACCCCCGCAGCCAGAGGAAAAAAATTAGGGTTTTGGGTCTCTGGAGTCTTGGCGAAATAGTGATGAGGTCTTCCTTGGGGGTTGTCCACAGCCCTAATGCTCCCTGCTCCCCCCGTGGGCCTTCGTGAAGAAAGGAGATTGTGTGTGACTTTGCTTGCTCACAGAATGGGGTGGGCATTAGGGTTTATAATCTCGGCCCCAAAGAAGACCCCACCACTGATTCAGCAAGACTCCGGAGACCCAAAACTCTAATATTTTTTCTTTGGCTGCGGGGGGGGGGGCATTGGGTTAAGAAATCTAATGCCACATTTTCCTACTGTTGTGGCATTAAGTTACCCTAACTGTTGCATTAATGCAGTTTTTTTGCAAATTATATAGTAACTCCGGACCCTGCCTTTTGCAAAACGACAGGTGGCATGCTGTTGAAGCTGACAGCAGTACCTGGTGGGGACGGGGTTCGGGGAGGATTAGGTTACTCGACACAGGGGGCCTAGGTTTGGCTACTCTGCACAGGGGCATCCAAGTAAATCCGAAAACAGGAAACAATAACTGTAATGTCCAGAACCAGGAATGGGATTCTACAGTGTGGCTTTATTCACATCCAAACTGAACAAACAAAACATAGCCGGACCCCCACGGGGCTACATTCCTGGTAATGCAGATTAGAGACAACAGAACACTTCTTCACATTTCCAGCCCTCAGGCTCTGAACTCACCAGGCATACAGCCCGGACTTGCACGCAGCTTTGGGTACACAGCCTGACTTGTACACTACTTGGGTTTTCCCCACTGGCCCGGCTCCCCCGCCGGCCACTTGATCCACGGTCCATTTTGGGAAATGAACCAGTTTTCCAATTGGTGGTTCCCCAAACCACCTTAGAGCCTTCATCTCAGAGGGAATTTTCCTTCCAATCCCATGTCTGGGTACTTCCCTCATCACTGGCCAAGTGCATGAGGCAAAGTAGAAATCCACAGAGCAAATCCGTAGAGGTGGACCTGGTCACTAAAGATGGGGGGTCTCCCGCCTCCAGCCCCCACAATCCACACCCGGCCATTTCTCTGGAAACTAAACAACTCTTTTCTGAAAGCTTGGCAATGTTGATTACTGGGTAGACGTATGTCATATGTCCTCTACATGTCACTTTCCCTGTGTGCTGGACTTGAACATACTTTTACTTTTGGCTAAGCCTATTACTCTAGGCCTCCCACTACTTTAGTAGTCCAATCCCCATTATCACACAAGTCCCAGGGTGAAAACATGGGCCCTTTAGAAAGAGCAGAAACTCACCCTCCGGTTGCAGGTGCCCCACAGGAGAATCACAAACTCTTCTTGTTTCCCAAACTCTTGGACCAAATAAGGCAGCTTCTCCACTAGCAGAAAACCAGGGGTTGCCCCTGGAATATGCAGGACAACCTTTCCTGGGGATGGGGCACTGAGACCCGAATTCAGCGGTCTCCACCACTTTAAAACTAGCTTGCGTGTATCTCTTTAGGTGGAAACACACCTTTTCCTAAATGTACCCCTATGTCAGGGCTGAGGCTCCATGAGCCTACACAGAGCTGCTGTGCTCCTCTCTCAGCAAGCTCCAAACTCCAACTGACCTACAGACTACTGTTCAAACCTCCCAACATTCTACTCGAACTCCCTGCTGCAGATTCCATTGTGGCTCATGCAGCTGCGATAGCTCTATGGTGATGTCATCCCTCAGTGTCAGCTGAGACTGAGAACAGAGTGAGACAGTGTGAAACTCATTTAACTGGAGTTTCACAAGCAGCCCTCCCTGCCTGCCACTAGGTCTTACTGGAATTCTAGTTACCCTGAGTAACAAGGGGCTTACATATATATATATGTGTGTGTGTGTGTGTGTGTGTATATAGATATATATTATGGTAGCACGGTAGTGCTACCATAGTTAGTGTTGAGGAGCCATTTACATGTTAAACCCAAAAATTTGCACCTTAATAACTTTGCAACCGTTTGGTGGATTTGGCTGAAATTTGGAATACACGATCAAGAACCATAGGCCTTGGGATTTGCCAAGTTTCGTACTGGTCGGATACACAGCTGCAGAGTTATTAAGCGTGATCTGCACGCGTTTACGCTTTTTCTGGAATTCTACGGTCGCGCCTACAGGTCGCACGGTTTGCGTGACCGGCCTGAAATCTTCAGTGTACGTGCAGCTGTGGCCCCCAATGTGCCTTTCAAAGATTTGGTGAAAAAATATTAAACTGTTCAAAAGTTATGGCAGTCCAACTTCTGTTTTTTTTTTTCCCCACAGGATAACATTACGGGCGTTCGGCCAAGGCTTTTGAGGGCCTGTATCTCGAAAACGGTGCGAGATACGGAGTTTTGTCGAAAAATTTTAGCCCATGAGGGGGCTACGTATATAACTAGCCAGGAAAGTGATAATACACATGACTTTTAAATTTTCTTTCTATGTCGTACGGTTACTGAGACATAAGCAATTTACTATTATGACTACTGATTTTTGTGTTCCGAGAGTCATTATTTTACATACATTCTTTCTACTCACTGTCTTTCTCTATACAGCTTTTGGGGAAAACCAGCCTGTACGCTTATATTACTCTTACTATTACCATTTCTGCTTGTGGTTCCGTAGACTTTTCACTTACCGTTCACGTTTACTCCACCATGTGCGTTACCCTTTGCATTTTCATTTGCGGTTGCGTTTCCGTTGTTTTAACATTTCTGTCTACAGTACTGTTCCTCTTCTGTTTCGCTTAAGCGCCATCATGCATTACGACGGCGCTTATGGCACAATGTTACAATGCGACAAGACGCCACCCCGTGTTCCGCGCTGCATTACATTCACTATTTCTTATTATCATTCTCAAAAGAAGACAGATTAGAGGCAAAAAACTCAGTTTAATGCATCAGTTAGGTTGTTCCACAGCTTAATAAAAGCTTAGGAAACCTTGCCTTTTTAGCCCACCCCTCCAACTGGAATCAGGTCATTGGGGTCATCGCTATCTGTCACCCCATTCCTCAGCTTCTTTCCACATGTGATGGGGTGACACTTAGGGCCGATGACCCCAATGCGCACTCCGATTCCAGTTGGGGGGTGGGCTGGAGGGGTGCAAAGGGGGTTTCAGCCTTAACATTGAATATATATTATGGTAGAGGAGCCATTTCTATGTTAAACCCAAAATTTTGCACCTTAATAACTTTGCAACTGTTTGACGGATTTACCTGAAATTTGGAAAACATGATCAAGAACCATAGACCTTGGGATCTGCCAAGTTTCGTACTGGTCGGATATATGGCTGCGGAGTTATTAAGCGTGATCTGCACGTGCGTTTACGCTTTTTCTGGAATTCTGTTGTCTTCTACAGGTCCATCGGTTTATGCGACCTGCCCGAAATCTTCAGGGACCCAATGTGCCTTTCTAAGATTTCGTGATAAAATATTAAACGGTTCAAAAGTTATTCAAAAAACAATTTCCCATTATAAGTCAATGGGAAAAGTTAACAAAAAGTTTGACAGTGTCGCAAATGCACTTTTTACTGTCGCAAATGGCCCCGTTACTGTCGCAAATCCGCGATCTTGTTTTCAGTTAGTGATCAGAAAAATGCTTGGCATTTAAAATTGAGACCCTTTAGCAACCTAATTCTTTTTGTATTCACCTAGTCGGAGCCTGAGGATGCTAGCCATGTCTTTATTTTGGGGTAAAACATCCCAGAAATATGTTTTTCAGATTTCTGGAAAAAGTACTTTCACAAAGTAGTGTCGCACTCACGAAAGTGTTGCAAATTTTTGTGAAAGCTTTTGCAAATTGCGACACTGCTTTGTGACACTGTGCCCAAAATAACAGTACTTCTTTGGCACTCCGCTGCAAAAGAACGGTTTGGAGTTTTGGGCTGAAATTTGAAGGGAACGCAGATGACATCTCACAGATGTGCCTTTCAGTGTTGTATTGAAAAAATATTACATGACGGCAAAGTTACGGCACTCCAAAGTTGACAGTTTTTCCCATAGGATAACATTACGGCGCCCGACGCATTACAGGAATCCTTTGGCACCCTGCTGCAAAATAACGGTTTGGTCTTTTTTCCTGAAATTTGGAGGGAAGACAGCCAACAGCCCACAGATGTGCCTTTCAGTGGTTTGGTGAAAAAATATTACAGGGAGGCAAAGTTATGGCACTCAGAACTTCTCTTTTTACCATAGGATAACATTACGTCGTTGCGCCTTTCAGGGCCCGTATCTCGGAAATGGTGCGAGATACGGACTTTTCGTCAGAAAATTGCTTAGCCCCCTAATGGCGGCTAAGTACAAAATTAGCCAGGACAGTTGTAAATCATACGACTTTAAAATTTTTTTTCTACGTCGTACAGTTCCTGAGATATAACCTATTTAGTATTCCAAGTTCTCATTTTCTGCTCCGATACTCATTATTATGCATACATTATTTGTACTCACTGTCTTTCTCTATGCAGGTTTTGGGGAAAACCAGCCTGTGCGCTTACATTACTGTTACTGTTGCCCTTTCCACTTGCGGTTCCATACCCATTTCACTTACCGTTGACGTCTGCGCCACCATGTGCGTTATCCTTTGCGTTTTCATTTGCGCTTGCATTTCTGTTATTTTTTGCCATTTGTGTCTACAGTACTGTTTCTCTTTCTGTTTCACTTTGCGTCACCATGCCCATTGACATTTCCGTTTGCAGGCACCATGTTACTATGTGACAACACATCACATGGCAGACCATTCCCGTCTGCGCCACCGTGTGTGTTATCCTTTCTGTTCTCAATCGCGCTTGCGTTACCATGTGCGCCACTGTTAAGCGCTTCTGTTTGCATTGCTGTTCCTGTTACTATGCCACAAGACATCATGTGGTGGGAGCGCGGGGCCCTTCCGCCGCAGCATTACGTGGCAGGAGCGCAGGCCCTATGTGCGTTATCCTTTGCGTTTTCATTTGCACTTGCATTTCTGTTATTTTTTGCCATTTGTGTCTACAGAACTGTTTCTCTTTCTGTTTCACTTTGCGTCACCATGCCCATTGACATTTCCATTTGCAGGCACCATGTTGCTATGTGACAGCACATCACGTGGCAGACCGTTCCCGTCTACGCCACCGTGTGCGTTACCCTTTCTGTTCTCATTAGCGCTTGCGTTACCATGTGCGCCACTGTTAGCGCTTCTGTTTGCGTTGCTGTTCCTGTTACTATACCACAAGACATCATGTGGCGGAAGTGCGGTGCCTGGAGGGCCCCACACTCCCGCCGCTGCATTACATTCACTATTTCTCGTTATCATTCTCAAAAAGAAGGGAAATTAGAGGCAAAAAACTCCGTTTAATGCATTAGTTAGGGTTGTTCCACAGTGACAAAAGTGAGGAATTCGCTGTTAGGGTTGAAAACCCTAACTCGATCACCCCCACAGCACCACACACACACACACACACATGCAAGTATGGGGGAGGACCAAGTCAACACAACCAATGACAGACATCCAGCAGCAGGTGACAGAAATAACAAACAATTGTCTAAATGTACTATGGGACATCCCCACCCACCTGACCAGGTACTGCATGCTCAGTGGAGATCAACAGCAAAACTGAGGCCATGTACACCAAACGTACACATCTCTGATTGCAGCTGCACACAATGTACCATACTTAGTAGTTGCATGGCCTTACCTAACGATGCCCCACACCACACCACAACTGATACTGTGCCGTTAGTCAATATAAATGCTAAAGGTGCATGATCACAGTTGTAGAAAGGTTTTAACACTAGTGAGTATACATTAATTAAGAGAAGTACATAAATTAACTACAAGACACTAGCATGCTCAAGATAAAAGTAGTGTTACATTTAGTATGTGATTTTCATAGTATACATTTACTGCAACTGTTTACTGAAGATAGAGAGGCTGATGTAAACGTATGGAAAAGCATTGCCTGTTCAATGCTGTGAAATTCGTACTGCCAGTACCAGATGCATTCTTACTGATGAAGCTGTACTGCTAATGTACATACATAGACCTTCAGTGTGTTTCAATACTAAAGATGCAGTAAGTATTCTTTGTAAGAAACAGTATAATTGCATGGATCAGGCCAAGCAACTTCTAAATATCATAGGACTACTGAGCCAACAATGACGTACCTGTATTGGAGATGTCTATAGGATAGATTTTCCTGTAGGCACTTACTCATATGTTGTACCTGATAAAGACAATCTCATTGCATGTGTGATGACTAACTTATTCAAATAGTGATACATTTACTATTGTTGCAATGAGTGATCTATGCTACTTATGGACGCGTAATTTTTAACAGTTGTTTCATACTCAGGCTGTATCGCAGTGTTTGGGTTTGCCACACTTCTGTCACTGATGCTATCAAAGTGATAACTATGTCAATTGTGGTACAACAGCAATCAAGTAGGTATAGTGTAGATATAAACTGAATGTCTTTTAGTATTGATTTAACTCTAATGGGATAAGTGTACTAGAGATGACAAGGGTTATTCTTTATCACTGACTCTGTCAGTTATAATCACACTAAGGTTTCGATGACTGTAATGATCAAGTTACACTGTTCATCTTCGTGAGTTCATATTCACAACCATTCTCCAGTAAGTAGACAGAGTATGGTGTAACTGGGTGTGGCACTGTGTTGCAAAACTCCTGCAGTGCCTAGCAGAGGGAGAGTATCTAGTCATAAAGACAATTAAGCAATAAGGCATGACCAACGGTTATGTTAAATGGTCTGTTAATCACCATGTAGGGGTTTAATGTTGAATGAGGCCTAGCCGAGTGGCACATGTCGCTAGACATTGATAAACTGACCATTAGCATAATACCTGGGAGTGGCTTATTGCTATCATAATAAAACTGTTTTTTTAAACAACATTAAAGCATGTTCATCATATGGTTAGGCTCTACATGTATGTTAATAAAAACTAAACATAAGGCTGTTACAATGTTTACAGTCAATTAGAAAGCTGCATTTCTCAAACCCTTGTTATAATCAGAGATATTATACTTGTACAATTCCTTGGTTTTGCTCAACTCTATTGCTCAGGTGGCCCATCACATGTGGTGTCGTCTGGTGTGGGGCATCGTTAGGTAAGGCCATGCAGCTACTGAGTGTGGTACGTTGTGTGCAGCTGCAATCAGGGATGTGTACGTTTGGTGTACATGACCTCAGTTTTGTTGTTGATCTCCACTGAGCATGCATTACCTGGTCAGGTGGGTGGGGATGTCTCGTAGTATATTTAGACAATTGTTTGTTATTTCTGTCACCTGCTGCTGGATGTCTGTCATTGGTTGTGTTGACTTGGTCCTCCCCATACTTGCATATGTGTGTGTGTGTGTGTGTGTGTGTGTGTGTGTGTGGTGCTGGGGGTGGGTCCAGTAGGGTTTTCAACCTAACAGCGAATTCTCCTCACTTTGTCACTGTGGAACAGCTAACTGATGCATAAAGGGAAATTTGCCTCTATATATATTAGAGGCAAAAACCAGTTTAATGCATCAGTTAGGTTGTTCCACAGCCATGTGGAAATTCACTGTTATGGTTGAACCCCTTGCACCCTCCAGCCCACCCCCAACTGGAATCAGGGTGCGATTGGGTTTTTCGACAAAAACTCTGTATCTCGCACTGTTTTGAGATACGGCCCTCAAAGGCGCTGCGAACGCCGTTTTGTTATCCTATGGGAAAAAAACAGAAGTTCGGAGTGCCATAACTTTGTCTCCCTGTAATATTTTTTCACCAAACCACTGAAAGGCACATCTGTGGGATGTTGGCTGTATCCCTTGCAAATTTCAGCCCAAAAGACCAGACTGTTATTTTGCAGCAGGGTGCCAAACGATTGCTGCAATGCATCGGCTGCTGTAATGTTATCCTATGGGAAAAAGCATCAACTTTGGAGTGCGTAACTTTGCCGCCATGTAATATTTTTTCAACACAACACTGAAAGGCACATCTGTGAGATGTCTGCTGCGTTTCCTCCAAATTTCAGCCCAAAACTCCAAACCGTTCTTTTGCAGCGGGGTGCCAAAGAATTGCTGTAATTTTCCCACAGCCTAGAAAAGTACTGTCGCAATTTGTGAAAGCTTTCGCAAAAATTTGCGACACTTTAATGCTGCGAAAGTACTTTGTGAAAATACTTTTCAGAAATTTGAAAACATATTTCAGGGTGTTTACCCCAAAATAAAGACATGGCTAGCATCCTCAGCTCCGACTAGGTGAATACAAAAGAATTAGGTTGCTAGAGGGTCTCAATTTTAAATGCCAAGCATTTTCTGATCACTATCTGAAAACAAAATGGCAGATTACGAAAAAAGAGGCCATTGCAGTAATAAAATGCATTTGCGACACTGTCAAACTTTTTTAACTTTTCCCATTGACTTGTAATGGAAATTGTTTTTGAATAACTTTTGAACCATTTAATATTTTTCACAAAATCTTCGCAAGGCACATGGAGACCGGCCGCCCGTTCCCTGAAGATTCGGACGATCAAACCTTGCGACCTGTAAGTAGCACCAGTAGAATTCCAGAAAAAGTGTACGCATCGCAGATCACACTTAATAACTCCGTAGCCGGTATCCAACCGTAACAAACTTGGTAGATCCCAAGGCATATGGTCTTGACAGTATTCCAAATTTCAGGCAAATCATCAAATGGTTGCAAAGTTATTAAGGTGCAAAATTTTGGGTTTAACATGTAAATGGCTCCTCAACCTATGGTAGCACTACTGTGCTACCATAATATATATATATATACAATATATATATATATGTGTGTGTGTGTGTGTGTGTGTGTGTGTGTATGTATGTGTATATATATATATATATATATATGTATATATATATATATACGATGTGTGTGTGTACGTGTGTGTGTGTGTGTGTGTGTGTGTGTGTATATGTATTGTATATATATATATATGTATATATATATATACTGTATATACGTGTGTGTGTGTGTATGTATATGTGTGTGTATGTATGTGTGTATGTATATATATAATATATACACACACACACACACACAGTGTAAACAGTGGAACACAGTGTAATCCAATGGTAATTACTCTAAGTTGTCAAACAGTAACGTATGCCATGCTTGTCACAGAGTGTTGCAGCTTGGCTGACTCAGCTGTACTTCTCCCTGCTCTGCTGGTCACCCCCTTTTTAATGCTTCCCAGCAGTCTTCAGCCACCTTGACAGCAGCCATGCACTTCTCTGTAATGCTTTACAGTCACTTCACTACCAGTCTAGTAAAGCCTGTAAAGTGCTTTTGGATACACTGTGTATGAAAAGCGCTATATAAATGCTGATTCTTTTTATTCTTTTTTTTCTTCTTCTTTAGTCCAGTGTCTATTATGACCCCCAGGTCCTTTTCCTCCTCCACTGCAGCGAGAGGAGTCCCATCTCTGATTCCTCCCCAAGGATAGCACCTCACATTTGACTACTCTGAATTGAGACACCAGTAGTATGACCAGTCACCCAACTTGTTCCTGTCTTCCCAAAGTTTGTATTCATCTGCAAAGGAGTCCTTCACCCTGGCCAGCTCTTAGTGTCATCTGCAAATGCGAGTAGTTTGCTGCAGACTGCAGCTTCCAGATTATTGACGAAAATGTTGCAGAGCAGCAACAACAACATAGATCAGTGAGATCTGCCGCTGAGTACACCTCTTTTTTCAGAGTAGTGCCTGTCAACCCCAACCCTGTACTTCCTGCCCCCAAGTCAGTTAGTAATCTACCTTGTGTATGCATGCATCATGTACTGGTGTACTTTGGCCAGAAGCTTATCATGTGCCACAGCAGTAAAGGCCTCGCTGAACTTGAAATAGCCTATATCTACAGTCCTGCCATATCCACCTTCCTGGTAACCCCCTTGAAGAATGAGATCAGGTTCATTGGCATGATCTGTCCCTCATGTAGTCCTGCTTAGAGGAGGTGAGAACCCAGGTGACTTCTTGCTGAGATTGTCCGGTGCTCATTGGATTCAGGGTTGTTTCCGGACCCCTTGGAGGAGGCGATAGTAAAACCTCTCCTGAAGAAAGCTTCCCTCGACCCAGATTGCTTTTGTCAACTACAGATCTGTCTCTAACTTGCCCTTTGTGGGCAAGGTTATTGAGAAAGTGGTTGCAGTGCAGCCGGACAATCATTTAACATCTCACAATGTCTATGATCCTCTCCAGTCTGGGTTCAGGAAGAGGCATAGCACTGAGACTGCCCTGGGTCGGGTACTTACTGATCTCCTGATAGTGAGGGATCGGAGGAGCCATTCCATCTTAGCTCTCCTTGATCTCTCTGCAGCATTTGACACTGTAGACCATGGGGTGTTATTGGAGCGCCTGCAGACACTCTGTGGACTGTCTGGTACTGTTCCCAGATGGTTTTGATTGTTCCTCACTGGCAGGACTCTGAGAGTGATGACAGGAATTACTCCTCTGCCCCGCCCCCTGTCATGTGGGGGTTCCGCAGGGCTCTGTGCTGTCCCCCACATTGTTTGCAGTGTATATGCTGCCGTTGGGAGACATTATAAGGCAGTATGGGGTGAGTTTTCACTGCTACACAGATGACACTTAGCTCTTCATGTCCTTTGTGCCCGGACAGGGTGGTGCAGTCTCGGTTTTTAACAGATGCCTTTCCAAGATCCAGGATTGAATGAGTGCCAACTGGCTGAAGTTGAATTCAGGCAAAACTGAGGTACTAGTGGTGGACTCAGGTCGCCAAGGTGTGGGGTTGGTGGCAGCCTACCTTCTGAGCTTTGGCTCAGGGATGACCAGCTGCATACTTCTGACTGGGTGCAAAATCTGGGCATTGTGTTTGACAGCAGCCAACTTTAAAATCTCAGATGTCTGCTGTAGTTAAAACCTCTTTTTACCATCTGAGGAACATCGCTCAGATTAAGCGTCTGATCCCACATGGTAATCTTCCAACATTGGTCCACACCTTTGTAACCTCATGCCTTGATTACTGCAATGCCCTATGCCTGGGGCTACCAGGGGTTGATATCCACTGATTGCAACTAGTGCAAAATGCGGTGGCAAGGTTGTTGACTGGTTTATTGAGATCTAGCCGTGTCACTCCTGTACTCCACGATCTGCACTGGTTGCCTGTGCATTGGCGGATCACCTTCAAGGTCGAATTACTGACCTATAAAGCCCTACACAGGCAGAGACCGCGTTACCTGGAAGATCTTCTCTGTCCTTACTGCCCTCTCCACTCACTCCGTTTCTCCAATGAGGAATTGGTAGAGGTTCCCAGAGTTCGACTGAAGACTTCTGGAGCTCACTCTTTTGCTTTTGCGACCCCAACCCTGTGAAATTCTCTACCTCATCGGATTAGAGAGTGCCTGACCGTTAACTGTTTTAAAATGTCTTAAAAATGTATCTGTTTTCTCTTGCATTTCTTGATCAAGTATCAGTTAAGCCAGCTGCCATCTTTTACTTTAAGACTATGTTTTAAAATTGTGTATTTGTTGGTTTTTATTGATTTTATTGTTTTGACTTTTTGTACAGCACTATGATCTATTGGAATAGCGCTTAAAAAAAATAGATTTGATTGACTTGTACCAGATAAAGGCTGCACTCAGTGGGGTGAAATCAAGTAGCTTATTGTACAAAAACAGTTGCTGAAGCACAAAAAAAAAAATTGGCTGATTGTCTCTTTATTTTCTTTTACTTAACATCTGGTGGAGGGAAGGTTTGATGGGAGCGTGATGATCCAATGGCCTATTATGCTAGAGAAGATAATCGACTACTACCGCATTTTTTCTTCCTTTGTGGAGATGTTTGAGTCCTTTTATTGCAGGATCCCCCAGGCACTCAGCCATCCCCAAGTCCTGACCCCCACCTCCCCAGGACTTATCTGACTGGTCAAGTCCCCCACAGATTACTCCTCCATGGCGGGGTCAGATGGAGAGGGCTTTTCCCCACCCCACCCCACCAACCCCCATTGGTCATCGAGAATGCAAGTCCAGAACTTGGTGGTGTAGAACTTGCGAGGATAGCAAGACATTATCCTGTCCCTGCAGGGTTTTCCTCCTTGTTTTTGCCCCACCCACCTCCCCCAACTACAGGGGGTCGCTTGAGTGGCCAAACATGACACCCAGGGTGGGAGCGCCACCCCTCAGCCCCGTGTTGCCCAGCCAGCTTCCCGAGCTTGCTTCCGAACTTGGGTCACTGACACAGGAGTGCAGGGCACTATCTGCTGGGCTGTTGGGCAGCCCTATCGCCTTTTTTTCTAATTTATTTATTGAAAGAGTTTTACCAGGAAAGGCCTACAGAGCCATAATAGCCCATTTCCAGAGACATCCGGTGGGGGGGAGGGGTACAAGGGAAAACATACAACAGGATTAATACAAGTGACAATGCAACACCAGCAGAAACAGGAACTTGTGCAGAAACAAGGAATAAATAAGCTAACAGAGCACACTGTACAAATTAATAGTTTGCAGTATACCACCGTTGGGTGGAAGGTCAGGAAACAAGTGACTTTCACTTGTGAGGACTGGCAATAAGCAAGGGGAAAGGGGGAGAAATGGAGTGAGCTAGCCACCATGAGAGTTAAGTGCAGGAGCAGGTATGGATGGTGTGGGTGTGGAGAAGAACCTTCAAAGATGAAGTGGAGGAGGCAGCACAAATGTGGGATGGGAGGGAGGAGGATCAGAGAAGGGGGAACCGGAAAGAGAAAGCAGACAGGCCGGCAGAGGAGAAAGCAGACAGGCTGGCAGAGGACCTGGTGCAAGCAGTGGAGAAGGTGCGGAAATCAACAGAAAGAAGGGAATAGGAGGTAGGGAGTGTGGAGGAAGGGAGGATGTAAATCATATTTATCTCTTTGTGTGGGTCATTGTGTGTGTGTGTCTGTCTGTCTGATTATATTGCAGTGTAGGGGTTTGCGAGTAATTTCACATTTAGAGCTTACTGCGAGGCAGTTTCTGTTGACTGCCTGAGAGGATCAGGTGGAACACTCAGATTCCCAGCATTCTGTGCTGGCACTGCAGTACAGCTGTTATGGCTGTAGTTGTACCAGGTTGGGGTGCATATATATACCCATGTTGTAAGTAATTCTCATTGACAACGATGGAGCTAGCAGAACAGTAAGATTATGGTAAGTCTGATAGAATATCTTCTTCTGCCCTTATTCTTCTATGTTTCTGATATAGCTGAACACATCTTTCTCTTTCTCTCCCCAGGGAGGTGGCTCTGCAGTGATCGACATGGAGAACATGGACGACACATCAGGGTCCAGTTTTGAGGACATGGGTGAAATGCACCAGCGAATGAAAGAAGATGAGGAGGAGGTGGACACTGAGGTGGCTGGTGCAGAGGACGAGGATGGCGAGTTTCTGGGTGTGAAAGGGCTTAAGGGCCAGCTTGGTCGCCAGGTAGCTGATCAGGTAAGTGAAACGGAGTATAATCCTGTTTGCACTGAGTCATGAAGCGCTATAGATTTATATATTTATCTGTGTTTTTTTTTTTTTTTTTTCCATTTCATTTTATTTTACTGATTACCTTGGAAAAGCACATTGAGCAAAGATTGCCCTTTTTCAGGTGTGACCAGCAATATAATACAAAGTTTAAAAAAATACATAAATTTCAATAAGGACTCAGACACAATTACAATTGAATTGATTGTTAAGAAGACTGACTAAATGCTTCTTAAACATGGAAACCAACCTAATCAAAAACTCTGTGGCCAAAGCAGGTTCTATGACAAACTCTGGTCAGAGCCGATATGGCCGTGGAGAGGTTTTGGAATGCTTTTACCCATTATTTCTAATGAATTTGCTCAATGCAGTTCTGCTAAGAGGCAGTTTCAATGTGGTCTTCCTTTTACACATTTTTACAATGTGTTTTCATAGAATATGTCTGATGATTGCTATATGTTTAGCCTGGATAGTTCACAGAAGACATGGAATCTTATTTTCAGTGGGGCTCTACATCTACACAATATTACTGTATGTTGCATTGCGTAACATCAGAACACACTGAAAACAATAGCTTACATCTGGACTAGGCTACCTTGAATAAATACATTATAAAAGTGGTAAAATCATGACCCGACTGAAAACAAGATATTGCATCTAATCTGGGACATCTCGAGTAAATACAGTGCAAAAATGTGTAAAATGAAGATCACAATGAGATGTAGCATCTCCCCAATGCTATCCGGGATACAAAATATAGGATAAGACATAGTTAAAGAACTAAAGGGGCTGAAACAGGCAGACAGGAAAATAACACAAATTTTAAGTAGTAGTCAGTTGTAATTTTTTATTTTTAAGTATTTTTTTGGTTTTCCTTTTGCTCATCAGAAAGTATTCGATGTGACAATATTGTGCAGGATGCATGGAACAGCTCTTAGCCTGGCAGCTTTCTCTACTGCCCCACTCTACGTCATCAGCATTGTGACCTCAGTGACTGTGACATCACAGTTGAATGACCTGGCAGTCTCTAATTTGCTGTTCCTAAGTAGCAGTGATGTCACAGTCATTGAGGTCACAATGCTGATGATGCAGTGTGGGGCAGTAGAGCAAGATATATCAGCTGCCAGGCTAAGAGCTGTTCCACACATAACACCTACTAATATCAGGTAAATAATCTTCTAATTAAACAGAGAGAAAAGAAAAAGTACCTCCGATACAAAAGGTAATGGTTGGCTGCTTTTAATTGTCAGTGTCAGTGGCTCAGTAGGTAGCACACTCGCCTCTGAGGTCAGGAGATCAGAGGGCTGTGGATTCAGTTCCCAGTACTGACAGTGTAGTGCAGTATGAGAGGGGTGCTGCACTTCTGAGGTGCCGTCTTTCGGATGAGACGTTAAACCGAGGTTCCATCTGCCTGGATTGGTGGTAGTTCAGGTGGATGTTAAAGATCCCATGGCACTTATCGAAAAGAGTAGGGGAATTTCCCCGGTGTCTTGGCCAAATTTCCCTCATTCACTAACAATACCACCAACAGCTTAATCTGGTTCAAGGTCAGTTGTCATTCATCTGTATCCCTCTCCCCCGGGTCGTGCCTGAAAACAGGCAGAATTTGTCTAGTGCACTTACCCGGTCAACACAAAGTAAATAAATAAAATAAAAGCTAATATTAGCTTTAGGCAGTACGCTAGCTCTTTAAAGGAAATCTACTTTAGATTGAACTTCACTGTGTTCACTGACATAAACAGTTTCTTTATTGTTCTGTAATATATTAGATTGCAGCATTTATTTTGAATGTGGCCATGAGGATGGAGTGTGTGTGTGTGTGTGTGTGTGTGTGTGTGTGTGTGTGTGTGTTGTGTAGCTCAATACATCCCCCCCCCCTCCAGAAAGGAAATGCTTGCTGATTGCTTTATAATTAACCCCAGGTAGTTCACAGAAGACCTGGTATATGTCTGAGACAGTGCTTATCAAATAGTGTCTTAAGAGGTTAAAAAAACAGTGTAAATCTTTTGACATTTGTTCCTGGGAAAGGATGACATTTATGAGGTATGAATCTTTCTTGAAAGACAATAGTTGCCCTGCCGAAGCTAGTAGGGAGAAAATGCTTAAATGCTACGTATTTAAATGTGCAAGTGGTTGCTTTTCGAAGGGAGTAAACAAATCTCCAATTTAATAGGCACCAATATTTAACAATCTGTTTCAGTTTCCTAATGGGCATCTGATAAACAGCTTTATAAAATGGGCAAATATTTTCCTGAGCTCCGATTGGCTAAAAGCCTTCTTTACCTGTGTTCTTACCAGGCGATAATGCTGCAACCGGCACTAACTTGTGCCAACCTGACCCAAGAACAGCAAGGTATCACTGCCACGATCACCAGCCATTCACAACCTACTCCATTGAGCACTCTGGGACTGAGCTGGTGACAAACATCCAACACCTCCCCAAGTCTTTGCCATGATAACATACCCACCAAAGAAAAAACTTGTAAGATGAAATTCTAACCTGCACAGCTTCAGTACAAAGCAAACGGCCCCACAGACCACAGTAAACGAATGAACCATAGTGGGTGGCACTGGCACGACGAGACCTGCTTGTTCGCCGCTAGAAATTTTTTTAATCAGAAGAAACAGCTCCCAAAACACCTGCTCCTCTGATACTGTAAAAAGTGCAGAACAGACCCACTCCTCTGTTGGCATAAAAGCTTAATGTCCGTTACCAGAAAGTAAAATGCGAGTGGGTTGATACGGTGCCTCCTGAGGGACATGTTCGCTGCTGAAAAAGCCCTCGAGACGCACAGAATAGGTGTATGCTATCAGTCTTTGGTCAAGCAGCACATCTCACATAAATAAAAAAACAGTTACAAAAACTAAAACAGCCTAATTCTCTGTAGCTTGGGGGCTCATGACACACATGATCGCTGGCAAAAAAACAGCAAGCACAAAATAACACTGCTTACTGTCACTCTATTAAAGCAATAGATTTATCAATTAAAAGAGAAAAAACAAAGTCAGAGGAAATGCACTAGCCAGTCTGTGTGTAGGTGCTTGTGGTGCTGGTTGGGGGGGAGGGGTGAAACACTTATGATACCACTTGAATACAGGGACTATTTTGTTACTATTTCAGCTATTAACACCTATTTTTAAACTTATAGTCTTCAAATTTTTTTCTTCCTTTTTGATTAATTTACTTGTTGAGCCCATTTTATAAGCACAGTAAAACACTCCGAGGTGTGGGTTATGGCCTGATAAGAGCACCCCCCAGGTGCTAAAGGCACTCGGCGCAAGCACCTCGTGCCTCATAACACACCTGGGGCATGCTCTTATCAGGCCATAACCCACACCTCGGAGTGTCTTATTGCTGGCTTAGTGCTGTTTCCAACATTCTAAACAGAAAGAAAGCTATTTCAGTTTCCTAATGACCATCTGATAAGCAGCTTTAGTGCTATCTCCAACATTCTAAACAGAAAGAAGGGAGTATTTTATTTCACTTGGCATAGTGATTGATAGTTGTGAAAGGATCATTGAAATGTCTAAAAACGTGTTCTACGTTCCTCCATTTTCAAGCTACAGACAGCAAGATGGCTGTAGACTCCGCCAACAGCCATAAAAAGGATAACAAAATATAGCAAATCCTGGGACCTTGTATTATGGTTGTTGTGTTGAAGAGGAAGAAGTTCTGCAACCAAACAAGAACCTTGCCCAAGATGATCTTTTTAACTACCTTTTCATTCATTCCAGTCCAGCCCCCATCTGTACCCCCCCCCTTTCTGGTCATCACCCAGCCTGAACAGTGATTCCAAACCCCAGAAGCCGGCTTACCTTCTGCTGCCATGATTAACCCGTCATAGCAAGGCCTCTGAAAGTGGCACTTCCCTCTGGTACCCGACTGTGATGCAGATGCCAGTCTGCCATGCTGGGCGGCAGTCACTGCGGGGCACGAACATGCAAGGGAGGGGACGTCATCCTCCCGGGTGGCTTTTTCCTTGTTCTTCTATCCCTCAAGACACAGGCATCAAATTGCTTGTGTAAGCAAGCAACAGGTGTGAATAAACTGTGGTTGGGACATCTCCTCACCCGGTAATGCTGGTCTGCTCACTCTCTCTCCCCTCAGTTTCCCCACGAGGCGCTATAGCGGCAAGAGATGGGTGACCTCCACATACAAGGAGGTGAACGCCCTGTGGGACCCTCAGATCTCCTCTCCCCACCTGATGTCTGGCAATCTGGGCTTGTTCCCAGACCCAAGTCACCAGTATTGTGAGTGTTAGCGTATTGACCTGGAAAAGCTTACTAATCTGTGATAGTTCATTTACAAGTGCCTCCTGAGAGGGTAGGTTGCATGGACCTGGGTTATTAATGGGTGAAAGTCTGCCATGACAGTAGGGAGACTTCCCTGTTCATCTTTAATAAATACCACGCGATCTTTAACTTTCACATGGACTGAGATGCAAGATAGTTTCTTTTCCTTAGCGGGGTGGGTTTATATGTGTGTCTTGTTTCCATGTCCATTTTTTGGGGGTGATGGAACTCTAATCATCAGTAAGATGAACGCCTCCTGATTAAATGATCAACTTGGTATACCAAAACAAGTAATTAAAGGAGCCCATGATGCACCAGCAAAAAAATTCAGAAAGAATGTAATATTTCCAAAAAAGGAAATTACACTAAGTCTGATAAAATTTATTTTTCAAAGTTTTCACTGTAATGTCCAGGCATATATAAGATGTCTGCAAGTTTCAAGACTGAGGAATTGGACTCCAGTGTGAGAGGCAACTGTGCACAGCATACACTTACTGTATCCTTACTGCCCCCTGGGTTCTCTGTATCAGTTCATCAGAGCATTGCTCCAGAAGGGCAGTATAGCCTAGAGTTTAGAGCACCATGCTATGAACTTGAAGACCCAGCAGAACTGTATTCAAATCCACTAGCTGCCTCTTACATACTGTGTGATCCTGAGCAAGTCCTTTAACTTTCCTATGCTCATGGGTAGTACCTTTTTTTTTTCCCCACTTGTTTAACCAGGTGAGACACACTAAGCTGAAAACTTTTTTTACAGATGCAACCTGGGAGCACAGGGAAGTTAAGTGACTTGCTCAGGGTCACACAGTATATACAAGTGGGGGCTGTGGGATTCAAACCCAGGTTTCCAGATTTGCAGCTCAGAGCCTTAAACCACTGTGCTATACTGCCTCCTGTTTCCTGTGGCTCAGTGTCTTTCCTGGCTAAAAAGTCTCAAATAAAATAAATAACGTTTAATAATTTCCTTTGGAGGGGGATTTAAATCATTAAAATGTATTGATGATGTTCAGTGATTTCCATTGTTTCCCCAGATGTGGCAGGCTGGAAAGAGACAGGCTTCCAAGGCCTTTAACCTCTATGCTAACATTGACATCCTCAGGCCTTACTTTGATGTGGAGCCCATCCAGGTCAGGAACAGGTAGGAGAGCTTTCAGAAGCTACTTCATCTTGACATCGTGCAGCCAACAGAAATTGTGGGGTTTTTTTTTGCATTCTGTTTATGGTCCTCAGACAGTCTAATGCTCAGATCACCTCTGAGGACCATGCAGCCCCATAATAGCCAATCTTCCACGGCTTGCCTCCTGTGGCATGGTCCTCGGTTGTATCAGTTGTGTATGGCCAGTGTGTCATAAGTGTTCATGGAGACAATAAGGGATTTTTCCCTGCCTCTGCGGAAGCACAAGACACGTATATGCCATCCTTCGTGATCCTTGACCCTCCCACCTCCCTGGTGCTGTGTTTAAGAAGCAGATTTTCCAGACCACAGTGAGGGTCTGCTACTTTAGTGGACAGCAGCGCCTTGCTACCTTAGCTGAGATGTGCCGAGAGACGGCAATTTCTTCCCAGCTCACCTACTCCACCGCAGGTGACCAGAGTCTGCTTCAGAATGTGCATCACCTACACAGTGGTGAGATGTGCTTCCGTTAGGTCATTGAGTGGCCCAAGTTCTCCCCTCCCCCGCCGTGCTTTTCTTGGTCCACCAGCCTGACTTGGCAGGGTGGGTGCCTTCATAGCCAGTGCCAGTGCCTCAGTGGGGAGCACTTACTGTAAATGTTGGTGGACTAATGAGGCCTGCCTCCAGAGGCTGAGCTCCTCACCTTCTCAGTGCTGCTGGCACCAAATGCTGGTTTTCCTACTGCAGGCAACAGTATTATTTTGTCCTGCTGTAACCTACTCTTTGTTCTTCTCCCAATATTAGTTTTTTCCCTTATTGTTGTAACAGCTGTCCACTTAATTTTCTTGCCCTGCTGTCCCCTGGTCCTTTTTTATATAATAAAAGTTTTATTGAGTTTATCTTGCAAATACGATTACAGATTCATACAGACAATGGAATAAACTATAGTACATCTGTTGTAACACTACCGTATAAAAAGTTTCCGGCCAAAGGCTGTCAGACTTAGTGTCCTAGCCAGTGGCGACCCCCTTAGAATTACAACTCTAAAGAAGCTTGTGAAGGAAGAAAATACTGATTTCAGTAGACATTGTGAAAAAAAACAGTCCAGAAGGTACACTTAGAAATGTGGTTAAGGTTCCATTCTGGTGGTACTTCTGCGCCTTCACCCTCTAGTATCTTGACTGTAAATTAAACAGTGCAGTGGAAGAAAACCATGCCTCCTACTTTTGTCAGTTTAATCTTAACCTGTATGTCCTGTCTGTCTGTGCATGTGGGCTAGGGGTGTTTGGGGGTCTGTGACTGCTCGGGTGATCTTAGATAGTTTGGTAGGAAATGACCATTTGGGATTTTTCACCAGTCTGAACATAAGCATCCTCTGCATATGTTTGCGAATTTTGCTTCTTTCCCTCTAGAGACCATCTGCACACACTCATAGTTGGCCATGTTCCCTATCTCCATTAGCCACTTTGTGGGATCAGTAGCTACCGTGTCTTTCCAGTGCCAGCGTGGAACTCTCTTGGCTACGATCAAGGCCTCTGTTAGCTATCTACTGTGACTGCTGCTGGGCTGGTCCATGGTGCGTTTGTCTGCCTTCAATTGCTGGGCTGGCATGACTAAGGTGGTGGGTTAGTGTCAAGGTGGTGGCCATAACTGCCCCCTAAATACTGTTTGGACCCTGTCCCAGTAGTGTTTCAGCTTCAGGCATGAACATAGCAGATGAGTCATGGTTCCTGTTTGCTCTTCACATCTCCAGCGCATGGTGGTGGGTGTGAGGACCCATTTATGCAATTTCACTGGGGATCTTATCTTGTGACAGCACTGCAGTTTTGTTTTTTTTTTGTTTTTTTTTCACTGCGTGAAGAGGTTGTTGGAGTCTTTCACTTGGAGTATTGTATCCATTTCTGAAAGCAGCACCTCAGAAAGCACAATAGACTGGGTGGAGGCAGTCCAGAGAAGGGCAGTTAAAATGGTGCAGGGGTTGCATCAAAAGTCCTGTGAGGAGAGACCGGAGGATCTCAACATGTACACCCTGGAAGACAGGTGAGAGGTGAAGTGTTAGTGACCTATAAGTACCTCACAGGGGTGAACAGGGTGTTGGAAGGGAGTCTCTTTGAGATAAGAAAGAGTACCAGGACCAGAGAGCATGCAATAAAATGGGAAGGGGGGGGATTAAGAGGATGTGAGGAAGTACTACTCCACTGAAAGAATGGTGAATGCCTGGAACAGACTGCCAGTGGAAGTGGTGGAGGCAAAAACAGTAGTGGGCTTCAAGCATGCATGGGATATTCATAGGGGATTATTAGTAAATTGGCAGGAAGAAGGGAGGGTCACCAGAGAACAGTTTGGATCTGCACAGACTAGGTAGGGACCATCTGTGCAGATTAGATGGGTAAGGTGGTCCTTTTCTGCTGACAAATTCTGTTTGTGTGTAACGTATTCCTGCCTTTTATCATCTGTGGAGGAGGCTTGCAGCATAGTGCAATGAATGACAGTTTCTTTCAACCTATAATGGGGATGTTTATGGTATAACACTAATCTGACTTTCTTTCCACAACAGGCTGTGGGAGTCCCTGATTCCAGTAAAGATGTTCAACATCCCTCAGGTTAGTCAGACATTTTGGACTCTCTGTCATGAGACATGTATGAAAGTGTTCATATGTCGGTGTCGTCAGACTACTGAAACAAGTGTTCAGGATTTTAGGAGCTGTTTGATAGCTGATATCATAGTTTCTCCTGTGGCAAGATTGCTCTGTCCAAGCCAAGCAGCCTTGGCACTGTGAGGAAGAAAAGGCTCTCCTGGTGGCTGTGAGGGCTATGCTCCAGTGATATATCTTTTATGAGGTCTAGTTCTGATTATGGGTTCAGTTTAGTAGTCCACACCTAAACTTTCTTGCATTGAAAATTTGCTGATACTGAGCACTTTGTTATACACTGCAAATGCGTGGAAGAAACAGTGAAATTTGTGTCATATCCTATTGTAACATTCTGCTTTTGGATTTAGTCTTGTTTAATTAGCAAACGCCTGTAAGGAAAAATGCACAGTGCATTGCCCCAGCTGCATCATGGTACCACTCTGACAGCACGCCCCCTAAGGAAGGGTTTATACCCAAAGCGTCGGGGCAAGTGGCGTGTGGTGTGGTGTGTTCCTGCCTCACTGTATGGTGTATTGGCAATAAAGCAGCTAAAATTCACCAGAAATTACCGAGTGAACTGAGTTTTTTGGTCTCTTATTGGAGTGCACATAAGTTTCATCATCCTTGAAGGAAAAGAGTAGCTCTCCCTCCCCCCCTTAGCTGCTGGAGGTCTGACTGTGAGCAAGGAAGAGGGAGACTACTGAAGAATACAGGAAGTTCCTGTCCCAGAACAGGAAGGGCAAGAGTTGTAAGGGCACATAGGCAGTAGGAAAGTAGGTGGAAAAATTAAAAGAGGGAGGACAGAGTAAGCATACAAAGCAACAGGAGAGGGGCCACAAAATAAGACATGATGGGAGTGGTGCAGTGCAATGGCTGTGGGGGCGGCAGTCTTCCGGGAGACGTTCTGGAGGCTGCAGTGCTGCCCAATTTGCAGGCACCTCTCTGGTCGGAGGGAGGAGGTTGTCTGTCTCCAAGCTGACCTTGCTAGGAGTCGTGAAACTTCCTTCCCCGCCCAGGGACCACCAGGGCCACCGCCGCTGCCTCAGAGGTTGCCAAGAAAGAGGAGCGGTTGGACCAAGGTTGACTCAGGGAGGGTGAGGGTGGTGGAACATAGGTGCATCCCTCCAGATTTATCTGTCCACAATTCATACGCTGTTCTGGCGGAGAGTGGTTCCTCTATGGAGGCACCTGCAGTGGAGACCAAGGAGGATGCTGGGAACCTCTACAAAGAGGACCCACAGGAGGGTGGCAAGGGACCCTACAGGGGAAGGAGACAACTTCATGTGGGGGACTCAATCATTGGGGGGGGTAGAACTGGGAGAGGGAGGTGTAAGGTGCCTGCCTGGTGCCACAGCTTGGAGGGACAGGGAGCGAATCCTCAGGATTGCGGGAGCAGCTGCGCAGAGGAGGGAGCTGGATGTCATTGTCCACCTAGGTACAAATGACCTGGCTGAGAATAGGATCAGAGCAGTGCAAGAGGAGTTTGTGGAGGGGCCTTAGACAAGTAGCACATACGGTAACCTTCTCGGAGCTGCTGCCTGTCTATGGCAAGGGTGAGGCTAGGGTATTCCGCACTATGGGATTCAAAGAATGGTTGAGAAATTGGTGCAGAGCATTGAAAATTTGCTGATACTGAGCACTTTGTTATATCACTGCAAATGCGTGGAAGAAACAGTGAAATTTGTGTCATATCCTATTGTAACATTCTGCTTTTGGACTTAGTCTTGTTTAATTAGAAAACGCCTGTAAGGAAAAATGCACAGTGCATTGCCCCAGCTGCATCATGGTACCACTCTGACAGCACGCCCCCTAAGGAAGGGTTTATACCCAAAGCGTCGGGGCAAGTGGCGTGTGGTGTGATGTGTTCCTGCCTCACTGTATGGTGTATTGGCAATAAAGCAGCTAAAATTCACCAGAAATTACCGAGTGAACTGAGTTTTTTGGTCTCTTATTGGAGTGCACATAAGTTTCATCATCCTTGAAGGAAAAGAGTAGCTCTCCTTCCCCCCCTTAGCTGCTGGAGGTCTGACGGTGAGCAAGGAAGAAGGAGACTACTGAGGAATACAGGAAGTTCCTGTCCCAGAACAGGAAGGGCAAGAGTTGTAAGGGCACATAGGCAGTAGGAAAGTAGGTGGAAAAATTAAAAGAGGGAGGACAGAGCAAGCATACAAAGCAACAGGAAAGGGGCCAACAAAATAAGACATGATGGGAGTGGTGCAGTGCAATGGCTGTGGGGGGGGGTCTGTCTTCCGGGAGACGTTCTGGAGGCTGCGATGTTGCCCTATTTGCAGGCACCTCTCTGGTCTGAGGGAGGAGGTTGCCTGTCTCCAAGCTGACCTGGCTAGGAGTCATGAAACTTCTTTCCCCGCCCAGGGACCACCAGGGCCACCGCCGCTGCCTCAGAGGTTGCCAAGAACTAGGAGTGGTTGGACCAAGGTGGGCTCAGGGAGGGGGAGGGTGAGGGCGGTGGAACAGAGGTGCATCCCTTCAGTTGTATCTGTCCACAATTCATATGCCGTTCTGGCGGAGAGTGGTTCCTCTATGGAGGCACCTGCAGTGGAGACCAAGGAGGATGCTGGGAATCTCTACAAAGAGGACCCACAGGAGGGTGGCACGGAACCCTACAGGGGAAGGAGACAACTCCATGTGGGGGACTCAATCATTGGGGGGGTAGAACTGGGAGAGGGAGCTGTAAGGTGCCTGCCTGGTGCCACAGCTTGGAGGGACAGGGAGCGAATCCTCAGGATCGCGGGAGCAGCTGCACGGAAGAGGGAGCTGGATGTCATTGTCCACCTAGGGACAAATGACCTGGCTGGGAATAGGATCAGAGCAGTGCAAGAGGAGTTTGTGGAGGGGCCTTAGACAAGTAGCACATACGGTAACCTTCTCGGAGCTGCTGCCTGTCTATGGCAAGGGTGAGGCTAGGGTACTCCGCACCATGGGATTCAATGAATGGTTGAAAAATTGGTGCAGAGCTCAGGGTTTTGGCTTCATTGGAGACTGGGGGCCCACCTGGAGAGATACAGGCGTATACTGGCGCAATAGTCTGCATCTGTCCGGGAGGGGAACAAGGATCCTTGGTGATAGATTTAAATGCTTCATTGGCAAGCATTTAAACTAGCCAAGGGGGGAGGCGCTGAAAAGGAGAAGGGAAATCCCAGCCTCCCCCCAACAAAATAGGGTAGTTGGTGAGGTAAACACCAAGGTAGAGAAGCCAATAGGGAGCAGGACAGGGGTAAATGGAGAAATAGGCAAAGGCAATAAGGACAGGGATGGGGCTAAAAGGGGTAAGGCCATAAAAAAATGGAGGGTGATAAGTACCAATGTTCGTAGTCTGTGTAACAAGCTCCCTGAGCTAGTGGCCTTGATGGAAGAGGGACGCCTGGATATTGTGGCAGTCACAGAAACATGGTACACAGAGAACCATGACTGGGATGTCAGCATACCAGGGTACACAATCTACAGGAAGGAAAGGGAGGGTAAAAAAAGAGGAGGAGTAGCTTTCTGTGTAAGAGAAGGGATCAAAGCAACGGAACTAAAGGGTAAACAGGGAGGAGAGGAGGCACTGTGGGTCACCCTCGAGACAAGAAATGTCACCACAATCCGCATGGGGGTTGTACACAAACCCCCATCTCAGGGAGGCAGTGGACAAGGAAATGATAGGAGGCATCCTTAGAATGGCAGGAAAAGGGGGAGATATTGTTGATGGGGACCTGAATATGCCAGATGTTAACTGGAGCACCTTTGCTGCAGCCACATCCAAGAGCAGGGCCATTCTCGATGGCCTACAGGGGGGGCATACCTCAGACAGCTAGTGTTGGAACCCACTCAGTAGGGAGCAGTCTTAAACCTGGTACTCTCAAGTGGGGACGGAGAGAGGATCTCGGATTTAGAAGTGGGTAGCCATCTGGGAACAAGCGACCACCAAACAGTGCGCTTCACGATAAACACAGCTGTAGAGTCAAGCCACACAAAAGCAAGAGTATTGGACTTTAGGAGGGCTGACTCTGGGAAAATGGGAGAGTGCCTCAGAAAGGCACTAGCAAATGGGCAAGAAGGAGGGGTGGAGGAACAATGGGGAAAAATCAAAACAGCCATCACAGAGGCAACAAGCCTTTGCGTGAAGCAAATCAACAAAACAAAATGAAGGAAAAAACACTATGGTTCTCAAAACGGGTGGCAGGGAAGGTTAGGGAGAAAAAGGTAGCATTCAGGAAGTATAAAGAAACACAGAAGGAGCAGGACAGAGAACTGTACCAGTTAAAGCAGAAGGAAGCGGGGAAGGTAATCAGAATAGCAAAGGACCAAACTGAGGAAAAGATAGCCAACTCAGTTAAGAAGGGAGATAAAACCTTTTATAGGTACATTAGGGAGCGAAGAAAGACCAAGGGAGAGATAGTGAGGCTTAATAAAGTGAAGGGGGGTGGGCAGAGGTGACAGTGAAAAGCAGGGATACTGAACGAATACTCTGCTCAGTATTCACAAAAGAAGGGGGGGAACCTAAACCGAAGAATAGAAGCACTCTGGATAGGTGGGTCAATAGTCCATTCACAGAAGAAAGGGTCCTGAAAGGACTCCTAAAACTGAAGCTTGGCAGAAGACACCAGGAGAAAGGACTGCTGTGTGACTAGACTTCTCTGCTGGGACTAAAGAAGAAGAACTCTTGTACTCAGACCTTTAATTTAGGGTAAAAAAAAAAACTAACAAACAAAACAAAAAAAAAAGTGTGTGTTTGTCTGAGTTAACTGAACTGAATGGTTATCTGAACAGTTATCTAGGTGTAAATCTCAGGTGATTGAAAGGACTTAATAGCTGTGAGGTTTAAATTACTCGTAGAAAGATCTAGTAAGTAGGGGGAGTGGCTTAGCTAGAAGGAAGCTACATTTAAAGACTGCCTTAGAAAGATTCTGCTAATAGCTTGGCAGAAGACACCAGGAGAAAGGACTGCTGTGTGACTGGACTTCTGTATTGGGACTATATTCCTGGTGGGGGACTCCATTGTTAGGAAGGTAGAACTGGGGGAGTAACGGGAGAGGGAGGTAAGGTGCCTGCCTGACGCCATGTCTTGGAGGGACAGGGAGCGAATCCTCAGGATTGCCGGAGCAGCTGCACAGGGGAGGGAGCCGGATGTCATTGTCCACCTAGGGACAAATGACCTGGCTAAGAAAGGGATTAGAGAAGTGCAGGAAGAGTTTGTGGAATTGGGGAGGGGCCTTAGACAAGTAGCACGCACGGTAACCTTCTTGGAGGTGCTGCCCATCTATGGCATAGGAGAGGCTAGGGTGTTCCGCACCATGGGATTCAATCAGTGGTTGGAGCTCCGGGATTTGGCTTCATTGGGGACTGGGGGTCCACCTGGAGTGATGCAAGCCTATACTGGCATGATGGGCTGCATCTGTCCAGGAGGGGAACCAGGATCCTAGGCGATAGGTTTAAATGCTTCATTGGCAAGCTTTTAAACTAGCCAAGGGGGGAGGCACTAGAAAGGAACAGGGAAATCCTAGCCCCCCTCCCCAAAAAAAATCACGGTAGTAAGTGCGGCACACACCAACATAGAGGTGTCGATAGGGAGAAGGGCAGGGGTAAATGGAGAAAGTGACTAAGGCAAGAAGGACAAGGATGGGGCAAAAAGGAGTAAAGCCATCAGGAAATTGAGGGTAATGAGTACCAGTGCCCGTAGTCTGGGCAACAAGCTCCCTGAGCTGGTGGCCTTGATGGAAGAGGGATGCCTGGATATTGTAGCAGTCACAGAAACATGGCACACAGAGAACCATGACTGGGATGTTAACATACCAGGGTACATAACCTACAAGAGAGACAGGCAGGGGAGAAGAGGGGGAGGAGTAGCTCTCTGTAAAGGAAGGGATAAAAGCAACTGAACAAAAGAGTAAACAGGGAGGAGAGGAGGCACTGTGGGTCACCTTGGAGACTGGAAAGGGCACCACAATCCACACAGGGGTTGTGTACAGACCCCCATGTCAGGGGAGGGAATGGACAAGGATATGATAGAAGGCATTCTTAGAATGGCAGAGAAAGGGGAGATACTGTTGATGGGAGACCTGAATATGCCAGATGTTAACTGCAGCACATTTGCTGCAGCCACATTCAAGAGCAGGGCCATTCTAATGCCCTACAGGTGGCAGGCCTCAGAGAGCTAGTTTCGGAACCCACTCGTGAGGGAGCAACCTTAGACCTCGTACTCTCAAACGGGGGCAGTGAGAGGATCTCAGATCTAGAAGTGGGTTGCCATCTGGGAATAAGTGACCATCAAACAGTGTGGTTCACGTTAAACGCAGCTACAGAGTCAAGCCATACAAAAGTGAGAGTACTGGACTTTAGGAGGGCTGACTTTGGCAAGATGGGAGAGTGCCTCAGAAAAGCACTAGCAAACAGGCTAGAAGGAGGTGTGGAGCAACAATGGGGAATCATCAAACTGCCATCACAGAGGCAACAAGCCTTTGTGTGAAGCAAATAGACAAATCAAAACGAAAGAAAAAGCCACTATGGTTTTCAAAAGAGGTGGCTGTGAAAGTCAGGAAGAAAAAGATAGCATTCCGGAAGTGTAAGGAAACACAGAAAGAGCAGGACAGAGAGCTGTACCAGTTAAGGCAGAAGGAAGCAGGGAGGGAAGTCAGAAGAGCAAAGGCCCAAACTGAGGAAAAGACAGCCAACTCAGTTAAGAAGGGGGATAAAACCTTTTATAGGTACATCAGCGAGTGTAGAAAGACAAAGGGAGGGATAATGAGGCTGAATAGAATGAACAGGGGTGGGCAGAGGGGACAGTGAAAAGCAGGGATACTGAGCGAATATTTCTGCTCAGCATTCACAAAAAAGGAGGGGAAGTGCCTAATCCAGTTAACAGAAGCACTCTTGATAGGGGGGTCGATCCCAGTCCTTTCACAGAAGAAAGGGTTCTGCAAGAACTCCTAAAACTGAAGGTGGACAAAGCAATGGGTCCTGATGGAATTCACCCCAGAATTCTGAAAGAATTAAGGGAGGAACTGTTGAAACCACTGACTACTCTTTTTAATAAATCATGAGAGGATGGTGTGGTACCCGAGGACTGGAGGAAGGAGGATGTGATTCCCCCTTCACAAAAGTGGGATCAAGACAGAGGCAGGAAACTACAGACCTGTCAGTCTGACCTCTGTGGTACGGGAAGTGATGGAGTCACTTCTGAAGGAAAGAATAGTTGAGTACCTAGAGGCCAGTGAGGCACAAGACCCAAGGCAGCATGGATTCTCAGCGGGAAGGTTATGTCAGATGAATCTAATTGATTTCTTTGATTGGGTGACCAAGGTAGTAAACCAGGTAAGGGCTGTGGACATGGCCTATCTAGACTTTAGCAAGGCATTTGACACAGTCCCACGCAAAAGATTAATAAACAAGTTAGCCAGCGTGGGAGTGGGTCCCAGGGTTGTAGCCTGGGTAAAACATTGGCAGGACAACAGGACGCTGAGGGTAATAGTAAATGGAATCCACTCCAAAGAAAGGGGGGGTTACTAGTGGGGTACCGCAGGGTTCAGTACTGGGACCAGTCCTGTTTAATGTCTTTATAGGCAACATTGCAGAGGGACTGGAAGGGAAGGTATGCCTCTCTGCAGACGACACAAAGATCTGCAACAGTGTTGATATACAAGGGGTGGTTGAAAGGATGAGAAGGGACTTGGCAAGGCTGGAGGAATGGTCAAAAGTATGGCAGCTTAGATTCAATGCAAAGAAGTACAAAGTAATGCACCTGGGAAACAAAAACTCAGGGGAAGGGCACACAGTGTAGGGGGAGGTACTAAGAACAACAGAAATGGAAAGGGACCTGGGGGTAGTCATATCAGATGACCTAAAGGTAGACAAACAATGTAAGAAGGCAGTAAGGATGACTGGGGGGATACTGGGATGCATAGGGAGAGGTATCACCAGTAGAAAACAGGAAGTTGTTATCCCTCTGTACAGACAGTTGGTGAGACCCCATCTGGAATACAGCGTGCAGTTCTGGAGACCCCTTCTCCGCAAGGACATAGACAGGATGGAGGCAATCTAGAGGAGGGCGACTAAAATGGTGCAGAGTCTGCATCAGAAGCCATCTGAAGAGAGACTAAAGGAGCTTAATATGTGTACCCCGAGGAAAGGAGGGAGAGGGGAACATGATAGAAACATTTAAGTACCTTAAGGAGAATCAACAAAGTCCAAGAGGGTAGCATCTTTCAGAAAAGAGATGTGCAAGAACAAGGGGCACAATTTGAAGATAAAGGGGGACTGGCTCGGGGGGGCAATGTGAGGAAGTATTTTTTCACAGAAAGGGTGGTGGATGCATGGAACAGCCTTCCTGAGGAGGTTGTGGGGTCAAAAACAGTAGGGGAATTCAAGAATGCATGGGACAGACATAAAGCAATTCTAATGGGGGTAGAAGGAAGTAGGCTGTTGGTTAACTAGGATCTGCAGCTTATCCGATAGGTAGGGGAAATGGGCAGACTGGGTGGGCCCAAGTGGTCCTTATCTGCCATCAAAGTCTATGATTCTATGCTTTCCTTGGATGTTACATTACCAGACCTGCCTGACAGGTAGCACAGGCAGTACTTCCACATTACTAGACCAACGTGACAGGTAGCGCTTCCACATTACCAGACAGCCTGACAGCACAGGCAGTGCTTCCACATTACCAGACCAGCCTGACAGGTAGCACAGGCAGTGTTTCCACATACCAGACCAGCGTGACAGGTACCACAGGCAGTACTTCCACATTACTAGACCAGCCTGACAGGTACCACAGGTAGTGCTTCCACATCACCAGACCAGCCTGACAGGTAGCACAGGCAGTGCTTCCACATCACCAGACCAGCCTGACAGGTACCACAGGCAGTGCTTCCACATCACCAGACCAGCCTGACAGCAGAGTGCATATCCACTGCCTCCACATCACTGGACCTGCCTGACAGACCGCACAGTGCATAGCCACTGCCACCATGTCACCAGACTTACCTGACAGACAGCACAACACACAGCCATTGCTTCCACGTCATTGCAGCAGCCTGACAGAGTGCACAACACACAGCGGCAACTACTACCACATCACCAGATCTGCCTGACAGACATCCCAACACTGACACTGCTACCACATCAGCACACCAACCTGACAGTATAGTGCACAGCCACTGGTTCCACATCACCAGATCCACCTGACAGGTAGCACAACACACTGCCATCACCACACCAGCCTGACAGGCAGCACACTGCACAGCCACTGCTACGACATGACTGGACCAGCCTGATAGGCAGCTCACTGCACAGCCACTACTACCACATTACTGGATTAGCCTGACAGGAAGCAGAATGCGCTACTACCATTGCTACTGCATCATCAGGTTCACCTGGCAGACAGCACAACACACAACCACTGGTACCATATCAACAGACCAGCCTGACAGCTGACAGACAGCACAGTGGATTGCCACCACTACCATATCACAAGACTATCCTGAGAGACAGCACACTGCACAGACACCGCCACCACATTACTGGACCAGCCTAACAAACAGCACAGTATACTGCCACTTCTTCCGTATAACCAGAACTGCCTAACAGCACACTGCAGTGCCATTGCTACTAAATCACCAGACTAACCTGACAAGAAGCAGATGTACAGCCACCACTGCCACATCACCAGGCCAACCTGTTAGTCAGCACAGTGCATTACCACTGCTACCACATCCCCAGGCCAGCTTGACAGGCAAAACAGTGCACTGCTGCTGCTACCACATCACCAGACCAGCCAGACAGGGCAACTCACAGCCACTGCTACCACATCGCCAGAACAGCCTGACTTGCAGCAGAATGGACAGCCACCTCTATCACATCACTGAACCATCCTGACAGACAGCACAGTGCATTGCCACCACATCACCAGACCAGCTTGACAGACCACACAACACAGCCACTGCTTCCACATGACCAGATCCGCCTGACAGACAGCACAGTGCACAGCCTCTGCTATTACACCAGACAAACTTGATATATGAAGCACATGCACAGCCACTGCTACCACATCACTTAACCAGCCTGATGGACAGCACAGTGCACAGTAATCATTGCCCCATCACTTGACAGAGCACACAATGTATAGCCACTGCTGCCGCCACCACCACATCACCAGACCAACCTAACAGGCAGCACAACACACTGCCATTGCTACCACATCACCAAACTGGCTTGATAGATGGCACAAGACACTGTCACTGCTACCATATCTCCAGACCAGCCTGACAAACAGCATGATGCATTATTGTGCTACCACATCACCAGACCAGCCCTACATGCTCCCCAATGTACAGGCACTGCTACCACATCACCTAACCAGCCTGACAAGCGGCATAATGCACTACCAGTGCTACTGCCTTACCAGTCCAGCTTGACAGGTAGCACAGGCAATGACACCACATTATCAGTCCAGCCTGACAACACAGTGCACATTCACTGCTTTTGCATCACCAAACTAGCCTGACAGACAGCACAGTGCACAGCCACTGCTACCACTTGACCTGACCAGTCTGACAGACAGCACAAAGCACAGCCACTGTTGCCAGGTCACTGGAGCAGCCTGGCATGCAACACAACACACAGCTATTGCTATCGCATAACAATGACTAAACTTAAATATCAATAAATATATTATCCACTGGATCTGCAGTTAGCTCGAAGGTTGCACACAGCGAGTATTAATCAGTGGACATATGTCTGAAGTCAGCTTTGTCACCAGTGGGGTACCCCAGGGCTCAGTGCTCGGACCATGCCTTTTCCAAGCATTTATCTGTGATCTTACTAAGAATTGTCTTTCCATATCTATTAAATATGCAGATGATATTAAAATCGGGGGCCCTGTGCTAATATTAATGACATTACCATTATACAACATGACCTGGACATGGTAGATGGGGTATTAAATTAAATAATAATAAATGTAAGGTTATGAACTTATGCCAACATAATCCTAACACATTATACAAATCAGGGACATTTACCTTATTAACTACCACAGATGAGAAAGACCTGGGTGTGTTGGTTTCTAAAAACCTAGACTACGCCCACCATATTAATGACACTGTTAACAAGACAAAATAATCTGGTCTATTAGATGAAACATACCATCCAGAGACCCAAGGGTGATGATGCCTCTGTTTTGGGCCTATGCTCGTCCGCATTTGGAGTATGTGTCACAACTTTGGTGTCCCTATAAAAAATCAAATGATAACCAACTAGAAAGAAAACAGCGTAATTATACCAAACATTTAAAAGGAATGCACAATCTATTATATGAACATCGGTTAAAAAGTCTTACTCTTATGTCACTTGAGACCTGCCGTTTAAGAGGGGATCTGCTTTTTCTATGTGACGTAATTCAGGACCCCATTCTCATGATGGAACTAGGGCTACAATTTAAGAACCAGAAGTATGATATCAGAGATCACTCACTCCAATTATCGGGAAAATCCTTCAATTATCAAACCAGAAAGTTCTTTTACACATTGAGGATTATTAATCCATGGAATAAACTCCCACTTAATATTGTTATAAGCAGAAGCAAATCAGAATTCAAAACACAGTTGGATACCTACTTATTAGCAGGGCACAACCTTAAATACTATGAATATTGATTAGCATAGGAGTATTTATGGGCTTTTGGCTCTCTAGCTCCTTTAACAGCTACATGTATGTTTATACCAATGTATGTTTAAGCTGTAACCAAATAACTGTAACAGCCTGTGTTAGCCAAACCTGTAACCTCAATAATGCCACTAAGAAATAACGGCAGGTGACTACCAACGTTGTAACCGCAATGATGTAACAAAATGTTGTAATGTATTTGTCCTCTTTGTGACGGAGGTACCTTTGGAAATGAGCCTCTGGCTCAAAGGATGTAAACTGATGTACAAATAAATAAATAAAATAAATAACACCTTAGTAGTATGAACCTTAGTAGTATCACCAGACCAGCTTGACAGACCGTACAAGACACCGACACTGGTATCACATCACCATATCCACTGGACTGTCCGCAAAATGCACTGCCACTAGTACCACATCACCAGACAAGCCTGACAGTACAATGCACAGCCATTGCTCTCACATCCCCAGACCAGCCTGACAGACAGCACAACACAAAGCCACTGTTACCTCATCACCAGACCAGCATGACAGACAGTAGAAGACACCGACACTGGTATCATATCACCATATCCACTATCCACTGGACAGTTCGCAAAATGCACTGCCACATCACCAGACCAGCCTGACAGCACAGTGCATAGCCATTGATCCCATGTCACCAGACCAGCCTGACAGACAGCACAATGCAAAGCCACTGCTACCTCATCACCAGACCAGCATGACAGATAGTAGAAGACACCGACACTGGTATCACATCACCATATCCACTGGACAGTCCGCAAAATGCACTGCCACTACTACCACATCACCAGACCAGCCTGACAGCACAGTTCACAGCCATTGATCCCACATCACCAGACCAGCCTGACAGACAGCACGATGCAAGGCCAGTGCTACTACATCACCAGACCAGCATGACAAACAGCACAACACACAGCCATTGCTACCACATCACCAGACCAGCTTGACAGACTGTACAGGACACTAATACTGCTACCACATTACCAGACCAGCCACATAGGCAATACAGTGCACTGTGACTGAAACCGTATCACCAGACCAAGCAGCACAACAGAGAGTGAAGCTCTCCCCTGCCATTAAAAATGAGGCCCAAGGGATATACACCCATCCCCCATCGGCATCCCTCGTGGTGTGTTTTAGTCATTCACACATTTAGTAGTGGTTGACCTATCCTCCGTCAATCAGAAATATGAGAAATATGCAACATTGTCTCTTATAGTTGGTCTAAAGTGACTTATTCCCCCACCTCCTCCTTCTGCAATAAGTGTCTGTGCATGTAACCTTTTTAGTGACCGGAACCTTCATCATTAGGCTGTAGTCCTGTCGTCCAACAGGAAACACTATATAAACAGTATAGCTTATAAACTCCCTTTCCGTTTTCATAAATCTCGGATCTGTTCTATAGACCTTGATCTCCCTCACAAATCCCTTTGTACAGAAAGTCAGAGTTCAGCATCTCTGATTGGAAATCTTTTTCTACATTATGTTATGGCTGTTTGAAGAGTTCTTGGGCATAGGGCTGAGACGTTCTTTGTGCTGCATCTGTCAGGTCCTGAAGTCTGAAATGATGATGTCCTTATAGATCAAGGTAGAAATCTGAGAAAGTATTTGTGGGCCTGTTTTAATCTCTGTGTCAAGTTCACCCCCCCCCCCCCAAAATCCTGAGTAAATCCTACTCTTATGTCTTTTTAATTGATAGGCTGTCTGGGTAGTTCCTGAGCGAGGCTGGGGAGCATTTGTTGTATCCCTGTGTTCCTGGCTGTACGTCTCAGGTGGAAAAGTCAATATGCTTTAAAGTATTCTGTGAGTAGGAGTGAAAAGGGTACTAGGAATGTTTCGACCGGGATAGATATGCTCATTATTTTCACTCCCCTTCCCATCAGGATCACTCCTCTGGGGTAACAAAATCATCTGTGACTTGGAAGTTTGTCTTACCTATATATCGTGAGGCAGGTCATGTATAACATTTCAGTTCAGTGAGATTCAGTCAGGATTTCTGTGTCTTCTTCCTTCTTTTAGCTGATGTCCCCTAAAACTATTGCAGCAGGTTTCTTATCTCTCACATAGTGTGTGATGCTGCTTTCCTGTGGCCTTAATTTGATTATGGCGCACTGTCTTCCACTCTGCACATGGTGATCTCAATTGGTCCTGCTGCGTCTTTTGCTTGGGTCTCCAAAGGCACACTACGGTCTTGAAGAGTCCGTTTCAGATTCATTGGAGTATGATACAGCCAGAAGATTCTGATTCTGGTTGGCTAGGGAGTTTGAAATGTTATTTGTTTACCTTTAAGTGCCCTAATTATGTCCGTCTATTGTGGTCACTTCATCTTTATCTTCTTTTGGGGGGAGGGTAATCATGATCTGACAGGAAGTCTTACCCCATTGTGTGTGATTTCTTTTTTCTGCCACACTATGCAGTGCACCTCTTCTTTAGTTTAGAAGCCTGAAAATTTTAAGAGGATTGGTCTTGGCCATGCCTTCGGGTCTTTTGGTTTCAGAAGCTGGGCTGTGTGAGCTCTCTTAATCCTGATCTCCATAGTCGACAGGACAGCTAGTACGTCTTTCAAATGGTCGGCTAAGTAGTCACACATGAGGTCCACTTAAGAGTTCTCAAGAAGTCCAGTTAGCATAAGATTGTCCTTTCTGGAACTTGCTTTGAGGTCCATGCACTTATCTTGCAAGGCCACAGTATACTGAAGAAGGGAATCTGTAGCTGTTCCCTGCTAAATGGCTGCACCCTCGACCACCACAATTCCCACTTCTGTCTGCTTCAGCTGCCGTTCAAGCCCATCCAGCCAGTTATATAGGTGTCTGAATTCCTGTTGGTTTTCCCTCCTAGACTATTTAATTTCCCGCATGAGAAGCTCTAATCAGTTCTCATTCATTTCTCACTCTCATAGTCCGTCTCATATTTAGGGCCCTTTTGAGCTAGCTGGGGACATGCTTCAACTCCGGTCTTCACTTTTGGCTCGTGATCGTGCTCCGTCCTTGTATTGTCTAGATTTTGAGGACCTGGATCTAGTCCCTCTGTCTTCCCCCTCCTGCTCGGCTTGCATTTTGCCAAGTTTAGTCCAGGTTGGATTGTAGAAGGTGAAGTTTAAACTTCAGTAGTGTTGGGAGCTTCTCTCCTAGGCTGCTTAGCAGGTTGTGACATCACCGGAGGTCTCCCAACAAGCTTTCAGTAGTGGCTTTAGAGGTCAGGTTTTCAGATGTGATCACAGCCCCCTGAAGAAATTTTCATTTCTTTCGAGGATATGGAGACCAGTGAGGTAGAGCTGCCTTCTCAAGGTTCAAGTCACAGCAGAAAAGGGGCACTTCTCCCATAAATATTTTGAAGACAGCTAACTGTGGAGGCGGTTACTCCACATGAAGATGTGTGGACTCATCATTGCTCACAAGCTCTGGGTGGACAACTCCAGAGGTTTTACAACACATGGACCTAGACCACATCAGGCATTAGGATACTGGAAATAATTTCACAAGGCTATGCGATAATGTTCTTCTGTACCTTCTTGTGGGTGCTTTTTCTATTCCCCCATCTCTACAAATACCAGGAAGCACCAAACTCTAGACCAGAATTCAGATCATCTCATAGAATTGGAGCAGTGATTCCAGTTCCTCCCAAAGAAATAGAAAATAGGTATTACTCCTCTTACTTTGTAGTTACCAAGAAGTTGGAAGAATGCCACTTGATCCTAGACCTCTCTAGTTTGAAACAGTTAGTGAGACCCATCAGATTCAAGATAAGAGTCCCTGAAGTCAATCATTGCAGCATGTCAGCGAGGCAATTTTCAAGCCTCAGTAGACCTATCGGAGGCTTATCTGCACATTCTGATTTGGCAGTTGCACCAGAAATCTCTCAGGTTTGTCATCTGGGATTAACACTTTCAGTATCAGACTCTCCCCTTCAGGTTAGCCTCTTCCCTGAGAGCGTTCACGAGGATCTTAATAGTTGCAGTGGTTATCCTTCTGCAAGAGGGACACCACATTTTTTCTTGCCTGCCTAATCTGATCCAAGCAGGTTTGAAACAGTCAGCTCTCCATTCAGTCTGCAAGACTTTACAGATACTGGAAGAACACAGTTGGATAGTGAACTAGTAGATCTCCCTTCAGCCATCTCATTTTCTGGAACACCTTTGAGCATGCTTTTGGCCAGACCTGGTGAGAGTGTTTCTCTCTCAGAGCAGAATGACAGACCCCATGGATTAGATATGCCAATTCAGGATCCACAGTGTGGTGCCACCCCCACATATGTCTCTGATGATGGCTACCACAGAGGTGGTTCTTTGAGCCAGACTTTACATGAGACCTCTTCAGGTCTTCCTCCTATCTTATTGCTCACAAGATCGGAACAATACCAAACCCTGATCTGGCTCCCAAGGTCAGTGTGCCAGTTGTTGCAGTGGTGGGAGAACCTTAAAATCCTATTGAAGGGGTCTCCTTTAGCTTCATCATAGCAACTCATGCTGACCACTGATGCCAGTCTGGCATTCTGAGGTGCAGTGCTAGATCATGTTCTGGTTCAGGTGATATGGTAGGAAAACAAGAAAATGGACGCTCTGTTGTAAAGACGTGCTAAGTCTAAGCTGACGGCCAGTACATCACAATAAGGCAGCACCGTCCACCACTCTATAAGCTGCGAAAGTGTTTAATAAATAGAACAAACTACTTGCAGATACAGTGCTAAATAATGATGCCTGCAGTACTTTAAACACAGTCTGACCTGTTTCACACTTGTGCATTTCATCAGGAGAATATAGTCCCTGGAGGAACAGGACTTCCAAATAAACATCCCGGAAACCAGAGCTATCTTATTGGTAATGAGACACTTCAGGGACAGAGTTATTCAGAAATAGGTAAAGATCGGGTCTGACAACACACTGACCATTACTTACATAAACAAGCAAGGTGGCACAGGAAGTCCAATAATGCTATCAGAAGCATACTCAGTTCCTCAGTGGGTGCCGATATCTAGTCTGCAGTTCCTTTCAGCAGTTCATCTGGTGAGACTGCTGAAGTCGCTGGTGGACTAGCTCAGCTGCCAATAGCCACATTGGGGAGAATGGTTTCTGAATCAAAGAAATATTTCAAAGTCTTTTTTTACAAATTTGAGTATCTGAAGACGGATCTCTCTGCCTCTTGAAGCAACACTCAAGTGATGAGATTTTGCAGTCAGTACAGATATCCAATAGCTGAAGCAAAGGACACTCTGTCTCAGTTGTGGATTTTCTGCAAGGCGTATCTGTTCTTGCCATTTATTGCCAGGATTTGTGGGACCTCCTCTTCCATCCAGGGACCACCAGTGCCACTGCCGTTGCCTCAGAGGTTGCCAAGAAAGAGGAGCGGTTGGACCACAGTGGGCTCAGGGAGGGTGAGGGTGGTGGAACAGAGGCGCATCCCTCCCATTGTACCTCTCCACAATTCCTATGCCATTCTGGCAAAGTGTGGTTCCTCTATGGAGGCACCCACAGTGGAAACCAAGGAGAATGCTGGGAACCTCCACAAAGGAGACCCACAGGAGGGTGGCAGGGGACCCTGCAGGGAAGAAACAACTCGGTGGGGACTCCATTGTTAGGAAGGTAGAACTGGGGGAGGAAGGGGAGAGGGAGGTAAGGTGCCTGCCTGGCGCCATGGCTTGCAGGGACAGGAAGCGAATCCTCAGGATTGCCAGAGCAGCTGCACAGGGGAGGGAGCTGGATGTCATTGTCCACCTAGGAACAAATGACCTGGCTAAGAAAGGGATTAGAGAAGTGCAGGAAGAGTTTGTGGAATTGGGAAGAGGCCTTAGTCAAGTAACACGCACGGTAACCTTTTCGGAGGTGCTACCTATCTATGGCATAGGAGAGGCTAGGTGTTCCGCACCATGGGATTCAATCAGTGGTTGAAAAACTGGTGTGGAGCTCAGGTATGGCTTCATTGGGACTGGGGTCCACCTGGAGTGATGCAAGCCTATACTGGCATGATGGGCTGCATCTGTCCGGGAGGGAACCAGGATCCTAGGTGATAGGTTAAATGCTTCCTTGGCAAGCTTTTAAACTAGCCAAGGAGGGAGGCACTGGAAAGACAGGAAAATCCTAGCCCCCAAATAATCACGCAGTAGTAAGTCGCAAACACCAGCATAGAGGTGTTGATAGGGAGAAGGGCGGGGTAAATGAAGAAAGTGACAAAGGCAAGAAGGACAGGGATGGGGTAAAAGGGAGTAAGGCCATCAGGAAATGGAGGGTAATGAGTACCAATGCCCGTAGTCTGAGCAGCAAGCTCCCTGAGCTGATGACCTTAATGGAAGAGGGATGCCTGGATATCGTAGCAGTCACAGAAACATGGTACACAGAGAACCATGACTGGGATGTTAACATACCAGGGTACATAACCTACAGGAGAGACAGGCAGCGGAGAAGAGGGGGAGGAGTAGCTCTCTATGTAAAGGAAGGGATAAAAGCAACTGAACAAAAGAGTAAACAGGGAGGAGAGGAGACACTGTGGGTCACCTTGGAGACTGGAAAGGGCACCACAATCCACAGGGGTTGTGTACAGACCCCATGTCAGGGGAAGGAATGGACAAGGATATGATAGAAGGCATTCTTAAAATGGCAGAGAAAGGGGAGATACTGTTGATGGGAGACCTGAATATGCCAGATGTTAACTGGAGCACATTTGCTGCAGCCACATCCAAGAGCAGGGCCATTCTTGATGCCCTACAGGTGGCAGGCATTAGACAGCTAGTTTGAGAACCCACTCGTGAGGGAGCAATCTTAGACCTCGTACTCTCAAACGGGGGCAGTGAGAGGATCTCAGATCTAGAAGTGGGTTGCCATCTGGGGACAAGTGACCATCAAACAGTGTGGTTCACGTTAAACTCAGCTACAGAGTCAAGCCATACAAAAGTGAGGGTACTGGACTTTGGGAGGGCTGACTTTGGCAAGATGGGAGAGTGCCTCAGAAAAGCACTAGCAAACAGGCTAGAAGGAGGTGTGGAGCAACAATGGGAATTATCAAAACTGCCATCACAAAGGCAACAAGCCTTTGTATGAAGCAATGAACAAATCAAACGAAGAAAAAGCCACTATGGTTCTCAAAAGAGGTGGCTGTGAAGTCAGGAAGAAAAGATAGCATTCCGGAAGTATAAGGAAACACAGAAGGAGCAGGACAGAAAGCTGTACCAGTTAAGGCAGAAGGAAGCAGGGAGGGAAGTCAGAATAGCAAAGGCCCAAACTGAAGGAAAGATAGCCAACTCAGTTAAGAAGGGGTAAACCTTTTATAGGTACATCAGCGGAGTGAGAAAGACAAAGGGAGGGATAGTGAGGCTGAATAGAATGAACAGTGGGTGGGCAGAGGGACAGTGAAAAGCAGGAATACTGAGCGAATATTTCTGCTCAGTATTCACAAAGAGGAGGGGAAGTGCCTAATCCAATTAACAGAAGCACTCTTGATAGGGGGTCGATCCAGTCCTTTCACAGAAGAAAGGGTTCTGCAAGAACTCCTAAAACTGAAGGTGGACAAAGCAATGGGTCCTGATGGAATTCACCCCAGAATTCTAAAAGAATTAAAGGAGGAACTAGTGAAACCACTGGCTACTCTTTTAATAAATCATGGGAGGATGGTGTGGTACCGAGGACTGGAGGAAGACGGATGTGATTCCCCTTCACAAAAGTGGGTCCAAGACAGAGGCAGGAAACTACAGACCTGTCAGTCTGGCGTCTGTGGTAGGAAAGTGATGGAGTCACTTCTGAAGGAAAGAATAGTCAGTACCTAGAGGCCAGTGGAGCACAGGACCCAAGGCAGCATGGGTTCACAGCGGGAAGGTCATGTCAGGCAGAATCTAATAGATTTCTTTGACTGGGTGACCAAAGTAGTAGACCAGGAGGGGCTGTGGACATGGCCTACCTAGACTTTAGCAAGGCATTTGACACAGTCCCACACAAAGATTAATAGTCAAATTAACCAGCCTGGAGTGGGACCCAGGGTGGTACCCTGGTAAAACATTGGCTGGACAACAGGACACAGAAGGTAATTGTAAATGGAGTCCATTCTGAAGAAAGGGGGTTACTAGTGGGGTACACCGGAGGGTTCAGTATTGGGTCCAGTCCTTTTAATGTCTTCATCAGTGACATTGCAGAGGGACTGGAAGAAAAGTATGCCTTTTGCAGATGACACAAAAATCTGCAACAGGGTTGATACACAAGGAGGCGTGGAAAGGAGAAAGGGACTTGGCAAGGTTGGAGGAATGGTCAGAAGTATGCAGCTAGGATTCAATGCAAAGAAGTGCAGAATAATGCACCTGGGAAACAAGAACCCAGGAGAAGAATACACAATGGGTGGGGAGGTAGTAACAACAACAAAAAAAGGAAAGGGACCTAGGGGTAATCATATCAGATGACCTTAAGGTTAGCAAGCAATGTGAGAAGGCAGTAGGGAGGGCTGGGGGTACACTAGGATGTATTGGGAGAGGCATCAGCAGCAGAAAACAGGAAGTTGTTATCCCTCTGTACAGACAGTTGGTGAGACCCCATCTGGAGTACTGTCCAGTTCTGGAGACCCCATCTCCGCAAGGACATAGACAGGATAGAGGCAGTCCAGAGGAGGGCAACTAAAATGGTGCAGGGTCTGCAAGAGAAGCCGTATGAGGAGAGACTAAAGGAGCTTAATATATACCCTTGAGGAAAGAAGGAGAGGGGGACATGATAGAAACTTTTAAGTACCTCAGTGGAATCAACAAAGTCCAAGAGGGTAGCATTTTTCAGAAAAAGAGACTTGCAAGAACAAGGGGACACAATTTAAAGATAGAAGGAGGGCGGTTCAGGGCAATGTGAGGAAGTATTATTTCACAAAGAGGGTAGTGGATGCATGGAACAGCTTTCCTGAGGAGGTTGTGGGGTCTAAAACTGTGGGAGAATTCAAAAATGCATGGGACAGACATAAGGCAATTCTTGTGGGGGGTAGGAAGAAATAGGCTGTTGGTTAACTAGGATCTGCGGCCTATCCTGTAGGTAGGGAAATGGGCAGACTAGATGGGCCTAGCGGTCCTTATCTGCCGTCAAAGTCTATGTTTCTATGTTATGTTACTTAAGGATTTGTTGTTTGCACAGTTAGTTCCTTCTAGTGGCCATGGAGTGGCCAAAAGACTGTGGTTCTTAGACATAGTCATTCTGACAATACAAGGGCCCTTCTGGCTCCCTCAGAAATATGTTCTTCAGGGTCTGATTTTTCATCCCAGTCCAGCTCAGGTCCAGCTGGTAGCTTGGCTCCCGAGAAGCAGAGGCTTCTCGGAATAGGATATTCTGGCAGCGTGGTTGGTACCTTAATATCATTGAGGAAGCATTCTGCATTTACAGCTTATGATGGAGTGTGGTCAGTTCCACCCCCAGGAATTCTTCAATATGCTTAACTCTTGCAGTCAGCCTCTAGTGTTGAACTGCCTAGAGAATGGAACGTATGCAAATGATGGAATGCTCATTGGCTCGTGCCACCATTCAAACTGCTGCCCTTATCAACTGCTACATTCTATAATGCTCAGATTTCATTCTCTCCCTGCTAGTCAAGACGCCTCAGAGATCTGTCCTCACAAGTCGTGAAATTCGTTGTTTTTTCGTGTAAAAAAAAAAAACAAGTAAACTTTTAATTTTATTTCATCTGCTGTCTTTACTTACTCTTAATAGTTGGCACTAGATTAGTTTGTTGTTTTTTATTTATTTATTTTGTATTTATTATGTTCTGTGATTACAGATACCTCTGAGCTAGGAGCTTGTTTGCAAAGGTTCCACATCAGTAAGTTAAACAGACAGGTTACATTAGTATAAGGGGTATCCGAGTAAATGGCGAGAAAATAAACAGGCTAACAACATGGGTTTTGGTGTAGTTTCACTGTTCCTCCTCGGTTCTGAAAAAAACATCTAGGAACCGGCATTTCCGTTAGTTTTTATTTGCTTCTCTTTTAATTTTGTCTATATTTTACTATTGTTTCTGGTGTCTGACCCGTTATTTTCACGGTTCCTACTCGGAAGAGCTGACAAGAACTACACAGCTGATTTGATTTATTTTATTTCATTTCAAACTTGTAGGGTTTGTGTAAGTGAATAAGCAGCAGGGTTTTGAATTAGGTTTTTTGGTGTTCTATTTTTGTTTACTGTTCTGTCATTCTTAGTAGCCAGGAAAGGGGACTGCTGTGGTTAGACCATTTGGTAGTATTGTTGCTGGGGCAGGACAGTTGCAACCAATGAAGCAGGTGTGTGTTTGGAGGAGGGACTGAAGCAGGCTTTCAGGAGGAGAAGAGCTTGAATGGGAACTTAGCTGTGGGTTCAGTTAAAAAGAGCTGAAAAGAACTACACAACAGAGGTGATTTATTTTATTTCAGACTTGCAGGGTTTGTGTAAATGAATAAGTAGAAGGGCTTTGGATTGGGTTTTTTTTTGTGTTCTATTTTTGTTTACTGTTCTGTAATTCTTAGTAGCCAGGAAAGGGGACTGCTGTCGTTAGCAGAACTGCTGCCCTTTTACCATTGTACTTGGGAACTTTGCTCTTTAACTCATTTCTGTGGTTTCTCAGTGATTGTTTTTCTCCCTGTCCAGGAACACACCAAAACACCCACCCTGCCCCGGGTCATTCACATTTATAGCCAACCTGAGTCTCCTTCTTCCTGCAGGGACACAGGAAGAGGCACTACATACTGTTTTCCTGTTGTCTCTTGCACAGGACCTCCATTGCATTTTGTCTACACTCCCTCCCAAACATAGGAAGAACTATATAGTATTCCTGTACTGCACAGGACTTTCTAGTTCTGTCATCCACACTTCCTGCAAAACAGCAGGAGGAGGCGCTAGATGACAGCTTTTGCACAGGACCTTCTATTTACTTTCGCACATACTTCATCTCTACATCGTCCCACCTCCTCGCACCTCCCCGCCAAATGCTGCAGCTCTGAAGAATCAAGGTTAGGTGTGAGATAACATCACAGGCGTACTGTACCAGGGCAGTCATCTGAGAAACTGCCGTGCAGCGGCCGGCTAGCAGGCATCACACCGACAGCACCTGGGAGGCAGTAGAGTGCAGGCGGTTAGCTTGTCCCGTCTCAGAGCTGATTTTACTTAGAAACATAGACTTTGGTGACAGATGAGGACCACTTGGCCCACCCTGTCTGCCCATTTCCCTACTTATTGGATAAGCTGCAGATCCTAGTTAACCAACAGCCTACTTCTTCCTAACCCCCACCAGAATTGCCTTATGTCTGTCCCATGCATTCTTGAATTCCCCGACTGTTTTTGACCCCACAACCTCCTCAGGAAGGCCATTCCATGCATCCACCACCATCTCTGTGAAAAAATACTTCCTCATGTTGCCCCTGAGCTGTCCCCCTCTATCTTCAAATTGTGCCCCCTTGTTCTTGCACATCTTTTTTTTCTGAAAGATGCTACCCTCTTGGACTTTGTTGATTCCCTTGAGGTACTTGAACGTTTATATCATGTCCCCCCTCTCCCTCCTTTCCTCGAGGGTATACATATTAAGCTCCTTTAGTCTCTCTTTGTATGGCTTCTGGTGCAGATCTTGCACCATTTTAGTTGCCCTCCTCTGGACTGCCTCCATCCTGTCTATATTCTTGCAGAGAAGAGGTCTCCAGAACTGCACGCAGTTCTCCAGATGGGGTCTCTCCAACTGTCTGTACAGAGGGATAACAACTTCCTGTTTTCTACTGGTGATGCCTCTCCCAATAACATCCCAGTATCCCCCCAGCCCTCCTTACTGCCTTCTTACATTGCTTGGTTGCCTTTAGGTCATCTGATATCACTACCCCCAGGTCCCTTTCCATTTTTGTTGTTGTTAGTACCTCCCCCACAATTGTGTACTCTTCCCCTAGGTTTTTGTTTCCCAGGTGCATTACTTTGCACTTCTTTGCATTGAATCTAAGCTGCCATACATTTGACCATTACCCCAGCCTTGCCAAGTCCCTTCTCATCCTTTTAACCAGCCCTTGTGTATCAACCCTGTTGCAGATGTTTGTGTCATCTGCAAAGAGGCATACTTTTCCTTCCAGTCCTTCTGCAGTGTCATTTATAAAGACATTAAAAAAGGACTGGTCTCAGTACTGAACCCTGCGGTACCCCGCTAGTAACCCCTCTTTCTTCAGAATGGATTCCATTTATTATTACACTCTGTCCTGTTGTCCAGCTAATTTGTTACCCAGGCTACCACACTGGGACGCACTCGGCAACTGCAGTATCTGACCAAGCAGTTTGATTCATCACCAAGGGCTGCTTGGTCTTCTTATTCTTTCTGCACACAGGGAGCAGCGTCACAGGTGTCTGAAGGCACTCCAGACAGAAGCAAAACACATTCCTACCTGGCATCCTGCTAACCTGATTGTTTCTGCAGGAGAGGCTCTTAGGCCTGCCCACCCACCGCAGGCTCGTCTCTCCTTTCATAGGTATGGTGCCACACCCTTCTTTCTCTCATACCACAGGAAGAGGCGGTACTAAATAATGCACAGTCAAAAAAAAAATTGTGTTTCTCTTACACAGGACCTTCTGTTTCCATCCACTCATCCTGTCTTTCTCCCTAGGAACAGTAAAAAAAAATAAATATATAGGTTTTTGGTAGTTCCCTCATACACAGTACACACTATTTTCATCCGCACTTCCTCACTAGTGATGGGAGGAAGAATTGTATAAAAGAAAAGAAAAACTTTCCTCATGTTCCCGTCCTAAGTACAGGTCAGAACTTTTGTATTTTCCTGTCACACTCAGGAGGGATTTACCTTCTGCATCGTCCATTCACAGTATAGGGCAGTGCTTGTTTTTTCGTCCGGCACCACTCTTCGGGAATATGAACATTGTAAACTGCAGGTATTGCGGGACCCTAGTCACCAGAGCTTATGAATTGCAGGTGGGGCATTGTCATACATGCTCTTGCCTCAGTGACCTACGTACTCCGCTCTTGTGGCACGGGCCAAGATAAACTACCTCAGGATGCAACTCGACCATGCAACACAAAACAGCACCTTAGCGTATTCGACCTTTAGGCGCCAACCACAAAAGCCACTCCCCCAGAGGACCTGCAGACCAGGGGGCTGGCAGTTGGGGGGGAAATCAGGAAACTCAACCAAATAGCTTGCCCATGGTGACTCCAACACTAATCTACTTGTCAAATAGGTTCTCTCCAACGTCATCCGTTCCTATGCCCAGGGCAAACAAGTCAGAAGAGGGGGCCCTCATGCAACACATAGAGGGTCAAACCAAAACAAAAGTCACCAAACACAACAAAAAGTGCATACTAATAATAGGAGACGCTGTGGTTTGTGGAGTAGAGTCTCGTATCCACCAAAGCAGCCCATCAGAGATTGCGGTCAGATGCCTCCCAGGAACATTGGCATGGAGGGACACAAACTGCATTGAGGGAATTATGCAAAACACCAAGCAAGACACGCAATTTCTGATCCATATCGGTACAAATGACCTAGCTAGTCACTCTGTGGAAGAAACTAAACAAAATCTTTCAAAACTAGAGAAAAACTAGCTTACATTTCATCCAGTGTCTCCTTCTCAGAAATTCTGCCTGTGTGGGGAAAGGAAGCCAACAGGCAGAAAATCGGAGAGAAGGACATTGGCATGCTTAACACCTGGCTTAAAAATTGGTGTCAGGAAACGCTGGCCCGGTGGCGCTGAGGGTTGAGGCGCTGGACACCACACCTCATGCCATGCTGGCGACCCGGGTTCGAGAATGAGCCCAGGCCATCGGGGGTCAGCAGGGGAGGGAGAGGACTTAGCGTACGGAGGACAGCTCTCCTCTCCCGAGAGGGAGGGTGGGCTCCTGCTCGGCGCTTGGTGGGCCTCTGGCAGAAGCCAGTGGCATAGCAAGCGTTGAAGTGTAGAGAAGGGTTGTAAGTGGCAGATGTCGGTGGAAACGCCTTGACGTTGGGGCACTGGCCACTCCCTTACAGAACAGGGAAAATACCTTCCAGCTCCGATGGAGACAGAGCACCGGAGCGTGCCCTCAGTGTACAGCCACCTTCCTGGCACCCCTTGACCGACAAAACCAGATGTTTTGGGGTGTTTAGGCCCCACCTCGTCCCTGCCCAGGGGATAAACCATGGCTCCATGGGTGATGGGGCAGACCAGGTAAGGCAGCTTGCAGAAAGATTTTTATTTTTATTTTAGTCTTTGGTTACTGGGTAAGGCCCACTAGGCACAAGTGCCTGTTTTCACGGATGACCTGAGAGCACTGGGCGGTTAAGTGACTTGCTCAGAGTCGCACAGTATGCAAGTGGAGATTGTGAGACTCAGACCAAGGTCTGGTCTGCTGGATGTACCTAGCTTGTTCACAGCTCATCACTCTAACCTTTAGGCTGTGACTCCTAGGTGCTCCTGAGGATGTCAAAGCTGGTGGGAGGGAGGCGAGAAAAATAGAAAGTTTAAAAAAAATAAAATAAAAAAAATTGGTGTCAGGAAAAAGGGCATGGCTATATCGGGAACTGGCAGAACTTCTGGGAAAGGGAGTTATTTAGATTCGATGGCCTGCACCTTACAAAGGAGGGGACACAAGCTCTTAGTTTAAATGGCTTACAAAGACATTGAATTTTTGACCAATAGGTGGGGAAGGGGTACCTGTACCCATTGTGTTATATGGGTTAGCAGATGCCCTTCCCCCATCAAAGGTTACATGTCAGAGCCAGGACATTGCTTCACAAGCAGCAAGTGAGACACAAATTGCAAAATCCCACAAATATGTTCCAAACGCATTAAGAACATACAGTATGCTGTGGATATAGGGAGGGGAAAAAAAGAAAACTACTCCAAGGAAGACAGAAGCGTTACGGGAAAGAGGTAATCTCAATGATCAGGAGCCAAGGAGTTCTGTCATGGAAACTACAGAAAGGAGGACTTCAGAGAGAAATCACGCTTGTAAAAAGAAGGATGGTAGCTCATGGAAGGGAATGGTAACTAGTGCTAGAAGCCTGGCTAACAAAATCACCAACCTCACGGCCACTGTAGCAGAGGATGAACTCGACTTAGTGGCTGTGACGGAAACTTGGTTCGCAGGAAGCTATGGATGGGACATGGCCATTCCTGGATTCAGCATGTACAGGAGGGACAGAAAGGGGAAAAAGGGAGGGGGGTAGCATTGTACATCCGGGAGGAAATCAAAACCACAGAAATCCAGGGGATCCTAGGTGACACTGAGGCACTGTGGGTAACAGCTGAGACGGAGAATGGGGTAGCCAATAGGTTAGGAGTTATCTACAGGCCCCCACTGGAGGGGAATGACGGGGGACAAAGAAACATTGGAAATGATACATAAAATGGCGGACAAGGGCGAGGCTTAAAGGTAGGAAAACCATTCTAAAAAGCAGCGCAGAAGGCAAGTGGTATCCTCGGATGCGGAAGTTATCATGCCCCTGTACAGATCCTTGGTCCAGTTCAGGCCTCACCTAAAAAAGCACATCGACCATCTGGAGACGGTGCAGAGAAGGGCCACAAAGGTGGTGCAGGGGCTGCACCATGAGCCATACGAGACTAGACTCAAAGAGCTGAATATTTTCTCTCTGGAACAGAGAAGAAACTGGGGACATGATAGAAACATGTAAGTATATCAAGGGAATTAACACAACTCAGAAGGAAAACCTCTTCTAGGAAAACAGGGCAGTGCATACAAGAGGGTACAACTTGCATCTGATGGGAGGCAAGTTTAAAAGCAACTCTAAAAAGTACTTTTTCACTGAGATATTGATAGACCCATGCAACAGCCTGTTACCAGAAGTGGTGGCATCAAAGACAGTAAGGGAATTCAGACTCGATGGGACAGGAATGTGGGAAACTTAGGAAAAAAAAAATAATATGGGGGATAGCCATCTTGGACAGACTAGATGGACCACACAGTCCTTATCAGCCGACAGTTTTTTTTTATGTTCTTATGAGGCAAATATAGTAGGGGACTTTAACTTACCAGACATTAACTGGGGTTCTCAGACAGCATCGACAACATGAGGCAGGAAATTTGTAATGGCCCTACAGGGGGCAGGGCTGAAGCAACTTGTTGATTCGCCAACCAGAGATATAGCTGTCTTGAACTTGATTCTGACCAACAGTGACAGGTTAGAAAGGGTCGAGGTGGGGTGCCATCGTGGCAACTGTGACCATCGTATGGTTGGTTTCCAAATCAACACAACTAGCCGGCCCGGTGGCACTGAGGGTTGAGATGCTGGACGCCACACCTCGCGCCACGCTGGCGACCCGGGTTTGGGAATGAGCCAGGGCTGTCGGGGGTCGGCAGGGGAGGGAGAGGATTGAGCGTCTGGAGGACTGCTCTCCTTTCCTGGGAAGGGGGGGGGTCCACGCTCGGCCCTCGACTGGCCTCTGGTGGAAGTCAGAGGCACAGCAAGCGCAGAGCTGATGTCTAGGGGATGGGGAGCTGCGACAGCGGTGATGCCATGATGTCTGGGTACATGCCACTCCCCCAAGAACAAGGGAAAACTCACTCTGCAGGCTTCGGGAAGACGGAACACCAAAGCAGACGCCTAATTGTTCCCACCTGTCTGGTCCTGTGGTCCCCGACGAAACCAGAATTGTTCGGGGTGTAATGCTGCCCCACCTTGTCCCTGCCCAAGAGGAAGAACCGCAGCTCCATGGGGGTAGACCGGAGGACTCAGGTAGAATGGCTGAAGTGGAGGCAGACTTCATAGGTGCTCCCGATGATGCGGAGCCTACAGAGATGGGGGTGAATAAATAGAGATTTCAAAAAAACCAAAAAACACAAATATGGATACCAGCCATTCCAAAATCAGAGTTCTGGACTTTAGAAAGGCAGACTTTTCCAAAATGAGAACCAGCCTAGCAGAGAAACTTGGGTACCGGGGGGGGGGGAGAAGGGGTGGAGGAAATGTGGGAGAACCTCAAGGGAGCTATCAAGGAGGTGACCGAGCAGTGAGCTAGGAGGATCAACAAGGCAAATAAGAGAAGGAAACCCCTCTTGTTCTCCAAGGAGGTGGCTACTGTAGTAATGGAGAAAAAAAAGGCATATAAGGCATCAAAAAAGGATGAAGACAGGGAAACTTACATAGTTGCACAGAGGGAAGTGGGAAAAGTAATAAGAAAAGCTAAAGCTCACACCGAGCTAAGGCTAGCACAGGGTGTAAGGGAGGGAGACAAAACCTTTTTTAGGTATATAAGAGAAAGGAGAAAGACTAAAAGAGAAATAGTAAGGCTAGCAGTTTTGGGAGGAGGACTAGTAGAGATGGACAGAGAGAAGGCAGCAGTCCTAAATAAATGTTTCTATTCCGTGTTCATTAGGGAGGACACAAGGAATGGCCCAAACCTGCAAAGCAGTTGCACCCAGGGACCAGGGGTAGACTCAAACCCCTTCACAAAGGGACATGTCTTGCAAGCCCTAAATAAATTAAAGGTGGACAAGGCCATAGGGACAGATGAGATTCACCCAAGAGTTCTCAAGGAACTGGGGAGTGTGATAGCAGCGCCCCTGGCGGAGCTCTTCACCAAATCACTGGAAAGCGGGACAGTGCCTGAAGACTGGAAGAGGGTGACAGTGGTCCCACTTCACAAATCAGGGAGGAGGCTGGAAATTACCATCCAGTGAGCCTCACATTGGTGGTAGGAAAACTGATGGAGACACTGCTCAGGCAAAGAATAGTAGCACATCTGGAATCCAGCTGGTAACAGGACCCAAAACAGCTCGGTTTTATTTTTATTTATTTAAAAGTTTTACCAGGAAAGACATACTGAGCAGACTACCGCTCGATTCCAGATGCGTCCTGGGGGTAGAGGGAATGGGATAGTACATACAAGTAAACATACAGAAGTTTTAGAGCAGCAAAATTTACATAGGTTACATACAATATGTACAGGTTTTAATAAATTCAGTGATAAATGATCTCGAAATAGTTGGTACAAGAGACAGGAAACGGAGAGAGAACCGCATAAAAGTAGGCTAACTAAGTAGAAAAGGTAGTGAACAAATCAAAAATTTGATAGTTAAAGCATTTGGGTGGACAACGTAGATCACATTGGGTGGTTGGCCAGAACATTGTGCACACCCGTTAAGACGTGGGTCATGCTAGTACACGTCAAGTTGACATGAGCAGCTTATGGGTACTTGCCCTTTTAGAAGGGAGATTTGTTGCCGAGGGGAGGGGGAGAGCCGGATGTCAGCCGGCAGAGAGTTCCATAGTTTTGGTAGACGGACTCTAAAAGCCGACTGTCCAGCAGAGGTAGTCATGTGTGGGATATGTAGTAGACGTGAGTCGAAATTTCTGAGTGAGTATGCTGATGGTTTTTGGGCTGTTAGGGTAGAGGCTAAATAGGAGGGCAGTAACTGGGTCCAGAATTTGGCTGTGAATCTGTTGCAGTGGTATTGGCGCCTATTGGCGAGGGAGGGTAGATTAAGGTGACTGTAGAGGTCGCAGCGGTGAGTGGAGGGAGGACAATCTAGTGCGAGCAGAAGGAGTTAAAAGAGAATCCAGTCTAGCCAGGGTGGATTTGGGGCAGAACTATAAACTACGTCTCCGTAGTCGAAGATGGGGAGGATCATTTTCTGTAGGATCTCTTTCCGGGCAGGCAGAGGGATGCAGCTGCGGTACCGGTATAGTGCTCCCAGTCTAGGATGTAGTTTTTTGTGGGTAGCTTCGATATGTGTGGAGAAGTCTAGGTGTTGGTCCAGCCAGACCCCTAGATATCTGAATGGCTGGAAGGTTGTGCCAGACAAACTTGGTTGATTTTTTTTGACTAGGTAATGAAGGCAGTGGACCAAAAGGGAGTGGTGGATGTGGTCTGTCTGGACTTTAATAAGGCCTTCGACTCGGTTCCACACAGAAGGCTGGTAAAGATGCTAGACCACATCTGTGTAGGTAAGGAAGTGGTGGGTTGGGTGAGCAACTGGCTGAAGGGAAGAACACAACAGGTGCAGGTAAATGGAGTGGTGTCGACGGAGAGGGAAGTGACTAGTGGAGTGCCTCAGGGTTCGGTGATGGGGCCCCTACTCTTCAATGTGTTCATAGCCGACATTGGTAATGGATTGGAAGGGAAGGTGTGTCTGTTTGCAGATGACACCAAGATCTGCAACAGAATGAACACTCCAGAAGGAGTCAAGAGCGTGGAATCAGACCTGAGGAAACTCGAGGAGTGGTCAGACGCCTGGTAGTTGAAGTTCAGTGCCAAAAAGTGCAAGGTCATGCACTTAGGCAAGGGAAACCCCAAGGTGGGATACTACCTGGAAGGGGAGTAGCTGGCATGCACCATCCAGGAACGAGACCTAGGAGTCATTATATCAGATGAATTAAAGATGGGGAAACAATGCGAAAAGGTGGCTCTAAAGGCCAGTGGTATGCTGGGCTGCATAGGGAGGGGAATCACGAGTCACAGAAGGGAGGTGGTGCGGCCACTTTACAAGGCGCTAGTTCGCCCTCACCTGGAGTACTGCGTATAGTTCTGGAGGCTGCATCTTAGGAAAGACATCAATAGGACTGAGATTGTGCATAGGAGAGCCACAAAAATGATTCAGGGTCTGCATCAAATGGCATATGAGGATAGGCTGAGGGAGCTCAACATGTACTCCCTGGAGCAAAGGAGGAAGAGGGGGGACATGATTGAGACATTCAAGTATATCAAGGTTATAAATAAGGGATCTACTATGAAATCCCGAAATACATAATCCCGACATCCCAATGCTACACTTAACCCGACAGTGTCGCATCCCCACGATGGAAAGCTTGACACTGATCTGAAGGGGGGGCGCGCCTCCACCCCTGAAATAATTATAACTAACTCCAAGTCCTGGCAAATGCCACTGGCTGGCTTACTGTCATCGGGATGTGACACTGTCTGGTAAGTGCAGCGTCGGGCTCGGGCTGGTGGGTGTCGGGGATTTTGTATTTTGTGATTTCGTAAGGATACCTAAATAAGGTAGGGGTACAGGATCTCCTAGAGGAGAAGAAAGGCGCCAGAACTAGAGGACACAATATGAGACTCACAGGTGGGCGACTTAGGAGCAATGTTAGGAGGTTCTTCACTGAGAGGGTGATTGACCCATGGAATTGCCTGCACCGGGAAGTGGCAGAGGCCAAGACTGTGAATCGGTTCAAAAATGCCTGAAACAGGCACAAAGGTATCCTTTCACAGAAAGGATAGAAGGGGGGTAAGTTACCCATATCGGGTAGACCAGATGGATCTTGCGGTCCCCTTCTGCCATTAATTTCCATGTTTCTATGGATCGCGGTCTTTTTCCTCAGGGAAATCGACCGTGAGCTACCGAGAGTGTGTGGTGGTAACCACTGTTAAGTAAAATTTTCTTCACATGACCGCGGTTGGTTTTGGTTGAAACCCTATCCTTTTAGTGGGTTTCAAGTATGTCAGACAAACCTAAAAAGAAAACAGGCCCTAGCAGTTTCAAAAACTGCTTACAGTGTGGTGAGATATTTACCAAAGCAGATAAACACAAATTGTGTTTGGTCTGTCTTGGGGAATCTCCTTTCACTGCAGAATGTGATATTTGTAAGACCTTTCCACCTAAAACTGTGGAAAAAAGACTGGAAAGGTTCAAAAAAAGAATGGCATCTTATGCGGTTTCGGAGGATAGGGGCTCTGAGCAGCCTACTGCCTCTTCTAAGATGGATAAAAATACTGAAACTGAACTGTCAATTCCAAGTAAAGGAGAGTAATCTAAAGCAAAGCAAACCAGCGAGCCGGCTGACAAACCAGTAAGCGCACAGAACCCCCAGCTGGAAAGCCTAAGTGGACTTCTGTTGAAAAATGGCTATGGCTACAGCTGAGGCGATTGCACAAGCCCTACAAGTTATTCAGGCTTTGCAAGCCATTACTACTCTGATTAATACCAGTTCCAGTTCAGCATATACCAGTAAATCCATCAGTTCAGCCCTTGGTTCTGCAACCGATAGGATCGGTTGCAGATCCGGTTCCTGCTACTCAGGAACAGTGTGAGGAGTAGGATGAGGAAGGGGAACCCATTAAACCAGAAGTCTCCACTGACCAAGAATTTGAGTTCCCTCCAAGATTACCTGTGGATTTCTTCTCACACTACACATTTGTAAAACAAATGGTAGATTCCCTGGATTTAACTACCAACGAGTCAGTAGAGGATGAGGAGGCAGAGTTTTTGGATCTAATGGGACTAACCCCCACCAAGAAACTATTGTTGCCAGTTAATAAGTTTCTTAAAAAGCATATCCCCAAAATACTGGAAACTCCCGATTCTGTTCCACCTTTGGATAAGAGAGATGCATAGAAATTGTCGGCAGATAAGGACCGCTAGGCCCATCTAGTCTGCCCATAAGCCCTAAACATGTATGCAGTCATTGACCTTAAGTGGTCAATGGCTTTTCATCACTCCCTCCCCACCCAATGTTCCCTTACGCCTGTCCCAGGCATGTTTAAAACCCTCCACTGTGCTTGCCCCAACCACCTCTTGTGGCAGACTGTTCCAAGTGTCCATCACCCTGTGTGTATAGAAAAACTTCCTCATGTTACCTCTTAATCTACCCCCCTCCAATTTCATATTGTGTCCCCTCATTCTGATATCTTTTCTACACTGGAAAAGATCCCCCACCCGTACATTGTTTATGCCCGTGAGGTACTTGAAAGTTTCTATCATGTCTCCCCTTTCTCTCCTCTCCTCTCCTCTCCTCTCCTCCAGTGAGTACATATTGCTGACTCTTAATCTCTCCTTGTATGTTTTGTGATGCAAGCCATGCACCATCTTTGTCACCCTTCTCTGGATAGTCTCCACCTTGTCTGTGTCCCTACGCATGTGTGGTTTCCAGTACTGCACGCAGTACTCCAGGTGAGGCCTTACCAGTGTTTTATACAATGGCATCAGCACCTCCTGTCTCCTGCTAGTAATGCCTCTGCACCCCAGCATGCCACTGGCTCTCCCTTGCAGCCTTTGTGCATTGTTTTGATACCTTAAGGTCATCAGATATGATAATCCCTAGGTCCCTTTCCTCTTTGGTGACAGTCAGCACCTCCCCTCCGTTCTGTAGCTGTCCCCAGGGTTCCCCCTACCCAGTGCATTATCTTGCACTTTTTTGAACTGAACTTCAGTTGCCACACCTCTGACCATCTTTCAATCTTCTTCAGGTCCCCCTTCATTTTCTGCACCCCTTTTGAAGTATCCACTCTGTTGCAGATCTTGGTGTCATCTGCAAATAGGTGGACCTTTCCTTCCATCCCCTCTGCAATGTCACTAATGAATTCATTGAACAGGACTGGTCCCTGTACTGATCCCTATGGTACTCCCTTGGTCACCTCTCTCTTCCTGGATTGGATCCCATTTACCACCACCCTCTGTCTACTGTCCGTCAGCCAGTTTCTAACCCAATGTATCACCTTATGCCCTATGCGCAGACTACTTATTAACCAGCCTTCTGTGTGGGACGGTATCAAAGGCTTTGCTGAAATCTAGGTAGGCAATGTCTACCACCCCTCTCTGATTCACTTCCCTAGTCACCCAATCAAAAAAAAAAACTATCAGATTTGCTTAACGAGACCTTCCTACTGTGAATCTGTGTTGCCTCAGATCCTGGGCACCAATGGATTCCAGGTGTGCCACTATCCTTTCTTTCAGCAGTCTCCATGATCTTCACCACCACTGAGGTGAGGTTGACTGGCCTGTAGTTCCCCACTTCCTCCCTATTGCCACTTTTGTGCAGTGCGACTACATGTGCCCTCCTCCAGTCCTCTGGAATCACGTCTGTGCTGAGTGACTCTGTGAACAGGGCGGCCAGAGGCACTGCTAGTTCCCTTCTCGGCTCCCTTAATATCCTCGGGTATATGTGGTCTGGCCCCATAGCTTTATCCACCTTCAGTTTTGTGAGTTCCTCCAGAACTCTCTCCACTGTGAATGGACTAGTGTCCACTTCTCTTCCCCCCCCCCCAATTGCCTCTTCTCCCCATCTGTGGTCCTTGACCCTCTCCCTCCTTAGTAAATACTGAACAGAGTATTTGTTCAGTATTTCTGCTTCTCTAGATCCCCTCCTTACACGCTCTCTACTCCCTTTGAGCCTCACAATCCCCCTTCTTCTACCACTGATGTACCTACTGTATAGAATGTCTTGTCCCCCTTTTTCACAGTCCATGCTAAACCCTTCTCTATCTGTGCCTTGGCTCTGCTAACAGCCTTCCCAGCTTCCCTCAGACATTCAACTTACACCTCCCTGTCCTCCTCCCTTTGGGTTCCCTTATATTTCCTGAAACTTGCTCTTTTAACCCTTACTTTGTCTGCTACCTCTTTAGAGAACCATAGTGGTTTGCTTCTTATTTTCCCTTTGGCCACTATCCTAACACATTGGTTAGTTACCTCCACTATGGCTCTTTTTAGTTTCTCCCACTGTTCCTCCACTCCCTCCATTGTCTCTCCCTTCTCCAGGGCTGCTCTTAAACATTTACCCATTTCACTGAAATCCACCCTCCTGAAATCTGAGAGCTGATAAAAGTATCAGCTGGACAGGTCAGGGGCAGAATTTCTATTCTCTTACCCTGACCATGAGGGGGGTAGTACAGACTACAGCTAGTGATAGGGCCATGGTGTGTTTCACATCCCCCTGATAAAGATTCTCGAAAAATAGACAGTATGACCAAAGAAGGTTATCTTCAAACAACATGAAGTCTTGCTATATTATGACATATGCAGTGAGTCCCAACCTTCGAACTGCTCCGGAGGTGAAAGAGTTAACTTTCCATGCCAGGCATGGAACGCTGAGCTCGAGCTTGGTTGAAACTCTGTTGTTCTTCAAACTCAAACTGTCAGATTCTTTACTCCGCCTCACTGAACAGTCGCTCCGGAGATTTCTCCTTCTGCTCGGTTCATTTTGTCGGTTAAAGTATTATTTTTCTCGGTTTTCAACCGAATTTAAACCGCAACCAATTGGCTCAGACTATGTCTGTGGTATTGTGAGTACTAGATAGGTTTTACATTTGTTTCTATTCTGTGTGGAACTTGTAAACGGCTTATCGGTTCGGTTTGAACCGATCAAGTTGCTTAAAATATCTTAATCTATCTTTTAGTGTGTGGTTACCGGTTCTAAAAAAAACAGATTTTATTATGTTTTTTTCCACGACCCATGACATGGTTGGGAACCGATAAGAGGGTCTTACCTGGCAGATTGCCATAAATGGGTAAGTTTGGTTAGGCTGGCACTATGTCTGAGAAACCCAAAAGAAAAAGGCCCACTGGGTTTCAACACTGCAGTGTGTGTGGGGAAGTCTTTGCCAAGGCTGATCCCCACACCACCTGTGTTTATTGTCTGGGGTTTGACCACCTCAATGCAGACTGCCAGATTTGTAAAAGTTTTCCTGCAGCTACCTGGAAAAAGAGTTGGTAGGCTGAGGAAAGGGAGGCCAAAAGTCCACTGAACCGGATGGCTAACCCGTTTGGTTCCAACCAACCAGAGGGAGTGCCCTCTGACCAGGGCGAGACTTCCTCGGCCAAAAGGAGATCCGACTCTGAGGAGCCGGGTCCAGCAAAAAGGACTAGAAAATCAGCTGGTGTGGAGCCAAAACTTTCCTCTCCAACCGCTGAAGAGATAGCCAAAGCGATAAAAATTGTCCAGTCGCTTTCCTCGGTTCCAACCGAACCGGCACCATCAGGTAAGCGCCCAGTTCGACCGGTTCCACCGGTTCAAGAGTATGAGTTAGAGGAGTATTATGAACCGGGGGAGGGGGAAGAGGAGTATGAGGAGAGTGAATGTGGATTTGAAAGTCTGGATGTGCCCATTGACCCGGACGTCACCCCAGACAGACCTTCAGAAGTGTCTCCTCCTAGGCTTTCTGAGTCCCCTTCTCATTTTATGTTTTATAAAAAAGTGGCTGAAACCCTCCAGCTCCCTATGGAGGAAGCTGTGGATGATCAAGCGGAGCCTGACTATGTGGAAATGATGGATATCCCAGAGTCTAGGAGACTGTCTGTTCCCTTGCATAAATCTTTTGGGAAACAGACTTTTAAAATTTTAAAAGCTCCTCACACTATACCTCCTGTGGATAAAAGAATGGACAAGAGGTACACATTCTCAGGCTCTGATACGGAGTTCCTCACACAACAATGTAGCCATGTTGGGATAGTGCAGGCTACAGCCTGTGACAAGGCTAATATTCCCTTGGCTTCACACCCCCCTGAGAAGGACTCCAGGAGGATTGATGCCATGGCAAAGAAACAATACATGGCAGCATCCTTGGGACTCAGACAGGCAAATTATATGGCTTATGTTGCCAGATACCAGAAATCCAGATGGGATACTGTTATGGCTCTAGCAAAGCAGGTCCCTGGCCAGCTTGCCAAGGAGCTGGAGCAGGTGGCTGCTGATGGTATTGAGGCATCCAAGGTGCAATTCCATGCTGCAGTAAACTCTAATGATGTGTCATCAAGAGTCATGGCTACATCTGTGGCACTTCGCAGAATGGCTTGGCTCAGATGTACTAGCCTGTCACAGGATACCCAGACTAAGGCCATGGATTTTCCTGTTGTGGGTAATTCTCTGCTTGGGGAGCAGACCGAGAACTACATGAAGAAAATGGATGAGTATAGGACCACCTATAGGAGTGCACAAGCCAAAGAACGGCAGGCCACTCCTCAAAGGCAGCTTCCCAGGGGCAGGCCTTTTCATAGGCCTTTTTACCAAGCCCAGGCCTCCTCTTCTGCCTATACCCAGAGGGGATTCTTTAGAGGGAGAGGCAGATGGGGTACAAGCAGGCCTGCTTCCACCCCTCAGCCCAAAGCCCTTGCCAAGCAGGCACCCTGATGGGGTTGCCAGGGCCGATTCTCAGCTACCTGTAGAGGGCAGGCTGGCTTACTTTGTCCAGGACTGGAAGTCTCTGACATCAGACAAGTGGGTCCTGGAAGTAGTAAGCCAGGGACTGGTTCTCGGCTTCAAAAAATTTCCGAAGATGAGAACCAGATCCTTTCCACCTGCAAATCCTTCAGAGGCTCTTGCCTTAGAGGCAGAGGTCTCTTCACTCCTAGCTCTCAGAGCTGTGGAAAGGGTTCCACCCCTACACCAGGGCAAAGGTTTGTAATCCAGGTACTTCCTTACCCCAAAAAAGACAGGAGAATGGCGGCCCATCCTGGATCTCAGATACTTAAACAAGCACCTTTTAAAACCAAAATTCAAAATGGTGACTCTGGGAATTATTCTACCCTCTCTAAGGCCAGTGGACTGGCTAGTGTCCCTGGACCTCAAGGGTGCCTATTTCCATATTCTCATCAGAAGCTCCCATCGAAAGTACCTCAGGTTCAAGCTGCCCTCAGGCCATTACCAGTTCAGAGCAATGCCCTTTGGCCTCACCTCTGCTCCAAGGGTATTCACAAAATGCCTGGCAGTAGCAGTTGCCCACCTAAGAAGACAAAAAATTGCCATCTTCCCTTACCTGGACGACTGGCTCATAGTAGGCCAGTCTCCAGACCAAGTCAAGTTACATCTACAGATAACTCAGCAACTGCTCACTTCTCTAGGTTTCCTTCTGAATCTTCCAAAGTCAGTTCTAGAGCCTGTCCAGCTCCTCACCTTCATAGGCACGGAACTGCACACAGAGCAGGCCAGAGCCTTCCTTCCTCTGGACAGAGCAAGGACCCTGGTCTCTCTGGCCTCCTCATTCACCCTGCAGGTCTCTCGACCAGCAAGGCACTTTCTACAGCTCCTGGGGCACATGGCTGCTTCTACAGCAGTAATGCAGGGAGCAAGATTTCAGATGAGGGACATCCAGTTCCATTTGAGAGCCTTTTGGTCTCAAAGGAAAGACCCTCTAACCAAGTTGATCCCAGTGACTCAAACCCTGATCCAGGCACTGCAGTGGTGGCAGGACCAAAGCAATCTGAGACAGGGGGTTCCTTTTGCCCCTCAGTCTCACTCCTTAATCCTTACTACAGATGCATCCCTCTTGGGTTGGGGAGCTCACATGGGCGACCTCACTACCCAGGGATTGTGGTCCCCTCATGAATCTCTGCTTCACATCAATCTGTTGGAACTCAGAGCAGTTTTTCTAGCACTTCAAGCTTTCTCCAAATCTGTTCAGAACAAAGTTATTCAGGTCAGAACAGACACCACCACCACAATGTGGTACATCAACAAGCAAGGGGGCACTTGGTCGACGGCCTTGTGCACCAAAGCAATGAAGTCGTGGTCTCTGGCTTACTCACTGAACACCTCCCTTATGGCAGTTCACCTCCCAGGCAAGGACAATGTCCTGGCAGATGCTCTCAGCAGGATTTCCCAGGGCCACCACGAATGGTCACTGGACCCTAGTCTTTGGAGGTGATCTTCTCCAGATGGGGCACCCACAGATGGATCTTTTTGCAGCCCCAGACAATCACCAACTTCCCCTTTTTTGCTGCAGGCCCCCAGTGTTGGGCTCAGTCCCTCTGGATGCCTTCCTTCTCAGTTGGGAAGGGAAGTTTCTCTATGCTTCCCTCCCTTCCCTCTCCTATTCAAAGTGCTAGTCAAAATCAGATCTCAACTGATTGCTCCAGACTGGGCCAGACAGCCTTGGTACCCACTCCTACTGTCCTTAGCAGTCCACCTTCGCCTGTGTCTTTCCAGGAATCACAAGCTGTTAACCTGTGCTCAGGTGAGAGTTTGGTACCCGAACCTCAAATCTCTCAATCTCAAGGCCTGGCTCTTGAAGAGTTAGAGTTTGCTGACCTACACCTCTCCCAAGGTGTAATAGATATCCTGAAGGCTTCTAGGAAGCCTTCCACCAGGGCTACTTATACTTCCAAATGGAAAAGGTTTTCCATATGGTGCTCTGGGAAGCATATTTCCCCAGAATCTGCTGATTTACCCACAGTCCTGGATTATATGGTCTATTTAAATACCTTGGGGCTGAGACCAGCTACCCTAAAAGTACATTTGGCAGCTGTGTCTGCTTTTATTTCAGCAGGTAAGCCCTCTTCTCTTTCAGCTCATCCTGTATTCTCCAAGTTTTTTAAGGGATTGCTTCACACCAACCCTCCATTAAGGGACCCCTCCCCTGCCTGGGATCTTAAAGGAAAACTACACCCAAAACTTGAAAAAAAAAATGTTTTGCAGAGTGTTTTAGTTTGTATGTGAAGTTCTTGTGTTTACTTCCCTCTGACTGGTATTAGGAGTTTTTCCCAAATTAGCCTGCTAGCTTTATGCTAGTTTTACGACCCCTGGGGATCTTCATACGTGATAGCGTAATTGTATTTCTTGTTCCCACATTGCATCTTGTCTCATGTGACTGTGATCTAAGAAAGACCCAACATTCAGCACACACATGCCAAACAAACTAAATATCTTGGAAGCTTTACAAGCTGCACAAAAATTACCAGCAGCAACGTTTTTCAGGACAGTAAAACCTTTTGGATGAGGGTGGTCACCAAGCTGAATTCTACAGATTTTAAAATATAGCCATCTCTGTTGTTGTGAACTGATTGTAATGCAATGCTTTGTGCTGGGTTTATGGGATCTGCTACATCACCATCACATGAAACAAGGTGCATTGTAGGACAAAGATATGCAATAAAGCTATTTGATATGGATATCTCCATGGGTCGTAAAACTACCCTAAAGCTAGCAGGCTAATTTAGGAAAAACTCCTAATACCAGTCAGAGGGAAGGAAACACTAGAACTTCACATACAAATTAAAACACTCTGTACAGCATATATTTTTTCAAGTTTTGGGTGTAGTTTTCCTTTTAATATTTGCATTGCTCAGCTTATGCAACCCCCCTTTGAGCCTTTGTCTTCAGCAGAGCTTAAGTACTTGACTTGGAAGACTGTGTTTCTGGTAGCCATCACTTCCTGCCAGGCCATAAGTGAACTACAAGCTTTGTCAGTGGAGCCTGATTTTATCTCCTTTCATAGAGATAAGGTGGTCCTCAGGACTAACAGGAAGTTCTTGCCTAAGGTGGTTTCAGATTTCCACCTTAATCAATCTATGTCTCTTCCAGTGTACTTCACTGACCATTCCTCCTCTGTGAGAGGAGGCTGCACAGCTTAGATGTGAAGAGAGCCCTTAGCTACTACATAGAGCGTACCAAGGGTCACAGGTTTGACTCCCTCCAACTTTTTCTCACTTATGGTGAGGTTGGCAAAGGGAAACCTGCCACTAAAAGATCCATTGCCAGGTGGATTGTCTCTCGTATCCAATTTTGTTATGAAAAACTGGGTAAGGTTCCTCCCTCAGGCCTGAGGGCTCACTCTACCAGAGGTACAGCTGCTTCCCTGGCTGCTGCCAGGGACATCCCTATCCTAGAGATATGTCAAGCAACTACCTGGAAAACAGTTCACACTTTTACCAAGCATTACTCCCTGGACATCCAGGCTAGGAGTGATACTCGGTTTGGCACAACTGTGCTTCAGAGCCTATTTCCTAAGTAGATTCTGTCCCTCCTCCATGGAGGTACTGCTGTGTAGTCTGCATATGTCGTAATATAGCAAGACTTCATGTTGTTTGAAGAAAAAATTACTCACCTTAGTAATGTTGTTTCTTCTAATGGAGTCTTGCTATATTATGACCTCCCCCTGCCCCTCTCAGAACCTCTGTTTTTGGGATGTGGGTGGGCAATGCAGTGTTGGCACTTAGTAGATGCCCACCTTGTTGTTTCACCCCTCCTTTTTTGGAGTGACTTGGTGTTGTGTGTTTCATTTTTTGGATCTCCTGACTTGAGTCTTTGTTTTGGGACCAAAAAATGTGTTCTTATTTTAGTAGCCAGTTGGCTAGTGTAGGTTTACAGCTTCCACACAGGACCTCAGTGAGTTTAGCTCGTAAAGGTCTGACGGTTTGAGTTTGAAGAACAACAGACAGAGTTTCAACCGAGCTCGAGCTCAGCGTTCCATGCCTGGCATGGAAAGTTAACTCTTTCACCTCCGGAGCAGTTTGAAGGTTGGGACTCACTGCATATGTCATAATATAGCAAGACTCCATTAGAAGAAACAACATTACTAAGGTGAGTATTTTTTTCTTTTAGCCTCTTTGGGCATCAGACACTCAAATGATATGGCCTATGCAGTCCAATATCAGAAGTCCTTGTGGTAGGCTGCCATGGCAGACAATGCCCTTGCTGGATTGGCAGCCAACTTGACAGACAGCCAGGTTTGGTCTGGAGGCTTCTAAGTACCAGTTCCAAATGGCAGTAGATGCTAATGACACTGCTGCCAGGTAGATGGCTCTTACAGTTACCCTAAGAAAGTTTGCTTGGCTGAGAGCTACTAATGTATCCCAAGACACACAAACAAAGGCCATGGATTTCCCATGTGAGAACAACTCACTTTTTGGGGATAAGACAGCCCTACATGAAGAAGGTGGACGAATACAAGACCACCTACAAGAGCAACTCGGCTAAAGAAAGACCTTCAACCTCCTATAGGCCTTTCGGAAGGGAGAGAGGTAGAGGTAGGTCCACTTATGGCAGACCCTTTTTTCAGGTCCAAGCTTCACAGTAGTAGTACCAGCAGTATCCGCAGCAGACAGGATACTTCAGAGGAAGGGGTAGAATGGGATCTAGGTGGTGGAACCAAGCTAACCAGGCTCAACCCCAGCCTAAACAGAACCCCTAACATGGTTGCCAGGGTTGCCTCCCCATACCAGTAGGGGGCAGGCTGGCTCACTACTTATAGGCGTGAAAGAATATCACCACAGACAAGTGGGTCCTGAAACTAGTGAGTCAGGGTTTGTCCCTCGGTTTCAAATCCTTCCCAACATTAAGGGCAAGAATCTTCTGGCTAGCTTCCACCTCAGAAAAAAGAAACTATTAGAGACAGAAGTAGCAAATCTGTTGCTGTCAAAGGCATTAGAAGCAGTCCCTCTTCAACAAAGGGGAAAAGGATTCTACTCAAGGTACTTCTTGACCCAGAAGAAAAATGGGGAGTGGCAACCCATTCTAGACCTAAGATTACTGAATAAGCATTTGGCAAAGCGAAAGTTTAGATTTGTAACTTTGGCTATGATTCTGCCAACCCTCCAGAAGGGTGACTGGTTGGCATCTCTGGATCTAAAAGATGCATACGTCCACATCCCCATAAGTGAGTCTCACAGACAGTACCTCAGGTTCAGACTCCCATTAGATCATTACCAGTTCTCAGCACTGCCATTCAGCCACACTTCAGCTCCAAGAGCATTCAGAAAGTGCTTGGCAGTGGTGGCGGCATACCTAAGAAGTCAGGGCATCACAGTGTTCCCTCATTTAGATGACTGGTTAGTGGTGGGAAAATCACCACAACAGGTAAGAGATTCCATGAAGTCAACTCAGGACCTTCTGGAATCCCTAGGGTTTTTGGTCAACACCAAAAAATCTGTACTGCAACCAGGGCAGGTGTTAAACTTCATAGGAGCAGAGCTGGACACCCTAAAGGGGAGCGCATTCCTACCTCAGGAAAGGATGAGCAACATTCTACAGATTGCTTGGACCTTCAGGCTCAACGAGCCAAGGCCAGCAAAGCATTTCCCACAGCTTCTCGGGCCTATGGCTGCAGCAACAGGCACAGTCATAGGTTCCAGATGAGGGACATCCAATTCCACCTCAGGGCGCATTGGTGTCAGAGAAGAGACCCTCTTTCAAAATTGATACCAGTAACAAAAACATTATTACAAGCCCTTCAATGGTGGCAGGTCAGGGACAACCTCAGGGAAGGAGTCCCTTTTCAGCAGTAGTCTCCCTCCATAGTCCTCACAACAGATGCTTCTGTCCTAGGCTGGGGGGCACACTTGGAGGCACATACCATACATGGCACCTGGTCAAGCGCTGAGGCACTCCAGCACATAAATTTGCTGGAGCTCAGAGCTGTGTTTCTAGCACTGCAAGCCATTACATCTCTGATACAAAGCAAGGTGGTGCAGGTCAGAACAGACAGTACCACTACAGTGTACTACAAAAACAAGCAGGAAGGAACAAGGTCCAGCCCTCTGTGCACAGAGGCAATGAAGGTGTGGAGTCTGGTCTATTCACTTCAGGCTTCATTGATTGTTATTCATCTGCCAGGGAAGGACAGCACTGTAGCAGATGCTCTAAGCTGACTCAACCAGGACCACCACAAATGGTCTCTGAACAGACAAGTGTTGGAGGTGGTGTTCGGAAGATGAGGTACTCCAGAGATAGATCTCTTTGCATCCCACCACAACCACCAGTTGCGAAAATTCTGCTGCAGGCCAACCAGTGAAAGGCACTGTATCCCTGGACACCCTAGTGCGGGACTGGTCAGGGAGGAAACTGTATGCATTTCCCCCTTTTCCACTGCTGCTCAGTGTCCTGATCAAGCTCAGGTCCCAGCCAGCCACGATGATTCTGATAGCTCCAGACTGGACCAGACAGCTATAGTACTCACTGTTGCTCTACCTGTCAGTAGCCCCACCAATACACCTCCCTCGGAGGCACAGTCTCCTGATCTCCTCACGGGATGATTCGTACCCAAACCTCAGGTCCCTCAGGCTCAAGGCCTGGCTCTTGAGGACTTAGAGTAAGCAGGTTTGCACCTCTCAGAGAGTGTCCTTAATGTCCTGAGGGGATCCAGGAAGCCCTCGACTAAGAGGACTTATGCCTCCAAATGGAAGAGATTTTCTATATGGTGTTCTACCAATGATGTGGTGCCTTCACAGGCAGGGTTGCTAGCCTTGCTGGACTACCTTACCCATTTACATTCCTTGGACTTGAAGCCCACTGCTCTCAAGGTCCATCTGGCTTCAGTATCAGCTTGAATTTCAGCTGGCAAAGATGACTCCATAGCATTCAATCCTATTTTCAAAAGGTTTTTCAAAGGCTTAGCCCACCTGCACCCCCTCACAGGGAACCTGTGCCAGCGTGGGACCTTAATGTCTGCATTGCTAAGCTTATGGAAACCCCATTTGTGCTTATGGTTGCAGCACATCTGAAATATATGACCTGGAAAACAGTTTTCCTGGTAGCCATCACTTTGGCCAGAAGGGTTAGTGAGCTCCAGGCCTTGTGTACAGAGCAGAATTACATCTCCTTCCATAGGGACAAGGTGGTACTTAGGACTAACCGAAAGTTCCTTCCAAAGGTAGTCTCTGACTTCCATTTGAATCAGTTGATTACTTTGCCAGTCTTTTTCACTGAGCATTCTAGTTCAGGTGAATGCAGGCTACATAGCCTGGATGTCAAGAGAGCTTTGAGCTACCACATTACTCATACCAAGGCTCAGGCAGGACAGACAGCAACTGTTCCTGATTTATTGGGATATGGGAAAAGGAAAATGAGTATCTGAAAGGACCATTTCACACTGGATAGTACAGTGTATCCAGTTCTGTTACACCAAAGCTAGTAAGGAGCCCCCAGTAGGCCTGAGGGCACACTCCACAAGGGGTACAGCTGCTACAGTAGCAGCTACTCAGGATATTCCATTGCTAGAAATCTGTAAAGCAGCTACATGGAGAACAGTGCATACTTTTACAAAGCACTACTGCTGGGTTACCCAGTCCAAAGTGATGCCAGGTTTGACACAGCAGTGCTGCAGATCCTGTTTCCTAAGTACGGTTCTGTGCCCATCTCCAAATGTACTGCTTCGTAGCCTGCAAGAGTTAAGCATATTGAAGAATTCCTGGGGTTAGAAGACAAAATTACTCACCTTAGTAATTTTGTTTTTTTACATTAGTATCGTTATGCTAGCTTAGTTAGGGGGCCTTTCCTTGCAGGCTGCAATGAATCTGAGCATTATAGAACTCAGCAGTTGGTAAGGGCAGCGGTTTGAATAGTGGCATGAGCCAATGAGTGTTCCATCATTTGCATATGTTCCATTCTCCAAGCAGTTCAACACTAGAGGCTGACTGCAAGAGTTAAGCGTATTGAAGAATACCTTGGAAGAAACAAGATCACTAAGGTGAGTAATTGTTTTCTCATTTCCCACTGGGGAGGTTTTACGACCTAGGAAGGAATATATGCCTTAGATTCTGGATTTTCTGTAGGAGGGGCAGACAGAGGTCTGGCCTTCAGTACCTTGGGAGTACAGATCTCAGCTTTGGGTACTTTTCTGGATCCATGTGAGAACACCCTCTAGGTCCGCATTCCAGCAGTTGATTTGATTAGAGCTCTCAGCAGAAAAAGATCGGTCTATAGAGTCCCAGTTTCCCTTGGGCTCTTAATACCATCCTTAACGCACTGTGTGAGCCACCATTCAGCCTCTGTTGCACATATTGGAGGACATTCTGTCCATTAAAACGTTTTCTAGTAACAGTTCATGCTACTAGATGGATAGAAGAGCTGCAGGCATGCTCCTAAACAGATACAAAGATAATGATGACAGAAAAAAGCCCATAGGCCTATCCAGTCTGCCCACCCCTCCTAACTGTTCTACACTGGCCTTAGTGGCCACTCCCCCCACCCCCTTTGTTTCTGCTGCCCCTTTTCCAGCTAATCCCATATTCCTGTCCCATCCCTGTTTTTTTTTTTTTTTCTGTACTTTATCCTCCTCCTCCCCCTAGTGGCCCTTATCTAATCAACCAACCCCAGCCCCATCACTTGGCTTCTCTGGGATCTTACCTTCCATTTGCTGTCCTGGCCACAGGACCTGGCTGCCCGGTCACCGGTGCGGAGCCTGCGGGGGGGGTCGATCATCATCATCATCATCTTGCCGCAGTGGAGTATTTTCCACCATTTTTCGCCCATCCCTCCCCATTGCTGGGTACATCACGTCAACGCTTGTAGGTGGAGGCATATGCTTGCTGCCAAGTCCCCCAGCACCCACCCTTCAGTGGAATCCCTGTCCCATTCTACCCTCAGGTCTTCACCAGGGGTAGTCTTTCGGTGGGACTGCCAAGTCTCCCTCCCCAGGAAAGGAGAGCTATCCTCCGGACGCTTGATCCTCTCCCTGGCCGACTCCTTGCAACCCGCTCGCACAGAGAACATGGGTAGCCGGCGTGGCAGGAGGTAAGGCATGATGTCTCAGCCCTCCACACCATTGGGCCAGCTCCGTCCAATCTCTGTTTGAAATTGCTCACTGATTTGGCCTGTACCACTTCTTCTAACAGCTTGCTCCACTTGTCTACTACTGTTCCAGTAAAGAAGTGTTTTCGGATGTCCCTTATGAATCTCCCCCCTGCACATCTCGGTGAGTTCCCCCATGTCCTTATATTTGAGTTCAAGGAGAAAAGCACCTGGCATCCACCATGTTTATCCCATGCAGGAACTTGTATGTTTTGATCATGTTACTCCTTTCCCTCACTTTTTCAAGGATGTGAGGAACCATATCTTAACTTTAATCAGGATAAGAAGTGTTACATACAGCCTCTTCCTTCTTAAAGTTCCTAGTGAGTTTCATGTTAACGAAAAAGTAAGCCTCCTTTCATTATGTCCAAAGTTTGGTGGCACTGAAGAAAATCAGTTGCATAAGCTGGATGTTTGCAAAGAGGTTAAGACATACTTAATATAGACACAGTCCTTTGAAGTCTGATAGCCTTTGTATACTGTTTGGAGAAGTTAAAAGGACCAAAAGGCTTTTGAGGCAACCTTGGTCAGAGCATGTATAGCAAAGGCTTATGTGGTGACAAAGTCAACGCCTCATCCAAAAGCCAGTGCACTCACTCTTTCCAAATGTAGGGCAGCAGATAATACAACAAAACCAGAAAGTCCAAAAAAGACCAGCACAAAACACGGGATGGGAAATGTGGTTGCCTTTTATGCAAAGTACACACACACAGACGGAACAAATACTCCTTCAAACAACATGAAGTCTTGCTATATTATGACATATGCAGTGAGTCCCAACCTTCGGACTGCTCCGGAGGTGACAGAGTTAACTTTCCATGCCAGGCATGGAACGCTGAGCTCGAGCTCGGTTGAAACTGTGTCTGTTGTTCTTCAAACTCAAACCGTCAGATTCTTTACTCTGCCTCACTGAACAGTCGCTCCGGAGATTTCTCCTTCTGCTTGGTTCATTTTGTCGGTTAAAGTATTGTTTTCTCGGTTTTCGACTGAATTTAAACCGCAGCCGGTCGGTTCAGACTCTGTCTGTGGTATTTGTGAGTACCAGATAGGTTTTACATTAATTTCTATTCTGTGTGGAACTTGTAAATGTTTTATCGGTTCAGTTTGAACCGATCAGGTTGTTTAAAATATATTAATCTGTCTTTTAGAGTGTGGTTACCGGTTCTTATCGGCTCTAAAAAAAAAAGGATTTTATTACGGTTTTTTCCATGACCCGTGACACGGTTGGGAACCGATAAGAGGGTCTTACCTGGCGGATTGCCATAAACGGGTAAGTTTGGTTAGGCTGGCACTATGTCTGAGAAACCCAAAAGAAAAACCGGGCCCACTGGGTTTCAACACTGCAGTGTGTGTGGGGAAGTCTTTGCCAAGGCTGACCCCCACACCACCTGTGTTTATTGTCTGGGGTTTGACCACCTCAATGCAGACTGCAAGATTTGTGAAAATTTTCCTGCAGCTACCCTGGAAAAGAGAGTTGGTAGGCTCAGGGAAAGGGAGGCCAAAATGTCCGCTGAACGGATGGCCAGCCAGGTTCGGTTCAACGAACGGAGGAGTGCCCTCTGACATGGGGCGAGACTTCCTCGGGCAAAAGGAGATCCAACTCTAAGGAGTCGGTACCAGCAAAAAGGACTAGGAAATCAGCTGGTGTGGAGCCAAAACTTTCCTCTCCAACCGCTGAAGAAATAGCCAAAGCGATTACAATTGTCCAGTCGCTTTCCCCGGTTCCGACTGAACCGGCACCATCAGGTAAGTGTCCGGTTCGGCCGGTTCCACCGGTTCAAGAGTATGATTTAGAGGAATATTATGAACCGGAGGAGGGGGAAGAGGAGTATGAGGAGAGTGAATGTGGATTTGAAAGTCTGGATGTGCCCATTGACCGGACATCTCCCCAGATAGACCTTCAGGAGTGTCTCCTTCTAGGCTTTCTGAGTCCCCTTCTCATTTTATGTTTTATAAAAAAGTGGCTGAAACCCTCCAGCTCCCTATGGAGGAAGCTGTAGATGATCAAGAGGAGCCTGACCATGTGGAAATGATGGATATCCCAGAGTCTAGGAGACTTGTCTATTCCTTTGCATAAATCTTTTGGGAAACAGACACTTAAAATTCTAAAAACTCCTCACACTGTACCTCCTGTGGATAAGAGAATGGACAAGAGGTACACTTTGTCAGGCTCTGATACGGAGTTCCTTACACAACAATGCAGCCATGTTGGGGTAGTGCAGGCTGCAGCCTTTGACAAGGCAAATATTCCCTTGGCTTCACACCCCCCTGAGAAGGACTCCAGGAGGATTGATGCCATGGCAAAGAAACAGTACATGACAGCATCCTTGGGACTCAGACAGGCAAATTATATGGCTTATGTTGCTAGATATCAGAAATCCAGATGGGATACTGTTATGGCTCTAGCAAAACAGGTCCCTGGCCAGCTTGCCAAGGAGCTGGAGCAGGTGGCTGCTGATGGTATTGAGGCATCAAGGTGCAATTCCATGCTGCAGTGGACTCTAATGATGTGTCATCAAGAGTCGTGGCTACATCTGTGGCGCCTCGCAGAATGGCTTGGCTCAGGTGTACTAGCCTGTTACAGGATACCCAGACTAAGGCCATGGATTTTCCTGTTGTGGGTAATTCTTTGTTTGGGGTGCAGACGGAGAATTACATGAAGAAAATGGATGAGTATAGGACCACCTATAGGAGTGCACAGGCCAAGGAAAGGCAGGCCACTCCTCAAAGGCAGCTTTCCAGGGGCAGGGGCAGGCCTTTTCATAGGCCTTTTTACCAAGCCCAGGCCTCCTCTTCTGCTTATGTCTAGAGGGGGCTCTTTAGAGGGAGAGGCAGATGGGGTACAAGCAGGCTTGCTTCCACCCCTCAGCCCAAAGCCCCTGCCAAGCAGGCACCCTGATGGGGTTGCCAGGGCCGATTCTCAGCTACCTGTAGGGGGCAGGCTGGCTTACTTTGTCCAGGATTGGAAGTCTCTGACATCGGACGAGTGGGTCCTGGAAGTAGTAAGCCAGGGACTGGTTCTCAGCTTCAAAAAATTTCCAAAGATGAGAACCAGATCCTTTCCACCTGCAAATCCACCAGAGGCACCTGCCTTAGAGGCAGAGGTCTCTTCCCTCCTGGCTCTCAGAGCTGTGGAAAGGGTTCCACCCCTACACCAGGGCAAAGGATTGTACTCCAGGTACTTCCTTACCCCACAAAAGACAGGAGAATGGCGGCCCATCCTGGATCTCAGATATTTAAACAAGCACCTTTTAAAACCAAAATTCAAAATGGTGACTCAGGAATTATTCTACCCTCTCTAAGGCCAGGGGACTGGCTAGCGTCCCTGGACCTCAAGGATGCCTACTTCCATATTCTCATCAGAAACTCCATCGAAAGTACCTCAGGTTGAGCTGCCCTCAGGTCATTACGGTTCAGAGCAATGCCCTTTGGCCTCACCTCTGCTCCAAGGGTATTCACAAAATGCCTGGCAGTAGCAGTTGCTTCCCTAAGAAGGCAAAAATTGCCATCTTCCCTTACCTGGACGACTGACTCATAGTAGGCCAGTCTCCCGACAAGTCAAGTTACATCTACAGATAACTCAGCAACTGCTCACCTCTCTAGGTTTCCTTCTGAATCTTTCAAAGTCAGTTCTAGAGCCTGTCCAGCTCCTCACCTTCATAGGCGCAGAGCTGAACACAGAGAAAGCCAGAACGTTCCTTCCTTTGGACAGGGCAAGGACCCTGGTCTCTCTGGCCTCCTCATTCACCCTGCAGGTCTCTCGACCAGCAAGGCATTTTCTACAGCTCCTAGGGCACATCGCTGCTTCTACAGCAGTAGTACACTGAGCAAGATTTCAGATGAGGGACATCCAGTTCCATTTGAGAGCCTTTTGGTCTCAAAGGAAAGACCCTCTAACCAAATTGATCCCAGTAACTGGAACCCTGATCCAGGCCCTACAGTGGTGGCAGGATCAGAGCAATCTGAGACAGGGGGTTCCCTTTGTCACTCAATCTCGCTCCTTAATCCTTACTACAGATGCATCCCTCTTGGGGTGGGGAGCTCACATGGGCGACCTCACTACCTAGGGATTGTGGTCCCCTCAGGAATCTCTGCTCCACATCAATCTGTTGGAACTCAGAGCAGTTTTTCTAGCACTTCAAGTTCTTTCCAGATCTGTTCAGAACAAAGTTGTACAGGTCAGAACAGACACCACCACCACAATGTGGTACATCAACAAGGTAGGGGGCACTCGGTCTATGGCCTTGTGCACCAAAGCAATGAAGTTGTGGTCTCTGGCTTACTCCCTGAACACCTCCCAGGCAAGGACAATGTCCTGGCAGATGCTTTCAGCAGGATTTCCCAGGGCCATCACGAATGGTCACTGGACCCCTGGTCCTGGAGGTGATATTGCCAGATGGGGCACCCCCAGATAGATCTTTTGCAGCCCCAGACAATCACCACTTCCACTTTTTTGCTGCAGGCCCCCAGTGTTGGGCTCAGTCCCTCTGGATGCCTTAGTTCTCAGTTGGGAAGGGAAGTTTCTCTATGCTTTCCCCCTCTTCCCTCTCCTGTTCAAAGTGCTAGTCAAAATCAGATCTCAATCCTGCAAGATGATCCTGATTGCTCCAGATTGGGCCAGACAACCCTGGTATCCACTCCTACTGTCCTTAGCAGTCCATCTTCTCCTATGTCTTCCAAGGAATCACAACCTGTTAACCTGTGCTCAGGGGAGGGTTTAGTACACGAACCTCAAATCTCTCAATCTCAAGGCCTGGCTCTTGAAGAGTTAGAGTTTGCTGATCTACACCTCTCCCAAGGTATAATGGATATACTGAAAGCTTCTAGGAAACCTTCCACCAGGGCTACCTATAATTCCAAATGGAAGAGGTTTTCCATATGGTGCTCTGGGAAGCATATTTCCCCAGAATCTGCTGATTTACCCACAGTCCTGGATTATATGGTCCATTTAAATGCCTTGGGGCTGAGACCAGCTACCCTAAAAAGTACATTTGGCAGCTGTGTCTGCTTTTATTTCAACAAAGTAAACCCTCTTCTCTTTCAGCTCATCCTGTATTCTCCAAGTTTTTAAGGATTGCTTCATCAACCCTCCATTCAGGGTCCCTGCCCTGCCTGGGATCTTAATGTTTGCATTGCTCAGCTTATGCAACCTTTGAGCCCTTGTCTTCAGCAGAGCTTAAGTACTTGACTTGGAAGACTGTGTTTCTGGTAGCCATCACTTCTGCCAGATGCATAAGTGAATTACAAGCTTTGTCAGTGGAGCCTGATTTTATCTCCTTTCATAGAGATAAGGTGGTCCTCAGGACTAACAGGAAGTTCTTGCCTAAGGTGGTTTCAGATTTCCACCTTAATCAATCTATATCTCTTCCAGTGTACTTCACTGACCACTCCTCCTCTGGCGAGAGGTGGCTGCACAGCTTAGATGTGAAGAGAGCCCTTAGTTACTACATAGAGCGTACCAAGGGTCACAGGTTTGACTCCCTCCAACTGTTCCTCACTTATGGTGAGGTTGGTAAAGGGAAACCTGCCACTAAAAGATCCATTGCCAGGTGGATTGTCTCTTGTATCCAATTCTGTTATGAAAAGCTGGGTAAGGTTCCTCCCTCAGGCCTGAGGGCTCACTCTACCAGAGGTACAGCTGCTTCCCTGGCTGCTACCAGGGACATCCCTATTCTAGAGATATGTCAAGCAGCTACCTGGAAAACAGTTCACACTTCTACCAAGCATTACTCCCTGGACATCCAGGCTAGGAGTGATGCTCGGTTTGGCACAGCTGTGCTTCAGAGCCTATTTCCTAAGTAGGTTCTGTCCCTCCTCCATGGAGGTACTGCTGTGTAGTCTGCATATGTCATAATATAGCAAGACTTCATGTTGTTTGAAGAAAAATTACTCACTTTAGTAATGTTGTTTCTTCTAATGGAGTCTTGCTATATTATGACCTCCCCCCCACCTGCCCTCTTAGAACCTCTGTTTTTGGGATGTGGGTGGGCAGTGCAGTGTTGGCACTTAGTAGATGCCCACCTTGTTGTTTCACCCCTCCTTTTTTGGAGTGACTTGGTGTTGTGTTTTTCATTTTTTGGATCTCCTGACTTGAGTCTTTGTTTTGGGACCAAAAAATGTGTTCTTATTTTAGTAGCCTGTTGGCTAGTGTAAGTTTACAGCTTCCACACAGGACCTCAGTGAGTTTAGCTCATAAAGATCTGACGGTTTGAGTTTGAAGAACAACAGACAGAGTTTCAACCGAGCTCGAGCTTAGTATTCCATGCCTGGCATGGAAAGTTAACTCTTTCACCTCCGGAGCAGTTTGAAGGTTGGGACTCACTGCATATGTCATAATATAGCAAGACTCCATTAGAAGAAACAACATTACTAAGGTGAGTAATTTTTTCTTGTGCCTCAATGCACACTGCTTCTTCAGAAGGGAGTAGGAGCAACATTGACACCTCCTGCTTTGATCAAAGTGCAGTCAACCAGAGCTATGGCTTACTTCTCAGTGTTTGACTTGGGCAAGGCAGGAACCTGCTCTTCCTTGCACACATATACAGAATGTTACATATTGGGTATTCAGAGCTCCACTGATGTGGCCTTGGTTGTAAGGTACTTGAAGTGGCAGTACTATGCTAAGCAGCTAAAATTGGAGGAATGTTCTCTCCCTTGCATACTGTTGGTGGGTTCTGCTTATTACATGCTAGCAGTAAATGACTAGCTCATTGATAACATAGAATGACAAAGAAACAAGGCCAAGGTAAGTCAAAGTTTATTTATAAAGTACCCAGTCCAAAAAGGCTCTGAGCGCTGTTTACAGTAAACAAAGTCAAAAAGTAATACAAAGCACTATAAAATAAGCAGAGGGAACAATTAGTCAAAGAATACTTTTCAAAATAAATAAGTTTTCATGGAGGCTTTAGAGGCCTCCACCGTGTTGGCTGTTCTGAAGTTCAGAGGGAGTGCGTTCCAAAGCAGTGGAGCAGCCACTCTGAAAGCTGTCCCTAAATAGCTTCAGTCTGGATAGGGGGACATTAAGCAGGCCCACATCAGTGGAGTGGAGGGAGTGAATTGGGTGTTAGGAAACAGGAACTCTTTTAAGTAGTTGGGACCCAAATCACATAGGGCCTTGTATGTTAACAAGCAGAGCTTGAAGGCGATGCGCTTGCTGTGAGAAGCCCACAGTCATTCAGGCTGCAGCATTCTGAACCAGCTGCAGGTGTCTCATCAAACCCTCAGATAACCCTAGGTAAAGAGCATTATAGTAGTCTAACGTTGAAGTGTTGAAAGCGTGGACAGTCGTTGCTGGGTCATCATGAGCAAGATACAGCTTGATCCTGGTGGTATTCCAAAGATGATAAAAGCCAGATCAGACAACAGATGACAGCTGCTGTCCAAAACGACTCCCAGGTTCTTCACCACATCAGTTGCAGAGAGAGGTTAGCTGCCCAACAATGGGAGAGCCATACCATCCCTGATAGTCATGCCCCAATAGACCAGCTCGATTACCATGACCTCTGTTTTGTCTGGGTTAAGACATAACCAATTCTGAGCCATCCAGTCGCGAATCTCAGTCAAACAGTGACTTAGCACACAGGCTACAGTGTCATCAGGGGAACAAGACATGTGAAGCTGAATGTCATCCTCATAGCAGTGAAACACAACTCCATACTGTCTAATGATCTCCGCCAGCAGCAGCATGTACCCAGAGAACAAAATAGGGGCCAGGATCAAGCCTTGTGAGACTCCACAAGACAGCACATAGGCCCCCCGAGGTAAAATTTCCTAGCACAACCTGCTGTGTTCTGGTTAAGTAGGACTCAAACCAGCGCAAAACTGCATTGGGGAGAACCACATAATGCCTCATGTGATACAGAGGCACCCCATGGTCAAGTGTGTCAAATGCTGAAGAAAGGTCCAAGAGCACCAGAATCAAACATTGCCCTTGATCCCTCGCTAGGAGGTCATGAGTTACCCTAACAAGAACGGTCTTAGTGCTATGCCAAGACTGAAAACCTGACTGGAGAGGTTCATAGATGGAAAAAGATTCCAGGTGATCTGTCAGTTGCTCAACCACCACTTTTTCAATAACCTTACGCAAAAGGGGGAGGTTAGAGACAGGCCTGTAATTCGCAAGCGTGTCAGCTTTTAAAGGTTGCTTCTTCAGAAGAGATCTAACCACAGCCTTTTTTAATGCCACTGGGAAACGCCCTCCTTGAGGGACCCATTAATGATCTCAATGAACACAGGATCCCAGGAACTCACCACAGCCGAGAATCAGCCTTGTAAGTCCCGGGTCCAGCATACAGTTGGTAGGGTGCAAACTGGAGACTACCTGGAGTACCGCCACCTCCAAAACAAGTTGAAATTCATCCCAGAGAGGCAGATCTGCATCACACCGGGCATGATCACTGCTGGCCCGGCTGGGTCGTCCTAGAAAATGCTTGATCTAATGGCCAACACCTTGTCAGTAAAAAAATCAACCAGACTCCTCTCATTTTTCTACAGAAAACACCCTAACGGACTATAGACAGGGTAGACTTAGCAACCTGTTTGCAGTGCAAAAGAGCTGAGCTGGACGATTTTTCCCTGCCGGTTGGACCGTGACAGGAACTCTGCCTTTTTCAGGTCGATTGCCTGCTGATATTTAGCATAGTGAGTTTTCAGTGACAGTTTGTCCTCCATAGACCTGGACCTCCTCCAGGAATGCTCCAACCTTTGTCCCTTAGTCTTCTGCCAATGCAGTTCATCACAGTACCAAGGTGAACCATGATGGAAGGTCAAAGGATGAACATGGAAAGGTGCAGTAGAGTCCAGGGCTGTTGTAAGTGCCAGGTTGTAGTGCTACATGGCCACCACTGGGCCTTGTGCACAAGCCAGCAACATACCCGAGACATCTAGTGCCTCATGGAGTTTGTGAGGCTCCAAATTATGTTTAGGATGACACCGGATAGTCTCCACAGAGGGAGTATTAAAACAGGGGATGCCACACTGGAAGAAAGAAGAAATTCTGTCAGACTTGCATAATTTCTTTTCTGTTAGTCCCAGCATTTTCACTGGGACCCACCATAAGGTTTTCCTCTGTAGCGAATATTTTGCAAGTCAGATGTGATTGCATTCTATAAATTTCATACAGGCAAGTTAATGCTATTTGCGTCAAGCACATACTGTGTAGTGTGTTGTTTTTCTCAGTTTCTCTGAAGAAAGTTCACAGTTGAAGCTGCAGTTTCAGAGATAATATGGGAGAAGTTGAAGATGTTATGAATCCTTAAATTAAACTAGGCAGGTGCAGAGGTCAGTGCCGCCTACGCATTCCTGTAATGTAGGGCTGTCATTTTGCTATCATTTTTACAGAGTGTATAAGTTAGCCCTGGCATACTTATTTTGCTGTACATCTCTGAAAGATTTACGATTGAATATTCTAAGCAGTTAATAAGGAATGGGGGGGGGGCTGAGGCACGGGCCCTGTGATGATGTCACAACTTAGGAGTATGTTGGCCACTAGTGTGTGAGCATGTATTACCCAGCAGTAAATGACTAGCCCTATGACAACGTTGAAACTAATAGAAAAAGAAATTACGGTAGGTCTGATAGAATTTCTTCTTTCCCAATGTCAGAAAATATGTCCCTGAACTAGTAACAAGTGAACTGCAATGGTATGAATTATGGTGTCGTTGTCAAGGTGAGAGATGAAGCAAGATGAGATTAACCCCTACAGTCATGGGCTGTCAGTTTTTTGTTTCATTTTGTTGAAGGAAAAAAAGTTTAACATGAACTGGTCATAATTTTAGAAGCAAAATGGAATGGTGCATGGCCTGCATCAGAAGCCCTATGAGGAAAGACTCAAGGAATTAAATATGTACTCTCTAGAAGATAGAATGGAAAGGGGGGGCATGATACAAACATTCAGATACCTCCAGGGTATCAATAAGGAACAGAAGGGTGGCATTGTACGTAGAAAGAGATGCTCAAGGACAAGGGGGCGTGATGTGAAACTGGAAGGGGGAGGCTCAGAGGGGCTGTGAGGAAGTACTTCTTCACAGAAAGGGTGATGGACGCCTGGAACAGACTACCAGTAGAGGTAGTAGGTACCAAAATTATAGCAGGATTCAAAAATGCATGGGATAGACACAGGAGGACCTTAGTAACAGGGCTTGGGGGGAGGGTAAGGCTGCAGATAAAGTAGCGTCTGCAGTGATGTAATAGGTAGGATATTTTAAAGGCAGGCTAGATGGGCCAAGGGGTCCTTTTCTGCTGACAACTTCTATGTTTTGTATTATGAACAATATAGACTGAACTTAATCTGGACATATTACAGTAGTTGAAAAAGTAGATGCCATTTACATCGGGGGGGGCTACTGACAGTCACTACACAAGAAAGGAACCTTGGGATTGTTATATCAGCAGACCTCAAGGTGGCAGCACAATATGATAAGGCTATGGGCAGGGCTAGTAGGATGCTGGGTTGTATGGGAGGTGCATCACCACCAAGAAGAGCAAGGTTGTGCTGCCCCTGTACTGCTCCCTGTTAAGCTCCCTCCTGGAGTATTGTATGCAGTTCTGGAGGCCTCTCCTCCAAAGGACATTGACATAGTGGAAGCAGTCCAAAGAAAGGCAGCCAAGATCATGCAGAGATTGCAGGGAAGTCCTATCAGGAGAGGCCGAAGGACCACAGCCTGTTCACTCTGGAAGACTGGAAAGCGAGGGGTGACATGATGGAGACCTTCAAATACCTCACAGGATTAAACAGGGTGTAGGGTAGAGCCTCTTCCAAGTGATGATGACTGGGGCTGCAGGGCACATGATGAAGTTGAAAGGGGGCAGGTCACGAGGGACATGAGGAAATACTTTTTCACTGAAAGGGTGGTGGAAGCATGGAATCAACAGCCAGCCGAAGTGGTGGAGGCTACAATGGTGACGAGCTCCAAGCATGCGTGCGATACACATATTAGTAGAATAATACAAAGAAAGCAGATGGGAAACATAGTACCCAAAATCTTGTGGCACTGACTGAACACAATAACCATAATCACTAAATACTGCTAGCCAAAATAAAAAGCAGGAGGCTTGCCTTGTACGGCGATGCTCTTATTTATCGTGCAAAGTACAGTGAAGGGTAAAAACACCATACATAGCAAAAAAGTACAGAGTGGAAGTGGTGACAGAGTTTGAAATGACTAAAAACAAATCAACTGCTGAGGTTCTGAGAAGGGCATATTGCCAAAACGTCATCATATAGTGGTCACACTCCATGTACCCACGCTGTCTGCAGGACACCTGTAGCCATAATGGAACACCTATGATGGTATCGACGATTGATTTAAATTTTTTAGTCATTTCAGGTTCTGTTAAAGAGTATCATGAATTGCTCAACGGTGTTTTTTTTAAATTAATGGATTGTTACGTGTTGTAAAAGACCAAACTTGATAAAAAAAAAAAGAAATATTGGTTACTTACTTGTAACCATAGTTCTCCTATTAGTATTTGGTCCACATCCACATGACCCACCCAAACTCCCCCGGCAAGGCTTGCCTCAGATTTCTGTTCTAGCATGCAGATGAGTGCACTGGGGTCAGAGGTCAAGGACCACATAGTTGGGTGGTAGGAGTCAAGTTTCAGGCCTGTTCTGGTGACAAAACATGTTCAGTGGAAGTCTGCCAAAGTATGGATTTGCACTGAATTGAGTTTGGCTCAGTAGGTAGCACACTTGCCTCTGGAGCTGGAAGATCAGAAGGTCCTGGGTTCTAGTCCCACACCAGATACCTGGGGTAATACCCATAACTGACACTGTAGTGCAGCACGAGGGGGGTACTGCACTGTTGAGGTGCTGTCAGATGAGATGTCTAACAGAGGTCCCTTCTGCCCATCTTTGGTCATTGTCCAGGTAGAATTAAAAGATCCCATAGTATCTGTCAATGAAGAGTAAATGAGTTTCCCCAATATTATGTCCAAGATTCCCACATCAATAAAAATAGGTCCATTTAACACACAACGCATCTGGAGGCAAGCTATCACAGCTTAGTGTGCCTTTCCTAGTCAAAACTCACAAATAAAATTTCTTCTGTTGCTCTCTGGAGACGGGGGTAGTGCAGGAGGACTAGAGGACAGTAAATATGGTCCCCCTACACAAGAGTGGGAGCCAAGAGGAACTAGGCAATTATAGACCAGTTAGTCTGATCTCTATAGTGGGGGAGTCTATAATTAAGAAAAGGATAGTGGACTTCCTTGAGGCCAGTACCCTGTAGGATTCCTGACAGCATGGATTTTGCACTGGAAGGTCGCCAGACCCAAAGGGTGGTCCTAAATGGAGAACCCTCTGGGGGAAGGGAACTTGTGCGCAGGATCCCCCAGGGATCAGTTATAGGACTGATTCTCCTTAAAGAAAAGCTAAAGTCAGAGTTTACAAAAAAAATGTTGTACAGAGTATAATCATATGTACGCTTAGTAAGGCCCTCTTCTTTTTTTTTTTTGCTGAAAGAAGTTTTTATTCTGAACATACGTGCTAGTTTTATGGCCCCTGTGGATTTCCATGTTTGCATTTTTTGTGGCTGCTCTTGTTCCTACAGGGGCTCCTGCCCCATGTGACAGTAGTGCACCCAGGACCATTAATTCAACAAGAGCTATGTTTCTGTCAGGTTTACAGTAGTCGAGCTGTGATTTTAAGTAACTCTCTCTGTCCAGGGAGCTCTAATGAACTAGGAGAGCTTCAGTAGCAGACAAGTAGTGGAATTGCAGTATAATGTGGGGAGTGGTGCAATGCAGTGGCTGTGGGGCAGCCATATTCTGGCAGACCTTCTGGACACTGAGGTGCTGCTCTATCTGCATGCATCTCTCTGGACTGCGGGATGAGGTAGCCAGACTCAGAGCAGAAGTAAACTGGGTCAGGAGTACCATCACCCTATCCAGGGACCACCCAGTCCAATGCAACTGCCTCAAAGGATGCCGAGACGAGGAGCACTTGGATGACAGTGGGCTCAGGAGGGTTAGAGCAGTCAGGCAGAGGCACATCCCAGATCCTATTCTCACTCAAGAACTCATATGCCACACTGGCAAATGAGGACAACCAAATAGAGGTACCCAGAGAAGTGGAAGGAAAGGATGTGGAGGTTAGCCAAGGAGGTGACCTCAGAGGGAAAGCAGGGACCCCAGAGGAGGAGGAAGCAATCCTGGTGGGGACTCCATCATAAGAGGATCCAGCTGGGAACACAGGAGGGAGGACAGGAGGTGAGGTGCCTACCAGGTGCCACGGCATGGAGGGATGGAAGGAAGATCCTGGGGATCACTGGGAAGGCAAGACGGAGGTGAGCCGGATGTCATTATCCACCTAGGTACTAATGACCTGGCAAATGGGGAGCCAAAGGAGTTCAGGAAGAGTTTAGGAAACTGGGGAGGGGTCTCAAGCAAGTAGCTACTTCTGTCACTTTCTCAGAAGTACTACCTGTGAGAGGCAAGGGAGAGCATAGGAGTGCATGCACCAGGAACGTTAACTCATGGTTGAAGAACTGGTGCTGTGAGGAAGGGTTTGGATTCATTGGTGACTGGGGACCCACCTGGAGGGATGGAGGTTTGTTCAAGCCTGACGGCCTGCATCCATCCTGGAGGGGAATCCAAGCACTCAATGATAAGTTTAAATGCTACATTGACAAGCATTTAAACTAGCAAAGGGGGGTGACAGGCCAGCAAGGAGGGTACCTACTTGCTCACCCCCCACAGCTAGCAGCAGAACCAGTGAACCAGAGGAGTGGCTATCTCTGCAAAGCAGTGTGCAAAAGATGGAGATTAGTGCCCAAGAGGTGGATAAGCAGAAAAGAGGCAAAATTCAGCAGAAGGGCAGACAGCAAGGAGAACCAGGGATAAATGACAACCAAGGAAGGGGCTGGAGTAGAACAGTGAAACAGTCTAGGAGGTCAAATCATGGAAAGCCATGTGCAAATGCCAGGAGCCTTAGCAACAAGATGGAAGATCTGGAGGCTGTCATGGTACAGTCAGACCTGGACATTGTGGCCATCACTGAAACCTGGTGTAATGATAACCACGACTGGGAGATGACCATACCTGGCTACAACATATTCAGAAGAGACAGAGCAGGCAGGAAGGGAGGAGGAGTGGCACTGTATGTGAAAAATGACATAAGGGCCACAGAGATCCAGGAGGAACAAAATGGGGGAGAGATACTGTGGGTTAAGCTGGAAAGGAAAATGGGGACAGCCATCCGCACAGGTGTGGTCTATAGACCACCAGCCCAGGAGGAAGAAACAGATAGGGAGCTGATGCTAGCCATTCAAAGGATGGCAGACAAGGGTGAGGTAGTACTGGTTGGAGACTTCAATATTCCAGACGTGGACTGGAGCATCCCAGCGGCAGCATCAACTAGGAGCAGATTTATCCTGGACTCCCTTCAGGGTGCCTTCCTCAAGCAACTGGTCATGGAACCAACTCGGCAGAAGGCAGTACTGGACCTTGTGCTCACAAACAGGCACAGTATGATGGGGGTAACAGTGGGGGAGCACCTGGGAAACAGTGACCACCAGTCATTGTGGTTTGAAATCACAGAAAGAGCAGAATCAAACCACACAAAAACACGTATCCTGGATTTTAGGGGGGCAGACTTTGGGAAAATGAGGAGATACTTGAAAGAGGCATTAAGGGGAATGGGACAGGAATCGGGTTGAGGAACAGTGGGCAGTATTTAAAATGGGGATTACAAGAACAACAGAATTATGCATTAAGCAGGTTAGCAAGAGGAAAAGGAAGAGGAGACCATTATGGTTTTCCAAAGAGGTAGCAAATAAAGTGAAAACCAAAAAGATTGCATTCAGGCAATACAAAAAGACACAGGCAGAAGGGGATAGGGAGAAGTACCAGGAGAAGCAAAGGGAGGCAGGGAGGTCAGTAAGGGAAGCCAAAGCTCAGACAGAAGAACACATTGCAAAATCAGTGGGTAGAGGGACAAAACCTTTACAGGTACATAAGTGAAAAAAGAAAGACAAAGGGGGGATAGTGAGACTGAAGGGGAGGATGGGGGCGTGGAGGATGACAACAGTAAAACTGACATATTGAACAGGTATTTCTGCTCAGTCTTTACTGAGGAAGAGGAGGGTAATGGGTCTGAAGGAGTACAAGGGTGAGAATGGTGCAGAAATGGACACAAGTCCCTTACACAGAAAGGGTCCTGAAGGAATTGGAAGTAATAAGAGTTGATAAAGCAATGGGGCCAGATGGGGTGCACCCCAGGGTCCTTAAAGAACTAAGAGAGGTGGTGGCTGAACCTCTGGCTATCCTGTTTAGCCGATCACTGGAAACAGGGAGGTACCCAAAGACTGGAGGACAGCAGATGTAGTCCCTTATACAAAGTGGGAACAAAGAGGAAGCAGGAACTACAGACCAGTCAGCCTCACCTCGGTAGTGAGGAAGATCATGGAAGCACTACTGAAGGAGATTGATGGAACATCTGGTTGTCAATGGACTACAGGACCCAAGGCAGCATGGTTTCACCAGGGGGAGGTCATGTCAGACCAACCTCGTTGAATTTTTTGACTGGGTGACTAGGGAGGTGGATCAGGGGAGGGCAGTGGACATGGCCTATCTGGACTTCAGCAAGGCCTTTGACACTGTGCCACATAGAAGACTATTACACAAACTGGGGAATATGGGTGTGGGCAGGACAGTAGTATGGTGGGTAGGTAACTGGCTGGGTGGGTGGTAGGACACAGAGGGTGGTGGTAAATGGCTGTCACTCCACAGAGGGAAGAGTGACCAGTGGGGTACCCCAGGGATCAGTGCTAGGACCGGTCCTATTCAACATCTTCATCAGTGACATTGCGCAGGACCTAGAAGGCAGAATTTCACTGTTCGCTGATGACACAAAGCTCTGTAACAGAGTAGACACACCAGAGGGTGTAGACAGAATGAGAAGCGACCTGCAGAAACTTGAAGAATGGTCAGGGTTTGGCAGTTGAAATTCAATGCAAAGAAGTGCAAGATAATGCATATGGGGCACAAAACCCTGGCACAATGTATCAGTTGGGGGTGAGGATATAGCATGCACAAGCAGGAAAGGGATCTTGGGGTTGTCATCTCTGATGACCTCAAGGTAGGAAACAGTGTGACAAGGCAGCAGGTAAAGCAAATGGGATGCTGGGATGTATAGGCAGGGGCATCACCAGCAGGAAAAGGAGGTCATAATTCTGCTATACAAGACACTAATGAGGCCCCACCTGGAGTACAGTGTACATTTCTGGAGACCATACCTACGTAAGGACATAGGGTAGAGAAGGTTCAGAGGAGGGCAACAAAGATGGTGCATGGATTGCATCACAAGTCCTATGAAGACAGGTTGAAGGAACTGAACATGTACTCCTGGAGGAGAGGAGGGAGAGAGGGGATATGATAGAGACATACAAGTATCTTACAGGAGGAACAGGGTGCAGGAAAACACTATTTTTAAGCGAAAAAGATGTTCCAGGACTAGAGGGCATGGGATGAAGTTAGAGGGAGGACGATTCAGAGGAAACATGAGAAAGAATTTCTTCATAGAACGGGTGGTGGACAAGTGGAACACCCTGCCAGAGGAAGTGGTGGGGCTGAAACAATCACGGATTTAAGAATGCATGGGATAGACATAAAGGAATTCTGGAGGTCAGGGGTAAGGGGCAACAGACTTCTAGGAAAACAAACTGAACTTACAAGCTCAAATGGGCAGACTGGGTGGGCCATAGGCCCTTATCTGCCGACACTGTCTATGTATCTATGTATCTATGTAATGAAGGGTACATTTAGAGATGTGTAATCCCTGAGGGATAATTGAGTGGGTTACTCTGTAATGAAGCAGCAAGAGTCTTCACAGATTATAGCATGTGTGACCTTCTGTGATTTGTGTCATTTTAAATGGTTGTGCGTAGTTTGATGAAACAAAATGTTTTAAAATAAAGCATTCATTTCTGCTGGCTAGACCTACACGTATACCTAGAAAATGGAAAGTTTGGATTACACAGTTGTTTAGCTGAAGTCTGAATATCGGGCTCCTAACAATAGATTGCTGCGGCAGCAGTTATTAGTCTCTGAATGTGGACCTGGATGCATCACTGTCACATTAGACAGGAGGCATTGTAGGAACAAGATGAGCCATAAAAAAATGCGAACATAGAGATCCCGGGGACCATAAAACAAGGAAATAAAGGGAAGGATTTACTAGGAGTACACCTACAGATGAAAATACGCTGCACAACTTACTTTTTATATAAAGTTTGACTTTAGTTTCCCCTTTAACGTATTTATTTGTGGTATGGAGAGTGGGGTTCAGGGAAAGACATGCCTTTTTGTAGATGATATGAAAGTCTGTGGAAGAGAGGGCACTGAGGAGGGGATGAGGGCCATAAAGAAATATATGGAAAATCTGGAGAGGTGGTCATGGGTGTAGAAGCTGGAATTTAATGTGAAAAAGTGCGAGGTAATGCACATAGAGACCAAGAACACCAGAATGGGTTGGTAGTGGAGAGTACACTAGAGGAAAGGGGCCTGAAGTGTTAATAATGAAAAACATGAAGGTAGTGGCAAAATGTTGTGGGGCTATAGGTAAGATAAATCGGATGCTGAGCTACATAGGGAAAGGGATCACTAGCAGAAGGAGGGAGGTATTATAGCTCATGTATAGATCCCAGGTTTGCCCCTACTTGGAGTATTGTATGCAGTTTTGGAACCAGCACATGAGGAAAGACAGGGGCAGATTAGAGGTGGTGCAGGGACAAGCCACTAAAATGATACTGGGGCAGCAAGGTAGGTCCTGTGAGGCACACTTGAAGGATCTCGACATTTATTTATTTGTTTATTATTGATTGAAATGTTTCATTAAGAAGGCACACTGAACAACGGGGTTGCTCGTCTCCTGGTACATCCTGGGGGGGTAGGGGAACATGAGGATTGCGTACAGAGATTTGGTACAATAACATAGGAATTACAATTGATTACATTCGAATAAAAGTGAATAGACTGTACAGTGAGCAATGAAATAGCGGAATGCTAACAGTTTTGACTAGATAGATACAATAGCACAAAATTAACATTAGAAGGCAAACGCTAAATGACTCATAACTGTGTAGCTAGATGATTGAATGGAATTCGAGCATTTTGAAGTAGGACAAGCTAGTGAGGAGTAGCACAGACTGTACAAGAATAGTAAGGTGATTTCAGAAGTGCAGATAGTCTACAAGTGCAATGGAGATTAACTAGCCATAAATAGGCTATGTGATAGAGGGGGGAGGAGAGAGACATATCAAGTTTTAAGCCTTTCAGGATATAAGGAACCCTGTCAGGTCAATTCAGAGCAAGGCTAGAGGAGGTGATGAGTGCTGAGTAGAGAGATGGGGAGGAGGGAGGTGGAGAAAGGGGTGGATGGAGGAGGATTGGGGCAGTGAAGGGCTTGGCCAGTACAGGCCCAAGTAGAGAAATGGGTGGATGGGGGAGGCGGAGAGCTTGACCAGTTTTGGCCCCTATAGGATGCTGAGAACCCTGGCAGGGGATGGAGCAAGGCAGGGATAAAGGTGGAGTGAAGTAGGAGGGAAATGAAGGGGGTAGTAAAGAAGGGGGGAGAGAGGTAAGGGCTTTTCTAGAGCTAAAACCCTAGAGGAGCTGAGGGCCCTGTCAGGGGTCAGGAATAGGCAATGTAGGTGTAGGGGGAAGGGAGAGGAAGGAGGATAGGGGACTGTCAGGGTCTGACCCCTCCAGGATGCTGAGTACTCTGCCTGCACAAGGCAGAGGTAGAGCACAACAGGAGGGAGGCATTATTGTAGGCAGTGCGGTGGAGGAGGATGGGGGAGGCGGAGGGCTTGACCTGTTTTGGCCCCTACAGGATGCTGAGAATCCTGCCAGGGGATGGAGCAAGGCAAGGATAAAGGTGGAGGGAAGTAGGAGGGAGGTGGAGGGGGTAGAAAGAATGGGGAGAGAGGTAAGGGCTATTCAAGAGCTAAAACCCTGGGGGAGCTGAGGGCCCCATAAGGGGTCAGGAATAGGCAATATAGGAGGAGGGAAGGGGAGGGAAGAGGTAGGAGGAGAGGGGACTGCGGGGGCCTGAGCCCTCCAGGATAATGAGTACCCTGCTTGCACAAGGCAGAGGTAGAGCACAACAGGAAAGAGCAGGATTGTATTAAGGAGTGCTAGTATTTAGGGGAGGGGGAGAGGAGGTGTATCAGGTTTGGGTAGTGAGAGGGTACTATTAGGGTGCTAGAGGGCAAGAGAAAGAGGGGTGACATGGTTGAGTTTAAGTACATCTTCAGAGTGAACAGGGTAAACAGCAGTGAGAAGTTCTCAATGAGTGTTAACATGGGAAACCGGCGAGGCGGAAGGAGAGGGTTTGGAAAAGGCTGTCAGGAAGTAGTTTTTTTTACAGGAGTGGTGATCACTAAAACAAACGTCTGGAGGGGGCCGGCGCCTTAGCAGAGCAGTAGCTGTAATTCTCACAACCCAGGTTCTGGAATGAGCCCAAGTCATTGAAGTACTGGCTGGGGGGAGGATGATTGCTCTCCTCATTGGGGAGGAAGGGTGCACAGACTCGGCTGCAACACTGCCACTTGGATGATGACATGTGGCAGTGCATGCAGAGCTGGTAGACAGGAAGGGTGATCAGGGAAGCTTTCATGATTTGACACGCACTTGTGTGCATGCACGCAGACCGTCCTAGGTAGTTGGTGTTCTAGAGGAGGGGAAAGAAAGATGGAAAAACCCCAGCCAAGGTAGCATGACGCCAGCCCCACTCCATATGCCTCACAGCACAGACCGAGGCACCCACCTTCGCACTGAACAGGTCCTCAGATGGGGCATTGTCCACCCTGTTAACCCCAGCCTGGGGAGGTGAGCCAGGCAGTAGCAGGCATTTTGGTAATCCAGGAGAAGGCAGGTGGTGGAGCTGGGAGCAGGTGGCACGGCTGAAGAGGACAGACTGGTTGACCAGGGAGAAAAAAAAAAAAAAAAAGACTTGGGAGGTGGTCGACAGGGCAGAGGGTTCAAAAAAGGATGGAACAAGCACATGTATATAGTGTTTAAGGGGGCAGACGGGGTTGGGGGGTAAGGTGGACTTACGGGCACAGTCCCAAAATTAGACAAGCTTGAGCAGACTGGATCTGCTGCTAGGCATTTATCTGCTGTCATCTTCTTTGTTTGTACCTCAGTAATAAATAGTGGGGGAGAAAAGTACAGAGCTAACATGAAATATAAGCTGAATTGTGTTCAAACATTGTTTTTCAAAATTCTGGAGGCATCACTACTCTTTCAAGCCCTGAACGGACTTGGCCCTCACTGGCTTTGCACATTCCTGGTCCCCGTCTCCTTGGGAGAGTCACACCATCCACTGGCCGAGGTTGCTGTGCATTCTAGAATTGTGACTGATATCTGCAGGGGATTAGGTGTTCGCTCTGGCACCTCTAGCCTTGTTGAATACCCTGCCTCCAGCCATCTATCTTGTATCCTGTCAGACTTCAACCAAACTTTAGCGATTACATTTTGAACAAACCTTCCTTACCAAGTATGATTTTATTGATTTGTTATTTCAAATGTTTACATTTCTAGCATTTTCATAATTGATGCTATGTTGTTCTATTTATATTTTTATATGAATCTGAATTGTCTAACTTTTATTTGTGTTAGCATTCATTGCATTTATTGTAAAATGCTCTGCTCTCTGGAAGAGTGCTATATAAGACATCCAACCTAGCCTAACCTACCAAGCAACCTTGGGAAACGTTTTGCCATTTTAGCCTGGTTGTGCAATAGTGGAGGGTCCTTCTGGCTCATGTAAAAATGGAAGGAAACAGTCCTTGGTCTTGGCTCTGGTTTGTGATTGAGTGTGTCTACATTCTACATATTCATACACTTTCTCTTTGTGTTCTTTTAAGAAAATTGCTGGCGAGCTGTATGGTCCCTTGATGCTGGTCTTCACGCTGGTGGCCATTCTTCTGCATGGAATGAAGACGTCAGGAACAGTCATAGTAAGTTTTTATAGAACAGCATGCTAGACCCATCCACTGTGCCAACATTACTTTTCCCGACTAGAGAGAGAAAAAAGTAAGACACCTACAACAGTTTAGGTGCCGAGTGTGCATTGTGTTGGGGGAAAAAAAACAAGAGATTTTTTTTTTAAGTAGCTGAGTTTGTTTTCTCCCCCAGTTGCCCCTCACTCCACAGTTGCTTCATAAATGATGCTGTACTGTGACTGTTGAGTTGGAGGCCTGTCTCTTTGGGTTAGAGGTTTCCCAGCCTCTAGCCTCCTTCTTTTCTGGTCACTCTATATCTGATGCCAGTGCTGCTCTGTGATTGGTGGGTTGGAGGTCTCCCCCCCCGTTATTTCACAGCTGATGCCAATGCTTCTCTGTGATTGTGGGTAGGGGGTCTTCCTGCCTCTGCCATACCCCATTACTTCGCAACTAATGCCAGTGTTGCTCTGTGATTGGTGGGAAGGAGGTCTCCCCATCCCCATCATTTCACAGCTGATGCCAGTGCCACTCTGTGATTAGGGGGTAGGAGGTCTCCCCTTTTGCTCTCGTCGTTTCACAAATGATTCCAATGCTGCTCTGTGACTTGTGGGTAGGAGGTCTCCCCTTTTCCCCATCATTGCACAACTGATGCTAATGCTGCTCTGTGATTGGTGGGTAGGAGGCCTTTCTACCACCTCCCCCTGTCACTTCACAACTGATACTGCCCCTAATTTGCCTATTTTCTCTTCATAGATAATTGCTAAAGAAGAACTATTGTCGCATCTTTGATTCTAAATCTATTTTCAGCATGCATTTAATATTATCTTTTTGTTTTATGTTTTTTTTTTTTTGGGGGGGGGTTGTTACTACACAACTGATGTTGATACTTCATTGTGACTGGTGGTAGGAGATTTTTCTGCCCCCTCCGTCACTTCACGACTGATGCTGCTCCTTCCCAGCAGTCATGGAGCAGTATCAGTATCAGCATTAGTATCAGCATCAGTATCAGCTGTGAAGTGATGCTGATACTGAGCAGTATCAGCATCACTTCATAACTGATGCTGTTATTGCTCCATGACTGCTGGGAAGGAGGTTACTACTGAAAAAGGAACTTGGCTTAAGAGAGCCCACTCAGTCAGCAGATAAATTGGTGGGTAGGAGGTATTCCTGCCTCTCCCCTCCCTTGAGTCCCTCGGTGCTGATGCTGTTCTGAGAGTGGTGTGTATGAGGAGTTTCTGCCTCTCCCCTCCCTTGAGTCCCTCGGTGCTGATGCTGTTCTGAGAGTGGTGTGTATGAGGAGTTCCTGCCTCTCTCCTCCCCCAAGTCACTTTACAACTGATACTACCCTGTGATTGGTGATGAGGAGGTGTTTCTGCCTCTTCTCCCCCTGTCACTTCACACCTGATACTTCTGCATGATTGGTAGGTAGGAAGATCTTCTTAAAGGATATCTCCTTCCAATGAGTCATATCATGAAACTGTAGGCTGTCAGCATTAGAACCACCCAGAAACATTTTGCAGGCTGGGGCCACCCATGTCAGTGTGCCTTGTCTGCGCCCATGTATGTCGGCGTCCCCGGCACACCTCATTTATTGCTCCTGCCATCAACCGCTCCTTGGTCCACTGCTGCTGAAGAACACCATTAAACCTTTGCAAGTATTGGACGTACGGTGACGTCATGCCCAAGGAAGCTGCATGAACCTTTAGCTCCGTCTCCACCAAGGTCTAAAAACGACTTAAAATAACTGAATTATACCTAAATTGAGGCTTAAATGAATCCTGTCTCTCATAAGGATGCCTAGATGAAAAGAAAAAAATTACTCATCTTAGTAATTATGTTTCTTCTAGTAGAGTCTTGCTGTATTCTGACTATTGCAGTTAGGTCCAACCTTTCAACTGGCCCGGAGAACAAAGGGTTAACATTTCTATGCCTTGCACAGAATGTTCATCACGAGCTCGGTTGAAGCCTCTGCCTGTTGTTATTTGAACTGTAACCATCAGATCTTTACGATCAAAAACTCACTAGGTGTTTTGTGTGGAAACTGTAAATTTTTACTAGCCAACTGGCAAATATGTTTTTGGTTCTCAAAGGAAGACTCAAGTCAGGAAACCCAAAAACACATCCAAAAAACAGCATTCCACCCAAAGAAAAAAGTGGGTGTAAAATGGACACCCCTAGGGTGCCAACACTACTCCTGCCCACCCACATCCCAAAAAACTAGGTTCTGAGAGGGGAGGCGAGGGGAGGTCAGAATACAGCAAGACTCCAGAAGAAACATTATTACTAAGGTGAGTAATTTTTTCTTCAAATAACATGAAGTCTTGCTGTATTCTGACTATTGCAGACTACCAAGCAGTACCTCCATGGAGGAGGGACAGAACCTACTTTGAAAATGGGCTCTGAAGTACTGCTTTGCCAAACCGGGCATCACTCCTAGGCTGGATATCTAGAAAGTAATGCTTGGTGAAGGTATGGACTGTTTTCCAGGTGGCTGCTTGACAAATTTCTAAGAGAGGAATATCCCTGGCAGCAGCCAGGGAAGCAGCTGTACCTCCTGTGGCCTGAGGTTGGGGTTCTACCCAGTTTTTCATAGCAGATTTGTATACAAGAAACAATCCACCTGTCAATAGATCTCTTAGTGGCAGGTTTGCCCTTCCCAACTTCTCCATTAGTGGGGAACAACTGGAGGGATTCAAACCTGTGACCCTTGGTACGCTCTATGTAGTCGCTAAGGGCTCTTTTAACATCCAAACTGTGTAGCCTCCTCTCTCCCGAGGAAGAATGATCAGTGAAGAAAACAGGGAAAGATATAGACTGATTAAGGTGGAAATCTGAAACCACTTTAGGCAAGAACTTTCTGTTAGTTCTAAGGACCACTTTATCTCTGTGAAAAGAGATGAAATCAGATTCCACTGACAGGGCTTGCAATTCACTGATACGTCTGGCAGAAGTAATGGCTACCAACAACACAGTTTTCCAAGTCAAGTACTTAAGCTCTGCTGAGGACAAAGGCTCAAAAGGGGGTTGCATAAGCTGAGCAATGCAAACATTAAGGTCCCAAGCAGGAGCAGGATCCCTAAAGTGGGGATTGGTGTGAAGCAATCCCTTGAAAAACTTACAGAATACAGGATGGAATGGCAGAGAGGAAGACTTGCCTATAGACAGGAAAGCAGAAACGGCTGCCAAGTGTACCTTAAGGGTAGCTGGTCTGAGACCTAGGCCATTAAGATGGACCATATAATCCAGAACCGTAGGCAATTCAGCAGAGTTTGGAGAAATATTCTTCTTAGAACACCAAATGCTGAATCTTTTCCATTTGGAATTGTAAGTCTTTCTGGTGGAAGGCTTCCGAGAAGCCTTAAGGATATCCAGAACCCCTTGGGAAAGATGCAGATCTGCAAACTCTAACTCTTCAAGAGCCAAGCCATGAGATTGAGAGACTGAAGATCCGGGTACCAAATCCTCCCCTGAGAGGATGTTAATAGGTTGTAATTCCTGGGAAGAGACAGGGGAAGATGGACTGTTAGGTACAGCAACAAGGGATACCACAGCTGTCTGGCCCAGTCTGGAGCAATCAGAATCACTTTGCATGGTTGTGACCTTATCTTGACTAGCACTCTAAACGGGGGGCATAGAGAAATTTCCCTTCCCAGTTCAGAATCAGAGCATCCAGGGGGACTGAGCCCAAGACTGGGGGCCTGCAACAAAAGAAAGGAAGTTGGTGATTGTCTGGGGCTGCAAAAAGATCTATCTCTGGAGTGCCCCATCTTGAGAAAATCACTTTCAACACCAGAGGATCTAGGGCCCATTTGTGATGGCCCTGGGATATTCTGCTCAATGCATCTGCTAGGACATTGTCCTTCCCTGGGAGGTGAACTGCTATCAGAGAGGTTTGCAGGGAATAGGCCAGGGACCACAACTTCATTGCTTCTGTGCACAAGGCCATAGACCGAGTGCCTCCTTGCTTGTTGATGTACCACATGGTGGTGGTGTTGTCTGTTCTGACCTGAACCACCTTATTCTGTACAGATTTGGAAAAAGCTTGTAGTGCCAGAAATACTGCTCTGAGTTCCAGTAGATTGATGTGAAGCAGAGATTCCTGAGGCGACCACAGTCCCTGGGTAGTAAGATCCCCCAAATGGGCTCCCCAGCCCAGCAGGGAAGCATCTGTGGTGAGGATCACTGAATGAGACTGAGTGACAAATGGAACCCCGTGTCTCAAATTGTCCTGATCCTGCCACCATTGCAAGGCTTGGATCAGGATTCAAGTCACTGGAATTAGTTTGGTAAGGGGATCCTTTCTTTGGGACCAAAAAGCTCTTAAGTGGAACTGAATGTCCCTCATTTGAAATCTTGCCCCCTGGACCACTGCTGTGGAAGCTGCCATGTAGCCCAGTAGCTGAAGGAAATGCCTTGCTGGTTGAGACACCCGAAGGCTGAATGAAGAGGCCAGTTCCATGAGGGTCCTTGCCCTTTCCAGGGGAAGGAAGGATCTTGCTTTTACCGTATCCAGTTCTGCACCTATGAAGGTGAGGAGCTGCACCGGTTCGAGAACTGACTTTGGTAGGTTGAGAAGGAATCCTAAAGAAGTGAGCACTTGCTGGGTCACTTGCAGGTGTGACTTGACTTGGCCTGGAGACTGACCTACTATAAGCCAGTCATCCAAGTATGGGAAAATGGAAATCTTTTGTCTCCTTAGGAAGGCAACAACTACTGCCAGGCACTTTGTGAAGACCCTTGGGGCTGATGTTAGGACAAAGGGCATTGCTCTGAACTGATAGTGGCCTGAGGGCAACTCGAACCTGATGTACTTTCTGTAGGAGCACCTGATGGGGATGTGAAAGTAGGCATCTTTGAGGTCCAGGGAGGCTAGCCAGTTCCCTGACCTTGGAGAGGGAAGGATAATTCCCAGAGTTACCATTTTGAACTTTGGCTTTAAGAGATGTTTGTTCAGATATCTTAGGTCCAGGATGGGTCGCCACTCTCCTGTCTTTTTGGGGGTTAGGAAGTACCTGGAGTACAATACCTTGCCCCGGTGTAGGGTGGGAACTCTCTCTATAGCTCTGACAGCTAGGAGAGAAGAAACCTCTGCCTCTAGGGCAAGGGTCTCTGAGAGACTTGCAGGTGGAAAAGATCTGGCTCTCATCTTGGGAAATTTTTTGAAGCTGAGAACCAGTCCCTGCCTTACTACTTCCAGGACCCACTTGTCTGATGTAAGAGACATCCAGTCCTGGACAAAGTAAGCCAGCCTGCCCCCTACTGGTATAGGAGAATCGACCCGGGCAGACCCATCAGGGTGTCTGCTTGGCAGGGGCTTTAGGCTGAGGGGTGGATGCAGGCCTGCTCGTCCCCCTTCTGCCTCTCCCTCTAAAGAACCCCCTCTGCGAAAAAGAAGAAGAGGCCTGAGCTTGGTAAAAAGGCCTTTGGAAAGGCCTGCCCCTGCCCCTGGACTGCTGCCTTTGAGGAGTTGCTTGCCTTTCTTTGGCCTGAGCACTCCTGTAAGTGGTTCTGTTTGCGTCCATTTTCTTCATGTAATTCTCTGTCTGCTCCCCAATCAGAGAATTACCAACTACAGGGAAATCCATGGCCTTAGCCTGGGTATCCTGTGAGAGGCTAGTACATCTGAGCCATGCCATTCTCTGAAGAGCCACAGATGTAGCCATGACTCTTGATGATACATCATTGGAGTCTACAGCAGCATGAAATTGTACTTTCAATGCCTCAATCCCATCTGCAGCCACCTGCTCCAGCTCATTGGCAAGCTGGGGAGGAGTCTGTTTAGCCAGTGTCAGTACAGTGTCCCACCTGGACTTCTGGTACCTGGCTGCATAGGCCATATAATTAGCCTCCCTGAGTCCCAAAGATGCTGCCATGTACTGCTTCTTTGCCATGGCATCAATCTTCCTGGAGTCCTTGTCTGGGGGTGATGCCAAGGGGATGTTTGCCTTATCACAGGCAGCAGCCTGCACAACCCCAACATGGCTGCATTGCTGAAAAAGGAATTCCTTGTCTGAGCCTGAGAGAGTGTACCTCTTGTCCATTCTTCTGTCGACAGGAGGTATAGAATTGGGAGACTTAAGAATTTTTTGTGTCTGTTTCCTAAAAGATTTGTGGAGGGGAACAGACAGTCTCCTGGACTCTGGGATGTCCATCATCTCAACATAATCAGGCTCTTCCTGATCCTCTACAGTCTCCTCCACAGGAAGCTGGAGGGTATCAGCCACCTTTCTGTAGAACATGTAGTGTGAAGGGGACTCAGAAAGCCTAGGAGGAGAAACCCCTGAAGGTCTGTCTGGGGAGATGTCCGGGTCAATAGGCACATCCAGACTTTCACCATCACCATAATCATCCTCATACTCTCCCTCCTCCTCAAACTCCGGTTCATAAAATTCTTCCAAAATATAATCCGGAACCGGGGGAACCGACCGAACCGAGCCCCTGCCAGATGGTGCCGGTTCGGTCGGAACCGATCAAAGCAATTCCAGAATCCTAATCGCTTTGGCTATCTCATCGGCGGTCAGAATGTAAGATTCTGGATCCGAACTGGTGGATTTGTCTTTTCTTTTTCTTTTTGTCGGAACTGATTCCTTGGAATCGGCTCTCCTTTTGCCCAAAGAAGTATCGCCCCGGTCAGAGGGCACTCCTTCTGGTTCGGTCGGAACCGAACCGGGCTGGCCATCAGGGTCAGCGGACCTCTCGGCCTCCCTTTCCCTCAGTCTCCCTAATCTCTTTTCCAGGGTAGATTTGGGAAAATTCTTGCAAATTTGGCAGTCTGAATCGGGGTGGTCAAATCCCAGACAATAAACACAGGTGGTGTGGGGATCAGCCTTAGCAAAGACCTCCCCACACACACTGCTGTGTTGAAACCCAGCGGGCCCGGTTTTCTTCTTGGGTTTCTCAGACATGGCCAACCTAACAAAACTTACCCTTTTTTCGGCAATCTGCCAGGCAAGACTCCCCTGTCGGTTCCTGACCGTGTCACGGGTCTTGGAGAAAAACGTACTTAAAACCCGTTTTTTTTTAGAACCGATACGGACCGGTAACCACACACTAAAGAAAAGCACAAGATTTACCTCTAAATGATCGGTTCAGCTGAACCGATCCACAGTTTACAAGTTCCACACAGAAAACAGAACAAAAACCTATCTAGTACTCACGGTACCACAGACAGAGACTTGAACCGACTATGCGGAAACAACAATTCGGAAGAAACCGACCGAAACCGACACTTCAACTGACTTTTGAACCGAGCAGCAGGAGAAATCTCCGGAGCGACTGTTCAGTGAGGCGGAGTAAAGAATCTGATGGTTGCAGTTCGAATAACAACAGGCAGAGGCTTCAGCTGAGCTCGTGATGAACATTCTATGCAAGGCATAGAAAAGTTAACCCTTTGTTCTCTGGGGCAGTTGAAAGGTCGGACCTAACTGCAATAGTCAGAATACAGCAAGACTTCATTTTGTTTGAACCTGATCCTCTAAAATCGGCATCAAACACTGCTGACCCCGACGGAGGGTGCTCTGATAGCAACTGCTCACAAGTGTTGGGTAAGAGCGAGAACTCGAAGGCTGGCTACTCTAAGGCACCCAATATTACCCGACAGATGGACGTCGTTCTTCAGAAATTACGGGATTTCAGAAAAGAAACCTGTTCCACGTTCACTGCACTATGTACAGACCTAGGAAAAATGGAAAAACGGCTTGACGACATGGAAGAGCAGTCCACGAGCACCAACTCCCGAGTGGACTGCACAGAGCGCGCCATAGCGCAATTACACCAGGCGCTTCAAGGCCTACAAGACAAGGCCAATGACTCTGAAGTGCAGAGCAGGGGAACAATCTGAGGGTCTCTGTCTTCGCCCGAGGGCTCAGAGGGTAACAACCCAATACAATTTATGCAGCTGTTTTTTCAAATTCAAGCTGGACTTGCTAGACTGCTGTTCCTTCGAGATGGATCGGGTTCATCGCACCCTGGGCCGACAAACAAGTAACTGCCCATGTGCTATCTTGATTCGGTTCCTGCGCTACCAAGAGAAGGAACTGGTCCTGCATAAGTCTTGGCAGCAGGGAGATTTGACTTTCCAGGACCAAAAGAATATATGTAGATAATAATTATCTGACGGCGATTGCAGTGAAACGCAGAGCCTATGCACCTATTCTCAGGAAACTAAAGGAGGCAAAGCTCAAGTTTAGAACCCCCTACCCAGCGAAGTTGGTGGTGCAGCTAGCAGATGGCTCCAGGACTTTTGAAAGCGCAGAAGAAGCGGCTCGGGAGCTTACTAAACTTGGCATCGAGGTCACACTAACCCAGAGGCCGACTGGCACATCTTTGGCAGCCAAACTGACGCAGAAAGCTTGGACCAGAATACCCCCGAGGGAACAGCGCCATAAAGAGGGAGCCTCGGCAATCCAACAGATAGTCAGTGGACTGAGACAACAAGCTATGGCCATGCCTGTGACCATCCCAGCCAACCAAGCAGTGACTTGAAGAGACTTTTGGACCACTGAACTGTCTATTTTCTTTTTTTTTCAGTTAGGCCGTCTCGACTATCCCCCCAGAAATTAATCTCCCACGCGGCTACCTGGATGCCCACCCTCCCCTGGGCACCCCCCTCCCCTGCTGGTCCTCACTGGATTCGTGGTGCTTCATTAGGGGAATCCCTCTCGTGGAGGAGCAGGCTGTCCTCTGTTCCCACATCCTCTAGCCTGAGACTTCTTAGTGTGGTGTAGGACACACGATCTCTCAGAGATTCCGTCACCTTGATGGTGATCCCATTTGAGGACCTTGGGTTGTGGGGGAGATATGGGTTGAGGATCGTAACACGGGTGGGTTGCATGGAAGGGGGGAGGATGAGTGGGACAGCTTCGGGAGCATCCCTAAGGCCTTGAGAACCGAGCGACCAAGAGCGTGGTTGGAGGCTCCTTTCTTTATATAAGATCAACCTTATATCTTGCCCCATGATCATTTTGGGGGTGCTTTGCTCCTTAATATGGGCTACTAACGGCCCCGGTGACTGTGGGTATCTCCAGGTGAAATTAACCCCATTTAACAAAGGGACCTCTTGTTTACTCTCCACGCTATGTTTATTGGGGGGTTAGGTTGATTCATCCTGCTCTCCCTGTTTTGCCTCACCACATGCTGTACCGGTGGGTGGGCAGGGGGGGAGGGTACCGGACCCTCCAAACTAATTCATCCCGTGTCCTTCTGGACACATTGGGAGCTAGTACAGTATAATATAAATAACACAGTAAGCCGCTGCAATGTTCATGATTAGCCCAATAGGAGTAGACACCCCATAATTCATAACCGAATTTGGGAAAACTTCAGGTCTAAAAATTCCGCTCATTTACCTTGGTGGAGTTTGAAGCATGACCACCTTCCCTTCTCCCCACCATATAGCAGAGACGTATTACGTCTGGTATGCCTATTAGATAGACCACGCCAAACTTTGGCATACCTCGGAGGCTGACTTTTTTTTAACGATCAACCTCATGGAAGCCCACAGTAGTTTAGCAGCACCTGCCCAGTTGGCAGGCTACTGCATTAAAAGGTTTCCCCAGTTTGTGTTTAAACCTTGTTGTTTACAGTTTGAGGATGTTGTTCCTCACTTATTTTCACATAGGCAGTCACATCTTCTATTAGTAGATTTAGAGCCTAGCAGATTTCACAATATGGAGTTTAGATTCAAAGTGCAGCAATACTCCACTTGGTACCAGTGATTTTTAAATGGCTAATGTATCACTCCGGGTTTTTTCTTTGAATGTTAACGGACTAGGTAGTCCTGAAAAAAGATCTAGAATGATTTCATTGTTTAAAAAGAGCCATGTAGGAATAATATATGTACAGGAGACACACGTGAATATGAATGAACACATAAAGCTTGCTGGGGAAGGGGATTTACCCATGTGTTTTCCTCTTCCTTCGCTAATGGAAGGAGGAGGGGGGTCACCATACTGATCTCTGGCCACACCCTTTTCAAGCCACACAGGAATGGGCGGACTCTGAGGGTCGCCTGGTGGTTGTTCAGGGTTTACTTCAGGATAAAGATGTGACCTTGGCTAATGCCTATTTCCCCCCGGGTCAACTATACAGACATTCAAATTCCTCCTGAGTAAAGTTGTTTGATTGACCAAGGGCACCCTAATACTGGTGGGTGATTTTAATATCTCCCCTAACCCTAATCTTGATACTACTGGGTTGGCGAGACGCAGGCAACCTGCTCCGCATAAATTTTTCAAGCAATTTCTCCAGGAGGTGGGCTGACTGGACGTGTGCTGTGCCCTTAACCCCAGGGACAGAGGATATACTTTTTACTCTGCAGTGCATGGTACTTATTCTAGTATGGATCATTGCTACACGCAAAAAGAATGTTTGGGTGTTCTTGGTAAGGCTACCATAGGGGATATTGCCCATTCTGACCATGCCCCAGTGATTACAAAATGGGAGTTGGGGCTCGAGAGACGAAATACAGTTTGGAGATTCAACCCAATCCATTTTAAAAATTCCCCCTTTCAAGAGTTCCTACATGAGAAAATACAGGAGATCCAGATAACTCTGACATGGGGATTTCCTCTGCAATCAAGTGGGACACCCTAAAGGTGGTACTTCGTGGCCACCTAATGCAGCATGCATCAACCCTGGTGAAACAGCGCAGAGAAAGACGATCCCACCTGGAGCAGACCCTTAGCTTTCTCCAACCTGCTCACCAGCAAGGGGATAGCTCAGTCTTAGCCCAACTTAAACAGACTAAGCAAGAGCTGGATGCACTTGTGCTGCAAAATACAGAAATTGCCTTGGCTTTCCTGAGGCAAAGATATGGCGAGATTGGCCCGAGGGCCTCTCGCCTTCTAGCCTTCCGGCTCTGTAAGCAAAAACAGCTCTCAACTATAGCTGCTATCAGGGATCCCAATTCTGGCACCCTATGCACAAGAGTGGGACATATCACCCAGACCTTTAGTGAATACTGTAAGAAATGATACACCCCTGACCACACGGTCATTAGTGCATTCTCTCCCCACTTGGGCCTTCCCAGACTTACTAGGGATCGGCAGACCTCTTTGATATCCCCTATCTTACACATGGAATTAATAGCTGCCATCACCCGATCCAAAACTATGAAGGCTCCTGGCCTGGATGGGTACGGCACAGAATTTTATAAGCGTGTGGCACAGCGGGTCGCCCCACTCCTCCTGCTGGTCTATAATGAAGTGCTGCAGGGACTAGTTAACCCCCCACCTAGCTGGTCATATGCGGTGGTCTCCCTCATCCCCAAACCAGGTAAGGAACCACAATTTGGTACATCATACCGCCCAATCTCAATCCTAAATGTGGATTATAAGTTTCTTATGTCCATCCTGGCCAAACACCTGGACACAGTTTTACCCTCTATAATTAACCTGGATCAGACAGGATTTGTTAGTGCTAGATCTACTACAGACAGTACAAAAAGGGCACTCCATCTGGTCCAGGAAATGCAATCCTACAAGACCCTCTCTGTCCTTCTCAGCTTGGACGCTGAGAAGGCATTTGACAGGGTATCGTGGTCTTTCCTGTTTGCCACTATGTCAAGTATGGGCTTTCCTCCTCCCTTCATTTCAGTGATTAAAACACTTTACTCCTCTTCTCAAGCCTGTGTTAAGGTCTCTGGACACCACTTCTCCTATTTCCCTTTGTCCAGGGGAACTCGCCAAGGGTGCCCTCAGTTGCCTGGTCTAGTCGCCATTTTTATTGAACCATTGGCGAAGGCCATCAGAGGATCCCCCGGATAAATGATATTCAGATGAAGGGGGTGGAACATCGTATAGCTTTGCATGCTGACGGTGTTTTGCTTTTCCTAGCCAATCCCTCTCAATCCATCCCAACCGTTGTCAACATAATAGATCATTTTGGCAGATGCTCAGGCTGTAAATGTAATACCGCCAAAACGGAGGCACTGACCTTTAATTTCACCCCCTCTTTAATATTTAAGCAAATGTTTACATTCCATTTGAGATTTGGGTAGATTAAAATACCTGGGTCATCTGTCTCTCGCACCGGGCAAGTGATGTAATGTGATGCAGTGAGAAATAACTACGACCCATTTTTTTTTGCCCAATTCCAGTCAGACCTTGCACGGTAGAGTATCCTCCCACTGAACCTCCTCCAAAGAGTCAACGTTATTGGGATAGTAGTTCTACCCCAAGCTCTTTACCTGTTCCAGAATGTACCCATATGCTGTATATCCCGGCTAAAACTTTTCGAATATGGAATAAAGCCATCAGTAGATTCATATGGGCTGGGAAACGCCCTAGAATAAAATCCTCAATTCTTTATCTCCCAAGAAGAAGTGGAGGATTGGCTCTCCTCAACTTTAAATTGTATAACTGGGCCTCACATCTCTTTCCTTCTATGTCGGTTTGCGAGAGTTAGCCCTGTCCTGTGGAGGGAAATCGAAGAGGGTCTTGTGCCTTTTAAAAACCTGGTTAGGGCGACACTGTATCGCTCACCACCACCCCAATCCTCAGGATCGGATGACCCCGAACCCGTGGATCACACACCAGATGAAGACCTGGAATGCAATACATAGACATTTTTTCTCTCTCTCCATACCTACTCTTTTTATGCCCATAGCCCTCTTGGAGGATTTCCTCCCGGCCACTTTTGACCACACTTTCGATTCCTGGGACCATCTCCAACTCTCCAATCTCACACAGTTCCTAAATGGAGGATAGTTAAAATCTTTCCAGGAGCTGTGTCATTCCCGTGGTCTAAGGCAGTTAGACTTCTATCGATATCTGCAACTGAGACATTTCCACTACTCCCTCCCAGTGGAACTACAAGTCCTGAGACTCCCGATGACTTGTTTCCAGCAAAGCATTACGCCGATACGGTTTCCCACGTCATCTCTGTCCTCTGCAGGGTGCTTGGAGATACCCTGGGAATAAATACTGAGGAGATATGTGCAAAGTGGAACCTGGAATTCTGCTTTGATATTCCCACACAGCAGTGGGACAAGGGCTGTCTGTCATCATCTAAACTTACCTATTCCCACAGTTGGAGACTGTTTTCCTGGCAAGTAATGACCAGATACTTTCGTACCCCAGCCATAACAGCCCACTTAACAACATGATCAGGGGCCTGCTGGTGCCAATGTGGCGAATCTACAGCACGCCATACTCTCATATTTTGGTTATGCCCAAATATACAACCTTTCTTGGATTCTCTGCAATCTGAGTTGACTGACTTGTTTAGTCTCCCAATCACCCTTACTGCTCTCCTTTTTATACTACACATCTTTCCCCGAGGACTTAGAGACACCCACACATGTTATTTGGTGGGGATAGCCCTGATGGCAGCTAAGAAAGCCCTGACTCATTGCTGGCCCACTCCCAGGGTTCCCATAGTGTTAGAATGGAGGGAAATAATGACCCGTATTTATAAGTCTGAAAAGATTTCCTGTCACTTAAATGATAAGTCTGACCTATGTACACTGAAATGCACTAGATGTATTTTATACATTATGTTGAAAGATGCATTTCATTCCTTAATCCCCAAGCAGGTGAATGCTTAGGCTGACGACCACATTGGGGAATGCGGAGGATGTTCTGCTGATCTTGGGGTCCTGGGGATGGTGAGGGATGACCCTACTGAGAAAAATGTATTCGGTTCTTATCTGTTTCAACCCAGTCTGGGCCTTATAAAAAGCTTGAACTGGGTCTCTATTATTTACTTATGTAATTTAAATAAACTGTAAATCTCATATGGAAGTTTGATGTATGGCTCCACTGTTAATTTCTGTATAACAATGAATTTATGACTGCAAATACCCTGTACCCTTCCCCATGTGAAAAGTGAATAAAAATTATAATAACAAAAAAAAAAACTTTTGCAAGTATTTGCTGCCACTGTATATTTACTGCTGTTTATTTTAAAACTAAATTTTATGCCACGAATGGAAAAAGAACTGCTGTTCCTCTATTGCCATTGCTGCTCCGTGAAGATTTACAAAGACAATGACAAATCCATTTGTATCCGTAAGGACTATAACATTAAAGCCTGCACAGTCTGCCACGGCTGAAACCAGGAGACATTGTAGAAAAACTTTGGAAAATTTCTTTTAGTACAAGACATGGAGAAACAGGCTGCAGCTTCTATGAAATCATCGACTCTGGCACCCAGCTCACCGTTTGTCTCCACAGTTGACGACAATCACTGCTGAGTCTTCAAAGAAAAAAGATAAGGGCAGATCTTCAAAGTTGATGGATTAACACCTACATGATGATGAAGAGAAGCACAGGAAAAAAGAAGATAAGGACAGGTCTTCAAAGTTGGCAGAGAAACACCACCATGATGATAAAGAAAAGCACAGGAAAAAAGAAGCTTCTGTCACCACTCAGAGGGGGTGAGTTACTAGAAAAAGATGGGCCCTAGCTACAGCCATGGGTCCTGCTGCCCCCCCCCCACACACACACACCGGCTGCTCACAGATACCAAGGTTAGGGTTCAGCACTGGCTTATCTTCCCCATGCAGGGATTTGCAGCCTATTCCTTTATTGGGCACTGTCCCGTCAACACAAAACCCATCAATGCCCCCTCAGGGTTCCGTCAGCACTTAAGATTTTTATCAGACTGTGTCTGAAGTGTTCCAGCAGATAATGCTGCAGTCATTGACTTTTTTGTAATTTGTGTTTCCTGCTGGTCCATCATCGATGATCCCATCGACGGTTCTGTCTGTCCCTGCTTCCCCAACAAGGTCAGATGGACTGCTGTTGATGAATAATCCATCAATGGTGCCACCTCCAGTTCCTGCTGTGACAATAACCGTCTGCTTGTTATTATTTGTATTGTGTTGTATTTTTGCTATAAAATATGTTTTTGAGTCCTGCTTAGGAAACAGGCCAAGCAGCAGAGCCTCAAAGGACATTGGAATTTTAAAGAGAAAAAAAAATGTTCTGCCATCCTGCTGACCTAAGAGGATAAGCTAGCTAGAACTTCCTTTACTGTTTTAGCACCTATCTGCTAAACTTTCTGAGCTGTTATACAACTTTCTTTGATCTAGGGAACTGGACTTTGAAAGCTTCCTTTTGACAGGACTATGTAAGAGATCCCAGAATGTTGTGAAATAGCTCATCAGGATGTTCTTCTGAAACATCAGAAAAAGGGGTCATAAAGCATGCTCTGTGGCTCACTAATTAGGAAGTGTGTGTGTGTGTGTGTGTGTGTATATATTTTTTTTATTGAAATGTTTGGCAGTGTGCAACGGCTTGTGACTGATCAATTAATTACAGGACTAAGAGTGACCTCATGCCAACGACCAGAATTGTGACATCACGGGATGGGAGTGACATTTTGGCCTCTGATATTATCAGGCTGGCTGAAAGGACAGACACTTCTACTTCTAGATTCCTAAGAGACACTTTGGCCAAGATTGGTAATTCCAGTGTGAACCTTTACCAAAGGAACACTGAGGCCGAAGTAGCTAAATCAGTTACAAGGTGCTTTGATTTGTAATTGTCCATCTTCTGTTCTGACTGCAATCGTTATGTATATGTGTTCTGTGTTATGCACTGTATTTATCTACTATTTTTAATTTTAATAAACGTTTTGATTTCCTTAATCCTACCTGAGACATTTTCTCATTTTGAGTGTGAATGCTAGAACAGTATTGACAATTCTGACATACGGCGTTAAAGTGCTTAGTGTGTCACCATATGCAGCAATGCTAAGGATCTGTGTAAAGATCCAACAGGGTAAGAAAAATACTAGCATCTCAATTGAGTCAGAAGCGGGGGTGGACCAGGTGGGTTGTATGCCCGCTGGGTCAAATTTTGCGCTGCATTTCCCCAAAGAGAGTGTGATATTTGGACCTGTTACCTTGGGTGTGCTAGCTAAACAGGGTTCATATTTGACCCCAGGACTTGAGATTGGTAGTTGCTCAGACCCAAAACAAACAGGAGGGTGTCCCTGTTTGTCCCCTGTTCTCAAATCGCACTTAAAGGTTAGGCACTGTGGGAGCAGAGAGCCTGACCCTAGGAGTGGGTTTGTGACACTTGCTGCTTTCATTGATCTTCAGCCTTTACAGGCGGATGTCGACAACAGACGGGGAATATAATCCAAATACATGGAGGAGGTGGAAGCAATGGAAGTGGAACAGGACGTAACAGATGAGGCTGGATCAAGCCCACCCTATCATCTTGCTCTGAAGGGAGTGTGATGAATACACCCAGGGTCTCCTGAGGATGCTTCCTTTCAGGCCTTCCTAAAAATGGTACATGCCAAACTGGGCTTTCTAACTGAGGAAGAGGATTCTTCTAACAGAAATCTTTGTAAATTCTTGAAAGTTGCTGCCTCTCCTGGAGGATGCTGAATTGCCAGCCTGACACAGGCTTGCATAACTGCCTGTTCCTACAAAGGTGGGTAAACAATATCCTGCCCTTACAGCAAAGCCACATTATTCGTCACAGTCTAAAACAGATTCTGTGGTCGTTCTGGCTGCCCACGATAGATGTAAAGTGCCTGAACATTTGAGCTTCCTGCCCTCTGACTAGGAGTCAAGGAAGCTTGATGTTGTGGCTGACAGGACTTTTGTCTCTGCTACCCACGGCCTAAGGATTGCAAACTATCAGGCATACATGATAAAACATCAGAATTGTCTATAGAAGACTATGGCCACTTTGGCTGAAAAATTGCCAGAGGGCTCTGACAAGATATTGGCTCGGCAAACAGTTGCTAATGGCCAAGAGGCTGGTAAGCATTTGCCAGGATCAACATATGATGCTTTAGATGTTGCTGCCAGGGCTGCTGCCTCTGGTATTTGCCTTTCAGTGGCTGGCTTTTCATCTGATGTGCAACACTCAGTAATGAATGCCCCATTCACAGGGAAGAAACTATTTGGTAATGATGTAGTAAACTCTCTGCGGGATCTGCAGACTTCCCGAATGAATCTCAGATCCCTTCACACTTTGAACCCTAAACCATGGGGAAGGGGGTCATGGTTATTTTTATAGACCCTGTGCACATCCTGGCAAAGGTTATTCCAGAGGCCACGAATGTGGATCACAGGTCTCAAACCTTCTACCGCCTAAGCCAACCACTACCCTGCCCTTTGGTGCCCATGGCTGCCTCACCAAACGTCAGACCATCACCAGAGCCCCTGCCGCTTCCAGTGCCTTCTGACTACCCTGCCCTGCCTCCAGCCTCCTTACCTCATGAAGTTTTTAATGGGAGGCGACATCTCATTCTTTCTAGAAAAGTGGAGTGAGATTACGACAAATGCCTGGGTTCTAGAGGTTATTCAGCAAGGACATGCCCTAGAACTCCTTATTGTTCCTCCTCTTACCCCCTTCCATTGCCAAATCATTATCCTCCAGGACATATTGCCCTTCTGCTGGAGGATGTTCAGTTATTCCTCCACAGAAGGGCTGTAGAAGTGGTCCCAGTTGCAGAAATGACCCAAGTTGTTTTTACTCCTGGTACTTTCTGTTTTCAAAGAGGACCAAGGATTTAAGGCCAGTCCTAGACCCAAGGGATATGAATTTATACATAGAATACAAAATATTCAGAATGGTGTCCTCCCAGTCCTTGCTACACCTACTGTTGCAAGGGAACTGGATGGTCATTCTGGACATAAAGGATGCTTACCTCCATTTCAAAATCGTGAACTCTCAGAAAATATCTGTGACTCATGCTTCGGGGCTGTTATGACCAATTTTGTGTCTTGCCCTTTGGCTTATGCTCTGCACCATGTGTCTTTACCAAAGTCTTTGCATCAGCTGCAGCATCCCTCCGCAGTGAGGGTCTATACATCTTCCTGTACATAGAAGATTGACTATTAAAGGCCGCATCCTGGCAAACAATAGTGTATGCACTGTTTCGGATCAGACAACTGTTAGACCAACTGGGCATATTAGTCATTAAGTTCAAGTCTGTCCATACTCCCTTGCCAGCCCCTCCAGTATATAGGAGCCATTTTGGGCACAGGTCTGGCTCAAGCGTTTCTACTCACAAACTGTGCCACGGCTCTAGTGGCACAAGCTCACCCAGTTGTATCCAGCAGTTATGTATTCGCTCATTGTCTCCTAAGACTAAATGGTCTGATGGCGGCTGCCTTCTTGACAGTTCCGCTGTCCCGCCTAGATATGAGAATCCCACAGTGGTTTCTTGGGGCTCAGTGAGCTCAGCATTCAGAAGAACTGGAGCACCTAGTACAGGGCACTCCTCCTCTTCGTTACAGGATCCTTGTTCCTGTGGCCATTTCCACTGCTGGTAATGACCATGGATGCCTCAGGGACAGGCTGGGGGACTCTTCTGGGACCTTTCTAAACACTGGGCCAATGGGGCCCTCCAGATACAGTGCTTCACAACAGTACTCTGGAGAATGAGGGCTGTTCTATGTGACCTACAGGCCTTTGCTGTCCTCCTTCCGTGAATCAGCTGTTGATTAACACAGACAGTATGTTGGTGTTATATTACATCAGTCGACAGGGCAGAGTTCATTCATATGCTCTCTGCAGAGAAGCAATGAGAGTTTGGCACAGGGCGGTGGAACACAATGTATTTCTGTCAGTGGTGTTCCTCCCAGGGACCCTGAATGCACTTGTGGATCACCTCAATCGATCCACTGCGCTGTATCATGAATGGGAACTCTTGGACTCCATCATGGACACTTTCTTTGAAAAATAGAGCCATCCAAACATAAGACTGTTTTCGTCTCCATACAGTGAAAAACTGCCATGTTTCTGCTCGCTCGCTCCAGGGCCTGTAGTTTTCTGGTGACATGCATTGTCCTTCTCTTGGAAAGGGAGGTTTCTGTGTGCTTTCCCCCCATTCCCAGTAATACAGAGGGTTCTGATCAAACTACAGGCCAAGTATGCCACTCTGATTCTGATGACTCTTTACTGGCCCAGACAAATTTGGTTTCCACTTCTCCAGTAACTGGCAGTGGAACCCCTGGTCCTGCTCCCTTTGCAAGCAGGTCTGCTGACATGGGATCAGAGTGCTGTGGTGTATCTGGATCTCTGGTCCCTGCACCTTCATGCTTGGCTCCTGAAAACATAGAGCTTTTCCTGGCAGTAGCGGATGTGCTCTTGGCGGCCAGGAAGCAGTCTACCCAGTACACGTATTCACAAAATTGGAAGCGTTTTACTATGTGGTGTATCCGACATTCGCTAAACACTTTTACATGTCCAGTTCCTAAAATCTGAAGTACCTACTGTCCCTGAGTGACTCAGGTCTGGGGTACTCCTGCATCAAGGTCCACATGTGGCTCTGTTGGCTTTTCATGCTTCACAGAGGTTAAAACAGTGGCCCATCTGGAGGTTTCCAGGAGATTCCTATGGGGCATTCTCCTTTTCACCCACTGGTCTAAGATCCAGTTCCATTGTGGGACTTTAAATTGGTCTTGGGGACCCTCACTGTGCCTTCCTTTGAACCCGCCGGCACCTGCCAGTTGTGCTTCCTCTTGTGAAAGACTCTGTTTCTGGTAGCAATGATATCTGTTAGGTGCATTTCAGAGCTGCAGGCTATGGTTGCAGATCCTCCATTTATTATTTTCCACAAGGATAGGATCTCATTACACACAGTCCTCATTTTCTTCTGAAGGCTGTTTCTGATTGTATTTTGTTACCAGAAACGTTGTAAGCAGCTTTCTGGTCCTGTTCATGCTTATTCCTTCCAAGGGGTGGCTACCTCCATGGCCTGTTTTCAGAATGTGTCTGCTGCTGACATCTGTGCTGTTGCCACTTGGAGTACTATTCATACATACACTAAACACTACAGTCTGGTCATCATCTTTCCTAGATGTGCCAGTTTTGACCTTAATGTTTTTCAGAGCTTCATCACTCAGGATCATTAGGGCCTGCTATCCTCCCTCAGTGCTTGATACTGCTTGGAATTGTTCCATGAAGGGATACAAGACCTACAGGAAGATCTGGAAAAGCTAGGGAGGTGGTCCAGGATCTGGCAGCTTGACTTCAATGCCAAGAAATACAGATCTTACTTCGAGAGGGCTCTTGCAGTAGGTAATTACATATAGGACTGACGCCGGCTGGCGGCAGGACCTCACGGAAACATTTCTAGCAGTCTCTGGCGGGGACCGCCCCGTCAGGTGACCCGGTCCAGAGGTTATCGGTATAAAGAGGCGGTCCCAGATGCCCGCCTTCCAGTTCTTTCCGCCCGTCAGCTCGTTGCAGCACCTCGCGGTTAAGTTCTATCGCCAGTCCTGTTACTTCGCTTCTTTTTTCCAATTAGTTTAGAATTTTACTCCTTCGTCAGGTGAACGTCAGTATATGTCGTCCCCTTCAAAGAATAAGTGCAACCCGTACGGCGCCCAACTGCCTCAGAAAGATGGTCACTCCCTCTGCCTCTTCTGCCTAGGCCCCGACCACGCAGTCGATAAGTGTCTGCACTGCCTCTGGTTCAACGCGGCCACCCGCAGACGACGCCAGCAGTCCCTTGAAGCCCATCTCCTCAAAAAGATGTCTGTGATGGAGAAAGAGCTGAGAAAACTTCAGCAGGCGTCGACCTCCCTGAAGGAGCACAAAAAGGCGGGATAAGAGGAAAGGCACCGGAGAGGCCTCCTCTTCCGCGACTCGGCGGTCGCGGGCAAAATAACTTTATCCCGGGGATCGCCCGACTGCAGCCTCCAAGGCTTTTGAGGAGGTGTCGGCCCGCCCGGCGGGTTCAGTTCGAGCTGGGCGTCTCGAGGCGAAGAGACTCCAGCCCCAGTACTCGCCAGGCCTCGGCCTCACTGCGCGGCACCTCCTTGAGCCGGACGTCGGCCCCTCCGACGTACGCCGAGAGAAGGCCTCTAAGACGCTCGACCCTTCGGGGCGGCGCTCAGCAGTCTCCCTCGGACCGGGCCTCCTCTCATTCTCGGCCCGCCTCCGATGAGGGACCCCTGAAGCCGGACGCTGGCTCCTCTGGCGTCCACCGGGACTCGGCCCATAAGCCACACGTCGGCTCCTCCGATGTGCGCCGGGCCTCTGAGCCTACGGCGGAACTTACTACTTCTGTCATTTCAGGCTCTCCGCAGCCTTCGCTGCCGTCAGGAGCCCCAGTCCCCTGCCTGACCCGGGATTCCCCGTCCCTGGATGAGACTCGGGACCATGGGCTACCGTCGATCCTCTTCCTGAAGAGCTGAATCTGGCGCGGTTCCCTGGCGCGGCTCCGGCCTGGCCGCCGCCGACGCTGGTTCTGACACGGCCCCTCCGATGCCGGCAGGGGATTTTCCTCTTCCTTCAGGCCCTCCACCCCACGGGCCTATCCCGGCTGATCCGCCCATGGAGTACCCGGCTGGGCCATCTGCTCCGGCAGCTCCTCCAGTGCCTGGGTATCCGGCGTCGTATCCGACGCCGGTTTTCCCAAGTCCGCAGTATCTTGCGCCGCTGTACCCGGTGCCGACTCCTTCGACGCCGCAGTACCCGACGCCACAGTACCCGACTCCAGGTTACCCGCAGCCGGGTTACGGATACTCCCCCTACGGATTTCCTCCATACAACTATCCCCTCCTCCTCCTCCGCGCCCCCTGAGCCGCGGTGGATCTGCAGGAGACTCTTGCTTCTTGGTGGGCTGGGGCCAGGCTCAGCTCACCAAGAATCAAAACTGTCTTCAGATGGTGCCCCGGCTCCGTCGCCCCAGACAGCACTCCCTCCACCCTCCGAATTCCTGGGCTTTGCCCTCGGGATCAGAGAGGGGCAGGACCGAGTTCTGGGATCCCTCCCAAGGAACCCGTTCCTCCCCCTAGACGAGTTAGGGAGTCTTACTCTGTTTCAGACTCTTCCTCCCCTTCTCTCTCTCGGACTCCTCAGAGGCCTCCGATGGAGGTTCCGAGAAAGACAACGAGCCACGCTCTCCGTCCAAACCCCGGCCGAGGACTCCTCCGAAGTCTCCTCCGGAGGATCCTTCCTTCACGGAGTTGCTTAGAAAGATCCAGGAAGTTCATCAGTGGCATTCCTTAGAACCAGATCCTCAACGAGTAAAACTCGTCGAGCATCTGGACTTGCCCCTTACGGCTCCTACCTTAGTGCCACCCTGGATTGAGCCTCACGCCCACCTTGTTTCCACTATTTGGAAACAACCGTCGGCTTTAGCCCCACTTCCCAGGAAGTCAAACAGGCTATACCAGGCTCCGGAGGATGTAGACTTTTTAGACTCTCATCCCCGCGCCGACTCGTCTGTGATTAGCGCCGCTCACGGCCGGTCAGCACATCCGAAGCACTTGAGCTCGTCCCCGGATAAGGAATCTCGCCTTCTGGATCAGTATGGAAGGAAGATCTACGCTTCTTCCACACTGGGGATTAGGGCCCTGAACTATGTTGCACATATGGGGGATTACCAGAAGGCCGTCCTTACCCAGGCGGAATCCAAGATCGACTCTCTGCCTGACTCTCAATTCAAGCAGGAGTTGGCCGACCTGGTCTGTTCTGCTCATTCGGCCAGTCGTCACATTCTGAGGACGACCTACGACGCAGTGGACACCTCAGTACGGAGCTCTGCGTTTGCCGTAAGTCTTCGGCGTCATGCATGGCTCCGTGTGTCAGGTTTGGTCCCGGAGGTGCAGTCAGCCATCCAAGAAACACCTTTCAGAGGTTCTGTGCTTTTCGGTGGTGATGTCAAGGACATCATCACTGATTTGCAGGAGAAGGGGACGGCCCTTAAATCCATTGATTCAATGTACCGTCCCCATCCCCCACAGTGCCATCCCTTTCGCAGACGCAGCTGGCCTCAAGCGAAACCTCAGAGAAGGCGGGCCACTAAACGTCGGGCCCCCACAGCTGCCAGGCCCCCGCCGCCCAAAAAAGCAATGGGTGCCCCAGCTGCGGTGTACCTCACACCACCTGACTCCTTCCCTCTCCCACTGCCTCCGGACGCCCGGAGGAACGGGTGGGAGAGTTCTCCTCCACCTTCCGGGTTGGGAGTGGACAACCAGATTCATGGGTGCTTCAGATCATAGCAGAGGGCACTCCATAGAGTTTCTACAGAAACCTCCACGTCACCCCCCTCTGAACTCCGCCTACTCAAGGGACCATCTTCCTTTGGTCAGGGAAGAAATCTCACGCTTCTTGCGAAACAGGCTATAGAACCCGTCCCTCCTCACCTCTACAGGACGGGGTACTATTCCTACTTTTTCCTTGTACCAAAGAAGACAGGAGATCTCAGACCTATTCTCGATCTCAGCTCCCTGAACCTGTATGTGGAGTACAAGAGGTTCAGGATGCTCTCCCTTCAATCTCTTTTGCCCCTGCTTCGGCCGGGCCAATGGCTTTGTGCACTAGATGTGCAGGATGCATACCTGCACATCACCATTCGACCTTCGCACCGAAAGTACCTCAGGTTTGCGTTCAAGGGGGTCCACAATGAATTCTGGGCGCTCCCATTTGTTCTTTCCTCGGCTCCCCAAGTCTTTACCAAATGCTTGGCGGTGGTAGCGGCCCACCTGCGTTCTTTGGGAGCTCAGGTTTTCCCCTACCTGGACAACTGGCTCCTGGTGTCCCCGTCCAGGGAGGAACTTCTGCAATTCCTCTCCCTCACCCGGCAGGTTTTCACTGGCCTGGGTATTACCATCAACCATTCCAAGTCTCACCTGGATCCTTCACAGAGGCTCCAGTTCATCGGGGCAATTCTCGACACAACTTTGTGCAAAGTCTTTCTGCCTCCAGACAGGGGGGCCTCCCTCCAGTCACAGATTTCCTTCCTATCGGAACACAGGAGGGTCCCGGCGAGGTCAGTGCTCCGTCTACTGGGGTTTATGGTGGCGGCCATCCCGACGGTTCCGCGCGCACGCCTCCACATGAGAATCTCTCAGTGGACTCTTCGATCTCAGTGGGATCAACGAGTAGACGACCTAGATCATCCGGTTCTGATCTCCTCGCCGATGGTAAGAGACTTGCAATGGTGGATGGTTTGAGAGAACCTCTTCCGGGGGGTCCCCTTTTTTCATCTTCCCCCCGATCAGACTCTGACCACGGACGCTTCAGGCGAAGGTTGGGGAGCCCATCTGGGTCCCCACCGAACCCAAGGCCTTTGGACAAAGCTGGAGATAGTTCTCCACATCAACGTTCTCGAGCTTTGAGCAGTGCTTTATGCGCTCCAGACCCTTCACCAATACATCCTTCCCGGTCACCTAGCTGTCCAAACGGACAACATGTGAGTGGTGTGGTACTTCAACAAGCAGGGAGGAACTCGGTCCTACCCGCTGTGAAGGGAAGCAATGAGGGTCTGGGATTGGGCATCTCTCCACAACCTTCACCTCACGGCGATCCATGTTCTGGGAGTTGACACTGTCCTGGCAGACAGACTAAGTTGCTCGTCGGCTCTTCCACACGTGTGGGAATTGGACGAAAAAGTCCTAAAAAGCATCTTCCAGGTTTGGGGGACTCCTTAGATAGACCTGTTCGCTTCCTCCCAAAACGCAAAGCTTCCATTCTTTTGCTCACTCGCTCCAGAGCGAGGCACTTTCTGGAGCGACGCTCTATCTCTAAGCTGGAAGGACAGATTCGTCTATGCTTTTCCCCCAATTCCTCTGGTCCCTCGTCTGTTACAGAAGCTTGCTCTAGAAGGAGCGAGAATGATTCTGATCGCTCCTTTCTGGCCCAGGCAAATCTGGTTCTCTCTTCTTCAACAATACTCAGAGGTTCCTCCTCTTCCTCTTCCTTTGTCTCCAGAATTGCTGACCCAGGATCAGGGGAATCCTGGTCCATCCGGGACTCAAGTCCCCTCATCTTCATGCATGGTTCCTACAGACCTAGCCCAATCTCGTTTTGGCGTTTCTTCTAAGGTTGCCGAGATTCTGGTGGAGGCTAGAAAACCCTCCACTAGGTCCACCTATGCCATGAAATGGAAAAGATTTTCTATTTGGGCTGCGTCCAGGAACGTGGAGCCCTTTTCCTGCCCTGTGACTTTTCTGCTTGAGTACATGCATCATCTTTTTGACCTGGGTCTCAGTCACTCCTCTTTGAAGGTCCACATGGCGGCTGTTTCAGCCTACCATGTCCCTTTCACTGATAAGGCATTCGCTCAGCTGGAGGTATCCAAAACTTTCCTCAGAGGGGCCCTTCATCTTAGGCCCCCTATCCAGACTCCAGCTCCGCCTTGGGACTTAAACTTTGTCCTCAAGAAACTTACCCTTCCTCCCTTTGAGCCTGCGGCTTCTGCAGACCTGAAGTTTTTATCGTGGAAGACACTCTTCTTGGTAGCCATTACTTCTGCTCGCAGAATTTCCGAGCTCCAGGCCCTGATGTGCAAAATCCCCTACTTGATTTTTCACAAAGAACCAGTAGCTCTCCACACGAATCCTAAGTTTCTCCCAAAAGTGGTAGCGGAGTCTACCTTAAATCAGTCTATTGAATTACCTGCCTTTTTCACGCAGTACTCCAACCAAGGAGAATACTTGCTCCATACCATGGATGTCCACAGGATTCTGAGATACTACACTGATAGGACTAAGGATCTCAGAAAGACTGATCAGTTGTTCGTCTCTTTCGCTCACAAAAGAGAAGGCAATGTTGTCTCTAAGCAATGCCTATCAAAATGGTTGGCCCATTGCATCACTTTCTGTTATGACAAGTACAACAAGACCCTCCCGGGTCAAGTCAGAGGTCACTCCACTCGTGGAGTTGCCGCCTCCGCGGCTTGTTTCAAGAACGTGTCTGCGGCAGACATCTGTGCTGCTGCCACTTGGACTTCAGTCCATACCTTTACTAAACATTACAGTTTGGACATTGCCTCTCGCCGTAGAGCAGGCTTCGGGTTAACTGTCTTGCAAAGCCTCCTTTCTTGAGTCCTGCTAGATTATTTTCTACTTTTTGGAGTAGTTCCTCCTCCCGGTGCCTTACGTTTGTTCCAGACTGCTTGGGATTCTGTCCTATATGTAATTACCTACTGCAAGAGCCCTCTCGAAGTAAGATAGTACAGTTACGTAAGAACTTACCATAACAGTAGATCTTCGAGAGAGGCTCTTGCAGTAGGTAATACCTTCCCGCCCTCCATCCCCCTAGGCTTTTTCAGCTTCTTTTCCATTTAAGGAAATATCTGCTTCTCTTTCGTCCGGGTCTTCTCGGCCTGTGGCGGGAAAGAACTGGTAGGCGGGCGTCTGGGACCGCCCCTTTATACCGACGTCCTCTGACGCCGGTCACCTGACGTGGGGGCGGTCCCCGCCAGGGACTGCTAGCTAGAAATTTTTCCGTGAGGTCCTGCCACCGGCCCGGCGTCAGTCCTATATGTGATTACCTACTGCAAGAGCCTCTCTCAAAGATCTACTGTTACGGTAAGTTCTTGCGTAACTGTACTTTATGCATATTGGAGCCAAGAATCCTAGGACAGAGTACTACCTGGGTGGAGTCCGAGTATCTGCATCAGAGGAGGAGAAGGACCTGGGAGTGATGATTGCTAGTGACCGGAGGCACTCAACACAGCGCAAGAAAGCAGCAGCAAAGGCAAACAAGATGCTGGGATGCATATCTAGGGGATCAGTAGTAGGAGGGAGGAGGTTATACTGCCCTTATACAGGTCACTGGTAAGGCCGCATCTAGAGTATGGAGTTTAGTACTGGTGCCCACACCTCAAAAAAGACATTAACCTGCTGGAGAAGGTCCAGAGGAGGGCTACAAAGATGATAGCTGGTCGGCAGGATGAGGCATACGAGGAGAGGTTGAGGGCACTGAACATGTACTCCCTGGGAGAGAGATAGAGAGGGGACATGATTGGGACCTTCAAGTACTTGAAAGGGATAAATAAGGTTGATAAGGAGAGTCTCTTTAAGCTGAGTGGCAACCATAACATGAGGGGGCACAGTCTTAAGCTGGAGGTTGGGAGGTTTAGGAGGGAGGTCAAGAAGCACCTCTTCACAGAGGTGGTGGTGGACACTTGAAATATGCTGCCAGAAGAGGTACTCTAATTGAAGACAGTGGGCAGCTTTAAGGGAGGCAGGGACAGGAATAGGGGGAGGGTAAGGGTCATGGGTATGGAGGTTGGGAGGAGTGGGAAGAGGGAGAAGGGACAGTAGCTCAAGCTGTGGACCCTGCAACACGAGCAGACTTGTTGGACCAAATGGCCACCTTCTGCTGGCTTCTTTGTATGTTCGTATGACATGGCTCAGTGGCGTGAGAGATCCTCAAAGAATATTAAAATAGTTCCCTACTGTGACAGTAGATCTTCAAGAGACTGTCCTCCATTAAGCCACAGCACTCCTTTCTGCCTTCCCTCTTCTCGGGTGATGTATAACTATACTGCCTGATGTTGCATGCTGCTTTCTCCTTTAGTGCCATTATGGCATCTGTAATCAGGTTTCCATATCCTGTCCTGGGTGCCTAGTTTGGTCCTGGTTCCTGCAGGTCTGATGATCCTCCGAACTTGTCTCCGGCAAGGAACTAAGGCATACTAGGGACACCGACATTATATGGATGCTGACAAGGTGCAGTGACATGGGCAGCCCCAGCCTGCAAAACGTTTCTGGGTGGTTGATGCTGATGACTTAGAACTCCATGATGTGACTCAGTGGAGGAAATTCTCTCAAATATCTACTGTTAAGGAAGGTATGTGCCACATTTATTGTGGGGAATAATCCCAATGGGCTTCAGCCTTGTTTTGTACCATAAATACCAAGAAAGTAAACCAAGTATTCTCCTGTCTCTTCCCTTCACCAAGTGACTTTACAACTGAAGCTACTTTATAATTGGTGGGAGGAGGCATTCCTTCTTTTCCCCTCCCCTCCCCCTAGTCATTTCACAACTGAGTCTGCTGTGTGATTTATAGTAGGAGGATCTCTTGCCTTTCCCCTCCACCAAGTCACTTTACAACCAGTGCTGCAATGGGATTGGTGGATAGGAGATAGAAACATAGACTTTGACGGCAGATAAGGACCACTTGGCCCACCTAGTCTGCCCATTTCCCTACGTGCAGGATAAGCTGCAGATCCTAGTTAACCAACAGCCTATTTCTTCCTAACCCCCACAAGAATTACCTTATGTCTGTCCTTTGCATTCTTGAATTCTCCCACAGTTTTAGACCCCACAACCTCCTGAGGAAGGCTATTCCATGCGTCCACCACCCCCTCTGTGAAAAAATACTTCCTCACATTGCCCCTAAGCCGTCCCCCCTCTATCTTCAAATTGTGTCCCCTTGTTCAAACAACATGAAGTTTTGCTATATTATTACATATGTAGTATAACCCCAGGTTAGAGCTGCTCCGGAGGTGAAAGAGTTAAGTGCATGGAATCTTGAGCACGAGCTCGGTTGAACACTCTGTCTGTGCTGCTTCAAACCTTAACTGTCAGATTCTTTTCTCCGCCTCACTGAACAGTCGCTCCAGAGATTCCTCCTACTGCTCAGTTCATTTTGTCGGTTTTAAAGTGTATTTCTCAGTTTTTAAACCGCATTTGTTTTAAAATCAAACCGCAACCGGTCGGTTCAAGCTCTGTCTGTGGTATCGTAAGTAAATTAAGCTTTTACATTTATTCTGTGTGGAACTTGTAAACGATATTATCGGTTCAGTTTTGAACCGATCAGGTTGTTCTTAAATTACTTTAAACTTCATTAGAAGTGCAGTTCCCGGTTCTTATCGGTTCTAAAAAAAACGGATTTCATTACGTCTTTTTCCACGACCCGTGACATGGTCTGGAACCGATAAGGGTGTCTTGCTTGGCTAAGGGCCGTTAATGGGCAAGTTTTCTGGTTAGGCTGGCATTATGTCTGAGAAACCCAAAAGAAAAACCGGGCCCACTGGGTTTCAACACTGTGATGTCTGTGGGAAGCTTTCGCTAAGGCTGACCCACACACCACATGTCTATTGTCTGGGGTTTGACCACCTCAATTCAGACTGCCAGATTTGTGTCAATTTCCTGCAGCTACCGGGATAAGAGAGTTGGTAGGCTCAGGGAAAAGGAGGCTAAGAAGTCCGCTGATCCAGATAGCCAGCCGTTCGGTGCCAACCGAACCAGAGGGAGTCCCCCCTAAACAAGGTGAGTCTTCCTCGGCCAAAAGGAGAGCTGACTCGGATGAGTCGGGTCCAGTTAAAAGGACTAGGAAGTCAGCAGGTCTGGAGCCAAATATCCCTTCTCCAACTGCTGCAGAAATAGCCAAAGCAATCAAAATTGTCCAGTCACTTTCCCCGGTTCCGACCGAACCGTCACCATCAGGCAGGCGGTCGGTTCGGTTGGTTCCTCCAGTTCAGGAGTATGATGTAGAGGATTTTTATTTACCGGAGGAAGAGAAGGAAGATTATGAAGAGAGTGAATATGATTTTGACAGTCTGGATGTGCCCATTGAACCGGACATTTCTCCAGACAGACCTATAGAAGTTTCTCCCCCTAGGCTTTCTGACTCTCCTTCTCATTTTATGTTCTATAAAAAAGTGGCTGAAACCCTCCAGCTTCCTATGGAAGAAGCTGTGGATGACCAAGAAGAGCCTGACTATGTGGAAATGATGGATATCCCAGAGTCTAGAAGACTGTCTATTCCTATGCACAAATCTTTCAGGAAACAGGCAGTAAAGATTTTAAAAAAACCCCATTCTGTACTTCCTGTGGATAAGAAAATGGACAGAAGGTACACCTTGTGAGGCTCTGACATGGAGTTCCTCTCAAAACAATGCAGCCATGTTGGGGTAGTGCAGGCTGCAGCCTGTGACAAGGCAAATATTCCTTTGGCTTCTCACCCCCCGGATAAGGACTCCAGGAGGATTGATGCCATGGCAAAGAAACAGTACATGGCAGTATCTTTGGGATTCAGACAGGCAAATTATATGGCTTATGTCGCAAGATATCAGAAATCCAGATGGGATACTGTTATGCTCTTACCAAAAGCAGCTCCCTGAACAACTTGCCAGGAGCTGGAGCAGGTGGCTGCTGATGGTATTGAGGCATCCAAGGTGCAATTCCATGCTGCAGTGGACTCTAATGATGTATCTTCCAGAGTCATGGCTACATCTGTGGCTTTTCGAGAATGGCTTGGCTCAGGTGTACTAGCCTGTCACAGGATACCCAGGCTAAGGCCATGGATTTTCCTGTTGTGGATAACTCTCTGTTTGGGGAGCAGACAGAGAATTATATGATGAAAATGGATGAGTACAGGACTACCTATAGGAGTGCACAGGCCAAGGAAAGGCAGGCCACTCCTCAAAGGCAGCTTTCCAGGGGCAAGCCTCTTCACAGGCCTTTTAACCAAACCCAGGCCTCCTCTTCAGTCTATGCCCAGAGGGGGTTCTTCAGAGGGAGAGGCAGACGGGGAGCGAGCAGACCCGCTCCCACCCCTCAGCCTAAAAGCTCCTGCCAAACAGGCACCCTGATGGGTTGGCCAGGGCCGATTCTCCACTACCTGTAGGGGGCAGGCTGGCTTACTTCGTCCAGGACTGGATGTCTTTAACATCAGACAAGTGGGTCCTGGAAGTAGTAAGCCAGGGACTGTCTCTCAGCTTCAAAAAATTTCCAAGGATGAGAGCCAGATCCTTTCCACCTGCAAATCCTTTAGAGGCTCTCGCCTTGGAAACAGAAGTCTCAACCCTCCTGGCTCTCAGAGCTGTGGAGAGGGTTCCTCCCCTACACCAGGGCAAAGGGTTATATTCCAGGTACTTCCTTACCCCAAAAACGACAGGATAATGGTGGCCCATCCTGGATCTCAGATACCTAAACAAGCACCTTTTAAAACCAAAATTCAAAATGGTGACTCTGGGAGTTATTTTACCCTCTCTAAGGCCAGAGGACTGGCTAGTGTCCCTGGACCTCAAGGATGCCTACTTCCATATCCTCATCAGAGGCTCCCACCGAAAGTACCTGAGATTCGAACTGCCCTCAGGCCATTACCAGTTCAGAGCAATGCCCTTCGGTCTCACCTCTGCCCCAAGGGTATTCACAAAATGCCTGGCAGTAGCAGTTACTCATTCTGAGGCAAAGATTGCCATCTTTCCTTACCTGGACGACTGGCTCATAGTGGGCCAGTCCCCAGAACAAGTCAAAGTACACCTTCAAGTCACCCAGCAGCTGCTCACATCTTTAGGTTTCCTTCTCAGTCTTCCAAAGTCAGTTCTACAGCCTGTTCAGTTTCTCACCTTCATAGGTGCAGAACTGAACACACAACAGGCCAGAGCCTTCCTTCCTCTGAAAAGGGCAAAGTCCCTGGTTTCTCTGGCCTCCTCCTTCACTCTGCAGGTCTCTCGGCCAGCAAGGCATTTTCTGCAGCTCCTAGGGCACATGGCTGCTTCCACGGCAGTAGTGCAGGAGCAAGATTTCAAATGAGGACATTCAGTTCCATTTGAGAGCCTTCTGGTCTCAAAGGAGAGATCCTCTAACCAAGTTGATCCCAGTAACTCAGACCCTGATCCAGGCCCTACAGTGGTGGCGGGATCAGACCAACCTGAGACAGGGGTACCTTTTATCCCGAGTCTCATTCCTTGACCCTCACTACAGATGCATCCTCTCGGGTGGGGAGCCCACTTGGGCAACCTCACCACTCAGGGATTGTGGTCCACTCAGGAATCTTTGCTCCCACATCAATCTGCTGGAACTCAGAGCAGTTTTTCTAGCACTTCAAGTTTTTCCACATCTGTTCAGAACAAAGTGGTACAAGTCAGAACAGACAACACCACTACATGTGGTACATCAGCAGCAGGGGGCACTCCATTCTCGGCCTTGTGCATCGAGCAATGAAGTTGTGGTCTCTGGCTTATTCCTGAACACCTCCCTTTTGGTAGTTCACCTCCCAGGCAAAGACAATGTCCTGGCAGATGCTCTCAGCATGATTTCCCAGGGCCATCACGAATGGACTCTGGATCCCCTTATCCTGAAGGTGGTGTTTGCCAGGTGGGGCATTCCTCAGATAGATCTTTTTGCAGCCCCAGACAATCACCAGCTTCCTCTTTTCTGTTGCAGGCCCCCAGTGTTGGGCTCAGTCCCTCTGAATGCCTTCCTCCTCAACTGGGAGGGAAAGTTTCTCTATGCGTTCCCCCTTCCCCCTCCTGTTCATGGTGCTAGTCAAGATCAGATCTCAACCTTGCAGGATGATCCTGATTGCTCCAGATTGGGCGAGACAACCCTGGTATCCACTTCTGCTATCCCTAGCAGTCCAACTTCCACTGTGCCTTCCCAGGAATCACAATCTGTTAACCTGTGCACAGGGGAGGGTTTGGTACCCGAATCTAAAATCTCTCAATCTCACGGCCTGGTTCTTGAAGAGTTAGAGTTTGCCGACTTGCACCTTTCTCAGGGTGTGCTCAATGTTTTGAAGGCCTCAAGGAAGCCTTCCACCAGAGCTACTTATAACTCTAAATGGAAGAGGTTTTCTATATGGTGCTCTGGCAAGGGTATTTCTCCAGAGTCTGCCGGCTTGCCCGCAGTTCTGGATTATATGGTGCATTTAAATGCTTTAGGGCTGAGAACAGCCACCCTAAAAGTGCACCTGGCAGCAGTGTCTGCTTTTTTATCAGCAGGTAAACCCTCTTCTCTTTCAGCTCATCCTGTGTTCTCCAAGTTTTTCAAAGGGTTGCTTCACATCAACCCTCCTTTCAGGATCCTGCTCCACATGGGATCTTAATATTTGCATTGCCCAGCTTATGCAACTCCTTTGAACCCATGTCTTCAGCAGAGCTTAAGTACCTGACTTGGAAGACTGTATTTTTAGTAGCCATCATTTCTGCTAGGCGCATAAGTGAACTACAAGCATTGTCAGTGGAGCCTGATTTTATCTCCTTTCATAGAGATAAAGTGATCCTCAGGACTAATAGAAAGTTCTTGCCTAAGGTGGTCTCGGACTTTCACCTGAATCAATCTATGTCTCTTCCTGTGTATTTCACTGACCATTCCTCCTCTGGTGAGAGGAGATTGCACAGTCTAGATGTCAAAAGGGTCCTTAGCTACTATATAGAGCGTACCAAGGGTCACAGGTTTGATTCCCTCCAACTCTTCCTCACTTATAGTGAGGCAGGTAAAGGGAAACCTGCCACTAAAAGATCCATTGCCAGGTGGATTGTTTCTTGTATCCAATTTTGTTACCAAAAACTGGGTAAGGTTCCCCCTTCAGGTCTGAGGGCTCATTCTACAAGAGGTACAGCTGCGTCCTTGGCTGCTGCCAGGGACATTCCTATCTTAGAGATATGTCAAGCAGCTACTTGGAAAACAGTTCACACCTTCACAAAGCATTACTCCCTGGACACCCAGGCTCGGAGTGATGCTCGATTTGGCACAGCTGTGCTTCAGAGCCTATTTCCTAAGTAGGTTCTGCCCTCCTCCATGGAGATACTGCTGTGTAGTCTGCATATGTAATAATATAGCAAGACTTCATGTTGTTTGAAGAAAAAATTACTCACCTTAGTAATGTTGTTTCTTCTAATGGAGTCATGCTATATTATGACCTCCCCTCCTGCCCCTCTCAGAACCTCTTCTTCTTGTTTTTTGGGATGTGGGTGGGTAGTGACCTGTTGGCACCTAGTGTTTGCCATTTTGTTTGCTGTTATATTTCATTCTTTGGTCCCCTGACTTGAGTCTTGTTGTTGGGACCATAAAATGTGTTAGTATTTAGTAGCCAGTTGACTAGTGTAGGTTTACAGCTTCCACACAGAACCTTTAAGTGAGTTTTGATCATAAAGATCTGACAGTTAAGGTTTGAAGCAGCACAGACAGAGTGTTCAACCGGGCTCGTGCTCAAGATTCCATGCACTTAACTCTTTCACCTCGAGGCAGTTCTAACCTGGGGTTATACTGCATATGTCATAATATAGCAAGACTCCATTAGAAGAAACAACATTACTAAGGTGAGTAATTTTTTCTTCTTACACATCTTTTTCTGAAAGATGCTACCCTCTTGGACTTTGTTGATTCCACTGAGGTACTTAAAGGTTTTTATCATGTCTCCCCTCTTCCTCCTTTCCTCAAGGGTATACATATTAAGCTCCTTTAGTCTCTCCTCGTATGTCTTCTCTTGCAGACCCTGCACCATTTTAGTTGCCCTCCTCTGGACCGCCTCCATCCTGTCTATGTCCTTGCGGAGATGGGGTGTCCAGAAATGGACACAGTACTCTAGATGGGGTTTCACCAACTGTCTGTACAGAGGGATGACAGCTTCCTGTTTTCTGCTGGGGATGCCTCTCCCTATACATCCCAGTATCCCCCCATCCCTCCCTACTGCCTTCTCACATTGCTTGCTAACCTTAAGGTCATCTGATATGATTACCCCCAGGTCCCTTTCCATTTTTGTTGTTGTTAGTACTTCATTGTGTAATCTTCCCCTGGGTTTTTGTTTCCCAGGTGCATTATTTTGCACTTCTTTGCATTGAATCCAAGCTACCATACTTCTGACCATTCCTCCAACCTTGCCAAGTCCCTTCTCATCCTTTCCACGCCTTCTTGTGTATCAACCCTGTTGCAGATCTTTGTGTCATCTGCAAGGAGGCATACCTTTCTTTCCAGTCCCTCTGCAGTGTCACTTATAATGACATTAAAAAGGACTGGACCCAGTACTGAACCCTGCGATACCCCACTAGTAACCCCTCTTTCTTCATAGTGGACTCCATTTACAATTACCTTCTGTGTCCTGTTGTCCAGCCAATGTTTTACCCAGACTACCACCGTGGGACCCACTCCCAGGCTGGTTAATTTGACTGTTAATCTTTTGTGTGGGACTGTGTCAAATGCCTTGCTAAAGTCTAGGTAGGCCATGTCACAGTCCCTCCTGATCTACTACTTTGGTCACCCGGTCATAGAAATCAATTAGATTCATCTGACATGACCTTCCCGCTGTGAACCCATGCTGCCTTGGGTCCTGTGGCCCACTGGCCTCTAGGTACTCAACAATTCTTTCCTTCTGAAGTGATTCCATCACTTTCCCTACCACAGAGGTCAAACTGACAGGTCTGTAGTTTCCTGCCTCTGTCTTGCTCCCACTTTTGTGAGGGGGAATCGCATCCGCCTTCCTCCAGTCCTCAGGTACCACACTATCCTCCCATGATTTGTTAAAAAGGGTAGTCAGTGGTGTCACTAATCCTCCCCTTAATTCTTTTAGAATTCTGGGGTGAATTCCATCAGAGATGTTCTTGCTTCTCCCCTTACCTCGGTTACTTCATAAATGTAATTAAAGATCTTCCCAGAATCAGTCTTCTCCATGGAGTACCACTCTAAGATGAAGGAACTAGGACTCTGTAGGAGCAAATCTTTTGGCTAGGGGTGGCAATGACTTCTGTCTACGGCACCTGCATGACAAGTTGGTGCGGCGTGGTTGCCAGTAACCACTGCCAACTCCCTTACCTTTCTCTGTTCTGTTCTTCCTGCCATTGAGTGCCCAACCTTGGAGCAAATCTGCTGCCTCAGTTCCCTGTATTTTCATCACTGTACTTAGACACCATTCTCAGTTTGTTTCCTAGACCCCTTATTTCATTGGTGTCCATGTGGTAAGAAGAAGAGTTCCGAGGAAAGCATCTTTTGTGCTTCTCCTGTCTTGGACCAGGCCACAGCATGGACTCCAGTGATGCTTGCTTCAGAATGGACAAATGCACCCTCAAGATCCAAGCATTAAAATGGGGATGCCAGCCCTCTGCCTGCAGAGGCAGGCATTAGTGTCAACAATGCCCCAAAAGAGTACATTAGTCCCTTCTACCGAGCCCCCTTAGCACCTTTCAGGGTCAGCTGAGGTATGAGACTCTTCTCTCCCCCCTCTCTGCTTGGGTTGTGTCAGAGGCCTTGGTGGCAGCATTGGGTGGACTATTGGCTTCTTCTTAGTGGCCAGTGGAGAACCTGCCACGGTCTGCTCACCCTTAGCAGTGGACATCCCTGAAATCAGGGTTGAGGCCTTTGGCCTTCCACTCATGTCAACTCTTCGCTGACTGCTGGTTTGACCTGTGCTGTTGTTACCATTTGCTGGGTGAAGCTGCAGGCTGCTCTGGGGTGGCACTGGGTCTAGTGCTAACCTCGTTTGTGATGTTGTGGGTTCTGGTGACAGATATCCATGTCGAGCTTGATGAAGGCCAGGAGGTTGACCCTGACCTTCATGACAACAATGACACAGAGGAAGGGGATGGCACAGAGTCTGATACTGATGTCAACACTGGGGCCATTGTCATTGTCAATGTCTGGATCAGTGCCGAGGAGGGGTTCTGTGTTGTGGATGGTGTTCACTCTGGTGTCAGTGACAAGCGGTGTCGTCAGTTGGACGCTGAATCCGATCTAGACATCGACATTGATCTTGGGCAAGGCTTCCCAGAGTGGCCTGCTTCACAGCAAGAATTTCCTGCTCAGTCTGGGGTATCCCCCCATCATGGGCATGATTCAACACCTTCTGCACCATAGGAGTACCAGCAGTTGGAGTCTGCTTGATCCTTCCCTAGGTCGAGGGTATTACCTGAGCCTTAAGGTCTGTCCCAAGGCCTACATTCAGTAGGCCAGCAGCCTCAGGCTCCCCCTGTTTTAGACTAGCCTCGGCAATGTATCGACAGACTGTTCACATATTTCAAGCATCCAGGCCCTGTCACGTGGGAGCAACACCATGCTTAAGTTGATACCATAGAGTCATGGTACAGAGTCTGATAGGGCCCAGTTTAGGATCCCTTCACCAGTATCTAACCCAGAGGCTTAGGCCTCATCTCTTTTGATGTCCTCCTCTGAGGACAATGAGTCATCTCTCCACATGGCCTCTTCAAATGAGTATGTTTTATATAAGAGATTTGTGGAGATGTTGCAGGCGTTAGAGGTGACTAAGGGTGCTCTGCACTCTACTACCCTTCCTTCAGTTTAAATGTAGATATTTGGTCATAAAGTCCTCCAGCTTTTCCTTCAGGACCCTTGTGCCCGTTCTACTTAAGTGTAACCTGTCTGGTGCATACAGGTCCTTGTTATCCTATGTCTGATCCCAACTACTATTGGAGCATTGTTACATCTATCCTGTTCATAACAACTTTATGAATAAAATTTCATGAATGAATGAATGAATGAACTACCAATGTACCCGTACCTTTCTGCTTCGCACCACCCTCTGAGCCATACGTTAAATTCACAGTACTTATTTTCCTTGCCGTACTAGTCCTCAGGACTGGAAGCACCTCCAAGAAGGCTAACGACTTCCCTTCCTCCCTACATATTCTCCCCACCTCCTTAAACATCTCTTGCACTGCCCCCACCTCACATTCTGCAAGGTCATTCATATCCAGGTGCACTATAATGTCAGGTTCTCCCCCCTCCCTGCCTCATGTATTGGAATACTAGGGGTCTCACCGTCCCTGCCATTATCCCTAGTATGAATTCTACCCTCTTACTGTTTGGCCTCACCCCCTTCACAATTGAATGCCCCAAGATCACCACCCTGCTCCTCCTTGTCTTGGCTCTCCCTTCTGTCCATTCAGCTGCTCCATCCCACCGGTCTCCACCTTTCCGTCCTGTCCCTCCTGCTCTCCCTCTTGACTTTCTGTACCCACTGTCCCCTTCCCCTCCTCCTGAGCCTCTCCTCCCACTGGCACACCCTCTATTCCTCCTGTCTCTTCCCCACCCCCCCGACCTATCTCTTGTGCCCTTCCTTATGCCTATCCCTACGTTCTCCCATGCCCACCACTCCTTTCCCTGCTTCATCCACCCTCCCCCTCTCACCTGAACTCACATCCACTCACCCCTTCTCCCTACTTACCCTGACTTCCCCCACCCCTGCAACCTTTCCTCTCTCACTGGCCCTTTCCATATCATCACTGTCCCCCGCCTTTTCCCGGTCCAGTGGAAAGAATTTGTTCCTCACTGATAATCCTGGAGATATTCCCAGAGGACCCCTTCCCTTTCCTGTCCTACCTTTCTCTTTTGCTGTTATCCACTCCCCCTCTGTGGGCCTCCTATCCTGTTGGGGGAAGGGGGATCCTGGGGACTTGCCTTGTCTCCTGTTCCCTCCCACTGGGCCCCCGCTTCCTTGATTCCACTTTTGCCCAGTCTCCCTTACCTGTCTCCAACCTCTTTGGGCTACTCTGTCTCTCCCATTGTTACTCTATGAGTCCCTTCCACCACCACTGCATCTGTCTCATGCCTCAGCTGCCAAACCTCCGCCCTCAGCTACCTGATATGAGGACAAACCAGACAGCCCCCACCTCCCAGAGAATTTGCATAAGCACTACCGCCCCACACCCCCTGCACTTCACCACTCTGTTTTACCCTGCTCCACTGCATGCCCCCTCTCCACATGGTAACTCTTTCAGCCTTTCACTATATTAGTTTCCTTAGCTATTTTCCTTCCTTATGCTTCTTTGAACCCCAGTACAAATGTAAGGTGACCCTAGATAACCCTAGACCAGCTGCACTCCCTTGCCTTTGTTACCCTTGTAGACCAGTCCCAGATAAGAGTTGGCTGCCCTCTCTAGCACACCCTTAATAAGTTATATATTTACAAGCTGACCCTAGCTAGAGAGCAGCTGCAACCTCAGCAGTTTGCAACCCCTACCAACCCATGACAGTGTGCCTTCCACTCTCCTTGTTCATTTACCCATTCTTCTTTGAGCAGTGTGGCCTGTGGACGGCCTACCGATGCCCCCAGATACCACAGTCCTGCTCCGTGGCACTCACACTTTGGGTTTGCTTAGGCAACGGGTTGCTAAGGATTGTGGGTATTATATGGGAGTAGCAGCTGCCCTTCTGGCTGCTGTAACCATGCAGCATGCTTCTCTGCCAATGGTAGCTGGTTAGCCTGTCAGTCCTTCTGCCCTCGTCCCTTCTTCTGCAGCCCTCCTCCCATCCTCCTACAGTCACAGGAAATGCATTTCAAACAATTACATGTGTAAACAAAGAAATCAGCATTTTGCTTTATGATTTGTGGGTAGGAAGAGGTCCTGCCTCTCCCATCCCACTAGTCATTGAACAACTGATAATGTTCTGTAATTGGTGGGTTGGAAGAGTTCCTGCCTTTCCCTTCCTCCGTCATTTCATAAATGATGCTGATACTGCTCTGTGGTTGGTGGGTAGGAAGTGTTCCTTCCTCTACTCTCCTACTAGTTGCTTCACAACTGATACTACACTGTGATAGTTGGGTAGAAGAGTTCCTGTCTCCCCTTGCCCCAGTCACATCACAGCTGATCCTGATACTGCTCTATGATTGGTTGGGAGAAAGTGTTCCTGCCTCTCCCCTCTCAATAGTCAGTTCACAGCTGATACTGCTCTGTGATTGGTGAATAGGAAGAGTCCCTGTCTTTCCCTTCCCCCAGTCCCTTCACAACTGATACTGTTCTGTGATAGGGGGCTAGGAAGAGTTCTTCCAAGAATCAGTCTTCGCCATTTATTTTCACTTATAGGTCTAGGGCTGGAGACATTAGGATCCCGCAGGAGCAAAGTCTTTTGCAGCCTAGGGGACTGACATCAGTGCCGGCACCACCTACGTGGCAGATGTAGTGACATCGCGCTTGAGGGCTGGCCAGTAACTTATGATAGCCCCGTATCATCTTCAGTTCTGTTTTTCCCGCTGTCAAGAGCACACCATGGGAGCTTTGTCTTCGCAACTGCATCACAAACCCTTCCTCAGTTCGCCGCCACTAGTTAGACACTGTACCCCTCAACATCGAATCCTCTGGGTGCCATCTTTATTATTTATCGTTCAGTGCAGCATCAGACTCTTTTTCTGTCCTTTTTATTGTTTTTCTTTTTGTCCACGGCACCATGTCCGATTCTGAGGAATGCAAGGGCAAGAAGGCCTCTCCTAAGAACAGGAAGCAACACTGCGGCCCCCCGTGCATGGGTGCTCCTGTGAGGCCCACATCGCTGTTCAGGACCAGAATGACGTTTGTTCGACCTACTTCAGCACCAGCCACAGTATGGACAGGTGCGACACCTGCTTCTCAGTGGACTGCCGCAGCCTCGAGCTCCACGTGCTAAGGTAGGGCCATGATCACCCACGTTCAGAGGTAGGCATCGCACCAGGGATGCCAAGGTTAGGTCCCTTTGCCCTTCCCAGAGTTCCTTCCCAGTACTATATGTACTGAGGAAGACCAGGACTCCCCATGCACTCACCCCACCGAGATGCCAGAGGCCCTGGGGGAGGAGTCTGCTGGACAGTCTCCCCCGGGGGACCGACTGTGCACCCCACCTGGTCTTTAGGCCCCTTTGGGGCAGCAGACACCCCCGGTGGTGAGGCAGAGGCTATATGCTGGTTCTGCACCGGTGGGCACCTCAGTATTGCAGCCTGCACTTCCTCGGCTCCAAGTATTAGGGCCTGTACCAGTGAGCGAGGCGGTGATCACCTCAAAGCTATGCCCCCTTCCACCACCGTTTGTGGCACCGGGGAAGGGAAGGTCTCTGGAGCTAGTCCTTCATGTACCCCTGAGGTTGTGGTCATTTCTTCTCCTGAGCAGTCAGATGGGCCATGAGAGGATCTTGGTGTCAACCTTGTGGCTGTGGTTGGGCCTGACAAGGATGGAGGCCTTCTTGGTCTGGCTCTGGGTCGGGCGCAGGATCAGGAGCTTCCTCACGGGTGGTCTCTGTGGTTGGTATTGGGACCCCTTCTGGTGCTGTTCATGGTGCCAGTTTGGGTGCCAGGCTGCTTCCGATGCGAGGCCAACTCCTGGCGCTGTCCATGGTGCCGGGGACACAGCTGACATCTTTCATGGTGGTGACTTTGAAACACACTCTCCCCCTCGGGGCTTAGGCCTAGAGTCCGGGCTTGACCCAAGGGGGGCAGGATTGGCATTGATTAGGGGAGGCACTTGGATTCTGGACCTGTAGCTCACCCCTTGCTTAAAGCTGATAGTAGCTGTGGCAGGAGTTGCAGCACTGGTTCAGAGCCAAGTTTCTCTCTGGAACCAGCTGGCTCTGTCACTGGGCCACCCGTAAGATGTATATGGCGCCACTCTCCCCACCTGGGGGCTTCCCCATAAAGGCAGCATCTGGACTGGTCCACAGCTGTTGATCGCTTGCAGACAGGTGAGTTTGCCAGATCCTTCCCCCGGATGAGGTCCCCTGAGCAGTCTTGCAGCCCTGGCAGAGGATCTAGCCTGGCCTCTTATGCCCCTCTTCGTCCCCACCTCTTTCAGGCACTTTCAGTCCTCTTAGGCCCATGACCTAGGATCAGTTCAGGACAGCAGCTGGTGTGTCCAACAGTAGAGCAGTAGAGCTGACCAGGCTATCTTCAGGCCTGAGGCCCCTGCAACGCTGCTTACTGGATACAGCCCATGCTGTCCCATCTCCCCGTCTGAGGAAAATGATCCTCTATCCACATCTCCTCTGATGTTGAGTACGTGATAGATACCAGTTCCTAGTGAAGATGATCTAGGAGCTGAGTCTTAAGCACTTCATATGCTGCAATACTGCTACCCTGATGCTGTCATTCCTTGGTGAATATAGCAGAGACACTGCTGTCATTCCTTCGTGGCCTCGGTCATTTATGGAGATGTCCAAAAAAAGAAAAGACCGAAAAAAATGAAATGCTGTGATTTGTTGTTTATAGTACACCTGTATCTGTGTAGTGATCGTGTATCTGTAACTGAGTATTGTTATAGCATACCTGCATCTGAGACATTCTTTGGTTAGTGTAATTACTGGGTTCTGTATTATACTTTAGTAACTGAACTGCTTACAGATTAGCCTTACTGGGTTCTGGGGAAGGAGGTCAGGAAGTGTAAGAAGAGCAGGAATAGGGAATGTGAGGAGTGGTGCAGTGCAGTGGTTGTGGGATGGCAGTCTTCAGGGAGACCTTCTGGAGACTGTGTTGTGGACCCATCCGCGTGCACCTCTCTGGGTTGGCAGAGAAGGTCTCTAGACTCGAGGCTGCATTGGTTGCGAGTTAGAAGGAAGTCACTAGACTTGGGGCTGCATTGACTAGCAGTCGTGTAACCAGTTCTCCCACCAAGTCCAATACCAATACCTCAAAGGATGCCAGTAAGAGGAACGGCTGGACTATGGTGGGCTCGAGGAGGAAGGGGGTGGTTAGATCTGGAAGGTTGAGGGAGGGAAGTCACAGACACCCTTCTCAACCACAGCTAGTACCACTACAGAATTTCTGTGCCACCCTGGCAGAGCAGGACTGCTAAGAGGAGGCACCTGTGGCAGTGGCTGGGGAGGATGTGGTGGCCCTCCCACTTGGAGGCCCCAGGGTGGGAGGAGGACCCCAGAGAAAGAGGAAGCAACTTGTGAGGGGAGACTCAATTGCCGGGGGGATAGAGTTTGGAATGGAAAAGGTGGCAGAGAGGGACGTCAGGTGCCTTTCCGGTGCCATGGCCCGCAGGGATGGGAAGCGTATACCATAGCTTGCCAGGGCAGTAGGAAGGGAGGGGGAGCTGGATGTCATTGTCCACCTGGGAACAAATTACCTGGCATGGGATGGATAGGAACAGTGCAGAAGGAGTTTAGGGAGCTGGGAAGGAGTCTTAGACAGGTGGCATGCTCTGTAGCTTTTATGGAGGTGCTGCATGTCTACGACAGGGGAAAGGAGAGGGAGATCTGCTCCAAGGCCTTCAACGTATGGTTGAAGGAATGGTCCAGAGAGGAGGGATATGGCTACATGGTGGATATGGCCTACCTAGACTTTAGCAAGGCATTTGACACAGTCCCACACAAAAGATTAATAGTCAAATTAACCAGCCTGGGAGTGGATCCCAGGGTGGTAGCCTGGGTAAAACATTGGCTGGACAACAGGACACAGAAGGTAATTGTAAATGGAGTCCACTCTGAAGAAAGAGGGGTTACTAGTGGGGTACCGTAGGGTTCAGTATTAGGTCCAGTCCTTTTTACTGTCTTTATAAGTGACATTGCAAAGGGACTGGAAGGAAAAGTATGCCTCTTTGCAGATGACACAAAGATCTGCAACAGGGTTGATACACAAGGAGGCGTGGAAAGGATGAGAAGGGACTTGACAAGGTTGGAGGAATGGTCAGAAGTGTGGCAGCTTGAATTCAATGCAAAGAAGTGCAAAATAATGCACCTGGGAAACAAAAACCCAGGAGAAGATTACACAGTGGGGGGTAGTAACAACAACAAAAATGGAAAGGGACCTGGGGGTAGTCATATCAGATGACCTTAAGGTTAGCAAGCAATGTGAGAAGGCAGTAGGGAGGGCTGGGGGGATACTGGGATGTATAGGGAGAGGCATCACCAGCAGAAAACAGGAAGTTGTTATCCCTCTGTACAGACAGTAAGTGAGACCCCATCTAGAGTACTGCATCCAGTTCTGGAGACCCCATCTATGCTAGGACATGCACATGATAGAGGCAGTCCAGATGAGGGCAACTAAAATGGTGCAGGGTCTGCAAGAGAAGCCATACGAGGAGAGACTAAAGGAGCTTAATATGTATACCCTTGAGGAAAGGAGGGACATGATAGAAACTTTTAAGTACCTCAGTGGGATCAACAAAGTCCAAGAAGGGTAGCATCTTTCAGAAAAAGAGATGTGCAAGAACAAGGGGGCACAATTTGAAGATGGGGGGGGGCAGTTCAGGGGTAATGTGAGGAAGTATTTTTTCACAGAGAGGGTGGTGGACGCATGGAACAGCCTTTCCTGAGGAGGTTGTGGGTTCTGAAACTGGGAAAATTCAAGAATACATGGGACAGACATAAGGCAATTCTTGTGGGGGGGTAAGAAGAAATAGGCTGTTGGTTAACTAGGATCTGCAGCTTATCCTGTAGGTAGGGAAATGGGCAGACAAGGTGGGCCAAGTGGTCCTTATCTGCTGTCAAAGTCTATGTTTCTATGTAACTAAATAAATCTTCGTAAAATCAGCCCTTCAGCTCCTTTAGTCTCTCCTCATATGGCTTCTCTTGCAGACCCTGCACCATTTTAGTTGATGGACTCTCACCAACTGTCTGTACAGAGGGATAACAACTTCCTGTTTTCTGCTGGTGATGCCCCTCCCTATACATCCCAGTATCCCCAGCCCTCCCTACTGCCCTCTCACATTGCTTGCCAACCTTAAGGTCATCTGATATGATTACCCCCAGGTCCCTTTCCATTTTTGTTGTTGTTACTACCTCCCCTCTCCCCATTGTGTAATCTTCCCCTGGGTTTTTGTTTCCCAGGTGCATTATTTTGCACTTCTTTACATTGAATCCAAGCAGCCATACTTCTGACCATTCCTCCAGCCTTGCCAAGTCCCTTCTCATCCTTTCCATGCCTCCTTCTGTATCAGCCCTGTTGATGATCTTTGTGTCATCTGCAAAGAGGCATACTTTTCCTTCCAGTCCCTTTGCAGTGTCACTTATCAAGACATTAAAAGGGACTGGACCCAGCCAGTGTTTTACCCAGGCCACCACCTTGGGACCCACTCCCAGGCTGGTTAATTTGTTTATTAATCTTTTGTGTGGGACTGTGTCAGATGCCTTGCTAAAGTCTAGGTAGGCCATGTCCACAGCCCCTCCCTGGTCTGCTACTTTGGTCACCCAGTCAAAGAAATCAATTAAATTCATCTGACATGACCTTCCCGCTGTGAACCCATGCTGCCTTGGGTCCTGTGCCCCACTGGCCTCTAGATACTCAACAATTCTTTCCTTCAGAAGCAATTCCATTACTTTCCCTACCACAGAGGTCAAACTGACAGGTCTGTAGTTTCCTGCCTCTGTCTTGCTCCCATTTTTGTGAAGGGGAATCACATCCGCCTTCCTCCAGTCCTCGGGTACCACACCATGATTTGTTAAAAATCATGTTCTAGTCACTAGTTCTCCCCTTAATTATTTTAGAATTCTGGGGTGAATCCCGTCAGGCCCCATCGCTTTGTCCACCTTCAGTTTTAGGAGTTCTGTCTGAACCCTTTCTTCTGTGAAAGGACTGGGATCGACCCCCCCCCCCCCATCCAGAGTGCTTCTGTTAATTGGATTAGTACCTCCCCCTCCTCCTCATTTGTGAATACTGGGCAGAAGTATTCATTCAGTATCCCTGCTTTTTCACTGTCTCTCTCTGCCCACCCACTGTCCATTCTATTCAGCCTCACTATCCCTCCCTCCCTTTGTCTTTCTATGCTCTGTGATGTACCTATAAAAGGTTTCCTAGGGACGTGGATATGTTGTTCAATCCACACTGTCTGGCAGGTTCCTTGCCACTTTAAATCTTGCCAGAAGGTCTTCAAGCTGGCTCCTCCCACCTAGCCGGGTGGTAAAACCCTCGGCTCCGCCCCATGACGCCAGATTTCCCTTACCGCTTGGAAGCTCAGGTTCCCTCCTTAGCGCTCTGCGTTTTAGGCCTGGATCCAAACTCTTCGGGTTTTCCGAAACTAATTTTAAAATTTGCAAGACTGAGGTCTTTATCTTCCCTCGCGGCTGCGATGGACAAATTAACTCCTGGATTCCATCGGTGCTCTTGTGGGCAGAAGATGTCCTGGACCGATCCGCACTCCACGTGCATTTACTGCCTGGGGCTTGGCCACGATTCGCAGGCCTGCGACTTGTGCAAGTCCTTTTTGGCTTCGGTCTTAGAGGACTGCGCTGCCAAATTACAACTTGGGCGTCCTGAAAAACACTACCCGCCGGTGAAGTCTAAGGAGGCCTGTTGGGCGGTGTCCGCGGAGGCGGGCTCCTCGGAGCAGCTGGTGCAGTTGATCGCCCCCGAGGAGGAGGAGGAGGCGACCCAGGCCGCATCTTCTTCCTCCTCAGCCATGGCATTTATCCCGCTCTCCTTGGGCTCCTCCTACACTGCTGCTTTTAAGGAGCTTTGTCAGTCCCTCTCCACTAAGGGAGAACGGCCATCGGGACATACCAGTCAGTCCTAGAAGAAAGATCCAAGAGGTAAGTCCCATCGTCGACGTTCATGGGAGTGGGAGAGATCTCCTTCACTGGACTCTCGACTTCGGTCAAGGTTTCGGCAGCGGCGGCTGGCTTCATGGTGTCCCCATCAGGTCAGCCGGCCAAGACACCCGTCGACCGGTCCAGATTTTTCTCGACCCGTCGGACGGTCTGTCGACTGGCAACCCTTCTTCACCGGTTCCCCCGGCGGTTACCGAGGACTTGCCTGTGCCAAAGGCCCTGGTTAAGGTCCCTAAACCGAGGGAGGGGTGAGTCCCCTCTCTGACCCACCCTCGGTGACCCCGAAGGTCTCGGTCCTCTTCCAGGTCCAGCCGGTCCTGCCGACATCGGCGGTCGCGCTTTCAGCCCATGGAAAGCAGCATCGCCGCTCATCCTCTTCGGAGGATAGGCTTCGGCATAAGTTATGTCAGCGCTTCGAGGACTTGATGTGGCAGCAAATTTTGTTGACCGGTAACAAGCCGACTCCATCGCCTTCTCCGGCCATTAAGTGGCTGTCACCAGAGCGGCCGAAACAACCCCTCGTTGTAGTCGAAGAGCCAACCCTGACGCAGGTTGTTGGGCCGAAACCGGCTGCTCCACCCATTGTGGTGGAACCTCCGCCTCCACAGCCGAAGACTGGGGCTTCGACCAAGGATTCTCGGTTGTGTCAGTGCTTGCCCCACAGGTTGTCGGTCACCCTCACTCCTGATCGACCTCGGCAGGTGGAGGGTGGCTCAGGTGCTCGGCAGCTGTTCGCAGACTCCTCGGAGTCTGACGACGACTCCTCCCTGTTCTCCAGGTCGCTTGACCTGTAATCTGCAGTGGGCCAGTCGGTGGACGAGAGCCCATCCTCGTTTTTGGGTATGCTTCAGTTCATCTCAGATTCTACTGGGATGCAGCTCGAACTCGTTCAAAAATGGGCCAAGTATCCCCTTACGGAGATACTGGACTGAGGGGATTCCCCTACGGAGGCATTTCTGGTGGGCCCGGCCCTGGAGTTATAACAGCGACCAGCATCTTGTCCGGCGCCTTCAGCCAGGATGGTTCGCAAGTACGCGGTCCCAACCGGTTCACTCTCCGGTTTCTCAGAGCACCCCTCTGCCGAGGGGTTAGTGACCGATGGCGTTTTCCGGCGTTCCGGGAATGCTAGGGACGTGGACAAACCGCCTGATAAGGAATCCAAAAAGCTGGATTACTCAGGGCGGAAAGTTTACGCTGCTTCCTCCCTAGGCCTTCGACAAGCTAGCTCGGCCGTACTGATGGCACATTTCTCACACACCCTTATGTATTCCCTGGATGAGGTGATTCCTCATCTCCCGGCTGACCTTCAGACAACGGTCAAGCAGGTGCAGGATCAGGGAAGGGCGGTGGCTAAACAACAGCTCCAAACTTCATTGGACATTGATGACTCTTGTGCCCGGTCAGTAGCGGCCACAGTGGCCATGCACCGCAGAGCTTGGCTGAGGATCTCCACCTTCACGGTGGACACCCAGCACAAGCTGGCAGACGTTCCCTTCCTGGGCACCGACTTGTTCGGGCCCAGCGTGGAAGGCCATCTCCAGAGGATCGAGAAGTCCAGTGCCACCTTGGACTTGATCACGTCTGCCCAGAAGGACAAAGGCCACCAGCAGCAGCATAAGCCCTTTCGCTCTTCCACTCCTGCGGGACGTCCAGCCCAGCAACACCAGCAACAGGGCCAGCAGGCTTACACTTGGCGCCCTAAGGCCAAGTCTGCCGCTTCCTCCAGTAGGAAGCCTGGAGGTAACGGTACAGGAGGTCCCTCAGTGGGCCCTTCCTCCAAGCCTGCCCAGTGATGGATTGAGGGGTGTCGCCCCCAGCCTCGTCACTCCTCTCTGGTTTCCCCCCGTGGGGGGACGGCTCCGCCACTTCTTTTCCGCCTGGTCCACAATCACCACGGACCGCTGGGTGCTAGAAGTGGTCGGCAGGGGTCTGCCTCTGGAATTCAAGCAGTTTCTTCCCTATACAGCCATCGCCCGACGGGGGGCAACAGGTTCAGCAGCTTTGACATTGTCTTGCTCCTCCAGAAGGAGGTGATCAGCGAGGTGGTAGATCCTCCTTCAAGCCCAGGGTTTGTGTCCAGGTACTTCCTGGTTCCAAAATGGACGGGGGGGCTGGCACCTCATTCTCGACCTGCATGACCTGAACAAGTTCCTAAGGCTGCACACCTTCAGGATGGTCACTCTGGCTCAGATCATTCCATCCTTGGAACTAGGTGTGTGGTTCTGTTCTCTGGACCTTCAGGACACGTTATTTCACGTTCCAATCCATCCGTCTCATCAGCGATTCCTCTGCTTCAGAGCAGAGGGATCTCTTTTCGAGTTCTGGGCCATGCCCTTCAGCCTCTCTCCAGCTCTCAGGGTCTTCGCCAAATGCATGGCAGTGGTGACAGCATTCCTGTGGCACTGAGGGGTCCGGGTGTACCCTTACCTGGATGACTGGCTGATTGCATCCTCCTCCAGGTTGGAGGTGGAGCAGTCCAGGGATCTGGCCCTCCAGGTCTGCTCTCAGATTGGCCTCCTCATCAACGAGGCCAAATCGGAACTTGTGCCATCGCAGGTGATTCAGTTCATCGAGGACAGAGCTCAACTCTCTTCAAGCCAGAGCCTGACTCCCGTCGGACACGGCCGAGATCCTTTCCTCCTTTGCCCAATCATTTCTGGTTGGGCAGTTGCGCCCTTCCCGGGACTTCCTGCGCCTTCTGGGCCTCATGGCGGCCTGCACCAGCGTGGTCCGTTGGGCCCACTGGCATATGCTTCCCCTGCAATGGGGGCTGGCCAGCCAGTGGTCACAGCGCTCCGGTCCTCTGGACCAGCCGGTGATGGTGACCCCGGAGATGTGGGATGGCCTGCAGTGGTGGCTCATTCCTGCTTATCTGCAGGAGGGTATCCCATTTGTCTGCCCCAAGCCGACGGTCACTCTAACGACCGACGCCTCTCTGATGGGCTGGGTGCCCATCTGGGGGAGCTCAGGGCCTACGGCCTCTGGTCTCCTCAGGAGTCTCGATGTCACATCAGCCTGCTGGAGCTTCAATTGGTGCGACTAGCCCTCACCGCCTTTGCTTCGTTTGTACGGGGTCAGGTGGTTCAGGTCCAGGCAGACAACACCACGACCATGTACTACCTCAACCGTCAGGGTGGGACGCACTCCTTGCCTCTGTGCAAGGAGGCCCTCCACATCTGGTCTCTCATGATCGGCCTGAAGGCGGATCTCCTTGCCATCCTTGTGGCAGGAGTCTTCAGCAGTCTGGCCGATGCCCTCAGCTGGATAGGCACTGCATCTCATGAGTGGTGTCTCCTGCCGGAGGTAGTACAAGATCTGTTCTCCCATTGGGGCACCTCTCAGGTGGACTTGTTCGCCTCCAGGAAGAATGCGAAGCTGAGGCTGTTTCACGCCCGCCCCCCTCAGCAGTTCTCGCTGCAGGGGGATGCTTTCTCGAGGCCGTTGACCGCGGGCCTCTTCTACGCCTCCCCTCCATTTCCCTTGATCCACAAGGTGCTTCTCAAGGCGAAGAGGGACAAGGTGCAAGTGATTCTGGTAGCCCCAGACTGGCCCCACCAGATCTGGTACCCAGATCTCCTCAGCCTCAGCTCTAGGCTCCCGAGGCGGCTTCCTGCCCACCCGGACCTGATCTCAGTCGACAAAGGGAAGGTTCTCCATCCGGAACTTCAATCCCTGCACCTGACGGCCTGGTTCCTGAGCGGCTAGAGTTCCAGGCCTTGGGTCTTTCCGACGAGGTCCTCAACATCGTTGAGGCGTCCCATAAGGAGTCGAAAAGAAAATGCTACGCCTTCAAATGTAAGAGATTCTCCATTTGGTGTCAGGACAAGGGGTTGGACCCTTCTTCCTGTTCCTTGGATAGTATTCTGGACTACCTGTGGTCCCTCTCTCAGCTAGGGCTTCGGTCAATGACCCTAGAGGTGCACCTGGCAGCTATCTCTGCTTACTGGTCGCCGGCCGGCAAGCAGTCGGTGGTGCAGGAGAAGGTGGTCGGGCGCTTTTTCAAAGGCCTTGATCACATATCCCCTCCGGTGTGAGACCCTCCACCTCTGTGGGATCTACTGCTGGTATTGGCTAAGCTCATGGGCAAGCCATTTGAACCAATGCACAGGTATGATATCTCCCACCTGTCGTGGAAGACCACCTTCTTGGTGGCTGTAACGTCAGCCAGAAGGAGGGGTGCGCTCCAGGCGCTTTCCATCGAGTCTCCTTATCTGGTCTTCCACAGGGAAAAGGTTGTCCTTCTCCCCCACTTGAAATTCCTTCTGAAGGTGTTGTCGGAGTTTCACCTGAATCAGGTGTTGACTCTGTCGGTGTTCTACCCCAATCACACCTCGGAGGCCGAATATAGGCTCCATACTTTGGACCCTAGAAGAGCGCTCTCTTATTATAAGGAGCGAACGGCTGAAGTTCTGGAGAGGTTCGCCAGCTGTTTGTCACCTACGCTGGAGCTGCACCTGGCAGACCTGCAGCCAAGCGGACGATAAGCAGGTGGGTCACCTCCTGCATAGATCTCTGCTATAGGTTGACGGGCATGGAGCCTCCCAAAGGGATAAGTGCTCATTCTACCCACCATACTACTGCTTCAGTGGCTGCTTCTAGGGACGTTCCTTTCCAGGAAATCTGCAGGGCTGCTACCTGGAAGTCAGCACACACCTTCATTTCCCATTACCACATTGACCCTGAGTCACACCAGGATGCTGGTTTTGGGACCTCTGTTCTCCAGTCCTTATTCCCTAAGTAGGGGGGGCGCCCCTTGCCTCCCTTCTCTGGGAGAACTGCTAGGAGTCTGCCAGACAGTGTGGATTGAACAACATATCCATGTCCCTAGAAATACAGGTTATTAACCTGTAACAGGAGTTCTAGGAGTGGTATTTGTTGTTCATCCACACGACCAACCCGACCTCCCCGGCTTTGACACGCATCCTGGCTTCCAGCGGGCTAGATCTGGCATCATGGGGCGGAGCCGAGGGTTTTACCACCCGGGTGGTACATATGCCACTCCTAGAACTCTTGTTACAGGTGAGTAACCTGTATTTATCCCCCTTCCTAACTGAGTTGGCAATCTTTTCCTCAGTTTGGGCATTTGCTATTCTGACTTCCCTCACTGCTTCCTTCTGCCTTAACTGGTACAGTTCTCTGTCCTGCTTCTCCTGTGTTTCCTTATACTTCCTAAATGCTAGCTTTTTCTCCCTAACCTTCCCCTCGACCTCTTGTGAGAACCATAGTGGCTTTTTCTTTCATTTTGATTTGTTTATTTGCCTCACACAAAGGCTTGTTGCCTCTGTGATGGCAGTTTTGATGTTTCCCCATTGTTGCTCCACCCCTCCTTCTAGCCTGTTTGCTAGTGCTTTTCTAAGGCACCCTTCCATCTTGCCAAAGTAAGCCCTCCTGAAATCCAGTACCCTCTCTTTTGTATGGCTTGACTCTGTAGCTGAGTTTATCGTGAACCACACTGTTTGGTGGTCACTTGTTCCTAGATGGCTACCCACTTCTAGATCTGAGATCCTCTCGCTGTCCCCATTTGAGAGTATGAGGTCTAAGATTGCTCCTCATGGAGTGGGTTCAAAACTAGCTGTCTGAGGCGTGCCCCGTGGGAGCATCAAGAATAGCCTGCTCTTGGATGTGGCTGCAGCAAATGTGCTTCAGTTAACATCTTGCATATTCAGGTCCCCATCAACAGTATCTCCCCTTTCTCTGCCATCCTAAGGATGCCTCCTATCATATCCTTGTCCATTCTCTTCCCCTGAGATGGGGGTCTGTATACAACCCCTGTGCGAATTGTGGTGCCATTTCCGGTCTTTAAGGTGGCCCAGATTACCTCCTCTCCTCCCAGTTTACTGTTTTGTTCCGTTGCTTTTATCCCTTCCCTTACATAGAGAGCTACTCTTCCCCCTCTTCTCCCCTCCCTGTCTCTCCTGTAGATTGTGTGTACCTGGTATGTTAACATCCTAGTCATGGTTCTCTGTATACCATGTTTCTGTGACTGCTATGACATCCAGGCATCCCTCCTCCATCAAGGCCACCAGTTCAGGGAGCTTGTTGCCCAGACTATGGGCATTGGTACTCATTACCCTCCATTTCTTGATTGCCTTACCCCTTTTTGCCCTTGTCATTTTCTCTGTTTACCCCTGCCCTTCTTCCTATCAACATCTCTATTTTTGTGTTTACCTCACTTACTACCCTGATTTTTTTTTTTGGGGGGGGGGGGCTAGGATTTCCCTGCTCCTTTCCAGTGCTTCCCTCCTTGGCTAGTTTAAATGCTTGCCACCTAGGATCCTGGTTCCCCTCCTGGACAGATGCAGACCATCGCGCCAGTATAGGCCTGCATCACTCCAGGTGGAACCCCAGTCTCCAATGAAGCCAAACCCCTGAGTTCTGCACCAGTTTTTCAACCACTGATTGAATCCCATGGTGTGGAGCGCCCTAGCCTCACCCATGCCATAGACAGGGAGCACCTCCGAGAAGGTTGCCGTGCATGCTGCTTGTCTAAGGCCCCTCCCCAACTCCACAAACTCTTCCTGCGCTGCTCTGATCCCTTTCTCAGCCAGGTCATTTGTCCCTTGGTGGACAATGACATCCACCTCCCTCCCCCATGCAGCTGCTCTGGTGATCCTGAGGGTCGCTCCCTGTCCCTCTAAGCCATGGTACCAGGCAGGCACCTTATCTCCCTCCCTCTCCCCTTCCTCCCCCCTGTTCTACCCTCCCAATAAGGGAGTCCCCCACCAGGAGTTGTTTCCTTCCCCTATGGGGTCCAATGCCACCCTCCTGTGGGTCTCCTTTGTGGAATGGCAAATAGTTTTTGATTACCGGGTAAGGGTACAGAAGTGACTATTTTCAGACACAACCTAGGAGGTTACAAAATCATAGACAGTAACATAGTACAGCAAGTTGGATAAAAAACAAAAGTGCACCAGTGACAGTTGGGCACAAAATAATGAAAGTACAACAAATATGATTGTAAACAAGGTAACAGAGATATTTGCAGAATACAGCAAATTATGTTTCAACAGGCTAGGTACAGGGTAAGTGCCTTGGCAATTTGCAAAATTCAAATAATCTGCTTGAGAAGTGTGAAAATAAGACATCTAGTAAAGCTTCAGACACTTGGGGGGGGCAAAGGCAACATACACTAGGACACCACATAGAGGCTTCACATCTGATTTGGTCTAAGAGCAGATTACCAGTGAGAGTGTTATCAAGTAATAGTGAGTGAGAGGAGAGAGGAGAGAGGAAGGGGGAGGTAAATGGAAAGTTAAGTGAGGAAGAAATATGGGTCAGTGTTGCAGTGTAGGGCAGGTAGAGCTTCTTAAGGAGGATTGAAGCAAGCGCATGGAGCATGGTTGACAAGAAGAGTTCATAGTTTATTTTTGGCAGTGGTATGACTGGGTGCTAGACGGACGGCTTGTGGTAGGGAATTCCAGAGTTTTGGGGCTGCATGGGAGAAGGCTTTAGCATCCCTGGAGGTTTTACATCTAGGAACGTGTAGCAGGGATTGGTCAGCTGAGTAGAGGCCGTAGGAGGAGGACTGAGGAGATAACAGGGAGGCAAGTGATAAGGGAGTAGTAGACCTAATAATACTATCCACCAGGGAGCCAAAGGAGAGGAGCCAGTGGGCTGAGGGGGAGGGCCAGTTAAGATCAGAATAGAGCAGGCAGTGGTGTTTTAACCGTGCAGATGCGGAGGCATAGCAGCAGATATTGTTGTAGGCTATGTCCCACTTGCAAAGCGAGGCCTTAGATGTATTAACATAGGTTACAGCACTATATGCAAGAGACGGTAGTAGGATGCCCTGGGCGATGGCCAGTCTAGCGGAAGTGGTGAGTATGTTGCTTGTTTTATAGGCAATACCAATTTTGTTGTTGACCGATTTGCAGGTGGACTGGATATGTTGGTCAAAGTCAAGTTTTTCATCAAGTAGGACCCCTAGGTACTTGAAAGAGCTCACTGTCCCCAAAAAAGAGCCGTTGAGGCAGGGTATCTTTAGTTGACCCTGGTAGGTTTTTAGTTTGGCTCCGAAGCCAAAAAGCATTGCCTGGGTTTTACCCACACTGAGAATAAGCTTATTACTAGTGAACCAAGATTGGATTTGGAGAAAGGCTGAGGAGAGATTACGGTTGATTTCAAGCACATCCCTGGAACTGGAGTACAGAACAAGATCATCCGCATAGAGTGTGGATGAGCAGGAAGGGATATTTAGCGTAATCTTGTCGATAAAAATAGAGAAGCGGGCCCAGGATAGAGCCCTGGGGAACACTGGCCTTGATGGAGGCTCTATCTGAAGTTGTAGAGTTAAATTTCAGTACTTGAACTCAGTTTGATAGGTAGCTTTCGAACCAGGCCATGGATTTTTCTGAGAAACCAAGGGATGTAAAGTTGGCAGGGAGAAGAGGGTGATCAACAAGATCAAAAGCCTTTGTGAGGTCAATAAATACTGCCCCAGTTAGAAGGCCAGAATCCATGGCACAGAGGGTTTCATTTGTAAATTAGAGCAATACAGTAGAAGTACTGTGCCCTTGCGGAAACCATGCTAATTCGGCGATAGGAGATTATACTTGGAGAGAACATCAGAGATTTGTGCGGCCATTAATTTCTTTCAGGATTTTGCACAGAACTGAGAAGATTGCTATTGGACCGCAGTTGGAGATGTCTTTTTTGTCGTCCCCTTCTTTGAAAATAGGAGTGACTCTAGCGGTTTTCCATATGGCAGGGACATATCCGTGGCACAGAGACAGAGCGAAAATTCAGGCTAGGGGTGCGGCAGTGAAAGGTGCAGCCAGCTTAAGAAGATTGGGCTCAAGGCAGTCTGAACCTGCACTAATATTATCCAAGATAGTGTTGAGTTGCTTGAGTACATCAGCTCTGGAAATGGCTTTAAAGTAAAAGGGGGGGGGGTGCTGTGGCATGTGGCTGGCAGTTGTGGAGTTGGACATGGGGAGTGAGGTAGTGAAAGAGTGTATTTCGACAGAGCAGTGAAGTGTGCATTGAAAGCTTTGGTGATAGTATATAGGCAGACCTATTTAATAGTTCACTAGAGACAGGCATAGTACTGCAGAACTAGAGAACAGCACATGTAGTGCCGCTCCACAAAAGTCGTCCCAAGGATGACCCAGGGAATTACAGACCAGTCAGTCTGACCTCCATTGTGGGCAAGCTCATGGAGACCATACTAAATGAGAGGTTGGTGGAATATCTAGAGGAGCATGGTCTTCAGGATGCAAGGCAGCATGGGTTCATATGGGGGAGAGCGTGTCAAACAAATCTGATTGACTTCTTTGACTGTTTCACTAAGACAGTAGACAGGGGCCAAATGGTAGACATCCTCTACCTTGATTTCAGCAAGGCCTTTGACTCTGTGCCCCACAAAAGGTTGATCAGGAAGTTGGTGGATCTTGGGGTTGGGGGGGAAAGATGGCCAGATGGGTGGAAAAGTGGCTGAAGGACAGAACCAAGAGGGTAGTTGGTGGGGGGAGAGTTATCTGGCACCAGACAGGTAACCAGTGGGGTCCCGCAGGCATCTGTGCTGGGGCTGGTTTTGTTCAGTGTCTTCATCAGTGACATTGGAGATGGCATTAAGGACAAAATGTGCCTATTCCTTGATGACATCAAACTCCGTGGGAGAGTGGACATAGCTGAAGGGATACAGGACCTACTGGAAAAGATAGGGAGGTGGTCCAGGATCTGGCAGCTTGGCTTCAATGCCAAGAAATGAAAAGTTATTCATATTGGAGCCAAGAATCCTAGGACAGAGTACTACCTGGATGGAGTCCGAGTATCTGCATCAGAGGAGGAGAACGACCTGGGAGTGATGTTTACTAGTGACCTGAAGCACTCCACGCAGTGCAAGAAAGCAGCAGCAAAAGCAAACAAGATGCTGGGATGCATATCTAGGAGGATCAGTAGTAGGAGAGAGAGAAGGTTATACTGCCTTTGTACAGGTCACTGGTAAGGCTGCATTTAGAGTATAGAGTTCAGTACTGGTGCCCACACCTCAAAAAAGGACATTAACCTGCTGGAGAAGGTCCAGAGGAGGGCTACAAAGATGACAGCCGGTCAGCAGGGTAAGGCATATGAGGAGAGGTTGAGGGCACTGACCGTGTACTCCCTGGAAGACGAGAGAGGGGACATGATTGGGACCTTTAGGTACTTGAAAGGGATAAATAAGGTTGTTAAGTAGAGTCTCTTTAAGCTGAGTGGCAACCATAACACGATGGGGCACAGTCTTAAGCTGGAGGTTTAGGATTGAGGTCAGGAAGCACTTCTTCATAGAGAGGGTGGTAGACACTTGGAATACGCTGCCAGAAGAGGTAATCTCATTGAAGACCGTGGGTAGCTTTAAGAGAGGCTGGGACAGGCATAGGGGGAGGGTAAATGTCATGGGTAGAGAGGATAGGAGAAGGAGGAGTGGTGAGGGAAGGCAGGGACATTAGCTCGAGCTATGTACCCTGCAATACGAGCAGACTTGATAGAGCAAATGGCCTTCTTCTGCTGGCTTCTTCATATGTTCGGATGTATATATTCGGATTATTGCAATTGACACCGTTTAGGACCATGTTGTTAGTCGAATGAGATTGTTTGGAACCCAGAAAGGATTTTACTTGGAACCAGAACTATTTTCCTGGACATAAAGTCTCCACCACTCATTCACAATAATAGGACTACGCCAGAGGTGCTAGGATCAAACGGGAGCCAAAATCTTCAGGAGGGCCGGCGCTGAGGTAGGGCTGCACGGATGTGGCACCATGAGACTGGCTCGCGCTGTATAGGCTACCTCAGCATCAACCCTCCAACCACCTCAGTTCCTTTTTTCCCCACCATCGAGTGTGCCTCATTAATGACGTCGCTTCCCCACCGGCAGTCAGATCTTCACCGCCCATACGACAGCAGCTTTAGTCATTCAGTATCTGATTTATTTATTCAGTAAAATTTTTCCTTTCTATGAAAAGAACAGAAAAGTCCTCTTCAGCCCTTGCTTTGTGAATGGAGCCATGAGCAGGGGCCGATTAGCGGTAGGGAGACACCCGCTGAAAGCTATATTTCCAACAGGGCTGTGTCCAGTCTGCAGCTCCCTGGGAGTCTGACTATGGGCAGTCCAGTGCTTGGGAGGAAGGGCAGTCCTCCTGAAACCACAAAAAGAAGCAGGCCCATTCTCAGTCTTCGTCGGGAACCTGTCACCGCTCGGCCTCGGGTTTTTCTACATCCCACCGATCAAAGAAGAAACAGTACCACTCGAGGTCACCCTCTGGTATGTCTGTATGTCAGTCTCTGGTAATGGGACAGAACATCGACTCCGTCTGGGTCATCTGCGGCCTCTGTTCCTGGTGACCGGCATCCTTGACTCCGTAATCCCTCCCCGCCCTCTGGGGGGTCCTCTGGTGAGCAGTTTCGTCATTGGGCTGCTCTTATGGAGCAGTGGGTTCGGCAGTTGTCCCGACTTCTCGAGCCTGTGGAGCCGGCCCCAGGGCCTTCAGGCCTAGGGAATTCGAACCTGCAGACAGGGCGGTTGGGTCAGCCTTGTCGCGTGATACCTTTGGTGCCATTGATGACGTGCTCTTGTGCTTTTCCCCCTCACATGACTGCGGCACAGGGGCCAGCACAGGTACCATTTTCTCCTCATGTTTTCAGATCGTCATCCTTGGGTGCCCCAGGATTTGGGTTGGGGTCTCTGGGCACTCTCACGGCACTGGTTGCGATGCGACTTTCGACTCCAGTCTTGGCGGTGCTGCATCCAGCGCATCACTCGGCCTGTTTTCGGGGTTGGCGCCACCTCAGGTGCCGGGAGCCTCAACTCCGATTCAGGGAGCACCTCCTCCTGTTCTCTTTCCTCCCTTTCCTCTTTGTACTGTCCCTCCTGAGCTAGTAGGAGGTGATTTTGAGCCTGATCCTGATCTGCGATCAGGAGGTGACTTCGATGAAGATTCATCAATTGGAGTGGAAAGTAAGCCCTCTACTTCAGCAGTGCTTTTGATCGAGGACCTGTCCTTTAAATCTCTAGTGAAGAATATGAATTCCATCCTCTCTCCAGACTTCAGAGGTTGATCCAGTGAAGTTATTGAGCCTTCAGTATCTGCATGTCCCAGAGATCCCTTTGGAATTAACTTTTCCAGTACAGCCCTCTTTCGAAATTCTCTCACAAATGGTGTGGGACAATCCGGCACTTATTCCTTCTGTGGCCAAATCCATAGATGGGAAGTACGCTCCCCCCAAGGATCGACCAATCCTGGCCTCTCAAGCCTATGCAGACGTCATAGTGGTCTTGGCAGAAAATGACAAAGCTGTCCTCCCTCAGGAGTCTACAGCTCATCCAGTAAATAAAGAATCTCGTAAGATTGACACTTTGGGGAAGCGAGTCTTCGCTGCCACTACCTTAGGCATGCGTATTGCTAGCTACTGGGGCTATTTCTCACAATATGAATATACCCTCTGGCATTCACTGAAAGCCACTGTGGAGACTCTTCCGGAATCAGACGTCACCTCAGAGCTTCTCCAAACTATCACTAGAGATATTGAGTCCAGTAATCAGCAACTTAAGGCTGCTATGGACACCTTTGACACTGTTTCAAGAGCAGCAGCAACTGGGATATGCACCCTACGCCACTCGTGGTTACGAACCTCGGGGTTTACAAATGATGCCCAGCAAAGAGTCATGAGTTTACTATTTGATGGGGTTTATCTGTTTGGCCCACAGGTGGAACAAGCACTGGAGGCCACACAGAAAACTAGAACAGCTATCAAAACGGCCAGACTGGCCCCAGCTGTCCCTCAACGGGGCGGAAATCGCCGGCAGTTTCATAACCATCAGTCCTTTTGTGGTAAAGGCAGAGGAGGCTTCAATAATAACCAAGCTCCTCAGCCACAAAAGAAAACGCAGCAGAAGGCACAGGGCCCAAAAGCGCCTAGTGCCACCCTCTAAAACTCCAGCCCAGGTCCCACCTCAGCTGTCCGATGGAGACTCTACGTCAGCAGTAGGGGGCGTCTGACTTAGTTTTACAATAAGTGGAAGTCAGTCACTTCGGACAAATGGGTTCTCAAGATAATTTGCAAGGGTTATTTTCAAATTTTTCAGATACCTCTCTGGATCATCTGCCCAAATGACAGCCCAGACTGTCGGTCACTCAGACAGACCTCCTCGCTTCCGAGATTCAAGGACTTCTGAACGACAGGGCAGTAGACGTAGTTCTGCAGGAACAATGAAACACAGGTTTCTACTCCCATTACTTACTAGTTCCAAAAAAGACAGGCGGCATGGGCCCTATTCTAGACCTAGGGAAGTTGAACAACTTTCTCTTCAAGGAAAAATTCAAGATGATATCACTTGGTATGCTTCTGCCTCTGATTCATTGAAACAAATGGCTGGCCTCCCTGGACATGCAGGGTGCCTGCCAGCATGTTCCCATGCACCCAAACCACCACAACTATCTTCGATTTGTGGCTTTGGGCCAGCACTTCAAATTCAGGGTACTGCCCTTTGGGCTGTCCTCGGCACCGCAAGTTTTTACAAACTGCTTTGCAGTTCTTGCAGCGCATCTCAGAAAACTCAGAATTCCAAGTATTCCCATATCTGGACAACTGGCTCTTAGCAAGCTCCTCCAAACAAGGGGCACAGGAAGCAGTGACCAATTGTCTCCAGTTTCCTTACTTCCATGGGAGTTCTGTTGAATCTGGAAAAATCGCAGTTACAGCCCTCCCAACAGCTCCTCTTCATAGGAGCCCTCCTGGACACCTCCAGTGCAAGGGCCTTCCTCCTGGAGGACAGAAGGAACGATATCCTTCAGATGGCTCGCTTCATCAAAGAGAACGACTCGATCCGAGCTCTCAATGCAGCAGATGCTGGGTCTCATGGCGTCTTCACATGAGGACCACTCTCAGTGGATGCTCAGTATTCAGTGGTCTCCAACCATGCACCCGCAGTCCTTTCACATCAAGGTGACGGAACCTCTAAAGCAGTCACTCACCTGGTGGACTCAAGAGGACAACCTGCTTCAAGGCTTTCTCTTTTCTCCACTGGAGACACAGATCACCATCACCACAGATGCATCTCTGATCAGCAGGGGAGCTCACTGTCAGGATCTCCACACCCAGGGTCTGTGGAATCAGGACGAGTCCCAACTCCACATAAATGTCCTGGAAATGAGAGCTGTCCTGTAAGCTGTTCGAGCCTTGAAGGACATCCTCTGTTGCAAAACAATTCTTCTTCAGACAGACAACAAAGCAGTGAGGTACTATATCAACAAGCAAGGTGGAGCACACTCTTACCCTTTGTGCAGGGAAGCAGTGAGAGTGTGGGAATGGTGCCTAGAGCACGAAGCCCTTATCCAGGCAGTCTACCTGCCAGGAGTCCCGAATGATCTAGTGGATGGCCTCAGCAGAACGGGGCGGATCCACATGAGTGGTCTCTCGACGCAAACGTCATGCAGTCACTCTTCGAAGAGTGGGGCAGTCTGGACCTGGACCTTTTTGCATCCCCACTCAATGCAAAACTGCCTCTATTCTGCTCCAGAAATCCAGAACCTGGCATTTTCTGTCAGGATGCATTCGGACTGTGGTGAACATAATGCTTTCTGTACGCATTTCCTCCTCTTCCCTTAATTCAGAAGGTGCTGCTCAAGCTGGAGGCACGGGGCAGAATGATCCTCATCGCTCCATTTTGGCCTCATCAGATTTGGTTTCCGTTGAGCAACAGATTATCGGCTGTTCCACTGACAGCTGCCACTTCAAATGGACCTTCTGACCCAGGGCCCAGTGGTCCATCCCAACCTGAGATCCCTTCATCTCCATACATGGCTCCTGAGGAGATAGAAGTGGGTAGATTTGATATCTCCCATAGAGTCTCAGACATCTCGTAGTGGCGTGCAAGCCATCCGCTAGGAAAACTTTTACGGTGAAGTGGAAGCGATTCTCCATCTGGTGTGCAAAATCTTCTCTGGACCCCTTTTTCTTGTCCACCAAGCAAAGTCCTGGAGTATCTTCTAGACCTGTCAGATATAGGACTACTATACTCAACCATGAAGGTTCATCTCTGTGCAATCTCAGCTTATCATGACCCTATACACACTATGTCTGTGGCTCAGTTTCCTTTGATTAAGAGGTTCCTTAAGGGTATACTCCACACTAGGCCACCAGTCAGGAGACCAGTAGCTGCTTGGGATATTAACCTTGTGATAGATTTGCTTACTCGTAAACCATTTGAGCCCCTAGCAACCTGCGAGTTGAAGTTGTTGACCTGGAAGGCCGCCTTCCTCGTAACCATTATCTCTGCTCGCAGAGTGTCTGAAATACATGCCTTGGTCACAGACCCCCAATACGGTATTTCACAAGGACAAGGTGGTTCTCAGAACTCACCCTAAATTTTTCCCCAAAGTAGTCTCGGAATTCCATCTGAACAGGCCCTTGGTCTTTCCGACCTACTTTGCCAACTTCCAGAATTAAGGAGAGCATACCCTACATTCTCTGGATGTTAAGAGTTTTGCAGTTCTACATTGACAGAACTAAAGAGATCCTCAAGTCAAAGCAACTCTTTGTCTCGTTCAGCATTGCCCGGCTGGGTCAGCCTGTTGCCATCAGGTGTATTTCAGCGTGGCTGGTAGCATGTCTCCATCATTGCTACTCCATGGCACAGGTTAAGCTGGAAAGCAGGGTATATGCCCATTCCTCCAGAGTAGTCGCGGCATCTCTGGCAGAAATACGGAACGTGCCCATTGCAGACATCTACAGTGCAGCTACTTGGAGCTCCGTGCACACTTTTGTGAAGCACTATGCTTTGGATGTCCATGCCGGACAGCATCTATTCTTTGGCAGGACAGTCCTTATGGACACCTGTCCTGAGTGAGCTCCTCTCTCCCGCCACCCTTCTCTGGGGATTATTTTAGCTGGGTACTCTCCCATTAGTGTGAAGGAGTGGTGGAGACTTGATGTCCTGGAAGATATGAAAATTACATACCTGCCGTAATTCTTGATCTTCTTGGATGAAGTCTCCACCACTCATTCACACGCCCACCCTCCATCCGTTGAGCTCACTTAACTGTTTTTGGTTTTCACTCCCTCAATGGCTGGGCTTTGAAGACTTTGTTGTGTTGACCCTTCTTATACGGGTCATTCAGACTATCTTATGCCTGACATAGGTTAGTTTACGCTGCACCTCCTCGGTGAAAAAGGTACTGAGGCAGTTGGAGGGTCAACGCCGAGGTAGCCTATACAGTGCAAGCTAGTCTCGCGGCACCACATCCGCACAGCCCTACCTCAGCACTGGCCCTCCTCAAGATTTTTGGCTCCTGCTCGATCCTAGCGCCTCCAGCGTAGTCCCATTAGTGTGAATGAGTGGTGAAGACTTCATCCAAGAAGAACAAGAATTACGGTAGGTACGTAATTTTCATTTTTTGTGTCCCCAGCCATATCCAATAGGAGTCCTTTACAATAGGAGCTTTTGGCTAATCTGATTTGCCTTTTGCAGGCCTTCCATAGAGCCCTGTAGGTGTTCTGCTCGGATGGGAGGCCTGAGTTTTTAAAACACCTCCAGCTTTTATCCCTGTCCTAAAAGGAGGAAAGAAGTTCTTTGTGGAGCCATCTTGTTTGCTTAGCCCGAACACGCCATGTGGTAAAGGGAGTGCATCTGTCCTGGAGGGTCACAGACCTGGAGAAGAAGAAGTCAAGAGCAGCCTGGGCATTGTTGACGTGATATAGTTGGGACCAGTTTATAGAGGCGACCTCGTTGAGGACTATTGCTTGTTCCAGCTTGGTATAGTCCCGAAAGATAATGTATCGTGGTAGGGAGGAGGGGACCACGGAGGGACTCCAGATGCAGAAAACTGGAGAGTGGTCACTAATTGCGTCAGCAAGTGTACCTGCAGTCGCTAACCTGTCAACGCGATTAACTAGAATCCAGTCAATAAGTATACCGGATGTGGAGTTGGATGTTACCCTAGTCGGATCAGCTATAACTTGGTGTAGGTTGTAACCTTGTACCAAGGAGAGGAGGGCATTGTGGGTTTGACCCACCCAGTTCAGATATCACCGAGAATAAGCAATTCATTATGCCTGACAGTAGAGAGAGAATGTTCAATCAGTTCAGCAAGGCCTGAGTAGCCACTACGGGGAGAATTATTTATTTATTTAGTTAGTTTTCGTTTACCGGGTAGATGCGCTAGCCATAGAAATTACTATTTTCGGGCACGATCCAGGAGGCTACAGAGTGGCATTACACAAAACACAGAAACAAAACAAGGTTTTACAGTAAAAATGCAAGCAAGGTGATGAGAGCAAAGTACAAAACAGTGTGATTCATGACAAAACATGCAGTAAGGCAATTTGTTGGCAGGTGCAGGACATAGCTCGCATATTTGCAAGGAATTATCATGATGCAAAGTTTGGCAAGAGATTCATTCAAAACAAACAACCACATGCATGCAAGGAACTATCAGGTATAATGAGCAGGGAAAATTACAAAATAACATACGGTATGCAGATCCTTGGGGGAGAACCATTCACACAGTTTGGGAGATAGGGCACAGAGTATTGCAAGTAGGAGCTTTTCAGCAATGATTACAAAGATCTAAGGAGTTGAGAATTAGTTATAGTAGGACAGGGCAAGGGGTTTGAGATAACAAGCCAAAGAGAAGAAGCGCTTCAAGTTGGGAGGGGAGACAAGTAGACAGGCAGGGGGAGGATTAAGTGCAAGGCATTAGGTAGAAAGCAGATCAGGTGCACAGTGGTGAGAGTAGAAGTGGTGCTAAAGGGGGGTTGAAACAAGGGCATCAATTAGAGGAGATGAGGGAGCTATGGAGCTCCTTTTTAAAAGCATTATGGGAGGGTTATATTACAAGCACATGCTTTGTGCAGCTTTTTTGCACCTAAGAGGAGTGCATGGAGCAATTTGCATGATGAGATGAGTGGGTAGGAGTTATGGAGATATTAAGATGATCTTTAAAGTATATCGCAACACCCCAACCCCGCTTAGAGGATGGTCTGTCACACCTAAGTAGATTATAGTTAGGGTACAAGTGGCATCAGGGATGGCAGGCTTGAGCCATGTCTCAGAGAGACAGAGAACATCTGGGTGATAGAGAGTCACAAAGGCCTCAAGTTCTGCAAAGTTACTTAGTAGGTTTCTGATGATGAGGTGCATAATATGCAGGCCCCTCAGATTTGTCCAGTCAGCATTAGTATGCACAGGTTGGGTCAGGGGCCAGGCTTCATTTCAGTATCTCACGACAGTAAGAGAGCAAGTAGCAGCAGGTACCAGAGCTTACAATGGGTAAATGGGTGGGACTTAAGCACCTGGTACCCAAGTCGTTTGGTGGGGGTAAAAGTGACGATATATATGAAGAACCTCGGGATGAGCATAGGGGTGAGATCAAAGCGCTTGGACGGCACAGCGAGGAGGTTGGAAAAGGTAAAATCATTGTGATTTAGTGCTGACATAGTTTCTGTAGGCGGACAGGGACTCACAGTAAGCCATAAGTGGATAAACAGTAACAGGTTCAAACAACATGAAGTCTTGCTGTATTCTGACTATTGCAGTTAGCCGCAGCACTCAAACTGCCCCGGAGAGTAGAGGGTTAATTTTCTATGCAGAGCATAGAACGTTGAGCTCGAGCTCGGTTCAGACCTCTGTCTGCTGCACTTTGAAGCGCAGCTGTCAGATTCTTTACTCCACCTAACTGAACGGCCACTCTGGAGATTTCTCCTTTGCTCATGGTTCGTAAGTCAAAGTCCTCGGTTTTACCAATTATTTTTCACAAGTTTCGGTTCAGAGCTCTGTCTGTGGTACAGTAAGTACTAGGTAGTGAACTAGACATAGTAAACTTGTGGAAATTGTAAAAATTGATTTTTCGACCGGTTCGGCTGAACCGGCTGTTTAGTGATTTATATATTCTGTCTTTGTTTTTAAACTTAGAGTGTGGTTACCGGTCCTTATCGGTTTAAAAAAAAAATGCATTTTCTTGTGTTTTTTTCTAATACCCCTGACACGGTTAGAAATGGATAAGGGTGTCTTGCCTGGTTGTTTGCCTTAAAAAGTGTAAGTTTGTGGTTAGGATGGCTGTGTCTGAGAAACCCAAAAGAAAAACCGGGCCCACTGGGTTTCAACACTGCAGTGTGTGTGGGGAGGTCTTTGCTAAGGCTAATCCCCATACCACCTGTGTTTATTGTCTGGGGTTTGACCACCTCGATTCAGACTGCAAAATCTGTAAAAATTTCCCTAAGTCTACCCTGGAAAAAAGATTAGGTAGGCTTAGGGATAAGGAGGCCGTGAAGTCCGCTGACCCGGATGGCCAGTCCAGTTCGGTTCCGACCGAACCTGAGGGAGTGCCCTCTGACCAGGGCGATACTTCTTCGGGCAAGAGGAGAGCCGATCCTGAGGGAATTGGTTCCTACAAAAGGAAAAAAGAAAAGAAAAATCGTCCGGTTCGGATCCAGAGACCCATTTTCCGACCGCCAAAGAGATCGCCAATGCAATAAGGATTGTAGAATTGCTTCGTCCAGTTCTGTCTGATCCAGCGCCTTCTGGCAGGCACTCGGTTTGGTCAGTTCCTCCAGTTCAAGATTATGCCCCTGAAGATTTCTATGAACCGGATTTGGAGGGGGATGAGGATTATGATGATGACGATGGTGTGGGAGGTCTGATTGAGCCCATTGACTTCTCCCCAGACAGGTCTTCTGGTGTTTCCCCTCCTAGGTTTTCTGAGTCCCCTTCCCACTACATGTTTTACAGGAAAGTGGCAGAAACCCTCCAGCTCCCTGTGGAAGAAGCTGTAGAGGAACAAGAGGAACCTGATTATGTGGAGATGATGGACATCCCAGAGTCCACGAGACTGTCTATTCCCCTTCATAAGCCTTTTGGAAAACAGACACAGAAGATTTTAAAAACTCCAAATTTCGACAGAAGGATGGACAAAAAGTACACCTTATCAGGTTCAGATACAGAGTACTTGTATCAACAATGCAGCCATGTTGGGGTTGTGCAGGCTGCAGCCTGTGTTAAGGCTAATATACCCTTGGCTTCACACCCCCCAGATAAAGATTCTAGGAAGCTGGATGCCATGGCAAAGAAACAGTACATGGCATCCACCTTGGGACTCAGGCAGGCTAAATATATGGCCTATGCAGCAAGGTACCAGAAGTCCAGGTGGGACACTGTACTGGCACTAGCTAAGCAGGCCTCCCCCCAGCTAGTCTCGGAGCTGGAGGGGGATGGCTGCTGATGGGATTGAGGCATCTAAGGTACAGTTCCATGCTGCTGTGGACTCCAATGATGTGTTCTCTAGAGTCTTGGCTACATCTGTGGCTCTTCGGAGGATGGCTTGGCTCAGATGTGCTAGTCTCTCACAGGACACCCAGGCTAAGGCCATGGATTTCCCTGTGGGGGGTAATTTTCTGTTTGGGGAGCAGACAGAGAATTACATGAAAAAGATGGATGAGTATGGGACCACCTGTAGGAGTGCACAGGCCAAGGAAAGGCAGGCAACTCCTCAAAGGCAGCAGGCTAGGGGCAGGCCTTTTCATAGGCCTTTCTACCAAGCACAGGCCTCTTCTCCCTTTCCTCGGAGGGAGTTCTTCAGAGGGAGAGGCAGAAGGGTGATGAGCAGGGCTGCATCAATCCCTCAACCTGAGGCTGCTGCCAAGCAGACACCCTGATGTGTCAGCCTGGGTCAACTCCCCCATTCCTGTCGGAGGCAGGCTGGCTTACTTCGTCCAGGACTGGATGTCTGTTACCTCAGACAAGTGGGTCCTAGAGGTGGTAAGCCAGGGGCTGGTTCTCAGCTTCAAGAAATTTCCAAAGCTGAGGGCCAGATCTTTTCCACCTGCAAGCATCTCCGAAACCACTGCCCTAGAGGCAGAGGTTTCATCTCTACTGGCTCTAACGGCTGTAGAGAGAGTTCCTACATTGCACAGGTGCAAAGGTCTGTACTCCAGGTACTTCCTTACCCCAAAAAAGACAGGGGAGTGGCAACCCATCCTAGACTTAAGATACCTGAACAAACATCTTTTAAAACCAAAATTCAGAATGGTGACTCTGGGAATAATCCTTCCCTCTCTAAGGCCAGGGGACTGGCTAGCCTCCCTGGACTTAAAAGATGCCTACTTTCACATTCCCATCATGTGCCCCCACAGAAAGTACTTCAGGTTCAAATTGCCTTCAGGCCATTATCAGTTCAAAGCTATGCCCTTTGGCCTGACATCAGCTCCAAGGGTATTCACAAAATGCCTAGCAGTAGTAGTGGTCTTTTTAAGAAGGAAAAATATTTCCATATTTCCATACCTGGACGACTGGCTCATTGTGGGTAAGTGCCCAGACCAAGTCAAGTCAGACCTTCAAGTGACTCAGCAAGTGCTCACTTCCCTGGGATTCCTTCTCAGTCTTCCCAAGTCAGTTCTCGAGCCTGTACAGCTCCTCACCTCCATAGGGGTAGAGTTGGATACAGTCAAAGCAAGAGCTTTTCTTCCCCTGGAAAGGGCGAGGGCTATTTTAGGGCTGGCTTCTTCATTCCGCCTTCTGGTCTGTCGGCCAGCAAGGCACTTCCTTCAACTTCTGGGCCACATGGCAGCTTCTACAGCTGTGGTCTAATTGGCCAGATTTCAGATGAGGGACAGTCAGTTTCACCTAATGTCCTTCTGGTCCCAAAAGAAGGATCCTCTTACCAAACTAGTTCCAGTGACTCAGACTCTGATCCAGGCACTTCAATGGTGGCAGGATCAGGACAATCTCAGGCAAGGGGTTCCTTTCGTCAGTCAGCCCCACTCTGTGGTCCTCACCACAGATGCTTCTCTGTTGGGGTGGGGAGCCCATCTTGGGGCTCTCACAGCCCAGGACAGTGGTCCCATCAAGAGTCCCTCCTGCATATCAGTCTTTTGGAGCTCAGGGCAGTGTTCCTGGCTCTGCAAGCCTTCTCTCAGTCAGTGCAGAACAAGGTGGTACAGGTCAGGACAGACAACACCACCACCATGTGGTACATCAACAAGCAGGGAGGCACTCGGTCCACGGCCTTGTGCACGGAAGCCATGAAACTATGGTCTCGGGCTTACTCTCTGCAGACATCCTTAGTTGCAGTCCACCTTCCGGGAAAGGACAATGTGATAGCAGATGCACTGAGCAGAATCTCCCAGGGCCATCACGAATGGTCTCTGGATCCCCTGGTGCTAGGAGTGATTTTTTCCAGGTGGGGCACTCCAGAGGTAGATCTCTTTGCAGCCCCGGACAATCACCAACTTCCTCTGTTTTGTTGCAGACCTTCAGTACTGGGCTCAGTCCCTCTGGATCTGAACTGAGAAGGGAAATTCCTCTATGCCTTCCCTCCTTTTCCTCTGTTCAAAAATTCTGGTCAAAATGAGGTCACAATCCTGCAAACTAATTCTGATTGCCCAGACTGGTCCAGGCAGCCATGGTATCCCCTGCTGCTGTCCCTAGCAGTCCATCTTCTCCTGTCTCTCCCCAGGAAGTGCAGTCTCTTAACCTCATCTCAGGGGAGGATTTGGTACCCTAATCTTCGGTCCCTCAATCTCAAGGCATGGCTCTTGAAGAGTTAGAATATGCAGATTTGCATCCGTCCCAAGGGGTTCTGGACATTCTCAAAGCCTCTCAAAAGCCTGCCACCAGAAAAACTTACAACTCCAAATGGAAAAGATTCAGCATTTGGTGTTCCAAGAAGCATATATCCCCAGACACTGCTGAATTGTCTACAGTTCTGGATTATATGGTTCATCTTAATGGTCTAGGCCTCAGACCAGCTACTCTCAAGGTACATTTGTCAGCTGTGTCTGCTTTTCTGTCAGTGGGAAAGCCTTCCTCTCTGTCATCTCATCCTGTATTCTGTAAATTTTTCAAAGGATTGCTTCATACCAATCCTCCTTTTAGGGATCCTGCTCCTGCCTGGGATTTGAATGTCTGCATTGCTCAGCTTATGCAATCCCCTTTTGAGCCTATGTCCTCAGCAGAGCTCAAGTACTTGACTTGGAAAACTGTGTTTTTGATTGCTGTTACCTCTGCCAGGTGTATCAATGAATTGCAAGCTCTGTCAGTTGAACCGGACTTCATCCCATTCTATAGGGACAAGGTGGTCCTTAGAACCAATAGGAGGTTCCTACCCAAAGTGGTTTCTGATTTCCACTTGAACCAATCCATGTCTCTTTTAGTGTTCTTCACTGATCATGCTTCCTCTGGAGAGCGAAGGTTACACAGTTTAGATGTTAAAAGAGCCCTTAGTTACTACATAGAACGTACAAAGGGTCACAGGTTTGACTCCCTCCAGTTGTTCCTCACTTATGGGGAAGCAGGTAAGGGCAAACCTGCCACCAAGAGAACTATTGCTAGGTGGATTGTGTCCTGTATCCAATTCTGTTATGAGAAACTGGGAAAAATTCCTCCCTCAGGCCTGAGGGCTTATTCCACTAGAGGTACAGCTGCATTGCTGGCTGTGGCCAGGGATATTCCCTTGTTAGAAATTTGCCAAGCAGCCACCTGGAAAACAGTTCATACCTTCACCAAGCATTACTCCCTGGATATCCAGGCTCGGAGTGATGCTAAATTTGGCGCAGCAGTGCTTCAGAGCCTATTCCCAATGTAGGTTCTGTCCCTCCTCCTTGGAGGTACTGCTTGGTAGTCTGTAATTGTCAGAATACAGCAAGACTTCATGTTGTTTGAAGAAAAAATTACTCACCTTAGTAATTGTGTTTCTTCTAATGGAGTCTTGCTATATTCTGATCTCCCTCCCTGAACCTGTTTTTGGGAAGTGGGTGGGCAGGTGCAGTGTTGCGCCCCAGGGGTGTCTTCAGCACACTTCCTGTTGGATGCTTTAGTTTGGTTATTAAGAATTTGTTATGCTTTATTACCTGGTTTTTGTTTGGTTGTTGGGTTTCCTGACTTGAGTCTTCCTCTAGGAACCTAGACCGTTAGTTGCCAGTTGTCTAGTAGAAATTTTACAATTTCCACATTCTGATAAGTCTTGGAGTTTTTAGTTTGTAAGAATTTGACTGTTTGGATTCAAAGTACTGCAGACAGTGTCTTAAACCGAGCTCGAGCTCAACGTTCTATGCCCTGCATAGAAATTTAACCCTATACTCTCCGGGGCAGTTCTTGGGCTGGAGGTGCAGTGTTGCACCCCAGGGATGTCTTCAGCAATTGTCAGAATACAGCAAGACTCCATTAGAAGAAACACAATTACTAAGGTGAGTAATTTTTTCTTCAGTCCTATATGTGAAGACCTACTGTTACGGTAAGTTCTTGCGTAACCGCTGTTTTAGGGCCATGGGGCTCAAGTATGTAGATTGCTAATAGATGGCAGGATAAGGAGATTAGGGAACTGAGAAAATAAAAACGTGTGCCATAGAATATATTAGTGAAGCAGGTGGTGTAAGGGCAAGAGTCAAACAGAACAGAGAAAATGCCCTTAGTGGGCAAAGATTATAGGGCGCTAATGGGAAAATTAGCTGTTAGTCATATGACAGGGGGCGTACATGACTGTATAAGTAAGAGCCCAGATAAGGTGGGTGGGACAGGGGCGGGTGGGGGCGTGCAAAGTGCTGGCGGGGTAGCTTCGGAGAAACTTGCAGCTGAGGGAACGTGATGCTGCCTTGAAGGGCCAAGCTGCACCGTAAAGACAGAGGCACAGAGGAGATCATATAGGGAGCTCTAATCAGGGGCCTCCTCTGCAAGGAATAAAAAAGGAGAAACAGTCGGTAAAATGGTGGGCTTAATCGGTGGGCGTGGAGGAGCAGAAAAGCAAGGGAGAGAGCAGCAGGGGTTCAGGCGTGGGGGAGGAAATGCGTAGGAGAAGAAAGGAGCCGCAGACAGAGCGTCTGGGTTTTTTTTTGTTTTGTTTTGTTTTGTTTGAATGGCAGAGAGTGGAGAATTAAGTAATTAGGCAGAAATTAAGCAGGCAGAGCGCCTTGGCTTGTTTATCGGAAAGCAGGGAGAGGAGAAAAGAGAAGTTTAGCAGGCAGAGTGCCTAGGTTGGCTGTTTGTCAGACAACAGTGAGAAAAGAAAAAGCAGGATTAAATCACTGTATGAAATTAAGAATTTAAAGCACTCTAAGCAGAAATCACTCTAGGCAGTAGGAATTTCCTGAAACTAGTCTCTAAACAGTATGCAGTAACACTAGGCTTAAAACAAAATGGTAGTACAGTTTTTCTAAAAACTCCTCTAACAAGTCTGCATCTAAATAACCCAGCTAAGCGGCATTACATCCCCCCTAATAAGATTACAAACAGGGTTTAGAAAAAAAAAGTCCATTCAGCTTGGTGGAAAGAAAAGGATTTGGAGATAGCCAACCGAAAAGTGCAGCTCAGAAAGTAGCAGTCAATCGGGGATTTCAGCCGGAAGGTGCCAAAAATTCAAACTGCTGCCCTGTACCTGCTTGCAGCTTCCCAGAGAAACTTGATGCGGCTGAGGGGAGCGCGGGTGGCAGCTAGCAGGCCAAGCCGCTCCACAAGACAGAGGTGCAGAGGAGGTCATTTAGGAAGCACCCGATCAAGGGCCTCCGCTGCTTGCAGTTCCCCGGAGAAAGTTGCTGAGGGGAGCGCGGACGCAGCTAGCGGGCCAAGTCACACCGCAAGACAGAGGCGCAGAGGAGGTCGTGTAGGGAGCACCCGATCAGGGGCCTCCGCTGCATGTGGCTTCCCAGAGAAACCTGCTGCAGCTGAGTGGAGCGCGGGCGGCAGCTAGCGAGCCAAGCCACACCGCAAGACAGAGGCACAGAGGAGGTTGTGTAGGGAGCGCCCGATCATGGGGCCTCCGCTGCTTGTGGCTTCCCAGAGAAACTTGTTGCAGCTGAGGGGAGCGCGGGCGGCGACTAGCAGGCCAAGCTGCACTGCAAGACAGAGGCACAGAGGAGGTCATGTAGGGAGCACCCAGTCAGTGGCCTTTGCTGCTGAGTGAATGTGTCAGGAATGACCTGATGGGGAGATGGTGGGGGGGGGGGGTAGAGGAAAAGTGGGCCAGACTATAAGAGACCATAGTGAAGGCAACAAACCTCTGTGTCCGGCAGATTAGCAAACGTAAAAGAAAGAGGCGCCCACTATGGACTTGGTACTGTGACCATACGTGGGAAATAAATAATGAAGATTGATTCTTGGAAGATATGAAAATTACCAACTCACCGTAATTGTTGATCTTCCAGAATATCTTCATTTATTCACATGCCTGCCCACCATCCCCCAATCAGCTAAGAACCAGGGCCCTATGGGTAGCTCACCCTGTGTTTCCATGTCAGAGCTGTTTTCCTCTTGCTATACCTTCAGATCTTTACTTCGGGTCACCTCGTGGAATGGCCTTCCCCCCACCTCATCTTTTTCCTTTTTTTCCTGCTTCTGTTTTTACAACAACAACAAAAAAAGGGAAAAAAGTCACCATATATAGGGATCCCTCCAAAAACAATGTTAAGGAAATTTCCATTCCCTCCATTTTCCCAACCCCTTTTGTTCCTCATCCTTCTTCAGAGAGTTGTATTCTCACCTAGGGCTGCTTTCTCTTTAGCATTTTGTGAGCTCTGCCTCTGCAGCTTGGCCTCCTGTAAGGTACAGCCTCATCTTTTATTCGGGGGGGGGGTGGTGGATACCAAAGGTGTTTTTGTTCCTGCTGAATCATATCCCATCTCACGCCTTACTGTTGGTCCTTTTCTCTGGCTCTCACATCTGGAGTGGCAAAGAGGATACCTGTATGCTCTATCTTGCTTTCTACACTTTTTGTCTATTCTACCTTGACTCTTATATTTGTAAGTACAAGCCCTTCCATTGACTTTCCCTTCTTAACCTTTAGGAGATGCCTTCTGGTCTCTTCACCAGTAGCCAGAGCTCCATACCAGGGCTACTGCTTTTCTCCAAATTCCTGTCCAGGTGGCTAGTAGGCTCTGGCTCTTCCGCTCACTACCCCGTGCCACTTAGGCCCATCGCTTAGTTCTCTTAAGTTGGTAGCTGGATTTTATTGTTTTTATATCCTATTGTTGTTACCTTAATTCATTTGAAACTGCCTGATTTTACAAGCATTCCTGCAGTTACTTTAATACATTTTCTGTGCCATACTTCCCATTGTACTTAACCTGCATTGCCGTTCCGAGTTCTTTTTCTGCTGTGTAGCTTACCCTGTATAAGCATGCCCTGTAATTCACTGCAATGAATTTGACTGCCATTGAGTATTTACATGCATAGTTCTCTGCTCCGAATTGTCCCACTCCATTAGGGCTCCTGCTCAGTCCTTCCTCCTGCACCTCCCAGTGTCCCGTTTCACCCTCCCTTCCCCCTGTTTCTGATCCCTCCCTCCTCACTTCAGGTTACACTTACCTGGGTCCTTTTTCTGTTTCTTCACTGCAGAACCTCCTAGCAGTTACCCAGATGAAAGGGTCGAGAGGCTCTTGGACAGCGCTGCCCTTCCTTGTGCACGCATCTATCCTGCAGCTGCCTCTACAGTCCTCCTCAGAGGCGCCACATAGTACTACCCACCCATCCACCCGCCCCTCCTCCTCTCCCACCCACCCAGAGTGATGCTCCTTTTATGCTGAAGGAACCAGTCAGCTCATTTTCATCCTCCCATTTCTTCTGGCACTTGATGCATTCCTCCATTCACTCCCCCCACCCCACCTTGACTCCTCCTGTTTTCACTTTTCTCTCTGTGGGTTATTGTGGTGCTGCTAGATCTGTTGTACTTGCTAGTTTGTTTTCTTCTGCTACTAAACTCCCTCTCATTGGCCTTCACCACCCTGCAAGCCTCCCCCACCTCTTATTACTACAACTTTCCTCCTTTGGTCCAACCCCCCAACACCACCACCACCTTTCATTCCTGCCTCCCCCCCCCCCCAATCAGGAAAATGTGACCCCTCACAACCACCTTATTGTTTTGCTGTGTCCTGTTTGGGTTTTACCTAGCTGCTGAATCCTGCACCAATATCCTAGCAAAAGAACAAGACTCCCTGAAATTTTTTTTACTGAAATACTTTTATCTCATTTTTAATCCGTCTCCTCTCCCACCTGCTGCTTATTACTCACCATCCCTATTCTCCACCTTGCCCTCATCTCTAAATGAGACTGCTGTCTCCTGATCCACTTCGTATACTCACTAACAATCATATGGCCTTTTCCCTCCACCACCTGCCATCTTTCACTACCATTTCTTGCTCTCCTCCTCCTCCCTTCCAGGGTTCGTGACAGAGAAGACTTTTTGGGCTTCTAGGAGCTCAACCCCTTCTGGGCAGTTGCCGTCTCTCCCCAGCCAGACCCCTTAAGGGATTTCACCCAGGCCACAGACTATTTTGGATCCATCACTGTCTTTGGGTGTGGCTCCTCTGTCTCCCTGCTTGGTGGGACAGTTTTAAAGTGATGCTGTTTTCGGCACTGCTTTTGTCAACACTTTATCAGACTGTATCTGGTGTTACCATGTGTATTGACTTTGTCTTTTTTGGCACCATGCACTTTTCTGCCATTGGTACCATGTGCTTCTATGCCATTTTTGTTGGCATAGAACATATCGATGCCTAGCATTCAAGCACCACTGTTTGCACCATCAGTCAGGCCATGTTCTGTTTCTTCAGTGCAGGAACATCAAGATCCTAAGTCTGTCTCTCATGCCACTGATATGTTGAAGAGTATGCATCAGACTGCAGGGGTTCATCAAACTATTTGTTTTTATGCTCCCTCCGCTATGTTCTTCCTCAAGTCCTTCTCTGGGACACACTCTGGTAGAGCTTATGTTATAGTTCTCCACAGCGGAAACCAGACCCTAGTCTTCCTTTCAAGCATGGCCTGCCTTCCTGTCTTTTGGGGCATGCTGGCTACCACCTACACCTGCCAAGGGTTACCAACCAACACTTTTGATCAGGCTTCTTGAAGTAAGGAATTGGCTTAGAGACACGGATCCTTTGCATAGGCCTCTGACTTTTCTGGACCTTTCCAAGCCTGCTACCTCTTCTTCCTCCCTTTCTTCTTCCAAAGGGAGTGAAATGCCACACAGCATTCCCTCTTCTGCTGTGGAGGACATTTTGTTTCACAGATTTATGGGTGAAATGCACGAAGCTCGGCAGTGGCAGACAGAGTCAGTAGCCAGCCCCAGAAGATGTAATTTGCATTTTTTAGTTCTACCTTTCCCGGAGACCATCTTCATTCCTCTTCCACCTCAGATGGTATGGGTATCAATATGGGCAGTGTGGAAGAACCTGTTTGCTACTGTAGCACTGTCTTCTAGAGTGTGATTCAGATATATCACATCGGCTGTGGAACCTGGCTACCTGTCCCAGCCCCAGGTGAATCTCAAAAGGCTTTCTATCCTGGGGGAGTTATTACGGTTCCTGCCTGTAAACCTTTGCTACCCACACTGGAATCCAAGCTTATCAACACCTTTGTCAGGAAAGTGTTCGCTGGTGCCACAGCAAGCTTTTGAATAGCAGCTTACCAAACCCATTCTGCAAACTAACATTTTCACCTCTGGAATCATGGAAATGAATGGTTGCTTGCATTGCTTCCAGGTGAGGTGTAACAGCACCTGCTGTCTACGGTCATAGCTGTCACCGCTGCTGCAGACACCTCATGCCTTTGGTATAGAGTAGCCCGGGGATCTCGGCTCATTCGGCAGACATGTATGGCTTCACCTAACTAGTCTAGGCCCCTTGGTGACAAGAGAATCTTCAGTCCCACTGTGGTGGAACTGTTGGCTTCTTGGAGGACCCACTCACCCTCCCTTTCTTCCATTCCACTCAATAGGTACAATCAGTAAACACAAATCTGCAGAAGTTCCCCTTTGCCTAAGGCCCTGGTGGCCTACTGGCGTCTCTCCTCCTCTGAGGGGGTAACTTGCACACTACCACTCTATCTTGAGTGGACACATCTTTTCAGTTAGTTACTCTTTAGTCCTCCTCTTCCTCTGCCTTGATGGATGAGGATTACTAGATATTCGACCATGGAATGTAGCTCTAAGGAGAAAACTGGCTCTAGAAAGACAGGAAGGTTACTTAAACTGTAATTTCATAGAACCACACTTACCCTCCCTCTGTCCCCCATAAAGAGTGGTCAGAGACTCTCTAGCCTGCTGCATTGTTTTTCTTGGCAGGGATCTGAAAAAGTGTTCCTCTTATCTCTTAGTTTGTGAAGTAACAACCTAATGAGTTAGCCTGGTTTGATATCTCTAAGTGGTCTGTGACCCCCTTTTTTTCCTCTGCTTCAGACCAAGGGCTTATGGGCTCATACTGGGATTTTTTCTTTTTCCCCTGGATGTAATACTCATCATGGAGCACATGGCATCTGTTACTCTTCTCCTGTACAGTACTCAGCTGTGTTGGGAGAGGGCAGCAGTACTTTGCATAGGGGTGAGTAGGGGCATCTTTTAACATTATGTATATGTAATAGATAACCCACTCTTCAGTGTGCGGTCATGCTCTGATATACATGCGCCTTGGTGTGCATTATGCCTTCGGGCCCGAGGGCTTCGTCATTAACCACCAAATGGTGCATATATCAGGCGCGACCACACCCGTAGAGTGGGTTATCTATATCTCATAAAATAGCAAAATTGTTTTTGAGGGGGTAAAGTTCAGGTGTGCCGTTAGCTGCCTTGATACAGTGGTCATGTGATGAGTTTTATACATTAGAACTTTGGATTTGGATATTTATTTTCTCCCATTTTAAAAGATATATAGATATAAGTAATAGATAACCCACTCTTAGTGTGCGGTCGGCCTGATATATGCATCCTGTGTGCGTGAAAGCCAGAGCACCACATACATCCTAGAGTGGGTTATATATCTTATAAAATGGTAAAATAGTTTTTAAGGGGGGTAAAAGTGCAGGTGTGCGATCGCGCTCTGATATATGCACAGTCATGAGATACTCATGCTCCAATAAAAAAGCAGCAACTTCCCTACCCATTTTATAAATATATATATATATTTCATTGCAAAAAAAAAGAAAAAACGTCATTAATGCATCAGTTAGGGTTAAAGCGACAAAGGTGGGGAAACAAGATGTTAGGGTTGTGCTCCTAACCCCCCTCCACCCCACCACCCCATCCTCCACAGACCAACAGATGCCAGGGTGTGCTATGGGGTCATCAGGCTCAACTCTTACCCTATTCCATGTGTAAACAGGTTGACATGCTACAGTAAAGGAAAATGGGGTGAAAGTTAAGGCTCATGGCCCCATGGCACACCCCATCTGCCTGTTGATCTGTGGAGGGTGGGGGGTTAGGCCTCAACCCCAACATCTCATTTCCCACTTTTGTTGCTTTAACCCTAACTGATGCATTAATGAATTTTTTTGCAATGAATTTCCTTATTTTTTGAAAAAGTGTAATATAACTAATAAATGGTATGTGTTGATGGGAGCGCAGGGCCCTACCAAGCCGCCCATTTGTACATAATGATATGCATCTGTGGGAGCTCAGGCCCTGCTCTCCCACTTACACATAACTACGGAGCCATATAGCAGCCCTATAGGGCAAGGAACACTTGTAACACTAATTTGACAATATCTCAGCAACCATAGCAGCTATGAAAAATATTCCAGTGCCGTTGTAATCATGACAACGAAACCTCCACGCGAGATAAGTCGACTAAGTCCGTATCTCGCATCATTTCCAAGCTACGGGCACCGAAAGGGCTGTGGGTGCCACAGTGTTATCCTATGGGAAAAATCTCAACTTTGTGATGGCATATCTATAAAACCAATGACATTTTTTACGCCTAAATAGCATAATTCACATTTCTGGGACACCCTCTTTATACCCTGCAAATTTCAAGCCAAAAGACCAAACTGTTTATTTACAGTGTGATCTACGAGGTAACTGATATGTGTTAGTGGGAGCGGGGCCCTTTCATGAGGTGTCATAACCCCTGTTCACAAGCCAGTCCTCATTCACGAGAATGGCCATCTGGTCATGAAATGATGATCAAGGATTTTGTCACCTTGCAGAAGGGGATTGACTCTTGAACAGGAATTTTGACACCTCGTGAAAGGGGATTCAAAAACCCAGTCCCCTTCCGCAACCTGTCAAAATCCCCTTCCACGAGCTGTCAAAATCCCCGTTCACGAGCCAATCCTTATTCACGACATATGGCCATCTGGTCCCTAAGTCACGATCAAGGATTTTGCTACCTTGCAAAAGGGGATCGGCTCATGAATAGGGATTTTGTCACCTCATGGACGAAGATTGGAAGCGAGTCGTGAATGAAGAATTTTAAAATTTAAAAGCCATTTTTTGGCCAAAACGAAGGAAAACAAAGGTGTAGGTTTGTAGAGGGTGTCACCCTGAAATAATCCCATGCCTTATTTCAGCAACAAGTCACCCATGGAGCGAGCTACAACATTGTGTTTGGGGGGGGGGGGGGATTAAAACAAAATAGTGGCTCGCAAACAAAGAATTTTTTCTCACGAACAGGGATTTTATAAATCCCCTTTCACAACCTGACAGAATCCTTGATTGCGAGCCCAATTCTCTTTCGCAAAAAATGCATATAAATCTTGGAGTAAACTGAGCATGCTCAGAACCCGAATCTTCAAAATTAAATAACTTTGGAACGGATTCATATTTTTTCACCAAGCCAACAATGAGTTGTTCTGTGATCAAACCTCTTTCTACCCTGAAAATTTCAGACCAGAGTACCAAACGGTGTGGCCGCAGTGCGATGGGCAAAAATCGCCAAAAAAGTGCCAAGAAAGGTGAAAAATACAACTGCGCCAGTATTATGTACACTGTATATTTTTTTAGAGTGCTGTTAGTTAAAAATCAGAACTACCACTCCACTGAAAAGGCTATTGTTAGTTCACCAGGTGCTTTGATTTTAACAGATGTCATTCTGAAAGTTAAGCTACTGCATGTTGAAAGATGCCCCTGTTTCACTCCTTTGTAGAACCCTGCAGCGCTGTCCCTATTCAGACTTCTTAAAGTGTCTGAACAAGGGCGTGCTCTACAAATGAAAGTGCAAAAGATTGTGTTTCTGGCTGCACTGAACCTCAGTGCACAGCTTTCCGCCCAAAGGCAGGCTGATAGAATTCAAGGATTCCTGTGAATGTCTTACCTGGAAGTAAGAGCTTGTTAGAAGAGGTTGTTAGAGTACGAGCCTGTCATTGGGTCTCTTTAAAACCCATTCCCTCCTGACGTGTATATATATGAGTCAAAACTAACCCGGTTAACAAACAAAAAAAAGATCTATGCTCAACCATATTCAAAATGACTGCCATTAACTAAATAAGTTAATAATAACAACAATACAAGTCCAAAACCAGCTTTCTAGTTTTGCCATGGTCCCCTAAATTGATCAGCCATTGAACTGCATCTGAATGATCCTCTGGTAGTCACTTTCTATTGATGATCTAGGATGACACATTGTTTGGGGGGGTGGCATGCTGAGGTTCTCCGGTATACCACCGGTAGTTTCATAACTTATGATGATCCCGCTTGTTTCATTGCAGAGAGAAGGTACCTTGATGGGAACAGCCATAGGCACATGTTTCGGTTATTGGTTGGGTGTCTCGTCCTTCATCTATTTCCTGGCATACCTGTGTAACTCTCAGATCACCATGCTGCAGATGCTGTCGCTGCTGGTAAGGATAGCAACTGAAAGGGAGTGGTTCCTTTCACTTGGTAGTGCCACAGACTCTCTGAGGTACAACTTTAGGCAGCCCAGACCTAGTAAGTTGTAAATAGTTTCGTAATATGATTTTATTATGATATTGTGCCTATGTTTTTAAGAGTGGTTGAATACTCTTCTGTTTGGACTGGATTTGGTCATATACAATGTCTTTCATTCACAGTGGATCCTAAAGCACTTTACAACCTGCAGGAGGAGCTACAGAGAACACCAAAGCTGCCTTCTAGTACATTAATGAAGCAAATGATTTTTACGCTGTCAGTGTAAAAACCCCACAGCATTTTGTCTAATAGCAACCTGAACTTTTTATCTAAACCTTATAAAATCACTGAATAAGGATCTGCACTGTGTGGATATTTAATAGCAGTTTGCCTACTGGAATAGTGTTATTTGTTGCTAAAAACTAAAATTGTTAGCAAAAAGAGTATTTAGCTAGTGGCATCTTAAACAGTGGGTGAAGGTGAAAGAGGGGATGGGGCCCCCAAAAACGGCAAAGGGAGGAACCTGGGAGAGAGCCTGCGGTGATGACTGAGGTGCTGAATGCTTTGCTTAGGTGCTCACCAAAGGGCCTGAGAGGGCCTATGGCATCAGGGTTTGAACACCACATATAGTTCCCAGTGCACAACAGTCTGTGTTGCATTACTAAGAAGTATGCTTTTCCCTGTACAAAACGCTGCAGCTCTTCTTGATGTAAGGAAGTGTAGACAGCAACACATTACATTTGTCTGTCAAGATCTAAATTGGCTCTGTCAGACAGTTCATTCATTGTCAGGTTGCTTGTCTGATTTTTCAAAGCAATCCATGGTCAGGCTCCTGCCTGCCTTGCTGACATAATTCTTCCTTGTGTGTCCAAACAATAATTATAAGTCTAATTAATTATTCATGAACTAAACTAGCTCACTGATTGGCTGCCATGCTGGTCTGAAATCTTAGAAATGCCCGGCACAGCAAAAACACCCAGCTCGCGTGCTGTTTTCAGCACTAAAAACCGAAAAAATTTAATTATTGCGATTAGACTTATAATTGCAGTAATTACCTTTTGATTAATGACCAGTTGGGTGGGGCTGGCCCTTAGCTGCACCTCGGGCCACCCACCCCAGCCAGTCATTAATCGCCAGGAAATGACCGGCTGTTCAGTCAGTATTGCTTAATTTTACTCTGCTAGCAGGAACTTCCCATCCTTTTTTCTTTTGCGAATCTGTCCATTCTTTTTTGTGAATCTCCCCTCTTGAGCCTAACCCTATTCATTCTTCTTTTTCCTCCCTCACTCTGCGTCTGTTCCTCATCTTGCTCTGAAATGAAAGCACTACTCTGAGACCATTACTTGCAAGCTTGCTTCTGCTTCTGACCTCCCCTCCCTGTTTCTCCTTCCTTCTTCTTGCCTTCTCCCCACCCCACCCACCCACTTTCCACTCTTTCCTCGCTGTCCATTCTCCCCTTACGTTTTAAACCATGGCTGCCCCTTTGCTTCAGCTGTACACTTGTAGATTGTTTATCCTGGGCTTGTTATGACCTGATACCGTTCTTATGTTTATCAGTTTATCAGTTTTGCACTTTTCTAATTTACTTAACTACCCTGTATTGTACTGCTCTTTACCTACTTGATGCACTGTATTATAACTTTTTGAATTATTGTACCATTTTATTTGTACTACTTACTTTCCTCCTCTGTATCCTTGCCCCAGAAAGCATCTGGAATCAACCTGCTTTCAGCTCAACAGACCTTTTTTTGCAAAACCTAAATAAAAATGCATTCTGTTAGGTGGTGGTGATTGTGCTTTTTCCTACACTGCACTGATTATATAGAACGTTTGTTCCTCTCATGTGCAGTCAGCTGACACACTTTCCTGTAACAAGTCCTTACAAAGAACCCATCTTTCAAACAACATGAAGTCTTGCTATATTATGACAATTGCAGTATGACCGCAGGTTAGAACTGCTCCGGAGGTGAAATAGTTAACTTTCCATGCAGGCATGGAACTTAGAGCGCGAGCTCGGTTGAAAACTCTGTCTGTTGTGCTTCAAGCATGAAACTGTCAGATTCTTTACTCCGCCTCGCTGAACAGTCGCTCCGGAGAGTTCTCCTTCTGCTCGATTCATTTTGTCAGTTTAAAAGTATTATTTTTCGGTTTTTAGCCGAAATTAAACCGCAACCAGTCGGTTCAAGCTCTGTCTGTGGTAATGTAAGTAATAGATAGGTTTTACATTTATTTTTTCTGTGTGGAACTTGTAATTCTTTATTGGATCGGTTTGAACCGATCAGGTTGTATTTAAAATCTTCTAGTCCTTTTTTAGAGTGCGGTTCCCGGTTCTTATCGGTTCTAAAAACAGATTTCATTACGTTTTTTTCCCACGACCCGTGACACGGTTGGGAACCGATAAGGGTGTCTTGCTTGGTGGATTGCCATAAACGGGCAAGTTGGTTAGGCTGGCATTATGTCTGAGAAACCCAAAAGAAAAACCGGACCCACTGGGTTTCAACACTGTAGTGTTTGTGGGGAAGCTTTTGCTAAGGCTGACCCACACACCACGTGTCTGTTGTCTGGGGTTTGACCACCTCAATTCAGACTGCCAGATTTGTCACAATTTCCCTGCTGCCACCATAGATAAGAGAGTTGGTAGGCTCAGGGAAAGGGGAGGCCAAAAAGTCCACTGACCCAGATGGCCAGCCCGGTTTGGTGCCAACCGAACCGGAGAGAGTGCCCTCTGACCAGGGCAGTACTTTCTCGGGCAAACGAAGAGCCGGTTCTGAGGAGCCGGTTCCAGCATAAAGGACTAGAAAGTCAGCTAGTGTAGAGCCAAAAGTTCTCTCCCCCAACTGCTGAGGAAATAGCTAAAGCAATTCAAATTGTCCAGTCTGTCTCTTCAGTTCCGACCGAACCGACACCTTCAGGTAAGCGTTAGGTTCGGCAAGTTCCACCGGTTCAGGATTATGATTTTGAGGATTTTTATGAACCGGGGGAGGGGGAAGAGGAATATGAGGAGAGTGAATATGGTTTTGAAGATCTGGATGTGCCCATTGATCTGGACATCTCTCCAGATAGACCCTAGGGTTTCTCCCCAAGGCTTTCTTCCATTTCTCATTTCATGTTTTATAAAAAGTTGTTGAAACTCTCCAGCTCCCTGTTGAGGAAGCTGTTGATGACCAAGAGGAGCCAGACTATGTAGAAATGATGGATATTCCAGAGTCTAGGAGACTCTCTATTCCTTTGCATAAATCTTTTGAAACAGACAGTAAAAGTTTTAAAAACTCCTCACACTATACCTCCTGTGGATAAAAGGATGGACAAGAGGTATACTTTATCAGGCTCTGACACTGATTTCCTCACTCAACAATGCAGCCATGTAGGGGTAGTGCAGGCTGCAGCCTGTGACAAGGCTAATATTCCCCTAGCGTGTCATCCCCCTGAGAAGGACTCCAGGAAGAGTGATGCTATGGCAAAGAAACAGTACATGGCAGCATCTTTGGGACTCAGACAAGCAAATTATATGGCTTATGCTGCTAGGTACCAGAAATCCAGATGGGATACTGTGCTGACCCTAGCAAAACAAGTCCCTGACCAGCTTGCCAGGGAGCTGGAACAGCTGGCTATGGATGGTACTGAGGCATCCACGGTGCAATTCCATGCTGCAGTGGACTCTAATGATGTGTCATCAAGAGTCATGGCTACATCTGTGGCACTTCGCAGAATGGCGTGGCTCAGATGTACTAGCCTGTCACAGGATACCCAGACTAAGGCCATGGATTTTCCTGTTGTGGTAATTCTCTGCTGGGGAGCAGACCGAGAATTACATGAAGAAAATGGATGAGTATAGGACCACCTATAGGAGTGCACAAGCCAAAGAACGCAGGCCACTCCTCAAAGGCAGCTTCCCAGGGGCAGGGGCAGGCCTTTTCATAGGCCTTTTTACCAAGCCCAGGCCTCCTCTTCTGCCTATACCCAGAGGGGGTTCTTTAGAGGGAGAGGCAGATGGGGTACAAGCAGGCCTGCTTCCACCCCTCAGCCCAAAGCCCCTGCCAAGCAGGCACCCTGATGGGATTGCCAGGGCTGATTCTCAGCTACCTGTAGAGGGCAGGCTGGCTTACTTTGTCCAGGACTGGAAGTCTTTAACATCAGACAAGTGGGTCCTGGAAGTAGTAAGCCAGGGACTGGTTCTCAGCTTCAAAAAATTTCCAAAGCTGAGAACCAGATCTTTTCCACCTGCAACTCCATCAGAGGCACTCGCCCCTAGAGGCAGAGGTCTCTACTCCTCATGGCTCTCAGAGCTGTGGAAAGGGTTCTCCTCACACCAGGGCAAGGTTTGTACTCCAGGTACTTCCTTACCCCCAAAAGACAGGAGAATGGCGGCCCATCCTGGATCTCAGATATTTAAACAAGCACCTTTAAAGCCAAAGTTCAAAATGGTGACTCTGGGAATTATCCTACCCTCTCTAAGGCCAGGGGACTGGCTAGCTTCCCTGGACCTCAAGGATGCCTACTTCCATATTCCCATCAAGCTCCCATGAAATGCCTCAGGTTCGAGCTGCCCTCAGGCCACTACCAGTTCAGAGCAATGCCTTGGCCTCACTTCTGCCCCAAGGGTATTCACCAAATGCCTGGCAGTAGCAGTTGCCTACCTAAGAGGCAAAAGATTGCCATCTTTCCTTACCTGGACGATTGGCTCATAGTAGGCCAGTCTCCAGACCAGGTCAATTTACACCTTCAGATAACGCAGCAACTGCTTACCTCTCTAGGTTTCCTTCAGAATCTCTCAAAGTCAGTTCTAGAGCCTGTCCAGCTTCTTACCTTCATAGGCACAGAACTGAACACACAGGAAGCCAGGGCCTTCCTCCCCCTGGACAGGGCAAAGACATAGAAACATACATAGAAACATAGAATTTGACGACAGATAAGGACCGCTTGGCCCACGCGAGTCTGCCCATTTCCTACCTGATGGATAAGCTGCAGATCCTAGTTAACCAGCAGCCTACTTCTTCCTACCCCTACCCTAGAATTGCCTTATGACTGTCCCATGCATGCTTGAATTCCACCACTGTTTTTGACTCCACAACCTCCTCTGGAGGCTGTTCCATACTTCACAACCCTCTCTGTGAAAAATACTTCCTTAAATTACCTCTGAGCCCCCCTTCTGTCTTCAAATTGTGCCCCATTGTTCTTGCACACCTCTTTTTTGAAAGATGCTACCCTCTTGGACTTTGTTGATTCCTTGAGGTACTTGAGAAGTTTCTGTCATGTCCCCTCTCCCTCCCTTTCCTCGAGGCTATACATATTAGCTCCTTAAGTCTCTCTTCATATGTCTTCCGGTGCAGACACTGCACCATTTTGGTTGCCCTCCTCTGGACAGCTTCCATCCTGTCTATGTCTTCATCGAGATTGGGTCTCCATAACTGCCGCAGTACTCAGATGTGGTCTCACCAGCTGTCTGTACAGAGGATAATAACTTCTTGTTTTCTGCTGGTGATGCCTCTCCTATGCATTCCAGTATCCCCCAGCCCTCCTTGCTGCCCTCTCACATTGCTTGCCCACCTTTAGGTCATCTGATATGAGTACCCCAAGGTCCCTTTCCATTTTGTTGTTGTTAGTATCTCACCCCCCATTGTGTACTCTTCCCCGGTTTTGTTTCCCAGGTGCATTACCTTGCACTTCTTAGCATGAATCTAAGCTGCCATACATTTGACCATTCCTCTAACCTTGCCAAGTCCCTTCATCCTTTCCACCCCACCTTGTGCATCAGCTCTGTTGCAGATCTTTGTGTCATCTGCAAAGAGACATACTTTCCTTCCAGTCCCTCTGCAATGTCGCTTATAAAGACATTGAAGAGGACAGTCTAATACTGAACCCTGTAGTACCCACTGCTAACCCCCTTTTTCAAGTGGACTCATTTACTATTACTCTCTGTGTCCTATTCTCAGCCAATTCTTTTACCCAGGCTGTCATCTTGGGACCTCCCAGGCTGGCTAACTTGTATATTAATCTTTTGTGTGGGACTGTGTCAAATGCCTTGCTAAAGTCTAGGTAGGCCATGTCCACAGCCCCTTCCTGATCTACTACTTTGGTCACCCAGTCAAGAAATCTATCAGATTTGTCTCGCATGACCTTCCCGCTAGAATCCATGCTGCCTTGGGTCCTGTGCCCCTCTGGCCTCTAGGTACTCGACAGTTCTTTCCTTCAAGTGATTCCATCATCTTCCCTACCACTGAGGTTAAACTAACAGGTCTGTAGTTTCCTGCTTCTGCCTTGCTCCCACTTTTGTGAGGGAATCACATCTGCCCTCCTCCAGTCCTCAGGTACCACCCCATCCTCCCATGATTTGTTAAAAGGGTAGTCAGTGGTGTCACTAGTTCCATCCTTAGTTCTTTTAGAATTCTGGGATGAATCCATCAGGCCCCATTGCTTTGTTCACCTTCAGTTTTAAGAGCTCTTTCAGAACTCTTTCTTCTGTAAATGAGCTGGTATCAACTTCTGTATCCAGTGTTTCTACTGTTTGTTTTAGGTACCCCCTCTTCCTTTGTAAATACTGAGCAAAATATTTGTTTAGTATCTCTGCCCTTTCACAGTCTCCCTCTGCCCACCCTCCCTCCCCTTTATTAAGCCTCACTATCCTCCCTTGGTCTTCCTTTGCTCCTGATGTACCTATAAAGGTTTTATCCCCTTCTTAACTGAGTTGGCTATCTTTTCTGGTTTGGGCCTTAGCTGTTCTGACTGCCTTTCCAGCTTCCTTTTGTTTTAACTGATACAGTTCTCTGTCCTGTTCCTTCTGTGATTCCTTGTACTTCCTGAATGCTTTCTTTTTCTCTTGAACCTTCACTGCCACTTCCTTTGAGAACCATAGTGGTTTCTTACCTCGTTCGCTTTTGTTTATTTGCTTTACAAAAGGCTTGTTACCTCTGTGATGGCAGTTTTATTATCCCATTGTTCTTCCACCCTTCCTTCCTGCCCATTTGCTAGTGCATTCCTTAGGCACTCACCCATTTTGGCAAAGTCAGCCCTCCTAAAGTCCAGTACCTTTGTCTTTGTATGGCTTGACCCTATTGCTGTGTTTATTGTGAACCATACTGTTCGATGGTCGCTAGTTCCCAGATGGCTACCCACTTCTACATCTGTGATCCTCTCTTCATCTCCGTTTGAGAGAACCAGGTCTAAGATTGCTCCCTCTCGAGTGGGCTCCAATACTAGTTGTCTAAGGCATGCCCCTGTAGGGGCATCTAGAATAACCCCACTCTTAGAAGTGGCTGCTGCAACTGCACTCCAGTTAACATCTGGCATATTCAGATCACCCATCAACATATCTCCCTTTATCTGCCATTCTAAGTATACTTTCTATCATTTCCTTGTCCATTTCCTCCCCTGAGAAGGGCTATCTACAACCCCTGTGCGGATTGTGGTGCCATTGCCTGCCTCAAATTGACCCACAGTGCTTCTTCTCCTCCTGTTTACCCTTCTGTTCTGTTGCTTTGATTTCTTCTCTTATGTGAGAGCTACTCCTCCTCCTCTTTTACCCTCCCTGTCCCTCCTGTAGATAGTGTATCCTGGTATGTTTACGTCCCAGTCATGGTTCTGTGTGTACCATGTTTCTGTGACTGCCACAATATCCAGATCTTCCTCCTCCATCAAGGCCACTAATTCAGGAAGCTTGTTACCCAGACTACGGGCATTGGTACTCATTGCCCTAGTCCCCTGGCCTCCTCATTTACCCTGCAGGTCTCCCGGCCAGCAAGGCATTTTCTACAGCTCCTAGGACACATGGCTGCTTCCACAGCAGTTGTGCAAGGAGCAAGATTTCAGATGAGGGACATCCAGTTCCATTTGAGAGCTTTTTGGTCTCAAATAAAGGATCCTCTTACCAAGTTGATCCCAGTAACTCGAACCCTGATCCAGGCCCTACAGTGGTAGCAGGATCAGAGCAACCTGAGACAAGGGGTTCCTTTTGTCACTCAGTCTCATTCTCTAATCCTTACTACAGATCGTCCTCTTGGGCTGGGGAGCTCACATGGACGCCCTCACCACCCAGGGTCTGTGGTCTCCCCAGGAACCTCTGCTCCACATCAACCTGTTGGAGCTCAGAGCAGTTTTTATAGCACTTCAAGCTTTTTCCAAATCTGTTCAGAACAAGAGTATTCAGGTCAGAACAGACAACACCACTACAATGTGGTACATCAACAAGCAAGGGGGTACTCGGTCTACGGCCTTGTGCACGGAAGCAATGAAGTTGTGGTCTCTGGCTTACTCCCTGAACACCTCCCTTATGGCAGTTCACCTCCCAGGCAAGGACAATGTCCTGGCAGATGCTCTCAGCAGGATTTCCCAGGCCACCACAATGGTCACTGGATCCCCTAGTCTTGGGAGTAGTATTTGCCAGATGGGGCACCCATCAGATAGATCTTTTGCAGCCCCAGACAATCACCAACTTCCTCTTTTTGCTGCAGGCCCCCAGTGTTGGGCTCCACTCCCCTGGATGCCTTAGCCCTCAGTTGGGAGGAAGTTTCTCTATGCCTCCCTCCTTTCCTCTCCTGTTCAAAGTGCTAGTCAAAATCAGATCCCAATCATGCAAAGTCATTCTGATAGCTCCGGATTGGGCCAGACAGCCCTGGTATCCACTCCTGCTGTCCTTAGCAGTCCATCCTCCCTGTCCCTTCCCAGGAATCACAATCTGTTAACCTGTGCCCAGGGAAGGGTCTGATACCAATCTCAAATCTCTCAATCTCAAGGCTTGGTTCTTGAAGAGTTAGAATTTGCTGATTTACACCTTTCCCAAGGTGTAATGGATATATTGAAGGCCGTAAGGAAGCCTTCCACCAGGGCTACTTACAATTCCAAATGGAAAAGGTTTTCCATATGGTGCTCGGAAAAGCATATTTCCCCAGTCTCTGCTGATCTACCCACAGTCCTGGATTATATGGTCCACCTGAATTCTTTGGGGGCTGAGACCAGCTACCCTGAAGGTGCACTTGGCAGCTGTGTCTGCTTTTATTTCAGCAGGTAAATCCTCTTCTCTTTCAGCTCATCCTGTATTTTCCAACTTTTTTAAGGGGTTGTTTCACACCAGCCCTCCATTCAGGGATCCTGCCCCTGCCTGGGATCTTTATGTTTGCATTGCTCAGCTTATGCAACCCCCCTTTGAGCCCTTGTCTTCAGCTGAGCTCAAGTACTTGACTTGGAAAACTGTGTTTTTGGTAGCCATCACCTCTGCCAGACACATAAGTGATTACAAGCATTGTCAGTGGAGCAGGTTTATCTCTTTTCACAGAGATAAGGTGGTCCTTCGGACTAACAGAAGTTCCTGCCTAAGGTGGTTTCAGATTTCCACCTTAATCAATCTATTTCACTTCCAGTGTACTTCACTGACCTCCCTCCTCTGGGGAGAGGAGGCTGCACAGCCTAGATGTGAAGAGTGCCCTTAGTTACTACATAGAGCGTACCAAGGGTCATAGGTTTGACTCCCTCCAACTGTTCCTCACCTATGGCAAAGTGGTAAAGGGAAGTCAGCCACTAAAAGATCCATTGCCAGGTGGATTGTCTCTTGTATCCAATTCTGCTATGAGAAGTTGGGTAAAGTGCCTCCCTCAGGCCTGAGGGCTCACTCTACCAGAGGTACAGCTGCTTCTCTGGCTGCTGCCAGAGATATTCCTATTCTAGAAATATGTCAAGCAGCTACCTGGAAAACAGGTCACACTTTTACCAAGCATTACTCCCTGGACATCCAGGCTAGGAGTGATGCTTGGTTTGGCACAGCCGTGCTTCAGAGACTGTTTCCTAGGTAGGTTCTGTCCCTCCTCCATGGGGTACTGCTGTGTAGTCTGCAATTGTCATAATATAGCAAGACTTCATGTTGTTTGAAGAAAAATTACTCACCTTAGTAATGTTGTTTCTTCTAATGGAGTCTTGCTATATTATGACCTCCCTCCTGTCTGCCCCTCTCAGAACCTCTGTTTTGGGGATGTGGGTGGAGTACAGGGTTAGGCACTTTTTGATGCCCAATTTGTTGTTTTTCACCTACCTTTTTGGGTGAATTGGTGTTGTGTTTTTGCATTTTTGGGTCTCCTGACTTGAGTCTTTGTTTTAGGCCAAAAAATGAGTGTTTATGTTAGTAGTCAGTTGGCTAGTGTAGGTTTACAGCTTCCACACAGAACCTTAGTGGGTTTTAGCTTGTAAAGATCTGACAGTTTGCGTTTGAAGCACAACAGACAGAGTTTTCAACCGAGCTCGCGCTCTAAGTTCCATGCCTGCATGGAAAGTTAACTATTTTACCTCCGGAGCAGTTCTAACCTGCGGCCATACTGCAATTGTCATAATATAGCAAGACTCCATTAGAAGAAACAACATTACTAAGGTGAGTAATTTTTTCTTATTCCATAACTTAAATCGCTGCAGTATGTAACTAGCAGTACTTGTGTAAGTTCAAGCAGCACATCTCTCTCATTTGCACTGTACCTTTGTCAGAGTGTAGCAGGAACCAAGGCAATCTCAAATACAACGGCAGTGGGAGGTGCCATGCACAAACAGCCCTCCACATCTGTTGCTTAAGGGGAAAAACATTATCACAAAGGACGCCACATTCAAGTGTGGGGCTGGTCCCAGAGTGCACTTTGTGTGCAACAACATTTTGGTTTACTTTCTTTTGTGAAGCCGCTGCTGAGTGGAAAGGAGCACCAGGATGTCTGCAGCATCAGCTAAGTGTTGGGGTTTGCTGCTTGGGGGAATCATTGTGCTTTACTCCATTTAAAAACTCTTAACTGTATGATGTGCTGGTGATTTTTGAGTTTCTGCAGTGTGGGACTGGGAATCAGGAGTTTGGGCGGGGGGCTTTGGAGGGTAGGCAGAAGGCATGAGAGCAGTGGCCAAAATCTAGCACCATTGGTTGGGGTCTGCAGGTCATGTGACTACAACCAGTCATTCAGGAGGCTGTAGTTAATTAGCAGGAGGCCATATTGTATTGTAGTCCATTCTGGAGCCTCTTGATAAAGCCACAACCAAGTGGAGAGGAGCGCCAGGAAGCCTGCAGCATCAGCTAAGGGATGGGATTTCCTGCTGGGGGAATCCCTGTGCTTAACTCCATTTAAAAATCTCAACTGTATAATATGCTGGTGATTTTTGAATTTCTGCCCTGTGGGACTGGGAATAGGGAGTTGGGAGGAGGGGGAAGCCTTAGAGGGTATGCAGAGGGGTGTGACAATGGCAATCGAAAACTGGCACCATTGGTAGGGTTCAGCAGGTCACATGACTACAGCCTGCCATGCAGGAGGCTGTAGTTCCCTATAAATTTACTAGAATTCTTAGCGACACTGAAGCGTGAGTGCCACAGAGGAGTGTAACATCTGGGAACATCGGTAGAGCGTCTACACGGAGGACCACAGGCCACTCTAGTCAGTGGAGGGTAGGTAAGTGTAAGGTGAGGGCAGTAAACTCACTTGGATGTTGGTAGGGGACTGCAGCTGGTCCCTTCTAGCCTCAAGGAGGCGGTCATTTGACAACTCCTTAAAAAATCCTCCCTAGATCCAAACCAATTAGCTAACTACAAGCCTTTTTCTAATCTGCGTTTTGTAGGCAAGGTTATTGAAAGGGTGGTGGCATTGCAACTGGAGTATTATTTGGGATCTCATGGTATCTATGAGGCTCTCCAGTCAGGATTTAGGAAGAGACATAGTACGGAGACCACCCTCATCCGGGTAGTCAATGACCTCCTAATAGCGAGAGATCGAAAGGCGCATACCATCTTGGTCCTTCTTGATCTCTCTGCAACATTTGACACTGTGGACCATGGTGTGCTCTTGGAGCACCTGTGTTTTTTGTGTGGACTATTGGGAGTAGTCCTAAGTGGTTCCAATCTTTCCTCACGGGCAGATCTCAGAGGGTCGTCACAGGAATTTATTCCTCAGATGCCCTCCCTCTGTCTTGTGGGGTTCCACAGGGCTCCATTTTGTCACCCATGTTTTCCGTAGTGTACATGCTGCCATTAGTAGATATCATCAGACAATACGATTTGAGTTTTCACTGCTGTGCAGATGATACTCAACTGTATTTGTCTTTTCTACCCGGACAGGAGGATGCGATCTCCATCTTTAACAACTGTCTCGCTGAAATAAAAGACTGGATGAGCGCCAACTGGCTGAGGTTGAACCCGTATAAGAATGAGGTGTTAGTTGCGGACCCATGTTGCCCAGGGGTAGGTTATGGGGCTGGGCAACCATCGGGCTTATGGCTTTACTGATCTTTAAGGCCCTTCACGGTCAGGGTCCTTGCTACCTGCAAGAGCTCCTGATTCCTTACTGCCCCCTCCTACCCTTCTGCTCAGCCGACGATGGATTGCTAGAGATTCCCAGGGTTCGATTAAGGACATCTGGTGCGAGAGCTTTTAGTTATGCAGCTCTGACCCTGTGGAACTCTCTACGTCGTTGGATTAGAGAGTGCCTGACCCTGGAGAGCTTTAAGAAGGCATTAAAAACCTATATATTTAACCTTGCTTTCGGAGATTAGCATCTAATGATTCATTGTTGTATTTTAATGTTTTATCTTTGTTTTTAATTTTGTACAAAGCTTTGATACATGTTGAATTACGCTCTATAAATACATTTTATTATTATCATTATTGATAGTGTCCAGCTGTTTACCTTAGACTGGGTGAATAACCTTGGCGTTATTTTTGACAACTGTCTGACTCTGAAATGTCAGGTGTTGGCTGTGGTCAAATCCTCTTTTTACCACCTGAGGAATATCGCCCGGGTGAAATATCTGGTCTCCCCGGATGATTTGGCTACACTGCTCCACGCTTTTGTCACCAACCACCTTGATTATTGCGATGCCCTCTACCTAGGGCTTCCAGGGGTCGATATTCGCCGCTTGCAGCTAGTGCAGAACGTGGTGGCCAGGCTTTTGACTGGCACATCTAGGGCCAAACATATTATGCCTATGCTGCGCAAACTGCACTGGCTGCCCATTCAGTGGCGAATCACCTTTAAGGTTGGCTTACTACCCTTCAAAGCCCTACATGGACAGGGACCCGGCTACCTGAAAGATCTGACTCCCTACTGCCCCCTCCATCCTCTCTGATCCGCCAACAAGGGATTGCTAGAGATTCCCAGGGTGCGCTTGAAAACTTCTGGCGCCCAAGCCTTTTCTTATGCAGCTCCTACCCTGTGAAATCTCCACCTCGTCGGTTAAGAGGATGCCTGACCGTCGAAAGTTTTAAAACTGAACTAAAGACCTACCTATTTCAGCAAGCCTTTTTTGATGGTTTTTAGTCGATTTTCAGATTTCTGATGTCATAATTTGACGTAATTTTACCTGTTATATTTAGACTTACTTATTTATTTGATTGTGTGGTTTATGTTGTTGTATTGTACAGTGCCTTGGTATTTGAAAGGCACTTTATAAATAAAGTTACCTTTCCTCCTATCTCTCTCTCTTAAGCAGTTCGGTGGGAGCACTTTGCTCCTTCCTGTACCTGTATCTAACCTCCTGCTGTTTCCCTACTCACCTTTCTCCCTGATTTCCCAACATTTCTGCTTCCCTTCCCCTCCCACTCCCATGGGGTTTCCTTTCCTGACCTCTGTTGCTTCTACACCTCAATTTTTCAGCTTCCTGCTATTCAGTTTAAAGCAGCCCAGTGCTTGCTCTCCCTTCCCCGGACATCCTCCCTCTGATCCTTTTATACTAGCTCACCTCTTTTCCCAAATTGCCTTCCCCTTTTGTCACCTGGACATTTGCCTTTGCAGCATATTATATTTTGTGCTGTACTTTATCACCCTTTTATTTGTTCTGTGCATTCCTATGGCACCATTGGCATTTTGGACCGTGACTATTTACTTGCATTTTTGAGCATTGTTCTCTCCTCTTTTTACCATTGTATCTCTTGTAGTCTGTATCCCATGTATCGCTTACATCTCAGACAGGACATAGACGGAGTAGAGGCGGTCCAGAGGAGGGTTACCAAAATGGTGCTGGGTTTGCACCAAAATCCCTATGAGGAGATGCTTAAAGAGCTAAATATGTACAACCTGGAGGAGAGGAGGGAAAAGGGGAACATGATACAGACATTTAAATACCTTTTGGGGGTTCATAAGGTACAAGAGGGGGGTATTTCTTTAGAGAACAAGGTGCTCTACAACAAGGGGGCATGAAGCGAAGCTGGAGGGGGTAAATTCAGTAGGGATATGAGGAAGGACTTCTTCACTGAAAGGGTGGTGGATGCCTGGAACAGCCTTCCAGTGGAGGTAGAGGAGTGAAAACTGGTGGGGTTCAAAAATGCGTGGGACAGGCACAAGTGAATCATAGGGGTAAGGAAGAGAGGGGAACAGATGGTGCCGTAGGTCAGGCTGGGTCTGCAGCAAAAAATGAAGGTCATAAAAAAAAATGGTCAGACTGGGTGGACCCAGCGGCCTTTATCTGCTGTCACATTCTATTTTTCACTTTCCCTGGGCTACACCTGGAAATGAGCCTTGTCTCAGTGTCCCTTTCCTGGTCACTAATTGAGAAGCAATTAAATTAATATCTAACTTCCCAAAGTATACAGCGGTCCATGTCACATAATTAGTGAACTTCAGAGTAAAACAGTCTACATATGATAATTACAGCATAGGTTACCAGGCACAACAGTTTACATCATATAACCAAGATGTCATTACCCATAGAACAGCAGTCCATGGCACATAACTGTGATGTAAATTCCCAGCGTACAACAGTCCACATATAATTGTGATGTAGCTTCCTAGAATACAATTGTCCACATAAAATAATCACTATGTAACTTCTCAGAGTTCAACACTCCACTTGATAAAACCAGGACGTACCTTCCCAGGGTACTCCATATAACCATGATATGATAGGTGGTGATGTCTACTGGTTAGAGCACCAGCTTGGGAACTAGGCGATCACATCACAGGTTCAAACTCCACTAGAGACAAATACTCGCTGTTCACACCTGGAAACAAGCTCCAGCTTAGTGGCAACAGATGGTGCCGTAGGTCAGGCTGGGACTGCAGCAAAAAATGAAGGTAATAAAAAAAATGGGCAGACTGGGTGAGCCCAGCGGCCCTTAACTGCCATCACATTCTATTTTTTGCCAAAGGCAACATTGCCCCTTGGATCACCAATCAACTTCGTGCCTCGATGCATACATGTGACTTTCTCTGGCACCTCTCTAATGAGATGGGCCGGCCATCTGATAGGCAGAAGTATAGAGAGGCCCAGAACAAATGTACATGGGCATTATGCAAAGCTAAAGCCAAACACTATGAAGCTGCCCTTACTGATACCTGGGGCAGTGGGCACAAATTCTGGGATAATGTCAAGGAAATCGGTGGCAGAAATCCCAACACCCCACCCAACCTATTCAAACAACATGAAGTCTTGCTATATTATAGACATTAGCAGTTTGATCCAGCTCTAGAACTGCCCCGGAGTGAAATGGTTAAAACCATTCCAAAATAGAATTTTGGCACGAGAGCAGCTCTATCTGTGTCATTTCAAACTTGAACTGTCAGATTCTTTACTCCACCTCAGTGAACAGTCGCTCCAGATATTTCTCCTTCTGCTCGGTTCATTTCTCGGTTTAAAAAGTGTTTTCTCGGTTGGATTTAACCAAGAATAGTTTTATTTTAACCGCAAAACCGTTCAGTTCAAGCTCTATCTGTGGTAACCGTAAGTAAATGAAGGTTTTGTCTGTGTGGAACTTGTAAGTTATCGGTTCGGTTTTGAACCGATCAGTGGGTTTAAAACTCATTTAAAACTAAAAGTTACTATTTTAGAGTGCGGTTCCCGGTTCTTATCAGTTCTTAAAAAGCGGATTTATTACGTTTTCCAATACCGTATTACGGTTAGGAACCAATAAGGGTGTCTTGCCTGGCACCGCCGTTAAAAGAGCAAGTTTTTGGTTAGGCTGGACATTATGTCTGAGAAACCCAAAAGAAAAAAGGGCCCACTGGGTTTCAACACTGTGATGTTTGGGGAAGTCTTTGCCAAGGCTGACCCACACCATGTGTTTATTGTCTGAGGTTTGACCACCTCCAGTCAGACTGCCAGGTATGTAAGATTTCCCTGCAGCCACCCTGGAAAAAGATTGGGCAGGCTTAGGAGCGAGAGGCCAAAAGTCCGCTGACCGGATGGCCAGCCCGGTTCGGTGCCAACAATCAGAGGAGTGCCCTCTGAGGGCCAGACTTCCTCGGGCAAAAGAAAAGCTGGTTCTGAGGAACCAATTCCAGTAAAGAAAACAAGAAAATCAGCAGGTCTGGAGTCCAAAATTCCTTCTCCAACTGCTGCAGAGATAGCAAAAGCCATACAAATTGTCCAGTCACTGTCTCAGGGTCCGTCCGAACCACCACTATCTGGTAAAAGGTCGGTTCGTCCGGTCCCAGTGGTTCAGGATTATGATACTGAGGAATTTTATGAACCAGAGGAGGGGAGGAGGATTATGAACAGTATGAATGTGGCTGGGAAGGTCTGGTGTGCCCATTGAACCGACATCTCCCCAGACAGACCTTAGAATCTCCCCTATGCTGTCTGAGTCCCCATCTCATTTATGTTTTATAAAAGTTGCTGAAACCCTCCAGCTTCCTTTAGAAGAGGCTGTGGATGAGCAAGAGGAGCCTGATTTTGTAGAAATGATGGATATTCCAGAGTCTAGGAGATTGTCTATTCCTTTACATAAGTCTTTTAGGAAACAAACAAAATTTTAAAAGCTCCTAATTCTGTGCCTCCTGTAGATAAAAGATGGACAGAAGGTATACATTGTCAGGCCCTGATACAGAATTCCTTCTCAGCAATGCAGTCATGGGAGTAGTTCAGGCTGCTGCCTGTGATAAAGCTAATATTCCCTTGGCTTCACATCCTCCTGACAAGGATTCCAGGAAGATTGATGCCATGGCAAAAAACAGTATATGGCAGCCTCTCTGGGACTCAGGCAAGCAAATTATATGGCTTATGTAGCTAGGTATCAGAAATCTAGATGGGATACTGTTATGCAATTGGCTAGGCACTATGGCCAGCTGGCTAGTGAACTAGAACAGGTGGCTGCTGATGGCATTGAAGCCTCTAAGGTTCAGTTTCATGCTGCTGTGGATGTTAATGATGTTTCCTCTAGGGTCATGGCCACATCTGTAGCTTTTACGTAGGTTGGCCTGGCTCAGGTGTACTAGTCTGTCACAGGATACCCAGACTAAGGCTATGGATTTTTCCTGTGGTGGGAAATTCTCTGTTTGGAGAGCAGACAGAGAATTACATGAAGAAGATGGATGAATATAGGACTACTTTCAAGAGTGCCCAGGCTAAGGAGCGGCAAGCCACTCCTCAAAGGCATGCCCCCAGGGGTAGGGGTAGGCCTTTTCACAGGCCTTTCTACCAGACTCAGGCCCCTCTGCCTATGCTCAGAGGGCTTCTTCAGAGGCAGGGGCAGGCGGGGTGGGCAGATCTGCTCCCACCCCCCAGCCTAAAGCTCCTGTGAAACAGGCACCCTGATGGGTGCCCAGGGCTGATTCTCCTGTACCAGTGGGGGCAGGCTGGCTTACTTCAGTCAGAATTGGGCTTCTTTAACCTCAGACAAGTGGGTTCTGGAAGTAGTAAGCCAGGGTCTGGTTCTCAGCTTCAAAAAGTTTCCCAAGTTGAGAAGCAGATTTTTTCTACCTGCAAGTGCTTCAGAGACCCTCGCTCTGGAAACAGAGGTCTCATCCCTGTTAGCTCTCAGAGCAGTAGAAAGGGTTCCTCCCCTGCATCAGGGCAGGGGTCTGTATTCCAGATACTTCCTTACCCCAAAAAAGACAGGAGAATGGCGGCCCATCTTAGATCTCAGATATCTGAACAAGCATCTTTTGAAACCAAAGTTCAAAATGGTAACTCTGGCAATGATTTTACCTTCCCTAAGGCCAGGGGACTGGCTAGCCTCCCTGGACCTCAAGGATGCCTATTTCCATGTCCTAATCAGAAGATCCCATCGAAGTACCTCAGATTCGAACTGCCCTCAGGTCATTACCAGTTCAGAGCAATGCCCTTCGGCCTTACCTCTGCTCCAAGGTATTCACAAAGTGTCTAGCAGTGGCAGTGGCCCACTTAAGGAGGCAGAGGATTGCTGTTTTTCCCTATCTAGACGACTGGCTCATTGTAGGCCAGTCCCCAGAACAGGTAAAATCTCACCTGCAGGTCACCCAGCAGCTTCTCACCTCCTGGGTTTTCTGCTAAACCTACCAAAGTACGGTTCTGGAACCAGTCCAGGTACTCACCTTTATAGGGGCAGAATGGACACAAGCTAGCCAGAGCCTTTCTTCCCCAGAAAGGTAAGGAATTTAGTGGCTCTGGCCTCTTCCTTCACTCTGCAGGTCTCCGACCAGCAAGACACTTTCTGCAGCTCCTGGGGCACATGGCTGCATCCACAGCTGTTGTGCAGGGAGCCAGTTTTCAGATGAGAGACATTCAGTTTCACTTGAGAACCTTTTGGTCTCAGAGAAGAGACCCCCTTTCAAGTTGGTCCCAGTGACTCTAGACCTTGATCCTAGCTCTCCAGTGGTGGCAGGATCAGAGCAATTTAAGAGCGGGGGTCCCCTTCATTTCCCCTTCTCATGACTTGACTCTCACTACAGATGCTTCCCTTCTGGGTTGGGGAGCCCACATGGGCGACCTTTCCACTCAGGGAGTTTGGTCCCCCCAGGAATCTCTGCTCCACATCAATTTGCTGGAACTCAGAGCTGTCTTTTTAGCTCTTCAAGCTTTTTCTGCATCTGTCCACGACAAGGTGATACAAGTCAGAACAGACAACACCACAACAATATGGTACATCAACAAACAGGGGGGCACTCGGTCTTCGGCCTTGTGCACCGAGGCAATGAAGTTGTGGTCTCTGGCCTATTCCCTGAACACTTCCCTCATAGCAGTTCATCTTCCAGGGAAGGACAATGTCCTAGCGGATGCCCTCAGCAGGATTTCCCAGGGCCATCACGAATGGTCCCTGGATCCTCAAGTGCTGGGGATAGTTTTGCCAGGTGGGGCATCCCTCAGATAGATCTTTTTGCAGCCCCAGACAATCACAAACTTCCTCTGTTCTGTTGCAGGCCTCCAGTACTGGGCTCAGTTCCCTGGATGCCCTTCTTCTGGATTGGGAGGAAGTTCCTCTATGCTTTCCCTCCTTTCCTCTCCTATTCAAAGTACTAGTCAAAATCAGATCTCAGCCTTGCAGGGTGATTCTAGATTGCCCCGATTAGGCCAGGCAGCCCTGGTACCCCTCCTTCTGTCTCTGACAGTCCATCTTCCCTGTGCCTCCCAGGAATCACAATCTGTTGACTTGTGCCCAGGGAAGGGTTTGTATCGGACCTCAAATCCCTCAACCTCAAGGCCTGGCTCTTGAGGAGTTAAGAGTTTGCTGATTTACACTCTCTCAGGGTGTTCTTGAGATCCCTAAAGGCTTCCAGAAAGCCTTCCACTAGGACTACTTATAGTTCTAAATGGAAAAGGTTTTCCATTTGGTGTGCTAGGAAAATATTTCCCAGAATCTGCTGAATTGCCCATTTTGTTAGATTACATGGTACATCTTAATTCCTTGGTCTCAGACCAGCTACCCTGAGAGTTCATGTGGTAGCTGTGTCTGCTTTTATGTCAGCAAGAAAGTCATCCCTCTTTCCTCTCATCCTGTGTTTTCCAAGTTTTTAAGGGATTACTCCAACTAATCCTCCTTTTAGAACCGGCCCTGCTTGGACCTTAATGTTTGCATTGCCCAGTTAATGCAACCCCTTTGAACCTCTGTCTTCTGCAGAGCTTAAGTACCTAACTTGGAAAACTGTTTTTCTAGTGGCTATCACTTCTGCCAGACGCATAAGTGAATTGCAAGCCTTGTCAGTGGAGACTGACTTTATTTCTTTCCACAGGATAAGTAGTCCTTAGGACTAATAGGAGTTTTGCCTAAGGTGGTTTCAGATTTCCATCTTAATCAATCTATCTCTCTTCCAGTATTTTTCACTGATCACTCCTCTTCGGGTGAGAGGAGGTTGCACAGCCTGGATGTTAAGAGAGCTCTTAGTTATTATATAGAGCGTACCAAAGGTCACAGGTTCAAATCCCTCCAACTTTCCAACTTTTCCTTACCTATGGTGAAGCTGGGAAAGGCAAACCTGCCACTAAGAGATCAGTAACCAGGTGGATTGTCTCTTGTATCCAATTTTGTTATCAGAAAGTGGGCAGACCCCCCCCCGGTTTGAGGGCTCATTCTACCAGGGGTACAGCTGCGTCTCTAGCTGCTGCCAGAGATATCCCTTTATTAGAGATTTGCCAGGCTGCTACTTGGAAAACGGTACACACTTTTACCAAGCATTACTCCCTGATATCCAGGCCAGGAGAGATGCTAGGTTTGCACAGCTGTTCTTCAGAGCCTGTTCCCTAAGTAGGTTCTGCCTCCTCCATGGAGGTACTGCTGTGTATTCTGCTAATGTCTATAATATAGCAAGACTTCATGTTGTTTGAAGAAAAAATTACTCACCTTAGTAATGTTGTTTCTTCTAATGGAGTCTTGCTATATTATAGACCTCCCCCCCAACCTGCCCCTCTCAGAACCTCTACTTGGTGGGGTGCAGGCAACTTAGTGTGGGCACTACTTATGTTCTTTTAGCATTATGTCCTCTTTGGGACTTTGGGGGTGTGTATGTGTACGCGTGTGTGTTTTTTATTATACTTATGTTCCATTTTCATATTATTAGAATGGTGTTAGTATTTCTGGTCCCCTGACTTGAGTCTTGGGTGTTGGGACCATCAATGGTTGTTATTATTTAGGTAGCCATTTGGCTAGTGTAGGTTACAGCTTCCACACAGACCTTAGTGAGTTTGGCTCGTAAAGATCTGACAGTTCAAGTTTGAAATGACACAGATAGAGCTGCTCTCGTGCCAAAATTATATTTTGGAATGGTTTTAACCATTTCACCCCGGGGCAGTTCTAGAGCTGGAACAAACTGCTAATGTCTATAATATAGCAAGACTCCATTAGAAGAAACAACATTACTCAGGTGAGTAATTTTTTCATAGTGGTGGAAGGGCATCTGACTTCTGACCCCTCCAGCATAGCTCCGGCCTTCAACCCAGCTTTCACCAACCTCAGCCATGTCCTTCCTCTCCTAACTTCTCACCCACCCCTGCCCTCCCCCACAGCGTAACCCTCCCTTCCACCTGCATTGCATCACCCTTAAGGCTGCTGAGCTATATCTCAAGGACGCTCTAAACCACGCTCACTATAGTTGCGACTCCGTGGATCTTAGCCTTCTCCGACTCACCATCCAAGACGTACTCTACCCACTCACCCATATTCTTAACCTCTCCCTCTGCCAAGGTAAATTCCCCTCCATATGGAAATCTGCCTCCATTACCCCCATATTTAAAAGCGGGGACCATACTGACACCAACAACTACCGGCCCATGTCTATCTCTCCCCCCCCCCATCTAAAGCGCTAGAGCGCATTGTCTATGACCAGCTCACTGACCACCTTAACAAACACGATCTCCTCTGTAAACAGCAACATGGCTTCCAAAGGGCACAGTACTACCACCGCCCTCCTGGAATTCACTGCGCACATCCACTCTGCACTAGACAAAGGCCACACCACTGGCGCTGTTTTTGTCGACCTCTCTAAGGCATGCGACACCGTACATCACTCCCTCTTGCTAGTCACGCTCTCCAACATTGGCTTTTCACAGGATGCCTTTCACTGGTTCGCAGACTACCTAACGGGCAGGTGCCAGCAGGTCAAAATCGGCACAACCCTGTCCAGTAGTCTCCCAGTTCTCTCTGGTTCCCCAGGGGTCCATCCTTGGTCCCCTCCTTTTCAGCCTTTACCATAACTCCCTCCCTAGCACCTGCTCTGGCAACCTCCTGCTATATGCGGATAATGCTGTCCTCTATGCCTCCAGCCATGACCCTTTGCAACTCCACCATACCCTCCAGTCCTCCTTTAATGAAGCAGAGCAGTGGTTCACTGCTCAACACCTCATATTGAACTACAAGAAGACCAAGTTCATGATTTTCACCCACCCCCAAAACACGAAACAGAACCTTTGCCCTCAGATCCTAACTGCTGACCAAACCCCTCTCGACCAAGTGACCCATTTCAGATATCTGGCTATCACCCTGGACCCGACTGTCAATTTCCACCAGCACATACATCACCTGTCCACGGCCCTCAACGTCCGCCTTGGACTGCTATACCGCGTCAAACACTGCCTTACCCAAGATGCCCTCTGACTTGCAGTCTCTTCCTCTATCCTCTCCCTCCTCGACTACGGTATTCTCGTGTATAGCGCTGCCACCATCTCAGCCCTAAACAGGCTCCGCCTCTCCCTCAACAAAACCTGTCACCTTGTCCTGGGCTGTGACCGGCTCACACACACCTGCTCCCTATATAACTCCACTAACTGGCTTAACCTCGACAATAGGATCAAATTCCACACCTGTCTTATGGCCAAAAAAAATCACCCTAGGTCTCTCCCCCCCCACCGGGTCTCACCACCCTAATCTACCTGTCCACAACTCCTAAATTAATTCATAACACCAGCAAACAACAACTCACAGTTCCCCGATGCCATACCTCCCAATTTCAAAGGTCTTTTAGCTACAAGGCCCCCACCTGGATGAATGACCTACCCTGCCTCGTCACAACCCAAAACTCTATCGGACTCCTCAAAACCCACCTTAAGGGCCACCTCTGGACCCTAAACTGCTGTGACTGTTATTGACCTTGTCACAAGCCCCCCCAATGACAACGGCCTCTGGCTGGCAAACCCACCCTCCCAGCCAATTCTCCTTTCTTTCTCTCTTACTAAATGCCTACCTGAGCCTCCATAAGACTGTTTTTCAAGACTGCGAGCCTTATTTCTTACATTTACCAGGTATCAGGCGTGTTTATGTTCCCTGCACTGTATGTTACCTTGCCTTTGTACCGTTCAATATATGTGACGTAGAACGTTTGTAACTTGTTCCCTGTACTGTATGTTACCTTAACTTTGTACTGTTTATTATACGTGATGTGGAACCTTTGTAAATGAGTCTCTGACTCAAAGGTACTTTCTGATCTCTGAAAATAAATAGTGTGCCTTTCCCTGGTTAAATTCTGTTTGTGACCTTGGACAAGTCACATCACCTCCCAGTGCTTCAGTCCACCCAGCTGCAGAAATGGGTATAAGCAGCACCTCATTGGAAATGAGATGTTGCATCTCAGCTGGCAAACCTGGGTAAATAAATTATAAAATAAAAAATAAAATGAATAATAGCTGGCCGGGGTCAATTACAGCCTGAAGGCAGCGTTCTGAGATTCCAGTTATACTCAAATGTGTCATCACATTCTTATGTAACAGGAGTTTCTGAATGCTGTATTCAGAATTTCCCAATGTCATCGAGCCCCCCCTCCACATTTTCTCAAGTGTACGTATGTATTTTAAAGTCAAACACCACTGGAGGACAACGGAGGTCCTCACAATAGGAGAATAGAAGCAGACAGTAAGTCAGCTAGCCACTGTTGTATCTGGCAGCTAGGGACATGGTCTTATTCCAGTGGATATATGGCCACTACCTAGCATCATGCCTGTGTTCTTCCCTGCCATCCTCTCAACATCTTCAACCCCCCCCCCCCCGCTGCCAGCTTTTTTTTCATCAATTATTTATGCCCCCAGACTACTGGCCAGCTCCCTTCGTTCCCTTCCCTCCCAGCCCCATCACCTATCTTCCCTTATACTCACCTGGCTCCAGGAGAGTCTCCCACAGATTCTCCCAGTGGTGGGGCCAGAAGGGGGGCATCCAAGCACAATCCAGAATCCCACAGCGATGCCTAGTCAGTGATATGAGACCTGCGGAGGGTCAAGCAGTCATGAAGCTGTAGGTATTTCCTCTGTTACATAGATACATAGATGTGTCGGCAGATAAGGGGCCTATGGCCTCACCCAGTCTGCCCATTTAAGTTTGTAAGTTCAGTTTATGTTTTCCAGGAAGTCTGTTGCCCCTTACCCTGACCTCCAGAATTCCTTTATGTCTATCCATGCATTCTTAAATCCTGTGATTGTTTCAGCCCCACCACTTCCTCTGGCAGGGTGTTCCACTTATCACCACCCGTTCTGTGAAGAAATTCTTCCTCACGTTTCCTCTGGATAGTCCTCCCTCAACTTCATCCCATGCCCTCTAGTCCTGGAACATCTTTTTCGCTTAAAAATAGTGCATTCCTGCACCCTGTTCCTCCCTGTAAGATACTTGTATGTCTCTATCATATCCCCTCTCTCCCTCCTCTCCTCCAGGGAGTACATGTTCAGTGCCTTCAACCTGTCCTCTTAGGACTTGTGATGCAATCCATGCACCATCTGTGTTGCCCTCCTCTGAACCTTCTCTACCCTGTTATTTCCCCAGACCATCCAGCATGCAGTGATGCACCACGCGTATCCGAGGGTGGCCCGCCTCTTACTGAGGCAATTCTGCTGTGCTGCCACCTGGCTTCTGCCAAGTGGCAGGCTAGTAGCAGGTGAGCTGAACACACACACACACACCTTCCCAAGAGAAGAGAGCTGTCCATAGGATGTTCTGTGTTCTCTCCTGCCATCCCCAACCAACACAACTCCCCTCACCATCTTCAGCCCTCACCCCCCCCCACCACCGCCCGGCTTCCAGCTTTTTTTTCACCAATTTTTTATGCCCCCACACTGCTGGTCAGCCCCCTTCGTTCCCTTCCAGCTCCATCACCTATCTTTCCTAAGACTTACCTGGATCCAGGAGAGTCCCCCACAGATTCTCCCAGTGGTGAGGTCAGAAGGGAGGCATCCAAGCACAATCCAGAATCCCACAGCCATGCCTAGTCAATGATATGGGACCTGCAGAGGGTCAAGCAGTCATCAAACCAGCAGGGTATTTCCTCTGTTATTTCCTCCCCAGACCATCCAGCATGCAGTGATGCACCACATGTGTCCATGTCCGAGGGTGGCCCTCCTCTGACTGAGGCAATCCTGCTGTGCTGCCACCTGGCAGGCTAGTAGCAGGACAGCTGAACCCACACACGCACACACACACACACACACACACACACACACACACACTTTCCCAAGAAAAGAGAGCTGTTCATAGGATGTTCTGTCCTCTCTCCCCCCCAGCCAACACCCAAGTGACCTGAGTTCACTTCCCAATTTTGGTCATGGTGTAAAGAGGGGTAGTGCTGCCTTGCAGCTTTGATACCCCAGGAACTGTGTAGAACTTCCTCCCACGCTGTTGTGTGACACTAAATGCCTAATCTGACTTGAATGAAACCCATAAGGGGTCCTTCAATGATGGGGACTAAAGTCCATAAAGATGATATTGGGCCCTCCCGAGACCATCACAGATGGGACACAGCATGGTACTTCTGTACATTGGAAAACCCTTCTGCTTATGTACACAGACTCTTATTTTTTTACAAGCTGTACTTTATAACCTCACAGGTTTGAGCATGTTGCTGAAAGTATTGTTTGTTTCATTTTTGTTAGTGCTAGTTGCAAAAACTGAATTTTTAACTGAAGTTGAACTTTTGTAAGTTGTTGTTGAATTGTTTTATGACATATTTCTATGTACAGCACTTTGATATTTTAAATTGCACTATATAAATAAAACTATTGTTATTATAAAAAATTAACTACAAATTAACAGCCCCAGTCCCATCACCCACCTTCCACAAGTACTCACCCTTGTCTCCTGAACAAACCTATGGCTTCCTCCCATGATGAGACCTTTGGGGCTCCCTTCAAGCTCCTTCAGGCTTGGTGTGCAGTCGAGGCGGGTGCCATGGTGGCCGGTGTGGAACCTGCAGGAGGAGTGCAGGAGGATCCTGCACATTCAGAGCTGTTTTTCCTTGTTCCTTCCTCTCAGTGCCCTCAGGGATGCCACCTGACATACGAGCACTCACAACGTGTGCATGTCAAGCTTAATTAGCTGATGTCGCTTTAAATTACTGGCTGTGCCCAGCCCCACACTGTGCCTAGCTGGGGTGCATGTGCAGGACCACTGGAAGAGGCAGACCAGAGATAGAAGGGGGATCAATAGATTAAAAAAAAAAACTGGAAGGGGGAAATTCATAAAGGACAAAAGAAAGTATTTCTTCAGTAAGCAGGCAGTGGATAGGTGTGACCATCTACCCAGCAGTGTGATCAGTGCTGGGACTATCAGGGTTCAAAACTAAATGAGATACTTTTAAAGTTATTATTAGAAGCGTAAATGAGCCAGGAGGCAGAGAGAGCTTGAAAAGAACAAGTAATTAATTGTAGGAACAACAGGACAGACTCGATGGACTGTCTTTTTCTGTTATGAGCTTTCTTTGTATCATAGTGCTGTAAGCTGGATCCTGAGGAGTCATAAGTAGATACCTGAAGTCTTAAGTGAGAATCCCTAAAGCCACTAGTGAATACAGAGTCTTAAGATAAAGCCATATAAATATCCCTCTCCCAGCCTGTCCTGCCCCCCCCCCAGCCTATTTCTTCCCTAACTGGGCCTACCCGTCAGGCCCCGTCTGTCTGTCTAGTCCATATTCTTGTGCACTTTTGCACGCTTTGACTATTGCAGCTATGTAAAGCACCCATTTACTATTCTTTTCTCTAGCTAGACATTATGCTGTTGCTAGGTCAGATGGGGGCCTCCCACTTTTTTTCACACTGCCTCAACTGCCAGTGTATTTTGTATATGCACTTTAGATGTCCTGTAATTGCTTTTCATGTCTGTACTCCCTTTTCCCTCTCCCCCGGTTCACACCTGGAAACGAGCCCTGGCTCAGTGTGCCTTTCATGGTTAATCAATTTTAAATAAATAACAAATACAAATATAGATTCGAATTGCAGTCTTAAAGTCAAAAGGAAAATACCTAGAGCCTGAAACCAAATACCGTAGACTCTAGACTGTCTACCTGGAGACTAGAGTTGCTTCAATTAATTCTAGATCATAAGTATTCAAAGTTCACGGGTCATACACTGATTTAATAGTACACTATAAGCTGAATTTGTTAGGATCCATCCCAGGAAGCTACATTTGTCTGTCTTGATCTTTTCCAGGTAGTCAGCAACCAGGGTGGGTGTTTCAACTGCAGGCTTCATCATGGCTACTCCTTATGTCATTTGCCCTCCCAGTGAGTACTTTCCTTCCCCCAGGGTTCCTGTGGTGAACACTGAAGCAAACTGTCCATTCGGCATCTCCGACATTGCCCCTGGCAATCTCATTGATGAAGAATAAGAGAAGTTAGAGACTATCCAGTGGAGCGTACAAAAATGATCCATTGGCAGCAAGGTAAAATCTGTCAGGAAAGATTAGAATGTCTTTAACGTACTCACTGGAAGTAGGAGGGAAAAGGGGACATGATAGCCAGAAATGATTCTGCAGAAATATGCTAATGGAAGAGTTAGGAAAGGGTATGCGTCGATCAAGATAGATGAGGCCTCGGGCCAAATGTAATGCATCCGAGGGACTAAGCGAACTGGTATCGGTGTTGGCTGAACCTGTAGTGGAACCATTCAGTAGCTCTTTGGAGCAGGGGTAGTTCCCAAAGACTGGAAAATGGCAAATGTAGTTCTGCTGTACAAGGGAGGGAACAAGGAGCAGCTGGGAAAATGTAGACCCATCACCTTTACCTCCGTGATAGGTAAACTAATGGAGACATTGGTCAATGGGGACCTAGTGAACTACCTGAAGAAAAATGGGCTTCAGGATAGTAAGAAGCATGGGTTCTTGGCAGGGAGATCTTATCAGACCAACCTGACGGTATTCCTTGACTGAGTAGCCATGGAAGTTGACTAGGGGAACACCATGGACTTACTCTATTTCAACTTCAGTAAGGCATTCAACTTAGTGCTTCACAGAAGGTTGCTGAAGAAGACGGGGGATCTGGGAACAGCTAGAGAAGTAGTAAGGTGGGTAGGGAGCTGGTTGGAGGGGATGCAGCAGAGAGTTATGGTGAATGGGGTCAGATCTGTGGAAAGAGAGGTCACCAGCAGAGTGCCACAGGGATTTGTCCTGGGCCCAGCCCTCTTCAGTATGTTCATCTGCAACATAAGAGAGGTAACCCTAGAACAGGTTGTGTCCATTAGCAGATAACTTTAAACTCAGTGGTAAAGTTGACAGTGTGGAGGGGATAAGGGAATTGCAGAGAGACCTGCAGAAGCTTGAAAAATGGTCCACAGTATGGCAACTGAAATTCAGTGTCAAGAAATACAAAGTGATGCACTTAGGGAACAAAACCTCCAGTACAGGGTATTGGATATGAGGGGTTCAGCTGGACACAACATTATAGGAAAGGGTCTAGGAGTCTTGATTAGTGACTCCCTTAAGCAAACAAGCCAGTGTAGCAAAGCCTTCAGCAAGGCTAACAGGATGCTAGGGTGCACTTCAAGAAGGTTCAACAGTAGGAAACAGGGGGTACTCTTACCTCTTTACAGGTCACTGGTGAGGCATCACCTGGAGTACTGTGCCAAGTTCTGAAGTCCCCATCTGGAAAAGGACAGGGACAGGCTAGAAATGGTACAACGCAGGGTGGTGGCCAAGATGATTCAGGGCCAGGAGGGCTGATCCTCTGAGGACTGGCTAAAGGTCTTTAACATGTATTCACTCAAAACTTGATGTGAGATGGTGGATTTGATAGAGTCCTTCGGGTTCCTGATAAACAAGACGAACTGTAAAGATCTATTTAGTAGGAACAGAGAAGCTAGGACATGGGTTCACGAGTGGAGGTTAATGGGGGCAAAGAGTTAAAAAGGATGTGAGGAAGTAGTATTTTACAGAAAGAGTGGATGAGCCATGGAATGGACTGCTGGCAGAGGTGGTGGGTGCCAAGACCATAAATGGCTCCAAACATGGCTGAGAGAGAGCCAAAGGTATAGTAGCGGGGTCCCTCATGGCTTTCAAATATTGGGTGGTGGTTGTGGTGATCGGACTGAAGCTGTATTATTCCTTAGGCCTCCTACAGTATATAAACTGTACATGTATATAAGTGGTTTTAAGTAAGGATTAGAGCACTGGTATGAAAACAAGGGTAGCAGTGCAATAAAGGATAGTGGTAAAAGGCAATCTTGGAGGATTTTATAAAAACAAATCAGGCTGATGGCTACAAATATAGGGAAGTGGTTAAAAAAAATAGAAGGCGACAGTAAAACAAATTATAGGGCGGTGGCCCTCCGCTCCCAAATAATGAATGAGGAGCACTGAGTAGCTACTAAGAAGGATGAGTTAGGTGGAAACATGGAGAACAAAAGGGGAGATAGGGTAAGTGTAGCCCCCATAGAGATAGCAGGTCATGGGGTATGATAAAGTAATATGGGCAGAGTGGCTGGACCGTTGGTCTTTTTCTGTTGTCATTGTCTAAGTTTCTATGCTAGAAGCCTACAAATACATTCACGGACATAATAATGTGGACTCCTCAGAATTAGTTATCTAAGGAACAGCATTGCCACCAGGGAACATAACATAAAGTGGTAAATTCAAGCAAGATGACAAAAAATGCATCTTCACTGAGAAGGTGATGGATAGGTGGAACAGTCCATCTACCTAGTGAGGTAATTGATTTTAGGATTGTCTCAGGATTCAAAACCTAATGGAACAAAGTCAAGGAGCTAATTAGAAACATAAGGAAGAGCAGTAGGGAGTGGGAGGAGCCATGACAGAGCTAACTAAATCTGTGTAGGAAAAGACAGATTCAAAGGACTCTGTCTTTTTCTGTCCTTTACCATCTATGTACAGGTTCCTATTCCGGTTTTCAGAGGCTCAGCCCCTCCTTCACCTTCCTTCTTCCATTTATATCCTGGAAGTAGGAATTTATGTCGTCTGCAACCCCTACTGGTATCCTAGCATCTTCTTCAGGGATATCTCTGTCATCAGGTCATACTTATGGAATGTAGGCATCAGGATCCCACTGACACTTTTTCTGCAGCGTTGTATTAGGGACTGCCCACGCTGACGTCAGTCTCCAACATCACACACTCTATATAAGCATGGGTGGCCCCACTTCCTCCTCGGTTCTTTCCCATTGTTGACATTCATGCCCGGACTGTACGGAAGCCTTTTTTTTTTGCTAACGAGGAGTAGCCGGCTGCACTGCCCACAAGGCCGACGTACTGCGTGGCGCCACGCGGGTTGGCCAGTAACAGTCTTGGCTCCTCCTCCGCCTCAGTTCTGCTTCTCTCCAACAGAAGCAAAGGTACTGTGTCAGCAGTCTAGTTTCAGCACTGCACCTCAATTTCTCTGGAGCTGCAGTAGATGATGTCTCAGTGATAACCTCGACACCTCAGTTCTGCCGTTCGGTACTCGGCGCCGTTTATTGAAGAGCCGGTAGGATCTTCCAATTTTCTTATATTTTAAACAGTGCCGAGTCTTGACTGTTTATTGTTTAAGTTTTCCATTCACATCGTGCCAGGTTCAGGGACAAGAAGCGTTCTTCGAAAGCAGGCCAGCCTCCTATGCATCGGTGTCCCTGCGGCCAGCAGTTTTCCATGAGGGACCGGCATGATGTCTGCCTAACCTGCCTTGGACCTCAGCACGAAATGGACAACTGTGATGCCTGCTTCTCGATGGACCGCCGTATTCTTCAGTGCCACGTGTTTAAAGTCAGCAGGGCTCCACCGACTTTTGGGGGGGGGGGCATCTCTCATGAGGATCCAAGCACAGGTCGCTCCGCCCTTCCTCTGGGTCCCCTCATGGGCCTATACGGTCCAGTGAGGAGGGGACCTCCTCCTCTTCTAGCCTTGCCATGGAGGAGGCCTATTCTGTGGTGCTGGAGGGCAGGTCTGCTTCCACCCGGAGCCAGGCCGGGAGCACCGCCCTGGCAGTCACCTCAGAGGAGCAGGCTACCCCAGCATCGGAGCCCACGGTTGCTGGGTCCAGCATGGGACGTTCCTCTGCCGCTGTCTCAGATCTGATCGAGTTGGTGCCGCAGGGTGCACTGGGCCCGCCCGTGATGCCTTTCACAGTGCCAGGGCTGAGAGAGCCCCCAGGGTCACCAGTGTGGAGGTCTTTTGGATCGCCTCCTCTCTAGGGCCGGATTATCGAGAGGTCTATCCAGACTGACGACCTGACTCCTCAGAGTTGGTGGTCTCTCCGGGGCCCAGGACCCTTACCGCCTTCCCAGGTGCCCTGCCCCACGGCCCTAGTAACCTGCAGTGCGGCAGCCGGCTCCCACGCCAGGCGGCCGCTGAGGCAGGACTGGGACACAGTAGCTATCCTGGGCCTGTGGGAGTGGTGGTTCGGTGTCTGGTGGGGTCGCCACTGTTCCCGGTGCCATCCCCTCTCCTGATACTAGAACTGGGACCCCCTCTTCTATGGCTCTCCTCGGAGAGCCTGTGGAATTGGGTGGGGCCCAAGGCACAGGGTATGAGGAAGAGGTCAACCTCGGAGTCTGCAAGGTTGAGGGGTTGGGGCAAGGAGCTGCGGTGCTCCTCTGCAGCTCTTCGGGCATCAGGGAGGAGCCACAGCGCTGACCCCAAGTTCTCTCCCTCGCCCCCTTCGAGGGAGTCCTTGCTGGGTGGGGTTGGGGTCAGCCCTGCTGCAGCCAGAGTCTACATCTTCTGGTTCTTCGACCTCCTCATCTTCCTCCATCGAGGGAGAGGAGCCTTCTGTCCACCTGTCCTCAGACATTAATCAGACTAGTGTATCAGCGCTTCCTAACAAGGTTGGTTGAGGACCTGCATATTTCCCATACTGAGCGTATGACGCAAGCCTTCTTGCCTTCTTAAACGAATACAGTGCGGACCACTTGGTGGTCCCTTCCTGGCCTATACCCTTCCAGGAGACATCGTACAGCACCTGGCAGCTTTCATCTGCCCCGGCTCCAGCCCTTTCGGACTGCCAGCATTGTTTTTGCATGCTCCAGGGGTCTCCAGGTACATTGCCTCGTCCCTCTGTGGGACTGATGTGGTTGGACACCTCTACTGGGCATAGGCGCCTGGTCCATGACTGGCCCCGGATCCGGACTCTGCAGAGTTCAGCCACCTGGGGCAGAGAGTTTTCTCCTCGATGCAGGTAATCCGTTGTATTGCATCTCATCAGGCACACCACGCTGCCTATAACAGGCATCTGTGAGCAATGTTGGGTCAGATGTTGGCATCGTTGCCTGATTCAGAGGCAGCCAGGCAGGCCACAGCCCTCTCCGCGATAGGCCTGGAGCTAGCAAGGCACCAAGCAAGGGCATCTTATGACCCCAATACAGTCGCTTCACGGCTAGCAGGGACAGCGAGCTACATCAGGCGGATGGCTTGGCTTCACCTATCAAGGTTATCACTCCTGGTCTGGTGTAGGGTGATTGCCTCCGCGGCCTTTTCTCCCACAGGGTGAGGCAGGATCTGCAGGGGTGCCTTCCTTCCCCAAGGGAACAGGGGACCCCGCCTTGCCCTGACCAGTCACAGTCCTAACTGTCCTAGAATGGGTCCCCTCATCCCATGTTTCCCCCACGGGAGGTTGAGGGACGTCTGTCTCTTAGGGAAGTGCTAAACCCCCTTCGGGAGGCTCAGTACTCCCCCACCAGTGATGAATGGTGAAGACTGACACAGGGAAGGAAGATATGAAAATTATGTACCTACTGTAATTCTTGATCTTCCTGTGTATCTTCACCATTTATCACTGAAACCCACCCAGCTTCCCCTCAGAAAGCCTCAGTCCCTGGGCGATGTCTCCTCCCTGCTTGCCCTCCTCCTCAGGGAACCAGTAGGAATTTTCCCTCTGCAGTCTTAGGGCCTCTCCTCGCTCCTAGGAGGCGCCAGAGGGGACCCAGTTGGGAGGAGGGCCGGTAGGGCCTCCTAATTAAGAACCTTATGAAGGGGGACTCCTGGTGGGCCCCTCTTTCTCTGTCCTGGGGGGGAATCCCCAGGACCAGTCAATCCTTTTGAGATGTGCCAGCTCCCTTGAGGGTCCCCTGGGATGGGGCGAGGGAATGGGGCCAGCAGGGTCTTCCACTTTCCTTTCTCTCTCTGTCTCCTTACTTGCTACCCCTTCAGTCTCCCTCCTCCTTTTCAGAGGGAGGGATTTTGAATGGGTGGGATCCTAACTCCCCCCAAACCATGTGGGTTCTCCTTTTGAAAGTGATAGCTGGGGGATGGAGTGTGGACTCCCGACCAGGGTTGGCTTACCACCCGGTTTGGGGGGGGTGGAGGGAAAGAGGAGGGACCTTCTTTGCTTCCTGATCGTGCACTCTGACCCTAACGGGGAACTTATTAGCCCAGGTTGTAAACCCTACGGCAACTATCTGCTGGTCAGCTGGCTGCCCACCTCCAGGGGGCACTCCCTGGTCACTCAAGTGCTCTGAGCCGATCGAGGGATGAGAGTAAACGGGTCCTTCCTTCCCTTCTCTCCTTCCTCCGTCCCCTTTTTCTTTCTCGTCTTATTCTTTCTTTCTGTCCTGGCTTATGGCCATCCAGGGGCTGGGGCCTTATGGCCTATATCCTTCCAGGTCCTCCTCCTACTCTGTCCTCTGGCAAGCCTATTCCTTTTTCAGTTTATATCGTTTCCTTTTATTGTCCCTTGAGCTCCCTTGCCCCGCCCTCATTTTTTCTCTAGCTTCTATTTTCCCTCTGTCTCTTCGGTGTGCAGAACTGAGGCAGAGGAGGAGCCAATGGTGGGTGCTGGCTAACCTCGCAGCGCCACACAGTATCAAGCCTCATGGGCGGTGCTGCAGTGCAGCTCTTACCCCTTAGCAAAAAAAAAAAAAAGCTTCCGCGGGGTGTTGCGCTCTGGCACATGCACCAGTGATGAATGGTGAAGATACACAGGAAGATCAGGAATTACGGTAGCTACATAATTCTCATTTTTGTATGTCGAGAACTAATCCATTGTCGGCTGTCGTCCATCGCTGTCGCTGCAGAAAGAAGATTTCTTCAACCACCGACCACAGAGTCTGTGTCTGCTGTATTGGGCCTAGCCACAACACCCTCACCTGTGAGTCCTGCCTGAAGTTCAGCCTCCACACCTGGCACCAACGCAAGAAAGCCCTGCAAATGTTCCTCCTAGAGCAACAGGCAGCCAGAAGAGAGCAGGAGTTTTCACCCTCCCCCTCGCCGGCATCCTCTTCAAGCTCTCAGGCCAACAAGGTCCGGAACAAATCCTCGGGGAAACATTCTCATTGTGACAAGGACTAGCCTAAGGACCAATCCCCTCCTGTCAGCAGTCCTGGTCCCCATTGGATTCCTCCTCTTCCGGGTGTGACAGGGTTGGGTAGGGCCCTGCCCCATTTGTTGTGCAGAGGGAGTTTGGATGCAAGGGTCTGTTCTATCTTCTGCTGTCTCTTCTCTGTCTGGTTGCACAACCAAATTTTCTTGTGAGACCTAGGAACTGATCACTTTGACGGTTTCGCAATTCTCCGCCTATCGCTATCTCTACCTTCCTTTGCTGTTTCTGTCTTTTCTTACCCCTTGCATATCTGCGGGTATAAAAATATATGTGAAACTTTACGTGGAAATGTCACTTATACTAGCTATCACTGCCATAAGGACCTCTCTTTATCACCCTCAGACAGACTGTCTTGTTGAGCGTTTTACTCAAACCCTGAAATGCATGTTAAAAAGGTTTATAAAAGAGGAAGGGAAAGACTGGGACGGGTACTTACCTTACCTGCTTTTTGCTTACAGAGAAGTGCCATAGGCATCAACAAGTTTTTCACCATTTGAAATGCTGTATGGTAGACAACCTAGAGGGGCATTAGATGTGATAAAAGAAACCTGGGAAGATAACCCCCATCAGAAACAATCTATTACATCTTATATGTGTGCCCTGAGAAAGAAGCTGGCAAAATGTGTTGAAATCGCATATAGTAAAGAGGAAGAGGCACAAAACCAGCAGAAGGTGTATTATGACCATGAATTAAAAGAAAAAGTTTTTGAACCAGGTGTAAAGGTCTTGCCACTGTTACCCACTACAAAAAATAAAATGTTAATGAAGTGGCAAGAGCCTTATAAGGTGCTTAGACGTACTATCATATCATATCATATCAATTTTATTTATAAAAGGTGCCTTTCTAGTGATCAAGGCGCCTGTACATAAAAATATATAGACATTTCCACTGATTAAAATACAATACATCCAATCACAAAACATTTTTTTTTTAAATAAATACAGACACGTGCAATAATAGACAGAGCAGTAACATACTTAAAATATTATTTCAATATTTAAAATTTATCTGAAACGCCAGGCTAAACATATGTTTTTAGTGCAGTTTTAAAGTACTGGCACAGTTAACTATGAGATTGAGACCCCTGCTAGGAAAAAGCCTACTAAGATGTACCATGCTAACCTCTGCAAGAAATGGGTTGAAAAAACACCAAAAGCTGTTTTGCTAGTTTTACCAGAAACTGATAAAGAAGATATTGATGTAGCTTATGACAGACTGGAACAAACTGTAACTGCAGATGCTGTCAAGGTGAATGTTTCCTTAACCTCCGAACAAACCACAGAAATTCGTAACTTGCTAAAGACATTTAAGAGTACTTTTACCACAGTACCAGGCTGAGCAAAAGGGGTCGAGCACGTAATAGTGACAAGGAATGCTCACCCTATTAGAAGACATACAGATTACCAGAGTGGTTAAGAGCTGACGTGGTTAAGGAAACACAAAAAATGAAAGAATTGGGTATCATAGAAGAATCGAGAAGTGCTTGGTCATAACCAGTGGTGATTGTAAGAAGGGAGTGTAAGAATCAGTCTTAATTTTAGGAAACTTAATCAAGTGTCAGAATTTGACAGCTATTGTATGCCTAGAATAGATGATTTGGTGGACAGACTTGGGAGTGTCAGATATATCAGTACCCTCGATTTCACCAAGGGTTACTGGCAAATCCCCCTAGCTAAAGAATCCAGAGACCAGGAGAGTGAGAGACTGAGAAACTGAAACTTGGAATTAAGAGATACCCTCCGAAGAAAGACTTATTTTTCTCTGTTTGTTCTGCCTTTGTAAACAGTTATGCTGAATATTTTTTATTTTTTATTTTGCTGTTACTGAGAAAAATGAAACACTACTTGGAATTCTGTATCTGCTCCTGGTCTTCCCATGCTTCTTGACCTGTTCCTTGACGACACGGGGATCGCTCCGTCGACTGCTTTGGTGTCAGCGTCTCACTCCGTGCAGGCCTCTGCTCCTGTCAGGTCCCCCACGGAGGACTCTTCTCCCAGACATCACAGGGCTGAGGAGGGGCTGTCGAACTGTGGGTCATCGGCCCCAGCCCTGCCATGAAGACCTCTTGAACCTTGAGGTCCACAGACATTGGGCCCAACTGCTTCCATTGTTGCTAGCGGTGCGTCGTCAGAGTTGGGCTAAGCGTCCCCCTCCATCGACACTTGTGTTGACAATTCCTTTTCCTGCCATTGACCTTAACGCCGTTCTTTCCTCCTTTACCACATCTCTCATTCAACAGTTTGTTCCGTGGCCCAGGACATCGTCACCCGCGCTGCCGGGTGCTGCTTTGGCATCGCCTGGCCAACCCATTTGCCCCCGGCCTTCCAGAGAACCATCGGTACTCCAACCATTGGTCCCTGCTTCAGAGCAGGTCAGTGTCAAGGAGGAATACCACCCTGACCTCATCCTCCCTGAGGAACAGGATGAGGAAGAAGACATTGAAGTGGAATCCTCTGATAGGTCCACTGTCTCCTCCAGGAGTGAGGACTCTGTTAAACACACCCCCAGGTCTCCCCCGGAGGACCCATCTTTCTTCAGCATTATGAAGCAGCTCTCTTCCACTGTGGGGTTTCAGACTGAGGAAGAGGATGAAACAAGGAGGAATCTGGTGGATTCTTGGAGATCCAAGAGTCTCCACCCAAAGTTATTCCTTCTTTGCTGCCAGCAGTGAATGATGCTGCCACTGCAGCCTGCCACAGGTCCAACCTGATACCAGCCATGCACAGAAAGGCTGACAAGCCTTACCAGGCACCTCAGGAGCTGCCCTTTTATGCTGCCCAGCCGGAAACCGACTTGGTGGTTATTAAGGCCGCTCATGACAGAACTAAGGCTCCTAAGCACCTTAGTTCCCTGACCATGATTCCATTTATTTATTTATTTAGTTAGTTAGTTAAACATCAGTTTAGAAACCTTTGAGCCAGAGGCTCATTTACAAAGGTACCTCGTCACAAAGAGGACATCAGAACAGTAGTACAAGGGACACAGTACTTACAAACAAAAAGTTACAGTTCAATTACAATTTTGTTACAATAGAATACAATCTCCAACGAAGCAAAGATAACAAAAGGTGCAAAACTTATGGTCGGGAGGCTGGTGGGAGTAGAAGGGAGGAGATAGGGAGGAGGAATTAGTAGGGAAAGGAAGGGGGGGGCCGCTCAGTGAGCATTGTCAAACAGAGTATATATATATATATATATATATATATATTTTTTACACTAGGCTAGCGGCAGTTGCATTTGCATTTGGTTAGTGAGTTTGAGACACTGGCAGGGAGGGAGTTATACCAGTGGGGCGCACGGTAGGGGAATGCCCTCTGACCTTGAGAGGTCCTGTCTCTGGAATAACTAGGGTAGCTCTTCGGCAGAGCTGCGGTGATCAGGGTCGGTGCAATGTACAGCGAATGGAGTTGGATAGGCCTATGGGGGATAGGCCACGCAGGGCTTTAAAGGTGAGCTGGCATGTCTGATACATGAGTCGCTCTTCCAGGTTGAGTAGGGTAGCCAGGGTGTACAGCTCACATGTGTGTGAGTGAGTCTGGGAGCACCAGTGATAAGTCTGCAGGCCTTATTAACTGTGAGGCGAACCTTGTTGAGGGCAGTCTGATCTGCTGAGCCATAGACCGGAAGGCCATAGTCAATGAGAGACATGACAGAGGAGGTGACAGCCAGGCGGAGGGCATCAGGAGGGAGGCATTTCTTGTGCCGGGAAAGAATGCCTAGCCGTGAGTTGGCGACAGAATTTAGGCGAGATATATGTCCATGGAATGAAAGTGCAGGGTCAAAGGTTATACCAAGATATTTATAGGACTGCACCTGGTCAATGGCGAGATTGGGTGTGAGGTAGACAGCTAAGAAACTTGCTGTACTTATTTTGGGGGTGGGGAGAAGAGCATCGTTTTTGTTTTCTTAAGGTAGATAACAAGTGGGTGCTCAGTGAACAAGTAGCTGCAGAGTCAAAGACTAGTTGGAGGAGTTCTGTAGCAGCATGGGGTCATTGTGGGAGGCGAGAACAGCATCATCAGCATAGAAGCATCTTACCTGTACAACTGCTGGGTAGGGAGTTAAGAAAGAGTGAGAATAGTAGGGGTCAGAATTGAGCCTCTGCGGCACTAGAGCGAATGGGGCATGTTTCAGAGAGAGTACCGTTGACTTTCACACATTGGGAGCGGGCGGAGAGATAGCTGGTGCACCAGGAAACAGGTCCTGAGGCAAAGCCTATTAGGTCGGGGGTGGAGAGCAAAGAGGATATGAAACGTATCAATGCTTTAGACAGGTCAATGAATATAGCACCAGCCAGGGCACCAGAGTCCAAGGAGGCATGGAGGAAGTTGGAAAATTCCAGGAGTGCTGTATTGGTACTATGACCTGCTCTGAACCCATGTTGTTCAGGGCAGAGAACATTGTACTTACAGAGGTAGTCAGAGACTTGGGACGCCACAATTTTCTCTAACGCCTGAGAGAGGGGGGAGAGGATTGAGATGGGTCGGTAGTTACCCGGAAGAGTCCTGTCACCACCTTTATGGACAGGGGTAACTGTGGCAATCTTCCAGGCAGAGGGGAATTGTCCGAGACAGAGTGATTTGTTGAAAATGCACGTAATAGGTGAGAGGACCTGATCCAGGACCTGACGTAAAAGGCAGGGATCAAGTGAGTCATTACCGATGGTGTTACCTTTTAGGGCTTTTAGCAAGTAAGGCCTAGCTTCTTGCATGGTGACACGCACTGAGTGGAAAGAGGCGGGCAATGGGTGGTGGTACAGATGGAGGAGGTGGACTGAAAAAGTTACCAGGAAGTACTGAGCTAAGGTCGATAAAGGAGTTATTGAGGTGGGTGGCAATGAGGGCAGGGTCAGAGGAGGCGGTACCATTGATGTTGAGAAGAGAAGGAGGGGGACTGGGAGTGACCATTCAGTTGCTTGATGTTGTCCCAGAAGCACCTGGGGTTCCCCAGGAGGAGGTAAGAAGAGGCTTGTTAGTATTCCTTGCTTGCTGCGGATGGCCCAGGTGCACTGGTTGCAGGCGCAGCATAGGACTGCCTGTCAGCTGAACGCAGTAGCAACAGCAAGGTGCTAAAGATTGTCGCGTTGTTTAAGTTTCACAGTAGGGCAGGGGGTGATCCAAGGGGCATGTTTCACTTTGGACCTCCTAGCAGTTATGGGAGCAAAGATATCACAGGCAAAGTTGAAAGTGCTTACAAAGAAGGCCAGGCCAAGTCAATGTTGGTTGCCCTCGTCAGAAGGACCAATCAGTGTGGGCAAGGAAGCGCTTAAGGCCTATGAGTCCCCCAGGCCTAAGCCGCCTTCGAGAGGTGGTTTTGACCGGGGATGAGGGCCGAGGGGTTTCCCAGTTGAAAAGCACAGGGGAGTGGTCACTGAGGCAGTCAGGGAGGATTTGGATGTTGTGGATGCGGATTGGCCTGTTGGTGAGGACCACATCCAGGAGGGTGCTTGTCCCCCCTAGGGTTTTTTCTAGTAGGCTGTGTGACCAGTTGAGTTAGGTCAATTGAATTGAAAGCCTCACAGTGGGAGGAGGACGAGGGGCAAAGCCAGTTTATATTCAAGTCGCCCACCAAGATTTGGTCCGACGAGTTGGGTAGGGAGGTGAGGTAGTCAATTAGTGGGCCCAGGGCCTGGGATTGGTTCTTGGGGGGTATGTAGGCTACGGTTAGGAATAATGGGCCTCTAGCTGGGTCAGGGGACAGCTTTAGAGTAAGTGCCTGGGCCTTATGGTCGAGGTCAGGCGGGGGGAGTGGTAGCCCCATGAGAGAATCCTTCAAATAGAATACACAGCCTCCACCTCTCCTGCCGACACGGTCCAACCGGTGGAGAGTGTAGCCGGGGAGAGAGACATGAGAGTTAGGAGTGGAGGGAGACAGCCAGGTTTCAACCAGGGCAACAACATCAGGTTTACGAAGCCGCCACCCAGCAGTGTAGAGAGTCCAGTTTTTCAGGAGGCTACAGATGTTCATAGAAGCAATGCAGCCCAGGAGATTTCAGGGGAGGACCAGTGCTGCCAGGCCCGGGATTGGGGTGGACATTGCCTGACAGGAGCAGGAGGAGGGGCTGATCTGGGGAGTGCACAGTGGCGGGATAGCTTTCGACGATTGGAGAGTGGGTGATGAGGGAGTGATGAGGGGGTGATCACCAAGTGAAAACAGCTACTAGAGAGCAGTAAAATGTGACAAGTGCGGTATTGGGAGCAAATTGTTCAAACTTAATCAGGCTCCCTCTAGTGGCAAAACAATATAAGGAGCTAATGGAGAAGTTAGAACACAGGTCCTGGGCTTGCAGTGACTCTAAGCTTTTAAATACAGTTACAGGCAAATGCAAATAGTTTTAGCCGGTTCGTTTTAAAAGTTTCAAAATCAAGCACAAAAGTAACAGTTCTGCTCCGTTTGAGCCTGGGCAGCAACTCGAGGTGCTACTCTGGCGGGATTCATGTGCTGAGCAGGGAGCTTGTGGCGTTTCAGAAAAGCGCCAGATGGCCAACGATGGTGGCAGCAGCCTGGATCAAGGTAGAAATTACCTGGTGTGTCTCGGGTTCGGGGCTTCTGCGGGCAGGGAGGCTGGAGAGCAGGCCCTGTGACCTCCGGTCTCCTCAGGGAAGGGGGGTGGTCTCTGGTGTGTCTTGGGTTCGGGGCTTCTGTGGGCAGGGAGGGCTTCAGAGCAGGCCCTCGCGACCTCCCGGTCTCCTCAGGGAGGGGTGGTCTCTGGTGTGTCTCTGATTTGGGGCTTCTGCGGGCAGGAAGGGCTTCAGAGCAGGCCCTCGCGACCTCCTGGTCTCCTCAGGGAAGGGGGGTGGTCTCTGGTGTGTCTCGGGTTCGGGGCTTCTGCGGGCAGGGAGGGCTTCAGAGCAGGCCCTCGCGACCTCCGGTCTCCTCAGGGAAGGGGGGTGGTCTCTGGTGTGTCTCGGGTTCGGGGCTTCTGCGGGCAGGGAGGGCTTCAGAGCAGGCCCTCGCGACCTCCGGTCTCCTCAGGGGAGGGGGGTGGTCTCTAGGAGGCTAGACCTCTGGGGGCAAGAGGACTTTTACCTCTGCCACACTGGGCGTTAGGATTGCCATTTACTTGGCTCAGCTGTGTAAGTACCAGAATACCCTCTGGAGAAAGGACAAAGCTGCTGCTCAGGCCCTCTCTGAGGATTCCCAGAGACAAGAGCTTCTCAAAGTGATCCAGGCCTCGGATGATGTCAGTAAGCATCTCCTCAGAGCCACCTATGATATTGCTGATACTACAGCCAGGGCAGCTGCCTCCAGCATTTGCCTCAGAAGGCACTCCTGGCTTAGAGTCGCAGGCCTTGTGGCTGATCTACAGCAAAATGTGTTGAACTCCCCTTTTGTGGGTCACAGTTTTTTGGAGCCAGATGTGCAGGATATTATCAATGACCTGCAGGCCTCTGGCAGGACTATTCAGACTGTCCACTCCCTTTGCCATACCCAGCCCAGGAGTAGACCGAGGCCCTCCTTTCGCAAAGGTCTCTCACAAGTCGGATTCCAGAACCAAGCTCAAGGGCAAATGTAGATCGTGCTGTGCCTTGCCTGCCCCCTCCTCCACCTTTGGTTCCTCTGTGAAGAAATCTGAAGGGGGAGGTGCGGCCCTGGCCACCAGTTCAGCCTTAGACTGACTGCTTGATAGACCCCTCTCCTCTTCTTCCAAGCCAGAAGGTGGTGGTCGGAGGTCAGTTCTCCCTCCATCTGTCCCAGTGGAGAACCATCACAACAGATGTTTGGATCCTGCAGATAATTGAAAAGTGCCATGTTCTAGAACTTCTAGAACAGCCTCCACATGTTCCCCCAGTCCCCACCTTTTATCCTCCAGACCACTTGATAGTGCTTAGGGAGTAGTTCCTCACCTTCCTGCACAAGCAGGCCATAGAACCAGTGCCCAAGCGGCAAAGGAACAAGGGGTTCTACTCCAGATTCTTCCTGGTTCCCAAAAGAACAGGGGACTTGAGGCCCATTCTAGACCTCAAGGAACTTATCCAGTACAAAAAATTCCAGATGGTCACTTTGCACAGCCTTCTTCCTCCTCTGCTCAGGCAGGGCGGCTGGCTATGCACCCTCGATATACAAGATGCCTATCTGCATATCATGGTTTGCCCCCCTCACAGATGATACTTGCGGTTCCTCTTCCAGGGGGAGCATTACTAGTTCAGGGTATTGCTCTTTGACTTATCCTCTGTGCCACTGGTATTTACCAAGTGCTTAGCAGCTGTTGCAGCAGCCCTCTGTCACGAAAGCCTCTATGTGTTAGCCTTTCTGTGAAGAAGTATTTCTTCACAGAAATGGTGGTAGATGCATGGATTGGACTCCCAGCAGAGGTGGTGGGGGCAAACATAGTGGGGGGGGGGATTCAAGCACGTGTGGGACAGGCATAGGGGAACCCTAGCAATGGGAACGAGGAGGTAAAGCCGGAGATCAAGTAGGGTCTACGGCTTTATAGGTGGAAGGGAAAATGGGCAGATTAGATGGGCCTAGCAGTCCTTATCTGCTGTCAGTTTCTATGTTTCTATACCTGGATGACTGGTTACTGAAAGTCCAGTCCAGCGAGATCCTGTTGTCGACTCTAGAATGCACCCTGCAGTTATTCCAGTCCTTGGATGTCATTGCCAATCTGCCCAAGTCTGTGCTGACCCGGTCTCGGGTTGCAGTAAAAAAGGTCAGTCCTGGACTCTACTCAGGGCAAGGCCTTCTTCCCTCAAGACAGGGCGGACCCCCTTATTACCCAGGCCCTGGAGGTGGCTCAACGGTCTCTTTGGCCGAGTTGCACATGAGGATCCTGCAGTGGACTCTTAGGGATCAGTGGGATCAGCGCTCAGACAATCTAGATCAGTTGGTCCTAGTCTCCTCACCAGTACGCAAAGTGCTTCACTGGTGGATGGATCCAGCCAATCTCTTATGGGGGGTTCCCTTTCTTATCCCCACTCCTCACCAAATCTTCACCACAGATCCTTTGGGTCTGGTTTGGAGAGCCCATCTAGGCTCATTCCTACCTTCTGTGCCAGGAAGCAATGAGAGTCTGGTACTGGGCTCTAGATCATGGTCTGGAACTGTCAGCTGTCCATGTGCCAGGCGCCCAAAACGCCTTGGTGGACAGCTTCATCAGGTCTCAGTCCAAAAGACATGAGTGGGAACTTCTCACCTCGGTCAGCAGAATTCCTGTTCGACTGGTGGGGTCATCCATAGTTGGACCTTTTTGCGTCCCCACTCAACACAAAACTACCACATTTCTGCTCACTAGATCCAGGGCCCTGAGTTTTCTGGCGAGACGTTGTCCCTGTCCTGGAAAGGGAAGTTTCTTTACACATTTCCTCCCTTCCCACTGATTCAGAGGGTGCTCATCAAGCTGCAGATGGAGGGTGCCACCCTAATTCTGGTGGCTTCATTTTGGCCTCGGCAGATATGGTTTCCATTAATGCAGCAATTGGCTCAGGGGACCCTGGTCCATCCAGACCTCAAGTCCCTTCACCTGCATGCATGGCTCCTGAGACATAGCCATTGCTCATTCAAACACCATGAAGTCTTGCTATATTATAACAATAGCAGTCAGCCACTGCAGCTGAACTGCCCCGGAGAGGAAGGAGTTAACTCCAGAAGATCTGGAGTTCTACAGCGCGAGGGCGCTGTGCCCAAACTCTATCTGGCAGTTTCAAATGAAACTGTCAGATTCTTACTCCGCTTCACTGAACAGTCGCTCCGGAGATCAGCTCCTTCAGCTCGGTTCATTCTCGGTTCAATGAGTATTTTGATTCATTTGAACCGACAAAGTTATTATTTTACCGCATTTCGGTTTAAAGCTCTATCTGGTAACCGTAAGTACAAAATTTAAGTCTGTGTGGAAAATTAATTATCGGTTCGATTTTGAACGATCGGTTATTTTCTGTATTTTAAAAGTGTACAGTGGGTTTTAGAGTGCGGTTCCGGTTCTTATCGGTTCTAAAAACGGAATTATAACGCTTTTTCAAACACCATGACACGTGTTAGAACCGATAAGGTGTTCGCCCGGCACTGCCATCAAAAGGGCAAGTTTTGGTTAGGCTGGCATTATGTCTGAGAAACCCAAAGAAAAACCGGGCCCACTGGGTTTCAACACTGTGATGTCTGTGGGGCGCCTTTGCCAGGCTGACCCACACACCACTTGTGTTTATTGTCTGAGGGCTGACCACCTCCTGTCAGACTGCCAGGTGTGTAAATTTCCTGCAGCCACCCTGGAGAAGAGATTGGGCGGCTCAGGAGCGAGAGGCCAAAAGTCCGCTGACCTGATGGCCAGCCGGTCCAGTACCCACTGGACCAGAGGGGTTCCCTGACCAGGGCCAGACTTCCTCGGCAAAGGAAGGCTGGTTCAGAGGAACCAGTCCCAAGTAAAAGACAAGAAATCAGTAGGTCTGGAGTCCAAAATTGTGTCTCCAACTGCTGCAGAGATAGCTAAAGCCATTCAGATTGTCCAGTCACTGTCTCAGGGATCTGTAGAACCACCAACAGCTGGTAAAAGGTTGGTTCGTTCAGTCCCAGTGGTTCAGGATTTTGAAGTTGAGGATTTTATGAACCACAGGAGGAGGAGGAATTTGATCATTATATGTGTGGCTGGGGGGTCTGGGCGTGCCCATTGAACGGACATTTCTCCAGACAGACCTTTAGAATCTCCTCCTATTCTGTCTGAGTCCCCTTCTTTCTTTATTTTTTACAAAAGGTTGCAGAAACCCTCCAGCTTCCTTTAGAGGAGGCTGTGGATGAGCAAGAGGAGCCTGATTATGTGGAAATGATGGATATTCCAGAGTCTAGGAGGTTGTCTATTCCTTTGCATAAGTCATTTGGAAGCAAACAACAAAGATTTTAAAAATCCTCATTCTGTCCCTCCTGTAGATAAAAAATGGACAGAAGGTATACTTTGTCAGGCTCGGATACAGACTTCCTTACTGGCGGTGTAGTCATGTAGGTGTGGTACAAGCTGCAGCCTGTGACAAGGCTAATATTCCTCTGGCCTCACATCCTCCTGATAAGTTCCAGGAAGATTGATGCCATGGCGAAGAAACAGTATATGGCAGCTTCTTTGGGGCTCAGGCAGGCAAATTATATGGCTTATGTAGCTAGATATCAGAAATCTAGGTGAGACACAGTATTGCAGTTAGCCAAGCAGGCCCATGGCCAGCTGGCTAGTGAGTTGGAACAGGTGGCTGCTGATGGCATTGAAGCCTCTAAAGTTCAATTTCATACTGCTGTTGATGTTAATGATGTTTCTTCTAGGGTCATGGCCACTTCTGTAGCTTCCGTAGGTTGGCATGGCTCAGATGCACTAATCTGTCCCAAGATACCCAGTCAAAGGCTATGGATTTTCCTGTAGTGGAAATTCTCTTTTGGAGAGCAAACAGAAAACTATATGAAAAAGATGGATGAATACAGAACTACCTACAAAAGTGCCAGGCTAAGGAGAAGCATGCCATGCACAGGCACAATGCTCCCAGAGAGGTAGGGGCAGGCCTTTTCCAGGCCTTTTTACCAATTTCAAGCCTCCTCTGCTGTCTCACAGAGGGGTTTCTTCAGAGGCAGGGGTAGATGAGGCTCAAGTAGACCGTCCCCCTCCCCTCAGCCTAAGGCTGCTGCTAAGCAGGCACCCTGATGGGGTGCCCAGGGCCGATTCTTCTGTACCAGTGGGGGGCAGGTTGGCCTATTTCAGCCGGAACTGGCTGTCCCTAACTACGGACAGATGGGTTCTGGAGGTAATAGGCCAGGGTCTGGTTCTCAGCTTCAAACACTTTCCAAAGATGAGAGCCAGGCATTTTCCACCTCAAATCCTTCAGAAGCCCTTGCTTTGGAAGCAGAGGTTTCTGCTCTGCTGGACTGCAAAGCAGTGGAAAGGGTTCCTCCTTGCCATCAGGGCAAGGGGCTTTATTCAAGATACTTTCTTACCCCAAAAAAGACAGGAGAATGGCGGCCCATTCTAGATTTAAGATACTTGAACAAGCATCTGTTGAAACCAAAGTTCAAAATGTTGACTCTGGCAATGATATTGCCTTCCCTAAGGCCAGGGGACTGGCTAGCTTCCCTGGACCTCAAGGATGCCTATTTTCATGTTCTGATCAGGCCTTCTCACCGAAAGTACCTCAGGTTCGAACTGCCCTCAGGCCACTACCAGTTCAGGGCAATGCCCTTGGCCTTACCTCTGCCAAGGTATTCACAAAATGTCTCGCTGTAGTAGCTCGCTTAAGAAGGCAAGGGTTGCTGTGTTCCCTACCTGGACGACTGGCTCATTGTGGGTCAGTCTCCAGGTCAGGTGAAATCCACTTGCAAGTCACCCAGCAGCTTCTCACTTCCTGGGATTCCTGCTAAACTTACCAAAGTCAGTTCTGGAACCAGTTCGGGTCCTAACTTTCATAGGCGCAGAATTGAACACAAGGTTAGCCAGAGGCTTTTCTTCCCTCGGAAAGGGTGGACAGACTCATCGCCCTGGCATCCTCCTTTACCCTCGGGTCTCTCGACCAGCAAGGCATTTTCTGCAACTCCTCGGGCACATGGCTGCTTCCACAGCTGTCGTGCAGGGAGCAAGATTCCAGATGAGGGACATTCAGTTCCATTTGAGGGCCTATTGGTCTCAAAGGAAGGACCCCCTGCAAGTTGGTCCCAGTTACTCAAACTCTGATCCTAGCCCTCCACTGGTGGCAGGTCCAGAGCAATTTAAGACAGGGGTTCCCTTCATTCCCATTTCTCACTCCCTCACCTCACCACGGATGCCTCCCTGTTAGGGTGGGGCTCACCTGGCGACCTTGCCACTCAGGGGTATGGTCTCCTCAGAAGTCTCTGCTCCACATCAGTCTTTTGGAACTCAGAGCTGTCTTTTTAGCTCTTGGTGTTTTCAGATTCTGTCCAGAACAAAGTGGTTCAAGTCAGGACAGACAATACCACACAATGTGGTACATCAACAACAAGGGGCACTACGGTCTTCAGCCTTGTGCACGAAGAAATGAAGTTGTGGTCTCTGGCTTACTCCTGAACACCTCCCTGATAGCGGTTCATCTCCCAGGAAGGACAATGTCCTGGCGCGGCGCCCTCAGCAGAATTTCTCAGGGCCATCACGAATGGGCTCTGAATCCACAAGTGCTGGGGTCTGTCTTTGCCAGATGGGGCACTCCTCAGATAGATCTTTTCGCAGCCCCAGACAACCACCAACTTCCTCTTTTCTGTTGCAGGCCTCCAGTTCTGGGCTCAGTCCCTCTGGACGCCTTTCTGTTGGACTGGAAAGGGAAGTTCCTGTATGCCTTTCCCCCCTTTCCTCTCCTTTTCAGGGTACTAGTAAAAATCAGATCTCAACCTTGCAGGTGATTCTGATTGCCCCAGATTGAGGCCAGACAGCCCTGGTACCCTCTGCTCCTGTCCTTGGCAGTCCACCCTGCCCTGAGCCTGCCCAGAGTCCACGACTTACTGGCCTGTGCACAGGGGAGGTGTGGTATCGGACCTCAAATCCCTCCACCTCAAGGCTTGGCTCTTGAGGAGCTAGAACTGCTGACTTACACCTTTCTCAAGGTGTCATGGATATTTTAAAGGCTTCAAGGAAGCCTTCCACTAGGCCACTTATAATTCTAAGTGGAAGAGGTTTTCCATCTGGTGCTCTGAGAGGCAGATTATCCCAGAATCTGCTGATCTTCCCATTCTACTGGACTATTTGGTCCATCTGAATTCCTAGGCCTTAGACCAGCTACCCTGAAGGTTCATCTGGCAGCTGTCTCTGCTTTTGTGTCAGCAGGAAGCCTGCCTCCCTTTCTTCTCACCGGTGTTCTCCAAGTTTTTAAAGGGTTACTTCATACTAACCCTCCTTTTGGGAACCAGCTCCCGCCTGGGACCTGAATATTTGCATTGCTCAGTGGCCACCCTTTGAGCCTCTGTCTTCTGCAGAGCTCAAGTATTTAACTGGAAAACCGTTTTCCTAGTAGCTATCACCTCTGCCAGGCGCATAGTGAGCTACAGGCCCTGTCAGTGGAAGAAGATTTTATCTCTTTCCATAGAGATAAGGTAGTCCTTAGGACTAATAGAAAGTTTTGCCTAAGGTGGTTTCTGATTTCCACCTGAATCAATCTATCTCTCTCCCAGTATTTTTCACTGAGCATTCTTCCTCAGGTGAGAGGAGACTGCACAGCCTGGATATCCAAAAGAGCCTTAAGCTACTATTTAGAAGCGCAGCAGAGGTCATAGGTTGAATCCTCCAACTCTTTCTTACCTATGGCGAGGTTGGCAAAGGAAACCTGCCACTAAGAGAACAATTGCAGGGTGGATTGTTTCTTGTATCAATTCTGTTATCAGAAACTGGGTGAGTACCCCCTCAGGATTGAGGGCCCTCCACCAGGGGTACAGCTGCATCTCTAGCGGCTGCTAGAGACATCCCCATTCTGGAGATTTGTCAAGCTGCTACCTGGAAGACAGTTAACACCTTTACCAAGCATTATTCCCTGGATGTCCAGTCCAGGAGAGATGCTCGGTTTGGCACAGCTGTGCTTCAGAGCCTATTTCCTAAGTAGGTTCTGACCCTCCTCCATGGAGGTACTGCTGTGTAATCTGCTATTGTTATAATATAGCAAGACTTCATGGTGTTTGAAGAAAAAATTACTCACCTTAGTAATTGCTTTTCTTCTCATGAAGTCTTGCTATATTCTTTCACCTCCTCTGCCCTCTCAGAACTTCTACTTGGGTAGGGTGGCAATTAGTGCAAGCACTGTGTCATGCCATTGTAGTTTTCCCTTACCCTCTTTTCCTTTGGGTTAGGGATCTAGATTGTTTCATTTAGGTTATTTATATTGCCCCTTCCTGGACTTGAGTCTTTGGGGGAAGGGGGGGTTCATATGTGCTTGTCAAGGGTGGTAAAACGAACCATAATACCATCAATTTTTGTTATTATGGCTCTGAGTGTTTCTTTGTTCTTTATATTGTTGTTATTACTACTAGTAGGTAGCCATGGGCTAGTGTAGTTTTTTCCACACAGACTTTCCGTCCTTTGATGTTAGCTTCGTAAAGATCTGACAGTTTCATTTGAAACTGCCAGATAGAGCTTTGGGCACAGTGCCCTCGCGCTGTAGAACTCCAGATCTTCTGGAGTTAACTCCTTCCTCTCCGGGGCAGTTCAGCTGCAGTGGCTGACTGCTATTGTTATAATATAGCAAGACTCCATGAGAAGAAAAGCAATTACTAAGGTGAGTAATTTTTTCTTTTGGTGCGTCTCAGAAGGTGGGTAATGTCCTGGGGGCTGCCAGAAAACCTTCCACCAACGGCTACTTACTCCATGAAATGGAAGCAGTTTGCTGTCTGGTCCGCTTCTCATAACCTGTCCAGTGAACCACATTCTGGAGTACCTCATGACCTTGTCTGATGCAGGACTCAAATACTCCTCTCTTAAAGTGCACTGGTCAGCTATATCAGCCTTTCATGTGCCCATCGGTGGTTGTATGGTGGCACAGCTCGATGTGGCCCGTACTTTTCTGCGAGGCATTCTCCACTTGAATCCTCCCAGTCGTAATCTAGTTTTGGCTTGGGACCTGAATTTTGTTCTAGAAAAGATGACCCTGCCTCCTTTTGAGCCAGCTGCGTGTTGCGAGCTACACTTTCTGTCATGGAACGTGTGGTTTTTGCTATTACTACTGCTCGAAGAATCTCAGAGCTTCAGGCTCTCATATGTGAGCAGCCTTATTTGATTTTTCACAAAGACAGGGTCTCTTTGCGTACTAATCCTAAGTTTCTTCCTAAGGTGGTGTCTAAGTTTACTCTGAATCCATCCATCCACCTGCCTGTTTATTTTTCCAGAGCATACCAATCCGGGGAAGCAATGCTCCATACTTTGGATGTACATAGAATTTTGCACAACTATACACACCATATGGGGGACTGCAGGAAGTCCTTTCAGTTGTTCATTTCTTTCACCCTTGGCAGAGTTTCTTTCACCCCTGACAAAGAGGGTACTCCAGTTTCAAAACAGTGCTTGTCCAAATGGTTGGCCAGCTGTATTATTTTTTTTTGTTACAGTAAGTATGGTAAGGAACTGCCTGGGGTTTTTAAAGGCTATTCAGTCAGGGGTATTGTCACTTCAGTTGCCTGTTTCAGAGGCGTGTCTGCAGCTGAGATTTGCGCTGCTGCCACTTGGAGTACTGTCCACACATTCGCCAAGCACTACAGTCTGGACATTGCCTCCAGAAAAGGGCAGGGTTTGGCCTAGCTGTGCGTCAGGGCCTTCTTTCCTAGGCCTCAGTTCTCCAGTCACTCAGACTGTCTACTCTTAGCACTGCTTGGGACTCATTCCATAGGTGTGACCTGATGACAGAGATATCCCTGAATAAGATAGAACAGTTATGTAAGAACGTACCATAACAGTAGATCTTCAAGGGAATTTCTGTCATCAGGTCATGCCGTCCGTCCCCCCATCCCCCTTTTTTCTCTATCTCTCGGTCTACAGCTTGGCTGTCCTGTTGCTTCAGCCTTTCTGCTAGCTAGGCACCTTCTCTCTCTCCTCGATTCTCTGGTGGGGCTCCTGTACCCCATGGCCTCTGGCTAGGGAAAGAACTGAGGAGGCAGTGGGAACACCCGCACTTATATATGATGTGTGACATCGGAGCCTGACATCGGCATGGGTGGCCCCTAATAGACTGCTGCAGGAAAAGCTTCCATGGGATCCTGATGGTTAAGTTCCATAGGTGTGACCTGATGACAGAGATTCCCTCAATCTTCGACTGTTACGGTAAGTTCTTAGTAAATGTTCTTTCAAGTGCCTCTAGTTCTTCCTGTCCTTTAACAGATCTGAGTGACTTATGATTATTTTTAGGGTTACGGCCTCTTTGGACACTGCATTGTCTTGTTTGTGACCTACAATGTACACTTCCACTTCCTCTTCTACATTTTCTGGCTGGTGATTGGAGGTCTCGCTACCCTTAGAGTGGTAAGTAGGCAATTTTGTTTTGTTTTTTTTGAGGTTACTTATTGTATGCCCTGTGATAAATCCCTGTCCATAGTGCTCACAGCACCTGCTGCTGCTGCTTTCACGGGAGTTATTTGTAAATGCAAGTCGTGATTCAGTAATATGAGGTAGGGATTAGCCATTTGCCATATCAGCAGATGGGCTTTCCGCTTCTCTTGTTGATTCAGCATGGCAGATTAAGTGTGGCAGTAGCAGTCACAGCAGACACTGTTAGTGACTGGATTATGATGACAAAGACCCAGACAGGGCCATTTTTGACCATACGTACATACGAATGTGCCAGCAGAAACAGACCACCCAGTCCATCTAAGTCTGCTTGAAGTGTGCAGCTAGCACCCCTAGTTTGCAGCTGCCCCACCCCCTCTCCCATTTGTCATCCCACTGCCACCCCCCACCTCCCCCACCAGTGGCAGAACCATCACTGAAAACAAGATGGTCTGTACCTCCAGTCAGTCCAGCTAAATCATTCTTTTTATTTATTTATTTATCATCTTGGAGTAACACCTTTGAGCTAGTAGCTCATTTACAAAGGTTTCACATTATGACATGTACAGTTACAGGTAAGATACACATGTGATTTAACAGTAAAAATATAATAAACCATGCATAAATATTATGTACAGGGTGATTTTTTATTTTTTATTTTTTTTTTAGTGTGCCACAGTACGGTTAGTTTGGACAGGAAGATTCAGAAATAAGTAGCAAGTGATATGCTGAGTAGAGAGCAGTCGGAGGTTGAGGTTGTCAAGAGGCAGAGAAAGTGGGGAGGGTTTGGATAGGTAGGTAGGTATGGAGAAGGCAGGAGGGGGAGGTGTGTCTGAAAATAGTTATTTCTGTGGCTGTCACGCCCACCCAGTAAACAAAAACTAAATAAATGAGTCAGAATGTGGTGGTGAAAGACAGTTTGTTCAAAGAAATTAATTTTGCTCTTTGTTACTTTATGTACCAGAATCAGATTATTATATTGGGGGGATTATATTTTGACATATAAGATGGTCTTTCTGATGGCTCCATCGCAGCTCTATTGCTTTGTGAGAGAATTATGAAAAGAACTAGCTAATTGACCAAACCCATCGAGCCATAGCCACATATTAGGCTGTCATCTGGGATACCAGGGTTTGCAACCATCCCTGTATGTCCTCACTGAGGTCAGCTGGGGCCGGGCCTAGGGGCCAGGCAGATTAAACATGGTTCCTGTAGAGCGAGGGCCTAAGCTACCCAACATACAGGCTAACCCTGTGGGATGATGTAGGAGTGGCATTTGCGTTGGCTGTGAAGGCAGTCACACACCTGCAAGGCAACCATGATTGCCCTGAGCATCAAAGTAAGTACTAGGAGGTAGCACATGGGAAAACCCAGTGGAAGGGGGAGAAAAGGGTCTGGCTAATTTTATTTCTGTATTTTTTCAGTTTCTGTTTATAATGCCCCTGTCTTCACCATCCCCTCAGGTGCGTCAAGTCCCGTGGGTAGCTTTCCGCCAAGCCTCCTCGGTCATGGTCACCCACCTCCACGGAGCCTTGGTTATGCCCCCCCCCCCCACCAGGTGGGGTCAGGCTGGGGAGACATCCCCCGAAATTCAGCCTTTTGTCAGGTGGGCACTGTGAACTGGTGAGCAATGGAGACCCGGGGAGCTCCCGCTGGCCATCATCTTGAAGGAGCCGAGGCCATTTTTCTTCCATTTTATCCCCAGGGAACATAGTGTACAAGGATGTCAAGGCAGGCTCCACACTCACCCTTGCACGTGTCTGCCTGGATGCCTGTGACGTCCCCATCCCCCTGTTTGCCTGCCTCACTTACCACCTATGGCCACCCAGGTGGCATTGTTGCTACGGGGGACAGTACCTTCCCTCCCCAAAGGAGGCTAGTAGGGTTACCACCTTTGGATGAGGTAAAAAAACGGATGCTAAATCGCACCCCAAACTCCGCCTCTGGCTCCACCCCTTTTTATGACTGACGAGAATATCGCTCGTTCTCCAAAGCTATTTGTAATGTTGAAATAGACATTACTAGTGATAGGAAATCATTTTTATACTGTTATTTATTTATTTATTCAGTTATTTATTTTTACGCTTTGGCAACCAGGTTAACTCCCATAGGCCAGCAGCCTATTTTACAGGAGTGACCCAAGAGCACAGGAAGGTTAAGTGACTCGCTCAGGGTCACACAGTATGTATGTGGAGGTTGTGGGAATCAAATGGAGGCAGTATAGTGCAGTGGTTTAAGGCTCTGAGCTGCAAATCTGGAGACCTGGGTTTAAATCCCACAGCCCCCACCTGCATACTGTGTGACCCTGAGTAAGTCACTTAACATCTTACTTCGAGAGGGCTCTTGTAGTAGGTAATTACATATAGGACTGATGCTGGCCGGTGGCAGGACCCCGCGGAAGAATTTCTAGCTAGCGGTCCCTGGCGGGGACCGCCCCCACGTCAGGTGACCAGCGTCATCCGGCGTGCGGTATAAAGGGGCAGTCCCGGATGCCCGCCTTCCAGTTCTTTCCCGCCGTCAGCTCGTGCAGCGCCTTGCAGTTAAGTTCTTATCGCTCAGTCCTGTTACTTCGTCGGTTTTTCCGAACAAGTTTTCAGTATAGAATTTTATTCTTCTTTCGTCAGGTGAGCGTCGTTTATGTCGTCCCCTTCAAAGAATAAGTCACGACTTCGTCGCGGCGTAACTGCCTCACAAAGGCGGTCCACTCCCTCTGCCTTTTCTCGTAGGCCCGACCATGCGGTCAATAAGTGTCCGCTGCCTTGATTCAACGGCCACCCTTGAAGCGGCGCCAGCAGTCCCTCGAAGCCCATCTCCTCAAAAGATGTCTGCGATGGAGAAGGAGTTGAAGAAACTTGGCGGCGTCAACCTCCCTGAAGGGCATAAAGTGGGACAAGGAAAGGCACTGGGAAGAGCCTCCTCCTCCAGCGACTCCGGCCGGAGTCGCGGGCTGGCCTACATCCCTCCGGGGGATAAGCCCGACAGCAGCCTCCAGGGCTTTGGAGGAGGTGTCTGCCGCCCGTCAGGTTCACGTTTGAGCCTGCGGGTGTCTCGAGCAAGGAGACTCTAGCCCCAGTACTGCGCGGGCCTCGGCCCTACTGGTCTTGGGCACCTCCCTTAAGCGGACGTCGGCTCCTCCCTGGCGTCACTGGGAGAAGGCCGCTAAGCGCTCGACCGCCGAGGCGGCGCCGGCAGTGTCCCCTCGGACGGGCCTCCTCTCATACTTGGCCCGCCTCCGACGAGGGACCCCTGGAGTCGACGCCCGGCTCTCGGGTGTCCACCAGATTCGGCCCATAAGCCACATCGGCTCCTCCGATGTGCGCCGAACCTCAGAGCCTATGGCAGACCCTGCCACGTCTGTCATACCAGGCTCCCGCAGCCTTACGCTGCCGTCAGAGAGCCCAGTCCCCCTCCGTCCCGGACGGAGCTCAGGACCCTGGGCTACCGTCCGATCCTCTTCCTGAAGGCGGATCTGCGCCCGGCCCCAGCGCTAGCCCGCCCGGCGCGGATCCGATCCGGCCCCTCCGATGCCGGCGGGGGATATTCCTCTTCCATCGGGCCCTCCACCCCAAGGGCCTATCCCGACTGATCTGCCCGTGGAGTACCCGGCTGGGCCGTCTGCTCCGGCAGCTCCTCCAGTGCCTGGGCATCCGCCATCATATCCGACGCCGGTTTTCCCAGGTCCACAGTATCCTGCGCCGCAGTACCGGTGCCGACTCCTTGACACCGCGGTACCCTCCCGCAGTACCCGGCCCGTATACCGCGGCCGGTGCGGATCTCCCTCATGGATTTCCTCCATAAACCTATCCCCCTCCTCCTCCTCCTCCTCCTCCTCCTCCTCCTCCACCGCCCCTAGGCGCGGTGGATCTAGAAGACTCTTGCCTCCTGGTGGGCCGAGGCAAGGCTTAGCTCACCAAGGAGTTGAGAGCCGTCTTATGGCGGCGGTGCCACTCCCGGCTCCTGTCGCCCCAGGCGGCCTCTCCTCTCCCTCCTCGGATACCCGGGCTTTACCCTCGGGATCCAGAGAGGGCAGGACCGCATTCTGGGATTTCCAAGGGAACTCGTTCCTCCCCTAGTCGAGTTAGGGAGTCTTACTCTGCTTCAGATTCTTCCTCTTCTCTCGGACTCCTCGGGCGTCCGATGGATGTTCGAGAAAGGCGACGAGCCGCTCTCCATCCAAGCCCCGGCCGAGGACTCCTCCGGAGGATCCTTCCTTCACGGAGTTGCTCAGGAAGATCCAGGAGGTCCATCAGTGGCACTCCTTAGAGCCAGATCCTCAACGGGTTAAACTCGCCGAACATCTGGACTTACCCTTTATGGCTCCTACCCTAGTGCCACCCTGGATCAAGCCTCACGCCCACCTTGTTTCCACGATTTGGAAGCAACAGTCGGCTTTAGCCTCACTTCCCAGGAAGTCGAACGGGCTATACCAGGCTCCGGAAGGTGTAGACTTTTTAGATTCTCACCCCCGTGCAGACTCGGTTGTGATTAGCGCCGCTTATGGCCGGTCAGCACACCCGAAACACTTGAGCTCGTCTCCCCCGGATAAGGAATCTCGCCTTCTGGATCAGTATGGAAGGAAGATCTACGCTTCTTCCACACTGGGGATTAGGGCCCTAAACTATGTAGCACATATGGGGGTTTACCAGAAGGCAGTCCTTACTCAGGCGGAATCTAAGATCGACTCTTTGCCTGACTCCCAAGTCAAGCAGGAGTTGGCCGACCTGGTCCGTTCTGCTCGTTCGGCCAGTCATCATATTTTGAGGACGACCTACGATGCAGTGGACACTGCAGGACGGAGTTCTGCCTTTGCCATCAGTCTTCAGCGTCATGCATGGCTCCGTGTGTCAGGTCTAGTCCCGGAGGTGCAGTCAGCGATCCAAGAAGCACCTTTCAGGGGTTCTGTGCTTTTCGGTGGTGATATCAAGGACATCATCACTGATTTGCAGGAGAAGGGGACGGCCCTTAAATCTGTTGATTCAGTGTACTGTCCCCATCCCCCACAGCGCCGTCCCTTTCGCAGACGCAGCCGGCCTCAGCGAAACCTCAGGGAAGGCAGGCCACTAAACGTCAGGCCCCCACAGCTGCCAGACCCCCGCTGCCCAAAAAAGCAACGGGTGCCCCAGCTGTGGTGCTGCCTCACACCACCTGACTCCTTCCCTCTCCCACCACCTCCGGTAGCCCCGGAGGAACCGGTAGGAGGGAGGTTCTCCCTCCACCTCCCAGGTTGGGAGAGGATAACATCGGATTGATGGGTGCTTCAGATCATAGCAGAGGGGCACTCCATAGAGTTTCTACAGAAACCTCCGCGTCACCCCCTTCTGAACTCCGCTTACTCAGGGACCATCTTCCTTTGGTCAGGAAGAAATCGGCGCTCCTCGTGAAGAGCAGGCTATAGAACCCGTCCCCTCACTCAGGTCGGGTTACTATTCCACTTCTTCCTTGTACCAAAGAAGACTGGAGATCTCAGACCTATTCTCGATCTCAGCTCTCTGAACCTGTATGTGGAATACAAGAGGTTCAGGGTGCTTTCCTTCAAACCCTTTTGCCCCTGCTTTGGCGGCCAATGGCTTTGTGCTAGATCTGCAGGATCGTACCTGCACATCCCATTAAGCCCATACAACCGTGAAATACATAAGTTTCGTTCAGGGGTCCACTACCAATTCCAGGCACTCCCGCTTGGTCTTTCCTCGCCCCCAGTCCTTACCAAATGCCTGGTGGTGGTAGCGCCCACCTGCGTTCTTTGGGGCTCAGGTTTTTCCCTACCTGGATGACTGGCTCCTGGCGGCCTCATCCAGGGAGGAACTCCTGCATTTCTCTCCCTCACCCAGCAGTTTTCACTGCCTGGGTATACCATCAACCATTCCAAGTCTCACCTGGATCCTTCACAGAGGCTCCAGTTCATCGGGCAATTCTCGACAGATCACTGTGCAAGGCCTTTCTGCCTCCGGACGGTGGGCCTCCTTCCAGTCACAGATTTCCCTCCTGTTGGAACACAGGAGGGTCCGGCTAAAGTCAGTGCTCCGTCTACTGGGGCTTATGGCGGCCACCCGGCCAGTTCGTCGTCGCGCCTCCACATGAGAATCTCTCAGTGGATTCTTCAATCTCAGTGGGATCAGCTAGATGACTCTAGATCATCGGTTCTGATCTCCTCACCGATGGTAAGAGACTTGCCGTGGTGGATGGTTCGAAGAACCTCTTCCGGGGTCCCCTTTTCATCCTCCCGATCAGACTCTGACCACGGGCGCTTCAGGCAGGTTGGAGCCCATCTGGGTCCTCACTGAACCGCGCCTTTGGTCAAAGTTGGAGATAGTTCTCCACATCAACGTGCTCGAGCTTCAAGCAGTGCTTTATGCGCTTCAGGCCCTTCACCAATACATTCTTCCCGGTCACCTAGCTGTCCAAACGGACAACATGTGCGTGGTGTGGTACATCAACAAGCAGGGAGGGACTCGGCCCTACCCAATGTGCAGGGAAGCAATGAGGGTCTGGGACTGGGCAACTCTCCACAACCTTCACCTCACGGCGATCCATGTTCCAGCAGTCGACAGTGTCCTAGCAGACAGACTAAGTCGCTCGTCGGCTCTTCCACACGAGTGGGAATTGGACAAAAAAGTCCTAAAAAGCATCTTCCAGGTTTGGGGGACTCCTCAGATAGACCTGTTCACCTCCTCCCAAAACGTAAAACTTCCAATCTTTTGCTCGCTCGCTCCAGAGCGAGGCACTTTCTGGAGCGACGCTCTATCTCTAAGCTGGAAGGACAGATTTGTCTATGCTTTTCCCCCAATTCCTCTGGTCCCTCGTGTGTTACAGAAGCTTGCTCTAGAAGGAGCGAGATTGATTCTGATTGCTCCTTTCTGGCCCAGGCAAATCTGGTTCTCTCTTCTACAACAATACTCAGAGGTTCCTCCTCTTCCTCTTCCTTTATCTCCAGGATTGCTGACCCAGGATCAGGGGACCCTGGTCCATATAGAAACATAGAATTTGACGGCAGATAAGGGCCGCTTGGCCCACCCAGTCTGCCCATTTCCCCTTCCTACTGGATAAGCTGCAGATCCTAGTTAACCAGCAGCCTACTTCTTCTTACCCCCACCCCCCAGAATTGCCTTATGACTGTCTCATGCATGTTTGAATTCCACCACTGATTTTGACTCCACAACCTCCTCCGGAAGGCCGTTCCATGCATCCACCACCCTCTCTGTGAAAAAATACTTCCTTAAGTACAGCTTAAGTTCAACTTCATGCATGGCTCCTACAGACCTAGCCCAATCTCGTTTTGGCGTTTTCTAAGGTGGCCGAGATTCTGGTGGAGGCTAGAAAACCCTCCACTAGGTCCACCTACGCCATGAAATGGAAAAGATTTTCTATCTGGGCTGCGTCCAGGAACGTGGAGCCCTTTTCTTGTCCTGTGACCATTCTACTTGAGTACATGCTTCATCTTTTCGACCTGGGTCTCAGTCACTCCTCTTTGAAAGTCCATATGGCGGCTATTTCAGCCTACCATGTCCCTTTCACTGATAAGGCATTTGCCCAGCTGGAGGTATCCAAAACTTTCCTCAGAGGAGTCCTTCATCTCAGGCCCCCTGTCCGGACTCCAGCTCCCCCTTGGGACTTAAACTTTGTCCTCGAGAAATTTACCCTTCCCCACTTTGAGCCTGCAGCTTCTGCAGACTTGAAGTTTTTATCGTGGAAGACGCTCTTCCTGGTGGCCATTACTTCTGCTCGCAGAATTTCCGAGCTCCAAACCCTGATGTGCAAAATCTCTTATCTGATTTTTCACAAAGACCGAGTATTCTTCGCACGAATCCTAAGTTTCTACCGAAGGTGGTAGCGGAATCTACCTTAAATCAGTCTCTTGAATTACCTGCTTTCTTCATGCAATACTCCAATCAAGGAGAATACCTGCTCCATACCATGGATGTTCACAGAATTGTGAGATACTACACCGATAGGACGAAGGATCTCGGGAAGACTGATCAGTTGTTCGTCTCTTTCGCTCACAAAAGAGAAGGCAATGCTGTCTCTAAGCAATGCCTATCAAAATGGTTGGCCCATTGCATCACTTTCTGTTATGACAAGTACAACAAGACCCTCCCAGGTCAAGTCAGAGGTCACTCCACTGTGGAGTTGCCGCCTCTGTGCTTGTTTCAAGAACGGTGTCTACGGCAGCACATCTGTGCTGCCACCACTTGGACTTCAGTCCATACCTTTACTAAACATTACAGTTTGAACATTGCCTCTAGCCATAGAGCAGGCTTGGGTTAGTTGTCTTGCAAGGCCTCCTTTCTTGAGACCTGCTAGATTATTTGCTACTTTTGGAGTAGTTCCTCCTCCGGTGCCTTTCATTTGTTCCAGACTGCTTGGGATTCTGTCTATATGTAATTACCTGCAAGAGCCCTCTCGAGTAAGACAGTACAGTTACGTAAGAACTTACGTAACAGTAGATCTTCAAGAGAGCTCTTGCGATAATGTCTCCGCCCTCCATCCCCTAGGCTTTCAGCTTCTTTCCCATTGAGGAAATATCTGCTTCTCTTTCGTCCGGGCCTTCCGGACCTGTGGCGAGAAAAGAACTGGCGGGCGTCAGGCAGCCCTTTATACCGATGTAGTATGCGGCGGTCACCTGATGTGGGCGGTCCCGCAGGGACTGCTAGCTAGAAATTTTTTCCATGGGGTCCTGCCATGCCAACCGGCGTCAGTCCTATATGTAATTATCTACTGCAAGAGCCTCTCTCTCGAAGATCTACTGTTACGGTAAGTTCTTACGTAACTGTACTTTCCTTGTGCTCCCAGGTTGCACCTGTAAACAAGCTTTCAGCTTAGCGTGTCTCTCCTGGTTAAAAAAAAAAAAAAATTGGGTCTACTGGATGTGCCAAGTTCATTCACAGCTTATAGCTCAGCCCTCTGTTAAACACTCTTCCATTTTCCTTTCCATGTCAGTCATGTATTCTGATGCTTTGACCAATTTTTGATAACTGAATTATCGATGCTTGTGGTACCCTTAATACTGCACTGTATTCCCCTTTACCTCAGCAGCTACTACTGTTTCTTTTTATATTTCTAATACATGCCACCATTTCAGATACACCATTACATGCTGTTTATCTGAATGACCTGTAAAAGTGTAGCTAATATCATGGGATGTTCAGGTAATACAAAAAATTAGAGCAAATGTGGTGATAAAGGCAATAAAAGTTAGACTCAGCTGTCTCCCTCCCGGGTTTTACTCTGTTCGGGGCAGATCGGGTGGGTAAGCATGGAGGTGGGTGTGCCATCTACCTGCGCGGCCCGGTCCTAGGTCATGCTTTACCAACCCCTGAGCTTGGACATGGGGCACAAGCCATTACCCTGAAAATTACTCTGCACCCCAGTCGTGGCCTGCTTTACCTGACCACCACCTACATACCCCGACGAGCGCAAAGCATAGCTATCCACTACCTCACAGACTATCTCTCCACCTTGCCGCACAAGGCTGAACAGCTTATTCTAGGAGACCTTAACACCAACTGGCTCAGCCCCACATCAGGAAACATTAAGGACGACTTCATGGCCCTTGACCTATTTCAATTGGTCACCCAGCCCACTAGACTTAACCAAGCTAGGGGAGCCAGCTCCCTCCTAGACGTAGTACTCTCTAATCGACCACACAAATTAAAATCGGTTGACGTCCTAGCAGACTCCCTCAGTGACCACTCTCCTGTTCTGTTTTGGTCCTCCACACTCAGTCCTGAGTATAATAACCCCCCATCGCCCATTTCCTAGCCTCGGCCGGACAATCTCAAGCCGGCACCCTGCCCAGCTCGACTGGTTCCCAGTCACCCTTGCACCAGACATAGATACTGCCTTAACCTACCTTACCAGTGCCTTCAGCAAGGCCTGTGACTTATTTGCTCCCATCACCAAATCTCACCCAAAGAGACAGACTGCTGCATGGATTTCCCCAGCATTGATCCAGCAACTAAAACATAGGGACAACTTATGGCACATTGCAGTTGAGTCCGGCAGTACGGTGGATAGGCAAGCCTATAAAACAGCCCGTAACCAGTGCACCTGGGCCATTAAACAAGCAAAAGCCAGCTACTATCAGACAGCTCTAACATCATCCTGGGGTTCTGCCAGAGCCTTTTGGGATAATATAAAAGAACTGAATGGGAATACCCCCCGATCGTTATCAATGGCACGGTTACTACGGACCAAACGTGCATTGCAGACTGCCTAAACAAAACTTTCTCTGACCTAAGTGCGGTTCTTCCTGCCCATTTTTTTGACCCCATCCTCCCATCCAACCACTCCACTACCTCTCGGACCCAATTCCAGTTCAGGACCATCTCACCCCACGACGTCAAACCTTTCCTCTTAAAAGCCCTCACCTCCCACAACCCGAGCGGTGATCCCCTTGACTCCAGGATAGTCTGCCTCACACTGGACGTCATGCTAACCCCCCTCATGGATCTCCTTAACCGATCCCTATGCCTTGGCCAATTCCCAGGTGCATGGAAACCGGCTGAAATCACCCCTATCCATAAGACCGGAGACCGAACACTACCAAAAACTACAGGCCCATCTCCATCCCCCAAAAGCCCTGGAGAAAATAGTATCCACTCAGCTCATGGACTACCTATCTAAATATGACATACTATGCCCTGAGCAACACTGTTTCCGCCCGGGTCACAGCACCTCCACATCCCTTTTGAAGTTCTCCCACCAAATCCACACTGCGCTTGATGCTTGGAAAATTGCTGGTGCAGTATTCGCCGACCTATCTAAGGCCTTTGATACTGTGTGTCACCCACTAATGCTAAACTCCCTTAGCCAACTGGGATTCTCACCTGGCCCTCTGAACTGGTTCTCAAGCTACCTACAGAATAGATCCCAAAGGGTCAAATTGAATGGGACCTTGTCTACAAACCTACCAGTATGCTCCAGGGTCCTCCAAGGCTCCATCCTTGGGCCTACCCTTTTCAGCCTCTTCCTAAACACCCTCCCTAGCTCCTGCACTGGTAAAATACTTCTATACACTGATGACGCTGTCCTCATCGCCTCACATTCAGACCCACTCTTGCTCCAAAGCACCCTCAGCCAAGCAGAAAAATGGTTCATCAACCACCGGCTAGTCCTAAACCTGAAAAAAACGAAATCTGTGCTTTTTGCACACCGCCAAAACAATTCCAGTGATACTCCCCTTCTCATCACCCCCAGCACACTCCACCCCCTTGAACAGGTATCAACCTACAAGTACCTGGGCATCACTTCCGATTCGGCATTTACCTTCCATACACATCTAAAAGCTCTGTCATCGGCCATGAACTCCAGGATTGGTCTCCTGTATTGCCACAAAGACTGCCTCCCTGAGTTTGCCTTAAAACTTGCCATCACCTCGTCCGTTTTGTCCTTGGCAGACTATGGGCTCCCTATCTATGCAGCTGCAGACCCTACCGCCCTTACTAAAGTCCAGACTTCTATCAACAAAGCCTGCAGGCTCCTGACTGGTGCCCATAGCAGAACCCACACATGTCTACTCTATTCTGCCTCTAACATACTCACCTTTGATGAACGGCTGAAATACCACACCTGCTTGCTGGCAAAAAAAGGCCCTATCTGGGCTATGCCCTCCAGGGGTCACTACACCCTTGCAACAGGCCTCCCGGCCGGCACTTACCCGTAATGCCACTAAAGCCACCTTCCTAGTACCTAGAGCCAGGACCTCACTCTGCCAAAGATCTTTTCACCATAGAGCACCTGCCTGGTATAAGTCTTTCCCTGTGCACATCACTGACATCCCCAGAATTGGGCAGTTCAAAATAGCCCTACAAAAATACCTTGTTGATAATCAGAGCTGTATTTGTCCCGAATAGTACCTCCCAGAGTACCCCTGGACATCCCAGCCTACTAAGCACTGGTCTCTATCGCAGAATATGAATAAGCCTTGAATAGTTAGTGCATCTTGTGTTTGCTTTATTGTTTTACACCTTGTAACTCACCTGTATTGTTACCAGTGTCTAACCTCACATTTTGTTTGTCCACCCTCCCTGCGACGAGGTACCTTTGTAAACGAGTCTCTGACTCAAAGGTTGTAAAACTGATTATTTGAAATTAATAAATAGATAAAAAACATACCAGACTAGAGGACAAACAAAAAGAAACACATGACAGCACATAGAGGTGTAAAAGCTGTTTCCTGTCATAGCAGTAAAAAGCCATACTTAAAATGCAGAGTGGAAAAGATGAGGTTAATTTACTGCTAATGATCTTAATGGCATACTTTACACCTCCCAGGCATTCTGGTTTTACAAACAAAAGGCAGGCCTGAATGACTGTGACATCAGAACTTCTTTGTAACTTGGACATGCAATGCAGCCAAAACAGTGGATGATTTGATACATCAGTTTTAAGAGTATACGAGCCCCCAAAATGGCCCAGAAACCGGACTGCATTTAATCAAAACCAGATAAGGACCTTAAAAAACAGATTATCCTGTCAAAAACTGGATAGGTGGCAACCCTAGAGGCTAGCATCCTCTGGGATGCTCTGCCCTCCTCTCCCGGCCAGCCCCCAACGACCCAGGCTCTTTCCTGAACTTGGGTCGCCAGTGTGTAGTGAGCAGTAGCGCTACTCCGATGGGCCGGCGTGACTAGTTTTATTTTAATAGTATGCTTTTATATGGGTGCCTTACACACACACACACACAGCACTTCAACATACCATTGAATGAGGTGTTGGTAGTGCAGGGACTGTACCTCTAAAAATATGACAGCAGCTATTTAGCACACACACAAGTTCCACGCACAGCTATAGGCAGTTGCAGTAGAACTAACTATTGAAAGGGGGAGTGTTGGGCAGGATACCAGGGAAAGCTGCATGGGATCTTTACCTTCCACCTGGACAAAACATCCCATCTGAAGAATGCCTGCTTCACCCGAGTACCACACTACATTGTCAGCATTAGATGTGAGCCCAGGTTCTTGGTGTAAGACTTGAACCCACAACCCAAATAGAAGAGTGCTACTAGCTGAGCCACACAGCTGCATCGTTTATTAATAGTGGGACTGGACTTCTGGTAATTCTGTTTTATTTGTCTGGTCCTTGCCATTAAGGTGAGTTGTTTTGTGATAAGGAGTTTTACCAAAGCAGATGGCATATACATACTGCTGCAGAATAAAAGCAGCAGGCAGTTCAACTATCAGTAACAAAAGGTTACCAAAAACAAACATTTTGTATCTTGTTAAAACATGATACAAAGTGCATGTGTATATCCAGATGCTTTTCGCCTCTGAGACTCAACGTCACAATATGAACTCCGTACGTAGTCATCTTCACGAGTTGCAGAGGTCTGGTTTAGGGGTCATGATTGGAAGTAGTTGTAGAAAATGTTATTCATAAAAAAATTATGAACAGGGATAATACTTTATTGAGCAAAAGCTCATTTACAAAGAGGTTCCTATGCCGTTATCAGTTGATTGCACATTTAGACAAAAAAACTTATAAAAATATAAACATTTAGGTTATACACATACATATAAACTTTTAGGTTATACAAGAGGGGTTTGGTTACATACATAGCACAGTCATAGAGTTCCATTCAAGCAGCATAACTTAGGTGCAGCAGCCCTATTCGATTACTATTTTTTAGAGAACTCTTGCAAGTAGTTATATTTACCCCACATAGGTGGATGGGCAATTAATTCCATAAAGCAGGTCCCCTGTACATTACAGAGGACCTCCCAACTCCTAAGTTACATTTTGGGACTATAAATTCTTGCCCTGTGCAGATCTCAGGCCTTCCCTTGTTTCCCTAATCGTAAAGGCCTCTAAAATGTATCTGGTTAATTCTTCTTTCCTAATCCTAACCATAAAATCCAAGCGATTACAATTTCTTCTTTCTTGAAAACTCCACCAATTCAGAGTTAATGCCATGAACAGTTGCAGCAGCCATACGGTGTACTCCAGAAGGAAGTGAGGGTGAGGGTGGTTAAGGAAAACATCGGGGGTGTTAAGCCCAGAGAGAGGGGAAGTTAAGTGCTTTACAGTTCGTGAGCAGATGGTGCACTGAGGTAATATGAGGGAGTGAAGAGGGTAAACAAAGTGGAGGGAAATTCAGCACAGAAAGCATGAATGAGGCAAAGTTAAGCACAGGAAGGGTAAGTGGCTTGCTCAGGATGAAACCTTCATTAAGTGGTGGTAGTGGGATTAAAACCTGGGTCTTCAGGTTCATAGTTTTTCACACTAATCACTAGGCTACACTGCCTTCTTGCTGTCTGCTTTTCCATAGCGTTTCACATTATAATTGGGAGGTTGTAAGTAATAGTTACATGCAATCCTACTCGGGACACTGGCAGTTCAAAGGTGTTACATCAGTATGGAATGCTGGTGACATGACATTCCACTGCCTCTGACTGATCAGGGACAGTAGCACTGTAGAGTAGCTCCTCAATTTTGATTTCATCTTCGCAATATTTTTTTCTCCTCAAGATTACCCTAGCAGGAAAATTTTGTTTGTCTCTACAAGCAGTACTTTAAATACTGTTGTGCCTGTTTTCAATATAAATTGTCAGTCCAGCTGTTTTCCTCATAGATGGCTTTGTTGGTGAAGGTCTGTGTGGGGGCAGCTATGCCTGTTTAAAATTTCTTGGGTGTAAAACATGTGTTAAGCTACATTTGGTACAATATGCTTAGTCTGGTGTTTAAGGTAAACATGTGAAATGTTTTCATTTTTTGAAGTCAGAGTTGCTCCCCTTGCATTGAATTGCAGGTCTGTTTAATCCCTTTTTAGCCAGAATTGTGTTTCTCTGATTGTGACTGTGATATGGGGGTGACTGTAATTGGTACATTTTTCCATTTTCAAACATTTGAGCAAGTTGAGGCTCTCAGAGCTGTTTGGGAGTGCACGCTTTATTTTTGTGCTGTTTTTACCTGCCCAGAGCATTAGTTTTCACCTTTGTGATAATGAGCCTCCCCCACACCATGGAAAATATTTCAAGCCTCCCTCAAATTTGGAAAAAATCTTAGGCCTCCCGATAGGAAAAAAAATATACTTTGCGTAGTACACCAGGAATAAAGTGAAACAAATAAAGTTGACCGAGTATATTCTCTTTTTATTCAACTTATTGTTCTCACTCCCCCACCCCACACCCCAGGTTATCTTTGTCACTCCACTTTCAAACAACACGAAGTCTTGCTGTATTCAGACATAATGCAGTTAGCCCCAGCACTTGAACTGCCCCGGAGAGGAAAGAGTTAACTATATGCAGAAGCATAGAACGTTGAGCTCGAGCTTGGTTTTCAAACCTCTGTCTGTGGTACTTCTCAGTGTAACCGTCAGATTCTTTGCTTCACCCAACAGTGAAGTTGCTCTAGAGATTTCCTCTGTTCGGTTCAGTAAAAGTAAAGCGTTCGGTTTAAACCATATAATTTTTTGTTATTTTCGGATTTCCAGCCTCTGTCTACGGTAAAGGTAGTGTGTAGATAGGTAGTTTGGATTTAACTGGATAAAATTAGGACAAAAAGAAGGCACAGGGCCCATCTAGATTGTCCTCCCACAACAGTGGGTTATTAATCAGATCTCTGGGCTAGTAACCAGAGATCAAGCCTAGTTTTAAAGGTATCAAAATTTACTGAATCTACAATAGTTGGTGGTAAAGAATTCCAAGATTTTGCCGCCCTTATATTAAAAAAGTTATCGTATCTTTTATTATTGGCCCACTCTACTTTTAATTGCTTAGTGTGTAATCTTCCCACAATTCTTTTGTCAGCATATGCTAATCCACATATGTTAAACAACTTTGAATTATGTACTAATTTATACATTAGAAGTAAATCTCCCCTTTCTCTTCTCAGTGTTAGTGGATAAACACTTGTCTGCTGTAACCTGGTCTCATAACATTTATTTTTTAATCTGGGAATGGATTTAGTTAGTCTTCTTTATATTTGTTCAAGACGATTTATATCATTTTTAAAATAAGGACTCCAGAAGAGAGAACCATAATCTAAGTGGGGTCTAACATATGCTCTATACAGTGGTATTAAATTGTGTTCTGATTTACTAATAAATGTTTTTTTGATTTGTCTCATTACAATATTGGCAGATCTAACCACTTTACTACAATGATCACCTGATGACAGTTTAACTAATATGCCAAGATCTCTTTCACAGCTAGATGATTGCAATAGCTGCTTATTTAGATAGTAATTGTAAAATGGATTATTCCTACCAAAATGCAAAATCTTACATTTGTTGATGTTAAATAGCATTAAGTTTTTATTAACCCATTGTTCAATGGTATACAGATCTTGTTCAAGTAATTTGAAATGTTCTCGTGTGTCAACTCTTCCACCTAGTTTTGTATCATCAGCAAATTTTGATAAAAAGTTGTTAGATTTTTATGACCATATCAATATCATGAATAAAGAAGTTAAACAGAACTGGCCCCAAAACGGATCCCTGCGGGACCCCACGTGCGACAACCCCAGGAGCTGATAGAACTCCATTTATTCTAACCAGTTGGATGCAGTTGAACAACCATTCTGATATCCAATTTACTAATCGAAGTGGGATTTTAAAATTATGTAGTTTGTTTATTAGTAAAGAATGGGATATACAGTCAAAAGCTTTGCTAAAATCTAACAGCAATACATCAATAGATACATTACCATCAAGTAGTTTAGTAATATGTTGGTAAAATGATATAAGATTTGTTGTACATGAGAAGCCTGATTTAAATCTGTGCTGAGACAAATCATAAATATTCAATTTTTCCAGTGCATTTTCCACTCTATCTTTAATTAGTCATTCCATGTTTTTTCCCAGAATGGAGGTCAAACTAATTGGGCGATAGTTTGGACATTAGACTTTAGCCCTTTTTTGTAAATAGGTGTAACCAAAGCAGTACGCCATGCATCAGGAATTTTACAATCCAATAATGATTTATTAAATAGTATTTGAAGAGGAGTAGTAATTGAGTCAAGTGTTTCAAGAAGAAATATAGCGTTAATATTATCAGGTCCCGAACTAGTCGATCTTTTAATCTTAGTGAGTTTTTTTTATTTCTTTTAACTGAAATAATGGAATACAAGAATCATTACTATTGACGTTGGTTACAAGATTTCTTGATTGATCAAAAACTGAACAAAAATATCTATTGAAATAGTCTGCCATATCTTTATTTGAGGTTATAGTAATCCCATCATTACAAAGAGGTCCTATGTTTCTGTTATTAAATCTATTTCCATTAATATAGGAGAATATGGATTTCTGGTTATTTTTTGAATGTGCCAATTTAAACTCTAGGTTTAATTTATCAGATTTGATTGATTTTTTTTTTAGTGTAGCCAAAGCAGTTTTGTATTTATCTCTCAAAGATTAACTAGGATTAGATTTTAATTTCTTGAATAAATGTTCCTTGATTTTAATTTGTTTGTTAATAATGTTATTAAACCAGATAGGAATTCTACCTTTTTTATTGCATTTTGACTTTAAAGGAATATACTTATCCTCGAGAGAATGGATAATATTTATTAAACATGTATACATTTCATTTACTCCTTTATCTTTAAATAATTTGAACCAATCAATTCTTGTTAATTCCTGATTGATCCTAGTAAAATTTGCTTTATTGTAATTCCTGCATTGGAAGTTATTATTAATTTTGAGAGTTTGTAAATGAATACTAACAAATATGGAATTATGCTCACTGTTGCCAATAGGTGACATAATATTAGTACCTGAGATGTTAAAGCCTTCATTTACAATTACAAGGTCCAAAATATTATTGCCACGTGTAGGCTGATTTACCAATTGGTCCAAACCTAAATCAGTAATTATGTTCATAAATAACCTTTCAAACAACATGAAGTCTTGCTATATTATGACAGTAGCAGCTTGATCCAGCTCTAGAACTGCTCCGGAGGTGAAATGGTTAATACCATTCCAAAATAGAACTTTGAGCACGAGCTCTAAGAAGCAGTTCTATCTGTGTAATTTCAAACCTGAACTGTCAGATTCTTTTCTCCGCCTCAGTGAAACAGAGATTTCTCCTACTGCTCGGTTCATTTCTCGGTTTAAACAGTGTTTTCTCAGTCCGATTCAACCGAGAATAGTTTTATTTAAACCGCAAAACCGTTCAGTTCAAGCTCTGTCTGTGGTAATCGTAAGTAATTAAAAGGTTTTGTCTGTGTGGAACTTGTAAGTTTATCGGTTCGGTTTTGAACCGATCAGCTGGATTTAAAACTCATTAATTTTAAAGTTTAACATTTTACAGTCCGGTTCCGGTTCTTATCGGTTCTAAAAAGCGGATTTTATTACGGTTTTCCAATACCCGTGACACGGTTGGGAACCGATAAGGGTGTCTTACCTGGCACTGCCGTTTAAAGAGGCAAGTTTTCTGGTTAGGCTGGCATTATATCTGAGAAACCCAAAGAAAAACCGGGCCCACTGGGTTTCAACACTGTGATGTCTGTGGGGAAGCCTTTGCCAAGGCTGACCCACACCCTGTGTCTATTGTCTGAGGTTTGACCACCTCAGTCAGACTGCCAGATATGTAAATTTCCTGCAGCCACCCTGGAAAAGAGATTGGGCAGGCTCAGGCGAGAAACCAAAAGTCAGCTGACCGGATGGCCAGCCCGGTTCGGTGCCAACCGAACGGAAGAGATGTCTCCTCTGACCGAGGCGAGACTTCCTCTGGCAAACGAAAAGCTGGTTCTGAGGAACCAGTTCCAGTAAAGAAAATAAGAAAGTTAGCAGGTTTGGAGTCCAAAATCCCTTCTCCAACTGCTGCAGAGATAGCAAAAGCCATACAAATTGTCCAGTCACTATCTCAGGTTCCGTCTGAACCACCACTATCTGGCAAAAGGTTGGTCCATCCGGTTCCAGTGGTTCAGGAATATGATGTTGAGGAGTTTTATGAACCAGAGGGGAAGGATGATTATGAACAGTATGAGTGTGGCTGGGAAGGTCTGGGTGTGCCCATTGAACCGGACATTTCCCCAGACAGACCTTTAGAATCTCCCCCTATGCTATCTGAGTCCCCATCTCATTTTATGTTTTACAAAACAGTTGCTGAAACCCTCCAGCTTCCCTTGGAAGAAGCTGTGGATGAGCAAGAGGAGCCTGATTTTGTAGAAATGATGGATATTCCAGAGTCTAGGAGATTGTCTATTCCTTTCATAAGTCTTTTAGGAACAAACAATAAAAATTTTAAAAGCTCCTAATTCTGTGCCTCATGTAGATAAAAGATGGACAGAAGGTACACATTGTCAGGTCCTGATACAGAATTCCTTTCTCAGCAATGCAGTCATGTTGGGGTAGTTCAGGCTGCAGCCTGTGATAAAGCTAATATTCCCCTGGCTTCACATCCTCCTGACAAGGATTCCAGGAAGATTGATGCCATGGTGAAAAAACGTATATGGCAGCCTCTCTGGGACTCAGGCAAGCAAATTATATGGCTTATGTAGCTAGGTATCAGAAATCTAGATGGGATACTGTTATGGAATTAGCCAAGCAAGCCCATGGCCAGCTGGCTAGCGAACTAGAACAGGTGGCTGCTGATGGCATTGAGGCTTCTAAGGTACAGTTTCATGCTGCTGTGGATGTTAATGATGTTTCCTCTAGGGTCATGGCCACATCTGTAGCTTTTAAGTAGGTTGGCCTGGCTCAGGTGTACTAGCCTGTCACAGGATACCCAGACTAAGGCTATGGATTTTCCTGTGGTGGGAAATTCTCTGTTTGGGAGCAGACAGAATTACATGAAAAAGATGGATGAATATGGGACTACTTACAAAAGTGCCCAAGCTAAGGAGCGGAAGCCACTCCCCAGAGGCATACCCCAGGGGTGGGGTAGAGCCTTTCACAGGCCTTTTATCGGACTCAGGCCTCCTCTGCCTATGCTCAGAGGGGCTTCTTCAGAGGCAGAGGCAGGCACGAGGGTGGGCAGGCCTGCTCCCACCCCTCAGCCTAAAGCACCTGCTAAGCAGGCACCCTGATGGGGTGCCCAGGGCCATTCTCCTTTCACGGTAGGGGGCAGGCTGGCTTACTTCAGTCAGAACTGGGCTTCTTTAACCTCAGACAAGTGGGTTCTGGAAGTAGTAAGCCAGGGTCTGGTTCTCAGCTTCAAAAGTTTCCCAAGTTGAGAACCAGATTTTTCTACCTGCAAGTGCTTCAGAGACCCTTGCTCTAGAAGCAGAGGTCTCAACCCTGTTGGCTCTCAGAGCAGTGGAAAGGGTTCCTCCCCTGCACCAGGGCAGGGGTCTGTATTCCAGATACTTCCTTACCCCAAAAAAGACAGGAGAATCGCTGCCCATATTAGACCTCAGATATCTGAACAAGCATCTTTTGAAACCAAAGTTCAAAATGGTAACTCTGGCAATGATTTTACCCTCCCTAAGGCCAGGGGACTGGTTAGCCTCCCTGGACCTCAAGGATGCCTATTTCCATGTCCTAATCAGAAGCTCCCATCGAAAGTATCTCGGATTCGAATTACCCTCAGGTCATTACCAGTTCAGAGCAATGCCCTTCGGCCTCACCTCTGTCCCAAGGGTATTCACAAAGTGTCTGGCAGTGGCAGTGGCCCACTTAAGGAGGAGGATTGCTGTTTTTCCCTATCTAGACGATTGGCTCATTGTAGGCCAGTCCCCAGAACAGGTAAATCTCACCTGCAAGTCACCCAGCAGCTTCTCACCTCCCTGGGCTTTCTGCTAAATCTGCCAAAGTCGGTTCTGGAACCAGTCCAGGTACTCACCTTTATAGGGCAGAGTTGGACACAAAGCTAGCCAGAGCTTTTCTTCCTTAGAAAGGGTGGCGAATTTAGTGGCTCTGGCCTCCTCCTTCACTCTGCAGGTCTCTCGACCAGCAAGACACTTTCTGCAGCTCCTGGGGCACATGGCTGCATCCACAGCTGTTGTGCAGGGACAAGATTTCAGATGAGAGACATTCAGTTTCCTTGAGAACCTATTGGTCTCAGAGGAGAGACCCCCTTTCCAAGTTGGTCCCAGTGACTCGAACCTTGATCCAGGCCCTCCAGTGGTGGCAGGACCAGAGCAATTTAAGATTGGGGGTCCCCTTCATTTCCCCTGCTCACAATTTGACTCTCACTACAGATGCTTCCCTTCTGGGTTGGGGAGCCCACATGGGCGACCTTTCCACTCGGGGAGTTTGGTCCCCCCAGGAATCTCTGCTCCACATCAATTTGCTGGAACTCAGAGCTGTCTTTTTAGCTCCTCAAGCTTTTTCTGCATCTGTCCACGACAAGGTGATACAAGTCAGAACAGACAACCACCACAACAATGTGGTACATCAACAAACAGGGGGCACTCGGTCTTCGGCCTTGTGCACCGAGGCAATGAAGTTGTGGTCTCTGGCCTATTCCCTGAACACTTCCCTCATAGCAGTTCATCTTCCAGGGAAGGACAATGTCCTAGCGGATGCCCTCAACAGGATTTCCCAGGGCCATCACGAATGGTCCCTGGATCCTCAAGTGCTGGGGATAGTTTTTGCCAGATGGGGCACCTCTCAGATAGATCTTTTTGCAGCCCCAGACAATCACCAACTTCCTCTGTTCTGTTGCAGGCCTCCAGTGCTGGGCTCAGTCCCCCTGGATGCCCTTCTCCTGGATTGGCGGGAAGTTTCTTTATGCTTTCCCCCTTCCCTCTCCTATTCAAAGTATTAGTCAAAATCAGATCTCAGCCTTGCAGGGTGATTCTGATTGCCCGGATGAGGCCAGGCAGCCCTGGTACCGCTCCTTCTGTCACTGACAATCCATCTTCCCTTTGCCTCCCAGGAATCACAACCTATTAACTTGTGCCCAGGGAAGGTTTGGTATCGACCTCAAATCCCTCAACCTCAAGGCCTGGCTCTTGAGGAGTTAGAGTTGCTGATTTACACCTCTCTCAGGGTGTTCTTGAAATCCTAAAGGCTTCCAGAAAGCCTTCCACTAGAGCTACTTATAGTTCTAAATGGAAAAGGTTTTCCATTTGGTGTAGTGGGAAAATGTTTCCCAGAATCTGCTGATTTGCCCATTGTATTAGATTACATGGTCCATCTTAATTCCTTGGGTCTCAGACCAGCTACCCTGAGAGTCCATTTGGCAGCTGTATCTGCTTTTTGTTTCAGCAGGAAAGTCATCCCTCTTTCCACTCACCCTGTGTTTCCAAGTTTTTAGGGATTACTCCATACTAATCCACCTTTGGAACTGGCCCCTGGGACCTTAATGTTTGTATTGCCCAGTTAATGCAACTCCCTTTGAACCTCTGTCTTCTGCAGAGCTTAAGTACCTAACTTGGAAAACTGTTTTTCTAGTGGCTATCACTTCTGCCAGGACGCAAGTGAATTGCAAGCCTTGTCAGTGGAGACTGACTTTATTTCTTTCCACAGGGATAAGGTAGTCCTTAGGACTAATAGGAAGTTTTGCCTAAGTGGTTTCAGATTTCCATCTTAATCAATCTATCTCCCTTCCAGTATTTTTCACTGATCACTCCTCTTCGGGTGAGAGGAGGTTGCACAGCCTGGATGTTAAGAGAGCTCTTAGTTATTATATAGAGAGTACCGAAGGTCACAGGTTCGAATCCCTCCAACTTTTCCTTTCCTATGGTGAAGTTGGGAAAGGCAAACCTGCCACTAAGAGATCAGTAGCCAGGTGGATTGTCTCTTGTATCCCATTTTGTTATCAGAAAGTGGGCAGAGCCCCCGGTTTGAGGGCGCATTCTACCAGGGGTACAGCTGCGTCTCTAGCTGCTGCCAGAGATATCCCTTTATTAGAGATTTGCCAGACTGCTACTTGGAAAACGGTACACACTTTTACCAAGCATTACTCCCTGGATGTCCAGGCCAGGAGAGATGCTCAGTTTGGCACAGCTGTTCTTCAGAGCTTATTCCCTAAGTAGGTTCTGCCCCTCCTCCATGGAGGTACTGCTGTGTATTCTGCTAATGTCTATAATATAGCAAGACTTCATGTTGTTTGAAGAAAAAATTACTCACCTTAGTAATGTTGTTTCTTCTAATGAGTCTTGCTATATTATAGACCTCCCAACCTGCCCTTCTCAGAACCTCTACTTGGTGGGGTGCAGGCAACTAGTGTGGGCACTACTTATGTCCTGTTAGCATTTTGTCCCTTTGGGACTTTGGGGTGTGTATGTGTATGCGTGTGTGTGTTTTATTATACTTATGTTCCATTTTCATATTATTAGAATGGTGTTAGTATTTCTGGTCCCCTGACTTGAGTCTTGGGTGTTGGGACCATCAATGGTTGTTATTATTTAGGTAGCCATTTGACTAGTGTAGGTTACAGCTTCCACACAGACCTTAGTGAGTTTGGCTAAAAGATCTGACAGTTCAAGTTTGAAATGACACAGATAGAGCTGCTCTCGTGCCAAAATTCTATTTTGGAATGGTTTTAACCATTTCACTCCGGGGCAGTTCTAGAGCTGGAACAAACTGTTAATGTCTATAATATAGCAAGACTCCATTAGAAGAAACAACATTACTAAGGTGAGTAATTTTTTCTTCTGGTGGCTATCACTTCTGCTAGACGCATAAGTGAGTTGCAAGCCTTGTCAGTAGAAACTGACTTTATTTCTTTCCACAGGGATAAGGTAGTCCTTAGGACTAATAGGAAGTTTTTACCTAAGGTGGTTTCAGATTTCCATCTTAACCAATCTATCTCCCTTCCAGTATTTTTCACTGATCACTCCTCTTCTGGTGAGAGGAGGTTGCACAGCCTGGATGTTAAGAGAGCTCTTAGTTACTATATAGAGCGTACCAAAGGTCACAGGTTCGAATCCCTCCAACTTTTCCTTACCTATGGTGAAGTTGGGAAAGGCAAACCTGCCACTAAGAGATCAGTTGTCAGGTGGATTGTCTCTTGTATCCAATTTTGTTATCAGAAACTGGGCAGAGATCCCCCCTCTGGCTTGAGGGCTCACTCTACCTGGGGTACAGCTGCGTCTCTAGCTGCTGCCAGAGACATCCCTATATTAGAGATATGCCAGGCTGCTACTTGGAAAACGGTACACACTTTCACCAAGCATTACTCCCTGGATGTCCAGGCCAGGAGAGATGCTCGGTTTGGCACAGCTGTTCTTCAGAGCCTATTCCCTAAGTAGGTTCTGCCCCTCCTCCATGGAGGCACTGCTGTGTAGTCTGCTACTGTCATAATATAGCAAGACTTCATGTTGTTTGAAGAAAAAATTACTCACCTTAGTAATGTTGTTTCTTCTAATGGAGTCTTGCTATATTATGACCTCCCCCCCAGCCTGCCCCTCTCAGAACTTCTACTTGGGTGGGGTGCGGGCAACCTAGTGTGGGCACTATTTTGTGCCCTTTTAGCGTTTCTCCCCCTTTTGGGGGTTTGGGGTGTGTTTTATTATACTGTTGTTTTATTCTCATGTTGTTAGAATTGTATTAGTAGTTCTGGTCCCCTGACTTGAGTCTTGGGTGTTGGGACCAGCAATGGTTGTTGGTATTTAGGTAGCCATTTGGCTAGTGTAGGTTACAGCTTCCACACAGACCTTAGTGAGTTTTTGCTCGTAAAGATCTGACAGTTCAGGTTTGAAATTACATAGATAGAGCTGCTTCTTAGAGCTCGTGCTCAAAGTTCTATTTTGGAATGGTATTAACCATTTCACCTCCGGAGCAGTTCTAGAGCTGGATCAAGCTGCTACTGTCATAATATAGCAAGACTCCATTAGAAGAAACAACATTACTAAGGTGAGTAATTTTTTCTTCATGGTTATTATTACTTATATTCATATTCTAATCTATACCAGGCATGTTAAAATCCCCAAAGATTAGAAAATCATTTTCCTGGGATAGTTCAGATAGCAAGTTTAATAATTCAGTAGTATATTGGATATCTGCTGATGGTGGTCTATAGCACACCCCATGTTCATTTTGGGACGGTCGGTTGGTTGAATAGAAATCCATACTGATTCAGTCAAGGTGGATGATGGAATTTCATACTCGATAATATCTTCTCTAACGAAGAGACATACACCACCACCTTGCTGTCTATTCTGTCCTTATGATAAAGTTTATAATTTAAATTTAAATTTTAGGTAGTGACTATGTTTTATTCTGTGAAAAGGTTGGAAATTGTTCTTTTCTTTGGTTTCTTTCCAGTCGGTCCGGTTTGGAACCGACCCATTCTGTTTACATTTATTTCTGGGATTAGAGTGGTTTTCCAGTACCGATCAGTTTCAAAAGAACTGGGTTTTTTTGCTGGTTCTTTTAAAAAGCCCGTGACACAGTTTATAACTGATCGGTCATTGTATTACCTGGCTTGAAAGCTGCAATAGGGTAATTTGTTGGGTTGGCCATGTCTGAGAAACCCAAGAAGAAAACCGGTCCCACTGGGTTTCAGCACTGTACTGAGTGTGGGGTGGCCTTTGCTAAGGCTGACCCCCAGCTCATCTGTGTTTATTCTCTGGGGATTGGACCACCTCAAGTCAGACTGCCAAATCTGTAAAAACTTTCCTAAATCCACTCTAGACAAAAGACTGAGTAAGCTGAAGAAAAGGGAGGCCAAGAAGTCTGTAGATCCGGATGGCCAGCCCGGTTCGGTTGCGGACGAACCTGAGGAGGTACCTACTGACCTAGGTGATACCTCCTCGGGCAAAAGGAGAACCGATCCCGAGGGGTCAGTTCCATCAAAAAAGAAGCGTAAGTCTGCCAGTTCAGATCCGGTATCGCACTCTCCAACCGCGGACGAAATAGCCAAAGCGATTAGCATTGTTCAGTCGCTTAGACTGGTTCCGTCCGAACCGGTACTGCCAGTTAGGTGGTCGGTTCGGTCGGATACGTCTCCTCCGGATTATGATCCAGATGTTTTTATGAGGAGTGGGAGGGAGACGAAGACTATCCTGAGGATAATGATGATGACGCTGACCGGGGGTCTGGATGTGCCCATTGAACCAGACAGGCCCTCAGTTGTCTCTCCTCCCAGGCTCTCTGAGTCCCTTTCACATTTTTTGTTCTACAAAAAGGTTGCAGAAACTCTGCAGCTTCCCTTGGTTAAAGCTGCAGAGGAGGATGAAGAGCCTGATTTTATGGAAATGATGGACATCCCAGAGTCCAAAATACTGTCTATCCCTATTCATAAATCCTTGGGGAAACAGACACACAAAATTTTACAAACCCCTGATTCAATACCTCCTGTGGATAAGAGAATGGACAGGAGGTATTTGTTATCAGGCTCAGCTGCGGAGTTCCTTTATAGTCATTGCAGCCATGTTGGGGTAGTGCAGGCTGCAGCCTGTGACAGGGCTAACATTCCTTTGGCTTCACACCCCCTGGATAAGGACTCCAGGAAAGTGGATGCTATGGCCAAAAAACAGTATTTGGCATCCTCTTTGGGACTCAGGCAGGCTACTTATATGGCCTACACAGCCAGGTACCAGATTTCCAGATGGGATATGGTTCTGGAACTGGCTAAACAGGCCTCTCCCCAGCTAGTCAAGGAGCTGGAGGAGGTGGCTGCTGATGGAATTGAGGCATCCAAAATGCAATTCTAGGGACATGGATATGTTGTTCATCCACACTGTCTGGCAGGTATCCTTGCCGCTTTAAATCTTGCCGGAAGGTCTTCAAGCTGGCTCCTCCCACCCACCCGGGTGGTAAAACTCTCATCTCCACCCCATGACGCCAGATCTTCCTTACCGCTTGGAAGCTCAGGTTCCCTCCTTAACGCTCTGCATATAAGACTGGTTCCTAATTATTCGGTTTTCTGAATTTAAAAGTTTTTTGCTTAAAGACTTCGGTCTTCATATCCCTCAGGCACCGATGGACAATCGACTCGGTTTTGGAGATGCCTTGCGGGCAGAAGATGTCTCCGAGCGGATCCGCACTCCACGGTGTGTCTACTGTTTAGGCCTTGAGCACCACCCGAGCTTGAGACCTGTGCTCTTCCTTCTCAGCCTACGTCCTCAAAGACCGTGCTGCCCGTTTACAACTGGGGCACCCTGAGAAACGTTTTCCTCTGGTGAAGTCAAAAGAGGCCCTGTCTGCGGTCTCCGCGGATCAGCTAGAGCAGATGATCGCCCTCGAAGAGGAGGCGTCGCGGGCCGCTTCTTCCTCAACCACGGCATTTATCCCGCTCTCCCTGGGTTCCTCTTACATAGCTTCCTTTAAGGAGCTTTGTCTGCCCTCTCCACTAGAGGAGAGGGACCAACGTCTGCTGAACCTTCTTCTCGGTCCAAGAAGAAAGACAAGGGTAAGTCCCTCCATCTACGCTCTTGGGAGCGGGAAAGGTCCCTCTCCCCGAGTTGTCGGCCATCGACTTCGGTCGATCGTTCAGCTTCGCCACTGGTCTCACGGTGTCCCGTCAGGTCAGTTGACCGAGACTCCTCGCCGCGCAGTCGAGCTCTCCTCGACCCGTTGGACAGGTTGTCGACCGGCGAGCGAAAATCCTCTCACCGGTTCCCCGGTGGGAGTTGGAGATCTCTGGGCTTGCCGGTGCCTCTGGTTCCGTAGCCTTGAGTGAACCCTCCGAGCCGAGGGGGGAGCTGGTTCCACCCGTCTCCTCCCCGCACCGTCCTCAGAAAGGCCAAGGTTCTTGGTCTTGGACTTCTTCGCGGTCCAGCTGATCCTGCCGTCATAGGCGGTCTCAGCACCGCGGTAAGCGGCGCCGCCGCTTGTCCTCGTCCTCAGATGAGGGGAGGCTTCGACGTAAGTTACATCGATGATACGAGGACCTCATGCGGCAACAGCTTCTTCTGACCGGGAACAAGCCGACGCCATCGCCTTCCCTGACCATTAAGTGGCTGTCACCGGAGCGGCCGAAACAACCCCTAGTCTTACCTGAGGAGCCTGTTCCCAGGCCGATTGTTCGGCCAAAACCAGCTGCTCCACCGATTCCGGTGGAACTTCCTTCTCCACAGCCGCTGTTTGGGGCTCCGACCAAGAACTCTCGGTCGGCTCAGGGTCTGCCCCATAGGCTGTCGGTCACCCTCACTCCCAATCGCCCTTGGCAGGTGGAGGGTGGCTCAGGCCCGAGGCAGCTCTTTGCGGACTCTTCTGAGTCCAACGACGATTCCTCCCTTTTCTCCAGGCGAGTGGACTTGGAGTCCTCTGGAGGTCAGTCACTGGACGACAGCCCTTCGTCCTTCCTGGGTTTGCTCAGGCTCATCTCGGAGTCCACAGGGATGCAGCTCGAGCCTGTATCAAAGCGAAGACCCAAGTATCCCTCACGAGATGTTGGACCGGGATTCCCCTCGGAGGCCTTTCCTGTGGCGAGGCCATTGTGGGCCCGGCTTGGAGCTCTGGCAGCTCTGCTTCCTGCCCTGCCTTGACCAGGATGGCCAGGAAGTAGCCCGGTCCCTACCGGTTCCCTGTCGGTTTCTCGGAACATCCCTCAGCGCGGGGTTAGTTCCGACAGCTTTTTCGGTGTGCCGGAAACGCTAGGGATGTGGACAAACCTCCCAACAAGGAGTCCAAGAAATTGGACTATGCCGGGCGAAAAGTCTACGCTGCGTCCTCCCTTGGCCTTCGTCAGGCCAGCTCGGCCATGCTTATGGCACATTTCTCCCATGCCCTGTTGGGCTCCCTGGACGAGGTAGTCCCTCATCTCCCGGTTGACCTGCAGACCATGGTTAGGCAGGTGCGGGACCAGGGCAGTGCAGTGGCCAAGCAGCAACTTCAGACTGCTCTGGACATTGGAGACTCATGTGCCAGGTCAGTCGCGGCCGCAGTGGCTATGCGCCGTTGGGCATGGCTGAGGATATCCACCTTCACAGCGGATACCCAGCACAAATTGGCGGATGTCCCATTCTTGGGGACCGACCTCTCCGGCCCTGGAATGGAAGGCCACCTCCAGAGGATCGAAAAGTCCAATGCCACTTTGGACTCGGTCTCATCCGCTCAGAGGGACAAGGGCCGCAGACCGCAACCCATTCCGTTTCGTCCGTCTGCGCCCACGGCACGTCCGGCCCTGCATCATCAGGGCCAGCAGGCTAACGTAGTCCCAAACCCAAGCCCGCGGCTTCCTTCTCCAGGAAGCAGGGAGGTAAAGGCCCTGGAGGTCCCTCGGCCGGTTCTTCCTCCAAGCCTGCCCAGTGACGGGTTGAGGAGTGTCACCCCCAACCCTGTCGCCTCACCCCAGGTTCCCCTGTGGGGGGGGGCGGCTCCGCCACTTTCTTTCTGCCTGGTCCATTATCACCACAGACCGGTGGGTGTTGGAGGTGGTGGGAAAGTGCCTGCCTCTGGAGTTCAAGCAGGCCCAACCCTTCAGAGCCGTCGCACCTTGGGGGGCCTCGGGGTCCGAAGCCTCGCTGTCAGCTCGCCGAGTCAACATCGCTCTCCTCCTCGAGAAGGAGGTGATAAGAGAGGTGGTGGACCCTCCCTCAAACCCGGGGTTCATGTCCAGGTACTTCCTGGTTACGAAACGGACGGGGGGCTGGCGCCCCATTCTCAACCTACACGACCTAAACAAGTTCCTAAGGTCTTGAACCTTCAGGATGGTCACTCTGGCTCAGATAATACCATCCTTGGAACACGGTAGAGGTTCTACTCTCTCTGGACCTGCAGGACAGCGTTCTTTCATACCCTATCCGTCCGTCACATCAGAGGTTCCTTCACTTTGAGCAGAGGGATCCCTTTTGCGTTCCAAGCCATACCTTTAAACATCCCAGCTCCAGGGTCTTCACCAAATGCATGGCAGTGGTGACAGCATTCCTCTCCGGTGCCGAGGGTCGGGTTTACCCTTACCTGGGCGTTGGCTGATAGCAGCCCCTCAGACAGGAGGTGGAGCGGTCCAGAGATCTAGCCCTCCAGGTTTGCTCAGGTTGGCCTCCTCATCAACGAGGCCAAGTTGGAACTCGAGCGAAGCAGGTGATTCTTTTCATCGGGGCAGAGCTTGACTCTCTTCGTGCCAGGGCATGGCTCGGCAGGACAGGAGTCGAGTTCTTTTCCTCCTTTGCCCAATCATTTCTGGTTGGGCAGTGCATCCTGCCCAGGACTTCCTGCGCCTCCTGGGTCTCATGGCGGCCTGTACCAGGTGTGGTCCGTTGGGCCGCTGGAACATCGCCCCTTCAGTGGGGCTGGCCAGCCAGTGGTCCCAATGCTGCGATCCATTGGACCAGCCAGTAGCGGTGACCCAGGGGATGTGGAACAGCTCTCCAGTGGTGGACCCGTTCCAGTTCATCTGCAGGAGGGCATCCTGTTGTCCGCCCGAGCTGATGGTCTCTCTATCGGCCGATGCCTCTCTCTGATGGGTTGGGGTGCCCATCTGGAGGACACAGCGCCGCGGCCTCTGGTCCCGCTGGGTCGATGCCACATCAACCTGCTAGAGCTCCAAGCGGTCCGCCTGCTCTCACGCCTTTGCTCCGTTTCTTACGGGGTTCAAGTGGTCCCGGGTCAGGCGGACAATACCATGACCATGTACTATCTAAACCGCGCCAGAGCGGGCCGCTCCATGCTTCTATGCAAAGGCTCTCCGCGTCTGGTCACTAGATGCACAACCTGGGCGGATCTTCTAGCCATTCTGCCTGGCAGAGCCTCCAACACCCTGGCCAGTGCCCTAAGCCGGATAGGGGCTGCGTCCCAGTGGTCTCTCCTGCAGGTAGTACAAGATCTATTCCCCATTGGGGCACACCTCAGGTGGACCTGTTTGCCTCAGGGAGAATCTGCGAAGCTGAGGCTGTTCCATGCCCGCCCCCTCAGCAGGGTTCGGCTGCAGGGGATGCCTTCCTGAGGGCCTTGGACCCCGGGCCTCTTCACCTTTCCCCCATTCCCCTTGATGCACAAGGTGCTGCTCAAAGCAAGGAGGGACAAGGCGCAGGTGATTCTGATAGCCCCAGACTGGCCCTGCCAGTACTGGTACCCAGATCTCCTCAGCCTCAGCTCCAGGCTCCCGAGGCAGCTTCCAGCTCGCCCGGACCTGCTCTCAGTCAATCAGGGGAAGGTATTCCATCCGGACTTTCAATTCCTGCACCTGACGGCCTGGTTCCTGAGCGGCTAGGTTCCAGGCCTTGGGTCTTTCCGACGAGGTCCTCAGCGTAGTTGAGGCATCCCGTAAGGAGTCGACCAGAAATGCTTACGCCTTCAAATGGAAAGATTTTCCATTTGGTGTCAAAGCAAGGGCCTGGACCCTTCCTCCTGTTCCTTGGCGAGCATATTGGACTACCTGTGGTCCCTTTCTCAGCAAGGGCTTAGGTCGACGACCCTTAAGGTGCACCTCGCAGCCATCTCTGCTTACTGGGCGTGGGCTGGGAAGCAGTCGGTGGTACAGGAGAAGGTGGTCTGGCGCTTTTTCAAAGGCCTTGATCACATTTCCCCTCCGGTGCGAGAACCTCCACCTCCGTAGGATCTACTGCTGGTGGCAAAGCTCATGGGCAAGCCATTCGAACCAGTGCACAGGTGTGAACTCTCTCACCTGTCGTGGAAGACCGCCTTCTTGGTGGCTGTCACATCAGCCAGAAGGATGTGGGAGGCTCCAGGCGCTCTGCATAAGTCTCCTTACCTGGTCTTCCACAGGGACAAAGTTGTCCTGCTCCCACCGAAATTCCTTCCGAAGGTGGTGCCAGGTTTCACTTAACCAGGTGTTGACTCTGCCGGTGTTATACCCAGTCACACCTCGGAGGCTGAATATAGGCTCCATACTCTGGACCCTAAAAGGGCGTTCACTTACTATAAGGAGCGCATGGCTGAAATTCGGGGAGAGGTTCGCCAGCTGTTTGTCACCTACGCTGAAGCCGCACCTGGCAGACCTGCAGCCAAGTGGACGATAGGCAGGTGGGTCACCTCTTGCATAGATCTCTGCTATAAGTTAGGCGGGCATGGAGCCTCCCAGAGGGATAAGAGCTCATTCTACCGCCATACTGCTGCATCGGTGGCTGCTTCCAGACGTCCCTATCCAGGAAATCTGCAGGGCTGCTACCTGGAAGTCAGCACACCTCATCACCCATTACCACATCGACCTTGAGTCACTCCGGGATGCTGGTTTGGGGCCTCAGTTCTCAGTCTCTATTCCCTAAGTAGAGGTTATGCGCCTTGCCTCCCTCCTCTGGAGAACTGCTGGAGTCTGCCGAGACAGTGTGGATGAACAACATATCCATGTCCTAGAAATACAGGTTACTCACCTGTAACAGGAGTTCTAGGAATGGTATGTTGTTCATCCATTTCTCGACTTGACGCACAACCTGAGCTTCCATCGGGCCAGATCTGGGCGTCATGGGGTGGGCAGAGTTTTACCCAGCAGGTGGTAGGTAGGAGAACAGCTTGAAGACCTTCAATAAAGATTTAAAGCGGCAAGGATACCTGCCCAGACAGTGTGGATGAACAACATATACCATTCCTAGAACTCCTGTTACAGGTGAGTAACCTGTATTTCATGCTGCTGTGGACTCCAGTAATGTAGCATCTAGAGTCATGGCTACATCTTGGCCCAATGCTCTCAGAAGACATGCTTTAGCTCAGATATACTAGCCTTTCACAGGATACCCAAACTAAAGGCTATGGGTTTTCCCGTGGTGAGTAACTTTCTGTTTGGGGAGCAGACAGAGCACACATGAAAATGAATGAATACAGGACCACGTGCAGGGTCAGCAGGCCAAAGAAAGGCAAGCCACTCCCACACAGCAGTAGTCTGAGGCAGAGGCAGGCCTTTCAAAGGCCTTTACCAAGCCCAGGCCTCCTCTCCCTTCCACAGAGAGTTCTTCAGAGGGAGGGGCAGGAGGAGGAGAGTGAGCAGCGCCTCCCTCCTCCTCCTCTCAGTCGTAAGGCTCCTGCCAAGCAGACACCCTGATGTGTCAGCCTGGGTCGACTCCCCATTTCCAGTAGGAGGCAGGCTGCCTTACTACTTCCAGGCCTGGAAGTCTGTGACCTCAGACAAGTGGGTCCTGGAATTAGTAAACCAGGGACTGGCCCTCAATTTCAAAAAATTTCCAAAAAAGAGGGCCAAGTCTTTTCCACCTGAATCACTCTCAGAAACCATTGCCCTAGAGGCAGAGGTGCCTCTCTTCTAGCTCTCAGAGCTATAGGAAGTTCCTGCTCAGCACAGGAAAGGACTGTGCTCAGGTACTAAACACCCCAAAGCGAAGGATGGCGACCCATCCTAGATCTAAGGTATTTGAACAAACACATTTAAAGCCCAAATTCAAAATAGTAACTCAGAATAATCCTTCCCTCTTCTCTAAGGCCAGGGGATTAGCTAGCATCTCTGGACCTCAGGGATACCTACTTCATATTCCTCTCAGGTGCTCCCACAGAAAAATACCTTAGGTTAACGAGTTGCCTTCAGGCCATTGCAATTCAAACTATGCCATTCATGACTAACATCAGCTCAGGGGTGTTCACAAAGTGCCTTGCAGTAGTGGTGAGCTTACCTCAGAAGACAGGAGGTATCACCATCTTCCCATATCTGGACGACTGGCTCTTAGTGGGTCAGTCACCTTTGCAGGTCAGAGTCAGCTCTTCAAACTACCAGGACCTACTCAGCTCCTTGGGGTTTCTTCTCAGTCTTCAAAGTCTGTCCTCGAACCAGTTCAACTTCTCACTTTTATAGGCATAGAGGTTGGACACTGCGCAAAGCACAAGCCTTCCTTCCCTAGCAAGGGTGAAGGCCCTAGTAGATCTCACTTCCTCCTTTCGACCTCAAGGTCTCACCCAGTAAAGACAGTTCCTCCGGCTCCTGGGCCATGGCCTTCCACGGCAGTGGTGCAGGGCTTAAGGTTCCAGATGAGGGACATTCGGTTTCAACTAAGGTCTTTTGGTCTCCAAAGAAGGATTGACTTGCCAAACTGATCCTGTATGACTCAGACCTCTGGTCCAAGCTCTCCAGTGGTGGCTGGACCAGGACAACCTCAGACAAGGGGTTCCATTTCTCCCTCAAGTTCCATCAGTGAGTTCTGACTATGGATGCTTCTCTCCTAGGGTGGGGAGCCCACCTGGGAGCCTGACAACCCAATGAGTCTGGTCACAAGGAGTCTCTCCTTCATATCAGTCTCCTGGAACTCAGGGGCAGTTTTCCCTAGCCTCACCGCAGAGCTCCCTCAGCTTCAAGTCAAGGGAACCACCCAAGTGGTCCCAAGTCCAGAGCGGACAACACCACCACAATGTGGTACATCAACAAACAGGGAGGCACTCCAGTCCCTCGGCCTTGTGCACAAGCCATGAGCTGTGGTCTCTGGCCTATTCTCTTCAGACTTCTCTGGTAGCAGTTCACCTTCCTGGGAAGGACAACATACTAACAGATGCTCTGAGCAGAATTTCATAGGGACACCATGAATGGTCCCTGGATCCTCACATACAGGTCATCTTCTCCAGGTGGGGCACTCCAAAGATAGATCTCTTTGCAGCACCAGACAATCATCAACTTCCTCTGTTTTGTTGCAGACCTCCAGTCCTGGGGACGGTTCCCCAGGATGCTCTCATTTTGTACTGGAAGAGCAGGTTTCTCTATGACTTCCCTCCCTTCCCTCTATTGTTCAGAGTTCTGATCAAGATCAGGACTCAACCCTGCACAGTGATACTGGTGGCTCCAGATTGGGCCAGACAGGCGTGGTGTCCTCTACTGCTGTCCTTGTCGGTGTCATGTCCCCTGTCTCTGCCCAGGACATACAATCTCCTGTCCTCCTCCCAGGGGCGGATCTAGTACCCAGTCTCCAGTCTCCACAATCTCCAAGCTTGGCTCTTGAAGAGTTAGAATATGCAGCACTACATCTTTCTCAGGGAGTTCTGGATGATTCTGAAGGTCTCAGGAAACCTTCCACTAGAAAAACTTACAACTCCAAATGAAAAGGTTCAAGTATTGATTGCTCTCAGAAAGGCATCCTGCCTGATTCTGCAGACATTTCCACAACCTTAGACTATCTAGTTCATCTGAATGGTCTAGGCCTTAGGCCTGCCACTCTGAAGGTTCATCTAGAAACTGTCTCTGCATTCCTCTCAGCAGGGAAGGGTTCTTCCCTGGCATCTCATCCTGTTTTCAGAAAGTTTTTCAAAGGGCTGGTTCACATTAACCCTCCCTTTAGGGAACCCACTCCGCCTTGGGATCTTAATGTCTGCATAGCTCAGCTTATGCAGTCACCCGCTGAACCTTTGGCTTCGACCCGGGTGAAGTGTGACCTGGAAAACTGTGTTCCTGGTGGCTCTTGCTACCTTGAAGTAGGTTAGTGAGTTACAGGCTCTGTCAGTTGAACCTGACTTGATCTCCTTCCACAGGGACAAAAGTGGTCCTAAGAACCAATAGGAGGTTCTTACAAAAGTGTATCAGATTTTCATCTGAACCAGCCTATATCTCTCCTGTGTTTTTCACTGATCATTCTTCTTCCAGGTGAACAAAGGTTACACAGTCTTGAGACGTTAAGAGAGCATAGCTACTACATTGAGCATACTAGGCACATAGACGGCGGTCTTCAATTGTTTCTCACTTATGGTGAGAGTGGGAAAAGGTAAGCCTGCCACTAAAGAACTATTGCCAGGTGGATTGTTTCTTGTATACAATTCTGTTATGACAGGTTGGGTGGGAAGCGCCCCCTTCAGGCCTGAGGGCTCATTTGACTAGAGTGCAGCTGCTCCTCTAGCTGCAGCCAGAGATATACCTTTGTTAGAGATCTGTAAAGCAGCCACCTGGAAAACAGTACATTCTTTTGACAAAGCATTACTCCCTGGACATCCAGGCTGGGAGTGATAGCTAGAGTTTAACACACAGTACTGCAAGCCTTTTCCCAAAGTGGTTCTGCATTCCCTCCTCCATAGAGAACTGCTTGGTAGTCCGCATTGTGTCTGAATACAGCAAGACTTCATGTTGTTTGAAGAAAAATTACTCACCATAGTAATGTTGTTTCTTCTAATGGATTCTTTAACTGTATTCAAGCACCTCCTCACCAGAACCTGGGTTTTTTGGGAAGTGGGCTGGCAAGTACAGTGTTGCACCTCAGGGGTGTACCTTGCCATCCCCCTCTTGGGTGGGGTGGATGTTGTTATTTTCTGGTATTTTTATACTTAAATATTGTCACTACCTTTCCTTCTTGGTTTCTCGACTTGAGTCTTTTGGGCCCAAAAATAATTTTTTGCCCTTTGGCTATATGTTGAACAATTTCCATACTATGGTATGTTTGTTAGTGTGCTTGTAAGAATCTGACGGTTACACTGAGAAGTACCACAGACAGAGGTTTGAAAACCGAGCTCGAGCTCAACGTTCTATGAGTTAACTCTTTCCTCTCTGGAACAGTTCAAGTGCTGGGGCTAACTGCATTATGTCTGAATACAGCAAGACTCCATTAGAAGGAACAACATTACTATGGTGAGTAATTTTTTCTTCTAGGGACATGGATATGTTGTTCATCCACACTTATTGGCAGGTATCCTTGCCGCTTTAAATCTTGCGGAAGGTCTTCAAGCTAGCTCCTCCCACCCACCGGTGGTATAACTCTCGGCTCCGCCCCATGGCGTGAATCTTCCTTACCGCTTGGAGCTCAGGTTCCTCCATAACGCTCTGCGTTTGAGACTGGTTCTATTCTTCCTTTTTGCAATTGAAAGTTTTGCTAAAGACTTCGATGTGATCCCTAGCGACAGCGATGGTTCGTCGACTCGGTTTCCGGAGATGCCCTGCGAATCAGAAGATGTCGGACGGATCCACACTCCACGTGTGTCTGCCGTTTAGGCCTTGAGCCGACCCGCGGGACTGCGACTTGTGCTCTTCCTTTTCTGCCCTATGTCCTCGAAGACCGTGCTGCCCGATTGCATCTGGGCCGTCGAAGCGTTTCCACTCAGTGAAGTCTAAGAAGGCCCGATCGGCGGTGTCCCGGCGGGCGGCGGGCTCGGTGGATCAGCTCGAGCAGATGATCGCCCTCGAGAAGAGGCCGTAGAGGCGTATCTTCCTCGGCCGGCATTTATCGCTCTCTGGGTTTCTTCCTACACAGCTTCCTTTAAGGAACTTTGTCTGTCCTCTCCACTAAGGAAGAAGGGCCAATGTCTGTGGACCTTTTTTCTCGGGTCCAAAAGAGGGACAAAGGTAAATCCTCACGTCCGGCCGCTCTTAGGAGCAGGAAGGTCCCTCCCGAGTCGAAATCGACCGTCGACTTCGATTCGGCTCAGCCGAACAGCCATTTTCTGGTCTCCCACGGTGTCCCACGTCAGGTCAGTTGACTGAACTCCCGTCGGCAGTCGAATTTTTCTCGATCCGTTGGGCCAGGTTGTCATATAGAAGCTGAGACTCCCTCTCCCGGTTCCCCAGGAGTTGAGATCCCGTGGGCTTGCCTGTACCTCGGTTCCGGGCCCTAGGATAACCCTCCGAGCCGAAGGGAGTGCCAGTTCCTGCCGACACTTCCCGCACCGACCTCGCGGAAAAGCGAGGCTCGGTCTCCGGACCTCTTCGCCCGGTCCAGCGATCGCCGTCATATGGGTCTCGGTCTCGGCACATGATAAGCGACTGTCATCGCTAAATCCTCCAGCGAGGAGGATTGCTAGCGTAAATTTACACGACCAGTACGAGGCCTCATGTGGCAACAGTTCCTCCTGACGAGAATAAGCCCGGCGCCGATGCCTTCTAGCCATTAAGTGGCAGTGGCTGTCACGGGCGGCCGACACAACCCTCGACTTACCGAGGAGCCTGTACCAGGCGGATTGTTCGTCAAAACCAGCTGCCCGATTCGGTGGAACCTCTGCCTCACAGCCACTATTTGGGGGCTCCGACCAGGGTTCTCGATCCGGCTGAGGGTCTACCCATGAAACTGTCGTTACCCTCACTCCCGGCCGACCTCGGCAGGTAGAGGGTGGCTCGAGCCAGAAACGCTTCTTAGAGACTCGTCCGGTCAAGAATAATTCCTCCTTTTTCTCAAAAGCGACTAGACCTGGAGTCCTCAGGAAGGACAGTTAATGGACGATAGCCGTCGTCCTTCCTAGGACTACTTGACTCATCTTGGAGTCCACCGGGATGAAGCTTGAACCCGTTCCAAGCAGGGCCAGGTATCCTCACGGAGATTCTGGACCGAGTGGATTCTCAGCGGAGAGCCTTTCCGATGGCCAGGCCATAGTGGGTCCAGCCTTGGAGCTTTAGCGCCACACTTCCCTGTCCTCGCCAATGGCAGAGTGTCACCCGGTCCCTACGGTTCCCTGTCCGGTTTTCAGACACCCTCTGCTGAGGGTTGGTTACCGACAGCGTTTTTCAGCGGCGCGACGCGCCAGGGGATGTGGACAAACCTCCCGACAAAGTCCAAGGAAGTGGATTATAGCCGGGCGAAAAATCTATGCTGCGTCCTCTCGCGCTCCGTCAGGCCAGTTCGACCGTCCTCATAGCACATTTTTCTCATGCCCTGTTGGGCTCCCTGGATGAGGTCATCCCTCATCTTCCAGCGGATCTACAGACTACGGTCAAGCAGGTGCGGGACCAGAGGTGCAGGCAGTGGCCAAACAGCAGCTCAGACTGCTTTAGATATGGGGACTCATGTGCCAGGTCGGTAGGCGGCCGCAGTGGCTATCGTCGCCAGAGGCTTGGCTGAGGATATCCACCTTTGCCCGGATACCCAGCACAAGTTGGCGGATGTTCCTTTTGGGACTGACTCTTGACCCTGGGTGGAAGGTCACCTGCAGAAGGATCGAAGTCCAATGCTACTTGACTCGGTCTCTTCCGCTCAGAAGGACAAAGGCGCAAACCACAGCCCTAGCCCTTTAGATCTTCTTCTCGCCCCGCCTTGCCCAGCAACCGTCAGAGCCAGCAGGCTCGTCCTTGGCATCCCAAACCCAAGCCACCGGCTTCCTCTAAAAGGAGGCAGGGAAGAAAAGGCCCAGGAGGTCCTCGGCTGGTCCCTCCTCCAAGCCTGCCCAGTAACGGGCTGAGGGTGTCGCCCATCCCGTCCTGCCCTAGTTCCCCGTGAGAAGCGGCTCCAACACTTCCTTTCCGCCTGGTTCGCTGTTACCACGGACGGTGGGTACTGGAGGTGGTGGAAAAGGCCTGCCTCTGGAATTGAGCAGGCCCCACCCTTCCGAGCCGCTGCACTCGGGGCCTCGGGTCCAGTAGCCTCACTGTCGGCTCGTCCGAGCCGAACATCCTCCTCCTCCGAAAGGAGGTGATCAGGTGGCGGACCCCCCTCAGACCCAGGGTTTGTGTCCAGGTACTTCCTGGTTCCGAAGCAGCGGGGGCTGGCGCCCATTCTCGACCTGCGGCCTAAACAAGTTCCTAAGGTCTCGAACCTTCAGGATGGTCACTCTGGCTCAGATACTACCATCCTTGGAGCAGCGGTGTGGTTCTGCTCTCTGGACTTGCAGGGTAGCGTTTTTCACGTCCCTATCCGTCCGTCTCACCAGAGATTCCTTCGCTTCCGGCGGAAGGATCCCTTTAGTTCGAGCCATGCCCTTGAGCTTGTCTCCAGCTCCCAGGGTCTTCACCAAATGCATGGCAGTGGTGACAGCATTTCTCTGTGGCTTGAGGGGTCGGGTGTACCATACCTGGAGCGACTGGCTGATAGCAGCTCCTCCAGGCAGGAGATGGAGTGGTCCAGGATCTGGCCCTCCAGGTCTGCTCTCAACTGGGCCTCCTTATCAAGCGAGGCCAGAGTCAGACTCGAGCGAAGCAGGTGATTCTGTTCATCGGGCGCAGCTCGACTCTCTTCGAAGCCAGGCGGCTCCGGCGAGACAGGGCCAAGGTTCTTTCCTCCTTTGCCCAATCATTTCTGGTTGGGCAATTGCGCCTACCGGGACTTCCTCGCCTCCTGGGTCTCATGGCGGACTGACCAGGCGTGGTCCGTTGGGCCCGCTGGAACATCGTTCCTTCAATGAGGGACTGGCCAGTCAGTGGTCTGGCAGCTGCGATCCTTTGGACCAGCTTGTAGTCGGTGACACAGGGATAATGAACTCTCAGTGGTGGATCGTTCAGGTCATTTGCAGGAGGGCATCCGTTCGTCCGCCCCGAGCCGGCGGTCTCTCTATCGACCGATGCCTCTCTGATGGGTTGGGGTGCCCATCTGGGGAACACCGGCTCACGGCCTCTGGTCCCGTGGAGTCGATGCCACATCAACCTGGAGCTCCGGCGGTCCGCCTAGCTCTCCCGCCTTTGCTCCGTTCCTCCGGGGTCAAGTGGTCCGAGTCAGGCGGACACACCACGACCATGTACTATCTAAACCGCCAGGCGGGGCGCTCCATGCTTCTATGCAAGGAAGCTCTCCGCATTTGGTCACTCAAATGCGCAGCCTGGGCGGATCTCCTGGCCATTCATGTGGCAGGAGCCTCCAACACCCTGGCCGATGCCCTAAGCCGGATAGGGCTGCATCCACAGTGGTCTCTCCTGCGAGGTAGTACAGCATCTGTTCTCCCATTGGGCACACCTCAGGTGGACCTGTTTGCCTCCAGGGAGCCGAAGCTGAGGCTGTTCCATGCCGCCCCCCTCAGCAGGGCTCGCTGCAGGGGATGCCTTCTCGAGGCAGTGGACCAGACCTCTTCTCGCCTTTCCCCATTTCTCTTGATCCACAAGGTGCTTCTCAAGGCGAAGAGGACAAGGCGCAGGTGATTCTGATAGCCCCAGACTGGCCTCGCCAGTTCTGGTACCAGATCTCCTCAGTCTCAGCTCCAGGACTCCTGGCAGCTTCCAGCTCGCCGGACCTGCTCTCAGTCAATCAGGGAAGGCGTTCCATCCGGACCTTCAGTCCCTGCACCTGGCGTGGTTCTGGCGGCTAGAGTTCCAGGCCTTGGGTCTTTCCGGCGAGGTCCTCAATGTAGTTGAGGCGTCCCGTAAGGAGTCGACCAGAAAATGCTATGCCTTCAAATGGAGAAGGTTTTCCATTTGGTGTCAGGGCAAGGGCTTGGACCCTTCCTCCTGTTCCTTGGCAAGCATCTTGGACTATTTATGGTCCCTTTCTAATCAAGGGCTCAGGTCGGCGACCCTAAGGGTGCACCTGGCAGCCATCTCTGCCTTACCAGGCGCGGGCGGGAAGCAGTCGTTAGCGCAGGAGAGGTGGTCTGGCGCTTTTTCAAGGCCTTGATCACATTTCCTCCGATGTGAGCGTCCACCTCCGTGGGATCTACTGCTGGTACTGGCAAAGCTCATGGGCAAGCCATTCGAACCTATGCACAGGTGTGCTCTCTCTCACCTATCGTGGAAGACCGCCTTCTTGGTGGCTATCACGTCAGCCAGAAGGATGGAGAGCTCCAGGTGCTTTCCATCGAGTCTCCTTACCTGGTCTTCCACAGGGACCAAGGTTGTCCTGCGCCCCGAAATTCCTTCCGAAGGTGGTGGCTGAGTTTCACCTTAACCAGGTGTTGACTCTGCGGTGTTCTACCCCAATCACACCTGGAGGCCGAATATAGGCTCCATACTCTGGACCCTAGAAGGGCTCGCCTATTACAAAGCGCCACGGCTGGGGGAAATCGGGAGAGGTTAAGCCAGCTGTTTGTCACCTACGCTGAAGCCGCATCTGGCAAACCTGCAGCCAAGCGGACGATAAGCAGGTGGGTCACCTCCTGCATAGATCTCTGCTATAAGTTGGCGGGCATGGAGCCTCCCAGAGGATAAGAGCTCATTCTACCGCCATACTGCTGCAACGGTGGCTGCTTCCAGGGACGTCCCTATCCAGAAAAATCTGCAGGGCTGCTACCTGGAAGTCAGCACACACCTTCATTACCCATTACCACATCGACCTTGAGTCACGCCGGGATGCTGGTTTTGGGGCCTCGGTTCTCCAGTCTCTCTTTCCCAAGTAAGTATTGGGGTGTCGTCTTGCCTCCTCCTCCCGGAGAACTGCTAGGAGTCTGCCAATAAGTGTGGATGAACAACATATCCATGTCCTAAGAACTGAGTTACTCACCTGTAACAGGAGTTCTAGGAATGGTATGTGTTGTTCATCCCTACGATACCAACCTCCGGCTTCGGCGCACAACCTGAGCTTCCAGCGGGCCAGATCTGGCGTCATGGGGCAGAGCCGAGAGTTATACCACCCAGGTGGGTGGGAGGAGCCAGCTTGAAGACCTTCCGGCAAGATTTAAAGCGGCAAGGATACCTGCCAATAAGTGTGGATGAACAACATATACCATTCCTAGAACTCCTGTTACAGGTGAGTAACCTGTATTTTCTGACTCTTGGACACTTGTTTCTCTGTTTCTTTCCCCTCTGGAACAAACATCCTAGCCACCTTCCTCCCCCCTCCCACCCTTACCTTATTGTTAAGCAACTTCCTGTACCCTTACTCCAGGTCACACCTGAAAACAAGCCTTGGCTCAGTGCGTGCCTTTCCTAGTCAGCAATTTACATATACACACTTACTGTAGAAACAAGTCATGGCTCAGTGTGTGCCCTTCCTAGTCAACAATTTACATATATACACCTACTGAAGACACACAACTTGGCTCAGTATGCCTTTACCAGTCACCAGTTTACATATACACACCTACTGTAGAAACAAGCCTTGGCTCAGTGTGTGCCTTTCGTAGTCAGCAATTTACATACACACGCCTACACACACCTACTGAAGAAATACACCTTGGCTCAGTGTGCCTTTCCCAGTCACCGATTTACATATACACACCTACTGAAGAAACACAACTTGGCTCAGTGTGCCTTTATCAGTCACCAGTTTACATATACACACCTACTGAAGAAACACGCCTTAGTTCGTGTGCCTTTCCCAGTCACCAGTTTACATATACACACCTACTGAAGAAACACGCCTTAGTTCAGTGTGCCTTTCCCAGTCACCAATTTACATATACATACACACCTAGAAACAAGCTTTAGCTCATTGGGCCTTTCCTGGTCACAAATCAGTGCAGAAGTAAAGAAGTTCACTTACCATTATCCATATTTAGTTTCCTACATCCCTTCACACAAAACATCCAAAACTTAAACATTTAAATACAGTACATTCTTAGAGTTGACTGGGCCTCCCCTGGAACAGTTTGGGGCATTCCTATTAATTTCTTCTGCATTTGCATTTCCAGTGTTTTTGTCCGTGCAAATTCACATTTTTGTGCAGCTCTAAGTATTTGTTGCACTATCTGCATAAAAACCTTTTATTGCAAACTCCTTTTGCACTGTAGCTGACACAGAGTGAGTCTGTGGCTTTATCCAGTGTGTTTTTTGTGCATTTGCTCATTCGAACAACAGGGGCTAGATTCACAAAAAAGCGCAAAGTGCAGCGCAGAAGTTTGCATTGCACATGTGATTGCCCAGGTGCTGAAACATGGTATTCACAGAAGGATAGCATATAGCACTATCAGACTGTGAACAGGGCTAGGTACAGGCAGATGTAACCGCATTACTGCTGCCTCTAACCACACTAGCGCTGCCTCGACCTGCATTCCTGTAAATGGTCCCACAATGAATAGCGCCAGTACACTATTTGGTATTCACAAAAGCAGCCATGCAAATGAGCCCGTTGGACATGCAAGGTACTAGCTGGCAATTTGCATGCCACTATGGGCTCATTTATATGGGCTGCGACAGAAGTTTAGCGCCCCACCAGTCCTGCCCAAAGGTAGCCTGTATGCATGTAGTCTCCTGTGCACCCTCCCCCAATCACCGATCGTTGGCGATTTAAAAAAAAAAAAAAAAAAAAACATTTAAAGTGTCCTGGTGGTAGTGATTCCCCCCACCACCATTGCTGATCACCATGCTGAGTAGAATAAATCTTCCTTGTAGTCTAGTGGCCCCTCACTTCTATCCGGATGTTTGATCACATCCCATTATAGAAAAAAATGGTAACACTGGTACTCCAGTGGTCCCTCCCTGGCTCCTCCGATGTCCAATCGCCATCCTGTTATATAGAAAATGATAACCCTGGTAGTCCAGTGATTCTTCCCTAGTGTCTGATCGCCTTCCCATTGTATAAATGTAATTTCCGTTGTAGTCTAGTGATCCACCCTCCCCCAATGTCTGATCATTGTCCCATTGTATAAACATAATTTTCCTGGTAGTCTAGTGGTCCCTCCCCAGATGTCCAACTGCCGTCCTGTTGTATAAAAAATAATTTCTCTGGTAATCTAGTGGTCTCTCCCCGGATGTCCAGTCACCGCCACGTTATATAAAAAATTATAACCCTGCTAGTCCAGTGATCCCTCCCCCGATGTCTGATCGGCGTCTTGTTATATAAAAAATGATAACCCTGGAAGTCTAGTGGTCCCTCCCCCAATATAGGATTGCTGTCCCGTTATATAAAAATAATATCCGTAGTAGTCTAGTGGTCCCTCCCTGATGTCTGATCACCATCCCATTATATAAAAATAATATCCCTGATAGTCCAGTTGTCCCTCCCCCTGCCTCCGCTGTCCAGTCGCCATCCCGTTATATAAAAAATGATAACCCTGATAATCCAGTGGTTCCTTCCCCAATGTCTGATCACTGTCCCCGTATTATAAAATAATTGCCCTGGCAGTATAGTGGTCCATCCCCTGAATTCCGATCGCTGTCCCCATATTATCAGATAATTTCCCTGGCAGTGTAGTGGTCCCTCCCCCATTCGCCAATCGTTGGACCATTATGAAGAACAACCCTGGTGGCCTAGTGTTCCCCACCTATCTGATCCCCTCCTGCTTTACAAAATTACCCTGGTGGTCTAGCGCCCCTTCCCAGCCTATCCTGGATCTGCCCCTATATGAACAGTATAGATTTTCTGTGTGTAGTGGACCCCCTTCCCCGGCAGGTAGTGTCCCACTACCCCAGTCCCTCCATCCCGAGACCGAGCCAGCGACCAGCACAGCCCTCCTCTCACCACCACGGCTGGACGCCTGTGTATACGTGCTCATTGAGAGCTCAGTCGGTGCCCAACCATGGTGGTGAGAGGAAGGTTATGCTGGTTGCTGGCTGGTTTGGGATGGGGAGGCGGGGTGGTGGGACTACCACCTGTCGGGATGGGGGGTGGGGTCCACTACACGGAAAATCTGTACTGTTTATATCACGGAGCCAGATTGGGGATGGGTTGGGGGCTGTAGACCACCAAGGGTAATTTTTAGCTATGGCAGGAGGGATTGGGGATAGAGTGGGGGGGACCACTAGGCCACCATGGTCATTCTCATAACGGGCCGAAAGTTGGCAAATGAGGGAGGGGGAAAGGACAACTACACTGCCAGAAAGATTATTTTATAACATGGGGATGACGATCAGACATCGGGGGAGGAGGGAGGAACCACTACACTGCCAGGGATATTATTTTATAATACGAGACGGTGATCAGCTATCTAGGGAGGGAGAGAGACAACTAGACCATCAGGGAAATTATACAACAGGATGGCAATCGGACATCGGTGGGGGGGGGACATTTAGACTACCACGGAAATTATTTGTATACAGCAGAACTGCAATCGGACATAGGAGGGGGAAACTACTAGACTACCAGGAATATTATTTTTATACAACGGGACAGTGATCGGACATCAGGGGAGGGGAGCAGGGACCACTAGACTACCAGAGAAATTATTTTTATACAACGGGACGGCGATCGGACACCAGAGGGGGGAGGGACCACTGGACTGTCAGACCAGGGATATTATTTTTATACAATGGGATGGCGATTGTACATTGGGGAGGGGGGGGAGGAACCACTAGGCTACCAGGGAAATTATTTTTTTACAAAGAGACGGCAATCACGATGGGGGGACACCACAGTACCTCCGCCAACCACTACAGTTGTGCGGACTTACTGCCAGGTCTGACTTTGCATTATCTTCCTCACGCAAGGGACCTTCGCAAAAGCCCTTGCATGGAGAAAATAGTTTGTGAATGGAACTGCACCAATATGCATGTCACCTCCCCCTCATTTGCACAGCAGCCCCCTCAAACCTTTGCCCTGGCACAAACCCTGCTTGCAGGTGCAAACTGGCTTTTGGTGAATACCAACTCCAGGCAAACCCCAGTTTGCGCCACGCATACTGGGTTTACGCCAGGGCAAAGCTTTGTGAATTGTGCCCCAAGAGTCTAATTGTGATGTCATGTAAGTCTGCAGTCATCTCATGCCTTAGAATTGGCCCCAGCACTAGAATTTGGAATGTAATGCAGTTTCAAGCTCTGCACAGAGGTCGTGATCCCCCTAGTTTTCTAACATTAGATTTGTTTTCTCCGCTGAAGAGAAAAAATGCCCCAGCGTCGTGTTCTAATCTTAAGCAGCTAAGTTTTTTGTTTTATTAAAAGTGTTTATGCAGTTTAACCAAGTGTTTCAACACTTTGCATTAGTTTTAGGCTTTATTTTTTATTTTTAAACTTAATTTGCGGTTTTCTCTGTTTTTTTTTTATTATTTCCAGGAACTGGAAAAATCCTGCTTCAATGTGGTTCCTACCTAGGAATCAGGAAAACAAAAACTGATTTTAAATACATAAAAATATAAAATTTGTCATCGCCTAGCACCCAGATGGGTTGGAATTTTGGTCTGAAATTCTCATGATAGAAAGGACTTGGCCCACAGTGGTGCCTTTCGACGGTTTGGTGAACAAATATTAATCTGTTGCAAAGTTATTAAATTTTGAAATTTCGGTTCTGAACATGCTCAGTAGTCTTGGATAGCTGCTTGGGCCAAAAAAGAATTTGGTCCATATGAAAAAGGATCCCTTTTAGTATGGGATAATCCTTTATCATGAGGAAAAAAAATCTTTTTTCATATGGCTGCCATCTTGTTTCTTTTTTTTTTGTTTTTTTTTTAAGTTCAGAACCCACAAAAATGACATTGTGCACACACATCAACACATCTATCTTGCTAATTGGAACCCCGTTAGGTGAATTCTGTACTTAGTTTGTAGAAATATGACCCAGAAATGTCTTTTTTTTATATACATTTAAAAATCCTTTTTCGTGAGCCAATTTTCTTCCTTTGTATGACCATACAAAAAAGGAATTGGCCCATATGAGTATGAAAAAATAATTTGGACTTAGTTTTTTTTTTCCGTGTGAAGGCATCCTTTTTCTTACGAATGAAAAAAAACATATGAAAAAGGATCCCTTTATATGAAAAAAAGAATTTGGACTTAGTCCCCGTCCCCCCCCGATTCTAAGTCCAAATTCTTTTTTGTCATTTGTAGGGATCCTTTTTCATATGTTTTTTCATTCGTATGAAAACGGATGACTTCATATGAAAAAAAGATTTTGGACTTCGTTTTTTTAATGATTCTTTTTTTCCCTATAAAGGGATCCTTTTTCTAATGGGATTTTCGTTCATATGGAAAAAGATTTAGGACCTAGTGTTTTTTCCCTACATTTGAACTTAAGCAAGCCATAACTCCCTCAATATTTGGACTTAAGGGACAATGTATATAGCAAAACAAAGGTCTTAATGAGTACTACAACAATAACACATAATCCCACCCCTCCCCCCAAAAAAAAACATTTAGGGGCCAACACAACAAAAACATAACAATTTACAAACTCAGAAGTCCCATAGGATAGCATTGGAACTTTAACAAGCCATACAGCCAAATAAATTGCTGTTGTGGCAGGAATGGAAGTACAAGGTTCTCTAGGCCCTGCACTTCTACATCAACATTGATGTATCTATCTATGGAGGGACTGCACTCCCACAGGCAAACGACAATATAATTGTACTCTCTCAAAAAGTAAGAAAATTCATTGCAAAAAACTTTGTTAATGCAGCAGTTTGGGTTAAAGCGTCAAAAGTGGAGAAATACGGTGTTAGGGTTTCTATTCATTTGACTAAGCCAGCAGTCCTCCTTCCCCGGGGTAGGAGAGTAGTCCCTGGTATGCTCAGTCCTCTTCCTCCTTGGCCAACCCCCGGCATTCTGTGTTCGTTCCCGAATACTGGTCACCGTCATGGAGCGAGGTGTGGCGTCTAGCATCTCAACCCTCAGCACCACCAGGCCTGCTAATTTGGGTTCTGTTTTTCACGAGATTTACTGCACTGGCTTAAAATAAATTGCAAACTAGTGTTTATTTTTTTTTTTCACTTAAATTGGCATGACTGAAAAGCTAAAGAAATGAACTGTGCCTACTGGGTTCAAAAACTATATATCCTATTCAAAGCTCTTGACAAAGGCAGACCACCACAGGCTTTGTCTTAAATGTTTAGGCACTGATCACAACTTCGAAAATTATGAACTTTTTAAAGTATATCGCCCTAAAACAAAGGGGGGGGTAAGCTGCCCTAACAGAGGCCGTGTTTGCTCCCCACTCTTCCTCTATTTCACTGCACAGCTCTCCTAAAATAAACACAGTCATAGAGGAGGTTATACCTGATGGGTGAAAAGCACACATCAGAATGTCTCTCACCCTTGCAGTAGTCACTGACTGCAAACTAAAGGTCAGCTGAAGGCTGTATCCTGGGAAGTGATTCCATGCACGTTGTCCAGAACAAAACAATTATTGGAGAAACTGGGTGTTACGGTAAGCATTTCGAAATCTGTACTCATTCCTTGTCAACACCTCCAATATATTGCTGCAGTGCTGGCTACAGTGATGGGTTGTGCCTTTCTGCCTGCCCAGGCCCAGCTGACACACAGGAGTTATTGCGTATCTGCGTGGACGATGTTACATTTGTAGCTGATGGCCGCTGCCATCAGTATGGTTCCCTTTGTACATCTCCATATGTGCTTACCACATTTGGGCACTTTAAATACAGTGTGATCAGCTGGTGGACAAGCCGGAACAGATGGTCTTCATCATGTCCTCTCTTAACCATGCTGTAGTATGGTGGATGGATTTACAGGGCATTCCATTCTTTTCCCCTACTCCCATGTAGAACCTCACAACAGGTGTCTGTGGGTCTGGCTGGGGAGGCCTAGCTTGGTTCCTATCAGACCCAGGGATCCTAGACTGATTTGGAGTCAATTCTCCATATCAACATACTGGAGATGCAGGCTGTTGTGCTTGTTCTAAAACAGACAAGAAAAGGTCATGCACTGGAACTGAGGGGTTGCACAACAGGACGGCCAGCCCTCAGAGTTACAAAATGAAGAAAAAACTACGCACTTGTGGACTCCAAGAAAAATAAGTTTCAGACAAAGGTAAAGTAAACCAAACTGTTTATTGCAGCAAAGTAGAGGTACACCGATTAGAACCCTCAGCCCCGGCGCTTCAACCCTAACCCAGTCTTTGTCAGGGGGTGGATCTAACATACATCAGAAGGTTCCACCAATTTATTTCAAACTCTTAAAGCTATACACCAAAAAAAATCAAAAAAGTTTCAATAAGAGTCCACGAGTGCATATCTTTTTCTTCATGCTGTGCTTGATCTCCATGCTTTTCTGAAGCACCTCAGCCTTGATCCCTTGGTGACTGACAGACAATTTCTGTAGTGCTCCACATTGTCAGTGGGTAGTACTTACAGGTGGGTATTGTGCAACCCTACTAGGAGAAATGGCACAGCCCAAAGGCTGAATCGGCCTTAGAATGTTAGGCACCTGAGGATTCTGGGCAGCAGCAACGCTCCAGTCTTATCTGTGCCATCAAAGGGAAAATATCTCTCCAGCTTCTTTGAAGAAAAGACTGGCTTATAGGCCTTTGGGCTGCAATTCTGCATAGCAGGTTGGGGCTACCTGGTGACAGGGAGCACCGCTAAATTAAAATTATGCCTGTTAAGCTGCGGCTTTCAAATTGGCTAACCTGCTCTTCCCGTTTCCACTGCATGTGCTTGGATTGGAGGCCACGTCTGCCACATAATTGTAGAGTGTTTATTTTCTAAGCGGTCTCTGATTTTATATATATGTGTATATACATATATAACGAAAATGTAAAAAAATAGCTTTGATGCCTTAGGTAAGTACCTACTACATGGCAATTTTTCCAGGCTTTCCAGGCTATGGGAGCCTTTATGACCATGCCTGCCCCCCTTCCCTGCTGGTTGGGTCTGTGAGACAGCCAGCTTCTTCTGGGCGGCGAGCTGACCACCTCCCACAGTCTGTCTGCCCTGAGGCCATGACAGTGGGGAAAATCCCCTATTCTTTATTGATAAGTGCCATGGAATCTTTTACTTCCACCTGAACCGTGACCAGTGATGGGCAGAAGGGACCTTGGTTTAACGTCTCTTCCGAAGGACAGCACCTCAGTTGTGCAGCACCCCTCCTTGTAATGCACTACAGTGCAAGTTATAGATATTACCCCAGATACCTTGTATGGGGCTAGAACCTGCCCCAGAGACGAGTGTGCTAATTACTATGCCACTGACAATGCATACTTTCAAACTGACCTAACAACTGTTCATACCGAACAGAAGAAATGCAAACTGCTTACTGAACTTTCCAGCCGTTTTGACCAGGTCACCAACCTTATCCTCACGTTCTGCAGAAAGGAAGTGCAGTTGGAAGAAAATAATTCAGGTTTGGAGGGCAGGTTGCACCAAAAAATCTGCGAATCTTCAGGCTGCCAGAAGGTGAGGAGGGCCAAGACATATTGGCGTTTCTAGGATCGTAGATATGTTGTTCATCCACACTTCTTGGCATCAATGTTCCCTCTAATTTTTAGTCTCTGTGGGTGGGCGACTGATATGTGTGTGCGGAACTTTGTGCAAAAAAATTGATTCATGTGTGCAAATTGGGTGGCCCAAACAAGTGATATTTTATTGCCAGTAAACAGTAGAAAATATAACCAAACACTCAAATACTCAATGCAAAGTAGAAATATACATTCTGACACAGTCCGAAGCTTGGATGTGCATTGTGCACCATAACAGTATGAACTGGAAACATGTGTAAACTATATACATTTTAAAGAGTCTTGCATGCATCTAAAAGCGGTGCTGCTGATGTTGCATTGCTAAGAAGTAAACATTTACTGTTTTTCTCTCCTGTCTTTCCCATTCTTCCAGTGGACTTATATTTTATTAAGATCCATTTTTCCACCAGATGTTAAAAACAATTTTGTTCACATCAGCATATCTAAATGGCTTTCTTCCAAGCGGTTTCTTTGTTTGCTCTTAATGCAGTTCATGCGGCTGAAGCCTCTTTCACAGTCAGCACTAGAAGCTCGGAATGTAGTAGTAGTACAATTTATTGTTCAGCATAAAGCAGTTACAATATACTAAAATCATGACAAAATACATAGTAAATATAAATAGACAATAAATAAATCAACAAGGAACTTGAATATATTTACAGTGCAATTCAATTTAACAGAGTACCTTTTCACATAAAAAACCTCCACAGGACTTCAAGTCTCCCTAATAAACTTTACAAATGAGTAGAGATTAAACATTTTGTAAAGATCTCTTCCATGTTCTTCTCTTTCATAGTAAACAAATATTCCAAAAGATCCTCCAGGGGAGGCCGAGATCCCCCCAGCAGTTTTTTCCTAGTTGATTCATACCTAGGACACAAGAGTACCACATGTTTGAGATCATCTATAGTCCCACTCCACATTTACAATATGGAAAAAGTACCCCCTCTCTTTTGTCTGAAATGAATGCATTGAGCATTATAGTTTTCAGTTCCGAATCTTGTATAGATTCTTCTTCGTTTAGGACAGGTTAAAAAAAGAGAGATATGGCTCATATCTCCATGAAATCTTTACTTTTTATAAAATCCATATAGCTTAGCTTGGAGAGTTGAACATAGAAAAATTTATGTCTTAAGTCAATAAGCCTCAATTTGACATCCTGCTAATCTCCTCAAATGGTCTTGTGTAAATTTTATATAAGAGGTGTCCCAATCTGGCGGCATTATTGTTTCCTTAATAAGTTGAATAAAGGGATGTACATATCCCATGCTGGCCAATTTGATGCTTCCACTACACACATTCTGGGATATCTTTTTGGGCAAAGAAAAGTTTCAAAAGAAGGAGAATCTGTGTTCACAGATGAGAGAAGTCAAGGAACGTTATCCTACCTCCAAGGCAAGAATACACTTGGAGTTCCATTTAAAAATATTAAGATGCATCTATAGAGTTTATTCAGAATTATTCCTAATTCTCTAACCTTAATATAACCCCAGATTTCAGAGGCATATATCATGCTCGTTCTTATTTTGGCATTAACAACTCTTAATACCCTGCTCACATAGACTTCCCCATCTTGCTGTTAAATATTTTTAGGGCATTTACAGAAGATCATTTTAATTTGAATAGCCTCCAAATGTTTGGTCCAAGATAGGCTGTAGGCAAATGGGAACCTAAATAGTCATAACACTTAACAGTGTCTATATTTTATTTATTACATTTTGCTGACCGGGTAGGCCCACTGAGCCCCGAAGGTCCCTTTTTCAGGGGCAACCCAGGATAACAATACAAGTTATAAGAATGAACAAGGACATAAGCAACATTTGAGGCATTGTGAGTTATATCATGAGGTGGTTACAGTAAAGAAAAATAGTGGATACAGGCATGATTAAAGAAAAGCAGTGGATACAGGCATGGCCTACAGGCACGGTAAAAGAAAAACAGTGGATGCAGGCATGGGTACAGGCACGGTTATCATCACAACATGTAAGCAATTGGTAGTACTTTGCATATAGTTTATTCAGGGGTTACACGTGGTCTCTGGTGAACAGTCTGTATAAGGCAGCTAGTAGGAAGGTTAAGATAGGAGACAGAAGTTGGAGAGGAGGGGAGTACCATAGGAGCTTTAAGTGCCATGACAGTGGCATGCACTTGAGGTCAGCAAATGGGACTTAAGCCTGGTGCAGAAGTTCATGAGGAGGAGGAGGCCTGAACCTGGGGAGGGAGCTTGTTCCATTGACCATTGGCAAGCTGCTTGGGAGAAAAGGATCTTCCGCCAGTGTTCCTTACCCTAGGGACTTCTAACAGCGTTCTATCTGAGGTCCTTAGGTTCCTTGGGTTGTGTTTGAGGTTATGGTCCCAGCAATGCTTGGTGGAGCATGGGGTTTGAGAAGCTTGTAGGCCTAGACAAGCAAGGGGTGGTGGAGGCGGGCGACCAATGTGGGCCACGAAGATTGGCCAAAGTGTCTGATGGTGACGTCTCCGGGTGGTCTAAGGTTGCGAAAATGAGCTATTTTATTATATAGGGTTTGCATCCTGGTAATCTCTTGTTTAGCCATGCCCTGTATAATAGGGGCATAAAGGTCAGGTTGGGTAGAAGGACGGCTGGTAGCTATGGAGAGCCTGGCTTCAGGGATGAGTTGGTCCTGAGTCGGTGCAGGTGCCAAGTTTCTGATGTAGGGTCCTGGTGACCTGGTCCATGTGTTCCTTGTATGTGATATTCTGATCCAGCGTGAGGCCTAAGTATTTTAAGGGAGGGACTACGTTAATGGCTTTACTAGAGTGAGGTTAAGTAGAGGATGAGGACCTGTCAAATCCCAGGGATCTCGGCCCGAATAGCATTGCCTTGGTCTTGTCGGCATTTAGTACCATTCTGTTCTTACATAGCCAAGTCTCTAGTGAAGTGAGATCCTTTTGGAGTAGAGGGCCTAGGGCAACCATGTCACGCAGGGGTCGGAAGATGACAGTATCATCAGCGTACTGCACAACCAAGCTCTCCCTGCAGTGGGTATGCAAGTCATTGGTAAACAAGGAAAACAGGAGGGGGCCTCCCCCTCCTGTTTTCCTTGTTTACCAATGACCCGTGCATCCACTGTGGGAGAGCTCGGTTGTGCAGTAGGCTGATGATACTGTCATCTTCTGTGGTTACCGTTTAGCCTAAAGCCTACTATATTCTTGGTTTGAGAGCCTAAAACTACAATGTTGGTCTTGCCAAGATTAACTTTTAGTTTCCTTTGAGAACAGAGAGATTCAAAGTGAGAATTTTCTTTTAAGACCTAGGACTGAAGTAGAGAGCAAGACTAAATCGTCTGCATATGCTAAACATTCAGTCCTTTAACCATTAATTTTTGGAGTATGAAAATCTGGGTTACCTAGCTGATCCAAGACTGTATTAATGTAAATGTTAAATAGAATGGGGGCCAAAATGCACCCCTGTCTGCCCCCCACATTTGTCTCAAATCTATCAGATGACCATATTGATTACACTGGACCCTTGCCACATATTTTCATAGAGTCTATTAATAACATCAAGAAGTGAGGCCTCCAGGTTCAGATCCCTTAATGTAGCCCAATGGATTTTTCTACTATTGCTATTGAAGGCCAAGGAGAAGTCCACAAAACAGCGAATATAATCTGTTTTTTCTCACATGAGTATACTTCCAGATCAGGTGCTGAAGCACATAAGTGTTGTACTGTAGAACAGTCCTTCCGGAAACTGTTCTGCACCTCATTCAATACTGAGTTCTCCTTGACCCATGAGCAATCTGTCCAAAATTATCATATAGAAAATCTTTTGTGAAACATCTATCAAACTAGTAGGCCTATACATCCTTGGGTCATTTGGATCCTCTTTTTTAAAAATTGGGAAGATAACACTACCTGCCCAACTGGAAGGGTAAGAGTACCCCTAAACCCGGCCATTAAACAGCAAAAGAAGAAAAGGAATCCTTCAATTGGTAAAAACCTTATAGAGATCACCTAGAGTGCCATCCAGAATTCGTCCTCTGTGATCAAGATAGGCCTTGAAAAAATTTCATCCTCCTGTATTTTGAAAGCATCAGGTGTCTCCTGCTCTTCATGAGAATAATAAAGCTTGGAGAAATAAGATGCCCAAACCTCAGGTGTAATATACGCTTCAATCCTATTGGCATATCTGTTATATCCCTGGGAAACAATATTCCAAAATCACCTACCTTCCCTATCCAAAACAGCCTGCCTCAGTTTTCCTCAGAGTCCCTGAGTATGTTTATGTCTCTCCCGTTCGAGAATTTTCCTATATTTTTCTCTTTCAGTCTTTAGCAATTTAAAATCTGCAGCAGACATTTCTTTTCTTCTTATGCTGTCTTAGTTTTCCTCCAAACTCTTTCTTTGCCTGTAAGCATACGAATCAAACTAAGACTTTTTATAAAGGGACCTAGGATGGTACATTGTTTTACATCTAGGTCCAAGTAAAAATGAATAGTTTCAATTCTCCAAAATATTAAAGGCCTTACTTTTGTCCAGGACCAACTCGTGATTATCACCTAAGACTCCTGTACTAAGAATTGCTTTGAAACTAGCTTGATGAATCGGCTTCCATCCAATCCTCTTGTTTATGACTTCCAGACTCTCTTCCTGTTGTGCCTCACTCCTAAAGTTCTAAAAGGGCATTTGTTGTTAATTACAATAGCACAGTGTGCTGATTCCAATCTATCCATGACCTCTAACTTTTGGATCAGCTTTACTGCTTCCAAATTGGTCCAGATCTGATCAGGGATTGAAGAGCCAGTAGGTCCTCTACATGTTAAGGATCCGACTAGATTGACCGGGGTTCTACCATTTAAAATATAGAAATTTCTACTGGCCAAGCCCGCTAGCAATTCCCTACCTCTGAGGTTAGATTTTAGATCCTGAGCAGTCCTAGTATATGAGACTTAATTATAGATATTATTTATAGATATTGTATGGATCATATCTGAATATACATCCTGGAAGGAATTTTGGCATTAAAGTCTCCCAAAATAATTATAGAACAAGGTATACTCTTATCTGACAATTCATCAAGTGCCATTTTGAGATAATATATGAAAAGGTGAGTGGGATCAGTAGCTCTATTGCGAGGTGGCAAGTAGATATTGCAGAGAATGATCTTCTCTTGTCCCTTGCTAATCATTACAGCCAAAATACCCTCTGACTTAGTAGAAATGTTAGTGATCTGAAAGTTTAGCAAAGTTTTGATAAAAGACGAAATACCTCCTTTAAACCTTCCAAACTTTTTATCTTTAGTTGCTGGCAGAGTAAAGACAGAATATCCAGCCAATTTGGGAGTTACGTTTTATGCATACCATGTTTCTTGCAGTCCAATGATATCAAAATTATCCAGAAATCTCACTACTTCATGGTCAATTATTTTAAGATGGGTGCCCTCAATATTCCATGAAAGCATAGAAAGGGCATCCACATCTCGATCCCCAGCTTCTGTATCCAAATCCAGCTGGCATTCGGAGTTCATTTGTTTGGTATTATCTACAGGCTGCATTTGTCAGGCTTAATCAATAAATGTCTGCGGCGAGTAGGTATTAGGGTCAGTTAGGTTTCCAAAGTCAATCAGAGTGTTATCTGCCTCTAAGATTGATTCTGGACTATCCTTAGTCTGTTTAAACCATGAAAAGATTTCACCCAAGTGTAACGTGTTAACTAAATGTATTCCCAAATAATCCAGCTTAAAGGCCAGAGAAAACAAGCTGCTAGCTGTATGAGGATTTTTAAATGTAATACCAATCTGTGTTGTGGGCTCAGGATCTCCATATAACTTTATGGACTCCACCTTGTTTCTGGAGATATAAATCCTAATGCTCTTTCCAAGAGCAGCAACAAAACTACTCTAACTTTCCTATGAGAATCCTTGAGCGAAATCTTCCACCCAAAGTTAGTTATGGTCCTACTCAGCAATACTTCTCTCTGCTTCAGTATGTGATCCTCTATCACTCCCAAGATTTTTCTCTGTGCTATCGTACCCTTCTCACTCTGCACCTCCCCATGGAGAATCTCTTCTGGGGAAGGATAAGACTGTGTAGGAACCTCTATACATGATAACTTCATGTTTAGCTTGGAATGTAGCACATACATCAATAAGTTTAGCCACCATGCTGTATTGCCGTCAGTCAAAGCAAAGTGGATCATGTCAGTAAAGGATTTTACTGATCCTCCTTTATTTTTTCAGCAACTATAAATTTTAAGTCACTGTACTGGCTAACAATTTCTGCCTGGTCCACTGATTAAAATGAATAGTCCTGATATTTGCTGTACAGTCTCTCAATATTTGATAAGCCAAACTCAAAGCTGCAATGTGGCACTGCTGCAAAATCAAAGGCAAATCAGTCAGAAAGTTCTCCTGCAGGAAATCAGCTGTCTAGATGGTCACATAACAGGCCAATGAATTGCAAAATTGCTGTTGTGCTTACTTCAGCTGTGCAATTAGCAAAAACAATTTTACTGGTGGGCTCCAGTAGACAGTTTCACCCAGGTTCTGGTTTCTGATCTTTTTTATTTTTGCCCTAGCAATCTGTACAGCTTCAACTGTTGTTAGACCACTTTCTGAAACATTTTAGACAACTCTGCCAACTCCAAAAGTACATCATTATGTTGCTTACACGCATGTGCAAGAAACATAGTGCCATCATCCGAGTTTTCGGAGGTGTGGCACTCGTCTTCCAATTCAGTCAATGTGTTTGCAGGCGCGGCCCCAGTTCCCCAATCACTGCTGCAGCTGTCTATGACAGCAGTTGAAAATGCAGTGGTCGTACAGTTGAAACGGAGAGCTCTGCTTCAGTGTGCAGAGCCTCTCCCCACACACACACAAGCACGGATACTGCGTGCTGATGCCCCCACACGCACACACTGTATGGCTGATGGGGGTGCCCAATCCCCCGTCAGCTCCATGCCCCCCCACAAAAGCTGTCCAGGTGCCACGCTGGGAGCCTACCCCAGCATGGCAAAAACTGTTATAGCCGACGGGGTGCCCAATCCCCCGCCGACTCACGGCTGCACCCCAAAAGCTTTCCAGGTGCCATGCTGGGAGCTCACCCCAGCGTGGCAAAGCTTGTTATATCAGCGAGGTGCCCAATCCTGCTGGCTCCGCCCCCAAAAGCTTTCCAGGTGCCACGCTGGGAGCCCACCCCTGCGTGGCAAAGCTTGTTATGGCCGACAGGGGTGCCCAATCCCCTATCGCGCCAGCCCCCCAAACAGCCTTTCCAGCTGCCATGCTGGGAGCCCACCCCAGCATGGCAAGCGTCCCACGTCATCTTAATAAAAAAAAAAAAAAACCTGTAAATAAAATAAGGTCCTCGTAGTCTCCTGCCCCCACAACCCATACCCACCCACTGCACCCCTGCCTCCCCACACCCCTCACCCCATACTTACCTCCGGAGCTCGGGTGACGATCTTTGGTGGACCGGGAACACGTCTGCACTCTTCAAAGCCGACCTCGAACTGAGGAAATGCCGGCAAGCTGTATAATGGAGTAAATAGGGGTTTTTCAACTTTGTTGCATATCTCAGGTATTTTAGAGAATTGTGGGCCCAAATTTTCAACATGGGGTTTTTAGGACCCCTCCTCGTGAATTCTTGCACTGTCATGGCGTTAATCAGGCCCGAAGGGTGATTTCACAGTCACTGCGTGAAATCACCTTTCAGGACCAATTAATGAAATGACAGTGCCAGTGTTCATAAGGTGGGCTCTCAAAAGTCTATGCTGAAAATTTGGTGAAAAATCCCTAAAATGACTGTTTCTGACATGTGTTGCGCAGTTCCTACGCACACTCGTAAGTTCACGAATTTTCAATATTTTCACTCCAGATTTTCAACATTACCATTTTACCACACCTCCTTTTGAGCAGTACAGCTGTCATTTTTCACATCTCACCCAAAACGTGTTTCTGCCCATGTAGCGCACAATGGCACAGTCTGTGTGCGAAATCAATGTATGGGACACACTAAGAAAATCACAGTGACACTGTTCATGAGCAGAGGTTTTAAAATTGCTATGTTGAAAATTTGGTGAAAAAATTCTTAAAAATGACTGTTTTTCGAGCGTGCGTTGTGCAGTTCCTACCCACTCTCATAAATTCTCAAATTTTTAATATTTGCACTCCAGATTTTCAACATTGCCATTTTACCACACCTCCTTATGAGAAGCACAGCTGTCATTTTTCACGTCACCCAAAATGTGTTTCTGTGCATGTAGCGCACAGTGGCGCAGTCAGTGTGCGCAATCAATGTTTGGGACAGATTAAGAAAATCACAGTGCCACTGTTCATGAGCAGAGGTCTTAAAATGGCTATGTTGAAAATTTGGTGAAAAAATAAATTCCCTTCAGCCGTTCTGCAATGTTACTAATGAAGACCCTGCAGCACCCCACTGGTCACCCCCTCTCCCTAGACTGCACCCCATTTACCACCACTCTCTGCCTCCTGTCTGTTAACCAGTTTCTAACCCAGTTTACCACCCTTTCCCCCATGCCCAGCCTACCCAACTAGTTTATCAGCGTCCTATGTGGGATGGTGTCAAAGGCTTTGCTGAAATCAAGGTAGCGTTGTCCACTGCCCACCTGATTCACTTCCTTTGTCACCCAGTCAAAAATCAACCAGATTTGTCTGACATGATGTCCCCACTCTGAATCCATGTCGTCTATGGTCCTGGGCCCGATGGCTTCTAGATGCCCCACTATCCTTTCTTTAAGCAATGCCTCCATGATCTTCCTCACTACTGAGGCGAGGCTGAGCGCCTATTGTTCCTGCATCCTCCCTGCTGCATTTGTGTAGAGGGACCACATGTGCCCTCCTCCGATTCACTCATGTTGAATGACTCAGTGAACATGGCTACCAGAGGTACTGCTATCTCCCTTTGCAGTTCTCTTAATATCCTTGGGCGTATGCCATCTGGTTCCATCGCTTTGTCCACCTTCAATTTAGTGAGCTCCTGCAGGACTGTTTTGCCTTTGAATGGACTATTGTCCACCTCTTCACCCCCTTGGCAACTGCTGTACTGCTGTGCCCTTCCCTCCACTCTTCTGTGAATACTGAGCGGAAAGACACAGTGGATGACTTGGGAGGAAGGCATGGAACTATCACTTCAAATACCTTAACAGCATATACAAGCAAGCAACATTCGGCATTGACAACGCTTGTTTAATACTGGTATGGCAATGTGGTATTCAGGGTTGGACAGCTTCTTAAAGCAGTGCTAGCAATGGGATCTTTGATGGATGCATGCATAATTGTATGTGATGTCATTTACCATAGGTATGGTTTACAATAACTATGCTGGGCATTGTCAAGTTCAGTGGGGTTTTAAAATGTTTTTTGCAATGTAGTGAGTGATTCAGTGTGATATGAGAGAGGAGATGCATTAAGGAGACTGTATTTCTCTTCCATTCTGGATCCATACTAAGCACAGTCTAAATTTATGAAATTAAATTAAAAGGACATTTTTTTGTGCTGCTATTTCTTGTTGTCCATTTTAGAATTAGTATCCCCATGTAGCCAACATGGGCAACATTTTACAAGCACTGATTCATTGACTCTCAAATGTGTGTATAATGTGAGACCCTGACTTAAAGAGAAGCGCAATCTCATCTCTCTAGACACATGTACAGTCAGTGTCTCCGCCTGCTAATTGAGGTTTACCCATCCCGGCCCCCAACAAATACATAAAAAATGACACAAACAGTAAGTTGCTTTGATGCTTTTATTGTAAAGAAAAACTAGTTTTCCCATTTTCTTGTACTAAAGAAAAATGAACACGCTTTCAACGGTGAGGCTTTAAATCCATTATTAACACATTCTGTATGTGAGACCTGCTTGGGGAGGAGGCAGATTACACTGAAGCTGTGCAACTTTAAAACTGAAATAATATAATATACACCCTATGTCAGAGAATCTCTCGCATTGCTTTGTTGGGGGGAATCTACCAAACAAATAAAACATGCCATTTCTGTGAACAGCAGGGGAATACTGTTCATTGTCAAGTACTGTCTTACTGAAAAGGGGTGTCAAGCCGAAAACATAGCTGTAACTGCAAAGCCAATTGGTTGGAATTTTGCAGATCAGTTCCATTGTTCAGTAAGTGGAGCAAGAGCAAAATGTCTGGCTTGTTAACTGCTGGCTTGTTAAAGTTAATGGGTTGTGGCCTCAGGGGTGGGCATACGATGTTTCTTTCCCATTCACTTTCATGTCCTGCTGTCTGAGTCTTAAATCTGAGTGATGACTGTAGTCACTACTTCGTGAACATGAGGATCCCTGTCAGCTGCTTTGTGCACTACTACTGAAGCTGTGTGCAGGTTATTTCTGACTGCTGTGCGGGCGCATATGCGCACACCTTAGGGGGAACATAGCTTGGCATGTCCCTTTCCCCTTCAAGTATTGCTGGAAGGTCTTCAAGCTGGCTTCTCCCACCTACCCGGGTGGTATATCCATCAGCTCTGCCCCATGATGCTAGATCTTCCTTTACGCTGGAGGATTCAGGTTGCCTCCTTCGTGCTCCCGCCGCATTTTGTAGGCCCTAGCTTCTAAACCTTCGATTATTCCGAAAATTCACCTTGTTCGTGTTAGCAATAGTAACTACTTTTCTTCGATTATGGTAGACAAGTCTTCCCCTGGATTTTGCTTGTGTTTGTGCTGCCAGAAGATGTCATGCACTGACCCCTCACCTTATGCGTCTACTGCTTGGGTGTCGACCATGACACCTCGAAGTGTGATTTTTGCCTTGCATTTCACCCTGACTTCCTTGACAACCGTCTCATATGCCTGAAGTTGGGGAGGCCTGAAAAGCGGAATCCTCCGGTGGAATCCAAGGAGGCCCGGAGTGTGGTTTCTGTGGCTGCGGGATCCAGCGAGCAACTGGAGTGCATGCAAGCCTTCGAGGAGGAAGCGGCTCGTACTGTGGAATCTTCCTCTCGGAGCTTCTTTGTTCTGCTCAACTTGGGCTCCACCTTCTCGGGTTCCTTCCAAGAGTTGTGCCAGTCTCTACTGACTTAAGGGAGAGAGTCCTTCGGTCACGCACTCCTCTCGGTCCTGTAAGTGGGAAAAGGACCCGGGATTGTCTTTGTCTCAACAAAGGCACTCTTGGGATCAGTAGAGATCTCAGTCCCAGGAACAGGCCATTTTGACCTCGGTCAAAATTGCCTTTTCGGCCACTGGCTTCTCAGCTTTGCCATCCGGCCAGTCTGCTAAAGTGTCAATCGACAAGGTTGAAATTATCCTCGATCCGATCGACCCCTTGTTGCCGACCCCGGTCGACGACTCTCTTGCTCGGACTCCAGTCCTTGTTTTCCCCGACGAGGAGACTCAGCCTGCTAGGAATCCTGTCGAGGAAGTGGTCCCCGACCCTGGGAAAACGCCAGTCCCGCCGGTGTCTCCCGATTGACCGAGTCGGCCTGCCCGATCTCGATCGAGGTCCAGGACCCCCTCGACCGACAGGCCAAGTAAGAGGCATAAGTGCTCTAAAAAGAGGCAATGCCATCTGTCGTCCTCGTCCTCCTCGGATGAGGAGAGGCTCCGTTGGAAACTCTGGCGCTACGAGGACCTCATGTGGTAACAGCTGATTTTGACTGGGCATAAGCCTACCCTAGCTTCTACCCCGGCTGTTACCTGGCTTTCATCTCCCAGGCTGAAGCCGACTCCTTCAGAGCCAATTAAGTCAGTTTTCCCTCTGTCAATGTGAAAATAGCGCGGCGATAATAGCGCAGATCGTATAAGCGCATACATAACGGCGCAGCTTTTTATAAGCATTCGTACATTTTAGTGTATAACAATTAAAGTGTGACAGAAAGGAATCATAACTTACAACATATTTTTGAATGCCAAAATGTATTGCTAAAAGCATAGCACAGCACACAATTAAATATAGAAGCTAATTAATGATACTTCCATGTAAAAAGAAATAGCACCACATAATAATAATCAGTAAATCAGAACACGCAATTTATCATCATTTGAATCAGATTCTAAACAGATTTTATGCTTGCAACTGAAAATTATAAGCAATTCCTTTGACGTATTCACATGTGGACCTGGCACCATACTGTGAGAAAATCAGTTCAATTTGTTTGCCAGTATCTTTATATTTTTTTTTCGCACCTGCCATCGAAGAACCGGCACAGTTGCTCCAACAAATCACTATTGTACCTCTGCTCTGATCTGATGAATTCAAGGAAATGCCATATGGACGAGCGATGTGCACCCACAAAGTGGTTGAATTTTCTATGCCATGCTTCCACTGCTTTGATGGTTCTAGGTAGATCATATATCACCGAATCATAACAATTCCGTAAATCTATGGGGAAGATTGGTCTCCACCTCTGCCAACCATGTATCCTAGTAGTAATTCAGTAGTGGTACAAGTATGTCAGAAAGGGTTGTGAAAAACCTCCATATACAGAAAACTACTGCGACACACATAAGAGTACACAGGCACTGCAGGTAATATAATTAGTTCAGCATACATCATCATGCCACCCGAACTGAATGAATCAATCAATTTGAAATGTACTAGAATGCTTCACTCTGTTGCTTATTTGTATTCTGAGACAGTCGCGCTGTTCCATGATCTGTGCTCATTTTTCTATAGCACTATAAATGTATGCGACAATATAGTAACGCTGTTTTCACCCACGCTATTATTGCTGCGCTATTATCACTGGCTACCAGTTCCCCCGACCGTGGAGCCAGCGAACTGGTCTTTCCACCAATTGTGGTGGAACCGCCGCCTAAGCAGCCTGTGGGAGGGGCTCCTTCTAAGGAAGCTAGACCAGACACTGGGCTTCCCTGGTGTCTTTCGGTCACTATCACCCCGGACTGCCCCCAGCGGGTTGAAGGTGGTCTGGGCGGTCGACCATTGTATCCGGATTCCTCGGATTCAGATGAGACCGGCCTCCATTCTCATTCAGGGGATAACGAATCGGCTGGTAGGGTAGAGACGGAGGAAGGTCCTTCGTCTTTTCGGGGCATTCTTTGCCTCATCTCTGAGTCCACAGGGATGCCCCTGGAGCCTATCCAGAAAAAGGCGGAGTACCCTCTCACAGATATCCTCAAGAGAGAGGATACCCCAGCTGAAGCCTTTCCTGTGGCCGAGGCCATTGTTGGCCTGGCCCTAGAATTTTGGCAGCATCCTGCCTCTTGTCCAGCTCCATCTGCCCTCATGGCCCGTAAGTACGCGGTGCCCATGGGGACCCTTGCAGGGTTCACAGAGCATCCTTCGGCCGAGAGCCTTGTGACCACCTCTGTGTTCAGGCATACTGGCAGTTCTGCCTACACTGACCGACTTCCCAAGAAGGAATCCAAATATTTGGACCACTCAGCTCGGAAGGTCTATGCGAGCCTTGTCTTTAGGCCTCCATCAGGCAAGTTCAGCCGTCATCATGGCACACTTCTCCCATGCCCTTTTGGGGTCTTTGGATGAAGTCCTCCCACCTCTTCCTGCAGATGTGCAGACCACGGTCAAGCAAGTCCGGGACCAGGGACGGCTAGACAGCCCTGGATATCGGGGACTCTTGTGCCTACTTGTTGGCAGCCGCAGTTGCTTCTCACCGCAGGGCTTGGCTGAGGCTCTCCTCCTTCCCGGTGGACACTCAGCACAAACTAGCTGATGTGCCTTTCCTGGGCACCGATCTCTTCGGCCTAGATGTGGCTGGTCACCTTCAGCGCATTGAGCAGTCCAGTGCCGCCTTGGATGCCACTTCTGCCAGAGGTTCTTCTGGTAAGAAGCAGAAGAAGAAGAAGCCTTTTCGGCATTCTTCCCCTGTGGCTCAGAAGCCCTCCTTCCAAGGGGGCCAGCAGCAGCAGGCTCAAGCTTGGCGCCCCCGGCCCAAGCCCAGGCCCTCCCAGGTCCATAAAGGAAGCCAAGATTCAGGTCCTGGATCCTCCTCCTCCTCCTCCAGGCCTGCTCATTGACAGGGCAGGGGCTGCCACCCCCACTCCCGTTACGTCAGCTCTGGGTCCTCCCGTGGGGGTCCGGCTCCGCCACTTCCTTTCCACCTGGTCCGCTATCACCACAGACAGGTGGGTCTTAGAAGTGGTCGGCCAGGGACTGCCTCTTGAATTTGAGCAGTACCCTCCAAGCCAAGCCCATGCCCCACGGGAGGAGAGGGTATCCACCCATACTCAGTTGCTCTTTGAGATGATATTGCTCAGCTCCTCCTCAAGGAGGTGGTAGCTCCAGTGGCAGACCCTCCAGCAGACCCAGGCTTTGTCTCCAGGTACTTCCTGGTTCCCGTGTGAATGGGGGCTGGCGCCACATTCTAGATCTGCATGACCTGAATCAGTATCTCAGGTCACACACCTTTCGGATGGTCACTCTGGCCCAGATCATACCATCCTTGGAGTGAAACATGTAGTTCTAGTCATTGGATCTCCAGGATGTGTTCTTTCACATCCCAATCAGTCCATCTCATTGACGGTTCCTCTGCTTCAGAGCCGAAGGGACCCATATTCAAACAACATGAAGTCTTGCTGTATTCTGACAATAGCAGTGAGTCCCAACCTTCGAACTGCCCTGGAGATGAAAGAGCTAACTTTCCATCCCAGGCATGGAACGCTGAGCTCAAGCTCGGTTGAGACTCTGTCTGTTGCTGTTTAAACTCAAACCGTCAGATTCTTTACTCCGCCTCACTGAACAGTCACTCCGGAGATTTCTCCTTCTACTCGGTTCAATTTGTCGGTTAAAGTAACGCTTTTCTCGGTTTTCGACCGAATATAAACCGTAACCTGTCGGTTCAGTCTCTGTCTGTGGTGGTTGCGAGTACTAGATAGGTTTATATCATTTCTTTCTGTGTGGAACTTGTAAACGGTTCATCGGTTCAGTTTGAACCGTTCAAGTTGTTAAAAAATCTTTATCTGTACTTTTAGTGTGTGGTTACCGGTTCTTATCAGTTCTAAAAAAAATGGATTTTATTACGTTTTTTTCCACGACCCGTAACACGGTCAGGAACCGATAAGAGGGTCTTGCCTGGCGGATTGCCATTAAAAGGGTAAGTTTGGTTAGGACTGGCACAATGTCTGAGAAACCCAAAGGAAAAACTGGGCCCACTGGGTTTCAACACTGCAGTGCGTGTGGGGAAGTCTTTGCTAAGGCTGATCCCCACACCACCTGTGTTTATTGTCTGGGGTTTGACCACCTCAATGCAGACTGCCAGATTTGTAAAACTTTTCCTGCAGCTACCCTAGAGAAGAGAGTTGGTAGGCTCAGGGAAAGAGAGGCCAAAAAGTCCGCTGAACCGGATGGCCAGCCTGGTTCAGTCCAAACCGAACCAGAAGGAGTGCCCTCTGACCAGGGCGAGACTTCTTCGGGCAAAAGGAGAACCAATTCTGAGGAGTCTGTTCCGGCTAAGAGAACAAGAAAGGAAAAATCGGCTGGTGTGGACCAAAACTTTCTTCTCCAACCGCTGAAAAAATAGCCAAAGCGATAAAAATTATGCAGTCACTTTCCCCGGTTCCGACCGAACCGGCACCATCAGGGAGGCGCTCGGTTCGGCCGGTTCCACCGGTTCAAGATTATGATTTAGAGGAATATTATGAACCAGAGGAGGAGGAAGAGGAGTATGAGGAAAGTGAATGTGGTTTTGAAAGTCTGGATGTGCCCATTGACCCAGACATCTCCCCAGACAGACCTTCAGGAGTGTCTCCTCCTAGGCTTTCTGAGTCCCCATCCCATTTCATGTTTTATAAAAAAGTGGCTGAAACCCTCCAGCTTCCTATGGAAGAAGCTGTGGATGACCAGGAGGAGCCTGACTGTGGAAATGATAGATATCCCAGAGTCTAGGAGGCTGTCTATTCCCTTACACAAATCTTTTGGGAAACAGACATTTAAGATTTTAAAGACTCCTAATACTATACCTCCTGTGGATAAAAGAATGGACAAGAAGTATACATTGTCAGGCTCAGATACGGAGTTCTTTACACAACAATGCAGCCATGTTGGGGTAGTGCAGGCTGGAGCCTGTGATAAGGCAAATATTCCCTTGGCTTCACACCCCCCAGACAAGGACTCCAGGAGGACTAATGCCATGGCAAAGAAACAGTACATGGCAGCATCCTTGGGACTCAGACAGGCCAACTATATGGCCTATACTGCTAGGTATCAGAATTCCAGATGGGACACTGTCATGGCTTTAGCAAAACAGGTCCCTGGCCAGCTTGCCAAGGAGCTGGAGCAGGTGGCTGCTGATGGTATTGAGGCATCCAATGTGCAGTTCCATGCTGCAGTGGACTCCAATGATGTGTCATCTGGAGTCATGGCTACATCTGTGGCACTTCATAGAATGGCTTGGCTCAGATGCACTAGCCTATCACAGGATACCCAGACTAAGGCCATGGATTTTCCTGTTGTGGGTAATTCTCTGTTTGGGGAGCAAACAGAGAATTACATGAAGAAAATGGATGAATATAGGACCACCTATAGGAGTGCACAGGCCAAGGAAAGGCAGGCCACTCCTCAGAGGCAGGGGCAGGCCTCTTCATAGGCCTTTCTACCAAGCCCAGGCCTCCTCTTCTGCCAATGCTCAGAGGTGGTCTTTAGAGGGAGAGGCAGAAGGGGTACAAGCAGACCTGCTTCCACCCCTCAGCCAAAACCCCCTGCTAAACAGGCACCATGATGGGTTTGCCAGGGCCGATTCTCCACTACCTGTAGGGGGCAGGCTGGCTTACTTTGTCCAGGACTGGATGTCTCTAACATCAGACAAGTGGGTCCTGGAAGTAGTAAGCCAGGGACTGGTTCTCAGCTTCAAAAAATTCCCAAAGCTGAGAACCAGATCCTTTCCACCTGCAAATCCCTCAGAGACACTTGCCCTAGAGGCAGAGGTCTCTTCCCTCCTGGCTCTCAGAGCTGTGGAAAGGGTTCCACCCTTACACCAGGGCAAAGGTTTGTACTCCAGGTACTTCCTTACCCCAAAAAAGACAGGAGAATGGTGGCCCATCCTGGATCTCAGATACTTAAACAAGCACCTTTTAAAACCAAAATTCAAAATGGTGACTCTGGGAATAATTCTACCTTCTCTAAGGCCAGGGGACTGGCTAGTCTCCCTGGTCCTCAAGGATGCCTATTTCCATATTCTCATCAGAAGCTCCCATCGAAAGTACATCAGGTTCGAGCTGCCCTCAGGCCATTACCAGTTCAGCGCAATGCCCTTCTGTCTAACCTCTGCTCCAAGGGTGTTCACAAAATGCCTGGCAGTAGTAGCTGCTTCTCTAAGAAGGCAAAGGATTGCCATCTTCCCATACTTGGACGACTGGCTCATAGTAGGCCAGTCCCCAGACCAAGTCAAGTTACACCTACAGATAACTCAGCAACTGCTCACCTCTCTGGGTTTCCTTCTGAATCTTTCAAAGTCAGTTCTAGAGCCTGTTCAGCTCCTCACCTTCATAGGTGCAGAGCTAGATATAGAAAAGGCCAGAGCCTTCCTTCCCCTGGACAGGGTAAGGACCCTTATCGCACTGGCCTCCTCATTCACCCTAAAGGTGTCTCGACCAGCAAGGCATTTTCTGCAGCTCCTGGGGCACATGGCTGATTCTACAGCAGTGGTGCAGGGAGCAAGATTTCAGATGAAGGACATTCAGTTCCATCTGAGAGCCTTTTGATCCCAGAAAAAGAATCCACTGACCAAACTGATCCCAGTGACTCGAACCCTGATCCAGGCCTTGCAGTGGTGGCAGGATCAGAACAGTCTGAGACAAGGAGTTCCCTTTGTCACTCAGTCTCACTCTTTAATCCTTACTACAAATGCCTCCCTCTTGGGGTGGGGGGCTCACTTGGGTGACCTTACCACACAGGGGTTGTGGTCCTCTCAGGAATCTCTGCTTCACATCAGTCTGTTGGAACTCAGAGCAGTATTTCTAGCACTTCAAGCTTTTTCCAAGTCTGTTCAGAACAAAGTTATTCAGATCAGAACAGACAATACCACCACAATGTGGTACATCAACAAGCAAGGAGGCACCTCGGTCTGTGGCCTTGTGCACAGAAGCAATGAAGTTGTGGTCTCTGGCTTATTCCCTGAACACCTCCCTCACAGCAGTATACCTCCCAGGCAAGGACAATGTCCTGGCAGATGCTCTCAGCAGGATATCTCAGGGCCATCGCTAATGGTCACTGGATCCCCTGGTGTTGGAGGTGATATTCTCCAGATGTGGCACCCCTCAGATAGATCTTTTTGCAGCCCCAGACAATCACCAACTTCCCCTTTTCTGCTGCACCCCAACCCCAGTGTTGGGCTCAGTCCCCCTGGATGCCTTAGTTCTCAGTTGGGAAGGGAAGTTCCTGTATGCTCCCCCCCCCCTTCCCTCTCCTGTTCAAAGTGCTTGTCAAAATCAGGTCTCAACCCTGCAAGGTGATCCTGATTGCTCCAGACTGGGCCAGACAGCCCTGGTATCCTCTCCTGTTGTCCTTAGCAGTCCATCTTCCCCTGTCTCTTCCAAGGAATTACAACCTGTTAACCTGTGCTCAGGGGAGGGTTTGGTACCTGAATCTCAAATCTCTCAATCTCAAGGCCTGGCTCTTGAAGAGTTAGAGTTTGCGGATTTACACCTCTCCCAGGGTGTAATGGATATTCTAAAGGCTTCTAGGAAACCTTCCGTCAGAACTACTTATAAATCAAAGTGGAAAAGATTTTCCATATGGTGCTCTGGGAAACATATTTCCCCAGAGTCTGCTGATCTGCCCACAGTCCTTGACTACATGGTCCATTTGAATAGCTTGGGACTCGGACCAGCTACACTAAAGGTGCATCTGGCAGCTGTTTCTGCTTTCATTTCAGCAGGTAAGCCCTCTTCTCTTTCAGCTCACCCTGTATTCTCCAAGTTTTTCAAGGGATTGCTTCATACCAATCCTCCATTCCGGGACCCTGCCCATGCTTGGGACCTTAACGTTTGCATTACTCAGCTTATGCAACCCCCTTTTGAGCCTTTGTCCTCAGCAGAGCCTAAGTACTTGACTTGGAAAACTGTGTTCCTGGTAGCCATCATCTCTGCCAGGTGCATAAGTGAGTTACAAGCCCTGTCAGTGGAGCCTGATTTTATCTCCTTCCACAGAGATAAGGTGGTCCTCAGGACTAACAGGAAGTTTTTACCTAAGGTGGTTTCGGACTTTCCACCTTAACCAATCTGTGTCTCTTCGTGTGAACTTCACTGACCATTCCTCCTCTGGCGAGAGGAGGCTGCACAGTTTAGATGTGAAAAGAGCCCTTAGCTACTACATAGAACATACCAAGGGTCACAGGTTTGACTCCCTCCAACTGTTCCTCACTTATGGTGAGGTTGGTAAAGGAAAACCTGCCACTAAAAGATCCATTGCCAGGTGGATTGTCTCTTGCATTCAATTTTGCTACAAAAAACTGGGTAAGGTTCCACTCTCAGGCCTGAGGGCTCACTCTACCAGAGGTACAGCTGCTTCTCTGGCTACTGCCAGGGATATTCCTATTCTAAAGATATGTCAAGCAGCTACCTGGAAAACAGTTCACACTTTTACCAAGCATTACTCCCTGGATATCCAGGCTAGGAGTGATGCTCGGTTTGGCACAGCTGTGCTTCAGAGCCTATTTCTAAGTAGGTTCTGTCCTCCTCCATGGAGGTACTGCTAGTAGTCTGCTATTGTCAGAATACAGCAAGACTTCATGTTGTTTGAAGAAAAATTACTCACCTTAGTAATGTTGTTTCTTCTAATGGAGTCTTGCTGTATTCTGACCTCCCCCCTGCCTTCCCATCTCAGAACCTCTGTTTTTGGGATGTGGGTGGGCAGTGGCAGTGTTGGCACTCAGGAGGTGCCCCACTTTGTTGTTATCACCCCTTTTTCTTTGGGTGAGTGGGCGTTGTGTTTATTCATTTTTTGGGTCTCATGACTTGAGTCTTTGTTTTGGGACCAAAAAAAAAATATCTATTTTTATGTTTAGTAGCCAGTTGGCTAGTGTAGGTTTACAGCTTCCACACAGGACCTCAATGAGTTTAGCTTGTAAAGATCTGACGGTTTGAGTTTAAACAGCAACAGAGTCTCAACCGAGCTCGAGCTCAGCGTTCCATGCCTGGCATGGAAAGTTAACTTTTTCATCTCCGGGGCAGTTCGAAGGTTGGGACTCACTGCTACTGTCAGAATACAGCAAGACTCCATTAGAAGAAACAACATTACTAAGGTGAGTAATTTTTTCTTGAGTTCCGAAGCCATGCCGTTTGACCTGTCCTTGAGCCCACAGGTCTTCACCAAATGCATTGCAGTGGTGGCAGCCCATCTCAGGTGTTGGGCGGGGGCAGAATTTACCCCTACCTCGACGATTGGCTCTTAACAGGTCCCACCCACCAGGAGGTGGAGAGGTCCAGGGAACTGGCCCTCCAGGCCTGCTCCCAACTCGACCTCCTGATCAACGAAGCCAAGTTGGAACTCATGCCTTCTCAGGTGATGTGCTTCATCGGGGCAGAGCTCAACTCTCGTCAAGTCAGAGCTTGGCTCCTGGCGGACGGGGCGGAGGTTCTCTCCTCCTTTGCCCAATCATTTCTGGTTGGGCAATTGCGCCCTGCCCGGGACTTTCTGCACCTTCTGGGTTACATGGCGGCATGCACCTCCGTGGTCCATTGGGCCCGGTGGCATATACGCCCCCTCCAGTGGGAGCTGGCCGCCCAGTGTACTCAGCGCCACGGTAATTTCGACCAGCTGATCACTGTAACCCAGAAGATGTGGGACGCTCTCCAATGGAGGACGACCCCAGACCGGTTGCAGGAAGGGATCCCGTTTGTCCGCCAAGAACTGACTGCGGTTCTTACAACTGATGCCTCTCTCATGGGCTGGGGACCCCACATGGGGGACAACAGGGCCCACGGGTTCTGGACCCCTGAGGAGTCCCGTTACCACATCAACCTGTTGGAGCTCAGAGCAGTCAGACTGGCAGTGTCAGCTTTCGCTCCTTAGCCCTGGGGTCAAGTGGTTAAAGTCCAGACGGACAATACCACGACCGTGTACCACCTTAACAAACAGGGTGGCACGCATTCCCATTTGCTCTGCAGGGAAGTGCTCCGCATCTGGACCCTTGTGAGCTGACTGGAGGCAGATCTCCTAGCCATTCATGTGGCAGGGGCCTCAAACCATCTGGTGGATGCTGTCAGCCGCTTAGGCGAGACATCCCACGAGTGGTCTCTTCATCCAGAGGTAGCTTACAGCCTGTTCTCCCACTGGGGCAAACCAATGGTGGATCTGTTTGCCTTCAGGGAAAACACCAAGTTGAGGCTGTTTCATGCCCGCCTCCCTCAGCAGGGCTCGCTTTAGGGGGATGCCTGCTCGAGGCCGTGGACCCCAGGCCTCCTCTACGCCTTCCCTCCATTTCCCTTGATCCACAGGGTGCTCATCAAGGTGAGGAGGGACAAGGCGAAGGTGATTCAGACAGCCCCAGTCTGGCCGCGCCAGTTCTGGTATCCAGATCTCTGCAGCCTCGGCTGCAGGCCCCCTAAGCGGCTCCAGCACACCCGGACCTGATCTCTATCAATCAGGGGAAGGTATACCATCCGGACCTTCAACCCCTGTACCTCACAGCCTGGTACCTGAGCGGCTAGAGTTCCAGGCTTTTGGTCTTTCCAAGAATGTCCTCACCGTGGTGGAGGCATCCAGAAAGGAATCGACCAGGAAATGTTATGCCTTCAAATGGAAACCATTTTCCATTTGGTGTCAGGGCAAGGGACTGGTGGACCCTCTGTTCTGTCCAGTGGCTAACGTTCTTGACTACCTTTGGTCTCTCTCCAAAGGGGTCTTCGGTCATCGACCCTTAGGGTGCACCTGTCAGCCATCTCTGCTTACCGGGTGCAGGCTGGACAACTGACATTGGCACAGGAGACGGTGGTCGGGCACTCTTTCAAAGGCCTGGATCACATATCCCCTCCTGTGCATGAACCTCCACCTCCGTGGGATCTTGTACTGGTACTGGCAAAGCTCATGGGCAAGCCATTCGAACCGATGCACAAGTGTGAGCTCTCACACTTGTCGTGGAAGACAGCCTTCTTGGTGACTATCACGTCTGCCAGAAGGACAGGGGAGCTCCAGGCACTTTCGGTGGACTCCCCTTATCTGGTCTTCCACAGGGACAAGGTTGACCTGCGCCCCAACCCGAAATTCCTTCCGAAGGTGGTCTCAGAGTTTCACCTTAACCAGGTGTTAACTCTGCTGGTATACTACCCTAATTACACCTCGGAGGCCGAATACAGGCTCCATACTTTGGACCTGAGATGAGCCCTCTCCTATTATAAGGAGAAGATGGCGGAAATTCGGGGAGAGGTTCGCCAGCTGTTTGTCACCTACGCTGAAGCTGCTTCTGGCAGACCTGCAGCAAAATGGAGCATTGCAAGGTGGATTACATCTTGCATAGGTCTGTGCTGTGAGTTGGTGGGCAAGGAGCCTCCCAGAGGGATGAGAGCTCATTCTAACCTCCATACCGGTGCATCAGTGGCTGCTTCCAGGCACATCCCCATACAGGAAATCTGTCAGGCTGCTACCTGGAAAACAGCAAACACCTTCATTACCAACTACCACATCGACCTTGAGTCACACTAGGATGCTGGTTTTGGGGCCTCAGTTCTCCAGTCTCTTTTTCCCAAGTAAGTATAGTGGGTGTGGGCCTTGCCTCCCTCCTCCCGGAGAACTGCTAGGAGTCTGCCAAGAAGTGTAGATGAACAACATATCCACGATCCTGGAAAAACAGGTTACTCACCTGTAACAGTAGTTCTAGGGTGAGCATATGTTGTTCATCCACCTGAACCACGGACCTCCCGGCTGCGGACGCACACAACCTGGCTTCCAGCAAGCTAAGATCTGGTGTCATGGGGAGGAGCCGAGGAATATACCACCCAGGTGGGTGGGAGGAGCCAGCTTGAAGACCTTCTGGCGATCCTTAAAGGGGAAAGGGACATGCCAAGAAGTGTGGATGAACAACATGTACCAATCCTAGAACTACTGTTACAGGTGAGTATCCGTCTTTTGGATGAGACGTTAAACCGAGGTCCTATCTGCCTGGATTGGTGGTAGTTCAGGTGGATGCTAAAGATCCCATGGCACTTATTGAAAAAGAGTAGGGGAATTTTCCCGGTGTCCTGGCCAAATTTCTTCCATTCACTAAAAGTACCACCAACAGCTTAACTGGGTTCAGTTTCAGTTGTTTACCATCTGTATCCCCTTCCCCCCAGTCGCCCCTGAAAAAGGGACTTCTAGGCCCAGTAGGCTTACCGGGTCAACAAAATTCAGTAAATAAATAACCTGTTTTTGTGGACCACCTACTTCATATGGCTCTGAACAGGATATGGCCTTGGGCACCAAGCTCATCCACCAAATGCTCAGCCCCAGACTTTGCATCATGGTAGACCTGGGTCTCCAGTTAGGTGCAGTTTCTGAGCTACCGAATAAGGCCCTGTTCACACTGCGGGACGCTGGAAAATGGTTCTTTGAGACGTTCTTAGAAACGGATTAAAGCTTACCGTTTCAAAGCATCCGCACTGTCTAAAGCAAGTTTTAAAACATGTTGGTACCTTCACAAATCTGTATCAGCGTGTTCTCACTGCATAGTGGTACTGGTGTGATCTCATCTGTTTTCTGGCACCCGCAGCAGTCAAAAGCTGCTTACCATCATGCTTTGCGGTGGCGTTTAGCGTCCCATGATGCAATGCCTGTTGCTAGGCGTTTTGTTTAGACATGGCTCCAATGTACGAGGTAAATCTCCTCTCCATAGCTGCTCAGTACAATACATTTGTAAAACGCATGAGACTATGGAGACTAAGCAGGCGAAAGCAGCAGTGAATGAAGCTTTTGCAGCAGAGAGTGCTGCGATTTCTCTTGTTGATGTCCCATAACATTGTGACAGCATACATGGGCATGAGCATAGAGAAAGGTGTCTGGTGCAAGCAAAGGAGCTCAGTGTGGTGGAATAATGTAGTGCTGAACACATGGGAAGATACTGAATGGGTTAAGAATTTCTGAATGTCAAAGGGGTCTTTCTGTGCGCTTTGTAATGAAATCAATGATGCCACAGAGAGGCAGGATACCCAGTTCAGCAAATGTGTGCCTGTTGATAAACGTCTTGTGAAATCCTTGTGGAAGCTAGCTACCGATGTTGAGTATCTTACCCTGGTCCATCTTTTTGGGGTTGGCCGTTCAGCAGTGTGCAAGACTGTTTGTGAAGTCTGCAGTGCTATAGTGGCTGTTTTACTGCCACGTGTCATTCGTTTTGCCAGTATTCCTGAAGTTGTGGCTGGTTTTGAGAATGAATGGGGCTTTCTGTGTTGTGGAGGAGCTATTGATGCCACTCATCTGCTCACTATTTACCCCCCAGAAAATGCAACTGAGTACTTTAACCCAAAGGTTATTACTCCATATTACTGCAAGCAGTGGTGGACAACAAATTCTGTTTTGAAGATGTGAATATTGGTTGGCCAGGCAGGGTGCATGATGCCAGAGTTTTTAAAAATAGTGCTGCCTTTAGAAAGGGCCAGAGTGGCACTCTTTTCCCAGCTTCTGAGAGAGTCATTGGAGGTGTGACAGTTTCCACTGTACTTATTAGTGATCCTGCCTACCCACTACTTCCCTGGGTCATAAAACCTTTTCCTGATTACGCAGACCCAAGGAAGCGTAACTTCAACTACAGGCTCAGTCCTGCCCATATGGTTGTGGAATGCACAGTTGGCAGGTTGAAAGGACGATGGAGATGTCCAGTGCATGGAGTTTACTATATATCATATCCCACTTACTGTTGCTGCGTGCTGTGTGCTACTTAATGTATGTGAGGCCAAGTCTGAGGCATTCCTGCAGGAATGGATGCCATCAACCGAAGTGTACCAACAACCAGGAAATGATCAAATGCACCTTGATGACACTTCAGTTGCAGAGACTGGTCGTCAGGCACAATCAATCCGGGAGGCACTAGCTACCTTTCTGCATGGGACCATATAAAATGTATATGCTAAGCTGCTGTGATGCAGTATTTGATGCATGGATGGGTCTGTTTCAAGAAGAGATCTGTCGGGTGATGCTTTTAAAAGCTTTATTATAATAAAATGAAAGTGCATAGAAGCACACAATAGTGGTACATATGGCTGTAACATTAGGCAGTACACAAATGTGCAGTACAAGTCTGTGTGGATCACAGGATGTCCTATATTTGTTTATTTTTTTGTATTGCATTAATTGACAACTGGTAGTACTAGTGCAGTTAAAAAAGTAAAACTGCCAAGAAAAATTAACCATATTCTGAACTTAAACAGTTTTCTGCAGTATGTTTGCTTGCTGTTGTGCAATAAGCAAGCACATTTCAACATTGACTACTCGTTAGCTAGTTTAAATTTGTAAAAAAAAAAAAGTTTGAAATGTTGTTAAACAACAGTGGTTATTCTGATGATAAACTTTAAAAAGTTTAAATTTGTCAAAAAAGTTTTAAACGTTGTTAACCAACAATGGTTACTCTGATGACAAACTTTAAAAAGTTTTAATGTGTAAAAAAACCTTTTAAATATTATTAAACAACAATGGTTACGCTGATGACAAACTTTAAAAAGTTTAAAGTTCTAAAACAGTTTTAAAAGTTGTTCAACACCAATGTATATCAACATTACCTGTAGTCACTAATTATTAACAGCAAAAAAAAAATGCTGTTGCAAAAGTATTTGTAAAAAACAACTGTCACAATTTTACAACTCTGTGAAAACCTTTAAAAAGTACAAACACAGGTGTATGGACAGCATAACTATTTGAAAAGCAATGACAGTAAACATTGGGCAGCTCTGGTGACACACTGTGAGACTATCTTTGACCTTCAAAAGTACAAGTGGTTTGCAAATGCAGAATTCCATGCTTCAGCATGGTCAACCAAGTAAATCATTGTGCTGACTGTCATCACAGTTCAGTCCATGTCATGTCCTCACTGAACAAGTCATCGGTTATAGTGCGGTTTGCACTGCCATAATATGTGGTAGGGGTTGATGAGCTTGGTCCGGCAGTGTCACTGCCACCCAAAACAGTGATGGTCATGCTGCTCTGACCAGCTTTGCTGTACATGGCACCGTATGCATTGCTCTGTGGAGCCACCGGAGTACTACCTGGTAGGTATGGCACCTGGGGTTGATGATGTGGCTGTGTGGGATGTGAGGCCTGTTGTGGTTGGTGGGGTTGTTTATTGGAGCACAGTATTTCTAGAAGGTTAGAAAAAAAATGAAGCAGACTGCTCTGCCTCGGCTTTTCTCATTCGCTCCTCCATTTCAAGTTCCTTCTGGGCTCGCTCTTCTTCTGCCCTCATCATTTCTTGATGTTGGTCGATAAGGAGCTTGCGGGTAGGCCCATACAGGGCCTCCATTACTTCCTGCAGATGGTTAATTTTCTTTGTCAGATTTTGGAGTGGTTCAGAAACAGACCCACGTTTCTGAGCTAAAGACATCAGCTTACTGGTGCTGGCACGACCTGCTGCGGTATCTGAGGTGTCATGCAGACTATCACATTCTACAGCTTGCTCAAATCCTGAGGAGGTGTCTGTAGGAGCTTCAGTGCGATGTTCCTCTTCACCTTCCCTCTCGTCATCCGTAAAGATCAACAACAGTACCGAGTTTACAGTTTGGAGGTGGTTTGGGGGGGGGGCAGGACAACAGGTGCAATAAATACCTGACGATGGCAGCTCCTCCACAAGGTAGTCTTCGGCGACAGTATCATCTGTTGTATCATGTGTCTGTTCTGTGCTTTCAACCACAATGCTGGGCTCAGTGGTGGGTCTGGTACCCAGGATCTGGTCAAGTTCCTCGAAGAAGGGACATACTGTTCGTTTTGCACCTGACACTTTATTTTTGTCTTTCACACGAAGATATCTAACCTTCAGTTGCTTTATTTTTTCCCTACACTGTTTAGCACTTCTCTCTTTACCTAGTTTAGCCAGGTGCTGAGACACACGTTCATATACTTTTGTATTCCTGTGCACGCTGCTCAACTCATTTTGCACTGTCTCACTTGACCAATAGCCTATCAGTGCCTTGATGGAATGATCTGTCATTAGACACGCTGACAGCTCTTGAACTGCACAGACTGACTGCACAAAATAATTTTAAGCACTGTTACACTGTGCCGATATACTCGCTCCTGCAATGAAGCACTTGACTCCAAAATATATATTGTCACTTTCTACACCCACAAACTGCTGTGCAGGACTGCCACCACAATTCCACCTCGAGTATGAATTTCCCTCCATTTCCCGTTAACAGCAAATCAGCAACGAATGCATTCGGGACACAGATGCATTGCATCATGGATGTGCTCCGAGAACCGTGTTGTCCTGCTCTCACTGTGGTGAGTCCGAATTAGAATCAGAACCGTTTCAAAACCGTGCTCAAGCCTACCTCGACAGGGTTTGAGCACAATTCCTAAAGGTTCCCAAAGCATATAGCCCAGCGAATGTAAAGCATGCATGCGGCTATTTAAAATGTTTTACCACTGATAAAACATTTTAAATAGCACAGTGTGAACAAGGCCTAAAAGAGTTGGTGCTTACTGCAGCTTAGAGGAAAGGAGCAGTCATGATCAAGAATATGCCCCTTACAGGGACACTGTCAACCTGTTTTTCGACATATTATTTCTAGTTAAAAACCTACATTTTATGATTGCTTACCTTCTCTAAAATTCGTTGATGTTGCTGTTAGTTTTGTCTGTCACCTTTTTTAGTAGAACTGAAATGCATGCTAATGTATATTTATAAACAGTCTTCTTTTGTTTATAATCCTGGATCTGTTTTTACTGCAAACTTCCTGATCATTAGAAACACACCCAAATAGTGCAGTCACTCATGAGGCAATAGCCTCCTAAACTGCCACTGCACCATTAGTGGCTAGACTGTGTTGTGGGTGTCCCCAGGTCCAGGAAAGATGCAGTTGGAGTTGATCAAGGAATGTAAACAAACCTGTTTTGATGTGGTAACACCAGTATGTTGGACAGTCTGTTTTTCACGTTTTTAAAGAAAAAAAATAATCAGAATCAAACTACCAGCTACATCAGCAATCATTACAGAATGTTTGCAATCATAAAATGTGTTTTTCAAACTAGGGGCAGTTTGAGACCTGAGGGGGTTGAAAGTGCTCCTTTAAGTGTAGACAAAATTAATGGCTTACTCTCCTTACCTCAAGGCGTTGAGGCAAGTGGGCATCAAGTTCCGGACACCCAGCTAAGGGCCCACTTTCTGGCTGGTGCGGTCTTGTACCATACCACAGAAGAAGCTGAGGCCGACTTGCAGCATCAGGGCATACAGTCTTACAGCTGCAGTGCCAGCAGCAAGATGGAAGACGATAGCAGTGAAAACTGGACCCCCTTGCAACTCAGAACCTTCGGAGCGTTGCAGCACATCTGACAACTGCTGTGGAGGTGGCCCACAGTAGTCAGCCACCGGACCTACAGGCAGTTTGGAACATTTTCTCACAGAGTGAGACAACCATAATAAGCATGCTGCCGATAACTGACTAATGCCCAGAACTACATGCCCTACTATCCCCATACAACACAGCAAGGTAACTTGGTTCGGGGGCTGGTGGCAGCAGGTGGTGGTGGGGTGGGTGGCATGCCTGGCATTCTTCTCCACTTGAGAGCATTAACTATCTGTAAAGCTTCTGTTGGATATGGGGGTGTGGGTGGCAGTTCCTAGCCAGCGGACACATCAAACCACATCCACTTTACCCCGATCCCCACTTCTGTAGTGCCACTGGACCCAGTATGCAGCTGATTTTAGTGGTCCAAGGACACCATCTTAGGGAGACCTTGCATGCAGGGATGATTTGCGGCCAGCAGTCCTCAGCCCAGAGGCTCTGGCCAGTCATCCCCCCTCCGCATTGAGCACTGTATCAGGCCCCTGTTAATAAAATAAATCATAGCACATTAATGCATAGGTTCGCTCTTCTAGAGCGGGATCTGGGTAGATGCTACTTTGGGGGAACCCCTTCTCTTAGGGGGCAGCTCTTGTGGCCACCAACACACTCAGCCACCGTAGCAGTCTGGCATGGTGCTTTATTTTGCCTTTAACATGAGAGTGGCTGTCTCAGGCTGAGCTCAGTGGGTTATCCTTCTAAAGTGTCATTGGTGTGTCATCTGGCTGGGGTCGGGTCCCTCAGCTCTGAGTTATTTGTGATGCTCCCGGGGGGGGCAACAATGGCTGGCATTGCCCACTTGTCTGCTGCCCTTACTCCCTTCTCCCCTCCAAAGATGACCACCTGGTGTTCTCTTCTTTCCCAGTATAGCAACCCAGTCGACCTAGTCATCTGCTGTGCCTTTTAAGGCTCAATAGTCTATCCCCTGGTGGACTCCACAGCGTGATGCTCTGGACTGTTTCCCTGGGGCTTGACTTCTGGTACTTGCTGAAATCGTGCCTCATTACCTTATCCCACCTTGACAGTCAAGCCAGCTGGTAGCAGTGTTGGGTCATGTGTTTGAAGGCTCACTGTGACATCGATAACTTGGTACTAATGGTGTGGGCCTTTCTATACTGGGGGCCTAAGGACAAGCTGACTTTTCCCCCAACAGTATCAATCCATCAACTGGTAGTGCATAGGATCAAGATTGGATTACTCGCTCCTACCCTTTGAAGACTATTTTTTCTTATTTCTTTGTGGGGTTCCCCGATTGGCAACCTCATCCTGTTCTTTCTCTCTTGAGTATTTCCTCCATTGTAGTCCACTTGGGCATCTATCCACAATGCATGAACATTTCTCTCTCTTGTTCTGGACACTATGCACATGTGTTGTTTTTTTTATTGCACCGTAGTGCGCTGTTTATGATGTTACCTAGTTGTCTCTTCTCTGTAGCAATGAAGAATATTCTCCATCACAGTCAACATAATACACTGTTTGGGGAATGGGGTGAGGATGGTGGGAGGGTTTTTTCCCAAAAGGGGTTCTCCCTTTGTTACAGGGGTTTGTATAGATGTTTCCTTCCTTTAAATATGTTGTGGTGGTGCACCCTAAAGGATTTGACTCATAAATGCTACACATGCAAGTGGAGGAAGTTCTCCATTAAAGTGGAAAAGGTTCTTGGTCTGATGCCATGTCGAGGAGCCTGGTCCCTTTACCTGTCTCATGGCAAGTATCCTCGACTACCTGTAGTCCCTTTCTGTATGGCCTACAAATGACGATCCGTGAGTTGCACCTGGCAGCTATCTCTGTTTACTGGGTGTGAGCTGGTATGCTGATGGTGGCCCAGGAAAAGGTGGTCAGATGCTTTTTTAAAATGACCTAGACCACTTTTCACCCTCTGGTGCATGAACCTCCATGAAACCTATTGCTGGTGTTGGCATTGCTCATAGGAAAGCCGTCTAAGCCAGTGCACAGGTGTGAGATATCTCACCTTTCATAAATGACTGCCTTCTTCATGGCCATCATGTTGACCAGAAGGATCAGTGAGCTCCTGGCACTTTTGGTAGAGTCCCCGTATATGGTCTTCTACACGGACAAGGTCATCCTTTGACCCCACCCAGAGTTCGTCCTGAAGGTTGTTTTGGAGTTTCATCTTAACCAGGTGATTAACTTACTGGTATACTTCAGCAACCCAACCTCAGAGGTTGATCACAGGCTCCATACTTTGGACCTGCGAAGGGCGCTCACCTATTACAAAGTCTGCACTGCTAGAGTTCACGTTGAGGCTCGCCATCTGTTTGTAACAAACACTGAAGCCGCACCTGTCAGGCAGCAAAGCAGATGATTGCCAAGTGGATAACATCCTACATCGACCTCTGCTGTTGGTTGGCTGGTAATGAGCAGCTCAAGGGGTTGAGGGCTCATTCCACCAGACATACCACTGCTTCTGTGGATGCTTCCAGGGACATCCCCATTCCAGAGATATGTAGGGCTGCAACCTGGAGTAAGCACACACCTTCATATCCCATTACGCTATCATAAGCCATCGGGATGCTGCTTTTGTGTCCTCGGTCCTCCAGTCTGTGTGCCCCTTGCCCCCTGCTCCCAGAGGACTGCTTGGAGTCTGCCAGAGTGTAGAGAGTGAACTTTATCCACACACCTGAGAAATATAGATTACTCACATGTAACTGTAATTCTTAGAATGCTATACAATTCACATCCATATAACCCACACAACCTCCCCTGGGAACTGGTACTTGAATCTCTGCTTCCAGTATGCAAAGATCTAATGCCATGAGGTGGAGCTGGAAGCTTAGTAGCTTAGCTTGAAGATTTAAGATGACTTCCTTGTCTGAAGGGAGACTGCTAAAGTGTAGATGTGAACTGTATGCCACTCCTAGAACTACGGTTACAGGTGAGTAACCTATATTTATGATTGGTCAATCGTACCCCCTCTGCATTGAGCTCTGTATCCGGCTCCTGTTAATAAAATAAATCATAGCACCTTATTGCATAGGTTCACTCCTGTAGAGTGACATTCTGTAGAGATTTCTGATGTAACTGGTAGATCAATTCTGATTCCTTTTTTCCTTTTTTAAAGCAAAAAACAGACTGCCCACCATACTCCCTCCTTCCCTGCTCTTAAGCACTTACTCCGACCAACCCCATTGCTTCCTGCATCTGTTCTCCTTCCTAGACCCCCACTTACTATAGTATGACTGCTTCCCTCTTACTGAAACCACTGTAAATATCTTGTATTCTAGTTTGTATTTATTGTTTATAGCACCTGCAATTGTATTGTCTCCGTTGTTGACATAGTTTATTTGTATTTGTCTGACTCCTGCCCCCTTGGATCGCATCTGGAAGCGAGCTTTGGTTCATGGTGCTTTTCGTGGTTACCAACTTTTAAATAAAATAAATAAATAAAATACTGGTGTCACCACATAAAAACATGTTTGTATCCAGACCTTGATCAACTTCCACTGTACCTTTTTTGGACTTAGGATCACCCCCAACACAGTCTAGCCACTTATGATGATGTAGTGGGAGTAGAGAAGACTATTGCATTATTAGTGGCAGCACTGTTTTGGGGAGTTCCTAATATCCAGGGAGTGTGTATTAAAAGTAGATCAAGAATTTGAAACAAAACAAGGTTTGGTTACAACAGGTGCGTGTATTTCTGCTCTGCAAAGAAAGGAAACCAGTTAAACAACCGGCAGCATCAGCGAATTTTAGAGAAGGTAAGCAATCGTAAAATGGGAGTTTTTAACTAGAAATAATATCATGCAAAAGGGTCGATAGTGTCCCATTAAGCAAGTCACAGTGCTCCAGTCCACCGAGCTGTGGAACTGGTTAGAAGTAGGACCCCACTGGAAACTAAATGCCACATTTCAACTGGGCTTTCCTGGGCAAAAAAGTTGTTTTAACAAAACAAAAAAAAAACTTGAAGGAGTGAGTCAAGTGTAGCCTTAGGTGAGCTATAGATTCAGGCCCAATGAATTAGAAGGGGAGGAGGGCAAAGAGATCCTGCACAAAAGAAGTTTGTGGAAGGAGGGGGACAGTAGACCGGCATACTGCATCACCACTCAGACAGTGATGCACACACATAGCCACATCACCCCCTTGCTTCTGACTGCATATTCTCGGATCCAGATATCTGCATTACCAGCCTAGACAGAGAACCAGGATTCAGTGATATCTGGGATGTTGGGCTGGAAACGCAGGACCCACAGACTAAACTGGCCAAGCTTGGAGAGGAGACTCATGCCATTCTGGTGTAAAATGCTCAGTCTTTTTGGAATGGTTATTTTTGGGGGGGCAGTGTTGATCTATCAGCTCCCAACAGCAGGAGCATGAGGTACTGAGATTTCCCTCTGTGTAGGGTGGAGGAGAGAAAGATACAGATCTTGAGAGAGCTTCAAAGTTGAGAGAGGAGATAGAGATGGATATGGTGGCAAAGATACAGAGAGGAGGTAGGTTGGATCTGAAAAATGGAGGGGAGTAAGGAGGCAAAGGGGATATGAGTGAGGAGAGGAGAGGGAGAAGTGCAGAAGAAGAAGCATGGTGAGCAGCAGGGAGCGGAGGGAGTAAAGTAGTATGTGGGAGGCTGTATCATAGCGGGAAAAAAAGAAAAGTAGAAAATAGGGAAGGCCCTCAACTCACTTGAAATCTGTTGCAGATATTAGAACAGACTTTAAGCAAGTTGACAGCCGTTTTGGAACAGACAGATGATGCAAATGCTTCTCTCTACAAACCATATGTATTGCATATTGGGCACCGTCACTTCCTGGACCCTGCTAATCTGTTACAGAAAATAGTGGAGGGCTTACTAAGAAATATGGAATTTGACAGCAGAATGAGACTAACGGTTCATTGAGTATAAAGAGGGAAAGATGAGAAAAAGGTAGAGATGGAGAGTAAAACAAGAAGGAGATAAGGGAGAAATTAAGTAATAGAGAGAAAAACAAGTAGAGGGAGTAGCAAGCAATATGGAGAGAAGAGGGAGGAGTGAAAATTGGAAATAATAACAATAAGAGAGAGTAAGAATGAAGAGAAAGGAAGGAAACCAAGGAGAGAGTCAGTGGGCCCACGTGGACATGAGGTGGGGGAGGGGTAGTGGGCCCACACGGATATACATGCACAAATATCAACCAATAAAGAAGTAATTTTTCAGAGAGGCTTTTCTTATGAATCTGCACCCTGTTTCCTAGGTTACAGTCCTTCTGTCTCGTACGGTGGGACCCACGTAGCGGCTGATTCTTTGTGGAACTGTGTCTGCTCTGCACATGCTTTTCCTGCTGTATCTCCACTTTGCTTATCACAAAGTTGTTGAAGGTGAGTGAATGGAATTGAAGTACCTGTGGAAAGTAAGTGATTGTTAGCAATGATAACTGAAGCCCCCACCTCAAAGAAGTAATTTACCAGGTCAATACCTTTCCTGGATGGAGGTATAATTATTCATTATCTCAGCTACTGTAGCAGTCTGTCCCATAATTCTTCACTGGTGCTTGCGTAGATCATGATTTTTTACTGTTGTGTGTGTCTCTGAGCCTGAAATGAAACCTTTTTGTGATGACTCTGTCAGCTTTCCCCCAGACAGTCTGCATAGACCTGTGTTGTTTTTATAGCTACAGATCACTGACCACATAAAATGTATTTTGTTTTACATTCACTCTTGGGGAAAAAAAATTTTTTTTAAGCCGGTGATGTTATTGTGTTTGTCGCTGCTGCCTGACTCCTACCTCAACAGAGCGACAACGTTCCATGGGAGGCTGTTTGATGTTGTGTGAGTCACGGCACAGTTTTCCCCCTGCAGGCTCAACACAGACAGATTGAACTGCTGAGGGTTGTGTAGTGGCAGCCCATTGTGCTGCTGCCAGGATGTAGAGGTTTGTGAGTTAGTGCCAGAATCCCATACTACGGCCAGCTGGGGGCTTAGCACAACATTAAGGTTTTGGTTGTCAGTGTGTGTGTGTGTGTGGGGGGGCAACTCAGCATTTATGCCCCGGATCACAGGGTGACATTGCATCATCTGTAAAAATCACTGCAGCATCCCCAGTGTCAAAGTGAGGAATAGAAGAAAAAGGAGAAAATGGGGAGATAAAAATAATTAAATCCTAATTAGAGCAATTCAATTTAAATAAAAATTATAAATTAACATTAAAGTCATTAATTAAAAATAATCCCTAAAAAAATGGTCTTCATATAGGTTTTTATCTTCGAACTTAAAAAAAAATCCCTTTTATAAAGTGCTTGGAATGGAAGAAATTCAAAAGTAGTAACTAAAATTACATCATCAGTGTATTACTGGGTGAAGAGATCAAAGAGAAGCAGCTGTAAAAAAACACATTGGCTCAATGGTGTGTAGCAATTACAAACAACATTTTTGTATCACTGCATGTTGTCAGTAAAAAAAGGTAGATAATATATACTTTATGGGTAATATGCTTCCCTACTGAGGGTAGTGGTACAGCCCAAAGCTGTGACCTCAGCATAGAAACCTAGGGACATGAAAATTGCAGAGACAGCAGTTACCTCAGTTTCTGCTGCAACACTTAAGGGGTGCAGCATCGCTAGAACTCTCTGGAAAAATATATTTCTTTACCTGTTGTTTTGTTTAAGAATTGTGGAACTCTTGTCCAGATTGTGAATACCTGGCAACAGGGAGCAGTCCTAAATTTAGAAATGTGCGCCTCTTAGGCTGAGGCTTTCAACCTGACTAACCTACTAGCTAACTCTGATTCACATTGCCTGAAAGGGGACTCCACTGACTGTTAGTAGGGTGTTTTGATTTGGAAGTTCACTTAAAAAAAATCCAGCCTGGTGCCTCAGGATAAGTAAGGGAATTTGTTAGTTGTGGGGCTTAGTCAGATAGGTGGGGTTGTGTTTGTCTGTCTTCTCCCTCCCTATAGCATCTATCAGCACTGAGATTGTTCATCTGGTGTTTTATTGATGTTGTCTTTCTCAGTCAGGAATTTTTTTGTTAATTGAATCTTTCTAGGACAGAATTTGTTTAGGTTATGCTTTATTTCCGTGTGCTGACTGCAGTTACCTTGCCGCGTTGGGTGCTGGGGCCATCTTTTTGTGGTATCCATTGTGTTTGGGTGAAAATCATCTTTCTAGGGACATGGATATGTTGTTCATCCACACTTTCAGGCAGGTATCCTTGCTGCTTTAAGTCTTGCCGGAAGGTCTTCAAGCTGGCTCCTCCCACCCACCCAGATGGTAAAACTCTCGGCTCCGCCCCATAACGCCAGACCTTCCTTACCGCTTGGAAGCTCAGGTTCCCTCCTTAACGCTCTGCGTATAAGACTGGTTCCTATTTCTTCGGTCTACCCGAAATTACTTTAAGGTTTTCAAGACTTCAGTTATTTATTTCCCTCGGCTGCTGCGATGGACCGTCGACTCCTGGTTTCGGAGGTGCCCATGCGGTGAAGATGTCTCGGACGGATCCACTCCATGTGCATCTACTGCTTGGGCCTTGAGCGCGACCGCGGGCTTGCGACCTGTGCTCTTCCTTGCAGCCTACATCCTGGAAGACCGTGCCGCCCGTTTACAACGTGGCGAGCTTACCCTCAGTAAAGTCGAAGGAGGCCCGGTTGGCGGTTTCATGACGGCTGGCTCGGCAGAACAGCTTGAGCAGATGATAAGCCCTCGAGGAGGAGGCGGTGCAGGCACATCTTAGTCTACCTCGGCCGCGGCCTTTATTCTGCTCTCTCCTGGGATCCTCCTATTCAGCTTCTTTTAAGGAGCTCTGTCTGTCCCTTTCCACAGGGAGAGGGACCAACATCCTCAGGGCCTTCCTCTCAGTCAGAAGAGGACCACAAAGGTAAGTCCTCCATCGGCGCTCTTGGGAGCAGGAGGTCCCTCTCCCCAGTGGTCGACCATCGACTTGATCCGATCCTTGACCGGCCACTGGCCTCACGGTGTCCCCTTCAGGTCAGTTGACCGAGACTCCCGTCGACGCAGTCAAGATTTTCTCGACCCGTCGGATGGGCTGTCGACTGGTGAAGCTGAAAACCCTTACTCCCTGGTTCCCCCAGCGGAGATTGAGGTTTCCGTGGGCTTGCCTTTGCCTCCGGTTCCGGAGTCCACGGTTGAACCTTCCGAGCTGAGAGGAGAGCGGGTTCCCCCCGCCCTGCCCCAGAACCCTCCTCGGAAACACCGAGGTTCTCGGTCTCGGTCTCGGACTTCTTCTCGGTCCAGCCGATCCCGCCGTCATAGGCGGTCTTGCTCTCAGTACCGTAGTAAGTGGCGTCACCGCTCGTCCTCGTCTTCCTCCTCGGACGAGGAGAGACTTCCACGCAAGTTGCGTCGGCGCTATGAGGACCTCATGTGGCAACAGCTCCTTCTGTCCGGGAGCAAGCCGACATCGTCGCCTTCCCTGGCTATCAAGTGGCTGTCACCGGAGAGGCCGAAGCAACCCCTTACTCTAGCCAAGGTGCCTGCTCCCAGGCCTGTTGCTCGACCAAAACCGGCTGCCCCACCGATTCTGGTGGAACCTCCGCCTCCACAGCCGTTGTTTGGGGCCCTGACCAAGAATTCTTGGCCGGCCCAGGGTCTGCCCCATAGGCTGTCTGTCACCCTCACTCCCGATTGCCCTCGGCAGGTGGAGGGTGGCTCAGGCCCAAGGCAGCTCTTAGCGGACTGTTCCAGGTCCGATGACGATTCCTCTCTGTTCTCCAGGTGGGTCGACTTGGAGTCCTCCGGAGGTCAGTCGCTGGATGATAGCCCATCGTCCTTCATGGGTTTGCTTAGGCTCATCTCAGAGTCCACGGGGATGCAGCTCAAGCCCGTATCCAAGCGGGCCAAGTATCCCCTCACTGAGATATTGGACCGAGGGGATTCTCCCACGGAGGCCTTTCCGGTGGCCAAGGCCATTGTCTGCCCAGCCTTGGAGCTCTGGCAGCACCCCGCTTCCTGTCCTGCGCCCTCGGCCAGGATGGCGAGGAAGTACACCGTCCCTACTGGTTCCTTGTCCGGTTTTTCGGAACACCCCTCTGCTGAGGGGTTGGTTACTGACAGCGTCTTCCGGCGTGCCGGAAGCGCCAGGGACGTGGACAAGCCTCCCGACAAGGAGTCCAAGAAGTTGGACTATGCCGGGTGCAAAGTCTCAGCTGCGTCCTCCCTTGGCCATCGTCAGGCCAGCTCGGCCATGCTGATGGCACACTTTTCTCACGCCTTGTTGGGCTCTCTGGACGAGGTAGTCCCTTATCTCCCGGCTGACCAGCAGACCACGGTTAAGCAGGTGTGGGACCAGGGCAAGGCAGTGGCCAAGCAGCAACTTCAGACTGCTTTGGACATTGGTGACTCATGTGCCAGGTCAGTCGTGGCCGCAGTGGCTGTGCGCCATCGGGCATGGCTGAGGATATCCACCTTTACAGCAGATACCCAGCACAAGTTGGCGGATGTCCCTTTCCCGGGGACGACCTCTTCGGCCCTGGAGTGGAAGGTCACCTCCAAAGGATCGAAAAGTCCAGTGCCACTCTGGACTCGGTCTCATCTGCCCAGAGGGACAAGGGCTACAAACCACAACCCAAGCTCTTTCGTCCGTGTGCGCCCGCGGCACGTCCGGCCCAGCAGCATCAGGGCCAGCAGGCTCGCACTTGGCATCCCAAACCCAAGCCCGCGGCTTCCTCTTCCAGGAAGCAGGGAGGTAAAGGCCCAGGTGGTCCCTCGGCTGGTCCCTCCTCAAGCCTGCTCAGTGACGGGTTGAGGGGTGTCGCCCCCAACCTCGTCACCCCACCCCAGGTTCCCCCCGTGGGGGGACGGCTTCGCCACTTCCTTTCTGCCTGGTCTGCTGTCACCACAGACCGGTGGGTTTTGGAAGTGGTGGGAAAGGGCCTGCCTCTGGAGTTTGAGCAGGCCCCACCCTTCTGAGCCGTCGCCCCCCGGGGGCCTCGGGGTCCGCAGCCTCGCTGTCGGCTCACCGAGCCGACATCGCTCTGCTCCTCGAGAAAGAGGTGATCAGAGAGGTGGCAGACCCTCCCTCAGACCCGGGGTTTGTGTCCAGGTACTTCCTGGTCCCAAAACGGACGGGGGGGCTGGCGCCCCATTCTCGACCTGCATGACCTAAACAAGTTCCTAAGGTCTCGGACCTTCAAGATGGTCACTCTGGCTCAGATAATACCATCCCTGGAATGGGGCATGTGGTTCTGCTCTCTGGACCTACAGGATACGTTCTTTCACGTCCCTATCCGTCCGTCTCACCAGAGATTCCTTTGCTTTCGAGCGGAGGGATCTCTTTACGAGTTCCGAGCCATGCCCTTCGGCCTTTCTCTTGCTCCCAGGGTCTTCACCAAATGCATGGCAGTGGTGACAGCATTCCTGCGGCGCCGAGGGGTCCGGGTGTACCCTTACCTGGATGATTGGCTGATAGCAGCCCCCTCCAGACAGGATGTGGAGCGGTCCAGAGATCTGGCCGTCCAGGTTTGCTCCCAGATCGGCCTCCTCATCAACGAGGCCAAGTCGGAACTCGGACCGAAGCAGGTGATTCTTTTCATTAGGGCAGAGCTCGACTCTCTTCGAGCCAGAGCACGGCTTCTGGCGGACAGGGCGAGTTCTTTCCTCCTTTGCCCAATCATTTCTGGTTGGGCAATCTCTCCCTGCCGGGACTTCTGCGCTTCCTGGGTCTCATGGCGGCCTGCACCAGCGTGGTCCGTTGGGCCCGCTGGCACATCACGTCCCCTTCAGTGGGGATTGGCCAGCCAGTGGTCCTGCGCTGCGATCCATTGGACCAGCTAGTGGCGGTGACCAGGGGATGTGGGCAGCTCTCCAGTGGTGGACGTTCCAGCTCATCTGCAGGAGGGCATCCCGTTTGTCTGCCCGAGCCGACGGTCTCTCTGTCGACGATGCCTTTCTGATGGGTTGGGGTGCCCATCTGGGGAAGCTGAGCGCCGAGGCCTCTGGTCCCAGAGTCCGATGCCATATCAACCTGCTGGAGCTTCGGGCGGTCCGTCTAGCTCTCACCGCCTTTGCTCCGTTTCTACGGGGTCAAGTGGTTCAGGTCCAGACAGACAATACCACGACCATATACTACCTAAACCGCCAGGGCGGGACGTGCTCCATGTCTCTGTGCAAGGAAGCTGTCCGCATTTGGTCACTCATGCGCAGCCTGGAGGCGGATCTCCTGGCCATCCATGTGGCAGGAGCCTCCAACAGTCTGGCCGATGCCCTAAGCCGGATAGGGGCTGTGTCTCATGAGTGGTCTCTCCTGCCAGAGGTAGTACAAGATCTGTTCTCCCATTGGGGCACACCTCAGGTGGACCTGTTTGCCTCCAGGGAGAATGTGAAGCTGAGGCTGTTCATGCCCACCCCCCACAGCAGGGTTCGCTGCAGGGGGATGCCTTCTCAGGGCCGTGGACCCCAGGCCTCTTCTATGCCTTTCCCCCATTTCCCTTGATCCACAAGGTGCTTCTCAAAGCAAGGAGGGACAAGGCGCAGGTGATTCTGGTAGCCCCAGACTGGCCCCGCCAATGCTGGTATCCAGATCTTCTCAGCCTCAGCTCCAGGCTCCCGAGGCAGCTTCCAGCTCGCCCGGACCTACTTTCAGTCAATCAGGAGAAGGTGTTCCATCCGGACCTTCAATCCCTGCACCTGACAGCCTGGTTCCTGAGTGGCTAGAGTTTCAGGCCTTGGGTCTTTCCGACGAGGTCCTCAATGTAGTTGAGGCATCCCGTGAGGAGCTGACCAGGAAATGCTATGCCTTCAAATGGAAGAGATTTTCCATTTGGTGTCAGGGCAAGGGCCTGGACCCTTCCTCCTGTTCCTTGGCAAGCATCTTGGACTATCTATGGTCCCTTTCTCAGCAAGGGGCTTAGGTCGGCGACCCTAAGGTGCACCTGGCAGCCATCTCTGCTTACGGAGCGGGCGAGGAGAGAAGCAGTCGGATAGCGCAGGAGAAGGTGGTCTGGCGCTTTTTCAAAGGCCTTGATTACATTTCCCCTCCGGTGCGAGAACCTCCACCTCCGTGGGATCTACTGATGGTATTGGCAAAGTTCATGGGCAAGCCATTCGAACCAATGCACAGGTGTGATCTCTCCCACCTGTCGTGGAAGACTGCCTTCTTGGTGGCTAGCATGTCAGCCAGAAGGATGGGAGAGCTCCACGTGCTTTCCATCGAGTCTCCTTACCTGGTCTTCCACAGGGACAAGGTTGTCCTGTCCCCCACCAGAATTCCTTCGAAGGTGGTGTGGGAGTTTCACCTTAACCAGGTGTTGACTCTGCCAGTGTTCTACCCAATCACCTCGGAGGCCGAATATGGGCTCCATACTCTGGACCCTAGAAGGCGCTCACTTACTATAAGGGCGCACAGCTGAGATCGGGAGGAGGTTCGCCAGCTGTTTGTCACCTACGCTGAAGCCGCACCTGGCAGACCTGCAGCCAAGCGGACGATAAGCAGGTGGGTCACCTCCTGCATAGATCTCTGCTATAGGTTGGCGAGCATGGAGCCTCCCAGAGAGGTAAGAGCTCATTCTACCCGCCATACCGCTGCATCAGTGGCTGCTTCCAGGGACGTCCCTATCCAGGAAATCTGCAAGGCTGCAACCTGGAAGTCAGCACACACCTTCATCACCCACTACCACATCGACCTTGAGTCACGCCGGGATGCTGGTTTTGGAGCCTCGGTTCTCCAGTCTCTATTCCCTAAGTAGGGGGTGTGCGCCTTGCTTTCCTCCTCCCGGAGAACTGCTAGGAGTCTGCCAGAAAGTGTGGATGAACAACATATCCATGTCCCTAGAAATAGAGGTTACTCACCTGTAACGGAGTTCTAGGAATGGTATGTTGTTCATCCTACATTCTCCACACCTCCCAAGCTTAGGCGCACTACCTGAGCTTCCAGCGGGCCAGATCTGGCGTCATGGGGCGGAGCCGAGAGTTTTACCACCCGGGTGGGTGGGAGGAGCCAGCTTGAAGACCTTCCAGCAAGACTTAAAGCGACAAGGATACCTGCCTGAAAGTGTGGATGAACAACATATACCATTCCTAGAACTCCTGTTACAGGTGAGTAACCTGTATTTTCTGGCTTTTGTGTGTTATTTTTTTTTTGGCCCTTTGGATCATAAGAGGTCTGTCATCTGAGCATGATGCTTTGTGGCAGTACTTGCACTCAGACTTTGCTTGCTGGCTCCAAGCCAGCCTCCCCGCTGGTTCAGTGCTTTCTTGTGCTGAAATGTCTTGTTAGATGCTTGTTCTCAAGCACAGGACATGCACTGATGTCACGCACGTGACATCCATGCATGGTGACTGCTTGCTTCAGGAATCAGAGCGAAAAGGCACCAAATTCAGCAAAGCCGGTTTCTGTTGATTAGCACAGAAAGCAGCTCCAGCAGTCCCAATCATCCAAAATTCAGTGCTGTTAAGTACTCTTGGTTCCTGTATGGTCGGACACTATTTTGGGGGGATGAGTTACAGAAATGATTTCCAGGGCAACTGTTAAGGTATTCTAACCAGTCAGGGACTTAATTTCATATGATTTGGAAGGGAAAGTCTAGGCATGCAGAATTGGTTTCTCTTAAAGGGACAAGGACTTAGAATTAAAGGGGAACAGTCAGCACAATGGGCCCCACAAATAAGTGTGCAGCTGGTCCCAGTGTGCACCTAGTGTGCAAAAGCGTTTTGTTTTAGTTACTGTTTACTGTAGTGTAGCAGACTAATTTTGCTTACTTGTGGGGTGACATCTTCTGTGACTACAAATCCCAGAATCCCTTGCAGCTGACATCAGAGCAGGACTGCAGCTCTGGGAAATAAATGCAATAACCTCCAGTGCATGTTAGAGCTTTTTTAAGTTCTGATCAGGTGTTTTGTCAGTTCTGCTTTTTTGCAGGGGCAAAGTACCATCCCCTGAGACTGTACTTAGCCCTGAGAGGACAGTGCAACTAGCAAACTAAAGAATAGAGCTTATATGAACTCCAACATGCACTGCAGGCTATTGAATCTCCCACTGCTATAGCCCTTGCTCTGATGTCAGCTGCAGGGGTTCTGGCATTTATAGTTACAGAAGATATCAGCCTAGAAGTAAGCAAAATCATTCTGATACAACCTACTATACTACAGTAAACAGTAAGTAAAACAATGTTTCTGCACATAACGTGCACATTGGGACCAGCCACACACTTGGGTGTGGGGCCGTTGGTGCTGACTGTTCCCCTTTAAAGCCCCATACAATTATAAACAAAAAACAGTGACACCATGGCTTATTGTAGACTTATTGTACTCAGTGATGTAAGACCTGCTGCACGACTTGAGACCTTCACTTATGGGGTCCTATTGTCCTTACTATGTAATGCAGTCTAACATGGCTATGTTGGTGCCCCAGCCAAACCCTCGGTTGGAGGAGGCTGGGGTTACATCTGTTTTTGCCATCTGGCAGTGGTTAAGCTAAGGTACACTAATCCATACTGCTCCTCTTAAATGGGATGCCATGCTCGGGCATACAGGCACTTAAAATGCGCCAGAGCAGAGTGACCCTACTCATCCAGATTTGCAGGCAAGAGGACACAGTGGGGTCTGGGGAAAATCCTGAAGTGACAGAGCCAGATCCGTCCATTGAGGACTGTTCCAGGAGGAGGGAGGGAGGTGGATGGGACCCAAAACAGGATTCAGATCCCTCCAGTTTATTCAAGGGTGCTGTCCTATCCAATATCTGAGGCTTGTAGCACTTTGCAGCTTCAGGAGGTTAAGGACATAGGGACTGTAGATATGAATCCCATTTTGTCTGCATCTGCCTCGGCTCCCAAATGTTGTCCAGACCTCAGTCGCCGTTATCAAATGATAGATCAGGAATAGCCCGACATAGACAAGTGAAGCAGCTACCCAGGATGCAGTGTTATCATTTCCAGGAGGAAATTTCATAGAAGTGGGAAATTCCCACAGGAAAAGACCAGGCAGTATGCAGGGCCATGAAGACACCCACCATACCTTGCAAGGTTCTGCAGCCCTTTTGGATATTAATGACAAAAATGTGAATGTGGCGTCTGGTGAGCCTTTACTAAGAATGGCATCATTCTGTGAATGATGTATGTCATCTTTGTTGTCTCGGGAACCTTCCATTCCTGTGTCCCTGCCTTAGGTAGGTTCATTCCACAGGGTTTGAAAGGGGTAAATATTTTGCATCTTTTCTGAGAGATGCGACTGTAGGCAGTTTGCATGTGTTGACTTGCTTAGCCTACTCTGTTGTGACAGCCATGCGAGAGATGTGGCTGTGCCACTAGGCCGCAGATCAGGCATCTAAGATAATTCTGTACAATGTGCCTTTTATTTTATTTATTGTTAGGAAATACCTTTGAGCACAAGGGTTCTTTTTCAAAGGTTCCATGTCAGGTTTGATAAGAACAAAGCATATTGAGCAAGCAGCACATGAGAACATACAAGCAGTTCTTATAAGTACATTTACAACAAGTCTGCACTAGACAGTTCAGCTGTTTACAATTGCAGTGAGACTGTTCGAGGAGTAAGGTACCAAGGGAACTTTTACATTGGACCATGTTGGAAATATTGACAGCATATCAGGTAGATCATTCAGCCAGTCATCAGCCCTAACAGAGAAAGGCACAATGGCCCAGTTTTGTTTTGCCGAAGGGTTTCATTAGTTTACTTAATTTTGCTGAGGATTTGATGTTCAGCTTGAACTGGATGGGATTTTGAAGGATACTGAGGACAAGAGAGTTGCCAGTCTCTTGACAACAACAGAAGGAAACTCACTGTTGAGGGGGCGGGTGTTTGGCTGCCCCAGATAGTTGATGGATAAATTTCAGTTATTTTACCAACGTCAGTAAGCAGAGAAGGAGAGGTGCTTACTCTGGATTTAAAGGCAACAGTAAAAGAAGTGCCTTTGCTCGTTGGCACAATTGTAGTGTAGACAGGAGATACGGATCTCCACAGTGAAGGTACAAGGAGTCATTTCTGCCTCACTGCCCATTGCGGAACAAACTTCAGAATTTTTTTTTAACCAGTGATAGGCCCAGGCAACTTCAGATGAGTGGATTCTGAAAATTCTGGATCTTCCAGGAATCATTCTTCACCATTGATGCCCACTTATGGGTTTGGGGCCAGAGGCACTAGGACTCCACAGGAACAATTTTTTTTGCAGGAGGGAGTTGATGTCAGCTACTGACTGTGCCTGCACACCTCACGTGGTGCTGCAAACCCTAGCCAGTAACTGCAGATGGCTTCCTCACGTACCTCAGTTCTGTTCTTCCCACCATCACATGGACACTGTGGGAGTGACAGTGCCTCAGTCTGTCCGTCGTCACCAAATTTAAACTGCATCACTGCTTAGTTTTTTATTCACAGTGTCTTCTCTCATTGTTGTATTTTGTTTCCGTGATGCCAAAACCCGAAAAAGAAAAGGGGATAAGACAAAGTTTGGCAGCTTCCCATCATGTGTTGTTGCCCCTGTGGAAAGCTGATAGGTGCAACGGATCTACATCAACGCTGCTGGACCTGCCTTGGCTCAAGTCTAAGTATGGATGAGTGCACCGCCTGCTTCCCCATGGACCACTGTGTCCATGATATATGAGTGATGAAGTGGGGTCGGACAGTCCCTGCCTTCGGGGGCAGGCATCACACGTGTGCAACCAAGGTATAGTCTTTGTGCCATTCCCCTGGGCCCCTTAGTGTTGTAGAGGTATAGGATACTCCTCAACCTCACCTTGCCAGAGAGTTGGAGGTCTGGGGGGGGGGGTCTGGAGAATATCCAGCTTCTTTTGGGCGACCAGCTGCAAACCCCTCAAGCATGATGGTCCTTAACAGCCAGACGTCCATAGTAGTGAGGCTGAAGCTATATGTTTGGTCTTCCTAGGTGGACACCTCGGTATTGCAGCCTGCTATCGGTTAGTGGGGCAGTGCCAGCCATGACATTGGGTCACCTTCTGACACCATTCATGGTGGCAGGAGAAGGACTGGTACTGTGACTGTGCAGTGTCTGGTTGCCGAGGTGGTGGTGGTGGTTCTTTCCCCTGGTATCACTAGCAACACCAAGGGGCAATAACCCCGCAGCAGATGAGGCGTTGGCCATGGTGTCAGTCCTGGGCCTGGCACCGAGTGAGATGTCACTGACTGTGTCGTCCCTAGGGTTGTTTCCAGTGCTGTTTATGGCACGGAGAGTCAGGCAACCCAGGCAGAGGCCCTGGAGTCCCAGACTCCCATTTCCCTCTCAGGCCTTTGCCAGAGTTACCAGGGATCATGAGCCCTCTGGGGCCACTTACCTATACTCGGTACAGAGGAGCGACTGGTTCCTTACACAGTACCATGGGCGTGCTGACAGGGTCCAGTTTAAACTTGTTCCCCTGGTGCCACCCCATCTGTTGCCAGTGCAGCAGTGCCTCTTCTCCATTCACATCCTCCTCTGAGGACATGGAATCTACCTTTCACATGCCCTCAACCTCCGAGTACCAGGGTGGGACAAATCAGGTAGCCAGGTGGCCAGTGGTCACTGAAAAACATTGGTTTGGCTACCAGACTTTCAAAACTACCGGGCAACTGATTACCAGCCCCCCCAAGTAATTTTTGAGCTATTTAAAAATGATGGCCACTAAAATATTGATTTGGCTACCAGATTTTAAAAGCTAGTGGCCAAAATGTCCACCAGCTCACAAACTAATTTGTCCCAGGCTGCTGAGTACACCCTGTACCAAAGATTCCTGGTGGACATGTTGAAGGTGCTGGAAGTGGGCTCTTTTTCCAGTTGCAGTCCTATATCCTTGCAGCTGATACTCGTTAAGGAGCTTTCAGCATTAGCTCCTGTCATCCCTCTTTGGCCTAGAGCTTTTGAGGACCTGTCAAGGACAGACTGGCGGCATCCATTCTTGTGCGGCCCCCGACATCCATCTGGAGTACTGCACACCCATGGGTCTGCAGAGGTAGTACCTCACCCCACTTTGGGGATTGAGGTGATGCAGACCCCTACATGACCTAAATGCCCTGCATGTGACCAACCTCCTAAGGTGGACTGTGCTCAGGCAGATGCCCCAGGAAGAAAGGTCTTTACCTTGACACGCGCTATGATGTGCATTGCGGCACATCAGGCAGCCTTCAACAGGCACCTGTGGGAGCTGAAGGTCAGCTCCTAGCTGCCTTGCCTTCTGGTGAGTTAATCAAGTAAGCCATCTGCCTTTCTGCCAAGGGCCTGGAGCTGGCACGGCACCACTCAAGGGCACTGTATGATGCCAGTGAGGTGACTTCCAGGCTGGTGGGAACTGCAGTTGTCTTCGGGCAGATGGCGTAGCTTTGTCTTTCCAGACTGGTACCTTTGGACAGGCATAACTCACAATTTCAAGGGGCTCATTTCTTCTCCCCCAGAGTCAGGCAAGAGCTAACAGGGTGCCCTCCTGCTTCTGTGCCACAAGAGCCTCCACTTCACCCTGACCAGTCTTGTGTCCCACCAGACCTACTGAGACCCTGCCCTCAGGAGTTCTCCCCCACACAGAGGGTTGAGGGTATTTTGTTACCTTCAGTGTGAGTCAGCACCTCCCTAACAAGGAGGGAAACTTGGTATTCAGACCTGTAAGTAGGATTTGATGATGAAAATTGATTCCTAGGAAGATATGAAAATTACATACTGAAATTATCTCCCAGAACGTCTTCACCATTTATTCACATGCCTGCCCACCATCCTCTGCTCTCTCAGAGCCAAAGCCTCTGGGCAGCTCACCCTGTGGGTGCTAGCAGCATCACCTATCCTGGGTGCTCATCTTCTCTGTCATAGCCCTCTTGTACGGATTGGTTTTGAGTGACAAAAGAACATGAAAAAGATTGGGAACCCCGGTGCCCACTCTCACAAAAAAAAGGGGGGTGTGAGTGTCCTTAGTGGCCTTCTCATCAGTCAAAAAAAAAGAAATTTTTGCAGGTGAGGAAGACAGGTCCTTCCCTCCACTCCTTTCTTGTCCTTCTGCCTGCCCAGGGTATATCCCCTCTGTGGGTATGTCCCTGTTAGTTGCTAAATGCAACGTGCCATGTGCACTATCAAGTCTGACTTCACTGAGCAGCTGCTCGGTGGGTGCAGTGCACCTTTCTGGATCAATACACTAGCTTTCACCCAGGGTGCATCACTGTGGTTGCAAGGAGAAGCAGACCATGTTTCTAATCCCATTTCTTACCATGCAGACCTTTTGGCTGGGGTATCTCTTGTTCTTCTGTGTGCTTCTGGGCCTTGGCTCACTACCCTTGGGGGATGCCAGAGGAGACAAACACATCTTGACTCCCTTGGACTGCCCAGTCATGCAACTCCAGATTCTCCTAAGCTCTGCGTTTCTCCTATCAGTCATGAGGGAAAGAGGAATATGAGTTTACTCAGTTCTTTGTCAGGTAATGTAGATTTGCCCATTTTAGAACTGCAGGTATCATTTTTCAGTTGTTTTGGCAGTGTTCCATCTCTTTTGTAAGGGGGTCCCATTCTTGGACTCCCCCTCTTGCATCTCTCAGAGCCATGTGCTCAGGACTGCTGCCGTATCTTTTTCCCTTACCACTGTCCACCTCCTGTCTGGCTAGTTATATGAGGCTCTGGCTGATAGTTGGGTTTTATTCTTTTTGTTCTATCTTTTTCCTATCCCTTTGAGCTTAAAAGTATCTAGTCCTCTCATTTCTCTTCACTCTGTTTCTCTCCTGGCAAACAGAATTGAGGTGCGGATGGGGGCCAGCAATGGCTATTGGCTGGCATGCATGGCACCACTTAAGGTGTGCAGGTGCCAGCAGTAGCCGGCGTTGGCTGCCTCCTGCTAAACTGTGCCACAGAATCTCTTCCATGCTCTCAAGGGATCATTTTCCTTCAGTTCCCAGTCTCTCTGAACAGGAGAAAAAGCAAGCAGTAAGTCAGACTCTGGACTGCATAGTCCAGACGTCGGACAAAACCCCACAACCCTCCCCCACCCATGAGAAGGGACGGGGTTCTTCTCCGTCTATATGCTAGTCCCTAAATAATTGGGGGAGGCTTCCATCCACTTTTGGGCATGAAACAAATTTGTCAAGCATCAGCATTCAAGATGGAATCCCTGCGGTCCATCATTCGAGCAGTCCAGCCAGGGAACTACTTGGTGTCCATCGATCTGAAGGACACTGTATCTGCACATTCTGATCTGCCAGCCATATCAGAAATACTTGAGATCTTCATCAGGGATATCTCTTTCATCAGGTCGCACATATGGAACTTAGCCATCAGGCACTAGGATCCATGGAAGCCTTCTTCTGTAGCAGTCTATTAGGAACCCCCCTTCCATTGCCACCCTTGACAGTAATCCCCTTGACATAGTCAATTCTTTTAAATATCTCGGAGTCTGGCTAGATAGTAACCTTGACTTCTCAGTCCACATTGACTCCATCTGCGCAAAACTCCGCCCAAAACTCAGAGCCCTCTACCACCACAAGGATTGCCTCCCCTTGTCTACACGTTGTGACTTAGTTACTAAAACTGTTCTTCCTGTATTCGATTATGTAGACGTGGTCTATGGCTCTGCATATGCCACCTCTCTCACCAAACTCGATACCCTGCTAAACTTGTTTTGCCACTTCGCCACCTCGTCACCCCCTCTCACTCACCACTGTCTTCTCTACTCCTCCCTCTTCCTCATGTCTCTACCTGCAAGGCGTCATCTCCATAGCCTTACCTACATTGCCAAATTCTGTTTTGGTACTTTTCCCTCCTACTGTAACTCCTGCCTTTCTCCTTCCAGTCCCACCACTTATTCCCTCCGCTCCAGGGACACTCGTACTTTCTCCCTCCCCTTCCTTGTACTAGCATAGGCCAGGCAGCTTTCTTCTACCATCTTTCTTACCTTTGGAACCAGCTGCCCTGTGACACTCGTCACTCCCCCACTCTCCCTGCCCTAAAATCCTTGCTCAAAGCTGTTCCTAACACTACCTGCTCCTGTTTTTCAGCACCTCGCCCCCTCGCCAGTCCACACTCCATCATTTCAAAACACCCCTCACTACCCCTCTTGTAGATACTAAACACAAGATTATGTTTTAGCACCCAGTTACTTATGTTTAACCTAACTGATGCCCCTCCGACAGCTTGCACCTAATGTAGTGTGTTTTTACTTCCTCATTGGACTGTGTTTACACAAGTGTACCTTAAGTTGAAGTTATTGTATATAAAATGTGTTATTCCATTGTTCTTCTTTATCTTTGCATACAGTGTGCTCCATAATTGTGTATCTATTCCCAATATTGTTTTTCTTTACTCATGTAATTGTATTCTCTGCATATTACTGCTTGATTTGTAAAGACCCTGGGTCACACTTGGAAACGAGCCTCTGCTCAGTCTGCCTTTTCCAGTTATCAATTTTTATTTTTTTTTTTAATATTTTGATTGTTAAAATTACAAAGATATTCATGTACAATACATTACATCATCTTCTTTGCAAAAGTGTTATTGCCATATCTCTATACATATATTCACACTTCTTCATATTATTTCACATCCATTCAGTTTATGGCACTTTAGCTTCTTGTCTTACACTTCTGTTGGATGTTAGGCATATGTATTTATGTTAGGAAATATTTCAGTTTCATGGCTACCAGGCAACAAGCCCTTAACATTAACCTATTAAAATAAAGTGATAGTAACTTTAAATTAAAATAAGTTGATACCACATGGTGATAAAAAAAAAGCAATTAAAGTCAACTGTATGCTTTGCTTTGGATTTCATTTTAATCTCTTACGATCAGAGGATCCCTCCTGATTGTTTTCTCCCCTGTCCATCTTGCTTTCTGTGTGTTAAGTACTGTCTACCCTACTCCCCCCTCATGTAGCACTGTAGCCTCTCCAGGATCCAGGGCATTGAGAAACCTCTCCCATATTCTTAGAAATCGGTCCTGTCTGCCTTTTAAAACATGTATCAGTCTATCTACTGCTAATGTCTTGAGTGTCAGGCCTTTCAGTTGGTCAGCGGTGGGTACCAGACAAGTTGTCCACACATTTGTATTCCTTACATAGAAACATAGAAGTTGACGGTAGATAAGGGCCACAAGGCCCATCCATTCTGCCCATTTTTTCTACCCTATGAATGTGCCATAGGCCTGTACTCTGTCAATGGCCTATCTTCTGTATTGCTCCCTTATGCCTATCCCATGCCTGTTTGAAGCCCTGCACTGTATTTATCCACCACTTCCTGAGGTAGGCCGTTCCATGCATCCACCACCCTTTCTGTGAAAAAGAACTTCTTCACGTTACTCCTCAGTCGGCCTCCCTCTAATCTCATGCTGTGTCCTCTTGTCCTGCTGTTTTTCTTATATTGAAACATGGTAAACTCTTTCACCTTGTTAATGCTCTTAAAGTAAATGTGTGATGTTCCAAAATCAGACTTTGGGCTTCATAGCCCACTACCCTGGGACGGCGATAGCCCCGCTGTGTAAAAATATATATTTCTTTTGCTCATGCATCAAACTTTGGGAAACTTGGCCAGACTTCATATGTGAGGTGCCCCAGTGGAACCTCGTGTTCAATGGGACCAGCGCTCCGACAACTTGGATGAATTGATCCTAGTCTCCTCTCCAGTTTGCAAGATAATGCAGTGGTAGCAGAACCCTCACAATCTGTTGTGAGGAGTCCCCTTCCTTGTCCCCTCTCCCAAGCAAGTCCTGACTGTGGATGCCTGGGGCACTAGATGGGGTGCCCACCTGGGTCCTCTTCAGACACAGGAGTCCTGGTCCCCAGTAGAAGCCACCCTCCACATAAACATGCTCGAAATGGGAGCGGTCCTGTACACCCTCCAGACCTTTCAGAGCCACTTGTCTGTGGGTCACCTGCTGGTGCAGTTGGACAACCTCAGTGTGATGTACTGTCTCTACAAATGGGGGGAACACATTCTTACCCCCTGTGCCAGGAGGCGATGAGAGTCTAGTACTGGGCTCTGGACCACGGCCTCGAGTTGTCAGCCGTCCGTGTTCCAGGAGACTAAAACATCTTAACAGAAAGCCTCAGCAGGTCACAGTCCCAGAAACACAAATGGGAACTGCTGTCTTCAGTAGCAGAGGGCCTACTTGAAAGGTGGGGACACCCAGAGCTGGACCTTTATGCATCCCCACTCAATGCAAAGCTGCCACTTTTCTGCTTGCTAGATCCAGTGCCTGGAGTATTCTGGCGAGACGCATTGTCCCTCTCCTGGAAAGGGAAGATCTTCATCTGGTATCCCAGTCATCAGGTCACACACATGGAATTTCACCATCGGTGAAGCAGGATCCACACGGAGAATTTTCAGCAGTACCACAGGTGTGAGCAGTCCCACTCCCTCCTCAGTTCTTTCCTGCCATCGACTCTATCCGTATCGATCTCCAGGGAAGCTCCAATGCAGTTTTGCACCATTTTTGCCTATGACTTTATTTCATTTAGTTTTTTAGAATCTCTTTTTTTTTTTTCAAAGAGATTCCTGTACCTTGTTTTTGTCGAAAGTTAATCCTTTTACGTCTCTCTTCCGTTGCTGCTGCTGCGGAAAGAAGATTGTCTCTACAGATGAGCACTCTCTGTGTCTGCTGTCTTGGGGCTGGCCATGACATCTTGGACTGTGAGCTCTGCCATAAATTCAACCAAACCACTCTCAGGCGACGAAAAAAGGGCTGTCAAAAATTTCTGAGCAACATGTAGCCAGTTCTGGGCAGGGGTCCTCCGGGATACCCCTTTCCCAGTAGCCAGTGGGTTTGTCAAGCTCCCAGGCCGCTAAGGCCTGAGACACATCCTTGGGGAAAAGTCACAAGAAAGACCAAGATTGAGACCACTTCCCCTGGTGGGGGTACTCTGTCAGCTGCAGCTGTGCTGCCTGTCGCTGTCCAGGTCTCTTTTCCTACCAGATTCATACTGACAGTGCCACTGCCCGTCTCTCAAGGCGGCCAGTTATCGACCCTCGGTTTGCTGGTCCCTAGTTCATCAACAACAGCCCTCCCGTCGAGGCCTGATGCCTCTCCAGGCCCTCGGGCGTTGAGGCCCTTTGGGCTCCCAAATCACAAAGACGGGTCATCGAAGCCTGTGCTATCGAACCCTCCGCTGTCAACACAGCAGTCTACTGTCGTCTATCTCAATGATATTTTGACCAAGTTCACTTTGGTCTTGGTCCATCAGTTGGGTGCTTATAGGCCTGGGTACCTTGCGCCGTCGACTGCCCTGTCCTCGTCAGCACCACCACATCGGCCTCCGCGAGCTGTCCTCCATGGTCCATCATCGGTCCTATGTTCATCGGACCTCGAGCTGGAGCAGGTAGACGTCAAGGAGGAGTACCATCGTGACCTCATCTTACCTGAGGAAGAACCTCTTTCCTCTGACAAGTCCACTGCCTCTTCAGTGAGCAGAGACTGTCAAACGTACTCTCAGGTTCCCCTCAGAGGACCCTTCTGCCTTCAACATTTTGAAGCAGCTGTCCACAACTATGGGCTTCCATACCGAAGAGAAGAATGCCACCAGAAGCGAGCTGGTGGATTTCCTGAAAATCCCAGAATTTCCTCCCAAGGTCATTCCTCCAATCCTTCCAGCCCTGAGGAATGCCACTACTGCCGTCTGGCACATACCTGACATGGCTTCAGCCATGCCCCGCAGGACGAATAAGTTATATTATGTCCCCCAAGACCTTCCTCACTATGCTGCCCAACCATAACTGATTCTGTGATTATAAATGTAAAAGGGTTACCCCCTTTTCCCTTCGTAAAGAAAAGTGCTCTGGGTGCCTGCTAGGTTGTAAGATGTCTTGTCATATTTGTTTAGTGGTGTCTAATGATTTGTCTTATTGTTTTTTAAGTTTGTTGGGCTGGCCATCCACTTTTGCTTGTTTCATTTATATGTTTCTGTGTTTACAGCCCAGTTAGACCCTAAGCACGTATCAAATACTGGAACTCAAAAGGTAATATTTATGGATGTCCCCTTCATTTGTTTTTATGGGTTAAATATGTCTGAATAACCATAAAACAGGGACCTTGTTGTAGGGAAATACCTAGTAATACTGGCAGCCCACTAGGGATTTGAAAAAGGCAAAAAGGCAACCAAATGCCAGGAAGGGCCCCCTGGATGGCAAACTGGGCCATGAGTTGTAATTACATGTAGTAAAATGACTGTAAACCCCGCTTCTCGGTCGTCCAGAATCTCTGTATTTAGAAGATGTCTGTTGTACAGCGATTAGGATAGCTGACTTTTCTTTCCCCCTTCTAGTTATAACAAAATAAAAGATAGTGATAATGTTGTTTTGGAAGCGTAACGGTCTCCTCACTAATAATGTTCCTTGTCTATTATGCATGGATTGTGCAAGCCAAAATATAAGGAACAGGCAGGTATACAGCTTAGTTTGAGGTGCAGCAGGAAGCCGCCACCCAGAGAAAGCAACTTCAGTTACGGGCTTTCCCCTCAGCAGTGCAGCTTCTCGGGCTGCGGTCTCAGTCTGTGGTTGTCTTGGATGTGTGCATTGAAGGCATCAGCTAGACTTTGTTCTGCAGAAAAGTGGTAGTTCTTTTTCTGTTCAAATGCATCCTTTTCTTCAACAAGTTGAAATGGTACAGCTTGTATGCTTTGGCTTTATTTGTTAATTTAAGGTTGCGAATGTACCCACGTACAAACTCGGAAAGAGCCCAGCAGCAAACGCTCTCCTAGCACTCCCACCGCAGTGTGTATCTTTAGCGCCATCCGGCCGCTGTTAACCTTCTGTTAAGGAGTACCTCTGCTGGGGGCGGTGCTACAGAGAACATTGTACATGGAAAACCCTACAGAAGTGTTTAAATAAAAATGTAATGATCTGTACAACACGATATGGATTGATAAAGGAAGTTTATGATGAGATATTGACGTTTAGAAGTTAAACTTGTTTTTAAGATTTGGAAAAGAGATGGGTGATCACATGATGTATTTACCTGTATAAAGTACTGTCTGTCTAAGTCTTGAATCAGATCACACTAAGATGTTGGTGGTACAACTCCTAGACTCAGCTAGCACCTTCTAGCTGGGTACTGCTTCTGCTAACGCTGTTGTGCTTTAGTTGGTATTTTGGTTAATTATCCTCCTTTTTAATTTTGTCGTACCAGTCCACTTATGTTTATTTTGTTCTGCTGTAATGGAATAAAATTTAATTTCTACAACTGCATTACTGCCTCACTGCCTATCAGTCCATCTGTTCACTCTCAGCTTGTGACACTTGGTGACAGTGGTGGGATGAGACTGGAGGGTCTGTCCTAGGCCCCGGTGGACTATTGATAAAGCAGGACAAGGTGGCAAAAGCCCTGGTTCATGGTGTTGCCACGAGGTCTATGATAGAGAAGCTACACCTTTCCCTGGTTACTGGTTTGGACCCTGTAGTACGACGAAAGGAGGGAAAAGCAAAGGTATTTGGTATTAAGATGGAAGATGAAAGGAAGGAGGAGCTGGCTCAGGCTAATGGGGGACAGCCTGAAGAAAGCCCACCTGTTGATTCCAATGAACTATTGCGATAGCTATGTGCCCGACAGATTGAGCTGGAGAAGCAACGAGAAATTGACCGGAAAGTGAGTGAGGCCAGATGGACAGACACCTTACGGGCCATCCAGGCCTTAGGCACTGCGAGACCTCCAGCACCTTCTGGGGGTGGTCAGAAGGACATTAAAATGGTAAAGCTGTCAGAAACAGGTGATACAGAAGCTTACCTAATGAAATTTGAACGTGTAGCGGCAGCTTGTACCTGGCCGAGGGACCAGTGGGTGGTCAGACTAGCCCCCTACCTGACGGGAAAGGCACAACTTGCTTACAGTCATGTGGACATTGCCCAAGAGAATAATTATGACCAGGTAAAATCAGCAATCCTGAAACAGTATGATATAAGTACTGAAACATACAGACTAAGGTTTCGTTCTTATAGATTTCAGTCTGCAGACTCCCCTCAAGACGCCTACACCCAGTTAAAGGACCTATGTGTCAAGTGGCTTCAACCCAACACCCGATCCATAGAACAAATCTTGGAATTTATAATTTTGGAACAATTTAGCAGAGTGCTTCCTCAGGACATTCAAATTTGGGTTAAAGAACATCGATAAGAAGCATCCAATGTGGCCATTCGTTGGCAGAGAACTACCTTACTGCAAGACCACATCGTCAGAGAGGACCACAGCAACCCATACATTTATCAACACTGGTAAGATCCACTCCAGTTACTTCTGGGCAAAGTAATATTAACTCTGGGACTGGGAATAACAATACCAGACCTTGCAAGGGCTATAATCCAGATATAGTATGTTGAGACTTCAATGGCAAGGGTCACATAGCCAGGTTCTTGCCCAAAAAAGAAACTGTAGCAGTCACATCTGGCCCTTGCTAATTGGGGACATTATCTTATTCCAGTGCAAATTGGGGAGAACATGGTAACAGCACTCCTTAACTCTGGGAGTAAACAGACTGTTGTCCATGCAAGCATGCTGGGTAATAAGCTAACACCAGGAGGTCCATCCACGGGGGTAATCTGTATCCATGGTGACACTCATCAGTATCCCTTACAAGACAGTGTACTTCAAGTAAATGGACAGCCACAGGCAATGAAAGCAGGGGTAGTCTCACACTTCCCTGTTGCTGTAATAATTGGCCATGATCACCCCCAGTTTGAGTCCCTGTTGACAAGCAATCTTTGTGCGGTTACCACAAGGGCACAAGCAAAAGGAGAGAAGACCTTGGAACTGTTGTTTCCATTTGAACAGGACATTTATGGTCCTACTGGAAAGGAGAGGAAATCCAGAGCCCAGAATAGAAAAGAAAAGCAATCATGGACACAGCCTAATCAAAGGGACACTAAGCCTGGCGATTTACAAATTACTGTGAAGGAACTGTGAAAAGAAGTGGGACTGAGGAGTTTAAGGTTTTACAGAGGGAAGATCTGACCTTAAAACTTCTCTTTTCACAAGTTGGAATGTCTACTGGGTCAAAACAGTCTGAATTTAAAAGTAAATGACCTTTTATTCAGGGTATGCGTTAACCCATGAACGGGGAAAAGGTGGAGCACTTGATGGTGCCCTTACAATATAGACAAAAGCTACTGGAAATTGCCCACAATATTCCCCTGGCAGGACACTTAGGGAGGGACCGTACACTAAGTCGTTTGCTCTGGAGATTCTTTTGGCCTGGCATACACAAAGAAGTCTCAGTATATTGTAAAAGTTGCAGTGAATGCCAAAGGGTGGCCAAAATCGGATGCAAAGAGACAGTACCCTTACAGCCTATGCCCCTGTTCATGACACCTTTTGAGAGGATAGCAGTCGATGTTGTTGGACCATTACCAAAAAGTGCAAAAGGGAATCGCTTCATTCTGGTAGTTTGCGATTATGCAACTAAATATCCAGAAGCTGTCCCTCTGAGACGTGTCACGGCCCCTAAAATTGCTGATGAACCATGGGAAATCTTTAGTAGAGTGGGTATCCCGAGAGAAATCATCACTGATAGAGGCAGCAATTTTTGTTCCATTTTGTTGAAGCGCTTATACCAGATTCTCGGTAGCAAAGCAATTTATACTACACCGTACCATCCCCAAACTGATGGACTGGTTGAGCGCTTCAACCAAACAGTGAAAAAGATGCTGCAAAAATTTGTGCAGGATGAAGGGCCCAAGTGGGATGCTTAGTTGCCATACCTGATGTTTGCATATCGAGAGGTACCACAGGCCTCTATGGGATTTTCACCCTTTGAGTTGCTATATGGGTGGAACCCTAGAGGCCCTCTTGATGTGATTAAAGAAGAATGGGAAGAGGGGAAATTAGAAAAAAGGATAAGCCCTGTGGATTATTGGCACCAGTTACAAATAAGGCTAGGCAAATATGTGCAGAGGGCCCATCAAATCAATCAGGACCAACAAGCAGTACAGAAGGAACATTACGTCAAAGGTACTAGGTTCAAGGAATTTTCAGAAGGGAATATGGTGTTATTACTGTTACCATCATCTGCAAATAAACTTTACATGAAGTGGTAGGGCTCTTATGTGATTACCAAACGGGTGGGAACAGTGACATATGAGGTGACCCTGCCTGAGAAAACACAAACGAAGCGCATCTATCTTGCCAGTTTACTAAAGCCATGGGTAGAGCGAGCCTCCCCCCCTCTGTAGTTATGTGCATCCGAACCCCCTGAAAGTGAGTTACACATAGCTCATAGCGCTTGGAAGGCCTGGGGAAATGGCAGACATAAAAATAAACTCTGAGCTATTACCCAACCAAAAAGTTGAGCTTCAAGCTATACTAGACACTTTCAGGGATACTTTTACAGGAACACCTGGGAGGGCACGAGGGGCAGAACATCATATTATAGTAACCCAGGAGCAACCCATTAGACAGAAACCCTATCAGCTTCCTGAAAGGATCCGAGAGGATGTCATCCAGGTGGTACAAAAGATGCAGGCACTAGGGATCATTGAGCCATCCCATAGCAAATGGAATTTCCCAATGGTGGTGGTAGGGAAGAAGGAAGGGGGTGTACGTATTTGTCTTGATTTCAGATGTCTAAACACCATTTCAGAATTTGACAGCTACCCAATGCCCCAGATCAGCGACATTCTGGATCATTTAGGAAATGCCCATTACATCAGTACCCTAGATCTTACAAAGGGGTACTGGCAAATCCCTTTAGATCCACATGCCTGAGAGAAGTCGGCATTCAGTGCACCCCTAAGACTTTTCTAATTTACAGTGATGTCTTTTGGTCTTCACAGTGCCCCTGCTATGTTTCAAAGAGTTATGGATCACATCCTGACCCCTCATGCCAAATATAGCGTAGCTTACCTTGATGACGTGTTCATTTTTAGCCCCACATGGCAAGACTAAACATCATCTCACTCAGGTATTAATTGCAATTGCTGACATTGGTCTTACGATTAACCCCTCCAAATGTTCTCTGGCAATTGAAGAAACAAAAATATTTAGGATTTCAAATTAGTAAAGGTTTGCTGAGACCTGACATAGGAAAGGTGGATGATATAGCCCCAGACCCAAAACAAAAAGGGATGTTTGATCCTTTCTGGGCCTAGCTGGCTAGTAACATCAGTTCTTATCAAATTTCGCTACAGTAGCTGGACCTCTGACTGATTTAACAAGAAAGAATAGACCCGATAAGGTTATTTGGTCCCCAGAATGCTAAGAAGCCTTTCAAAGTCTTAAAGCTGGTTTATGTTCATCTCCCGCTTTACGCACCCATGACTTTTCACTGCCTTTTATTGTCCAGACAGATGCCTCCAACTATGGCATAGGAGCTTTACTTAAACAAATAATCAAGGGAGAAGAACACTCGATTATTTACATAAGGAGAAAGTTACATGAGAGGGAGACCCGATACTCCACTATTGAAAAGGAGTGTCTGGCTGTCAGGTGGGCCATTGAATCTCTCTGATTCTATTTGTGGGGGTTAGAATTTGAATTATGGACAGACTGTAATCCATTATGTTGGCTTCATGTGATGAAGGATAAGAACCCTTGTATACTAACATACTAAAATGCCAGCAGAATAGGCCTAATGGTCTTTCGTGTCTGCTCGTTTGGTCAGCCCCCACCCTGGGTGCTGACCTTGCTGTCCCCCTCGCCTTCTCTGACTTCTCCCTTCCTAGTTCCGGATATTCTTGCTGCATTGGATTTTGCTTCCTGAACCCTTCCCTGTACCTGTCCCACCCCTCTTGAACCCTCCACTGTCTCTGCCTCCACCAGCCCCTAGGTAGTGCATTCCATGGCTCTACCACCCTCTCAGTGGTAGCACCTCCTCCTTTCTCCTAGAATCTTCCCCCTCCAGCTTCCACCCATGCCCTCTAGTGGCCCCTCCTCCTTCCTTGAAGCACCCTCACTGTTCCTCCCCTATTTACCCTCTTCATTTACCTGAAGACCTCTATCATGTCCCCCGGTCCTTCTCTCCTCCAAAGTGTACATATTTAGCTCTTGAGCCCTCTCCTCATAGGTCCTGTCCCCAAGCCCCAAATCATTTTGGTTGCCCTCCTCTGGACCCTCTCCAGGAGGTTAATGTCCCTCTTTGAGTCACGGCCTCCAAAACGCATGATACTCAGATGCTGACCTCACCAAGCAGGCCGCACCTGGAGTCTCATGTGTGAATAGTGTGACTTTCATTACAGCCTATCGGTTTATTATTAAGCATAGGAAAGGTACTGCACATTGCAATGCAGACTTTATTTCCAGATATGGACAGGTGAAGAGAAACACCTGTTATCAGACCTCGAGGTGAAAGAAGTTGTGAATACGAGAGAGAACACTCTCTCTTCCCATTGATAAAGCATAAACATAGGGACTCTGAGGTGGGGCCTTAGGAGAGGGTGGGCTGTGGCTCCATCTCTCCTTGTGAGGGTTCTGATAACAGGTGTAGTAGAGTAAGATAGAACAAGCCTTACAGGTTTTGTTTTTAGGTGGGAGGAGTATGTGGGTGACTCCCCCTTTCCCTTTGTAAAGAAAAGCGCTCTGGGTGTCTGCTAGGCTGTAAGATGTCTTGTCATATTTGTTTAGTGGCGTCTAATGATTTGTCTTATTGTTTGTTAAGTTCATTGGGCTGGCCACCCACTTTGGTCTGTTTCATTTATATGTTTCTGTGTTTACAGCCCAGTTAGACCATAAGCACGTATCAAATACTGGAACTCAAAAGGTAGAATTTATTGACGTCCCCTTCATTTGTTTTTATGGGTTAAATATGTCTGAATATCCATAAAATGGGGATCGCATTGTGGGGAAATACTTAGTAATACTTGCAACCCACTAGGGATTTGAAAAAGGCAACCAAATGCCAGGACGGGCCCCCTGGACAGCAGACTGGGCCGTGAGTTGTAATTACACTTAGTAAAATGACTGTAAACCCTGCCTCTCGGTCGTCTAAATTCCCTGTATTTAGAAAACGTCTGTTGTACAGCGATTAGGATAGCTGACTTTTCTTTCCCCCTTCTAGTTATAACAAAATAAATAAAAGATAATGATAATGTTGTTTTGGAGGTGTAAAGGTCTCCTCAAAAGTAATGTTCCTTGTCTATTATTTATGGATTGTGCAAGCCAAAATATAAGGAACAGGCAGATATACAGTTTAGCTTGAGGTGCAGCAGGAAGCTGCCGCCCAGAGAAAGCAACTTCACTTACGGGCTTTCCCCTTGATGGTGTGGCTCCTCGGGCTGCGGTCTCAGTCTGTTGCTGTCTCGGATGTGCGCACAATCACACTGTGCTGCAGACTTCGTTCTGCAGAAAAGTGATAATTCTTTTTCTGTTCAAATGCATCCTTTTGTTTAACAAGTTGAAATGATACAGTTTGTATGCTTTGGTTTTGTTTGTTCATTTAAGGTTGAGAACATACCCATGTACAAACTCAGACAGAGCTCAGCAGCAAACGCTCTCCTAGCACTCCCACAGCAGTGTATATCTATAGTGCCGTTCGGCAGCTGTTAACCTTCTGTTAAGGAATACCTCTGCTGGGGGCGGTGCTATAGAGAACATTGTAAGTGGAAAACCCTACAGAAGTGTTTAAATAAAAATGTAATGATCTGTACAACACAATATGGATTAATAAAGGAAGTTTATGATGAGATATTGAAATTTAGAAGTTAAATAAACATGTTTTTAAGATTTGCAAAAGAGATGGGTGGAGCTAACCCATCACATGATGTATTTACCTGTATTAAGTACTGTCTGTCTAAGTCTTGAATCAGATCGCACCAAGGTGTTGGTGGTACAACACCTAGACACAGCTAGCGCCTTCTAGCTGGGTACTGCTTCTACTAATGCTGTTGTACTTTAGTTGGTATTTTGGTTAATTGTCCTCCTTTTTGTGTTGCTTGCACACGTTAAAGAAACACATTGTGTCAGCAGTTAAGGAGCATGCCACAATGCGTAAAGAAATTCGGCCATGTCTCCACGCAATCAGCTGTTTTGGTGCATTACAAGCTACCAAAACAGCTGATTGCATGGTGTCCCCATGGCGATGGCTTCTTCTTCGGCCTCTCAGTCCCCAGGAAGCTGTCGGAAAGCCACCACCCACCGTTCAGTGTGCCTTCCTAGTGAAACATTTCGATAAATAAATTTTAAAAAAAGCCGACGGGGTGCCCATTCCCCCTGTCAGCATGACCCCTTCCCCAGTTCATTTGCCGATGGGGTAGCCCAATCCCATCGGCATATTCCTACTCCCCATTGTTGTTTACCAAGGGTGCCCAATCCCCCCTCGGCTCATGCCCTCCAGCACACTGTATGGCGGTGGGGTACCAATCCCATCGGCTCCACTGCCCCCTCCAAATAAACTTCCTGGTGCCACGCTGGAGCCCACCCCAGTGTGGCAAAAGTCCCCATTGTCTTTTAAAAAAAAAAAAAGGTCCCTCATTGATTCTCTTGCCCCCCAACCCACGCCCACCTTCTGTGACTCTACCTCCCCACACCCCCATGTCACCCCATACTTGCCTCTGGAGCCTGGCGTGATGATCTTCTGTGGACTAGGAACACGTCCTGCACTCTTCAAAGCCAACCACTTAACTGAAGAAATGCCGGTAAGCTGTATAATGGCATAAATAGGTTTTTTTCAACTTTGGTGCATATCTCGGCCATTTTTGGGAATTTTTTTCACCAAATTTTTAACATGGAGTTCTTGGGACCCCACATCATGAACTCCGTCACTCGCTGTCATTTTGTTATTCAGTCCTGAAAGGTGATTTTGAGGTCACTGCACGGAACCACCGTTCGGGACCGACTAATGAAACAGCAGTGTCACAGTGCATGAGGTAGTCCCCCAAAAACCCTGTGTTGAAAATTTGGTGAAAAAATTACCAAAAATGACTCTCTTGTGAGCGTGCATTGTGCAGTTCCTACGCATGTTCGTAACTTCGAACATTTTTAATATTTTCACTCCAGATTTTCAACATTGCCATTTTACCGCACTTTCTTATGAACAGTACAGCTGTAATTTTTCACATCTCCCCAGAAATGTGTTTTCGCACCTGTAGTGCACAATGGCGTGGTCAGTGTGCAAAATCGATGTTCGGAACAGATTAAGAAAATCACAGTGACACTGTTCATGATCGGGGGTCTTAAACTGGCTCTGTTGAAAATTTGGTGACAAACATTCATAAAATGACTATGTTACGAGTGTGCATTGTACAGTTTCCACGCACTCTCGTAAGTTCACAAATTCGTAATATTTTCAGTCCAGATTTTCAACATTGGCATTTTTCCACACCTACTTATGAACAGTACAGCTGTCATTTTTCACACAATGGCCGAAATATGTTTCACACTTCTGGCACAGAATAGCGTAGTCGCTGTGGGAAATCAGTGTTCGGGACAGATTAAGAAAATCACTGTGACACTGTTCATGAGCGGAGGTCCCAAAATGCCTGTGTTGAAAATCTGCTGTAAAATATCCCCAGACTAATTACATTACGGGTGTGCATTGCACAGCTTCTACGCACACTCGTGACTTCATCAGTTTTTGTATATTTTCACTCCAGATTTTCAGCATTGCCATTTTTTGCCCCTCTTCATGAACAGTACAGGTGTCATTTTTCATATCCTGTTCGAAATGTGTTTTTGCACCTGTGGTGCCAAGTGGCGTAGTCGCTGTGCAAAATCACTGTTCGGTTAACAAACTGATAGTGTCACTGTTCATGCGGTGGGGTCACAAAAAGACCACGTTGAAAACGTGGAGTGAAAATACCAAGAGATGCCCAGGGTGTTAGGGTTTTCAACCATAATGCCCTACTGCCTGTAGGGACTGACAGGCATCAGGCGTGTGATTTGGGATTGTCAACAGTAATGCTCATGCCATTCCACCCCCACCCTGCAGCCAGTAGCAGGCACTGAGGTGCTCCTTGGACCCTTTGGCCCCAGAGTTCACCCCATTCTCCCATACTGCACCCATTTCAGAGTATTTCCTTCTGGAATGAGATGAGAGTAAAGCCTGAACACTCCAAAGCACACCTCAGCACTTGTAAATGTCTGCAGGGTAGGGTGAGGTGAAATGTTATGACCGTTATGGGCAACGACCCAAAGGCACACCCCAATGCCTGTCCATCTCTGCAGGGTAGGGGTGGAGTTGGCGTCAGTTTAATACTTCACTGCCATTCCTATACTGCATCTGTCTAGCTCCTGTACTTCCACTGCTAATGACAACAAGAAACACTTGGCATTGACAAATGCTTGTTAATTTTGTTGTACCAGTCCGCTTGTGTTTATTTTTGTTCTGCTGTAATGGAATAAAATTTAATTTCTACAACTACAGTACTTCCTCACTGCCTATCAGTCCATCTATTCACCCACAGCCTGTGACAATGAAGGCAGCCCATGACTGGTCAGAGGTGCCCAAGTACCTCAGCTCCCTTCCCTCTGACAGGGAATCCTGTAGGATTGATCTCTGGGGTGAGAGGGTCTGTGTTTCCTCCACCATGGGGCTGAGGCTTGCCAGCTACCTCTCACATGGCCAAGTACCAAAATACTACTTTGAAGAAGGGCAAGGCTGCTGCCTAGGCTCTTCCTGATTGCTCCCAGAAACAGGAGGTTCTGAAATGCTTGTAGAGCACAGAGAATATTAGCAAGCATCTCCTTAGGGCCCTCTACGATATTTCAAATTCAGGTGCCAGGCTGCTGCCACAGGCATTTGCCTTCATAGGCACTGCTGATTGAGGGTCTCGGGCTTTCCAGCTGATGTCCAGCAAAAGGTGCTTAATGCCCCTTTCAGTGGCTCTAAGCTATTTGGGCCAGATGTTAAGGACATCATAAATGAGCTGCAGGCATCTGGGGGGGCTATCAAGTCTGTCCACTCACTCTACCATACCCAGCCTAATAGCAGACAGCACCCTCCCTTTCGCCAGTGTAACAGGGTTGAATAAGGCCCTGACCCATTTGTTATGCAGATCAAATTAAACACAAGGATCCGTTCTGTCCTCTCCTTTTCTGTCTTTTCTCTGTCTGGGTGCGCAACCAAATTTTCTTGTAAGACCTAGGAACTGATCACTCCGATGGTTTGGCAGTTCACCGCCTCTTGCTATCTCTCTGCCATTTACTTGCTGTTCTGTCTTTTCTCCCCTTTTGCATATCTGCAGTTATAAAAAATACATGTGAATCTCTGTGAAAACTATATGTGATACTGGTATCCCTTTGTTTGAAACTGTATTCTGTTGAAATGCTTGCAGTTAGCTATTTGGAACTCAAGGGGTTAACCTGAGATGCTGGTTTACAAACTTTTTGCAGAGCTTCAACAAGAGGTCAGTTCTGGGTCATTATGTTCTTTTTGCTGTACCTGCAAGGAATGAAACTTACAAGAACATTCTGTGAGAAGCAGAACATATCTCTTAACGAGTTCCCAAATAAAGACTTATAAAAAGAGCAGCAAAGCTTTTGCTGGAGAGTCAAGGAGAGTGGGAGACTGAGAGACTGAAACTAGGAATTAAGAGATATCCTCAGATGAAGGACTTTGTTTTCTGTGTTTATACTGCCTTTGTAAATAGTTACACTGAAAAAATGTATTTTTTATTTTACGGTTATTGAAAAAAATAAAACGTAATTTGCGAATTTTGAAACTGCTCCTGATTTTCCTATGCCTCCTAACCTGTGCCTTGACGACAGCCAGGTGTCCCACAAGTCCGGAGCAGCCTCCCATCCCCAGGGCAAGAGAAGGGCCTCCTCCACCTTGCCTACCCCCCTTCCGGTGCCACAGCAAAGCACCCTAGGGGTGACAGATTAGCCCCAGCATCTGGATCTGCCTCTGCTTGACTCCTTGCTAGACCCCCCCACTTCCAGTCCCAGACCAAGAGGTGGTGGTCGGAGGCCAGTTCTCCCTTCATCTCAATCAGTGGAGAACCATCACTTCAGATGCCTGGATTCTTCAAATTATAGAGAGGGGTCACACACACTGGAACTCATAGAGCTTCCCCCAGAGACTCCTCTAGTACCCTCCACCTACTCCCTCAGCCCATCTGTCCGTCCTTCAGGAGGAGGTACTGTCCTTTCTGCACAAAAAGGCCATCAAGCCAGTGCCCAGGCATTAAAGAAATAAGGGATTTTATTCCAGGTTCTTTCTGGTCCCCAAAAGAACTGGAGATCTGAGGCCAATACTAGATCTCAAGGACCTCAATCTGTATGTCCAGTACAAAAAATTCCTCATGTCACCTTGCCAGGCCTCATGCCCCCACTCAAGCAGGGTGACTGGCTGTGCTCCCTGGACATGCAGGATGCTTACCTGCATATTTCAGTGTTTCCACCGCACAGGAGATTCCTCCATTTTCTCTTTCAGGGCGAGCACTACCAATTCAGAGTATTGTCCTTTGGCTTATCCTCTGTGCTGCAGACCTTTACCAAGTGTTTAGTAGCAGTAGCTGCAGCTCTCAGAAGGGAGGGACTGTATGTTTTCCCCGTATCTAGATGACTGACTCCTAAAGGCCCCTTCCAGAGAACAGCTCCTTCGGACTCTAGAAAGAACCCTCCAGCTGTTTCTATCCCTGGGCATCTCTGTCAGCCTGCCCAAGTCAGTCCAGATCCCGTCCCAAAGGCTGCAATATATATGGGTGGTTCTGGACTCCGTGGAGGACAAAACCTTCCTGCCTCTAAACAGGGTGGAGAGCCTTATTGCCCAGGCTCAGGAGGTCACCCAGAACCATTATATCCCTGCGAGGCTAAGGCTATTGGGTCTGATGGCTGTGGCCATTCCCATGGTTCTCTTGGCCAGACTGCACATGCGAGTCCTCCTCTGGACAATCAGGGTGCAATGGAACCAACGAATGGATGAATTAGATCAGTTAGTGCTGGTCTCCTCCACAGACTGCAAGGTGCTCCGGTGGTGGATGAACCCACAGAACCTGTTACAAGGGGTCCCATTCCAGATCTTCCCCCACTCCCAGCAAATCCTCACCACGGATGCTTCCAGCTCGGGCTGGGGACATCATCTGGGTCCCTTTCAGACTCAAAGGCCATGGTCCCAGATCGAACTGTCCCTGCATATCAATGTACTGGAGATGTAGGTGGTCCTGTGTGCCGTGCAGGCCTTTCAGAACCATTTCTTCCCAGGTCAGTTGATAATCTAGCCTGACAGTCTCACTGTCATCTGCTATATCAGCAAGCGGGGTGGGGGGGGTGCATTCATATCCCCTATGCAGGGAGGCTATGAGAGTTTGGTACAGGGCACTAGACCGCAGTCTGGTTATTTCAGTAGTCCATGTTCCAGGTGTGCTATTCACCCTGGCAGACAGCCTCAGCCAGACGTAGTCCAGCATGCACTAATGGGAACATCTGTCATCCATTGCAGAAGATCTGTTTGCTAGATGGGGTCATCCAGAGTTGGACCTTTTTTGCGTCCCCACTCAGCGCAAAACTGCCCAGTTTCTGCTTGCTAGATCCAGGTCTGAAATTTTCTGGTGAAATGCATTGTCCCTCTCCTGGAGCGAGAGGTTCCATTACACCTTCCTTCCATTTCCTGTGATTCAGAGGGTGCTAATCAAGCTGCAGATGGAGAGGGCCAGCATGATCCCGGTCACACCATTCTGGCCACGGCAGATATGGTTTCCATTACTGCAACAGATAGCGTAGGAACCTCCACCCCTCTACAGGGATCTGCTGACGCAGGCTCAGGGGACCTTGGTCCCACCCCAACTCCCAAGTCCCTTCGTCTGCATGTCTGGCTCCTGAGGACATAGCCATCACGCAGTTTGGGGTGTCCCAGAGAATGACTGGTGTCCTCACAGCAGCTTGGAAGCCCTCCATTAGAGCCACTTATGCCAGGAAGTAGAAGAGGTTTGCCATCTGGGCTGCTAAACATCATCTGGACCCCTTCACTTATCCGGTGAGCCAGATTCTGGACTACCTAATATCTCTATCGGACTCAGGTCTCCAGTACTTCTCCCTCAAGGTGCACCTTTTGGCTGTCTCCGCCTTTCATGAGGCCTTGGGCATTCACACCATGGCTCAATTGGATGTGTCCTGCACCTTTCTCAGGGGCATCCTGCAAACTCCAATCCGTTTCTCCTATCATGGCTTGGGATTTAAATTTTGTTTTGGAGAAGTGGACCCAGTCGCTGTTTGAGCCAGCTGCGGCTTGTGAGCTATGTTTTCTTTCTTGGAAAGCATTATTTTTGGTTGCTATTACTTCTGCTCAAAGGATCTCTGAGCTTCAGGCCCTCTGGTGCGAGGAGCCTTATTTGATTTTTCACAAAGACAGAGTGTCTTTGGGCACGATTCCTAAGTTTCTCCTTAAGGTGGTATCTGTTTACACCCTGAACCAGTCTATCCACTTTCCTGTTTATTTTCCTGAGCATACCAATCCAGGGGAAGCACTGCTCCATACATGAGACATGTGCAGAATTTTGAAGTATTATTTGCTCTGAATTAAGGAGTGCAGAAAGTTGAAGCAGCTTTTTGTGTCTTTTGCCACAGGTACAGAGGGCGTTCAGGTTTCTAAACAATGTTTGTCCAAATAGTTGGCACATTGTATTGTGTTCTGCCACAACAAGCATGGCAAAGAGTTGCTAGGGGCAGTGAAAGTCCATTCCACAAGGGGGCATAGCTATCTCTGTGGCCTGTTTCAAAGTGGTCTCAGACATTGACATTTGTGCTGTTGCCACCTTGATTACCGTTCATACTTTCAGCAAGCACTACAATCTGGACATTCCTTCTAGAGCCCATGCAGGTTTTGGCAGAGCAGTTCTGCAGGGCCTCTTATCCTAAGTTTCGGGAAGGCCTTCCTCCCAGACTGTCTTAGTGCATCTGTAACTGCTTGGGACTCATTCCATATGGGTGACCTGATGACTGAGATACCCCCAATGAAGATAGAACAGTTATGTAAGAACTTACCGTGACAGTAGATCTTCAAGGGGATCTCAGTCATCAGGTCTGCCTTCCTTCCCACCATCCCTCTTTTGTGTGGCTCTTTCTCAGAACTGGCTAACTGGTGTATCCAGCCTTTTATATAGGTCTGGGCACCTCTTTCTCTCTCCTCGGTTCCCCCATGGCAAGAGTTTTGCTCCCTTAATCTCTGGAGGAAAGAACTGAGGTGGGAGCAGGTCTGCTCATGCCTTTATAGGGTTGGTGACGTCAGCAGACAACATCGGCATGGGCGGCCCCAGTGGTACTGCTGAAAATCTTCTTTGTGGATCCTGCTTCACCAGCGGTGAAGTTCCATATGTGTGACCTGATGACTGAGATCCCATCGAAGATCTGCTGTTACGGTAAGTTCTTACATAACTGTTCTTTCCTATATGCCTTTCCCCTCTTTCCACTGATCCAGGGGGTGCTCCTCACATCGCAAATGGAGCGGGCCTCCCTCATACTGGTTGCACCATTCTGGCCTTGGCAAATTTGGCTTCCTTTATTTCAACAGCTAGCGGTGGAACCTCCAGTTCCTCTCCCACTTTGTGGGGACCTGCTGACGCAGGCTCATGGGACTCTGGTCCATCCATATCTAAAGTCCCTTTGGCTGCATGCTTGACTCCTGAAAACGTAGCCATAGCCTGCTTTGGGGTTTCTCAGAAGGTAGCTGATACCCTGGTGGCTACCAGGAAATCTTCCAGCAGAGCCACATATTCCATGAAGTGGAAGCACTTTGCCATTTGGGCCTTCGTTCACCGCTTAGACCCATTCACCTGTCTGATGAACCAGGTTTTGAAGTACCTGTTGACCCTGTCAGACTCTGGGCTTAAATACTCATCCATTAAGGTGCACATCTGCCATCTTTGCCTTCCATGAGTCCATGGACGTCCGTCTGGTCGGCCAGTCATAGGTGGCTCTTACGTTTTTGAGGGGCATCCTTCACCTGAAGCCCCCTAGTCGTAGTCCCATCCTGGCTTGGGACTTGAATTTTGGGTTGAAAAAACTGACCCTGCCTCCTTTTGAACCAGCCACATCCTGTGAGCTACACTTTCTGTTGTGGAAAGCGTTATTTTTAGGTACCAGTACTTCTGCTCAAAGAATTTCAGAGCTTAAGGCTCTCGTGTGAGCAGCCTTATTTGATTTTCCACAAAGACAAGGTCTCTGCGTACTACAGTAAACCTAAATTCTAGGGACGTGGATATGTTGTTCAATCCACACTGTCTGGACATTCTTAGGTTCCTTGCCGCTTTAAATCTTGCCGTAAGGTCTTCAAGCTGGATCATCCCACCCACCCCGGTGGTAAAACTCTTGGCTCCGCCTCATGACGTCAGATCTTCCTTACCTCTTGGAAGCTCGGGTTCCCTCCATAGCGTTCTGCGTTTTAGGCCTGGATCCACACTCTTCGGATTTCCCGAAACTTATTTTAAAATTTACAAGACTAAGGTCTTCGTCTTCCCTCGTGGCTGCGATGGACAAATCGACTCTCCGCTTCCGTCGGTGCCCTTGTGGGCAGAAGATGTCCCGGACCGATCCGCACTCTACGTGCGTCTACTGCCTGGGGCTTGGCCACGATTCACAGGCCTGTGAATTGTGCAGGTCTTTCTTGGCTTCAGTCTTGGAGGACCGCGCTGCCAGACTACTTCTTGGGCACCCCAAGAAATGGTACTCGCCGGTCAAATCTAAGGAGGCCCGTTGGGCGGTGTCCACGGCGGTGGGCTCTGCAGACCAGTTGGAGCAGATGATTGCCCTCGAGGAGGAGGCGGTCCAGGCTGCTTCTTCTTCCTCCTCGGCCACGGCATTTATCCCGCTCTCCTTGGGCTCCTCCTACACTGCTTCTTTTAAGGAGCTTTGTCAGTCCCTCTCCACTAAGGGAGAAGGACCATCAGGACATTCCAGTTGGCCCAGAAAGAAGGACTCTAAAGGTAAGTCCCACCGTCTACATTTGTGGGAGCGGGAGATATCCCCTTCACCGGACCGTCAACTCTCGATTTCGGTCGAGGTTTCGGCTGTGGCCGCTGGCTTCACAGTGTCCCCGTCACGTTAGCGAGTCGAGACATCCGTCGACGCAGTCGAGATTTTTCTAGACCTGTTGGACAGTTTGTCTACTGGAGAAGGTGACAACCCTTCTTCACTGGTTCCCCCAGTGGTTACCGAGGACTTGCCTGTGCCTTCTGTGCCAAAGTCCCTGGTTAAGGTCCCTGCACCAAAGGGGGGGGGGGTTCCCCCATTCCCTCTCTGACCCACCCTCGGAATCCCTGAAGGTCTCAGTCTCGGTCCTCTTCCAGGCCCATCCGGTCCCACCGACGTCAGCGGTCTCGGTCTTGGCACCATGGAAAGTGGCGTCATTGCTCGTCCTCTTTGGAGGATAGGCTCCAGCGGCAGCTGTGTTGGCGCTACGAGGACTTAATGTGGCAGCAACTTTTACTGACCAGTAACAAGCCGACTCTGTCGCTTTCTTCGGCTATTAAGTGGCTGTCACCAGAGCAGCCAAAACAACCCCTCATGGTAGTCGAGGAGCCGCCCCCAGCACCAGTTGTTTGGTTGAAACCGGCTGCCCCACCCATTGTGGTGGAACCTCCGCCTCCACAACCAAAGACTGGGGCCCTGACAAGGATTCTCGGTCAGGTCAGGGCGTGCCCCATAGGTTGTCGGTCACCCTCACTCCCGATCGACCTCGGCAGGTGGAGGGTGGCTCAGGCGCTCGGCAGCTGTTTGCAGACTCTTGGAGTCTGGCAACCACTCCTCCCTGTTCTCCAAGCCAATTGGCCTGGAGTCTGCAGGGGGCCAGTCGGTGGACAAGAGCCCATCCTCGTTCATCTCAGAGTCTACTGGGATGCAGCTCGAACACGTTCAAAAACGGGCCAAGTATCCCCTTACAGAGATACTGGACCAAGGGGATTCTCCTATGGAGGCCTTTCCAGTGGCCGAAGCCATTGTTGGTTGGAATTGTGGCAGCGGCCAGCTTCTTGTCCTGCGCCTTTGGCCAGGATGGCTCAAAAGTTCGCGGTCCCCACCGGTTCACTCTCCGGTTTCTTGGAGCACCCCTCTGCGGAGGGGTTAGTGACCAATAGTGTTTTCCGGCGTTCTGGGAACGCTTGGGACATGGACAAACTGCTGATAAGGAATCAAAAAAGTTGGATTACTCAGGGTGAAAGGTTTACGCTGCTTCCTCCCTAGGCCTTCGTCAGGCTAACTCGGCCATTCTGATGGCACATTTCTCTCACGCCCTTATAGGCTCCCTGGATGAGGTGATTCCTCATCTCCCAGCTGACCTTCAGACGACGGTGAAGCAGGTGCGGGATCAGGGAAGGCCGGTGGCTAAACAGCAGCTCCAAACTTCATTGGACAATGGTGATGCTTGTGCCCGGTCAGTAGAGTTCTCAGTGGCCATGTGCCACAGAGCTTGGCTGCAGATCTCCACCTTCACGGCAGACACCCGGCACAAGCTGGCAGATGTTCTCTTCCTGGGCACCGACTTGTTCGGGCCCAGAGTGGAAGGCCATCTCCAGAGGATCGAGAAGTCCAATGCCACCTTGGACTCGGTCACGTCTGCCCAGAAGGACAAAGGCTGCCCGCAGCAGCGTAAGCCCTTTCGCCCTTCTGCTCCTGCAGCACGTCCGGCCCAGCAACACCAGCATCAGGGCCAGCAGGCTCACACTTGGTGCCCTAAGGCCAAGTCTGCCGCTTCCTCTGGTAAGGAAGCCTGGAGGCAAGGGTCCAGGGGGTCCCTCAGCGGGACTTTCCTCCAAGCCTGCTCAGTGACGGGTTGAGGGGTGTCGCCCACAACCTCGTCACTCCTCCCCGGGTTCCCCCCTTGGAGGAATGGCTCCGCCACTTCTTTTCTGCCTGGTCCACTATCACCACGGACTGCTGGGTGTTAGAAGTGGTCGGCAGGGGTCTGCCTCTGGAATTCGAGCAGTTCCCTCCCTATTAAGCTGTCACCCCACGGGGAGCTACGGGTTCCACAGCCTCTCTGTCGGCTCGTCGAGCCGACATTGCCTTGCTCCTCCAGAAGGAGATGATCAGCGAGGTGGCGGACCCTCCTCCAGACCCAGGGTTTGTGTCCAGGTACTTCCTGGTCCCAAAACGGACGGGGGGCTGGCGCCCTATTCTCGACCTGCACAACCTGAACAAGTTCCTAAGGCCTCGCACCTTCAGGATGGTCACTGTGGCTCAGATCATTCCATCCTTGGAACCAGGCATGTGGTTCTGTTCTCTGGACTTTCTGGACACGTTCTTTCACGTCCCTATCCATCTATCTCATCAGCAAGTCCTCCACTTCAGAGCAGAGGGATCTCTTTACGAGTTCTGGGCCATGCCCTTCGGCCTCTCTCTCCAGCTCCCAGGGTCTTCACCAAATGCATGGCAGTTGTGACAGCATTTCTGTGGTGCTGAGGGGTCCGGGTGTACCCTTACCTGGATGACTGGCTGATTGCAGCCCCCTCCAGGTTGGAGGTGGAGCGGTCCAGGGATCTGTCCCTCCAGGTCTGCTCTCAGATTGGCCTCCTCATCAACGAGGCCAAATTGGAACTCGTGCCATCGCGGGTGATTCAGTTTATTGGGGCAGAGCTCGACTGTCTTCGAGCCAGAGCCCGGCTTCCGGTGGACAGGGCCGAGGTCCTTTCCTCCTTTGCCCAGTCATTTCTGGTTGGGCGTTGCACCCTGCCCAGGACTTCCTGGGCCTCATAGCGGCCTGCACCAGCATGGTCCGTTGGGCCCGCTGGCATATGCTTCCCCTGCAATGGGGGCTGGGCAGCCAGTGGTCACAGTTCTCCGGTCCTTTGGTCTGGCCGGTGACAGTGACCCAGGAGATGTGGGACGGCCTGCAGTGGTGGCTTGTCCCAGCTCATCTGCAGGAGGGTACCCTGTTCGTCCTCCCCGAGCCGACGGTCACTCTGGGACCGATGCCTCTATATGATGGGTTGGGGTGCCCATCTGGGGAGCAGAGCCCACAGCCTCTGGTCCCCCAGGAGTCTTCGATGCACAATAACCTGCTGGAGCTTGAGTGTTCGACCTAGCCTCACTGCCTTCACTCCGTTTGTACGGGGTCAGGTGGTTCAGGTCCAGACGGACAACACCACGACCATGTACTATCTCAACCATCAGGGTGGGATGCACTCCTTGCCTCTATGCAAGGAGGCTCTATGCATCTGGTCTCTCGTGATCAGCCTGGAGGTGGATCTCCTAGCCATGCATGTGGCAGGAGCCTCCAGCAGTCTGACCGATGCCCTTAGCCAGATAGGTGCTGCTTCTCATGAGTGGTCTCTCCTGCCGGAGGTAGTACAAGATCTGTTCTCCCATTGGGGCTACCCTCAGCTGGACCTGTTCGCCTCCAGGGAGAATGTGAAGCTGAGGCTGTTTCACGCCTGCTCTCCTCAGTAGGACTCGCTGCAGGGGGATGCCTTCTCAAGGCCGTGGACCCCGGGCCTCTTCTACGCCTTCCCTCCATTTCCCTTGATCCATAAGTTGCTTCTCAAGGTGAAGAGGGACAAGGCGCAGGTGATTCTGGTAGCCCCAGAATGGCCCCGCCAGTTCTGGTACCCAAATCTCCTCAGCCTCAGCTCCAGGCTCCCAAGGCGGCTTCCAGCCCGCCCAGACCTGCTCTCAGTCAAGGGGAAGGTTCTCCATCCGGACCTTCAATCCCTGCACCCGACGGCCTGGTTCCTGAGCAGCTAGAGTTTCAGGCCTTGGGTCTTTCCGACGAGGTCCTCAGCGTCGTTGAGGCATCCCGTAAGGAGTCGACCAGAAAATGCTATGCCTTCAAATGGAAGAGATTCTCCATTTGGTGTCAGGACAAGGGGTTGGACCCTTCTTCCTGTTCCTTGGCTAGCATTCTGGACTACCTGTGGTCCCTTTCTCAGCTAGGGCTTTGGTTGACACCCTCAAGGGACACCTGGCAGCCATCTCTGCTTACCGGGCACGGGCCAGAAAGCAGTCAGTGGCACAAGAGAAGGTGGTCAGGCGCTTTTTCAAAGGCCTTGATCACATATCCCCTCCAGTGCGAGAACCTCCACCTCCGTGGGATCTACTGCTGGTATTGGCTAAGCTCATGGGCAAGCCATTCTAACCATTGCACAGGTGTGACATCTGTCACCTGTCGTGGAAGACCACCTTCTTGGTGGTTATTACGTCATCCAGAAGTATGAGAGAGCTTCAGGTGCTTTCCATTGAGTCTCTTTATCTGGTCTTCCACAGGGACAAGGTTGTCCTTCGCCCCAACCCAAAATTCCTTCCGAAGGTGGTGTCAGAGTTTCACCTTAACCAGGTGTTGACTCTGCCGGTGTCCTACCCCAGTCACACCTCGGAGGCCGAATATAGGCTCCATACTTTGGACCCTAGAAGAGTGCTCGCTTATTATAAGGAGCGAACGGCTGAAGTTCGGGGAGAGGTTCGCCAGCTGTTTGTCACCTACACTGAAGCCGCTCCTGGCAAACCTGCAGCCAAGCAGACGATAGGCAGGTGGGTCGCCTCCTGCATAGATCTCTGCTATAGGTTGGCGGGCATGGAGCTTCCCAAAGGGATAAGAGCTCATTTTACCTGCCATACCGCTGCTTTGGTGGCTACTTCTAAGGACGTCCCTATCCAGGAAATCTGCAGGGCTGCTACCTGGAAGTCAGCACACACCTTTATTTCCCATTACCACATTGACCTAGAGTCACACCAGGATGCTGGTTTTGAGACCTCGGTTCTCCAGTCCTTATTCCCTAAGTAGGGGATGCGCGCCTTGCCTCCCTCCTCCCGGAGAACTGCTAGGAGTCTGCCAGACAGTATGGATTGAACAACATATCCACGTCCCTAGAAATACAGGTTACTGACCTGTAACAGGAGTTCTAGGAGTGGTATATGTTGTTCATCCACAACCACCGACCTTCCGGGCTTCGACGCGCAACCTAGCTTCCAGCGGGCTAGATCTGGCGTCATGGGGCGGAGCTGAGGGTTTTACCACTGGGGTGGGTGGGAGGAGCCAGCTTGAAGACCTTTCAGCAAGATTTGAAACGGCAAGGAACCTGCCAGACAGTGTGGATGAACAACATATACCACTCCTAGAACTCCTGTTACAGGTGAGTAACCTGTATTTCCTTCCTAAGATGGTGTCTGATTTTACCTTAAATCAATCCATCCACCTGCCTGTTTATTATCCAGACAGAGCATGCCAATCCAGGGGAAGCATGGCTCCATACTTTGGATGTGCAGAGAATTCTACATTCTAGGAGCGTGGATATGTTGTTCATCCCCATTCATTGGCATTGTCCCCTTCCACTTTAAATCTGCCGGAAGTCTTCAAGCTGGCTCTTCCCACCCACCCAGGTGGTATATACCTCAGCTCTGCCCCATGACGCCAGATCTTCCTTTCCGCTGGAAGATACAGGTCGCCTCCCGCGTGCTCTCACATTTTGTAGGCCCTGGCTTCCAAATCTTCGGTTTTACGAAATTAAAACTTCATTCGATTAGTGATCGTGCATTGCATCTTGATCATTGAGGGATAACTCTTCCCTGGGATTCGCTGGTGTCCTTGTGGCCAAAAGATGTCGAGCGCCAATCCTCATCTCACGTGCGTCTACTGCCTGGGTGTCGGCCATGACACCTCGTCCTGCAGTTACTGCTTGGCCTTCCAACCCAACATCCTGGACGACCGCATGGCATGCCTGAAACTGGGAAGACCGGAGAAAAGGAACCCTCCGGTGAAGTCCAAGGAGGCTAGGTGGGTGGTTTCTGTGGCCGCGGGCTCCTCCGAGCAGCTAGAACGCATGCAGGCATTTGAGGAAGAAGCCGCTCGCGCTTCGGCTAATCAAAGCTTCTTCGTCCCACTAAATCTAGGCTCCGGCTTTACAGATTCGTTTAAGGAGCTGTGCCAGTCTCTCACTACCCAGGGTGAGGCACCCACGGGCTCGCACTCCTCCCGCTCTCAGAAGAGGGAAAAAGAACCTGCTTCGTCTTCATCTAGGCGAAGGCGACTTTGGGACCAAGAGAGGTCTCAGTCCCAGGAGCATGCGGTCTCGACCTCGGTTGAGATCGCCTCCTCGGCCACAGGCTTTACGGACCTTCCGTCTGGCCATACGACCGAGGAAGTGGCCAATGAGGTCGAGATCATTCTCGACCCAATCGTCCCTTTGTCGCCGGCCATGGGCGATGACTCCTTAGAGAGGACTCCAGTCCTAGTGTTTCCTGATGAGGAGACCCAGCCAGCTGGCATCCCCATTACAGATCCGGTTCTGGACCCTCGGGTTTCACCGATTCCCCCCCCCCGGTGTCTCCTGATCGACCGAGTCGGCCTGCCCGATCTCGGTCGAGGTCCAGAACCCCCTCAGCCAAACGACCGAGGAAGAGCCATAAGTGCTGTAAAAAGAGGCGACGCCACAGGTCGTCCTCATCCTCCTCGCACGAGGAGAGGCCACTTCTGTTGCCTGTTTCAGGGGCATGTCTGCAGCCAAGATCTGTGCTGCTGCCATTTGGAGTACTGTCCACACTTTGAACAAGCACTACAGTCTGGACATTGCTTCAAGAGGAAGGGCAGGCTTTGGTCTAGCTGTGCTTTAGGGCCTTCTTTCTTAAGCCCCTGGACTCCTGCCACCCAGACTGTCCTTGCTCTCAGCACTGCTTGGGACTTGTTTCATAGCTGTGACCTGATGAAAGAGATATCCCCAAAGAAGATAGTACAGTTTACATAAGAACTTACGATAATAGTTGATCTTCGAGAGAATCTCTTTCATCAGGTCATGCCGTCCCACCCTCCATCTGGCTTTGGAGTCTGTTCTGTTCCAGAGCGGTTAGTTAGTGTTCCAGCCTTATATAGGGCTAGCTGCTCTGTCTCTCTCCCAGGTTCCGCAGAGATAGCCGGACGGGAAAGGTCTCCGGTGGGAATGAACAGAGGAGAGAGCAGAGTCGCCTACATCTATGTAGGAAAGGTGACATTAGCGTGGGTGGCCCTAATAGATTGCTGCAGAAAAAGATTTCCATGGGATCCTAGTGCCTGACAGCTAAGTTCCATAGGTATGACCTGATGGAAGAAATTCCCTCGAAGATCTACTGTTATGGTAAATTCTTACGTAACTGTACTATTTGCAATCCAGGATTGACTGTCAGTACCGAGCTCTCCCCTTTGTGGTTTCGCAACTGCATTGAGTGTGTTCTTAAAAGTCTTGATTGTGCTGGTGGCACAATTGAGGCAGGAGGGGATCATGTATACCCTGCCCGGATGGTCTCATCAGGGCCGTAATGGCACTGACAGTGACGAGATCGGTGGCAAAGACTATAAACGTTCTAGAGATGTTCAGGATAATCAGCAGGGAGAAAAGCTTGCAGAGGTTGGAATAGCTGGGGTGGCATTCCAGAGGAACAAGTGGAAGGTCTTCTTGTCCCCAGCCAGGAGGCAGAGCCTAGCCTGGGAGGTTCAGTGGCTGAGATCCCGGACAGTTGTTCTGCTCTCAGGCTGCTACAGGTATTGAGTCTGATGACAGCCACAGTGGAACTGGTGCCGTGGAGCCAAATTCCACGAGACCGCTCCAAAACAGGCTGCTGTCACTGTGATCCCTATCCTTAGAGGGCTGCCAGGTTCTGATCCCAATTTGAAGCCAGTATTGGTACTGCCTGTGCAGTTGGAGAACCCTAAGAATCTTCTGGGAACTTTCCCAAAGTTCCTCTGGAACTGATATCATTACCACCGATGCCAGTCTAGCAGGCAGTTGTAGATGGGGGAGCCCTCAAGAACAGCGTCTCTAGATCAGTATTTTGGAAATGAGGGTAGTGTTTCAAGCCTGGCTACTTTTTCAGGTTTGAGTTTGGTCTCAGGCAGTGAAGGTGAGATCAGACAACATGACATCATCACCTTGGTATTCATAACCAGTCTAGGAGGCTTAAGAAGTGAAAGCATGCTCATGGACGCAGCCTGAGTACTTCAGTGGACGGAGGACACTCTTCTGTCTCTGACAGCGGTTCAGCTAGCAGAGGAACTGAATGTTCAGGCTGAGTGGCCAAGTTACAAGAGATTACACCCAGGGGAGTGGTCCTTGAACCTGCAGGTGTTCCATCTAATTTACAGAAGGTACAGATAGCCACAGAACTGTCTATTTGCATCAGAGGAAAACTCTCAGGGTCAAGGTTCCTCCTCCTGATTTCAAGGCAGAAGCGGTGGATGCCCTGACATGGCAGTGGGACTTGTCAGAGTGTTCTTGTTCCTGCCGCTTCCACTGTTGCCCAGGGCATGCAAAGATTTGGCTGTCGAGTGGAAATTTTCCTCTGGTATGTCCAGAGCAGCCAAGAATACCGTGGTTCTCAGATCTGGTCAGCCTGACAATACAGGTGCCATTTTGACTCCTGCTTAGCAAGGACCTGCTCAGTCAGGACCAGTCCTGCTTTAAATCCAGAGGCAATAACGCCAGCCTGCCAGCGCAGTGGTAGTGCTACTGCCTGCGACGCCAGCAACCTGGGGTTGGGAGCATGCTTGGGTTGCTGGAGGGACAGCTGGGGGAAGAGCTGCTGTCCTCCGGGGAGGATGGGCTGTGGGTCCCGTTGTTTAACCGCCACCTGGGTGACCACAGGTGGTGATGCAGCAGGGCTGGAGAGCAATCAGGAGGGGAGGACGTTGGCCGGGATCTGGAGCAGTGGCACGTCTCTGCATACCCTGCCTCCTTGGATCCCCTTGCGTGTCAGCGTCCTTGGGCCAGGCTCCTCGGGGACTGAATGGACTGCCTGATGTGCACTAATGGACTGTGGAGGGGACGACCAAGGATCCCCTCCTTCCCCACCCAGGGGCCAAAACGAGGCAGGATGGGGGCAGGTCCTTCGGTATCCCCGGGAGTTACCTGGGGTGAGGCTAGTGGGTAATATGCCTAGGGATCCTGGAAGAAAGGAGACGCTGTGGCAAAAGGCTTAAAAAGAGTAAATAAAAAAAAAATCCGGAGGTAATACAGTGACAGCTTGGCTCCTTGAGAGGAGAACAGTCTGGAAGTAGAGGTTCCCGGTAAGATGGAATTAACCCGAATGACCTCTAGGAAGATGCTAATCTTGGTATTCATCTGAGCGTGGAATTTGTTTTCTTGATTTGAGCCACAGTTTTGTAAAGTAGGCCCACCAAGGATTCGTTATCTTAGTCCTTAGGCCTTTTTTTTTTTTTTTTGCTGGCAGAAGTGAACAAAGGTCTATCATTGAGCACCCTACGGAGCCAAGTGTCCACTCTTGTTGCATTGTTGAGGCCTTCCATGCAGACCTCTTTGTTTCTTGGAGCACTCAGCTGGACTCGTCCTTCTTATCAGTTGTTGGTTTCACCATGGTTTGAGCTTGGTTTGGCACGCCCTGTGCAGGGCTCCATTTGAACCTGTTTTGTTAGTTCCATTGAATATTCCTGCGTATAAGATGTGCTTCTCAGGCACAGTTTGCTCGACCAGAAATGCTGGTAGACTCCAGGCTCTTTCCAATAGGAAGCCTTACTTTATAGTGCATAAGGACAAGGTAGTGCTTACATCAAGAGATCTGAGAGATAGAGAACATCAGAAGTTGTCTTTTTTTTTTCTGTTGTTTCTTTTCAGGAGCAACAAGAAGGGCACATCTTCTAAAGTCACCTTAGCCAGGTGGTTATGGTCTGGTTCCTTTCAAGTTGTATTTGGCAGGAAGGTAAGGCCCACTCTGAACAGAGCACCTTCCACTAGGGCACTTGCAGCACTGTGGGTTGAGAGGGTAGACATCTTGGTGCAGAATTCTTGCACGCAGTACTGTAGCCCTCCATTCATACTGTTTTGAGATTCTATGAAACGGATGTCTAGAGTTTCACTGTTGCAGCTGTTGGGCACAGAATTTGACAGGCAGTAGTTGTTAGATGAACCTGCTATCTACCCATAAGGATCATATATTAGACAATATTCTCCCCTACCTAACTTTGGATGAGTAACAAAAAGTCTTAGTTGTGCCAAAGGGGAATGGCGGGGGATGCTCCCAAGGGATCGGCTACCCCAAATAAAGATCAGTTCCAAAGCTATGGAGTGCTCCCTAACTTTGGATAAGTACTAGTTTTTAGAATCCATAAATATTACTACCTTTCCCCACTGACAATGTGGAGTGATACAGAAAGGAGAAATTCCATAATACTTGCAATAATTTTCTAGGCACGTGGATATGAAGTTCTATCCTCACTATCCGGGCAGTGTCCTTTCCCTTTAATGGTTGCCAGAATGTCTTCAAGCTGGCTCCTCCCACCCACCCAGGTGGTAACTCCCTCAGCTCCGCCCCTTGATGCCAGATCTTGCCCACTGGAAGCAGAGTGTGTGGGCCAAAGCCAGGGGGAGGTCGAGTAGATCCACATGGATGAACATCATATACCACTCCTAGAACTACTGTTACAGGTGACTAACCTGTTTTTCTAAGGACATGGATATGGTATTCTATCCACACTATCTGGAAGACTTCTAGCAGTTCTCCAGGAGGAGGAGGAGGAGGAGGAAGGCAAAGCGCACACCAGCTACTTGGGGAACAGAGACTGGAAAACAGAGGCCCCAAAACCAGCATCCCGGCATGACTCTAGGTCAGTGTGGTAATGGGGAAATGAAGGTGTGTGCTGACCTCCAGGTAGCAGCCCTGCAGATTTCCTGGATAGGGACGTCACTGGAAGCAGTCACCGACACAGCAGTGTGGCTGGTGGAATGGGCCCTTAGCCCCCCGGGAGGCTTACTGCCCACCAACCTATAGCAGAGATCAGTGCAGGATGTGATCCATCTGCCAGTCGTCTGCTTGGTTGCAGGTCTGCCAGGTGCAGCTACAGCATAGGTGACAAACAGCTGGTGAACCTCTCCCCAAACTCCAGCTGTGCGCTCCTTATAATAAGCGAGCACTTGCCTCAGGTCCAGAGTATGGAGCCTGTGCTCAGCCTCTGAGGTGTGATTGGTGAAGTACATCAGGAGATTAATCACCTGATTAAGGTGAAAATCCGACACAACCTTCAGGAGGAACTTCGGATTGGGGCGCAGGACAACCTTGTCCCTATGGAAGACCAGGTAAGTAGATTCCACCGAAAGCACCTGGAGCTCACTGATCCTTCTGGCTGAAACAAAACTTCAGACCACAGTCTCCTGTGTCACTGACTGAGAGCGGGACCAGACATAATCAAGAATGCTAGCCGCAGGACAGGAGAAAGGGTCCAGCCCCTTGCCCTGACACCAAATGGAGAATCTCTTCCATTTGAAGGCATAGCACTTCCTGGTTGACTCCTTCTGAGATGCCTCCACAATGGTGAAGCTTCAGAGAGACCCAAAGCCTGTAACTCTAGCTGCTCAGGAACCATGCTGTCAGTTGTAGGGACTGAAGGTCCAGGTGGAGTACCTTCCCCTTGTTGATGGAAAGCAGCTCCGGGCATAGGAGAAGATGCCCCGGGAGCCTGCTGCTGAGGCTGAGGAGATTGGGGTACCAGAACTGGCATGGCCAGTCCAAAGCCACCAGGATCACCTGTGCCTTGTCCCTCCTGGCCTTGAGGAGCACCTTGTGGAGCAAGGGAATCAGAGGGAAGGCATAGAAGAGGCCAGGGCCTCGAGAACGCTTCCCCTGAAGCGTTCTCTGCTGAGGGGGGTGGGCACAATACAGCCTCAGCTTCGCGTTCTCCCTGGAGGCAAACAAGTCCACCTGCAGGGTGCCCCACTGGGAGAACAGGCTGTGCATTACCTCTGGGTGGAGAGACCACTTGTAAGACACCTCACCCACCTGGCTGAGAGTATCTGCCAGCTGATTAAAGGCCCCCTGCTACATGGATGGCTAGGAGATCCACCTCCAGGCTGCACACGAGGGTCCAAACATGGAGAGCTTCCCTGCATAGGAGCAGGGAGTGCATCCTACCCTGTTTGTTGAGGTAGTACATGGTCGTAGTGTTTTCCGTCTGGACCTGGACCACCTGACTCTGGATGTGCGGAGCGAATGCAGTCAGTGCTAGCCAAACTGTCCGGAGCTCCAGCAAGTTGATGTGGCATCAGGACTCCGTGGGGGTCCAGATCCCTTGGACTTTGTGTTCCCCCAGGTGGGCACCCCAGCCCATGAGAGAGGCATCTGTCGTCAGGATGACCGTCGGCTCTGGGCGGATGAACAGGATCCCTTCCTGCAAATGCGCTGGGACTAACCACCACTGGATGGCATCCCACATCTGCTGGGTCACAGTGACCAGCTGGTCAAAGTGACCCTTATGCTGAGACCACTGGCTGGCCAGCTCCCACTGCAGAGAGCGTATTCTCCAGCAGGCCCATCAGACCATGCTGGTGCAGGCCACCATGTAACCCAGCAAGCACAGGAAGTCCCAGGCAGGGTGCAGTTGCCCAACCCAAAATGACTGGGCACGGGAGGAGAGAGCCTCCACCCTGTCCGCCGGGAACCAGGCTCTGGCTCTGCAAGAGTTGAGCTCCCACCTGATAAAGTTGATCACCTACAAAGGCACGAGTTCCGAGTTGGCCTCGTTGACCAGGAGGCCAAGGGAGATACAGGTCTGTAAGGCCAGGTCCCTGGACTGCTCCGCCTTTTGCCTGGAGGGACCTGCGATCAGTCAGTCATCCAGGTAGGGGTAACCTTGGACCCCTCAGCACCTCAAGTAAGCTGCCACCACTGCAGTGCACTTGGTGAAGACCCAGTGGGCCGAGGAGAGGCTGAATGGCATAGCCTGGAACTCATAGAGGATTCCGTCTGCTCGGAAGCAGAGGAACCTTTAATGAGACGAACAGATCGGGACGCATCCTGAAGATCCAGGAAGCAAAACCACATGTTTCACTCTAGAGATGGTATGATCTGAGACAGAGTTACCACCCTGAAGATGCACGACTGGAGAAATTTGTTCAGGTCATGTAGATCTAGAATTGGGTGGCAGCTCCCCGTCTGCTTTGGCACCAGGAAGTACCTGGAGACAAACCCTGGGTGTTCCAGAGGATCCTCGACAGTAACCATGACCTTTTTACAGAGGAGCTGGGCTATGTCGGTTCTGAGAACTGACAGCTTGTCTGCGGACACCAAGTCCTCCCATCAGGCGCGGGCTCGGCGAGGAGGGTACTGCTCGAATTTCAGAAGCAGACCTTACCCACCACTTCGAGAACCCACCTGTCCGTGGTGACAGCAGACCAGGCAGAAGGGAAGTGGCGGAGCCAGACACCCACGGGAGGACCCAGGTGAGGAGTGACAGATATGAGGGAGGCACCCCTCATCCCATCACTGGACAGGATTAGAGGAGGAGGAAGGCCCAGCTGAGGTGCCACTGGAGCCTCTCCCTCCAGGCTTGCGGACGACCGAGGTCGCCAGGCCTGAGCATGCTGGCCAGCCTGGGGCTGGGAGGGTTTGATCACACTAGTGGAGGTGGACCAAAAAGGCTTCCTCTTCTGCTGCTGCTTGGAGCCCTTAGGGTCTTTCTGGGCAGATGTCACGGAGTCCGAGGTGGCATTGGACTTCTCAATACGGGTGAGGTGGCCCTCGACCCCGGGCCCAAACAGGTTGGTGCCCAGGAAAGGGACACCTGTCAGTTTGTGCTGAGTGTCCGCCGTGAAGGTCGAGATCCTCAGCCAAGCTCAGCGGTGCATGGCCACTGAGGCTGCCACAGAGCAGGTACTAGAGTCCCCCATATCCATGGCTGTCTGGAGCTGTTGTTTGGCTACAGCCCGGCCCTGGTCCCAGACCTGTTTGACTGTGGTCTGAAGGTCCGCTTGCAGATGAGGAAGCACCTCATCCAGGGTGCCCAGCAAGACATGAGAGAAGTGGACTATGAGGAGGGCTGAGCTGTCCTGGCAGAGACCAAGTGAGAAGGCAGCATAGACTTTCTGAGCCGTATGGTCCAACTTCTTGGACTCCTTGTCAGGTGGCTTGTCAACATCCCCGGTGCTGCCGGCATGCCTGAACACAAAGTCTGCCACCAATCCCTCAGCCAAGGGGTGCTCTGTGAATCCTGAGAGGGAGCCAGTGGGTACTGCGTATTTGCAGGCCATCCAGGCAGAAGACGCTGGGCAAGAAGCGAGGCGCTGCCAAAGCTCCAGGGCCAAGAATGGCCTCTACCACCGGGAAAGCCTCCATAGGAGTGTCTCCCTAGTCGAGGATGTCGGTCAACGGGTAATGAGCCCACTTCTGGACGGGCTCCGTTTTCATACCTGTTGACTCAGAGATCAGGCGGAGAAGACCCATGAAGGAAGATGGGCCTTTGTCCGTCGATAGATCCCCCACGGACTCCATGTCTATCAGACGGGAGTGCAGGGAGGCTCCCTCGGACTCTGAGGAGTCGTTAAAGAGTGGTTGACCGCCCGAGTCCCCCACTGACCCTCCATGGATAGTTCGGGGTGACTGTGACCAACAGCCAATGGGGAAGCCCCTTAGACGGATGAGACTTCTTAGTCGGAGCGCCGATTGGCAGCTGTTTAGGTGGTGGTTTTACCACTGTCGGCAGAGATGCCGAGATCAGCTGAGTCGGGACCGTTTTGGTTGACTCCGTTAATGGAAATGATGTCGGCCTTTTGGGTGAAGCCAGGTGATGGTCAGCGTAGAAGCAGAGTCGGCTTGACACTGGTAAGTACCAGCTGTTGCCACATAAGATCCTTATAGCGTCAACGCAACTTGCGCCAAAGCCTCTCTTCACCCGAGAATGAAGAGTAGCGGCAGCACCACTTCCCGTGGTGCCAAGAGCAGGAGCGCTGATGCCGGCAGGAGCAACTCAACCCACGGGAGGAAGATCAAGACCTCGACCCCTTGGAGGACTAGTGGCAGGGCTTGGAGGGAGTCGGCGAATGCCGAGGCTCCTCCTGGTCAGGGTCTGGGACCAGAGTCAGAGGGTCAGCAGACTGATCCATGCTTCCAACGGTCTGTGTCAGGATCAGAATCCTGGACAAAGAAGTGTTGGCCTCTTCTGTTGACAACTGATCGGTTGGTGTGAGAAAAATCTCATCCGGGACCTCAACCAGTGTCTCGGCAGACAGGCTTGACAGGCTTACAGTGGAGCCAGTGGCCAGGGAAGAGGATTTGACAGACGTCAAATCTGAAGAAGCGCAGGAATCAGGGGCTCTCGACCGAAGGTGCTCCTGATCCCCCAGTCGACAGCAAGTCCTATCCTTCTCCTTTTTGGACTCTTTCTTAGATTTGGATTTGTTCCCGGAGGGTCCCTGACCAAGGTTCAGCAGAGACTGGCACAGTTCTTTGAAGGAACTCATAAAAGTCAAGCCTAGCTGAAGCGGCATGAAGGCAGAAGCCGAAAAGGAGAGGGACGCGGCCTGGGCCGCCTCCTCTTCAAAGGCCGCAAGCTGTTCGGCGGACCCCACAGCTGTGGAGACCACCCAACGGGCATCCTTGGATTTGACTGACGGGTTCCATTGCACTGGGCAGCCTAGTTAAAGTTGGGCAAGATGGTCTTCAGGAAGTTGCCCACAGCCGGTACATTCCTGCCAGGGTATATCTCAGATTGCTGGGCCTGATGGCAGCTGACATACCCACCATTCCACTGGCCAGGTTCCATATGCATACTCTCCAGTAGGCCCTCCAGGTACAGTGGGACCAGCACATGGACGAGTTAGACCAACCAGTCCTGGTCTGTTGCCCAGTATACAAGGTACTGCAGTGGTGGATGGACTTCTTGAATCTTCTTCAAGATGTTCCATTCCTGCTCTCTTCCCCACATCAGATCCTAACCACAGAAGCTTCAGGTCTGGGCTGGGGAGCGCAGCTGTGTCTCTTCCAAACCCAGGGCTTCTGGTCCCAGTGGTAAGCCTCCCTGCATATCAAAGTCGTGGAGATGAGAGCGGTGCTCTACACCATGCAGGCATTTCAGGAACACTTGGCTCTGGGTCAGCTGCTGGTGCAGTCTGACAATCTAAGCATAATATACTACATCAGCAAGCTGGGGGACTCATTTTTACCCACTTTGCAGGGAGGCCATGAGAGTGTGGTACTGGGCATTAGATCACAGTCTGACACTCTCAGCAGTCCACATGCCAGGTGTACTAAACACCCTGTCAGACGGTCTCAGCAGGACTCAGTCAAGCATGCATGAATAGGAGCTTCTCTCATCCGTCTTGAAGACTTGTTCGACAGATGGGGTCATCCAGAGTTGGACCTTTTTGCTTCCCCACTCAGCGCAAAACTACCCAGTTTCTGGTTGCTAGATCCAGGAGTTTTCTGGCAAGATGCGTTGTCCCTCTGTTGGAGAGGGATGTTTCTTTATGCATTTCCTCAGATCCAGAGGGTGCTAATCAAGTTGCAGATGGAGGAAGCCACCATGAATCTGCTAGCTCCATTCTGGTCTCACCAGATATGGTTCCCTTTCCTTCAGCAGATGGCGGAGGAACCTCCGGTCCCTATTCCTCTTTGCAGGAATCTGCTGACCCAGGATCAGGGGACCCTGGTGCATCCCAACCTCAGGTTCCTCCATCTGCATGCCTGGCTCCTGAGAACATAGCCATCGCTAGGTTCGGGGTCTATAACAGGGCGGCGGATGTCCTAGTGGCTGCCCGGAAGCCTTCCCCTTGAGCTACATATGCCATGAAGTGGAAGCGGTTTGCCATTTGGGCTGCCAAACATAACTTAGACCCCTTCACCTGTTCAGTGAATCATATACTGAACTACATGGGTTCACTGTCCAACTCAGGCCTTTTTTATTCTTCCCTCAAGATCCACCTTTCCGCTATTTCTGCATTCCGTGGGTGACTGCACAGTTGCTCAGCTGGATGTCTCCCACACCTTTCTTAGGGGCATCCTGCATCTGAAACCTTCAATCCTTTCCCCTGTCCCGGCTTGGGACTTGAATTTTATTTTGGATAAATAGACCCTGCCTCCTTTTGAACCAGTTGCGATTTGCGCGTTCCCTCTTGGAAAGTGCTGTTTTTGGTTGCAATTACTTCTGCTTGTAGAATTTCAGAGCTTCAGGCCCTCCGGTGCAAGGAGCCTTATTTGATTTTTCACAAAGATAGGGTGTCTTTGCACACAAATCCTAAGTTTCTTCCTCAGAAAGTGGTTCAGAGTTCGAATTAAATCAGTCTATCCACATAGAAACATAGATTTTGACGGCAGATAAGGACTGCTTGGCCCACCCAGTCTGCCCATTTCCCTACCTAATGGATAAGCTGCAGATCCTAGTTAACCAGCAGCCTACTTCTTCCTACCCCCAAGAATTGCCTCATGACTGTCCCATGCATGCTTGAATTCCACCACTGTTTTTGACTCCACAACCTCCTCCGGAAGGCTGTTCCATGCATCCACAACCCTCTCTGTGAAAAAATACTTCCTTAAATTACCTCTGAGCCGCCCCTTCTGTCTTCAAATTGTGCCCCCTTGTTCTTGCACACCTCTTTATTTGAAAGATGCTACCCTCTTGGACTTTGTTGATTCCCTTGAGGTACTTGAAAGTTTCTATCATGTCCCCCCTCTCCCTCCTTTCCTCGAGGCTATACATATTAAGCTCCTTAAGTCTCTCTTCATATGTCTTCCGGTGCAGACCCTGCACCATTTTAGTTACCCTCCTCTGGACAGCTTCCATCCTGTCTATGTCTTTGTGGAGATTGGGTCTCCAGAACTGCATGCAGTACTCCATATGGTGGAAGGGAAAATATATCTGATGACTGAGATCCCCTCGAAGATCTATTGTTCAAACAACATGAAGTCTTGCTATATTATGACAATTAGCAGTTTGGTCCTCCTCTAGAACTGCCCCGGAGATGAAAGAGTTAACTCCATACAGGATGGAGTTCTGAGCGCGAGCTCGGTTTTCAAAGCTCTATCTGGGCAGTTTCAAACTGAAACTGTCAGATTCTTTACCCGCTCATTGAATAGTCGCTCCGAGATTTCTCCTTCAGCTCAGTTAATTTCTCAGTTCATTTAGTATTCTCAGTTAAATTTAACCGAGAACAGTGTTTTATTTTACCGCATTTCGGTTCAAGCTCTATCTGGTAACTGTAGTACAAGGTTTTAGTCTGTGTGGAAATTGTCATTATCGGTTCGGTTTTGAACCAATCGGTTTGTTTAAAACTCATTTTAAACATTTTAAAATATATTTAGAGTCGGTTCCTGTTCTTATCGGTTCTAAAAAACGGATTTCATTACGGTTTTTCATATACCCGTGACACGGTTAGGAACCGATAAGGGTGTCTTGCCTGGCACTGCCATTAAAGGGCAAGTTTTTGGTTAGGCTGGCATTATGTCTAGAAACCCAAAAGAAAACCGGCCCATTGGGTTTCAACACTGTGATGCTTGTGGGAAGCCTTTGCCAAGGCTGACCCACACACACATGTGTTTATTGTCTGGGGTTTGACCACCTCCAGTCAGACTGCCAGGTATGTAAAATTTCCTGCAGCCACCCTGTAAAAAGATTGGGCAGGCTCAGGAGCGAGAGCCCAAAAGTCCGCTGACCGGATGGCCAGCCGGTTCAGTGCCAACTGAACCAGAGGGAGTGCACTCCTGACATGGGCGATACTTCCTCGGGCAAAGAAAAGCTGGTTCTGAGGAACCAGCCCCAGTAAAAATCTAGAAAATCAGCAGGTCTGGAGTCCAAAATTTCCTCTCCAACTGCTGCAGAAATAGCAAAAGCCATACAAATTGTCCAGTCACTGTCTCAGGGGCCGTCCGAACCACCACTAGTTGGCAAAAGGTTGGTTCGTCCGGCCCCAATGGTTCAGGAGTATGATGTTGAGGAATTTTATGAACCACAGGAGGGGGAGGAGGATTATGAACAGTATGTATGTGGCTGGGAGAGTCTGGATGTGCCCATTGAACCGGACATCTCTCCAGACAGACCTTTAGAATCTCCCCCTATGCTGTCTGAGTCCCCATCTCATTTTATGTTTTATAAGAAAGTTGCTGAAACCCTCCAGCTTCCTTAGAAGAGGCTGTGATGAGCAGGAGGAGCCTGATTATGTTGAAATGACGGATATTCCGAGTCTAGGAAATTGTCTATTCCTTTGCATAAGTCATTTAGGAAGCAAAAAATAAAAATTTTGAAAATCCTAATTCTGTGCCTCCTGTCGATAAAAGATGGACAGGAGGTATACTCTATCAGGTCCTGATACAGACTTCCTTTCTGAGCAGTGTAGTCATGTAGGAGTAGTGCAGGCTGCAGCCTGTGACGAGTTAACATTCCCTGGCTTCACATCCTCCTGACAAGGATTCCAGGAAGATTGATGCCATGGCAAAAAGAGTATATGGCAGCCTCTCTGGGGCTCAGGCAGGCAAATTATATGGCTTATGTGGCTAGATATCAGAAATCTAGATGGGATACAGTTATGCAGTTAGCCAAGCAGGCCCATGGCCAGCTGGCTAGTGAATTAGAACAGGTGGCTGCTGATGGCATTGAAGCCTCTAAAGTTCAATTTCATGCTGCTGTGGATGTTAATGATGTTTCCTCAAGGGTCATGGCCACTTCTGTAGCTTTTCGTAGGTTGGCATGGCTCAGATGTACTAATCTGTCACAGGACACTCAGACTAAGGCTATGGATTTTCCTGTGGTGGGGAATTCTCTTGTTTGGGGAGCAGACAGAGAACTATATGAAAAAGATGGATGAATACAGAACTACCTACAAAAGTGCCCAAGCCAAGGAGCGGCAAGCCACTCCCCAGAGGCACACACCCAGAGGTAGGGGCAGGCCCTTCCACAGGCCTTTTTATCAATTCCAAGCCTCCTCTGCTTTTGCTCAGAGGGGCTTTTTCAGAGGCAGAGGCAGACGGGGCGCAGGTAAACCGGTCCCCAACCCTCAGCCTAAGGCAACTGCCAAGCAGGCACCCTGATGGGGTGCCCAGGGTCGATTCTCCTGTACCAGTAGGGGCAGGTTGGCTTACTCAGTCAGAACTGGGTGTCCCTAACTGGACAAATGGGTTCTGGAAGTAGTAAGCCAGGGCCTGGTTCTCAGCTTCAAAAAATTCCCAAAGATGAGAGCCAGGCATTTTTCACCTGCAAGCCCCCTAGAGACCCTTGCTCTGGAAGCAGAGGTCTCTACCCTGTTAACCTTCAGAGCAGTAGAAAGGGTTCCTCCCTTACACCAGGGCAAAGGTCTGTATTCCAGATACTTCCTTACCCCAAAAAAGACAGGAGAATGGCGGCCCATCTTAGATCTAAGATATCTATCTGAACAAGCACCTTTTGAAACCAAAGTTCAAAATGCTAACTCTGGCAATGATTTTACCCTCCTGAGGCCAGGGACTGGTTAGCCTCCCTGGACCTCAAGGGCAGCTATTTTCATGTCCTCATCAGGCCTTCTCACGAAAGTACCTCAGGTTCAAACTGCCCTCAGGCCACTACCAGTTCAGGGCAATGCCCTTGCCTTACCTCTGCCCCAAGGGTATTCACAAAATGTCTGGCCGTGGCAGTGGCTCATTTAAGGAGGCAAGGGATTGCTGTTTTTCCTTACCTGGACGACTGGCTCATTGTAGGACAGTCTCCAGAACAGGTGAAATCCCACTTACAAGTCACCCAGCAGCTTCTCACCTCCCTGGGATTCCTGCTAAATCTACCAAAGTCAGTTCTAAGTACTCACTTTCATAGGTGCGGAATTGGACACAAAGCTGGCCAGGGCCTTCCTCCCCTTGGAAAGGGTAGAGAAGTTGATTGCCCTGGCCTCCTCTTTCACTCTGCAGGTCTCTCGACCAGCAAGACACTTTTTGCAGCTCCTGGGGCACATGGCTGCCTCCACAGCCATGGTGCAGGGAGCAAGATTCCAGATGAGAGACATTCAGTTTCACTTGAGAGCCTATTGGTCTCAAAGGAGGGACCCCCTTACCAAATTGATTCCAGTGACCCGAACCCTGATCCTAGCCCTTCAGTGGTGGCAGGATCAGAGCAATTTAAGACTGGGGGTCCCCTTCATTCCTCTTTCCCACTCCCTCACCCTCACTACGGATGCCTCCCTCCTGGGGTGGGGAGCACACTTGGGCGACCTCTCCACCCAGGGAGTGTGGTCCCCCCAGGAATCTCTGCTCCACATCAATTTGCTGGAACTCAGAGCTGTCTTTTTAGCTCTTCAAGCATTTTCTGCATCTGTCCAGAACAAAGTTGTCCAGGTCAGAACAGACAATACCACAACAATGTGGTACATCAACAAGCAAGGGGGCACTCGGTCGTCAGCCTTGTGCACCGAGGCAATGAAGTTGTGGTCTCTGGCCTACTCCCTGAACACCTCTCTGATAGCAGTTCACCTGCCAGGGAAAGACAATGTCCTAGCGGATGCCCTCAGCAGGATTTCTCAGGGCCATCACTAATGGTCCTGATCCTCGAGTGCTAGGGACAGTTTTTGCCAGATGGGGCACCCCTCAGATAGACCTCTTGCAGCCCCAGACAAACACCAACTTCCACTGTTCTGTTGCAGGCCCCCAGTGGTGGGCTCAGTCCCCCTGGACGCCCTTCTCTTGGATTGGGAAGGGAAGTTTCTTTATGCTTCCCCCCCCCTTCCCTCTCCTATTCAAGGTGTTAGTAAAAATTAGATCCCAGCCTTGCAAGGTGATTCTGATTGCACCAGACTGGGCCAGGCAACTCTGGTACCCACTCCTTCTATCACTGGCAGTCCACCTTCCCCTGTGTCTTCCCAGGATTCACAACCTGCTGACCTGTGCCCAGGGGAGAGTCTGGTATCCGAACCTCAAATCCCCAACCTCAAAGCTTGGCTCTTGAGGAGTTAGAATTGCTGATTTGCACCTTTCTCAAGGTGTCCTTGACATCCTAAAGGCCTCTAGGAAGCCTTCCACTAGAGCCACTTATAATTCCAAGTGGAAAAGGTTCTCCATCTGGTGTTCTGGGAAGCATATTGCCCCAGAATCTGCTGATTGCCCATTTGTTGGACTACATGGTCCATCTTAATTCTTTGGGCCTCAGGCCAGCTACCTTAAGAGTTCATTTGGCAGCTGTCTCTGCTTTTATTTCAGCAGGAAAGCCTTCCTCCCTTTCCGCTCACCCTGTATTTTCCAAGTTTTTTAAGGGGTTACTCCATACCAATCCACCCTTTCGTGACCCAGCCCCTGCCTGGGACCTTAATGTTTGCATTGCCCAGTTAATGCAACCTCCCTTTGAACCCCTGTCTTCCGCAGAGCTTAAGTTTTTAACTTGGAAAACTGTATTTCTAGTGGCCATCACTTCTGCTAGATGCATAAGTGAGTTACAAGCCCTTTCAGTAGAAAATGATTTTATTTCTTTTCACAGGGATAAGGTAGTCCTCAGGACTAACAGAAAGTTTTTACCTAAAGTGGTGTCGGATTTCCATCTTAACCAATCCATCTCCCTTCCAGTATTTTTCACTGAGCATTCTTCCTCTGGTGAGAGGAGATTGCACAGTTTGGATGTTAAGAGGACATTGAGTTACTATTTAGAACGTACCAAGGGTCACAGGTTCGAATCCCATCAACTGTTTCTCACCTATGGTGAGGTTGGCAAAGGGAAAACTGCCACTAAGAGGACAATTGCCAGATGGATTGTCTCTTGTATCCAATTTTGTTACCAGAAACTGGGTAGAGACCCCCCCCCTCTGGATTGAGGGCTCATTCTACCAGAGGTACAGTCGCGTCTCTAGCTGCTGCTAGAGACATTCCTATTTTGGAAATTTGTCAGGCTACAACCTGGAAAACGGTACACCTTCACCAAGCATTACTCCTGGATATCCAGGCCAGGAGAGATGCTGATTTAGCACAGCTGTGCTTAGAGCCTATTCCCTAAGTAGGTTCTGTCCCTCCTCCATGGAGGTACTGCTGTGTAGTCTCGTTAATTGTAACATAATATAGCAAGATTTCATGTTGTTTGAAGAAAAATTACTCACCTTAGTAATGTTGTTTCTTCTAATGGAGTCTTGCTATATTATGACCACTCCAGCCTGCCCTCTCAGAACTTCTACTTGGGTAGGGGTGGGCAACCTAGTGCAGGCACTGTTTATGCCATTGCAGGATTTCTTCCCTTTTGGGGTTTTTGGGGAGTGTTGTTTCTATTGTTAAATGAGTATTTTTTGCTGGGCCCCTGACTTGAGTCTTTGGGTAGGGTCCAGCAGTGTTGTTGTTATTGTTGCTATTGTTGTTGTTGTTGTTGTTATTAGGTAGCCAGTAGGCTAGTGTAGGTTACAGCTTCCACACAGACCTTAGTGAGTTCTTGCTTCGTAAGATCTGACAGTTTCAGTTTGAAACTGCCAGATAGAGCTTTGAAAACCGAGCTCGTGCTCAGAACTCCATCCTGTATGGAGTTAACTCTTTCATCTCCGGGGCAGTTCTAGAGGAGGACCAAACTGCTAATTGTCATAATATAGCAAGACTCCATTAGAAGAAACAACATTACTAAGGTGAGTAATTTTTTCTTATGGTAAGTTCTTATGTAACTGTTCTGTTTTCATTGGGGGTATCTCAGTCATCAGGTAACACCATAGGCACGAGTACCAAGCAGTTACAAGTGCTGCCACCTTCCTGTTTATTTTCCTGAGCGTGCCAATCCAGGGGAAGCACTGCCTACATATGTTAGACATACGAGGAACTTTGAAGCATTACCCGCTTAGGACTAAGTGGTCTAGAAAGTCAAAGCAGTTGTTTGTTTCCTTGGCCCCGAGTAGAGAGGCATTTCAGTTTCTAAGCAATGTTTATTCAGAAGGTTGGCAAATTGCATTGTGTTCTGCTACCTCGGTGGCTTATTTCCAAGGGGTCTCAGCAGCTGATATTTGTGTGGCTGCCACCTGGAGTACAGTCCATACTTTCACCAAGCACTGCAGTCTGGACATTGCCTCAAGAGCCCATGCAGGATTTGGTAGGGCTGTGTTACAGGGACTCCTGTCTTAAGTTTATAGAGAGCCCTCCTCCCAGACTGTCTGTTTTGCACTTGTAACTGCTTGGTACTGTGGTTTCATTTGTGTTATTTGATGACTGAGATACCTCAAGAAAACAGAACAGTTACGTAAGAACTTACCATAACAATAGATCTTCGAGGGGATCTCAGTCATCAGATATATTTTCCCTTCCACCATCTCCCTTCTTGGGGCTCCTGTCTAGGAACTGGCTATCTTATCTGGTGTATCTAGCTTTTCATTTAGGTCTGGGTACCTCTTTCCTCGGTCCCCCAGGGCAAGAGCCTAGCTCCATTAGTCTCTGGGGGGGGGGGACTGAGGAGGAAGTGGGGCCAACCATGCCTACATAGGGTTGGTGACATCGACGGTGTGGGCAATCCCAGTTGTACTGCTAAAAATCTTCTGTGTGGATTCCCCTTCACCGACAGCGAAGGTTCCTGCGGTGTTTCCTGATGACTGAGATCCCCTCGAACATCTACCGATCTTACTTCGAGAGGGCTCTTGCAGTAGGTATTCACAGATAGGACTAAGCCTCCAGGCATCAGGACCCCATGGAAAAATTTCTAGCTAGCAGTCTCTGGCGGGGGACCACCCCCACATCAGCTGACCAACATCAGCCTGCATTAATATAAAGGGGCGGTCCCCCACGCCCACCTTCCAGTTCTTTCCCGCCACCAGCTTGCTAAAGTACCTCGCGGAAGAACAGCGCTACTTCGGACTCCTCAGATCTGTTTGCCTCCCCCGACAACGCCAAACTTCCCGCCTTCTGCTCTCTCGCTCCAGGGCGAGACGTTTTCTGGCAGGACGCGCTGTCTCTGTGCTGGAAGGGCAGATTTGTCTATGCCTTCTCTCCCATTCCCTTGATTCCAAGAGTTCTGAACAAAGTTCGGGCAGAAGGGGCGCAAATGATTCTCATCGCTCCCTTTTGGCCGAGGTAAGTTTGGTTCTCTCTTCTGCAGCAGTTTTCAGAGGAACTTCCTCTGTCGCAGGAATTGCTGACCCAGAATCAGGGGACCCTAGTCCATTCAGGCCTCAAGTCACTCCACCTTCATGCCTGGCTCCTACAGAAGTAGCTGGTGCTCGCTTCAGCGTGTCCCCACTAGTTGCAGACCTTCTGGTAGAGGCCAGAAAGCCTTCCACCAGATCCACCTATGCCTTGAAGTGGAAACGATTTTCCATTTGGGCAGGTTCCAAGGACTTGGAACCTTTTTCCTGTCCGGCAGCCAGGATTTTGGATTACTTGCGGCATCTCTATGATCTGGGCCTAAGCTACTCCTCTTTGAAGGTTCATATGGCTGCCATTTCAGCCTACAATATTGCATTAGGGGACAAGACCTTTCTAGGGAACATAGAAAGGTTAAGGGAGGGATAGGGAAGATTAATAAAGGAGAGGGGAGGTGGGCAGAGGGAGACAGGGAAAAGACAGAGATAATGAATGTATACTTTTGCTCAGTATTCACAAAAGAAGAAGAGGGGGAGTTACCTAAACCAAATAGTAGAAGCACTGTGGATAGTGGGGTTGATACCAGTCCATTTAAAGAAGAAAGAGTACTGAAAGAACTTCTAAAACTCAAGGTGGACAAAGCAATGGGGCCTGACTGGATTCACCCTAGAATCCTAAAAGAGCTAAGGGAGGACCTAGTGACACCACTAACCACACTTTTTAACAAATCAGGGGAAGATGGGGTGGTACCTGAGGACTGGAGGAGGGCAGATGTGATTCCCCTTCACAAAAGTGGGAGCAAGGCAGAAGCAGGAAACTACAGACCTGTTAGTTTGACCTCAGTGGTGGGGAAAATGATGGAATCACTTCTGAAAGAAAGAATTGTTGAGTACCTAGAGGCCAGCGGTGCACTGGACCCAAAGCAGGAAGGTCATGTCAGACAAATCTAATCAATTTCTTTGACTGGGTGACCAAAGTAATAGACCAGGAAGGGGCTGTGAATATGGCCTACCTAGACTTTAGCATGGCATTTGACACAGTCTCGCACAAAAGATTAATAATCAAGTTAGCCACCCTGGGAGTGGGTCCCAGGGTGGTAGCCTGGGTAGAAAACTGGCTGCACAACAGGACACAGAAGGTACTAGTGAATGGAACACATTCTGAAGAAAGGGGGTTACTTAGTGGAGTACCTCAGGCTCAGTACTGGGTCCAGTCCTCTTTAACGCCTTTATAGGTGACATTGCAGAGGGTCTGGAAGGAAAGGTATGCCTCTTTGCAGATGACACAAAGATCTGTAACAGAGTTGATACACAAGGGGTTAGAAAGGATGAGAAGGACTTGGCAAGGTTGGAGGAATGGTCAGATATATGGCAACTTAGATTCAATGCAAAGAAGTGCAAAGTAATGCACCTGGGAAATAAAAATCCGAGAAGAGTACACAATAGCAGGGGAGGTACTAACAACAATAATGGAAAGGATCTGGGTGTAGTCATATCAGATGACCCAAAGGTGGGTATGCAATGTGAGAAGTCAATAGGAAAGCTAGGGGATATTGGGATGCATAGGGAGGGCATCACAAGTAGAAAAGGGAAGTGGTTATCCTCTATACAGACAGTTGGTGAGACCCCATCTGAGTACTCATGCAGCTTTGGAGACCCCATCTACGCAAGGACATAGACAGGATGGAAGCAGTCCAGAGGAGGGCAACTAAAATGGTGCAGGGTCTACATCAGAAACCATATGAAGAGAGACTGAGAGAGCTTAATATGTATACCCTTGATGAAAGGAGGGACAGAGGGACATGATAGAAACTTTTAAGTACCTCAAGGGAATCAACAAAGTCCAGGAGGGTAGCATCTTTCAGAAAAAGAGATGTGTAAGAACAAGGGGGCACAATTTAAAGTTAGAGGGGGACTCAGGGGTAATGTGAGGAAATTCTTTTCACGGAGAGAGTGGTGGACGCATGGAACCGCCTTCCTGGAGAGGTTGTGGGGTCTAAAACAGTGGAGGAATTCAAACATGCATGGGACAGACATAAGGCAATTATAGTGGGGGGTTGCAGGAAATAGGCTGTTGGTTAACTAGAATCTGCAGCTTATCCAGTAGGTAGGAAAATGGAGGCAGACTGGGTGGGCCAAGTGGTCCTTATCTGCCGTCAAAGTCTATGTTTCTATGTTAAGACGATTGCTCAGTTAGAGGTCTCCAAGACCTTTCTTAGAGGGGTCCTTCATTTAAGACCCCCTCTCCACAATCCTGCTCCCCCCCACATCTTAATTTCATTCTGGAGAAGCTCACGCTGTCTCCCCCCCCCCCTTTGAGCCAGCAGTGGAGACTGAGTTAAAATTCCTTTCCTGGAAGACTCTTTTCCTTGTGGTCATTACCTCTGCTTGAAGGATTTCCGATCTTCAAGCCCTGATGTGTAAGATCCCTTACTTGATCTTCCACAGGGACCATGTGGCCATGCGTACGAACCCTAAGTTTCTCCCTAAAATGGTGGCTGAATCCACACTTAACCAATCTGTTGAGCTCCCATTATTCTTCCCGGCTCACTCAAATCACGGCGAGTATCTTCTGCATACTCTTGACGTTCATAGAATTCTGAGATACTACACTAACAGGACCAAGGATCTCAGAAAAATTGATCAACTCTTCATTTCCTTTGCACCCAAGAGAGAGGGGAACGCTATCTCTAAGCAGTGCCCCTCTAAGTGGTTAGCTAATTGCATCACTTTCTGTTACAACAAGTATAACAAGACGCTCCCGGGTCAAGTTAGAGATCACTCCACCAGAGGGTAGCTGCCCTTGCTGCTTGTTTTAGGAATGTGTCAGCTGCTGACAGTTGTGCAGCTGCTACTTGGACTTCCGTCCACACCTTTATGAAGCATTACAGTTTGGACGTTACCTCTTGCCACAGGGTGGGCTTCAGATTGGCTGTGTTGCATGGAGTCCTTTCCTGAATCCCTCTCTTGCCTTTCTGACTGTCTGTGGATGATTTCTCCTCTTCCCTTGTATGAGACTTGTCCCAGACTGCTTGGGACTCAGTCCTATTTGTGAATACCTACTGCAAGAGCCCTCTTGAAGTAAGATAGAACAGTTACATAAGAACTTACCGTAACAGTAGATCTTTCAGAGAGGCTCTTGCAGTAGGTATTGCTTTCCCTCCCTCTGTCCCCCTGAGCTTTCCTTTTCTTTAAGGGGGCATTTCCTTTTCTTCTGTCATGCCTTTTGTCCTCTGGTGGGAAAGAACTGGAAGGTGGTCGTGGGGGACCATCCCTTTATACTGATGTAGGCTGACGTTGGTCAGCTGACGTGGGGCGGTCCCCCACCAGAGACTGCTAGCTAGAAATTTTTCCATGGGGTCCTGATGGCTGGCGACTTAGTCCTATTTGTGAATACCTACTGCAAGACCCTCTCTCGAAGATCTGCTGTTACGGTAAGTTTTTACGTAACTGTTCTTTACGGTAAGTTCTTACTTAACTGTTCTTTGAATGGGGCCTTTCCCTTGAGCCATCAGCTCCTTTAGTGAATATTGTCCAGTAGGTGTACATTTTTTTTTTATAACTTTCTTTATTTTGAAGTTTTATAGATAACAGGTAACATAATTCAACAAGGAAATACATTAATTATCAGGATATGACCTAATCATACAAAGAAAATATATCCTTCAACCATATATACAAACCACCATATGTACAGATCTTAGATTTTCTAATTATAGGGCTATCAACAAAGTTTATTATACATAAGTTCTTGTATAAGATAGTTAATAAAAGGGTTTAGAAAAAAAAGGGGGGGGGACCAAGAAACAAGGGAAAGGTATTATTTTAGAAAGGAGTACTTTAGGGACTGAAGTCTGGTCTCGAGGGTGAAATATATAAGACTCACCTCCTCCAGATCAATTCGAATTTTTGATCATTTTTATTTATCATGGCTGAGATAGATTCCATTCTATAAAGTGCGAGCGTGATGTCCTGCCACTTTTTAATATGAATGGAATCTTGGGTAAACCATTTCTTTGTAATGGCCTTCTGAGCTGCAAGTATAGCTATTTTCAGCAGCTTACTTGTGTTGGGATCCCTGCATTCCTTTGGGAAATCAAAAAAGAAGTACAGAGTAGGCGTGAGATGTATGCTAGGGCTAAAAATCGAATTTAAGGCTTCTTGCAGAGCTTGGAAGAAAGAAGTAAGCCTCGGACAGTCCAGCATTATGTGTGCCAGAGCAGCTGGGGAGTATCCGCACCCCTTCCAGCAGGCGGGGTGTCTCGTGAATTGATATTTGGCCTGGACTTTGGGTGTTATAAAGTAACTTGTGGTAACTTTCCATCCAGATTCCTTCCATTTTATTTCCGAAATTCCCCAATGTAATTTATTTAAATGTTTCTCCCATGTGTCATTTTGGATCTGTATCCCTAAGTTTGTCTCCCATGCCCCTTTGATGGTTTCAAGACAGTCTCTCTCCACAGCTAGAATCATTACATATATGTATGAAATAATATGCTCCAGGGGGGCCCCTGCCCTCCACTGTTGCTACCAAGGTGTCTATGATCTGGGGTGATGGGTCTGATGCCCAAAGGTTCCTGGAGAGGGATCTGATATACTGTAATTGCACACCTGGAGGTATCGAAGCCTATCCCGCAGGGATATTCCATATTTTCTATCAAGGTCAGCTACTGTAAGAGGCTATTCTCTTAAACAAAATGGGATATTAAGTGTAAGCCTTGTCTCTCCCAATTACAGAACCCCAAGCCTAGGGAAGCTGGTAGAAAAGATTATGAATATGGAATCGACTGTAAAAGTGCTTTTCAGGGAGCTAGTTTCTTGTTATTTAATAGATTGTGCCAACATTTTATAGTGGTTTGTGTGTATGGGGTTGTTCTTCCCGAGCTCTATATGTTCCCCCCTGCATTAGTAGAATTTTATTTATTTGAAATAGATCCTCCTTTCTTTTCTGCAGTGTCTTCCACCTTGCCGTGTAGTCTGTTCTTGTCCAATAGATGACTGTTCTGATTTGAGCTGCAAGGTAGTACACCTCCAGATGAGGGAGTGCAAGGCCCCCTCATTTTTTGGGGAGCTGAAGGAGAGAGTATCAAATTCTGGGTCTGCGTGAGTCCCAGAGAAAACCAGAAATCCTATGGTTTAAACTTCTGAAATATTCAGTGGGAACCTCAGTTAGAAGGGTCTGTGCAAAGTACAGGAATCTAGGCAGCAACACCATTCTCACTGTCTTCACTCTTTGCACCAGTGGGATAGGAATTAATGCCCACTTCTCCAAATCTGTCCTTAATTTATCTGGCAGAGGAGTATAATTAATATCAAATAATTGAGAACTATCAGTTCCCAGTTTGACTCCCAAGTACTTTAAATGTTGTAGGTTCCATTTAAAGGGGTATTTTGTTCTAATTTCACTAGAGGGATTACTTATGTTTTAGTAGAATTTATTCTGTAGCCCGCCAGCTCCCCGAATTGTTGTAATATCTGTCATAAAGGGTTTAAGGACTGTTCCAGTTCTGTTGAATAAATTAGCAGATCATCTGCATAGAGGGCTAATTTATGAACCTCTCTTCCCATTTGTAGCTGCTTAGCCTTGTCATGTTGTCTAAGGGCCTGTGCCAGAGGTTCTAAGTATAATGTAAATAAAAAGGGTAAAAGAGGGCAACCCTGTCTTGTCCCCCTTTTTAATGGGATCTGTGCAGAGATTCTGCCATTAATCTTTATATAGGCCATGGGTTGCGCGTAAATATTATTTATGATCTTGATAAAAGGTTCAGAAAAGTCCAGCCTCCACAACACCCCCACTGGGAAAGACCATGCCACCCGGTCAAAGGCTTTCTCTGCATTCAAGCTTAAAAGCAGAAAGGGGTGCCCCGACAGGGTGGCATACTGTAGAAGGTGCAGCAACCTTTTAATATTATCCTGGGTCTGTCTCCCAGGTACAAATCCAGTTTGGTCTAAGTTAATCAGTGGGGGGAGAACAGTCTCCAATCTCCTGGCCATTATAGTTGTGAATAATTTATAATCAACATTGTGTACTGATATGTGTCGGTATGCAGAGCATTGTTTGGTGTCCTTCTGTGGTTTAGGTATACTGGTTATGGTTGCATATGTAACCCCCCTGCAAATGGGGGTTCCCAAAAGACTTCCAGGAGCTTGCTTGAATGCTCCAAGCCTGAATGGTGTTTGGCATTTAAGCCATTTATCAGTGAGTGTTTTTTAGAGCCTCTGGTACACTGTCTCTTTAAGAGCTGTCTGCTTGCAGACATAATTAGGTTGTATGGAGGGACTGTGTGCTTCTCTGAGTACCACTCGAGCTGCTGCCAATTCACTTCATTTTGCAGTCACTAGGAGTGCAAAGGAACCTGTCTGAAAGATGTAACTGTTTGCCAGAAATTATTTAGAGTAATAATGAAATTACAGTTTGTCTAACCTGCTTTCTTTGCAGTCAGAACTGTGTCTGCTAGTTCCCATTCTAGTTTTGAACTGCTGAACTGGACCAATCAGTGGGGTAAGCTAGCTTTAAATGGTGCCTTGGACGAATCAGAACTTGGACTCATAATCTGAGCCAGCCACAAGAGGATTGTATGGGCAGTGACTCTGGGAGATGTAGTTTAGACTTCAGTGCCTTTTTGGACCAACAGCAGCAGTCTATTGTGAGTGACAGCCAATCCAGTCAAGAACTGGGAGGAACTCAAAGGAAGTGCCCGGTTTTGTCGGTTGGAGTTTCAGTTGAGCTTTGGCAGTGAAGAAGGAAGGAGCCCTGTGCTTTTTCAGTGTGCAGTTTTAGTCAAAAACGTGTAAGGCCCAGAGTTCCTGTCTGCAGCTTGTGTAACAGCTTGTTAGGACTGAACTGCCCTGTGAAAAGAATCAAAGGATCTCTGAAGAGTAGAAACCAGGCTCACCCTGTAGAAGAGTGGAGGAATTGCTGAAAATTGCCCGGTCTGTCAGGAACTGAATCTGCTGTGTGTTCTCCCAGGTATTGTGCAGTATTGCGATCGGGATACAGATGCAGCCTGCCTGGTATAGTGCTTTCTTTTATATGGATGTGTGAAGAGGTTTGTGTACCTCTAGTGAGCCCTGCTGACATTGAAGGACCGTGATCTTATTTGGAGGTCGTGAGTACTAATTCAGGGTCGCTCCCTGTTGAATTGCCACATTAAATCCAAATGGAATTACTGTACTGCTGACTGTTTAATTCTCCTTTTCTGTGTGAAAGGCCCCTACCAGCTGCTATGGTTTGACTAGTCACTAGGGCTTGGGTACCTAGGACAGTAACTGATAGGGATAGGCCTGTGCACAGAGCCATAGGTAGATTATTAGAGTGATAAGCTAATTAACCTGATTTCCCTGTCCTTGTTATATCCCCTAAATAAATCAGAGCTGCTTGTTTCAGCAAAGTTATACTGCCTGAGGTATTTGTCTATGTTAAAGTACTGTATGTGATTGTTGCACTGTATCTCATTTCACAGGAGGTCCCAGTGCCGGAACCAGACCTGGGGGTAAGTGTATACTGTGAAGGTAATTCTGATATATTGTGTGGGCCACTAGTGGGAAGAAAGGGGGGTTGCAGTGTCCCAGAGGGCTGTGACCAAGTTAGTTTAACTATTGCAAACCCTGACCTCTGGGTGGAGGCACCCGCCATTGGATCCAGGCCCCTCAACCTGTTAGTGGCAAATCAGGCAGGGGTAGTAGCCCCTGGGATAGCGCCATCTAGGGGTTACACATAGTTCCAGGTAATCGGTATGGACCCCTTCCCTGAGTTTCCCTACAAACCTCTAACAAAGGGTCCACCAGGGGTTCTGTAAATGTCTTGAAGAATTCCCCTGTGAGACCCCGTGAGACCGTCTGGACCAGGGCTCTTGTTTGATTTTAATTTAGAGATTGCCTGATTCAATTCCACTGAAGTGATAGGTTGGTCCATTATCTGTTGTGCCTCCTGAGAGAGAGAAGGCAGCTTCAGTTTAACTAAGTAGGAGGAAATTGCTTCAGCCTCAGGTGCATGCTGTGGAGTATAACGTTTTTGATAGAATCTCTCAAAGACTTGGGCTATTTAGAGTAGGGATCTGGACAGACGGTTTGTGCCAGGATCCCTTATCTGCATAATAGTGGCTTTCAAAACCTTTTGGCGTAGTCTGTGAGCTAACAGACACATTGCCCTAGGCCTGCTCTCATAGTATTTCTGGTTTAGGTATTGCTCTGTACGGACATCAAGAAGATGTTGTATCTGTTGTTTGGTAATCTGCAACAGTGGGTATAATGCTGTGTCACCAGCCGCATGATGCATTTGCAGCACTTTAAGCTGCTGTTGTAAATTTTCTAACTGCTGTGCTTGTTGTCTCTTGTCATTGGAGGCAAACTTAATAATGTCCCCTCTCAGGACCACCTTCAGGGTATCCCACAGAGTGGCAGTGCTGATTTCTGGTGCCCAATTCTCCTGAATTATCTGAGGAGTCCTAGTTTCTATCATTTCTGTGAACTCTTTTAAATTTAAAAGAAAATTATTAAACCTCCAGAGGGTATGGCCTCTATCTGTGGACCAGTCAAATGTAAGCGTAAGTTGTGAATGGTCTGATAGGACCAAGGGGATGTGTTGGCAGTCTTTTAGCAGGTGTTGGTGTTCTCTAGAGATTAGCAAGTAATCTATTTTGGCATTAGTACCAGGGGGAGCTGAGTAGTGGGTATACTCTCTCTTTGATGGATATGTGTATCTCCAGGCATCCGTCCATTGCATCCCTTTAAAATATCCCAACGCGGCCTTCTGGGCAGCTGTTTTCCTCATAATTTTAAGATTACTCATGTCTTCCTGGTTATAAAATTGGTTCTAACCCCAGTAATACTCAGGTATTCATAACTGTATGCAGTCTTCCTCCTAAGTAGAGCTGCCCAGAGAGAATTTAGAACATAGGTAAATGATGGAATCTTTTGCATGAGCCACTTTTCAAATGCTGCCTTATACTAACCGCCTTAGTTCTAAACCCCTCCGATTTCTCTCTCTGCCTGACAAGTCTAGATGCTCAGAGATTCTCTCCTCTTCGTCATCTTGTTCTGACATTAGAAACCTTCTTGAATATAAGTATTTTTTAACATTTCTTTTGCTGCATTTTACCTTTTGTAATTTTAGTAAACCTGTAGTTCTAGTGTTTCAATTGTAAGTTTTCTGTTTCTCTCGGTTCGGTATAACCGGGGGTAAACTGAGGTTTATTTTATAGTCATCTGAATTTTCTGACTTCAAAAAAAAAAAAACTCCATTGGTTATGTTTAATTGTGTATTAAATTAATTTGTTTTAAGAACTGCTAGCACCAGTTCTTTAACCGATAGTCTTGCTTCATTTTTTCCTCGGTTCCCGGGACACGATCGGTACTTCAGCGGTTCCAGAACAGACTGCAACTGCTAAATAAACTTTAAATTAAAATACTTTCTAGCGGTTGCAACTTTTATTGATTTTACATTGAAAATGTCATAAAAACTGAAAAGAAAACTGGTGACCCCGGTTTCAAACTATATATTCTGTGTGGTGAAATTCTGTCAAGTTCCTTTTGTCTACCTATCTGGATATGAACATTAAAAGCAGAATGAAATCTGCTTTCATGTCCTGAGAAAACTATTGGAAAATGCCCGGATAAGGCTGGGGGAAAAAAAAGGAAAACTTTCACCATCTAAGGGTCCCTCCAGCTCTGATCAGCTGACACCCTAAATTACTGTGGGCGAAACCACAAAAAATTCATGTAAACTGCTACCCCTGAGACGGGTATACAAGCAGTTCTTGAGAGGCTTGCTGGACTGGTTGACTACCTGGTTCCCTCTAAGAAATCAAATAAAATTAAGCACACAGAACCCCCCTGCAGGACAGCATATGGGGACTTTTGTGCCTGCTAGAAAGCCTGCCAACTCCCGCCGATTGTCACCTATGGTGAAGCCCACCAGGATGAAGTACAATGTCTCAGGTTTTCTGTATCACTAAAGGGATTAACTCCCACTGAAATGGTATTGTTTACTGCAGAATTTTATAGCCCTTTGCTTCATTCTGGTGGTTTTCAACCACAAATAAAGGTTGTGAAAATTGTGAACTTTCCTAGAAAAAAGTGTAAAGATATGCCTGGAATGGCTACAGAAAACACTTTTAGGCTTACAAGTGCTGTCTACTTCTCATCAGCAGACCTCTGCACAGCAGCCTGTCTCCTCTGATCAGTCTTCCCATTATCTGGCAGGAAGACTATGTGATTTCATGGAATGCTTGGTTTTTCCCCGAAAAGCATTTGAAGATTATCCCTCACGCTTCACATTTGTGAGAAATGGTTGGGCTGACACCCACTAAAAACTTCCCCTTCCTGTGAATAAATTCATTGGGGAAGGCACTTTAAAGATTTTACAAACTCTAAGCTCTGTTCCCGCTTTTGATAAGAAGATGTATAAGAAACATCAGCTAGACAGGGAGGGAAGTCAAAGTTTGTTCCCTCACCCTATTCATCAAGGAGTAGTTGAAGTAACAGCCTGTGACAAGGCAAAGAGATCCCTGGCATCCTACTGTCCTAACACGGATCCCCGGAAAACTGACACATGGCATAAAAGGGATATTTATCAGGTTCCTTGAATATCGAGCAGGCACACTTTCAAGTCCATGTTACTCCCCTGCCAGATGATCTAGCTGAGACAACTAAATTTGGTTTGGAAGCAGCCAAATAACAGTTTAAATGGCTGCTGCTAGACAGATGACAAGTACAATGGGTCGCCTGGTTGTGAATCACAAACCTAGCTCAGTATTCCCAAACCAAGGCTATGGATTTCAAAGTCGAGGGTAATTCCTGTTTAGAGAAAAGATAAAAGTAAAAAAAAAAAAAAAAGAGGTGGATGACTACACCACAGTAACCTCCTTTTGTTGTATCAGACTAGGGCTGTTCCTCAGTATCAGCAATACCTACAGCAGGGGTATTTCAGACACCATAGACAAGTGGTCATGGATGTAGTAAATCTGGCATCGTCTCTAGGTTCAAATCCCTTCCAAAATAAGAAGTTTTCAATCCATCTACAGATGTAGAGAAAGAAAGCTTTGAGAAAAAAGGGTTCAAAACCTGTTACTGTCAAAGACAGAGGAGTCTGTCTTGGTATAGTAAAAGGTACTACAAAAAGGATGGGGAGTGGCAACCTGTCTTAGAGGGTACTAAACAGGCATCTGACAAAGCCAAAGTTCAAAATGGTGTTTTTGACGCTGCTTCTGCCAACACTCCAAAGAAGGGGGAAGGTTTGGCATCACTGGACTTAAAAAATATTTCCACATCCCCATAAGGGAGTCTCACAGAAAGTACCTCAGATTCAGACCTCCATTAGGTCATGTTCTAAGAGTGTGCACAGTGGTTGTAGCACCTTCAAAGACAAGGTGTCATAAGTTCTTCTATACCTAGAGGATTGGCTGAGGTTGTAAAGTCACCCCAGCAAGTGGGTCTGCAACTCCCCAGGGGCTCCTGGAATCTCTAGGTTTCCTGATAAATCTAGAGACAGTTTGTCTCTCAGCCTGCTTGGGCACTGCAGTTCATAGGAGCAGAGCTTAATACCCTGAGAGACAGGGCCTGCTTGCCTCCAAGCAGGGCAAGAAGTATTTCACTGATAGTGGTCTCATTCATCCTAAATGAAATGAATAAATAAATCAAAAAACTGCAGAACACTTTCTTCAGCTACTGCACGTGGCACCTGCTACTGGCGCAGTCTTGGAATCCAGGTTACAAATATTGAGTTTCACCTCAGGATTCACTGGTGTCAGAGAAAGGACCCTCTGTCATAACCAATTTTAGTAACAGAAATACTGTTATAGGCCTCTAATGGAGGAAAGAGCAAACCAACCTAATGGAAGGAGTTTATTTTTTTCAGCAAAAAGCTCCATCAGTTGTCTGATAACAGAGGCATCTTGACTGGAGTGTGGCGCCACCTGGAGGTTCACACCTCCTATGGCACATAAACCTGCTGAGGCTAAGAGTAGTGTTACAAGCACTAAAGGTTTTACATAACTACTACAAGGAGGGTGGTACAGGTCAGAAAAGACAGTACCACCACAATGTACTACATAAACATTTCAGGAGGGACAAGGTTAAGCCCTCCCCACACAGGAGTCGTGAAAATATGGGATCTATCGTGCTCAATGGGCCCTTTCTGGATATTCATCTGCCATTGCCAGGTAAGGACAATTCCTTGGCAGATGCATCAACTCAAGTCAGCCAGTCCTATCATGAAGTAAACATTAATCACAGAGACAGGAGGGCATTTCCCAGGAATTAATGCATGGCTGGGGGGGGGTTGCATAAGGCCGAGTGCTTCCCACCACCCAACCATGCATTAATTCCTGGGAAATGCCCTCCTGTCTCAGTGATTAATGCTCTTGTAGCATGGCTGCTGCAAGCTACATCTTCTTGAAATACAGTTTAGATGCACACTACATAAACATCACTTAAAACAATCATTGTGCTGTACAAAACATTGTTGAGCTCTGTGCTTATGAAATGCTTTCTGTATCTGCAAACGTCTCTGTGTACCTTGTACACTTGATATACATTTATGTTGTGTCTCAAAACTTCCTAAAATTGTTGTTCACCTATATGTGTTACAATACTTAAACAAAGACATATGAGTGTAATAAAATCAGTACTTGTTGCGAACAATTTCTGTCTTTTTCGTTCCGTTGGTATCTGAAATTACTGCTTCTCCATTTCTTTGCTAAACGTGCTGCATTGTGGTTGCTCTGGTCTACTTTGCATAGCACCGCACAACACTGGGCGTATACTTTTTCTGTAACTTTATGCACAGCACTTTATATTGCCCTTACATGTTTTCACACAAAGACTGCTATTACATTTCTATTCTGCGTTTCCGTAATCAGCGGTCACGGAAGCAGCGGAAGTACGAACATCGTTTTAAATGTGCTGCTGTACATGCATTACTTAGGGCTGCAGTACAGACCAAAACCTCACGTAGCGGCTACATTAACACTTTCCGACTTCTGTTTGGTGCTTGATTCTGAAAAGGTTTGCTGTTTTTACACATGTAGAAATATTTGATGACCCTGAATCAGATACAGAAATAGAAAGTGCTTTTTACCATTACTAATATGGGAATGGTTCAGTGTTTTCCCGAAATGAGAACGTTGCGAGACCTCCTGTGTGTACCGCGTGGGTGGGTGGGGAATAACATTGTATTTTCTTCTGTGTTGTGGACAATGTTGATATTACTCAACCGTGCGTATCTAGTGAATTAACGACCGCTTGGTTTTGTACCATGGGGTGTGTTTCCACCTATCGTTATCCCAGATTCACCGCACAGATTATCTGCCATGTTACAATGGGCCTTAAACAGTCAGGTGGTGCAAGTTATCTTCAGGAGTTGGGCCACCACATAGGTTGACTTGTTCACATCCCACCACAAACACCACCTGCCACAGTACTGTGACAGACAGCCAGATCTGGGAACAGTCCCTCTGGATGCTCTGGCTTTGAGTTGGCAAAATAAGCATTTGCATGTTTCTTCTTTCTTCCTTCTGGTATACAGAGCAGTTTTTTCAAGCCCAGGTCCCAGTCAGCATCAATAGTCTTGACAGCACTAGAATGGGCCAGACAGACATGGCTCTCTCTGCTACCCTCCATATCTGGGCCCGAACCAAAACACCTTCCCTCGGAGGCACAGTCTGCTGACCTCCTACCAGGAGGCTCCTGTATCCAAACCTCAGGTCACTCACGTTCAAGGCTTGGCTCTTGAGTACCTATGGTATGATATGCAGGTTTACATATTTCTCAAAGTGTCTTAGGCATGTGATGTGGTTACAGGAAGCTTTCCACTAAGAAAATCTACACGCTTCAGAATGGAAAAAATGTTTTATTATTGGTGTTCAACCAGGAAATTGGTCCCAGCTGTCTGAATATCTCATATGTCTTATCTATTTACATTCATTGGACTGGCTGTCCGGCACCCTCAAGGTCCATCTGGTTGCAGCAGCTGCTCACCTTGGTTCCGAGCTTACGAACCTAGAAGCCAAATATTCATAACTGGGCAGAACTTCTCCTTCCTCCCAACATCCCCCCGCCCTCTTATTCTTCCTCCTTCTCCCCTCTCTCTCTCTCTCCCCTGTCTGTTCCTCCCTTGGAGCCTCCCCAGGAGTGAAGCCTGCGGTCCCATAGGGTAGGTTCTTCCTCTTTCCTGTCCTCTAATAGCTTATTCCTTTTTAAGTTTATATCGCTTCCTTTATCCATCCCTCTGGTCTCTTGCCTCGCTCTCTTTTTTTCTCATCTTTATTTCGCCTCTCCAGCTAGCAGAACTGGGATGGAGTAGGAGTTTACGGTGCCTAACAGCCGCCCCTCACATACCACGTAGTGCGTCACTCTCGGGGGTGGCGCAGTCGATGCCGACTCCTCTCAAAAAAATAAAAAAAACTCCCACGGCGAGTGCGCACCTCCGGCTTACACTCAATCAGTAATGAGTGGTGAAGATACAAGAGAAGATCAAGAATTACGATAGGTACGTAATTTTCATTTCTGGGATCAGTTCTTAGGACTCCATCCACAGATTGCCAGTACATGGTTAATTTGGGACTGGGACAGGACCAGAGGAAGTGTGTGTGTGGGCGGCCACCTTGTGGGTGCATTTTTGTCAGCATGATGCATAATTTTGGGGGCTAAATTTGGCTTTGGTCTGGGGAGTACGAAAGTATCTACTGGTCCGACTCCACCGTATTCTTGCCTTTGGCAAGAATTTGTGGTCTTTGCGCTGCCTCTACCAAATCATAGCTCAGGTCTTATCTTGAAATTTCAGTGCTAAGTTCTACTTCCCAGGAGCTCTTAGTATAGAAACATAGAAGGTGACGGCAAGATAAGGACCATTTGGCCCACCTAGTCTGCCCCTTTTCCCTACCTAATGCAATACCGCAGACCCTAGTTGATCTGAGGCATGCCCTGTCTTCCCTATTATGACAGTACTCTTATGTCTATCCCATGCATTCTTGTACAGCATGTTCTGTAGTGCTAGAGGTTCCAGCTATAAGGACTTGGTAGCATCTGGATGCAAAATGAGCTGGATTTGTCTCCGTGGCTGCCTGCAGTAGGAAAGGGAAATTGGCGGGATGGTCTGCATAGCTGCCTTAAGTCCTTTTTGTTTTTCCAGGTGTACCCTAATATAGAAACCTGTAGTGGACTATATAAGCGGAATTCTGTTTATAGCTGCTCAAAGGTCTTAAAGACACTGTCTGCGTAAAATTGGTATGTACAGGTTAAGCACCGTCTCATCCATATTTTAAATTTATGGTCCCATTAAGCCAGGAGAGACGCAGAGTCTAGGGCCAGGGTGCTCAGCCACTTGGCTCCTACTTTATGCTCTTTTTTGAGGTGAGAATTGTATACCAGCTCTGAATAAGATTATTGATAAGAGAGGAAGGGTGGGGCTTATTATGGTCGCTGTTGGGGTTGACGAGAAGTAGGGTTTTGATGTCTTGCTGCACAGTGTTTTTCTCCAGCATCACCCAATGTGGGGTTGATAAGGGTTGTATCTAGTGAAGCATATGATCTTACTTCGAGGGGGCTCTTTCAGTAGGTAGTTACTTATAGAACTGCGCCCCCTGGCATCAGGACTGCACAGAAACCTTAGCAGTGTCTGACAGGGGACCACCCACCCGACGTCAAGTGACCGACATTAGCGTGACACTATATAGTTGGTGGTCCCAACATCCGCCCTCCAGTTCTTTCCTGCCATTGACCTGTGCACGTCATACCTTCTGAAACTCGTTGCATCAGTTTGATCACCTTCATTTTGGATGAGCATCCATTTTTTTTTCCCTTAGACATTTATTGTTCCATCTTTGTGTATGTCTTCCACTTCTTCTGTAGAATCGCATAAAAACAAATGTGATTCTTGCAGCGTCCAGCCACCACCTAAGGATCAGCACTCCCTCTGACTCTTCTGCCTGGGCCCAGACCATATCGTTGAGGATTTTGAGGCCTGCTCCCAGTTCAGCCAGGCCATACGAAAAAGGTGCCAGCAGTCCCTCAAAGCCCACCTTTTAAAGCTCAAAATGGCATAGATGGAAAAGGAGCTACAGAAGCTCAGGAGCACCTCTTCCTTGCCGACTGACTCCCACAAGAAGAAGAAGAGGGACAAAGAAAAGCACTGGGACCAGGAGCAGTCCCCCTGTCACCCGAGGCCGCCCTCAGGTGAGCAGCGGCCCTCTTCATCCGGGAAAACCGGTGCTGCAGTCAAGCCTGCGCTCCCTCCTAAAGAACAGGCTTCGCCCCCACCACTGGTTACAGTGACCGTGGGAGCCTCGGATGCATCCAAGGCCACCACCGCCCATAGGCCCATTACTACAACGGGCTCTAAGCAGGCGGGGCCAATAAGTCACTCGCTGGTCCCTCCGGCAAGCGTCAGCCAGGTAGACAAGGGGGGGGTCGATGTCTCCGACTCACTTATGACCGAGGTCGCTAAGTCAGTCGTCAGGCTTCCCGACGATCGCTCGACCACTTTGCACTCGTTGAACCTTCCTGTTGGTCCTGATGACACCCAGCCAGACGTCAGCTCCATCCCGACCGGGGAGCAAGGGTCGCCCAAGGGTTCCCTCCACGGTGAGCACCCATCTCCTTCTCCCTCGGAGCCTCTGCCATTGTCCCCAGAATCACATGACCCGCCATATGGAGATCTTCCATCGGGAGACCCTGACTCTGGAGCTCCCACGGGCTTAGCATCAGCACCACCACCGTCTTTTCCTCCCCCAGTAGGGGTGCCAGACCCTGCTGTTCCTCAGTGCCCATCGGCCTCTTTGGTTCCCCCATCGGGGCCTCCATTGGGCCACCCTTTATCAGGTTTTCCACTGTCGGTGCCTCCGCTGGGCCTTCCGCCTTCGGGCACTGCGCTGGGGTACCCCCCCCCCATCTGGCTTTCCACCATTGGGACCACCGTCTGGCTTCGTGCCACCATGGCCTCCATCAGGCTATCCTCTGTCGGGGTCTCCAGCCGACCTTCCGCTGCCTGGGCCTCTGTGGGGCTATCCTCCATCGGGCCTGATGCCGGACCATTTCCCGGCTGGTTATTCTCATTACCCAGGGTATCCTCCGGTGGGGTTCCCGACGCCTCATTCAAATAACATGAAGTCTTGCTGCATTCTGACAATTTGCAGTTAGCTCCAGCTCTTGAACTGCCCCGGAGAGTGAAGGGTTAAAATTCGATGCCAGGCATAGAGCTCGGTTGAAAACTCTGTCTGTGCCCCTTTGAAACCAAACTGTCAGGTTCTTTGCTCTGCCTCACTGAGCAGTCGCTCGGGAGGTTTCTCCTGCTCGGTTCAAATGCGGTTAAAGTGTCGGTTTTAGTCCGAATTTTTTTTTTTTTTTTTTTTTCTTCATTCCTTTTTTTGGTTCGAAATTCTGTCTGTGGTACCGTAAGTATTTGGATTAGTATTGTGGACAGTTATTGTGTGGAAATTGTAAATTTGTTCGATTGGTTTGGCTGAACCGATCCTGTAGTAAAATCCTTGAAAAAAATTAGTGTGTGGTTACCGGTCCGTATCGGTTTAAAAAAAAAAGTGATTTGAACGTTTTTTTTCCAACATCCATGACACGGTGAGAAACCGATAGGGGAGTCTTGCCTGGCGGTTGCCATATAAAGGGTAAGTTGGTTAAGTTGGCCATGTCTGAGAAACCAGAGGAAAAAAAACGGGCCCACTGGGTTTCAACACTACAGTGTGTGTGGGGAGGTCTTTGCTAAGGTCGATCCCCACACCACCTGTGTTTATTGTCTGGGGTTTGACCACCTCGATTCAGACTGCCAAATTTGCAAAAATGTCCCTAAGTCTACCCTGGAAAAAAGGTTAGGTAGACTTAGGGGTAAGGAGGCCGAGAAATCCGCTGACCCGGAAGGCCAGCCCAGTTCATTTCCTACCGAACCAGAAGGAGTGCCCTCTGACCAGGGTGATACTTCTTCGGGCAAGAGGAGAGCTGATCCTGAGGGATCGGTTCCTACAAAAAGAAAACAGAAGGATAAATTGGCCAGTTCAGATCCAGAACTGCATGTTCCGACCACCGAAGAAATAGCCAAAGCGATTCAGATTGTGGAATCACTTCATCCGGTTCCGACCAGTCCGGTGCCTTCAGGCAGAGATTCGGTTCAGTCAGTTCCCCCGGTTCAGGATTATTCCCCTGAAGATTTTTACGAAACGGAGTTTGATGAGGAGGGGGATTTTGAAGAGGATGATTACGACGGTGAAAGTCTGGATGTGCCTGTGGAACCGGACAGCTCCCTAGACAGACCTTCTGGAGTTTCCCTTCCTAGGCTCATCCCCTTGGCTTCACACCCCCCAGACAAAGATTCCAGGAAGATGGATAACATGGCAAAGAAACAGTACTTGACATCATCTTTGGGATGCAGGCAGGCTAACTATATAGCCTATACCGGTACCAGAAGTCCAGGTGGGCACTGTACTGGCACTGGCTAAACAGGCCTCCCCCCAGCTAGCCAAGGAGCTGGATGAGGTAGCTGCTGATGGGATTGAGGCATCAAAGGTGCAATTTCATGCTGCTGTGGACTCCAGTGAAGTGTCATCAAGAGTCATGGCTACATCTGTGGCTCTTCGGAGAATGGCCTGGCTCAGATGTACTAGCCTTTCGCAGGACACCCAGGCTAAGGCCATGGATTTCCCTGTAGTGGATAATTCTCTGTTTGGAGAGCAGACAGAGAATTACATGAAGAAAGTGGACGAGTACAGGACCACTTATAGGAGTTCCCAGGCCAAGGAGAGGCAGGCAACTCCTCAAAGGCAGAACACTAGGGGCAGGGGCAGGCTTTTTCACAGGCCTTTCTACCAAGCACAGGCCTCTTCTTCCTTTTCTCAGAGGGGGTTCTTCAGAGGAAGAGGCAGAAGGGGGATGAGCAGGGCTGCATCCACCCCTCAGCCTAAGGCTCCTGCCAAGCAGACACCCTGATGTGTCAGCCCGGGTCGACTCCTCCATTCCAGTAGGAGACAGACTGGCTTACTTTGTCCAGGACTGGATGTCTGTTACCTCAGACAAGTGGGTCCTGGAGGTTGTAAGCCAGGGGCTGGTTCTCAGTTTCAAAAATTTTCTGAAACTGAGACCCAGATCCTTTCCACCTGCAAATGCATCAGAAACCCTTGCTCTAGAGGCAGAGGTTTCGTCTCTACTGGCCTTAAAGGCCATAGAGAGAGTTCCTACTCTATACAGGGGCAAAGGTCTGTACTCCAGATACTTCCTTACCCCAAAAAAGACAGGGGAGTGGCGACCCATCCTAGATCTAAGATACCTAAACAAGCACCTAATAAAGCCAAAATTCAAAATAGTGACTCTGGGAACAATTCTTCCCTCTCTGAGGCCAGGGGATTGGCTAGCCTCACTGGACGTCAAGGATGCCTATTTTCACATTCCCATCAGGTGCTCTCATGGAAAGTACCTCAGGATTCAATTGCCCTCAGGCCATTATCAGTTCAGAGCAATGCCCTTCGGTCTAACTTCAGCTCCAAGGGTGTTTACAAAGTGCCTAGCAGTAGTGGTAGCCTTTTTAAGAAGGAAAAGGATTTCTATTTTTCCGTATCTGGACAATTGGCTTCTGGTGGGCCAGTCTCCAGACCAAGTCAAGTCAGATCTGCAGGTCACCCAGCAAGTTCTTACTTCCTGGGGATTCCTTCTCAGTCTTTCCAAGTCAGTTCTCGAACCAGTACAGCTCCTCACGTTTATAGGAGCAGAGCTGGACACCCTCAAAGCAAGAGCCTTCCTTCCTTTGGAAAGGGTAAAAGCCATCTCTCAGCTGGCCTCTTCCTGTCTCCCTCTGGTTTCTCGACCAGCAAGGCATTTTCTGCAGCTTCTGGGCCACATGGCAGCTTCCACAGCAGTGGTCCAAGGGGCCAGGTTTCAGGTGAGGGACATTCAGTTCCATCTGAGAACCTTTTGGTCCCAAAGGAAAGATCCTCTTACCAAGCTGGTTCCTGTTACTCAGACCTTAATTCAGGCCCTTCAGTGGTGGCAGGACTTGGACAATCTGAGGCAAGGTGTTCCATTTGTTTCTTACCACAGATGCTTCCCTTTTGCGGTGGGGAGCCCATCTGGGGGCTCTCACGGCCCAGAGACTGTGGTCCCCTCAGGAATCCCTTCTTCACATCAACCTCTTGGAGCTCAGGGCAGTACTTCTCATCCCTCAAGCTTTCTTTCAGTCAATACAGAACAAGGTGGTTCAGGTCAGGACGGACAACACTACCACCATGTGGTATATCAACAAGCAGGGAGGCACTCAGTCCACGGCCTTGTGCACGGAGGCCATGAAAGTATGGTCCTTGGCTTATTCCCTGCAGACCTCTCTAGTAGCGGTCCACCTCACAGGAAAGGACAACGTGATAGCAGATGCATTGAGCAGGATTTCCCAGGGCCATCACGAATGGTCTCTGGATCCTTTTTGCTGTTGAAGGTGATCTGCTCAAGGTGGGGCACTCCGGAGATGGATCTCTTTGCAGCCCCAGACAATCACCAACTTCCTCTGTTTTGTTGCAGACCCCCAGTCTTGGGCTCAGTCCCTCTGGATGCTCTGATTTTGAACTGGGAAGGGAAGTTTCTTTATGCCTTCCCTCCTTTTCCTCTATTGTTCAAGGTTCTAGTCAAGGTAAGGTCACAACCATGCAAAGTGATTCTGATTGCTCCAGAGTGGGCCAGGCAGCCTTGGTTCCCCCTGTTGCTGTCATTAGCAGTCCATATTCCACTTTCTCTTCCCAGGAATTACAATCTGCTAACCTCCTCTCAGGGGAGGAGTTGTTACCCCAATCTCCAGTCACTCAATCTCAAGGCATGGATTTTGAAGACTTAGAGTATGCAGATTTACATCTGTCCCAGTGGGTTCTGGATATCCTCAAGGCTTCTCAAAAGTCTGCCACAAGAAAAACCTACAACTTCAAATGGAAAAGGTTCAGTATTTGGTGTTCCAAGAAGCACATTTCCCCAGACACTGCTGAGTTGTCTACAGTTCTGGATTACATGGTTTACCTTAATGGCCTAGGCCTCAAACCAGCTACTCTCAAAGTTCATTTGTCAGCTATTTCTGCTTTCCTGTCAGTGGGGAAATCTTCCTCTCTGTCATCTTACCCTGTATTCTGTACATTTTTCAAAGGATTGCTTCATACCAATCCCCCTTTTAGGGATCCTACTCCTGCCTGGGATTTGAGTATTTGTATTGCTCAGCTGATGCAACCCCCCCTTCGAGCTTATGCCCTCAGCAGAGCTCAAGTACTTGACTTGGAAAACTGTGTTTTTGGTTGCTGTTACTTCTGCCTGAAGTATTAGTGAATTGCAAGCCCTGTCAGTGGAGCCTGACTTCATTTCTTTCCATAGAGATAAGGTGGTCCTTAGAACCAATAGAAGGTTCCCACCTAAAGTGATTTCTTATTTCCACTTAAACCAATCTGTGTCTCTTCCTGTATTCTTCACTGATCACACCTCCTCAGGGGAACGGAGGCTACACATTTTAGATGTTAAAAGGGCCCTTAGTTACTACATAGAACGTACAAAGGGTCACAGGTTTGACTCCCTCCAGTTGTTCCTCACTTATGGGGAAGTAGGTAAGGGAAAACCTGCCACCAAGAGAACCATTGCCAGGTGGATTGTGTCCTGTATTCAATTCTGCTGGGAAAAACTGCACCTTCAGGCGTGAGGGCTCATTCCACTAGGGGTAAAGCTGCATCTCTGGCTGCAGCTAGGGATAGGAGTGAAAATTACTCACCTTAGTAATTGTGTTTCTTCTAATGGAGTCTTGCTGTATTCTGACCTCCCTCCCTGCCTCCCCTCTCAGAACCTGTTTTGGGAAGTGGGTGGGCAGGTGCAGTGTTGCACCCCAGGGGTGTCTTTAGCCCACTTCTGTTGTGTTGGGTGCTTTGTATTTGTTTAATTAAGAGTTTTTAGTTCTTGTTACCTGGTTTTTGTTCTTTGGGTTTCCTGACTTGAGTCTTTTAGGGAATCCAAAGTCTTTGTTGCCAGTTAGCAACTAAGAGTTTTACAATTTCCACATTATATAGTCTGTGAGTTTAGCTCATAAGACTCTGATGGTTTGGTTTCAAAAGGACACAGACAGAGTTTTCAACCAAGCTCGAGCCCAACGTTCTATGCCTGGCATAGAATTTTAACCCTTCACTCTCCGGGGCAGTTCAAGAGCTGGAGCTAACTGCAAATTGTCAGAATACAGCAAGACTCTATGAGAAGAAACACAATTACTAAGGTGAGTAATTTTTTCTTTCCAGCCGTCGGGCTATGCCCATTATTATCCTACACTGGTCTTCCCAATGCATGGGACCCATGCTACTGGTTCAGGCTGCCATTCGGGGTGTCAGGCTTTTCACCCACCTCCACCTTCTACTCCCCCTCCTCCTCAGCCACAGGTGGATTTCAGAGAGATCTTGCAGACTTGGTGGTCGGAGACGAAATCCCAACTAGTCTCAGAATTGGACAGCAGACAGCTGCACTCCACAGAGAGGTAGTACGGCAGGTCAGACTCCAAGGACAGTTTTAGCCAGTCACACCTCGCACTTTGATGTCAGGCCTGACGAAGGCAAATACATGAGCTTGACGTCAGAGTAAGCCCCTTTAAGAAAGGAGCCTGCTTACCCAAATAGAGAACTTTTGGACTCTTCTGATTCGGCATCAGATTCCAAGTTATCCTCAGAGGGTTCGGGATGCGAGACCCCTCCTCCAGAGGAGTCTATCCCTAAAGAATCCTGTAAGTTGCCCCCACCCAAGGATCCTTCCTTTGTAGACCTCCTGAGACAAATGGCAGAGCCACAAGGTTGGAAATCAGATGCTCAGGAGCCCAAACGCTAGAGGTTAGCTGAGCATTTGGACTTTCCAGAGACGAATCCGGTTCTCACCTCTTCTTGGCTGGAATCTCATGAGGATCTGTCCTCCACCATTTGGTAGATGCCCTTCTCTATTCTGGCTGTGGCCAACAAGGCGGACCGCATTTACAGGACGCCAGAGGGCAAAGACCTCCTCAGCGACCTCCTCAGCATACATCTGAAGGCCGACTTGGTGGTCATCACTGCGGCCCATGATAGGTCCGCCATACCTAAGCACCTCAGTACTTTTCCTCCCGATGAGTCCAGACAATTGGACCAGTTCGGGAGGAAATTCTGCTCCTCTTCGACACTAGCTATTCATGCCCTTAATTATGTGGCACACATACTAGTGTATCAAAAATCTTTGTTTTGAGACGGCCTGGTGGCGCTGAGGGTTGAGGCGCTGGACGCCACACCTCACGCCATGCCGGTGTCCCAGGTTCAGGAGCGAGCCTGGGTTGCTGGGGGTGAGCAGGGGAGAGAGAGGATTGAGCATCCGGAAGACAGCTCTCCTCTCCTGGGGAGGGACAGGGGTCCCGATCAGTGCTTCACTGATCTCTGGCGGAGGCTGGAGATACAGCAGGCACTGCAGGGAGAGACTAGGAGTCGGGGGGGGGGAGTGACAGACGTCAGATACGCCTTGACGTCAGGGCACCAGCCACTCGCCAGGGGAAAACAGGAAAATGCCTCTTGGCTACAGCGGAGATGGAGAGCCAGGAGCTTGCCCCTGATTTACGGCCGCCCACCCGGCATCCTCCTGACTGACGTTTCTGCTATGTCGGGGTGTTGGGTCCCGCCCGGGGGGGTATAACCGAGGCTCTATGGGTGACAGAGGATGGCTGGGTAGGGTGTGTGTGCTGTAGGGAGATGACTCCATGCACTCTCGATGAAGTCCAGAACCGAGGTGGGTGAGTAGGAGGCAAAAATAGAAAATAATTAAAAAAAAAAAAAAATCTTTGTTTTGCCAGCTTGAGTCTATTGTCGAGGCCCTCCAGGACTCTGCATGAAAGACCGCCTTGGCGGATACCCTCTGGTCTGCTAAGGTGGCCAGGCATCTCTCTCTCTCTCTCTCTCTCTCTCTTAGGGCCACCTATGATGCGGTGGACTCCTTGGCCAGAGGGACAGCCACGGCCATGAGCCTACGTTGATTCGCATGGTTGAGGGTCTCCTATTGGGCACCTGATATCCAGGCTTCTATTTAGGATGCCCCTTTTAGAGGCTTTGTCCTGTTCAGCAGGGATGCCCAGGAGATTATCACTATCCTCCAAAATAAGGGCACAGCTCTCAGGTCGGTGCATACCCTGTATCGCCCAAAACCTCAACCTAAGCATCCTTTTCATTGGCAAAACAAACGCCAGGCAAAAACCACAGCAGGCACCTAGGTGCCAGTTCAAGCGCAGGGCTCCTACTACAGCCGCCACCCCTCCAGCCAAAACCCAGAGAGCTGCAGGGGTGGCCTTCCCCAGCCCTCTCTCCATCTCTTGACTCGCTGCTCACCCTCCCTCCTCCTCGTCAGTTGGAGGAACCAGTGGGCGGAAGGTTAGCAAGACTCCAGGGGACTGGGAATCCATCACACCAAATGCCTGGGTCATTCAGTTAATCAAGCTTGGTCACACTGTCGAATTTTGAAAAAAAAAAAACAGACCTCCCGGGTTTTCCCTATCCAAGGGCGCATATTCCCCTCTTAAGAAAAGAAGTCATGGCTCTTCTTCGAAAGGAAGCAATAGAGCCAGTGCCCGCAAACCAGATCGGGAAGGGATACTACTCCCACTTCTTTCTGGTCCCAAAAAAGACGGGGATCTGCACCTGATATTGGACCTCAGCACCCTAAACCTGTTCATCGAATACAAGCGGTTTCGGATGCTGATGCTCTAAGGCCTGCTGCCTCTCCTCACCAAGGGACAGTGGCTTTGTGCCCTGGACGTGCAGGATGCATACCTGCACATTCCAGTGTTTCGATCCCACCGCAGGTTCCTCAGGTTCTTTTTTCAAGGGGAACATTTCCAGTTCAAAGCCCTCCCCTTTGGCCTGTCTTCGCACCGCGTGTCTTTACCAAGTGTACCGCGGCTGTGGCAGGGGCCTTGAGGAGACAGGGGCACTACATCTTCCCCTACCTCAGCAATTGGCTTCTTGCAGCCCAGTTGTGGGAGGGGTTGGATGCATCTCTGTCAGCTATCCTGAACTTTTTCAAGTGACTGAGTATCACTGTCTACTACCCCAAATCACAGCTCACTCCTTCACAGCGCCTGCAAGTTATTAGGGCAGTTTTGGACACGGTCCAGGGTATATCCTTCCTCCCCCTGCAAAGGGCAGAGGCTCTGCAGAGGCAGGCCCAGTTAGTAGCCTCCAACCGACAGATCTCGGCCAGGGAGGTTCTTCGCCTTCTTGGCCTCATGGCAGTGGCCATCCCCACGGTCCCCTTGGCCAGACTCCACATGCGTATTTCTCAGTGGACTCTCAGGTCACAATGGGACCAGAGGGCGGACAACCAGGACCGCTGTGGCATGGTCTCCGGCCCAATGTAGAGAGATTTGCTGTAGTGGCAGAACTCTGACAATCTTACCCCAGGAGTCCCCTTCCAGGCCCCTCCTTACTCCTAAACCCTGACTACGGACACGTCGAGGATGGGGTGGGTGCCTACCTCAGGAGTCAAAGGACCCAGGGCCTGTGATCCCGTTTGGAGCTGCACTTGCACATAAATGTACTCGAAATGAGAGCGGTTCTGAACGCACTACAGGCTTTTCAGCACCTGCTTCGCCAGGGTACACCATTGGTCCAGTCGGACAACGTGTGTAGTATGGTACCTCAACAAGCAGTGGAGCACCCGCTTGTATCCTCTATGCAGGGAAGCAATGAGGGTCTAGAATTGGGCTGTCCTGCACCAGGTTCATTTATTGGCAGTCCACGTTCTAGGCATGCAAAAGTCCTCGCAGACAGTCTCAGCCACACCAGGGTAAGAGCACACAAGTGGGAGCTAAGGCAGGATGTAGTAGATCACATCCTCGACTGGTGGGGTCGTCCAGATGCAGATCTGTTCGCTGCCCCATCCAAAGCAAAACTTCCCAAGTATTACTCGCTTGATCCCACGCGTGGTGCTTTCTGGCAAGACATGCTGTCGCTTTGTTGGACAGGGAGGTTTCTGTATGCCTTTTCTCCCTTCCCTGTTTTGCAGAGAGTGCTGATCAAGCTTCAAGCAGAAGGGGCTTGAATGATCCTGATCGCCCCTTTATGGCCTCGACAAATATGGTTCCTACTTCTTCAGCAGCTGGCAGTGGAGCCCCAACTTCTTCTGCTGCTTTGTCAGGATCTCCTGACCCAGGAAGGGGGCACACTGATCTGTCCAGGTCTGAAGTCCCTTCACCTTCACGCATGGCTCCTCAAGACATAGTTGCTTCCAGATTTGGAGTTTCCCCTAGTGTAGCTCAGGTCTTGGTAGAGGCCAGAAAGCCTTCTACCAGGACAACATACGCTATGAAATGGAAGTCTGTCTCCATCTGGGCCACTTCAAAGGGGTTGGGAACCTTTTCCATGTCCCGTTCCTCAGGTCATGGAGGATCTCCTTTACCTATCTGACCTGGGCCTGAGCTATTCGTCTCTGAAGATGCATCTGCAGCCATGTCTGCCTACCACACTCTAGTGGAGGGCAAAACTCTGGTTCAGTTGGAGGTTTCTAAAACCTTCCTAAAAGGGATTCTGCATTTGAAACCCCTGGTGCATAACCCTGCCCCACCGTGGGACCTCAGTTTGGTTTTGGAGACATTCACCTTGCCTCCTTTTGAACTGGTAAGTATGTGTGATGTGCGCTTTTTGACCTGGAAAGCGCTCTTTTTAGTTGCTGTTACTTCTGCTCGGAGGATTTCCAAGCTTCAGGCCCTGATGTGTAAGGAGCCTTATTTGATTTTTCACAGAGACTGGATGACTCTGCATACCAATCCTAAGTTTCTTCTCTTCCGAAGGTAGCCTCAGAGACTACTTTGAATCAGTCTGTTCAACTGCTGGTCTATTACCCTGAGCATGCTAATCAAGTTGAGGCAATTCTGCATACTTTAGATGTTCACAACGTTTTACGTTACTACACTAACAGGACAAAAGCTGTCCAGAAAACGGACCAACTTTTTGTTTCTTTTTGCACCCAAGCAAGAGGGTATGGCAGTTTCTAAGCAGTGCCTTTCTAAATGGTTGGCTCGCTGCATTGGTTTTGTTACCAGAAGTATGGTAAAGTCCTTCCAAGGCAGGTCAAAGGACATTCTACCAGGAGCGTGGCTGCCTGAACGGCCTGTTTCAGAAATGTGTCAGCCACAGAAAGTTGCATGGCTGCCACTTGGAGTTCTGTCCACACTTTCACAAAACACAGTCTGGACATCGCCTCTAGGTGTAGGGCTGGCTGTCCTCCAGGGACTCCTTGTCCTAAAGCTCTTGCTGCTTTTCAGCAGTTTACTTCCAGCCTCCCATGTTTTTTCCTGTCCCTCGGACTCTTACTGCTTGGGATTCAGTCCTACAAGTAATTACCTACTGCAAGAGCCCTCTCGAAGTAAGATAGTACAGTTATGTAAGGACTTACCGTAACAGTAGATTTTCGAGAGAGGTTCTTGCAGTAGGTAACCTTTTTCCCTCCCTCCCTCCTTCCTCCTTCTTCTGTAGCTCTTTTTCCTTGAGCCTTTCAAGGCTCCAGGAGCGTCTTTCTCATTCTTCTGTCGCGCCTCTATGAGGTCTCCAGTGGGCGGACGTGGGGCCCGCCCATTATATAGTGTCATGCTGACATTGATCACGTGATGTCGGGTGGGCGGTCCCCCATCGGACACTGCTAGCTAAAGTTTCTGTGCGGTCCTGACACCGGGGGCACAGTCCTACAAGTATTTACCTACTGCAAGAGCCTCTCTCGAGGATCTACTGTTACAATAAGTTCTTACGTAACTGTACTTTATTTGTGCTACTGATGCACATAGGTATATATTTGGGAGGATGAGTCCCCCTTTAATTTTTAGAAGTTACAACTTCTTATAGGCTATTCATGGCCTCTTCCCATTCCATATAAATCTGGAAATAGATTTTTTCCATTTATGAAAGCCTGATTTGGGTGAGGGGGAGAGGACAGAGTGTGGAAGAGGTATAGGTATCTGGGGAGGATCTTCATCTATATGGTCTGGATTCTATTTAGCATGGTTGGGGAAGAGGTTTCCATCTCTTGAAGTCTTCCTATATGCCCTCTGTTAGAGGTTAGATGTTCCGTATATATAGGGCTAAGAGGTCAGCTGGTAACTGGATTTCCAGATATTTAATTGAAGGCCTCTCTCATCTGTAAGAGTGAGTAGCCTTCAGGGCAGCCAGAGGATGTAGGTGTATCTGCAAGACCTCTGTTTCTGGCCGGCCCGCCGGTGCAGCGGTTGGATTTCCGCTTGTGGCACCAGCAACCTGGGTTCGGGAACAAACCTGGGTCATCGGAGGACTGGCCTGGGGAGAAGGATGGAGCATCCCATGGATGGCTCTCCTTCTCCGAGGGTAGTGTCCGGTGCAAAGAGGACCCCTGGCAGAGCCAGGAGTCACAAGCGCACCGGCGCTCAATACACAGGCGGTAGGCGGACGCTGGCACCATTGCATGTCCCCACCTCCAAGAACAACAAAAAAATGGAATAGGAGGGGTGGGCCCTCTGTCTCCGTGAAGCTCTCCCAGAGGCTTCGATTAACCTGCCATCGCCGCACTCCCCGACCAGATGCGGTCCCGTGGCTCAGATATGGGGGTCCGGTGCTGCGGCCCCACCCTCTGGGGGCAAGCCGGGGGTAACTGGGGAGATAGCGACAGTGGATGGCGGGTGGAAGTCCCAGGGGCCGTGACCAGGGCTGAAGCCTGACAGAGGACTCACTAGGATAAAGAGTGGAAAATATAAGACCTCTGTTTCGGTGCTGTTAATTGTGCAACACCCCACCCCCCCCGTTGCTCCATTGTGCGTGAGCAGTGAATTAGGGCTGGAAGGGAACTGTCTGGGTTTGTGATAGATAGGAGAAGATCGTCAGCATAATAAGCCAGCTTGTGGGTATACTTCCCCACTGTATACCTCTGTATCCCCATGCATTGCCCGAGATATTGTGCCACGGGTTCGCATATAGAGTGAATAAGTATGGAGAAGGGGGCAGCCCTGGCGCGTGCTCCTTGTAAGGGTAAAGCTGGCTGAGTAGGAGCCATTAGCATTTAACATTGCTTGTGGTAAAGTGTAGAGGCCTGTTAAGAGATTAAGGAATCTGCCTGTTGGCTGGCACAGCCGTAGCGCTACTGCTTGAGGTGCCAGCTACCCTGGCTCGAAAGCAAACTCGGGACATCAGAGGGTCAGCTGGGGGAGGAGGATCGAACATTCGAGGGACTGTTCTCCTTTTCCGGGGGTAGGGGGGTGTGCAGAGCCCGACATATGACTGATCCCTAGTGGAGGCTAGGATGTAGGCAGTCTGGGGTCACCAGACAAGCATGGAGGTGGGCAGTCGTCAATGCATGTCGTACAGGAGCATGCAGCATGTATCATGAGGACATTGCATGTCAGAACCTCCTGCAGGAAACAAGGAAAATGTTCCACTGGTAGGATGACACAGGTTCCTCGCAGGCCCCTAACCCAGCTATCCAAGCTCTGTCAGAAGAACCAGATCCGGATCGATGGCAGGGGTTGTGGAACGCCACCGACCTCACGGATGCAGGACAGGTAAACCCTGGAGAACGCCGGGGTGATGGGGCTGGGGGACCCTGTGGACTGGGCCAGTCCGGCAGGGAAGAAAAAGAGAGAGAAATGAATTTTTTCGGGCAGGATATTATCTAACCTGTGGGCTTGGATACCGGTGAATAATTTATAGTCCAGGCTCAGTACCAGTACAGGTTGGTATGAATTGCAGTATTAACTCCAGGTCGCCCCTGAAAAACGGACCTCTGGTCTTAGTGGGCTTAGCCGGTTACCAAAATTAAATAAATAAATGGTTTCTGTGGTTTTAAGGTGACTGATATATTGGCATAGCACCAGGAGTCTGGACAGGTTGTTGTAGTGTGACTTGTTTGCAGTGCAACCAATAGAGATTTCTGAAGGAATTCTGTGGTGGCCTTATAGAATTCTGCCCCATGCTCCTCGGGGCCAGGACGTTTCCTGTTTTTAACATCTTTGATAGCTTTCATCAGTTCTGGGGATGAGGTTGGCTACAAGAGTTGGGCAGCATGGTCTTACATGATTATGGGGAGTGTGAGATCTCCCATGAAGATCTGTAGGGACACGGGTGGGGGGAGGGGCTTCCTCTTGTGTACAGAGGAAAGTGTAATATTGTTGCGGGATATTTAGGATGTCCCAGTGTGGGTTCTGTTCTAAGACCCATGGCTGTCTGCCTGTTACATTGCCACTGGGCCCTGCCTTGTTGACTCCTCCCTTTTTCTTGTTGATGTCGCTGTCTGGTGTCATCACCTCTACAGTGACTTCTGGCCCAGATCTTGGAGTTTTTATGGAACCTGTTGCCTTGCTATCAACGGTTGGCTGAAGGTTCTGTCCCCACTGTCGCTGTTGTTAACAGTTTTTGGGCCTCCTGGATCCTGTGTTCCTTCACACTGTAGTCTGCCACATCTTAGGCTGCTTTCGTCACTCAGACAGTCACTCGTAACCTTGTTTGGTTGCTAGTTCTTGCTCAGGTACTAGCATAGGTCCATAACTCGATGTCAGGCTCACTGTCATTGAACCTAACCTTGTTGATGCTGTATTCCTTGGTTTCTGCCTTCGTCTTTTGGAACTCCATTCATTGCAGAAAGTCCAGAGACCCCAGCCTTCCTTGCCATAGTCCCGCTCGTCAATGGCTTGTCCTTTGTCACCATTATCATCGCCTCTCCTACTTCTTGTCCTTCCTGCCCCATGGACTCTTCCTACCTTTGGCAGAAAGGTGGACTGGAACTTTACAAGGGGGGAGCCTCCTCCTCACCTGGGTCCTGTACCGGTACAATATGACCAACTTTGTTCTGCTGCTGAACTATCTACCAGTGTGTTCCAGCATCCTGTTCACCTTTGCTGTTGCGTTATTACTTTGTGGTAATGATTTGAGACTGTTACATATCACCACCTGATCCCTTTGCTCCTCTGGCACAGTAACTGTCACCCCTCAACCTGTTTTCTGCCCCTGGATTCTTGCTTCCCATGTGCATGACCTTGCATTTGTTGACAGTGAACCCCAGCTACCAGATGTTTGATCACCTCTCGAGCTTATCCAGGTCCCCCTTAATTTACAAATACCTTTCTCAGTGTCAGCCCTGCCACAGACCTTGGTGTCACCTGCAAATAGTCTGACAAAAAAGTCTGTCATATTTGTTTGGTGTAAGACCTTGCCACAAAACCATGCTGTCTGTCATCTTGTAACCCATTTTCCCACAGGGTTTCCACCATTCTTTTCTTTGACTATGGTTTTCAGTAGTTGGCCGATGACTGCTAGCAAACTTACCAATGTGTAGTTCCCTGATTCATCCTTTCTACCACTTTTGTAAAGAGACACCACCTTTTCTGTTCTCCATGCCACTGGCACCTCTCCAGTCTCCAAGGAGCAATTGAAGAGATCCTTCAAAGGCTCAGCCAGCACCTATGCCACCTCCTTCAGCACCCTGGAGTACAGTCTGACTGGCCATGGGTTTTATTTACCTGCAGTGCCCTGAGCCCCCTTAACCTCTTGTTCATGGGCAAGATTTTGTAAAACAGGATTGTCCATTTTTGAAAATGGAAAATTGGTGGTCCTAAGTGGGATGGATGCAGGGGCAATTTAGTATTTCGGTAAAAAAAAAATACAAAATTGCTAAGCTCTGCGTATTTGAAAATACATCGACGGTGCATGATCACTGAATGCCAGGGAATCATTGGCGCATGGATTGGGGTGAAGAAGGATATGCTGCAGTAGAACTAGGACTGCTTGACAAAAGATGAGGTATGGTTGGGGAGTGGCAATTGGGCTGGGTACTGTTTGTAGTTAAAAGTATTGACAGTTCCAACCTTTGACCGGATTAGTGTCTATGGAGTAGTGTGCATCTGTTATTAAATTTCCTTTTGAAAAAAATATACATTTATTGCAATAAACTACATTTAGGCATCAGGGTTGAAGCACAAAGTCTCATAAGTAGAGGAATGCAACATTATGGAAAAAATGTCCCCTGTGCCTTGGTGAATTTGTGACATGGTGTTCTAGGGTTTTGAATGATCACATGGTGCTGCATTCATGTTACCCTATGTTGTCAGTCTTTCCAGGCATAGAAAAATATTTAAACTTCAATGTATGGAGAGAGGTGCCGAAGTTAGCGTTAATGCCATTGTTTTAACACGCGGCTGTTCAGGTGACACCAATAGAAGTAAGACTGATCTTAAAGCGTAGCCCTCTAAGTTCTTTTTTTTTAAAGAACCCCCTCAGATTAGAGAGTGCCTGACCGTGGAGAGCTTTAAGACAGCTCTAAAAACATATTTATTTAGCTGTGCCTATGGGGAGTGTTGAATGTTATTTCATTGTGTTATACTGGTTTTTAATACTTGATGATTATTTGTGTTTTAATTCTTCTACAGCGCTTTGATATATGTTTGAATTGCGCTATATAAATAAATTTTATTATTATGCTCTGGTTGCCCGGGCAGTCATTTGGTTTGGAGATTTTTTTCCCCCTCTCAGGCAAGTACATTAGTTTTTTTTTTCTTATTAATATTTTTTCCTACCCAACCAACTGCAGGCTTCCACCTGCTCTTACTCTGGCAGCTTCCCAGCCCTGTAGCTTGCCCTGCTCCCTGGAAACCCTCACCTGATTCTCCTGTGGCTTTTTCCGACAGTAAGGCCTTCAAGGCTATACCCCTTCAGGTGTCCAACTTTGGTGAGTAAGAATTGTCATGTCATGCAAGCAGGCGGCCCAGTGCCCTAGAGTACTGGCATGCATCATCCATCCAGCATTGGCTGTTTTTCCTGTTCTCATCTCTCAGTGACAAAGTTAGCATGGCATCTCATGCGAGCATGAGCTGTGCCAAGCTAAACTTAGCTTCCTGCCGCTGCTGTCCCCAGTTGGCCTGCACCACCTATAGGCCCCCAGGTGGCACCGCTGCAGCAGGGATCAGACCACCCCCATTTGAAGGAGAACAGCGTCCTAAGGGCTCTTAGTCCTCATCCCCGCACTAGCCCTCCAACACCCCGGGCTCATTCCGAAACCTAGATCACTGGTGTCACGAGCAGTAGCACTACAACTGTGCCAACAAGCTGGACTAGTACAGTATAGAAGTTGCAGGTTCTGGAGGCCATTGGTAGTGGTGATTTACACCTCATATATTGCTGGAGCATGCACATGTGTGTTTTCTGTTTTAATTGAAATGAACTGGGCTACAGCATTTTGATGGGTGCTAACTTGTTTGACTTATGGCTGTCAAGGTGAAGTTGCTGTTCTGATTTGACTGATTTTTCCCTGTACACGTTTTCCCTCAGGTATCTTGGACACATTGAAGGGGCCTAACATTCCCCCCTTTCAGAGAGTCCCTCGAGACATCCAGTTGGACATAAACAGTGTGGTAAACACCACCAACAGAACGGTCGGGCTGCTTCTAGCAACACACTAATGCAAAAATTGTCACACTGGAGATAGAGAGCAAGCATTGGCAAATGTGCAATGGATTTGAAGGCTGCAACCTGACCCTCTGGCATTGCAGTTACTGGACAAGCTCTTGATGTCCACCAAGGATGATCTTTCATTACCACACAAAACAAAAAGAGACTTCAGCTTTTCTATAAACTTACTGAAGGAGGGGGACTATTTAAAACTTTGCTTATTCTCTGCAAACTTTTATTTTCTGTCTCAGAGGGACTTCCCTAACCAGCTGGATTTGTATTCCCATGTGATGAGATATATGTATGTAAAATAACTGTAAAATTAGTCTTTTTTTTTTTTGTCATTCAGTTTTCTTTATTTGATATTTTACTTGGAACAAAGAGGTAACTAAGGGTTTGTCTTTCTAAACAAGGGTAATAAATAAACCATGTTGTCATGTTTTACATTCTTTCTCATTTTGAATCCTTGAAAACGTATGGGAGGAGGAACCTGTGAGAGATTCAGAGGCGATGACCGAGGTGCTTGATGAATACTCTGCTTCAGTATTCAAAGAACACTGGTAGGGGGAGAGAGCTCATTGGGAGGACTCAAAACATTGGGGTAACCACAGTGCAGCTGCTGGACATCATGCCTGCTCTGGTAACCAGCCATGTGGCAATATTCAAGCCTGGTATGTCCCAAGGGGCAGATGAGACACACCCTAAGATCATAGTGGAGCTAAAAGAACAATTTGTGGTGCCATTTGCAGTAATCTTTCATGAATCCGTCCGGGCAGGTGTGGGTGCCAGAGGATTGTAAAGTGACCAGTGTGATTCCATGTTCAAGAAGGGGGCAAAGTAGGCTGGCACAGTGGCACAGCAGTAGTGCTACAGCCTGCCACATCGGTAACCCAAGAGCGGGAGTGGTCCCGGGTTGCTGGGGGCCAGCCGGGGGGGGGGGTAGACAGTTGAGTGTCCAGACAGCTCTCCTGTCCCGGGGAGGAAGGGCTTGTCAGTACCACTGCAATACTGTCACCAGGTGGAGGCCTGGTGGCAGCATGAGACAGGTCTGGCACAAAGGGAGGGGAGCAGTGAGACTCTGGCACCTCTGTGGCTCCACAGGCACATGCCGACGTACACACCCCAGCTCAGGAGAACGGGCAGGAAACCTAGGTAGAAAATGGACAGTGGGGCAGGGATGAATGACGCTCTGCATGTGAGCTGCTTGCCCATACAACTGCCAGGACTCCCAACAGGTGAATCTGGAAAGTCTGCGGGGGTGGAGGGACAGCCCTCCCCCTTCTGGCCCTGCCACAGTGGGCAACCCATGGGAGAATGTAGCCAGTGTAATAAGTCCTGGGGAGGTGGCTGCCAGAAGGGAGTGGTGGGGACAAATGCTGAAAGGGACCTAGCCAGCCCCAGCCATGGAGAATATTAGAAAAACCTTTATAGAAAGAAAGAAGGGGGCAAGGTCAGATCCTGGTAATTACTTGCCTGTCAGTCTGACATCAATGCTGAGCAAGGTCCTGGAAGCCATAATCAAGGATAAAATAATGGATCACTTGGTGAAGCCACGTTTCTTGTCCCTTCTCTGCATCGCTTCATAAGGAGCAGAGCATGGTACACAAATCTGATTACCTTCCTCAAGGAGGTGACCCGATCTACAGCACTTTCTTCCTGCCCCCTTCCTTTGCACTATGATTCCCTTGTGGTTATCCCATGCATTCTTGAACCTCACCACTTTTGCGAATAAGTACTTCCCCACATCTCTCCTGAATCTACCGCCCTCCCCCCAGCTTCATAGCATGTTGCCTCGTTCTTGAGCACCTTTTCTTCTGAAAAATACTTCCCTCCTGTACAGTACCTTATTTACCCCTGTGGGGTATTTAAAGGTCTCTATCATATCTCCCTTCTCCCTCCTCTGTTCCAGGGTGTACATATTTAAGGTCCTTTAGTCTCTCCTCATAGGGCTTTTGATGCAGACCCTGCACCATTTTAGGTGCCCTCCTCTGGACTGCCTCCACACTATATCCTTCTGGAGATGTGGTCTCCAGAACTGGACACAGTACTCTAGGTGTGGTCTTACTAGTGATCTATACAGAGGCAACATCTCCTTCCACTTTCTGCTGGTGATACCCCTCCCTATGCACGACAGCATCCCGCTAGCCCTCCCTACTGCCTGGTCACTTTTAGGTCATCCAGTATGATTTCTTCCAGGTCTCTTTCCTGCTTGGTGGTCATCGGGACCGCTCCACACATTTTGTATTCTATCCCTGGGTTTTTATGCCCTAAGTGTATTATTTTACACTTTTTCGTATTGAAAACCAGCTGCCATACTCTTGACCACTCTGCTAATTTTCTCAGGTCTCTGCTTTTCCTTTCCATCACCATCCCCAGTGTGTCCACCATGCTGCAGATTTTGGTGTCATCTGCTAAAAGGCAGACCTTCCCTTCCAGCTGTTCTGCAGTGTCACATATAAAGACATTAAAGAGGACCAGTCCCAGAATTAATCTATGAGGCACCCTGCTGGTCACCCTCCCTTCCTTGGAGTGAACTCTGTTTACCACCACCTTCTGTCACCTATCCCCTAACCAATTTCTTATCCAGTTTACCACCTTCGGACCCACTCCTGAGCTACCCAGCTTGCTTACTGGTTCGTACATGGAACAGTGTCTAAAGCCTTACTGAATCTAGGTAGACCACATCCACAGTTCCACCCTGATCTAAATCCTTTGTCATGGGGGGCATGGTTAGCAGACAACTGAGCAGGACGTGTTTAGCTCAAGCTCCAGGACTTTGTCTTAAGTTACAAATTTTAAGAAACTTTCTTTACCTTTACCATCTACAGTACTTTATTCGGGTACTACAGCTTTATTGAGCTTGTAAGAGCACTTTTTTATAAAACAATGGGTAAGCCTAAAACTTCAGCCGCCTCCAATTCGAGTAAAGGGAAGCCGCCTGAAGGACCCTCCAACCTGCCAAACAGTGCAGTTCTTCAAGCTCTGAAAGACCTGGAAAAGGTTGTCTGAGATCGTGACAAGAAAGTCAACATTTTTTTTTTTTTACTATGTATTTATGCACCCTACTTGCCTCCCTTCTCCACTCTCTCAGACATCCTTATACTGGGGGCCCCTCATTCCCACCAAGGTCTGCCCCTAGAGCACACATATGATTCCACACACTATCTTACCCCCGGTAGGGTGAGGAGGAACGCCCCCGTGCTCACCTTCCCAAATCAGCAGACTTGTGTTCTGTGGGAATCGGTGCAGCGGAGTCAGTCCCAATGAGCCTGGAGACCTCTCTCAGCAAGGTGTCGTCGCCTAGGAGAAGTCGAGGTGTTTTTCCATGTTTTTCTGCCCAGACATCTGCGTGCAGTGAGGGGCTGTGAGCTAGGGGACACGCTGAGACGTGCCTCCCGCTCTTCCCCTCTGCCAACATCTCCCCCAATGCCCTTACTGCTTCTCCACCTACAGCATCTTCCATGTGGGCTCCCCCAGATGGCGGTATTGCAGCGGGAGCCTGCAGTTAACCACCCCCCGGAGAAGGAGAGTGGCTGTTGGGCGCTCTCTCCTCCTCCTCCCCGGCGACCCGTGCTCGCTTCCGAACCTGGTTCACTGGCGTGGTGCGAGGTAAGGCGTCCAGCACCTCAGCGCCACCTGGTCGGCCCCAGGTCAACATTTTTAATGTCAGAGTGTTGGTACTGGAGACCAAGGTCGAGAATCTTACCTTGGACACCCAATCCACAAAAAGTGCAGCAGAAAAAGCCATTGCTGTTTCTTCTGGTATGGTTCAAGAGAATAAGATTCTCTGACTCCATTTAGAGCAACTGGAGAATTGTCCCTGAATCACACATTTGCGCCTGTTGAGCATACCGGAGGGTCAAAAGGAGTAGGCCCCAATCCAGTATGTGATGACCTTTTTTCAACAACAACTGAATCTTGACTTACAGGTTTTAATTTACAAGGTGTATCACATGTCTCCGCACAGATCACCGAGGAATTCTACCCAGTCGCACACTCTCCTTGTTATAACAGCGGGAGTGCATATTCAGGATTCTGTCCTCACAGCAGCTAATCAGAAGGGGTAGCTAACACTTGAAGATGGCGCTCAGGTGTTCAAACAACATGAAGTCTTGCTGTATTCTGACAGTAGTAGCAGCAGTGAGTCCCAACCTTCGAACTGCCCCGGAGATGAAAGAGTTAACTTTCCATGCCAGGCATGGAACGCTGAGCTCGAGCTCGGTTGAGACTCTGTCTGTTGCTGTTTGAACTCAAACTATCAGATTCTTTACTCTGCCTCACTGAACAGTCGCTCCGGAGATTTCTCCTTCTGCTCGGTTCAATTTGTCGGTTAAAGTACCGTTATTCTCGGTTTTCGACCGAATTTAAACCGCAACCTGTCAGTTCAGTCTCTGTCTGTGGTATTCGTGAGTATTAGATAGGTTCATATTGTTTCTATTCTGTGTGGAACTTGTAAACGGTTCATCGGTTCGGTTTGAACCGATCAAGTTGCAAAAAAATCTTTATTTTAAATTTTAGAGTGTGGTTACCGGTTCTTATCGGTTCAAAAAAAAAGGATTTTATCAAGTTTTTTTCCACGACCCGTGACACGGTCAGGAACCGATAAGAGGGTCTTGCCTGGCGGATTGCCATTAAAAGGGTAAGTTTGGTTAGGACTGGCACAATGTCTGAGAAACCCAAAAGAAAAACCGGGCCCACTGGGTTTCAACACTGCAGTGTGTGTGGGGAAGTCTTTGCCAAGGCTGATCCCCACACCACCTGTGTTTATTGTCTGGGGTTTGACCACCTCAATGCAGACTACCAGATTTGTAAAAATTTTCCTGCAGCTACCCTAGAAAAACGAGTTGGTAGGCTCAGGGAAAGGGAGGCCAAAAAGTCCACTGAACCGGATGGCCAGCCCAGTTCGGTTCAAACCGAACCAGAAGGAGTGCCCTCTGACCAGGGTGAGACTTCTTTGGGCAAAAGGAGATCCGATTCTGAGGAGTCTGTTCCAGCTAAGAGAACAAGAAAGGAAAAATCAGCTAGTGTGGATCCAAAACTTTCTTCTCCAACCGCTGAAGAAATAGCCAAAGCGATAAAAATTGTGCAGTCGCTTCCCCCGGTTCCGACCGAACCGGCACCATCAGAGAGACACCAGTTCCACCGGTTCAAGAGTATGATTTAGAGGAATTTTATGAACCGGAGGAGGAGGAAGAGGAATATGAGGAAAGTGAATGTGGTTTTGAAAGTCTGGATCAATGTTCCCTCTAATTTTTAGTCTCTGTGGGTGGGCGACTGATATGTGTGTGCGGAACTTTGTGCAAAAAAATTGATTCATGTGTGCAAATTGGGTGGCCCAAACAAGTGATATTTTATTGCCAGTAAACAGTAGAAAATATAACCAAACACTCAAATACTCAATGCAAAGTATAAATATACATTCTGACACAGTCGAAGCTTGGATTGCATTGTGCACCATAACAGTATGAACTGGAAACATGTGTAAACTATATACATTTTAAAGAGTCTTGCATGCATCTAAAAGCGGTGCTGCTGATGTTGCATTGCTAAGAAGTAAACATTTACTGTTTTTCTCTCCTGTCTTTCCCATTCTTCCAGTGGACTTATATTTTATTAAGATCCATTTTTCCACCAGATGTTAAAAACAATTTTGTTCACATCAGCATATCTAAATGGCTTTCTTCCAAGCGGTTTCTTTGTTTGCTCTTAATGCAGTTCATGCGGCTGAAGCCTCTTTCACAGTCAGCACTAGAAGCTCGGAATGTAGCAGTAGTACAATTTATTGTTCAGCATAAAGCAGTTACAATACACTAAAATCATGACAAAATACATAGTAAATATAAATAGACAATAAATAAATCAACAAGGAACTTGAATATATTTACAGTGCAATTCAATTTAACAGAGTACCTTTTCACATAAAAAACCTCCACAGGACTTCAAGTCTCCCTAATAAACTTTACAAATGAGTAGAGATTAAACATTTTGTAAAGATCTCTTCCATGTTCTTCTCTTTCATAGTAAACAAATATTCCAAAGATCCTCGGAGAGGCGAGATCCCCAGCAGTTTTTCCTAGTTGATTCGTACCTAGGACACAAGAAAGTACCACATGTTTGAGATCATCTGTAGTCTCCACTCCACATTTACAATATGGAAAAAGTACCCCCTCTCTTTTGTCTGAAATGAATGCATTGAGCATTATAGTTTTCAGTTCAGAATCTTGTATAGATTCTTCTTCGTTTAGGACAGGTTAAAAAAAGAGAGATATGGCTCATATCTCCATGAAATCTTTACTTTTTTATAAAATCCATATAGCTTAAGCTTGGAGAGTTGAACATAGAAAGAATTTATGTCTTAAGTCAATAAGCCTCAATTTGACATCCTGCCTAATCGCCTCAAATGGTCTTGTGTAAATTTTATATAAGAGGTGTCCCAATCCGGCCGGCATTATTGTTTCCTTAATAAGTTGAATAAAGGGATGTACATATCCCATGCTGGCCAATTTGATGGCTTCCACTACACACATTCTGGGATATCTTTTTTTGGGCAAAAGAAAAGTTTCAAAAGAAAGAGAATCTGTCGTTCACAGATGAGAGAAGTCAAGGAACGTTATCCTACCTCCAAGGCAAGAATACAGCTTGGAGTTCCATTTAAAAATATTAAGATGCATCTATAGAGTTTATTCAGAATTATTCCTAATTCTCTAATCTTAATATAACCCCAGATTTCAGAGGCATATATCATGCTCGTTCTTATTTTGGCATTAACAACTCTTAATACCCTGCTCACCGATGACTTCCCCATCTTGCTGTTAAATATTTTTAGGGCATTTACAGAAGATCCCATTTTAATTTGAATAGCCTCCAAATGTTTGGTCCAAGATAGGCTGTAGGCAAAATGGGCACCTAAATAGTCATAACACTTAACAGTGTCTATATTTTATTTATTAAATTTTGCTGACCGGGTAGGCCCACTGAGCCCCGAAGGTCCCTTTTTCAGGGGCGACCCAGGATAACAATACAAGTTATAAGAATGAACAAGGACATAAGGAACATTTGAGGCATTGTGAGTTGCATCATGAGGTGGTTACAGTAAAGAAAAATAGTGGATACAGGCATGATTAAAGAAAAGCAGTGGATACAGGCATGGTTTACAGGCACAGTAAAAGAAAAGCAGTGGATGCAGGCATGGGTACAGGCATGGTTATCATCACAACATGTAAGCAATTGGTAGTACTTTGCATATAGTTTATTCAGGGGTTACACGTGGTCTCTGGTGAGCAGTCTGTATAAGGCAGCTAGTAGGAAGGTTAAGATAGGAGACAGAAGTTGGAGAGGAGGGGAGTACCTTAGGAGCTTTAAGTGCCATGACAGTGGCATGCACTTGAGGTCAGCAAATGGGACTTAAGCCTGGTGCAGAAGTTCATGAGGGAGGAGGAGGCCTGAACCTGGTGAGGAGCTTGTTCCATTGACCATTGGCAAGCTGCTTGGGAGGAAAAGGATCTTCCGCCAGCGTTTGTCCTTACCCTAGGGACTTCTAACAGCGTTCTATCTGAGGTCCTTAGGTTCCTTGGGTTGTGTTTGAGGGTTATGGTCCCAGCAATGCTTGGTGGAGCATGGGGTTTGAGAAGCTTGTAGGCCTAGACAAGCAAGGGGTGGTGGAGGCGGGCGACCAATGTGGGCCAACGAAGATTGGCCAAAGTGTCACAGTGGTGACGTCTCAGGTGGTCTAAGGTTGCAAAATGAGCTATTTTATTATATAGGGTTTGCATCCTGGTAATCTCTTGTTTAGCCATGCCCTGTATAATAGGGGCCGCAAAGGTCAGGTTGGGTAGAAGGACGCTGGTAGCTATGGAGAGCCTGGCTTCAGGGATGAGTTGCTCCCTGAGTCGTTACAGGGTGCCAAGTTTCTGATGCAGGGTCCTGGTGACCTGGTCCATGTGTTCCTTGTATGTGATATTCTGATCCAACGTGAGGACTAAGTATTTAAGGGAGGGGACTACGTTAATGGCTTTACTAGAGAGTGAGGTTAAGTAGAGGCATAAGGACCTGTCAAATCCCAGGGATCTCGACCCGAATAGCATTGCCTTGGTCTTGTTGGCATTTAGTACCATTCTGTTCTTACATAGCCAAGTCTCTAGTGAAGTGAGATCCTTTTGGAGTAGAGGGCCTAGGGCAACCACGTCACGCAGGGGTCGGAAGATGACAGTATCATCAGCGTACTGCACAACCAAGCTCTCCCTGCAGTGGGTATGCAAGTCATTGGTAAACAAGGAAAACAGGAGGGGGCCTCCCCCTCCTGTTTTCCTTGTTTACCAATGACCTGCGTACCCACTGTGGGGAGAGCTCAGTTGTGCAGTAGGCTGATGATACTGTCATCTTCTGTGGTTACCGTTTAGCCTAAAGCCTACTATATTCTTGGTTTGAGAGCCTAAAACTACAATGTTGGTCTTGTCAAGATTAACTTTTAGTTTCCTTTGAGAACAGAGAGATTCAAAGTGAGAATTTTCTTTTAAGACCTAGGACTGAAGTAGAGGAGCAAGACTAAATCGTCTGCATATGCTAAACATTCAGTCCTTTGACCATTAATTTTTGGAGTATGAAAATCTGGGTTACCTAGCTGATCCAAGACTGTATTAATGTAAATGTTAAATAGAGTGGGGCCCAAAATGCACCCGTCTGCCCCCCACATTTGTCTCAAATCTATCAGTTAGATGACCATATTGATTACACTGGACCCTTGCCACATATTTTCATAGAGTCTGTTAATAACATCAAGAAGTGAGGCCTCCAGCTTCAGATCCCTTAATGTAGCCCAATGGATTTTTCTACTATTGCTATTGAAGGCCGAGGAGAAGTCCACAAAACAACGAATATAATCCGTTTTTTTCTCACTTGAGTATACTTCCAGATCAGGTGCTGAAGCACATAAGTGTTGTACTGTAGAACAGTCCTTCTGGAAACTGTTCTGCACCTCATTCAATACTGAGTTCTCCTTGACCCATGAGCAATCTGCCCAAAATTATCCTATAGAAAATCTTTTGTGAAACATCTATCAAACTAATAGGCCTATACATCCTTGGGTCATTCGGATCCTCTTTTTTAAAAATTGGGAAGATAACACCACCTGCCCAACTGGAAGGTAGAGTACCCCTAAACCTGGCCATTAAACAGCAAAAGAAGAAAAGGAATCCTTCAGTTGGTAAAACTTATAGAGATCACCTAGAGTGCCATCCAGAATTGGCCCTCTGTGATCAAGATAGGCCTTGAAAAAATTTCATCCTCCTGTATTTTGAAAGCATCAGGTGTCTCCTACTCTTCATGAGAATAATAGAGCTTGGAGAAATAAGATGCCCAAACTTCAGGTGTAATATACGCTTCAATCCTATTGGCATATCTATTATATCCCTGGGAAACAATATTCCAAAATCACCTACCTTCCCTATCCAAAACAGCCTGCCTCAGTTTTCCTCAGAGTCCCTGAGTATGTTTATGTCTCTCCCGTTCGAGAATTTTCCTATATTTTTCTCTTTCAGTCTTTAGCAATTTAAAATCTGCAGCAGACATTTCTTTTCTTCTTATGCTGTCTTAGTTTTCCTCCAAACTCTTTCTTTGCCTGTAAGCATACCGAATCAAACTAAGACTTTTTATAAAGGGACCTAGGATGGTACATTGTTTTACATCTAGGTCCAAGTAAAGAATGAATAGTTTCCCAATTCTCCAAAATATTAAAGGCCTTACTTTTGTCCAGGACCAACTCGTGACTATCACCTAAGACTCCTGTACTAAGAATTTCTTTGAAACTAGCTTGATGAATGGCTCCCATCCAATCCTCTTGTTTGACTTCCAGACTCTCTTCCTGTTGTGCCTCACTCCTAAAGTTCTAAAAGGGCATTTGTTGTTAATTACAATAGCACAGTGTGCTGATTCCAATCTATCCATGACCTCTAACTTTTGGATCAGCTACTGCTTCCAAATTGGTCCAGATCTGATCAGGATTGAAGAGCCAGTAGGTCCTCTACATATTAAGGATCCGACTAGATTGACCAGGGTTCTACCATTTAAAATATAGAAATTTCTACTGGCCAAGCCCGTTAGCAATTCCCTACCTCTGAGGTTAGATTTTAGATCCTGAGCAGTCCTAGTATATGAGGTATATGAATTAATTATAGATATTGTATGGATCATATCTGAATATACATCCTCGAAGGAATTTTGGCATTAAAGTCTCCCAAAATAATTATAGAACAAGGTATACTCTTATCTGACAATTCATCAAGTGCCATTTTCAGATCATATATGAAAAGGTCAGTGGGATCAGTAGCTCTATTGCGAGGTGGCAAGTATATATTGCAGAGAATGATCTTCTCTTGTCCCTTGCTAAACATTACAGCCAAAATACCCTCTGACTTAGTAGAAATGTTAGTGATCTGAAAATTTTGCAAAGTTTTGATAAAAAAGGAAATACTTCCTTTAAACCTTCCAAACTTTTTATCTTTAGTTGCTGGCAGAGTAAAGACAGAATATCCAGCCAATTTGGGAGTTACGTTTTATGCATACCATGCAGTCCAATAATATCAAAATTATCCAGAAATCTCACTACTTCATGGTCAATTATTTTAAGATGGGTGCCCTCAATATTCCATGAAAGCATAGAAAGGGCATCCACATCTCGATCCCCAGCTTCTGTATCCAAATCCAGCTGGCATTCAGAGTTCATTTGTTTGATATTATCTACAGGCTGCATTTGTCAGGCTTAATCAATAAATGTCAGCGGCGAGTAGGTATTAGGGTCAGTTAGGTTTCCAAAGTCAATCAGGGTGTTATCTGCCTCTAAGATTGATTCTGGACTATCCTTAGTCTGTTTAAACCATGAAAAGACTTCACCCAAGTGTAACGTGTTAACTAAATGTATTCCCAAACAATCCAGCTAAAGGCCAGAAAACAAGCTGCTAGACTGTATGAGGATTTTACAAATGTAATACCAATCTGTGTTGTGGGCTCAGGATCTCCATATAACTATGGACTCCACCTTGTTTCTGGAGATATAAATCCTAATGCTCTTTCCAAGAGCAGCAACAAAAGTACTCTAACTTTCCTATGAGAATTCTTGAGCGAAATCTTCCACCCAAAGTTAGTTATGGTCCTACTCAGCCATACTTCTCTCTGCTTCAGTATGTGATCCTCTATCACTCCCAAGATTTTTCTCTGTGCTATCGTACCCTTCTCACTCTGCACCTCCCTATGGAGAATCTCTTCTGGGGAAGGATAAGACTGTGTAGGAACCTCTATACATGATAACTTCATGTTTAGCTTGAAATGTAGCACACATCAATAAGTTTAGCCACCATGCTGTATTGCACGTCAGTCAAAGCAAAGTGGATCATGTCAGTAAAGGATTTTACTGATCCTCCCTTTATTTTTTCAGCAACTATAAATTTGAAGTCACTGTACTGGCTAACAATTTCTGCCTGGTCCACTGATTAAAATGAATAGTCCTGATATTTGCTGTACAGTCTCTCAATATTTGATAAGCCAAACTCAAAGCTGCAATGTGGCACTACTGCAAAATCAAAGGCAAATCAGTCAGAAAGTTCTGCAGGAAATCAGCTGTCTAGATGGTCACATAACAGGCCAATGAATTACAAAATTGCTGTTGTGCTTACTTCAGCTGTGCAATTAGCAAAAACAATTTTACTGGTGGGCTCCAGTAGACAGTTTCACCCAGGTTCTGGTTTCTGATCTTTTTAATTTTTGCCCTAGCAATCTGTACAGCTTCAACTGTTGTTAGACCACTTTCTGAAACATCTTCGATAACTCTGCCAACTCCAAAAGTACATCATTATGTTGCTTACACGCATGTGCAAGAAACATAGTGCCATCATCCGAGTTTTCGGAGGTGTGGCACTACGTCTTCAATTCAGTCAGTGTGTTTTGCAGGCACCAGTTTCCCAATCACTGCTGCAGCTGTCTATGACAGCAGTTGAAAATACAGTGGTCGTACAGTTGAAGGAGAGCTCCGCTTCAGTGAGCAGAGCTCTCCCCCACACACACATGCAAGCGCGGATACTGCATGCTGATGCAACCCCCTCCGCACACACTGTATGGCGGCGAGGGGTGCCCAATCCCCGTCAGCTCCATGCCCCCACAAAAAGCTGTCCAGGTGCCACGCTGGGAGCCTACCCAGCATGGCAAAAACTATTATAGCCGATGGGGTGCCCAATCCCCGGCAACTCACTGCTGCACCCCCAAAAGCTTTCCAGGTGCCATGCTGGGAGCTCACCCCAGCGTGGCAAAGCTTGTTATAGCCAGCGGGGTGCCCAATCCCTGCTGACTCCACGCCCCCAAAAGCTTTCCAGGTGCCACGCTGGGGCCCACCCCTGCGTGGCAAAGCTTGATTATGGCTGACAGGTGCCCAACTCTATCGCGCCAGCCCCCAAACAGCCTTTCAGCTGCCATGCTGGGAGCCCACCCCAGCATGGCAAACATCTCCACGTCATCTTAAAAAAAAAAAAAAACCCTGTAAATAAAAAAGGTCCCTCGTAGTCTCCTGCCCCCCAACCCATACCACCCACCTGCACCTGCCTCCCACACCCCTCACCCCATACTTACCTCTGGAGCTCGGCGTGGCAATCTTTGGTGGACCGGGAACACGTCTGCACTCTTCAAAGCCGACCGCGAACTGAGGAAATGCTGGCAAGCTGTATAATGGAGTAAATAGGGGGTTTTCAACTTTGTTGCATATCTCAGGCATTTTAGGGGATTGTGGGCCCAAATTTTCAACATGGGGTTTTTAGGACCACTCCTCATGAATTCTTGCACTGTCATGGCATTAATCAGGCCCGAAGGGTGATTTCACAGTCACTGCGTGAAATCACCTTTCAGGACCAATTAATGAAATGACAGTGCCAGTATTCATAAGGTGGAGCTCTCAAAAGTCTATGCTGAAAATTTGGTGGAAAATTCTAAAAATGACTGTTTACTGACATCGTTGCGCAGTTCCTATCCACACTCGTAAGTTCACGAATTTTCAATATTTTCACTCCAGATTTTCAACATTACCATTTTACCACACCTCCTTTTGAGCAGTACAGCTGTCATTTTTCACATCTCACCCAAAACGTGTTTCTGCCCATGTAGCGCACAATGGCACAGTCTGTGTGCGAAATCAATGTATGGGACACACTAAGAAAATCACAGTGACACTGTTCATGAGCAGAGGTCTTAAAATTGCTATGTTGAAAATTTGGTGAAAAAATTCCTAAAAATGACTGTTTTACGAGCGTGCGTTGTGCAGTTCCTACCCACTCTCATAAGTTCGCAAATTTTTAATATTTGCACTCCAGATTTTCAACATTGCCATTTTACCACACCTCCTTATGAGAAGCACAGCTGTCATTTTTCACATGTCACCCAAAATGTGTTTCTGTGCATGTAGCGCAGTCAGTGTGCGCAATCAATGTTTGGGACAGATTAAGAAAATCACAGTGTCACTGTTCATGAGCAGAGGTCTTAAAATGGCTATGTTGAAAATTTGGTGAAAAAATAAATTCCCTTCAGCCGTTCTGCAATGTTACTAATGAAGACCCTGCAGCACCCCACTGGTCACCCCCTCTCCCTAGACTGCACCCCATTTACCACCACTCTCTGCCTCCTGTCTGTTAACCAGTCTCTAACCCAGTTTACCACCCTTTCCCCCATGCCCAGCCTACCCAACTAGATTATCAGCCTCCTATGTGGGATGGTGTCAAAGGCTTTGCTGAAATCAAGGTAAGCGTTGTCCACTGCCCCACCCTGATTCACTTCCTTTGTCACCCAGTCAAAGAAATCAACCAGATTTGTCTGACATGATGTCCCCACTGTGAATCCATGTTGTCTATGGTCCTGGGCCCCGATGGCTTCTAGATGCCCCACTATCCTTTCTTTAAGCAATGCCTCCATGATCTTCCTCACTACTGAGGCGAGGCTGAACGGCCTGTTGTTCCCTGCATCCTCCCTGCTGCTGCATTTGTGTAGAGGGACCACATGTGCCCTTCTCCGATTCACTCATGTTGAATGATTCAGTGAACATGGCTGCCAGAGGTACTGCTAACTCCCTTTGCAGTTCTCTTAATATCCTTGGGCGTATGCCATCTGGTTCCATCGCTTTGTCCACCTTCAATTTAGTGAGCTCCTGCAGGACTGTTTTGCCTTTGAATGGACTATTGTCCACCTCTTCACCCCCTTGGCAACTGCTGTACTGCTGTGGCCCTTGCCCCTCCCACTCTTCTGTGAATACTGAGCGGAAAGACACAGTGGATGACTTGGGAGGAAGGCATGGAACTATCACTTCCAAATACCTTAACAGCACATACAAGCAAGCAACATTCGGCATTGACAAACGCTTGTTTAATACTGGTATGGCAATGTGGTATTCAGGGTTGGACAGCTTCTTAAAGCAGTGCTTAGCAATGGGATCTTTGATGGATGCATGCATAATTGTATGTGATGTCATTTACCATAGGTATGGTTTACAATAACTATGCTGGGTATTGTCAAGTTCAGTTGGGTTTTTAAAATGTATTTTTGCAATGTAGTGAGTGATTCAGTGTGATATGAGAGAGGAGATGCATTAAGGAGACTGTATTTCTCTTCCATTCTGGATCCATACTAAGCACAGTCTAAATTTATGAAATTAAATTAAAAGGACATTTTTTGTGCTGCTATTTCTTGTTGTCCATTTTAGAATTACTATCCCCATGTAGCCAACATGGGCAACCGTTTACAAGCACTGATTCATTGACTCTCAAATGTGTGTATAATGTGAGACCCTGACTTAAAGAGAAGCGCAATCTCATCTCTCTAGACACATGTACAGTCAGTGTCTCCGCCTGCTAATTGAGAAGGTTTAGCCATCCCGGCCCCCAACAAATACATAAAAAATGACACAAACAGTAGGTTGCTTTAATGCTTTTATTGTAAAGAAAAACTATAGTTTTCCCATTTTCTTGTACTAAAGAAAAATGAACACGCTTTCAACGGTGAGGCTTTAAATCCATTATTAACACATTCTGTATGTGAGACGCTGCTTGGGGAGGAGGCAGATTACACTGAAGCTGTGCAACTTTAAAACTGAAATAATATAATGTACACCCTATGTCAGAGAATCTCTCGCATTGCTTTGTTGGGGGGAATCTACCAAACAAATAAAACATGCCATTTCTGTGAACAGCAGGGAATACTGTTCATTGTCAAGTACTGTCTTACTGAAAAGGGGTGTCAAGCCGAAAACATAGCTGTAACTGCAAAGCCAATTGGTTGGAATTTTGCCGATCAGTTCCATTGTTCAGTAAGTGGAGCAAGAGCAAAATGTCTGGCTTGTTAACTGCTGGCTTGTTAAAGTTAATGGGTTGTGGCCTCAGGGGTGGGCATACGATGTTTCTTTCCATTCACTTTCATGTCCTGCTGTCTGAGTCTTAAATCTGAGTGATGACTGTAGTCACTACTTCATGAACATGAGGATCCCTGTGAGCTGCTTTGTGCGCTACTACTGAAGCTGTGTGCAGGTTATTTCTGACTGCTGTGCGGGCGCGCATGCGCACACCTTAGGGGGAACATAGGTCTGGATGTGCCCATTGACCCGGACATCTCCACAGACAGACCTTCAGGAGTGTCTCCTCCTAGGCTTTCTGAGTCCCCCTCCCATTTCATGTTTTATAAAAAAGTGGCTGAAACCCTCCAGCTTCTTATGGAAGAAGCTGTGGATGACAAGGAGGAGCCTGACTATGTGGAAATGATGGATATCCCAGAGTCTAGGAGGCTGTCTATTCCCTTACACAAATCTTTTGGGAAACAGACATTTAAGATTTAAAGACTCCTAACACCATACCTCCTGTGGATAAAAGAATGGACAAGAGGTATACGTTGTCAGGCTCAGATACGGAGTTCCTTACACAACAATGTAGCCATGTTGGGGTAGTGCAAGCTGCAGCCTGTGACAAGGCAAATATTCCCTTGGCTTCACACCCCCCAGACAAGGACTCCAGGAGGATTGATGCCATGGCAAAGAAACAATACATGGCAGCATCCTTGGGACTCAGACAGGCCAATTATATGGCTTATACTGCTAGGTATCAGAAATCCAGATGAGACACTTGTCATGGCTTTAGCAAAACAGGTCCCTGGCCAGCTTGCCAAGGAGCTGGAGCAGGTGGCTGCTGATGGTATTGAGGCATCCAAGGTGCAATTCCATGCTGCAGTGGACTCAAATGTTGTGTCATCTAGAGTCATGGCTACATCTGTGGCACTTCGCAGAATGGCTTGGCTCAGATGTACTAGCCTGTCTCAGGATACCCAGACTAAGGCCATGGATTTTCCTGTTGTGGGTAATTCTCTGTTTTGGGAGCAAACGGAGAATTACATGAAGAAAATGGATGCGTATAGGACCACCTATAGGAGTGCCCAGGCCAAGAAAAGGCAGGCCATGCCTCAAAGACAGCATCCCAGGGCAGGAGAAGGCCTTTTCACAGGCCTTTCTACCAAGCCCAGGCCTCCTTTTCTGCTTATGCTCAGAGGGGGTTCTTTAGAGGGAGAGGCAGAAGTGGTACAAGCAGACCTGCTTCCACCCTTCAGCCAAAACCCCCTGTCAAGCAGGCACCCTGATGGGTTTGCCAGGGCCGATTCTCCACCACCTGTAGGGGGCAGGCTGGCTTACTTTGTGCAGGACTGGAAGTCTCTAACATCAGACAAGTGGGTCCTGGAAGTAGTAAGCCAGGGACTGGTTCTCCGCTTCAAAAAATTTCCAAAGCTGAGAACCAGATCTTTTCCACCTGCAAATCCCTCAGAGGCACTTGCCTTAGAGGCAGAGGTCTCTTCCCTTCTGGCTCTCAGAGCAGTGGAACGGGTTCCACTTCTACACCAGGGCAAAGGATAGTACTCCAGGTACTTACTTACCCCAAAAAAGACAGGAGAATTGCAGCCCATCCTGGATCTCAGATATTTAAACAAGCACCTTTTAAAGCCACAATTCAAAATGGTGACTCTGGCAATAATTCTACCCTCTCTAAGGCCAGGGGAACTGGCTAGTGTCCCTGGACCTCAAAGATGCCTACTTCCATATTCTTATCAGACGCTCCCATCGAAAGTACCTCAGGTTCGAGCTGCCCTCAGGCCATTACCAGTTCAGGGCAATGCCCTTCGGACTAACCTCTGCTCCAAGGGTGTTCACAAAATGTCTGGCAGTAGTAGTTGCTTCTCTGAGAAGGCAAAGGATTGCCATCTTCCCATAACTGGAGTTGCGGACTGTTCGACTTTTTGCTGCACCGGAGGGCTTGTTTATATGGACAAGCTTTTGCTGGGATTTCTGGTGGATTTGTTGGTGCGGAGTACTGCTTTGGAATCTGTGGGGAGTGTTGTCCACCTTCTGGTCTCCGACCGGGCAGGAGTTGCCTTGGTGCTTCCCAGGGAGCTGGGGGGGACCAGGGCTGCTTCTAAGTCGCCTTGGGGTCGGATGTCTGGGCTGACTTATGAGACGGTTGTAGCCACTGGTTGTCGACTGGGTGGGGATACTACTCCCTGAAGAAATTTATTTTTTCCTCCGTGAAGTATTTTGCTTCTTTTTGGACAATTAATTGTTTGAACTGTTGGTCTTGAGGAGCAGCTGCTGAAGGATTTGTCAGACACCTTGAGGCTCCCTTGTTCGGTTCGTTTCTGAACATTTGTCACTGGACTTACCTGCTGAGAACTTTTTGGATTTATCCGGATTTATTCACTTTTGGATTGCTGGAGAACCGCTTTCTCTGTCTTTTACTAACTCCTGGACTAAGGGTGGTGAGAGTGGTGTATATTTACTTATTTTAATTTGTATGACTATAAATCTGATCTATTTAACTGGTTCAAACAACATGAAGTCTTGCTATATTATGACAATTGCAGTTTGTCCCACCATTAGAACTGCTCCGGAGGTGAAAGAGTTAACTTCCATGCCAGGCATGGAACTTAGAGCACGAGCTCAGTTAGAAAAGCTCTGTCTGGAATATTTCAAACTGAAACTGTCAGATTCTTTACTCCGCCTCACTGAACAGTCGCTCCAGAATTCCTCCTACTGCTCGGTTCATTTCTCGGTTTAAAAGAGTTTTCTCGGTTAAATTCAACCGATTATTATTATTTTAACCATAAACTGATCGGTTCAAGCTCTGTCTGTGGTATTGTAAGTAATAGACAGGTTTATTTCTGTGTGGAACTTGTAAATGTTTATCGTTCGGTTTGAACGATCAGGATGTTTAAAACTTTATTCTGAAGCTTTTAAAAGCTATTTAGAGTCGGTTCCGGTTCTTATCGGTTCTAAAAACCGGATTTCATTACAGTTTTCCACGACCCGTATTACGGTTGAGAACCGATAAGGGTGTCTTGCCTGGCACTGCCGGAAAAAGGGCAAGTTTTTGGTTAGGCTGGCATTATGTCTGAGAAACCCAAAAGAAAAACTGGGCCCACTGGGTTTCAACACTGTAGTGTCTGTGGGGAAGCCTTTGCCAAGGCTGACCCACACACCCATGTGTTTATTGTCTGGGGTTTGACCACCTCAATGCAGACTGCCAGATTTGCAAGAATTTCCCTGCAGCTACCCTAGATAAGAGAGTTGGTAGGCTCAGGGAATGAGAGGCCAAAAAGTCCGCTGACCCGGATGGCCAGCCCGGTTTGGTGCCAACCGAACCGGAGGGAGTACCCTCTGACCAGGGCGAGACTTCCTCGGGCAAACATAAAGCTGGCTCAGAGGAGCCAGTTCCAGCAAAGAGAACTAGAAAATCAGCAGGTGTGGAGTCAAAAGTTCCTTCTCCAACTGCTGCAGAGATAGCCAAAGCAATCCAAATTGTCCAGTCACTTTCCCCGGTTCCGTCCGAACCGCCACTATCTGGCAAAAGGTCGGTTCGGCCGGTTCCACCGGTTCAAGAATATGATATAGAGGAGTTTTATGAACCAGAGGAGGGAGGATGATTATGAACAGTGTGAATGTGACTTTGAAAGTCTGGATGTGCCCATTGAACCGGACATCTCCCCAGACAGACCTTTAGGAGAATCTCCCCCTAGGCTTTCTGAGTCCCCTTCTCATTTTCTATTTTATAAAAAAGTTGCTGAAACCCTCCAGCTTCCTTTGGAGAGAGTTGTGGATGAGCAAGAGGAGCCTGACTTTGTAGAGATGATGGATATCCCAGAGTCCAGGAGATTGTCTATTCCTTTACATAAATCCTTTAGGAAACAAACAATAAAAATTTTAAAGGCTCCTAATTCTGTGCCTCATGTGGATAAAAAGATGGACAGGAGGTACACTTTGTCAGGTCCTGATACAGAATTTCTTTCACAGCAATGCAGCCATGTTGGGGTAGTTCAGGCTGCAGCCTGTGATAAGGCTAATATTCCCCCGGCTTCACATCCTCCTGACAGGGACTCCAGGAGGATTGATGCCATGGCTAAAAAACAATACATGGCAGCATCCTTGGGACTCAGGCAAGCAAATTATATGGCTTATGTTGCAAGATACCAGAAATCTAGATGGGATACTGTCATGGCTTTAGCCAAACAGGCCCCTGGCCAGCTTGCCAAGTAGCTGGAACAGGTGGCTGCTGATGGTATTGAGGCATCTAAGGTGCAATTCCATGCTGCAGTGGATTCTAATGATGTATCCTATAGAGTCATGGCTACATCTGTGGCTTTTCGTAGATTGGCTTGGCTCAGGTGTACAGTCTGTCACAGGATACCCAGGCTAAGGCCATGGATTTTCCTGTGGTGGGAAATTCTCTGTTTGGGGAGCAGACAGAGAATTATATAGAAAATGGATGAATATAGAACCACTTATAGGAGTGCACAAGCCAAGGAACGAGCAAGCTACCTCAGAGGCAGCCCCACAGGGGTAGAGGCAGACCTTTTCACAGACCTTTTTACCAAACCCAGGCCTCCTCTTCAGCTTACGTTCAGAGGGGGTTCTTCAGAGGGAGAGGCAGACGGGGTATGAGCAGGCCTGCTCCCACCCCTCAGCCTAAAGCCTCTGCCAAACAGGCACCCTGATGGGATGCCCAGGGCCGGTTCTCCATTACCTGTAGGGGGCAGGCTGGCTTACTTCGTCCAGGACTGGGAGTCTGTAACATCAGACAAGTGGGTCCTGGAAGTAGTAAGCCAGGGTCTAGTTCTCAGCTTCAAAAAATTTCCGAAGATGAGAATCAGATTTTCTCCACCTGCAAATCCTCTAGAGACTCTTGCTTTGGAAACAGAAGTCTCAATCCTCCTGGCTCTCAGAGCTGTAGAAAGGGTTTCTCCCCTACACCAGGGCAAGGGTCTGTACTCCAGGTACTTCCTTACCCCAAAAAAGACAGGAGAATGGCGGCCCATCCTGGACCTGAAATATCTGAACAAGCACCTTTTAAAACCAAAATTCAAAATGGTGACTCTGGGAATGATTTTACCCTCCCTAAGGCCAGGGGACTGGCTAGCTTCCCTGGACCTCAGGGATGCCTACTTCCATGTTTTTATCAGAAGCTCCAACCGAAAGTACCTCAGATTCGAACTGCCCTCAGGCCATTATCAGTTCAGAGCAATGCCCTTCGGCCTTACCTCTGCCCCAAGGGTATTCACAAAATGCCTGGCAGTAGCAGTTGCTCATTTAAGAAGGCAAAAGATTGCCATCTTTCCCTACCTAGACGACTGGCTCATTGTGGGTCAGTCTCCAGACCAGGTCAAATCACACCTGCAAGTTACCCAGCAGCTGCTTACCTCTCTGGGCTTTCTTCTCAATCTTCCAAAGTCAGTTCTGGAACCTGTCTAGGTACTCACCTTTATAGGTGCAGAATTGGACACAAAGCAGGCCAGAGCCTTCCTTCCCCTAGAAAGGGTAAGGACCCTGGTGGCCCTGGCCTCCTCCTCCTTCACTCTGCAGGTCTCTCGACCAGCAAGGCATTTCCTACAGCTCCTAGGACACATGGCTGCTTCCACAGCTGTAGTGCAAGGAGCAAGATTTCAGATGAGGGACATTCAGTTCCATTTGAGAGCCTTTTGGTCTCAAAGAAAGATCTCCTATCCAAGTTGATCCAGTGACTCGAACCCTGATCCAGGCCCTTCAGTGGTGGCAGGATCAGAGCAATCTGAGACAAGGGGTTCCTTCATCCCTCTATCTCACTCCTTGACCCTTACTACAGATCGTCCCTTTGGGATGGGAGCTCACATGGCGACCTCTCCACCCAGGGATTGTGGTCCCCTCAGGAATCTCTGCTCCATCAATCTGTTGGAACTCAGAGCTGTTTTCTAGCACTTCAGGTTTTTCTGCATCTGTTCAGAACAAAGTGGTACAGGTCAGAACAGACAACACCACTACAATGTGGTACATCAACAAACAAGGGGCACTAGGTCTTCGGCCTTGTGCACGAGGCAATGAAGTTGTGGTCTCTGGCTTATTCCTGAACACTTCCCTCATAGCAATTCACCTCCCAGGCAAGGACAATGTCCTGGCAGATGCTCTCAGCAGGATTTCCCAGGGCCATCACGTGGTCACTGGATCCCGAGTACTGGGGATAGTTTTTGCCAGATGGGGCACCCCTCAGATAGATCTTTTTGCAGCCCCAGACAATCATCAACTTCCACTTTTTTGTTGCAGACCCCCAGTGTTGGGCACAGTCTCCCTGGATGCCTTTCTCCTCGATTGGGAAGGGAAGTTTCTCTATGCCTTCCCACCATTCCCTCTCCTGTTCAAGGTGCTAGTCAAAATCAGATCTCAGCCCTGCAAGATGATTCTGATTGCTCCAGACTGGGCCAGGCAGCCCTGGTACCACTCCTTCTGTCCTTAGCAGTCCATCTTCCCTGTGTCTCCCCAGGAACCTAAATTTGTTAACCTGTGCCCAGGGAGAGTTTGGTATCGAATCTCAATCCCTCAACCTCAAGGCCTGGCTCTTGAGGAGTTAGAGTTTGCTGACCACACTTTCTCAAGGTGTTCTCGAAATCTTGAGCTTCTGGAAGCCTTCCACTCGGAGCTACTTATAACTCCAAATGGAAAAGGTTTTCCATTATTGTTCTGGGAAGCATATTTCCCTGGAATCTGCTGATTTGCCCACTGTTTTGGACTATATGGTCCATCTTAATTCTTTGGGACTGAGACCAGCTACCTGAAAGTGCATTTGGCAGCTGTCTCTGCTTTTATTTCAGCAGGAAGCCCTCTTCTCTTTCTGCTCACCCTTTTTTTCCAAGTTTTCAGGGATTGCTTTATACCAATCCACCATTCAGGGACCCTGCCCCTGCCTGGGATCTTAATGTTTGCATTGCTCAGCTGATGCAACCCCTTTGAACCTCTGTCTTCGGCAGAGCTTAAGTACTTGACTTGGAAAACTGTGTTTCTAGTAGCCATCACTTCTGCCAGGCGCATAAGTGAGTTACAAGCTTTGTCAGTGGAGACTGACTTTATTTCCTTTCACAGGAATAAGGTAGTCCTCAGGACTAACAGGAAGTTTTTGCCTAAGGTGGTTTCAGATTTCCACCTTAATCAATCTATTTCTCTTCCAGTGTTCTTCACTGACCCTTCCTCCTCTGGTGAGAGGAGGTTGCACAGCTTAGATGTTAAGAGGGCCCTAAGTTACTACATAGAGCGTACCAAGGGTCACAGGTTTGACTCCCTCCAACTATTTCTCACTTATGGTGAGGTTGGGAAAGGAAACCTGCCACTAAGAGATCCATTGCCAGGTGGATTGTCTCTTGTATCCAATTTTGCTATCAAAAACTGGGTAAGGTTCCCCCTTCAGGCCTGAGGGCTCACTCTACCAGAGGTACAGCTGCGTCTCTAGCTGCTGCCAGAACATCCCTATCTTAGAGATATGTCAAGCAGCTACTTGGAAAACAGTACACACTTTCACAAGCATTACTCCTGGATATTCAGGCCAGGAGGGATGCTCGTTTAACACAGCCGTGCTTCAGAGCCTATTCCCTAAGTAGGTTCTGTCCCTCCTCCATGGAGGTACTGCTGTGTAGTCTGCAATTGTCATAATATAGCAAGACTTCATGTTGTTTGAAGAAAAAATTACTCACTTTAGTAATGTTGTTTCTTCTAATGGAGTCTTGCTATATTATGACCTCCACCCCCAGCCTGCCCCTCTCAGAACTTCTACTTTAGGTATGGGGTGGGCAGTCCAGTGTGGCACTTATTGATGCCCATTTTATGTTTCCACCCCTCCTTTTTTTGGGGTGTTTGGGTGTTGTGTTTTATTTTATCTTGTCTTATCTTTTTCTGGTCCCCTGACTTGAGTCTTGGTGTTGGGGCCAGGAAAATATGTTAATATTTAAGTAGCCAGTTGGCTAGTGTAGATTACAGCTTCCACACAGAACCTTAGTGAGTTTTGCTTGTAAAGATCTGACAGTTTCAGTTTGAAATATTCCAGACAGAGCTTTTCTAACCGAGCTCGTGCTCTAAGTTCCATGCCTGGCATGGAAGTTAACTCTTTCACCTCCGGAGCAGTTCTAATGGTGGGACAAACTGCAATTGTCATAATATAGCAAGACTCCATTAGAAGAAACAACATTACTAAGGTGAGTAATTTTTTCTTCCCTGCCATGTAAGAGGTGGTATTGGAAGATTATATAACACCTGTTGCATTGTCGCACGTGAGAGGTGCTGCATTGTTTAAAATACTAACCTGTTTTAATAACCAGTGGTATATTCTACTGTGTTTTAAGATTATTTGTTTTATTTTAATTTTTTATTTTATTATTTTGGTTACTTTTGAATTGGGGTTTATTTTGGTTTATGTTAGTTTATTTTGTTTTATTTGCCTCCCCTCAGTGAGAGGGGGGAGGAGAGTGTGTTATTTACAGAGTGTGTTATTTATAGGTTTAATATTTGTAGGATTATTTTTTTGTTGTTTTGATTTGATTAATGACGGTTGGGCACTATTCCCCCACTAGGCTCAGGGAACTACGTCCCTTTGAGTGCCCACCACTGTCATCTGACACCTAATTTAGGTGTCGAGCATTGGGCATTCTGAAGAGGCGAGGACGAAGATGGAAAGCTGGGCCTTGTGGGGGACAGGAAGGGGGGGCGAATTGGGGTTTTAGGGTCCAGAAGACGTCCTGGGGCAAAATGGAGTCAGGATAGAGGTCACTCTTATCTTGTCCCCATACCCAAGAGTCCCGAAGAAATCGGACAGGTGCCGAGGTCTTCCTCGACAGCTCATCCCACCTTGGCGGTGCTGTGCAATGCCAGATCAATTAAGAACAAGACAGCTATTATCGCTGATCTTGTTGGTTCATCTGATCTGACTTGCATCACCGAGACCTGGCTGGATGAAAATCCAGGCCCTATATATTGGCCTTAGCAACCCAGCCGGGTTCTCGTGATACACTGTCAGAGCTGGATCGTAGAGGGGCGGAGGTGTGGCCATTTTGTTTAAATCTGAACTGGGCCTTGTGGATGTGCCATTGGGGAAACACCAGATATTTTGAATATATCCTGGTGAAGGTGCAGGCTGTGGGATTCTCCTCGGCTCACTGTCCACCAGGTGACGGTGGCACCTACAGGAGATTGCAGACTTCATTGCTCCACCTGGTGTTGAGGTTTCCCAGATTAATACTCCTGGGTGACTTCAACGCCTGGGCCGCACAATGAACTATCTCATTTTGGTCAAAATCTCCTCCAGCTGATGAACACACTGGGCCTGACACAGGTTGTTACCTCCTCTACCCATATAGGGGGTCATTCATTAGATCTGGTCTTTCTTTTGGGTATGGAGATCACTGATTTGGGGGTGGAACCAGTCAGTTGGTCAGATCATTACACCATAAGGTTCAGTTTCAGGGCCCCCTCTAATAGGTCTGCCCCTAAGGAGATGGTCCAGTACCGCCCTTTAAGGGGTATTGGCCCCAATGACCTAATGGCGGTGCTGGATCTATCGAGTCTGTCGGGTGAATGCATGAGCCCAGATGGTCTTGTCTTAGCCTATAATAAGGCTGTGGGAGATGCTCTGGATAATATTGCACCTGTTCATGTTCGGCCTCTCACCATCCATCCAAGGAGTCCATGGTTTGATGGTTCCTTGAAGGAATTAAGGTGAGTAGGCCGAAGGCTGGAGAGAGCCTGGTGGAACTCGGGCCTTGTTGCTGACAGGCTTAGATTGCTGGCTCATTATGATAGCTACCAATCAGAAATCACTCGTAAGAAGGCAGAATTCCTGTCCAGAGAGATTTCTGCTGCAAAAAATCGACCGGCTCAGCTTTTCCGGACTGTGGACAGACTGTGCAATCAGTCTGTCTTCAGCCTAGAAGCCTTTTCTCAGCTTAGATACGAGGAGTTAGCTACGCTTTTTTGCAGATAAGGTTGCCAGCATCAGGTCCGGCATCGGTCCAACCTCTCCTACGGGGGATTGCGGAGGACGACTGGTGGTGTCTTATCCTCGGTCTGTCTGGTTAGACTTTCGCCACCTGGAATTCGTGGACATTGTGAAGATCATCCAAACAATGCGACCAACTAGTTGTAGTTTGGATCCGGGTCCTACACTGCTGTTAGTAGGTTGTGTAGAAGCTATCTACCCAGTCCTTGCTGACATTATCTGGAAATCCTTGGAGAGGGTTTTTTTTTCCTGACCCCCTTAAGGAGGCAGTAGTTCGACCACTCCTAAAAACCTCCTTGGACCCAGACTGTCTAGCTAACTACGCCCTATCTCTAACCTGCCATTTGTTGGTAAGGTTATTAAAAGGCAGTTAAGCGTGCAATTGGATGATCATCTTACATCTCATAATGTCTATGATACTCTCCAGTCTGGTTTCAGGAAAAGGCATAGTACTGAGACTGTCCTTGTTTGGGTATTGAGCGATCTCCTAATGGCCAGAGATCGAAAGGCTTGTACCATTCTGGTCCTTCTCAATCTGTCTGCTGCATTTGACACTGTAGACCATGGGGTGCTATTGGAGTGACTGCGGGTCTTTTGTGGGCTGTCTAGTACAGTCCACAATTGGTTTCGTTCTTACCTCACTGGCAGGTCTCAGAGAGTTGTCACCGGAATTTATTCCTCTGACGCTTTCTCCCTGTCTTGTGGGGTACCACAGGGCTCCATTTTAGCTCCCATGTTGTTTGCAGTGTATATGCTGCCATTGGGAGAAATCATCAGGCGATACAGTTTGAGTTTTCACTGCTATGCAGATGATACTCAGCTGTATCTGTCCTTTCTCCCCGACCAGAGTGATGCACTCTTTGTACTTAGTAGCTGCCTGGATGAGATCAGAATTTGGATGAGCTCGAGCTGGTTGAGACTCAATCCGGATAAGACTGAGGTACTGGTTGTGGATCCAGGTCGTCCTGGGGTGGGTTTGGGTGCTGGGCAGTCATCAGATTTATTACTTGGTGATGTACCGCTCTCTACCTCTCGACAGGTGTGTAATCTGGGTGTTATTTTTGATGATGGTCTGACCCTGAAATTTCAGGTGTCAGCTGTTGTCAAATCCTCTTTCTACCATCTGAGGAATATCACCCGGGTGAAACATCTTATTCCCCAGGAGGACCTTCCAACTTTGGTCCACGCCTTTGTCACTACCCGTCTGGACTACTGCAGTTCCCTCTACCTAGGGCTACCAGGGGTTGCTATCCGCCGCCTTCAGCTGGTGCAGAATGCTGCAGCCAGGCCCTTGACTGGGACTCTTAGAACCAGTCATATTACGCCTGTGCTTCGCGAACTGCACTGGCTGCCTGTTCGGTGGCGGATCACCTTTAAGGTTGGTTTACTAACCTTCAAAGCCCTACATGACCAGGGACCCAGTTACCTGAAAGATCTTCTGATTTCCTACTGCCCCCTCCGTCCTCTCCGTTCTGCCAGCAAGGGATTGCTAGAGATTCCCAGGGTTCGATTGACGTTATCGAGATCTCGTGCCTTTGCCTTCTCGGCTCCAACCCTGTGGAACTCTCTACCGCACTGGTTAAGAGAATGCCCAACCGTTGATAGTTTTAAAATTGCTTTAAAGACATATCTTTTTAATTTGGCCTATTCGTTTTAGTTATGGTTGTTTATATGTTTGGATTTTACTGTTTTATCTATTTCCGTACAGCGCCTTGGTATCGAAAGGCGCTTTATAAATAAATATGACTTGACTTACCTAGACTACTGGCTCACAGTAGGCCAGTCCCCAGACCAGGTCAAGTTACACTTACAGATAACTCAGCAACTGCTCACTTTTCTAGGTTTCCTTCTGAATCTGTCAAAGTCAGTTCTAGAGCCTGTTCAGGTCCTCACCTTCATAGGTGCAGAGCTAGATACAGAAAGGGCCAGAGCCTTCCTTCCCCTGGACAGGGCAAGGACCCTTATCACTCTGGCCTCCTCTTTCACCCTACAGGTGTCTCGACCAGCAAGGCATTTTCTACAGCTCCTGGGGCACATGGCTGCTTCTACAGCAGTGGTGCAGGGAGCAAGATTTCAGATGAGGGACATTCAGTTCCATTTGAGAGCCTTCTGGTCTCAGAAAAGGACCTCTGACCAAACTGATCCCAGTGACTCGAACCTGATCCAGGCCTTGCACTGGTGGCAGGATCTGAACAATCTGAGACAAGGAGTTCCCTTTGTCACTCCAGTCTCACTGTTTAATCCTTACTACAGATGCCTCCCTCTTGGGGTGGGAGGCTCACTTGGGCGACCTGACCACCCAAGGGTTGTGGTCCCGTCAGGAATCTCTGCTCCACATCAATCTGTTGGAGCTCAGAGCAGTTTTTCTAGCACTTCAAGTTTTTTCCAAGTCTGTTCAGAACAAAGTTATTCAGATCAGAACAGACAATACCACCACAATGTGGTACATCAGCAAACAAGGAGGCAGTCGGTCTATGGCCTTGTGCACAGAAGCTATGAAGTTGTGGTCCCTGGCTTCTTCTCTGAACACCTCCCTCTCAGCAGTACACCTCCCAGGTAAGGACAATGTCCTGGCAGATGCTCTCAGCAGGATATCTTAGGGCCATCACGAATGGTCACTGGATCCCTTGATCTTGGAGGTGATATTCTCCAGATGGGGCACCCCACAGATAGATCTTTTTGCAGCCCCAGACAATCACCAACTTCCCCTTTTTTGTTGTAGGCCCCCAGTGTTGGGCTCAGTCCCCCTGGATGCCTTAGTTCTCAATTGGGAAGGGAAGTTCCTGTGCCCCCCACCTTCCCTCTCCTGTTCAAAGTGCTAGTCAAAATCAGGTCTCAACCCTGCAAAGTGATCCTGATTGCTCCAGACTGGGCCAGACAGCCCTGGTATCCTCTCCTATTGTCCTTATCAGTCCATCTTCCCCTGGCTTTCCCAGGAATTACAACCTGTTAACTTGTGCTCAGGGAGGGTTGGTGCGGAATCTCAAATCTCTCAATCTCAAGGCCTGGCTCTTGAAGAGTTAGAGTTGCAGATTTACACTCTCCCAAGGTGTTATGGATATTCTGAAGGCTTCTAGGAAGCCTTCCACCAAACTCCTTATAATTCCAAGTGGAAAAGATTTTCCATATGGTGCTCTGGGAAGCATATTTCCCCAGAGTCTGCTGATCTGCCCACAGTACTTGACTACATGGTTCATCTCAATAGCTTGGGTCTCAGACCAGCTACACTAAGGGTGCACCTGGCAGCGGTTTCTACTTTCATTTCAGCAGGTAAGTCCTCTTCTCTTTCAGCTCATCCTGTTTTCTCCAAGTTTTTCAAGGGATTGCTTCATACCAATCCTCCATTCAGGGGATCCTGCCCCTGCTTGGGATCTTAACGTTTGCATTGCACAGCTTATGCAACCCCACTTTGAGCCTTTGTCCTTAGCAGAGCTTAAGTGCTTGACTTGGAAAACTGTGTTTCTGGTGGCCATTACTTCTGCCAGGCGCATAAGTGAGCTGCAAGCCCTGTCAGTGGAGCCTGACTTTATTTCGCTTCCATAGGGATAAGGTGGTCCTAAGGACTAACAGGAAGTTTTTGCCTAAGGTGGTTTCAGACTTCCACCTTAACCAATCTGTGTCTCTTCCTGTGTACTTCACTGACCATTCCTCCTCTGGTGAGAGGAGGCTGCACAGCCTAGATGTGAAAAGAGCCCTTAGCTACTATATAGAACGCACCAAGGGTCATAGGTTTGACTCCCTCCAACTGTTCCTCACTTATGGTGAGGTAGGCAAAGGGAAACCTGCCACTAAAAGATCCATTGCCAGGTGGATTGTCTCTTGCATACAATTTTGCTATGAAAAATTAGGTAAGGTTCCACCCTCAGGCCTGAGGGCTCACTCTACTAGAGGTACAGCTGCTTCCTGGCTGCTGCCAGGGATATCCCTATTCTAGAAATATGTCAATCAGCTACCTGGAAAACAGTTCACACTTTCACCAAGCATTACTCCTGGACATCCAGGCTAGGAGTGATGCTCGGTTTGGCACAGCTGTGCTTCAGAGCCTATTTCCTAAGTAGGTTCTGTCCCTCCTCCATGGAGGTACTGCTTGGTAGTCTGCTACTGTCAGAATACAGCAAGACTTCATGTTGTTTGAAGAAAAAATTACTCACCTTAGTAATGTTGTTTCTTCTAATGGAGTCTTGCTGTATTCTGACCCCCCTCCCCCGCCTTCCCCTCTCAGAACCTTTCTTTTTTGGGATGTGGGTGGGCAGTGGCAGTGTTGGCACTCAGGAGGTGCCCCACCTTTTTTGTTATCACCCTTTCTTTGGGTGAGTGGATGTTGTGTTATTTCATTTTTGGGTCTCCTGACTTGAGTCTTTGTTTTTGGGACCAAAAATGTGTTATTATGTTAGTAGCCAGTTGGCTAGTGTAGGTTTACAGATTCCACACAGGACCTCAGTGAGTTTAGCTCATAAAGATCTGACGGTTTGAGTTCAAACATCAACAGACAGAGTCTCAACTGAGCTCGAGCTCAGCGTTCCATGCCTGGCATGGAAAGTTAACTCTTTCATTTCTGGGGCAGTTCGAAGGTTGGGACTCACTGCTGCTATTATTACTGTCAGAATACAGCAAGATTCCATTAGAAGAAACAACATTACTAAGGTGAGTAATTTTTTCTTTTGTTTCCTGGATCTCTCATATGCGATGTGACCCAATAGCGCAGAAAATGTTTCGACACAGTTAGGACTGAACTTAAGACATTGGGCATAACGCACACGTTGTTGTTACTGGCAAAACTCGGTCTCAGCTACTCCCGGTAAGACCTATCTTTATACCAGCCTGGGAGAGACCAGCAAGTGATTGTTGAAAATAAAGGAAGACTTTGAATGGCGTTCTGTTGATGTGACTGAACCTACAGAAGACTGAACATTTATACTGACTTACTTTGTTTCTCCTGTTCTGAGCCTGGAGTTTCTTTTATCATATTTCTAACTATCACAAGTTGTACTGTTTTGGCTTTTCCATTTTATGTATTGTGGGGTTAAGGACCAGCTTGTGGGGACTTTTCATAGTCTTTACTTTTAAGCACACTTCTAGCTGAGTGGCGTTCATTTTTTTATTGATGCCTTCTTTTAGGTACACTCTCTAGTAAATAGCGATAGGCTTAGTATGTTATTGTGGCTGTGTCCAGGTGGTGTGATGCAGTTAACTGTGTATGTTTTTATTAAGATGTGGTGAGATATACAGAAATAGTTGACATGGGCATAGCATCAGTGATAATGAGTATCCAAAACTGAACAAGGTTTTCACATACAAATCAGAAAAAGAAACATTACATTCTTCCTTCATCATCTCATCACCTATGTTACATCCTATAGTCCATGCCTTAATAGTAATTAAAGTGGCTTAGTGCTTCCCTAAATTATGAAAACAATGTCGTTCCCCGGACCATGGCCAATACCAAGAAGTTTGGTCCACACTGTCCTCCTTTTAATAAGACCTTGCTTACCCCCACTCCTCCAATCCCCTCCCCAACCCAAGGACATACTTTAAGAAACAAAACCAGGGTCAATTTTTGAATAGTATATCATCCAGGGTCTCCAGTATTGATCAAATTGTGTCCGCTTATTGTGAATTTCAGCAGTTAATGACTCCATATAATAAATATTGGCTACTAATCCCCTCCATTCATGAACTGATGGAACTACTAATGAGAGCCAGCGTCGAGTTATTGCCTTTTTGGCTGCTAATATAAATATGGGTAATAAAGTTTGGTGCCATTGTGGGAACTGCGTATGTTTGCCTTTCTGCACAGAGCTTACCACCATCTCATGAGGGACCCCTTTTATAAATGTCATTTTTGCACCACATCAGTAATACCCCTCGGTCCTTCCTCCTTTTTTTCTGTTGTATTAAAAGTTGCTCATATTGTACTCGATCTCTATGAAAGTTGTTTTTATATATAATATTGCTATGGATTTACTTTCAGAGACTGACTGGTGTTTTCGGGGCCACATTCCAGCTTTTTGGATTATAATTACCGATTTCACACAAGCCAATGACTGTCCGTCTGGACGCCATTATGAGTGTTTATCACTCTGGATTTTTCGTGTTTTTCTAAACTTGTGCTAATGGCTTCTGGTCTTGGAGCTTTTTTGCCACTTGTTTAACTTTGTATTTCTACATAGAAACATAGAAGTTGATGGCAGATAAGGACCGCTAGGCCCATCTAGTCTGCCCATTATTTCTAACTGATGAATATTGCCATAAGTCTCTATTGTGAGCTTTGGCCTATTTAATTCATACTCATCTGTATTATTCCCTTGTGCCTATCCCATGCTCTTTTGAAGCCTCGCACTGTACTCCTTTCAACTGACTCCTTGAGTAGGCTGTTCCATGCATCTACTACCCTTTTCATGAAAAATAACTTTCTCACATTTCCCCTTAATTGGCCTCCCTCTAATCTCATATCATGGCCCCTTGTCCTGCTATTTTCCTTATACTGAACATGTTAAACTCGTTCACCTTGTTAAGGCCTTTAAGGTATTTGAAAGTTTCTATCATAAGGCCCCTCTCCCTCCTTTGCTCCAGGGTGTACATATTGAGGTCTTTCAATCTGTCCTCATATGACTTACAGTATGTTGCAGCCCCTGCACCATTATAGTTGCCCTTTTCTGGACAGTTTCTATCCTGGCAATGTATTTTTGCAGGTGCGACCTCCAGAACTGGACGCAGTACTCCAGCTGGGGCCTAACCAGTGTCCTGTAAAAAGGGATCATTGCCTCCTTCTTATGGCTTGTGATACCTCTACTGATACATCCCAGCATCCCTCTATCTTTCCCTACTGCCTTTGTGGTCTGCTTGGAGGCTTTCAGGTCATCTGTGTTGATGATGTCCAAGTCCCTTTCTTCTCTTGTGATTGTCAGCAACTCCCCCCCCCCCAAATCCTATAGTTAGCTTCAGAGTTTCTCCTCCCCACATGCATGATTTTGCACTTCTTAGCGTTAAACCCTAGTTGCCACTCTTTGGACCATTTCTCTAGCTTTTCCAGGTCTCATCTCATCCTACCCACTCCATCTGTATCATCAACTCTGTTGCAGATCTTGATGTCATCTGCAAACAGGCAGACCTTACCCTCCAGTCCAACCGCAGTGTCACTGATGAAGATATTGAAGAGGACTGGCCCTAGAACTGATCCCTGCAGCACCCAACTTGTAGTAAGTAAGTAAGTAAAATTTATTTTTAAAGCGCTTTTCAAAACCAAAGCGCTGTACAGATAAAATAGTTAAAATACATACATATAACATACAACAACAAATAGCAATATAATTACAATAAAATCACTCTCCATATGCCTGTTTAAATAAATAAGTTTTTAATTCTAACTTAAAACTCTCAACGGTCAGGCAGCCTCGTATCCGACAAGGTAGAGAATTCCACAGGGTAGGGGCAGCATAAGAAAATGCCCGAGCTCCAGAGGTTTTTAAACGGACCCTGGGAACCTCTAGCAATCCCTCGTCGGTGGAGCGGAGTGAGCGAGAGGGACAGTAGGGAACAAGGAGATCTTGAAGATGCATCTCTTCTGACTGGATTCCATTAACCACCACTCTCTGCTTTCTGTCTGTCAGCCAATTTGCCACCCAGTTGCCCAATTTTTGTACCTACCTCAAGTCTACCTAGCTTGTTGACCAGTCTTCTATGTGGAACAGTATCAAAAGCTTTGCTGAAGTCAAGGTAGGCTACATCACCTGCACCCCCTTAATCCACCTCCCTGGTTGCCCAGTCAGAGAAATCTGTCAGATTAGTCTGACGGCCTCTCTGCTGTAAATCCATGTTGTCTTGGATCCTGTGCCCCGATGGATTCTAGGTGTTCCACAATCCTTTCCTTAAGGAGAGTCTCTATGATCTTTCCCACGACTGAGGTAAGACTAACTGGCCTGTAGTTCCCTACTTCCTCCTTGCTGCCACTCTTGTGGAGTGGAATCACATGGGCCCTCCTCCAGTCTCCCGGGACCTCCCCTGTGTTTAGTGACTTAGTAAACAGTTCCACCAAGGGCTTCACTAGTTCCTCCCTTAGCTCCTTTATTATCCTGGGATGTATGCCATCCAATCCTATACTCTTGTCCATCCTGAGCTTAATGAGCTCTTGTAGGACCCTTTCGCTAGTAAAGGGTCCTGTGTTCACGTCCCTTCCTCCTCTGTCTGTGGTGTCGAGCTTTGGGCCCTGTCCTTCCTTTTCCTCCATGAACACCAAGCAGAAGTATTTATTCAGGATGGATGCCTTTCTCTGGTCATCCTCCACACACCCTTGTCCCCCTTGAGCTTAGCAATCCCCCCTCTAGACTTTCTCATCACTAATGTATCAGTAGAAAGTCTTGTCACCTTCCTTCACTGTTTGTGCCAATGTTTCCTCAGTTTTGGCCTTCGTCTGCCTCACAGCTTTCCCTGCTTCCCTTAGGGAACTCTGGTATGCCTCTCTATCTTCATCCCTTTGTGTTCCCTTATATTTTTTGAAGGCCAGCCTTTTGGTTCGGACCTTCTCAGCTACTGTTTTTAGAACCAAAGTGGTTTCCTCCTTCTTTTGCTTTTACTTTTTTCCCTCACACAATGGTCTGTTACTTCAAGTACTGAGTTTTTAATCATTGCCCATTTTGCCTCTACTCCCCTTCCTGTATCGTTTCTTACTACATAGGTCTCCCCCGCTATGAGGTAACATTGGAATACAAGCCACCCCCTGTTTAAGGACTTCCTTCCCTAACGGGGCAAGATGAAGCCTGTATGCCAAAGACAGGCTTCATCTTGCCCTGCTCTGTTAGGGAAGAAAGTCCTTAAACAGGGGCTGGCTGACTACATTCAAGAAAGGTGGGGTTTAAACTTGTGAGGTGGGGAGAGATAAGGGAGGGGCTAACCAGAAGCCCTCTCCTCCAGATGAGGGGAATAGCCTTCTAACCCAAGGGGGGAAGGGGGAAACAGACTGGGGGAGGAGGTTTCAGGAGGAGCAGAGGGAGGATGGAAGTATAAGGAACCTGGGTTGGGTTCAACAAAGGGGATCATGGATAAGGGGTGGGGGTGGTGTTAGTAAATTCCAGGAGCTTGGGAAACAAGTTGCCAGAGTTCCAGGTCATGCTGTTCGGGGGGGGGGTGTGGATGTGACTGTGGTCACGGAAACGTGGGCCAACAAAAACCATGACTGGGACCTAAACGTGTGGGGGTACACTATGCTTAGGAAGGACAGAAAGGAGAGCAGAGAGGGTGGAGTGGCTATGTTCATTAGAGATGACATAGAAATTGCTAGGGTAGAAGAGGCAGAGGGAAATGTGGAGCCTTCTGGGTCACCTTACGAATCCCGGCAGGAGGTAAGGTCAAGCTGGGTGTAGTATATAGGCCCCCCGGGATGGGTGATGTTCTGGAGGATGGTTTGCTGGACAACATCATTGCCCAGTGTGGACCAAAAGGGAAGGGAGTGGTGTTAATGGGGGACCTTAATATGCCAGGTACAAACTGGGGAACCATGTCTTCTAAGGTGGCCAAGGAGCAGAGGCTGCTGGACGGCTTCCAGGATGTGTTCTTAACACTGCATGTGATGGAGCCCACAAGGGAGGGGCATGTCCTGGACATGGTTCTGGCGGATGGGGATCTGGTAAGGGACCTGGTTGTAGAGGATCCCCTGACTGGGAGCGACCATGATACTGTCTGGTTTCAAATAAGCATGGGGGGGGGGGAGAGCTTGGACACTGGCAGTGGACTTTGTGGGCATGGAAAATATTCTCAAGAATCACTTGAAGGGGATTACAACAATGACAAATGTGGAAAAGAGATGGGAGGTCATAAAACGGGGACTTCATGAGGCAGTTAGGACCTGCGCTAAGGGAGCAAGGTCGCATAAACCATGCTGGTGGTCCAGTGAGGTTCAGGTAGCGGTCAGAGAAAAGAAGGCTGCCTACAAAAAATATAAACGAGAGGGGATAGGGAAAAGGAAATGTACCATCTTGCATCTACAAGTCACCCGGATGATCAGGGGCAAAGTCAATAAAACAGCGGCTGGCACAGGGGATGCGGGGAGGGAAAAGAGTTTTTCCGGTACATTGGGAACAAGAGAAAAACTAAGGCCATCTCGCAGATTGAGATCAGAAGGAGGTGGAGTGGAAGAGGCGAGGACTAGGCAGAGGTATTAGAAGTGCACCGCCTCAATGTTCACTAGGGAGGGGGATGGGATATCTACAAAGCAAGGCACGATGGGGATAGAAGCGGTAGTGAGTGGGATCAGGGGAGCAAGAGAAATGGAGCAAGAGGAAGGGAGAGGTACTCCAGTGGTGTCACATCAGGATAAGGATAAAAAGGCCAGTAAGGTGGAGGGGACAGATGATGCTTTCTCCACCGAAAGGGTGTGGTTGGCCCTTAAGGCCCTAAAGAAAGATAAATCTCCTGGGCCGGATGGCATTCATCCGAGAGTACTATGGGAATTGGCGGACATACTGGCTGCACCCCTGGTGGAGCTCTTCAACAGGTCGCTTGAGACGGGGGTACCTAGGGATTGACGAGAGGCACATGTAGTGCCAGTCCATAAAGGGGGTTCGAGGGAAGTACCAGGTAACTATAGACCCATCTAGTTTGACCTCGGTGGTGGGAAAATTAATGGAGAGTATACTAAAGGAACGATTGGGGGCGTACTTGGAGGAGGTGGGAGGTCTGGATAGTCAGCAACATGGGTTTGTGCCAGGTAGATCGTGTCAAACCAATCTTGTGGAGGTCTATGAATGGGTAGCATCAGAACTGGACAGGGGAAAGCCTGTGGATGTATTATTCTTGGACTTCAGCAAGGTGTTTGACTCTGTCCCCCACAATGGTCTGGTGGAGAAACTGATGGGGTTGGGAGTAGGCCCTTTGATGAATAGATGGATTGAAAACTGGCCTGGATGCACTCAGAGAGTAGTGGTCGGCGGGGAGCTCTTGAACCCTAGAGAGGTCGGTATTGGGGTACTGCAGGGCTCGGTCCTGGGTCCTATCCTGTTTAATGCATACATATCGGACATCAGGGAGGGTATAGGGTGTGAAATGAGTCTCTTCACTGATGACTGCAAGATGGGAGCAGTAGTTGAGGGGGAAGAGGGGGTTGGCCCTGCAGGGACCTGGACACCCTGGAAAGGTGGGCTCACATATAGAATTAAATTTCAATATCACCAAGTGCAAGGTGTTACATCTTGGGCGGAAAACCCTAAACACAGGTACACCCTGGGAGGGCGCTGGAGGCCTTAACAGGGAAAAGACCTAGGGGTCATGGTGGATGCATCTATAGAATAACTCTGAGCAGTGCAGGAGAAGCGACTAGCAAAGCAAACAGGATGTTGGGATGCATTGTAAGGGATCACATCTAGGAGCAGGGAGTGATTCTGCCACTGTACAATGGACTGGTTAGACCACACCTTGTGTACTGTGTACAGTACTGGAGACCACACTTGAAGAGGACATACAGCTCCTGGAGAGGGTACAGAGGAGGGCAACTAAGATGATCACGAGGACTAGGGGAGTTTGGCGTATGAAGACAGACTTGAGGAGCTCTGCCTGTTTCATTGGAGGAGAGGAGAGATGGGGACATGATTGAGGTCTTCAAGTACTTCAAGGGAATAAATAGGGTAAACACAGAGGGGATCTTTAGACTAAAACAGGGAGGTATCACCAGAGGGCATGGTTTGAAGTTGGAAGGTGGAAGGGTGAGGGGTGAAAAGAGGAGGTTTTTCACTGAGAGGGTGGTGGATCCTTGGAACGCGCTGCCTGGCGAGCTGGTTTAGAGATCCACAGTGGAGGGCATCAAGAGAGGGTGGGACAGACACAGAAAACGGATGTATCAGATGATGGCCTGGCCCGGGGGGGTGAGGATGGATGATATGGGTTTCTGGAACACAAGGGGGGGAGGGCCTCGATACCCAACTAGGGATCTGAGGTTCGAGCAGACTCGATAGACCGTAAGGCCTAATCTGCTGGCAATTAGCATGTTAGTAAATATAATGATCCTTGGTATTTAAGTTTTACCACTGTATTCTTTGCTATGCCTTGTGACCAAGGAATGTACTCTGTATATTTTACTGAGAAATGTGACAAAAATAAATATAAAAAAATTAAAAAATAAATCCTTTGTCACACAGTCAAAGAAATCTATCAGATTTGTTTGACGTCCTCCCATCTGTGAGACCATGCTGCCCTCGGGTCTTGTAACCCATGGGATTCAAAATATTCCACAATCCTTTCCTTTAGTAGTGATTCTATTACTTTCCCACCACTGATGTCAGGCTGACTGGCCTATAATTGCCAGCCTCCTCCCTGCTACCACTTCCATGTAGTGGGATTACATCTGCCCTCCCCCAGTCCTCTGGAACAGCTCCTGTTTCCAGTGAGCTGTTAAACAGAACTGTCAAAGGTGCAGCCAGAATTTCTTTGAGCTCCCCCAGTACCTTGGGGTGGACCCCTTCTGACCCCATTACTTTGTCCACCTTCAGATTAGCAAGTCCCTTCAGGACTCTTGCCTCCAAAAAAAGGCTAGTGTCCACCTCCCTCCTAAGATTCTGTTATTTTGCTTGTGGTCCTCTTCCCTCCTACTTCCTCTGTGAAGACTGAAAAAAAAGTATTTGTTCAGGATGTCTGCCTTTTCCTGGCCTCCCTCTGCACAGTCCCCCCCCCCTTCCTTTTTTAACCTTATAATATCTAAAAAAAAATCTGGCCCCCTTTCATTACCTCCTGGGCTGTTCTGTCTTCAGTTTGCACCTTTGCGCTCCTTACTGCTTTCCCTGCTTCCCTGTTTCCCTGATACACCTCCCTATCCTCCTTCTCCTCCCTCTGCATCTCCTTATACCTTCTGATTGCTACCCTTTTAGCCTTTACCTTCTCAGCCACCTCTTTCAAGAACCATAGCGGTCTCTCTCCTCTTCCTTTTGCTCACTTGTTTGAAGCAGAGGTTTGTTGCCTTTGCTATGCTCCCTTTTATCTTCGCCCACTGTTACTCCACCCCACTGAGACCATCCCATCCCCTCCAGGTCATTCCTGAGGCATTCACTCATCTTTATACAAATCTGCCCTCCTGAAGTTCAGAACCCTCGCCCTTGTGTGGTTCAGTTCTGCAGTCATCCATACATTGAACCATATGTGCTCAACCTGGAGTACTGTGTGCAGTTTTGGTCTCCTAAATAGAACAAGTAATGGGTAATGCCTTAATATTTGCTTGCAGTTTTTATTAGCAAAATTGTTATTCTTAGCTAGTGACGGTGGGGCTTGGACGAGAGTGTTGAGGAGTAAAATGGAATAAAGCAATGTTACTACGCCCACTGCTTCATAAGCAGGGACCAACATGTACGCTGTTTAAAGATGTACTAATTTATGGGGCTCGTCCACCAACCCTACTAGTCAGAGCGGGTACCCAGTAATTCCCTTGTTGAGCAGAAATTTATCCGGGCTTACCATGATACATTTCAAATTATTTAACCACAAAGTGTTTTGGGTAGGTAATGCCCCTTTTCAGACATGCCTGATAAGTTAAACATAAAACATACAGGCAAAGGAGATTATAATCATGGTACTTTAAAGTTCATTCGGGTTAATTGCAAAAAACATTCTTAAAACATTGTATGGAAATACAGAAATTGAGATGATTACGGACCACAGTATGTGAAAGACTTGTCACCAGCTGTGGTTTTGGCCAATCATTCTGCAAAATGCAGACTACTATAGGCCTAGTCGAGTGGCATTTGTCTGAGCATTCAGTTTTGTTGCCTGTATTAATGGTGAGTTTTTATAGTGCAATAAAATTTAACACACTATTCGTTATGCAATCTTTTGTAGGTAAGGTATTCATACCCAAGTAGAGGTCACAATGATGTTGTTTTGGTCGAGCAAGTATGGCAAAATGACAGATGTAATTTGCGGCATCCTGGTATTTGATTAAAAGCGCAACTGAAGAATTGCAAAACAATATATCCCCATAATCAAATAAAAATTAAAACCTTTCTAGAGATGTACTTGTCATTCTGGCCTCCAGTGTCAGTCATCTTGATTCCTATAAAGGAAACACAGTTTTTGGTCCACTTTGATGATATACTGTAGTGTCCAAATGATACTGAAAAGTCAAATTTGAATATAAATAAAATCTCAAATATTTAAAATAATAAACTTTTGTTGATTTTTGCTCCAGTTGAACCAAAAATAGACTGGCCATCTGTGGCTTGGGCAAGCCTCTGCAAGTACCAGAAATCATCAGTTTTATATTGGATTCATTTAAGAACAATTTATGAGTTAAAAACCACTTCTGTTGTTTTCCAAAACTAAGTTGTAGGTTTTATTGTGTGTCTTCCACAGAGCCCTCTGAGCCCTGTCATTCCCATTAATTATTGGCTTCACTAACTGATCTCAGATACTGAAACTCCTTAACAAATACTGAAAACCGCAACGGACCTAATAACCAACCCTTGTGTGACCCCTGTCTTTCTTTATTGCTGTTACTTTAGATACAGTATTTACAATTTTGATGCTGGTTTAAGTAATTTGTAAACCATTTCAGTGTACAGTCTGCTATCCCAACCCTGGAGCGTTTCAGGATCCCAGTACCTTGGTCAGCCGTGGCAAAGGTCTTGGTCAGGTCAACAGAAATCGAGCCTCCTATTTTTCCCTTTTCAAAGGCATCATAGACCTCACTAGTCAGCTTGACCAAGGCCACGACAGTACAGTACTAGGATTTTCTTTCTAAACATATGCTACTATTTGGATTGCAGATTGTATTCATCCAAGTTTGACTTTTAAGGTCATTGTAGGTGATCCTGTCAATCATTTTTCGCTAAAGCACAGCATATAGTTATGTGTCTGTAATTTGACACATTTATTGCATCACATGCTTTGTAAATTATTTATTTATTTATATAAAAGTTGATAACCGGGAAAAGCGCCATGAGCCGAACCTCATTTTCAGGCTCGACCTGGGAGAAGGGATACAGGAGGGTGACAAATACAACAGCAAGTATAACACAATATCGTGCGGAGACAAAAAGAAAGATGGACAAGGTTAAAAGTACAGTAATATACAACTAGGAGCTATGTACAAGCATGTGTGAACTTGGAAACTATGTACAGATAAATACAAATTAGAAACTATGTACATTAGATACAGTGAAGAATGCAGCTATTGTACAGCAGTTGACCATGCAAATTGGAACTATGTACATTAAATACAATGAAGAGCGTAGCTATAGTACAGCGGTTGGACCTAGAGAGAGAGAAGATTGCGGCATGATGTGGTCGCAGGCTTGGAAGGGGAACAGCTGCAGGAGGTGGCAGATGTTGGTCTGAGTAAGCGTTTGAGATAGTGGAAGGAGGGTGAAAGACGGATAGGGAGGGTAAGGCTGTTCCAGAGGGAGGGAAACTTGCAGGAGAAAGAGAGTTTACCAGATGAGGTTCAGATACGAGGGAGAGAAAAGGAGCGGGCACAGCTAGACCGAGAGTTATATGGAGAGGGAGAAGCGGGAGTGAGAAGGGAGGTAAGGTAAGAAGGAAGGGACCCAAACCAATCCTTGGCTATGAAGGTAGAGCAGCGAGATGAGTGCCTCAGTGCAAGTGACTGGAGAGAGAGGGCAGAGTAGAGGTTGTAGTGGTGAGTTAGTGGGGGAGAGTTGGAGGCAAACCGACAAAAAGCGTGGAATAGGACATCCAGTTTAGTAAGGGAGGTGGCTGGGACAGCGCTGAAAACTATGTCGGCGTAGTCAAAGGCAGGGAGGATCTATTTGACTAATAGGTCACGTCTTGCAGGGAGGGACAGGCTGGTTTTGTGCCGATGGAGTAACCCAAGTTTAGGGCGTAGCTTGGTGTGGAGCACACTGAAGTGGGTGGAGAAATCAAGGGAGGGATTGAGCCAGACCCCCAGGTATCTGTACATACTGACATTGTCGAGGGTGGTATCTGCTGCTGAAGAGAAAACAGGCATTGAGGGAAGTTTGACAAGTTTTTTGTTTGGAGCCAAAGGTCATGGCAACGGTTTTCTTGGTGTTCAGTTTAAGGCAGTTGGCATCAAACCAAGCTGTGACTGCTGAAAGGTCAAGTTGAGGGGAAGGGGGATTGGACAGCTTGTATGGATGGGCCAGACAGGAAAAGGATAGTGTCGTCCACATACATGTGGATGTTGGAGTGGGTGCATACGAGGGGAAGGTCATTGATGAAGAGGGTTACTCCATCGGCCCTTAGAGACACGGTGGCTGTTTTCCATATTGATGGGATAGAATTTGTCCTGCATGATATGTTAAAAATATATGCAGCTGGTCTTGCAGTGAACTCAGCTGAAAGTTATGAAATGCCAGAGTATAAACCTTCTAGTCCAAGTCATTTGTTTTTTTCTGTACCTTTTCACATTTTTTGTACTTCCTGCTCTGTAATTATGAAAAACTGAAATTTAGGGGTTTGCATACTGTTGAGGCAGTACTTTTTAATTCTCAAATCACTCATTTGTATTGATGTTGATGGATAATTTATACTCCTATAAGATATATATTGCTAGATAGAAACAAAAATAATAAAATTATTTGCTATATGTGTCTCAATGTAATACATTTGGTCTACAGTTTTTAAAGAATTCACTTTAAAGGAGAACTGTGATATAGCAAAATCCACCCCAGGGATTTCTCAATAAAAAAAAAAATTGTGTTTGCACTTAACTTTATTTTCGTAAACTCTGTCGTCAAGCGACATAGTTGTGTTGCACGGTGCCATCTCTGGTTAGAGGGTGGCACTACACTACTCGCTTGTATTGAGAAGCATATGACTAGAAAAGCGGAGCTGCGCCCAACATGAGATGATTTGATCAGCGCAGCACCCGCCACGTTGCCTGACAGCAGAGTTTACAAAAATAAAGTAAGTGCAAACCCTGAAAGCTGTGTTGTGAGAGGTGCTGAAAGAGCCGTGAACTCAAATAGATTAGATTTATTGAAACCAAGGAAAGAAATAATAGAAATGACCAGAATCATATCACATGTGTGACTGATTTTTCTTCCCAAACAACTGAGGTGTCACACATTATTCACAAACACTGGCATGTGTTGCAAGGGGATTCCACCTTTAGAAAAGAAGTATATCAGAAACCACATGTAACATATAGATGGGGGGGAAATATGAAGGACTTACTAGTGCACAGCTTTCATCCACCAAAAGAACCGTTAAAAACATGGATTCCATCCCTACCAAAGGGTAATTATCGATGCGGAAACTGTGCGCAATGCCTCAATACAGATGATGTGAAGAAGTTCAAGTACCCCCACAAAGGGCATGAGTTTCTGATTAACGATTTTATTAACTGCTGCACGATAGGCATGATCTATATGCTAACATGCCCGTGCGGAATGAGCTATGTGGGACAGACAAAGAGACAACTGAAGGACAGAATAAGTGAACATACATCTGCGATATGAAATAATGTGCAGACAAATGCTATGGCAAGACATTTTGCAGCTGCTGGTCATGGCTCTCCAGCCAATCTCAAGTTTGTTGGCATTGAAAAAGTGGGGATTGGGCCAGGGGGTGGGAGTCTAGCAGATAACCTTGATAGAAGATAGTGCTTTGGGATTTTTAAATTAAGCACTTTAAAACCTAATGGTTTCAATGACGATCTCCCTCTGCAGTGTCATTTATGAATATATAGGAATGTGGTGCTTTTGATGTTTATTTATTTTTTGCTAAAATGCTATTTTTTCTTGGAATATTTTTTATTGGATATCAGGGATGTGAGCTAAATGTGTGATGTAATTTATGTTTGCATATAATATTATGTATGTGTGTGTGAAAAGAATCTTAGAGTGGCAGTCGTGTTCCGCAATACTCCACGCTCACCTAATGAATTATGCATTTTTGCACTATATGAATGGAGGGTGTTCAGTGGATCAATCAGCTCTGAGCAAGGCGTGAGCCGAAATGTCAGGTGATCCTGTGCGTCATCACACATGTAGGCTGTCTGCCTGGCCTGGTACTACAGTCACACTGTAATGGTGTCTATGGGGCATTTGTTTGAACCGGCCAGTAGTCCGCCCGCCTTGCACTTTATTTGCCACGGTTGGAAAAGTAACTATATACTTTAATAAACTGGAGGTATGTTAATTTTTTTCTCCATCTCTTTTTTTATAGTGCTGTATACTTTGGGTTGAGTGCTGCAGATTTCTGCTGATTTAGCAGTGTTTTCTGCTTTGTACCATTCAGCCTCAAACTTTTCCCACAAAAAGCATAAAGGGAAGAAATGGCACCGGTTGAGGTCATCCTCTGGTCATTCTGCTACGAGACACTCAACTTATGCAGGCCTGTGTACCTCACCATTGTCACTAGTGACAACAGGGACACATGGGCCTGCGAGGTAGAGGTCTCCATCCTGGTGTCTCTCTCTATCCAATAAAGGGGACTCCAGTGGGCAGTTTGGCCAGTTGTCAGCCCTTATGGAGCAGTGAGTGCAGTGTATAAGTGAAGTAGCACTGTTTTGGTGCCTGCTTCTGACCTCTAGGGATTGGTTGAACTGGCACCATCTTCAGTGCTGCTTGACTTAGGTGCACAGATGACTATGACTCCAGCCTTTGGGCTGGGGCCACTGTTGGAGCCGCCATTGCCTTCCCCATCTGTGGTATTGCCTCTGTCCGCTCTGGGGATGGGGTAACCATGGTGCCATTGCTGGTTCCTTCGGGGGCTGCAGAGTCATCAACACCATTAGTGGTGCCACATCCGGTGCTGGGGTTGGCCTCTTCGGGGCCTACTCTAGTAACAGTGCTGCCATCGATGTCGCACAGGTCTTTGGTGCTGGGATCATTCCCTTCAGAGATGGTCCCAGGGCCGTCCCTGGTGCCGCAGCCATTCCTGAGGCCCCATCCAGGGCTGGTATTGCCGTGTTGCCTAGGCCATGGCCTGTACTGTCACCCTTTCGACACCCTTCTCTTTTCTACTCTCCAGGTATTGAGGCAGTAGAGGGAGACGAGTCAGATCCTGACCTCCTCATTTCCAATGGTGAGGAGGATGAGCCATACTACAGTGCCATATCATAGTTCAAGAGAAGCTTGAAGAGGCAAAATTACATGTGCAATTGGGCAGACTAGGTAGGCCAAAGACCCTTATCTGCTGTCAGTATCTATGTATCTCTGTACAGTCCAGAGATCCCAGAACCAGTTCCTGTCACTGTACCTCAGGAGGATCTCTCTTTTCAGATTCTACTCAGAAATATGCATTCTGCACTGAATTTTGAGCCAGCAGTTATAGACCAGGCTAGGCCCACCAACTGGAGTTCCTAAACGTACCTAATATCCTGGTCTCTCTAGTTCCTTCCATCCAGCCGACCTTGGGAGACACTGTCTGAGGTGGATTGGAGAAGGCCTGCTACTATGGCAGCTGTCCCCATGCAGGTGGACAAGAAATAAGTGCTGTCAAAATCTAGGCCCATGTATTTCACTCAGTCAATAGCAGATCCTATTGTTATTCTGGCTGAGACTGACGATGCCGTAGTGCCCAAGAAGGTCACCATGCACCCCATTAACTAGGAGTCATGCAAGGTAGATACCATGGGCAAGCAGATCTGTGCCTTAGCTACCTTTGGCATGAGGATCGCTAGCTACCATGGCCACTTCTACTACTACAAATACACCCTCTAATGCAAGCTTAAGAATCTGGCAGAGACACTGTCAGGCACAGAGGCAAAACAAGAGATGCTGCCTACTGTTAAAGAAGCTATTAGTTCTAACAGCCACCAGCTTAAAGCCTCCATGGATGCCTTTGATGCAGCAGCTGGCTCTGTGGCTGCAGGTATTTGTGTCAGGCAGCACTCCTGGCTGTGGACTGCTAGCTTCACCCCAGACTTCTGACCATAGATCATGAATGTGCCTTTCAATGACACTTTTCAGTTTGGGCAGCAAGTGGAGCAATCTCTGAAAGAATCTAACATAATGAGAATGACTCTAGACTTTCAGGCCAGCTCCTGTAACCCATAAAGGGATAGAGGACATGGCAGTTTTCACAACAAACAGTCCTTTTGTGGTAGGGGGAGGGGAGCTGAAAACAGAAAATCCTAGCCTCCCCAGGCTCAGAAGAAAGTGAAGCTGAAGGTACAGATGCCAAAAGCCCTCAGTGCCAACCTCTGAAGCTTTGGCCCCAGGTACGCTACAGCTGCTCAAGGTGAACCACTCCTCCTCAGTAGGGGGACTCCTAACCCAGTTTTATCATCAGTGGGAATCCATCTCGATGGAGAAGTGGATTCTAAGGATCATTCAAGAAGGGTACTCCTTGGAGCTGTTGGAAACCCCCAGACAATCCTCCCAGAAGGCAACTCCTCTTGTCAGCTCACATGGCAGAGCTTCTGGCACAGGAAATGGCAGGTATTCTGAGAAACTGGGCAGCAGAAATAGTGCCAGAGTTAGAATGGAACACAATGATCTTCCAAGAAAAAAACATTTTCACCATTGATTCCCACTTGTGGGTCTGCGCTGGAGGCGCTATGACCCAGCAGGAGCCAAACCTTTTCAGAGGGCTGATGCGCTAAGCAGCAAGCACGCACGACATCACAAGTCATCACCTAGTTTACCTCGACGTCAGCCCCTAACTGCCTCAGTTCTTTTTTCCCCCATCGTCAAGTGTGCATCATTGACTTTCTCTCATCTGCCGGGAGTCAGAACATCTTCCCTGTGTCAATCTTCACCATTCATCACTGGTAGGTGACTCGCTAGTTGGCCAGTAACTGCCGTTGGCTCATCCTCCACCTCAGTTCTGCTTCTCCCACCATAAAGACAGCACTTTGCCTGCAGCTCGCATTTGCTTCTACACCATTGCGGCCTAGTTCAGTTGAAGCCTTTGAAGCCTCAGAGTCGCCCGCTCCTTGGAGTCATCCTTGTCAACACAGAACTTCAGCACCAACACTGCTCAACTCCACCTTGGTTCTGCCACCCAATTGGCACCATTTATCAAGTACCAGAAAGATCTTTCCTTTTTATTAAGCAGTGCCAAATCTTCACTGTTTTTTTAATTTAGTTACCATCGCATCATGCCTGGTCCTTGGGACAAGAAATGTTCTAAGAAAACGGGCCGGCCTCCTATGCGTAAGTGTCCCTGTGGCTGAAAAATCTCTGTTACCAACCAGCATGATGTTTTCCTCACCTGCCTTGGACCTCAAAATGACATAGACACCTGTGACGCCTGCTTCTCTATGGACCGATGTGTTCTGGGCACCATACATTGAAGGTCGGCAGGGCTCCGACGACTTTCGGGGGGCGGCATCGCTCTTGTCAGTCCAAGCGTAGGACCCTCGGCCCTTCTTCCAGGTCCCTTCCCAGGCCTACATGGTCCAGTGAAGAGGGGGCCTCCTCATCTTCTAGTCTTGCCAGGGAGGAGGTCTCTACCATGGTGCCGGATGTCTGGTCTGGCTCCACTCGGGGCCAGGACGGGAGCACCATTCTGGCAGTCATCTCTTCAGAGGTACAGGCTCCTCCGTTGGGGCCCACGGCTGCGGGTCCCAACGCAGGGCGTTCCTTGTCACCACCCATTGGTGCCACCTCAGATCCCAGAGCCTTCACAGCTCCAGCGATCGGGGCAACACTGCGAGGGGTGCAAGGCCAGCCCTCGGCGCCCGGTCCAGAGCTCCTTTGGATCATCTCCTCTTCGGAGCTGGATGATTTGGAGGCTGATCTGGGCTGGCAGCCTGACTCCTCGGAGTCAGAGGGTTCTCCACAGCCTAGCACGCTTGCGCTTTCCCAGGTGCTTCCACCAGCGACTCTGGTAACTGCAGCCAATGCTGACTCTCGAGCAGATGGTAGCTCGAGGTGCCAGGTGTGAGCTGGCGGTCCCGCTGGTACGGTGGTCCAGGTTTTGGGGGAGGGTTCAGCTTCCATCCCCGGTGCCATCACCTCTGTCAAGGTCAAGACCAAATCCCTCTCCTCTGCGACTCTCCTCGGGGAGTCTGCGGAACTGGGGGTTCTTTGGCACAGGGTGTGAGAGAGGTCTTCTGGAGTCGGCGGGGCTATGGACGGGCAGAGGCACCTCTCTGTGGCCCTCCGGGGCCTGGGGAGGAGCCAAAGTGCTGAACCCAGGTTCTCTCCCTCGTCTTCTTCAAAGTCCTCATTGGGTGGGGCTGGGGACCACCCTTCTGGATCCATGCGGCCCCAGTCCCCTCATAGGGAAGCTTCCCTGACCGCTTTACTTTTCTCAATAGGACGGTGACTTTGCAGACCTGTGGATTCCCTGTTATGCCAGGTTCACCTGTTGGGTCTTCCAGCCCTGGCAGAGGCACGTCACGTAAGGTGACAGGAACTCCTGTGTCTTTGCGTCCAGCTCCTCCTCTCCCAGGCCATGTTGGTACTTCGGGGCCTTTGACCTGAGAACAGTTCAGAACCCGGGCTACAGACTTCCCCCAGTACTTTAGGGCTATGGATAAACAGGTCTTTTGACTGGTTCCTCCTGACTCTGCAGGTTCCTCAGCCTCCTTGTCTTCCTCCACTGAGGAATAGGAGTCTTCCGTCCACGTTTCCTCTGATGTTGCTCAGGCTCAGTATCAGCGCTTCCTAGCGAGGCTGGTCAGGCACTTGCACATTACCTATTTTGCCTATCAAAATATCGAGCTTTCGATGCAAGCCTTCTTGGGCGAGTGTGGGGCACACCATTTGGTGGTCCCCTCCTGGCCAATTCCCTTACGGAAGGCATCGTGCAGCACCTGGCAGCTTCCATATGCTACAGTTCCAGCCTCCATGGACTGCCGGAGATGGTATTGCACTCCCTGGAGTTCACCAGGCTCTCTGCCTCATCCCACTTCGGGACTGACATGTCTAGACACCCCTACCAGCCATAGATGTCAGGTCTGCGACCAACCCCCGGATCCTGACTCTGCGGAGTTTGATCGTCTGGGGCAGCGAGTTTTCTCCTCTAGACGCATGATACTGCCTATTGTTTCACATCAGATGCACCACGCTGCCTATAACAGGCATCTGTGGATGATGCTGGGCCAGGCGCTAGCATCGCTGCTTGATTCACAGGCTACCCAGCAAGCCATTGCCCTCTCTGCTATAGGTCTGGAGCTGGCAAGGCACCAGTCAAGGGCATCTTACGACGCCAATGAAGTCGCTTCACAACTTGCAGGACAGCGATCTGCATTAGGCGGACGGCATGGCTTTGCCTTTTGAGGTTGCCACCCTTGGCCCGGCATAGGTTACTGGCCTCCTCCTTCCGGGGGACCCATCTCTTTTCCCGCAGGGCAAGACAGGAACTACAGGGGCACCTTCCTTCCCCCAGGGGACAGGGAACCCCGTCTCGCCCTGATCAGTCCCAGGTCTAACTGGCCGGTGGAGGGTCCCCCCCACCCCATGTATCCCCCATGGGGGTCTGAGGGATGCCATTCTCTCAGGGCATTACTGGGCCCCCTTCGGGGGGGGGGCTCGGTACTCACCCACCAGTGATGAATGATGAAGATTGACACGGAAGATATGAAAATGACATGCCTACCATAATTCTTGATCTTCCTGTGTATCTTCACCATTCACCACTGAATCCCACCCATCTTCCCCTCACAAGGCCTCAGTCCCATGGCCATGCCCCCTCCCTGCTCACCTTCCTCCATGGGGATCCGGTTGGCTTTTTCCCCTCCCTCTTCTCTTTGTGGCCTCTCCCTAGGAGTCATCTGAGAGGTTCTCAGAGGAGCGAGTAGAGCCTCTGTCTGGGCTAATATGAGGACTTCTGTTTTTGGGCTTTTCCTCCTTGTCCTAGGTCTGATCTCTGGGGTCGACTAACCCCTTTGGGGTGCGTCAACTCTTGGGTCCCCTGGGATGGGGGGTGAGCTGGGGCTGACTGGAACTACCTTCTGTCCTGTCTTTTGTTATTTTTATTTCTCTCCTGTCTCCTTCCTCTTCGGGGGGGGGACGTTAAATAGATGGGATCCCCTCTCCCCCCCCAGAACCCTGTGGGTTCCCCTGGTAAATGGTAATGGGCAAGGGGGGGGATCCTATTAGGGGTTAGGGGTCAGAGGTGGGGGACCTTCTCCATCTCTTCAGGAATTTTTCCCCAAGTTCTGCCTCGGAAACTCCCAGGTTATGGGCTGTTGTCTCCTGAAAGATCGGCTCTTACAAACTCTGTGTCCTGGATGGGTGTTGGTCCCTCCTCTCCTTTCCTCTCCCCCTCTCTCCTCTTTTCTGCCCTTTCTGGCCATCCAGGGACTGGGGCCTTTTCGGCCCATAACATCCCAGGTCCTCCTCCTCTGTCCTCTGGTTGGCCTATTTCTTTTTCAGTTTACATCCTTTCCTTTTACTGTCCCTCTGGCTCCCTTGCCCTGCCCTTGTTTTTCTCTGTCACCTTTTTCCTGTCTCTCCAGTGTGCAGAACTGAGGTGGAGGAGGAGGAGCCAACGGCCATTTCCGGCCAACCTGTGAGTGCCACGCAATGCATTGGCCTCATGGGCGGAGCCGGCTCTTCCATCCTACCAAAAAAAAAGAAAAAGCTCCAACGGGGTGCTTGTCTCTGGCCAGTCACCCACCAGTGATGAATGGTGAAGATACACAGAAAGAGCAAGAATTACAGTAGGTACGTAATTTTCATTTACATAGAAACATAGAAATTGTCAGCAGATAAGGACCGCTAGGCCCATCCAGCCTGCCCATAAGTTCTGTACTTGATTACAATTTTTGACCCTCCCCTGCTTAACTTCTATGGTTCCCCTATGCTTGTCCCATGCATGTTTAAATCCAACTACAGTGCTCGATCCCACCACCTCCTGTGGTAGACCATTCCATGCGTCCACCACCCTCTCTGTGAAGAAAAACTTTCTCACATTCCCTCTTAACCTGCAACCTTCCAATTTCATGTCATGCCCCCTAGTTCTTGTACTCCTCCTGTATTGGAAGATTCCCCTCTCCTGCACCCTGTTTATATCTCTGAGGTACTTGAGTGTTTCTATCATGTCCCCTCTCTCCCTCCTCTCCTCCAGCGAGTACATACAGTATTGAGGTCCCCTAATCTCTCCTCATAAGTCTTGTGGTGCAAGCCCTGTACTATCTTAGTCGCCCTTCTCTGGACCGCCTCTAGCCTGTTAATGTCCTTTCAAAGGGAACTGGACACAGTACTCCATGTGAGGGCTAACCAGGGTTTTGTATAACGGCATCACTACCTCACTCCTTCTACTGGTGATACCCCTTGCTATGCACCCCAGCATGGCACTGGCCCTCCTTGCTGCCTTTGTGCTTTGCTTTGACATTTTCAGGTAATCTGAAATAGTAACCCCCAGGTCTCTTTCCTCTTTGGTAACTGTCAGCAGCCCCCAACCCCCACCCAAATCCTGTAGCTCTCCCCAGGGTTACTGTGTCCCAGGTGCATAATTTTGCACTTTTTTGAATTAAACCTTAGTTGCCACTCTGCAGACCATTTCTCAAGCTTCCACAGGTCCCTCCTCATTTTCTCCACCCCTTCAGAAGTATCCGCCCTGTTACAGATCTTTGTGTCATCCGCAAACAGGCAGACCTTTCCTTCCAGCCCTTCTGCAATGTCACTGATGAAGACATTGAACAGAACTGGTCCAAGGACTCTGATGCCTGAGGTACTCTGCTGGTTTCCCTCCTCTCCCCAGATTGTACTCCATTTACCACCAACCTCTGCCTCCTATCCGTTAGCCAGTTCCTAACCCAGTTTACCTCCTTGTCTCCCATGTCTAGACTACCCATCTTGTTAATCAGCCTCCTATGTGGGATGGTGTTGAATGCTTTGCTGAAATCGAGGTAGGCTATGTCCACCATGCCCCTCCCCCCCCCGATTTACTTCTGTCGTCAACCAATCGAAGAAGTCTATGAGATTTGTCTGACACGACCTACCTGCCTAGGGTCCTGGGCACCGATGGCTTCTAGATGTCCCACTGTCCTTTCCTTAAGTAGTGTCTCCATGATCTTCCCCACTACCAAAGTGAGGCTGACTGGCCTATAGTTGCCTGCCTCCTCCCTACTGCCTGATTTCTGTAGAGGGACAACGTGCCCTCCTCCAATCCTCTGGCACCACTCCTGTGTTAAGTGACTCGGTGAACAGTGCTGCCAGAGTTTCTGCTAGCTCTCTTCACAGCTCCCATAGTATCCTTGGGTGTATGCCATCTGGTCCCATTGCTTTGTCCATCTTCAGTTTAGTGAGTTCCTGCAGGACTCTCTCCCCGCGAATGGACTGTTGTCCACCTCTTCCCCCCTTGGCATCTGATGCTCGGCTGTGGTCCCTGTCCCTCCCCCTCTTCTGTGAATACTGAACAGAAGTATTTATTCAGTATTTCTGCCTTATCCATGTCTCCCCTCCTTACACTCCCCTTCCTCCCCTTTAAGTCTTACAATCCCCCCTCCCTGTTTTCCTCCTTTCGCTGATGTACCTGTAAAATGTCTCGTCCCCTTTCTTTACTGTCTGCACCAAACTTTCCTCAGTCTGTGCCTTTGCTCTCCTCACCGCCCTCCCTTTGGGTCTCCTTATATTTCTGGAACCCTACCCTTTTAGCCCTTACCTTTTCTGCTACCTCTTTTAAGAACCATAGTGGCCTTTTCCTTCTCTTGCCTTTTGATACCAGTCTGATGCATTTGTTTGTTACTTCCACTATAGCTCCTTTTAGGTTCTCCCACTGCTCTTCCACCCCCCCCCCATTCCCCCTATTCTCCTGGGCACTTTTGATAACTCTCCCCATTTCAGCGAAGTCTGCTTTTTTGAAATCAAAAACCTTCACCCTAGTGTGACTTCATGTCTATCTGACAACAGCGTTCAGGTCTTTGAACATTTAGTGTTTAAAACTAGTTTGGTTTTTCTGTGTCATTTTAGTTTTATTGCATTAAAATAACTTAGTTTGTCTCAGCCCTGCCAAGTGTCAACAGTCGACCATGGAGGATGGTAAGGAGCCTGAAGAGAGGCTGCTGTGGCAGTGGGACTGTATCTAGTTCATTATCTCCTCCAAAGAGGGGTTCTGATGACAGGCGGTTCAGTACTCAGGAGGAAAGGCAGCCTTCCTATAAGTGCAAAAAGAAACAGTACCGATCCAACACACACGTTTGGTGTTGTGGTCCAGACACCACTCAGCCTAGTGTTGCAAGAAGAGGAAGAAACTGCACCAGTTGAGGTCACCCTCTGTGACGTCTGCCACAAGACATTAGACTTCCTGGAGTCTGAGGTCCCCACCATTGTCACCAGCAACACCAGGGACTTCTAGGCCAGAGAGGAGGTGGGACAGCAGTTAATAGCTGCTCCCAGCTATCAGAGGTGAAGAAGCTTTATAGAAAAAGAATGTTCTTACCAAAGCAATCTCCATAGCAGGGTGTTGCCAGTGTCACTATGCATCTTGCCTTAAACCTTGCGTGTTTTATACTGTAAATGTTTACTTTCTTTAATAGTGTGATTGCTTGTACTTAACAGGATTTTTATAACTTTGTTTTAACTTTAATAATATCAATAACTCTTGTACATTGTTGCACATTGATTTTGCACATAGTAAGTTCAAGGTTCTAATCCCACCACTACCAACACATGTTCTATACCGCTAATGGTTTCCACATTTATTAGCTAATCACCAGAATGTTTTGGGTATTTAAGAGGTGGAATCACACCAGAAACCTGCCCTTTGATGAAGCTCACTAGAGGGAAGCACTGGGGCATCTGGTGTCCAGGCTAAGTTTGCTGCATGAGTGTACCATGTTTGTTAAATTTAGCATCTTTGCTAATAAAGATATGAATTGCATCTTAGTCATGGGGAACACTTCCTTTTGAATGTGGCTACATCTTGTGTCTTGTGAAATACAGTGAGGATTGGCTAACCCATAACCACACTACAACCCCTCCACTACCTGAGTGTGAGCTATCTTGCATTACACTGCCTGCTACCTTACCTGAGACTTCAGCACTGGCCACCATCCTTGGATATGCAGGATGTTTACCACTACATAGTGGTCCATCATAGATGACTCCATTTTGTTGTGCTGGGACAGTATTACCAGTTTAGAGTCCTGCCCTGTGGGGTTTCCTCAGTGCCACAAGTCTTTACAAAGTGCTTTGCAGTTCTTGCAGTGCACCTGAGGAAACTGTGACTCCAAGTCTTCTCGTACTTGGGTGACTGGCCAATTTTAAGTCTGTCCAGACAGGAGATGGAACAGGCAGTAACTACTTCCTCTCATTTCCTAACTTCCATAGGAGTCTTGCTGAACCTTTGACAAGTCTCAGCTTGAACCCTCCCAGCAACTGTTGTTCATAGGAGCTCTTCTGGATACAACCTGGGCCTGAACTTTTCTTCCAGAAAGCAGACTACGGGCAATACTGCAGATGGCATGCTACATCACGAAATGCAAGACTGTACAAGCCTACTCCATGCAGCCCATGCTGGGTCTCATGGCCTCCTCAGTATTCAGTGCTCCTAGCACACCTACACAAGAGGACAGCCCAGTGGATGCTCAGTGCACAATGGCTACAAGCATCACACCCCTGAATTGCCCTGTTCAGGTGTCCAAACCTCCAGTACAGTCCCTCACATGGTGGCCAGTGGACGAAAACATCCTTCAGGGCTTCCCCTTCTTGCAACTGGAGCCAAAAGTGATTCTCACCACCAGTGCCTCCCTACTGAGGAGGAGGGCCTCCAGACGCAGGGTGTCTGGGACCCGTCAGAAACTCATCTCCATATCAGTGTGTTGGAAATGCGAGCAGGTTTGTACTGTGTGAAAGCCTTAATGAACTTAGTCACAAAACAGTCCTCCTCCAGACCATGTATTGTATCAACAAACAGTAAGGAGCACACTCTTGCCCTCTTTGCAGGGAGGCAGTGAGAGTGTGGGAATGATGCTTGTAGCATGGGATCCTGCTCCAAACAATTTATCTACCAGGAGTCCAAAACAATCTGGCAGATGATCTCAGTCAAACAGAGTGTGATCCTCATCAGTGGTCAGTAGCACCAGATGTTGTGAGATCGCTATTCGATGAGTGGGGTACCCCAAATGTGGACCTTTTTGAATCCCCACTGAACGCCAGACATTACTTCTCCAGAAATCCAAGACATGGCGCTTTTTTGTTAGGATGCATTCAGACCGCCATGGAAGAATCTGTTTCTGTATGCATTCCCTCCAATCCCTCTCATTAAGAATGTGTTACTCAAGTTGAAGGTGCAAGGGGGCAAGATGATTCTAGTGGCCCCTGCTGGCCTCACCAGATATGTTTTCCTCTGCTAAACAGACTTTCAGTCAGCAAACTGAGGGCTCTACCACTCAGGTTGGACTTGTTGACATAGGGTCAGCTGGTCCATCCCAATCTGCACTCTTTCACCTCCAAGCCTGGCTCCTGAAGAGATAAAAGTGGACAGAACCAAGGACTTCAGACAATCCAAACAGCTTTATTCTCCTTCAATCATAGTCAGAAGGGACAGGCTGTTACAGTCAAGTGCATTTCTGCATGGATTGTGAATTGCCTTCTCCACTGCTATGCTGTGGCTCAGGTTAAATTGGAGGGCAGCATACTCACCCACTCCACCGGAGCTATTGCCACATCCCTGGCACAGATACATTCTGAGCCTACTGGAGAAATTTGCAGCGCTACAACTTGGAGCACAGTGCACACTTTTACTAAGTACTTTGTCTTGGATGTCCCTACCAGGCAGCACACCACCTTTAGCAGGACAGTCCTGTATGGATTAATATCCTGTACCAGCCCTCATCTCCAACTGCCATAGTCCAGGGGACTTTATCTGAGCTTGGCACTAGTGGGTATCATTGAGGGGGAGGGAGGGACACCAGTGACCAAATAGGGTCCTAGGCAGAATAGGCAGGGAAAAGGGGAAGACTAGATGAGCTTAACGGTCCTTTTCTGCTGACAAAGTCTGTTTCTATGTAATGCTGTCGACTGATCCTTGGAAGATATTAAAATTATGTACTAACCATAATTCTTGAGCTTCTAAAAATATCTTTACCATCAATTCACACGCCCATTCACAGTCTCCCTGACTCACTCCAGTATGGTTGTGTTGGTGGTCTTCACCCATTTATGCTTGGTTTGGGCTGTGAATACACTGTGTTACTGGATGTGGTGGCCCTTCTTACACAGGCCACCAGGGCTATCTTACACCCTTAGGTTTAGTACATAAGTTACTTGTTAGGGTAGGCTGCTCACCTCCTTAACAAAAAAGGTACTGAGATGGCTGGGGGCTGACATCAAGGTAAACTAGCAGCTGTGTGCAGTAACTCGTGACATCACACATGTGTGCTTGCTGGGGTGCCAGCCCTCTATAAAGAGTTGGCTTCAGATGCGTCCTAGCACCTCTGGCTCAGACCCACTAGTGTGAGATCTATGGTGAAGATATTCTTAGAAGACCAAGCGTTATGGTGAGTATGTCATTTTCATTTCTACTCCCACTACTTCCTGGTACCAAAGAAACCAGGGAACACGCGCTTCATTCTTGACCTCAAAAATCTGAACAAATAGCAGATTTCCAGTCTGGCCGTGAGAAAGATGGCTACGTAAAGTGAGAGCTCCTTGCCTCGGGCGTATACTGTTAAATTACCAGTTTTTAAAAGTGTTAGTTTTCATGTTCTGCTGCCACCATTTGTTTTATTTTGTTCAGGGCAAACAAAATTGGTACTTTTTAGATTGAAAAAGCGATGTTTCTTGTCGGTTCCGACCATGCTTCAGCCGTGGCAGCCACTCCTAAGTCTGCACCAGCTGGCACTGATCTGGAGATGATACAGAAGATGTTTAATAAAATTTTTGAAGAGGTAACTGGGTAAAGGCTTCTGTCACTAACCTGAAAACCCAAATGGAGCAGATGACCATCAGGGTGCTTGATGCAGAAACCACCCCGAGGTGCCCTGATCGCCAAGTCGATGATAGAAGCACTGTCATTCACAAACTAACCAATGTAATTTCCCTCCTGTGGGACAAAATTGATGATCTGGAGTGTGGAAGGTGTCAGAACAACATTAGAATTTCAGGAGTTCCGAAGGGGGCTGAGGGGAAAAATGTTTCTGAATTTGTGCAGTACCTGCTGACTGAACTTTTAGGCCTACACAGTAAAACGCTTCAAGTAGGGAGGGCTCACAAAACCCTAGCCTCAGCACCAAGGGTGTAGAAAAGATCAGTCCCATCTTTGCCTTATGCCCCCAATTTTCTGCCAAGGAAATCCTCCTGAAACAGGTCCATGAAAAAGGTCCCCCTCTCTGGCATGATCACAGAGTTTCCTTGCACCAAGATTACTCAGCCAGAGTAAACAAACTATGAGCAGCCTTCACCCCTATTAGCAAGGCCCTAGAATTCTGCGGCCGCAAAATTTCGCACAGGACTTGCAACGTACCGCAGAATATCTGCGGTGCCACAGAATTCACTGTTCTTCATGATTCTTTATTAATATTTAAAGTTTTTCCATAGCATCTGGTTCCCTTCCCTTCCTTTTATATCCAGAACCCCTCTGTGCTCAGCACGTGATGTTATCAATGACATCACATTATACATTAGCTAATGATGGCTATATTCTGCCACAGAAATGAATAGTCATTTATGTACCACTGCTCCCACTCCCTGAGGAAGTGGCACAGCACATCAGGTACAGTGATTTTTGCTCAACCTGTACTACAGCCTAATAAAATGTGCCTTAAGTTATTACACTGGGGCCAACATAAACAAATGCTTAACTGTAGCATAGACCTGTTAATGGAATACCTTACTTTGTACAGATTTATTTGTCCTATGAGGTATAGGGAAGCCTTCTGAAATGAATAACTAGTAAAATGAATTAACCTGTCTTTAAAAAATAAATAAATAAAATAATTATGCCTAAATAGGTGGAATATAATGATGTGTAGACCTGTTGAAAGAACAGACCTATTAAATGAATAATTGTGCTATAATAACTGGTGAGCTTCCCCCCCCCAAGGAAACCCAGTTATAATTTGTCATTACAACCAGCTGGTGAAAATGGTAAACGCGCAGGATTTCCTTCAGACCATGCATGCACCAGCCACCATTCTTCCCTTACTCTGCGCCATTCCCCGGGGCCATTCCTTATCACTAGAGACTTCGCCACCCCTCACAGTCAGCAGTAAATTACTTAAAAAAAAGGTGCCCGGCCCTGTGGCACTGAGGGTTGAGGCGCTGGATACTTTACCTCGCTCTACGCCGGTGACCTGGGTTTGGGAACAACCGCAGGTCATCGGGGTGCCGGCCTTGGGAGGGAGGAGAGAAGTGGGATTGAGCACACCTTAAGGCTGCTCTCCTCTCCAGAGGGTGGTGGGGGTGAGTTGTCGCCTCTCTCATACTCCTGTCCCCCCCCGGGTGGAGGTCCGGTGGGGTAATGTAGGTGGGCAGGGGCGGCAGTATGGGTGGGCAGAAGGGGCTGAGCTGGCTTCCAGTGTGCATGCGTGCCTCCACACGCATGTACAGCCATGTGCCAGGGCCCCGGGGGGGGGGGGGATGCAGGAGAAAACTACAAAAAAGCTTATAAAAAGCTGTATTAAAAAAAGGCCTCTTTCTCCTTTTACATTTAAACTTTAAAAATTAAAAAAAGGGAAATGTTAGATTTTACTTTGAGAAACAGCTCTTGCAACAGGCTACACCATTAGGACTGAAGCCAGCAGGCTGCAGGACCCCACGGAAAACTTCTAGCTAGCTACACCCAGCGGAGGACCGCCCCCGACGTCGGCCCTGCCCCAACGTTAGATACCTCATAGAAGGGGCGGTCCCTCAGCATCCCGTAGTTCTTTTCCCACCATCAGCTCACAAGCATCGGCTCCACGGATGCCATCAGCTACCAAACTATGCCAGAACTTATCACCCTTTCTTCAGAAAATTACTTCAGAAATCAACATGCGATCTCTCCCCTTTTGCATGTCTTCTTCCCTGACACCTTCTGTCAAAGGACGCCCCTCCAAGTGCGTGTGTGGCAAGCAGATTCCATTTAAGGACCAGCACTCAGCCTGCGTTTGGTGCTTAGGCTCCAAGCACGACACCAAGGCCTTTACCATTTGCCAGCACTTCAATAGCCACATGCGGATCTGCCGCCAAAAGTTGATTGAGACCTTCCTGCTGGATAAAGAGTTACAGGCCAAGGAGAGAAGCTCATCCTCCAGGGGGAATCATCCCACAGATCAGGGAAACATAAGGAGAAGAAGAGGGAGAGAGAGTGATCCCCGTCTGCCCAGACAGACTCTTGAGCCAGCTCGGGGTCAGTCCACTCCAATAGGTCCCCTTCCTGGGCAAAATCCTCAACCTCCACCAGCTAAGGTCCAGATGCCCAGTGGTTCAGGTACGTCTTCATTGCTTCAGCTCCTGAAGGTCCAGCCCAAGGACTCGTTCCACAGCTGGCCATCGGACTCTTCCAGCCAATCTGCATCGTCAGATCATCCGCACAAGGCGAACTCCAAGTTGTCTGCCCAAGTAGGCCCTGACTCCCTGGACCGGCACCGGGATTCTGACCAGAGATCAGTCTCCCAACTACCTCAGAGTACCCCGGACACATCTGCTAAGCGGACTACGGAACTGATGTCCCTTAAATGGGCATCAGACCGTAAGCGCTTGTCAGACCAGATGCCTGCCAAACATCAAAAGAACACCACGATTCCAAAGAGGGACGCACCCCCACCCGCACTGGACATCAGCCACCGGGTGCCCTTAGAGGATGACAGTACTGATGTTGGCACACATCCAATAAGCGACGATCAGATGTCAGGGGACAAAGATGAGACAAACTCGCCTCAAGACCCAAGGTCACCCAAAGACCCATCAACGGGTGCAGCAGGGCCTCTGAAACCAGATTCCGGTCTCGGGCAGAAACCCAGGGAGGACCTGATGCCAGGTTCATCGTCGGGCCTCAATTCAGAGGAAGTTAAGAAGTTATTCTCCTACTGGTGGGAAACCATCAGGAAGGATGTGGTCCCAACAAAACCTCCAGGGGAGAACTTGCCCCCACCCAGGGCCAAAACCCCGGATAGACCCCCCCCCCAGAGAAGACTCTCCCCCACCTAGGGGTTGGTCTTGGGAGAAGCCCAGCAGGGAAGATAAGCGGAAGCAGTCCCTCTCTAGGATCCCTTCCTGCTTGCCCAGTACTTGAAGGCACAAAAAGCCTCACAGGAGGTCAGACTCTTCATCCTCTAAAGAATCTCGCCCTGAGTCCTCAGAGCTATCCAGGCCATCCTCTCCCTTCAGTGTCCCTTCTCCAGATCCCCAGGATCTTCCAAGGTCACCCCTAGATGATCCAACATTCATGGATATCATGTGGCATATCCAGGAGAATATGGGCTGGGACACGGAGGACCTGGACCCAGAAAGGCAATGCCTAGTGAGGTACCTGATACAAAAGGACCCAAGGCCTGTGGTAGTTCCACCATTGGTGGACACCTTTCAGGATGCAACAAGGGACACCTGGAAATACCGCTTCTCCTCACCTGCAGTCCCTAAGAAGCAGGCTGCTTGTATAGGGTGCCCCTAGAGGTTCTTTACCTAGGGGAACAACCAGTGGCAGACTCAGTGGTCATCACGGCCACTCATGATAGGTCCCAGAGACCTCAGCATCTCAGCACACAGCCCCCAGTTTGAGAATCAAAACAGCTCGACTCCATGGGGAGAAGGATGTATGCTGCGGCGACCTGCTCCATACAGTCCCTAAATTATATGACCCACATGGTGCAATTTCAGAATGCCCTGTGGGAACAGGGTCAGGATTTTGTTAAGGACATGCCAGATGGGGACAAGAAAAGTTAAAAGGGTACCTGGCCAGAATTCAATCTAGTATGGACACTAACCAGAGGTGGGAGCTCATAAAGCTGGGGATAGTGGAGGCAACCAAAACCTGCTGCAAAGCCCAGAGCAAGAAGGCTAGGGCTAAGAAACCGATCTGGTTGAGCAAGGAGGTCATGGAAAAGGCAAGGAGGAAAAGAGCTGCCTTTAGGAAGTACAAGAAAACAGGGAGGGGGGAGAACAGGGAGGAGTACTTGACAGAATCGAAGGAGGTGACAAGGGCAGTAAGGGGAGCTAAAGCATCTACGGAACTCAGGCTGGCACAAGGCATTAAGAAGGGGGAGAAGGACTTCTTTAAATACATCAGGGAGAAAAGGAGCTGTAAGGACCACATAGTAAGGATTAGGAAGGAGGGGGGTTGGGTGGAAGCAGGGTGCGATAAGGCAGAAGCACTAAATGAGTACTTCTGCTCAGTATTTACTAAAGAGAAGAGGGGGGTGACACACAAGGTGGGAGAAATGGCAGAAGCAGGGGAGTGGGTGACAGATGGGGAAATCATGGAGAGCAGAGTCTAGAGGGTTTGAAGGCACTGAGGGTGGACAAGGCGCCAGGCCCAGATGGCATCCACCCCAGGGTACTGAAGGAGCTGGCAGAGGTCCTTGCAGGGCCTTTGGCAGACCTATTTAATGCCTCACTACATTCGGGGTGTGTATCTCAGGACTGGAGGATGGCTCATGTGGTGCCCCTCCACAAGAGTGGCCCCAAGGATGAACTGGGAAACTACAGACCAGTGAGCCTCACATCCATCGTGGGTAAGCTAATGGAGACTATCCAGAAGGAGAGGCTGGTGGCCCTCCTAGTGACCAAATGACTACAGGACAGCAGACAGCATGGCTTCATACGTGGCAGATCCTGCCAAACCAACCTGGTCGAGTTCTATGACTGGGTAACTAGGCAACTGGACAGGGGGCCATGCAGTGGATGTCCTGTATCTGGACTTCAGTAAGGCATTCGACTCGGTGCCACATGGAAGGCTGGGAAGGAAGTTAGTAGGCACAGGGGCGGGTGCAAAGCTGGTGAGATGGGTAGAAACTGGCTGCAGGGAAGGCAACGGAGGGTGGTGGTGGGTGGGGAGCTCTCACTCCCAAGGGCAGTGACAAGTGGTGTTCCACAGGGCTCAGTGTTGGGACCAGTATTGTTTGGGATATCCATTGCAGACATATCATGGGACATCAAAAGCAAGATCAGTCTGTTTGCTGATGATACCAAGGTAGGCGCGGTGGTGGATGACCTAGGGGGATGGCAGGGGTTGCAGGATGATCTGGCAAAGCTTGAAACCTGGTCAGACACCTGGAAATGGGCTTTAATGCCAAAAAGTGCAAGGTGCTGCATTTTGGGATGAAGAACCCAAGGAGGAGTTACCAGCTAGGGGGAGTGCAGCTAGCCCAGACAGAGGAGGAGAAGGATCTGGGTGTGTTCATTACAGGGTCAATGAACAACTCGGCACAATGTAGGAAGGCAGCTGCAAAGGCCAACAAAATGCTGGGTTGTATTGCAAGGGGTATATCCTCGAGGAGGGAGGAGGTGATTCTGCCACTGTATAGGTCATTAGACCACACCTGGAGTACTGCGTGCAGTACTGGCGTCCGTATCTGAAGAGGGACATTAAGTTACTGGAGGGGGTACAGCGCAGAGCGACAAAGATGATCAAGGGGCTGGGGGACTTATCATACGAGAGGAGGTTGAAGGAGTTGAACATGTATTCACTGGAGGAGAGGAGAGACAGGGGTGACATGATTGAAACCTTTAAATACATGAAAGGAATAAACAAGATGGGTACAGAGGGGCTGTTCAAAGTAAGGGAGGGAGGCCACCAGGGGCCATGATATGAGACTGGAGCGAGGAAGGTTCAGGAGGGAGATGAGGAGACACTTTTACAGAGAGGGTGGTGGCTGGGTGGAATGCGTTACCTGCTGAAGTGGTATGCAGTAGAACAGTGGACTGCTTCAAATGAGGATGGGACAGGACAAGGGGGAGGGTTAATGAAGGGGAAGGGTGGAAGGGAGGGGCAGCTGCAGAATAAGGGGTGCTAGCTGCACATTCGAGCAGACTTGATAGACCTCTGGGCCTTTATCTGCTGGCAAATTTTGTATGTTCGTATAAGAAAGAGGAGCTGCTAAAGCTACTCCAAACAGGCTTCAATGTTGGGACACAGGTTCTTCGGGCAGCTTATGACTCCACAGACTCAGCCTCGAGGGGTGTGGCAGCAGGAATTTGCCTCAGGAGACATTCATGACTAAGGATCTCAGGTTTTACACCGGATGTCCAGAAGAGCATCTTGGATGTTCTGTTGAATGGCTTGGTCCAGTTTGGGGAGGAATCCGAGAAGGTCATTACCAAGTTGCAAGATGCTGGTAAGGCCATCAGGTCTGTACAGGCCATGTATAGGCCCAAGCAGAAGCCCTTTTATAAAAAACAAAATCGTTTCAGGAACAAGCAAGGCCAACATCCCGTTCTGGTCAGCAACCTAGGGGCAACTTTAATTGGAAGGGCCAGGCCCACTTCTCAGGCAGCCAAGGGACCAGGAATACAAAATCCCCACAGGCACCTGGGCCAAACCCCTCCACTGCCTGACTCATATCAGACCCCTGCTTCTCCTCTGGATCAAAGGGAGGAGAAGGTCGGGGGTCGCTTTGCGCACCACCTATCAGGATGGCAAAGAATTACCTTGGACCAGTGGGTGCTCCAACTTATCCAAAGAGGGCACTCTATCGAATTTGTACGTCGTCCTCCATCCAGACTGCCACTGCAGTCCCGATACTCGGGACAACATGCAGCTCTTATCCAGCAAGAGATCACTGCCTTCCTAGAAAAGAAGGACATGGAGAGGGTCCCTTTGAACCAGAGGGGAAGAGGATATTATTCCCATTTCTTTCTGGTCCCAAAAAAGATGGGGGACTTATGCCCCATCCTAGATCTCAGTGATCTCAACAACTTGGTGGCATACAAACATTTCAGAATGGTCACCTTGCCAGGTCTAACCCCGATGCTAAGACCAGAAGCTTGGCTTGCCTCGCTAGACATGCAAGATGCTTACCTCTCTATTCCAATCGTGCTACCACATTGGAGGTTCCTTCGGTTCGAACTTCCAAGGACACCACTACCAGTTCCAGGTTCTCCCATTTGGCCTTTCATCGGCTTCATGAGTGTTTACCAAATGCCTAGCGGTGGTAGCGGTAGCCCTCAGGAGACAGGGCCACTACGTCTTCCCCTATCTGGATGACTGGCTTCTGATGGCCCCTTCACAGGGAGAGTTAAACCGGGCATTGCAGGACACCTACACCCTGCTCGACTCCCTAGGCACCACGATCAACCAGGAAAAGTCATTGCTGATACCTTCACAAAGGCTTCAATTCATAGGCAAGGTACTGGATACCCACATAGGAAGGGCCTTCCTGCCAGGAGACAGAGTGGAACGCCTAAGAGCACTGATCCAGATGATCAGCACGCGGAAGCAGGTCTCGGCAAGAACCATGCTACACCTCCTAGGGCACATGGCAGCTGCCATAGCCACAGTTCCCCTCACATGCCTTCATATGAGGGCCACACAGTGGACACTCAGGGTACAGTGGGATCAGCATCAAGACCAGATGGATCAGCTGGTATTGGTTCCCAATTCCATCCTCAAAGCCCTACAGTGGTGGCTGGACCCAGAACACCTCTCTGTAGGGGTTCACTTTATGCCACCCGCCCACTCTGTCTTCCTCACCACGGACACATCGGGGTCTGGTTGGGGTGCACACCTGAATGACACAAGAACACAGGGCCTGTGATCCCCATCAGAGGCGCACCTTCACATCAACATCCTAAAAATGAGGGCAGTTCTCTATGCACGCCAGGCTTTGCAATCAGAGATACCCCCCAAGACACTTACTGATTCAGATGGACAACACATCAGTTGTGTTCTACATCAACAAACAAGGGGACACTGACTCCTACCAGCTTTGCCGGGAGGCCACAAGGATATGGGATTGGGCAGTGCAATACAACATCACACTGGCTGCAGTGCATGTTCCCAGAGTTTGCAACAAGCTGGCGGATCTGCTGAGCTGGTCACGGTACAACGCCCACAAGTGGGAGCTCCTCCAGTCAGTGGCAGAAATGTTATTCGACAGGTGGGGAACACCAGATCTAGGCCTGTTCACATCGCCATACAATACAAAACTGCTCAATTTCTGCCCACTAGATCCAGGGCCTGGTGTTTTCTGGTGAGACGCATTGTCCCTCTCTTGGATGGGCAGGTTTCTCTGTGCCTTCCTCCTCCCTCCCTTCCCTTTGAGCCAGAGGGTCCTGCTCAAGCTGCAAGCTGAAGGGGCAACCATGATTCTGGTGGCGCCATTCTGGCCCAGACAAATATGGCTTCCTTCATCAATTGGCGAATGGATCACCAATTGCCCTCCCAGTCAGCGCACACTTGCTGTCCCAGGACGGAGGATCACTGGTTCATCCGAACTTCAGATCTCTGAACCATCAAGCGTGGCTCCTAAAGACGTAGCCATATTCCAACACGGAGTATCGGATGAGGTGGCAGATGTCTTGGTGGCAGCGAGGAAGCCCTCAACTCATGCAACCTGTGCCATGAAGTGGCGCGGTTTTGCCTTTGGGCTTTACCCAGGCTCTAGATCCCCTCCATTATTCATAGAAGTCTATTCTGGTTTACCTTCTTTCCTTGTCACAAGCAGGGCTTGCGTACTCCTCGATAAAGATGCACCTCTGTGCTATTTCAGCATACCATGCACCAATTGGACAGAAATTGCTAGCACAGATAGAGGTCTTGCGTACCTTTCTGCATGGCATCCTCCATCTGAAGCCACCCGTTAAGGAACCGGTCCCTCCCTGGGACCTCCTCTTCACAGTAGAACAGCTGATACTGCCTCCCTTTGAACCAGCCATGGATTGTGAGCTACGCCTTCTCTCTTGGAAGGTGCTATTTTTAGTTGCAATCACATCAGCAAGGAGGATTTTGGAGTGCAATGCACTGATGTGCAAAGAACCTCATTTAGTATTTCACAGGGACAGGGTGTCCTTGAGGACAAACCCCAAGTTCTTTCCCAAGGTAGTGTCAGAACTTACTTTCAATCAGGACATAGACTTGCCAGTCTACTTCCCCAATTATTCTAACAAAGGAGAAGCTCTCCTGCACACCCTAGAGGTACATAGAATCCTCAGAATTTACCTGACCAGAACCCAACCTCACCGTGAATCCAATCAGTTGTTCGTGTTCTTCGCCCACAGAATGCTTGCAGTACCAGTGTCAAAACAGACAGTTATGAAGTGGGTTGGTGAACTGCATCGTATTCTATTACCAGAAGCGAAACAAGCCCTTACCTGGACAACTAAAGGGTCATTCCACCAGAGCAGTGGCCACTTTGTTCGCTTCACTCAAGAACGTTTCAGCCTCCACTATCTGTGCAGCGACTACCTGGAGCACAGTACACACATTCATCAGGGATTACAGCCTGGAGATTGCTTCCAGGCACAGGGCGGGTTTCGGCCTTGCAGTCCTGCAAGGGATTCTCTCCTGAGAGTGATCTCTCTCTCTCTCTCTCTCTCTCTCTCTCTCCTCTCTCTCTCTCTCTCTCTCTCTCTCCCTAGACAATCCCCCTCCTGCTTGGAACTCAGTCCTAATGGTGTAACCCCCTCCCACCTTCCCCTCAGGAGTCCTACTTCTCCTCATACAAATTTCATTGGTCTTCCTCTGGAAGCGGATCCTCAGTCTCCCCATCAGAATCATATCACTATGCCAGGAGTCTCTGGCGGGAAAACTGAGGAATGCTCGGGGACTGCCCCTTTTATGAGATATCTAATGTTGGGGCAGGGTCGACATCGGGGGCAGTCCCCCGCTGGGTGTAGCTAGCTAGAAGTTTTCTGTGGGGTCCTGGAGCCTGCCAGTTTCAGTCCTAATGGTGTAACCTGCTGCAAGAGCTGTTCTCAAAGATCTACTGTTACAGTAAGTTCTTACGTAACTGTACTTTTTTTGCCAGTAGATTCAGACCACACTGAAATCCGACCAGTCCGCACCTTTGTCTATTTATTTTATATAATTGCTGTGGCAAAAAAATGCTCCCCAACAATTATATAAAATGAAGGCTTGGTAGGTGTGTAAAAATGTGAATTTTACACACACCATCTGTGTGGGATACCTTAATAAACTCCTTGAGCTTCGCTCTCAGGATTTATGTGGCATCCCACACCTCGGGTGTGTGTAAAATTCTTGTTATAACCACCTACCCAACCATTATTCTATATGTACACATTTTTGCCAGGGTTATTGATCACATGTTATCATGGGCTGATAAAATTACCTAAAAGTTATGAAGAAACGTGCAGGGCCACCCATTGGGCCAGCAGGTAGCATGTTGTGTTCCCGTGCTGAAGACTGAAGTTTGGGGTCAAGCTTGGGGAGCTGGCTGGGCAGCACAAGGATGGGGAGGCCAGCGTTGTCGCACACCACTGCTCTGAGCCTGGAAAGGTATGATGTAGTGTTATGTTGCAGGGGTGACACCTTGCAACGGGCCAGGGAGCCTTCCCTCACAAGGGGTTCACATGCATATCATGGCCTGAGAGGATGATGTAGTGCATCAGGAAGTTGGCTGGCATGAAAAATGAGTCTTGAAATATCTCAACTGTTCTGTTTATTCCATTTCCTATGGGACCTTTGCAAATGAGGATACAATTTTGTGATCCCAGAAAGGGAAATTTATTTTTTAAAAACTACTTTACAGATTGCATATAAATATGTAAGTGATACACAGTGGGGACCTCACGAGTGGCGTAAACAGCATGAGTATACATAAATCATCACACAAGATCCCCCTCTGCATATTTCATTTATGAAATAGGATACGACCTTAAGTGATGCATTTCCTTTAGCTTTTTAAAAAAAATGATTTCTAAAAGTCTGAGGGTTTATTTTTTGAACTTGTGGTATTATGAATTTCCCCCATCCTGTTTGCCATTGCCATTGCCATGGACATGGTGTCAGGATGACAAGCTGACACTGTTACATGGCAGTTCAGTGGTGCCACAGAACCTCTGCAGAAATTACAAACCACTGCCACAGACGTTCTGTGACAAATGTTAATCCTGCTGCAGAACTTTGTCCCAGAGAGCCACAGAAAAATCAGGGCCTTGACAATACCCCTTCCTGTAAGCTGGGACTCCTAGGAGTTTTCAGTGGTAACCACTTCGTCGTCATCCCCTCCCTGGCACAGAGCCTTCAAGAAATGTTCTAGGACAGCTTAGACGCATATCCTTGCTCTTCTTCCAGCCCCAAGGAATGTCTAGCAAAGATACTATGCACCTGTGGGCTCTACAGGCGCAGTTGTTCACCCCACCTCGGGGATTCAAGTTATGCAGACCCTGATAGGGCCTTGTCATCCTGTACATAACTGACCTCCTGAAGCTGATTCTGTTCAGGCAGACATTTTGGGCAGGAAGGTATTTTTCTTTTTTTTTTCTTTCCCTGAGCCCAGGGCTCCGGTCCCCTGCCCTGCCCACCACTCCCCCCATCTCCAGACTTCCCCCATGGATGGGGCTACCAGGCAGGTGACCCCTCCATGGAAACTAGGGTTGCAAAGCCCTGGCTTACCCCCCCAGGGTGGGGTCACAGAAGCGCAGCCCCCTCCCCGGTGGACTTTGGTCTGAGTGGGGAGCGGTGGCGGAAGCAGGGTTGTCATTAGCAGCCGGCGACATTTTTTGGAATTTTTTTCACCTGGGGGCAGGGATGTGCAATGATGCCAGTGTTCGCCCTGCCTCCCGTTGTGTGTGGTGCCGGCCACGCTGGACCCCCAGCCTCCACCAGAGGTCCTCATTGCACCGAACACTCCCCCCCCCCAGAGAAGGACAGCAGTCCATAGGATGCTCAATCCTTCTCCCCTCCGGCTGTCCTCTGACTCCCGGGTCCATCCCCCGAACCAGGGATGTTGGCGCTGCAGACGGACACCTTGCCACTGCTCCGGCAGGCTGGCCCCAGGAAGGTATTTTTCTTGGACTGCACCATAATGTGCATTGCTGTACATCAGGCACATCAGACAGCTTACAACAAGCACATGTGGACACACCTAGGACAGCTTCTGACTGCCATGCTGCATTTGTTTAGTCGGGCAAGCCATCTGCCTTTCCACCAAGGACCTGGAGTTGGCAAGGCACCAGACAAGGGCATTGTACAATGCCAATCAGGTAGCCTCCAGGTTGGTGGGAACTGGAGTCTGCCTTCAGCAGGCGGCGTGACTTTGTCTTTCTTGACTGGCACCTAGGGTCTGGCAAAAGGTGCTTAACTCCCAGTTCCAAGGGGCTCACTCCTTCCCATGAAAGGTCGGACAGGAGCTGTCTGGACACTCTCTTACTCATCCATCTGATCTAGATTGGTCTCAGGTCGCAGGCCTCGCTAGACCTGTAAGGAGCCCCTGCCCTCAGCTACCCTCAGGGTGAGCCAGCTCCTCCCTTTATGAGGAAGCTTGGTACTCAGACCCATAAGTATGAATCAATGGTGAAGATTGATTCTTGGAAGATATGAAAATTACATACTTACCATAACTGTAGATCTTCCAGAATATCTTCACCATTGATTTATGTGCCCACCCACCACCTCCTGCTCAGCTGAGAGCCAGGGCCTCTGGCAGCTCACCCTGTGGGAGCTGGCAACACTTTTTGTCTGCTTATATCTCCTCTGCCATGGTCTTTATTGGTGGTCATTTTTTTGTTTAAAAAGAAAATAAAAAAAAAGGTTGAGCACTCTGGTGCCAACCCTTACCAAAAAAAAAGAGTGGGGATCACTTGTGCACCCCCCCAAGAAATGTGCTTTTGGTTTTTTTTCCATGGAGTGGGTAGGTGGCTCAGTTCCTCCATTGTCTTCCCTCCTTCTCTCTGCCCATGGTATATCCTCTCTAGGGTATACCCTGTTAGCTGCTATATGCAACATGTGCCCTGGGCACCATCCATGTGAACTCCACTGAACTGATGCTCCATCCGTGGAAGTTGCAGTGCCATTGCTTGGATCAGTGTATTAGCTTCACATGGGCTACATCCCTGTGTTTGCAGGGAGAAGTAGGGCATGCTCTTTATCATGCTGTAACTTTTTGGTTGGTATCTCTTGTCACTTCTGTCTTAGCTTGGGCTGTGCCCATTCCACCTGGAGCATGCCAGAGGAGATGGCCACATCTTGTCTCCCTGGGACTTCTAGTCCTGCAACTCCCAGGCCCTTTATTTATTGATTTATTTTGTTTTTGTTAACCGGGTGAGTACCATAGCCAAAACATGACTATTTTCAGGCACGACCCGGGAGGTTGCAATGGCACAGGAAATACAGTAGTTTCAGGGTGAGACATAGGAAACCAATTTGCAATACAAGTGAAATAAAAACAAGATAGGACAAGAATTCAATAATATAATGACAGTAAATCATAAAAACATAATCAGTTAGAGGAATCTAGTTAGGGGTGAGGATGCAACTAACAGTAGTGAGACATAAGTGCAAGTATAAAGAACTAAGTGACGGAATAGGTGGAGATAGAGGCAGGGAGGAAAATTGTGGAAAATTCATACTTTTCTTTAATCTCTCATACAGAAAAGAGGGTTATGGGAGTTTACTCAGATTATATCAGGAAGTATAACGTTATTAATTTTCGGGCGCCCAGGTGTCATTTTTCCATTTTGCCGTATTGTTTGCAAGGGGGGCCCCAGCTGGACTTCCCCTTTTGTTACTTCTGCCAGAGCCATTTGGTCAGGGCTGCTGCCCTTTCTTTTCACCTGTCACTATCCACATTCTGTCTGGTGGTAAGAGACTCTGGCTCACCTTGTGCCATCTAGTAGGCCTAACCCTTAGTCTCTAAGTTGATAGCTGGGTTCTAATTATTGGTTGTTCATTTTCTATCCATTTACTATCCCTTTGAGCTAGAAAGTATCTAGTCCTCTCTTTATTCTCCCCACTTTGTTTCTCTCCTGGCGAACAGAACTGAGGTGTGGGAGGGAGCCAACGACAGTTATTGGCTAGCACAGCACAACATGAGGCACAAGCAGTGCGCAGATGGTGTCAGTAGCTGATGTCAGCTCCCTCCCTGAAGAAAAAAGCTCCTACAGGGTCCTTATGCCTCCAGCCCTAGATCCATAACTCTGAATCAATGGTGATGATAATCTGGAAGATCAACGGTTATAGTAAGTATGTGATTTTCTTTTCTGGATATGAGCTGGGCTGGGGCCTTCCTTCCAACAGTAGACTACAGGCAGTCTTGTAGACGGCATGCTACATCATGCAATGCAAGACTATGCCAAACCACTCCATGCAGTGCGTGTTAAGCCTAATGGCCTCCTCAGTGTTCACAATGCCTCTAGCAAGGCTGCACAGGAGAACAACTCAGTGGACTCTCAATACCCAGTGGTTTCCGGCATCGCACCCTCAAAACTATCCCATTTAGGGGACCAAACTCCTTGTGAGATCCCCAATGTGTCATCGAGGTACAGGTCAGCAAGCATAGAGAAAACCAAGGAGCAGTTGTAAAATTCCACAAAACTGCTTATTTGTAGTTACAGTAACATAAAATAAACCTGTTCAGAATAACTATATACAGAAGTAAAATAAAATCTCTTGTGAAAAATCTCCCTTGCAGCTCAGCTTGGCTGGTTTTATAACTCTTTTCAACCCCCATCTTTTGCAAGCATCCTGTTCTTTGTAAATTTCAGGAGCTGCTAGAACATTGAGAACTTCCTGAGGTACCTCCAGCCTTTGCAAAAGGCTCAGGCATTTGCGCCCAAGTAACCTCTAACTTTTTACAGTTATCTCAAATTATAAATACATATATATACTGTACATTTCAACAGTAACACCAGCTGCTTTCTATACAAACATGATCCCATTATCAGTTTAATTTCCATATATTGATTTGCACATATTCTTATATTACCAGATGTAGATATGTAAAGGAGGGAAAACAGACAGCAAGAGAAAACAGAGAGACACTGAGAGGCAAGTAACTGTGAGACTGTTCGGGTTGATCAAGTCTAAAGTCTCACAGGAAAATTTGGTTGCAAAACCAGACAGAAGAGACAGAAAAGGAAAGAATACAGATCCTTGTATTTAAACACTTTCTCAAAACAAATGGGACAGGGTCCTATTTACCCTGTCACATATAACCCTCTCTTTAAGAGGGAACCTGTTTTTTTAACAGATTTCCAAAACTTTATATTCTCTACTAACATTTTCTACTTTCAGAAATTAAGCACATTTGCATCCATTTTTTTTACCAGAACAGCAAAAATTACAATTCAAACCCATACATTTTTCTTTTTTTTAACCATCAACAACCCTCAATTCCTGATCAATATCTTGACAGAAAATCAGCATTGCCATTCTCTTTACCAGATTTGTGAATCACAGGAAATTCAAATGGCTGCAGTGCCAGGTACCACCGTGTGATTCTGGAATTTTTATCTTTCATCTGGTTAAGCCAACAGAGAGGATTGTGATCAGTTACAAGAACAAAATCAGTTCCTAGCAAATAAAATTTGAGGGACTTCATGGACCACTTTGCTGCTAAGCACTCCTTTTCCATAGTGGAGTACCTTTTTTCTCTGTCATGCAATTTCCTTCTTATATACAGAATAGGATGTTCTTTCCCATCTATATTTTGGCTTAGGACTGCACCTAGGCCTACCTCAGAAGCATCTGTTTGTAGCAGAAATGGTTTCTCAAAGTCTGGGCTTCTTAAAACAGGTGCTGAACATAATGCAGCCTTTATGGCTTGAAAAGCTTCATCACACTCTGGGGTCCATTTCACATTATTTGGGTACAGTTTCTTTGTGAGTTCAGTGAGGGGAGTAGCTAACTCAGCAAAGCTGGGAACACATCTCCGATAATAACAAGCCAGCCCTAAAAATGACCTGACATGTTTCCTTTTTTTTAAGGTACAGGGCTGTTAGCTACAGCTTCTGTTTTAGAAATCTCTGGTTTGACTTCTCCATTTCCCAACACAGCCCAAATATCTGGTTTCCTGCATGCCCAATGCACATTTAGTAGGGTTAATTGTCAGACCTGCATTTTTGAAGCTTGGATAACTGCTCATAGGTGTTCCATTTGACTTTTCCAATCTGGACTGTACACCACAACATCATCCAGGTACACAGCACAATAACCAGTGTGAGGGGATACAATTACATCCATGTACTGTTGGAATGTAGCTGGTGCACCATGTAAACCTAAGAGCATGGTGGTGAACTCATAGAGTCCTATAGGGGTGGCAAATGCAGTTTTATCTCTGGATTCTTTAGCTAAAGGTATTTGCCAGTAACCCTTGATGAGAACGAGGGTACTGATATACTTTGCACTCCCCAGCCTGTCCACCAAATCATCTATTCTGGGCATAGGGTAACTGTCAGATTCTGACACTTAAGTTTCCTGAAATCAAGGCAGATTCTAGCACCCCTTTCTTTTTTGTTTACAATTACCATGGGAGATGACCAAGCACTCCTCGACTCAATGCTTTTAACTGTTGAATTTGTTTTTCTCTCTGCGTCTTAGTCTCTTTTTGTTGTATAGCCCACCATTTCAAAAAGTCTGTCAGGCTTTCAGGTTCTGTCACTGCCTGTTCTTTTTCCATGACTTGTGCTGGTTATACAATCTCAGACTGGACTTCAGCTGCAGAATCCATGCCTTGCTTTGTGCTTCCCTGGTACTAGGTCCAGTACCCATGCACAAATCTCCTGTTTTAGGGTATGCATGGCTTAAATCCCACTTAGGTTGACACCATCTGTCATCGAGGCACAGGTCAGGAAGCACAGAGAAAACACAGGAGCAGTTGTAAAATTCCACAAAACTGTTTATTTGTAGTTGCAGTAATATAAAATAAACCAGTTCAAAATAACTATATACAGAAGCAAAATAAAATCTGTTGTAAAACTTCTCCCTTGCAGCTCAGCTTAGCTGTTTTATAACTCTTTTCAATCCCCATCCTTTGCAAGCATCCTGTTCTTTGTAAATTTCAGGAGCTGCTAGAACATTGAGAACTCCCTGAGATCCCTCCAGTCTTTGCCAAAGGCTCAGGCATTTGCACCCAAGTAACCTCTAGCTTTTTACAGCCATCTCAAATTATAAATACATATATATATATATATATATATATACACACACACACACACATTTCAACAGTAACACCAGGTATTTTCTATACAAACATGATCCCATTATCAGTTTCATTTCCATATATTGATTTGAACATATTTTTATATTACCAGATGTAGATATGCAAGGGAGGAAAACAGACAGCAAGAGAAAACAGAGAGACACACTGAGAGGCAAAGAATTGCAAGACTGTTTGGGTTGATCAAGTCCGAGGTCACAAGAAAATGTGGTTGCGCAACCAGACAGAAGAGACAGAAAAGGAAAAAATACAGATCCTTGCATTTAAACACTTTCTCAAAACAAATGGGACAGGGTCCTATTTACCCTGTTGCATGATGTAGTAGCCAGTGGAGGACAACCTCCTCCAGGGTTTCCCCTTCTTCCCACCGGAGCCAGAGATGACTCTCACCATGGATGTCTCCCTGCTGGGGTGTGGAGCCCACTACCAGGGTTTCCAGACACAAGGTGTTGGGAATCTATCAGAAGGCCATCCTCACATTAATGTGCTGCAAATGTGTGCAGTTCTGTATGGTCTAAAAGCCCTAGTGGACTTGGTCAGCTGAAAATCAGTTCTCTAGATGGACAACAAGTCTATCATGTACTATAACAACAAGTGAGGATTAGCACACTCTTACCCTCTCTGCAGGGATACAGTGAGAGAGTGGGAATGGTGCCTGGAGCAGGGGATATTGGTTCAAACAATGTATCTGCCAGGTGCCCAGAACACTCTGGTAGATTGTCAAATAGAAGCAGATCTTGGGATTGCTAGAGAGCCAAGCCTGAGACAGGACCTGCCTTTACCCAGCTCCAGCACAGCTCAAGATAACATCCTATTTTGATATAATTAAACTACAAATTTTGTATTTCTGTTGGCACCACGAGGAAGATCGTGCTACATCGATCGTAGTGATACCAAAATTGGCAATGGGATGACCCAAGGGAGCGACCGGCAGGCAGGGACAAAACCAGACAATGCCCACAAACCAGGCCCTGAAAACTACACCAGACAGCTCTACCAGCACAAGTGGGGTGGGAGAAGACCCACCTTGGGACTCTGTATTACAAGCAGTACGATCAGAGAAAATCCTAGACCACATGGGGGCCTAAGACGTCAGGATCAGGGGAGCAGTAACAGTGGCAAAGGAAGCAGAGGATTGTTTGCTTTGGACCCAGGTGACTTTCAGCAAGATGATCGTAAAGACAGTCCACCTAAGAGCCCACTTAGAAAACATGAGGAGTGCTCAGAGGGCGATGAACATTTGGGTAGTTGGATTACCCGAGGGTTTGGAGGGGGACCATGCTCTCTCCTTTGTCCAGTCCTGGCTGTCCAATACTCTGCCAGAGGTATGTTCCTTTGACTCTCTCTCTCTGTCCAGAAGGTTTATAGGGTCAATTTTCGTCAAGCCCAAGGCTCCAGAGAAACCCCACACACTGTGATGATCGTCAGTGCTGGCATGGAGGTGCGGGACATGATCATGGCTTGGGCCTGGGCACATTTTCCCATGCAAATTGATGAGATGGCTGTCAAACTATTTCTAGATTGGTTGTATGCCACCAGAACCCAACGCAAACTCTTTGATCCATTCCGGTAGCAGTTCAGGGGACTGGGGGTGGGGTATACCCTCCTTGCACTGGTGAGGCTACATAACCAACGGAAATAAAACTTTTCAATTCAGTGACCTGGTAGAGGCTAAGAAACATGTGGAATGGATTGCCAGGGAGTTTTGGAGCAGAGAGGCAGCTGAGGCAACACGGCAGCAGGAATCCGATGAGGTCTGAAGGGCTTCTTAATTTCACCTGATTCATTGACACTAGATTCTTTTGTCTTTCCCGTCCACTAACTTTGGCACAATCTTTTGCTTGGGCACAGTAAAGATTTAAAATGATACCTACAATGAAATAGTCCACAACCACCAAGATATACCTGTTTTTCTTTGTGGTTAGTGACAAGGGGCCTAGGATGTCCATCGCTACCCTCTCTAAGGGCCGATCAGTTTGGGGTGAGACTGCAGCGACTCTAGGAGCAGCACCTACTGATTTCTGGGATCAAGTCAGGCAGGCTTTACACCAGTCTTTAAAGGATTTTCTCCACCCAGGCCAATAGTTCCTGACTTGCACCTTTTGCATGAGATTCTCTATCCCTAAATGCCCCCCCAGTGGCTGTGTCATGTAAAACTTTTAGGACTTCCAAAGCCACCCTCTTGGGGACTACTACTGTATATGGCTGTGATCAGGCCTGCCTTCTTTATTTTTGGCCATCAGCACCAAAAGTCATATGAACATACAAAAAAGCCAGCAGAAGAAGGCCTATTGGTCTATCACATCTGCTCAGTAACTGATGCAGGGTTCTTGGCTTATGCCAATGACCCTGCCCCCCGCATCATCCCCTCCCTCCCCTCTCCCCTCCTCAGTCCCATGGTTTCCCTTTGTGTTTGTCCCAGGCCCTCTTAAAGGCCCCCACCATCTTTACCACCTCTTCTGGTAGTGCATTCCATGCAGCCACCACCCTCTCCATAAAAAAATGCTTCATGATATCCTTTCTAACCTCCCCATCAACCTTGATGGTATCACGTAATCATAGTGACCCAAAATGAGCGACTACAAAAATAGCGACTTTTTTTGGGCACTATTATTGTGGGCTACCCTGCAGAATAGCAAGGGTTTGAGACAGTGACCATGAGGAAAGGCGAACGGCAGGGAGGAATAGCAAGGGAAAGGGGGGGACAGGAAAAGCACAGGGAAGGGGTTTTCAGGCACTGGTGTTCCTGCTGCTGCTGTGCTAGCTGTGTGGTGTGGTGGTGGTGGTGTGGGTGGCTAGCGCTAGTGCAGCAGGTACTGGGTTTAGGACCAGGAGCGTGTACTTTTTGCCGCAGCTGCAAGCTGCGTCACTTAAATTGTGCCCGAAATCTGGATTTGGCCCCTCCCCAATATGTACCCCCCTGGAGGTGCAGCGGGTAAAGGGGGGGCACAGGAGGGCACAACCCTCCCCCCACAAAAACACTTTTTATCAATCCAGATATCGGGTTGTTTTTAAGTGTGTATCGCCGATTTGCTTTTCAGCGATACACACTCGCCATAATAGCAATCGTTGTTTTGTGATCACTATTATGACACGGAACCACTTTAAGCTGTGCCCCCTCATGGTTCTGTTGTCACTCATTTTAAAGAGACTTTTTCTTTCCACTCTGTTAATCCTCTTCAAGTATCTGAAGGTCTCTATTATGTCACCCTCTCTCTCCTCTCTTCCTGGAGTACATCCTTAGTGCTCCCAGCCTCTCTCCATAGGACCTACTGTATTTTGTTGACCCTTGATCATCTTGGTTGCTGTCCTATTCCATCTGCATTGATCAAGTGTCCTAGATACTTCACTTCACTGCAGACAAGGTTACACTTGGTTGGTTTCACCTTCAAGATTGCACCCCTAGCTTTCTCAGAGTTGCCTTAATCTTGTGCAGATATTCTTGAAAGGTCCTCCAAATGAGGATTATATCATGGAGGTACACCAGGCATGATGTCCCTTGTAGATCCACCAGTACAATATCTATCAGACACTGAAATATCCCTAGAGCACTAAAAAACTGAAATAACATAGAGCTGACTTCAAACAGTCCTTATTTGGTCCTGAATGCAGTCTTCAGCCAGTACACAGGGCAAACCTCCACTTGCCAATACTCATTGTCTAAATCTACAGTAGAAAACCAGCAAAAGTTGCCAACAGCTCGAGCATGTCATCATTAGGAGGTAGTGAGTATGCATCCTTTGTGGTGACCTTATTCAGCCACTGATAACTGATATGCATTTGTATGCTTCCACCCTTTTTCCTTACTAACACAACTGGATGGTCCACAGACTCGTGGAGGGACAGATAACTCCTTGGTCCTTCATCTGTTACAGCTGCTCCTCAAGAACCCCTTGATACTGAAGACAGATTCTCCAAGGCCCTTGCTTAACTGACTGGGTATCTCCATTATTGATCTGGTGCTTCACTAGTGTGGTACTTCCCAGCTCAGGGTCTCCCATGCTGAACACATCAGCACACTCCCATGTTACAGCCCAAATAACTCACATCTGCTCTGGTGTCAGTTCCCGCTTTTGATTTGGAGTTTCTGGGATAGCGTCTTCTCTGTCCAACCAGGCATCTGTTCTCTCCATGGGGATTTTAGGGGTCCAGTTTGCAAGCCTCATACTGTGGTTGGATCTCATGGCAATATCGTCACTACCAGGTGAAAGGTGACAGTCACTATCCGTTTGTAAAAGATCTGCAGTTTCATTGTCACATTGGCAACCCACACTGGTACTTGACCCCATTGGACTGTACTCCTTGACTGGCCTGCTAGGAAGGTGTGCTCTTTCTGATGAGCTTCCACTAGCTCTTCTGTCTTTAACCTCACCTCCCTTGACCTGACCAGGGATGAGCATGTCACTTCTCTTCTGGATGGGACAGTCACATAACTGTTGGCCACAATCTCATGGACCTATGTTCATTTATTATCAGACATCAGGGGAAACCTCCACCCCAACACAGCACTGGTGCCCTCTGCAAAGTTCAGTGTGGCTTTGTATTGATGGAGCCAGTCAGTGCTGAGTAGTGTGGTTTGGGTTGCATCTTTGGCCATCTGGAATTTACAGGCTAACTGAAATCCTTCAAAGAGATCACCAACTGCCACACTCCCAACACCTTGACGGCAGTTCCATTCACCATGGGAACTGTTCCTTCATAAAGCTGTATGCTCTATAGGGGTTTTGTAGTCACTCTACCCTCTACCTGGGAGAGCACAGTGGACACCTGTGCACCAGAATTCCCCAAACATTTATATGGTAAGCCCTCTGTATCTCCATGAAGATAATAGCCCTGTCCCATTGTAGTGCTAATCATGATCTGCCAGTGGAAATCTTTTTGTTCATTGGGTTGCATCTAGTCCCAGAATGCTGGCTACATGGCTGCTGTCCCTGAAGAACTTTTCTGCTTGCATAGTGGCCTGGGCCTCTGCACATCCAATACGCCTGATCATCCAACCTTCAACTTTGAAACTCGACTGACCTGAGACATGGGTTTTTCAGCAGTCTCTTTTGCCATTTCTTTTGCTTGGTCGGTATATCTGGCAGTGAAGCCTTGGGGTCTCAAGCTTCACTTTCAAGTTTGCAACTCCAGGGCACAGAGTCACGAGAGCCCCTGTCGTTTCCTCCTGTACCTCACTAATGGCTCCAGCCAGCTTGTTTTTCTTTAATTTAGTATATGCTTTATGCTGCCCTATCTGGCTGGCCCCATCAGCCCTTAACTCCAGGGCTCAGCCCCACCATCCACCCCAAGACTTACCTCAACCCTCCTAATTCTCTGGCTTGCCCTCCTGGACAGGGCCACCAAGGGGGCCCTTCCCCTGATGGAGACAGGAGCAGTACAGCAAGGAGTGAGTGCCTGGTCGGCAGCACGGGGTCTGTGACATGGGGGCGGACTTCATCGTGCAACTGTTGGGTCACTCATTTTCTGTTTTTTCTTCCCAGGGAGGCATGGAGTGCAGCAACGTTAGTGGCGCTCATGCCAAACACCTGGCACGCCCCCCAAGTTTGTCCAGCCCCGGCTGTCAGACCCCCAGCCTTTGCAAGGGGTCAGTAGAGCACCGTGGCTTCCTCACCTTCCCCCCAGAGAAGGAGAGCAGTCTATGTGACACTGAATCCACCCCCCCCCGGCCAACCCTCCGACTCCCGGGTTCACTTCTGAACCTGAGTTGTCAGCATTGGTAGTGGTACCGCTACTGCTGTGTGGGCCAGCTGACCTTCAGTCAGCTCTTTGAGAATTAAAGTCTCTGAGCCACTTCATGGGTCCAAACCTGGGACTCTGGAGTTTCAGGAAAATAAAAGTCCCACACAATCTCCAGCTTTGTGGCACACTGGATTGCTTGTTTGGGCTCAAGGGTTTCCATGCATGTAGTTGAAAATGGAGCTTCCACTCTTCAAACTGGTGACAAAGTGGTCTCTAGCAGCAGGTCTTGGGTGGCCCAGCTGGAATCCGGGAAGGCCTTGACTACCAGGTGCTGCAGCACTCTCCTAATATCTCTACTAGATTTCACCTTTTGGTTAAAGAAGACTGTTCATTCTTGATCAGCACATTCACTGAGCTCAAAAGAATGTTTCATCACCACTAACAAAGCAGTGGAATTGTGTCTGACATTGGACTCCAGCCCCCCCCATGCACTTCATGAGCTTTGCCCAACAACAGGAGTCCCATAAATTTCTATTTAGCAGCTGCATCTTACCCATTCAGCTCATCTGTGAGCTCAAATTACTCCCACCAGTCTGTCCACTCAGGCTTCTCTCCATGGAAGGAATCAGGCATGAAAGCAGCCATCTCACACCACCTCCTGCCCAGGGTACCTGTGGGCTAACTGCTCCCTCCTCCTCAGACATGTTTACCTTTACTCATAACCCACACAATACCAGAACTACACACAGTAACAGTTTCTCGATTACCCAGCAAGCCTTGCTTGTATGGTTATCCCACCTCTGTCACCAGTCTGTGTTGAATCCCGGAGCAAGGTGTGTCCAGGCCATGCACACAGAGCTGCCAGCCGGGTGATTGGTTATAACTGAGATCAGGGGTAAGTGCTGGGGCACTCCAGTCAACTGAGCCACAGGGGCCTAGGGTCTTGGTGGGCTTGGTAAGAAAACTGCTGTTTATTTCACCAACTTGAGAGTCAATAACCAGTCATAGTTCAATAAAATAAAACAGGTTGATTCACAGTTTGAGGCCTGGAGAGAAAACAGTGCAAACAATACACTTCAGCAAAACCCTAATCAGGAGCCCTTCCAAGCAGGCCAGTTCTACCCTCTCTCACCTAGTATCAGGATTTAATTTTAACCTCCTCAGGGAGCTCCCTTAGAAACAATTCCTGTGAACTGGAGGTGTTGAACAGTTGCAGGTCCATGTTGTTGCTTCAGGTTGGCCGATAATGCACTAGAAATAAAAGCAACATGCTCAAATTAACATTCCCCTAAAAGGCCATGCAGCTGTTTAATGGCGAAACAGACCAACCAAACCGGGGTACTCGCCAGCTCGCTGGTCAACTTGCAAACAAGTTGAACAACAGATGAGCTTTCCTCAAAGCCAGGGCTGTCCTGTGGCATACTGACAGTTCCCAGACAGCTCCTACTGATTCAGCACACCACTGGATCTTCACTGTCTACTGGTGTCTCTGATGCAGGCTTACTCCCTCTTTGGATTCTCTCTCTCTTTCTGCTGCAGTCCCAGACTAGCAGTTGTGGACTCAGCTTCACCGCTCAGTGCTGCTTCTCCAGTGTCATCTCTCACGCAGACTTGCATGTGGATACTACTCTCCTCACTAGACTGAGCAACTCTACAGTTTGTCCTCTGTACTGTATGCCTAGGCTGGCACAGCTTGCACTTACTCCCAGGACAGCACGTCTGGACACCTCAAGATCTCTTTGAGATCTAACTGCCTCCAGCACACTTCCCCTCCCTTCAGGGACCACTTTCATTGGTGCTTGGGGCTGTCACTCAACAACCCAAAGGTCCAGGCAGAGATGTCAGAAACAGGGGCTTCTTCTTTCCCCCAGAAACCTCCAGGAGTCCTTGCTGTTCTGGGGGTTCAAGCACGGTGGGGCAAGCCTGTTCCCACAGGTCCACTACATTATCTTATACATAGTTAGGCACCTAAATAAGGGTCCTGTGAAAATTTTCCCAAATTTGAAGTCTAAATCAGATGGCATCCCTCTTTTGAGGGGTTCCATCTTAAAAGCTCTGTATATTACAAACAAGACCCTACAGATCGCAATGGAAAATGGAAACAAGGTTATTTCTTCTATTTGTTAGGTAAGCAATAACACATGATAGGATGTCAGGTTATCGGGTAATTACTGAATATCTCTGCGCCCCCCGCTGGAGACATGAGGCACCAGCCGAGTGCCCTTCAATGGGGGTTGGGGTGGGGTGGTACTTATCTAATAACCACATGTCCTGAACTGTGTTATTATGTTTATAAAATGGCCTAAAATAACATCCCTAGGAACAACAAAGTCAAACTTAAAATGTTATTTTTCCATCTTCCATAAGTTAACCTATAGTACATAGAAACTGGTACCCTATTGCACAGATTCATTCAAGCAGACCAATAACTTTCATTTATTATTTCATAACTTTTACCAAAAAAGTCATACTGAGCTGGTATCAACTCATTTCCAGGTGTGTTCTGGGAGGGAGGCTGGGAAAGAGAAGAGAACAGTTCAAAGTACAGTTGACAAAATACAATAATATGGAAAATAACTAAGTCCCCCTCAGATCTGGGGCTTACTTTCTCCAACATGTAGGTCCCAGCTCCATAGCAGAAGCGGAGTCAGGAAACAGTGACTACACACCACTGGGTGCATTCTGAATATGGTTCCTGGCCCAGGGCAAGCTGCGGGTTGGGAACCGGCAAGACAGACCGTGCGCATGGGTGCCAAGTTGCAACAAAGAATGTGGAGTGAATGGCCGCCGCCCACAAACAGGAGCACCCAGCTCAGCAATGGGCTAAGTGCCTAGAATAACAAAAACCTCCCTGGCCCCAGAACAGCAAGTGGAGCCAGGACATGCACAAAGCACCATTGTGGGGCTAACAATAAAGCGGCAGAAAACTGCCAAACTGCCAAACTATTGAGACTAATGTCAACAAAGATGACAGCCCTCATGAGTAAACAGAACAGCAAAGCACCTTGAGAGGGGGTCTAAGATTGGATCCATTTTGCCAGTGAATTTCGGCCAATGAGTCAGCTCAAGCCCAAGACAGTTTGCCTGTTAACAAACCTGGCCAAATAGGCATTGAGTTTCAGCCTACATAAAAGGGACTGGTTTCAAAAGTTCAGGGCAGTTCAGTCAGACCGCAGGGAGAGTGATTGTATGTCAAGGGGTGGGCTGGTTTGCCACTGTCTGTACAGACCTGGCCTGCCTGGCAGACTACAAGGGTTTGGTATCCCAATGCAAAGCATTTGTGTGAAGATAAAGAAGTTTTCAGTGAAACTACTGCTCAAGAGGCAAGCTGGAACTGGGGTTTTCCTGACCCTCAACAGACTTTCCCCCTCTGAGGGATCAGCTCCTACTGCATCTCCAGTCCTAGAAACCCTGCCTTGTTCCAGGTCCCAGGCCTCAGTGAGATGACCATAAAGTGAAAAGTGAAGAGGAGACAAGCCTGGGGAAGCCAATGTTCCAGCCAGGAGCACTGCATCCAGTCAGCCTGTTCTAGCTAGCTGTACCAGACGTATCATTTGAGGCATCAGAACCATAAGTAAAATCCAGGGTTTGACCCTGCAACTGGAGAAAAGGTTGTTGTGCCAGAAGTTGAAGGAGATGTCCTGAACAGGACTGTGCCAGTTTAGGAAGCCCAGGGAGAAGACCTGTTGAGACCAACTGGCCACTAAATCTCACTGGATTACAAATAAGGGCCCTTCTCCAACTTGGTTAAAAAGTTTTAAATTTCTATTCAACCGTTATATTTTAAAAGGTTTTACCTGCAACAGTTTAAAAAAGCACCACGAGCTCCACCCTGCTAGCAGCATCTGTGTGGTACCCACTGCAACTATTGAGAGATCTCTCACCCCTGGCCTTTGGGGAAAAGATTGGGTGCACCCCCATGAATTTAAGGAATGCTGGGGTGGGGGTGGGCAGAGTTTGTAGGGCAAAGTATTGAATTGTTTATGGCCTTGCAGTCTGCTTAGAGTATAGAAGCTACAGACCTGTTAGTTTAACCTCAGTGGTAGGGAAAATGATGGAATCACTTCTGAAGGAAAGAATTGTCGAGTATCTAGAGGCCAGAGGGGCACAGGACCCAAGGCAGCATGGATTCACAGCGGGAAGGTCATGCCAGACAAATCTGATAGATTTCTTTGACTGGGTGACCAAAGTAGTAGATCAGGGAGGGGTAGACATGGCCTACCTAGACTTTAGCAAGGCATTTGACACAGTCCCACACAAAAGATTAATATACAAGTTAGCCAGCCTGGGAGTGGGTCCCAAGATGACAGCCTGGGTAAAATTGGCTGGAGAATAGGACACAGAGAGTAATAGTAAATAGGTCACTCTGAAGAAGGGGGTTACTAATGGGGTACCAGAGGTTCAGTATTAGGACGGTCCTCTTCAATGTCTTTATAAGCGACATTGCAGAGGGACTGGAAGGAAAAGTATGTCTCTTTCAGATGACACAAAGATCTGCAACAGAGTTGATGCACAAGGTGGGGTGGAAAGGATGAGAAGGATTTGGCAAGGTTAGAGGAATGGTCAAATGGATGGCAGCTTAGATTCAATGCTAGGAAGTGCAAGGTAATGCACCTGGGAAACAAAACCCAGGGAAGAGTACACAATGGGGCGAGATACTAACAACAACAAAATGGAAAGGGACCTGAGGGTAGTCATATCAGATGACCTAAAGGTGGGCAAGCAATGTGAGAGGGCAGCAAGAAGGGCTGGGGGATACTGGGATGCATAAGGAGGCATCACCAGTAGAAAACAGGAAGTTATTATCCTCTGTACAGACAGCTGGTCAGGCGCCATCTGGAGTACTGCGTGCAGTTCTGGAGACCCAATCTCCAGAAGACATAGACAGGATGGAAGCTGTCCAGAGGAGGCAACTAAAATGGTGCAGGGTCTGCACGGAAGACATGAAGAGAGACTTAAGGAGCTTAATATGTATAGCCTCGAGGAAAGGAGGGAGAGGGGGACATGATAGAAACTTTCAAGTACCTCAAGGAATCAACAAAGTCCAAGAGGTAGCATCTTTCAAAAAGAGGTGTGCAAGAACAAGGGCACAATTTGAAGATGGGGGCGACTCAGAGATAATTTAAGAAGTATTTTTTCACAGAGAGGGTTGTGGATGCATGGAACAGCCTTCTGGAGGAGGTTGTGGGGTCAAAAGCAGTGGTGGAATTCAAGCATGCATGGGACAGTCATAAGGCAATTCTAGGGGGTGGGGGCAGGAAGAAGTAGGCTGCTGGTTAACTAGGATCTGCAGCTTATCCATTAGGTAGGGAAATGGGCAGACTGGGTGGACCAAGTGGTCCTTATCTGCTGTCAAATTCTATGTTTCTATGTTTACTCCATTGCTTCCATTTTACTTTTGCTGCCCACTTGTTCTTTCCATACTTTCTCTTTTAAATAAATTATTTGTTTGCCTTACAATTTATGATTTGAGAACTGTCATTGCTTTCTGCATCACTTGCTTTGGGGGGAGGGACTGTGTGGGCAGTTCATACATTGTGTCCTGGGGGGTGATAGCCTTGTGTTTCAGCATCCAGATACCCCATATCACTACCCCAGGTGGAAACACCATGCTATGTTAAGCAAGTGTAGCACATCCTCAGGAAGCCTAGGCCGGCCTCCTCAGGAGAAGTGGAGACGTGAACCCCAAGAGCCCCAGTATGGCAACCTGCTACATAACTACAGGAAGAGCTAAAGCAGGCAGGGAGGGGCAGGCAGGTGAAGAATGTATAACGAGTGATACGGGGGGCGGGCAAGAGCACACAGGAAAGGAAACCGGGGAGAGGGAAGATGCTGGAGAGGGAGAACAAGAGCAGAGGGAGGGCAGACTGTAAAACATGGAAGGTCATGCTAACGAATGCTCGTAGCCTAGGAAATAAGGTTCCAGACCTGGAGGCCTTGTTGGCAGATGCAGACCTTGACATAGCAGCAAAAACAGAGACATTGTACTCTGCTAATCATGCCTGGGAAGTCAGTGTACCAGGATATACACTGTTCAGGAGAGACAAGGAGGGTAAAAAGGGTGGGGGAGTGGCCCTGTACATCAGAGATGGTATAAAGACTACAGAAGTTCAGGGAAGACAGGGGAGGCTGAGGTAATATGGGTCACCCTGGAGCCAGGGAATGGAAGAGCAATACTTACAGAGGTGATGTACAGACCTCCAGCACAGAGGGAGGAAGTAGACAGGGAACTAGTGGAGAACATACATGACATGGCAGCTAAAGGTGAAATCCTGATACAGTGGAATTTCTTTTTTTTTTTTTTTTATGCTCCCCCTCTCCACGCAGCTCTCCCCCTCTTTGGGAGACACCTATGGCCTTTTTAGCCCTCGCTCACCTACCAGGTGACCGGAGCAGTCTGTCCCCCATGGAGCCATGGCTGTACCACCCAGGCGGGTACGGGCCGGGGGCTTCACGCCCCGAAACATCTATATTCATCGGGATGCTGTCTCCGGGCCTGGTAGGGGCATTGAAGGTCGGGGCCTGGTGCTCCGTCTACTGGGAGGCTGTAAGGCATTTTCCTGTTTTCTCCAGACGTGCCATGTCCCCCGACGTCAAGGCGCTGAGGCACCAATGTCTGCACGTCGCCCCTCCATTCGGCATCGGACTTGCTGTACCTTGGGTCTCCACCAAGGGCCAGACAAAAGCCAAGCTCTGGCACCCCGCTCCCCCAGGAGAGGACAAGCGGTCCGTATGATGCTCAAGTCCTCTCCCCCGGCCGGCCCTCCAGCTCTCCGGGCTCATTCCCAAACCCGGTTCGCTGGTGTCGCAAGCGGAAATCCAACCGCTGTGCCGCCGGGCCAGCTAACAGTGGAATTTCAATACGCCAGACATGGATTGGGCCACCCAGCTGGCTGCTTCAGACAGATGCACAGCCATCCTGGAATCCCTGCACGGGGTTGGACTCAGACAGCTGGTGCATGAGCCAACCAGGGACAAGTCAATTCTGGACATGGTATAGACCAATGCGAGCAGAGTTGAAGAAATACAGGTGGAAGGGCAGCCGGGGTCCAGTGACCACCACATGATGTGGTTCAGCATGGAGACATGAACTCAATTAAGCCACACAAGGGCAAGAATATTAGATTTCAGGAGGGTGGATTTCACTGAAATGTGTAGATGTATACAAGCAGTCCTGGGGAAGGGAGAGGTAATGGAGGGGGTGGAAGAACAATGGGAGAAACTGAAAGGAGCCATAGTGGAGATAACAAACCAATGCATTAAGATAGTGGCCAAGGGGAAAAGAAGAAGAAAACCACTGTGGTTCTCCAAAGAGGTGGGGGACAAAGTCAGGGCTAAAAGGCTGAGTTTCAGGAAATATAAGGGGAGCCAAAAGGAAGAGGAAAAGGAGGTGTACCTTGAATGTCTAAGGAAAGCAGGGAAGGCTGTTAGGAGGGCGCAGGCACAGACAGAAGAGGGCTTAGCACGGTCTGTAAACAAAGGGGATAAGGCATTTTATAGGAACATCAGTGAAAGAAGAAAAACCCTGGGGGGGGGATTGTGAGGCTAAAAGGGGAGAAGGGAGAGTGTAAGGAGGGGGATCCAGACAAGGCAGAAATACTGAACAAATATTTCTGTTCAGTATTCACTAAGGAGGGGGAGGGTCAGGAACCCCGGTTGGGTTGCAGAGGCAATGGGGGGGAGAAGTGGACATCAGTCCATTCACAGTGGAGAGAGTTCTGGAAGAACTCACTAAGCTGAAGGTGGATAAGGCCATGGGGCCAGACGGCATCCACCCGAGGATATTAAAGGAGCTGCGAAGGGAACTAGCAGTGCCTCTGGTGGCCCTATTCACAGAGTCACTCAACACAGGTGTCGTTTCAGAGGACTGGAGGAGGGCACATGTAGTACCACTGCACAAAAGTGGCAGTAGGGAGGAGGCGGGGAACTACAGGCCAGTCAACTTCACCTCAGTGGTGGGAAAGATCATGGAGACACTGCTGAAAGAAAGGATAGTGGCACATATGGAATCCAGCGGTGCTCAGGATCTGAGGCAACATGGATTCACAGCAGGAAGGTCATGTCAAATGAATCTAATAGATTTTTTTGATTGGGTGACTAGGGAAATAAATCAGGGAGGGGAGGTAGACGTCGCCTACCTAGATTTCAGTAAAGCCTTCGACACCTTCCCACATAGAAGGCTGATTAACAAGATGGGTAGTCTGGGCATGGGGAGATAAGGTGGTGAACTGGGTATAGGAACTGGTTAACAGACAGGAGACAGAAGGTGGTGGTAAATGGGGTACAACTGGGGAGAGGGGGGTGACCAGTGGGGTACCACAGGGATCAGTACTAGGACCAATCCTGTTCAATGTCTTCATTAGTGACATTGCAGAGGGGCTGGAAGGAAAGGTCTGCCTGTTTGCAGATGACACTAAGATCTGCAACAGGGTGGATACTCCAGAAGGGGTGTAGAAAATGAAGAGGGACCTGGAGAAGCTTGAAAGATGGTTGGAGATGTGGCAACTGAGGTTCAATGCAAAAGAGTGCAAAATAATGCACCTGGGTAGAGGGAACCCTGGGGAGAGCTACAGATTGGGAGAGCAGCTGACTATCACCAAAGAGGAAAGGAACCTAGGGATTATCATCTCCGATAATCTTAAGGTATCAAAGCAGTGCACAACGGCGGCAGAGAAGGCCAGTGGCATGCTGGGATGCATAGGCAGGGGTATCACTAGCAGGAGGTGGTGATGCCATAGCATAAAATATTGGTAAGGCCTCACCTGGAGTACTGCATGCAGTTCTGGAGGCCACACCGGTGCAAGGACATAGATAAGGTGGAGACTATCTAGAGAAGGGCAACAAAGATGGTGCAGGGCTTCCACCACAAAACATATTTTGAGAGACTAAGGGACCTCAATATGTACTCACTGGAGGAGAGGAGACAGCAGGGAGACATGATTGAAACTTTCAAGTATCTCAAGGGCATAAACAAGGGGCAGGTGGGGGACCTTTTCCAATGTAGAAAAAATACTAGAACAAGGGGGCACAATATGAAATTGGAACGAGGTAGATTAAGAGGTAATGTGAGGAAATGTTTCTACATAGAAAGGGTAGTAGACACTTGGATTAGTCTGCCACAGGAGATAGTGGGGACAAGCACAGTGGAGGGGTTTAAGCATGCCTGGGAGAGGCACAGGGGAAGCTTGAGAGAGGAGGGAGTGATGAAAAGCCATTGATAACATAGGGTCGGTGGCCACATACAATGTATAGGGGCTACAGGCAGACTGGATGGGCCTACTGTAGCAGTCCTTATCTGCCGACAATTTCTATGTTCCTATAACAAAACAAACAATTACAGGCAATGCTTCTGAGCAAGAATTTTGCTATATGATAAATTGCAGAAAGAAGAGTAATAAGAACAATAAGCAAGGAGCAACAATGCAATAATATGAGGGGTAGGACTAGTGATAAAAAAGGGCGAAGGGGTGTACTAGTATCACTGCATGTCACAGGCTGTAGGTAATGATGGACCAATGAGGCATCTTTGAAGCAGGAAACTCAAAAGTTTATTCAGAACAACCAAATAAACAAACAAACAAAAAAAAAAAGAACTGAATACAACAAAATTAAGAGAAGGAAAACAAACGCATATCATTAATCATAGGCTAGAAGATACTAGCTTCCTAGGGCGCTTACAGCAGCATGTCCAGGTCTGATCTCTTAGGATCAACTGATCTGAGTTAGACTAAGAACACCAGTCTTTTATACTGTTCAGGGGCCATGTGATCATTCAGCTCCTCCCCTGAGCCTTTTCTAGAACATTATTTCTTTATTTACAATGTATTTAAATCAATTTCAACATTACAATGCTTTTATTTTAATACAACATTTTTTTCCTAAGGCACAAAAGTGATATACAGCCCTTTTAAAAATGTTTGTGTAGAAGTGCTAGCTGGAGCAAGCACCGCCCCTTTAAGCCAGCATAAAGACAGCAGACTCAAGGTGGCAAGCTCCTAAGGGACTTGCTGCAGCAGGGAGAGAGACACACAGAGCTGCTAGGAGCACCAGCAACACCACAGAGCCCTCGATCCTCAGAACACCATGTTGAACACTTCCAGCTGCATATTCCATCTCCTCGAGGTATGCCCAGACAGAATTAAGTGGATCTGCAGCAAAACACTGTCATTTTGGTTTATTTGAAGGCAAAACACCTTCACAAATGTGCGGACGATCGCATGGTAACTTTACCAGCGATCGCAATGCCGAGAGGGATTACAGCAGCAAACGAGGGCTAGAACAGCTGCATTTTTAAGTGCTCTGCAGGGAAAGAGCTTACGGGGTAATTCTAAGGCTACAAACTTCAATCTTTCTTTAACCAACACATTTACAAAATGGCATAAAAACTATATACAGTATGCCTCATACAAAGAGATTCTTAAAGAAGCAGTGTCCTGCCATAGTATTAAACGCAACAGGTCTTTTTTATACCTTTGAGATACTTTCTTTTGCCTATAATCATTCCAACTTTTATTAATAAGAGCTTGTACCATAAAAAGGGGTTTGTAAACCCTATATTATAATGAAAACCAATTGTTTCTATGGACATCATCTTAATATAATTATAAATATATAAATGAAGGGTTTTAACACAGCATGTGTAGTCCTGACGTCAGCAACTGTTTATGACTATTTTTGAATACCACTTTTCCTTTACAATAGGCTGGACAATGGGATTTTTATGCACTGAGGAAATGACAGAGATACAAACTACAGACAAACATACATATAAACAAAGTGGGTGGCCAGCTCAACAAATGAACATATAAGCAACAAGACAAGGACAAGAGGCAGCAGTACATTCCAAACCCATTGTCGTTCTTATGAATAAAGGAAAAACAAAAAACTGGTGGGAGTATTTCCTCTTTCACATTCCTCCCCACCCTAAACCAAACCTACGGATTTGGTTCTGAGAAAACCTAACAAATGTACATGTCACCAGATCTCTCAATACAAGAGATGGAGCCATAGCCCACCCTCACCTAGGGCTCCACCTCGGGGTTCCTAAACAAGTACATTTCGGTAAAGGTTAGGAAAAACTATTTCCTTCAAATTATAACACAACGTTTACCCCGAAGTCTGATGACAAGTACTCTCATTCTCCATACCATATCTGGACATAAAATCAGCATTTCCATGTGCCGTTCCTTTTCTATGTTTAATGGTAAATCGATATGGCTGTAGGGCAAGATACCATCGCATGATGTGAGTGTTCTTGTCCTTCATTACTTGAAGCCAACATAATGGATTATGGTCTGTCCATAATTCAAACTCCACACCCCATAGATAAAAGTGAAGGGCCTCTATGGCCCACTTAATAGCTAGACATTCTTTCTCTATAACAGAATAGTGTGTCTCCCTTTCATGAAGTTTTCTACTTATGTAGATTACAGAGTGCTCCTCCCCATCTACAGTCTGGGTTAACACAGCCCCAATTCTGTACTTAGATGCACCGGTCTGTAAAATAAATGTTTGAGAAAAATCAGGAGTTTGTAGTACCGGAGAGGATCACAGTCTAGCCTTAATGGACTGAAAGGCTTCTTCACATTCTTCAGTCCATTTAACCTTCTCAGGGTTCCTTTTCTTTCTTAAATCTGTCAGGGGATCCGCTAATGTAGAAAATTAGGGATGAATCTGTGGAAGTAGCCAGCAAGTCCCAAGAAAGTTTGTACATCTTTCTTTGTAATAAGAGTAGGACTGTGTGCCTCTGCAGCAACCTTACTTATTTCGGGTTTGATGCATCCCTTGCCAATCTGAAAACCTAAATATCGAGTCTCCTGCATCACTAAAGCGCATTTTTGTGGATTTATAGTAAGGCCGGCCTCTGATATTGTAGTTAATACTGCAGATAGATGTTTTATATGTTCTTCCCAAGAGGGACTAAATATAATAACATCATCCAAGTAGGCCCACTATAAGCTGTGTGAAGAGTTAACAGGGTGTCCATTATTCTCTGGAAGGTGGCAGGGGCACCGTGTAATCCAAATGGCATTACAGTAAAGTGAAATAGACCGATAGGTGTACTGAATGCAGTCTTGTCCTTATCTGCAGAGTCTAATGGGATCTGCCAGTACCCTTTGGTCAAATCAAGAGTGCTAAAAAACTTCGCACTACCCAGGTGATCCAGAATGTCTTCTATACGTGGCATAGGATAACTGTCAAACTTCGATACTGCATTTACTTCCTAAACTCTAAGCAAGTACGTATGCCCCCCTCCTTTTTTCCAACTACCACCATAGGAAAACACCATTCACTATGAGATCGTTCGATCATTCCCATTTGATGCATTCTTTTCACCTCCTGGATCACGTCTTGTCTAACCCTTTCAGGAAGTCTATAAGGCTTTTGCCTAAGAGGTTGAGTTTCTGTAACTCTGATGTGGTGATTAACATTGGCAATTCTCCTAGGAGTGCTCGTAAAGGTATCTTTGAATTTATGCAGCTCCTTTTCTAAGTCAGATTGTTGGGCTACCTTCAACTCAGGGTTGACTAGAACATCTGTCACGTTCCCTATACCTTCCAAACATTGGTACGCAATTTTTGGTTCAGTATTAGACTCAGGAAGGACATAAATGGACAAAGAGGTTGGCCATTCTACCCAGGCCTTCAATAAATTGGCATGGTATATGTGTTTTTAACCCCTTTTGTCTGGTATTGCTATTTCATATGTTACAGGATCAGTTCTTTGGGTAATGACATAAGGGTCTTGCCACTTCATCAATAATTTGTGTTCTGAAGATGGTAACAATAGTAACACCTTATCTCCTTCATTAAACTCTTTTTGGCCTGTACCTTTATCGTAATATGCCTTCTGTTTCATTTGTTGCTGTAAATTACTGCTATGGGCCTTCTGAATATATGACATTAAACATTGATGTAACGTTTGCCAAAAGTCTAGGGAACATGTCTCTTTTGTATGTTTATAGTCCTCCCACTCTTCTTTAATAACGTCTAAAGGCCCTCTTGGATTATGTCCAAATAGAAGTTCAAAGGGAGAAAAGCCTGTAGATGCCTGAGGGACCTCACTATAAGCAAACATCAGATAGGGAAGATAGGAGTCCCATTTTCTGCCTTCATCTACTAAAATTTTTTTTTAAATCTGTTTCAGGGTCTGATTAAATCGCTCTACCAGTCTGTCGGTTTGTGGATGGTAAAGTGTTGTAAACAGAGCCTCTATTCCTAACGCTTGATACAGTCGCTTAAGTAGAGCTGAACGAAAATTGGTACACCGGTCTGTTAGAATTTCTCTGGGCATACCCACCCGACCAAAGATCTTTACCAATCCATTGGCTATCCTTTGAGCCATAACAGTTCATAAAGGTATGGCCTCAGGGTATTTTGTAGCATAGTCCACAACCACTAGTATAAACCTATTTCCTTTTGAACTTTTGGGCAGGGGGCCTACAATGTCCATTGCTATTCTTTCAAATGGTGTTCTTACCAATGGCAAGGGTTGTAAAGGGACCTTATCTTGTTGCCCCAGTTTAGCTACCTCCTGCAGACTTCACAACTTTTACCTGCTCATGTATACCTGGCCAATAAAATCTGTATAGAAGGCGACTTAATGTTCGGTCCCGTCCCAAATGTCCAGCCATAAGTATATCATGGGCTATACCTAATAGTTGGGTTCTAAACAGTTGGGGCACCATTAACTGTTCTACCACTTCCCCAGTTTGTGTATTAGTACAAACTCGATATAACAGCCCATTTATGATTTTAAAGATAGGACCTTTTGACTTATCACTTTTTCCCACCTGTGAAAAAAAAGGGGTTAGTGACACATCATTGGTTTGTGCTTCTTTAAACTCTGAAATGTACATCTTAACAGGTATATCTAAATTAATTTTAGAGTCTTGTTTATCAATAGTTCTCTTATTGTTATTCCAGAGTTGTTTTTCTTTTCGTTTCTGACTCTTCGGTTTCCTATCTTTTCCAATGACATCAAAAAGATCTTCCTCAAAAGGATAAGTGTGTCCCAATGCTTCTTCACTCTTGGCCTGTGCTCTAGTTGTCATAGCAGTAAGATTAGCTGTTAGTAAAGTTTCAAAATTCACAAAATCGTGGCCAATAATGACTGTGACAGGGAGATGAGGAACCACACCCACTTTCATCTTCTGACTGTGTCCATCCACCTGTACAATTGTCTCTTTTAAAGGGTAATGATGCACATCCCCATGTATGCATATAACACCAGTCATAGACTCCCCTGTTTTTAAGCTAGTATCCAGGACTGAGGTGTGCACTAAAGTTTGTTTCCTGCCAGAGTCTATAAGTCCTGATACCACTTTTTCTCCAACTCTTACTGGTCTTATATAATGACCCCAATTAGCCAAAGCCAGATGGACATCCTCTGGTGTCTTTTTAGGGCAAAATCTTGCTATGTGCCCTTTGGTGTTACATTTATGGCACACAATCTCTGGCTTATATCCCTTCACAGGCCTAGTACTTGATTTAGTCCCTGCGCTATTACTGTCGGCTATATTGGGTATAGAAGTATGGGAAGGTGGTCTTACCATAGACCAAGGTATCCAGGAAATTCTTATAGGTCGAGTTCTGTGAGGTCTTGCGATTATATAATCCTCTGCCAGTCTTATAGCCACTTCTGCTGTTTCTGGGCGGTGCTCCTTCACTCATAACTGTACATCTTGGGGAAGTATATTTATAAATTGTTCTAGTACAATGACTTCCAGTATTTGAGTTGCTGTCCGAGTATTTGGCTGCAACCATTTCATACACAGATCTTTCAATTGTGTATACCATCTTGAGGATTGTCTGCAGAATGAAACTTAAAGGCTCTAAATCGCTGTCCATAGGTCTCAGTACTGATATCGTACCTCTTCAGGATGGCCTGTTTCACTTGGTCATAGTCATTGATATGGGCCGTTTCAACATAGCTATAGGCCAACTGACCCTTTCCAGTTAAATAGGGGGACAACCGTATGACCCATTGGTCCCTGGGCCAAGCACAAGCAGTTGCTACCCTCTCAAAAGTCATTAAAAATGTCTCTATATCATCAGAACTGGTGAGTTTAACTAATTTAATGTCCTTCTGTACTGTCCCCAGTGTAGCAGGGGGTCTGGCAGTACCTAGGGTCTGGATCACTCTCAGGGTATCTGCCCACCTTGCTTGGTTCTCCCTCTCCATCTCCATCTGGTGGACACAAAGCCAGCGTAATAACTCCCTCAAGTCTTCAGGGGGGTTCCTCCACCTCAGGATCAGCTGCTTGGGCCCTCTCCACAGGCTTCTTGTCTTCCATCTCCACTCCTCTTCTTGTTGTCTTCCTTCTTACAACAGGTTCCACACCAGTCAATAAAGGTAGTTGTAACCTCCGAACACGGGACTGTGTGGCCATTCCACTCCAGACTGCCTCTTCCTCTTGCATTCAGGTCCACTGGAATCTGTGCTCAAATCCACCACAGTATCCCACTTCTAACACCATCTGTCACAGGCTGTAGGTAATGATGGGCCAAAGAGGCATCTTTGAAGCAGGAAACTCAAAAGTTTATTCAGAACAACCAAATAAACAAACAAAAAAAAAGAATTGAATACAACAAAATTAAGAGAAGAAAAACAAATGCATGTCATTAATCATAGGCTAGAAGATACTAGCTTCCTAGGATGCTTACAACAGCATGTCCAGGTCTGATCTCTTAGGATCAACTGATCTGAGTTAGACTAAGAACACCAGTCTTTTATACTGTTCAGGGGTCATGTGATCATTCAGCTCCTCCCCTGATCCTTTTCTATAATATTATTTCTTTATTTACAATGTATTTAAATCAATTTCAACATTACAATGCTTTTATTTTAATACAACATTCTTTCCTAAGGCACAAAAGTGATATACAGCCCTTTTAAAAATGTTTGTGTAGAAGTGCTAGCTGGAGCAAGCACCGCCCCTTTAAGCCAGCATAAAGACAGCAGACTCAAGGCGGCAAGCTCCTAAGGAACTTGCTGCAGCAGTGAGAGACACACAGAGCTGATAGGAGCACCAGCAACACCACAGAGCCCTCGATCCTCAGAGCATCATGTTGAGTATTTCCAGCTGCATATTCCATCTCCTCGAGGTATGCCCAGACAGAATTAAGTGGATCTGCAGTGAAACACTGTCATTTTGGTTTATTTGAAGGCAAAACACCTTCACGAATGTGCGCACGATCGCGCTGTAACTTTACTGGTGATCGCAACGCCGAGAGGGATTACAGCAGTAAACGGGGGCTAGAACAGCTGCATTTTTAAGCGCTCTGCAGGGAAAGAGCTTATGGGGTAATTCTAAGGCTACAAACCTCATTCTTTCTTTAACCAACACATTTACAAAACGGCATAAAAACTATATATGCCTCATACAAAGAGATTCTTAAAGAAGCAGTGTCCTGCCATAGTATTAAATGCAACAAGTCTTTTTTATACCTTTGAGACACTTTCTTTTGCCTATAATCATTCCAACTTTTATTAATAAGAGCTTGTACCATATAAAGGGGTTTGTAAACCCTATATTATAATGAAAACCAATTGTTTCTATGGACATCATCTTAATATAATTTTAAATATATAAATGAAGGGTTTTAACACAGCATGTGTAGTCCTGACATCAGTAAGTGTTTATGACTGTTTTTGAATACCACTTTTCCTTTACAATAGGCTGGACAATGGGATTTTTATGCACTGAGGAAATGACAGAGATACAAACAACAGACAAACATACACATAAACAAAGTGGGTGGCCAGCTCAAGAAACGAACATATAAGCAACAAGACAAGGACAAGAGGCAGCAGTACATTCCAAACCCATTGTCGTTCTTATGAATAAAGGAAAAAAATTTTTTTTTAAAAATTAGTATTTCCTCTTTCACACTGCAGTACTAGCAGGTAAGAAAACAGCAGTGCACTGCCATATCCCCCTAAAAGTGCTGCTGTGACCAAAGTACTAGAAAATAACAAAAAACAGCCCTCGCAACAGGCTACAATGTGTTATACCATTTGTGTTCTGAATCTTCAGAGAAATGCTGGGCCACACTGCCCCTATGTGTTGCCTTGCGAGAAGGCTTCATTATGGGGCTGAGCCAGTGGGTACAATACAGCCCTTAAAAATCTCACAGACTACACCGTGATTGGACAATTAATACATTTAGATAATAGTGCTCATTCAAGTTGATTGTACTGATGCGAAGTTATCAAAGCATGCTATGGAAACTTGTATACGTTTAAACCACCTGATAATTTTTTATACAGACATATTTAAATAACATACACAAATCTTTCCCAATAGTTGCATAAATGTATTTTTCCTAAAAAATAATTTTTACTTCACTTGTATTCAACCTTTATATCTTTTAATCTCAAGAATGTTTCTGAGTTATAGCTGACTGTTGCCTGAATGAAACACAACCTTTTTAAAACTATTTCATCCTTATTTTTGTAAAACCAAAACTATGCACCATATGCATAATTTGGGGGTTCTAAAAAGACAACAGTCAGCAAGCTGGGAAACACTGCACCAGCTGGACTAATCAGTGGCTGAACTACAAGAATGGGAGATACTGAAACAAATCTTTTTCAGGCTCATATTATCTTAAGCAAGAGAGTCAAGACAAACATTATATAATACACATTAACCAATATTATAAAATAGGAGAAATCCTGGAAGCTGATTGGCTGAAGCACTCTTTGACCTGTGACAATACCTCAGAATATCATCACAGTTCAAAACTGATTACCAAGATCAGCCATTTACTAACACTTTAGGGCCATTTTATATATAAAATAAAGTATGGGGTGGTGTATGTAACAAGAATTTTACTCACACCCAATGTGTTGGCTGCCACATAAACCCCGAGAGCAAAGCTGGAGGGGTTTATCTAGGTATCCAACACCAAGGGTGTACCTAAAATTTTAGTTTCACACACCACCCTATATTTTATTTTTTATAATTGCTGGAGTTTGGTTTTTCGCCACAGCAGTTATATAAAATAAGAGACGTTCCGGTGCGACCGTGGTCTGGTTGGCTTTCAGCACAGTCCTCGGTCGCCTGTTGAGAGTTACTTTTTCTTTTTTGTTTCCTGGTACTTGGTTTCTGAGCAGTGAATAAAAATAAAAATAAATAACTTACCGCTGAGTCAGAGTGGCAGCGCAGTTTGGTCAGGAAGGCAGAGCGGCGATTGGAGAAGAGCATGGAAGAGCTGTGGGTGGCACATGCGTAGAGTGAGGGAAACCTGGCATGTCTGCCATTATAAACACTCCTTTATAATGCCAAATTATGCAATGGGTTCCCCTATGGTAAAAACCAAAAACAGTTATTATAATAGTAATAATATACTCCAAGGTGTGGTATTTCATGGGATATCAGCACTTCTTGGGTGGATGAAGGCACTTGACATTGCCTCATGCTTCATACCGGATCCAAGGCATGACAATATCCCATGATATACCACACCCTGTCATGTATTATTGCTTAAATATGATCATAGTGTTAATAAGAAAGATACATTGTGGAAATCGAGAAAAAAATGCCAGTAAGAAATAAACAACTGAAAAAGGGGAAGAGAAGGGAAGGGGTAAAAAGCAGAAAAAAGGAAGAGTGCGCTAATGAGCGAGAAAGTGTTAATGTGCATGGGGGGAAGGGGGGAAGAAAAAATAAGTGAAACAAAGAGAGTGGAAAAAGGGGTAAGACCAAACTACAATGAAATATTTTTCATTCAGTGCTATATATGCTATTTTTCACTTTGCAGGGTATGCTAATTCACTGGAGATACTTGGAGTATACATATCACCACTTCATATTGCATGACACTGCATCTAACAGTACACACAAAATATAGAGAATACTGGATGGGCAAGTATGCACAACCAGTGTGTTCTGCCACAGAGGGGTTCTGATTCCCTCGAACCTCGAGAGAGAAGCTTGAGAGGTCCGTGGTACCCAGAACTCTGAAGTGGCAGAACACACTGGTTGTGCATAAAGTTGCTCATCCTGTATTTTTTTATAGTGTACAGTATTAAGTGAAATGTGGACATCTTTGTTCTTTCACTTTCAGAATGAAACTGACTTTTACAGTCTCTAGAGATTTCAGAATGCTGTTGTACCACAGAAGGGTACAGTCACATTCCATGACCTTTGAACCGTGGTACAACAGCATTTTCAAAGGGATGGAATTCTATACGTAACAATGCTCTACATAAGCAATAACACATGACAGTGTGTGCGGTAATGCTAAATTACCACATGTCTCAGGGGGTTGTGAGGCACGAGGCACAGCAAAGTTCCTTCAACCTCCTGGGAAGTGCAGTAATGTATGGCATTACTGCATACCATGGAGTGTGTTACTGCACTTCAATTGTATGGGTAGGATCTATTACGTATGGAATGTAATCAAATTCCAGTGTTGCTGTACCATCAATGTGACGTCAAAGAGTTATAGTGTATGGTCAGCTCTTGTTGTGTACCAAAACCGTTGCCTTTCAAAATGTTGTTGTACCACAGTTCAAAAGGGCAAGGAAAGTGTACAGAAACAAGTAGTCATGGCACTCACCTTAGCACAAATTTAAACAGAATAGTCCAGCAAATTTGTATCGAAACAAGTTTCCTGTTTAATGAAAGTAGCCAGTAAACGAACATGCGACCACACCGGGCCAAGGAGAGTCAACAAATGTGCGTTTGTTGATTCTCCTTGGCCTGGTGCGGTAACATGTTTGTTTACTGGCTGCTTTCATTAAACAGAAAACTTGTTTCGCTCAAATTTGCTGGACTATTCTGTTTAAATTTGTGCTAAGGTGAGTGCCGTGACTGCTTGTTTCTGTATATTGGACTGGTCACGGCACCCCTAACCCATCCAGTGTGGCTCTGTTTTTTTCCAAATGGCATGGAACATGACTGTACCCTACTGTGGCACAACATCATTTCCAAAACCTCTAGAGGTTCCACGCACCACAGAAATGGCAGGATCACCCAGATAAACAGTCAAGGTGGCGACACGAGCACCTGAACCCATGACTCAGAATCAACCAGATACAAGAAACAAAGACAGAATCAACCAGATATGTGCACACATACTAAAAGTAAAAGGCAGGATCAATCAGATATTTAAAATAACTTACAAAATAAAGAACAGACATCTCACAACCCATGTCTCACTAAGCGAGGAATACGGATGCCTTTTTAATTTTTTTGAAAATCCCTCTCACACCCGATTGGCAACCAATAGAAGGCTGCGTTACAAACATAGGAACGTCTGGTCCCCTAGCAACCTCACATCTCACCCTAGTAACCAGCCCTAAACACCGGAATGGGATGTGGGAACGAACAAGTAATGTTTTCTATTTTAAAAATAAAAAATGTTCTAAAACTGTCTTTAATTTACTTAGGAGGGGACCATAGACTATAAAAATTGTTGATGGGCAATTCTATGCTCAACCAGTGTGTTATGCCACCTCGGAGTTCCAATTCCCATGGACCTCTCGAGGTCTCAGGGAATCAGAACCCCTTGGTGGCACAAGACACTGGTTGTGCATAATGTTCCATCCACTATTCTTTATGTCGTACCATCTTGAATATGTTACATTGATGGTACAGCAACTTGGAATGCCCTCGCAGTCTTGTTGCCCTGGTAGCCATGTCAATCTCTTGTTTTTTTTTTTCTCCACAATGAACTTCTGACAGTTGCAACTTGAAAAACGAGTGATTGACAGTGGCTGTGGTTATGTTTACAAAATTCACTGTGTCAGATAGGCTTCAGTTTATAAAGGAGCAGGAGAACCAGAGGAGAGCGAAGAAAATGGAGTCAGACAAGAAAATACTGATATTCCTACATTACCTGGTTGAAACAGAAGAAGACCGTAACGTAATTGACATTCCCACTGCTGAACTGGATGTCATTCTGGCTGAATTCATTTACAAGATAAAAAGAACAGATGCCAGTGAGTATAAGCCACATACATTATGTGGAATACTCTGCAGCATAGATCAGCACCTATTAAAACATAAATAAGGCACTCCATTTTTCACAGAAATCAGACAAAATCCTCAGGAAGTGACCCGCTGTTTCACTTTGGCCTATATACTATACAAGACAATGGATGGGCAACAGTGAACAACAATGCTGAGTTCACTTCTCAAGGGTGTTATGACAACAGAAAACCTCTCAAGCTTTGCTGTCAAGGTTTACTAGGTTGTCATGACAACCTCTCCAAGTGAATGCAGCATTGTTGTTCACCGTTGCACATCCATTATCCTCTATATAAAGTGGTTTTAAGTGTTAAAAAAAAGCAGGAAAAAAGTAACATTTGAGCTGTGCGGTATGAAACAATCCATGACAGGGCATGCAGATACCTTGTAATTACCGCATTCTCCCTCCAGGTTGGAAGCACGAGGCATAAGCGGAGTACCTTTCAATGGGGGGGAATTACTAGGTAACCGCATGCACTAGAGTGGATTGCTTCTTTCACAAAATGGTCCGCCAACTTTCAACTAACAAAATAATAATTTTCAAAACTGATTTAGTTATTTTACCATCCATGCATTCTACTGCAAGTGCAATGACATAGCCTGTAGTCTCCATGGTGACTATTTGGCTTACTTCAGAACAGATGAAAACTTGATAAAAAAAACTGATGACTAAATCATAATGTGGCTGTTACTGCATGCCTCTCGGAGTTGCTGTTTTTCTTTTGTTTTGTTTTTTAACCTCATTTGTTTACTGCTTTGGTCAACCGATGTAGTGCTCTCAGCTGTTACTTGCAGCATGTAAGTGGAAAGCTGCATGGCCACAAGAAAACGTTCTCAGGACTTCACAGACCTTAACAGTTACCAGTTAATTACCGCACAGGTCTGGACAACAATGGGCCAATCAGGACACCGGCTTGCCCCTGCCAAGTTCATAATTTATAAATATACACTATATCCCAGTCCCACTCAGGTTGAAAGAAAAGCTTAAAATCTAACTGGTCTTTCAGGCCTTTGGATTGGAGCATCCACAGGATCCCTATCCATGTAAATCCGAGTAAGATTTTTTCACTCTGTTCTTTCACTTCTTTTTTAATCACCCCCTCCCCCTGCACATTAACATGTTATTGTTGCTTAATTATAAAGTAATTGCTGAAAATCCAGCAACCTGATTGGCTGAGCCCAAGGTTCTAATCTTGGACCATTGCTGTTTTCTGTTTACATTAACACTTTGGGTAACATCATCCATAACTCCAAACTACACTATTTCGTGGACGACACCATGCTTTGCACTTCTAGGCCCTCCTTGGCAGGTGCGGGGAAAGAGTTGCAGGCAGACTTTGACCAACTGCAGTGTAATCTCCTAAACTCTAAACTCCTTTTAAATGCCAAAAAAATACTAGACCATGTATTTCATCCTCACTCCAACACATCACTGTGCAACCAGGCCATGCTGGCGCCAATCACAACCTTATTAGGAGACATCCTAGAAGTTGTGGATAAATTTAAGTACCTGAGCATTTGTATGGACTGCAAATTATCCTTTACTGCTCGCATTGAATCTCTGTCTAAAAAACTGAAAATCAGACTGGGGTTCTTCTTTAGGAACAAATCCCTATTTCCTGAGGACATCAGGAAAAGGTTACCACCGGCCACCTTCCTTCCACTTATTGATTATGGGGATATTATCTACAATAATAGTGCTGCATCAAACCTGAACAAGCCTGCCATTATATACCACTGTGCTCTGTGCTTCATAACGAAAGCACCTTATAGAACATACCACTGTACCCTCTTTTCAGCAATGGGATGGCCTTCCTTTGCAACAAGAAGGGTGTTACACACTGGCACTTGGGCTTTGAAACTTCTGGTGAATAAACTTCCACTCTATATCACCTCACTCCTTCATAGGTCCCACAGTGACTATTCATTGCATAAAAACAACTATATTCTACTAGATGTTCTCAGAACCCACATGCTTCTTGGCAGGGCTGCTATTAGCTATGCCATCCTGGCCTCATGGAACAAATTACAAGCCTCCCTCAAGCTCACAGAACTAGTCACTATTAACTCATTTACATCCTTGTTCAACAAGGTTCTCAAGGAAACCTGCCATTGCACTAGTAGATAGTGTGACAGGGTAGAATAGTACCCTGACCCAGTTGTTATGGGGAGTTTAAATTCAAGGCTCTGTTCTATTCTCTCCTTTTCTGTCTCTTCTCTGGTTGAGCAAACCAAATTTTCCTGTGTGACCTAGGATTTGATCACCCTGACAGTCATGCAGTTATTTGCCTCTCACTGTCTCTTAGTCTTCCCTTGCTGTTGCTGTCTTTTCCTCCCTTGCACATCTGCTGGTATAAAAATATATGGAAATCATTATGTGGAAATGTAACTGATATTGGGATCCCTCTGTTTAGCAATTATATAGTGTTACTGTTGAAATGTATATATTTATACTTTAAGATGATTGCAAAAAGCTATTGGAAACTAAAAGGTTACCTTGGTGCAATTCTTAAGCCTTTTGCAAGAGCTGTGGAGATGGGGCCTCTGTTCTGGGACACTGTGTTCTTGCAACACCTGCCTGAAATATACTAGAACACTTTAGAAAAAAAACAGGATGCTTGTTAAGAAGGGGAGTTGGAAGAACTTATAAGACAAAGCTGCAATTGCTTGAAAAAAGGGACACACAAAGATTGAAGGAAAACTGATGGATCTTTATTATTTTATTCTGCCTTTGTAAATAGTTACACTGAACAATTTTTTTTTTATGTTACTGCTAGTAGAAATAAATACTCTTGTTGTGAATTTTACAACTACTCCTGTTTTTTTCTATGCTTTCTGACCTGTGCCTCAATGACAGATGGTGTGAGAAGTGAGATTTACACTGTGCATACTCTAAGCCAGGAGTTGTGTGCATGGATACTAGACCTAGTACCAGGGAAGCATAGAGAAAGGTATGGATTCTGCAGCAGCAAGTCCAGGAGTGGTTACCAAGAGAATGGCAGTCAAACTAGCAGAGACAGAAGTCCAAGCTGAGATTGTACAGCCAGCACAAAGCATGGAAAAAGAACAGACAGTGACAGAACCTGAAAGCCTGATGAACTTTTTCAAATGGTGGGCTATACAACAAAAAGAGACTGAGAAGCAGAGAGAAAAAGAGATGCAGTGGCAGGAGCAGCAGATGAAAGAAGAGAAGTAGCGAGAGGAGCAGCAGATGAGAGAAGAGATGCAGCAACAGGAGCAGCAATGGCTGGATGCCTTGCAAGCTGTCAAAGGCAGAGAATCTGGCACAGATCCAGATGAGCAACAAAACACAAGAAACTTAAAAGCCATTAAACTTACAAAGTTGTGTACCTAGGATGATATGGAGGCATACCTGACAACTTTTGAAAGAGTTGCCACAGCCTGCCAATGGCCAAAGCAGCAATGGACAATCAGACTGGTGCCCTACCTGACAGGGAAAGCCCAACTTACCTACAGCAATATGGACACCGCGGAGTCAGACAACTATGACCTGGTGAAAAGCGAAATCCTGAAAAGGTATGACATCTCAGGAGAGACCTACAGGCAGAGATTTCGATCTCTGAAGTACAACTCAGTCGACAATCCTCAAGAAGCCTTCACCTGACTCAGAGAACTCCTGATAAAATGGCTCCAACCAGAGAGCAAAACAGTCCCACAGATCATCGACACATCTGCAATGGAGCAATTCATCAACATCCTGCCTACAGATGTGCAGCTTTGGGTAAAGGAACACCGACCAGAAAGTGGGGAAAAGGCTGTTTTTTGGCCAAGGACTACCAAATGGCCAGACAGATGCCACAACAGTGAGGTAACAGGCAAGCACCAGTAAGACACTCTTTTTCCCATTTAAACTCCAAGTCTGTTAAGAACTCTGGTGGGGGTAACAAATCAGTGCCCAAAGATGTTATTTGCTGTAACTGTAATAAGCCAGGCCATATTGCAAGGAACTGCTGTAGTAAGGAGAGTGCTACTGGAGCAGATTTGTCCTTTGCAAATTGGGGCAAGTACTTAACAGATGTGAAGATGGGGGATAAGACTGTGAAGGGACTCATTGATTCGGGAAGCAGACAGACCCTAGTGCATGTTGAAGTTCTGGGAAAACACTGTGCAAAAGGATCAGGTACTGGTGTCATCTGCATCCATGGGGACACTTGATACTATCCCACCACCCAAGTGACTCTGACCATTAAGGGTGTGTCACACCAAATGAAACTGGGGGAGTACCTAAGTTGCCTGTACCTGTGATTATTGGAAATGACTTTCCAGGATTTACTGAATTAATCTCAGAGGAACTGAACTCTGCAGTTTCAGCAGCAGTGGTAACAAGAGCTCAAGCAAAGAAAATCTCAGAAGGTGGGGACACTTTTCCTTTCAGTGACTTTGATTCAGACTTGTCTGAGCACAGCTCCAAGATTCAGAAATCCAGAAAAGAAAGACGAAGCCTGAAGAAACTGTGGCAACAAATTACTGATGGACATAAGGGATTAACATATGAAAATGCTGAAACTAAATTGATAACTGATTGTGATTTTCTTTCAGAACAAGCTAATGATGTTTCTCTCCAGTGTTATTTTAAGCAACTGGGGGTGAAACCAAAACAGGGTGGACCAATGTTTAAAAGATGAAATGGGTTACTGTACAGAGTTTGGGTTAAACCTCAGACACAGGAACAGACAGAACAATTGGTTATACCACAGAAGTATAGAACAGAGTTGTTACAGATAGCACATGATAGCCCTATGGTGGTAACTCAGGGAGGGATCACACCCTTGCCAGATTGCTGTATAGATTTTACTGGCCTGCAATTCATGAAGGTGTTGCTATCTATTGTAGTTCCTGTGCTGAGTGTCAGAAAGTAGCCCAGTTACTAGAAAAGACAAGGTGTACCTGGTGCTCCTACCCTTGACAGACATGCCTTTTGAGAGAATTGGAATGGATGTGGTTGGTCCTTTAGAAAAAAGTAAAAAAGGTAATAGATTTATCCTGGTAGTATGCTACTCGATACCCAAAGGCTGTTCCAATGTGTACTGTTACAGCCCCAAAAGTTGCAGCAGAGCTTGCCAAAATGTTCAGCAGGATGGGCATACCTAAAGAAATTATTACTGATCAGGGTAGTAATTTTGGTGCTGCATTACTTAAGGAGCTATACAGACTACTAGGCATCACTGCCATAAGAACCTCCCCTTATCACCCTCAGATGGTCTTGTTGTGCGATTTAACCAAACCCTAAAACGTATGTTAAAAAGGTTTGTAAAAGGGGAAGGGAAAGATTTGGACCAATACTTGCCTTACCTACTTTTTGCTTACAGAGAAGTGCCACAGGCATCAACAGGGTTGTCACCATTTGAAATGCTGTATGGTAGGCAGCCAAGACGGCCACTGGATGTGATAAAAGAAACGTGGGAAGATAACCCCACTCAGAAACAATCTATAATATCTTATATGTGTGCCCTAAGAAAGAAGCTGGCAAAATATGTTGAAATTGCCCATAGTAATCAGGAAGAGGCCCCAAACCAGCAGAAGGTATATTATGACCATGGGGTAAAAGAAAGAGCTTTTGAGCCAGGTGAAAAGGTTTTGCTACTGTTACCCACAACAGAAAATAAACTTAATGAAGTGGCAAGGGCCTTATAGAGTGCTTAGACGTACTGGCACAGTTAACTATGAGATTGAGACTCCTGACAGGAAAAATCCTACTAAGATATACCATGCTAACCTCCTCAAGAAATGGGTTGAAAAAATGCCAAAAGCTGCTTTGCTAGTTTTACCAGAAACTGATAAAGAAGATACTAATGTAGCTTAGTATAGACTGGAACAAACTGTAACTGCTGATGCTATAAAGATGAATGCTTCCTTAACCTCAGAGCAAACTGCAGAAATTTGTAATGTGCTAAAGACATTTAATAGTACTTTTACCACAGTACCAGGCCGAGCAAAATGGGTCGAGCCCATAATAGTACCAAGGAATGCTCGCTCTAATAGGCAAAAGACATACAGGTTACCAGAGTGGTTAAGAAAATGAAAGAATTGGGTATCATAGAAGAGTCGAGGAGTGCTTGGTCATCTCCAATGGCAATTGCTAACAAAAAAGAGGGGGGGGTGTTAGAATCTGCCTTGATTTTAGGAAACTTAATCAAGTGTCAGAATTTGACAGTTATCCTATGCCCAGAATAGATGATTTGGTGGACAGACTGGGAAGTGCAAAGTCTATCAGTACCCTCAATCTCACCAAGGGTTACTGGCGAATACCTTTAGCTAAAGACTCCAGAGGCAAAACTACATTTGCCACTCCTGTTGGATTCTATCAGTTCACCACCATGCCATTTGGTTTACATGGTATGTCAGCTACATTTCAGAGGTACATGGATGTAATTTTATCACCTCACACTGGTTATTGTGCTGCATACCTGGATGATGTCGTGGTGTACAGTCCAGACTGGAAAGGACACCTGGAACACCTACAAGCAGTTATCCAAGGTATCAAAAATGCAGGTCTGACTATTAATCCTACCAAATGTGCACTGGGCATGCAGGAAACCAGATATTTGGGCTATGTGTTGGGAAATGGAGAAGTTAAGTCAGAGGTTTCTAAAACAGAAGCTGTAGCTAACAGCCCTGTCCCTAAATCAAAGAAACATGTCAGGTCATTTTTAGGGCTGGCTGGTTATTATCGGAGATTTGTTCCCAACTTTGCTGAGTTAGCTACTCCCCTCACTGAACTCATGAAAAAATGGTACCCAAATAATGTGAAATGGACTCCAGAGTGTGATGAAGCTTTTCAAGCCATTAAGGCTGCATTATGTTCAGCCCCTGTTTTAAGAAGCCTGGACTTTGAGAAACCATTTTTATTACAAACAGTTGCATCAGAGGTAGGCCTAGGTGCAGTACTGAGTCAAAATATAGATGGGACGGAACATCCTATTCTGTACATAAGTAGGAAGTTGCATGACAGAGAGAAAAGTACTCCACCATTGAAAAGGAATGTTTAGCAGCAAAGTGGGCCATGGAGTCCCTTAAGCTTTATTTACTAGGAACTGACTTTGTACTTGTAACAGATCACAATCCTCTCTGTTGGCTTAACCAAATAAAAGATAAAAATTCCAGAATCACAGGGTGGTACCTGGCACTATAGCCATTTAAATTCAAGGTGATACACAAATCGGGTAAAGAAAATAGCAATGCTGATTTTCTGTCAAGATATGGATCAGGAATTGAGGGTCCTGAAAGTTGAAAAACAAATGTATGAGTTTAAACTTCACTATCTGCTGTACTGTTATAAAAAAAGGGGTACTGCATATGTAGCACCAAGTACAGAATACTACGCAATTCATGTACTAAAGCTACTTGGTTGGCTAAGTCCAATTATTTCAACTCCTCATTCCTGACTAACATTAACTCACCATCTAAATTCTGGAGGGTAGTTCATGCCCTATTCTCTCCTCCCTCTTTCCTCCCCTTCCCCCTCCAGTTCTCAAAATAAATAACGCCCTAGTTTCCGACATTGGCTCTGTGGCCAATGAATTTAATGCCTACTGCACCGTGTGTGCCACGTCTCTTCTAAATTCCCTCTCCCCTTGCCACCTACTAAATTCAGCCCTTCGCCTCAGCCAGTGCCTACCCTTCCCCCCTTTTCCTTTTCTACTATCTCCTCTGAGGAAACTCTTAGTGTTCTCCTGTCCCTCAACCCCTCTAAAGGCTCCTCACCAGATGAGCTTGTTCCTAAACTTCTCTATCTTTCTGCTTCTGCAATTGCTCATCCTAGCTCCCTAATCCTTAACCTCTCCTTTATTTCTGTCCAAGTACCCTCATCCTGGAAAAAATGCTGTAGTCCTTCCTCTCCCCAAGGGTGATAACACATCCACTCCTGGCAACTATCACCCCATTTCCTTCCTTCCTACCCTTGCCAAACTTCAAGAACATTTAGTTCTCTCTCAGCTATCACCCTTCCTCTCAGATTTCTCCTTCTTCACCCCCTTCCAATCTGGTTTTTGGAAGAACCACTCAACAACCACCTCCTTCCTCAGGCTTACTGACTCCATCCTTTCAGGGATGGACGATGGCCTGATCACCTCGGCCATCTTTGTCAACCTAGCCAAAGCTTTCAACACTGTTTCCCATCCCCTGCTTCTTGATTCCCTCTCCTCAGCTGGCCTTGCTCCATCAGCCACTAACTGGTTTAAATCCTACCTCATTGGCAGGACCCAATCGGTGAGAATCCTTGATTCCTTCTCCCCCTGTACTCCCCACCAACACTGGTGTCCCTCAGGGCTCAGTGCTTGGTCTCCTACTCTTCTCCATTTTCCTTAATGATCTTCCCATAGCCTGCTCATCCTCGTCTATCCACATGTATGCTGATGATACTGTTTTATACAGTTCCAGCAAAAACCCTGCTGCTGTGGAAGCCAGCTTACAGCATGACTTCGACCAAGTTCAGCTCGGTTTGCTTCTCATCAACTTTTTTCTAAATGCCAAGAAGACAGTCTTAGTGACCTTTGGTACCAGGCAGAGACTCTCTAGGCTCCCGGCTCTACCCACCTTCCACATCCTTGACGGGACCATCCTGGAGGACACCTCCTCAACTCTCCTCTAATGGAACTGTCTGCTCTGACCACCTTGGCATTGCAGACTGCCTAAACTACACTTTCTCAGACCTGAGTTCAGTCCTGCCCAGTAACTTCTTTGACCCCATCCCAGTAGCATCCTTGCCCACTCCCAAGAGACCTCCTTTCTACCTATGTACCATCTCCCTGTTGGAGGCTAGACCCCTTCTGCAAAAAGTCACTAGTAGTAACAACCCCGGCACCGACCTACTGTACACTAGGCTACTTCGTCTGATGTTGGATGCTATCCTAATCCCACTTACTGAGCTGCTCAACCGCTCTCTGTGCCTGGGGCAGTTCCCCTGCACATGAAAAACTGCCATCATCACTCCCATCCTAAAGAGCAGCGATCGAGCAACCCCGGGTAACTATTGACCTATCTCCATCCTCCCCCCTCTCTCTAAGGCCCTTGAAAAAGTAGTTGCCAACTAGCTTACTGAATACCTGGCCACGCACAATATCCTGTGCCCTGAACAGCATGGCTTTCATGCCGGTCACAGCAGCACAACCATGCTACTTGAATTCTCCAACTTCCTGCACTCTGCTCTTGATGCCGGAAGTCCTGCTGGTTCTGTATTCATTGACATCTCCAAGGCCTTTGACACGGTTTGCCATCCCCTCCTGCTTGACTCTCTCAGATGCCTTGGTTTCTCCTCCAGCCCACTTGCATGGTTCACCAGCTACCTCTCTGCCAGAACTCAGAGTATAAAAATCAATAGCACCCTATCTGACACATGACCTGTCTGCTCTGGGGTTCCCCAGGGCTCCATTTTAGGCCCTCTCTTCTTCAGTCTCTACCTCAACTTCCTCCCCTTGGCCTGCCCAAGTAAGATCCACCTCTATGCGGATGACGCTGTGCTCTTCGCCTCTAACCCCGGCCCCAACACACTCCAGACCACCCTCCAACAAGCTTTTGATAGAGCTGAGCATTGGTTCACATCACGAAGGCTAGTCCTGAACCTAAAAAAGACCAAAGCTATGCCCTTCTCACATTGCCAAAGCAAAGCCAGTGGTGCCACTCTCGTGATACTGCCTAGTACACTAAACCCCATCAAGCAGGTTTTCTCCTAAAAGTATCTGGGCATTACCTCTGATTCGGCACTCTCCTTCCATTCCCATATCAATGCCCTTTCTGCTGCCACCAATGTCAGGATTGGACTGTTATACCGCCATAGGGACTGCCTACCACAAGAGACCCTTAGATTGACAATCACCTCCTATGTCCTGTCGCTAATCGACTATGGGCTGCCCATCTATGCTGCAGCTGACAACACTGTGCTTGCAAGAATCCAGCTCTCTATAAACAAGGCCTGCAGGCTAATGCTGGGAGCCCCTAGGTGCACCCATATGTGCCTGCTGTACTCCACCACCAACTTGCTTAACCTTGAAGAAAGATTCCACTTCCAAACCTGCCTTCTTGTAAAAAAGACCCTGCTAGGGCTCTCCCCCTCAGGGTCGCCACCTCCCTGTAGCATGCCTCCCCCTCAGTCTCCACCTGCAGCACTGTCCAAACCTCCCTTATTGTCCCCAGGGTAAGAACCTCTATGGCTCAGAGATCCTTTTGCTGTCGGGCTCCCTCCTGGTTCAATTCCCTCCCAGCCAACATAGCTGACTCTACTAAGCTTGGTCCTTTCAAGGTCTCCCTCAGAAGCCATCTGACCAGCACTCACTGCTGCAATGGCACATAATCCCCCACCTGCCCCTTACCCTCACTCCTATGCTGGGTCTGCACTGTCTACTTTGCTGTATATGCCTGGGGTCTTAGGCAACATCTGCTGACTAATGTAATAAAATATCTCTGGTTGTTACCTGACGTGGTACTCGTGTACCAATATTATGACTACTGTGATCTACCTATTACCAAGCTTGTACCACCAGTGAATGCCTGTAACACTGGTTGCTTTTTTAATCTAAGCGTTATGTACTATACTGTTTTGTTTGCTGTGATGTATTGTTCTCTTGATGAGGTGCCTTTGTAAATGAGTCTTTGACTCAAAGATCTGTTAACCAATGATCTAATAAATAAAATAAATAAATAAATATAAATCTGGGTGTTTGGCTAGACCAGCACCTCAACTTCTCAGTACATATCGATGCTATCCTGAAGAAACTGCACCCCAAGCTTGGTGCTCTGTACAGGAGTCATAGTTGCATCCCGCTGACTGCGAGGCACGAAATTGTCCAGAAGATAATACTCCCCATCTTTGACTACTATGACGTAGTCTATGGTGCTGCTCCCAAATCTTCCCTGACCAAGTTGGACACTCTCTTTAACTCCTTATGCCACTTTTCTCTCACCTCTCCTTCCTGCTCCCACCATTGTGAACTCTATCGCTCTCTAACCTTCCTTCCACTGTCTCACAGACACATCTCACACTGTGCCAAACTAACCTCCAAATTCTGGTTCAGAGTGCTTCCCTCCTATCTCTCATCCTCTCTCTCCACTCCACCTCCCACCACCCACTCTCTCAGATCTAATGATGCCCACATCCTGGCGGTCCCTCGCCACTGCACCCTCATCATTCAGACTGGTTTCACCCATCGCTTCCCTAAAATCTGGAATTCCCTCACCCCCTGAAATACAACACTCCTCTTCCAACTACTCCCTTACCTCTTCCCTACATAATTACCTCTCCCTCAGCTGTTCCTGCTTTAACCCTCCTTAATACCTATCCCCAGTTTCTGCCTTTCTACCCTGACCCCCCCCGGCAGAGTTCTCAACATCCTGAAGGGGGAATCAGGAAATGGCGACCCCTTCTCCTCATATTCAGTTCTTGCCTCTCCCCCACTCTTCTCCACCTGCCTTTCTGGGTCACCCATGTGCACAACCTACTCCATCCTTTTCACTCCAACATCACTTGCGTACTACCTCGAGCCTGCTTCTGGTACACTCATGCACTATAATGGTTCTGTTTTATTATTACTGTTTTGTACATTTATATGTTCTTTTGTATGATTTTGGACATGTATTATAATGTACCCAATGTTCCACTATTGTTTATTGTACAGTACCTTGTGTTCCAACTGCTGCATGATCTTACAATGTTGTATTGTTTGTACTACCCACATACTATTGTAACTGATCATCCTTCGCAACCTTATGTAACCCCTCTCCCCAGGTCGCACTGTGAAATGAGCAACTTGTTGTTCAGTGTGCCCTCCTGGTGAAACATTACAATAAATAAAAAAACATGTGCTTAATTTCTGAAAGTTAGAAGCTAATGTTAGAGAATTGATAGAAAGTTTTGGAAACCTGTTTGATAAAACAGGTTCCCTCATAAGGAGGGGGGTGTATGTGATAGGGTATAATAGGACCCTATCCCAGTTGTTATGGAGAGTTTGAATGCAAGATTCTGTTCTATTATCTCCTTTTCTGTCTCTTCTCTGTCTGGTTGTGCAACCAAATTTTCCTGTGAGACCTAGGATTTGATCACCCCGACAGTTGTGATAGGGTATGGGTGAAGACAAATCAAATAAAGCAGAGACCAGAGACAGGACTTCAGTTTGTGGTACCCAATAACGTCTTGGGTACCATTTATTTATAAAAATGATAACCAAATTTAAACTCAGACTATAAAAAGAAATCAAAATACTTTCAAAAGCAAAGATACAAAACAAAAACCTAGCTCACCAAGAGCTTTTAACAGAATAACTTTTCACATAGAGTGGAAATGGCTTACATCACCTTTCCACCATCATCTATGTTCTCCAAGAGTAGAGAGAGAAAGGAATACTCTCTCCCGCCTATCTATCTCAACTGAGCACAGAAGCTTCTTAAATATCCTTTAGTACAGGTATAATTGATCATATGACCAGTTTGATCCACCCCTAATTCTAAGAACATCAAATTCCTAAGCTAATACAAAATGTTGGGGGATCAAACCTGCTATAACCTATAAATATTATTTATTTCAAAACAGACTTATTATTATCCATAAACCAAGGCTTATAGGATCAAAAATGACTTTGCATAGATAATAGTTCATTAGAGACATAAGGCTCCGCCCACAAGGAGGTGACAGACTACCTTTTTATCCTATAAATAAACCTCATATTGGGTCGCTTCCCTCCTAAAAGGATCCATGTCTATACTGCCTAGCAAATGAACCTTGGTAAAAAGATTAAATAAAAATATCATGTATACTTCAGCTTTGGCTTTGCAAGTCGTCATTTATATTCTCATGAGTATCATGTAAGATGTTTTAAAGTAATGCACCATGCATGTTGTCTCTATTGCTCTGTTTCTTTGACAGCAGTTCACTTAAGTTTAAACATCTCCTGGCTCGGCATAAGTATTTTATCCATGGGTGTGTATAAACTAGAGAAGGCTATTAAAACAAAACACCCTCCGACCTTATGTGGCTACTTTTTCTGTCTGTGCACACTCACTGAGTTTCTCTCTTAGGCTACGCTTAGGGCGAGGAAAAAAAGAGCAAGGCAACATGCCACTCGAAAGTCGGCCCCTAAAAACAAGGACTTCCCTAATTCCTCTTGCTTTCTGCCTGCAACAGAGCACCAAGAGGCTGGTTCTGACTCAAGGAGGGAAATCTACTCTTTTGAAAAAAAGGAATATAATAAAGTGCTACTCTGAATGTTTTAACGGAGAAGGAGTCTTCAGCGTTTACACATTGCAGTGGTTAGTGCTTTTAAACATTACAGTTAGAGCACGAACCTTCCTTCTCATTTGTAACCCAATGCAAACAAGTAAAGCACATAAGAAATCCTAACTAACTGGACTTGAGATAATTTCCACAAAGGTTTATAATCTTGGGGTAAAGATGCTTGTCTCCAAGAAGATTTCAGAGCGTAGGTGACTTTAAACAATGTGGTTTACCTTAAATTCTCCTTCGGCTTATACGGGACAATTTAAATATGAACAGGCAAGCAAAACATCTATCTACAATTTAATCAATACTGGAAAGGGACTAAATTCAACAACGATTCCCAATCCTAGCATAATGGTGCACATTCTACAGATACCAGAATACAATTTATTCTGATTCCAAAAAACAATACCCACCCGGATCTGAGGCAACTAGAGGAATAAAGAAGGAAAAGCTAAGCACCTGTGCAAGAGTAAGACGAAAATGCGATAGGGCCCAAAAACCCTGTTGGTGGACCAGGGAGGTCCAGGAGGTGGTGCGGGGAAAGAAAGCAGCCTATAAGCAATTCAAGTGCTCAAGGAGTGAAAGGGATCGACGGGAGTACTGAGCTGATGGCTAGAAGGGCCACTAGAGTGGTGAGGGTGGCTAAGGCAAGGAAGGAGCAGAACCTGGCCAGGGAAATTAGGAGAGGGAACAAGGGGTTCTTTAGATACATTGGGGAAAGATGAAGGGTGAAGGGACAGATTAGCAGGATTAAATCAGGGGAGAGATGGGCACAAGACCCGGGGGAGCAGGCTGAGGTACTAAATGAGTACTTCACCTCAGTTTTCACCAGGGAAAATGGGGGTGCTGCATCATACATGGGAGGAGACAGAGATACTGAGGAGGGGGGGACCCTTACCGATTGGCAGGTCTGGGGAGAGGGGGAGGCATCACTGGCAGGTGGGGGAGGCAAGCAGGAGAAGAGGTACCGGAAGTGGAAATCACAGCAGAGAGAGAGGAAGCCTCAGCCCCTTTAAGACGGAGAAAGCACCGGGCCGGATAAATTACATCCCAGAGTGCTGAAGGAACTTGCAGATGTCCTAGCGAAACCCCTGGCAGAGCTTTTCACCATCTCTCTGAGGACAGGGTGGGTGCCCCAAGACTGGAAGGTGGCGCATATAGTGCCTATCCACAAGGGGGATCAAGGGAGGTGGCAGGGAACTACAGGCCTGTCAGCCTGACATCGGTGGTGGGCAAGGTGATGGAGGGCATTGTCAAGGAGGAGGCTAGGGGGACCTGGATAAGTCAGGGTGCCTGGACGATAGACAGCATGGATTCATCCCAGGGAAATCGTGTCAGACAAACCTGGTGGAGTTCTATGACTGGGTGACAAGTGCCTTGGACCTGGGTAGACCAGTGGATGTCCTCTTTCTAGACTTCAGCAAGGCATTTGACTCTGTTCCTCACGTGGGCCTGTTGGATAAGCTGGGAGAAATGGGGTTGGGGAACCAGATGATCAGATGGATAGGCAATTGGCTCCCCAAGGAGGGTCATTAGTGGGGTCCCACAGGGATCAGTCCTTGGGCCCCTTCTGTTCAACACCTATGTATCTGACATAAGGACAGGAATCAGGAGTGAGATGAGTCTCTTTGCAGATGACTCAAAACTGGGGGCGGTGGTGGATGGGGAGGAGGGAGGTGGCCTACAGGGGAACCTGGAGGCTCTGGAAAGATGGTCTAGAAAGTGGAAGCTGAGGTTCAATTCAGGGAAATGCAAGGTACTCCACCTGGGGCCAGAAACCCAGGCCAAGTGTACACCCTGGGGAATGCCAGTCTCGATGGCTGAGAGGGACCTGGGGTGGTGGTGGATGTCAAGATGAACAACTCTGAGACTTGTAGAAGGGCAGCAGCCAAGGCCAACAGGATGCTGGGATGCATCGCTAGGGGATCACCTCCAGAAGGAGGAAGTGATACTCCTCTGTATAACTGCTTGGTGAGGCCGCACCTTGAGTACTGCGTGCAGTTTGGAGGCCACACTTAAAGAGGGACATTAACCTCCTGGAGAGGGTCCAGAGGAGGGCAACCAAAATGATTTGGGGCTTGGGGGACAGGACCTATGAGGAGAGGCTCGAAGAGCTAAATATGTACACATTGGAAGAGAGAAGGGACCAGGGGACATGATAGAGGTCTTCAGGTACATGAAGAGGGTAAATAGGGGAGGAACAGTCAGGGTGCTTCGAAGGAAGGAGGAAGGGGCCACTAGAGGGCATGGGTGGAAGCTGGAGGGGGGAAGATTCAGGGGAGAAAGGAGGAGGTGCTACTTCACTGAGAGGGTGGTAGAGCCATGGAATGCACTGCGTAGGGGGCTGGTGGAGGCAGAGACAGTGGAAGGGTTCAAGAGGGGATGGGACAGGTACAGGGGAAGGGTTCTGGAAGCAAAATCCAATGCAGCAAGAATATCCGGAACTGGGACGGGAGAAGCCAGAGAAGGCGAGGGGGACAGCAAGGTCAGCACCCAGGGTGGGGGCTGACCAAACCAACAGACACGAAAGACCGTTAGGCCTATTCTGCTGGCATTTTAGTATGTTAGTATGTTAGTACTAAGCAAGGAACTATAATAGGAGACCACCCTATTATAGTGGGAAAAAGGAAATAGAAGTAGAGAAAATAGACTGCTGCAGCAGATTTTGTTTAGAAATTAGGGGACTAGATAAAGACGGGGATGCCTCGGGATTCCTTTTGTACACAGACATAGGGGTCTTACTGCCACAGCAGTCTCGCAATTACTTGCCTCTTGCTGTCTGTCAGTCTTCCCTTGCTGGTTCTGTCTTTTCCTCTCTGGCATATCTGCTGGTATAAAAATATATGCAAATCATTATGTGGAAATATAACTGATATTGGGATTCCTCTGTTTAGCAATTATATAATGTTACTGTTGAAATGTATATAATTATAGTTTAAGATGATTGCAAAAAGGTACTGGAAACTCAAGAGGTTACCTTAGTTCAGTTCTTAAGCCTTTTGCAAAAGCTGCTGAGATGGGGCTTCTGTTCTGGGACACTGTATTCTTGCAGCACCTGCCTGAAATATATTAGAACACTTTAGAAAACACAGGATGCTTGTTAAGAAAATGGGTTGGAAGGACTTATAAGACAGAGCTGCAATAGCTTGAAAAAAGGGACACACACAGAAACTGAACGAAAACTCTGATGGATCTTCACTATTTGATTGTGCCTTTGTAAATAGTTATACTGAACAATTTTATTTTTTATGTTACTGCTAGTAGAAATAAATACTCTTGTGAATTTTACAGCTGCTCCTGTTTTTTCCTATGCTTCCTGACCTGTGCCTCGACAACAGATAGGTCACATGTACGCACACACTGTCTGCACTTCAGAGCCGTTGCCAGCTGGGGTTTGTCTGTTTCAAACGACCCCCCCCTTTGAAACTCCCCTTTTCTTCATCATTTGTAACTGTTTATTTTGTGACTGTCACAGAGTGCTTATGCACACATGATGAACCCCAGTGCCTACTCTCTTCATGCACCCCCCCCCACATCTACCACCAATCAACTCCTTCAGTGCCAGTAAGATAACAGGAGCTGCATCATGAGTTTTTCTCTGCACCCCCCCATGATTGGCTGGACAATCGAAGCTCACGTCAGCATCATGAATGTGACCAGAATACAGCACAGCCGATGCCCACAATTCACACTGTCAGCTAGTACTCTAGGAAGATGGAGCGTGGCAGCCAACTCAGAGACGATGACTCCAGGACAACAAAAAGTAGAGGACCTCAACTTATAACATCATATTTTCAGTCACCGGTGGTAAATTTTGCTGGCCATGATCACCAAAGATGTGTGCTTCATAACAGTATATCAATAGCTAGGCTGTGCAGTTGGGCAAGGAAGTCGTTCAGGGGGGAGGGGGCAGACTGGTACCACTGCGGGTGACCCACAGTCAGAGAAAACAACATGAGAGGGTGCTGTCACTGATGGACTTGTGGCAATTTAAATGGATTTTGAATAAAATTTTCATTTATACAGAATTCTGAGCCCTGAACTGCCATGTGGCCTCCTGAACTGGACATAAAGCTCAGACTACAGCATACAGAATAGAGTATGGCAGAAAAGTTTTTTTTGTTTTGTTTTGTTTTTCATTTCTGCTAGTATTAGTTTTGTGTGTTGATAATTTCTGCAACTTAAGGTAAAAAAAAACAACGCACTTTTTCTGTTTCACTGTGTTTGGAGACACTTTTTGTTTTGTTTTGTTATGAGACCATTTTAAAGAGTGTAATATTAGATCCATCTAGGTACTGCTGGCTGCTCATAGGGGAATAATCAAACTCCATGTGTAAGGCCATTGTGTAAAAAACTGCAAATTTAGGACAAGACCCCACACTTTGGTGTGGGGCTCTGAAGTACTAATGGCTCCCATTTAAAAATAATTGCTTTATGGCTGTTTCTAGCTAGGAATGACAGCAGTGCAGCATGCATTAACTAAATAAATGGAGATTACACTATGCATTAGATGTGGGCGGTACAGAGTACCAGGGTTCATGATATACAGTAGTTATCAATATAGGATGCTGACCCACTGGGTATAAAATAAGTTAAGGGTCAAAAATAATGGATGATATTGTTCAATTGAGTCCCGATTGTAAAATAGCAGTTTAAAAACCTTAAAAGTGGGCAGGTTCATTATCCACAGACAGAAGGAAATGTGGGTCAAAATTGAAAATGTTTGTGGCAATTGTCCCAGTCCACCTCTCTGAAATGAAGAGTGGAGTAGAGCAGAGTGGTTTAGCGCATACCTAGTAGGCTGGACTCAGTCTGTCCAAATCACTGACTCTATATCCCTCCTCTCCCTATCAACACAGGTGTCCCTTGGGTTCATGTTGGGTCCTATCCTGTTCTCCATATTCCTAAATGACCTCCCATCTATCTATAACTCATCATCTATACATATGTACGCAGACGACATGGTCCTTTTCTCCTGCGGCCGGACCCCATCTGATGTTGCAAACAGACTTCAGCTGGACTTCAGTAATGCCTAGAATTGGTTTTGTACCCATCAACTCTTCCTAAATACCAAGAAGACAGTCTCCAGGATCTTTGGCACCAGGCAGAGACTCTCAAGGTTCCCCTCCATGCCCTCTTTCCATAGCCTTGATGGGACAGCTATTGAGGACACCTCCTCATTCAGATACCTGGGTATTTGGCTTTATCAACATCTCACCTTCTCTGACCATGTAGACGACATCCTGAAAAAGCTGCACCCCAAGCTTGACACTTTATATAGGAACTGAAACTGCCTACCTCTCCCGGCTAGGCGTGAACTGGTCCAGAAGATGATCCTACTTATTTTTGATTACTGTGATGTAGTCTACAGTGCCGCTCCCAAGACTTCCTTAGCCAGACTGGATACCCTTTTCAACTCCTTCTGTCGCTTTGCTCTGAACTCCCTTCCACTCACCCATCACTGTCAACTCTGTCACTCCCTGGCATTTCCCCTTCTGGAAAACAGACGCTCACATCACTGTGCTAATTTCATCTCAAAATACAGGTTTGGCTCACTCCCATCATATCTTACTTCCTCCCTAGCAGTCCTCCCTTCCCCTGCTCATTCACTTTGGTCTCACAACTCCAGATCCCTGGTAGTCCCTTGCTGGTCTACCACTATAGGCCAGTCCGCCTTCTCATACTGTTTCCCAAACTGTGGAACGTGATTCCACACCAAATTCACCACTCGTCCTCCCCCCTCCTTAAATGCATCTCTTCATAACTTCTTCTCTGTTAATTGGTGTTGTTCCTAACTCCACCAGTGTCTCCCTGTCCCCATCTATTCTCTGCTCTAGTGAGACAGTTGCAACATTCTGTCCAGTTTTCTGCACTTAATTGTCATGAATCCTGATTCTGTGAATTGTCATTTTCTGTGAAGTAGCACAACCCCTGTTGGGTATATTGTCAAGTGTATATATATATGCTACTCCTAACTTGTATTGTTGTTAATTTTATTGATAAGTACCTATGTTATCCTTGCTGTGATATGGCTTACCGTATGTATTTTGTTTGTTAACGTATCTCTCTCATTACCCCTTCTACAGGAAGCACTGTGAGATGAGCAACTTGTTGTTCGGTGTGCCCTTCCTGGTGAAACATTTCAATAAATAAATAAACTTTTCAGTGGCGTGACATCCCACTAAAAAGTTACCACCTCCATGACACCCCACACCTATACATTTAGAAATCCCGTGTGCATGTTATAGAACATCTGAGCAAAAAATCTGCACCACACATTTTTTTTTTGCAGTTAATCTGGTTTCCTCCTACTTTCTCTATGGCATTCCCTCCTGCCAGATCACCCAGCCCCGTCTCCCGCTTGCAGCTTTTCTCTCCGCTTCCTCCACAGCTTGCCCCCCCATGGCAGAGCGGCCGGGATCCCTCAACCTGCCAGAATGGATCCGGTGCAGGGGTTACTGCCAATTGCTGGAGCAGGGCCTGCGGCAACCAGCATTCATCCTGCTAAGGAGCCATTTTCCATTTTTCTCCCTCCCATGTGTGGCACGACGGTGTGCAATGACACCAATGGCTGAGCCACGCATGCTCCCACATGTGACACACCAGGCGTCTGCCCTGTAACTGTCCCCTATGTGCAAGCCACCACTGCCAGCCCCCAGCCTCCACTAGGGGTCAGGCATGCAGCAGACTCTGTACCACCCCCTCCCCAGGAGAGGAGAGCTGTCCTCAAGATGCTCGATCCTCTCCCTCCCCAGCCGACCCCCTGGCAGCTCGCTCGCACTGTGAACATGAGTCGCCGGCGTGGCAGGAGGTAAGGCATGATGCCTCAGCCCTTCACGTCACTGGGTCAGCAAAAAATCTGCACCACACAGTTAGCAAAAATAATGCTTTTATTCAATTAATATCAAAGCATAACATACTGTCAGGCAGTGAATGGATCCAAAGAAACTCTGAACAGTTTCAGCATTATCATCAGGGGAGGCCCACCCGATGAAGCTGTAATCTCGAAACTGGTCAGGGTTTCTTCGGATCCTTTTACTGATTGGCAGTATGTTACACTTTGATTAAAAGCATTTTATTTTTGCTAGCTGAATGTGGTACAAATTTTGTTGCTCAGTTGTCGGTTTTTTATCTGGCACACGTGTCAGTAGAGTGATGTTTGCTGCTACAGCTCAGTGTTATGAACATACCCATTACACTTTTCAAAGCATGATGGGGGTTGGGGGAGGCATTTAGAACATGGTAAGTTTGCACTAGGATTCCACGACACTGTCAAATTACCTTTTCCCTCACTCAAATTGTCATGCCTACCACACTGGGGAATGGGGGGTGGCAACAAATGTGGTGCCAAGTATTGAACTAAGAATTGTGTCACAGATTTTTTTTCCCAAACAGGGTACCTGGTATACTGAGTTGAGTGGTGGGAGTTACAGTAAGAGATAGAGGGAGCTCAGATATGAGTTCTTTAGACTTAAAACAAGCCACAAAATGCACCACAGAGCATATAGTAGCCCATGGTTTCTAGGGGCCTATCAGCCCCAGACCCCTGCCCTAGATGCAATCCGGCACTGCAGTACGTTAGTACTGTACAATACCCAGCCAAAACCAACTACAGACTCTGCCCTGAGGCGCAGTACATTAGCACCTTGCTAGCTTCAGGTACTGATATATATATATATATATATATATATATATATATATATATATATATACAATCTGAGCCCCCAAGATAGTAATAATTGTCCTTAGAGCAAGGGTAGAGGGGAACTCACGGATGAGTTATTTTGCTTTAAAATAAGACACAAAATGAACCACAGGGCAGCTAGTACCCCAGGGCTTCTGTGGGCCTGGCAGTCCCAGATGCCTGACCTACAAACCAGCAGACACAGCTGCAGATATGAATGCTGATAATGTAATGTATCTGAGACAATGCCTCAGGTATGTTACATTAGCAGCGTCTTGCTGGCTTTCTGTACTGAATACATATATGTATTCACCCTGCAGCCAGCCAGATAATAATATTCCTTAGAGCAAGGGGTGGAGGAAAGCTCAGATATGACTTATTTAGCTTCAAAATAAGCCACAAAATACACCACAGAGCATCTAGGACCCCACGGCCTCTGGGAGCTTGGTGGTCCCCAGATCCCCGGCTTTTTTTAAAAAGTCACAGACTGCATAAAAAGAACCCCTCCTGCAAAAATCCTGGCAACGGCCCTGCACTTACACCCCCCCATCTGCTAACTATAAGCACTTCCCCACCCCTGGCCTTTCCCTTCCTCCCTTACACTCTGTCCTATGCCTACCCTTAGCTTAGATTTACCCCCATAACGATTTGCTGCTCACTGCTGTCCCCCCTGTCATGTTCTGCCAACTAGTGCATGGCCCCACTTCTTGCCTCATCATTGTTCCCCAATGTACTGCACCTGTTCCTTTATGTCCTGAATGTAGATACCCCTTGTTCTCCCTAAGTTCCCTGTTATTGGCACCTCTCTACAGTTACCAAAATACTGTACGGAAATTACTTGCCTCCTGCTTTGTACCTTACATTGTATTATACTGCCTATGTATCATTTGTCAAAAAAAAAAAAAAAAAAGTCCTGTTTCTTCTATGTACCTTCCATGTATTACAATGTATGGGCAGAATTCTCAAAGCACATGTGCTTAGCGCATCTTTATTTATTTAGTTTTTGTTAACCGGGTAGGTACACTAGACAAGTTTTATGCCTATTTTCAGGAACGACCCAGATCCGGATCTTGGATGCCCTGGCGCAAAATGAGATGCACCGAGCACCAACTGTGGTATTCACAGAAGATGCACCAGGGGATGCTCCAAGTACATCCCCTCTGTGAATACCACAGTTGCGCCCAGCTCTGGATGCACCAGTGCAACCCCTGGTCAGGCTGGGAATCCAATGGGGCAGCATTGCCACTCAGAGCCAACAACATGCAAATGGGGCCAATAGGCAAGCAAGGCACAATGGGGCCATTTGCATGTCATTATGGCACCATTTGCATACACCGAGCCAGGATGTGCCCAGCGGAATGTGCCGGGCGCCCTGCATGTACGGCAGTACAGCCACAAGCACATCACCCTGTAAGGTTATTGCCACCCTCCCTCCCTGCTTGAGTCCCCTGTTGTAAGCCACTCCCTGTGGCAGAAGAGAAATGTAATCAGAACCCCCATCCCAGCCTGCATCCCTGTTAGAATGCCGCTCACTGCGGCAGTAGTGCAATGTACATGGATCCCCCCTCCCTCGCATACCATTTGTATGCCACTCGCTGCAGCGGTGAAAGTAAATACCAGAACCCCCAACCCGACCTGATGCACTGCTGACAGCGCTCCATAATACCCCGGTAGTCCTGCAGACCCCCACCTCCTGCCCACTCAGGCACCCTCTTCCTACCCCATTTCCCTTTGTCCCAGCAGGTCCCGATGATCGGCAGACAGCACAACCCACCCGCATACCCACCCGCTTGAAGTGTGTACTATACCTATACTCTGTCATTATGAATGACAGAGTACAGTACATACTGTAACCCCATTGGTCGACAGGGTCCACCAATGGGCTTACAGTAGAACAGTAGCTGTCATTCACAGACATCTCTGTCGGTGGGCAGCCGTGGCGGTATGCAGGTGGGTTGTGTGCCCGCTGATCATCGGGACCTCCTGGGATGGGGAAGTGGGGTGGGTAGAGGGTGCCTGAGTGGGCGAGGGGTCTGCAGGACACCGGGGTATTATGGAGCGCCATTGGCAGTGCAATCGGGCTGGGGTGGGGAGGGGGGTCTGGCATTTACTGTCTACTGCCGCAGTGAGCAGCATACAAATGGGGATGCGGGCGGGGGATGCACGGACATTACGCTACCACTGCAGTGTGTGGCATACTAACAGGGATGCAGGCAGGAGGGGGGGATCTGTGTACATTACACTACCGCTGCAGTGAGTGGCATTCTAATGGGGATGCAGGCAGGGTGGGGGGTTCTGATTATATTTCTCTACAGGGAGCGGCCTACAACAGGGGATCCAGGCAGGGAGGGGGGGCCCAATGGACTGCCAGGACTGGCAGGCTGCTGTGCTGCTGTCTGCAGTACGTCAGCCTGCTTGTGGGTGGCCACCCACTTACGTCTGCTTAGAAACATAGACTTTGACAGCAGATAAGGAACACTTGGCCCACCCAGTCTGCCCATTTCCCTACCTATTGGATAAGCTGCAGACTCTAGTTAACCAACAGCCTACTTCCTCCTACCCCCCACTATAACTGCCTTATGACTTTCTCATGCAATCTTGAATTCTCCCACTGTTTTTGACCCCACAACCTCCTCAGGAAGGTGGTTCCATGCGTCCACCACTCTCTCCATGAAAAAAATGTTTCCTTATGTTGCCCTAAGCCATCTCCCCTCTATCTTTAAATTGTGCCCCCTTGTTCTTGCACATCTCTTTTTCTGAAAGATGCTCCCCTCTTGGACTTTGTTGATTTCCTTGAGGCACGTGAAAGTTTCTATCATGTCCCCCCTCTCCCTCCTTTCCTCAAGGGTATACATATTAAGCTCTCTTAGTCTCTCTTTAAATGGCTTCTGTTGCAGACCCTGCACCTCTGGACCACCTCCATCCTGTCTATGTCTTTGCGGAGATGCAGTCTCCAGAACTGCATGCAGTACTCCAGATGGGGTTTCACAACTGTGTGTACAGAGGGATAACAACTTCCTGGTTTCTACTGGTGATGCCGCTCCCTATGCATCCCAGTATCTCCCCAACTCTCCTTACTGCCTTCTCACATTGCTTGCCTATCTTAAGGTCATCTGATATGACTACCCCCAGGTCCCTTTCCATTTTTGTTGTTGTTAGTACTCCCCCCCAATTGTGTACTCTTCACCTGGATTTTTGTTTTCCAGGTATGCAGCTCTATAAGGCGGCTAGGAACCAGTGCACAGTAGCTATACGCAGAGCCAAGCAAGTCTTCTATAACCAGGTACTTACTAACTCCTGGATAAATAGCAAACCCTTCTGGGAGAATAACAAGAGCCTCATGGGTAAACCAAGCAAATCCTCCCCCATTATGATTGAGGTTAACGGCTCTACTTTACAGGACCCCAAAAAATAGCGGACTCCCTTAATCTCACTTTTACTGATCTTAGCAGTGTTCTTCCCCCCAACTTCTTTGACAACTCGGCCCAGCCCTGCCTCAATAATAAAATCAATCTCCACAGTAACACCCCCCCCCATTCTACTTTAAGAGGATATCCATATCGGAAGCTAAAAGATATCTTAATAAAGTGCTAAGCAAAGCCAGTTTCAGCAGTGATACCCTTGACCTCAGACTCCTCTCTCTCTCCCTTGACGTCCTACAACCTCTCACTAAACTTCTGAATCTCTCACTCTCTCATAAACAATTCTCCCAGTTCTGGAAATCAGCAGTGGTCGCACCCGTTCATAAAAGTGGTGATAGGTCTCTTCTCTCTAACTACCACCCTATCTCTATCCTCCCACCACTCTCCAAGGCGTTGGAACAAATTGTAGCTGACCAGTTGTCTGAACACCTCAACAAATATAACTTACTCTGCCCGCAACAACACGGCTTTAGAAAAGATCATAGTACTACCACTGCCCTGCTTGACTTCACCAGTCATATTCATAAGGTGATTGACACTGGCCACCTACTGGGTACAGTGTTCATTGATTTGACCAAGGCATTTGACACTGTGAACCACCAGCTTCTGCTTCACTCACTCTTCTCCCTTGGACTGTCTAATGATGTAACCAAATGGTTTGAAAGCTACCTCTCGGCAAGGAGCCAAAAAGTCAAAATCGTTGACTCTCTCTCAAGTACCCTTCCTGTCCACTCTGGTGTACTTCAGGGTTCCATCCTTGGCCCTCTACTTTTCAGCCTTTTCATCAGTACTCTTCCTGCAGCTTGCAATAATAACTTAATACTCTATGCCGATGATGCAGTCCTCTATTCCTCCCATACTGGCCCCGTCTCACTCTCCAAGGTGCTACAGACGAACTTCAGCCTAGTTGAAACCTGGCTTCTCCAACATAAGCTGTTGATGAATTACAAAAAAAACAAAGTCCATGCTGTTCCTTAGCTCTCACAGCAAATACAGATCTATAAACTTTGCCATACATAATGAATTTGAACAGCCACTTGAGCAGGGGTTTAAATACCTTGGTATTACCCTTGATTGCACAATGTATTTCAGCTCACATGTTCAACACATCTCAAAATCAGTCAACTCAAGAATTGGGGTCCTCTACCGCCACCGTCACTGTCTTACGAAAGAAGCTATGCATGCAGCCATAACTGCCTCAGTCCTACCCGTCATTGATTACAGGCTTGTCTTCTATGGGGCTGCCATTGATACCACCCTAAAACAGGTCAAGACAGTCCTTAACAAATGCTGTAGACTTCTCATTGGTGCAGGGAAGCATACGCATACCTGTGATCACTGCAAGCAATCCAACTGGCGCAGTCTAAATAGTAGACTTGTCTACCAGACCTGCCTACTGGCTAAGAAAATTTGTTTTAACCTCACACCGCCTTCAACTCATGCCTTAATGTTGACCAGTCACTGCACATTTTACACGCAGTTCCCTCAAACCAACATTTATCGTTCCATTCTGCCGTACCAACCAGGCTCAACATGCTTTCCACACTAGGGCCCCCCTGCTGCTAGACAACCTTCCCCCTGAGATTGCAGCTGAAAACAAGTTTGGCCCATTTAAACGTAAACTCTGACAGCACTTCACTGACCTCAGCAGTTGTGACTGCTCTGCCTAGGCTTGCGGCTTTGTTTCACCTCTCCCTCCTCTTCTCTTCTCTCCTCTCCTCCCATGCTACCCTCCCCACTTCTCTCCACCCCTCCATCCCCTGCTACTCCCCATCTCTCTCCCACCCCACCTACCATTCTACCCCCTCTCACCTCCCATTCCACCCCTCTCCCCCTCCTCTCCTCCTGTCTCCCCCTCCCTATCACCCTGTCTCTTGTTGCTCCACCCCAGACTACCTAGCACTTATCTTGCTGTTCTTGCACTTACGACAATGTCAGATCCTTGACTGCCTTACCCCTTTCCCCACCTCCCCCTCTTATCCCCCACCCCTTGCTCCACTTATATCACCCCTAGGATGTTTTTTATTTGTATTTGTGTCTTGCTATATATACACACCTGTATTGTTAATTGTGCATTGATATTTGCCACTGACTGTTTGCTACTGTGCTAGTCTATCCACATGTACTGTCTTTTGCTACTAAGTTAACCTCCAGACCTGTATTGTATGTTACCTCTGCTTACTTCTATGTTACCCGCCTGACCCTGTATTGTATCTTACCACTGTTTTGCTTGCACCCATTGCTAACGCGGAACCTTTGTAAAAGAACCCTTGGTTCAAAGGTATTTGTAATCCTAGTAATAAATAAAATAAATAAGGTACATTACTTTGCATTGAATCTAAGCTGCCATACTTTTGACCATTCCTCCAACCTTGCCAAGTCCCTTCTCATCCTTTCCACCCCCCTTGTGAATCAATTCAGTTGCAGATCTTTGTGTTGTCTGCAAAGAGGCATACTATTCCTTCCACACCTTCTGCAATGTCTCCTATAAACACATTAAAGAGGACTGGTCGCAGTACTGAACCCTGCGGTACCCCACTAGCACTCCCCTTTCTTCAGAGTGAATTCCATTTACTATTACCCTCTGCGTCCTGTTGTGGAGCCAATTTGTTACCCAGGCTACCACCATGGGACGCACTCTCAGGCTGGCTAACTTGTTTATTAATTTTTTGTGTGGGACTGTGTCAAATGCCTTGCTAAAGTCTAGGTAGGCCATATCCACAGCCTTCCCTGGTCTACTACTTTGGTCACCCAGTCAAAAAAATTGATTAGATTTGTCTGACAAGACCTTCCCGCTGTGAATCCATGCTGCCTTGGGTCCTGTGCCCCGCTGGCCTCTAGGTACTCAACAGTTCTTTCTTTCAGAAGTGATTCCATCATTTTCCCTACCACTGAAGTCAAACTAACAGGTCTATAGTTTCCTGCCTTTGCCTTGCTCCCACTTTTGTGAATGGGAATCACATCCACCCTCCTCCAGTCTTAGTTACCACCCCATCCTCCCATGATTTGTTAAAAAGGGTATTCAGTGGTGTCCCTAGGTCTCCCTTTAGTTCTTTTAGAATTCTTGAATGAATCTCGTCAGGCCCCATTGCTTTGTCCACTTTGAGTTTTAGGAGTTCTTTCAGGACACTTTCTTCTGTAAATGGACTGGTGGCGACCCCTTCCCCCTGCCCAGAATGCTTCTATTGCTTGGTTTAGGTACCTCTTCTGTCAATACTGAGCAAAAGTATTCGTTCAGTATCTCTGCCTTTGCACAGTCACCCTCTGCCCACCTTCCCTCCCCTTTATTAAGCTTTAGTATCCCTCCCTTGGTCTTCCTTCGCTCCCTGGTGTACTTATAAAAGGTTTTAGCCCCCTTCTTAACCAAGGAGGCTATCTTTTCCTCTGTTTGGGACTTTGCTGACTACCTTCCCCGCTTCCTTCTGCTTTAACTGGTACAGTTCTCTGTCCTGCTCCTTCTGTGATTCCTTATACTTCCTGAATACTATTTAATTTTTTTCTCCCTAACCTTCCCTGCCACCTCTTTTGAGAACCATAGTGTTTTTTTCTTTTGCTTTGTTTGCTTCACACAAAGGCTAGTTTATTTATTTATTTATTTAAACAGCAGTTTGGAAAACCTTTGAGCCATAGGCTCATTTACAAAGGTACCTTGTCACAGTAAGTGGCCTCTATGGTGACAGTTTTGATTTTTTCCCATTGTTCTTCCACCACTCCTTCCTGCTCTTTTGCTAGTGCTTTCCTTAGGTATGCACCCATTTTGCCAAAGTCAGCCCTTCTAAGTCAGTATCTTCATTTTGTATGACTGTATACCACCCCCAATGAACATACGAAAGTTGCCAGCAGATAAGGCCTAGAGGTGTATCAAGTCTGCCTCTAATGCAGCTAGCACCCTTATTCTGCAGCTGCCCCTCCCTTCCACCCTTCCCCTTCATTAACCCTCCCCTTGTCCTGTCCTATCCTCGTTTGAAGCAGTCCACTGTTCTCTGCATACCACTTCTGCAGGTAACGATTCCACCCAGCCACCACCCTCTCTGTAAAAAGTGTCTTATCTCCCTCCTGAACCTTCCTCGCTCCAGTCTCATATCATGGCCCTGGTAGCCCTCCCTCCTGCACTTTGAACAGCCTCTGTGCCTGTCTTGTTTATTCCTTTCGTGTATTTAAAGGTTTCAATCATGTCCCTATCTCTCCTCCTCCAGTGAGTACATGTTCAGCTCCTTCAACCTCCTCTCGTATGATAAGTCCCCAGACCCCTTGATCATCTTTGTGGCCCTGCTGCCTCCCTCCAGTAACTTAATGTCCCTCTTCAGATACGGACGCCAGTACTGCACACAGTACTCCAGGTGTGGTCTAATGACCTATACAGTGGCAGAATCACCTCCTCCCTCCTCGAGGATATCCCCTTGCAATACAACCCAGCATTTTGTTGGCCCTTGCAGCTGCCTTCCTACACTGTGCCGAGTTGTTCATTGACCTGTGATGAGCACACCCAGATCCTTCTCCTCCTCTGTCTGGGCTAGCTGCACTCCCCTAGCTGGTAAGTCCTCCTTGGGTTCTTCATCCCAAAATGCATCACCTTGCACCTTTTGGCATTAAAGCCCAGTTGCCGGGTGTCTGACCAGGTTTCAAGCTTTGCCAGATCATCCTGCAACCCCTGCCATCCCCTAGGTCATCCACCACCGCGCCAACCTTGGTATCATCAGCAAACAGACTGATCTTGCTCTTGATGTCCCATGATATGTCTGCAATGAATATCCCAAACAACACTGGTCCCAACACGAGCCCTGTGGGACACCGCTCGTCACTGCCCTTGGGTGTGAGCTCCCCACCCACCACCCTCTGTTGCCTTCCCTGCAGCCAGTTTCACCCATCTCACCAGCATTGCACCTGCCCTGTGCCACTAACTTCCTTCCCAGCCTTCCATGTGGCACTGAGTCTAATGCCTTACTGAAGTCCAGATACAGGACATCCACTGCATGTCCCCTGTCCAGTTGCCTAGTTACCCAGTCATAGAACTCGACCAGGTTGGTTTGGCAGGATCGGCCACGTATGAAGCCATGCTGTCTGCTGTCCTGTAGTCCTTTGGCCTCTAAGAGGGCCACCAGCCTCTCCTTCAGGATAGTCTCCATTAGCTTACCCACGATGGATGTGAGGCTCACTGGTCTGTAGTTTCCCGGTTCATCCTTGGGGCCACTCTCAAGTACAGCGGCAGCTGCAGCCCTGGATAGAGGAAATCACACTTTGCATCGAGCATCTCACACCGAAGGGACGGCATCGCTCAAGGGAAAAAGCCCGGGCACCTCTGGCGAGAATGGGGTGGGAATGAGCAACATTAAACGGAGAAACGTGGAGTTCTGCAGGTACTCCAATAATACTCCCAGTAGTCCTGCAGACCCCCCGCCCACTCATGCACCGTTTCCCCATCCCATGTTGTAGACTTATCTTTTGGAGGCATCTCCAGACTTGCTCTGGGGCTGCACCTCCAAGTTGGGTTGTGAAAGGGGCTGCCTACCATATGCATGGGCACGCCCTGCACAACCCCTCCAGATGTGCCGCATATCATTATGGATGGTGTGCGGCGCACCGGTCCCCTTCCAGAATCGCACCAGTGCGTAAATTGGTGATGCACCGGCACATCCTTTTTTGTGACTCCTGCCCTAGATGTACTGAATTTATACTACCACTATGTACCGAATTTGTCCTACCAGGACCTCCTTGTAAATAAGCATGCTGAATGGAGTTTTCCCTGCAAAGAAACTTGAACTTGAGTCCTCCCCTTACCTGTGATTAAAATCCACAACATAATCACGGGTAAGAAGAAACAGTACATGGATGCGGTCCTGTCTGATAAACGCACTCCCCAGGTGCTGAAGGCGCTCTACAAGAACCTGTGCCTTTCTTGGTCGTGGGTTTATCAGACAACAACCCACACACACACCAGCTGGTGGCCAGTTCTAAATAAAAGCCAGCGGGGTCCCATGCCGAACCGGGGCGTTTCCAGCACTGCCAGTCCGCTAGGAAAAAAGTTGCGCCATTCGCTGATTCGAACAGACTTGACTCGAAACCCATCATTAACAATTCACACGCTTCAACAGCGGGTGAGAACCCAGACATGAATGACGCAATGGTTTCCACGGCAAGAAACAGCAGCTGCAGATATGAGCCACGCCCATTTTGATTCTGCCGATTTAATTCCCTTCCCCCATTGTACTGTGCTATAACCGCTCCCCAGCAGTGAACCGGGAATGACGTGGCGGCGGTTCCATGACAACAAAAGCAGCTGCTGCTCGAGTCCCTCCCCGTCGGTGAGTGTGGCAACGATGGGTAGCGGCTGACAAGCAGAACTGAGAGCCCGGCAGGCAAGCAAGTACAGCGGCAGCTGCAGCCCTGGATAGAGGAGATCACACTTTGCATCGAGCATCTCACACCGAAGGGACGGCATCGCTCAAGGGAAAGAGCCCGGGCACCTCTGGCGAGAATGGGGTGGGAATGAGCAACATTAAACGGAGAAACGTGGAGTTCTGCAGGTACCTCTTACGGCCGGTGCTACTTCTCTGCGTCGCCTTCAGCCTCTTGCGGACAGCCTTCAAGGACCTGCTGCGGTACATGAGACCTTAAACAGCAGCAACCCCCCCATACGGCCAGATCTGCAATAAAAGGTATCCCATCCATCGTGCAGCCCAGGTTGCCGTCCTAATCTTGTGATCCGGATACCTTTCCTACATTTCGGATAACTTGGGGTGGCATCGGTTTTGCGTATTGCTGGGGAGCTAAGCGTCAGTTTTTTGAACCTATTCTTGGATGCAACTGACGCTGCAAGGAAAGCAAAAAAAAAAATAATTTTAAAATAAAACCATTCAAAATGTAGCTATAAAGGTTGCACATTTTTAAAGATTTGTTTTGAATACAATACCAGCATCTTAAAGACCTTTTTTTTTAATTTGTTCTGTGTTAAACATATTTTGGCGTGCATTTATTTCTGGATATTTTTTAAAAGACGGATTTTTGTTTGTGGTGCTGCTGCTTGGCATCAGTCTGTTGCTAGGAGATAAGGAAGATGCTGCCAGGCTCGATCCAGATCTCCGGGGAGACGCTTTCAGGTGCCGAGATCAAAGACATCTGTGAGAGCCTGCGGGAGAACTCTGTGCGTCTGCTCTCGTTGCGAGGCTGCCAGCTGTCTGACCGGGACTTCGGCAGGGTCTGCTGCGGGGTCTCCGAATCACACTCCTTGGCGCAGCTCAACCTAAACCTGGGTGTCGTATCCAACATCAGCCGGGTCAAACAGCTAGCTGAGGCCCTGAAAACCAACAGGTCCATCCAGTCCCTCTTGTGAGTATTTGGTGTGTGTGTGTTTTTTTGGGGGTGTCTTTCAGTGTGGTGAGTATTCCTCCAGGTGTTATCACTGAAAGGCACTTGAATCTGTGTAGATATGCAGATCTCTTAACTGTCCCTAATTTGGCTACATGGAAATGCACTGTCCCACATGTTAAAAAACCTAATGGAATGTTGAGCGCAGAATCCCTGGTTCTGATTGGTGGTTCACGAGCATTCCTTATTGGGGATGCTGGCAGGTTCAGACAGCCAGGACAACTGTCCTGGGCCCAGGTGGCTCAGGGGTGCCCAAATCTACACATTTGTACGCCTTGGGGATGGGAGGGGGGGCCCCCCAGACCTAAAGGTGTGTTCCAGGCCTGTAAATGTCTGTCGGCACCCCTGTATTAGGAAGCAATGCAGTCTAGTTGTTAGGGCACCAACTTGGGAACTGCAAGATCACAGATTCAGACCTCCTTAAAGCCATCTTGTTGCTGTATGACATTGAGCAAGTCACTTAATCTCCCAGTGGTCCAGTCTACCCAGCTAAGGAAAATAAGTAAAAGCAAGACCTCTCTGAAAATGAGATGTTGAACTCACCTGGGCAATCCTGGTAAATATGTTGTAGAAGTACAAAACCAGGGCTACCCTGGGTAAATATGTTGCAAAATTACACACACACACACACACACAAGAACACATCTCACAGACAGTGGACCGCAAATGTAAACAGAGTGCTCGAAGCACACCCCACTGTGGGAAGCAACTGTTTTTAAATTAAAAAGGTCCCAATTCCAAAACTAGACATGATTTTGCTAAGTACTGCCTTGAAACTACCTAGTTACTAAAATGAGTAGCCTAAACAGTTTTCCTTTTTGTGTAAACTGAGCGTGAAACTGGGCTCCAGATTCCCTTACCAGTGTGGCATTTCTTCTGTTTATGTGTGCATTCTTTATTTTATTTTTATTTAATTTTGTTGACCAGAAAAAGGAGGACTAAACAATTCTGCCTACAGATTGATGCCAACTGACATTGAACCAGATTAAGCTTTTGATGGTATTTTTAATTCTGCAGTTCCCAGGGGACTGCATTGCAGTACAGGATGATTTAGAGTGGGCTGAGGGTCTCATCCATGTCAGTGGGACCCAGGGACAACTCTGTGTCATCTTGTCCTGCAGGACAGTCCCCTGTGAGGGCAGAATGTAAACATAAAACATAAAAAAAAAAAAAAAAAAAAAAAAGCATGCTGGTATGGGAATCCAGAGCCCAGTTTCTGTCCAGAAGCTGGGAAACTATCCTAGCTATTTATCTTAGTAACTAGGTGGTTTCAAGGCAGTACTTAGCAAAATGGAGTCCTGTTTTGGAAATGGGAGTCCTTTCCTTTAAAGTTATGCAAAACATTTTCTCCAGCAAGAGCACACTGAGCTGAGATGGATCATTGCCAGATGCATCCTGGGGGAAGGGGTACAGTTGAGGTAACTGGAGGCAGTATAGCACAGTGGTTTAAGGCCCTGAGCTGCAAACCTGGAGACCTGGGTTTGAATACCACAGCCCCCACTTGCATACTGTGTGACCTTGAGCAAGTCCCTTAATTCCCTTGTGCTCCCAGGTCACACCTGTAAAGAAGCTTCAGTTTAGTGTGTCTCTCCTGGTTATTTAAAAAAAAAGAAAAGATTTGCAATAGACATCTAACTGTAACCCCCCACCGGCCCCCCTTCTTTAACTGGCAGGGCTGCTCCTCTCACCACAGACATCTAGGGGCAAACGAAAGGGATGGGGGTTTACGTAAGTGAATACAGATTTGGAAACACAGCGAAATGGTCACCATTAGGCTAGGTGATCCGACTGTTACACTAGAACAGTCAAACCCAAGTTTGACTACATGGCACACACCTGGGGAGACCAATTATCATGGCCAGCAACCCAGGTCCCTAAGAGAAAATGTTTGCTCACAATTATGCTACGTTTGCACTTCTGGACAGGGGCACCCAAGTAAATCCAGACACAAGGAAGCAATAAAATACTGTCCAAACCAGGTTGAGATTCTAGAGTGTGGCTTTTATTCACTTAACAAAGTAGGAATAATCACAAATCGAAGATGGACCCCCATAGGGCTACACATACTGGTATTGCAGATTCTCCAGGGTACAGAAATTCCTGACATTCCCATTTAGCATAGGCTGAAGTAACACAAAACAGTGAACACCCTGGTTCTGAAATGGAGATTGGCACACACAGCCAGAACTGGTACATTTCTCATTGACTAGGCACACACGGCCAGTACTAGGGCACTTTCCCATATTTCATGAGGAACGAAGGTGGTATAAATGACCGCAGAGGAGCACATCCAGGCTCAGGAACTTTCAGAACCCACCATACTGGAGTAAACTGAGAGAAAACAACCCACATCCACGGGTAACTACTTCCATTAGGCACTGGCCAGATGCACTAAATGAAAAAGTACTGGTGACAAACTGAAGCCGGAGAGGTAAACAGGGTCACTCCAGATGAGGGGTCTCCCATCTTTTGCTTCCAAGTTTATACTTGACCATTCATCTGGTTAAAAACAGATGAATGGTGAGTGAGAGCACTCAGGTTGGTGTTGCTGAGATTTTAATTCTCTGTTACAGCCTGCAAGGGTACAAGGCTTCGCTATACTGTGTAGTTTGCGCACCTCTGGAGAGAGGATCGTTTGGGCTGGTTGGTGTGGTATAGAGTGTCCCAAGAAGATAAGCCTGCTCTTAGCCCAGAGCATTAAGGGGAGGTGGAGGAGCCACCTACGATCCCTGGCACTTCTAAACTCACACCAGTAGCAGCTAGGAAGCAAGCGTAGTGCTCCTGGGGGAAAAGTCCACCTCATGAGGTGGCATTTTATGTGTGTATTGTACTATTTAAAACGTTAATCGGTTCTCTTGCTGGGAGAGGAAGTGAGTGAGCCTGTACTTCCTGTGGGTGCTGCATAAAGCTTGCACCCCACGCAGGCGGGATCAGGAAAGTGAGAGTGCTCAGGTTGGCGTTGCTGAGATTTTAATTCTGTGTTACAGCCTGCAGGGCTACAAGGCTTCGCTATACTGTGTAGTTTGCACACCTCTGGTGAGAGGATCGTTGGGCTGGTTTCCGTGGTAACAAGGGAATAGTGTGTTCCAAGAAGATAAGCCTGCTCTTAGCCCAGAGCATTAAGGGGAGGTGGAGGAGCCACCTACGATCCCTGGCACTTCTAAACTCACACCAGTAGTGGCTAGGAAGCAAGCGTAGTGCTCCTAGGGGAAAAGTCCACTGCATGAGGTGGCATTTTATGTGTGTATTGTACTATTTAAAACATTAATCGGTTCTCTTGATCTTGCTGGGACAGGAAGTGAGTGAGCCTGTACTTCCTGTGGGGGGCTGCATAAAGCTTGCACCCCACATGAGTGGGAGCGAGTGTGCAGTTTCGCGTGTGGAGACATGCGCAGAGACACGCATGTCTGCATGTGTCTGTTGTGTCCGCTGCTGATGCCAGGAACAGGTGCCTGGTACTTAGAAGGAGAATACAGAGAACCAATGAGGGATAATCATAAGAAAAGTACTTGGAGTGTGGAATTAGGGGCTGAAATACATTTACAATGACACAAGGTAGGGGTAAAGTTAACAAGGTGCAGAAGCAATGCATACAATGTAAAATGTACACAGAGGGGGATAAGGAGCAACAGTTTAGATGTAGTAATTGCCTACTAGTGGAAATGCTTCAGGAGGAAATCAAAGTGCTTTTGGGTAGACTGGAAGTAAAAAAAGAAATAGGTGAACTGGAAGAATTTATAGACTCTATGTCAGAAATATCACTTTCTCTCAGTGCAGTTTAACCCCTGCAAGGTATACATATTTTTAAATCAAGGATGGAAATGAGAAAGGAAAAGTGTGGCCTACTGGGATTCGAACCTCAGATCTCTGGTATGCCGTTCCAGCGCTCTAACCATTAAGCCACAGGCTCACTGATCAAAGTGTCTGAAATTCTCACACCACAAGGGGAAAATATAGGGGAAAGTATTACAACTAGCACTCCTAGCTGTGTGCTTGGGAGGGAAAAAATCTGCATCTAAGAAAACAGATAAGAGGCTGTCTCTTAAAATAAATAACAAAAACCAATTTAAATTAAAGGAGAGTATACATCAGAGTGAGCCTCTGCAGTTTTCCAACAGGTATGAAACCCTAAGCAAAGCATCTGAAATGGAGGCAGGCAGTAGTAATGAAATAAGAATTGAGAATGAGAGTAAGGACTCGGGGAAGTTAGGAATATCAAAGGGGCCACACCAAATTGGAAACCTGTCAGAAGATAAGATATTCTACACTGCAGCAGCTGACTGTCTGTTTCAAAAGGAAATGAATGAACAGGATTTTCTTGTAATCGGGGACTCAATTACAAGGGGGATTGATGAGATAGTTTGTAAGAATAGGAAATTACATATGACAGTCAGTACATTACCTGGGGTGAAGGTGTCAGATTCGGAAAGACTATTGGATGGCCTAATGGAGAACACACACAAACCCTTGGTTATAATGCATGTGGGGACTAATGACACAGGTACAAATAAAGTGGAAACAATACAGGAATGTTTTTGAATATAATAGAAAGAATTCAAGCTAAAGGAGCTGATCTCATAATCTCAGGGATTTTGCCTGTACATGGGCCAAATGAATATAAAAATTGGGCTATAAATCAAGTGAATAAATGGCTACGCTCTCTCTGTGTGGGCAGAAATATTGGGTTTATGGATAATGCCATGACATTTCAAAACCAAGCTGTTTTCAAACACTGGCTGCACCTAAATAGAGCAGGGACTAGAATACCGGGCACCAAAATAAACAAGGTGATACACTTTCATTTAAACTGGAAAGGGAGGAGTATGAATTTACAGACATGAGGAAAATGAATGATTCAGGCCTACCGGGGAATACAAATAAAGGTTGGAATATAGTATTACTAAATGCAAGGAGTCTAACAAACAAGTTTGATGAATTCCAGAACATGTTAACATCTAGCTGCATAGACATAGCACTGGTGGCTGAAACCTGGTGGGATGATACAGATACCTGGGAGAGGAACCTTGTAGGATACAAGTTGTTTTCTAGCTCTAGACCTCAAAGGAAAGGAGGGGGGATTGCTATATACATCAAAGAAACTATAAACAGTGAGCAGGAAAGGATAAATTGGAGAATGTAGAAATATTGTGGGTGAAAATAACGCATAACTCTCATGCTAAAACTAGTTTGGGAATGGTGTATAGGCCCCCATCTATAAATAAACTGGAGGAGGACCTTCTCTTGGAATGCACTTCCAACTTAGACCCAGCAGAAGATATACTCTTGACAGGGGATTTCAATATGCCTGAAATAAACTGGATGAATTTCAGGGGAAAGTCCAGTATAGAAAAGAGATTCCTTGAAGTAGTTGACCAGATTGGGATAGAACAAAAAGTTATGACAGCAACCAGGGGACAAGATATCTTGTATTTGGTCTTGACTAATATGGGGGACAAAATTAATAATATAAGGATTGATAGCCCTTTGGGGAACAACAATCACAATACAGTGTTCTTTAGGATGGAAGGGGAATCAAGTGCAAATAGAGGCGAAGGCCTAACTTTTAAGCTGAATTTCAATAAAGCAAACTTCCATGGTCTAAAAGAAGTAATGGTTGTCTGGGACTGGGAAACTGCATTTTCTGATCAATCAGTAAATCAAATGTATGAAACTCTGATTACGAAAATCATGAGTGAAGTGTTGAAATTTATACCTAGGGTGTGTAAATATGGTAAGAAAAACAACAGCAAAGGATGGTTTAATTCTAGGCTAAAAAAATGGTCAGAGAGAAGAATGAGATCTTTAAAAGAGTAAATAAGAAAAATAAATATGAAGGATGGATTGTGTATAGGAATAAGGTCAGACAATTAAAGAAAGAAAGAAAAAAGGCCAAAGAGGATTATGAACTTAGCCTGGCAACAAGAGTAGGTGATAATAAAAAGGCATTTTGTACATATATAAATAGTAAAAAAAAGTACATAACAATATAGGTCCTTACATCAATGAACTGGGTGAGCATGTGACTAACATCAAGAAATTGGCAGATATGCAGAATTCATATTTCAGTTCAGTGTTTAATAAAAGCACTGTTACAGGTACTGGGAATAAAATACGTTTGCAGGCAGGTCAGGTACAAATTGATCATACCGATATACTTAAAAGACTGGAAAATATTAATATAAACAAATCCCCGGGGCCAGATGAGTTACACCCCAGAGTGCTTAGAGAATTGGCAGTTAGCCTGGCTCCGCCATTAACTTATTTAGTTCAAAAATCGTTGGATCAGGGTGTGGTAGCTCAGGGCTGGAAGGAAACAATAGTGGTACCCTTATTGAAGAAAGGCCCTACTACTAGACCTGAACATTTTAGACTTGTTAGTTTAACTTCAATAATAGAGAAACTATTTGAAGGTATTTTGAAAGATCTAATTCTATCCCACTTGACTGTACATAAATTAATAGGCTCGACCCAACATGGTTTTACGAAAACAAGATCATGCCAAACGAATATGATTACCTTTTATGAAACAGCAAATAAGGCTTTAGACACAAGGAACGCAGTAGACATTATATTCTTAGATTTTTCTAAAGCTTTCGATAAACTACCACATAAAAAACTAATAGAGGTATTGGCCAACACTAAACTACCTACAAACATAGTGAACTGGGTAAAGGTTTGGCTGAGTAACAGAAGGCAGAGGGTTACAATCAGGGGAGTAATGTCTAAATGGGAAGAGGTCACTAGTGGAGTTCCACAGGGGTCAGTGTTGAGCCCATGTTTATTTAATTTATATGTCTCTTCAATCAGGTTCAGCTTCCCCAATATTTGGCTGAGCAAATTTGCAGATGACTGCAGGATTGGTGGTATCGTAAATAGCTTAGAAGACCAGAATAATGTACAAAAGACATTAGATATATTGTTACAGTGGACAGCCCAGCACAAGTTAGATCTTAATTTAAACAAATGTGCTGTAATGCACCTGGGAATTAGCAACAGCAAAGCTGAGTACAAACTGGAAGATGTTGCTCTACACCAGACTGTGGAGGAAAGGGATTTGGGGGTCAAGGTAACTAGTGATTTACAATTTGGTACACACTGCAATATTAATGTTAAGAAAGCCAATCAGGTACTAAATTGCATTCTGCGGCATATTGTCAGCAGAGAAAGCAATGTGATTGTGCCCCTGTATAGAGCATTGGTGAGGCCGCATCTTGATTACTGTGCTCAGGTATGGTCCCCATACAAAAAAGCTGATATCAGATGGTTGGAGGGGGTGCAACGCAGGGCAACAAAGAGGATTATTGGTCAGGTACATAAATCATACCAGGAGAGATTACAAAATCTAGGGTTATATACACAGCAGTATCGTAGGTTAAGGGGTGATATGTGCATGATACGTAGGGCAATGAAGGACAAGCAATTGAAAGCAGATTTGGGACTCGGGTGAGACAGCACTACCAGTACGAACCCAGGACTCATAAATTGCAATTAGAACAGGACAAGTTGAATACTTTGAAATGGAAAAATTGGTTTAGTCAGAGAGGAGTTCAGCTTTGGAATTCCTTGCCAAGGGAGGTAGTATTGAGCAAAACAATGGATTCATTCAGAGTAGGTTTAGACAAATTCTTTAGCAATAGAAATAGTATAAGTTTATCAAGGCAAGCGTTAAGGACGCAGGTCTGTGTAGCTTGTAAAACCTATGAAACAATTGTAGAAAACTGTAGATGCTGTCTTAAAATGTATTTCATACTTAACATACTACACACACACACCTCTGAGGTGTGAGAAGTTAAATGTTCTGAACTTGGACGGTCACATACTGGACTTCAGCGTAGGCAGACACTTTTAAAACACAGAAAGTCTAGGTGACAGAATCCCTTTGTCAGAGAAATTCACCCCTAGATATTGCAGGTGCCTCTCCTGGGCTTACTCAGAAGAAAAGCTGTACTCATAAATGAAGAAGTCCAAGGCAGCTTCACTAGACAGACTGGATTGAGGGGATTGCCCCTGAACCCTGAAGATTGCCCCCATCCCTCCCACTTAGCAAGGACTCCACCACTTCAGTCACTGTCTTCTGTGTTCTATGTTCTTCTTCTAGGGTGAGAACAAACTACCCAAAACTAAAGAGGTAACTTTCTGTCAGAGCTAAATGAGCCTCAAAGCAAGTTGCAGCCTCCTCCAGGAAGACTCACAGACTACTGAACATTCTAATCTAGCCGACAACTGCTTGCCAGAGTGTGGCTTATGCCGTTGCGAGAGTTCTAAGATTACATCATCACTCCAGCTCAGCTGAGGCTGAAAACAGAGTGTGACAGTGTGAAACCCATTTACCTGGCATTTCACAAGCTGCCTTACCTGCCTGCCACTGATTCTAACTGGGATTCTAGTAACCCCTGGGAACAAGGGGTTTACATAACTATCAAATGAACCAGTGCAATATCAAGTGCCACAGGTGAGGATAGAGTAGATGGATTTTGTACTCGGCAGACCCATACAGGAATAACAGTGGTTAATTCGGCACCAATAAGTAAAGTGTCTCACCCTAGGAGAACTCTTGGGGCAATCATCAAGGGACCAGGTATAAAGAAGGAGGGGAAGGGGGTGGTTAGGGTAAGAGGAGGAGCAGTGGAATGAGGGAGAGGAGTTTAGGTACAGGGGAAGGTATAGAAAGTGTGTTCACGAAGCAGACGTTTCAGGATAAAGCCAGAAGAGGTAAAGCACAGGAACTAGAAAAGGTGGAGTTAAACCAAAGAAAGGGACAGTCTGTAAGAGAAGACTGGCTGTCCAGCTGAGGACTTAGGGTAGGGGAGGGAGAAGGAGCAGCAATTAGAGTTTCGGGGTTGGGGGTGGGACAGGAAGTGAGAAAGAGGTTTACCGAAGCAGAATTTGGAGATGAAAGAAATGCGGTGAGAGAGGCAGGGCCAGATTTCACTTTTTTTTTTTTTTGGCACCAATATCTTAGTCAAAGTAGTTTTTTGTGCCACATGATAGGCAGGACACATTTTCAGCTCTAGTTAAGAGAGCCAAATGATTTAAAAAAAATATATCATAATTTAAAAATAAAAATAATTTTTGACTCCCAATGGCGAGTGGTTGAAGAAGCCCCAGAGAGGCGCTTACCCTCAAGGGAGGAAGGGAAGGAAGAGAGAGGGTCTGGGCTACAAGGAGCAGTGATAGGTACAAAAGGTGCACTGTCAAGGGCAAAGAGATAGTAAAAATGAAAGAAGGGGTCCAATCTGCTAGGGTGGATTTAGAGGTGGCACTGTAAATCATGCCCCCTTAGTCAAATAACAGCAGGATAATTTTTACTGCATTTGTGCAGCGGATGAGGAGGGAGGATACAGAGACCTGTTCTGGTATTCCCACTCAGTTTAGGGTGGAGTTTCTTGTGGATGCCATCTCTGTGGCAGGAAAGGTCAAGATTATGATCCAGACAGACATGCAGAGGTTTCAAGAATTTGACGTCATCCAGGGTTGTAACTGGGGAAGACTGGAATTTTGGCTGCCACTGCCTGATGCAGAAGTCACAGAGACTGTATTTTTCGGAACTGAAGATGAGATGCTTGGCACAGAAATGGCATTTGATGCTGGCAAAGTCATGCTGGAGCTGTACTGCCAACTTTGGGGTTGAGGACCCCATTGACGATAAACAGAGTGTCACCAGTGCACATTTCAGTGTGTGGGGAGAAATGGAAGGGGAGGGGCATCTCCTGTGAGATCCACTTGGGACCTGTTAGCCAGGTGGGTGCTGAGCAACATGACTGAGAGGTAAGCCAGATCATCTCCTAGCTAGCTTGTCATGGAGGAGGAGGTGTACAATAGGGACCGTGCTTTTCAGTATTATTGTAATAGGTAAAATGGCAGGGACAGGTAGAATAATCTGACTGATTTACAAACCTTCCAATCCATTTATTTATCTCGCCATAATGATATGTGGGGGGACTTCCAACAGAATAAAAACAATCTCTTAATTTAAATAATATCACCATTTTTAATGTATTTCCTGATTCTTAGTTCTAGAAGCTGCTTTATGTGCAAACACTTCAGGGTGTGTAAGTATAGGTAATGACTGCACTTCTTGGGGGTATGTTTAACACCCCAAGTGTGCGATTTTTGGCCCATCAGCATACATCCTGGTGTGTCTTATTGCATTCTGAAAAAAATAAATAAATAGGAGGTTTAGATTAGCAGTAAGAAGGACTTCTGTATTGTAACCAGGGCTCCACATACGATTTTTTGGGATATCGTATCATACTCCTCATTTTGAAAGTGAGGTGAATAAAACCAATTTCAGATGCATAAAAATATCTGGACAGAATGGAGTGAGGAGTACATTTTAAAAAACAATGTTGTTTTTTTCTAGATAATTGATCAAGTGCCAACAATGCTCCAGATAATGTTGGCAGGTAGAAGTAATTTACTCAGCAGTTTTAAAGTATAGTGAGTAAAACAAAATTGAGATGCATACAAGTGCTGTAAATCTGGAAAAAAAATGCTCCTTTTGAATAACCAGTTATGTTATGAAGCACTGTTCTTTGGAGTGTGGCGTATTGCAAATATTGGATGAGTACTGGTACTCATTAAAAAAAATTCTGTAGAGTATTTCCTAAAATGAAGTGAGTAAAACAGGTCAGTATTCCCCTCATCTGGAGCCCTGACTGCAACTACTGCTCTGTGTGGGGCTCCTCACTTTTAAGCCAGAAGTGGTGTTTTGTTCATGAATTTCTTTCCGGTATTTCATACCCACGAATTAATTAGCAGTGACCCATGACAGAGTGTGCAGTCAGATCTGCCTTAGGGATGCAGTCAACCAAGACATGGGCTACCTCCAAGGTACAGCGGTCATACACAGTCACAAAGCAGGGGAGAGCAGCATTTGTTTGCTGCAGGCGAAAAAATACTCTTGTACTTGATCTTTGTACCAAACACATATAGGTAACAAAACCAGTGCAAAAAAAGCTGTGAAAAAAAACAGCAAGCACACAACCTGCTGTAGCCACTCAATAGTTTGTGTCACCCAGCACTTTTACAAGAAGCTACAGGGATTATAGCCACTACGTTTTGCATCACCCAGTGCTTTTTTATGAAGCTACGGGGGTTGTGTGCCTGCAGTTCATTCACAGCTGTTTTTTTTTTGTTGTTTGTTTTTCACTGGGTTGAGATGTGTGTTTGCTACAAAGATTTTTTTTTTATAATTTCATATTTATTATGCTTTTAGTATACATAGTCGACATATCAGACTGTTTACAACATTCAGTTTTTACATATGGACATGGAATAAAGTCTAAAAAGCATTAATACAATAGAATTATAACTTATGATAGAGGTCACTATTATATTAGCTTTCATAAGTTAAATAGAAAATAAGAGTAGATGACCTGAGCATTCAATGTTCCTTATAAGAGGTCTATCACTGTCACTTAATATTAGGTAGAGAAAATAACAGAACTACAGATTAAGATTAAGCAGAAAATTCTTGTGAGTTAATGACCCATTTTATATATTTACTTGTAGACAGAAACCGTGTCCCCATGGAGCAACCCACTGGGTGGGGATGGGGGTATAAGAGGGGAAGGGGGGAGGACACCCAGTGTATGATTCAGCAGCGTCTCATCCCAGCTCCATAGGGGAGGGGGATGTGGGAGGGAGGTGTTTGTAATAGGAGGGAGGGTAAGGAAGGGGATATCAAGTGGGCAGTCAATCATGAGGTTCTAGGAAGACTCAGAGTGACTATAACCATTTAAAGAGATTCTTCCACTCAGTAGTGCAATTCAAGGAACAAAGGAGTTGTCATCCTGTAGCATGTAATACAGCTGCCATCGAGACCATCTGGAATTAAATTGGTCTGCTTGGTCATACGTTTGCTACAGATATTAAATCCAGTACTTTTTTCAGCTGCAGCAAGCTAGTGCCAGTCTTCCCTTCTTTATGCTTAGGGGGCAGTGCAGCCTAGCAGTTAGAGAGCAGGAATGTGAACCCCGGCAGTGAGGTTTGAATCCCACCAGTGCCACTCACTTGCTGTGTTACCTTGAGCAAATCTCCCATTTCTCTAATAACGTTCCTCAAACTCACTTTGTGATTTTTCAGGATCCAGGAACATTTTTAAAATATAACATTCAAAATAATTCAGCTTGTGAGAAAGGAGAAATGTCTGGGCTCAAAACATTTGATACAGTAAACCACTCTATACTTTTACATAAACTTAAGTCCATCAGCGTCTCAGACCACGCTATACCCTGGTTTTCCAGTGATCCGTTTGAAAGGTACCAGCGTACAATGATTGGCCCCACCCACTCTGGCTACCTCTCCACCTGCCTGGGTGTTCCCCAAGGATCTATCTTTGGCCCCTTACTTTTCTCACTTCACATTAACTTCATCACACATTGCTTTAAAAACGTGACTTCCCTCCTTTACGCAGATGACCTGGCATTCTTCTGTCAAGCCCCTAGTGTAACTGACATTAATAGAGACCTAGCATCCGACCTAACCTCTGTTCAGTCTTGGCTCAAAGACAGTAAGCTCCTCTTAAACCACCCTAAGTCCCAGGCCATGCTCTTTGGGACCCCCTATAAACTTAAAAATACATCCACCCCTTTAACTGTGACCGCTGAGAATGGCATCACCCTTGACGCAGTTTCCCTGTTCAAATATTTAGGGATCCATCTTGACCCCACTCTTGACTTTGCCTCCCACATCCAATCTGTGTGCAAAGTTATCAGTTCTAGCCTAGGCATTGCCTACTGGGCCAAAAACAATCAATGCCGCCTCCTCCTTCCCAAATGGTCATACGGGCTACCAGTGTTTGCCCACTCCTCCAGTACCATGCATCGCAGATGGACGGTTTGCTACAATGTACAGTATGTCCATTCACCTTATCCTGCAGTTCACTCACTCACCACACATATACTTTATAACAAATTAAGGCGACCCTCCCCAATCACCTTGTTGGACTCCTCGCTAGTCAAGGTGGTATACAACACTATATTTTCACAGAAGCTATTTTCACTTGCCCCCCTTTTAGTACCTTGGTCTCCCCAGTATGCCCTTAGGTCCTCTAACGAAGGGCAACTAGAATCCCCAGGTCATATTCCAAATATGGCTCCATGGCGTTTTCTGCCGCTGCATCCACACAGTGGGATTGCCTCCCAGCTGCTCTTTGCTCCTGTCAGAAATCTAGCACTTTTAAAGGGCAGCTACACTCCCTACTGCTGGACCTCTCTGTATGTACCTGTCCCTAGTCAGATCACCTTTGACCTGTTCTCGTTGCCCACCCGGCACTTGAACCTATCCCTCTACTTTGTTCTCACATTGTTTCATATGCTTTGTATTATCACTTCAGTTGCGCAATTTCTGTTAGATTAGGTACTCTGTGCTGATGTAACTGCTATTTTTACTTGCTGTTCATTACCTGTATAATCTTCCTGCTCCCTGTTTGACTGACTGTGTATGTTGCAAATTGCTGGACTTGTCATCCAATAATGTTCTGTATCCTCCCGGGTCATATCTGAAAAAAGGCACGTGTGTGCCTAGTGTGCCTCACCTGGTTAACAAAAGCTAATAAATAAATAATCACATATGTAGGGTCTAGCAAGGGAGTGCTCAGTTCTGGGATACTTTCACAAAAAAATGGGAGAAAGCCAAAGGAGAACATCGCACTTCCCATTTCGGTGTGATAATAATTTTTATAAAATGGGCTAAATAAATCCAAGTCTCTGATTGGCTACTACATCATCTGAGCCATGTCCTTATCAGATGATGTAGTAGCCAACCGGGACTACTGCCCACCAACATGCCCCATCACAGCAACAAATCGGTGACCTCTGCCAAGCATAAACACAAACGCTGCCTGGCAGAGCTCATACTAAGCGACAACCGCTGCACCGAGAGAGCGCTACCCCTGTCCCAAACTGCCAACAAAACAACAGCCCCATTTTCTACACCAAATAAAATGTACAGACTTGGTACCTGTTGATGTTTTTTCCTTTCCATTTGTCCCTGGCCATTACAGATCTCTCAATCCCTCCCAGCATTTAAAATCACTGACCGCTAACGGTGAACCCGACCTCAGCTGCACCGGAACCATACTCTCCATTCTCGTGTTCACTCCTCATCACCATAAAAGGAAACAATCTAACACAACTTTTTTTTTGATACATGCCATTTCACAGCGTTTCACTTTCCGTCAAAACAACCACGCAATTAAAACCGAGCAGTACGGCGACCGCTAAACCAGTAGTAAAAACTGATCAGTACGGCGGCTGCTACATGACACACTCAGTCACGCACTTACTCACTCCCAGAAAACTCAGTCCTCAACAAACAGTACCAATCTGCATTATACGTAGCTTTAAAAAAAAAAAAAAGAATAACAACCCTGATAATGAACACACTTGCTCCCACTAAAACGACACACTGGTGCACAGCATGCTTGCTGTACAACAAATGCCAGTTCTACTGCTCAACAACCACAAATTTAATTCATGGGGGGACTATTTTTTTCTATTTGAACTATTAAACCCTCTTTTTTTATATTTTTAACTTCTTTATGTTTTTTTCTTTTTACTCATTAAATAATTACTACATGTGCCCATTTTATAAGCGCAATAACACACTTCGAGGTGTGGTTTATCACCTGATAAGAGCATGCCCAGTGGCATAAGGCACTCGGCGCAAGCGCCTCGTGCCTTAGTACACCCTTGGGTGTGCTCTTATCAGGTGATAAACCACACCTCGTCGTGTGTTATTGCTTACTTAAACCCCCAAGGTCTTACCTCAGGGTGGTCAGTTACATTGCTACACAGTCCAATTACAAAAACAGACTCAATGGGCCAGTAAGGTCCTTTTCTGCTGTCATATTTCTATGATTCTGTGATTCAAACAAACAAAAAAAGCTATGGCTTAATTCCTGAGAAGCCAATGGTGCAGCCTTCAAAACTGGCAACAAATTGGTATACTGTACATCAATATACAAACAGTACAATCATGCAAAGAATGTTCAAATTTCTTGTAACATACAAGCAGCTGTCGAGGAGGGCCGATCCCTGCCGATATTTCTGACCATATGACAGATACAGAACCAGAAACAGAATGACTCAGATTTTAACCCCAACTTCCAGTTAGTATGGCCTTACCTGTCTCTGGGCATGATCTTTGATGGCGAGCTGACACTGAAGGCACAGGTGTCAGCCATTGTCAAGTCTTCCTTTTATCGTCTGAGGAATATTGCCCGGATAAAAAACATTGTTCCACACGATGACCTTCCTGTATTAGTCCACGCTTTTGTTTCCTCGCGTCTTGACTACTGTAATGCTCTATATCTAGGGTTGCCGGAGGTGGATCTCCGTCGCTTGCAGCTGGTGCAAAATGCTGCGGACAGGTTGTTGACGGGGCTGCCAAGAACTTGCCATATCGCACCTGTGCTGTGTGAACTGCACTGGCTGCCAGTGCGATGGAGAATCACCTTCAAGGTCGTGTTGCTGACCTATAAGACCCTACATGGTCAGGGACTGGACTACTTACTTACTTACTTACTTACACAGATCTCCTGTGACCCTACCACCCTCTTTGCTCGCTCCGCTCCGCCAGTGAGGGATTGCTAGAGGTTCCCAGGGTTCGTCTTCAATCATCAAGGGACATATCTTTTTCTTTTGTGGCCCCAACCCTGTGGAACTCTCTACCCATCGGATTCAAGAGTGCCAGTCCACAGAGCTATTCAAAGCATCTTTAAAGAGTTATTTATTCGAGCATGCCTTTGAATAGGCCACCATATTGTCTTTTAATTGTTTTTATATTCATATTTATTGTTTTGTCTGTTTTTTATATTGTATCTGTGCTTTGATAATTTTGAAAAGCATATTATAAATAAAATTTGATTTGATTTTGATTTACCTAAGAACCGGGAACTCAGAAGAACCTCTCTCTCTGCTTGGGATGAGCAATGAGCTCCACTTATTCCTTATCTGACTAATATATATCTGAGATATTAAAGGTCTGTTACCATAGTAACATCTCATTCTTGCGTACATTAGCTGTTTGTGATTGGCTACCTAACTATACGGCTCCAGTTCTCAGACGGCTTATCCTACATACATGTTTTGTAAAACATTCTTGTACATTTCTTGCAAAGCAAGCAGTTTGTAAAACAATGGGCTTGTTATAGAAAAAACATTATCTCATTACATTTGCAGAGACCACAAGGTGGCACTGCAGGCTCAGTTATTATATTATAGACAACCATTATACATCTTAGTAGCTATCATTATATTAGTATCACACTCATTAGTACAAAACATAAAAACGCAACCGCTCTCTTTCGGAGATGTTAGTAGTGTAATACTGTTATTTGTCATATTGGTATTATAGCTGTACTCATGCTGTCATAGTTGTATTGTGGAGGTATCAGGAAGGGGGTGAAAGCCTAACAATCCCTCCCCTTGTTTCCTGAATATGGAATCAACAATTAATATGGTAAGTATGAGGGTAATAGCAACATTATAGACCAGCTGCACGAGCTGCATAAAGGTATTTCAGTTGTGCACGATGTTGTTGGAGTGTGCGTTTGAGACAGCAGAGTGTGAAAAACAGGAAAACAATTAAAAATGCTTGAATAATAACAAAACCCTTAAATGTAAGTTCTAGCCATGTGCTAGAAAGTGCAATACTTAGATCACCGTCATCGAATAGATCATTTAATTAATTTCCTGTCTTGGTAATAGTATTGCTAATATGAATTAAATGTGTATCCTTCCTGTCTAAGAGAGATTTGAGATTGAGTGTTAAAGAGTCAATGTGCACATTAAATACGGGTAAATACTGAGATAGAGCATTCAAGTAATTGGAGTCACTGTCAACATAATCTGGTTCCGGGATGGGAATAGGGGTAATAACCATATGGCCAATTACTGTACATTCATGTGGAACAAAACAAAAGTTAGGTTCAGTAATATTACATGTTAAATCACCATATGCACATATTTTGTGATTTGTTACGACACAGTAGAGTCCATTGGCATTGTAAGTCACACAAACTTGTTGAATCTTCCATTTGGAGAGTTGGATAGGGCAGGTGAATGATTAATTTGTCAGGCAGCTGGTAAAATGTTGAACATCTTCCTTGTAGTCCTTGTAGAGCATATCGGCCTTTGGCTGTGCCAAAGATGCAGCAGAATTTGCTGTGCTAACATTAAGGGTGGTAGAGTCATTTGTGAACAGATCAAAATCCGTAGAAAACACCCAATCGAAGGAATCAGATCCGTACCTACAAACAGGTTTGATTAAATCAAAAACATCATATTTACAAAGATAATGATAATGATAACCTTTTTTAACACAACAGTCAGTATGTGGAGTAACCCATGCATCAAGTTCATTGTGGAATACCAGCAGGGGTGGAAGGTCAATCCTCTCTCGACAGATGCTACGCTCTAGATGTCCAATGGAGTGGATGGTGGCCAGTTTGTCGAAAACTGTAGTCTTTTAATCAAAGCGTGGTAACAACACAGTAAAAGTCACATACATAGTATCTTGAATTAAGCATTGCTTATTGTTGTAACAAGGCCCTTGGTTTGGATGCCTAGTCACATAACCCAGATTTCTAGCTGTAGCTAAGGGAAAAGAAACTGTTCTTTCCATAAATTTAATAGTGCATGATAATGAACGACAATGTGGACAATACCATTTGGCCATACATTTATCATGAATCAAATCGGGGATTCTTCCCGATTCAAGATCCCAGAAGAGATTAGTCATAGTGGTCATTACATAAGAGCCGTAGGCTGAGCATGACAATTCCCTGTATTTTTGATGCTCTGAAGCTTCTTTATTATTTTGAAACACCAACTCATTGATTTTATTCTTAGAATCATTAAAACTACATGCAATATCATACATGTTATAAATGGTAAACCTTTCTTCTTGGGAAATACTGTACCATCTACACCATGCAATACTGGGGTAAGTACATCTTGACCTACCCCTGACTGGAACTTTAAGGTTTGGCTTTTGATTGCAGCTAGATCTGCTCGGTTCCAGATGGACTTACCTGTTGCAAATAAACCTATGACTGCACCTGTGGCACCGGTAATATCTCTCTTGGACCGTTTATCTTTTTTTAGGTGTTCTAGGGTGAAATGCCCCCAAATAATCTGTAGTGTGTGAGCCTGCTACTGGATCTTGCGTATGTGTCTGGTATGCTGCAAGTAAGTCCAGTAACATTACACTGTGGAATTTTGATGTATTGGTAAGTGAGCAAAAACCAAATTCTGCCATATTCCAGTTGGTCAGACTTAAGATTACAGGTACGTGCATGAACTGCACCTTGTTCACAAGGGTCCCTGGGAGTGAAGGAGCAACCAGGCTGCAAGCCAGTCTTGGTTCAGTGGTCTGAACAATACTTTCTGGTAGTTTCATTGAGAAATTTGGCATAAAAATTGGGATTTATGACTGCAGTGAGGTTATATAGAGGTGTGTGTTAGGATTGGGCCTGGTGTATAGACAGGGTGCCATTGGTGGAAATTCTGGTATTGGGCCAGCCTTAGAAAGTGCCTTTAGCAAGACTGGCCACTGGGATTTGTTTATAATTACTATCAGTCTGCTACTCTGTCTGTAGGGAAGATTGGTCAGGTGCCACCACCATGACATTAAGGTAGGCATCCTTGCCTTCCTGTACAGTTACTAGTCTGGATGGGACAGCAATGCTGACCCCTTTGTTCAGGTGTAGTGGTGGCACACAACCTGGTGGGAACTAGCATTCCTGTCCAGGGTGTAAGGCATGGAGAAGTCTTTTGAGATTTAGGATTGTTATTGGGATTCATTTCTTTGTGGGTATCTGAGAAAGCATCTGCTGGAAGCACTTCTGCCGGTGTACTTGGAATCAGGAGCACAAATATTGACACCTCCATCTTGGGAGTCCTACAGTGGAGGCAAAAGAAGGAAAAAGCAGTTAGTAAATAATATCCACCCACTGGTGGGAAGGAGTTATGTTCTGTTATTGGAAGGATTCCTTTAGTTTCCTTTGTGCAATATCAGTTGATTGGCATGGAGCCACTTATCAATTGGTTTCTTACGGTCAGCGATTCTTACCTGATAGCTGGATTCAGTTTGTTTATAATGGCATAGGGGGCCCTTCCCATTTATTTGTAAATGGGTGGCCAGAGGTGGCAAATTTTAGGACCATGACCTGGTCTCCCACTTGCCATTGACGTCCTTGACAGTTTTGTCAAAGTACATCTTGGAGTTTTGCTGGGCTTGGCCCATGTGGTGAGCTGCAAACAAATGAGTCCGAATGATGTTATATTTCAGTTGTGCAACATAGGTATCTATTGTTACTCTGTCAGCAGTGTGGGCGTTGAGGTCAATTAACAGGTGCTCAGGTAGTCTCATTTGTCATCCAGTCATTATCTCAAAAGGGATACATCTGGTCGAAGCAGCTGGAGTTCCTCTGATTGCCATTAGTAGTAAGGGCAACAGAGTATCCCAGTTCTTGGGGTTGTCCTCAATAAATTTGGATAGCATTAGTTTAAAGAGCTGCTGACACCTCAAAGAAAACTTTTAAAAACATAATATTTAGGTACAGTTCAGTTTGCATTCAATATATATTCTACAGATTTCTCCTGCACATTATTTATCACTGAGGAAATTTGTATGAATACAGGATCTATATACCTCAGAGTTCATTTGCCTCAACAGCTTACTCCCCACTTCATGTTATAATCCTCTGCTGTAACATAACAATCTGTTGCCATGGGAGTAACTGTGATGTCACAATCAGTGCATTATGATTTCAGGTAAGGAGAAAGCAATAGGAATGGATGAACTCTTCAGGAGCAAAGATCCTGTTTCCATGCAAATTACATCAATAATAAATAATGGGGAGGAGGAATACAGAACTAATGTGAAATACAAGCCGAACTGTGTTTAAATATGTTTTGTTAAGGGGGGCAGCAAGGTCAGCTCCCAGGGTGGGGGCTGACTAAACGAGCAGACACGAAAGACTGTTAAGGCTATTCGGCTGGCATTTTAGTATGTTAGTATGTTAACATTCTCCTGAAGGTGTCAGCTGCTATTTAAGTCTTCTGTTGACTCTTTCTACCTGGCCTGAGGATTGGGGGTGATAAGGGATATGACACTTCTGACTTATACCAAGTAATTTCAATGATTCTTACGTTAACTCACCTGTGAAGCTGGTTCCATTGTCAGAGTCTACCTTAAGAGGTAGGCCCCCCCCCTGGTAAATACTTGATCCACCAGGATTTTTACTATAGAATCTCGAGCTGGGAAAGCTTCGACACATTTTGAGAATAGGTCAGTGAGCACAAGCACATATTTGTTGTTCCTGCTTGTATTGGGCAGTGGACCAGTGAAATCAATTTGGATGTAATGCCAGGGGCCAGAGAGTCTCTGGGGTAATAGTTTTACATTTCTTTTTCCTAGAATTGGATTGTTTTTTTGCACAGACTAGACAGTTGTCCACATAGTTTTGGGCATCTGCTGTCATACCTGGCCACCATCCTGCAGTCTTGAGTCTCTGAAAGGTGTTTTCTACCCCTTGGTGTCCACCTGTGGGAGTGTCATTTGCCTGATGAATGAATTCTGATCGCAGTGGTGTAGGAACCACCCAGGACCTTTGATTCTGGTCATTAGTTTTGTACCAGATTAGTCTTTTGTTTTGTGAGAGATGCAAGTTTGCTGCATGTCTCTTGTACGGATTGTCTTTAGGCAATTCTGTCTCTGTGACCTTTTTCAGGAAGTCAAAAACTTCCCTGAGTTGTGTATTTGCTTTCTGCACAGTGTGCAAGTCCAGTGGGACTATTGTTTTGTTTCTTTTGTTTGCAGCAATGTCCTTTACAGTGGATGTGGGGTGAGATATGACCCATATGCCCCCCCCCCCGAGTACCATCCTTGGTGAGGGTGCCTGCTCAATCGTTTGATTTATGGAAAGGCTCTGTTTTGGAATGGGCCTTTACCCTGTGTATGTACATCTTGTATTTAAACTTTTGTACCAAGTCTTCAATGTAGACAGAAAGATCTTTGTATTTTACTGGGGTGACATCAGAAGAGGCAAAGGAGTGCAGTTTCCAGAAGGGAAGAAATTCTGCGAGGGAATTGCAGACCCATGATGAATCTGAGAAAATGATGGGGTTTGCTCTGTCCTCTTGGACCATTTCCAAAGCACAGGCAACTGCTGCAAATTATGCATATTGGGATGATGTGACACTGCATCCTTTGGATGCCTATGTAATATCCCCATTGGAGTATTTAATCAGCAACACATATTCCTGCAATTTATTCTCCCTCATAATATGAGGATGAGCCATCAGTGAAGATATGGCACATGGTTGGGTCTTTTAAATGGATTTCTGTTGCTGGCGGGAAAGGACTTGGGTAAGGCAAAATAGGTGGCTGTAATCCACAATCATGTGGTTCTCCAGAGAACAGGAGGTCATGTGCAATAAGCGAAGGTAACTTGGCTGTTTGTACCTTAATGTCTCAATCTTGTAGGAGAAGGGAGCAATGGGTGAGCCTGGTGTTGGGACACCGTACCAACCTTGACCCTATCTGATAGCAGAAAGTTTGTGGGTGTGTGATTTGTGTGGAGCACAATGGGAGAGTATGCTATAAGATATAGGAAATGCTTGATTGCCTAATAGGTAGCCAAAAGGCTCCTTTCACATAGGCTGTATCTGAGTTCGACTGGGGAGAACATTTGTGATTCATAGACAATGGGCCTAAGGGTCCCATTGACCTTTGGAGCCAAAAACAGCGGACATACCTATGTCAAACATAGCTGTTTCCAAATGAAATGCAAGTTCGGGGTTTGGATTAACCAATACTGGGGCAGAGGCCAGTGATTGTTTCAGGGTGGTGACTGCTGCTTTTTACGAATATACGAACATATGAAAATTGCCAGCAGATAAAGGCCTAAAGGTCTATCAAGTCTGTTCAATTGTGAAGCTAGCGGCCCTTATTCTGCAGCTGCCCCTCTCTTGACCCTCCCTCTCACCCTGTCCCAGCCCCTTTTGAAGCAGCAAACCATTCTGCAGGATACCATTTCTGCGGGTAGCGCATTCCAACCAGCCACCACTCTCTGTGTGAAAAAGTGCCTTCTCATTTCCCTCCTGAACCTGCCTCCCCCAATCTCATATCATGGCCTTGAGTGTCCCTCCCCTTCCTTAAACAACCCCTCCGTACCTGTCTTGTTTATTCCCTTCATGTACTTGAATGTCTTGTTTGGGTTCCCATTTCCAAGGGACTCCTTTCTTCAGTAGCTCAGACAGAGGGGCTGCCTTTTGTGCACAATCACAAATAAAATCTGGAGTAGTTGACTATACCCAGGAAACGTGTCAGTGTTGTCACACTAGTAGGTAGTGGCAAATCTTATAGGCCCTGAATCTTGTTCAGGTTGGGCTCCTTCCTTCCGCAGTGATGCGTAGGCCCAGGAAGGATACCTCCTTTTGGTACAAATGTACCTTTGCTGGGTTGCACTTGAGGCCTGCCCTCTGCAAGGGGGCAAAAAGTTCAGCAAGGAGCTCGAGATGCTACTCCACAGTGGTGGTGACCAATAGTAAGTCGCCCACATATTGTAAGAGGCATTTAGGTGTGGAAAAGTTCCGGATGGCAACTCTCATATGAATATGAAAGAGGGAGGGACTGTTGTGGAACCCCTGAGGGAGGCAGGTCCATGTATACTGGCATCCTTTAAAGGTGAAGGCAAATTTGCACTGACTTTCATACTCCAGAGGGAGTGACCAAAAGTCATTAGAGATATCCAGTGTGCTGAACCATTTGTGTTCTGGCTTCAGCAGTTTGAGCACATCCAGGGCAGATGCCACGGTAGGTGCGCAGCTGGGGGTGATCCATTTGACTCTCCTGTAGTCAGTGGTGAGCCTTCAAGATTTATTGGGTTTTTCTTACAGGCCAGATGGGTGAGTTGACTGTAGAGACACATGGTTTGATGACTCTCTGGTTTAGGAGGAATTTGATTGTGGCCCTCAGTGAGGTCAGTGCCTCTGGGGGGGAAAGGGTACTGTTTTTGTCAAATGGGGCCTTGTCCAGTATTTGAATAAGAGTGTCCATTCTCCTGCAGTCATGTTTGTATTTGGCTACATCATCCCCTTCATCATCACCTGATGACAGAAGGTCTATGGGTGGGGGATAGGCCCCACTCACAGCTTTCGCATGACCAGCCAACACCTCACATTAATGATGCAGTTTTGCCATCTTGACTCTGCACTATATGTGACTAACTCTGCTACTGTGCTGCTCCCTACTGCTAGCATGCTTCTGTAACACCCTGTATGCGGCGCTGAGTTCACAATTTTTCCTAAGTTCTTTATCTAACTTATCCTGAACCCTTCTCAACTCCTCATGCAATTCACCGTTCTTCTCACGCAACATATCATTCGCACTAGTCAACAAATCATTCATCTGTAACACTTTCCTCTTATCCTGCTGTAACTTACCACATTCATCCTGCAACTTACCTAGTTTGCTCTCAGTATGCTGGACAGCACATTGCCATTCATTTTGAGACTTACTGCGGTCTGCTTGGGTTCTTTTTCCATACGCTGCCACTGTTCAGAAAGTTCTTTAGACTGACAGCCCAACTCATTTTTCAGAGTTGCAACTTCCAGTTCCACAATTTGTATACTTTATTCCACTGCTTGTAAGGCAATGAACAGTGCAGCAACCATCAAACCTTTCTGATCATGTTTCTTAGTTGTTAGCTTAGATTCCAACTACAATGCACAGACGTGCTGTATTGGGTTTTCTTGTTTTTTTGTGCCCAGCGTGAAATCGTTCCAGCCTCTGTGGGAGGCAAGAAAATTAGAGACATCAAGTCTCAGGTCTGCGCAGATGTTGGTGGCCATGGATTTTTATTTTGAGGTCTTCAAATTAATTTCTGCATTATGATGGGCACAGGGCATACTGATCCACCCTATGCTCAACAACAGACCGCTTCTGTAGTAGGGAACCCGCAGTCCCCGCAAACCAGTCCGACTGTGGGAGAAGGGGAGCGGTATCCTTGTCTCCTTCTGTATGCAGAAGAGCCTGGGAGATTCTTCGGGTTGGGTTGGATGAGTGGGCGGAGGTTCAGACACCTGCATGATCCCAGACCGTCTGTCTGATCACCTGCCGTTTCTTCTGTTCAAATGATCCTGCCGCAGTCACCAGAATGTCAAGGAGGGCCGATCCCCGCAGACACTTCTGACCACATGACAGATACAGAACCAGAAACAGGATGACTTGGATTTTCTGTGATAAGTGCAATTTATTACAAGTAACCCCAACCTACAGTTAGTACGGTTTTCCCTAAGAACCGGGAGCTCAGAAGAAACTCTCTCTCTCTCTCTATCCAAGATGAGCAACGCATTCCATATATTCCTTATTTGCCTAATAATATATATCCAAGATAATAAAGGCCCGTTACCATAGTAAATTCTCATTCTTGCGTACTTTAGTTGTTTGAGATTGGCTACTTAACTATATGGCTCCAGTTCTCAGGCTGCTTATCGTACCTACATGTTTTGTAAAACATTCTTATCCATTTCTTGCAAAGCAAGCAGTTTGTAAAACAATGATCTTGTTATAGAAAAACCATTACCTCATTACATTTGCAGAAACCACAAGGTGCCACTGCAAGCTCAGTTATTATATTATAGAAAACCATTATACATCTTTGTAGCTAGGATAACCCCCCCGTTACACGGGGTTACTAGAATCCCAGTAAGACCTAGTGGTAGGCAGGGAAGGCAGCTTGTGAAACTCCAGTTAAATGGACTTCACACTGTCTCACTCTGTTCTCAGTCTCAGCTGAGACTGAGGGATGACATCACCATAGAAGTCTCGCAGATACATGAGCCACACTGGAGTGCTGCAGTTGGAAGTTAGGATAGAATGTTGGGGATTTTTGAACAGAGTGTGTGTGCAGTCTTGAAGAGAGGAGCAACACAGCAGTCTGGTTGCAGGCTCTCAGAGCCTTAAGCTCTGTTTTAGAGCTGTTGTAAGGGAGGTGTGTGTTTTCACCGAAAGAGGAACACAGTAAGCTGATTGTGAAGTGGTAGAGACCGCTGTTACTGGTCCATGTGCCCCATTTCTGAGGGGATGGGGGTGGAAAAGTTTGCCTGTCTTCCAGGGGCAACCCTCCTGTTTCCGGCTAAGGAAGAAGCTGCCTTATTTCAAGTTGTGCTGCGGCACCAGAAACTGTGGGAGAGAAATTCCTGTGAGGAATCGTCTGTGGGGCACCTGCAACCAAAGGGTGAGTTCGCTCTGACAGAGTGCCTATGTTTTCACCAGAACTGTTGGAACGTGGGGATTGGACTACTTAATTTGTAGGAGGTCTAGTGTAATAGACATTGCCGGTTAATTCAAGTAGGTTCAAGTCCAGCACAAAGAGTGAAGTAACGTGGGGATTGGACTACTTAATTTGTAGGAGGTCTAGTGTAATAGACATTGCCGGTTAATTCAAGTAGGTTCAAGTCCAGCACAAAGAGTAAAGTAAAGTGGGGATTGGACTGCTTAATCAGTGGGAGGCCTAGAGCAATGGGCTAAGCCAAGTAAAGGTATGTTCAAGTCCAGCACAATGGGAAAGCAAGACAAGTAGAGGAAATGTGACATACATTTAGCCCTAATCTACACTGCCAAGCTTTACAGATTGAGATGTTTAATGTCCAGAGAAATTGCCGGGTATGAATTGTGGATAGGAGAGGTGGGAGACCCGCCATCAGTAGTAACCAAATTCACCTCTACAGATTTGCTCTGTGGCACCTTTACTTTCTCTCAGGTACTTGGCCAGTGCCTGAGGAAAGTACCCAGACATGGGATTAAAAGGAGAACTCCCTGATAGAGCCAAGGGGCTCTTAGGTGGTTTAAGGAGCCACCAGAAAAGGTTTCCATGACATATGGAAGGTATCCGAGTGGCCGGCAAGGGAGCCAAGCCTGGGAATCCCAGATAGTGTACAAGTTCAGGCTGTGTACCCAAAGCAGCGTGCAAGTGCCGGCTATGTGCCCGGTGGGTTCAGAGCCTGAGGGCTGAAGTGTTGAAGAAGGGTCCTTGTTTCTCTTAATCTGCATTACCAGAAGTGTAGCCCCGTGGGGATCTGTCTATGCTTTGTTTGTTCTGCTTGGATGTGAACAAAAGACACACTTTAGAATCCCATTCCTGGTATTGGACATTACAGTTATTGCTTCCTCTGTTCGGAATTTCTTGGGTGGCCCTGCGCAGAGTAGCCAAACCTAGCCCTTGTGCCAAGTAACCTATTCCTCCCTGAAACCAGTCTCCACCTGGTACTGCTGTCAGATTTAAACAGCATACCACCTGTCGTTTGCAAAAAGGCAGGGGGATGGGGGTTGCACTAGCATTACATTAATATCCCACTCATTAGCATAAAACATAAACACATAATAGCTCTTTTGGAGATGTTAATAACGTAATACTGTTATTTGTCATACAGTTATCAAAGCTGTACTCATACTGTCATAGTTGTATTGTGGGGTTACTTGGAAGGGGGTTGCAAGCCTAACACGGCTCTGTGAGGCGCATGCGGACTCATGTATACAACAAGCTGATGTTGTGGTGGGAATGCTTTGCCTTCTTCAAAGCCCTGAAGCCTATCCGGTTTTTGAATACACAGACTCACCTGAGGTAAATCCTTCAGGATTTAAGAAAATATTAGCACACTGACCTGGAATGTACTGTTCACCTGTGTCTTTGTGCCACTGTTTGTATTATTATCCCCCAAACTGAGCGCTCCCTTGCTAGACCCACATGCATGGTTGTTATGAGCCTAGAAATGTCTAATTTTTTACAAGCTGAACTACATCTTAAATATTGAAAAAGCATTATTTTCAGATATTTTCTGTATTTACCTTTCCCTTTTTCTTTATAACTATGTGTGTTAGCATGAAAAAGAGGATCACTGTCCCCTAGACTTTACCTGCCCTGGCTGCTGATATACGCCCAACATCGTAGCCCTCCAGGTGTCACATTTCACAATTTGTTGCTGTGGAGATGACTGATCACATAAGCAGAGGATTATGATGTCAGGAGTAGACAAGCAGACCGAGTAGATGAAGTCAAGGGGGGATAGTAATCTTATTTGTATGTTAATGTGAGTAGTTCTAAGTAAAATGGAAAAATGCATTCCTGAAAAGAATTGACATTGGAGTAGGGGAAAAGCCCTATGAGGAGATGGTGGCGTTTGGGGTCCCTAGCTTATTTAAACAAAATAAAAACTAGCGAGCCATTTCAAACTGCTAGAACAGCTTTATGGTAATGGTTTTATGTATTTAATTAAAGCTTGTAACTGGTTTTGTTTTAAATTTTGGATAGAAAAATAAATCCTGACAGCTGATGAGTATAGACTCAGTGCTAGCTGTAATGTTAACTCGGCTCGAGTTCACAGTCTAAAACAAATTAGAAAAATCTACACAAAATCACCTTTTCTAATTCTAAGGGATCATTTTATAATTGCAAAAAGGAAATTCAGGGCATGTCTTATGTTGGTTAACGCCACTTCTTACATGGTTGAAGTTACTCTGCTGTGCCTCATGCCCTATGGTCAGGGCCCCTGGTGTTCTGTGGCAGAATTTTCTGATTTCTGCGGCAGGGCTCCTTGACTTCTGCGGCAGCATTTTCTGATTTCTGCGGCATGATTTATTCATTTCTCTGGCAGAATGCAGTCCTGTCATTGGCTAAATATGATGTGATGTCATCGATGACATCATATGCTGAGCATAGAAGACGGGCTTCAGGATAAACAAGGTGGGAAAGAAAGCCTGACACTATGGAAAAACAGTATATTTATACGAAAATTCACCAAAACAATGAATTCTGCGGCCTATATATATTCTGGGCATGATGCAAATTCTGCGGCAAATTCACCAACATAAGAACCGCAGAATTCCAGGGGCCTTGCTTATGGTACAGCCCTGGCATGACATCCCAGCAGAACACACACACAGTCATGTCTTAGTGGTTACATTTATTTACCCAGGATAGCACAGCTGAGATTCAGCATCATGATTCCAGTAGGGTCCTGCTTCTACCTCTTTCCATAGCTCGGTAGTCTGAAGCTCTGAGAGGTTAAGGGACTTACCCAAGATCACACAGTGAGTATTTGGCTGTAGTGGGGTTTGAGTCTGCAGTCAGTGGAATTGCAAACACTGGATAGCTTTTCCAGGAAATGCAACATCTCATTTTGAGGGGGTCCTTTTTTACGACACGTTACAGCTGAGTATCAAAAACTATTTCAGAGTGAATTACAGAGTTATCAAAATGTAGAAACATAGAAAGGTGTTGGCATTAAAAGACTCATAGTCCATCATGTCTGCCTATTTTCCTACCTGAGCCATACTAATCTACCTTTGGTTGTGCCTAGTCTGAATTTTTTTTTTATCAATCAATAAAAGTTTTATTAGTCTTAAGCACAATACATCAGTTATAAATGTTTAAATAGGATTATTTATATTTTGTTAATTGTAATACAAATAGAGAAGAAACTTATTGTTTCAAAAGAAGACACTATTTACTGTTAATATATTGTTTACATTTTATGGTTGTTTACTGTTCAGCAGTAAATTTAGTGTAATTTTGAGTTTTAATAGTTTTGCCTAGACTGAATGTTGATTGGTAGTTTATCCTGTCTCCTATACTCTCCACCCCCTTTGCTGTCTGGGTTTTCACCAACCCCTCATAGCTGTCCCATACTCTCTTGAAACCTGTCACTGTCTTGACATTTGCCATCTCCTTTGGCAAAATGTTTCATCTATCCACCGCCCTTTCTGTGAAGAAATACTTCCTTGCATCCTTCCTGAATCTGCCCCTTCCAGTTTTAACTTGTGTCCCGTAGTTGCTGATCCCATGCTAAGCTTTAATGGATCATAAGCCTCTGCCCTGTTTATTGCTTTCCTATACGTAAAGGTTTCTGTCACGTCCCCACTCTCCCTTCTAGTCTGTAACGAGTACGTGTTCAGGCTGGCTAAACACTCCCCATATGATTTTCCTTGCTGACTCTGTATCGTCTTTGTAGTCTGCCTCTGGACAGGTTTTATGCAGTCTGTTCTTTTTCAGATGCAGGCTTCAGAATGGGACATAGTATTCCAGGTGTGACTGCACCAGCAGTCCATAGAGGTACAACAGTACCTCTTTTCTGCTGTTGGATAACCCTCTCCATATACATCGCAGCGTCCAGTCTGCCTTCCCGAGTGCTCTGGTGCACTGGGTGATTGACATGAGGCTGTCACTAATGATGATCCCCAAATCCCTTTCCTTAGTGGTCAGACTAATAAGACCCTCTAGCCAGTAACATGCCTTCAAGTTACCCTGGCCTATGTGTATAACTTTGCACTTCTTTGCAGGACCACCCCTCCAACATTTCTAGGCGCCTTTTCACATCCCTGAATTCCTCATTGGAGTCTACCTTGCCACAAGCTTAGTGATGTCTGCAAAGAGGCAAATTTTCCCCTTGATCACTTCCCCTGTGTCTCAGGTGAAAACATGAAACTGTACCGGTCCCAGCATTGACCCTTGTGGTGCCCCTCTTGTGAATTCCCTAACCCCTGAATGGTCCATGCATGGCCCTTATGGTGCCCAACTTGTGGCCTCCCTGACCCCTGACCTCTGAATATTCTCTATTTATAGTCACTCTCTGAATCCTTTCGACTAGGCAATTTGCTACCCTCCTTGATAGCCTTGCCCCAACTTCTCGATCCTCCTGCTTCTTGATAAATCATCCATGGTGTACCGAGTCGAAGGCCTTACTGGAATCGAGATACAGCACACTGACTGCCTTGCCCCTGATCATTGCTCTTGTTACAGAGTCGAAGAACTCCATCAGGTTACTCTGGCACGACCTTCCCTTCACAAAACAGGGCTGCCTCCTGTTGGAGCCCATTCGTTTCAAGAAATTACAGCAGATGTTCCTTGATATTGTAATATTCTCCAGGAGTTTTCCCTCGATAGATATCAAAGTAACCCAATCTGTAGTTTCCAAGGTCCTCCCCTGCTCCCACTGTTGTGTAGGGGGACCACGTCTGCCCTCCCCCAATCCATTGGGAATGCCTCAGTATCCAGGAAGCAGTTGAACAAGACCATCAAGAGCCACCCCAGTTTCCTCAGCACACTGGGGAGTAGCCCATCTGGACTACAAAAAGGTGCGCAAAGAACACAAAAAGTCAGAAAAATGCTGCTCAGTGCAATTTAATGTGCAAGCAGTACCTGACAAGCAGAAGACAAAGCCCCAGTGTTTTGAACTTCTATGCAGAAGGCTTGTGTCGCTGGAGTTTTGTCTTCTACTTGTCCTGCATCGCATGCACATTAAATTGCGCTGTACAGCATTTTTCTCACCTTTTTGTGTTCTTTGCGCACCTTTTTGTAGTCCTGATGTGCATTGGTTTTGGGTGCAGCATCCCTTCCTAAGCACCATGCGACTTTTGACTCTGTGTAACCCATCTGGTCCTGCTGGCTTATCCATCCTATTACACATCATCCTTGTACATTCTCCTGTAATTGTTGCTTATGAGCTGTATTATGTAGTGACCTATTATGTAACACTGTTCATTTACATCCTGTTACCTGTCTTAACCAGGACCTCCTTGTAAATGAGCACTGCCCAATGGAGCTTTTCCTAGTAAAACAAATTAAATACAAATGCAAGTGCCCTTAGTCCCTTCAGTACCTGATCCCCTAACACTGGTTTGGCCTGGAGTCATAACAGCGCCGACAAAAACAACGCGGCAATAAATGCTGCAGTCAAAACACCGAATCCCGACACAAGGCTGGAAAAAACACAGACCTGAACAAAACAGCGCGCCCTATTAAAAACAATGGGGCTTTCTTGTTTTCGGGGGGCTTCACCCCCCCCATACCCCCAGCATGAGGGGTTTCACCCCTCACACCCCCGGACTTTAAATAACAAACTCCAAGGGGGTGTAGACTTCGGGGATGGGGTAAAACTCAAGGAGGGGGAAAACCTAACTTAGAAAAAAAACAAAAAACAACCAAACCAAAAAGCAGCAACACTGGGAGACCTGGGGGAACCGAACCGCAGTCCTAGGTCTCCAACCCTGCCATGTGTTGGTGCCTTAGCCACTCCACCATGGGAGCGGCTCAACCAGGCACCACGCACACACGGCAACATGATCCCTCACTTGTAAGAGCGCAGAGCAACAGGGGTAGTGGTAATTCACAACTGCTATATACCCCCGTCACTCTAAATGCAGGCATGCTTTACAAAGCACGGTTATTGCTGCGTGGTTTTTATATTAGCGATATTGACCAGGTACCCACTGGTTTCAAGCTCGGTTCCCTCTACTCCCTCTCCCTTAGCCTGTCTACCGCAGTCGGGAAGTGGGCCTCCACCTCTACCATGAATACTGAACAAAATACTTTTTGAGAATGTCAGCCTTCTTTGCATTCTCCTTTAAACATACATGTTCCATTTTAGCCTCACAGTACCCTCCTTGGTATTCCTCTTCTCTCTGCTCTATCTAGACAAAGCTATTTTTTTATCCCTCCAGCTGTCCTCTGTTCTTCTCTGCTTTTGCCCTCCTTATAACTCTGCTTGGTAACTTCATTTTCACTAAGTGTGCCTCTCTAGTACCCTCAGATTAATCCACGCTTATATTTTTGGATGCAGTCATCTTTGCCTGGATTTCATCTCTCACTTCCCCTGAGAACTGGAGTAGCTTTTTGTGCCTCTGTTTTTACTTACCTGCTGTAGACAGGTTTTAATTGGTTCTGTACATTAATCACACGGTCAAAACCTGGATGGTCAAAAACCATGCTGCGCAAACCCCCCAGAAAGTACACTGTCAAAATCTGCTCTAGACTAAAATAAACTAATTCTGAACCGCACACACGGTTTGACTGCGTGGTTTTCGACCACGCATCTATTCCGTTGTGATCTTGACGGTATACCATTTTAGTCACCTCCAAAAGACTATCCTTAATGAGTTGCCACATTTTCTCTGCTTCCTCAAGTCGTTCCACTCCCTTGGTTTGTTTAGGAGGGTGTCCCCCATTCTTCTAAAATCAACCCCAAATCTGAGATCTTTATCCTGGACTTTGTCTTCTGGTCTTCTAGGGCCAAGGTGAGCCAAACTGAGTTGTGATCTCTCATCCTCAGGGGTTCCTTTACTGTAACCTTGTCCTGGTTTGACAAAACCAGATCAAGGTGGCTCCCTGTTTGGTACTGTAGGTTCTTTCATGCACCATGCAAGGAAGCTCTCTTGTAACAAATTTACAAGGGCCCTGCTCCTTGCAGTTCTGGTTATTAATGTTTCTCAGTCCACACAGAAACATAGACAGTGATGGCAGAAAAAGACCCATGGCCCATCCAGTCTGCCCTAATTTCCTGTTTAGCCCTGGGATTTTCTGTCCCTCCAGGGTCCTAGCCCTCCCCATCCTTCCCACCATTCTTCTCCCAGTTTATGCCACCCTGAGCCCACACTATACCCTTCATTCTGTCCCTGCCATGCTTGAAACCACCAACAGTATTAGCTTCCACATGTTCAACTGGGAGACTGTTCCATGGCCCCACCATCCTGTCTGCAAAATAATACTTCCTCATGTCCCTCCTGTACCTCCCTCCTATAAGTTTCCACTCATGTCCACGTAACCACAAAGTAGTGTTCGTGTTAAATAGCTTTCCATAATATACCTTGTTAATTCCCTTTAGGAACTCAGAGGTCTGCATCATATCTCCCCTCACCCTTCTTGTCTCCAGTGAGTACATGTTCAGTGCCTTGAGGCACTCGAGAGATTGAGATCAAGATCACCCATTTAGTACCATGTTCCCTAGGGTGGTAACCCTTCTGATTATGTAGTCACAAAGATAAAGTGGGTACAGCTGTAAGCGCAGTCCTACTTTTTTCCCATTGCAAAACCGTAACTGACATCTGAGAACTGGACGCACAGGCCTGCTTGTGTCCCAGCAGTGGATACTGGGCATGGATGTAGAAGCAGGCCAGCCCTGATTTGGACATACACCCTTTGATAATTATAGACAAAACATTTTTTTATGAAATATAGCCCTACATCTGGGATTTCAGATGCCAGATTGCCTTGTATCCAAAATGCAGCTTAAAAATTCCAGTCCCAGCTACAGAACCTGAACAGAAGTGATTATATTAAGCAGGAATACTCAGACGAGCAGTTATTTCCAGGGGAGTAGTGCCTGGCTGCAAAGTGTTGTTCACCATATGGCATTGAACCTAGACTGGCTACTCATTTCACTTGTTTGTGAAGGGGAAAAAAAACAGCATTAAAAAAAGAAAAAGAAAAAGAAAAGAAAAGCGCCTTTTATGTGATCATGTGCCATGCTGCTGGGAGCTGTACTGGACATTTCTGTGAGATTAACGGCCGGCACTGTAGCTAATCAGACAGTGTGCTGGCGTTATGGATAATTAATTAGACTTACTAATTTTCATTTTAAGCTTAAAAGTATTTTGTTTTGAAATGCAGCGCTTTAAATGCAAAATGTAATAATACTGTAAAAGGATATCACTAGAAGTCCACTTCAGATGCGGCCAGACTCTGTATAGGTCACGATGAAGGGTCTGAGCATCCTATGCAGAGATATTGAGGAAATGCTTCAGTATGTTGACACATTTAGTTTTGTGTTAAAAAATAAAAAAAATAACTGTTAGTGCCTGAGGCTGTAGTGAGGCTGTGTAAAGGGATTTTGATTCTGTACAGGTACATAAGGGTCATAACCTGAAATTCTTTTTCCCTTTAGCTGTCTGTGAATGTTCTCTGCTGTCACTTCCTCTGATTGTCTGGTCCACAGCCCTGTTATTCTTTGGGTGAAAAAACTTTCCCGACATCCCTTCTGACTGTCTCTCCCCTTACCTTGTACTCCTGCTCCCCTCCCACCTTGAGTCTGCCCTGGTCTATTTTTGCATAACATGAGTTTGAATATTTCCATCATATTTTTTCTCGGTCTCCTTTTCTCTACGGAAAATGACCCCAAGTGCCCCAGCCTCTCATATGTCATGTTCTCTGGCTACCAGCTGTCTTTGTACAGTAGCTCTATGCTGCTCTTTTTGCCAGTTCCTTTATGTCCTTTCAGTAGTGCAGTGCCCAGAACTGCACACAGTAGTACAGTTGGGATTCAACCATTGCCATGTATAGTGTAATGGACCCTTGCATTCGGATGGCCTTGCACTGCTATGCATGGTTTGGATGGTTTTAAAGATGAGTCTGTAGCCATCTGTACCTACTGTCAATGACGGACTAACAGCTGCTTATTATTTATTTATTTTTATTTATTTAATTCAGACAAACACCTTTGAGCATATAAGCTTGTTTACAAAGGTTCCACATTGGTTACAAGTCATAGGCATACTTCTGAGTTCTACAAGATGTAGAGCAGTAACAGTGATACAGCTAGCAACAGCCAAGTACTGAGTTACATTACAATTTTACATAGTTTTTATTTTCATTACAGAGGTCGCAGCAACCAGGGCTTTGTCAGAGGGGAAAAGAGGAAGAGCCTATAGTAGGGTTATAGGCAGCTCCATGAGCACTGTCATTGTGGTTGGGGGGGGGGTTCAAGGGCATTGACAGGTGACTGGGGGTACAGATATATGTCTAAGCTCCTGCTTAAATTGTCCAATCTTATGTAGGCTTAGTATGGATTCTGGGATCTCATTTAGCCACTGAGGGTCTCTAATAGCAAAGGCTCGTGACGCTTGTACTGTTTTGTGGAAAGGAATATTAAAGGTGTTTTTGATCATGGCCCTAGTGGGGTAAGGGTTTCGGTGAGGTGCTAGAAGGTTTTGTACACCAATAGGAAAGAGACCCAGCAGTGCTTTTTTCCCCCTCAAGTATGCAGGTGTGGATTTTATTCTCCCCTGTAATGGGAGCATGCTGGAGTTGGAGTATAGTGTGCAGGTGTGGATTTTATTCTCCCCTGTAAGTGGAGCATGCTGGAGTTGGAGTATAGTGTGCAGGTGTGGATTTTATTCTCCCCTGTAAGTGGAGCATGCTGGAGTTGGAGTATAGTGTGCAGGTGTGTACAAGCCTGTCGGCATACAGAATGAATTGACAGGCTTTGTCCAGGAGTATCGTGACCCTGTTGAGGGTGGTATCTGAGGCTGCTCCATAGACAATGATCCCATAGTCAATGATGGGGAGGAGTGGGCTAGTGAATGCGACTCGCCTGGCTTCCTTGGTGAGGTTGTACCTGTATCAAATCAAATTTTATTTTTAAAAAGCGCTATTCACAAGTGATCAGAGTGCTCGTACATTGTTCATAAAATCTAAGCCACAGTCCATAAATAATTAAAACAAATCAACAGCGATCAGATATAGAGGGACCCCAACTTTCTGTTGGCTGAATTTACTATGCTGTCCACATGTGGACCAAATGAGAGGGTGTTATCCAGTGTTACTTTCAGGTACTTGAACATTGCCACTTGTTCCAGTGTCTTACCCTCCTCATTTATGATGATCACTGGTTGCGTCTTGTTCTTTATGTGTGGACCAGAGAAGAGCATTGTCTTGGTCTTTTTGTAGTTCATGACTAGTCTATTTCTCTTGAACCAGCCCTCAAGTGATCTGAAGCTGCACTGGGGATCATTGGTTAGGGAGTCCTGGCATGGACCGCTAGTAAGAATCATAGTGTCATCCGCATATAGTAGTACCTCAGAACTTGGACACATCTCTGGGAGATTGCTAATGAAGAGACTAAATTGGAGCGGACCCAAAATCGAGCCCTACGGAACCCCGACCATCACACCTTTAGGATCTGATAGTACCCCATTTATTTTGATTCATTGCTTCCTCCCGGAGAGGTAGCTGTAAAGCCAAGACACTGTATCCATTGAGAAACCCAGGGAGTTTTACTTATATAAGGAGGGGGTGGTTGACAAGGTCAAAAGCTTATATTAGATCGACATAGATTGAGCCAATCAGGTGACCATTATCAAGGGCTTCACGGAGATAACTAGTATACTCAATTACAGCTGTGCTTGTGCTATGCAGTTTGCGGAAGCCATGTTGCTAGTTGCAGAGAAGGCTGTAGCTGTTGAGGTAGGGCGACTAGCTGGTCTGACACCATCCTTTCAAGTGTTTTAGGCAGGGGGAAGAGTATATAATTTGTAACAGTAGAGCAGTCCCCACTTTTGTGAACTAGGGTGATGTGAGCCATTTTCCAGATGTTAGGGAATTTGGACTGGCACAGGGAGATATTGAAGATTTAGTTTATTGGGGGAGCAGTTTCATCTATGGATAGCGCGAGTGGTTTTAGATCAAGGATATCACTTCCAATTCTGGTTTTGCCTAGGACCTGCTTAATATATTTTTTTATGTCGGCTAACAAGATGGTCTTAAAGTAGAACTTGGGGCTCTTAGCTTTATTAGGTGCAGGATCTCTGTGATAGGTGACTTCAGGTAGGTATACCATTAGTTCTGCGACTGAATTTTGGCACCGCAATTAGTGTGCTGCAACAAGGGCAAGAGTGACAGGGGCAATCTTGATTTTAGATCGTCCCTCACTCATGCCATCCTTTGTGCCCACACCATTTCTGCTCCCTCTATGGCATGCCCGCCCTGGAGGATGTTATATTTATGTTTGGGGTGTAGGGGGTGAAGCCCCCCTTCCCACAAAAGCCGACTGTTTCCCAGGAGGGCGCTTTGACACTGTAACCTCCAGGAGGCACAGTGCCTGGTGCTGTAATGCCAGGTGGCATGTTGCCTGTGTTGTAATCTGCGTCAGCAACATGATTGTCACGCCAGCATGGGTGAACCCTTCGGGTGCAGGTAGGTAGTCCAGAGCAGGGGGCAGAACTATACTGAGGTCAGTGAAGGTGTCCTTGAACAGATCCGCCAACTCATTTGTTGCAAGTGTAGTGGATCCATTAGTGTTAAGCACTGCGGGGGGAGACTTGTCACTGTGCCCAAGGATGTCGTTAAGTACAGTCCAGAACTGTTTTCCATTTCCCCATGCTCTTTCTTGCTGTTCCTTGTAGTAATTTGCCTTTGCCAGTTTAATGTCTCTTGTGCACCTGTTACGTGCTGCTCTGTAGTTCTGGAGGTCTGTCGGGGTGCCTGATTCCTTTGCTCCATAGATTATCCCTGGCCTTCAATTGGGCTAATAGTGAAGGGGTAATCCATTCTGCTGTTTTGCCTTTTATTTTCTTCCTCCTGTAGGGGGCATATGTAGATATCACAAGCTTTATTGAATTTGTCAGTAAAATGGTCCCGCCAACCACTCTGCTCCACCGATGAGAGATTGCTAGAGGTTTCCAGGGTTCGGTTGAAGACATCTGGGGCCCGAGCTTTTTTATTTGTGGCTCCTACCCTGTGGAACTCTCTACCTCATTGGATACATGAGTGCCTGACCATGGAGAGCTTTAAAATTGCTCTAAAAATGCACCTGTTCGACCTGGCTTTTCCAGATGGCTGATTTTTGCTGTAGGATGGCTGGATTAATTGTGTGTTTTTAATATGATATTTATTGAGATTTTATTGTTAAGTGCTATGATCATTGTGAATAGTGCTCTATAAATAACACTGAATTGAACTGAATGGTCGCATGTAGAGTTAACATTTGTAGTATGATCTAGATGGCTCCATTCTAGCATGCCCAGTTGCTCATTGAAGGTCGCAATCTGTTCCCTTCTGGTAACTCTGTTGTTGACAAGTTTTTTTGGGGGGGCTTTAGTTATCTTGATGGTCCATGAGCAGAGTACAGGGGAGTGGTCACTGATAACGTTGGTCAGTACCTTGAGATCAGTAAGTTGGTCAGGGTGGGTGCTTAGAACCCAATCAAGCAGGGTGCTTGTGCCAGTCTTATAATTAGCATGCTAGCACTTGTCTGGTCTTTAGACAGCTGTATAAAAGCAACTGCTGATCCAGTTGCTAGGTTATCATTAGTGACAGCCTTAAGTATAATGCTTACTGCAACAAGGCATGTGGGAAGGCCAGCAGAATCCTGGGATGCTTAGGAAGGGACATCACCTGTCGAAGAGGGAGGTTATCTTGCCCCTGTTTAGATCCCTGTTGAGGTCCTGTTGCGAGAACTGTATCCAGTATCCCTGTATCAGGGGTAAGGGGCAACAGACTTCTAGAAAAAGGTAAAGGGAACCAAGCTCAAATGGGCAGACTGGATGGGCCATAGGCCCTTATCTGTTGACAGTATCTATGTATCCGGTTCTGGTCCTCTAATCTTAAAAAGACAGGGAAAGGCTGGCATTCATCCACCGGAGGGTGACCAAGATGATCTGTGGTCTTCAGGATAGCACATATGAGAAAAGGTTATAGATCAGAGTCAGCTCTGCCAGACATATGGCAACTTAGATTCAATACAAAGAAGTGCAAAGTAATGCACCTGGGAAACAAAAACCCAGGAGAAGAGTACACAATAGCAGGGGAGGTACTAACAACAACAAAAATGGAAAGGAACCCGGGGGTCGTCATATCAGATGACCTAAGAATTGGGTAAGCAATGTGAAAAGTCAGTAAGGAGAGCCAGGGGATATTGGGATGCATAGGAAGGGGCATCACAAGTAGAAAAAAGAAGTGGTTATCCCTCTGTACAGACAGTTGGTGAGACCCATCTGGAATACTACGTGCAGTTTGGAACCTCATCTAGCAAGGACATAGACAGGATGGAAGCAGTCCAGAGGAGGGCAACTAAAATGGTGCAGGGTCTGCAGCAGAAACCATATGAAGAGAGACTGAGAGGCTTAATATGTATACTCTTGGTGTGAAAGGAGGGACGGGGACATGATAGAAGCGTTCAAGTACCTCAGGGAATCAACAAAGTCCAGGAGGGCAGCATCTTTCAGAAAAAGAGATGTGTAAGAACAAGGGGGCACAATTTAAAGATAGAGGGGGGACGGCTCAGGGGTAATGTGAGGAATTTTTTTTCACGGAGAGAGTGGTGGATACATGGAACAGCCTTCCTGAGGAGGTCGTTGGGTCTAAAACAGTGGGGGAATGCAAACATGCATGAGACAGATGCAAGGCAATTATAGTGTGGGGTTGCAGGAAGTAGGATGTTGGTTAATTAGAATCTGCAGCTTATCCAGTGGGTAGGGAAATGGGCAGACTGGGTGGGCCAAGTGGTCCTTATCTGCCGTCAAAGTCTATGTTTCTATGTTTCTATGGCTGTGTGTTTCTGAACAGTAAGGCACCCATTCGGCATGCTGGCAACCTGGGTTCATGCCCCGCGCTTGGGACAACTGGAGTGGAGACTTGCAGAGAGGGTTAGGAATCCACACACATGCTGTCCTCCTTGGGAGGTAGGGTATAGCCTACACCACTCCTTGAATGGCTCCTAGTGGTAGGCTGATGGAGGCGCAGTTGGCAGCATGGGTGGCCATTCACTGCCATGTGTCCTTCCCAGGATGCCATGATGTACAGCCATCACATGGGATGGTGGATAGAGGGAAGGGAGAAAAAGACCCATCCTGGAGCACCAGATGATGACCCTCTGCGAGTCCTTCCCATGCCACTGACCGCCCAGTGCACACCATCCTTAACCCAGTGTCAGAGGTGCTTCCTCCCTGGTGGCAGCAAGGGGCCCCCTGGCAGGGATAAGCTGAAACACAAGGGGTGCTGGAGGATCTCTGGGTTCTCTAGGTAAGTAACAGCAGGGGGGTTGAGTCTGGTAGGCAGTGGGAACGAGTGTTGGAGCCTGAAGGAGTGGGGCTCTGGGAGACCAGGGTGGAGCAAAAAAAAAATGGTTACAAATCTTGAATAATGTACTCCTTGGAGACAAGGACAGAGTAAAGGGATGTGACTGAAACATACAAGTTTTTACATGGGGTTAACTGGGTGGACACAAAAGGGCTATTTACAGTGAAAGGGCCCACCCACATCCACTAGAAGGCACAAGCAGGGGCGGAGCTAGAATTTTGTCAAGAGGGTAGCATTTTCCCACCAAAATGTTAACCGTTCACATGTAAAGCTAAGATTAGGATAAAACCGTAACTATCTGTTGGTTTAAGGGAGTAGCAGCTGCTGCTTTGCTACATAGCTGGATCCACTAGGGGGCGCAAGTATAACTTGGCAGGGGGTACGTTCAGAAAGGATGTGAGGAAGTTTTCTTTACAGAGAGGTTGGTGGAGGGCTGGAACGGCTTGATAAGTGAAATGGTAAATGCTGTCACTGTGGTGGGGTCAAGGTAAGTGAGATGGATTCAAGGGGGTGTTGAGTAATCCGGGAAAACCCATTCTGGAGTAGCGACTGGTGTTTGGGTTATTAGGTAGAGATAAGGACAGACTGGATGGGCCGTCGGCCTTTTTCTGTCCTCCGCATTCTGTGTTAGTGTGTCCACACCAACATCTTCTTTTCCTAATTTGCATTCCTATTGAGTCGCAGGTAAAAAAATGCCGAATTGCGGGGAAACATTCCACAACTTGGCACCTTTTATCATAGTTGAGTAATTTTAAAACCATGTGTATATATTCTGCATTGTGAAACCTTGTATATTTTGTTACATACAAATTAATTCACACAAATAGTTTTATGTCATATTTTTACTTATTGCAATCCCCTGCCCCAGGTGTGGCTGAAAATGGGCTGTCGGACACAGATCACTATTCCTGGTAAAGCAAGAGAAAGAAATAACAATAAAACTTTCATGTAAGACAGACAGAACCTGTGCATTAATAATTTTGTACAATGCCTAATTACTACTGTTTTATAAAAAAAGAAAATTTATAAAAAAATAAGTGCAAGGTTATGTCTGTCATTTACGTAATTGAATTGGGATTTAATTATTTTAGAATATATAAGAACAATTATGTGCAATAAAATATGGGAAGGTCAAAAGGCCAGTGATCACTAAATTGTTAAAGAAATGTGATATCATAATGAATTGACTATTTAAGGCTCAGATACACTCTCTTTGGACATGCCCCTTAAGGAAGGCTTGGATAGCTGAAGCACAGGGGCAGAGGCCTGTAGTTTAGGCTGTTCATTTATATAAGCAAAGAATAAATGCTTTGCAGTCACTTGAATTTTTTGACTGCACCCGTTTCTGAGTGCCGTACTGTTCCGGACTGTGCAACCATGATTGTCTGGGGAATGGCGGGGGTGGGGGGTGGAGATTAACAAAATGGGCCTAGAAGAAAAGGCAATTCTATTTAAAAAAAAAAAACAACTCATTCAGGTAATGGCATTCACCAATAATGCCTAAAGAAGGAAATTCAAAGTTAGGGTTTATAAACTTGTGATCCACGTTCATGTTATTGTTTACAAACCTAACTCCATGTGTTAATATTCATTATCACACCTTTAATATAAAATTCTTCAATAATATTACAAAACTACTACCTGAGCATAATGCAGCTTGTAGACTTACTGTAGGTTAGGCTGCAATAATGTGAAAAGGAATTGTGAGTCTTTTAGCCTTTACTTCGGGGGATTGTGCTTTCGGGTTTACTGCGCCTAGGCTGTGGAATGCACTGCCCTTGGAGGTTAGAGGAGCCCCCTCGGGTGACACTTTAAAAAATGGTTAAAAACTCATCTTTTTAATGCTTGTTTATGGGTCTGGTGATACTTAGCTGCTTTATTCTGTGCTTGTTTTTATATGCTGTATTTTATGTTTTTAGTTATGTGAGATGCCCAGATCCTGTAGGATTGGGCGTCACAGAAATAAAATTGCCTTGCCTTACTTTAAATGTCCTTTCTTTTGGGCACTGTCCACAAACTGTTTACATCCCTTTTTTCCCATGTGAATCATTTGGTTTTGCTGCTTGTCTATAACTTGAAGCACTTAGTCCTGTGCTATAGAAATGATTTATTGGGGAATGAGTGTGGTTCTAATGTGGATGCAGACTCTTCTGAGCTCCATCCAAAGTGGGGCTTTTATTTTGTTCCCTTGTGCCCATTATCCTGAACATCTGGTTTTCCACTGTTTAGGCACAGACTGGCTTGAATCCAGATTTTATGGGCACATGTCAGTCTGGTGTTGGAGTTTGGTCACAAACCTTCTCTATTTGGATGCAAATGGAACAAAACAAAGTGTAAGGACATATAAAGCTTGTTTTCCAAGGGGGAACCACACATCCATTAACAAATTGTTGGCATGGATAAGGAGGAGAGGCTCTGGAGGAGTAGGTGATGTTTGGGGTTCCTGAATTTAAAAGTAAGAATATTTCAGACTGTTAGAAACATAGAGATAAGGACCCCCCGGGCCCACCTAGTCTGTGCTATATTCCCTACTTCCTGTGCCACCGCACAGATCAACGTTTGGTAGGTGTTAGATCAACCTTGGGTAGTCTAACACCATCCTATTGCAAAACCCTAAGTTACACCCAAACACAGGCCTGTTTGCATCTGAACAATGGATTTTCAGCATGCAGGCCAGCCCTGGTTTAGACACAAGCCTTTTGAAAAATATAGACATAAATACCTTGGGGTGGGATTGAGATGGAAGGCCACTCTGGTGGCATCACTGATAACAAAGCCTACTGTGGGTTGAAATATTGTTTCATTCTGCAGCTTGAGATTGCTGGGAAACCTGTAGCTGCCTAGAGGACTTAATTGCTGACTCTACTGCTCTCTGTAATAGTTCAGTAGCCCAAGAAGGTTAACAGTGATTATTTTTGCTATGTGAAGGAAGGCTGATGTAAAATTGGTCTTCTTATATTACTGGTTCATAATTAAACTCTCTTTTGTATTTTTTTTCTCTATACCCTATATAAGCCTCCATGGCAGCCCAATGACAGATGCAGGACTGGCTTTCCTGAACCCAGCCCTATCTATGCACCCATCACTGGTTTCTCTTGACCTTGGAGACTGTATGTTGGGAGATGAAGGGATTAACATGATTTGTGGCTTGTTACCACCAGAAGGGGCGAAATCAGGTAAGATACTGGCACATACATTGAAGTAGTGATGGTGTAAGGGATAGCCTTCAGCCCACCTGAGCAAAAAATAAGAAGTTTAAACTCACTCTAAGGTTTCTTTTAAAACTCAGTACTATGGCAACAGAGAGATTGAAACTTTCTATATTCCTTTGCTAGAAAGAGACACATAGAGATTGTTCTGTATCCTATTTGCCAGAACACAGATCTGCCTAGATACAGAGTCTAACCAAAAGCTTTGGAGTGGGTGTATTGAGCATGTTTTGTTTTTCAGGTAAACATCTACAGAAGGCAGAAGGAAAGAGATGGAGTTGGAGTTAAAATACATTATAAAAAGGCTCTGAGAAATGGAGCTTTCTGATTGGTTGCAAACATTCTAACAGCCTTATGTTAATCTTTTATTAACATACATGTAGAGCTTAGACATATGCTGAACAAGGTTTAACACTGTTTAAAAACATTTTTTATTATAATAGCAATAAGGCACTCCCCAGGATTATGTTGATGGTCAGTTAATCACCCTCTAGGGGCATGTGGCACTCGGCTACACCTCGTGCCACAATACACCCCTAGAAGGTGATTAACAGACCATTAACATAACCCTTGGTCATGCCTTATTGCTTAAGAAATACTCTGGCTGTAGTCAGAGCTTCTCATCTGGACTCTAGATGAAAGAAACATTGGCAGAATGGACTGAAATAAGCAGGAGAATGGAGCTGCATTCAGAAAAATTAATTTTTCTGGTCCTGAAGCTGTACACAAAAATCTGCAACAGGGTGGACACCCAGGAGGGGGTGAAGAGAATGCAAAAGGCTCTGGGGAAATTAGAGGAGTGATCTAGTGAGTGGCAGCTGGGTTTCAGTGCCAAAAGGTGCAAAGTCCTGCACCTTGGGTGGAGAAACCCAAGAGCTGTGTATAACATGGGAAGGAGGTACTTACAGTTACCAAACAAGAGAGGGACCTTGGTGGTAATCATATCTGATGATCTCAAGATGGCAGAGCAGAGCAACAGGCAGTAGGCAAGGTGAGATAGATGCTGGGGTGCTTAGTGAGGGGTATCTCTAGCAGGAGAAGGAAGGTGGTGTTGCTTCTATATCGCTCACTTGTGAGACCCCACTTGGAGTACTGTGTTCAGTTCTGGATGCTGCACCTCCGCAAGAACATTGACAGGATGGAAGCGGTCCAGTGGAGGGCTTTTAAAATGGTGCTGGGGTTGCACAAGAAACCATATGAGGAGAGGCTGCTGGAACTCTACATGTTCTGCCTAGAAGAGAGGAGAGAAAGAGGGGACATGATTGAGACCTATAAGTACCTCATGGGAGTGAATAGGGTGCTGGAGGGGAGTCTCTTTCACAGGAGGAGGAGCACCAGAACACAAGGGAAAGCTATGAAGTTTGTCGGGTGGGAGTTTAAGAGGGATGTGTGGAAATAATTTTTTGCAGACAGGGTGGTGGATGCCTGGAACAGCCTACGTGAAGAGATGGTAGGGGCGAAGACAGTGGGGAGCTTTAAACATGTGTGGGATAGGCACATGGAGGAGGCAGTATGGCGCAGTGGGTTAAGGCTCTGAGCTGCAAATCTGGAGACCTGGGTTTGAATCCCACAGCCCCCTATGTGCATACTGTGTGACCCTGAGCAAGTCACTTAACTTCCTAGTGCTCCCAGGTTGCACCTGCAAACAAGCTTTCAGCTTAGTGTGTCTCACCTGGTAAAAAATAATTGGTTAAAAAAATAATTGGTTACATGGGTATAATAAATAGAGGTAAGGAAGGAGAGCGGGACACCTGTGACCAGAGTCCAGAGTGTAGTGTTAGGCAGGGAAACTAGGGCAGACTAGATGGACCTACCAGTCCTTTTCTGCTGGCAAATTCTGTTTCTATGTTTAGAGAAGAAGGAGAAAGATTTCAGAGAATGACAGCATAGGGGGCCAACAGAGCTAAACTAAGATGTTGCAATCTGCATCGGAGAGCCTATGATCTGCCGCTAAAGGCCATTTCAGGAAACATAAGCAGTAGGCTATTTTAAAAGTCTCACTTTAACAGCACCAGTCCAGTATCAGCAATCTAGTCTGGACACAGATTTACTGGCCAGTCCTACCATATTTATTTTACCAGTTAATCCAAACATAGAAACAGAATATAACAGCAGATAAGGACTGCTCGACCCACCTAATCTGTCCATTTGTCCCTGCCTGTACTATCACTGCATACCCTACTCAATCTCCCACTTATGCCTACTCCATGCATGCTTGAAGCCCATCACTGTTTTCGCCAACACTACCTTCACTGGAAGACTGTTACAGGCATCCACTACTCTTTCATTGAAGAAGTATTTCCTCACATCTCTCCTAAATGTTCCCCTTTCCAGCTTCATTGCATGTCCCCTTGTTCTCGTGCATCTCTTTCTGTGAAAGATACTCTCCTCCTGTACCTTATTCAATTCTGTGAGACATTTATAGGTCTCTACCATGTACTCCCTCTTCTCCTCTAGGTATACATACTGCGGTAACTCAATCTCTCCCCATAGGACTTTTTTGCAATTCCTGCACCATTTGAGTTGCCCTCCTCTGGACAGCCTCAATCCTTTCTGTGTCCTTCTTGAGAGGTGGCTCCAGAACTGGACACAGTACTCCAGGTGGGATCTTAACAACAATCTATACAGTGGTAACACCACCTCCATCCTGCCAGCGACAGCCCTCCCTATGCACCCCACTGGCCTTACCCACTGCCCTTTCACACTGCCTTGCTACCTTGAAGTCATCAGATATTTACTCTATTTATTTATTTATTTATTGATTGATTGATATATCTGATTACAAACATCTTTGAACCAGTGGTTCTTTTACAAAGGTTCTACATCAAGAAAGTACAAACAGTTGACAAAATGAGAAGAATAAATTTAACATTACAATATCATAACAGGTATGGTATCATGTAAGGCACACCTAATGAGGTCACAAACAGGTAATATAGCAGTCAGTAAGTGGCTTTGTCAAATTAATTTGTAAATGGGGAGAGTAGTAAAGCTAAAAGTTAGAAAAGAACGGGAAGAATAGGAAGAATGTCAGAAAAGGTGATAAGGGGAGGAGGACAGAGGGGGATAGGTGCGGGGTGTGGGGGTAAGGGACAATAGACGGTAAAATTCAGAGAGAGAGAGATGAGGTTAGGGAGAGGTGAGGTGGTGGGGGGAAGAGGCACAGGAAAGGGAGTAGGTGGGAGTTAATACCACCAATCAAGGAGAGAGGTGAATGTAGGATAGCTAGGTAGTGTGTGTGCAATAAGGAGGTTGTAGGGGATGGAGGTAAATAAGGGTCTTATGCAATGATAGCTTAGAGAGGGCAGTCACAGCTGCTGAGCGCTGTAAGGTGTTATGGTCACTTTCCTGTTTGGTGACTGTCAGTTGCTCTTCCCTCATTTTTTACTCCACGTCTGGGTTTCTGTGCCCAGGGTGCATGATTTGCACTTTTGCACATTGAATCCCAGCTGCCATACCTGTTACCACTCCTCAAGTTTTCTCAGGTCTCTGCACATTCTCTCAACCCCCTCTGGAGTGTCTACCCCACAGCAGATTTTGGTGTCTTCTAAAAAGAGGCATACTTTCCCTTCCAGCTCACCTGCAGTGTCACTTACAAAGGCATTAAAGAGGACTGGTCTCAGTACTGAGTGCTGAGGTATGCTGCTGGTCACCCTACCTTCACCCAAGTGAGTTCCGTTTACCACTAGCATCTGCAGCCTGTCCATTAACCAATTTCTTACCCAATTAACCACCTTAGGACCCACCCGTAAGCTGCTCAGTTTCCTCATGAGCCTCCTATGTGGTATGGTGTCAAAGGTCTTGCTAAAGTCTAAGTAGACCATGTCCACTGCCCTCCCTGATCTATTTTCCTGGTTACCCAGTCAAAGAAATCTCTCTGGTTTGTCTGACATAACCCCCCACCACACCCCCGTGAATCCATTCAGCTTTGAGTCTTGTAACCTGCTGGATTCAAGATATTCTACAGTCCTTTCCTTTAGTGGTGACTTCATTAACTTCCCCACCGCTAATGTCAGACTAACCAGCCTATAGTTTCCAGCCTCCTCCCTGCTACTGCTTTTATGAAGCGGGACCACATCTGCCTTCTAGTCCTCTGGAACCACTCCTGTTTCAATGAGTTATGGAACAAGGCAGTCAGAGGTGCTGCCAGTACCTCCATGAGCTCCCTTAACACACTTGGGTGTACCCCATCCAGTCCCATAGCTTTGTCCACTTTCAGATTTGCAAGTCTTTGTGGTATCCTCTCCTCTGTAAATGGACTTGTGTCTGCCTCTGTTCCCCCAGTGTTTCTGCAGCATTTTTATGGTCCCTACACTTCCCTTTTCTCTGTGAAGACTGAACAAAAGTATCTGTTCAGGATATCTGCTATTTCCTGAACCTCCTGTGCAAAGCTCCCCTCCGTCTTAACCTCACAATCCCTCCCCTAATCTTCCTCTTTTCCCTTACATACCTAAAAATGTCTTGTCCCCTTCAGTTACCCTTTGGGCTATCCTTTCCTCAGTTTGAGCCTTTGCACTCCTCACTGCTTTCACTTCTTCTTGTTCCTTCTGCTTCTCCTGGTACACTTCCCTATCCTCTTCCCTCTGCATGTTTTTGTACCCTGGTACACCTCCCTATCCTCTTTCCTCTGTATCACTTTGTACCTCCTGGATGCTACCTTTTCAAACACTTCCCTTAAGAACCATAGCAGTCTTTTTTTTTCCCTCATGTAAGAAGAACAGTACTGTAATGGATTCCCGCAGGTGGGACTGTGCTCAGCAACCCCAAAAAGAGAAGGGACTCCTTGAGGCTTTTGGAGAAAGAGGAACGCAAGATTCAGGCACCTTCTCCCAGACCTGTGGGCTGTTGAGTTGTCTTGAGTGACAGCCTCAGGCACCAGTGGGACAGACTGTGTGCAGGGCCATTAAAGGTAGGAATGTGACATAGTCTGGCAGATCTGGTGGAGAGCTCACTGTAAAAGTATCTGTTGTGCTAGTAGTGAATGTGAGTGAGCCAAGGCAGGCCTGCCAAATCCAAAGCAAACTGTTAAGGAGAGCTGCTGAGTTCTGAAGAAGAGTTTGGCAACTGCATGGAAGTAGGTATGTCCTTGACGCTGAAGATCCAATGCAGAACAAGGAACCAGGAGCTGCTGATCCGGTTCCCATAGCAGGCTTTACAGCAAGGTGTCGGGCTGCCAACAATCTAAGGGTTTGGAAGCCAGGACATGTGTGGGTTGGTCTGGGGCCTCAGCACTCTAAAGAGCGTGGAAGGATGTTAGAGGAGCCAGCGGCCAGTGCCAAAGGTGACTGATTCAATGTAGGGCAGACAGAGGTAGCCTGCCTGCATCATAGATACCTTGGGAGAGCAGAACTGCAGTGGTTTGCTGCATCAGGAGGAGCCACCTGGGTCCAGGAACCAAGAGTATGGCACAGTGCAACACCATTCCAAAGTACATTACCTGCTGTTTCATCTTGTTTTGCCGTTGGATTACCAGTACCCCGCTTTGAAGGGTTGTGTGCCATTTTTGTAATTGCACTGCATGTTGGAGAAAGTTAAATTGAGTATGCTGCTCTCTGTAAAATGGCACGAACACCAGCCAACTTGTGGTGACATCTACTGACCTACAGTGGTTCAGCACCTGTGGCACCCAGCGACTTTGTTAGGCTTGTTAAAGCCTGGTTCCAGGTTGTGTGGGGTAGACTGGCCCATCTGAGAGGGCTTTAACAGGACCCTGTATTAGGTTGTTGTCTGCACTAACCATTTTCTTGCCCAGGTTCATTTTCCTGTTAATACAACTGTGTTCTGCTGTTAAACTTTGGCTGGTTATTGACTCCCAGTGTGGTAGAGAAAACAGTTGTTATCTTACTGAGCCCAAGAGTCAAGGCCCCTTTGTGGCTCCATTGATTAATGTGTTTCCAGCACTTGTCCCCGAACCTCATTTTACTGAACCACACTGATTTACCGAAGGTGGTGGTAGTGCCACATCTACAGCCTGGGGTTGCCTTGCTGTGTGTTCTGTCACAGTATGTTTTCACTGTTTCATGAGGCGAAGGTGCAAATAAAACTTGACAGAAGACAGCCATGCCGTCTACCATATGGAGTGCTTCACAAAATACACTCTACGGGGTTGGGAGGAGCAGGGGGAGGAGTTTTGGTGAAGATTTTTCCAATCAGAAGTTAACTCAGAATTTATTCCCTGGTCACATTTTCTTTTAGTAGATTAAAGATGTTAGGTAATATTACTGCAGCTTCGTTATTACTGTTGTACTAGACATAGAATTGTACTGTACTGGTTTGTAACACTACCTTTCACAGAACTGAAATCTAATTTAACAGTATTGTGGGAACTCTGTTTCTTGTATTCAAAAATTCTCTTTCTAGAAATTGATTTAACAAAAAACAACAACAAAAAAAAGGCCAATAGCCGGTCGGTCCACGCAGCGGTTGGATTTCCACTTGCGACACCAGCAACCCGGGTTCAGGAACAAACTCTGGTGCTGGAAGGCTGGCCAGGGAAAGTAGGCTTCAGCATCAGATGACTGCTTTCCTTCTCTCGGGGGGAGGGCGAGGAAGCGACCCAGTGCTTGCTGACCCCTGGTGGAGGATGGGGGCATGGCAGTGTGCGGGGTCCCACTAATCAATGCGGCATGGTGAACGTTGATGTAAGCCTAACGTTAGTGGCTTGCTACACCCCCGGGGAGCAAATGGAAAAGAGCCCTGAGGCCAACTGGATGACGGTTGCCAGCTCCCGTTGCCGCGAGACCTAGGGCAGTGCACGAACCATCCCAACAGCACCCAGGGCAAGAATTGCGCTGGCCACCCTACCAGTGCCTTCATCCTCAGAGGAGAGGGACCCACCCGGTGAAGGGTTACATCCGGGGGTTACCTGGGTGGGCTGCAATATGGGGTGATGGGTGGCTGCACCGAGGCTGTGTGGCACGGAAGGCACAGGAAGGCCTGAAGGAGAGGCTGGCTGGGGGGGACAAAAAAAAAAAAAAAAAGACCAGTGAGCCTCAGGTTTGTGGTGGGTAAGCTAATGGAGACACTAATCAAACAGAGGATCTTGGCATTCCTAGAAGACAGCTGCCAACAGGACCCAAAACAGCACAGTTTCACAGCGGGGATATAATGCCAAACAAATCTAATAGAGTTTTTTTGATTACACCACAAGAATAGTGAACGAAGGGAGGGGGCAGTAGATATGATTTACCCAGACTTCAGTAAGGCATTCGACTCTGTTCCACACAGAAGGCTGGCAAAGAAATTTGACCACACAGGAGTTGGTCCAGAAGTGATCAGATGGATACAAAAGTGGTTACAGGGCAGAACACAGAGAGTACCGGCAAATGGAACACTGTCAGACGAAGGCAGGGTGAACAGCGGTGTGCCTCGGGGCGCAGTCCTGGGGCCTCTGCTCTTCAGTGTGTTTATAGCAGATATCACTGATGGGCTGGAGGGAAAGGTGTGTCTGTTCGCAGACAACACCAAGATATGTAACAGGGTTGACACCTCAGAGAGAGTGAGCAAGATGGAAACAGACCTTAAGAAACTTGAAGAATGGTCTAGAGCATGGCAACTGAGATTTAATGCCAAGAAGTGCAAGTTCATGCACATTGGAAACAGAAATCCAAAAAAGGAGTATTACATACGAGGCGAACGTCTGGCAGCCTCAAACCAGGAGCAGGACCTGGGAATCATAATCTCAGATGTCTTGAAAGCTGAAAAGCAGTGTGAGAAGGCAGCAGTAGCAGCCAATGGAATGCTGTGTTTGTGTTGCATTAGGAGGGTATCACTAGCAGGAGAAGAGAGATGGTTCTGCCACTCTACAGATTACTGGTCAGGCTTCACCTGGACTATGGAGTCCAGTTCTGGAGGCCTCACCTCAGAAAAGACATAGACCAGGTAGAAACAGTGCAGAGAAGGGCAACTAAAATGATTCAGGGGCTGCAGAACATATCCTATGAGGAGAGACTGAGGGAACTGAATATGTACTCCCTGGAACAGAGAAGAGAGAGAGCGAGGACATGATTGAGACATTCAAATACATAAAAGGCATAAACAAGGTACAGACTCGGGAACTATTTCACCTCAGAAGGGGCAGCAGGACCAGGGGGAATGAGCTCAGACTGCAAGGCAGGAGGTTCTCTACCAACTCCAGGAAGTTTTTCTTCATAGAAAGACTGGTGGACACCTGGAACAGCCTGCCCCCAGAGGTTGTGGGGAAGAGTACTGTGGTGGGATTCAAGAATGCATGGGAAGGACACAAGGGAGCCCCTACTCTAAAGGGCAACAAAGGAATCTAATAAGATAACTGAACAGGCCACAGAATGGGCAGACTAGATGGAACTGGCGGTCTCCTTCTGCTGTCAATTTCTGTGTTTCTATGATAAGACAGCCATGCCTGACAGGAAGTGCAAGCCAGGGCAGCAAGACGTGTGAACACAGTGCAGTCTTATTGGGGGGGAGGGGGAAAGGTGACTATAGACTTATACAAATCGATGACGCTTTAAGGGAGCTTTAACCCATATTTTATTTTCACCATCGGGAGGTACCTACTAAGCACCCAGTAGCATGAAACCAGCTGAGAATTCAAAACATTCAACATGGCAACACTGAAAGTACAAGTCCCTGTCCATGATTCTTTCTGGTCATGAAGCTGTAAAATTCAGATTCATTGGCTTTATCAAAGATCTCTGCTAAAGCCTATGTAGGTGAAACATCAGAGCTCATTTGTGTTCATGTCTCTGACCCAGGAGGGTCAGTATTATTGTTGATGACTGTTGGCAATTCATTAAATGGAGAGCTGTTAAAGCAAGAAACTCTTGTAAGTCTCTGTTTGCACTTTCTGTACATGCTGGTGAGTGCCATTACTTCTGCCTTTTTAAGTACGTTTGTTGTCATTAAGCACCTCCGCTCACCCTGGTGCAGCTCCGTTTTGCTCAGCTTTATTAACTAACGTGATCATTATAATGGAAGAGATTTTCATTCGATCTTATCCACCCATTCTGCTGCACGGCAGTGACTGTACCCAAATGCACTGTTGGACATGCATCCAAGCTTATCAGCTGGCTTGCTACCCCTACTCATGATGTGTAACCCTTAGTGCCATTCTTCCCAAGGAATCTGTGTAGTCCGTGGGGTTGCCACTGCTGCAACTGTTTCACAAAGTTGTCTGGGGAGTTTGGAGAGTAACACTGTAACACTAAGCTGCAGATGGGCGTTCTGTGACTGAGGACCTGTTTACCTTGCTGTGTCAGTAATGAAGATTTGCACCTAATTCTGGGAATGATGCAGCAGACCAGCAGAAGGTGAAGGTTGTGCCCCCATTATACCCTCTACATCTCCGGGTAAGGTGTGCTGTCTTGCTGTCTGATTGACCCCTGTTGACCCAGGTTGGTAGGGGCTGGCTCTGATGAGACTACATGTTTGATAGAGAGATGGAGAAAGGCATTTGGTGGGGGCCTTGCCACATCCTGCAGGGTAACTTGCACCCTCTCTAGGGTCTTGTTGGGCAGATGATGGAGCTACCCTTCCCCCAGGCTGATATAAGCTTCTGTCTGTAGTTTCTAGCAGGGTCGTTCAAACCTCCCAAAGGTCGACCATGCAAACTTTCACCGTCAAACTAGGTAAAGTTTGCCAAAGTTTTGATCACTTATGAAACCGGACCTTAGCTCATGGACTTAACCAGATTTTAAATAAACAAATCAAGTTATCTTACTGGTGGATGAGTTTGCACTGGTTCAACCATTAGAAATCATTAGGAAATGGGACAAAAATGAAATAATATAATGCACTGGGCCGATGAAGCACCCAAAACAGCATGGTGATGCAGTGGCTCCCACTGAGGACTACTGGTTCCAAAAACTGTGTCCATTTAGACAGTGCCAAACATGTACAATGCTAGTAAACAAGAGTGTGTGGTTAATAATGTTCAAAATAAAATGTTTTGTAAGGCCTACATATGCCCACAAAATATCTGTACAGAATCCCACAGCGTAGGCTACTGGTTCCAGAAATTGTGTGTCCATTGGGAGAGGGCCACACATGGACAAGGCTTCACATTGTTTCTATTATGCCATGGATATTTGGATAAGTGTTTTATTCCACTGATCTCATGGCAATGTTGCTCCAACATTTATGTATTTTGCCTGCGTAGACCTGGCAAAAATTCACAAAACATTAATCCTAAAGAAGACTGAGTGACAACAACAGGCTACTGGTTCCAGAAATTGTGTGTCCATTGGGAGAGGGCCACACATGGACAAGGTTTCACATGGTTTCCCGTTATGCCATGGATATTTGGATAAGTGTTTTATTTCACTGGTCTCATGGGCAACGTTGCCCCAACATTTATGTATTCTGCCTGTGTAGACGTGGCAAAAATTCACAAAACATTAATCCTAAAGAAGACCGAGCGACAACAACAGGGCTACTGGTTCCAGAAATTGTGTGTCCATAGGGAGAGGGCCACACATGGACAAGGTTTCACATGGTTTCCCATTATGCCATGGATATTTGGATAAGTGTTTTATTCCACTGGTCTCATGGGCAATGTTGCCCCAACATTTATGTATTTTGCCTGTGTAGACCTGGCAAAAATTCACAAAACATTAATCCTAAAGAAGACTGAGTGACAACAACAGGCTACTGGTTCCAGAAATTGTGTGCCCATTGGGACAGTGCCACACATGGACAAGGTTTCCTGTTATGCAGTGGATAAGTGTTTTACAAACTAGTTTCATAGGCAGTGCTGCCCCAAAAATTACTTATTCGGCCTGTGTAGGCCTGCCAGAAATTTGCAAAACATTAATCTGAAGAAGACTGAGTAAAGACAACAGAGCAGCATCCTGCAGTCTAGGGAGTCAATGGGCTAAAGAACTGATGGAAGATGTTGGAGGTGTGCATTGACTACCACTTCCTCTGCACCTGGTCCACTAACGTTCTGAAGAAGCCAGAAGGTGAAGGAATGAAACATATTCAATTCAGTGCTTCAGAGTAACTGGTAACTGGTATTTTTCTTTTAAACTTAGATTGTAGGCTTGTAGTGACACTATACTTTCTTTCTGTGTTGTCTTTACTTATAATTGTTTTTGGGCTGTTGAAAATTTAAAAATAGTGGTGGTGTAATTCTGTGCTGTCTTTAATTGCTGCAAATTTTATCTTGGCTTGTCTGACTGTCCTGTAGCTGGGTGAAGGGTGTTAATTGTCTGGCCTCTGACCTCAGCTACGTGATAACTGGAGGTGGGGCTTAGTCACAGTTAAAGCAGCAAACAGAAGTTCATCTTCTCAGAAGAAGCTAGAAGGTGAAGGAAGGAAACATATTCAGTTCAGTGCTTCAGAGTAACTGGTAACTGGTATTTTTCTTTTAAACTTAGATTGTAGGCTTGTAGTGACACTATACTTTCTTTCTGTGTTGTCTTTACTTATAATTGTTTTTGGGCTGTTGAAAATTTAAAAATAGTGGAGGTGTAATTCTGTGCTGTCTTTAATTGCTAATCTCCTCTCCCACCCTTCCCCAACTCTTAATTATATGCCCTGATAAATCTGATTGACAGGAGCTAAACACAGGGTATAGTAAGAGGTGTGAAGTGGGAGGGCATAGGGGAAGAAGACCACCCTCAACACGACAAGTGTTTTGACTCATTTATTTATTTATTGGTTTCTTTTCCTTAAAAAATATATACTGAGGATCAGTTACAGGATTTTTAGTACTGTAAATAAATAAAAGAGAACTAAAGAGCTTCAGTAGCAGATAAGTAGTGGAATTGCAGTATAATGTGGGGGGTGGTGCAATGCAGTGGCTGTGGGGCAGCCATATTCAGGCGAACCTTCTGGACACTGAGGTGCTGCACTATCTGCATGCATCTCTAGGGACTGCGGGATGAGGTAGCCAGACTCAGAGCGAGGAAGTAAACTGGGTCAGGAGTACCATCACCCCTGTCCAGGAACCACCCAGTCCAATCAGCTGCCTCAAAGGATGCCGAGACGAGGAGCACTTGGATGACAGTGGGCTCAGGAGGGTTAGAGCAGTCAGGCAGGCACATTCCAGATCCTATTCCTCTCAAGAACTCATATGCCACACTGGAAAATGAGGACAACCAAATAGAAGTACCCAGGAAGTGGAAGGGAAAGGATGTGGAGGTTAGGCAAGGAGGTGACCTCAGTGGGGAAAGCAGTGGACCCCAGAGGAGGAGGAAGCGAATCCTGGTGGGGACTCCATCATAAGAGGGATCCAGCTAGGAACACAGGGGGGAGGACAGGAGGTGAGGTGCCTACCAGGTGCCACGGCATGGAGGGATGGAAGGAAGATACTGGGATCACTGGGAAGGCAAGACAGGAGGGTGAGCTGGATGTCATTATCCACCTAGGTACTAATAACTTGGCAAATGGGGAGCAAAGGAAGTTCAGGAAGAGTTTAGGAAACTGGGGGAGGGTGTCAAGCAAGTAGCTACTTCTGTCACTTTCTCAGAAGTACTACCTGTGAGAAGCAAGGAGACATAGAGTGCATACCAGGAACTTTAACTCATGGTTGAAGAACTGGTGCTGTGAGAAAGGGTTTGGATTCATTGGTGACTGGGGACCCATCTGGAGGGATGGAGGTTTATTCAAGCCTGATGGCCTGCATCCATCCTGGAGGAGAATCAAGCACTCAATGATAAGTTTAAATGCTTACATTGACAAGCATTTAAACTAGCAAAGGGGTGGCAGGCCAGCAAGGACGGTGCCTACTTGCTCACCCCATAGCTAGTAATGGAACCAGTGAACCAGAGGTGGCTATCTCTGCAAAGCATGTGCAAAAGATGGAGATTAGTGTCCAAAAGGTGGATAAGCAGAAAAGGGGCAAAATTCAGCAGAAGGGCAGACAGCAAGGAGAACCAGGGATAAATGACAACCAAGGAAGGGGCTGGAGTAGAACAGTGAAGCAGTCTAGGAGGTCAAATCATGGAAAGCCATGTGTGCAAATGCCAGAGCCTTAGCAACAAGATGGAAGATCTGGAGGCTGTCATGGTACAGTCAGACCTGGACATTGTGGCCATCACTGAAACCTGGTGTAATGATAACCATGACTGGGAGATGGCCATACCTGGCTACAACATATTCAGAAGAGACAGAGCAGGCAGGAAGGGAGGAGGAGTGGCACTGTATGTGAAAAATGACATAAGGCCACGAGATCCAGGAGGAACAAAATGGGGAGAGATACGTGGGTTAAGCTGGAAAGGAAAATGGGGCCAGCCATCCGCACAGGTGTGGTCTATAGACCACCAGCCCAGGAGGAAGAATCAGATAGGGAGCTGATGCTAGCCATCCAAAGGATGACAGACAAGGGTGAGGTAGTACTGGTTGGAGACTTCAATATACCAGACGTGGACTGGAGCATCCCAGCAGCAGCATCAACTAGGAGCAGATTTATCCTGGACTCCCTTCAGGGTGCCTTCCTCAAGCAACTGGTCATGGAACCAACTCGGCAGAAGGCAATACTGGACCTTGTGCTCACAAACAGGGACAGTGTGATGGGGGTAACAGTGGGGGAGCACCTGGGTAACAGTGACCACCAGTCATTGTGGTTTGAAATCACAGAAAGAGCAGAACCAAACCACACAAAAACACGTATCCTGGATTTTAGGGGGGCAGACTTTGGGAAAATGGGGAAATGCTTGAAAGAGGCATTAAGGGGAATGGGACAGGAATCAGGGATTGAGGAACAGTGGGCAGTATTTAAAATGGGGATTATGAGAACAACAGAATTATGCATTAAGCAGGTTAGCAAGAGGAAAAGAAAGGAGACCATTATGGTTTTCCAAAGAGGTAGCAAAAGAAGTGAAAGCCAAAAAGATTGCATTCAGGCAATACAAAAGACACAGGCAGAGGGGATAGGGAGAAGTACCAGGAGAAACAAAGGAGGCAGGGAAGTCAGTAAGAGAAGCCAAAGCTCAGACAGAAGAACACATTGCAAAATCAGTGGTTAAAGGGACAAAACCTTTACAGGTACATAAGTGAAAAAGAAGGACAAAGGGATGAGTGAGACTGAAGGGGAGGATGGGAGCACTGGAGGATGACAACAGTAAGCTGACATATTGAACAGGTATTTCTGCTCAGTCTTTACTAAGGAAGAGGGGGTAATGGTCTGAAGGGAGTATAAGGGTGAGAATGGTGCAGAAATGGACACAGTCCCTTTACACGAAAGGGGTCCTGAAGGAACTGGAAGTAATAAGAGCTGATAAAGCAATGGGCCAGATGGGTGCACCCCAGGGTCCTTAAAGAACTAAGAGAGGTGGTGGCTGAACCTCTGGCTATCCTGTTCAGCCAATCACTGGAAACAGGGAGGTACCCAAAGACTGGAGGACAGCAGATGTAGTCCCCTTATACAAAAGTGGGAACAAAGAGAAGCAGGGAACTACAGACCAGTCAGCCTCACCTTGGTAGTGGAAAGATCATGGAAGCACTACTGAAGGAGAGATTGGTGGAACATCTGTTTGTCAATGGACTACAGGACCCAAGGCAGCATGGTTTCACCAGGGGAGGTCATGTCAGACCAACCTCATTGAATATTTTGACTGGGTGACTGGGAGGTGGATCAGGGAGGGCAGTGGACATGGCCTATCTGGACTTCAGCAAGACTTTGACACTGTGCCACATAGAGACTATTACACAAACTGGGGAATATGGGTGTGGGCAGGACAGTAGTGTGGTGGGTAGGTAACTGGCTGGGTGGCAGGACACAGGGGTGGTGGTAAATGGCTGTCACTCCACAGAGGGGAAGTGACCAGTGGGGTACCACAGGGATCAGTGCTGGGACTGGTCCTATTCAACATCTTCATCAGTGGCATTGCACAGGATCTAGAAGGCAGAATTTCACTGTTCGCTGATGACACAAAGCTCTGTAACAGGTAGACACACCAGAGGTGTAGACAGAATGAGAAGGGACCTGCAGAAACTTGAGAGAATGGTCAAGGGTTTGGCAGTTGAAATTCAATGCAAAGAAGTGCAAGATAATGCATATGGGGTACAAAACCCTGGCACAATATATCAGTTGGGGGTGAGGATATAGCATGCCAAGCAGGAAGAGGATCTTGGGTTGTCATCTCTGATGACCTCAAGTAGGAAACAGTGTGACAAGGCATCAGGTAAAGCAAATAGGATGCTGGGATGTAAGGCAGGGCATCACCAGCAGGAAAAGGGAGGTCATAATTCCGCTATACAAGACACTAGTGAGGCCCCACCTGGAGTACAGTGTACAGTTCTGGAGACCATACCTAGTGAAGGACATAGACAGGGTAGAGAAGGTTCAGAGGAGGGTAACAAAGATTGTGCATGGGTTGCATCACAAGTCCTATGAAGACAGGTTGAAGGAACTGAACATGTACTCCCTGGAGGAGAGGAGGGAGAGGGGATATGATAGAGACATACAAGTATCTTACAGGGAGGAACAGGGTGCAGGAAAACACTATTTTTAAGCGAAAAAGATGTTTCAGGACTAGAGGCATGGGGTGAAGTTGGAGGGAGGACGATCTAGAGGAAACATGAGAAAGAATTTCTTCACAGAACGGGTGGTGGACAAGTGGAACACCCTGCCAGAGGAAGTGGTGGGAGCTGAAACAATCACGGATTTAAGAATGCATGGGATAGACATAAAGGAAATCTAGAGGTCAGGGGTAAGGGGAAATAGACTTCTAGGAAAACAAACTGAACTTACAAGCTCAAATGGGCAGACTAGGTGGGCCATAGGCCCTTATCTGCCGACACAGTCTATGTATCTATGTATCTATGTATCTGTGTATCTTTTCCCCCTGCCCATTATCGTCATCATTAGCTTCACTGCCAATAATTCACAAAACAATCTGAAGAAGAATGAGTGAAGACAACAGTGCAGCATCCCACTGTGTGTGTGTGTGTGTGTGTGTGTGTGTGTGTGTGTATGTGTGTAGGCAAGCTACTGGTTCAACAAAAAACAAATGGACACAGAAGCACTCTCCATCCACCTCATCATCCTCTGTCTTGTGTGTTCAGCCCAGCTGGAAGTGTAGGAGAGTCATCATCTATAAACCATGGCAAAAAAGACTTTGGAAAAAGGGATGGGTTAACTTTTACAAAAGTGATAACTCTACATTTTTGGTCAAAAGGTATGTTCTCCTTTTGGTGACAATATTGACTGCAGCACTGAAAATTTACTCTGAATAAGTACCTGCAGGTGAGCAGCTGAGGTATTCAACAGCTACCTGTGTCAAAGAGGGTCAAATGGTCTTTCTTTGGTACCAGTACAATAGAGGCTCATCTCCTTTTGCTACTGCTACATTCTCATCTAGATAATCCTGCACCATTTTTTTTATGGGCATCTCTGGCACCACTGTGTCAGAAAGTAGCTTGCCATGGTTTTTTTTAGCAAGCCATAGACAAACACTTGTTCCCAGAGTGGTTTGTCATCAATTGCTGTCTTTCTGATTGTGTAGCAGCAGTAGCATCACTAGGTCTTGGTTGATTGAAGACAAAAATGAGTGACTGCTGTGATGCTCAGTATGGAAACACACTGGGATCCTCCTTATTCCCTCGCCTTTACCTGGCCTGTCAGTGTGATTGCAAGGGGTGATGATGAGTATTGTTCTTGTGCTTGTCTTGTGTTCCTGGACTTGTTCTGTGCCACACATGTACAGACCAGATGGATAAGCCAGGCTTTATAGGGCTGCTGATCCTTACCGCTTTCTTGTACATTAATGAATGTGTTAAGCGTGTCTTTGAACCAGGGGTCCAAGAGAGTGGCCGGGATGTAGTGGTCATCTGCACACCTTTCTGATTTTATTTATTTATTAGCTGTTGGTAACCGGGTAAGTGCACTAGGCAAAACATCCTGCCTATTTTCAGGCACGACCTGGGAGAGTACAATATAACAACACAGTATGAGTACAATATACAATCAGCAGTGATACACAAATCGATACATAGTGCAGGAGAACTGTCCAATAAATACCATGACAGAGGACAGCCATCGAATAGAATATACCTGCTGGAAAACACTAACAGTAGTCAAGTTATTGTAACATCACATCAAACAAAACAAGCAGTATGGTCAGTCAGACAGGCCTAGCTGAGAGAAACAGGCAGGTAGGCATGCTAATCAGACTTATTAGGACTTGGAGTGGGAGAAACAGACAGTTAGAGATATTAGTTACAAAAAGGCAAATCCCAAAGGAAGAGCTGGTTGCAAATTGATAGACAAAGTAAAGAGACATAGTCTAGGTGGAGAGACAGGGCAGAAATTAAGTGCAAACACAGTTATCCAGAGAGAAGAGGTGGGAAAAAAGGACATGCTTGAATGAGAGATGAGATGAGGAGTTCTTGACATGGACGGGGAGAGAGTTCCAGAACCTAGGTGCGAAGTAGGAGAAGGCTTGCTTTCCCATTTTCAAGGAGCATGGCTGCACAGATAGCAATGGGGAGGTAGAGGATCTGAGGGTACGGGAGTGAGAGATAGGAGTGAGCATGTTGCCCAGATAGGATGGACAAGGAGATCTTGTTAAGGAGTAAACAAAACACCCAAGGGTGTAGGAATATGAGCGTGTCAATTCCAGAAAAATTATCTTATTCCACTAGATTGAGCAGTGGTAGTTTTCATATGAACAAGTCACAGGATAATGAGGAGGAGTACTTGGCTTACACCAGCTGCATCAGCACTTACCACCCATGTGGCCTTCTCAAAGGGCTTCTGCACAGTTCAGAGAGTCTCTATCAGGTGCACTGATTTGGGCTAATGTTTACCTCTCCCTTGCTGATACCATGCTCAACAGCATACTGGTGGATAGCCTTCTGTTGCTCTAACAGCCATTGCATTATGTAATAGATGGAGTTCAACTTTGTTACCTCATCTTGTTTTGAGGTGGTGAGGGAAGGTAGTTCCACTGCTGAATATTTCATAACTGCTTCCATGCCTTTACAGAATGCCTTAATGACCACAAACATTTTTGGCCAGAACTATACAAGATTGCCCAATGCTGCCTTCCTCATCTAGGAATCCCTGAACTACCAGATTTATACAGTGAGCAAAACATGGAACACATGTATAATCCTAACTGCCTTTACAGTGTTCTTTGCATTATCCGATGCTATAAAACCTAGTGTTAATGAGTGTATATCAGCCACTCATCAGACATCTGCTGAAGGAAACGGGCAACAAGTTTTCTGCATCATGGTCATTGTCAAAGCCAGCAATACATAAATCTGCCTGTTTGTGGAGGTAGGAGGGCCTCCGCTGACTTGCAGCTACTGCTGGCACTTAACCCAGAGGAGGAGGTGGAGGAGGAGAAAGAAGAGGAGAAACTGATCCAAAGGGCAGTCACTGCCATGTATTCAATGGTCTAACCGCTGATCCACATTTCAGTGGTGATGTGAACGGCTGAAACAAATGATGCTTTCAGGGCATGCAACACAGTCTTGTAGATGCTCTGATACAAATCAGAAAGAGCCACTGTGGAAAAGCAGGTATGGCTGGGCACTTGGTACCTTGGCACGGCAACTTGCATTAACGACAGACAACCTGCTTTGCCCACGAATGGCAGTAATTCCGTGCCTAGCATTTCCACAACTGCGCTTGTTAACTTTTCTTCGCCTTTGGTTTGCTGGTTTTATATTTCTGTCTCATTTGCAGGGTGTCAGATGTGACTGCTGGCTCCTGTTTTTGCAACACCTGGAAGTGGAAGTTGATGTGGATTTGCAGCCCCGCAGAGGTGAACTGTTGAATGGAAGATGTTAGAGTTGTGCATCAGCTGTCACTTGAATTACTTTCTTCCTCTTTCTCCCTACCTGGTCCACAAACGTTCTCCTCCTGTGAATCCTCCTCATCATCAGCTTCACTGCCTGGCGCGGCTGCTGCTGCTGTTGTGCATTGGCACACCTTCTCGTTCTGAGATCTGTGGGACTTCGGTAATTGTCTCTTCATGGTAGATGTTTCCAGTCTTGTTTCCTCCTTACCCCAACTCAGCCTGTCTTTACATAAAAGACACACAGCATATGTCCTTGTTTCTTTGTCCTCTCGAAAGAAATCCCACACCATCGAAGTCACTAGTTTGGTCTTTCCCCCTGGCACTGTCTGCTGTTGCCTAATGAGCAGGCTACTGTGGCCTGCTTCCACATTACCCAGCTCTTCTTCCACCAGTTCTACAGGGTCAGGGAATGGAATGGAATGTTTCTTCCTCTACCACGTGTCCTGGCCCACCTGTCTCCTCTGTGTCTTTATCTGCTTTCATTTCCAGTGGTGGTTGTGTTTCTCCTTGTCATTTTGTGGCCTCTTTTATTGCTTTTGTTTTTACCACCACATTTGGACTTTTTTTTGTTCTTTTACGTGCATCTGCCCAAAATCCAACTCCCACCTGTTCCACCTTCTCCTTCTCCCCAGAAATGCTGTTGCTGCTATCCCCTTTTATTGGGTATATAGTTATGAGCTGTATCTCTGTCCCCAAGATCTGCCAAATCACTTTGATGCTCCTCCTCTGCCTGTGTCACTACCTGATGAACTCCTTTCTTATTCCTTTTTTCTACAGTGATTGCTCGCATCTCAACCCTTGCATTGCCGCTGCAAGTAGTTCCTACAGTGTGTGATACTTTATGGAAACACTTGTAGTAGTTTCCACTGAGGCAGAGGGCCTATGATAAAGCCCACTCTGCTTGTTTTTTCTTTGATATGACTGGATAATCCCCTCCCACCATCTCATTGGCCTCTCTGTTGTTCCATTTCCTGTTGCTTGCTACAGGACTCAGCCACTTGGATGATGAAGCATTTTTTATTTTATTTTTTCTGTTTTTTGTGTTTGTGAAAACAAACACAAAAAATGTTATTTTAAACAAAAATGTTTTTTATTATATCACCAATATAACTAATAACATCCAGTACACTCCAGAAATGTTACAGAAATTCACATTTTCTGTAAAAGTGAAATCCAAAAGACCCCAGTAAAGGCCTGGGCAAAGTCCAGTACTCTGAAGACTGTGTGCTTGTCTTGAACTGATATCGTCAAAAAAAAATTATTTTCACATTTTGGGGGTTCCCACCAGTGTGCCTACCTACCAGTAGCTGGGCACCAGCACACTGCCTGCTGGCATACTCATGCTGCCCACTGTCTATATCACACTGCAACAGCAAGCTCAGGAAGACATACACGTGCACACATGCGTACACACACACACACACACACGCACACTGCTTCAGGACTCAGGAGAAGGAAGGAACTTCAGCAACTTGGGAGGGAAGGGGAAGACTGCCACAATAAAACACAAAATGACTATTACAAATGTCATTTTTGGGGTGTTTGCCACCAAGGTGCCAGTTATCAGTGTCTGCGCACCAGCATGCTGCCTGCTAGCACACACTTGCTGCCCACTGCCCAGATCACACCGCAGCAGCACAGCTCAGGACAACACACACAGACTGCTTCAGGGCTCGAGGAGAAAGGAACTGCAGCAACTTAGGGAAACATGAAGAGAGCCACAAAAAAAAAAAAAAAAAAAAGACAATTTACAAAATTTGAGGGATGCCACCAAGGTGCCAACTACTAATGGCTGGGCACCAGCACGCTGCCAGTGGGCACACACTGCAACAGCACAGCTCTGGATGACACACACACACACACACACACACACACACACACACACACACACACACACACACACGCTGCTTCCGGACTCAGGAGGAGGAGGAAGGAACTTAAGTAACTCGGGAGAATATGAAGACTGCCACAATAACAAAACAAAAATACTTTATTTTAAAGTTTTTTTTTTTTTTGTTTGTTTTGGATGCCACCAAGGTGCCAGTTACTAGTGGTGGGGCATTGACATGCTGCCAGCTGTCACACACTTACTGCCCACTGCTCAGATCACCATACAACAGCACAGCTCAGGGCTGCTTCAGGGCTCAGGAGAAGGAAAGAACTACAGCAGCTTGAGGAAGCGTAATAACTGTCACAATTAAAAAAAGAAAATGGGGTCCTGACCATAAAAGGAATCCTTTTAATGTAGTTTTATACTGCATTTACCAAGGATAGTATAGGTGAGATGCAATATATTGTTTCTACTGTGGTCTTCCTTTTATAATGTATTTTTCTAGGACAGATCATTTTAGATGCAGTATCTCCTTTTCAGTGGAGTTCTATTCTAGGGTCCTGTTTTCACACATTTTTGCAATATATTTACCCAGGATAACCTAGGTGAGATGCAATATTTCATTTTCAATGGGTCTCTGCTTTGACACATTTTTGTACTATATTTACCCAGGATAGCACAGCTCGAATGCTATCTTGTTTTCACCGGGAACCTGCTTTTCGCAATTTTTACTATGTATTTACCCAGGATAGTACAGCCAAAATGCAGTCTCTCGTTTTCAGTGGGGCCCTGCTTTTACCTATTTTTGTAATGTACTTATCCAAGATAGCCCATCTGAAAGGCAAGTTACATATTCAGTGGGGTCCAGCTTTTACAGTGTATTTTTCCCAGGACAGAGCTGCATAGATGCTCAGTTCAGTGTGGTCCCTGCTGTACTGGGGTTCTACTTTTACATATTTTTACTACATATTTACCCAGAAGAGACCAGATGAGATGCAGTATCTCCTCATTTTCAGTGGTGTCCTTCTTTTACACATCTTTAGATTGCATTTAGCCCAGGATAGGTCAGCTGAGAGGCAATATCTAAATTTCAGTGGGCTCCCACATTTTGAACCCAGACTTCCAACAGTCTTTTCATGATCAAGACTGGTGGAAATGATAAATCTCATATGAAAGGTGATTTTGCAGTGCGACTGTGAAAACATGTTTAGAAGGGGATTTCAAAAATTACACCCGACACGTTCAGGAGGTGGGGTAATGCAAGAGATATGTTGAGCATTAGGGGCCAAAACCTGCAAAAATAAAGTCATAAGTAAATGTCGGAACAATTTAACATTTTTTCATAACTTAGTTTTGTTTTGTTTTTACATTTTGACCCCAAATTGTCAACATAGTCTTACTATGTATTTATTTAGTTTTGATGACTGGGTAGGCCCACTGAGCTCCGGAGGTCCCTTTTTGAGGGGCGACCTGGAATTAGTTATAAAAAAGGAGACAAATACAGCAATGTACAAGGAACATAGTATATAAATACAGCAGAGTACTCAATACATAGTACATTAGGTTGACATGAGACCAGTGGGGCTCAACCATTCGGGTTACAATCTGGCCAGGTTGACCCCTCATTCTGAACATGACAGGTGTCATTTATTAAAAAAGAGAAAACAAAAACAACAACGATGTAGGGCACTTAGTTCTGATAGCGGTGCAGCTGTAGAAAAATACTACAGAGATAGCAGCACAAAAAAAATGCACTTCGGAAAATGAAAGGCTGGAAATCAGATGGACTGCATAAACAATTTATTCAGCCAGTAGCTAAAAATCACAGCGAGTATCGAGCAAGAACTGCTCCAGTGCTTCGCCTCCATCACCTGAGGCTTTGTCAGGGAGCAGGGACACGATCTTCAGCTGTTGCTTTTAAGTAGAAAATGATGTAATAATTTAGCATCATAGTTGGTCAGTATCAAAAAGAACTGTGGATTAAAATATGCCTATAATTGCTATATGCCCCTACATGCCCGTAACATGGATCAATAGATTACAAAATATTGGGGTGCAGCTTTATGACTATCCCTTGAAATTGATTACAGCATGCCAAATCTGTGTGTCCCTGTCCCCTGTGAGATTGCTTCTGATTAACAAATTGTCAGTGATAACCCTTAAAATTATTGTAATACCTTAAAGTGAAAGTTTAAAAAACACATATATAATCAGAAAAACAACTTTTATATAGTAAAATAACAAGACCTCACAATACATTAACTTTTTAACATGAATGTGAACAACATAATATCCCCAACACGGCCACAATGAACAACTCAAGTTCAGCCTGTGTTTGGTACCAAGAAGCTGCCTGAAAAAAATAAAATGAAAAAGAAAGATTAGAAATTAAGATGCTATATTTAAATAATAATATATTTAAAAAAAAAAATGACATTGAAAAAGGTAAACCTGCAACAGTTAGAGAAAGGGGACCAGGTTAGTGTTGTCATTTAGACCACATGAGTGCAGTGCTTTTAGGGAAAAAAAAAAATCTAACAGGATTCCCTTTGTAGTAGTGTTTTGACCTGGTCTCTTCCCCTGTGATTAGCCTTAATGTGATCTGTACCAGTAAAGGACATGCATTTGGGATTGCTGTTGTGGTCTACAGACCTCCCGCACAAGAGGAAGAACTGGACAGGGTACTTGTAGAAGCCATCCACACAACGGCAGCTAATGGGGATGTACTACTGGTAGGAGACTTCAGTCTGCAAGATGTGGATTGGAGCAACCAGCCTGCAGCCTCAGCCAGAGACGTACTGGAAGCCCTGCAGGGGGCATGCCTAAGACAGCTAGTGACGGAGCCCACCCTAGAGGGAGCGACTTTGGACTTGATACTCACCAATGGGGACAGAATTACAGATGTAAAAATGAGGAGCCATCTGGGATCAATCGATCACAGTACAATGTGGTTCAATGTGAGAAGAGCAGAAAAGTCAAACCACACGAAAGCAAGGGTTCTGGATTTTAGGCAGGCCTACTTTGCAAAGATGGGGGAATGTCTTAGGAAATCACTGGCATGGAAGGAGAAATTGGGGGGGTGGAGGAACAATGGGAGAATCTTAAGGGAGCCATAGTGGAGGTAACAAGCCATTGCATTAGACAAGTAAGCAAAACAAAGAGAAAGAAAAAAATACTGGTTCTCAAAGGAAGTGGCTGAGAAGGTAAGGCCAAAAAAGGTAGCATTCAGGAGGTACATGGAAACACAGAAGGATGAAGATGGGGAACTGTATCTGGAAAAAAGAGGGAGGTGGGGAAAGCAGTCAGGAGTGCAAAAGTACAAACAGAAGAAAAAATAGCACAGGCAATAACAGAAGGGGACAATAACTTTTTCAGGTATGTTGGTGAAAGAAAATAGACTAAGAGTGGGACTGTGAGACTAAAAAGTGAAGGAGGGAAGTGTGCAGAGGGGGATTGAGAAAAAGCAGAAATCCTGAAAAAGTATTTTTGTTCAGAAGAAGGGGAAGGGGAGGGCCAAAGTTAGGCAACGGAAGCACTACTGTGGACACTGGTCCATTTAAGGAGGAGAGGGTCTTAAAGGAACTCGCTGATCTGAAAGTGGACAAGGCAATGGAGCTGGATAGGATGCATCCCAGAGTATTAAGAGATCTCAGGGAGGTGATGGTAGCACCACTGACAGCCCTGTTTAACAGTTCGCTGGAACAAGGTGTGGTACCAAAGGACTGGAGGAGGGTGAATGTAGTCCCTCTTCACAATTACAGACCAGTCAGCCTGACCTTGGTGGTGGGGAGACTAATGGAATCACTACTAAAAGAAAGGTTTGTGATATATCTCAAATCCAGTGGCGCACAGGATCTGAGGCAACATGGATTCACAGCAGGAAGATCTTGTCAAACAAATCTGATAGATTTCTTTGACTGGGTGACTAGCGAGGTGGATCAGGGAGGGGCAGTGGATGTGGCCTACCTGGATTTCAGCAAGGTCTTCAACACTGTCCCACATAGGAAGCTAGTAAACAAGCTGGGCAGCCTTGGAGTGGGTCCCAGGATGGTAAACTGGGTCAAAAATTGGCTGAGCGATAAGACACAAAGGGTAGTGGTGAACGGCGTTCAATCCAAAGTGTGAGCAGTGACCAGCGGGGTCCCACAGGGATCAGTGCTTGGATCAGTCCTCTTTAATGTCTTCATAAGTGACACTGCATAGGGGCTTGAAGGGAAGGTGTGTCTCTTTGCAGACGACATGAAGATCTGCAACAGGGTTGACACTCCAGGAGGGGTAGAGAAAATGAAAAGGAACCTAAGCAAGCTTGAGGAGTGGTTAAGGATGTGGCAGCTAAGATTCAATGCAAAGAAGTGCAAGATCATGCAATAGGGACATAGAAATGCGGGGGAGGAGTACATAATGGGGGGGGGTTACTGACTGCCACCAAACAGGAAAGGGACCTGGGAGCAATCATATCTGGTGATCTAAAGGTTACCAAACAATGTGAGAAGGCTGTGAGGAGAGCCAGTGGAATGCTGGGGTGCATAGGGAGAGGTATCTCCAACAGAAGGAAGGAGATGATGATGCCACTGTATAGAACATTGGTGAGACCTCATCTTGAGTACTGTGTCCAGTTCTGGAGGCCGCATTTCCGGAAGGACATAGACAGCGTAGAAGTGGTCCAAAGAAGGATGGCAAAAATGGTGCAGGGCCTGCATCAAAAGTCATATGAGGGGAGACTGGAGAATCTCAATATGTATTCCCTGGAGGAAAGGAGAGGAGAGGAGAGGAGAGAGAGAGAGGGGGGATATGATAGTCTTTCAAATACCTCAAGGGTATAAATAAGGTACAAGAAGGTAGCATCTTTAAAAAAAAAAAAAAAAAAAGATGTTCAAGAACAAGGGGCCATGATATGAAAATAGAGGGTGTGTAGACTTGGGGGGTAATGTGAGAAAGTATTTTTTTCATGGAAAGGGTGGTGGATCCATGGAACAGCCTCCCGGCAAAGGTTGCAGGGGCAAAAATGGTAGGGGAATTCAAAAACGCATGGGACAGACATAAAGGAACTTTAGCAATAGGAAAGAGAGGGTAAGACGCAGATCATTTATGATCTATGGTATACGAAATAGGGGAAAATGGGCAGACTAGGTGGGCCAAGTGGTCCTTATCTGCCATCAAATTCTCTGTTTCTATACATTTGTAAGCAAATGCCAAGTGGACTTTCTTGCGTTTGTCCTGTATCTGAAGCAGTGCAGTTGAAGGGGGTGTCCTCTAGTTCCCATAACATCCTATTTAAAGGCAAAGTCCATTTTGACAAATAGATAGGGGTCATTTATAACAGTTGGTGTGAGCCATAGTTGATGTGCCATTTTTCAGTGGCTTTGTCTAGTACTTTTGCCTCCCAAATACCTGCCTAAAGATTTTTTAAATGTAACTATAGTTTTTTTTTTGTTATTTAACCAGGAGAGACACACTAAGCTGAAAGCTTGTTTACAGGTGCGACCTGGGAGCACAAGGAAGTTAAGTGACTTGCTCAGGGTCACACAGTATGCAAGAGGGGCCTGTGGGATTCAAACCTAGGTCTCCAGGTGTGCAGCTCAGAGCCTTAAACCACTGCACTATACTGCCTCCTCCTGTATTTCATACAACAGTTTTGAGTAGGCTATTCCATATTGTCACACTTGTCACATACCTGATCTACAGGTCTTTCTCCGTCCTCCCTTCCTTTCCACTATGACTCCCTTGTGCCTATCCCATGCATTTTTGAACCCCATCACTGTTTTTGCCCCCACCACCTCTACTGGAAGTCTGGTTCAGGAATCCACCACTCTTTCTGTGAAGAAGTACTTCCTCACATCTCTCCTGAATCTACCTCCCTCCAGCTTCATTGCATATTCCCTTGTTCTTGAGCACCTTTTCTTCTGAAAAATACTTCCCGTCTATAACTTATTTACATTCCTTAGGTGTTTAAAGATCTCTATCATATCCCCCTTCTCTCTCCTCTCTTCCAGGGTGTACATATTGAGGTCCTTTAGTCTCTCCCCATAGGACCTTTGATGCAGACCCTGCACCATTTTCGTTGTCTTTCTCTGGACTGCCTCCACTCTGTCTGTGTCTTTTCAGAGATGTGGTGTCCAGAATTGGGCACAGTACTCTAGGTGGGGGTCTTACCAGTGATATGTACGGAGGTAACACCACCTGCCTCTTTCTGCTAGTGATACCCCTCCTTGTGCACCCCAGCATCCCACTAGCACTCCCAACTGCCATTTCACACTACCTGGTTACCTTTAGGTCATCCAGTATGATTACCCCAGGTCTGTTTCCTACTTGGTAATCGTCAATACCACTCCACCCATTTTGTACTCCACCTCTGGGTTTCTGTGCCCTAAGCTTATTATTTCTGCACTTTTTTGCATTGAAACCCAGTTGCCATACACTGGACCCACTCATCTAGTTTTCTCTGGTCTCTGCTTGTCCTACACACACACACACACACCTCTGGAGTATCCACCCTATAGCAGATTTTGGTGTCATCTGCAAAGAGGCAGGCCTTCTCTTCCAGCTCCTCTGCAGTGTCACTTACAAAGACATTAAAGAGGATCGGTCCCAGCACTGATCCCTGAGGCACCCCACCGGTCACCGTCCCTTTCTCAGAATGAACTCCATTTACCACAACCATCTGTCACCTATGCCCTCAACAATTTTGTATCCAGTTTACCACCTTTGGACCCACTCCTGTGCTACACAACTTGCTTACTAGTATCCTACATGGACCAGTACTGAAAGCCTTACTGAAATTGAGGTAAGCCACATCCACTGCTCCACCCTGATCTAAATCCTTTGTCACCCAGTCAAAGAAATCTATCACATTAGTTTGATATGACCTCTCCCTTGTGAACCCATTCTGCCTCGGGTCTTGTAACCCTGTGAATTCAAGATAGTCCACAATAGTTTCATAGTTGCGTACAAGTCCATAAGGCCGAGGCCCATAACAAACTCGCCATGGTTTGTCTTAACGGTGGAAAAGGTATTTTTTATTATCCATATAATTGTCCAATTTTGTTTTGAACTGTTTCATGGTATTACTCATTAAATATTTCTCGATAATGAGTTTCATATTGGTGGAGCCCTTTGAGTAAAAAATATTTTCCGCCTAGTTGTTTTACTAACTGAGGTTTTTAATTTTAAGTTATGTGATCTAGTATTGTTGTATGTTGTTTGTCTTTCAAGACAGTGTCAAGTAGGGATTCATTTTGAAATGCTTTAAAGATAAAGATTAGGTCTCCTCTAAGGGATCTATATTCCAAGGAATATAGGTTGAGTGTTCTTAGCCTATCACCATAATCTTTATCATCCATGTTTTGAATTGTCCTTGTAACCTTGTGTTGCACTCTTTCCATCATGGTCTGGCAGCCTATAGAAGTTGGAGTACTGAGTGGTGCGCAATATTGCAAATGTGGCCGAAAAAGGCTGGTGTATAAAGGGAGAATGACTTCTGATTCCCTGCTTTTTATATTGTTTATGAATACATCCAAGGATGCTGTAACACTTGTTAACTGTTTTATTTATGTGTGTGTCGAATTTTAAATTGTCCGTTATTATAACACCCAGATCTTTTTCTTCTGATGTTATTGCTAGCTGTGTGTGTTGTTCATAACATACTGAGCCCTGGCATTATGTTTGCCCATGTGCATCACTTTACATTTTACTTCATTAAAATTCATTTTATTAACAGATACCCAACTACACAGTTTATTTAGGTTATCTTGTAAGTTACTATAGACTCAGCATTGTTCACTATGCATCCTAGTTTGCAATCATCTGCATATTTGTTGACCCAGATGCCACTATTTATCTGCATGCTGGAGACGAGTATATTAAATAATAATGGACTTGGCACTGAGCCTTGTGGTACAATCTTTTCTTTCAGCAGTGATTCCATTACCTTTCCCACCACTGATATCTGGCTGACTGGCCAGTAATAGCCAGCCTTCTCCCTGCTTCCACTTTTGTCTAGTGTGACTACATCTGCCCTCCTCCAGTCCTCTGGACCCACTCCTGTTTCCAGTGAGATGTTAAAACATATGACTGAACCTGTGTGTTATGGTTATCATGTGCACTGCACCTACCTTGTCCTAACCCTTTTGAGCACTGTCAACTACCCATCCAAATCTTTCTAAAGCGTACCATCTCCTCCTTGAGTGCCATATTGGTTTCGCCTGCTCTCCCGTTATATGTCAATCTTGACTCACTCATTGTTTTGTGTATGCTCTAGCTTATAGCTCTCCCGGGTCATCTGTAACACCTCCCGGGTTCGTGACTTGTTACTGGTTGTCATTCTATTCCATCACCTGTTATCCCATTGTATGTAAAACGGATTTATCACTGTACCTGCCTACTTAAGTTTGTAACTCTCCCGGGTCGCACCTGAAAATAGGCACTTGGCTGTCTAGTGTGACTTACCCGGTCAACAAGGGCAAATAAAATAAAATAAATAGGAATGTCAGAGATGCAGCGAGTATCTCCTTGAGCTCCCTCAACACCCTTGGATGCACCCCATCTGACCCCATTGTTTTGTCCACCCCTTTGGGTTAGCGATTTTTAGCTTGTTTTTAAAGATTAAATTCTGAAAAGTACTAGTTGCAGACGAAATGGTATGAGGGGGGCAAAAAGGTAAACTGAAGGCAGAAATGAGTTTTGCGTCTTGTAGGTAATAACAGTTCGTCCAAAGACTGTCTCTGTACTGAATCAAAAATGTCATTTGGTTCCAATTCTGTTTAGAGCTGCTCAATTGCATTATCAATAGTTTAATCAGTTTGCTTCTGCGATAAGTCTGTGAAAGTTTGTAAATCTGCCTCTTGGATGACATCTGCAGTTAAATCAGTGTTTAAAAACCCCATTTTTGAATGGGACATGTGATATTTCTTTAAGGTGATTTTCCGTACAAGTTTGCATAAATCGATATATGTAGCGAAGGGTTTGTCTTCGAGCAAGGAATGAATGATAACCCCTTGTTTTAAAAGTTGGAGTTGTGCAATCGAGAGAGTTGTGCCAGTGATAGATTTACTGTTGGCCAGTCTTGCTGCGAAGGTCACATTTCTGACTTTTATTGTTTTCTACCGGCCCTCTTCCCCCTCCTCTTTTTTTTTTTTTTTGTAGTGGTTGGCATTCCACTTGATTGTTGTTGGTTGTCCTGTGTAGGATTCTGAGTTGTGAGTAAAAAAGAAACAGATTTCTGTGTTCTCTTCTGGTGAACTAGAAGCAGCAGAGCATGCTGTACTGTGTTATTTTTTTATTTAGACTTTGCTCTCGCTTGATCATGGCAACGACCACGGCTCTGTGAGTGGGTTGGTCGTTCCCACTTAAAAACTTGATTGTTGGTGTAGTCTCATGTATCATGAGTAAATTCGTTCTTTTTCCTATCGGATATTTCTTTTTTCATGTGTTGCTAATTTCTTCCATGGGTTGGTTTCACGCTTCTCAAAGCCTGGTTCTGTGTTGAGTGACATGAGTTGTTGAATTTCTTGGATCTCTTGTTATACTGTTTGGTGGTGCTCTGTATCTTGATCAACTAGTATGTCCACTAATTTGCTAATACAAACTGAAAAGGCTGTCTCCCAGTGGGTTTTGTATATATCTTTCAGAAAATCACCTGCTGATAATTTTTCTGCTCTGAATCCCCTCAATGCCCAGCCATTATCTTTGTGCATTTGTAGTGAGGTTTTCTAAAGTACAGGTTGATTTCTTTTAACTTTAACTTTTTAAAATCATGGAAAAGTGATTTGAGTGTATTGTCTTGTGGATTTTTTTTATTTAAAAGTTGCAAAAAAATACAGGATAGGTTCTATGAGAAGCAAGTCTCATTTACAGAACGTCCCAATAGTTTACACAAAACACCAATTATAAATCGAATAACAAACATCATAAATCAAGTAACAGAACAATTACAGATTGTTCCTGTAACAGACATTTTTTTCAAACCATGTTTAAAAATCCCCAGAGAAGGGGAATTTCTGAGCTGAGGGGGTCAAGTTGTTCCAAGAAAAGTGGGCCCCTTATGAGAAACATTCTTTGTCAAAACATGTTTGAAATGTTGGTAAGGAAAAGCCATGTTGTGGAACATCTCCAAAGCTGTATTTACGTACAGGAACAATTAATCTTTCAGATAAATAAGTAGGGGTTTGATTGTTGGCCGATTTGTAAATGAAAGATAACCAGTGAAAAGTACGCCTGTAAGAGGGGGATGAACAATTTAACTGATGTAGTAAACAGCAATGATGCTCTTCCCATATTGATTTTAAAATGAAGCGCAGTAATTGAAAATAAACCGTGTTTGCGGGTAAGAGATGGGAGTTAAGGGCGTGGCGCTAGATAGTATAGCCATGATCAAGAATAGGGAGAACTGCTTGGCCAATGATGCGTTTATGATCTACACTTGATAAACAACGTCTGGCACATTTTAAGCATCCTGGACATTGACAGACTTTTAATACAGTTTTGCCAATGTGTGGTTTAAAAGTCAGAGAAGAGTCAAAAGTGAGACTGAGGTACTTAAATTCAGCAACAAGTTCCAGTGAATGATTTTTTGATAAAATAGAAAAAGAAGAATCAACCAAAGACGACGATTGCTGAGACCCAAACAGCATTGCTTCAGTCTTCTTGCTATTAAGTAGTAGTAAATTATCTTAGAACCATTTCAGCACTTTATCAGTCACCCAGGAGAGTTGTAGTAAGAGTGGAAGGAGACTTATGAGCATAGAAGAGAACCGTGTCGTCCGCGTAAATTCTGACAGAACAAAGATCAGCAGTAGAGGGTAGTGGATCTACAAAGAGACTGAACAGAATAGGTGCAAGTATCAGACCCCCTTGGAATTCCAGTGGAGACAGGAAGAGGAGATGAAAGACAGCCATTCCCCCCCCAAAAAAAAAAAACAGATTGAAATCTCCCTCGTAAGTAACAAGAAAACCAGTTAGTGGCATTAGAGGAAAAAACACAAGAAGACAGACTGGTTAAAAATAAAGAGTGATTGATGATATTGAAAGTTTTTGATAGGTCAATAAAAACAGACCCCACAAGACACCCCTTATCTATAGCCCTGGAAACAGAATAGTAAAAGCCAATCAGTGCTATTTGGGTGGAAAAGTCTGACCTGAATCCTGACTGAAAACTGGAAAGAACCTGATAGTTAACTAAATGATCATTAATCTGAGACAAGACAGGTTTTATTTCATGAATTTTGGAACAATAGGGAGCAGAAAAGTTGAACAATAATTGTTTACCAAGGTTTTGCCCCCCCAACCCCTCCCCTCACTGTGATGTGGAGTGACTAGAGAATGTTTCCAAGCTGCAGGAAAGGTTTGAATAATGAGTGATAAATTAAATCAAAAAAGTTAAAGGAGGTGCCAGAATATCAGCACTGCATTTGAGTAGGACATTATTTAAGTTGGCAATGCCCTTTGCAGTGTCCTTTCTCAGGGAGCATAGCAATTTAAATACTTCTTCAGTCTTTATAGACCTGAAATAAAATCTAGACTTAGAGAAAGGCAACACTGCAAGGAGATGATGAAGTGTGCCAGCTGTAGTCAAACCAGCTTTATTTAGCAACACAGCAGGAGCCTCAGTAAAATAAGAGTGAAACGGAGCATTGACACCCTCCTTGGAGTAAGATGTGGAACCACCATAAGACACATTTGTTGTAGAGGACTCGGTGGGCATCTTTTAGATGGAGTCTACCATACACCAGTATTTCTTTGGGATTACTTCTAGCATTAGTTGAATTCGTTTTAGAATAGGATGATTTAGATTTCCTAATAATAGAAGTGCAATAATTACAAAATTTCTGAAAAATTCGCCAAGGCTCGGGTGTATCCAATTTGTTGGCCTTTTTATATCATTTTTCCTATGTCTTTAGTTGGGTAAGAATAAAAGGCATAACCCAAGGAATATGCAAGGAAAGTGGCATGCTGGTCACAAAACAAGTTAAAATGCTTAAAGAAGTATACACTTTTTCTTCCTTGTATATTATTGCTTTTTGTATACCTGCTTCTGTACTGTACTTTGATGTATTCATGACCAGGTCCACCTTGCAAATGAGCCTTGCTCAATGGTGCCCGCCTGCATAAATAAAGATTTTGATTGATTGATTAATTGATTCCCAAGCTACGTCAACATTAGAAAGGAAAAACATATCCCACAGTTGATGTTGGACAGGCCCTGATGAAAAGCTTCTAAACTGAAAGTCCTAAACCAGCAAAACCTAATGGTATTGGGAATAAATTTAGGTGGGAAAAATTAATTATACAAAAAATAATGGCATGGTTGCTAAATAAGTTCCCCTAGCAGCCAGAGGCACAGTGAGTTCAGGGGAGTCAAAAAATCAAATCTAGAAGAGTAGAAACCATACACATAGAATAAAATCAAGTAGGTCCTTCTTTTAGTTGATTCAGGCCAAGGGGAGCAAGAGAGTTCTTCAGTCTTAACTAGAAGGCCAGTTTGCATTGAAATCACCCAGTAATAGTGAATGAGGGAAGTCGCCCATGGGCTGAACGAACAAGGAAAGTTGGGAAAACTTTGCTACTTTCAGTTTAGGGGGCAGCATAGGCAGCCAACTAATATTTCACTCCCAGATGACTTTAGGGAGATGAAAACAGAATTAATCAGACCATCAAAAGCATCTGAATGGATGAGTGAACAAGGAATGGAAGCATGAGTGAACAGAGCTGCACCACCTCCATGTCTCTGCGTATCGGATCTAAAAACAGTATAGCCTGGGCGTTTAATGTCTGAATCTGGAATATCTGGATCCAGCCATGTCCAAACAGAGCAATAGTGGAGGGTCAGGTAGTAAAAAAACAGCTCACAAGTACGTCTCTTCTAGAGAGAAAACTTTGGATATTTGAGCAAAGAAAAACAGTTTTTGCTGTAAGAGGCCAGGGTTAGATTCAGTGTCACCAGCAACCAATATAAGTAGGAAAATGAACCAGTTACAGAATGAAAAAACAAGGTATTTGAAACCTTTTTTTAGGCCAAGATAACCACCTAGGACTTGGGGCAACAGCTCTAAGATAGCAGTGTCTGATGTCCCTTGAAATAAGTTGGTTAGGGTGGGTAGTAGAAGTGATATCCGACCAAGATGTTGGAAAAGAGAAAGTCTGCCCACCCACATTCTATAGAAAGGTAAAGGAGTGAGTATGAGAAATCAAATAAAAACAACATGTACAAATACAATACAGTGAGAACCACATATTTAGAAGGAAAGCTCAATAGAATTTAAAATAGGAGATTTTAGCCCACAAACTAGAAACATAGAAACATAGAGGTTGACGACAGATAAGGACCGCAAGGCCCATCCAGTCTGCCCATTTCTTTTTCTACCTTATAAATGTGCCATCGGCCTTTGCTCTGTCAGTGGCCTATCTATTCATACTCATCTGTGTTGCTCCCTTATGCCTATCCCATGCCTGTTTGAAGCCCTGCACTGTATTCATAGCCACCACTTCCTGAGGTAGGCCGTTCCATGCATCCACCACTCTTTCTGTGAAAAAGAATTTCCTCACATTCCCCCTTTATCGGCCTCCCTCTAATCTCATGCTGTGTCCTCTTGTCCTGCTATTTTTCTTAAGTTTAAAGATGTTAGACTCTTTCACCTTGTTAATGCCCTTAAGGTGTTTGAATGTTTCGATCATATCACCTCTCTCCCTCCTTTGCTCAAGGGTATACATATTGAGCTCCGTTAATCTGTCCTCATATGTCTTCTGATTCAGTCCCTGCACCATTTTGGTTGCCCTTCTCTGGACTGCCTCAATTTGGTTAGTGTCCTCGTGAAGGTGTGGCCTCCAGTACTGCATGCAGTACTCCAGATGGGGCCTAACCAGTGTCTTGTAAAGAGGGATTATTACCTCCCTCTTACGACTTGTGATACCCCTCCTAATACACCCTAACATCCCCCTAGCCTTACCTACTGCTTTAGAGGTCTGCTTGGATGATTTCAGGTCATCGATGATGATGATGTCCAAGTCTCTTTCTTCCTTTGTGACTGCCAGCAACTCCCCTCCCAGCCTATAGGTGGCTTCAGGGTTTCTCTTCCCTATGTGTATGATCTTGCACGTCTTTGCATTAAATCCTAGTTGCCACTCTTCTGATCATTTTGCTAGTTTATCCAGTTCAACCATAAGGTAATTAAAACCTAAAAATAACAGCAGACTGTCTGAAAACTGTATATAAAATTACAGGCCATGTAAATATTCAGAAAGTACTGACAAACTAGTTAAGCTCTGTAGCCTAATTATATTTAAATAGATTTTGATAAAGTTACAAAATCTTGCAAGCTAGTAGAAGGAGTGCAGAGCTCCAGGACAGCATATGAGGAGTCAAGACCCTTTGTAAAAAATCAAACAAAGAGATTCTCACAACACTTGTGGCTCAGACTGAACAGGTAAAGACAGATGTATTCATTCAGGACAGTTGATTATCCCTCTGACTCTCAGGGAGAAGCTCCAAAAATCAGGGCAAAAGCAGCACTGTGCAATATCCCAAAAATATAGTAACCAGTTACAGTACATGGGGATAGTCCTCCAGCTTGCACCCACGAAGTGAGGCATTTTATCTGGATCAACTTACTGCCACTAAGTTGGGTCTCAGATTAAAGCCAATTTTTGACAAGTAGACACAGTTACAGATTGCAAGATTGCAACTCGCTGCTGCAAAAAGTTTCTCCCACAGCATTCCGTAGCAGATCCAGTGGGCCTCTCTCACCGGCCACACTGACGCACCACTGATCTGGAGTCAATAACGACTGTGGTTCACTGTCAGCTGCACTGTATGATTAAGGTTGTACTGTCATGGCAGACTTGAACCCAGCTCAAAATGAAAAAAAAAAATGGCATGAAATAGATAAAACGAATCTGTGCAAATGTATTTTCTTCCCTTGAGTGTCTTCCTTGAGTGGCCAGTGCTCGCACTGGAGGGTGGCATGGGCTTTTGAAGTGAAGAAGCCTTGCCCCCTCACTCCATCCACAGCCATCACCCCCCCGAGACCCTTGCCAGCTGTAACCTGCAGAGCAGCAAGTCTTTATGGAAGCAGGTGTAAAGGTGAGGGAGGCTTGCTTCGTTGTTGTATGTTCCGGGACACGGCTGTGTCCAGATCTCCAGTGCAGGTGATGACAGACTCAGGAGTATTCTGCTGGAGGGCAGGACAGGCTTTTGAAGTGGAGAAGCCCCACCCCTCACTCCGTCCACAGCTGCCAGCTTCCCTAAGCCACCACCAGCTATAACCTACGGAGCAGCAAGTCTTTAGGCAAATAGGTGTAAAAGTGAGGGAGGCTTGCTTCGCTGCCATATGTTCAGGAACACAGCTGTGTCCAAGCCTCCAGTGCAGGTAATGACAGGCTCAGGAGTATTCTGCTGGAGGGCTGCGCAGGGCTGTTGAAGTGAAGAAGCCCCATCCCCTCACTCAGTCCACAGCTGCTGGCTCCCCTGAGCCCCCTGCCAGCTGTAACCTATGGAGCAGCAAGTCTTTAGGCAAGTAGGTGTAAAGATGAGGGAAGCTTGCTTCGCTGCTGTATGTTCCGGGACACAGCTGTATCAAAACCTCCAGTTTGGGTAATGACAGTCTCAGGAGTTTTCTGCTGGAGGGCGGTGCAAGCTTTTGAAGTGGAGAAGCCCCACCCCCTCACTCTGTCCACAGCCACCGGCTCCCCTGAGCCCCTTGCCAACTGTAAACTACAGGGCAGCAAGTCCTTAGGCAAGCAGGTGTAAAGGTGAGGGAGGTTTGCTTTGCTGCTGTATGTTATGGGACATGGCTGTGGCCAAGCCTCCAGTGCAGGTAATGACAGGCTCAGGAGTATTCTGCTGGAGAATGACGCAGGCTTTTTAAGTGGAGAAGCCCCGCCCCTCACTCCATCCACAGCTGCTGGCTCCCCAGAGACCCCTGCCTGCTGTAACCTATGGAGCAGTAAGTCTTTAGGCAACCAAGTAGAAAGGTGAGGGAGGTTTGCTTCGCTGCTGTATATTCTGGGACACGGCTGAGTACTGGCCTCTGGGTTAGGAGTATCTCCATCTAAAAGCTGTCTGCATCTCACAGAAGCCTCTGTACTCTCAAGGCAAGACAGGTGTATCATATTATCATGTAGTTCTGTTGCTGATGATGTAGCTGCATTCTCATCATCACTCATACTGTGTTCTTGAAATTTGGCACACAAAGAAATAGGGCAGGTTTTGCTTACCAGTGCATGTATCATGCGAAGAAGAATGCAGTCCACCATATGAGCATGAGTTGCTTTTAAACTCTGATATGCCAAACCAATGATATTGGTGTAAGGCAGTCCTTGCAAAAAAACAAGCTGTAGCTCTGACACAAGAAAAAACACAGATGTAGGGCACCCAGTTCCGACAGCGGTGCAGCTATAGAAAAATACCACAGAGAAAGCACAAAAAAGAGTGCACTTCAGAGAATAAAAGGCTGGAAATCAGTCAGACTGCACAAACAACTTATTCAGACAGTGGCCAAAAATAACAGAGTACCAAGCAGGAACTGCCCCAGTGCTTCGCCTCCATCACATAAAGCTTCGTCAGGGGATGGGGACACAGTTTTTGGCTGTTGCTTTTAAATAGAAAATTACATTTTAAGTACTACTTGGTACTCTCTGTGATTTTTGGCCACTGGCTGAATATATTGTTTATGCAGTTTGTCTGAATTCTAGGGCCCAGATATTCAAAAGGGTTGCGCATGGCGGAACAGTGTTGCACCATGCACAACCCACTGATACGCCCCGGCGCGATATTCAAAGGAAAAGTGCGCTGCACAAACTCCCGATGCACCGAGCGCACTGCAATGTATGCAGGCACGAGGAGGCGTGTCATGCATAACCTGCACAGCCCGATATTCAGCCTGGATGTGAGAGTCATGCATGCGCAACCCCTACCTGCACCTGCACAAAGTTAAGCTAAAAAAAAAAGGAACAAGGATGGCCACCCACAGGTGAGCTGCCGCATTGCAGGGCACAACACGCGTTGCCACCTGTGGGTGGCCACCCGAAAGTTCCTGCTGCACCTGGCGGCACTCCCCATGCCTTGTCACGGGCATCCGTGTAGTTAAATCCCTCCTCCTATATCCCTGGTGGTCCAGTGGACCGCTATGTGCCCGATCGCGGGCATTTGTCTACAAGAATAACCCCCCCTCCAACATCCCTGGTGGTCCAGTGGACCGCTATGTGTCTGATCGCGGGCATTTGTCTACAAGAATAACCCCTCCAACATCCCTGGTGGTCCAGTGGACCGCTATGTGCCCGATCGTGGGCATTTGTCTACAAGAATAACCCCCCCTCCAACACCCCTGGTGGTCCAGTGGACCGCTATGTGCCCGATCGCGTGCATTTGTTTACAAGAATAACCCCCCTCCAACATCCCTGGTAGTCCAGTGGACCGCTATGTGCCCGATCGCGGCATTTGTCTACAAGAATAACCCCTCCAACATCCCTGGTGGTCCAGTGGACTGCTATGGCCCGATAGCGGCATTTGTTTCACGAGAATAACCCCTCCAACATCCCTGGTGGTCCAGTGGACCGCTATGTGCCTTATCGCGAGCTTTGTTCGAAATCCACACTTCAACACCCTTGGTGATCGCTATGTGCCTGGATCGCCGGTATTTGTCCAGCACGTCTCTTCACTGCCTCAGGTCCAGTGATCGGGACTCGCTGATCGCGGGCATCGCATTATGGCCCCGCCTCACGCCCATCTCTGAGTCCAGCGACGACGCTGCCCGCGGCATTGAAATCATCAACATCTCCTCATACTTCGGTGGTCTAGTGTGCCTTGCCCCTCACTGGCACTAGCCCCTACCTTCCTCCCCGGTCAGCCGGGCGGGCGGCAGCACCACCCGCCGCCCACCGCCCGCCGACCGACAGCTCGGGTAGGGCTGCACGCTCATTGTTCATAGCGTGAGCCAGCGGGTGTAGCCCATACCGCACTACCAGTCCATCTGGACCACAAGAACTGGACTGAGTAGACGGAGGAGACGCCCATTGGCTCACGCCAGAACCCATCGGCGGCAGCCCTACCGCAGCTGTCAGTCGTGGTGCGGTGGGGCGGCAGGCGGTGGGTGCTGCCGCCGCCGCTGACCGGGGGCGGGCGGGGCTCAGTGGGCGGGTGGGGAGGGGGTACACTAGACCACCAGGGTAATAGGGATATTTTATGATTTACAGATGCCCGTGATCGGGCAGCGATCCGTCCACTGGACCACCAGGGATATTGGATGGGGGGTTATACCGATGCCCGCACTGGCAGAGTGTGGTCCACTGGACCACCAGGGATATTGGACGGGGGTTATTCTTTAGGCAAATGCCCGTGATCAGCACATAGCGTCCACTGGACCACCAGGATGTTGAGGGGATTATTCTTTAGACACATGCCCGTGATCGGGCTGCAGGGGGCATCAGTCCCCGACGGCTGCTGCCTGGCAGGGCGCCAGGCGCAAGTCGTTGGGGATTGGCGCATCTGCATGCTAATGGCATGCAAATGGGGCCATAATGACATGCAAATGGCCCCATGTGCGTCTTGCATAAATTATGACCCCATTTACATGTCCCCTTTTGAATATCGCAGGTGCTGTGCATGGAGCAATGGCACTTGCTCTAGCGCATCTCCATGCTCCACTTTGGCCACCTGTGCTGGCGCAGTGCCACTGCAATATTCAAAGCTGCTCCGCCATAGCGCGGTGCCGTTGAATATCGCCCTGGCCACACTCCTGCGCAACAAAGTTGAGCTGCGCCCAGGCTTGCGCCACAGCCTGGCGCAGTTTGAATATCCGGGCCCAGTATTGTATTTTCCAAAGTGCATTGTTTTTTGTTATTTATAAAATACTGTCCAAAACATCATTTTGTGCCACAAGTGCAAAAACACATTTTGGCCAGGATTTGAAAAACAACACCTGTTACATTCACGAGGTGGTATGCAAAATGGTTGTGCTGAAAATTAGGGGTCAAAATATTGAAAATTACCAAAGTTATGAGTGAGCATTGAAACATTTCAACATACCTTCACAGCTTTTTTTTTTTTTTAATATTTTGACCTCAAATTTTCAACAATATTGTCTCATGACTCTGCCTTATGAACCCGATACGTGAACATGTTCAAATCCCATCCGAAAAATGATTTCACGGAGGGGCTGCAAAATTACCGTTCAGGCCAGATTTGAAGAATTTCACTGTCCTTGTTCATGAGATGTCTCAAAAAGGCCATGTTGAAAAATCTTGTAGGAAAAATATAAAAAAATTACCAAGTTATGAGTGCAGGTTCAAAATGTATTTAATCCCTAGGCTGCTGACAGAATTAGAATGTATAGGAATTCTGGACTGATATATCAGTCCACTGCACAGCAAAGGTTAAATACATTGAACCACAAACTGTACCTGATTTCCTCAGTTCCCAGTCTGGCATTGTTGAAGAGTGAATACATGTCTCCGGTCCAGAGAGGGTTACTACATTGAATCCCTGTAGATAAGTAAGAGGTGGGGTGGGTGCTGAGTGGGTGGGTTGGCTGGGGGGGAGGTAACAGCAACAAGGGGGTGGTGGCAACAACAGACATCATTGAACTGCTTTATTTTTTTACTGGGTGTATAAAAATAAAAAAAAGACTACAAGGGATGATTTTCTGTATTTCAGGTACTGACACTGGAGATTGGGCACCTCAGTGTCAGGTTAATCTCACTCTTTTCTTCTGCAAGCCAGAGTAGCATTTTACAAGTGTCATCCGTCACTTAGCTCCAGCTCTTCCTTCATACAGTCAGGTAGATATGCGTCCAACTCCAGTTTGCCAATTCAGAGTCTTCGAGTCACTCCCAAGAAACTGGAAGAGAATATACAAATTAAAGGTGGAAGGGGGGGTATCATAACTGTTTCATCTCCATGTGGTTAGTAAAATCATGACTTTCCTGCAAGCTTCACTCTTGGGAAATCACAGTTTTATGTCACCACATGTAGGCTCCACAGTTACTGCTAGCTCAAAGCCCTAGAAAAAATAGTCACAGATGAATCCGATATAGGTTTCAGATAAAACTGCTTAAACAATGAGTCCTTAGCCCTGTCAGCTGCCTTCAGGATGTCCTCTGTTCTGGCTCCCATAGAAGCTGCTTTGCTGGCCATAGCTCCCCTTACCGAATGAGGTCCAAAGGAGGAGGTATCAATCCCCGCTTTGCCCATGACCCACCTGAGCCATCGAGCAATGGTTGCGGCGGAGATAGGGGCATGTGGTTTAACAAAAGAAATCAGAAGTTGGTCATGACTTCCTCTGATTTTCTCTGTCTGTAACTCATATTCTTTCAAACAGTTCACCACACAAAGGTGCTGTTCTTTATCAAATGTTGGAAAAAAAACATAGTGGGTGTAGCTGTTTTGGTTCTCATAACTACAGTGAATTCCCCACCCCAGGAAGATATTGTCTCCTGGAGAGCTCTAGTGCTGTGATATCAGAAGATCTTTTAATAGACGCCCAACACAACAACACAGCAAATTTAGATGACAGTCGCTTAAGAGATAAATAAGAATTAAGACCCCAAAATCTGAATAAATGAAACACTCTATTAACATCCCAAAGAACTCTGTATTTTGGATGGGGAGGTCTGGACCACTTAATACCCTTCATAAATTGTTTTTCCACTGGATATTGGCCCACAAACGTACCATCAATCGAACAGTGTCCCGCCAAGATTGAAGACCTATATGTGTTAATAGATCTGTAGATTTTTCCTTCGTGATACAGAGAAAACAAAAATTCTAGAATTTACGTTAAAGATGTCTGAAATGGATCCTTGAGCCTTGACAGACACCAGATGGATCAGGATGTCCATGCAGATTTATAGTACTTCCTGGTGCCAGGCACCCATGCCTCTCTGAGGAGAGCTGCAGCTCCATCCGAAAGTGGAGGCATTGTCCAGGATCCTCTGAAACCTTCCAAGCCACCAGGGTGAGGGCTTAATACAGTATTAGGGGGTGAGGATTCCCTGAGAGGTCGCACAGAAGGTCCTCCCTGAATGGGAGGAGGAGAGGCTGGACAACTGCCATCTCTAGGAGACAGGGGTATGAGGGCTGCATTGGCCACACAGGGGTAACTATCACCAAGGTGCAGTTCTGCCTCCTGACTTGTGCTGGGGTTCGTGCTATCATGGCAAAGGGTGAGAAGGTGTAGGGTTTCAGGTTCCTCCAGTCCTGAAGGAAAACATCTACCGCTAGGGCCTCCAGGTCTGGTCTCCAGCTGAAGAAACGTTGCAATCGACGATTCAGACGGGAGGCAAACAAGTCCACCTCTAGGGGGCCCAATGTTCTTTGACTTTGTGCAAAAACTATCTGATTCAGCGTCCAATCACTCAAATCTGTCAGATATCAGGAGTGCGAATCCACTACTTGGTTGGACATCCCTGGTATGTGCTGAGCCTGAACCATGATCTGGTTCTGAAGGCAGTAGTGCTAGAAGTTCTTGGCTAGGAAAGCCAGAGAGGATGATTTGGTTCCCCCCAACTTGTTGATATACATATTTGACTCCTCCTGAGACCATTTGCCCCCTGTGCCTGTCTTCTCGCATCTGGCACCCCAACCTGTCAGACTGGCATCCGACTCTTATTACCATGTCCAGTGCCATCCCAAAGATAGCTCTGCTGTTCCAAGCCAACATGCTGCAACCACCACTGCAGTTCCTCCTTGGCTTCTGTTGTTAGAGCAGCTGGACAATTATAGGACTTGTGTTGCCATAAGGCTTCTACTTTCAGCCTCTGTAATGCCTTTTAGTGTAAGAGTGCTGGGAAGATGGCCTGAATGGAAGAGGATAGCCCGATCACTCTGGCCAAGGACCTCATGGGCACTGTGGGTGCTTTCAATGTTCTCCTCAGCTCCTTCCTGATAACATTCACTTTCTTCTGGGGAAGCTTGAGGAGAGCCTGATTCATGTTGATTTGGAAACCCCAAAACTCCAAATTCTGAGAAGTGGTCAACTGAGACTTCTTGGGGTTGATCACAAACCCCATCCTCTGGAGAAGTAGGCATATAGCCTGAACATCCCCCATCAGCTGCATCTGGTTCTGATCCATGATCAACATGTCATCCAAGTAAATTATCACCTGGATCCCCGCTGCTCGAATCCAGGCTACCACTGGTCTGAGTAGCTTTGTGAAACACTATGAGGCAGATGTCAGGCCGAAGGGGAGACAACTGAATTGCCAAATCTGTTCTCCCCACTGAAACTGAAGACACTTCCTGTCCATATCCCTGATGGGCACAGGGAAGTAAGCATCTTTTAAATCTATGCGGGTTAACCAGTCCCCTTGCAGTAGGGTGTCCCTTAGGAGGTGGATACCCTCCATTTTTAAATGTCTGTGGGGAACATATTTATTTAACCATTTCAATTTTATAATAAGCCTTAGACTCCTGTCTTTCTTTGGTACTAGGAAAAGATTGCTCAGAAACCCCACTTGACTTTCGTTTACCAGAGAAATTACCCCTTTCTGGGACATATCTAAAATTTCCTCTTGCACCATCACAGCTTCCTCTCTGAAAAAAGTAATTTCCCTTGGGAGCCTCAGTTGTGCTGGGAGCTGCACTAGCTCCAAGCTAAAGACTTGGACAGTGTCCAGGATCCATGGGTCCCCAAATTGGCTTTCCCAGTTGGGGGTGTAATGGGCATCATCTGCCTGCAAGGATGGTGGTTCTGGGGTCAAAACAAAAGTTTCCTTTACAGTTTTTATATTCACTTAGTGAACAGTTTATCGGCGCTCTCTCAGAGCTCTGAGGATGGAGCCAGTGAGCTCTGAAACGTCAGCACGCATGCACGCAAGCTGACCAACTGTTCACTAGGATGGATCACGAAGCAGCAGCAGGAGCTGTAACGTACCCAGGACTGGGATTGGAAGCAGCATTTCACTGTGCATTTGGGAGGAACGTATCCTGTAAGCAGCGATCGTCTGCTGTTACTGGTATCAGGAGAAAGCAAAAAAGTCCATTTTTGAAGGAATAGGCAATTGAGCCACGAATAAGAAATACAGAACAACTAAGGACGAAAGTTCTGGTAAAGTGACTTTATAGCCAGTACAGATAAGGACATTTGTCTGTATACAAGTGAAAAGAATTCTAAAACAGGGCAGCAGTAGTAAAAGGATACTGTAAGCTGCTCACTCGGGCAGACGTGATAGACCTTTGGGCCTTTTTCTGCCGACGCTTTCGTATGTTCGTAAAATAAATGGTGCAAAAGAAAATGGTGTACACTTTGAATAAAGATAGTAAAGATTCACATGTTTACTAATAAGAGGCTGATGAAGTTTTTCTAAGTAAACACTGAAAGAGTGCCGGTAAACTGTTCATTAAGTGAATATAAAAATTTCATATTACCCTAGTATTGGCACCTGTACCTTTAGCTCCAATAATCAGAGATTTGAGCCCAACCTAAGTTTTGTTGTCATTTTGATTAAAAAAGTTTCCTCTACTCTGCACAACAGAGAGGATGCCTTGGCCCTGGGTATGGGCAAACTTACCTCCATCTTGCTTGGGGTGGAAGCCTTGTCTGTTACCTCTGTAACCTCTTGTGTATGTCTCGGCTGGAATCTGCCTCTGCCCTGGCCTCTTTGGTAACCTCGTCTGTTGTAGGAGCCTCTGGAGGGGAGATTGTGGCCGAGAGTGCGGCCCCTGCCACCCTTGGCTCTACCAAAAACACATGCTTTGTTGGCGTAGTTATATGATGCCTGGGCTTTCCTCATAGAGATATAAACTTTGGCTTTTTTGTCCATCTCTGTAGTCAGGGGGTCACCAAAGAGCTATCCTTCTGCTGCTGGGCCGGCATCATTCCAAGCCAATTTAACAACTTTGGGGTGAAATATCAGCAGGGCTGTTTTATGTCTCTCTGCTGCAATGGTGGAATTGGCATTACCATGAAGCATATGACTCTCTGGGTCCATCCCCTTAAAACTTTTGGATCTGTCAATTTGTTTTCGTCAATGACCCTCTCGGCCTCAACCAATAATAGTGCAAAAGGGCCCGACATATCCAGGAGCTTGTCCTGGCATGCCTTAAGGGGCTTCTATCTAGCCCTTTCTTGGGGTCATTGCCATTATTTCAGGAAAAAGTTATAAAACCATCACCCAATTCTGGGGCCAAGGCCACCTTATGTTTTAATTGTGACCGAGGGCATTCAATTCTCATTTTACGTCTGTCTTTTCTATCAGTTGGTTTTCTCAATCTTCTATTCATATATTTTGCAGCTCTCTCATGAGGGGGCCCACTTTGAAGAATGCTGGAGTGTCCGCTTTTCAGGGTCGAATGGGATATCTTGCTCCCCTGTATCAAGGTTTGCCATGCCCGGACTGTTTTCAGAAGAGTGCCATTTTTCGTCAGTATCATAGTTATAATTAGAGTCACAATCAGAATGCCAAGATTGTTCAGAATCTGAGTCACTGTCAGAATCTGAGGAAGAATCAGGAGAGGCAGTATAATGGACCTCTTTTTCTTTTTTTGCTTTATCCTTAAGGGGCTGTTTAGAGAGCTTTCTTTCCTGTTTCTTTTTTGAAACAGATTTTCTTCCAGAGCTGGAAGTTTCATGGGGATTCTGGACTTCACCAGAGAGCCCCTCTTCTATTAAGCCAGATTGGTCTGAGTCTACCTGAGCCATGAAAACAGCCTGTTGGCCAGAAGTATGATTTTCAGCCTGAGGGTCTCCCATGGTGTCGGAATCTTCCTCTCTAATTACATTCTTTAGCAATTTCCTGACCTCTTGTAGGATGTCCATCTTCAATGTATCTTTCTTGGAAATCTCTCTGGGCTTTGTAGCTGGATGCAAGCCCCAAATGCTTCAATCAAAAAGCAGTGAAAAAATCGAGAAAATCAGACAAAAAATAGCCAACAAGCTTATGCTTGTTCAGCCGAGTGATCTAGTGGAAAAACAATGCAGAGATCAAAGAGCCACCGGTAGTACTCGGATGCTGAAACCACGTGGTTCAAACAAAACAAGGTCAAAGCCTAAACAAATAAAACAACTACAGTGTAAATCAACTTGCTCCTGCGGTGAGCAGCAAGAAAAGAGGAAGTGGGAATACTGACCAAGACTAATATACCTCTGTGCACTGCATTGTTGGGGGGTGGGAGCATGGGATACTGGTGGAATGTTCATTTCTTGCAGAACTGCTTTTTCCTCCCCAGTCTGCTATTGTAATGTGATATGTTTTTCTTTCTGCTGTGGCCGTAACATTAAAGGGATAAGCAGTAACTGTGGAGCCTCTCTGTGGTGACATAAAATCAGTATCAAACTACTAGCAACCTCAGCAATGTCTACAGAATGTGAGCAATCGTGTTTTTTTAAAACACAGACACTGTGAGGCCTAAGGGGGTTGACAGTGTCCTTTCAACTGTTTTCAGTTTAGAACTGCAGTTCATGGATTGACTTGTTTGAACCATTCGAACCATGGTGGACCTTTTGAACCAGAAGTCTGCCTATTTGCTCCAAAAGTTCACCACAGTCTACTGGAAAAAATGAAGCACCTGAAGTTTTTGGTGTTTGTTTCAATTTATTTTTTATACGGGAAAGGCATGTGAGCAAAAGTGCCCATTTTCACAAGCGTCCAATTAAGACAACAGTTGTAAATTGTAGGGTTACAGGTAAGTGCAATAACATAGTAGTATGTGAATTCATTAGTGCAAAAAAGTGCCATCAGTGCGAGTACAAAAAAGCAAAACAATGAAGCAAGGATATTCAAACAATGACATGACAGTGGGGAAAAAGTGGTCAGTGTCAGGGGAAGAATTCAGGGAGAAAAAGGCAGACATACCGAGAGAAATTAAGGCTAGGGGCACATGCAAGAAAGCGATCTGAAGAAGTGGTCCTTAAGGTGGTGCTTGAACGAGGCAGTCGAAGGGCAGAGGATGTTTAAGGGGAAAGCTGTTGAAAGGTTTAACGCTTTGTAGGAGAGGGTATTTTGACCTTGGGTAGTACAGTAGTGAGATGGGGGGAGGGAGAGGGAAGAGGACCGTCTAGTGGACCGCGCAGGGGCAGACGGGGAAGAGTGAGGAGATGTTGCTTGGTAGGAGTCCAAGAGTGCGTTTGTGGAAGAAAGTAAGGATCTTGCTGTCAAGCCTAACTTGTTTGATTCTTTTCTAGAACTGAACATGCAGCCCAAGTTTCTAGCAGGTAGAAATCATATTCAGGAGTATGAAGAGAAGCATTAGTTGTAGGGATTGGTCCCAGCTGTGGTATAAGCACCGTTTTTCAAAATTTGATACTTAAGAATGTAAATTATTGTTTCAATGTTGTGACATCCCATTGCTGTGTCAGAAGGCATATGTCACTCTACAGTTTATGTAAAAGCCCAAACATTCCTGCCGACTTGGAAATTCTTGTACCTCCTTGACTGGCTGAATTTGTATGCACAAAAACCTTTTAATAAACAGATGTTTACAAAAAAAGAAAAGAGCTGTATTTGCAATGCTGATTGCTGAAAGGTTACTACAAGAATCTGTGTTGTCTTGTCTCTTTCAGGGCTTAGAGAGTTAACCCTGAGTGCTAATCCTGCAGTGACATCCAAAGGATGGGCACGCCTGGCCATAGCTGTAGCCCACAGCTCCCAGCTCCGGGTGTTGAACCTTGACTACAACCCTTTAGGTACGTCAACTGAGAAGGGAGTGAGTGGATTGGGGGGGTTCAGAGAGAGAGAGACAGAGAGAGAGAGAGAGAGAGAGAGAGTGTGTGTGTGTACTTTCACAAAACTGTTGAAATATGTACCAGGTTTCAGTGGAAACATATGAACACACTGCCCCCGGACAATTGTTAATTTATTACCAGAAATAGCAGACCTTATGATATCAAGCTGCCATCGGCATCAGATATCTGTTGATGACAGTTCGAGGTCAACAAGCAGTTATCTGTCTATATATATATATATATATATATATATATATATATATATATATATACTGTATATACATACATATTGTATACACAGTATGTGTGTTGACATATACATTACTTCTTAAAGAGCACCTGATGTCTCTGAAGCAACTTTGAAAAAACTATTTTTATATACACTTGGTGTAAACAGCAGTGCAACCCTGACAAATTAACAAAATAGTTCCTCAGAGTTGCACATTATTGCGGAATACAAAGAGAAGCATCCTGCCTTTGGTACTGTGTCTTAAGGCTCTGCTGACATTTGGAAAAGGTTTCAGCCTTGCTTTTACATTGGCAGTGTACTTAAAAGGCATTCCCTGGTGCTTCAGATTTGCATTTTTGTGATTTATCCGAAAGTGTTTTCAAGGCTGTTTACTAGCACAAATACACCCGTTTATGTATGGAACTATTATTAGATGAATTATTTACCCTAGTATGTCCAGGCTCCAGCTAAGCATGTAAACAGGATGACCATAAGGAAATAAGCTCCTTAATTATAGCCATCGGCATGTTTCAAGTCCTCTATGTACGTGTTTCTCTGACTTTGGTGGTTTGTTTCTTGTATTATACAGTCTTTGTCATCATGTGTGTATTATTTAACTGTTTGAATGACTTTTGGGAAAATTTTATTTTTTATTAGTTTTTTTTTTTTTAGTTACATTTGCCGAGTCAAACAGCTCTTAACCTGCCACTATGAAAGCAATACTGTACATTCAAAAACGGTGGCAGCCCCTATATTTCTTTCTTTTGCTGTTTGTGCAAATTAATTTTCCCTCTAACAAATGATTTGTGAAGATCTCCATCTAACAGAAATGTTTTATGAAGATGACATAGGATTTACATGGTTTTATGCATAAAAACATACAACACTTTCCACATTTTTTGAGATGTTGGTACAAATGAGGTTTTGTGGTATTAGCAATGTACATTTTACATAGAAACATACAAATTGATGGCAGATAAGGGCCGCTTGGCCCACCTTGTCTGCCCCATTTGTCCCTGCCTGTACTGTCACAGCAGACCCAACCTGTTCTCCGGCTACCCCTGCCTGCTTTTCTTCCAAGATTCCTTTGTACCTATCCCATGCAAGCCTTAAGCCCAGCACTGTTTTCACTCCTACCACCTCTGCTGGTAGACTGCTCCAGACGTCCACCACTCTTTTAATGAAGAAGTTCTTTTCTCACATCCTTCCTAAACTTCCCTCCTCCCCCTTCCAGCTTCATTGCATGCCCTCTTGTCATAGTGCTCCTTCTCCTCTGAAAAATACTTCCCTCCTGTACCTTGTTCACCCCTGTGAGGTAATGTTAGGTCTCTGTCATATCCCCCTCTCTCTCCTCTCTTCCAGGGTGTACATATTGGGCTCCCTTAGTGTCTCCTAAAGCGGCTTGTGATGCAACTCCTGCATCATTTTTAGTTGCCCTTTTCTGGACAGCCTCTGTCCTATGTCCATCCTGGGATGTGGTCTCCAGAACTGGACACAATACTTCAGGTGGGATCTCACCAGCGATCTATACAGTGGCAACACCACCTTTCTCATTCTTCTGGTGATCCTCTTTTCTGTGCACCCCAGCATCCCACTGGCCCTGCCTGCTGCCTTGTAGTATTGCCCCACCACATTGAGGTCATCAGATATGATAACCCCAAGGTCTCTTTCCTGCTATATGACTGTTAACCCTTGCTGTGCTGCAGACTGATGTATCAGTCCAGAATTACTATGCATTCTATTTCTGTCGGCAGCCTAAGGGTTAATACCCCCCCCCCCAATTTTATGCATGCCTGTGGGTTTCTGTGCCCTAGGTGCATGATTTTGTGCTTTTTTGCATTGAAACCCAGCTGTCATACCCTCAACCACTCAAGTTTTCTCTGGTCTCTTCTCATTCTCTCCATCCCAGCCGGAGTATCTACCCTGTTGCAGATGTTGGTGTCATCTGCAAAAAGACATACCATACATTCCAGCTATTCTGTAATATTACTTATGAAGACATTGAAGAGGACTGGTCCCAGCACTGAGCTCTGTGGTACCCGCTGGTCACTCTCCCCTCCTTAGAGTGAGTGTCATTTACCACCACACTCTGTCACTTATCTATCAACTAGTTTCTTACCCAGTTTATCACCTTGGGTCCCACCCCTAACCTGCCCAATTTCCTTCTAAGACTCCTGTGTGGTATGGTAAGGCAGTATAGCATAGTGGTTAAAAGCACCGAACTGCAAATCTGGAGAACTGGGTTTGAATCCCACAGCCGCCACTTGCACACCATGTTACCATAAGCAAGTCACTTAACTTTCCTATGCTCCTATAACACATGTGGAAGCAAGCCTTGGCTTACTGTGTCTTTGCTGGCCAAAATTGTAAAACAAAAATAAATTGAAAAACAGCAGTGATGAAGGCCTTGCTGAATTCTAAGTAGACCAGTCCACTGCCCCATCCTGATCTATTTCCCTGGTCACCCAGTCAAAGAAATCTCTCAGTCTCATCTGTTACTACCTCCCTTCTGTGAATCCATGCTGCCTGGTGTCTTGTAGTTGCTGGATACAAGATACAGTCTTTCTTATACTAGTGTTTCCGTTAACTTCCCCACCACTGACATGAAACTGACCAGCCTGTATTTTCCAGCCTCCTCCATGCTACCACTCTTATGGAGCGGGAGTCGGGAGCCGACTCCATGGGTGCCTGGGTGCTCAAGCACCCACAAAGTTGACATAAGCACCCTCAATTTTTCGAGGGCAGACTGCAAAAAAAGATTACTAGGAAACCTGGTCACAGAAAAATTGCTACCTACTGGCAATGAGCACCAGCAAAGATTACTAAAAGTTGGCATTCCTGAGCGGGACTACATCTGCTCTCCTCCAGTCCTCTGGAACCAGTCCTGTTTCCAGTAAGTTGTTGAAAAGGGCTATTCAGAGATGTAGCCAGTACCTCCCTATGCTCCTGCATCACCCTTGGATACATCTCATCCAACCTCATAGCCTTGTTCACTTTCAAATTTGAAGTTCTCTCAAGACTCTTTTCTTTGTGAATGGACTTGAGTCCACCTTCCTCCCTCCAGTGTTCCTCCTGCTTCTCTGTGGTCCATCCCCCTCTCCCTCCACTGTGAAGACTAAATAGAATACCTGTTCAGGACAACTGCTTTTTCCTGATCCTGTTCTGAACAGTTTTTCTCTGCCCTTCTATCCTCACACTCCCTCCACAGTCTTCCTCTTTTCACATATATGTATCTGAAAAAAGTGTTGTCCCTGTTGGCTACTCCTTTGGCTATCCTCTACTCTGTTTCTACCTTTGTAGTGTTTGCTCCTCACTGCCTTCCCTGGTTCCCTCTTTTTCCTTGTATACCTCTCTATCCTCTTCCCTCTGTGTCGCTTTGTACCTCTTGAATGCATCTCTTTAGCGTTTACCTCCGCAGCCACTTCCCTCGAGAACCATAGTGGTCTCTTTTCTCCTCTTTTTACTTACTTACTTTGTACAAAGGTTTGTTGTCTTCACTATGCCTTCCCTTAATTTACCCCACTGTTCCTACACCCCACCCTGGTAGTCCCCCTCCCCCCAACTAGGTTGACTGAGGCATTCACCCATTTTTTTTTTTAAATCTGCCCTCCTGAGGTCCAGGACCCTTGCTCTTGTGTAGTTTGCCTGTGCGCCTGTCTTTGTCAAACCACATTCTACAGTAACTGCTGGTCCCCAGGTGACATCCCACCAGGTCCAGTATTGCCTTGTCTCAAGTGCGCTCTTTTATTTTCACATTGGTAGCAAAAAATTCTTCAAACTTTTTTTCCTTGTTTTAGTTTTTCATTTGCTCTTATGTTGACACCTGAAAATATGTTGTAACTAATAAAAATAATGTGAACCTTTGGGCTACTTGGGAACCATGAAGCCGCTGCGTAGTGCTCCTGTCTGCTGTGAGTGTTGAAAAATAAGAACTCCAGTGTGGCCCAACATCTGTAAACATGAAAAAAAACACCAGGAGGAGTCTGCTTCAGAAGTAAGCCTACTAAAGTAAATACAGTTCCTGGAGATGAGACTCACTCACCGAGAAATCTTTTAAATGCATATTTAATCCATGACATAACAGTTCTGTATCCTAGCCAGCCAATGTTTCAAGCCCTGAAGAAGATGATCATTCCTTGAAATGTTGGCTGGCTAGGATACAGTACTGTTATGTCATGGACTAAATACACATTAAACTGTTTAAAAGAGTTCTGGTGACATCAGCATCTTAGATGGCCCCGTAAGTTTAGTGCACTGAGCCACCCGAAAACAATCTAACTCCATCCTGGCATCTAAATGTTGATTTGTGAAGCCAAAGCATGGGGGAGCAACAGTACGTATGTCGATGAGACAGAAGTTAAAAGATTTTGCCACAAATGGGTTCCAAAAGGCCGCTCAACAACAAACCCTAGAGTGGCAGCGGATTGCAGATGGGCCTATTACAACCATGCTGAATGCATCAGAGGGACCGGCTGCAAGTGGAGATACCAACAAGGCTGATTTTACTATTACCGCCAAACAACTTCATGCCCAACTTTTCAAAATTGGTGAAACTTTGACCAAGATGGAGATTTTGGTTGCAAACAACACGAAGGACCTCTAGACCATGGAAAAGAGCACGGATGCAATGGAGGCATCCCTCTAGGAGTATACCCAGCTTTGTGACCTACACAATACAGCACTCCTCAATTTACATACTCGGGAGCAAGAACTGCCTCATAAATTAGAGGAATTGGAGAACAGACACCGCAAAAATAATATTAGGATACATGGCCTACCAGAAAAAATGGGAGTCAGGAAATATGGTTGAATTTATGGAAAGCCTGATCAAAGAGCTCTTAGACTGGCCAGCAGACTTACCCTTAAATATGATTAGAGCACATCGAGCACTAGTGGCTCCCCCCAAAGATCCAGCAGCTCAACCAGGGTCCATCATCCTAGCATTTCTGGACGTTCGCATAAAAGAGAAGCTATTGCAGACTGCCTGGTCGAAAGGTTTTTTGAACATGATTTTGCTCCAGCCACGATGTCCAAACGTAGAAACATCCTTCTGGTGATAAAACATCTAAACAAGCAGGTCTGAAGGCTTATTTGGAGTATCCAGCACATTTGAGAGTGGTCACGCCGGAAGGAACTAAGAGATTCGAGGATCTTGTTGCTGCCTGAGACTTCCTGTTGAAACACAACATCAGACCAGAAGAGACCCACTTGAGGTTTCCGGTAATGGAGCTGCAAAGGCAAACATGGCAGGAGCCCCAGAGATCACGTTCAACATCCAAATGCCCTGCAAGTCTGTAGTCTAAGATTCAGCGTGTTAAGTCTGACACAATTTCAGATGCCACCAGAGAAAAACAAGAGCGAACAGAAGAACAACTTTCGGGCCATGGGGCCGTTGAGGCAGTGAGTTGACTGTGGGACACATATTGGGAGGTGATATGTAATTGTATCCTGCTATATGCACAGGTTACTCCCCTAGGGCTAAGGGTAATTTTATAGAAGTTTCTTATCTTTGGGATGGACACACCTCCAAGAGGTTAACTAGTTATGCCTGAATTATTTTTATTTTATCACTTGCTCCACATGATAAGCAAGTCGCAAAATATATATTGGTTCTCTGACAATGTAGGGCTTTACAGGAGTGGCATTGGTTCAATCTTTAATATACTAGCCTGATTACAGGTGGGTCACAATTTCCAGGAAGCCCTATAGTAAGCAGTAAATTAAAGAGTACAATGGTTTAGGCTGAGAGCCATGATTCTCTCCTGCTCAGAAATGAAAGCGGGCTTAACATTTAATCTCAGAAGTTTCAAGTTTCAAGTTTATTGCAGGAAAACTCCATTGAGCAAGCTCATTCACAAGGAGGTCCTGTGACATAAACACTTAAAGTACAAACACAGATAGGTAGTAACAGTATATACATGAAATGCACGTTGCATGATACAGGCTGGATATACATACAAGGGTACCACATAGGGTGACCGCAGGTGGTAAACATTGATATGAAACAGGGAAGCGACTTACAGGTTGCATACTGATAAATGAAACATGATGACTGGTGTGTGCAATACATATATTTTGGCAGCTAGAACAAACAGACTACAACTGATATGGGGGAGGAGTGATTTGATAGAGTAGCAGTGGAGCGTAAGCATAGATAAAGCCAGGAGTAGAAGGGGAAGGGAAAGCAGTTAATATGACAAATCAATTATACCTTACCAGTGGATAAATATGGCACACATGGGGAAGGAAGAGAATTAATGACAGTTACAGGTGTCTTTTATTTTGGCTGAACTTTGTAGACGTTTATTGAAACTGTGCTAGTTAGTTTCAGTACGGTTTGTAATTGGTTCCAGATGGAGGGAAGGGCATATGCAATAGCACGTTTACCAAAGGAAGTCCGCATCCGTGGTATGTCAAGCATAATAAAGTCAGATTTTCTTAACGAGTATGCACTATGTGAGATACTAATAAGGGAAGAGAGATAGCTTGGCAATTTCTGCAGGAGCAGTTTAAGAGTCCATAGCCCAGCATGGAGCAGGCGTCTAGTAGTAAAGGATGTCCAACCAACAGCTGCATATAAGTCACAGTGGTGCGAACGGTAAGGGGAGTTGGTAATGAACCGTAACGCACGGTGATAAAGGATGTCCAGTTTACTTAGATTTGCAAGAGTGGTGGAGGAATAGATTACATCGCCATAGTCAGTAGGGGAGAAAAGTGGCCTGTACAAGCTTGTTTCGGTTTCAAGGAGAAAAGGGCCTATTTCTGTAGAAGAAACCTAACCTTGCCTTTAACCTTCTAGAGACATCTTCGCGTGGTCATTGAAAGATAATTTATTGTCGATCCAGATACCCAGATATTTAAATTTGGTTACAACTTCCAGAGGCTCGATTGATGCGTGGTGACAATGAAGTCTTGGGCAAGGGTATTGGGGGAGCCTGTGACAGCACTGAGGGAGAATATCATCGCTTTAGTCTTCTTAGCATTGAGCAGAAGCTTTGCCTTTATTAGATTATGCTCAAGTTGTAGCAAGTCCACTTGAAGCACTCCTTGACTTCAGATAACGATGAGCCAGAAGTATACAACACAGTATCATCTGCAAAAGTGCAGATTGGACGTAGATATGTTAGCATCTAAGTCATTAATGTACAAAGAAAACAAGATAGGGCCTAAGATGGATCCTTGGGGACACTTCTGCAACTGGCAAGGCAGCAGAAAAAGCCTTCCACCTTTACTTTTGGAATCTTCCAGTTAGGTAGCTAGAGAACCACTGGTGGTATGGTATGTGGCACCCAACTTTGCAAGGCAATTGACTAATAGTTTGTGATCAACAGTATCAAAAGCTTTGCTGAGGTCCAAAAGACTGCACCAGTTACCTTCTTAGCATCTATAGCAGAGATCCAATCATTGGTTACTTTTGCTAGTGCAGTGATTGTGCTATGATTAGCCCGGAAGCCAGATTGAGCTGGGTTAATGAGAAAGAAGGTTTCCAAGTGAGATTTTAACTGAATATGGATCAGTTTTTCGAGAACTTTAGAAAGGATAGGCAATATGGAGATAGGCCTATAGTTGTTTACATCGCATGGGTCACCAGATTTAAATAGAGGGAGGATATGTGCTGATTTCCAGCAGGACGGCACAGTAGCAGATGTAATGGAAAGATTGAAGATGTGGAGAATTGGGGCAGTGAGATGGGCGTAGCCTGACCTTAGGAAAAAGGGTTCCAAGCCATTGTCCCCTTGCGCTTTTTTGGTGTCTAAGTTAAGAAGAGAGTCTTCTACTTCTTTATAAGTTATCTCATGCAGTTGGAAGGGGCTGGGTGCAGGACTAGATGTAGGGGGAGGGGTATGCTGGCTCACCGTAGCACTGTAGTGCCTAAGGGGAAAGAAGGTAACCCGCAAGGTTAAGCCTAGTGGAGACAGACCAATAACACCTCTCCATCCCCTATGCACTTTCTCAGGTATACTTGTAATCTTTACAAACCGGGGTGGCTGCAGGGTGACACTCCTAGGCTGGCGAATGGCTGGAGCTTGTTAGGTGTCTCCTAAGAATGCTGGCTGTTTGGCCCTCTCTTTTCTCTGACTGTGCAGGTAAACGGTCAGAATTAGGTTACTCCTGGCTAAGTAAGCAATAACCCACGACACGCTGTGTGGTTACTGGGGATTAATCAACACCCTGGGTGTGTTGTGAGGCACGAGGGCGAAGCCCGAGTGTCCTCACAGCACCCAGGGTGTTGATTAATACCCAGTAACCACACAGCCTGGAGTGGGTTACTGCGCTTATAACATGGGGTTAATAGATATTTGAAAATGTTAAGCAAATTGTTACAAAATTGGCTAAATATATGGGTTTGAAGAAGTGTCCTTCCCCCTTAATAAAGTAGTGCATTATAGAAAACTGCTTTACTCTTTATTTTAATGTTCTTACTTGATATGTATGACCTCTGTTGTCTGTTTTCTGTTTAATATGTACAGTGACTCATGTTTTATAACTCAAGAAAGTTTTATCATTTAAATGATTCCGAATGGTTTAATAAGCATCACGTACCTGTGCTGCATGCTGTTTTCGATGGGAGTCACAGTTTCAACATAATAGGCACACGTTTCACTTGAATGTGTTGAAGAGCTTTGCCAAGTCATGTTTAAACTATGATTTCAGAAAAAAAACAGTTTTAAAAGAGTGCTACAGAAGTATGCTCATACATTACTTAATGGGGAGTGCTACGGAGGGAGGTATTTCAGATAGTACAGACGTGCGGCAATATAATCAGTTCACTAGAAACATAACAGAATACAAAACAGTTCCACTGTAGAGCACTTCTTCTACGACTGTGTGGTATGCACAGTAAAATGCAATCATTATGCTGCACTACTGATTGCTACAGGAAAAACATCACAACAACTTCAGACTGTGGCACTTCACAGCCATGTCCTCTCGCTCCCCCCAACCAAAATGGTAACAGCTACGCTGTCCACTGCACTCCACCTTCCCCGCTGTCTCCTCCCATTGGCCTCACACTGCTGCTTCTTCTCCAGGATGTCACTTCCTCGGCTCCTGCTCTGCAGAATCAGCCAGGACACGAAAACATGTTGAACTACAGTGTCCGCTGGAGCAGGTGGGTGGGAAACAAGCTCACTTGATGTCTTGTCTTCCCTGCTGTCTTTCTGTCCTGCCACACAGTATTTCCCTCATGAACGATTTTCCTGCAACGTTGCAGGTTATATGAATATTGGAGCGTTTCATGAAAGACAACAGGGAAGACATGAGATCGTGGGACTGGGTGCCTGAGTTATGATTTTTTTTCACTCTCACTGGTCTTTGTTCGAGAGGGAAACAGCACACTTTACTGTCACTACTTTGGAGTATATTTGCTTGACAAAATGACACATCGCAGAGGTGGGTCGGTGGGAAATTAATTTACTCTGTCTCACTGATCTGTCTCAATATGTGTCAGCACAGATAAATATGACAACTGACAGACACTGCTTATAGGGAGAATACCTGACATCGACTGGGGAGGTGGCTCGGAAATTATGGCACTGTCTGTCAGAGGCTCCATGCCCCTTCTAACTACCTTTACAGATGCAGAGTGAGCTGAGATCCAGCTTTGTCACTAACTTACAGTTACAGTGGAGTAGTGATTTACTTGTAAGACTACTCACCCTGACTGTGCGTATATGCTGGGTTACTGTATGGACACCTGATCACTCTAAGCCAATCAGACAACTAGTTCAGAAACCCCATGTTATAAGTAACTGTAACTCCCCTCTACTGCCATGCTACCTTTTGCGAGGGTTGACAGGGAAGTTTCCCACCTTGAAGGTGATTTCCAAATATGAAAAATATGCGCGGTTGTAAAACGTTATTTCTGTGTTAATGTTATTTGTTTATGTGATCTGTTATTTCCGATTCAACTACTGTTTAACTTCTGTTGCATTTGAGCTATGGACAGGACTACTGGGGAGTAAGGAGGAAAGTCTCATGGAGACCTAAGAAGCACATGTTGTTTATACACCGTGACTCGGGTGCGATTCACTTCTTATAATGTTAAAGGTTTAACTAGCCCGATTAAAAGAGCTAGATTACTGAAGGAATTAAGAGATTTACAAACAGATGTGACACTCCTACAGGAGACACATTTAACTCCTGTGGAACATGCAAAATTAAAAGGGGGTTATGCTGCCCATTGTCAAGGGCAACTGCATAAAGGAGGGGTCGCTGTATTAATTAAAAAGAATTTTCCCCTGAGGGTAACTGATGTTAACGAGGATCCTGAGGGCCATTTTGTCCTTCTGAGAGGGACTGGGGCACAGGCTTGTACTATTTTAACTCTATAGCCCAAAGGAGGAGCAAGATTGGGTACCTTTCCTCATTAAGGTTTTGTCAGGTGTGGGCCTGGCCACCACAGATTTGGTTATAATTAGTGGGGATGTTAATACAATGGTTTCACCACGCTTAGATAAATCAGGTATGCACCTGGGGAAGAAATCACGTGCCTCTTTAGCGCTAACTAGGGCTCTGTTTGAATATGGCCTGCTTGATGTTTGGAGACACATGAACCCCACGGTGAGGGATTACACATACTACTCACCCAGGCATGGACATTATTCAAGGTTAGATGTTTTCCTAGTCCCTGTGAATTGGCCCTGGGCAGTGGAGTCAACAGAAATTGGTACCATGGCCCTTTCAGATCATGCTCCAGTAACTATCAAAATAGTCTTTAGGCCTCACCCTCATAACTCCACCTGGAGACTGATTGTGAGCCTATTAAATCAGGAGGAGCTCAAATCCTTGGTGAGGGAAGGAATAAAGATGTTTAAGCAACGTAATCCTGTTGAGGATTCCTGCTCTACAATATACTGGGATGCCCTTAAAGCTTACCTACGGGGTAGATTGATTACAATGCAGTGGGGGTCAAGAGGGAGAGGACAAGGAAACAGCAAGATCTAGAAAGGGAGATTTTCGAGTTAGTCACCATGAAGCACATCTCTCAGAGGAGCTTTTACAGAAGTTGACCACAGCTCGTAAAACACTTAACCAGTTATTAAACCTAAAGATAGAAAGTTCCCTACAGTATGCTAAACATGGGCTATATAAACATGGGAATAGGGCTGGAAAAGTGTTTGCTGCACAGCTCCGCAAGGAGGCGGCAAATCGTACTATTTTGAAATTGCGGTCCATTGCAGGTGGTGGGCTGATTACTTCCCCAGCTGATATGGCCAATAGTTTTGCCGCATACTATAAATCACTCTACAGTGAAGAAAGAGGCCCCTCACATGAGGAGGACATCCAGAAATATTTAGCAGGCATGGCCTTCCCTTCTTTGACAGAAGCACAGAAAGATGCCTTGGGAGCCCAGATCAGTCAGCAGGAAGTTATAACCCAAATAAAGCATTTGAAATCTGCAAAGGCCCCTGGCCCAGACTGCTACCCTGCAGAATTTTAAAAGTGTTTTCAACCAGAGATATTACCCATGCTACAGGAAGCCTTCAACCATATTCTGAGGGATGGACAATTGGTCCCCCATTGTGGAATTTAGCCCAGATCTGTATCTTACCTAAACCAGGTAAAGACCCCGTGGAGCACGGCTCCTACCACCCTATTTCACTGTTAAGTACAGACCTGAAACTCTTCACTGGTATACTAGCTACTAATTACAAACAGTGATTCAAAAGCTCATCCACCATAAACAACCTGGATTTATAAGGGGCCGCCTTTTACAGGATAGTATCAGGAGATTTCTAAATATATTATCAGCATAGAGGGGTTGTGGTAGTTTTCAGCTGGCAATTTCTGTCGATGCTGAGAAACCATTTGACAGAGTAGACTGGCTATGCCTAGAAAAAGTATTATCCAAATTTAATCTAAGTAGCAACTTCATTAAGGCAGTAGCGGCCCTTTATTCAGCTCCAGAAGCCTCAGTAAGGGTAAACGGATGTACCTCAGCGTGCCTCCCCCTGAAAAGGGGCACACAACAGGGATGCCCTCTGTCCCCTCTACTTTTTGCCCTTTCTCTGGAACACCTAGCAGTACACATTCGGGAGCACTGGGCAATAAGGGGAGTGATGGTGGGTGCCCAAGAACATAAAATAGCTCTGTATGCCGATGATACTTTGTTATTTCTGGGAGACCTTGGGTCCTCACTTTGACCATTGTTAGATGCTCTGCATCCGTTTCATACTCTTGCGGGCTATAAAATAAATACCACCAAATTGGAGGCAATTATATTGAGTGGAACACCACTGCCAAGCTTCAAATCCAGCTTCCTCTTTGCTTGGGCCACTAGAAATTTTTTGGTACTTGGGTATCCTGGTATCTGCAGCACTACAACATTTTTTCCAGATTATTTCTTCAAATTGTTGCACTCTATAAAACAAGATATTGCCAGGTGGCAAGTGCTCCCTCTTTCCCTGTTAGGAAGGGTGCACACCATAAAAATGAACATCCTCCCTAGATTGCTGTTCCTTTTCCAAACCTTGCCCTTGTCAATTCCCTCCCTTTTTTGGAAGGACCTACACAAAATCCTCTCTAGATTTATTTGAAACATAGAAACATATAATTTGACTGCAGATAAGGACTGCTTGGCCCATCCAGTCTGCCCATTTCCCTACCTAATGGATAAGCTGCAGATCCTAGTTAACCAGCAGCCTTCTTCTTTCTACCCCCACCCCCTAGAATTGCCTTATGGCTGTCCCATGCATGCTTGAATTCAACCACTGTTTTTGACTCCACAACCTCCTCTGGAAGGCCGTTCCATGCATCCACCACCCTCTGTGAAAAAATACTTCCTTACATTACCTCTGAGCCACCCCCCATCTTCAAATTGTGCCCTTGTTCTTGCACACCTTTTTTGAAAGATGCTACCTCTTGGACTTTGTTTATACCCTTGAGGTACTTGAAAATTTCTATCATGTCCCCTCTCCTCCTTTCCTCAAGGCTATACATATTAAGCTCCTTTAGTCTCTTTCAGATGTCTTCTGGTGCAGACTCTGCACCATTTTAGTTGCCCTCTTCTGGACAGCTTCCATCTTGTCTATGTCCTTGCGGAGACTAGGTCTCCAGAACTGCACACTGTACTCCAGATGGGGTCTCACCAGCTGTCTGTACAGAGGGATAACAACTTCCTGTTTTCTACTGGTGATGCCTCTCCCTATGCATCCCAGTATCCCCCCAGCCCTCCTTACTGCCCTCTCACATTGCTTGCCCACCTTTAAGTCATCTGATATGACTACCCCCAGGTCCCTTTCCATTTTTGTTGTTCTTAGTATCTCACCCCCATTGTGTACTCATCCCCTGGGTTTTTGTTTCCCAGGTGCATTACCTTGCACTTCTTAGCATTAAATCTAAGCTGCCATACATTTGACCATTCCTCTAATCTTGCCAAGTCCCTTCTCATCCTTTCCACCCCACCCTGTGCATCAACTCTGTTGCAGGTCTTTGTGTCATCTGCAAAGAGACATACTTTTCCTTCCAGTCCCTCTGCAATGTCGCTTATAAAGACATTAAAGAGGACCGGTCCTAATACTGAACCCTGCGGCACCCCACTAGTAACCCTCCTTTCTTCAGAGTGGACTCCATTTACTATTACCCTCTGTGTCCTATTCTCCAGCCAATTCTTCACCCAGGCTATCATCTTGGGACCCACTCCCAGGCTGGCTAACTTGTATATTAATCTTTTGTGTGGGACTGAGTCAAATGCCTTGCTAAAGTCTAAGTAGGCCATGTCCACAGCCCCTCCCTGATCTACTACTTTGGTCACCCAGTCAAAGAAATCTATTAGATTCGTCTGTCATGACCTTCCTGCTGTGAATCCATGCTGCCTTGGGTCCTGTGCCCCACTGGCCTCTAGGTACTCGACAGTTCTTTCCTTCAGAAGTGATGCCATCATTTTCCCTATCACTGAGGTTAAACTAACAGGTCTGTAGTTTCCTGCTTCTGCCCTGCTCCCACTTTTGTGAAGGGGAATCACATCTGTCCTCCTCCAGTCCTCAAGTACCACCCCAGCCTCCCATGATTTGTTAAAGAGGGTAGTCAGTGGTGTCACTAGTTCTACCCTTAGTTCTTTTAGAATTCTGTGATGAATCCCATCAGGCCCCTTTGCTTTGTCCACCTTCAGTTTTAAGAGTTCTTTCAGAACCCTTTCTTCTGTAAATGGGCTGGTATCAACTTCTGTATCCAGAGTGTTTCTATTGTTTGTTTTAGGTACTTCCCCCTCTTCATTTGTAAATACTGAGTAAAGTATTTGTTTAGTATCTCTGCCTTTTCACCATCACCCTCTGCCCACCCCTCTCCCCTTTATTAAGCCTCACTATCCCTCCCTTAGTCTTCCTTCGCTCCCTGATGTACTTAAAAAAGGTTTTATCCCCCCTCTTAACTGAGTTGGCAGGGTAAAAGACCCAGACTTCCCCATAATTTGTTGTGTATGCCTAGACCAGAAGGGGGTCTGGCACTCCCAGATCTAAAGAATTACTACTCAGCAGCACAGGGTCCCTGGCTGCATACTTGGCTTAAGCAGAGGAATGATTTGGGGTGGTACTCGATAGAGCTGGAACAGGCAAAACATGTGCAGTTATGGACCTTGCCCACTGCCTACGTATCCTCACAGATGATCCTGGCTGTTCTGAACCCCTGGACCAGATGCTCGTTAAACACCCTTAGGCTGCTCCAGCATCGGCTGGGGGTACCTAATTCCCCTGGCCCTTTGACCCTGATACAATACCATGAACAGTTTCTACCTCCAAGTCAGGATCAGGGCTTTGGTTTCTGGGAGAGCCGTGGCCTCACTAGATTTACCCCTCTTCTAGACCAGGGAGTTTGTATGTCATTTGTGCAACTCCAGCATCAATATGGTCTCCTTAGAGAGGACCCCTTCCGCTTTTTGCAGGTGGGACATTTTATACTGCAACAAGCACACCTAGAGCAGTTACAAAGGCCTGGGATGGACTTATAAGATTTATTTTATGGATGGGTTCGGTTAAACATTATAATGAAACCTCTGTCACAACTTTATCAACTACTTAACACCAAAAATGTTACCTATGCAGACAATATTAGACTTGGATGGATTCAGGAATGCAAGACTGATATTACGATTCCAGAATAGAAAAAATGTCTAGCAGGAGGCTGGAGAATTGTAGCTTCACCTTCTTGGGGCGAATTTCACTGGAGGGTGCTGACAACATTTTTTTATGACTTCTGTCGCTACACAGCACTTTGCTACAACATACACTGCACTGTGTTGGCGGGGCTGTGGCATCATGGGCTCACATTTTCATATTTGTGGGGAATGCCCCTTAATACAACCATTTTGGCTCAGAGTCCATGCACGCCTGCAGACATTATTAACAAACTCCCTCCCTTTCTCCTTTCTGGCACTACTATTTGACCTTCTAGATAGATCTGTTCTCCTGGGGGCCAAAACATAGTAGGTGACTATATCACATTCTAAGATTGGCCACTCTTAAATGCATCACTTTAAAATGGCTCTCACCTGATCCTCCCACCATAGTGATGTGAGAGGCGAAGGTGGAATATATTGAATTAATGGAGTATATCACCGTCTCATTTAGAATAAGTTTAGACAAACATTTAGAAACTTGGAGGCCATGGAGAGGGGCAGAGGAGTGAAGATTGGGGGGGGCGGGTAGAGGTATTAAAGATAACCTGAGAGCTATTTGGGAGAACGCTTTAAAGAGCTCTTTACACCTATACCCATATGTTTTTGTATAACGGATTTGAATTATCTTTCACAGCAATCATGGACCTTCATTAAAGCATGTTAATGTGAATACTTATTCCCTCAGTAGTAATACTGTGCTCATTGGGGCACAGTAACGGCTCTTTATAAACGTAATGACAATATGAGAGTATGGCTATGTGCATTATAGTTCGCAGTTCATTGTTAGTTATTGTTTTTTCTGCAATCACAGTATAAATCAAGCCTGGGCACCCTCATTATCTGGCTCCAGGGGGTCAAGATGGGACTTTATGTTTCTGGACTCTTATTTTTCCAGACTGTAATCAAGGCTTTGTGGCCCTTGGAAATAGGAGAAACTATGTACCCTTGTATGACACTTGTAAGGGTAATTGATAATGTTTTAATCCAGTCCAGACAAGAATATATGGTGTAATCCCTGCTGTATAAGATTGTTACACACATTGTTAAGTGCCGTATGTAAAATCTTTGCATCAATAAAGATTATGTTACAAAAAAAAAAACTGTTTAAAAGATTTCTTGGTGAGTGAGTCTCATATCTCCAAGAACTGTATTTGCTGTGAATGTTGAGCCAGATGGGCTGTGCTGAGGAGAGTTCGGCCAAAAGGACTGTGCTGCTGTGATGCTTCCAGAGTGAGTCTGAAGTGCTGTGTTTCCAGGCCACTGGGGCCTGATCCTGAATGCTGCCTGTAACATGGCTTAAATAAGAGCACTGCAGGCAACAAAAACGATTGGTGCAACCGCGTCACCTGGTACAAGAGCAACACGGCATTATGTAAGCAATAATGCCGTGTTGAGAGCGTGAACGTGCTTAGAAAAGTATGTGACCAATGTATCTACTAGGTCTAGTTTGACCAATAGGTGGCGCAACCAACACAGAGCATCAAACCGAAGCAAGAGCCCCAACAGAGGTAGTGGAGCACTGTGTTCCCTGGTCCTGCAAGTGTGAAGTAGTGGAGGTAGCAAACAATGGGTGATTCTGGGGTTTCCCAGCCACCCACCCACCCACTTGATAGTGCACAAGTCACTGACTATTGGAACACAGCGCTGGGAAGTAGAGGTGATTAACAGATAACCGTCAAAGACAAGTGTAACCCCTAGGTGGCGCTATCCCAAGGGCTACTACCCCTGCCTGCTTAACTGCTAACAGGTTGAGGGGCCTAGGTCCAATGGCGGGTGCCTCCACCCAGAGGTCAGGGTTTGCAGTAGTTAAACTAACTTGGTCACAGCCCTCTGGGACACTGTAACATCCCTTTCTTCCCACTGGTGGCCCACTCAATGCATCAGGAATATCTTCACAATGTACACTTACCCCCAGGGCTGGCTCCATCGACTGGACTCTGGGGACCCCCAGTAAAACAAAATGACACAGTGCAAAAGCCACAGTACAATACCTTAACATAAACGAATACCTCAGTCAGTGTAATTTTGCTGAAACAAACAGATCTGATTTATTTAAGGAGCTGTAATAAGGAAGGGGAAATCAGGTTAACTAGGTTAAACACATTAATAATCACAGTACTGTGCGCATATTCAGAGTCCCAAAATGTCACTTTCACTGGGTACCCAGGATGGGGGGGGGGAGCTAGCCAGGATCGGTGCAGCTGGTTGGGGCCCTGTGATAGAAAAAAACATTTGCACAATACCCAATTGTAATCCAGAGCTGGATGGCTCAGTTCGTGAAGAAATAAAACAGCTACAATTAGATAACACACTTGCAATTTGATAAGGAGATGGCAGGGAGCTATCCTGCTTGTACTCACAAACTCAATACTGAAAACTAGATGGAAGGCAGATTGTCCTGGATTGCCAGGAGGAGCAGAACATGTGGACAAGGTCCTTGTGACTGGACCCCACTGCAGTTTATAGCAAATGGATGTAGTCCGGATTAAGATGGGGTTTACTTCCAGCTTCATGCACTCAATTCACTGTACAGGGGATTTGAAACATGATTTCCCCACAAGCACTACACACGTTTATATGTAAAAGGAAAGTACTATACCAGGCAGGCTGCTTTTCGATCCCGACCGCAATTACTGCACGATACCCGGGAGAACACACAGCAGCTTCAGTTCCTGACAGACTGAGCGCGATTCAGCAATTTCTCCAGTCTTCTACAGTGTGAGCCTGGTTTCTGCTCTTCAGATCTCCTTGATTCTCCTCACAGGTCGGATTCAGTCTGAACGGGCGCTTGCACAGGCTGCAGACCGAAACTCGGGGCCTTACACGTGCTTCCCACATGAAACTATACACCGCAGAAGCACAGAGCTCCTTGTCTCTTCACTGCCAAAACTCATCTTATCTTTCCAGTAGACAGAGCCGGGCATTTCCTTTGAGTTCCTCCCAGTTCAGTTGGCTGGTCTGGCTGTCACTCACAATAAACTCCCCCTGTTGGTGCAAAAAGGCGCCAAAGTCCAAACTACAATTCCCAGAGGCATCTGCCATACAGTCCCATTGTGGCTGGCTCAACTTAAGAGTCCAGGTTCTGATTTGCCAGCAGCAGGCTCCATTTTAAAGGTCCCCCCACACTGATTGGTCCAGTTCAGCAGTTCAAAACCAGAATGGAGGGCTAGGCAAAAACAGTTCAGACTGCAAAGGAAAGCAGGTTAGACAAACTGTATTTTCATTATTACTCTAAATGATTTTGGGCAGTTACATCTTTGAAAAGTGCTCACTCTGCCCACTTAGCGATGGCAGAACCGGAGCAATTTGGCAGTAGCTCGAGCGGGACTCCAGCAGGGAAACACACAGTCCCCCCCCCCCATACAAACTAATTATGTCTGCAAGCAGACAGCTCTTAAAGAGACAATACCAGAGGCTCTAAAAAGCACTCACAGATAAATGGCCTAAACGCCAAACACCATTCAGGCTTGGAGCATTCAAGCAAGCTCCTGGAAGACTTTTTGGGAACCCCTGTTTGCAGGGGGGTTACACAAGAACAGGTTTGTCAATATCAGAAAGCACCACCTATTGGTCGGAATCATGACCAAGACTTCAAGCAAAAGGCGCCGAGTCGGCAAGTGTGTCAATTCTCAAACAGTCCAGAGATGAAGGGACAGGACATAACATATGTATGCAAGGTAAAAGTGTGTTGTGTGGTGGTGGCTGAGTTGCGTGAGACAGATAATAATACTGGCACCAGAGTTGCAGTGGAACAGTACGGCACTAGCAAACACAGCAGTGAGAAACATAGCAGACATGCTATAGTCCTGTAAAAGCACCACCTATTGGTTGTAATACTCAGTGCCACACCACACAATCAGGGCACAAAACAGGTGTCAGTGTTGGGGCATAGTAAGCTATGCAGCTAATACATTTTGCCCACAATGCTGCACTGCATCAGTGTAACTTAGAAATGAGAGTACAGAAATACAGTAGCCCAGTAGAAGTAGCAACTTAGCACATCTTAGCATTATTTTATGTTGATGTTGATACGTAGACGAAAGTTCTAATATGTCACAAAGTGGTGGCCACTACATTACTCGATGTCGGCTCTGCAACGTGCACGCGCACGCTTCCACTTACACAGAGCCTTACAAAGTAACACACCTGAAGCATAATTGTGGAAGTGGAATAATCATTCTGCTCACATTGCTGCATACCAAATAAAAAGACAATGTGACTAATACTAGCCTTGCACTTGCCATACAAAGAGCAAGCACATAGTTACATTGGTCGTAGATAATGGAATTAATGCATGGTTGGCCTTTGTGGCACCTGGCTCATGTGTCACAGTACACAACTGTCCCAACCATGCATTAATTCCCCATTAGATGCCACCTTCGTCGTGGCTTAATGCTTACTTAACGTGCTGCTGTGTGCTGGTTCCCGCTTCAACTGAGCTGCTGTATCCGTTGGTCATGTGAATGCTGGTGTTGCTGGCTGGGGTCTTTGTTCTATTCTAATATGGATTACAGTTACCTTGTTTGGATTACAGATTGGTTTTCTAGCACTTTCCATATGGAGTTTTCAAGTTCTAAATTGTTCTAGCACACCAAGGCCTGTTGGGGGAGTTTAAATTGCAAGCTCGCTAAATTGTTCAACACGTGCATCACTGAAAGGACCTGGGCAATGTAGTTTTCATGCCTGCATCGAGACTTGTGTAAATTCCTGGGTACCCAGAGTCATTGATTACTGTTTCCTGCTAACATCTTAAAGATATACCACAGCCAGTACAAAGTAAGTCATCCTGTTGTGCCCCTTGTTTGGGCAGGTGTGTCAGTGGTGGTGTGGGATCTGAGAGGGTGGTAGTGACCTGCAATACAGTGGTTCCCAGGGGATACTGTTATGGAGTAGGAGTGCTTAAAGTGACATGCAGCTGTTAAACCTCATCTGCATTTCCAGCTTCCAGACCTATGCTACGAAATAAAACCATTGTTAATTTGTTGAATTCTATTTCTGTGTGTGTGACCATTTTGTGTAACCTGATTGAAGTATTTATTGGTGAAGGTAACAACTGTCTTATAGGTCCTAAGAGGGTGGTTCTGCCCAGTATAGGGAGGTTGGTGGGTATTGCATCCCAAGGGGTGGTACTGCCCACAACATTTGGCCCACTTATTCTCTGGATGCGTGCACCACAGTGTTTCTTATTTGTTCTGAGACAAAACCCCTTATTGCAGGACAAAGGACTAACCCAACCCTCCTCAACCAGGCAGGGGTATGAGCTTGGACATGACGGCCTGGGGGTCATACATGTGCAGTCAATTACTGTGTTAGTCCAGCAACTTATCTGAGCTGAATGCTTGGGAAACATGTCAGGGACTGTAATAGTGTAAGTAAATAGCTGTTGTCGTTTGTAGTCTACAGAGTTTTCATTTAGTTTAGTTTTTCATTTTAACATTTTGTTTAATCATTACTTCCAATAAGCTTCATATGAAGTCCAAACCATCCATTGCTTAATCTGACACAAAAGGCCCCAGGACATGATGAATTAAGAATGGTTCTTGGCTAAGAAAAATGTCTAATTTTTTTGCAGCAGGCACTTAGGGCCCATTTCTCATCAGGAGCTCAGCTGGCATATGCCTGATTTCCATGTTTCTGTTTTGAGCAGCTCTGCACACTTGAGGCTTCACTGCTGGCATTCACAGTCCCCAGACAGCCCACCCCTAAACATGTATGTGGAGCACTGCAAGGTGGACATAGATGTGCTAGGCACTGGGTCTCCACTGTAAGCCTGCCTGGTGTAGCCACATAGTGCATCCCCTGCCTGTATGGTATGACTGTGTTATGTTATAAATACCCAACGTTTGAGCTTTCCAGACAACTGTTGATAATAAGAGATGAAGGCAGCACTCGGATGAAGGAAGAAACTGTATTTAACTACTGTTGCCTTAAAAGTTTTTTGTCACGTTACCATGTTTTGAAATTTGTTAAAAATTGTTTGTTAAAGCAAGATGGAAATAAAAAACAAATAAAGAGATAGTTAAGATAATGTTTTTCATTTACCTTCAGCAGCTTAAGTGATATTGACCAGGATTTTTAGTCAGTTACTGCCTCACTAACAGGATTAGCGTGCCAGTGTGATTAGCATGGCTGACAGACTTTTAGTATGTCTGGTGCTATTTGTAGCATTCTTGTTATGAAGAAAAGACTGAACACAGACATAGGGAGCTGCTAGTGCATTGCTGTCTTTACTGAAACTGAAAACACAAATACTACACACAGAGATCAAAGGTTAAAGGGGAAGTAAACACTGCAGGGGTCACTAAAATTGTAAAAGCCCATGAAAACATATGGGGTGTCATGAACGGAGCGGGCAGTATTTTTTTGCGATAATGGGCTCCCTAGGAGGTGTGGCGTGTGATGACGTAGTGTGCAAACATCCAGCGCCCATCCCTGACAGCTTGTCTCTGGTAGCTATAGTCCCCCCGGCCGCTGCCAGGGGGCAATCATGTGCTGGTTGCTACCCCCCTCCCCCCCCGGAGGAGGAGGAAAGCAGACCTAAGAATGCTCAGTTCTCCTCCCCCTGGCCGGCCCTCCGATGCTTTGAGTCTGGTTTCGAACCTGGGTCACTGGCATCGCAGATGGAAATCCAACCTCTGCGCCAGTGGACCGTCCTGAGAAGTAATTTCTTACAAACCTGGAATGCTGCCTCACATTGCGATGACCAGGTCTGTCTTGCATCCTTCTAACATAGAAACTGGTGGCCAACAAGGACCACATGGCCCATCCAGTCTGCCCTTTTTCATTGTGCTGCTTTGCTGCAGACCCTTCCAAGCCCATGGCATGTATTCTTCCACACCTTTCCTATCCCTTACGATTCCCTTGTGCATATCCCAGGCTTTTTTGAATCCCACCACTGTTTTCGCCTCCACAACCTCCACTGGAAGACTGTTCCAGGCATCCACCACCCTTTCTGTGAAGAAGTATTTCCTCACATCTCTCCTTAACTTACCCCCCTCCAGCTTCATATCGTGATTTCTTGTTCTAGAACACCCTTTTCTCCGAAAAATACCTCCCACCTGTACCTTATGCACTCCCATGAGGTATTTAAAGGTCTCAATCATATCCCCCCCCCCCCAGGGTGTACATAGAAACACAGAATTTGATGGCAGACAAGGACTGCTTGGCCCACCTAGTCTGCCCATTTCCCTACCTACTGAAACACCGCTGACCCTCCTTGATCTCCAGCTTTAACCCCCCCTTCCCTGCCACTAAATTTCCCTTATGCCTATCCCATGTCTTTTAGAATCCCATTACATTTTTTGCCCCTACCACTTCTGCTGGGAGGCTGTTCCAGTTATCCACCACTCTTTCTGTGAAGACGTATTTCCTTACATCTCCCCTGAGTCTGCCCCCACTCTAGCTTCATAGCATGGCCCCTTGTTCTTGAACATCTTTTACTCTGAAAAAGGCTTCCTTTTTGAACCTTATTTATGTCTATGAGGTATTTGAAATTCTCTGTCACATCCCCTCTCTCTTCTTTCATCCATGGTGTAGATACTGAGGTCCTTCATTCTCTCCTCATAGCTTTTTGATGCAGACCCTGCGCCATTTTAGTTGCTGTCCTCTACTCTCTGTCCTTTCTGTGATGTGGTCTGCAGAACTGGATACAGTTCTCTAGGTGAGGTCTCACCAGTGATTTATACAGCAGTATTACCACCTCCCTCTTTCGCTGGTGTTACCCTTCCTTATGCACCCTAGCATCCCACTGGCTCTCCCCACTGCCATGTCACATTGTTATCTTTAGGTCATCAGATATGATTACCCCCTCTTTCCTGTTTGGTGGTTGCCAGTACCACCCCCCCCCCCATTTTATACTCCGCCCCTCTGTTTCTGTACCCCCAGTACATGATTTTGCACTTCCTCGTATTGAAATTTAATTGCCATACTCTTAACCACTCCTCTAGCTTTCTTAGATCCCTCTTCATTTTTTCCACTGCTCCTAGAATGTCTACCCTATTACAGATCTTGGTGTCATCTGCAAAGAGGCATACCTTCCCTTTTAGTCCCTGTGTAATGTCGCTAATAAAGACATTAAAGAGCACTGGTCCCAATACTGATTCTTATGGCACCCCGTTGGTCACCCTCCCTTCCTCAGAGTGAACTCTGTTTATCACCACCCTCTGTCTCCTGTCCCCAACCAGTTTGTTACCCAGTATACCACCTTGGGACCCACCCCTAGGCTGCTCAGCTTATTTATGAGTCTCCTACGAGGAACGGTGTCGAAGGCCTTACTGAAATCTAGGTAGGCAACATCCACCACTCCACCCTGATCTACTTCCTTGGTCACCCAGTCAAAGAAATCGATCAGATTTGTTTGACAGGACCTTCCCCTTGTGGATCCATACTGCTTCAGATCTTATAAGCCACTGGAGTCAAGATATTCCACAATTCTTTACTTCAGTATTGATTCCAGTAATTTCCCCACTTCTGAGGTCAGACTGACTGGCGTGTAATTTCCAGCCTTCTCCTTGCTACCACTTTTGTGAAGTGGGACTACATCTGCCCTCCTGCAGTCCTCTGAAACCACCTCCGTTTCCAGTGAGTGGTTGAACAGGACTGTCAGAGGTGCAGCCAGCACCTCACTGACTGAGCTCCTTCAATATCCTTGGATGTATTCAGTCTGGTCCCATTGCCTTGTTCATTTTCAGACTTGCGAGTTCCTTCAGGACTCTCTCCTCTGTTGACAGACTAGTATCCATCACCTTACTATCGATATCCCTGACGTTTATCTGTGGACCCTCGCTTTCCCTTCCTCTGTGAACACCGAACAAAAGTAGGTTAAGGATGTCTGCTTTTCCTGGTCCCCTTCCACACGTGCCCCTCCCCCACCTCTCCTTACAATCTCTTTTCTGGTCTTTCTCCTTTCTCTTATGTACCTGAAAAGTGTCTTGTCCCCATTCTTTACTGCCCGGTTGTTTTCTCCTCCTTTTGCACCTTAGCGCTTCTGACTGCTGTCCCTGCCTCCCTCTGCTTCTCTTGATACTCCTTCCTATCCTGCCCACTCTGTGTCTCCTTATACCTCCTGAATGTTAACTTTTTTGCCTTTACCTTCATAGCCACCTCTTTTGAGAACCGTAGCAGTCTCGTTTTCTTCTTTCTTTTGTTTACTTGCCTGACACAAAGGTTTGTTGCTTTTATTAGCCCTGCTTTTATTTTTGCCCACTGTTTCTCCACTCCACCTAAGGTTCCCCCCCCCCACTGCCAGGACATCCTTGAGGCATTTCCTAATTTTTGTAAAATCAGCCCTTCTGAAGTCCTGGACCCTTGCCTTTGTGTGATTTGCTTCTGTTATAGTTCTTATATCGAATCACACCGTACGGTGATCACTGGTCCCCAGGTGGCCACCCACCTTGACTTCTGTGACACTGTCCCCGTTAGAGAGAACAAGGTCCAAAAATTACTCCCTCACGAGAGGGCTCCCCCACAAGTTTCCTGAGGAATGCCCCTTCAGGAAGTCTAGGATGTCCCTGCTCCTGGCTGAGCTGCAGCTGGGATGCTCCACTCTACATCCGGCAGACTGAAGTCCCCCATCAGCAGCACCTCACCCTTATTTGTCATCTTTGGATGTTTTCCATCAGAACCTTATCCATGTCCCTCCCCCGCTGGAGGTCTGTAGATCACACCTGTGCAAATAGCAGCTCCATTTCCTGTCACTAGGGTGACCCACAGTACCTCTGCCCCTTCCAGTGTTCCCTGTAGCTCTGTTGCTTTTATGCTATCCCTCACGTAAAGAACATTTCCTCCCCCTTTCTTACCCAGCCTGTTTCTCCTGAACAGAGTATAGCCTGGTATGGCTATGTCCCAGTCATGGAACTCATTGCACCATGACTCGGTAATGGTGACAATGTGCAGGCCAGCTTCTGCCATAATGGCCACTAGGTCTGGGATTTTATTTGCCATAGTTTGAGCATTTGCATACATGGCCATCCAGATTTGCTGCCACCCTGCTTGTCAACCCCACCCCATTCCCTTTTACTTTCTCTCCTCATTGGGTTGCTTGCACGCATGTGCAAGAAACACATTGAATCACATTTTTTCATAAGCAGGTTGTGGAGGCGCGGCAGTGTTGTGCTGAATGGCAGCAGCCCATTCCGGGGCTGGTCTCTGCTTGGCCAATAGAGGAGCATGCCGTGGATCACCACAATTAACGAGCAGGCCACTAGATCAAAGAAATTGAACCACTGCAATCAGGGAGTGCCCCGTCAGTATGCAATCAGCTGTTCGTATGCAGGGCCTCCCTGACTGCAGCAGCCAATTACACAGCTCCACTGTGCTGTATTTCTGTGGTGACAGGTGACGGCTTCTCTGTCAGCCTCTCACAGTCCTCACAAAGCCGACGGAAAGCCGCTGCCTGACATTCAGTGTACCTTCCTGATGAAACATTTCAATAAAAAAAGCTGACGGAAGCCCACTTCTGCGTTGGCATATCCCAATTTCTTGTGCTGAGGGGGTGCCCAATCTCTTGGCTCTTGCCACCCCACGATTATATGTGCCGACAGGTGTGCCCAATCTCTGTCGGCATGCCCCTTCCTTGTTATTTTGCAATGGGGAGCCCACTCCCATCGGCATAATGCCCCCAATTTCTTGTGTGCCGAGGGAGGTGCCCAATCCCCTCTGCTGTTGTCACCCCGGCACTCCATATGTGCCATGGGTGCCTAACCCGCCAGCTACAGACCCCAAAACATTCAGGTGGCATGCTGGGAGCCCACCCCAGCGTGCCAAAGTGAAATGTTCTTGTAAAAAAGAAAATCTTTTTTTTAAATAAACTTGTAAAGTAGAAAACGGTCCCTTGTCGAGTCCAGTGGCCCTCCCCCAACCTTTGCCCACCCTCTGCGCACCCTGCCTCCCCACACCCCATACTTGCCTCCGAAGCCCAGCACGACAATCTTCGGTGGACCGGGAACATGTCTGCACTCTTCAAAGCCAACCGTGAACTAAAGAAATGCCAGTAAGCTGTATAATGGCATAAATGTTTTTTTTTTTTCAACTTCAACTTCACCAGATTTTCAACATGGGATGCTTGGGACTCCACCTCATGAACTCAGTCACTGTCATTTTGTTATTCGTTCCCGAATGGTGATTTTGCGGTTACTGCACGGAACCACCTTTCAGGACTGAGTAACAAAACAACAGTGTCACAGTTCATGAGGAAGGCCCCTCAAAACCCTATGTTGAAAATTTGGTAAAAAAATTCAAAAAATTACTGTTTTACGAGCATGCGTTGCGCAGTTCCTATGCACGCTCATAAGTTCGAGCATGTTTAATATTTTCTCTCCAGATTTTCAACATTGCCATTTTACCACATCTTCTTATGAACAGTACTGCTGTCATTTGTCACATCTCACCTGAAATGTGTTTTCGCAAATGTAGTGCACAATGGCGCGGTCAGTTTGCGAAATCAATGTTCAGGACAGATTAAGAATATCAGTGACACTGTTCATGAGGTAGGCCCCCAAAAACCAGGTGTTGAAAATTTGGTGAAAAAATTCCCCAAAATGACTGCTTTATGAATGTGCATTGCGCAGTTCCTACGCACTCTCGTAACTTCGAGCATTTTTAATATTTTCACTCCAGATTTTCAGCATTGCCATTTACCACACCTCCTTATGAACAGTACAACTGTCATTTTTCGCATATCACCCGAAATGTGTTTTCAGACATGTAGCACACAGTGGCGTGGTCGATGTGCGAAATCAATGTTCGGGACAGATTAAGAAAATCACAGTGACACGGTTCATGAGCAGAGGTCTTAAACTGGCTATGTTGAAAATTTGCTGACAAAAGTCCATAAAATGACTGTGTTATGAGCATGCATTGTGCAGCTTCCACGCACCCTCATAAGTTCACAAATTCTTAATCTTTTCAGTCCAGATTTTCAACATTGGCATTTTTCCACACACTGGCTGAAATGTGTTTTCGCACTTCCTGTGCAGAATAGCATGGTCGCTGTGGGAAATCAGTGTTTGGGACAGATTAAGAAAATCACAGTGACACTGTTCATAAGCGGAGGTCCCAAAATGCTTGTGTTGAAAATCTGCTGTAAAAATCCCCAAACTAATTACATTACAGGTATGCTTGCAGTTTCTATGCACACTCGTAACTGCACCAGTTTTTTTGTGTGTTTTCATTCCAGATTTTCAATATTGCCATTTTTTTACACCTCCTTATGAACAGTACAGCTGTCATTTTTCACATCCTGTTCGAAATGTGTTTTCGCACCTGTGGCACCAAACGGCACAGTCGCTGTGGAAAATCACCTTTCGGCTAACGAACTGGTAGTGCCTCTGTTCATGTGGTGGGATCATAAAAAGCCCATGTTGAAAACTTGGAGTAAAAATACCAAGAAACACCCAGGGTGTTAGGGTTTTCGACCATAACGCCCTACCCTGTAGGGACTGACAGGCATCAGGGATGTGACTTAGGATTTTCAACAGTAATGCTCATGCCATTCCACCCCCAACCACACCCTGCAGCAAGTGACAGGCATTGAGGTGCGCCTTGGACTCTTTGGCCCCAGAGTTCATCCCACTCTCCTATACTGCACCCATTTCAGCATATTTCCTTATGGAATGAGATGAGTAAAGCCCAAACACCCAAGGCACAACTCAACACTTGACAGTGTCTGCAGGGTGTGGTGAGGTGAAATGTCGTGACTGTTATGGGCAGTGACCCAAAGGCACATTCCATTGCCTGTCCATCTCTGCAGGGGGGGGTGGGGTTGGCATCAGTTCAGTACTTCACTGCCATTCCTATATTGCATGGGCCCGATTCTCATAGGGCCTTGCGTCTGACACAAGCTGTGGCAAACAGCAGCTTGCACCAGTGCCTGGTGCACCAGGGACCCTGCACCTGATTCAGGTACAGGATGGGTCCCAGCTGCGAAGTCCCCACGCGTGCACTGACCGGAACCCTACGACAAACCCCTGGCACACCGCACAGGTCCACTGCAGGCCATCAGAGACTAACACAGGACCCCCGTCCCACTAGGTAATGGTCATGTGAACCCAACCTGGTGGGCCAGTGTCCCCCCACCATGTTTGGTGCAATTGGCACCTGTCCACGGAACTGAGTAGTGGGATGTGCCGGGCACTGGGGAGCAGTCGGAACTGGTGTACGAGGGGGCTTGGGCACCACCTGCTGGGGCATGGGTGGGCACTGTATCACCATAAGTTGGTGCTGCAGTAGCACTGATGGGGTAGGCATCAGGGGAGCTGCTGCCAGTATGGGCAGCATCAGGACGGGGGGGTACCAACGTGGTACATAGGTGGCACCGGGGAGCTGTGAGGGGTGCCATTGGACCACTAGGATGGAGGCCACACATAAGGGGTGTATGGTGGGTGAACCATCACCCATGGTATGCCACACACAGGCATGTCACATAGGGGAGAATGTCTAAGTCCCCTTACACCTGCCCTGGCTGGTCTAAGGGCACTTAGAATTTCTCCCGTCAGGTGATGTCTGTGAATCACAGGATGCAGCTTGCATCGGCCGCAGTCCCCCTACTGCCGTGCTGCAGTGCACTGTAGGTGCAAGCCCTGTTTGGAGCAGGTGGACTGTGGTCGACGCAGGCCACCTTTGTGAATCTCACAGAGGGTAGTCATGGACGCAAGGTGCACCTTGCACCATATCTGTTTGCCACAGGCACCTTACGTCTGACGCAGGGCTTTGAGAATCTGGCCCCATCTGTCTAACTCCTGCACTTCCACTGCTAATGCCAGCAAGCAACCATTCAGCATTGACAAATACTTGTGTAGTAAGCTCTGGCCCATAAGAGGCTCACAGGTGACCAGTGGGAAGCTCATTAATTAGGAACAGACTGCATCTCCTTTTTAATGTCTTTATAAGTGACATTGCAGTGGGACTGGAAGGAAAATTATGCCTCTTTGCAGATGACACAAAGATCTGCAGCAGGGTTGACACACAAGGAGGCGTGGAAAGGATGAGAAGGGACTTGGCAAGGTTGGAGGAATGGTCAGAAGTATGGCAGCTTGGATTCAATTCAAATAAGTGCAAAATAATGAACCTGGGAAACAAAAACCCTGAGGAAGATTGCACAGTGGGGGGAGAATAACAACAAAAATGAAAAGGGACCTGGGGCAATCATATCAGATGACCTTAAGGTTAGAAAGCAATGTGAGAAGGCAGTAGGGAGGGCTGGGGGGATACTGGGATGTATAGGGAGAGGCATCAGCAGCAGAAAACAGGAAGTTGTCATCCCTTTGTACAGACAGTTGGTGAGACCCCATCTGGAGTACTGCATCCAGTTCTGGAGACACCACCTCTGCAAAGACATAGACAGGATGGAGGCAGTCCAGAGGAGTGCAACTAAAATGGTACAAGGTCTCCAAGAGAAGCCATACAAGGAGAGACTAAAGGAGCTTAATATGTATGCCCTTGAGGAAAGGAGGGTGAGGGGGGACATGTAAAAACTTTTAAGTACCTCAGTGGAATCAACGAAGTACAAGAGGGTAGCATCTTTCAGAAAAAGAAATGTGCAAGAACAAGAGGACACAATTTGAAGATAGAGGGGGGACAGCTAAGGGGCAATGTGAGGAAGTATTTTTTCACAGAGAGGGTGGTGGATGCATGGAACAGCCTTCCTGAGGAGGTTGTGGGGTCTAAAACTGTGGAAGGATTCAAGAATGTTTGGGACAAACATAAGGCAATTCTTGGGGTGGGGGTAGGAAGAAATAGGCTGTTGGTTAACTAGGATCTGCAGTTTATCCTGTAGGTAGGGAAATGGGCAGACTAGGTGGGCCAAGCGGTTCTTATCTGCTGTCAAAGTTTATGTTTCTATCTCTCCTGTCTGAAAGCTCAGCCCAGGCTAATGTACAAAGACTGTATCATATTTCTTATGAGTCCTTCTTAAACATGTTTTATCTGTTTCCAGGAGTGCACCTGATTTGAGGCCCAAATCAAAAGCAAATAGTTATAGTAGCAGAGCCCCCCCCCCACACACACATACACACTCCCTGAAAAGCTGCTTAAAAGCCTGCAATTTATTCAAATCAATTCCATTTTCTTACTTAGTTGGGGTTCATTGCCAACAAGTGTAAAATCATGTACCTAGGGCATAGGAACCCTGATGCTGGGTATAGGATGGGGGGAGGTACTGATACTCACTAGACATGAAAGGGTCCTTGAGGTTATTATATCAGAGGACCTCAAGGTGGCAGTACAGTGTGACAAGGCTATGGGCAGGGCAAATTGGATTCTGGGATTCATAAGGAGTGGCATCTCCTGTAGGAGGAGTAGGGATGTTGTGCTGCCATTGTATCACTCCCTGGTATACCCCCAGCTGGAGTACTGTGTCCAGTTTTAGAGTCCACACTTCAGAAAGCACATAAGGTGGAGGTTTTCCAGAGGAGGGCAACTAAAATGGTTCAGGATTTTCACAGGAATCATACTAAGGTTAGGAAGAAAGCTAGAGAGCCAAGAGGCCCATATTTGCTTTCATGTGTTAGTAATAACTAAGAATGAAATCAGATAGTAATAATTTATCCAGTTGTAATTTAAACAAATGTTTAGTACTGCTGCAAATAATTTCCACAGGCAAAGCATTCCAAGGTTTAATTATTTGTAGTGTGTAAAAGTATTTCCGTGGCAATAAGTTATATTTTTTAAGTTCTAATTGAAGCGGATGCCTCAAAGGTTGACGATATCATCTTTGAACAAAAATCCTAGGTGTGTAAATAAATAAGGATCTTTCATGATGTCGTACATAAGAAGGAGTTCCCCTCTCAGTCTTCTCATAGTGAGCGGCATCAAATTTAGTGTAGCAAGTCTAGATTCGTACGGAACATGTTGTAGCCCTTTTCCGAATTTAGTATAGCATCTTTGCACTTTCTCAAGACGAGAGATGTCAAATTTTGTATAAGGGCACCATAAGGGAGAGGAGAAGTCCAAATGTGGATGAACATATGCTCTATAAAGTGGCAACAGCACATTTTTATCTCTGGATCTAATGTTTCTTAGAATGGAGCAGATGACTCTGTTTGCTTTTAATATCGCAGCATTTATTTGAGAATCAGACCGAAAATCCTCTGTGACTAACGCCCCCAGGTCTTTTTCTGTACAAGTATGATTTACCACCTTATTATTTAACATACCTTGATGTCAATTATTTGCCGTCCCAAAATGAATGAGCTTACATTTGCTATGATTTAATTTCATGCCCCAACGATTAATCCAATTTGAGATGAAATCTAGATCTATTTGAATAGTGGCTATCTGCTCAGATGTGGAATATAACCCACCAATTTTAATGCCATCTGCATGTTTGATGGTAGTGGATAAACAATTAACTGTAATATCTGATATAACTATCTGAAACAGAATAGGCCCTAAAACAGAGCCCTGAGGCACTCCACTAGTGACATTTCCTAAACTTGATAATTTACCATTTATAAATACTTGTTGGGTTCTACCAGTCAACCAATTTAATATCCATTGGACTATAGCTGGGGCCAGATTTATAGAGGTTAATTTTTTCGATAACGCCCAATGGGGGAGGAGATCAAATGCCTTGCTAAAGTCAATCTAGATTACATCATAAGGTAAACGATTATCGAGCTGTAGACTGACGTCCTCATAAAAACAGAGTAAGTTTGTTAGACAGCTACGTCCCTTTTTGAACCCGTGTTGTTCCGCATCTTGCGATGTTAACGCTGAAGAAATAATATCCTTAATCAGGCTTTCCAAGGCCTTACATGGGGGCAGTCAAACTGATTGATCTGTAGTTTTCATAGCTATTTTTGGGTCCTTGCTTATGGATAGGGATGACACAGGCTGTTTTCCATAAAGGGGGCACAAAATGTTGATTTATGCAGTACTCAAAAAGTAACTTGAGGGGTAATGCTAGACAATCAAGAGTATACATATTAACTCAAGGGTATACATATAAGAGAGACTGAGAGAGCTTAATATGTATGCTCTTGATGGGGGGAGGGAGAGGGGGGACATGGTGGAGACTTCGGTACCTCAAGGGAGTCAAGGGGTCCAGGAGGGTGGCATCATCTGGGGGAGATGTGTAGGAGCCGGGGGCACAGTTTGGGGATAGAGGGGATGGCTCGGGGTAGTGTGGGGAAGGGTTTTTTCGCTGGGAGGAAGTGGTGGATGCATGGAGCCGCCTTCCTGAGGAGGTCGTTGGGTCTGGGACAGTGGGGGAATTCGGACATGCATGGGACAGACATGAGGCAATTGTAGTGGGGGTTTGCAGGAGGTAGTCTGTTGGTTGACTAGAATCTGCAGCTTGTCCAGTGGGTGGGGAAATGGGCAGACTGGGTGGGCCAAGTGGTCCTTATCTGCTGTCAAAGTCTATGTTTCTATGTTAATCTGCCAATAGGTATGATAGGTGACCTGGTATACCATCAGGCGAAGTACTCAACTTCCCCTTAAGAGCAATTAATTTTGTATGCACATCATCTGCAGAAATGGTACTATTCCCTTCCACAGAGACAGCATCACTATCAATTTTTTTATTATTGGAAACAATTTCACAGAAATACGTATTGAATATATTTGCCATTTCCAAGGGATCTTGAACAAGAATATTATTATATAGAATGGGACCAACTTGGCAAGTAGGGTTCTTTATGAATTGATGTATGAGAAAAAAGATTAACTGCTACTTTAATTTCCCTACAAGGAAAGGCTGAAGAATCTCAACATGTACACTCTGGAAGAGAGGAAGGCGAGAGGTGACATGATCAAGACCTACAAAGTACCTCACATGGGTAAAGAGGGTACAGTCGGGGAGTTTCCTTCAAATGAGGATGAGCACCCAAACCAAGGGACATACCAATGAAGCTGGGGAGTTCAGGATAGATGTCAAGAAATATTTCTTTATTGAAAGGGTGGTAGATGCCTTGAACAGACTGCCGGGAGAAGTGGTGAAATCTAAAATGGTAGGGGGCATGAAGCATGCATGGGATAAACATAGGGCTATATTACAAAAAGGGGAAGGAGGGAGTCAACGGAGATCAGTAGGGCTATGGAGGTGGAGTAAGTTCAAGTTCATTATAGGAACAATGTATAGAGCAAGCTCATTCACAAGGAGGTCCTGATGGATGCAGGCAGAATAAGAATGCAGTAACATATACAGGCAGGAGTTACAAGTACTGTAGGTGGAGAACACTTGGGCAGACTGGGTGGGCTGAGTGGTCCTTTTTTGGTGACAAATTCTATGTTTCTATGGCATCATGTGTTCATTCAGGTGCAGTGTTTATTTAAAGTTGGGCCTACCATACATCCAGATGTAAGGTACAGTAAATTACCGAATTAGATGCAGCCCACTTACAGTACAATAAACAGAACCCCAGTGCTTCGAGAAGCCTTTACTCTTCATAAGGCTGCTTAAACAGCTATGGTTCTATTTGCAGTGTTCACACCGATATGCTGATCTTTTAAAATCGACACCACATCTGAATGAGTACTTGATTCTTGCTCACTCCATTTCTTCCCCACTTTGAAAGCTGCTTGTCCTGAGTTAGTTTTGGGCTGGCAACGTCTCGCCTGTGTTGGAAGATGACCAATAAGTGGCACTGAAAGAGATCAGACTTCACAGATTGTGAAGGTAGCTGCTCACCCACCATCTTGGCAAGAAGAAGGCTGCAGCTGTGGCCACTGATGACTGTTGGGGTGTGGGAATGGGGGGACCAAAGGGGACAGGCATAAGGAGATACAATCATAATAAAACTTGTGAGACCTTCACCAGCTTTCCAAAATGCTTACCTGTAAAAGAACACTCTATGAAGTTTTTCAAATGGCAACACAATCTGGTGAGCCCTCTGTCTGCCATCTGACACCAGGCATCAACCAACATAAAATTGCCTAAAGAAGGCAGTGTGGTCATGTGATTGCTGAAATACTGGAGATTACAGATTTATAAGAACAAAAGAATATCACACAGAAGCTGGCACATGTGTCTATAGCAGCTGTCTCCTGCTTCTCAGTAGTTATACCCTTGAGGTACTTGAATGTTTCTATCATATCCCCTCTTTCCCTCCTCTCTTCCAGTGAGTACATATTTCGGTCCCTTAATTTCTCCTCATAAGTCTTGTGTTGCAAGCTCTGTACCATCTCATTCGCCCTTCTCTGGACCATCTCCAGCCTGTTAATATCCTTATGAAGGTGTGACCTCCAGAACTGCACATAGTACTCCATGTGAGGCCTGACCATGGTTTTATATAATGGCATCACTACTTCCCTCCTTATGCTGGGGATACCCCTGCCTATGCACCCCAGCATGTCACTGGCCCTCCTAGCTGCCTTACCACTTTGACATTTCAGGTCATCTGAAATAAGAACCCCTAGGTCTCTTTCCTTCTTTGTGACTGTCAGCAACTCCCCCATCCTGTAGCTTTCCCCAGGATTCTGTGTCCCAGGTGCATCATTTTGCACTTTTTTGAATTAAACTTCAGTTGCCAGTCCTCGGACCATTTTTCAAGCTTCCCCAGGTCCCTCCTCTTTTTCTCCACCCACTCCGGGGTATCCACTGTCTTACAGATCTTGGTGTCATCTGCAAACAGGCAGACCTTTCCCTTCAGCCCTTCTGCAATGTCACTAATGAAGACATTGAACAGGACTGGCCCCAGGACCAATCTCTGCTGCACCCCACTGGTCACCCCCTCTCCCCAGACTGCACCCCATTTACCACCACTTTCTGCCTCCTGTCTGTTAGCCAGTTTCTAACCAAGTTTACCACCCTTTCCCCCATGCCCAGCCTACTCAGCTAGTTTATCAGCCTCCCATGTGGGACGGTGTCAAAAGCTTTGCTTAAATCAAGATAAGCATTGTCCACTGCCTCACCCTGATTTACTTCCTTTGTCACCCAAAGACATCAACCAGATTTGCCTGACATGAACTCCCCACTGTGAATCCATGTTGCCTGTGGTCCTGGGCTCTGATGGCTTCTAGATACCCCACTATCCTTTCTTTAAGTAATTTCTCCATGATCTTCCCCACTACTGAGGTGAAGCTGACTGGCCTGTCATTCCCCGCCTCCTCCCTACTGCTGGATTTGTATAGAGGAACCACATGTGCCTTCCTCCAACTCTCTGGTACCGCCCCTGTGTTGAATGACTCGGTGAACATGGCTACCAGAGATACTGCTATCTCCCTTCATAGTTCTCTTAATGTCCTTGGGTGTATGCCATCTGGGCCCATCGCTTTGTCCACCTTCAATTTAGTCACCTCCTGCAGGATTCTTCTGCCTGTGAATGGAATATTGTCCACCTCTTCACACCTTCGCAACTGCTATACTGCTGTGGCCCTTGTCCCTCCCCTTCTTCTGTGAATACTGAACAGAAAGAGACAGTGGATGTCTGGGCGGGGGGGCACATGACAGTTCTTAGGCATGGTACTATCACTTCCAAATACTTAAACAACACATATAAGCAAGCAACATTCGGCATTGACAAATGCTTGTTTTGTATTTCTTGTTATTAGATGGCCTATTGGATTTCCTTCCCTTAGGTTATTCCCTACTGACCACTGAAGCTTGGGGGGTTATGTCTCCCTGCTTCCTTCCTAAGGACTGTGGTTCCCCTCCTGGATGGATGCAGGCCATCTTCCCTGTATAGGCCTTGATCCCTCCAGGTAAGATCCCAGTCCCCAGTGAAGCCCCTGTTTAGTTCCTTTAGCCTCTCCTCATAGGACTTTTGATGCAGACCCTGTACCATCTTGGTAGCCTTCTTTTGGACAGCCTCTACCCTGTTTGTGTCTTTCCTGAGATGTGGTCTCCAAAACTGGACACAGTACTCCATGTGTTCTTACCAATGACCTATATAGGGGCAACACCACTTCCCTGTTATTGGTGGTGATACCCCACCTATATATCCCAGCATCTCACTAGCTCTCCTGATTGCTTTGTCCTATTGTCTGGCCACCTTCAGGTCACCCATTATGATCACCCTCGGGTTCCTTTCCTGCTTGGTCATTGCAAGTATCCCCCCCCCCCATTTTGTACTGCACCCCATGGTTTCTGTGACCTAAGTGCATTATTTTGTACTTTTTTGCATTAAACCTTAGCTGCCAAACTTTTGATTACTCCTCCAGTTGTTTTAAATCTCTTTCCATCCTTTGCACCCCTCTGGAGTGTCCACTCTGTTGCAGATCTTGGTATCATCTGCAAAGAGGGAGACCTTCCCTTCCAGTTCCTCTATGTACCTAATGAAGACATTAAAGAGGACTGGCCCCAGTACTGACTCCAGCGGTACCCCTGTTCACTCTTCCCTCCTTCAAGAGAACGCCGTTTATCACCATCCTCTGCCTCCTATCCCCTATCAAGTTTCTTACCCAGGTTATCACCTTATCGCCCACCCCCATGCTACCCAACTTGTTTGCCAACCTCCTATGTGGAATGGTGTTAAAGACCTTGCTGAAGTCCAGGTAGGCCACGTCCACCATCCCTCCCTGATCCAGCACCTTGGTTACCCAGTCAAAAAAATCTATTTGGGGGGGCCACTGATGAGCAAGCTCAAGTAAGGACGTGTTTTTGCCTCACTCCATGTCGCTCAATAAATATATTAGATTTTATTAGTTTGAATTGCACCAGAACTAGCAACAAACTATTAACAGAACAGTACTTGCATTAAGGACAACTTCCTGATACAAAATGCCACAAAGAACCTTCGTACCTCTTCGAAAAATCAAAGGAAGCAGACTTCGGTGGTGCAGGCTGACAGTGCAGGCCCAATCTCCTTGTCAGCAGCTGAGGTGAGCGTTCTAGGGTGGGAAGTAACGCAAAAGGTCCTGGCAGCCTTAGAACCGTGACTCGGCCAAATGGAGTCGAAATTTGATAAAAAACTGCAGGAACATGTGGCTCTGCGTGCAACACAGGCCACCAGACTTGCTGAGGTTGAACAGTGGGTCTTGGACCTGGAAGACACTGCAGGACCTGTACTGAAACAGATCGCGGAGCTGCAAAGAGAACTAGAGGAGTTCAGAGAGCAATTTGACTACCACAGGAGAATGAATCTCCATCTGAGAGGCTTACCTGCAGGTATGGAGGGCTTGAGTGTCTGTGATTTTTGTGCCAAACAGCAGCCTGTGCTACTAGGCCTTTCTCCCAAGAATGGCAGATATAAACTGGAGAGAGCACACAGGGCAGTGATTCCGTGACTGAATCCAGACCAATCTCCAAGACAAATAATTATGAGATTTCACAATTTTCAAGACAGAGAAGCGGTACTGGGGGCATATCATGTGATCACTAATCTTCAATATGAGGGTAAAAGACTGTTTATCTCTCAGGATTACTCTGCATGCCTCCTGAAAAAGCGCCACATTTTCAATCCGGTGATGACACAGCTTAGAGAGTTAAAGGTGGACTGTTTCCTGATTTTTCCAGCAATACTGAAAATTAAACATGAAGAAGCCACTTATTCGTTTTGGGAGGTGCAGAAGGCAGAGGGATTCATCAGAGAACTTAAAAAGAAGCTGGGATGAAAAACAGGTACTAGAGTCGGCCTCGCTGGGGTCTGAGAGTCTACACCAGACCATGGCAGTGGTTACCACTATGCTGACATCTCACTGGGTAAAAGCACCTAGCAAGGACTGTTGATGTTTATATGTTTTTTTTGCAAGACTTTTGGTTTATAGACTGTAACCGCAAGGCTGGCAGTGAAAATGGGGACAAATATGCATAAAGAAACTAATAATTTTATATTATTTGAAGAGTTATACACTTAACACCTGGGAAGAGATGGATCCAAGGATTAAAGGGACTGAAGCAAGAACAGAATGATAGGAACCTGCCGAATTCCAGATTGGAACCCAGGGATACGGAGAAGAACTGCTGAATTACATGCCGTTAGGTAGGTGGGGGGGGGGAGAACACTATGCGCATGAGGCTGTGTTCACATGGTCCTGCTCCTCAGATGGCTAAGGTTGCCCTTCTTGCTTCTACATGTGGACTTTTATTTTACTTAACATATGCATATTTAACTACTGGGAAGTACCCTGGAGGAAGTAATATATTGCTAAAAGGTTATGGCATCAAAAACCCTTCTGATTTTCTTGTTGAATAGATTCAAACGGAGAATAGAGAGGGAAGTAGGGTGGGGGGGGACGCATTCTACGTTTGGTGTACAAAGTGTAAAATATTTGCGAATTAGCAATTCTTGTTTACAGCTTTACAGAGGCGAATGATGCTACAGTTTTCCTTGGGGGAGAGAATACAAGTTAATTTTTTTATACTACTGTTTTTGGTGTGGGGGGGGGGGCAAGTTCAGTTTGTCCTGTGTATATATGTTGTTTATACTGTATATGTTCATTTGTTAGGGTCCAAAGATGTGGAAGCATGTACCGATATCTTGTATGGGAATGGAAATACTTAGTATTTCACAGTATGAAATACAGAGCCCTTAGAATTAGAAAACCAGACTGGCTACCATGACGACCCTTCAGGTGCTAATCGCGGTGTCGTGGAATATGTGGGGGGGATATTCATTCCGGTGAAACAGACGGTCTTGCTCACGGCACTCAAAAGACAAGGAGCTCAAGTAGCTCTGCTTCAGGAAGCTCAATTGACAGCTAGTGAGCATGCCAAGCTGGCTAGAGGATAGGTGGGCACATGCTATGCTGCATCCTTCAACTCTCACAAATGTGGAGTGGCATTCTTGGTGCATAAAAAGTTAGTCTTCAGAATGGAATGGGTGGTTGCGGATCCTGAGGCAGGCCACTGTGTGTCTGTAGAGGGAGACCTATATGGGGAAAAGGCCACTTTCGCTAGTGTATATGCCCCTGCAGTACACAACCCAAACTTTTATCAAGAGATCATGGGGATACTGGTTCGTGAGCTGTTTGGGGGGGTTGATCCTGGTTGGGGATTTGAACTGCCTCATGGACCTAGAATTGGACCACTCGGACCAAAAAAGGGAAATCTAAAGTGGTCATAAAAGACTGGCAGGCCGGAATGTGAGATTTGGATATGATTGATGGATGGAGAATGGCGAACCCTACACTTAGAGAATATAGTTTTGCTCCCATCCCCATAAGACTTGGTCTAGAATAGACTACCTTTATATACCAAGGATATGTTTTTTTAGGGTAATAAACATTAAGCATAGCCCAATCCACATATCTGACCATGCTATGGTGCGCCCGTCTTTGAGTATGCTGGAGAGGAAGGAGGGGCCCCCCACTGTGGAAATTCCCTAATTACCTACTGGGTAATGAGGATTTCAAAAAATATTTGAAGGAACAATGGGATCATTATATCTATACGAGTAAAAGTTCAGCTTCAAGTAAGGCAGTTTTGTGGGATGCGGGGAAGGCATACATATGGGGAGCCATCATTAACTTTGTCTCAGCCCACAAAAGGAAGGTAAGAGAGCGTAGAGACAATTTAGAGAAATGACTGAAAGTATTGGAGAGGAAGGCAGTGATGGGAGGGAAGGGACATGCACCGTTTACTAGCAGTCACAAGGGAAGCATTAAACTCCCTGCTTCTGGGAGAGGCCTGGAAATCTTGTCTGTTTGTAAGAAAGAAGTTCTTTGAATGTGGTAACAAGCTGGGACCGATGCTGGCTAACCTAGTCAGGGGGAGGAGAGGCTCAAATGTGGTTTTGGGTGTGAAGGGGGAGAAGGGAGACATCAAGTGGGATAAACCACAGATTTGGGAAAGATTTAAGCAATTCTGTGAGAAGCTTTATCAGGCTGAGTGCAGGGGAACTGGAGGGCTGATGAGGAAGTTTCTGGAGAATACAAGGCTTCCCCGGTTCTCTGAGGCCCAGAATGAATGGTTGGATTCCAAGATCACTAAGGAAGAGATTTGTAAGGCGTCCAATAGTTTGAAAAGTGGGAAAACCAGTGGGCCGGACGGATTCCCAGTGGAATATATAAGCTAATGAGGGCTCACATAGTGAAGTCTTACTGGGAAATACTGCAAGAAGTGGGGGAGGAGTGGAAGATACTTCCAAATACATGGCAGGATGCTCTCATATGTGTGGTCCCCAAGGCAGGAAAATACCCTATGGAGTGCGCCTCTTATAGGCCAATCTCCCTCCAAAACTGTGACCTGAAGATCCTAGCAAAGGCCCTGGCAGGGAGACTTGAGGGGCTTTTGCCACAGCTAATTCACCCAGACCAGACCCAGTTTATCCAGGGCAGATTTTCATATCGCAATATGCAGAAACCTCTGAATGTGTTATGGGGTGCCTCCCATAAAATGGAGGACATTCGAGTCCTATCCATGGTTGTGGAAAAAGCTTTTGACTGCATAGAGTGGGACTATCTATTTGAAGTGCTCTCCCGGTTTGGTCTGGGTGAAGGATTTGTAGGGCTGGTTAAACAGCTGTATAAGGGACCGAAAACTCAGGTACTGGTAAATAGCTCATTGTCAGATAGATTTGAGCTTGGTAGGGGAACAAGACAGGGGTGTCCTCTTTCACCCCTGCTGTTTGTAGTGGCACTGGAGCTGCTAGCCGTGGCCATCAGGGATGACCCTAATATTCGAGGAGTCCAAGGGAATTTAGGCTGGGAACACAAGGTCACTTTATATGCAGATGATGTGTTGTTATATGTTTCCCAGTCACAGCAATCGATGCCACATCTGATAAATGTCATAGAAAAATTCTCCTAGTTGTCTGGTTACAAACTCAACTTTGGGAAGTCTGAGATGTTGAAATTGGGGACAGAACCAGAGAGGGATGCAATACAGGGTTTGGGTCTCAGGATAGTCTGAGAATCTTTCTTATATCTAGGTATCCGAGTCGGGAGAGAGGTGGGGTCCCTGTATGAGTTAAATTACAAGCCACTGATCAAAACTGTTGAGACAGATCTTGCTAGGTGGGGAACATTACCTCTGTCTTGGCTAGGGAGAATAAACTTAATAGAAATGAACGTTTGCCCCAGGATATTGTATGTGATGCAAATGTTGCATGTGGGTCTCACCAGATAAGACACCAAAAAGTTGGAAAAGGCCTTCTCTGTCTTTATATGCAGGGGAGAATGCCCTTGGGTAGGCCTCACATGTCTAAAAGCAACGATAATGAAGGGAGGAGTGAATTTCCCAGACCTGAGAAATTATTATCAAGCTATACAACTTAGATATATCCAGGATTGGGTCAGCGGCCCCATGGAAGCAGATTGGTTCGACCTGGAGGAGAGGGACAGTCGGGGCAGATTATCAGCCTACCTAGGCCAAAAGGGTCGCAGAACTTATATTAATCAGGATAGGCCTAACTCTCTGGTAGTCTCTGTCCTGGAGACCTGGGAGAGTATGGGCAGCTTACGTGGGGTTGGCCAAGATGGAACACTACTACTCCCAATTTCGGGAAATCCCTTATTTCTGCCTGGGGCAGATGCGAGAGGATTTAAGGAGTGGGAAGAGAAAGGAGTGTTGTGCCTGGGAGACCTGTATTCTAAGGAGAATTTCTATGCTTTTGAGGATATACGGGCTAGGACAATGGCAGTTTTTTAGATACTTATAGGATTGGACATACTGTAGGAAACAGGGTAGAGAACAGTTGACTTACTCTCCATGGGGCCAGATAGAGCAGCTGGTCCTCTCATGTAGGACAAATCCAAACAGACTTATGTGGAGCGTGGCCTGGGAGGGCAAGACACGGATCTTCGATACTACAGGAAAGACAAAGGGACTGTGGGCACGAGATCTGGGGCTAGAGATATCTGATGAGAATTGGGGGGTAGCGTTAAAACTCCATGAGGGGATCTTAATCTGCAATAATTGTAATCATAATTTATTTATATTGCACTTTTCAAATGCCAAAGCGCAGCACATAAAAACATACATCAATAATAAATAGAAGCTAAAATATAAAACACAAAAGGACAGCAAAAAAGGGGCTAATCAAAATCTTTCCTTTAATAGTGTTTCCATCATAGAAACATAGAATTTGACAGCAGATAAGGACCGGTTGGCCCACCCAGTCTGCCCATTTCCCTACCTACTGGATAAGCTGCAGATCCTAGTTAACCAGCAGCCTACTTCTTCCTACCCCCACCCCCCAGAACTGCCTTATGACTATCCCATGCATGCTTGAATTCCACCACTGATTTTGACTCCACAACCTCCTCCGGAAGGCTGTTCCATGCATCCACAACCCTCTCTGTGAAAAAATACTTCCTTAAATTACCTCTGAGCCGCCCCCCCTCTATCTTCAAATTGTGCCCTCTTGTTCTTGCACACCTCTTTTTTTTGAAAGATGCTACCCTCTTGGACTTTGTTGATTCCCTTGAGGTACTTGAAAGTTTCCATCAAACCTATAATTTCCCACCTCTGCCTTGCTACCATTTTTGTGAAGTGGGACTGCATCCGCTCTTCTCCAGTCCTAAGCAGGTCCTCAGTGAACTGTTAAATATAAAGAATCATTTTATAAATTCATACATACACTGTACTGCACACCAGTGATTACACACAAGTTTAACCCAGCGGTTTCACCTGTATGCCTCCGATGTAATGGAGATCTGGGGACTTATTATCATCATTACTTTTGGACATGCCCAATTCTACAAACATTTTGGAGGGAAGTGGCAAAGGAAATGGAAGGAATAATGGGACGTGAGAATTCAGATCCTCCCATTGCTTCTTTTATTTGGAGTGGAGGACTTGGGGGAGGAGGGGTGGGACCCCTTACCGAGGTGGGAGAGAGAGTTCTGCTTATCTTAGTCAGGCAGTGTATTTTAAACACCTGGGTTTCTGGAGCTGCACCCATGATACAACAATGGAAAAAGCTGGCCCTATAGGCTCTGGCTATGGAAAGACTAGCCTTCACATTGAAGGGTAAAGGGGGAACTGTTTTTTAATGCTTGGTGGCCTTTTTTAGCTTCATTATCAGTAGGGGGAACCCAGATATTAAATAAAGGATGGCCACGAGAGAGAGAATAGTGGTAACCCCATGAAATAATAGCAATTAAGTCAACCATAAGTAATATAGATCTCTCTCTTTGCCTCCTTGTACTTTCTTACTTCCTCCTCAGGAGACGGACTTTGAATCAACTTTTGACTCTTCCCCTTTTCTATCTGAATATCTGCGATGGAATTTATAGAATAATTTATGATATGGACCCAATCTGTACTACTAAGATTAGATTGTACGTCTTTTTGTTTGTCATGTGCATGACATTGTCTGTGTTTGTTGATATAACCTAAAACTTTAATAAAAATATGATGCAAAAAAGAAAAAATCTATTAGATTTGTTTGGCACAACCTCCCCTCTGTAAAACCTTGTGGCCTTGGGTCCTGCAGTCTGTTGGATTTCAGGTGTTCCATGATTCTTTCCTTTAATAGTGTTTCCATCAAACCTATAATTTCCCACCTCCTCCTTGCTGCCATTTTTGTGAAGTGGGACTGCATCGACTCTTCTCCAGTCCTAAGCTGGTCCTCAGTGAACTGTTAAACAAGTCTGCCAGGGGCGCAGCTAGCACCCCCCTGAGTTCCTTCAGCACTTTTGGATGCACCTCATCTGGCCCCATGGGTTTGTCCACCTTCAGATTAGCGAGTGCTTTCCTGATCCTCTTCTCAGAAAAGAAACTGGTGTCCGCTTCCTTCCCCTCCAAGCTCTTGGTGCTTATTTGAAGTTCCTTCTCTTCCCCTTCTACTATAAACACTGAGCAGAAGTATTCGTTTAAGATGTTTGCCTTTTCTTGGTCCTCCTTTGTACAGCCCTCTCCCTCCTTTTTGATCATACAATCCCTCTCTTGGTTTTTCTTTTCTCGCTAATATTCCTGAAAAATGTCTTGTCCCCCTTAAGTACTGTCTGGACTATTCTTTACTCGGCTTGTGCCTTTGTTCTCCTTACTGCTCTGCCTGCCTCCCTCTGTTTCCCCAGATACACTTCCCTGTCCTCCTCTCTCTGGGTCTCCTTATACCTTCTGAATGCCATTGTTTTTTCCCTTACCTTTTCTTCCACCTCCCTCGAGAACCATAACAGTCTCCTCCTCCTCCTCCTCCTCCTCCTCCTCGTTCTGCATTTGCTTATTTGCCTGATGTACAAGTTTGTTGCCTTTACTATGCTCTGTTTTAATCTGGCCCATTTGCCCTCCACCCCCATGACGTTTCCCCCTGCCAGGTCCTCTCAGAGGCATTCCCCCAGCTTTGTAAAGTCAGCCCTTCTGAAATCCAGGACGCTCACCCTTGTGTGGCTCGATTCTGCTGTTGTTCTTATATTAAACCACACTGTACGATGGTCACTGGTCCCCAGATGACGTCCTACTCTGATTTCTGCAACACTGTCTCCATTAGTAAGTGCCAGCTCCAGTATTGCCCCACCCCAAGTGGGTTCACTAACTAGCTGCCTGAAGAATGCTCCCTCCAAGGAGTCCAGGATGTCTCTGCTTCAAGCTGATGCTGGAGTAGGTAGGCTTCACTCTAAATCTACTGTAGTGGATCATACAGGGGTTGAAATAGGGTGGACAGGTTTGCCATGAACCTGCCATAATAGTTCAGCAGACCCAGAAAGCCCACCTTGATTGGATCGCTATCACGGAATCTTGGTTCATGGAGAACCACACCTGGAATGTTGCTTTCCCTGGATACACTCTCTTCAGGAGAGACCTCAAAGGAAAGAAAGGTGGGGGGTGGCAATGTATATCAGAGATGGGATCAATGCAGCTGAAATCCAGGGACTGCACAACAATGTAGAAGCCCTATGGATCACTCTGGGAGCTGGTAACAGGGACCCTATCCGGGGTAGAGTTATTCCTTCCCAGGAGATTAAGAAAGATAAAGACCTCCTGGAAAATATACACTTCAACTTCTCTGCATATCGATGCTATCCTGAAGAAACTGCGCCCTAAGCTTGGTGCTCTGTACAGGAATCGTAGTTTCAGCCTGCTGACTAAGAGGCGTGAAATTGTCCAGAAGATGATACTCCCCATCTTTGACTACTGCAACGTAGTGTATGGTGCTGCTTCCAAATCTTTCCAGACCAAGTTGGACACTCTCTTTAACTCCTTCTGCCGCTTTGCTATCGACTCCCCTTCCCGCTCCCACCACTGTGAACTCTATCACTCTCTAACCTTCCTTCCACTGTCTCACAGACGCATCTCTCACTGTGCCAAATTAAGCTCCAAATTCTGGTTCGGGGGGCTCCCCTCCTATCTCTCATCCTCTCTCTCTCCACTTCACCTCCCCCCACCCACTCTCTCAGATCAAATGACACCTGTGCCTTGACGGTCCCTCGCCACTCCGCCCTCATTGGTCAGACTGGTTCCGCACATCGTTTCCCTAAAATCTGGAATTCCCTCCCCCCTGAAATATGACACTCCTCCTCTAACTACTCTAGGCTTTTCTGACATGATTTTTTTAAGTGGCAGCCCTCAGTTTTCATTACTGTACAAAAAGGGCAGCATTCATCAAACAATAAAAGTATGCCTATAGTTTAAGCTCGAGTTTGGGAGCCATGCACAGACCTCTGGGGGGGGGGGGCTTCCCCAAGAGTAATGCATGCCTCCAGCTCCAACTCTTGGGCTCTCCGCCGGTGGGAAAACTAGTAAAAATACTGGAAGAGCCCCGAGACCAGTGCTTAGCAACTACATGTAAACATAACTGTAAGCGGCGCAGACTGAGCGGAGGGAGCAAATTTATTTATCCCCCCCCCAATTCTTTTTTCCTCCTGGTCATGATCCTGGGGGCCTCTCTCAGGCATCCAACCTGATCCTGCCCTGTCTGAAGTCCCCCCGACCGGACCTCCACTCTACTCCGCCCCGCCTCACAGCTGGCACCCCTGGCTTAACCCCTCTGGGTTGGGGCCACCCCTTCTATGTTGGGAGCACTTACACACGTAGCCTACAGCTGCAGACGTGGGCCCATGGCAGAGGAACCTTGAAGGCTGGCTGGGTCAGACCCAGCAGTGGGCATGGAGGATGGTGCCTTCGCCTACTCACAGGACCAGGTTTTTCCATGTTCTGTGGTGTTCCCTCCCTGTGTGTGGGCACATCCCAATGCTTTGGCACACGGCAACCCCTGCCTGCATCGGCCATGCTGCTGGCTTGCTGCAGTGCCCCGGTCTCCACCGGGGGTCCCTGGCTCGCAGGGCCAATCCATCCCCCGAGTCCAGGGAGGCGAGCACTACATGGGCGCTCAGTCCTCAACCCTTCCCCTGCTGGCCCCCAGCACCCGAGTCCATTCCCGAACCTGGGTCGCCGGCACAGCGTGAGGTGTGGTGTCCAGCGCCTCAACCCTCAGCACCGCTGGGCCGGCCAGTGGAGGGAGCAGATTGAAACTGTAACATTCAGATATGATCTGCATGTAAAAGTGCCTAATGGTTAAGAAGGGTTTTGAGTCAGGGTAGAGTTTCAGCTGCTGGTAGGCAAATGAGAGGTCCTTTTTTTTTCACCTAAGTTTTTATCCTCTGTGGCTGGAACAGGCTGGGCTTCCCTCTGCTCTGCCCCACCAACGCTGATCAACCTACAGCTTTCCAGGACTTACTTAAGGACCAGATACCCCCATGGATTCTTCCTGTGGTGGGGTCAGCGTGGAAGGCTGTCCTCCCTCTAAAACAAACAAATCCAGATCCTAGTCCCAAAGTCCTGGTGACACGGTGGGCAGGGATCAATGTACAGGTGTGAGGTACACCTGTCCTGCCAGCATTTTCCTCTGTTTTCTGCCCATCCCCCCACTGGGGCATGCTTGTCAACATGCACATGTGGAGGCATGCGCACGCTGCGGAGTCTCGCAACACCTGCCTTCTAATGCTCTTCAACTCACACTGCCCCCAGGCCACCACCTGGTGGCAGTCATTTGGCAGAGTGTGCAGTTCTCTTCCCCTCCCCCGGGGGAGAGGAGAGCAGTCCCTTGGATGCTCAGTCCTCTTCCCTTCTGGCCAACCCCCGGCAATTTGTGCTTGTTCTCGAACAAAGGTTGCAAAGTGGAGCAAGGTGTGGCTTCTAGTACCTCAACCCTCGGTGCCACTGGGCTGTCAAGAGATTCTTTTTACTGAAGATTTTACCACCCATCAGTGTGACAAATAGGTTCTCTGTGTTAGGTAAGGGATAGCGGTCTGGAATCACACATCGGTTTACTGTGACCTTGTAGCCACTGTACAGCTGCACTGCCTTGTCATGCTTCAGGACTACGATGATTGGGACAGCCAGATCACTCCTCTCCACTGTGGACACGATGTTGTGTTGTTCCAGCCTATCCAGCTCTTGTATAGCTGCCTCCTTCAATGTATAGTGCACAGGTCAAGGTATGTGGAAGTTGGGAGTGGCACCATCTCATACTCAGATCCTTGCCTTTAAGTCCCGAACGGTACCATATCCAGACCATCCTAGAATATGGACATGCTTGCCTTGCTATAATTTCATCGCCTCCTGTGGCACCTCTGTCAGTGTGTGCAATAAAAAAAAGTTACTGCTGTGATGCAAATACAAAGTTTGGTGTTTATAGGTGCAAAATCCAGAAGGAAAAAAAATCACCATACACATTCACAAGGGAACTCCTGCTATCCACTCGCTACCCCAGGGGGAGTGGACACCAAGCTTTGTATTTGTGTCACAGCAATGAAATTTCTGGTGGTTACACTCAGTCTGGATGTCCATATGCTTTCGTGGAACTCCCCCTCACAGGACGAGTGCAGCCTGTTTCACTGTTGTTTGTGTACATAGGCTGGCTACGGAGACTGCACTGTGGCCATTATGTAAGCGCGAGCATTGTCTGTGCTAGTTTACACTGTGCACAGTAAAAAAATTCTTTTGCCAGTTGAGCTTTATTTTCTCCATCCAGTTCCTGCCAAGCAATGCGGGCTTCTTCACTTATTGTCTTCTTGTTCCCAGTGCCAGATGCCGTGTGTTAAAAAGTTCAGCTCTTTCCTGCTATTATAAAGCTAGCATGTAAACTTTCATCTTTTTCTTTTTTTTGGGGGGGGGGGATCCCTTTCACAGCAATTTTCAGTAAGTTACAGGATAATCAGCTGTAGACAATGAAGGCAGGCTGGGCATGTCCCTATCTAAATAAATCCAGATGAAGTCAATGCCATTTCTACCTTTTTTTTAATTAAAAGAAAACTGTAAAGGTCTTACTGGCTAGCTGCATGGATGCTGCACTTACAGATTCTTTCTTTTACCTCGTCGCCACTGTAGTATTCTTGTTATGAAGAACAGACTGATACAGATACAAGGAGTTGCTAGTAGGGTGCTATCTTTACTCAAACTAAAAACACAAATACTACACACAGAGACCAAGGTTAAAGAGTTTCGAACTGACCATGGCAGCAAACTGCAAGGACTACAAAGTGCTCATTACAGAACTACAAGTAAGATGGCTACAAGGTACTTCCATAAGGTCAGTACCACATGTACTACACTATTTTTAAAAGCAGTCAGCACAGTGTTAATCCGTTAACGTGGTGCTGTTTTGCTCAGGACCGCTAACTGCAACCTTGCACCCATGCAAATAAAGGTTACCTCCAGTGAATACTGGGTGCATCAGTATCTTAAATGCTTCCTGGAAGTGCTAACAGACTGCTTGGGCAGTGCTAATTAAAGGAGAACTACAGTCAAAATATGCAAAACCAAATGCTTTGCTGAATGTTTTGATTTGTTTGTGTGTAGTACTGTGTCTTGCCCTTTGCTATTGAGATTTCTTTTCTAAATTTGCCAGCTAGTTTTATGGCCCATGGGGGATCTCTGAATTTTGAATGTTTGAATTTTGTATTGCTGTTTTCTCCTACAATTCCTCCTGTCCCATGTGACAGTGATGTATCCAAGACCATTGATTCAGTGAGGGATAGATGCTACAGCAGCAATCTGCTGTTAGCAGCTTGATGTTCTAGCCTCAACTAAATATGTTTAATCCAGTCTTTTTTGTTTTCTAGGTATGTGCCTAGGACTAGCTAGCAGGGGTGAATGTGTTGTTTATAAAACAAACTTTTCATTTCATCAAACAATGTACAGCCACAAAAAGCATGTAAATCACCCCTGGGTCATCAATGCTATAATTAACAAAGACTCTAGCTGTTTTCTTGCAGAGTAGCTCACTGATTTATCTCCGCAGGTGTTTGCAAAACTGTAAATGTACCCTGACCCAATTGAGGTGTATTTAATGTGCAGCTGAGGTATTGTGACCTTGCCCTCCCTCTGTTCACGGTTCTTGCCCTCCCTCCGTCTCCCTCTGTCACCGTACATACCCCATCCCTCCCCCCCAGTCTGCTATCATGTATGCCTTTTCCCTATACTCACTACCTTTCTGCACTTTCATACCTCTTCTCTGTCCTGTAACCCATCTTACCTCTTGTATCAACCCCCACACCACACATCAATTTGCCCTTGCCTTCTCCCTCCTCCTTTCTCCTCCTTCCCCTGCCCTTTTCACCTCTGCTCCACCTCACCTATCATGTTTTCACTTCCCCTCCCCCTTTTTCAACCTCCTTCTCTATCCCAACAAAGCCATTCTTTGCTGCTGTAACCCCTAAATATGCACTTTATTTTTTTTATCTCGTAGCCTTTATTTAGTACTGCTGCACCCTTTTTTATAATGTCTAATTGCTATAGAAACTGTTTTCTGTTTGATCTGATGTGGAACCTTTGTATAATGTAAACTGTATTGTTCATTGACCCGACATGGAACCTTTGTAAAAGAGCCTCTGGTTCAAAGGTAATGCAATCCAAGAATTAAAATAAATAAATAAATAGAAGAAATGAGGTGTACACCTCAATTGCACTACAGTCTGAGAGGTATACATACAGTGAAGCCCACTAGGATGAAGTGCAGTGTCACAGTTTCGCTGCATGACAAAAGGGATTAACTCCCATTGAAATTGCATTGTTTCCTGCAGTAACTCTACTGCTGAATTCTGCAGAGTTGGGGCTTCATCCTGGGGAGTTTCATTCTAGCAGCAGTGCACTTACAGTGTAATTTAGGTGTAGTTAATGTGTATCTAAACAATGTTAATTAGGTACATCCCAGTGAGGTGCATACCTCAACCTGAGGTATAATCAGGAGAAACATAGAAACATAAACATAGAAACATAGAATTTGACGGCAGATAAGGACCGCTTGGCCCACCCAGTCTGCCCATTTCCCCTACCTGATGGATAAGCTGCAGATCCTAGTTAACCAGCAGCCTACTTCTTCCTACCCCCACCCCCTAGAATTGCCTTATGACTGTCCCATGCATGCTTGAATTCCACCACTGTTTTTGACTCCACAACCTCCTCTGGAAGGCTGTTCCATGCATCCACAACCCTCTCTGTGAAAAAATACTTCCTTAAATTACCTCTGAGCTGACCCCCCCATCTTCAAATTGTGCCCCCTTGTTCTTGCACACCTCTTGTTTTGAATGATGCTACCCTCTTGGACTTTGTTGATTCCCTTGAGGAACTTGAAAGTTTCTATCATGTCCCCCCTCTCCCTCCTTTCCTCGAGGCTATACATATTAAGCTCTCTAAGTATCTCTTCATGTGTCATCCGGTGCAGACCCTGCACCATTTTAGTTGCCCTCCTCTGGACAGCTTCCATCCTGTCTATGTCTTTGCGGAGATTGGGTCTCCAGAACTGCATGCAATAATCCAGATGAGGTCTGACCAGCTGTCTGTACAGAGGAATAATAACTTCCTGTTTTCTACTGGTGATGCCTCTCCCTATGCATCCCAGTATCCCCTCCAGCCCTCCTTGCTGCCCTCTCACATTGCTTGCCCACCTTTAGGTCATCTGATATGACTACCCCCAGGTCCCTTTCCATTTTTGTTGTTGTTAGTATCTCACCCCATTGTGTACTCTTCCCCTGGGTTTTTGTTTCCAAGGTGCATTACCTTGCACTTCTTAGCACTGAATCTAAGCTGCCATACATTTGACCATTCCTCTAACCTTGCCAAGTCCCTTCTCATCCTTTCCACTTCACCTTGTGCATCAACTCTGTTGCAGATCTTTGTGTCATCTGCAAAAAGACACACTTTTCCTTCCAGTCCCTCTGCAATATCGCTTATAAAGACATTGAAGAGGACTGGTCCTAATACTGAACCTTACGGTACCCCACTAGTAATCCCCCTTTCTTCAGAGCGGACTCCATTTACTATTACTCTCTGTGTCCTATTCTCCAGCCAATTCTTTATCCAGGCTTTCATCTTGGGACCCACTCCCAGGCTGGCTAACTTGTATATTAATCTTTTGTGTGGGACTGTGTCAAATGCCTTGCTAAAGTCTAGGTAGGCCATGTCCACAGCCCCTCCCTGATCTACTACTTTGGTCACCCAGTCAAAGAAATCTATCAGATTCGTCTGGCATGACCTTCCCGCTGTGAATCCATGCTGCCTTGGGTCCTGTGCCCCTCTGGTCTCTAGATAATCGACAATTGTTTTTCCTTCAGAAGTGATTCCATCATTTTCCCTACCACTGAGGTTAAACTAACAGGTCTGTAGTTTCCTGCTTCTGCCTTGCTCCCACTTTTGTGAAGGGGAATCACATCTGCCTCCTCCAGTCCTCGGTACCACCCCATCCTCCCATGATTTGTTAAAGAGGGTAGTCAGTGGTGTCACTAGTTCTACCCTTAGTTCTTTTAGAATTCTGGGATGAACTGATCAGGCCCATTGCTTTGTCCACCTTCAGTTTTAAGAGTTCTTTCAGAACCCTTTCTTCTGTAAATGGGCTGATATCAACTTCTGTATCCAGAGTGTTTCTACTGTTTGTTTTAGGTACCTCCTCTTCCTTTGTAAATACTGAGCAAAAATATTTGTTTAGTATCTCTGCCTTTTCACAGTCACTCTCTGCCCACCCTCCCTCCCTTTATTAAGCCTCACTATCCCTCCCTTGGTCTTCCTTTGCTCCTGATGTACCTATAAAATGTTTTATCCCACTTCTTAATCGAGTTGGCTATCTTTTCCTTGGTTTGGGCCTTTGCTGTTCTGACTGCCTTCCCAGCTTTCTTTTGCTTTAACTGATACAGTTCTCTGTCCTGCTCCTTCTGTGATTCCTTGTACTTCCTGAATGCTTTCTTTTTCTCTTGACCCTTCACTGCCACTTCCTTTGAGAACCGTAGTGGTTTCTTACATCATTTCGTTTTGTTTATTTGCTTCACACAAAGGCTTGTTACCTCTGTGATGGCAGTTTTTATTATTCCCCATTGTTCTTCCATCCCTCCTTCCTGCTCATTTGCTAGTGCATTCCTTAGGCACTCACCCATTTTGGCAAAGTCAGCCCTCCTAAAGTCCAGTACTTTTGCCTTTGTATGACTTTGGACTCTATTGCTGTGTTTATTGTGAACCATACTGTTCGATGGTTGCTAGTTCCCAGATGGCTACCCACTTACATCTGTGATCCTCTCTTCATCTCCATTTGAGAGAACCAGGTCTAAGATTGCTCCCTCCTGAGTGGGCTCCAATACTAGTTGTCTAAGGCCCCTTTAGGGCATCTAGAATAACCCCACTCTTTGAAGTGGTTGCTGCAGCTGCACTACAGTTAACATCTGGCATATTCAGATCACCCATCAGCAACATCTCCCCTTTTTCTGCCATTCTAAGTATACTTTCTATCATTTCCTTGTCCATTTCCTCCCCCTGAGAAGGGGTTCTGTATACAACCCCTGTGCGGATTGTGGTTCCATTGCCAGTCTCCAAATTCACCCACAGTGCTTCTCCTCCCTGTTTTCCCTTTTGTTCTGTTGCTTTGATTCCTTCCCTTATGTAAAGAGCTACTCCTCCTCCTCTTTTACCCTCCCTGTCCCTCCTGTAGATAGTGTATCCTGGTAGGTTTACGTTCCAGTCATGGTTTTGTGTGTACCATGTTTCTGTGACTGCCATGATATCCAGATGTTCCTCCTCCATCAAGGCCACTAATTCAGGAAGCTTGTTACTCAGACTACGGGCATTGGTACTCATTGCTCTCCATTTTGTGATGGCTTTATCTTCTGTTGCAGCATCCCCCAATGACCTTTCTACTTTGGTCTTTTTCTCATTTAGTACCCTGTTTTGTAGGGAGAGGCTGGGGTTTTCCTGCTGCTTATCAGTGCCTCCACCCCTTGACTAGTTTAAAAGCTTGCCAATGAAGCATTTAAACCTATTGCTCAAAAGACTTGTTCCCTTCCTGGACAGATGCAGACCATCCTGCCAGTATAGGCTGGTGTCCTCCAGGTGGAACCCCAGTCCCCAATGAAGCCAACCCCTGTTCTCCACACCATTTTTTCAACCATTCATTAAAATGCATGGTGCAAAGTACCCTCACTCACTCATGTCATTGACAGGCAGCACCTCTGAGAAGGATACTGGGGTGCCACTTGTCTTAGGCCCCTCCCCAATTCTACAAAGTCCTACTGCACTGCTCTAATCTCATGTTGAGCCAAGTCATTTGTCCCTAGGTGGACAATGACATCCAGCTCAGACTACCATACAGCTGTTCTCGTGATCCTGAGGATGCGCTTCCTGTCTCTCCAGGCCATGGCACCAGGCAGGCACCTTACTTCAGTTTTCCCTGCTCCCCCTAGTTCTATCCCCCTAATAATTGAGTCCCCCACCAGGAGCTGCTTCCTTTCCTTGTGGTGTCCTCTGCCTCCTTCCTGTGGGTCTCCCTTGTGATAGTTGTCCTCAGCCTCCTTAGTCTCCTCTGTGGGTGCATCCATAGGGGAGCTATGCTCCCCCAGAATGGTGTATGGATTGTGGAGTGAAACAACTGACTAGTTGTGCCTCTGTTCTACCATCCTGACCCTCTCTGAGCCCACTGTAGTCCAACTGCTGTGCTTTCTTCGCAACCTCTGAGGTAGTGGTGGTGGCTCTGGTGCTCCCCGGATGGGGGAGGTTCCCCTCCTACCATCCAGTGTGGCCTGGGGAAGGTTCCCTACTACTGTCTAGTGTGGCCTGGAAGACGGGCAACTTCCTCCCTCAGGGCAGAGAGTTGTATGCAAATAGGGCAGCATCTCAGCCTCCAGAAAGACTCCCGGAAGACTGCTTCCCCACAGCCATTACATTGCACTACTCCCCACATGTTTATCTACTTTTTTGTGTGTGTGTGTGTGTGTGTTTGTGTGTGTGATTGGTTTGATATATATTATACAATGTGTATGCTTATATTGTCAGTGCAGTGTGCTAGAGAGGATATGACAGTGATATGCACCTTGCACTCTTGAGGAAATGATGTCAGAACCCCAGGTATAAAGGAACTATTTCCAGGGGTGGGTGGGGTGAGGGTGGGAAGGGTTGGGCCTAAACTGTGCCCTCACAAAACAATCAGCTAAGAGCTCTGACCCACCGCTAGGATGAGTGCCTTCCTGTCAGCAAGATACCCTACACAACAATTTGACAGAGAAAATACCCTGTTAATCAAACAGAAAAATCCAGACATCCAAGTCAGACACAGGTAAAACCTCCACAGCCCCAAAACAGCCTGGTGGTTTGTGCTCTGAAAGCAGTCAGCCCCAAAATAAGGCAGCTGTGCTTTAAACTCTTCCTGCACTGAAAATCTTAAGAATTGTAACAAAGACTGTCTTTTCCTGATAATTCTAAGTTCCTTATTTCACCTTTCAGTTAGAAGTAGCCTCCACCTGCAGAATATCTGCTCCAAACCAAAGACGATTGTAAGGTTCACCTCCCTCTGTTGTGAGCACAACTCGCTTTCTTACAAATCCTATGTTCAGTATTGCAGCTTCCAGCCAGAGATAGTTTGACTTGAAAAATGTTAGCTGTTCTGATGAGTTTTCTATAAAACACTTGCTTATAATACAATTGTTCTCAGGTCTGTTACCAAAGCTATTGGCTGATAAGTAGCTTCAGCACACTGCAGGTGCAGTTAAAAGTCACTGTGAAAGTGCTGGGAGACTGACAGGTTGGGAGGAATCCCAGTAGTTGGTGGAGTGGTATGCAGCCAGAGGCTTTGTCATGGGTTGGGTACAAGGGTAGTTTGGCCATAGAAGGCTTTGTCAAGAAATACTGCAGAGAGGAGGGTTTTAGTTTCAATGGGGACTGGAGCCCCACATACTACACAAAAATGTATAAAAATGGATATGCTTACATCAGTATCCACCCACTGTCGAACATCCATTGGTGCTGCTGTCATATCATCAACTTTGTACAGGATGTTTGTTGGGGCCTTTTCAGCATGCCTAACTAGTCCTACTATAGTGACCTAGGGGAAGAGGTAGAGTTGATGTGCAGCTAAAAAATACTGTACTAATTAGGTACACCTCAGAGATGTGTACACCTCGACCAGAGGTGTAGCCAAGAGGTAGAGTTGAGGTGCACACATCAATGTGGTAGTTGGTAGCTGTAAAAACTAAACTAAATACAGTGCAGACATCTTGTACATAATGAAAAGCAAATACTATTTGCTTATGTGATAGAGCACCCCAAAGGTACTAGATTATCAAACTGTGCTTTGTGCAGGTAAGTCTCACTTTCTCATCTTCACTGCTACCACCATATGTGATGGTCAGAGCACCCCACAGTCCCCAGTGGGCCTCTTTCACTGTCACTCTCAGGCCTTTGCCACTGTTTAGACCAGAGTCGCTGCCATCAAGGTCCTCTCTTTAACAGGAGCACAGACACCAGTGCTCTGATGGCCCCTTTCCCGCCACCTTGAAACCCTTAGACTCCCCATACTGAGGGTCTCTACTCTGAGTAGGATACACTTCACTCTCTCAGAGACTTATGCTATGCACCCTTTTATCCAGGTACCGTTCCCTCAGAAGTACATTCACAAAGAACCAGTTAGTCCAGTCTTAGAAGAATAACGAATTTAACTAAACACCCCACAGGCCCCAGTGGGCCTCTTTCACTGTCACTCTCAGGCCTTTGCCACTGTTTAGACCAGCGTTGCTGCCGTCAAGGTCCTCTGTTTAACAGAAGCACAGACACCAGTGCTCTGATGACCCCTTTTCTGCCACCTTGAACCCCTTAGACTCTCCATATTGAGAGTCTCTTCTGTGTAGGATATACTTACTCTCTCAGAGACTTTTGCTATGCACCATTTTATCCAGGTAACATTCCCTTAGAGATGCATTCACAAAGAGCCAGTTAGTCCAGTCTTAGAAGAATAACGAATTTAACTAAACACTGGTTGTCCAAATTCAGCAGCAATATACAGATATTCACACATAGTTAAACAACAGTACACATACAGGATTACAAAAAGAAAGCTTGCACATTTGTGCAGGTAAAAGTTTCTATCTCCATACGAACATATGAAATTGCCAGCAGAAACAGGCCACATGGTCTATCAAGTCTGCTCGAGTGTGTAGCTAGGCCCTCATCTCGCAGCTGCCCCCCCATCACAGTTTCCCTTCCCCTGTCCCAACCCCTCTTGAAACTGCCCACCATCTTACAGGACACCAGCTCTTCTGGTAAGGTGTTCCACTTGCCCACCACCCTTTCTGTGAAAAAGTCTCCGTGCCTTCCTCCTAAATCTTCCCCCTCCTATCTCAGTCCATGCCCTCTCATGTCCCTTCCCCTTCTCAGTTGGAAAATCCCCTCTATGTTGGTCTTGTTTATCTCATTCAGGTACTTAAAGGTCTCTGTCTTATCCCCCCATCCCTCCTCTCCACCAATGAATACACCTTTAACTCTCCCAATCTGTCTTCATAGGGCTTGTCTTCCGATCCCTGGATTATCTTTGTGGCTCAGCATTGCACCCCCTCCAATAACCTGATGTCCTTCTTCAGGAACGGGTGCCAGAACTGCATGCAGTACTCCAGGTGGGGTTTGAATAATGATCTGTACAGGGGCAGCATAACCTCCCTCTTTCTGGATAACATCCCCCTAGCTGTATACCCCAGCATTTTGTTGGCTTGTGCTGCTGCCTTCCTGCACTGAGCAGAGTTGTTCATGCTCCCCGTTATGATTACCCCTAGGTCCTTCTCCTCTATAGTGCTTCTCAACTGTACTACATTCAAGTGATAGTGTCTCCCCTGGTTCTTTGCTCCAAAGTGCAGAACCTTGCACTTCTTGGCATTGAACCCTAGCTGCCATGTTTCTGCCCACTCCTGCAGCTTGGCTAGTTACACGGTCTTCTTACCTCACTGTCCACACTAAGCTTTGTTTCCTTAAGTGTCTCTCTCTACAGACACACAGTCTAGCTGTCAGTGAAAAGAGAGAAAAATGATTGTGTTAAAACTTTTATACCCCCCCCCCGGTGTCTTGGTCAATCGAGACCGTCATGCCACTTCCCTGTACCCAAGTTCATGCAGTTGGCTAAAATGCCTTCAGGCCTGGGATTCTGGGTTGCACCTACTTTGTGATATTATCTGACCTTCATCTTTCAAGGCCCCAGCTTCCTCCCGAAGGTTATGTAGCATCAAAAAGAGTGTGACCAGATGTGCGTCAGACAGCCTCTCTCTGAGTCTTTGTATTACTGACAAACCCCATCCCCATTTAAGGAAGCCATTACAGTGGAGGTCTACACCACTTAAACACTGCTGGGCTGCTGAGCATCTCCTAAATATACCAGTTCTGTCACACTGATCAAGGCATCCTGGCTCCCCACTGCTACAGAAGGTACCGGCATTTAGATAAATATTTCAGACTACCAGTGAAAAGTTGTCTGCTTGTCAAAGCTTACTTAGTTAATTTTAAGCTGAACTTTACAAAGTATTAATGGGGGGTGGGCAGATCCTACCTGTTCACACACCCTCTCCTCTTGCCTCATTACAGGAATAGACAATTAAAACACCTAGAGATTCCTGCACTAAATAGATACATTGAGCAGTGTCTGGAGGAACAGCATGCAAAAGATATTTATTTTGTGCATTTGTCACTGAAAATAGTGAAGGCTAAAAACACATAGGAAAAGTACTAAGGAAGGACAGGCCTCTCTCCCTGCCCCCACCCTAGTTAAATATACCAAAGGGACACACATAACAAACTTGCACACAGCCCAGTAAGATCTTGCCAGTTTCTGAAGCATGAATAAACTGTTATTATAAACAAGGAATTGTCTTACTCTGGAAAAAAAGCTTGGTCATTTTAAAAGCACTGCCCAGCTAAACATAGAGCTCCAACTGCTGCATGAGATCAAGTGCCAGTAACCAGGAAGTACTGCAAGGGAGTTCAGAAATCAAAACTGGCAATGGTGTTGCTACAGGGTCAAAAAGATCAGTAATGCAAGGCAAAAGGCAAGGTGCGGTTGAGGTGTATACAGCTAAAAGTTAAGTTTGAAAGGTGCAGATGAGGTGTATACTGCTAAATGTAAAGGTTGTAAATTGTGGATGAAGTATATATCAATAAAAGAATAATGTTCTAAGGTGCAGTTGCACAGTATTTGGTGAGGTATGTTGTAGGTGCAGTTGAGGTGTACTTAGTATGTACACTTTGTGTCAGTCAGGTTAGCCTTTAGTGTTTACTAGATCGGGAAAGTTAGCTTAAAATCACAGCTTTACTGCTGTAAACCTAACTCTGAACCAGTACTTGCTGAATCTGTGGTCATGAACGCATCACTGTGCCTGCCAGCACTCTGTCCTGGTCACAATAAATCTGTCCTGGTCACAATAAAGAAAATAAATCCTGGTAATCCTCACTAGCTCTGGTAGAAATAGAACATTTAATTCTGGTAGTCTAGTAGTCCCCATCTCTCATTTGATCCTGGTAGAAATAGAACATTTATCCCTTCCAGTTGGTAGTCCCCCATCTCTCACTTGATCCTATTTAGAAATAGAACATTTATCCCTGGTGGTTGGTAGTCCCCTGTCTGTCACTTGATCCCATTTTGTAATAGAACATTTATCCCTGGAAGTCTAGAAGTCCTCCATCTCTCACTGATTCTGTTTAAAAATAGAACATTTATCCCTGGTAGTCTAGTAGTCCCCCATCTGTCACCTGATCCTATTTAGAAACTGAACATTTATCCCTGGTAGTTGGTAGGCCCCCGTTTCTCACCTGATCCTATTTAGAAATAGAACATTTATCCCTGGTAGTGGGTATTCCCTCATCTCTCACCCGATCTTATTTAGAAATAGACAATTTATCCCTGGTAGTCTAGTAGTCATCCCCGTCTCTTACCTGATCCTATTCAGAAATAGAACATTTATCCCTGGCAGTTGGTAGTCTGTCATCTCTCACCCGATCCTATTTAGAAATAGAACATTTATCCCTGGTAGTTGGTAGTCCTCAGTCTCTCACCTGATCATATTTAGAAACAGAACATTTATCCCTGGTAGTCTAGTACTCCCCATCTGTTACCTGATCCTATTTAGAAATTGAACATTTATCCCCTGGTAGTTGGTAGGCCCCCGTCTGTCACCTGATCTTATGTCTCCCGTTTCCCACCTGATCCTATTTAGAAACAGAACATTTATCCCTGGTAGTCTAGTACTCCCCCGTCTCTCACCTGATCCTATTTAGAAACTGAACATTTATCTCTGGTAATTGGTAATCCCCCTGTCTCTCACCTGATCCTATTTAGAAATGGAACATTTATCCATGGTTGTCTACTAGTCCCTGTCTCTCACCCAATCCCATTTAGAATCAGAACATTTATCCATAGTAGTCTAGTAGGCCATCTTGGCAGTACGGAGGGTGGGTTGTGGCCATCACGGAAACGTAGGCCACCCAGTACCAGGACTGGGATATGGTGATTCCAGGGTATAGGATATTCAGGAAGGATGGGGATATGGGGAAAAGGGGGTGTGTGTGTAGCAATCTATGTACAGGAGGGGATAAGGTGTATAAGGGAGGAGGGGGGGAGGAAGGCAGGACAGAGGCCCTGTGGATGCAGTTTCAAGACCCTAAAGGTAGGACACCATGGATGGGGGTAGTATACAGACCACCAGCTCAAGAGGATGACCTGGATAAAGAGTTAGCTGAGCAAATTAGAAGGGTCTGTAGGAAGGGGAACATGGTGGTAGTGGGGGACTTCAACCTGCCTGGGGTGGGGTGGAGTGGAGCACCACAGCCATCACAAGTGTAAAGGAGCAGGTCATATTAGAAGCATTTCAGGAATGCTTCCTGGTGCACTTGGTCCACGAGCCAACTAGCTTGGAAAACATTCTGGCCCTGGTACTATCAAATGTGGAGGCTGTAAGGAATCTGAGGGTAGAGGACCCTCTGGCTGGGAGTGACCACACTCAGTGTGGTTCACGCTCAATAGGGGTAGGGAAACAAGGGTTACGGGAACCAGGGTGATTGAATTTAAGGGGGCGGACTTTCAAAGGATGGGGGAAATTTTGGGTAGGCATCTGGCAGGAATTCAACCAAGCATGGATGCTAGTCAAAAATGGGACATTATTAAAAAAGGGCTGGCAGAGGCTACTGTGACATATATAAGGACATGGCATAAGAAGGGAAGGGCAAAGAAGCTTAGTTGGTTGACTCGAGGTCATGAAGGGGGTGAGGGTCAAGAGAGAAGCATTTCGGAGACTAAAGAAATCAGGAGGGGAAGATGACAAGGATGAGCATACGAAGAAGACCAGGGAGATTACCAGGCTAGTCAGAGCAGCCAGGGCTTCAAGAGAGCTGAGACTGGCACAGGGTATTAAGGATGGAGAAAAGGACTTTTTCAGATACATTGGCGAGAGAAGGAGAAACAGAGACCAGATAGTGAGGATTAAGGACGGAGGGTGGGTGGAGAAGGGGGTGGATCATGCAGAGGCACTAAATGAATACTTTTGTTCTGTGTTCACGGAGAAGAAACAGGGGCAGATACCACAAGGGAGGGGTGGAGTGGGTTGTGGGGGGGGGAGGGGGTGACTGATATAGGGATTAGAGAGGACAGGGTCCTAGAAGGATTAAGGGCACTAAGGGCGGACAAGGCACCGGGACCAGACAGCATTCACCCTAGGTACTTAAGGAACTAGCAGAGATCCTGGCAGGACCACTGGCTGACCTGTTCAATACCTCCCTGGACACAGAATGCGTATCACAGGATTGTAGGATGGCCCATGTAGTGCCCTTTCACAAAAGTGGCCCTAAGGATGAACCAGACAACTATAGACCAGTGAGTCTCATGTCAATTGTGGGTAAGCTCATGGGGAAGAGCCTAAAAGAAAGGCTGGTGACCTTTTTGGAGGATAATGGACTCCAGGACGGTCAACTGCATGGGTTTGTCTCGGGCAGATCCTGCCAGACAAACCTAATTGAGTACTACGACTGGGTTGCCAGTGAACTGGACAAGGGCCATGCGGTGGTTGTCCTGTATTTAGGCTTCAGCAAGGCCTTTGATTCCGTGCCACATGGGAGGCTGGGGAAGCTGAAGTATATAGGGGTGGGAACAAGGATCGTCAAATGGATCAACAATTGGCTTAATGGAAGGTAGCAAAGGGTGGTAGTGGTGGGGGGGCTCTCATCCCCGAGGGCGGTGACGAGCGGGGTAACACAGGGATCGATACTGGGACTGGTGCTGTTTAAGATATTCAGAGCTGATACCTCACCCAGGCTCCAGAATAGGATCAGTCTGTTTGCAGACGATACGAAGATGGGAGCTGTGATAGATGACATTGAGGGTTGGAGGGGTCTATAAGTGACCAAACTATAGGAGTGGTCAGAAACATGGCTGTTGGGGTTCAATGCTAAGAAGTGCAAGGTACTGCACTTCGGGGCTAGGAACCAGGGGAGGAGTGATCAGTTGGGAAGGGTACAGTTGGAAAGCACCGAGGAGGAAAGGGATCTAGGGGTGCTTATAATGGGGAGTGTGAACAACTCAGCTCAGTGCAGGAGGGCGGCAGCAAAAGCCAAGATGCTGTGGTGTATAGCAAGAGGAATCTCCTCCAGAAATAGGGAGGTGATCCTTCCCCTGTACAGGTCGCTGGTCAGGCCTCACCTGGAATACTGCGTGCAGTACTGGCATGCATTCCTGAAGAAGGATGTCAGATTGTTGGAGGGGGTGCAGCGTAGGGTGACAAAGATGATCCAGGGATTGGAGGGAAAGTCCTACAAGGACAGGCTGGGCGAGCTAAACATGTACTTCCTGAAAAAGAGGAGATATGGGGGGATATGATCGAAACCTTTAAATACTTAAAGGGGATAAATAAGACTAATACAGAAGGGATTTTCCAGATTAGAAGAGGGAGGGATATGAGAGGGCACCAGTTGAAACTGGAGGGGGGAAGATTCAGGAGGGAAATCAGGAGACATTTTTTCACAGAACAGGTGGTAGACAAGTAGATACTCTGCCGAGCAGGTAGTATCCTGAAGAATGGTGGTTTTAAGAGGATGGGACAGAGTGGGGGGTAATGATGAAGAGGAGTGAGGAGGGTGGGGCAGCTGCAAGTTCAAGGGCTAGCAGCACTATCGGGCAGACTCGATAGACCGTGAGTCCTGTTTCTGCTGGCTTTTTTATATGTTCGTATGTCTCTCACTTGATCCTATTCAGATTTAGAACATTTATCCCTGGTAGTCTAGTAGTCCTCATGTCTCACCTGATCCTATTTGGAAATAGAACATTAATCTCTGGTAGTTGGTAGTCCCCCATCTCTCACCCGATCCTATTTATATACATTTTTATAGTATTTTTGTAGGTGTCTTTTTCTCCCTCTTCCACCTGAGGCCCCCGGCACATGGCTGTGCCTGCATGTGGAAGCATGCACGCACACCGTGGTGCCAGCTCAGTCCATTCCACCCACCCTACCACCCCCTCTTGCCTACACAAACCCATTGGACCTCCACCTGGTGGGTGCGGAACTATGGGGGGGCAACAACCCAACCCCACCACCCTGGGAGGAGAGCGTCTGCCGGCTTGCTCAGTCCTGCTTCTTCCTCTCCCCTCAATGCACAGCACCCAAATAACCTGAGGTCGCTCTCAAACCGGGTCACCGGCATAGCACGAGGTAAGGCATCCAATGCCTCAACCCTCACCGCTACCGAGCCGACACCCAATCCTATTAGGAAATAGAACATTTATCCCTGGTAGTCTAGTAGTCCCCCTTCTCTCACCCAATCTTATTTAGAAATAGAACATTTATCCCTGGTAGTCTAGTATTTCCCCTTCTCTCACCCAATCTTATTTAGAAATAGAACATTTATCCCTGGTAGTCTAGTATTTCCCCTTCTCTCACCCAATCTTATTTAGAAATAGAACATTTATCCCTGGTAGTCTAGTAGTCCCCCTTCTCTCACCCAATCTTATTTAGAAATAGAACACATCCCTATTTTAATGGAATTGTGTAAGGGGGGGAGGCCACTAGCCTACCAGGGATAAATATTCTAATTCTCTGGGACAGTAGGAAGGACACTAATTCTGGGTAATTCTTTTTTTGTATTGTGACCATGGCAGAGTGTGTGTGTGGGGGCGGGGGGGTGCTGGCAGGCTGTTTATATACAATTAAATGATTCCTGTAAACATTAACTAGCAGTGCCCAGGCAGCCAGTTAGAACTTCCAGGAAGCATTTAAAATACCTGCATCAGCTGCACCCCTCATTTGTGTGGGTGCCTGGTTGCAGGTAGCAGTACTGCACAAACAAATTAGCACCACTCTAACAGATTAGTGCTGCACTAATTGTGCATTTTAAACAGTACCAGCCATATTAATAGACCGTCAGCTGTGCTACTCAAAGCACAATGCTAATACTGTTACTGTGGCACTGACAAAAAGTCCTGGCCATGTCTCTTAAAGTGATTTTCCTACTAGTTAATGTGTACAGGAATCATTTAACAGTACACAAACAGCCTGCCAGCATCCCCTCCGCCCCACACACACACACACACACACACACCTCTGCCATGGTCACAATGCAAAAAAACAAAACAAAAAAAGAATTACCTGGTAGTTCAGTCGGTGGCTGGCCATGGCAGGGTGTGGAGTGCTGTGCCAGTCGCCGGCATGGGTGGTGCAGGGGGGAGTGGGGAGTGGGTCCTGCCTACCATGGTGAGGGGCCTCTGCACTATTGAAAATTACGTGACTGAGGCTTACTATTCGAACAGGGATTGGGGTACCGGGGTGGAGGGGCCACTACACTACACTATGGAATATGGATCGATGTAGGATTTTGCATTGATCAGGAAACGGGTTGGGGGACCGCTACACTATGGAATATAGGGGTTGTTTTACGTACTGTACAAGGACCGGGCTGGGGGGGTACCACTATATTACGAAAATGTGCAGGGCATATTTACAGTAGGTAAAGGGGAACGGGCAGGGAAGGGAGACCACTACACTATGGAAACATCTGTCATCATGTTTCCTATGTGATGGGGATTGGGATGGGAGGGGGCAGGCTGGTCCGGCGCATCCTGCCAGCCACAGTCATGATAAATAGATACAGATGAGCCCATAATGAACATGCAAATGGCCCGTTTGTGCCTTGAATGCCTAATGGACTCATTTCAAACAAGATGAAATTTTGCTGTATTCTGACTTATTGCAGTTAGCCCCAGCACTTGAACTGCTCTGGAGAGGAAAGAGTTAAATTCTATGCAGGGCATATAACGTTGAGCTCAAGCTTGGTTCAGATCTCTGTCTGCTGCACTTTGAAGTGTAACCATCAGATTCTTTACTCCGCCTAACTGAACAGTCACTCTGGAGATTTCTCCTCTGCTCACAGTTCTCAGTCGGTTACAGTCATCGGTTTTACCGATTAAATTCTTTGTTTTTTCGGTTCAGATCCCTGTCTGTGGTACAGTAAGTACGTAGGTAGTGGACTAGATTTGGAAAAACTTGTGGAAATTGTAAACTGTATAATTCAACCATTCAACTGAACTGGCTGGTGCTGTAGAGTTTCTCTTATTGTAAAATTAGTGTGTGGTACTGGTCCTTATCGGTTTAAAAAAAAAAGAAATGTTTTTTGCGTTTTTTTCACATAACCGTGACACGGTTAGAAACCGATAAGGGTGTCTTGCCTGGCTGAAGCCAAGTAAAGGGTAAGTTTTCTGATTAAGTATGGCTACGTCTGAGAAACCCAAAAGAAAAACCGGGCCCAATGGGTTTCAACATTACAGTGTGTGTGTGGGGAGGCCTTTGCTAAGGCTGATCCCCACACCACTTGTGTTTATTGTCTGGGATTTGACCACCTCAATTCGGACTGCCAAATCTGCAAGAATTTCCCTAAAGCCACTCTGGATAAAAGATTGGGCAGGCTTAGGGAAAAGGAGGCTGAGAAGTCTGCTGACCCGGATGGCCAGCCCGGTTCGGTTCCGACTGTACCAGAAGGAGTGGCCTCTGACCAGAGTGAGACTCCTTCGAGCAAAAGGAGAGCCGATTCTGAGGGATTGGGTCCGTCAAAAGGAAAAAGAAAAGATAAATCAGCTGGTCCGGATCCAGAACCGCTCCATCTGACCGCCAAAGAAATTGCTCGAGCGATTCGCATAGTGAAATCGCTTAGTCCGGTTCCAACCGACCCGGCGCCTTCTGGCAGGTGTTCAGTCGGTTCCCCCAGTTCAAAATTATACCCCTGAAGATTTTTATGAACCGGACCTGAAGGGGGATGATGATGATGATGAAGGTGATGATGATGATGATGATGATGACGGAATAGAAGGTCTGGATGAGCCCATAGAACCGGACATCTCCCCAGACAGGCCTTCTGGTGTTTCCCCTTGTAGGCTTTGTGAGACCCCTTCCCACTTTATGTTTTACAGGAAAGTGGCAGAAACCCTCCAGCTCCCTATGGAAGAAGCTGTTGAGGGACAAGAGAAGCCTGACTTTGTGGAGATGATGGACATCCCACAGTCCAAAAGGTTGTCTATTGCCCTTCATAAATCTTTTGGGAAACAGACACAAAAGTTGTTAAAAACTCAAAATTCCTTACCTCCTGTGGACAAATGAATGGGCAAGATGTACATGCTGTCACGCTCAGGTACAGAGTACTTGTACCAGCAGTGCGGCCATGTTGGGGTCATGCAGGCTGCAGCCTGTGATAAGGCTAACATTCCCTTGGCTTCACCCCCCTCCCCCCCAGCAAAAGACTCCAGGAAATTGGATACCATGGCAAAAAAGCAGTACATGGCAACCTCTTTGGGACTCAGGCAGGCGAATTACATGGCCTATACAGCCGGGTACCAGAAGTCCAGGTAGGACACTGTACTGGCACTGGCTAAGCAGGCCTCCCCCCAGCTTGCCAAGGGGCTGGAGGAGGTGGCTGCTGATGGGATTGAGGCATCAAAGATCCAGTTTCATGCTGCTGTGGACTCCAGTGATGTGTCATCTAGAGTCATGGCTACATCTATGGCTCTTCAGAGACTAGCTTGGCTCAGGTGTACTAGCCTACCTCAGGATACCCAGGCTAAGGCTATGGATTTCCCTGTAGTTAATAATTCTCTGTTTGGGGAGCAGACAGAGAATTATATGAAAAAGATGGATGAATACAGGACCACCTATAGGAGTGCACAGGCCAAGGAAAGGCAGGCAACTCCTCAAAGGCAGCAAGCTGGGGGAAGGGGCAGGCCTTTTCATAGGCCTTTCTACCAAGCACAGGCCTCCCCTCCTTTTTCCCAGAGGGGGTTCTTCAGAGGGAGAGGCAGAAGGGGGATGAGCAGGGCTGCATCCACCTCTCAGCCTAAGGCTCCTGCTAAGCAGAAACCCTGATGTGTCAGCCTGGGTCGACTCCCCCATTCCTGTAGGAGGCAAGCTGGCTTACTACTTCCAGGACTGGAAGTCTGTTACCTCAGACAAGTGGGTCTTGGAGATAGTAAGCCAGGGACTGGCTCTCAGCTTCAAAATGTTTCCAAAGCTGAGAGCCAGATCTTTTCCACCTACAAACATCTCTGAAACCATTGCCGTAGAGGCAGAGGTTTCATCCCTTCTGGCCTTAAGGGCCGTAGAGAGAGTTCCTACAATCCACAGGGGCAAAGGTCTGTACTCCAGGTGCTTCCTTACTCCGAAGAAAACAGGGGAGTGGCAGCCCATCCTAGACTTAAGATACCTGAACAAACATCTATTAAAACCAAAGTTCAAAATGGTGACTCAGAATAATTCTTCTGTCTTTAAGGCCAGGGGACTGGCTAGCCTCCCTGGACCTAAAGAATGCCTACTTTCACATTCCCATCAGATGCTCCCACAGAAAGTACCTCAGGTTCGAACTGTCTTCAGGCCATTGCCAGTTCAAAGCAATGCCCTTCAGCCTAACATCAGCTCCAAGGGTGTTCACAAAATGCCTAGCAGTAGTAGTGGCATTCCTAAGGAGAAAAAATATCTCCATATTCCCATACTTGGACGACTGGCTCATAGTGGGTCAGTCTCCAGACCAAGTCAAGTCAGATTTGAAAGTGACCCAGCAAGTGCTCACTTCTCTAGGTTTCCTTCTCAATCTTCCCAAGTCAGTTCTTGAGCCAGTGCAACTTTTGACCTTCATAGGGGTAGAACTGGACACTATCAAAGCAATAGCATTTCTCCCCTTGGTAAGGGTAAAGGCCATCATAGAGCTGGCTTCTTCCTTCTGCCTTCTGGTTTCTCAACCTGCAAGGCACTTCCTTCAGCTTCTGGGCCACATGGCAGCTTCCACTGCAGTGGTCCAAGGGGCCAGATTTCAGATGAGGGACATTCAGTTTCACCTGAGGGCCTTTTGGTTTCAGAAATAAAGATCCCCTAACCAAACTTATTCTAGTGACTCAGACCCTGATCCAGGCTCTTCAATGGTGGCAGGATCAGGGCAATCTCAGGCAAGGGGTCCCATTCATCACTCAGTCTCATTCTGTGGGTCTAACCACAGATGCTTCTCTCCTGGGGTTTGGAGCTCACCTGGGGACTCTGACAGCCCAGAGAGTGTGGTCCGCTCAGGAGTCTCTTCTTCACATCAATCTTCTGGAACTCAGGGCAGTTTACCTGGCCCTGCAAGCCTTCTCATAATCAGTACAAAACAAGGTGGTTCAGGTCAAGATAGACACCACCACCATGTAGTATATCAAAAAGCAGGGAGGCACTCTGTCTACGTCCTTGTGCATGGAAATTATTACATAAAATTATGGTCCCTGGCTTATTCTCTACAGACTTCTCTGGTAGCAGTCCACCTCCCAGGAAAGGACAATGTGCTAGCAGATGCACTGAGCAGGATATCCCAGGGCCATCACAAATGGTCCCTGGATCCCCTAATGTTAAAATAATTTTTTTCAAGGTGGGGTACTCCAGAGATAGATCTCTTTGCAGCCCCAGACAATCACCAACTTCCTCTCTTCTGTTGCAGACCCCCAGTCTTGGGCTCAGTCCCTCTGGATGCTCTGATTCTGGACTGGGAAGGGACATTTCTGTATGCCTTCGCTCCTTTTCCTCTACTGTTCAAAGTTCTGGTCAAGATAAGATCACAGTCTTGCAAAGTGATCCTAATCGCTCCAGATTGGGTCAGGCAGCCTTGGTACCCCCTGTTGCTGCCCCTAGCAGTCCATCTTCCCCTTGTTCTTCCCAGGAATCACAACCTGTTAACCTCCTGTCAGGGGAGGATCTGGTATCCCAACCTGCAGTCCCTCGATCTCAGGGCATGGCTCTTGAAGAGTTAGAATATGCAGGTTTGCATCTTTCTCAAGGGGTTTTGGACATTCTCAAAGCCTCTCGAAAACCTTCCACCAGAAAAACTTACAATTCCAAATGGAAGAGATTCAGCATTTGGTGTTCCAAGAAGCATATAACCCCATATACTGCTGACTTGTCTACAGTTCTGGACTATATGGTTTATCTTAATGGCCTAGGCCTCAGACCAGCTACCCTCAAGGTACACTTGTCAGCTGTTTCTACTTTTTTGTCAGTGGGAAAGCCCTCCTCACTGGCATCTCATTCTGTTTTCTGTAAATTTTTCAAGGGATTGCTTCATATCAATTCCCCCTTTAGGGATCCTACTCCTGCCTGGGACCTTAATATTTGCATTGCTCAACTTATGCAACCCCCTTTTGAGCCTTTGTCCTCAGTAGAGCTTAAGTACTTGACTTGGAGAACTGTGTTCCTGGTAGCTATTACCTCTGCCAGGCGTATCAGTGAATTGCAAGCTCTGTCAGTGGAGCCTGATTTTATCTCATTCCATAGAGATAAGGTGGTCCTTAGAACTAATAGAAGGTTCTTACCTAAAGTGGTTTCAGATTTTCATTTGAACCAGTCCGTGTCTCTCCCTGTTTTCTTCACTGATCATTCTTCTTTAGGAGAGAGAAGGTTACACAGTTTGGATGTTAAAAGAGCCCTTAGTTACTACATTGAGCGTACTAAGTCGCACAGCTTTGACTCTCTCCAGTTGTTCCTCACTTATGGGGAAGTGGGGAAGGGCAAACTGCCACTAAGAGAACTATTGCCAGATGGATTGTCTCTTGTATACAATTCTGCTATGAAAAGCTATACAAACTACCACCCTCAGGCCTGAGGGCTCATTCGACTAGAGGTATAGCTGCTTCCCTGGCTGCTGCCAGGGATATTCCCTTGCTAGAGATATGCAAGGCAGCCACCAGGAAAACAGTCCATACAGTCACCAAGCATTACTCTCTGGATATCCAGGCTAGGAGTGATGCTAGGTTTGGTACAGCAGTACTGCAGAGCCTATTCCCCAAATAGGTTTGATTCCCTCCTCCATGGAGGTACTGCTTGGTAGTCTACAATAAGTCAGAATACAGCAAGACTTCATGTTGTTTGAAGAAAAAATTACTCACCTTAGTAATTGTGTTTCTTCTAATGGAGTCTTGCTGTACTCTGACCTCCCTGCCTGCCTCCCCTCTCAGAACCTGTTTTTTGGGAAGTGGGCTGGCAGGAGCAGTGTTGCACCTCAGGGGTGCATTTGGGCACTCTCTCTTTTTAGAGAGGGGAAGTGGGTTATGTTTTGTTGTTTTGATAAGTCATGAGTTGTTCACTACTTAGTTTTTGTTTTGGATTTCTCGACTTGAGTCTTTTGGGGGATCCAAAATATTTGGTTGCCATTTGGCTAGTAAGTTTTTACAATTTCCACATAGCGGGGTTAGTTAGTTAGTATTAGCTCATAAGAATCTGACAGTTACACTTCAAAGTGCAGCAGACAGAGGTTTGAACTGAGCTTGAGCTCAACGTTCTATGCCCATCATAGAATTTAACTCTTTCCTCTCTGGAGCAGTTCAAGTGCTGGGGCTAACTGCAATAAGTCAGAATACAGCAAGACTCCATTAGAAGAAGCACAATTACTAAGGTGAGTAATTTTTTCTTGCATATTCTGGTTGAATATCTCAATTTAGGGAACGGTGCATCTGGGATGCACTGCGCATCCCCTATTGGCAATATTTAGCCCATACCATGGATGCACTTGTTGCATTGGCAGCCGCCCCCCCCTTGCACTGGCCATCCAGTGTCTGATATTCAAACAAGTTGCACGATTTGTTGCGATTGCGCATCTTGTTTGAATATCCCGTCTGGTTGTGTCGGTGCATTTTTTTGGGCAGCTCATTTAGATGCGCCACGCGCCCGGCCCTCTTTGAAAATGGGGGCTACTCTATTTAGATTAGTTCTAAAAGTTCTTTGTCACATCACAGTGTTCTTAATTAAATTTGATTGATGTAGTGCAGGCAAAGCAAGATGGAAAACACATAAAGAAGCGGAAGTAGCACAGATAGTCCTATTTTGTTAACCTTCTGCTGTCCAGTTTTTTTAACATCCTCTCACAAGGCTAGCATTTTCTTGAGTACAGCAGGACAGGAGTGCTGGGGTAGGCCATTACAGAGGGTGGAGCTAATCTCAGTATACTGTAGAGTGTATTTGCGTTTGTGTGTTATATAGTATATGTGTTTCAGTATATAGTGTATGTGGAATTTTTCAGTATATGGTGTATGTGTTTCAATATAATGTATAGTGTATGTATTTCAGTAAATAGTATGTTTGATTCAATATACAATATAGTGTACATGTATTTTTCAGTGTACAATTAAGTATCTGAATAGTCGTGTTTCATTACACAGTGTATCTGTTTTAGAATATGGTGTATGTGGATTTTTGTTATTCAGTAGATAATGTATGCATTTCAGTATATGATGTATGTTTTTCTATACATAACGCATGTGTTTCACTGTGTGACATATGCATTTCAGTAAATAGTGTATGCACATCACTGTACAAGGTATGTATTCCACAAGAGTGGAAGGAAGGATGAGCCAGGGAACTATTGACCTCTGAGCTTGATACCTATGGGGGACAAATGATGCAGTCTTTAGTAAGGGAGGAACTGATGGGCTTCCTGAAAGTAAAAGAGCTACAGGACCTCAGACAACATGGGTTCACAATGGAAAGGTCATGGCAGATAAATCTGGTTGACTTCTTTGATTGAGTAACCAGAGCAGCAGGTAGAGGGCAGGCAGTAGATGTGGTTTACTTGGATTTCAGCAAGGCCTTTGACTCAGTTCCTCACAGTAGGCTGTTAAAAATGATGATAAGCGACTTAGAGGTTGGGGAAAAATTGGTAACTTGAGTGGAGAGCTGGTTGGGGGAAGAACACAAGGGATAATAGTTAATGGAGAGTTTTCAGAGGCAAGGGAAGTGACAAGCAGAGTACCTCAGGAGTTGGTGCTGGGCCTGGTCCTTCAGTGTATTCATTTGTGATATAGGAAAAGGCATCAAGATCTGCCTCTTCACAGATGACACAAAGATCTGTGCAAGAATGAACACAGAGGAAGGGTTAAAAGAACTTTGGGAGGATCTTGGTAGGTTGGAGAGATGGTCAGATATTTGGCAGCTGGGCTTCTATGCTAAAAAAACGTAAAGTGATGCATATTGGGAAGAGGAACCCAAGAGTGCAATATATGAAATGGGTGGAGTGGTGCTGGAAAACACCTCAGAGGAAACGGTCCTAGGGTCATGATACTGGCGAGCAGTATTTGGCAGTGCTGTCACCACCATGGTCGTCGGACTAAAACAAAGACAAGGATAAGTCGCCAAAGTCCTCATGTTCCAGAAATCACCGCAAGCATAAGGATAAAGCTCATGCTTTGCTGGTGAGGTCTCCATTGAAGGAGGGTAAGTCCCTATCATCGTCCACTCCGGCGATGATTACTACTGCCCCCCCAACCGATGAAATACCAAGGTCAGAGCCTGGCTGTAGTGCTGCCATGCTTACTGTGGACAGTATGCAGCCCCCCTTACTGGTTCTACCACTTGTACTTTGGTTGTCCTGGGTCCTTCGCAAGGTGTCATAGACTCCCAGGTTGTGCTGCTGTTATTCTCTTGACAATTTAGTTGGCTGTTACTGCCGCTCACCTGACAATAATGGCTATCTCATTGAGTGGGCCTCCCTCAATGGCACCGCCATCGACCCAGAAGCACACCTACCCTTCTCCATCACAGCCACTGCCTTTGTTGCTGACTGTGTCATGTGCTTCCATAGTCATTCCGGATGACAATGAGGTGGAATACAGTTCTGATCGATTTGGAAGATGATGAAAGGATGATGATCCCTATGAAGGGGGTTTACATTCCTGGTCTTTCCTCTCCTCATGTACTCCCAGATCTCCTCCCTTGGATACCTCTTTTCAGGCTTTGCTCAGACACATCCAACATGTCATGGGATTTGAAGCTGAGGAGGAAGACTGTGGTAAGAAAAAATTAATGGAGTTTTTGGAGGCTCCCACTGCACCCTCCATTGTGGTTCCTTCTGTATATCCAGCCTTAGAGGATGTTACCTTTGCGATTAAGCCTAATACCTTGCCTGCAGTGCCTAGGAAGGCTGATAAACAGTACCCTCCTCCATCTGTTAAGTCTTATGCTTCCCAGTCTAAGACAGATTCTGTGGTTATAATGGCTGCTCATAACTGTTCTAAAGCCCATAGACATGTGTGCACTTTGCCTTCTGGTAAAGAATCCAGGAAGCTGGCTGTTATGGGCAAAAGGACTTTTGACTCTGCATCCTTAGGCCTAAGAATTGTAATCTACCAGGTATACATGATTGAATATCAGAATGGCCTGTGGAAATCTGCTCTGTCTGCCATTTAAATTCTGCCTGATGGTCCTGCCAAGACTGATTTGCTTAAAACTGCCTCAGCTGGTGTGGATACTGGTAAGCATCTATAATGCTCTGCATATGATGCTTCTGATGCGTCTGCCAGGGCTGCTGCCTCAGGCATATGACTTCTGAGATATTCGTGGCTTAGGATAACTGTATTTGCTACTAATGTACAACAGGCTGTGTGGAATGCTCATTTTAGAGGCTCTTTGATAGTGATTCTGAAAATGCTGTACATGAGCTTCAGCCCTCCAAGATGACTTTAAGGTCACTCAAGTCTCAGACATCTTAATCCACCAGGGGGCACGTTAGGGACTTGTTTCACAGACCTGCTGCCCGTGGAAGGCATACCATCTGCCAGCAGCCATGTGCACAGAACCATGGTGTTGGTCCCTCCTGGGTCTGTTCCCTCTGGTTCTCATACAAAGGCACCCTAAGGTATCCGTCAGAGTGGCACCCCCTCTGCCCTGGTACCTTCTGACTCCCCACTTCCTCCCCCTCCACTGTTGCCTCCAGGAGTGTGAGTGGGGGACGGATCTTCCTTCATCTGTCAAAGTGGAGGGAGATCACGATGGATGAATGGGTCTAGGAAATGGTGAAAGAGGGGGATGCCCTGGAGTTGCTGTCTACCCCTACCATTCACCCTCCACCTTCTTGTCATTATTCTATGGGCCACTTGCCCCTTATGTTAAAGGAGGTTCAGTCACTTTTATACAAGTGGGCTATCAAACATGTTCCTCCCCAATAAAGAAACAAAGGGTTTTATTCAAGATACTTCCTGGTTCCCAGGTGGACAGGAGATCTACTTCCTGCACTGGACCTCAGAGACCTAAACTTGTTAATAGCATACGAAAAGTTTTGAATGGTGTCTCTTTGGGCCCCCATCCCTCTATTACTGAAGGGGGACTGGCTTTGCTCCCTGGACATGAAGGATGCATATCTTCATGTCAAGATCTGCAGGTGCCACAGGCAGTAGCTCCATTTCATGCTGGAAGGCAGCAATTATCAGCTCTGAGTCTTGCCATTTGGCTTCTCCTCAGCACTGTTGGCATTTACTAAATGCTTAGTGGTTTTGGCAGCAGCCTTTGGGAAGGAAGGGCCTTATGTCTTCCTGTATTTAGATTTATTTATTTAGTTAGTTAGTTTTTGTTGACCGGGTAAGTGCACTAGACAAATTCTGCCTATTTTCAGGCATGACCCGGGGGAGGGGGATACAGATGAATGCCAGCTGACCATGAACCAGATTAAGCTGTTGGTGGTATTTTTTGTGAATGGGAGAAATTTGGCCAGGACACCGGGGAAATTCCCCTACTCTTTTTGAGAAGTGCCATGAGATCTTTAACATCCACCTGAACTACCACCAGAACAGGCAGATGGGACCTTGGTTTAACATCTCATCCGAGAGACGGGCTCCTCAAGAGTGCAGCACCCCCCTCATGCTGCACTACAGTGTCATTATTGGGATTTAACCCAAGTGCCTGGTGTGGGGATAGAACCCACAGCCTTCTGATCTCCCGGCCTTGGAGGCGAGTGTGCTACCTGCTGAGCCACTGACGCTGATGACTGGCTACTGAAGACCCCATCCTGGGAAGCAATTCTATACACATTGTCCAGAATGGGACAGTTGTTCAAGGAACTGGATGTTATGGTGAATGTACCGAAATCCATACTCGTTCCTTGTCAGCGCCTGCAGTTTATTAGTGCGGTGCTGGATACGGTGAGGGACAGTGCCTTCCTCCCTGCAGACAGAGTGGAGGCTATTCTTTCCCAGCTGATAGACAAGACTTACTGCATGTCTAGTCAGATGATGTTACTTCTCCTGGGACTGATGGCTGCTACCATTATTACAGTTCCCTTTGCCCATCTCCACATGCACTTACTGCATTGGACTCTTCAGGTTCAATGGGATCAGCTGAAGGACGAATTGGAATGAATGGTCCTCATAGTATCCTCTCTCTACCATGCTCTAGTGTAGTAGATGGACTGCCAGAATCTTTTACTGGGTGTTCTATTCTTTTCTCTGACTCCCATTCAGATCCTGACAACAGATGCCCTGGAGTCTGGCTTGGGTACCCATCTTGGATCCTTTCAGACCCAAGGGTCCTAGACCAGTCTGGACTTGAATCTCCATATCAATGTCCTGGAGATGCAGGCTGTTCTGCTTGGTTTCTAGGCTTTCCAGGAGCACCTCAGCCTTGGCCCCTTGCTGAGTGGAACAGGCAATGCCAGTGTTATGCACTACATAAACAAGCAAGCAGGATCTTTATTTACTGTACAAGGAAATGATGACAGTGTAGTGCTGAGTGATGACTCACAGCCTTCAGCCCACAAATTGTAGTGAGAAAGAAATAATGTTACCTACTATCCATATTTCTCCCCAATATCCAAAACATCTTGGCAGACAGGCAAAGCTTGTTTAAGTCCCTGGTACACAAATGGGAACTGCTGACCTTCATGGCACACAACCTGTTCGCAAGATGGGGTGATTCAGAGTTGGATCTTGTTGTGTCCCCACACAATGCAAAACTGCAAGGTTTCAGCTTGCTTGATCCAGGGCGTGGAGTTTTTTGGGTGAGACACTGTCCCTCTCCTGGAAAGGGAGGTTCTTTTATGCCTTTCCTCCAAGTCCTCTCATTCAGAAGGTTCTGCTCGAGCGTCATGCATCTCTAATATTGGTAGTTCTCTTGCAGCTTCACTGCATTTGGTTTCTGCTTCTGCCACGTCTGGTGGTGCAGCCTCATGTTCGGCTCCCCCTTTGTCAGGGTCTGCTATCGCAGGCACAGAGGTCCCCAGTCCATCTGGACCTGTAGTCCCTACATCTGCATGCATGGCTGCTGAAGACATAGCCATTGCCCATTTTGGGGCTCCCCCAGATGGCTGGTATCTTGCTTGCAGCTAGAAAGCCTACTATACACACATAGTCTATGAACTGGAAGTGCTTCTCCATATGGTGTGCTTCCTGTTCAGTGAAGCTGTTTGTGTATCCTGTTAGTACTGTACTGGACTACCTTTTGTCCCTGTCTGACTCCAATCTCCAGTAGTCATCCTTTAAGGTGCACTTGGGTACTGTTTTAGCCATCTATGTCCTTACTGATGTGCACACGGTGGCACAACTAGAAGTGTCCCTTACATTTTTGAAGGGTATTCTGCACATGCATCCCCCAATTCATAAACTAGTTCTGCCTTGGGACATGAATTTCATACTTGATAAATTGACTCTGGCTCTGTTTGAGCCTGCTGCTGTGACCTGTGAGATGCAGTTCCTTTTATGGAAAAATGCAGTTTTTGGTCACCATGACTTCTTGTAGGATTTACGACCTTCATGCTCTGATGAGCCTCCTTATTTGATTTTCCACAACGACAGGGTGTCTTTGTGGACAAATCTTCATTTTCTACCTAAGGCGGTGTCTGATTTGACATTATTTCAGACCATACACCTTCCTGTGTATTATCCAGAGCATGCTAGCAAGGGTGAGGCATTGTTCAGTACGCTTGATGTGTATAGAAATGAAAATTATGTACCTGCTGTAATTCTTGATCTTCTCTTGTATCTTCACCATTCATTACTGCTGGGGGTAGGCCATAGGCGCGCACCGTTACGGGAGTTTGTTTTATTTGTGGGGGGAGGAGTCAGCACCAATGGCGCTGCCCATGAGGCCGACACATTGTGTGGCACACGAGGGTTGGCTATTAAGTGCTGCAGACTCCTCCTCCATCCCAGTTCTGTTCTGCCAGAGTGGATGAAACAAAGGGTAATAGAGAAAATCAAGGTGAGGCAAGAGAGCCGAGGGATAGGAAAAGGAAAGGATATAAACTGAAAAAGGAAGAAGCTGACCAGAAGACAGAGAGATTGTACTTTTTACCCTAAGAGGCCATAGGGCCCCAACCCTTGGGCAGCAGCACAGGAAAGGAAGAAGGAGGAGAGAAATAGAAGAGAGAGAAAGATACAGCATACGTAGTGGAAGAAGGGGGGCCCTCAGCCATGCTGAGTTGGAAGACCATTGGCTTATTTTAGCCTCAGAAACCTGAAGGTATGTAGACACAGGTGCAAGGATCCTGTCAACCTCCAGGACCACTGGACGGAGGTCCAGAACAAGAGAATTTGAAATGGTCTTGGAGAATATAAAACATGGCAGAGTCAGCCCCCAAACCCACTTCTGGGATGAAAGTCCTGGGACATTATCCTCTACAGCGTAATATCTGACAGCTCAGTCGGGGGGGCCTATAAACAGGAGAGGACTCTGTCCAGAATGACCTCTAAGGTAGAGGAGAAGTGAGAAAGACGGAGGGGGAGGAGAATCCTTACGAGTTCTCCCACGAAATCAATCAATCAATCAATCTAGTCTTTATCCAGGCGAACACCATTGAGCAAGCTCATTCACAAGGTGGACCTGTGCCACACAGGGTCAAAGAATAATACATTTCTGTACATATAATAAATAGACATAGTTATACAATAACATAAAAAATGAAAAAAAAATACACACAGAGCAAAAGCAAGTAGGTCCAAGAAAAGGGTTATCAGGGTTCGGGAGAGAGGTATAAGCAAGGAGAATTTAAACACTCTCACACAGCTCGGCGTAGCATAGGTCAAGACCTAGGATACGAACTTAAGGTGGTGATGGCAGAGAGCAGACATGGGGGGAGGAATACAGGACAACAGGTGTTCTAAGAGGGGTGCTAGGGTAAAAAGGCTGGGGATAACATAAGGTATGGGTCAGAGGGTGAGGAGGGTAACAGAATAGCAAATAGAAGAACAGCTGGGGGATATTAGTTGAGTTAACCAGGAGGCCGGGTTTTGCAGTAATGAGAGGGCAGGTAAGCTATAGGTACCCTAACGTACTAAGAGTGGGGGAAACAGTTGCATATATCATGAATTATGGTAGGGACGTAATTTTCATATCTTCCCTTGTTAATCTTCATGCAACTGACACAGTCCCTACTTTGAGAAGGGTAAAACACAATGGAAAATCCGTGTCAGGTAAAGAAGCAACCACAGTGCACCCCACTGAGAATCACAGGGAGTTCCCTCCGAGGCCAAGGCGAAGACCCTATTCGTCACCCTCCTAGGATGGGCATTTTGTGACTTTTTAGAGAAGGAAACAAAGGGCCCAGAGGTACCAGGGGGACTCTGCCCCTAGTTGGCCTTGAAGAGGGGAAGGGCGAGCAGGGTGGAGGTGGCACCCAAGAGCTGAGGCCCAAGAGGGGAAGGTGGGTGGGAATCAGTAATGAATGTTGAAGATACAAGAGAAGATCAAGAATTACGGTAGGGATGTAATTTTCGTATCTCTCCTTGTCAGTCTCCACCATTCATTACTGCTGGATAATTACCAAGCCCCCCAGAGGGGACCTGGCACTGCCCTGAGGGAACAGATTCCCTCAGCCTTCTGAAATGAGCGCAGGAGAACCCCATAGCCCTACTAGACTGTACATGGCCTTGGGCTGAGTCAGGCCAAGAATTCCCCATGGCCGGGGGGGACGGAAGACACCCCTGTAAGTTCTACTTCTCCCTGTGGGAGAAAAGATGGGTCCCCTGGAAAGTGGAGGAAATCACCCTACACCGGGCAGCGGGTATCAACCTGGATAGATGAAGCCATGCTATCTGCCTGATGCAGATCGCTGTCCCTGCCAGTCTGGAGGCCACCTCATTGCCATCATGAGATGCCCTTGCTTGGTGTTTTGCAAGCCCCAGACCCTGCGCAGAGAGGGCAGTGGCTTGCCTAGATTCCTCTGAATCAAGCAGAGATGCTAGCACCTGCGCTAACATCAACCACAGGTGCCTGTTGTAGGCAGCATGGTGAGCCTGATGTGAGCTGTTACAAAGCAGCACATGAGCCAAAGAGAAAACTCTTCTTCCCCATCCGTCGAACTTGGCAGAATCCGGATCCGATGGTTGGTCGAGTGCTGGGTGTTGAAGCCCAGAAGTATATAAGGCCATCAGCCCCGCAGACGGGTGTGGCAGAGAACCAAGAGACTTCTGGGGGGCCCAGTACCTCCTCCTGCAGTCCGCTGGGGCTGGAGATGAGGAGCTGGTGACTGCCAGGTGCAGATTGAAGCTTCCTGGAAGGGAATAGGCCAGGATGGTACCACTAGGTGGTGCGCACTAAACTCACTCAGGAAGGAGCGCGTCTCCTCTCGGTACTGCATTTTACCATGTGGGATATATAGAGTTCCTGTACCAACCTCACGAGGAATCGCTGATATTCAGTGAAATCAGCATCGGATGAAAGGTGGACTGAATAGTCCTCTTCCTCGGAAGAGGAAGTCAAGGAAGTCAAGGAACTCGGGTGCTCAGAGTCCTCCTGTGGTGGAGGAGATGGACAAAAGACCTGCTCATCCATGGCTCTAACATACATAAGGAAGGCCGCCGCAGTGGCCCTGAACGCCTCCCAGGTTAAGGGCCCTGTAGTATCCACATGGCCTAGGAGAGGTGGTGGTGACTGCAGAGGAATTGGGGAAGAGCACCTAACTGAAAGTGCCAGACCTCTGCCAGGGCTCTGAGACCTCGCTGAAGATCCTGTAGCTTGAGGGGATCTGAGGATCGATCCAGTCAGTGTATGCTGTAGATGTGGAAACATATCCTGGTTTAGGCTTGAGGGGGAATCTCCCCTGTGGTGTGACCGGGGTTGCATGGATCCAGAAGGGCAATCCTCAGCACCACCCACTAAAGGCACCTCCGAGGACTCTGAGGAGGAGAAGCTGGGCTCTGCACTGCAACTCCCCCCCCCACCCCCGCAGTGAAGTGCAGGAGGGCCCTGTGCTTCACCCTGGTCCCTCAACCCCTCGGACTCCGAGGCCACTCTCTTCCTCGACCCCAGTGCTAGGGGGAACCCTAATCCCACAGGCCCCCTGAGGGAGGCTGCAGAAGAAGAAGAAGTCCCCATCCCAACTGAAGAAGCCAAAGCAGCACCAGACATGGCAGCTGCCTCGGCCCCGGAAGTTGAGACCACCACACCATGTCCTCCGGGACTGCTATCCACCATGTGGCCCCCAACACCATGGTCAGCAAGGGAGCCCACAGAGACCACAGACTCCAGGGAGCATGGGAGCACAGGAGGTGAACACTGGTCCACCTGGTGCATTGTCCAGGGGGGGCTCCCTGACTCTGCGGAGTCTGGACACCAGTCCAGATTAGCCAGTGAGTCATCATCCTCTGAAGAAGAGGAGATCACGCATACCACCAGACTAGTGACCCTGGGAGCCCCAGAACTGATGGTGCTGCCCCAGGACATGGCACTGCCTGTGGTGCTGCTTTGACCCCTGGCACCACAAATGGCACCGGGATCTGAAATGGCACTGGCAGGCAGTGCCGATGGTCCGCCAGTGCCGGGCCCAGCGATCATGGACCGAAACACCGGGGAAGCCTGCACCACCGAGGAGGTGACTGCCATGACATTGCTTCCGCCTCGGCTCTGCAGGGAATCGAGGCATTCCTCTGGCACCACAGAAGAAACCTCCTCAATGGCAAGGCTGGAATCCGAGAAGGTTTCCTCCTCAAGGGGGCCGTATAGACCCAGGAGGGGACCTGGAGTCAGGGTCAAGAGATCTTGCCATGGCATCCCTAGAATGACGCTGTCCTACGAAAGTTGGTGGGGCTCTGCCAACTTTAAATGCATGGATTTCCAGAACATGGCAGTCCATGGAGAAACAAGCATTACAGTTGTCCATATCATGGTTGGGACCCAGGCAGCGCAAACAAACATCATGTTCTGCTGTCACAGAAAAATGCCAGCCACAGGGGCACCAACAAATGGGGGGATGGCCTGCTTTGGATTTTCTCTTAGCCCCCAAACCAGACATGACACAAAAAGAATCCAACAAAATACACAGGGAAAGACCCGGTGCTGTTGGCAATAATAATAAAAGGAACAGTCTTACCGGTATCCAACGGCGTCACATGAATCAGAACCAGGACAGAGATACAGGAAACCGCATCAAAATACGGAACAGGCCCGATGACGCAGCAAGCACTGAAACTCGTGCAGCAGGTGTGACTTGATGGCGGGAGAAACACAACTGGGATGGAGGAGGAATCTGCGGCACCTAATGGCCAACCCTCATGCTCCATGCAGTGGCGCTTGGCCTTGTGAGTGGTGCCATTAGCGCCAACCTCCCCCCCCAAAAAAAACCCTGCCATACAGGTGCGCAGCTTTGGCTTACACCTAGCAGTAATGAATGGTGAAGACTGACAAGGGAAGATCATTAGTTTTCTATCTTGATCACACTCAGGACTACAGAAAGTCCTCTCAGCTTTTTATTTTGTTTGCCCCTGGGAAATAGGGCACCCCGTGTCTGAACAATGCTTGCCCAAATGGTTGGCTAACTGCACTGAATTTTGTTATGGTAAGTACTGTAATGGACTTCCCAGTGCAGTGCGTAGCCACTCTACACGTGGTATAGCTACTTCTGTTGCTTGCTTATTGAGTGCTTCTGCAGCTCCCATATGTGCTGCTTATGCATGGAGTACTATGCATATTTTCACTAAGTACTCCAGTCTAGCCATCATCTTTCATAGACGTGCTGACTTTCGTCTTGTGATTCAGCAAAGCTTTCTGTCCAGATGCTATATTGCCATCCTCGCCTGGTACCTTGTGTGTTGCTAGGGAATCGTTTCAAAGGTGTGGCCCAGTGGAAGAGATATCCTCAATGAAGATAGAACTGCTAACACACTGTAACAGTGGATATTCGAGAGAATCTCCTCCACTGGGCCACAGCACACCCAGCCTTCCTTCCCCCCTTGCTGAGGTATAAGCTGATACGTTTATCCACTGCATTGCTTGGAGGTGTCCATAAGTGCCCTGTGTATACTGTATGTCCAGTCCCATACCACTCCTTATGTGTCTGGTACAGGTTTGGTCTCCTGGTTCCTCACGGTAAGAGGCCCTCCAAGCTTGTGTCTGGCAGGGAACTGAGGAGCAGTAGGGCCACCCATGATTCTATAGACATTCGTATTGCATGTCGGCGTGTACGGCCCTTGGCCAATAAAAGTTTCTCAGTGGTCCTGTCACGAACAGCTTATAGTTCCACATGTGTGACCCAATGGAGGAGATTCTCTCAATGATCTACTGTTCTGGTGAGTAAATGTTTTTCATCTAGATTCCTCAGCCCCATACAGTAGTAGAGTAAAGAGGCCCAACTGCGACAGCTACTGGGACATACCAATATCCTGGTGCTATACTCAGTCGTAAGATTCTACTTAGGTGCTTGGAACAAACTAAAATCCTGATAACAAAAAGCTTGATAATGAATTAATATTGATTGTATAATTTGAAACAGTTTAATCTGCTATGTTATTAAATGTGTGCTGCTGTTTGATTATGTACCTCTGTTTTCTTAAAGACAGTATTTTTTACATTTGATGTATGGAACTACTGTGTTGTTATTGTATTGTACGTAATTTATATTGAGTGTTCAGTCGTATGACTGTACACCTTTTAAACAATAAAACTTGACTTGAGCTGACCAGGACAGCGTAGGCCGAGGTTAGAAGGTTGTCAGTCAAAGAAAGGTCAGAAGACTGAGGGGCAGGGATGCAGCCAGCCAGGGCAGCAGTGGCTGGGCCAGGAGGTTTGGATCTGAGTACTATGAGGCAGGGACACAGCCTGCCGGGATAGTAGTGGGCAGAGCTAGGAGCCTGTCAGTCAAAGAGAAGGATCTGAGGACTGGAAGGACCAGCAGTGATGGAAAAAAGCTTAATGGGGAAAAAAAATGGCACCACTGAAAATTGAAGGACGCAGATGGGCTGTCCAGGTTAATAAACCAGAAAATCAATGAATACTTTTTGTTTATTGGATGAGGTACCTTAATGAAATCCTAAGACCTTTTTTTTTTAGCTGGGCTGTGCAAGCAAACCGGAAATTGCTTTACAGTAACTAGTAAAATAAGGTCGGAGTGAACTCCTGGTCAGTCTTGTCCACCCCCAACCCCCACTTCATAAAAAGGTATGGAAACTGCCTTTTCCCAGTCCTATCTCTATTCAGTCTGCATTGAAATACTTGCTTGTATGCACACCTAATTTAGGTTATATGGGTGCTTCCTCCAGAGAGAAGCTCCATAAGCATTAAGTACTAGTCAGTCATTGAGCAGGACTTGGGTATCAAGAACAGGAGTGGAAGCCGTTGGGGGGAGATTCAGGAGGGGCATGAGAAAGTTTAATTTTACAGAGAGAGTGTTTGAGTCATGGAACAGCCTACCAGCAGAGGTGGTGGGTGCAAGAATAATTGATGGTTTCAAACACGTCTGGGACTGAGTAAAAGGCGTAAGATTTACACAAAGGAAAGCATTAAGGTGAGGGAAAGGGGGTGAGGGCAGTAACCCCAACTAGATATGAGGGCCCCGAGGTAGGATAGGGTAAAACCGGGCAGGCCGGATGGACCAATGGTCTTTTTCTGCTGGCACTTCTCTGTGGTTTTATGTGAATACTTTAATCACATCTGTTAAGCAGACAGTAACGGTGCTGACAGTGCTACAGTGCTTAAATACCTGTGAGTTTCAAACTGTCTTTTTATCTTTGCTAGTCGTATGAGGCTGCAGATGGTAGGAGCTGTTATCCGCAGCAACACCCAATAACTGACTTTATTAAAAAATAGTTTAAATGTAATTTTAAGTGCTATATTATGGGCTAAAACCATGACATGGCTTTGAATGGACTCTTGTTTGGCATTAAGTAAAGTGTTGAAGTGCTACATTGCATTTTTTTTTTTATTTATTAGATCATCGGTTTACAGACCTTTGAGTCAAAGACTCATTTACAAAGGCACCTCATCAAGAGAGCAATACATCACAGCAAACAAGACAGTACAGTACATAACGCTTAGATTAAAAAAGCAACCAGTGTTACATGCATTCACTGGGGGTACACGCTTGGTAATAGGTAGATCACAGTAGTCATAATATAGGTACACGAGTACCACGTCAGGTAGCACCCAGAGATATTTTATTACGTTAGTCAGCAGATGTTGCCTGAGACCCCAGGTATATACAGCAAAAGTAGACAGGGCAGACCCAGCCTAGGGGTGAGGCTAAGTGGCAGTGGGGGATTATGTGCAGTTGCAGCAGCGAGTGCTTGTCAGATGGCTTCTGAGGGAGACCTTGAAAGGACCAAGCTTAGTGGAGTCAGCTATATTGGCTGGGAGGGAATTGAACCAGGAGGGAGCCGGATAGCAAAAGGATCTCTGGGCCATAGAGGTCCTTACCCTGGGTACAATAAGAGAAGTTTTGACAGTTCTGCGGGTGGAGACTGAGGGGGAGGCATGCTGCAAGGAGGTGGCGACCCCAGGAGGGAGAGCCCTAGCAGGGTCTTTTTTACAAGAACGCAGGTTTCGAAGCAGAGTCTTTCTTCAAGGTTGAGCAAGTTGGTGGTGGAGTACATCAGGCATGTATGGGTGCACCTAGGGGCTCCCAGCATTAACCTGGAGGCCTTGTTTATAGAGAGATGGATTCTTGCAAGTGCAGTGCTGTCGGCTGCAGCATAGATGGGCAGCCCATAGTCAATTAGCAACAGGACAGAGGAGGTGATTGCCAATCTAAGGGCATTTCACCAGTCAGCAGCACCATTTTGTTATTTATTTTTATTTAGTTTTTGTTGACCGGTAAGTGCACTAGACAAATCCTGCCTATTTTCAGGCGCGACCCGGGGGAGTGGGGATACAGATGAATGCCAGCTGACCTTGAACCAGATTAAGCTGTTGAAGGTATTTTTACTGAATGAGGGAAATTTGGCCAGGACACCGGGGAAATTCCCCTACTCTTTTCAATAAGTGCCATGGGATCTTTAACATCCACCTGAACTACCACCAATACAGGCAGATGGGACCTTGGTTTAACGTGTCGTCCGAAATATGGCATCTCAGAAGTGCAGCACCCTTCTCATGCTGCACTACCGTGTCAGTACTGGGATATTAACCCAAGTGCCAGATGTGGGAACTGAACCCACAGACCTCTGATCTCCCGGCCTCAGAGGCGAGTGTGGTACCTATTGAGCCACTGACACTGCATTTGACAATGACATTTGTTTTAATGCAGTTTCGGGTGTATGTAATTTTGGATGTATGCACAAAAATGGGGTATCCCCAGTATATGTGTGTGTATGTGTGTGTGTGTGTGTATATATATATATATGTGTGTGTGTGTGTGTGTGTGTGTGTGTGTATATATATGTATGTATGTGTGTATAGTGGCACGGTATTGCCACTATAGTTAGGGTTGAGTACCCCATTTAAGGTTAAATCTGAATATATATATGAAAATTAAACTGCACTAATGTGTGCTGTATGATACCCACTCTACTACCTAGGTACCCTGTGATTCCCTTGGTAAGCAGACATTTCCTTGTCATGTCCACTGCCTCTGCTGCTTTTTGCCTGTTTGAATTTTAATTTGTAAACCTTAGGAGCTACTGGGGCCCTCCTGAAACTGAGACCCCCCCCCCATTATAAGTGAATATCACTATCAGTGGGGTTTATTTCATGCTACGGTGCAGATGAAGAGCTAGTAGGCAGAAGCCCATGATGCTCTTATACTAGACCGAGGGGTAATATGCTAAATTAAACCCTGGGCTGATTAGTTTGTCTAGACGTAGTTTAAAGACATTTTTTGACTCGCTCAGAACTACGGAGGGTGGTAAATTATTCCACGGCCCAACAGAGCAAATAGTAATAATGGAATCACTTCTGAAGGAAAGAATTGTCGAGTACCTAGAGACCAGAGGGGCACAGGACCCAAGGCAGCATGGATTCACAGCAGGAAGGTCATGCCAGATGAATCTAATAGATTTCTTTGACTGGGTGACCAAAGTAGTAGACCAGGGAGGGGCTATGGACATGGCCTACCTAGACTTTAGCAAGGCATTTGACTCAATCCCACACAAAAGATTAATATACAAGTTAGCCAGCCTGGGAGTGGGTCCCAAGATGCTATCCTGGGTAAAGAATTGGCTGGAGAATAGGACACAGAAGGTAATAGTAAATGGAGTCCACTCTGAAGAAAGGGGGTTACTAGTGGGGTGCCGCAGGGTTCAATATTAGGACCAGTCCTCTTCAATGTCTTTGTAAGCAACATTGCAGAGGGACTGGAAGGAAAAGTATGTCTCTTTGCAGATAACACAAAGATCTGCAACATAGTTGATGCACAAGGTGGGGTGGAAAGGATGAGAAGGGACTTGGCAAGGTTGGAGGAATGGTCAAATGTACGGCAGCTTAGATTCAATGCTAAGAAGTGCAAGGTAATGCACCTGGGAAACAAAAACCCAGGGGAAGAGTACACAATGAGGGGTGAGATACTAACAACAACAAAATGGAAAGGGACCTGGGGTAGTCATATCAGATGACCTAAAGGTGGGCAAGCAATGTGAGAGGGCAGCAAGGAGGGTTGGGGAATACTGGGATGCATAGGGAGAGGCATCACCAGTAGAAAACAGGAAGTTGTTATCGCTCTGTACAGACAGCTGGTGAGACCCTATCTGGAGTACTGTGTGCAGTTCTGGAGACCCAATCTCCGCAAGGACATAGACAAGATGGAAGCTGTCCAGAGGAGGGCAACTAAACTGGTGCAGGGTCTGCACTGGAAGACATATGAAGAGAGACTAAAGAAGCTTAATATGTACAGCCTCGAGGAAAGGAGGGAGAGGGGGGACATGATAGAAACGTTCAAGTAGCTCAAGGGAATCAACAAAGTCCAAGAGGGTAGCATCTTTCAAAAAAAGAGGCGTGCAAGAACAAGGGGTCACAATATGAAGATAGAGGGGGATGGCTCAGAGGTAATGTAAGGAAGTATTTTTCACAGAGAGGGTTGTAGATGCATGGAATGGCCTTCGGAGGAGGTTGTGGAGTCAAAAACAGTGATTGAATTCAAGCATGCATGGGACAGCCATAAGGCAATTCTGGGGGTTACAAAGAAGTAGGCTGCTGGTTAACTAGGATCTGCAGCTTATCCATTAGGTAGGGAAATGGGCAGACTGGGTGGGCCAAGCGGTCCTTATCTGCCGTCAAATTCTATGTTTCTATGTAAAGAAATATTTTCAGTTCTGTCTTTTAAATGGTTTCCTAATTAATTGGAACAGATGACCCCCATCTCATAAGGTGATGATTTTAGTTGAAGGTCTAGCTCTGTCATGAGATAAGGGTCATGTACTACATCATACAGAAATAAAACATCGCCTCTCAGATGTCGTGTGGAGAGGGGCATCAAATTCAAAATATTCAACCTAGGTTCATACGATGAAGATTCTAGGCCAGATATTTGTTTGGCAAATTTTCTTTGTACCTTTTCAAGGGAGGCACTGTCAGATTTTTTAAATGGGCACCATATCTGTGATGTCATTTCAGAGCCCCAGTGCCCCCTACCCTCATAATTCCAACATAGGTGAGGGCACTGCCTACCAAGCAGTTTACTCCAATCCCAGCTTCAAAATCAAACTTCTATTCAAAGGAACAGTGGGAATGCCTTAGAGAGTCATCAGGAGCTGTTTCCATGGCAATGGACATTACCCAGCACCACCTCCTGTGGAAATGTTTCACACTTATTTGCATTCAGACTAAACAAGAGTGGGTCCCCCCCCCCCCCAACAAGTGGGCACATTAAAGCATCAGCAGACCATGTTCTCTGAGCAGCTACTTGGTTCCCTTGCAAGGATTGCACTGTTAATGCTAAAAGCTGGTTATGTCGTGCCTGAAAATAGGCAATTGCTCTTGTCTAGTGCGCCTACCCTGCAAACAAAAACTAGATAAATAAATACATTTCGGCTGTTTTCCTTTGTTGTAGCTTGAATAGGGAACGTAGAAATGAACACCTTGGTCTGAAGCTACAGAGGAGGGGTCCTTGGGGAAGAGTACAAGGTACTATGCCTGGCAAGGCGCCATCAACTCCCAGCTGAACAGAGTACATTTCTGTGTACACAATCCCATTGTAGCTTTCATAATCACAGGCTGCGTACATCTGCTGAGACAGAGGGAGATGGATCGGAATACTAGATGTTTGTTTATTTCGTTTTTATTTGACCAGAAAAGGAGGGCTAGGCAAGACTACCTATTCTTCAGCCTCGTTGGATACTGCTGCAAACCAGCTGAAATTGAATGTAATTAAGCTGTTGTGGGTATTCGTAGGGAATTTGGAAGTCTTTTTCTAAATAAATATGCTAAGCAAAACCTCATATCCAGGTGCAGCCTGGGGAAGGGGGAGGAACAAATGGAAGCAGGGACAGGAGAGTAGGGCATACATAGGTAGAAGAGATGCAAAGCAAAACATATAACATGGAGTGCAATGTATAACACAGAATAAAAAACAAGAAATGCACTCTAAATTTTTATATTTCATGCCACTCATGGGTTTACTAAAAATAACAAAAGTGATATTTAATTGTGAACTTTAACATCTACTATTCCTCCCAAAGACGTATCCAATTGATTCAGTATGATTTTACTTTGCGTGTATTAAGAGGGGTGGCGCCCTCATGTGGTCATTTTATGTATGAATCCTCATGTATTCTCAGAAGTTTTTTCCTACTGAATGTCTATTGTAAATCAAGAAACATAAAGTATAAAAGTAAATAAATAAATAAATGCACTCTGAAAATATGCATTCTCTGCCGATCGACCATGTGGCCTTTCTTTGTCTCTCTAATTCCATGTTCCTACAGTTAGTTGTGTAGAGTGATACATACTATATAATATCTACATAGAGTTTCGGGAAAATTTGATTCACAGTCGTAGGTGTTACAGTTGCTGCAACAACCTCTTTATATGAGCAGCATTAAGTAAAATATGAATAATGTGCTATTTGTAAATCTTATAAATATTGTAAATGAGCACTTGTGCTCAAAGGTAATCTCTGAAGTTTTCAATAAATACATATTTTGTGGGTACCCCTGTGTGAAGCAGCTGTCTAACCACTTTGGGATGAAATCAGGCACATGGGAAGTGACTGCTACATAAGCATTAACCCACAAGAGAGCATGGGTCTGCCGAAATTAATCCACGCGGGGGGCAGAGCACCCAGCCACGGGCATGGATCAGTTTCAGCTGACCCATGCTCTCGAGTGGGTTAATACAATTGTACCATAGCTGTCAAACATGGTGCAGAAATTCCGCTGGTGGTCGAGGGCAGTGCCAGAAAGCACCAGAGAGACTGCAAGAGAGAGCAAGAGGAGAGTGCAGGAATCCTTGTCTGATTGTGTGTTGCCTTTGTGTGTATCTCTCTCTCTCAGTCTTCCTCTGCCATTCAATGCTTGCTGCACAGAAAGTACCCACTGGCCAGTTCCCTTCGGTAACAAACGCTCCCCCATTTCGGTTGCTGGTCACGGGACTGCCAGAAACAACCGGAGACATGGCAGCTGAAAAGAGAGAGACAGAGAGAGGACACGTATCCTGGATTTTAGGGGGCAGACTTTGGGAAAATGGGGAGATGCTTGAAAGAGGCATTAATATGAATGGGGAGGGAATCAGGGGTTGAGGAACAGTGGGCAATATTTAAAACGGAGATTACAAGAGCAACAGAATTATGCATTGAGCAGGTTAGCAAGGGGAAAAGGAAGAGGAGGTCATTATGGTTTTCCAAGGAGGTAGTGGAGAAAGTGAAAGCCAAAAAGATTGCATTCAGGCAGTACAAAAAGATGCTGGCAGAAGGGGAAAGGGAGAAGTACCAGGAGAATCAAAGGGAAGTCAGTAAGGGAAGCCAAAGCTCAGATCGAAGAGTGCATCGCAACATCAGTGGGTAGAGGGGACAAAACCTTTTACAGGTACATAAGGGAAAAAAGAAGGGAAAATCGAGGGATAGTGAGACTGAATGGGGAGGATGGGAGCCGCGTGGAGGATGACGACAGTAAAGCTGACATACTGAACGGATATTTCTGCTCAGTCTTTACTGAGGAAGAGGAGGGTAATGGGCCTGAAGGGAGTACAAGGGGTGGGAACAGCGCAAAGGGAAAGGGTCCTAAAGGAACTGGAAGGAATAAGAGTCGATTCACTAAAAATACCACCAACGGCTTAATCTGGTTCAAGGTCAGTTGGCATTCATCTGTATCCCCCTCCCCCGGGTCGTGCCTGAAAATAGGCAGGATTTGTCTAGTGCACTTACCCGGTCAACAAAAGCTAAATAAATAAATAAAGCAATGGGGCCAGATGGGGTGCACCCCAGGGTCCTAAAGGAACTAAGAGAGGTGGTGGCTGAATCTCTGGCAATCTTGTTTAGCCAATCACTGGAAACAGGGGAGGTACCCAAAGACTGGAGGACAGCAGATGTAGTCCCCTTATACAACAGTGGGAACAAAGAGGAAACAGGGAACTACAGTCCAGTCAGCCTGACCTCAGTAGTGGGGAACATCATGGAAGCACTACTGAAGGAGAGATTAGTGGAACATCTGATTGTCAATGGACCACAGGGCCCAAGGCAGCATGGTTTCACGGGGTCATGCCAGACCAACCTCATTGAATTTTTCGACTAAGTGACAAGGGAGGTGGATCAGGGGAGGGCAGTGGACGTGGCCTGTCTGGATTTCAGCAAGGCCTTTGACACTGTGCCACATAGAAAGCTATCAAACAAACTTGGGAATATGGGAGTGGGCAGGACAGTAGTGTGGTGGGTAGGTAATTGGCTAGGTGGCAGGACAATGAGGGTGGTGGTAAATGGCTGTCACTCCACAGAGGGAAGAGTGACCAGTAGGGTACCACAGGGATCAGTGCTGGGACCAGTACTATTCAACGTCTTCATCAGTGACATTGCGCAGGACCTAGAAAGCAGAATTTCCCTGTTCGCTGATGACACGAAGCTCTGTAATAGAGTGGACATGCCAGAGGGTGTAGACATAATGAGGAGGGACCTACAGAAGCCTGAAGAATGGTCAAGGGTTTGGCAGTTGAAATTCAATGCAAAGAAGTTCAAACAACATGAAGTCTTGCTGTATTCTGACCATTGCAGGTAGCTCCAGCCTTTGAAATGCCCAAGAGAGTGTAGAGTTAAATTTCTATGCAGGGCATAGAACGTTGAGCTCGAGCTCGGTTGAAGACTCTTTCTGCAGTACTTTGAATCCAAACCGTCAGATTCTTTACACCGCTTCACTGAACAGTCGCTCCGGAGATTTCTCCTGTTGCTTGGTTCAAAGACTCAGTTAAAGTCTCGGTTTTCCAAATTATTTTACCGCGATTCGGTTCACTCTGTATGTGGTACAATAAGTACTTAGACAGTGTTGTTTGGATTGTGGAAATTGTAAAAGTCCCAGTTGGTTCGGCTGATCCGATCCTTTAGGTCTTTTGATTTAGTCATTTTAGTGTGTGGTTACCGGTTCTTATCGGTTTTAAAAAAATGTGTTTTTAGCGTTTTTTTCAAACACCCGTAACACGGTTAGAAACCGATAAGAGAGTCTTGTCTGGTGGTTGCCAAAAAAAGGGTAAGTTTGGTTAGGTTGGCCACGTCTGAGAAACCCAAGAAAAAAATGGGCCCACTGGGTTTCAACACTGCAGTGAGTGTGGGAAAGTCTTTGCGAAGGCCGATCCCCACACCACCTGTGGTTACTATCTGGGGTTTGACCACCTCGATTCAGATTGCCAAATATGTAAGAATTTTTCCAAGTCTACCCTGGATAAGAGATTAGGTAGACTTAGGGAGAAGGAGGCTGAGAAATCCGCTAACCCGCAAGGCCAGCCCGGTTCTGGTTACCACCGAACCAGAAGGAGTGCCCTCTGACTAGGGCGATACTTCTCCGGGCAAGAGGAGAGCTGATCCTGAGGGGTCAGTTCCTACAAAAAGAAAGGAAAAATCCACCAGTTTGGATCCAGAACTCCATGTTCCGACTGCGGAAGAAATTGCCCGAGTGATTCGGATTGTGAAATCGCTTCGTCCGATTCCGACCGATCTGGTACCGGTTGGTAGGGGTTCGGTTTGGTCTGTTCCTCCGGTTCAGGATTATGCCCCTGAGGATTTTTATGAACCAGATTTTGAGGAGGGGGACTGTGAACAATGTGAGGATTATGATGATGAGTGCTTAGAAAGTCTGGATGTGCCTATAGAACCGGACATCTCCCCAGACAGACCTTCTGGTGTTTCCCCTCTTAGGCTCTCTAAGTCCCCCCCCCCACTTTCTGTTTTACAGGAAAGTGGCAGAAACCTTCCAGCTTCCTATGGAGGAGGCTGTGCAGGACCAAGAAGAGCCTGACTTCAATGAAATGATGGATATCCCAGAGTCTAAGAGACTGTCTTTTCCCCTTCATTAGTCTTTTGGGAAGCAGACTCAAAACATTCTAAAGTCTCCTAACTCTATACCTCCTGTGGACAGAAGGATGGACATGAGGTATACTCTGTCAGGCTCAGATACGGAGTTTCTTTACCAGCAATGCAGCCATGTTGGGGTAGTACAGGCTGCAGCCTGAAACAGGGCAGGCATTCCCTTGGCTTCACACCCCCCCGATAAAGACTCCAGGAAGTTGGATGCCATGGCAAAGAAACAGTACATGGCATCCTCTTTGGGACTCAGGCAGGCTAATTATATGGCCTATACAGCCAGGTACCAGAAGTCCAGAAGGGACACTGTACTGGCACTGGCTAAGCAGGCTTTCCCCCAGCTGGCCAAGGAGGTGGAGGGGTGGCTGCTGATGGGACTGAGGCATCCGAGGTTCAGTTTCATGCTGCTGTGGACTCCAGTGATGTGTCATCAAGAGTCATGGCTACATCTGTGGGTCTTCGGAGAATGGCTTGGCTCAGATGTACTAGCCTTTCACAGGACACTCAGGCTAAGGCCATGGATTTTCCTGTGGTGGGTGATTCTTTGTTTGGGGAGCAGGCAGAGAATTACATGAAGAAAATGGATGAATACAGGATTACTTACAGGAGTGCACAAGCCAAGGAAAGGCAGGCAACTCCTCAAAGGCAGCAAGCCAGGGGCAGGGGCAGGCCTTTTCACAGGCCTTTCTACCAAGCGCAGGCCTCTTCTCCCTTTTCCCAGAGGGGGTTCTTTAGAGGGAGAGGCAGAAGGGGGATGAGCAGGGCTGCATCCACCCCTCAGCCTATGGCTCCTGCCAAGCAGACACCCTGAGGTGTCAGCCCGGGTCGACTCCCCCATAACAGTAGGAGGCAGGCTGGCTTACTTTGTCCAGGACTGGTAGTCTATTACTTCAGAGAAATGGGTCCTGGAAGTGGTAAACCAGGGACTGGTCCTCAGCTTCAAAAGATTTCCAAAGCTGAGGCCCAGATCTTTTCTACCTGCAAGCACCTCCGTATCCCTTGCCTTGCAAGCAGAGGTTTCATCTCTGTTGGTTCTAAGGGCCATAGAGAGGGTGCCTTACCTACACAAGGGCAAAGGTCTGTACTCTAGGTACTTCCTTACCCCAAAAAAGACACGGGAGTGGCGACGCATCCTGGATTTAAGATATCTGAACAAGCATCTGTTAAAACCAAAATTCAAAATGGTGACTCTGGGAATAATTCTTCCCTTTCTAAGGCCGGAGGACTGGCTAACCTCCCTGGACCTCAAGGATGCCTACTTTCACATTCCCATCAGGTGCTCCCACATAAAAGTACCTCAGTTTTGAATTGCCTTCAGGCCATTATCAGTTCAGAGCAATGCCCTTTGGCCTAACATCAGCTCCAAGGGTGTTCACAAAGTGCCTGGCAGTAGTGGTGGCCTTTTTAAGAAGGAAGAAGATTGCAGTGTTTCCATATCTGGATGACTGGCTCATTGTGGGACAGTCCCCAGACCAAGTCAAGTCAGACCTCCAAGTGACCCAGCAAGTGCTCACTTCCTTAGGTTTTCTTCTCAACCTTTCCAAGTCAGTTCTCGAACCTGTACAGCTTCTCACTTTTTATAGAAGCAGAGCTGGATACAGTCAAGGCAAGAGCTTTTCTCCCCATGCAGAGGGTTATAGCCATTTCAGAGCTGGCCTCCTCTTTCTGCCTTCTGGTCTCTCGACCAGCAAGGCATTTCCTTCAGCTTCTGGGCCACATGGCAGCTTCTATAGCAGTGGTCCAAGGAGCCAGGTTTCAAATGAGGGACATTCAGTTCCATCTAAGGTTCTTCTGGTCTCAAAAGAAGGATCCTCTTACCAAACTAGTTCCAGTGACTCAGACTCTGATCCAGGCACTTCAGTGGTGGCAGGATCAGGACAATCTCGGGCAAGGGGTTCCTTTCGTCAATCAACCCCACTCTGTGGTCCTTACCACAGATGCTTCTCTGTTGGGGTGGGGAGCCCATCCCGGGGCTCTCACAGCCCAGGGACAGTGGTCCAATCAAGAGTCCCTCCTGCATATCAATATTTTGGAGCTCAGGGCAGTGTTCCTGGCTCTGCAAGCCTTCTCTCAGTCAGTGCAGAACAAGGTGGTACAGGTCAGGACAGACAACACCACCACCACCATGTGGTACATCAGCAAGCAGGGAGGCACTCTGTCCACGGCCATCATAGAAACATGCACGGAAGCCATGAAACTATGGTCTCTGGCTTACTCTCTGCATACATCCTTAGTCGCAGTCCACCTTCCGGGAAAGGACAATGTGATAGCAGATGCAATGAGCAGAATGGTCTCTGGATCCCCTGGTGCTAGAAGTTTTATTTATTTATTTATTTATTTCAGTCTAGCATTATAAATACAGACATCAATGGACAGTTTTCTTTGTTACAGGGTGTAATTCCTCAGCAGACTGAACTTGACAGATCAGCTGTTTTTGCTGGGCAGTGTAGATCAAAGGAAAGAGCCGACCTATGATTGGGACGGCTTTTTCTTTTGAAATACACAAAGTTTCTGGCTGCCCAGCAAGCCAAGAATATTGTCATGATCAGCCTGGCTGATGATTGGTGTGACACAGATAAGCCCCTTGCAGACCATTCTGCATTGTACTGACAGCGTCACACCTCTCAAAAGTCACTCTTGTAGCAAGATGTTCCCTTGTGCATGCGTATGCACATGGTGAAAATAAAAATAGCATGTTACCCTGTGGGTGGGGGCCGTGTAAAAATTGAAGGTCTGGGGTAGGTGGTAATTGGGAAGAGTTGCTGAGAGCAGTACCCTGAGTGTAACCTGTTAGGTTTTGTGAGGCAAAACTATAAACAGAGCAAACAGTGGCCAATAGCATGGCTGTAGTATGATTTAGACTACCTACAGAATTCAACTGTATTGGAATTATGAACAGATATATCAGTCCATAGTCCTGCAAGGGTTAAGTCCCATAGGACTAAGGACCCAGGAGTAGGAGGGCCACAGAGTAGTGGGCAGTGTCTGCAGGGGTGTCTGCAGTGGTACAGGGAACTCTGCTCAAGGTGCAGTAAGACAGGATCGCATGTAGGACACAAGAACCACATGAATTGGTGTCCTAGGACAAGTGTGGAGAAGCGGTAGAGAGCATAGGAAAGGGCTAAGACATCAGGGGATTAAATGGGTAGGTGGCCAGGGTTAAAAAAAAAAAAGACAAAGGGGATAAGGAGTGGACCAGAGAAGTGGTCAGACAGTAGGGGGAGTAGAACTAAGGATACCAGGGTGATTTAAACAATCCTAGAAAAATCCTTTTTGGGATACCTTGATGAAAGAGTCCCAGACCAAGGGAACAACTCAGAGAGGAAAGAGGATTACTAGGCGGGGGACAACTCACACAGGGTAATGGACAGTATTAAAGAAAACAGAAAATAAGGATGTAGGGAACTAAGGGAGAACAGGGTGGGAGGGGGTCTAATAGGCTGCAATACTTGTGATGCAGTCATCTCCAGGGAAGCCCTCTGGAGAAGATGGAGCTGCCGCATGTTCAACAGAGTTACTGCTCACTGAGGAGCTGGCTGCAGTGAAGGCAGAATGTAGCCTTCTCTGAAGCAGGTCCCAGTGGTCACTGCTGCAGGCAGCCACTACTCCTCTTTCCCATAGGACACTTAGAGTCTGGACTGTGGAATGGATTGTAGTTGGTGGGGGGAGGGAGGGTAAAGGTGGGTGGGAAACCTGTGGTGGCAACAATGAACAGATCTGTGTCCCTGTGTGATTTAGTTGCTCCCGTCTCCCTAGTGCAGAGGCCAGAGCCGGTAGCCTCCCACAACACCTGGTCTATCGAGAACACACCTGAAGTACAATTGGAGTCCAAGGGAGGACCATGAATAAACTTGTGATAAAGGGGCCGGACCAGTGGCTCTGAGGGTTGAGGCGCTGGACGCCACACCTCACGCCACGCCGGTGAGCCGAGTTCGGGAGGGAGCTCGGGCGCCAGGGGTCAGCAGGGACGGGGAGATGATTGAGTGCCCACTGGGCTGCTCTCCTTCCCCGGGGGAGGGTGGGGGATAGCTCAGCATGCCAGTGGCTCCTGGTGGAGATCGGGGGGTGCTGCAGTGCGTCGGCTGTATGTCATACCACGTGGATGACACTGGCAGGGTTGCCTTGCACCAGAGCGTCACGGGTGCACCACACAGGGGGGAGGAGCAGTCAGAACACGGAAAAGCCTGGCCCCGAGGGGGAATGATGGCACCTGACCCCCATGCCCACCACCGGATCCACCCTGCCTGGCCTTCCAGGTCCTCCACCCAGGGGCCCACTCCCACAGCCAGAGTCTACAAAGTAAAGAGCGCCCAACAAGGAGGGGCGGCCCCACCCCAGAGGAGTTAAGTTGGGGGTGCTGGCTGTGACAGGGGTGGGGGAGAGAGGAGGCACAGGTTCAGGGGGATCTCAGGCAGGCAGGAACAGGCAGGATGCCTGAGAGATGCCTCCTCGGGCTGTGACCAGAGGGAAATAGAATAAAAAAAACAACTTGTGATAAGGACTCCATTTTATATGAGGGACAAAAGGGGTAATGGGGTCAGGGCAGCAGGAGGGATAGAATGGTAAAGTGCCTGCAGGGAGCCTCAGTTTGTAGGGATGCAGATGGGAGAGAGGATAGTCAGGAGCAGGGGAGAGAGAGTGGCCTTGACATAATTATACACCTGGGGACTCATGACTTGGCTTGCACACGCCTGGGGGATGTTACAAATATCTTTAGAAAGCTTGGGGAAGGCGCAAGCAGGCAGCAGCCTCATTGACCTTTTCTGAGGTTCTTCTAGTATGGGGGATGGGGGAGACAGCCACCAGAGATGAGCAGACGGGACCCTGGTTTGTCTCATCGGAATCACAGATCGCTTCTCTGATAATGGAAATCTTATTATCAATTGACCTGGCATTGCAAAGCAAGTTTGAGGGGTCAGGATACATTGTCCTAGTGCCTGCTGCGTGTACTGCATCATTTGATCATCTCCGCCCTGTAAGAACCTGTTGGTCCTCTGCTGCACCCCTCTGTCCCCAAACAGTGTCTCCTGGCCTTCCCACCTTTAATACCCAGGGTGCCATTCTTCACATCCTTCCTTAGAATGCCAAAGGCCCAGCAATGTTTCCACACCCTGCCCTCCAGTTGCGACATGTAACCCTCAAAGGGGCACAATTGCCACAGCTATTGAGGGATGAAGCAAATAAAATGCCTTCCATAGGTTTGAGTGAGGAGATGGGCGGCTGCATTCTGGTTGCTGAAGTTTAAAAAGTTGAGCTTTAGGAAGACCAAAGAAGAGAAGAGTACATTACAGTAAACAGGTTAGCTTGTAACTGCAGTAAAGTCCATATCAGTCACCATGATGTAAGTGTACCACCAGTTTTAATGTACCACAAGTTTGCTGAAACACAATGTAACATCCTTAACTTGCAGGTTCCCCTGAGTAACCATCAGCCTATTGCAGTTGTTCTCTGTAGGGGTGTGTGTGTGTGTGTGTGTTTTAAACAAGAGTCAGACTTTGAAACTGATCTGGATTTTTATCCTATACTCCTTTCCTTAATTTCCACAGGGGACCACATTGTCGGGATGCTTGCAGTTGCTGTGGCATCGAGTCGGACCCTGGAGGTTTTAGACTTGGAAGGAACTGGCCTGACAAACCAGGCTGCACAGGTATGCTAAGAACATAGCACCTTGTAACATCAGAAGACACGTGAGAAATGTTTGCTGTTCTAGAAACTGGAATGGCATAGGGAGAAGAAAACTCTGTTAGAGAGCTGGACATTCTCAGTGCTTTGCATTTAAGATGTGAAACCTTGTTTGTTCAGTTTGGAAGGTGATGAAGTACAGCCGCACAGAGCTGTCTAAACATGTGGGTCCAAATAAACAGATTGTACAACCAGATTATGATGCATAAAAAATGCATACTTCTGCATTTATCATTTTATTTTAGAAAAACACAAAACCAAAAATGAATAATCCAATATTTACAGAAAGGAAAAAAATGATGTTATTTCTTCACATCAGATCAGACATCAGGATATACTGCTTGCTTCAGATGCTATAAAGAAATTCCTGTATTCTCTCCTTCCTCAGATAATGTGAAAGACAGCACATTACCTCCTTACTGAGATCCTTCTCTCACCTTGGTTACACAAATCTGACTAAGCCTCCTTTCGGAGGGTTTATATAGTAAAGGAAGGGGGTGTGGTTTTCATAGCGCTCCTCCTCCTTTGTGACATCACATTCCCATGTATCTATATAACCTGCCATTTCAGGGGCAGCTTGCCCTATAGAAGGACCTTTCCAAATGAAACAGAACTCTAGGTAACAACCTTTCTTTACAATTGTATATGGTTAAACCAACTTGTTTTGGAACAAATAACCGGTTATAACCTTTGCATGGACAGAGAGATGAGGGCGACTCTATCTGTCTCCATGAAAGTTACAGCCTTTTATTTGTCTTTGTGTTCATACAGGGAAATACATACAGGCCTGGATATTCAAGGGGCAAGTGGCGCCATGCGCACAGGGTTGGCGTATGCGCAGTCCAAAGCCGCCCATTCTGCGATATTCAGCAGGAGGCAGTTACGCCCACTGGCATCAGGTTAGCAAGAGAGCAATGCAAATGAATGCATGCTCAACAGGAGGGGAGGATCCAAGATAACTCCGCGCAACCTGATATTCAGTCGGGTTGTGCAGAGTTGTGCATGTGCAACCCCAACCCGCGCCTGCACAACCTTGAGCCCCAAAAAAAGGTTATGTTGAGGGCCACCCACAGGTGAGCTGCTGCATTGCAGGGCGCAACACAGCAGCTGCCACCCTGGCTGGCTCCCAACTCTTCCCTGTGCCCCCACCAGCCCGATCGCGGGCATAGTGTAACGACTCCCTCTCCACACATCTCCCACAGCCCATCGCAGGCAGTACAGGTACATGTAACACTTATCCCGAAGCCCCATCACGGGCATAACGCATGAACCCCCCAGTGATGTTCATTCACAAATCTGGACTGTCAATGTACGGTATGGGCTGCAAGCCCATTGGCTGTAGCTCTGCACTAATGGCGGCAGCCCTACCGGACAGTCAGTCGGCGGGCGGCGGGCGGCAGGCGGGTGGATGCTGTCGCCCGCCGCGGCGCGGGGAGCAGGGTGGAGGGGCTGCGGGTGGGGGGACACTAGACACCAGGAGATGTTTGGGGTTTGTGATGAATCTGCCCGCGATCTGGCTTTACGTCCACTGGACCACCAGGGAGATATTTGGGTTGGGGATTACATTCTGCCCGCGATCGGGCACTGGGGGTTCAGACACGCTATGCCCGCGACCGGGCTTCGCACGGTGGGGGTGTTATATGTACCTGTAATGCCCGCAATCGGGCTGCATTAGGCGTTGGTCCTCGACGGCCGTTGCCTGGGGTGGCCAGGCGCAAGTCCCCGGGATCGAGCACCTACATGCAGATGGCATGCAAATGGGGCTATAACAGATGCAAATGGCCCCCTGCACCTTGCATAAATTATGGCCCCATTTGCATGTCACCTTTTGAATATCGGAAATTTGGCGATGACGCAATGGTACTTGGCGCCACCGCAAGTTTAATGCGCATCTCTGGCAGCTTGCGGTGGCGCAAGTTCCACTCGCGCCTACGCGCAGCGTTGGTCGGGGAGGATAGAAAGCGAGTTGCGCAGCGCAACCCTTTGAATATCACCGCCACACCCCTGCGCAACTATTTTGAGCAGTGCAAGGGCTTGCACCTCAGAATGGCGCAGTTTGAATATCCAGGCCACAATATGAAACTACTGAAGTATCTATGCTTTGTTTCACATAATATGGTACTCTATTCTTTAGATATGCTTTATTTCCTTCCCAAATCTTTTGTTTTACATTTCTAGACCTTTTATTTTATTTCTTCCAAACAGTTTATCTGGCTGCAGCACTTTCAGCAAACAGAAAACATTGCATTGCATGAGGCGTAGCCACCAGAGGGCTATACCCAAGGTCAGGGTGGAGGGAGGGCTGCAGGGAGGGAAGAAAAAAGCAGGCGGAGAAATCCCAGCTAGTTGGATGATGTCCAGACCCCTGCAGGCCCTGCACTGCCAGCCAGACTCCCCACCTGCATTGGATCCTGTCTCCGTCTGAGCCAGACAAGCTTCAGCAGTTCCACCATGTGGGGGGAGGGGGGTACGCCATAAGAGTTCAGTAGTTAGGATAGGTACCTGGAGATGGCAGGTGATGGTGCTGTAAGGGCTGGTTGGATCAGGGCAGGCCAGTAGAAAGGAGGATAAAACCCACACGCATACATATATACATACCTACATACACTCACACCCTTGGGGGGGGGGCTTACCTTGACTGGCTGCTTGCTGCCCTCCCACTTTGCTGCCAAAGTTGAACTGTCTTTGTGCTGTTGTGCGGCTCTTTTGCTCAATCATGCATGTGGCATGGCGAGAGAAGATACGCTCCTGACAGTCCTCAGCATCTCATGGGCCCGCTCCTCCAGCAACCGCAGTCATATTCTTCAATCCCAGTGCCATTATCCTGGCAGTGGGGACCAGGATCCTCGATCAGGATAGGATTTCGGTTTCTTCTGTGCATTGGTGCCACGAGGGCACCCCACCTGCAGTTTCCTCGAGTGGGAGTGCACACTGTAAAGGAGGTCCTCCCTCAGTGCCCCTTTTCCACCGACCCCAGCACGCCATGACTCACCACCCGCTGCACCAGTAGACACATCCAGCCGACCAGACGACATCCCAGGGGGGCTGCTGCCATACCTGATGGCCAGTACATAAAAGGGGGTACAGTAAATAAAATAAAGTTGTTTGGAGCCAAGGCTCCTACAAGGACGTGGGCACAGCCGTCTTGTGCCCCTTGACCCTGCAGCTCATCCAATCAGAGGGCTTGAAAGACCCTCTAGCAGCAGCAAAGAATTGTGAGGAAAGATGACATCAGAGCCCTCTCAAATGGACTGGCGGGCTTAATGAGCCAGTCAAGAAGCTGAACAGGGAAAATGACCAGACTGACAGCCCTTTACAGCCAGTTACAGGCTGAATTGAATGAGAGACATGGGCTGTCATGGAGCTCATGGCAGTCAGAGAGACACTGAGGTGTTGAGGGTTGCTGCTGGGGAGATCAAGCTAGAAGCCTAGCAAGGCCAAAAATCCTGCAAGCTCTCACCAGGGTTCATCCTGCAAAATAATTGTGAGCCTTATCCTGGGCTATACTGTTCAAAGACTGTGCCAGGGAAAAGCACCTGTTTAGAGAAAGCTGTGAAATTGTGCCAGCTGGGCACCTGTTGAAAGAAACTACTGAGAGTGTGTCTGTGGAACATTATTACAGACCAAAGCAGCTGAGCTGTTCAAAGCAGAGACAGAGACCTGCATCCTGCCAAGGATTCCTTGGAACCAGGTAAGGGGCTTGCTAGCCCTTATCTAGAGGGGTGGATTGCATCCTACCAAGGTTGCTTTGGAACTAGGTAAGGGGCCTGCTAGCCCTTATCTAATGGGGTGGATCGGGGAACAGGGAGCTATGGAGTGCATGTCCTGAGTACATGGGTACTCTCATTCTGGATGGAAGTAGACTGTGCTGGTTGCTAATGTGGTTTGGGCTCCTTGGGAACTAGGAAGCCACTGCATAGTGCTCCAGTGACTGAGAATCGAGCCAGAAGGGCTGTGTCCTGAGAGATGTGAGCCAGAAGTAGTAAGTAAGTAAGTAAATTTTATTTATAAAAGGTGCTCTTCCAATGTTCGGAGCACCTGTACAATACAGTACAATGATAAAAAATATCTAAAACCGCTCGTGATTCACGTGTAACATACAATCATGAAACAGTTATGTCCCTAAAAAAGGTTTCTCAGATAAATATGTTTTGAGGGAGTTTTTAAACCCGTCCACGGTCAGGCTTTCATTTATCTGACGAGGTAAAAGAGTTCCACAGGGTAGGAGCCATAAAGGCAAAGGATCTTCCTCCAGTGGTCTTCAGATGTACCCTGGGAACCTCTAGCAATCCCTCAGCAGAGGATCGGAGTGAGCGTGAGGGATGATAGGGAAGTAAGAGGTCTTGCAGGTGTTGGGGTCCCAGTTTGTGTAAGGCTTTGTGTGTCAGCAACGCGCCCTTGAAAGGAATTAGCCATTGTATAGGCAGCCAATACAGTTTGTGCAACACAGGTGTTATGTGACTGGATCTTGGGGTTCCAGTTAACCTGGCCACCCTGCATCGCACTAGTTGCAATCGTGGAATATCCATTGCTGGTGCAGCCCAGGTAAAGGGCATTGCAGTAGTCTAACCAAGTAGTGACAAAGGCATGGACCAATGTTGGCAGATCCTCGGATGGAACCAGATGCTTCACCCTAGCGATATCTCTGAGGTGATAAAAGGAGGACTTGACTATGGCTGACACCTGAGCTTTCTGAGTCCACCCCTAGGTTATGCACCTGGTTTGAGGCCCTGAGCAGACTACCTCCGAGCTGTAAACCGGATGGTTTTCCTGCCCATGACCCCACCATTCTCAGATCTGGGTCCACGACCAGCACCTCAGTTTTCTCCGGGTTTAGCCTCAGCCAGCTAGCCCTCATCCAGTTCTGTATCTCCTGCAGGCAGTTGTTAAACACTGAGACAATGTCTTACTCCTGGGTGGGTATGAAGGACATGTACAGTTGAGTATCACCTGCATGTGAAAACTCAACCCATATTGCCTAATAATGGCTCCCAGTGGTAGCATGTACACTACGAACAACATGGGGGAGAGCACAGACCCTGCGGTACCCCTCAGGGCAGACTTCATGGGGACGAGAAATAACTTCCCGACACCACCCTCTGTGATCTGCCCTCCAGGAAAGATCGAAACCAATTGAGGACTTCTCCATCCAGTCCGCAAAAGAACCGCAGGCATTCCAGCAATACCCCACAGTCCACAGTGTCAAAAGCTGCCAAGAGATAAGGAGAACCAAGATGGAACGGGCTCTCCGATCTCGCCCCACCAGAAGATCATTACGTACTTGCACCAGGGCAGTCTCGATGCTGTGCCTTTTCCGGAAACCAGACTGGAGAGGGTCATAGATATTGTGGCTGGATAATTGATCTTCCAGCTGCAGAGCGACCACCTTCTCAATAACCTTCCCTATAAAAGGTAGGTTAGAGACTGGTCTGTAGTTGGCAGGGCAGTCTGGGTCCAAGGAGGGCTTTTTCAACAGCGGCCTAACCACTGCTACCTTTAAGGGGTTAGGAAAGACCCTTCTCTCCAAGGAAGCCCAGACTATCCGAGCTAGGATAGGGACAATAACCTCAACACACCCCACCAAAAAGGCATGTTGGGCCTGGGTCCAAACTACAGCAGGTTGGTCACAGAGTCCGGATGATCCTCACTATATCCATGACTACCGGCTGGCTGAAGGTAGACCAGGTCAGTTGGGTATTAGTACTACTCAGAAGACCACCACAATGCCCTATGGGGAGACATTGGCTGATCGCTACCCTGATAGAGGACACTTTCGCAGTGAAGAACTGAGCAAACTCTTCAGACTTTTCCTGTGACAACGCTCCTCCAGCTCATAGACAGACTGGATTGCACAGTCTGTCCACAGTCCAGAAGAGCTGAGCTGGTCTGTTCTTTGCTGCAACAATTTCCCTGGACAGGAGCTCTGCCTTCTTATGGGAAATTGATGATTGGTAGACCTCATAATGGTCCAGCAATCTAAGTCTGTCCATCTCCAGTTGAGTTTTCCGCCAGTGTCTCTCCAGCCTTCGTCCCTGCCTCTTTAGTTCCCTTGTGACCCATCAAACCATGGGACACCGGGGTGAGAGGCTGGGGGATGAACACAAACTGGAGCAATGGGCTGTGCTGCTGCAAAATGTCTAAAAGAGTTTGAAGTGTTTCATCCCCAGGCCACTGGGGCCTACTCCTGGCTGCTGCTTGATCTGCTGGTGTATGTTATTCCCAACCTCAACTGAACTGCTGCATCCAATGGACACATAAGTGCTGGCATTGCTGACTGGGGTCTTTTGTACTTTTCCAGTTGAAATTATAGTTACCTCCTTTGGATTACAAGTTGATTTTCAAATATTTTCCATTTGGGTTTCAGGTTTTTTAAATTGTGCTAGCAAACTATGGCCTGTTTGGGGGGTTAAATTGTAAACTTGCTAAAATTTCAAGTGCACAATTGAAAGAACTCAGGCACTGTAGCTGCCAGGCTGGCACCGGGACTTTAGTTTAATGCCTGGGTACCCAGATTTACTGGTCTTGTGTCATATTTAAAATCCCAGTTTTAGTACTGGTACCAGCTGAAGAGTTTAGCACACCCTGTGTAGTGTAATTCATTGTTTTGTGCCACTAATTGGGCAGATGCTTTATAGACCGTGTGGGATCTGAGATGGCGGTAGCGACCCACAGTACAGTGGCTCACAGGGGGCATTTCTACAGTGTGGGAGTGCTCAAGATGACTTGCAACTGTTTAACCCCCCTCTTTTCATCCAGCTGCCAGGCCTATGTTCTTAAAATAAAAGCACTGTTAATTTGTTGAATTTCACTTTGTGTAACCTGCTTGAAGTGTTTATTGGTGAAGGTAACAACTGTCTTATTAGTCCCCTTTGTTGGTCTAGTCCAGTTTAGGGAGGTGGATAGGCACTGTATCCTAGATGGTGGTACTGCATACATCATCTGGCGCACTTATTCTCTTTGGGTGGGGGCGCCATACTGTTTCTTATTTTTTGTGGGACAAAACCCCCTACCACTGGAGAAAGAATGAACCCAATCACCTCAACTAGGTATGCCCTGTACAGTCACCTGGCAGGATGTGAACCCAGATACAGCAACCTGGGGGAGTCTCTCTCACACACCACACACACACACACACACGTATGTGCATACATACAAAAAAAAAAATATATACACATTATAGTGGCCGGTAGCGCCACTGTAGTTAGGGTTGAGTAGGCAGTTTAATGTTAAACCTCAAATTTTGCACTTTATTAACTTTGCAACTGTTCATTGGAGTTGCAGGAAATTTGGCATGTACTGTCCGGAGGAGTAGATCTCTTGACGTACCAAGTTTCGTTTAGATCAGATATGCGGATTTTGTGCTGTGAATGGTGAAAAAACTGTAAAAGTTGCCTGTTTTGGCTGTTTTTTCCTCATCGTGATGCAGCCACACCATTTGGAATTTTGGTCTGAAATTTTTAGGGTAGAAAGAGCTTACCCCCAAAGAACAAGCCAGGGTTGGTTTGGTGAAAAAAAATATTAATCTATTCCAACGTTATTCAGTTTTGAAATTTCGGGTTCTGAGCATGTTCAGTTCAGTCTTTTGGATAGCTGCACAGTGCAAAGAGGGATTTAGGGCTCACAAAAAGGGAATCATTAAATCCCTTTTCGTGAGAAAAAATTCCCATTTTGTTTTCATTTTTCCTGCCCAAACAAAACATTATAACTTTACCCAAGGATGTCTTATGCAGACATCCAAGTATGGATTTTGTTTATGGGGATATCCTGTACAATTCTCTGCCTTTGATTTACTTTACTGTGGCCTCAGAATGCTTATTTTGAATTTTAGAAATCCATTTTCGTGACTAGCTTCCGATCCCTTTTCGCAGTAGGGATTTTGACACCTCGTGAAAAGGGAATTTCATCTCACAAAAAGGGATTACCCACAGGGCCATCTTGGCTGACAACTCCAGTCCCTTTTCGTGAGGTGTCAAAATCCCTTTTCACGCACCAAATCCCTTTTCGTGAGGTGTCAAAATCCCTTTTTGCATTGTGAAAAGGGATTTGGATTTGTGGGACCAGATGGCCCTGTTGGCAGTCCCTTTTCATGAGCCAAATTCCCTTTTCTCGAAGTATCAAAATCCGTTTTCACATCACAAAAGGGACTTTTGACAGCTCACGAAACGGGATTAAGGATGAGGCATCTGGTCCCACAAGTCTTAATCCTTTGCGATAAGAAAAGGAATTTTACACATTGCAAAAGGTTCATTTCATAAAAGATATTTTGACACCTCACAAAAGGAATTTTAAAAATAAACCTTTTCTTGAGCTGTCAAAACCTTTTCGTTATGGTTTATCTCTTTGCGAGGTGTCAAAATCCTTTTCACATCATGAAAAGGGATTAGGACTCAGGGACAAGATGGCTCTATCTTTAATCCCTTTTCGTGAGACAAATTCCCTTTTCACGAGATGTCAAAATCCCTTTGACACCTCGTGAAAAAGGATTTTTAAAGTTACCGTATCTTTGCCACTTCACTGCAAAGAAACGGTTAGGACTTTTGGGCTGAAATTTTCAGGGTACAAAGGGCTTGCTCCAGTGATGTGACTTTTGCTTGTTTGGTGATAAAATTTACATAGCTTCCATGCATATAACATTTTAAAGTTTAGAAATTTCCCATAGGATAACATTGTGGCAGACACAGTGCCTTTTGGCACCTATATCTCGAAAACGGTTCGAGATACAGATTTTTTGCTAAGCACAGCTTAGTACACCTATTGCCAGTCCATGATTACAATTGCGGTGGAATTTTTTCCATTGTTCCTACAGTTACTGTGCTATTGCGCCATTTGCAGCACATGGGTTACTTGGAATGTCTCTAGGCCTGTGCTGCGTCTCTACAATTATAGGTAGATAGGAGCTCAGGGCCCACTATACACTTATGGTTACATAGGTGGCCTTCGCTCCCACATGATGGAGGGCTCTGTACAACCACAAGACACTGCAGACTGATGGGAGGGCCCTGCACTCCCACAAACATATAAACATAAGATTGCACTTTCTCAAAAAGTAAGGAAATTCAGCCGGCCTGGTGGCGCTGAGGGTTGAGGCGATGGACGCCACACCTCGCACCGTGCTGCTACCCGGGTTCGGGAATGGAGTCGGTCCGCCGGGGGTTGGCAGGGGAGGGAGACGATCGAGCATCCATAGGACTGCTCTCCTCTCTCAGGGTGGGTTGCAGACTCCGCTCAGCTCCTCAGTGGCCCCTGGTGAAAATTGGGGACACTACAGGTGCTGGCTATGTAGGGGTGGAGAGGTTGACGGGTATCCACAGTGTGCCCACACAGACGTCATTGCATGTCCATGCTCCAGGGGAAACTCTCTGTAAAAACCCTGGCCCTGGGTTAGGTGACAGCAACCTCCAGTGCACCGTCACCTCACACCCAACACTGGGCTCATCCTGTCGGCTCTCCGGGCCCCTCGCCCTGTCCTGGACCAGTGAATTAGATTCCAGGGAGGACAGTGGCCCCATCTTGGGGGGTTCAGAGCCGGGGGGGGGTCTGCCGGTCTGGGTGAATGGGGAGTGTCTGTCCCTGATTTCCCGACAGATGAGCCCCAGGCAGAGTGGTAGAGCAACAGGTGAGAGAGGGGAGTCTGCCTGAGAGAGTTTCCCAAGCGGCAGAGAGAAATATCACCCCACCCCTCTCTCCACACACCAACAGGCACCGGGGTGTGCCTCGGGGTGGTCAGACCTAACTTTCACCCCATTCTCCTACACTGTACGATCTCAGGTTCCTTACACATTGAAAGGAGTGAGAGTTAGGGCCGACGACCCCAAGGCACACAAGGTTTGAAACCCTAATGCCTCATTTCCCTACTTTTGTTTCTTCGACCCTAATTGATGCATTAACAAAGTTGGGGTTGTGCCTTGGGGTCATCAGCCCTAACACGCACCCTATTCCATAAGTAAATATGTTGAGATGGGTACAGTATAGGAGAATGGGGTGAGTGTTTATTTCCTTACTTTTTGAAATAGTATAATCTTGTCCATATTTGCCTGCAGGAGCACAAGGCCCTTTGGGCCCTGCACTCCCATCCCTCCATAGATACATATATGTATGTAGCATGGAAGCACAGGGCCCTCTAGGCCCTGCGCTTCCAATTATAGGACAACAGTGACCAAATTGTCAGCATAGTCATCGTATTACCCCACCTCATATACCGAATACAAAAAATTTTCGATTCCTTACAAAAACGCTATTCTGTGCAACTGAAACGCCATTCCGTGCCACAGGTGTGAAAACACATTTTGGGCAGGATTTAAAAAATGACAGCTGTGACATACATGATGAGGGGGTAATAAGAAGGCTATGTTGAAACTCACTAAGCACCGATCTTTAAGTAAGGGATAGCCAGAGCATTTCAAACAGCATCTAAAGAGCTGTGATTAGACCCCCCTTTGATGTCCTAGATGACGCTAATCAGGCCGTAGACTGTTTCACTACAACATTCAACAGTGCCTGTGACCTGTTTGCTCCCTACAGATAATCTAAAGTCAAAGGCACTACCAACCCCTGTCTCACTGTCTCCCTAATGGAGCAATTGAACCTACGAGACGACCTCTGGCGTAAGGCTAGGGTGACCGGAAGACAATCCGACTATATTGCATAGAAAGCAGCCAGAAACAGATGTACTAGACTGGTGAAGAATGCGAAAGCAACCTACTATAGAAAGCAACCTACTATAAAGAGCTAATGCAAAAAGCTAGGGCAACGGGAGGGAATTCTGGAATAATGTTAAATCCTTGACTGACAGGGACTACAGAGACCCACCTGACCTCATTGTCACAACATCAGGCTCTTTACATGAGCCTAAAGACATAGTGAATGCCTTTAACAATGCATTCATGGACCTAAGCTCAGTTCTTCCCCCGATTAGTTAAAAACCCTACCCAACAGTATGACCTCCCCACTAACCGCACCCCACTCAAAACATGGGTCAACCTCTATTCTGTTTCAGGCAAGTAACAAGGACTCAAACCACTAAATACGTCAGGAGGGTTCTTGGCAAAACCAGGATTGCGAATGACATGATAGATATGAAACTCGTAGCCCTCACCCTGGATGAACTAGCTCTTCCTCTCACTAAGCTATTCAACATATCCTTAAGAACGGGGGTATTCCCTGATAGACGGAAATCAGCCCTTGTTACCTCAGTTTTTAAAAGTGGGAGCAGAACCAACCTGGGTAACTACCGACCAATTTCTATACTACCCCCAACTCTCCAAAGCCCTTGAATGGATTGTGTCTGATCAGCTTACTGAGCACCTAAACAAATACAATTTGCTCTGCCCCAACAACACGGCTTTCACAAAAACCATAGCACTATAACAGCCCTTATAGCCTTCACTTCCCACTTATATGATGCCCTAGACACTGGTAAGTCGGTGAGGTCCGTCTTCATTGACCTTGCCAAGACATTTGATACTGTGAACCACCAGATCCTACTTAACAACCTCCTCACCCTAGGCTTGTCACATGACACTGTCTCCTGGATCTGTAGCGCTCTGTCCAACAGATTGTAGAGGGTGAAAATAAGTGATGCTGTGTCCAATCCCAGGGATGTATCCTTGGGTTCCCCTAAGGGTCTATTCTCAGCCCGTTGCTATTCAGCCTTTTTATAAACTCTCTACCATCCGCTTGCCCAGCCAACATGCTGCTGTATGCTGACGATACCATGATCTTTGGACCAGGTAATCATCCTACTGACATAACAACTGCTCTGCAGAATAGCTTCAAACAACTTGAGAACTGGTTTTCACTACACAGACTCCTTCTAAACTACGAAACAATGAAAATTGTGTACTTCACAGTGCCCCACAATAAGTCGTCAGCAAGGTGTGACACCCTAGAACAAGTAACTTCTTTCAAATACCTAGTCATTTACCTTGATGACACCCTATCCTATGCACCACACATTGATTATGTAGTTAAAACTACTAATACCAGGCTTGGCGTACTCTATCATCACAGGCAAGCGATGTCTCCAGAGGCCCTGAGCCTTGTCACACAGAGCTTCATACTATCAACTGTCGACTATGGGCTTGTCATTTACAGTGCTGCTGGCACTGAAACTGCTCTGAAAAGAATAAAAGTACTAATAAACAAGGCCTGCAGACTGGTTTTAGGGGCAGATAAACTGACTAATTTCTGTAGTCTGTACAAAAGTGGGTTGGTTCCTACTGCACCTCCAGGTCAAATACCAGGCTTGTCTAATTGGGAAAAAGGCCCTGCTTGGTTTAACCCCTGACTCACCTACAGCACTTTTCCAGTGCTCTATATCATCACAGATGACAAGGAGAACTATTAAAGGTGCTCTCAAGATCCCTTTTAAGCGCACCTCATTTGCCCAGCGAGCTCTCTCCTACCATGGGCCTCAGTGGATAAATGAACTTCTGGCCCCACTCATTGAATCTGGAAAGATTGGTCCTTTTGAAAGAGGCCTCTGCCTTCTTTTAGCTGGAGCAAACCACTGTGACTGCCCATTCTAGCCACTTGCTCGATCCACCTCTGTCTTACCCTCTCCCCACTAATTCTAACGACTTTCCCCTTCCCACCTCTTCTCCCCCCCACTGAACAACGCCTGTTTGGGCTGCTTCTACCTCCGCTTGCCATCCATACCCCTAGTTGACTCACCCTCCTCTTTCTAACAACTTCCACCTCTACCTCACCTCTCCTCTTCTTCCTCCTGGACAATGCCCAGTCGGGCAGCTACAACCACCTTTGAGCTGCACTTGGCAATCCTACGGCATTCTGTTAGCTTCTTTACAGTGGAACTACTACTCAGGCTACCCCTGCTTCTCTTGGATGATGAAGCTATTGCCTAATTCTTGTACTCGTTCTAATTTGCCTAATCTTTGTTATACCTGTTTATTATAACAAACCTATACCTTTTATATCTGTATTGTGTTTCTTGACTTGGAACCTTTGTAAAGGAGCCTTGTGGCTCAAAGGTTGTAATCCGAAACTGAAATAAATAAATAAAAAATCTGGGCTCAAAATATTAAAAATTTCCAAAGTTACAAGCGGGCGTAGCGAAATTGCAACGAATGGTCATAACTTTGGCATTTTTTCATATTTTGACCTCAAATTTTCAACATAGCTTTCTTATGACCTCACCTCATAAACCCTGTAGGGGAAACTTTTCAAATCTGTGCCGAAATACCATTCCATGCCACAGGTGTGAAAACACATTTTGGACAGGATGTAAAAAATGACAGCTGTACTGGTCATAAGGTGGTGTAAAAAATGCTTATGTTGAAAATGTTGGGTCAAAATATTAACAATTACCAAAGTTATGCGGGTGCGTAGAATAATTTCAATGAACGTGCACATCTTGGGCATTTTTAGAAATTATTTCACCAAATTTTCAACATGGCCTTTTCGGGACACCACCTCATGAACACTGGTGATGAAATTTCTTTATTCAGTCCCAGAAAGTGATTTCATGCAGCGACCACGAAATCACCTTCTGGGCCCGATTAACAAAATGACAGTGCCAGTGTTCATGACGTGGGGTCCCAAAAAGGCCATGTTGAAAATTTGGTGAAAACGTTTATGAGCATAAGTTCAAAACACAATTGAAATACATTATATGACACTTACCTTAATTCTTCAGTTCACGGTTTGGCTTTGAGGCGTGCAGATGTCTCTCGGTCCACAGAAGATGATGCTGTACAACCTCCGTGGCAAGTATAGGGTAAGGGGGGGTGTGGGGTGGTAGATGCTAAGTGGGAGGGTCGGGATTGGGTAGTGGGACGGCAGGGATGATGAAGGACCATTTTCTTTTTTTCAGGCTTAAAAAAAAAGATGTCAGGGGACTTTTCTTTTTTACAGGCTTACACTAAATAAATATTTTGGGACACTGGGTGTAGGCTCCCCAGTATCCCACACTGCTGTGGTGGGGAGTGGTGGCTAATAATAGAAGAATAAGGGGACAGAGATCGGAGGGTGGGGGGGTGCCACTAGACACCAAGGACTGTAATTAAAATTAGGGGATGGTGACTGGAGGGCTGGGGAGTGCCACTAGACACCAGGAACTGTAATTAAAGTTAGGGGACGGTGATCGGAGAGTGGGGGGTGCCACTAGACACCAGGGAATAAGTTTTTTTTAATGTGGACAGCGCTTGGCAGGTGGGGGTTGCCACCGACACCAGGGAAAAGGGCAGCTCATGGCTAGCACTGCAGCAAGCAGCACGACTTCAGCTGTGGCTGCAGAAGTCAAGAAATTCCCAGTTTGTTCTCATACAGAGAATGTGGGGGAAGCACCCCTCTCGCTAAGCTGGGAGTCCGGGATTTCGGGTGCCCAGAAAACATATTTGTTACCCTAATGTAAATAAACAAACATCAGAATCTAGCTAAATGGGTCTCGTTTAGCTAGGTTCTGATGTTTGTTTTGACAAATCAAAGCATTGTTATGTATTTTCCATGTTGACAGTTCATGGAAAAAAATCAATGAGATGGCGGTTGGCACGGCACAAAACCCCTACTGCACATGTGCCAGAAAACGTTATCTCAAAACCCCTACTGCGCATGTGCCAGAAAACGTTATCTCAGAACCCCTACTGTGCATGTGCCAGAAAACGTTATCTCAAAACCCCTACTGCGCATGCACGAGTCAGAAAACACTAGAATTTAAAGCCTTATAACTCTGGAACCCTTTGACATTTCTCACCACACCAGTCAAATCACTACCTTGGGACATGACACATGACCCCTGCAAGTCTGGGACAAAAATTCCTTTCCATGTAGGCTGTAGGCAAGATTTAAAATAAAAACAATGTTAAGTATTTTTTTCTAAAAATGACACATGACGATCTTAGAAACCACACAAGCTGCCATCATAAACATTTCCACACATCAAGACTTTGCCTCCTAGACAATACATACAACATTTCAGCTCATTCCGTCAAAGAGAGCCAAGGTTATTAATGTGCAAAATTTGAGGTTTAACATTAAACTGGCTACTCAATCCTAACTATAGGGTCGCTATCACGCCCCTATTATTTATGTGTGTGCAGATATTTATGCAACAGGGGTCAGGATAAAAACTGTAGAATAAAACCATTTATCTTCGCTACTATGGTAATACATTTATTTATCCACATAGTAACTACATCATCACCCATTTATTCATACAGTAACTACATCACTAGCTCATTTATCTACACAGTTCTCTTCAGAATTCATTTAGAATGTTTGGCCTCAGAAGCAGTACTAACCATATTTAAATGTCAATAACTTAAAAACGAAAAAAGATAACATGGTACTGTGAGCATGAAAATTGTTCAGCACAAAATTATCTACAAAATGAATACTGTTTCATTTATATAAACCCTGTATATTGTATATGATTAGCAAGAAAACAGAAGAAAATGTAATTTTTTGTTCACTTTTTTGACAAACAAATATAAATAACTTTAAAACAAAAAATGATAGCATGGTACTGAGAGCACGAAAAATGTTCAGCTCAAACATATCTACAAAATGAGTGGTGTTTCATTTATAGATACCATTTTGTTTTTTTATAATTAGCAAAAAACAGCATAAAATTCAATTTTCTTTTCCCTTTTTTGACAAATTATTTATACCTACCAAAATCAAAATGTTCACACAACATCTAAACCTGTTGCATAAATGGAATATGCAGCGGTTCAGTATGTGATAATGCATTTATTTTGTACAGTTTCCAGTGACCTCTTGTAACTCTCACTCGTGCCTTCGGCACTCGTGAGGTTTACTTGAGGTCACTGGAAACTGTACAAGATAAATGCATTATCACACATTGAACCGCTGCATATCCCTTATATACACCACACCAGTGGTGAATAAATTGGGTAAATAAATCATGTTATTTTGGAATAAATATTTATTTTCACTTAGAACACAATTCAACTTAGAACATGTTATTTCCACTTAGAATCTGGAAATAGAACACAGAGAACAATGGGCCAGAGAAATTACAATGGAAAGAAATGCAGTTTTAAAGAGGGCAGGGAATGAGTTCTAAAATGCAGCTGTTTATAATATTACTACTCACAAAAATAATATACATAAGTCTGAATGATCTGTAGGTAACTGTACCTGAATAAAAACCAGTGCGAAAAACAGTATTTTGCATTGTTTTGATTTTATGGGCAGCATTCTGTTACAGTTCTCCTCATGGAACCAGTGGTTTGGAGTTTTAACTACGTCACGATTTGAGAAAAGAACTGTAAGTAAAAGGTTCTGATAGGACAATAGCTCACATTTAGCATTCTGTGTTCAAACCGTGACATAGTAAACACTCCCAATCACTGGTTCCATGAAGAGAACTGCGCAGAATGTTATCCATAAAAACAAAACAATTAAAAACACAGTTTTTCACATTAGTGTTTATTAAGGTACAGTTAAACATGGCTCATCTGGAGGCAAGTTTATCACTGCTCTTACTAGGAACATTACTAACTGCTGCCAATTAGCACACATTTCCTGTCCCCTTTAAACTAAAACAAAGTAAAACACTGGTAAAAACATTACAGAAAGAGTGGTATATATCAAATGCGTAATGGATTCTCTCATAGGAGTGATGAGTAAGACTGGTAAATAAAAAGTTATTTTGTCTTGCTATCCTGCTGCAGTGGAAATAACATTATTTCTACTACAGCCCTTTTACAGTTGCTGTCCTCATCTGATCAGGACCAGTAAAGTATACCTGGCCACAATCCAGCTATGGCAGGACAAAGGACGCTGCTTCCACAGCCCACCAGTTGGGATAAGGTTCCCAAACTAATTCTGGATAATATGGTGAACATTCGGCATCTGCGGCGCGGGATGGGGGATGAGCCAAAATAAAAACTTACCTTTTTAATGTACTGAGCAGTAAAAAGACTACCAACATAACCCACCTGTCCATGGTATATTAAGGAAATCCCAAGGCTTGATCACAAATAAGCTTTTTATTCACTCTTTCATGATGCCAAGAATGCAGCCTGGCCCTCGTGGCTTTGCCACTCTTTGCTTGGCTGCATTGTTGGCAATATTAACAAACAGAATAGAGAAAGAAAGAAGTGCCTTAGCTGGGATTTCAACCCAGGCTGTCCGGAAATCCATTTTGATTGCATGACCAGCTGGGCTACCAAGGCAACCGGAAACCTGGGACTCGCAGAAGCATCTTACTCTGTCTAATGCAAAACCTGGTGCCGCACAGATCATTACATTTTCCTACTCAAAGGTGCAGTGTGCACATATATGGAACCCAAACAAACAGAAGAGAGAAAGAAATAAGTGCCTTATCTGGGATTTAAACCTAAGTCACCTGGAAATCTGTACCAGCTGTGCCACCAAGGCACCTGGAAACATGGGACTCCCAGAAGCACCTTACCCTTTTCTCTAATTCAGAGCCTGGTGCTGCACAAATTATTACATTTTCATACAAAAGGGTGTGGTGTGTACAATATATGGAACCCAAACAAACAGAAGAGGGAAAGTAATACATGCCTTAGCTGGGATTTGAACCCAGGCCACCCAGTGACCTGTTCCGGTTGCGCACTTACTTCTTTCTCCTTTCTTTTTGTTTGGGCTCCATATGTGTGCCCACCACACCCTTATGTATGAAAATTTAATTATTTGTGCAGAACCAGGTTGTGCATTAGAGAAAGAGTAAGGTGCTTCTGGGAGTTTCAGGTTTCCTGGTGCCTTGGTGATGTAGCTGGTAATGCAACCAGAATGGATTTCTGGGTGGTCTGGGTTCAACTCTCAGCTGAGGCACTTATTTCTTTCTCTCCTGTTTGTTTGGGTTTCATACAAATGCAAGCTGCTCCCATGTGTAAGAAAATGTAATTATCTGTGCAGCACCAGGTTTTGCGTTAGAGAAAGAATAAGGTGCTTCTGGGAGTCCCAGGAGTCCAGTTGCCTTGGTGGCAATGCTGGCAGTGCAACCAGAACAGACTTCCATGTCCCTGGGTTCAAATCCCAGTTAAGGTACTTCATTGTTTTCTCTCTTCTGTATGATGGGTTCACACTGCAGTGACCGCACCATTGTTGGCAACATTCCACAACCTATATGGGATCAACCCACAGAATATCCCCTGGCCCGGATATTCAGACTGCGCCTGGCAGGGGCGCAAGCCTGGGCACAGCGCAACTGGGATGCGCCGGGGCCAGGACCAGGTGATATTCAGCGGTGATGCACCATGGCACAACACCGTTGAATATGGCACAGACTGCGCACGGCGCAGTGGCATTGTGCCAGCGCAAGCCACGGACAAGGGAACATGGGGATGCATCAGCGCACCTGCAGTTGCGCAATGTGCATCACCCGCGATATTCAGCGGAGGGCATGCAAATGAGGCTATAATATATGCAAGGCACAAATGGGGCCATTTGCATGCCATTATGGCCCCATTTGCATGCCTTGCGCAGGGAAGTCTGGCGACTTGTGCCTAGTGCCCTGCACAGCATGACATGTGCGGTGGGCATCCCTGCCTGTAGCCGTGAACACGGAAATGTATAAGGAACAATACCTGGTAGTCTAGTGGCCTTCCCGATTCCCCGATGACTGTAATGGTAGACATTCCCTGGTAGTCTAGTGCCCCCCGTGTCCCCAGTCGCCGGAATAAGACCTACATGAAAGTCCCTGGTAGTCTAGTGGTAGCCCCCCGCCCATTGCCGTGATCGCGGTACAGTGCCATATCGTATATCCCTGGTGGTCCAGTGGTACTCCCACCCACACAGAGCATCTTGCCCCCCACTTCCACCCATGTCATCGGCTGGCGGCTGCAACCCGCCCGCATACTGCCCGGCCGCCCGCCGAATGACAGGTACAGTATGGGCTATAAGCCCATTGGTCCACAGGTACAGCCCACACTGTATCAGTCATTCGTCGGGTGGCCAGTCAGTATGCTGGCGGGTTTCAGCTGCTGGCCGATGATGAAGGGGGAGCAGGGTGGGGAAGGGGTTCTGTGTTCTTCAGCTTGTAATACATATCCATTTTATAAGGACACTAACGCACTCCTGGATCTGTGAGCTATGCTGACTTAACTCAAGTCCCCCACAGTGACCGAAGGCACTCTGCTGTGCCTTATGACTCACAGCTCAGCAGTGGGTGTGTATTAATGCTGCACAGTCCCAACCCTGTTGTGTACTACTGCTTGCTTTGAGTCCAGCAGTGAGATTTTAAGTTGGCACCTCATAGGATGTGGGTGAGGCATGTGTGAGTGCGTGATGAACTTAGCCAATTGAAAAGGTTGAGGAAATAAAAAATCTCCATTCTTTTTAAAACTGCCTGGTTTCTTGGGGCATTTGTGTGCTCGCCTCCTTTAAATGCCCGTCAGGTTTCTTTTTCCACCAGTATCTGCTTTGTGTGGAGGATTTGTGACTAATGTGTGCAGCAGGCAAGGGCCACAAGAAAGTTACTGGAGGGCCACCACTGAACAAGAATATTTAGTTCTAGGGACGTAGATATGATGTTCTATCCACACTTTCTAACAGTGTCTTGTCCCTTTAAGATGTGCCAGAAAATCTTCAAGCTAGCTCCTCCCACCCACCCGGGTGCTAACTCCCTCGGCTCCACCTCATGACAAAAAATCTTCCTTTCCGCTGGAAGAAGCAGGTTCCCTCCTTACCACTCCCACGTTGAGTAGGCCCTAGGGCTTACATTCTTCGGAATTACTTCTAAACCAACTCTCATGAGTTTTGTCTTCAACTTGATCTTCGATCACGACCGCGATAGATGTTAAATCTGCTCCGGGTTCCACCGGTGCCCTTGCAGGCAGAAGATGTCCAGAAAATATATATATTTGGCCACAGTATTGTACCTTGTTGTTTAATGTATCTGATGTGGAACCTATCAACGAGCATCCGATCACAAGTATTATCCAAGATCTCAATGCATAAATAAATAAAAATAAATAAAGAACCGACCCGTCTGCCATGTGCATCTACTGCCTGGGGCACTACCATGATCACCAGGCCTGCGACTTTTGTCACTTGTTTCATTCGACCATCCTGGAGGACCGTCTCGCCCGCATGAAACTGGGTGCCTGGCCCAGCGGAACCCACTGGTCAAATCCAAAGATACCCATTGGGTGGTCTATGCGGCTACAGGGTCTGCTGAGCAACTTACTGCCTTCGAAGAGGAGGCGGCCCAGGCCACGGCCCATTCCTCCTCCTCAACTTCTGCCTTTGTGCCGCTTCAGCTGTGCTCAACTTTTACAGGCTACTTCAAGGAATTGTGCCAGTCCCTGCCGACCTTCAGTCAGGGACCCACCAGCAAATCTAAATCTAAAAAAGAGTCTAATAAAGAAAAGACTCATCATCAATTGTGGGATCGGGAATGCTCTTGGCCGAGGGTCTCCGATTCCTGCGCTTCTCCGGATTTGACTTGGTCGAATCTGCCAGCTTAGCTCCATAGTAACCCTGTTGGGCCTGTCGGCCAAGACGCTGGTTCAAGCTCCAGCCGAGATTTTCTCAAGGTGACCGACCATTTGTCCACCAAAGAGGCCAATACTTCCTTGTCAAGGACCCCGTACCTGATGCATACCGTTGGAGGGACGGATCAGTTAGCTGACCAGCTGCCTCTGGTCCCTGACCCTGACCAGGAGGAGCCTCAGCAATTGCCGACTCCCTCCGAGCCCCACCACCATTTGCCCCAGCGACTGAGGTCAGGGTCTCAGTCTTCTTCCCATGGGTCGTGCCGGTCCTGTCATCATTGGTGCTCCAGCTCTCAGCACCATGGGAAGCAGCTCTGCCGCAATTCTTCGTCCTCGTCCTCCTCGGGTGAGAGGCTTTGGCACAAGTTACGTCGACACTATTAGGACTTGATGTGGCAACAGTTGGTGTTTACCAGCAACAAATTGGCCCCTGTTTCTACACCGGCCATCATGTGGCTGTCACCCAAAAAGCCGTCGCGGACTTCACCAACGGAACTGATTAAGACAGTCCCGACTCAGCCAAATCCAGCTTCTGCACTGATTGTGGTGGAACCGCGGCCCTAACAGCTGATGGTTGGCACTCTGACTAAGGAGTCTTGGCCAGCCAAGGGACTTCCTCATTGGCTGTCAGTCACTGTCACCCCTGACTGTCCGTGGAGGGTCAGTGGGGACTCCATCAGTTGACTGCTCTTTTGACGATTCTTTGGAGTCAGAGGGTTCCTCCTTGCACTCCCATCTGGTCAACGTGGAGTCTGTGGGGGATCTCTCAATGGACAAAGGTCCATCCTCTTTCATGGGCCTCCTCCGTTTGATCTCTGAGTCAACAGGTATGAAGATGGAGCCCATCCAGAAATGGGCTTGTTACCCGTTGACCGAGATCCTAGACTGGGGAGACTCCAGAGGCTTTCCCAGTGGCAGAAGCCATTCTTGGCCCTGCCCTGGAGCTCTGACAGTGCCCTGCATCCTGCGTCCTGCCCTGCGTCTCCTGCCTGGATGGCCTGCAAGTATGTGGTGCCCACCGGGTCCCTTTCAGGATTCACACAGCACCCCTCTACCAAGGGATTGGTGTCTGACTCTGTGTTCCAGTGCTCTGGCAACACCGGCGATGCTCACAAGCCGCCTGATAAGGAGTCCAAGAAACATAGAAATTGTTGGCGGATAAGGACTGTCAGGCCCATCCAGTCTGCCCATAGGCCCTATACATTGTATGTGGCTGCTGACCCTATGTGATCAGTGGAAGTTGGACCATGCGGCTAAAAAGGTCTGTGCTTCCTCCTCACTGGGCCTCCGCCAGCCGAGCTCAGCCCTCTTCATGGCCCACTTCTCCCATGCCCTGCTGGGCACCTTAGATGGGGTGCTTCCTCATCTGCCTGTGGATCTTCAGACTATGGTCAAACAAGTCTGAAGCCAGGGCTGGGCTGTGTCCAAGCAAAAGTTCCAGACTGCCATGATCACTGGGGACTCCTATGCCGACTCTGTGGTTGCCTCAGTGGCCATTCGCTGCAGGGTTTTGCTGAGGATCTTGATCTTCATGGTGGACACTCAGTACAAGCTGGCAGATGTCCCTTTCCTGGGCACCGACCTGTTCAGGCCCGGGGTCAAGGGTCACCTCACACGCATGGAGAAGTCCAGTGCCACCTTGGACTCCATGACATCTGCCCAGAAGGACCCCAAGGGCTCTAAGCAGCATCAGAAACAGAAGCCCTTTCAGTCCACCTCCACTCCTGTGGCAGCCAGCCCAGCAACCAGCTGGCCAGCAGGCTCAGGCTTGGTGACCTCGACCCAAGTCAGTGGCTCGGCTGTCTATAAAACAGGAGGGAGAGGCTCCGGTGGTCCCTCAGCTGGGCCCTCCTCCTCCTCCTCCAAGCCTGCCCAGTGACAGGATGAGGGGAGCCTCCCTCTTGCCTGTCACAGCTCCCTTGGATCCTCCCATGGGGGACTGGCTCCACCACTTCCTGTCTGCCTGGTCCACTTTCACCACAGACAGGTGGGTTCTAGAAGTGGTGGGTCAGAGTTTGCCTCTAGAGTTCAAGCAGTATCCTCCTTGCCGAGTCCATGCCCCATGGGAGGACTTGGCTTCTGCAGACATGCTGTCAGCTCTCAGAGATGACATAGCCCAGCTCCTCCACAAGGAGATCATGGTTCCTGTCACGGATCCTCCGAAACACCCATGGTTTGTCTGCAGGTACTTCTGGTGCCAAAGCGGATGGGTGGCTGGAGCCCCATTCTAGATCAGCACGACCTGAATTAAGTTCCTCAGGCCGCGCACCTTCAGGATGGTAACTCTCTCAGATCATACCATCTCTAGAGCAAAACATGTGGTTTTGCTCCCTGGATCTTCGGGATGCATTCTTTTGTGTCCTGATCTGTCTGTCTCACTGAAGGTTCCTCTGCTTTTGAGCGGAGGGAACCCTCTACGAGTTCCAGGCCATGCCCTTCAGCCTCTCCTCTGCCCTCAGGGTCTTCACCAAGTGTATCGCAGTGGTGGCAGCTTACCTGAGGTGCTGAGGGTTCCGGGTTTATCCCTACCTGTACAACTGGCTGATAATAGGTCCCTCCAGGTGTGAGGTGGAGTGGTCCAGGGACCTGGCCTTCCAGACCTGCATCAAATGTGGCCTCCTGATCAATGAGGCCAAGTCGGAACTCATATCCTTGCAGGTGATCAACTTCATCGGGGCAGAGCTTGACTCTTGCAGAGCCAGAGCCCAGCTCCCAGTGGACAGGGCGGAGGTTCTCTCCTCCTTTGCCCGATCATTTCGGGTTGGACAACTGTGCCCTGCCCAGCACTTCCTGGGCTATGTGTTGGCCTGTACCAGCATGGTCTGTTGTGCCCCCTGGAGAATGTGCTCCCTGCAGTGGGAGCTGACCAACCAGTGGTCTCAGTGCAAGGGCCACTTCGACCAACCGGTCATGGTGACTCAGCGCATGTGGGATGCCATCCAGTGGTGGCTGATCCCCGGAACATCTGAAGGAAGGGATCCCATTTGTTCATCTAGAGCTTATGGTCATCCTGATGACCAGTGCCTCTCTCATGGGCTGGGGTGCCCACATGGGGGAACACAGAGTCCATGGGCTCTGGACCCCTGAGGAGTCCCGATGCCACATCAACCTGCTAGAGCTCCGAGCAGTTTGGCTGGCACTGACTGTATTCATTCCACACATTCAAGGCCAAGTGGTCCAAGTCCAGATGGACAACACCACAACCATGTACTACTTCAACAAGCAAGGTGGAATGCACTCCCTGCCTTTGTGCAAGGAAGCTCTCCATATCTGGACCCTCACGCGCAGCCTGGAGGTGGATCTCCTGGCCATCCATGTGGCAGGAGCCTCCAGTCAGCTTGCAGACACCCTCAGCCGGGTGGGCAAGGCGTCTCACAAGTGGTTTCTCCACCCAGAGGTAATTTACAGTCTGTTCTCTCAGTGGGGCACCCCTCAGGTGGACCTGTTCGCCTTCAGGGAGAATGCAAAGCTGAGGCTGTTTTGAGCCTACCCCCTCAGCAGGGAACGCTGCAGGGGGATGCCTTCTCAAGGCCCTGGACCCTGGGCCTCTTTTATGCCTTCTCTCCACTTCCTTTGATCCACAAGGTGCTTCTCAAGGTCAGGAGGGACAAGGCACAGGTGATCCTGGTGGCTCCAGACTGGCCACGCCAGTTCTGGTACCCTGATCTTCTCAGCCTCAGCAGCAGGCTCCCGAGGTGTCTTCCCTCCCCCCATGCCTGGACCTGCTTTCCAGCAATCAGGGGAAGGCACTCCACCCGGACCTTCAATCCCTGCACCTTATGACTTGGTTTCTGAGTGGCTAGAGTTCCTGGCCTTGGATCTCTCCGAAGATGTCTTCACTGTTGTGCAGGCATCTCAGAAGGAGTTGACCAGGAAGTGCTATGCCTTCAAATGGAAGAGATTCTCTCTTTTGTGTCAGGGCAAGGGGCTGGACCCTTTGTCCTGTCCAGTGACTAGCATCCTTGATTACATTTGGTACCTCTCTCAGTTGCGCTTTGGTCACCGACCCTTACAGTGAACCTGGCAGCCCTCTTTGCTTATCAGGCACGGGCCAGTCAGCAGTCAGTGGCACAGGAGAAGGAGGTTGGGTGCTTTTTCAAAAGCCTTGAGCACATTTCACCTCAGGTGCATGAATCACCACCACCATGGGACTTATTGCTGGTTTTGGCAAAGCTCATAGGCAAGCCAATCAAACCGATGCACAGGTGTGATCTCTCTCACCTATCGTGGATGACTCCCTTCTTGGTGGCTATCATGTCAGCCAGAAGCATCAGTGGCATTGGCACTTTCGGTGGAGTCACCTTACCTGGTCTTCCACAGGGACGAGATTGTCCTACGCCCCAACCCGAAGTTCCTCCCAAAGGTTGTGTTGGAGTTTCATCTTAACCAGGTGATTAATCTCCCAGTGTACTTCACCAATCACACCTCGGAGGCTGAGCACAGGTTCCATACTCTGGACCTAAGGCGAGCGCTCGCTTATTATAAAGAGCACACAGCTGGAGTTTGGTGAGAGGTTCGCCAGCTGTTTGTCACCTATGCTGAAGCTGCACCTGGCAGATCTGCAGCCAAGCGGATGATTGGCAGGTGGATCACATACTGCATTGATCTCTGCTATAGGTTGGTGGGTAGGGAGCCTCCCAGAGGGCTATAGGCTTATTCCACCCGCCATACCGCTGCATCAGTGGCTGCTTCCAGGGACTTCCCTATTCAGGAAGTCTACAGGGCTGCTATCTGGAAGTCAGCACACACCTTCATTTCCTATTATCACATTAACCTAGAGTCACGTTGGATCTTCCTGGACTAAGTCTCCATCGTTCATTCACACTATTGGGATAGCGCCGGAGGCGCTAAGATCAAGCGGGGGCAAGATTTTTCAGAAGGGTTGTCGCCGAGACAGGACCACGCATGCGTGGCACTGCAAGACTAGCTTGTGCCTGTGTAGGCTATCTCGTGTCGACCCTCCAACCGCTTCAGTTCCTTTTCTCCCGCCGTCGAATGTGCTTGGATGTCGACGTCGCTCGTCTGCTGGAGTCAAAGTTGTCGTCTATACGACAGCAGCTTTTAGCATTTAATTTAACGTTTTAGTAGTAATTTATTATTTTATGAACAAGAAGAGAAGATTATGAAGAAAAAGAAAAATAAATTCTCACCTGCTATCAACGGAGTCGTCCTTAGATGGTAGCAGTGATGGTAGGAAGACTTTGTTGGAAAGTTGTTATGGCAGAGGGTCTGTGTCCGGTCCACCGCCGTTTGATAAATGGGGGGGGTCTGACTACGGACAGTCCTGTGCTTGGGGGCAGTCCACTGAAGCATGAGTCTAGTGGTTCTGTGGATTCAGCTCCGCTTAACCTCGAGCTCCTCTTCCTCATTGGAAAAAGAAGAATCGGTGCTGCTCCTGGTTCCCCTTGGCCCTGCTCCTAACGGCTGCTTCTTCAACTCCGGACTCCTTCTCTGTCCTCGATGGAGCTCTGGTGAGCAGTTTCACCTCTGGGCCGTTCCTGTGGAGCAGGAGTTCGACTTCTGTCTAGTTTTCCTGGCCAGTGTCCTGATTTTGGGGCCTCCGGGCCTTGGAGCCATTGGACTGGAGCCGGGTCAATTGGTTCAGGATGAGCGGGGTGCTGTCTTGGTGCCTTCGCCATCATGTAGACCCCTCGTGCCTACCCCACCTCTCTTTCCATGTAGGGGCCTGCATGGGCACCACCTTTTTCCTTCTCCCCTTCTCCTCAGGATCTTCATTGGCATTTTCCATGGTGGTGTTTGTCCTGGCGCCGTGTCTGATTCCTTGGGTGATGCTGCAGGTCCAGCGCCATGGATCGGCACCATGGTGGGTGCTGGTTTTGCATCGGTGCCATAGGCAGCGCCACTGGCGTTGGGTCAGCACCATGGCTTAGCGCCGTGGGCAGTGCTGGGTGTCGCACCGTAGCTCAGCACCATAGTCGGCGCCATGGCTTGGCACCATGGTTGACACAATGGGTCAGCACCATAGCTCTGTGCAGTGCCGTGGGTGCTGTTGTTGGTGCCGTTGGTTGTTGGTGCCACTAGTGGTGCTGCAGGAGTCTCGTGGCACCGTGGGTGGTGCTGAGCACCCATGGGTGCTCCTGCAGGAATCCCATGGGTACCATGAGTGCCCTTGGGTGCCATTGCTACCATGGGTGCCATGGCTGTCCTGGGTGCCATGAGTATCATGGGTGCCACAGGTGCCCTTGGGTGCCATTGCTGCCATAGGTAACATGGGTGTCATAAGTGCCATGGTGCCATGGGTGTCGGGGTGCCCTCGGATGCCATTTGCTGCCATGGGTGCCAGAGGTGCCTGTGGGTACTGCGGCGGTGCCCTCGGCTATCACCCAGGTTGGCATAGGTTGTGCTTGGTGCCCTCTTGTGCCTCGAGTGATGCTGGTGCTGCAGGGGTGCCAGTTGGTGCTGTCTGGCAGAACTAGTTATGGATTTCCTTCTACAGACCTCTTCTTGCATGGAACTTGTGGCAGGATGTTTTCCACAGAATGAAGTCCTGTTCTGCAGAGTATTTTTCCTCACATCTTAGTGAGTGGCGGTCTGCGTGGAATCCTGTGACATCCAGCGTTTTTCCACTGATGGAACTCTTCTGTGCTGTTCTGCCAGTGGAATCCCTCATTCCACTCAGCACTTTCTCGGCTCTCTACATGGTGCCAAGCTCCTCGACATCCTTCCTGGTGGAGGAGTCTCTAGTAGCTCTGACCTAGACCTTCCTTAGAGGTCCTTCTGGGGTAGAAGTGCATCTAGATGAGTCTCTCCCTGTTCTTCTGGTCAGTAATACAGCAGATGACTCATTTTATATACTGAAGGGCACACCCTCTCTATCATCAGAGTCCGTGATGGAGTATCTTTTCAGTAGTTCCTCAGTGGTGGGGTCCACCATAGTGTTCAGACTGCATCTGTGGACCATACATCTCTGCATCTAGACTCTTTCAGTTGTAAGACAGTTACACTCTGTGGAACATTCTAATTCAATGGCCGGGAGCCGCACAGACTCTTTCGCTCATTTGATAGGGGTATATATCCCCCTTCTGATACTACCCCTTCGGTGGCTTCTTCAGCACAGGTGGTTAACATCTCTTCTGCTGTGATTATTAGTCTGGTCACGATTTCACTTATGGATGCTCATGCTCCTCCTGCCCCTCAGAGGGATGACATCTTCGTCATTTTTGTATCAGGCAATCCTTGTGAGATAGCAGCCTGAAACCTTGTCAGGCTCAGACTAATGGTAAAAAAAAAAAAAGGCTAAAATTATCACAGCACAGGACCTAGCCGAAATTACCCGATACCACACTTCTGGATCTGTTCAGGTTCCGCCTCAGCCCCTGAGGCGGTTGTCTCTAAACTACAGTAAAGAGTACCTGACTTCTTCTACCCCTAGAGGGAGTCCGATCCAGTGGAGATATGGGTCATCTCTTTTCTCCAAGAGAGATTTCTCTTATTCTGAGATATTTCCTAAACCTAGGCAACTGCCCAGTCAGTTGGTCCCCCTTTTCTAGCAGGCTTTCTTCCATTGATCAGAGCCTCGCAGCAACAGAAGTGACTCTTCAGCGAGTTGGAACTTAGGTTCTTACTTCCTCACTTGCTTCAACTTAACAGATGACATGCTCCTTCTTGACCATAGGTCAAGTAGGTCTTTTCCTGAGATGGCTTCTCAAATATTCACACCTCTGGTTCCTGCGCACTGGTTCCATGCCAGTCGCACACGAAGCTATCCTCTCCGAGTGCGTGACAGAGCTGTGATGTTTGTTTTTCAGCAAAGCAAACTAGAGTCCTTTCTGCTCCCTTCAGGGAGGAAGGCATGAGTAGTGCCTCACCGCATTGAGTCACTTCTGCTGCTATTCAGTCACTTCAACGAATGGGTTAGCTCTAACTTGGTCCTGCTGTGTCCCTCCTCGATGCACATCTGCCTGTATTTGCCTTAGAAATCCAGCCCATTTTTTCTGTTGGAATGTTTTTTTTTTTCCACAGTGGACAGGTCCTCCTGTACACTTTTCCTTTCTTCCCTGAGTTCAGAGACTGCTACTACAGTTGTACATATGGGGTAGGATGATTTCTTTTTGGAATATGCAGTGGGTAGGATCTGGTTCCACTAGACCACCACAAGAGGCTCTAAGTCATGCTTGGCCTTCCGTCAGGAAGATTTCAGTGACTAAGTGGAAACCATTCTCCTTGTTGGGCTAACCTCATCTGTCCTTCTTTTGCTCGCCAAGTAAGGGGTCCAAGTGCTCCTGGACCTGTTTTTGCAGGTCAGCCATACTTGGTAGTTGGGGTTCCATCTGCGCTTTTCGGTCTAACCTGAACCAGTAGACTTTACCTCTGGCTCTTTCCATTCCTAAGGTCCTTTTACCTTAGATTAGTACATGTCTTTGACACCATTAATTTTGGTCCTATACCAAAATGTGAGGCTGGGTTCTCACTGCTGTCCTAGATTGGTTGCAGCTTCCTGGCAGAGTTTTGTTTTGTGTCCATTGCAATCGTCTGCAAAGTGGTGAGTTACAACTCAAGCACTTATCTTGTAAGCACTATATTCTAGATGCTTTTTCCAAGACAGTTCTTTTTATTAGCAGGACAGTCCTCGACCGTCCTTTCTGAGTGAAACCTATCTCCTCCACCCTACTCAGGGTTGTTGATTTTAGCTCGGTACTCTCCCAATAGTGTAAATGAGTGATGGAGACTTAGTCCAGGAAGATATAGAAATTACGTACTTACCGTAATTGTTGATCTTCTTGGACAGTCTCCATCACTCATTCACATGTCCACCCGCTATCCCCTGGGTTCACTCATTTTCTTTCCTGGTCTTCATGGTCCTATGGTTCAGGCTGTGAAGACATTGTTCTTTGGCCCTTATTGCAAGGACCTTCTGGGCCCTCTCAGGCCCAGAAACTCAGGATAAGTTATTTTCATTAGTTACACTGCACCTCCTCAGTCAAAAAGGTACTGAGGTGGTTGGAGGGTCGACGTCGAGATAGCCTACACAGGCACGAGCTAGTCTCGTGGTGCCACGCATGCGTGGTCCTGTCTTGGCGCCAACCCTTTTGAAAAATGTTGGCTCCCGCTTGGTCTTAGCACCTCCGGCGCTATCCCAGTAGTGTGAATAAGTGATGGAGACTGTCCAAGAAGATCAACAATTGTGGTAAGTACGTAATTTCCATTTTTGGGGCCTCAGTTCTCCAATCCTTATTTCCTAAGTAAGGGGTGTACGCCTTCCTCCTCCCTGAGAACTGCTAGGAGTCTGCCAGAAAGTGTGGATAGAACATAATATCCACATCCCTAGAAATACAGGTTACTCACCTGTAACAGTAGTTCTAGGAGTGGTATACGATGTTCATCCACACTGACCCACCTGACCTCCCCAGCTTCGGCGCATGCACTCTGCTTCCAGTTGGCAAGATCTGGCATCATGGGGCAAAGCCGAGGGAGTTACCACCTGGGTGGGTGGGACAAGCCAGCTTGAAGACTTTCTGGCACATCTTAAAGGGAAAGGACACTGCCAGAAAGTGTGGCTGAACATCAAATACCACTCCTATAACTACTGTTACAGGTGAGTAACCTGTGTTTTGTGCCTCAGTGTTCTGCACTTTTGCTTCTGAAAAGGTATCTTTCTCCTCCAAACTTTTCTCTCAACAGCTGTCTCCCTTTTCTGTCTCTTTGCCAGATTTTGCTCGACATGGTGGAGAACTACCCCACATCCCTGCGGACACTGATCCTGGCGGAGAATTCCATCAGCCCAGAGCTACAGCAGCAGATCTCTGACTTGCTGTCTGAAGGGGAGGATGAGGATGAAAATGAAAATGAGATGAGGGAGGCCGAAGGGAGAGAGAAGACAGCCTGGGCTTCACAAAGCAGTAAGGGTTTTGGTGAGGGAGGGAGAAATAAGCCAAGGCAAGATGCATCAACTGCAAACAGAGACAGGGCATGCTGCACAAGTGACCACTGCCTCTGAAGCCAGCTCTGCACACTCTCTGACAGTGAACTGGTCAGATCTCACCTGGAATAATGTCTGCAGTTCTGGGCTTCATTAACAAAGAAAACAAAGGCCATTGAGGCAGTCGATTTGGGGGACAAAAAGCTAAAGGCCAATTGCACTTGTGGTGCCAGAACCTGGTGGAAATGCAGGGCTGCTAGCCCTAATCGGAGAAACCCATAGCACAAAGCAGTTGTACTTGAAAGCAGGAAAAATGATTGGGACAAGGCACTCAAGCTGCAAAAATAGACACATTTACTGTAGTTCACAGGAAGTGAAAGTGACCTTGCCATGCTCTGACAAAGCTCCAGGTGAGTGAACTGCCTGGGCAGCTGGTTTATGGAATAGAGTTCCTAATTGTGATATTTCACCTGTTATAGCACTATCATTTGCATTTTCTTGTAATTATTACAAAAATGTGGCTATTTTTCCAAACTGAGTGCCTTATCCCCATCATTTTTCCTGCTTTCAAGCGTAGTTTCTTTCTGCTGTGGGTTTGGAGGACTATGGCTATGAGGAGAGGCTGGAGCTCTGTTAACATGTTCACCTTAAGAGGGCACATGATGTCAGTCTTCCTGTTACTCAAGTGTATTGGTAAGATATGGCCTGCAAGCGCAGGCTGTTGCCAAATCGCTTGTGGTTGATGACCCAAGTTCAGAAGTGAACTTGGGTATTGAGGGTCAGCAAGGGGCGGAGGATCGAGCATGCACAAACTGCTCTTCTCCAGGGAGGGAGTGGTGCAGTGCTCATATCAGCACTGGCCCCTAGCGGAGGCTAGGGACCAGTGCAGCAGGGCAGTGGAGGAATGACAGATGTCTAGCACATCATGCATGGGAGCATGTGTGGTGGAGCCATTGATGTCTTTGCATGCCACTCCTCCATGCCACAAGGGGAGGAGGGAGGCACTGAAAGGGGGAGAAACACCCCTGGCTGGCACAGATGACTGCATCTCTTTGCAGGTCCTGCTCCCAGTGACTTGGGCACGGGCACTGGATCCTTGGACAGGTGGGTTGAGGGTGCTCCCACCATCCCACTGCAATAGCGGGGAAATAAGCCACAGGAGCAAAGGACAGGTAAGACCCTAGACAAGACGGGTGATGGAGGGTGGGGGGAGAATTGAAATGTTGGCAGACACCGGTGGGTGAGTGATGTAGTGATTTTATGGAATAAAACTTTTTTCACTACAGACCAAACTATGGGCTTGTAATTTATACACTCTAGTGCCTGTTAGTCACTTCCCTCCTCCCCTTCATTGGCAAGCTTTTAAACTAGTCAAAGGGGGAGGCACTGACAAGCAGCAGAAAAATCCCAGCCTCTCCCTACAAAACAGGGTACTAAATGAGAAAAAGACTGAGGTAGAACAGTCAGTGGGGGATGCTGCAACAGAAGGTAAAGCCATCAAAAAATGGAGAGCAATGAGTACCAAGGCCCGTAGTCTGGGTAACAAGCTTCCTGAATTAGTGGCCTTGATGGAGGAGGAACATCTGGATATCGTGGCAGTCACAGAAACATGGTACACACAAAACCATGACTGGGACATAAACATACCAGGATTCACTGTCTACAGGAGGGACAGGGAGGGTAAAAGAGGAGGAGGAGGAGGAGGAGTTCTTTACATAAAGGAAGGAATAAAAGCAACAGAACAAAATGGTAAACAGGGAGGAGAAGAAGCACTGTGGTAAATTTGGAGACAGGCACGGCACCACAATACGCATAGGGTTAGATAAGGACTTCTCCTCAGGGGAGGAAATGGACAGGAAATGATAGAAAGTATACTTAGAATGGCAGAAAAGGGGTGATATTGCTGATGGGTGATCTGAATATGCCAGATGTTAACTGAGTGCAGTTGCAGCTGCCACTTCGAGAGTGCAAGTTATTGTAGATGCCCCACAGGGGCATGCCTAGACAACTAGTATTGGAGCCCACCTGAGAGGGAGCAATATTAGACTTGATTCTCTCAAATGGAGATGGAGAGGATCACAGATGTAGAAGTGGGTAGCCATCTGGGAACTAGCGACCATCGAACAGTATGGTTCATAATAAACACAGCAATAGTCAAGCCATACAAAGACAAAAGTACTGGACTTTAGGAGGGCTGACTTTGCTAAATGGGTGAGTGCCTGAGGAATGCACTAGCAAATGGGCAGGGAGGAGGGGTGGAAGAACAATGGAGAATAATAAAACTGCCATCACAGAGGTAACAAGCCTTTGTGTGAAGCAAATAAACAAAACAAGACGATGTAAGAAACCACTATGGTTCTCAAAGGAAGTGGCAGTGAAGGTTCAAGAGAAAAGAAAGCTATCAGGAAGTACAAGGAATTGCAGAAGGAGCAGGACAGAGAACTGTATCAGTTAAAGCAAAAGAAGGCTGGGAAGGCAGTCAGAACAGCAAAGGCCCAAACCGAGGAAAAGATAGCCAACTCAGTTAAGAAGGGGATAAACCTTTATAGGTACATCAGGGAGCAAAGGAAGACCAAGGAGGGATAGTGAGGCTTAATAAAGGGAGGGAGGGTGGGCAGAGGGAGACTGTGAAAAGGCAGAGATACTAAACAAATATTTTTGCCCAGTATTTACAAATGAAGATGGGGAGGTACATAAAACAAACAGTAGTAACACTCTGGATACAGAAGTTGATACCAGCCCATTTACAGAAGAAAGGGTTCTGAAAGAACTCTAAAACTGAAGGTGGACAAAGCAATGGGGCCTGATGGGATTCATCCCAGAATTTAAAAGAACTAAGGGTAGAACTAGTGACACCACTGACTACCCTTTTAACAAATCATGGGAGGATGGGATGGTACCCGAGACTGAGGAGGGCAGATGTGATTCCCCTTCACAAAAGTGGGAGCAAGGCAGAAGCAGGAAACTACAGACCTGTTAGTTTAACCTCAGTGATAGGGAAAATGATGGAATCACCTCTGAAGGAAAGAATTGTTGAGTATCTAGAGGCCAGAGGGCACAGGACCCTAGGCAGCATGGATTCACAGCGGAAGGTCATGCAGACAAATCTGATAGATTTCTTTGACTGGGTGACCAAAGTAGTAGATCAGGGAGGGCTATGGACATGGCCTACCTAGACTTTAGCAAGGCATTTGACACAGTCCCACACAAAAGATTAATATACAAGTTAGCCAGCCTGGGAGTGGGTCCCAAGATGACAGCCTGGGTAAAGAATTGGCTGGAGAATAGGACACAGAGAGCAATAGTAAATGGAGTCCACTCAGAAGAAAGGAGGGTTACTAGTGGGTACCGAGGGTTCAGTATTAGGACCGTCCTCAATGTCTTTATAGTTACATTGCTGAAGGACTGGAAGGAAAAGTATGTCTCTTTGCAGATGACTCTAAGATATGCAACAGAGTTGATGCACAGGGTGGGGTGGAAAGGATGAAAAGGGACTTGGCAAGATTAGAGGAATGGTCAAATGTATGGCAGCTTAGATTCAATGCTAAGAAGTGCAAGGTAATGCACCTGGGAAACAAAACCCAGGGAAGAGTACACAATGGGGGTGAGATACTAACAACAACAAAATGGAAAGGGACCTGGGGTAGTCATATCAGATGACCTAAAGGTGGGCAAGCAATGTGAAGGGCAGCAAGGAGGGTTGGGGGTTACTGGGATGCATAGGGAAAGGCATCACCAGTAGAAAACAGGAAGTTATTATCCCTCTGTACAGACAGCTGGTGAGACCCCATCTGGAGTACTGTGTGCAGTTCTGGAGACCCAATCTCCACAAAGACATAGACAGGATGGAAGCTGTCCAGAGGAGGGCAACTAAAATGGTGCAGGGTCTGCACCGGAAGACATATGAAGAGAGACTTAAAGAGCTTAATATGTATAGCCTCGAGGAAAGGAGGGAGAGGGGGGACATGATAGAAACTTTCAAGTACCTCAAGGGAATCAACAAAGTCCAAGAGGGTAGCTTCTTTCAAAAAAAGAGATGTGCAACAACAAGAGGGCACAATTTGAAGATGGGGGCTCAGAGGTAATTTAAGGAAGTATTTTTTCACAGAGAGGGTTGTGGATGCATGGAATGACCTTCCAGAGGAGGTTGTGGAGTCAAAATCAGTGGTGGAATTCAGGCATGCATGGAACAGTCATAAGGCAATTCTAGGGTGTGGGGGGTAAGAAGAAGTAGGCTGCTGGTTAACTGGGATCTGCAGCTTATCCAGTAGGTAGGGAAATGGGCAGACTGGGTGGGCCAAGCGGTCCTTATCTGCCGTCAAATTCTATGTTTCTATGTTTCTTCCTTATGCATAGGGAGAAGTATCTCCAGCAGGAGGAGGGAGTTGGTGTTGCCACTGTATCGCTCACTAGTGAGACCCCGCCTAGAGTATTGTGTCCAGTTCTGGAGGCTGCACCATAGAAAGGACATAGGGTGGAGGCAGTCCAGAGGAGGGCAACTAAAATGGTGCTGGGGTTGCATCAAAACCCTACAAGGAGAGACGCGGGGATCTCAGTATGTATACCCTGAAAGAGAGGAGAGTGATAGGGGACATGATAGAGACCTACAAGTACCTCATGGGGTGAACAGAATGCAGGAGGAGAGTCTCTTTCAAATGAGAAGGAGCACCAGGACCAGAGGGAATGCGATGGAGCTGGGGGGAGTTTGAGGGATGTGAGGAAGTACTACTTCACTGAAACAGTGGTGGATGCCTGGAACAGGCTGTCAGCGAAAGTGGTGGAGGCAAAAACAGTAGCGATTTCAAGCATGCATAGGATAGACATAGGGGAATATTAGCAAATAGGCAGGGAGGAGGGAGTTTTACCAGAGACCAGTTAAGGTCTGTGGAGACACACTAGGCAGGGACCATCTGAGCAGGCTGGGTGGGCCAAGTGGTCCTCTTCTGCCAACAAATTCTATGTTTCAGAAGCAGTAAATTCAGGGGTAACATCAGGATGCACTTTTTTCTCCCAGAGGGCGGTGAACCTATGGAACAGCCTTCCAGCAGAGACAGTGAATGTTAAGACAGCACAGGCCTTCAAGGTAAGCCTGAACACATTTCTGCTTGCTAAAGAAGTCACTGGGTACGCTGGGTAATGGAGTGAGTTGGGAAATTCCTATAAATTTGTACAAACTTGTACAGCATATTTATTTGTCTTTGCTTATGAAGCTGGAAGAAGGGAGCAGATGGACGTTGAGGCCCATACTACGTTAAATTACTATGTTAATGTTTTACTATGACTGTAAGAATGTTTTTTTGGGGGTTGACCCATGTGCTGTCACCTGGGAGACTGTAGTTTGTGTACAAGCCTCAAAATCCACGCTGGTGCTGGCTGGGTGGTCAAGAGTGTCATGGGGAGTACGTCGCTCTGCTCCTGGGGAGGAAGGGCATGGGCCTTCTGGCATCACAGCCTCCCCCCCCCCTTCTGACAGCTGATCATGGATCCGAGTTTGCATCCACTGTAAAGGCAGCCACTCTTCTGGCTCTCGTGGCTGGGGTAAGGGGCAGCTGTCGCAGCCCCGATCTGGGTGGAAGAATGGGGGAAAAATCTGGAAATATTAATAATAAACCAAAGGTGTTAGTGTTTGAGTGTCATATCATCTTTGCATTATAGGGCTACATGAAGATCCAGGCTCAGGAAGGACCTCGGGCCTCTCTGGCACTCCTCGCTTGTTGTGGGGTGGGCAGGAAGTTAGCTCCAAGGACCCCATACTTCTGATCAGTTGTACTCTGGCTGGTGCTATTTTGTGTTTCTGCCCAGCCCAGTGGTGCACAGTGGGTGAAATAAAAATGTCCCCCCCCCCCCCAATAAAGGCATTACTCTCCTAAACTACTCTGACTGGCTCCCATCTGGTCTGATCTGTCGACCCCATCACTTAACTTCTCTGGGACAGGACCATGGTCGGAGGTACCCAGCCATTGGTGCGGGACCATCATCGTGCTGTGGTTGGAGGGTTTTCCTGCATTTTTCTCCCCAGTGTGGCCCATGTGCATGCAGTGATACATTGTGTATGCCTTACCTCTGCGGGGACACCCTTAACATTCAGGCAAGGGGTCTCCTTCCCCAGCCATCCCATGATGCTGCCACCGGATGGGCAGTCTCCCATCCCTGAGGGAGGAGAGCTGTCCTGTGGATGCCCAGTTGTCCCTCTCCAGCCAGCCCCTGAACAGTCCAGGTCCCTTCCGGAACTGGGTTGCTGGTGTGGCAGGGGTAGCACATCACTACCGTGCAGAAAACTCAGTGCATCGATTACGTGTCAATTTCAATGCATGGAAATATAGCGCAGAAACCTTTTTGACACGGCACCAATATAGCACCAATGTAGGGTTAATTTCAACGCATGGAAACATAGCATAGAAACCTTTTTGAAGCGGCACCAAAGTGTACCTCTGGAACCCGTACGTGAGTCAAAGGTTACTATCGTTCATCACAATCACTTACCTAAAGCTGTAACAGCTGGGTACTTAAGCATGTTCAAGCTGACAGTGCAAGTTAATTTGCCTGTGACTGTGCCTGGGTGTAAGATGCCGCTGAGTTTCATACTAAGCCAACGTGGACAGCAGCTGCTGTCAGACAAGGGGTACATACAGAAAAGAGTGAAATTATGGGGAAAAGACTTGAAGCGTGTTTCTTATGATTCCCATAAGTGCCCCGCTCGCTGTCATACCATGAAAGATGAAATATTAGCTTATCTGGGTACTCATAATCATGTGCCTGATCTGGGGGAAATAGCAGTCAAAACAGTCATTGCCACATTGAAACAAAAGGCAGGTATCTCCCAAGAAGGTACACACCAAATTGTTGCCGGGGCCACAGAAGTTGTTGATCCTGCAATTGCAGGAAAGTTGCCCTCATTCTCCTATTTGAAACGTATGGCACAGCGTGTCAGACAGAAAGCTACTGTGGCCCCTGCAATGACTGCTAGTTTAGCAGAACTGCAAATCCCGCCAGAATATAGCTGTATAGACCATGGTGCTCCATTCTTACTGCATGACAGTGGGGCTGATGACAGCGATAGATCTCTGATTTTCAGCCCAGCAAAGAATCTTGAATATATGCGAACAAGCCCACACTGGTATGTTGATGGAACATTTACGTCAACCCCCCAATTGTTCTCACAGGTATACACGATACAAGGGGTCAGGTTTACTGCTGTTATATCTAGTGTGTTTGAAAACATTTTCAATACACATTTTTACCTGTACTGCTCTGTAATGTGAATATGTATTGATGTGCTGCTTCCCCGAGTGCTGCTTCCACAATCTGCCCCTTAAGTCTGTGATGTGAATATTCATTGATGTGCTGCTTCCCCAATCTGCCCCTTAAGTCTGTGATGTGAATATTTATTGATGTGCTGCTTTCCCAAGAGCTGCTTCCACAATCTGCCCCTTAAGTCTGTGATGTGAAGCTGGCCCGGTGGCGCAGAGGGTTGAGGCACTGGATGCCACACCTCGCGTCACGCCGGTGACCCGGGTTCGGGAATAGACCTGGTTGGCGGGGTTGGCAGGGGAAAAGAGACTGAGCATCTGGAGGACTGCTCTCTCTTCCCAGGGAGGGTTAGATGGCAGGCTCAGCGAGCAACCTCTGGCAGAAGCTGGGGGAGTAGCCGAGCAGGCGTGTGATGTATGAGGGTGTTGGAGCCATGGTGCACGCTTGCCGTGGCAGACTCTACAGGGGATGTAGCGCACAAAGGAGAAAAAAAACCCTCACCGAGCTGACGAAGGCACCTCCTCCCAGACCACACTACCAGACATGGGCTCGGCTCTCAGGCTATCCCCCTCCTCTCTGGCCCAGCGTCTCAACACTTAGAGAAAGAGTGCCCTGGGTGGGGGTGGCCCTTCCCCGGGGAGTAGACCTGGGGGATGCCTGGTGCCGGAGAGAAGCCTGTGACTACCGAGCCACGTTGGGAGGTAGAGACTGTGGTTCCAGGAGGTCGCTGAAGAGAGTTCGGAGGTAAGGGGTGAAAAAAAAAGTTTGGAAAAAAAAAAGTCTGTGATGTAAATATTTATTGATGTGCTGCTTCCCTGAGAGCTGCTTCCACAATCTGCCCCTTAAGTCTGTGATGTGAATATTTATTGATGTGCTGCTTCCCCAAGTGCTGCTTCCACAAACTGCCCCTTAAGTCTGTGATGTGAGGTCATCGTCTTTCTCAGTTGCTCCTTCTTGCTAACCCACATGCCATATCAAACACCAGCTGCTCAATCGCACCAAGACCAGCGCTCCCCTCTAGATGGACACCTAGTTCTGCACTTTCATAACAGGACATGGCTCCATATTTCGGGGACGACTCCCCCTTCGCTCTGCATATCTTTTCATCAGGCTTTGACTAGAGAATATGATAGAAAGCCTTTGAACCTGCCGGTTAAAACAGTCATATATGCTCTTCAACCACTCTAGTGGCCATAACCCAGCCTCCTCAAAAATTCTCCATGCCAAGTGGCATAATAAGTGCTTATTTGGTATGTTACTAAGTTGCCTTAGGAAACTACTTTTGCTTCTGTTACTCTGCTCTGGAAATGTTGAACTAAATCCAGGCCCACCGGCTTCTTTAAAAGGCCCTGCAGACCTCCCCCAATACAAGGGCATCAGCTTCCTCCATATGAATGTCTGCAGTTTACCTAAGAAGCTTGATCTGATTCAGACATGGACATTACACGCATCTCCTGACTTCCTTATGATATCGGAATCCTGTCCTCGCCCTCGGACGTCATGAACCAGGCTGCAGCCTAGGACAAGAGGCTCCTGAAGAGATCAAAACTATCACCTCCTAAACACTGCTTTAACAATACAAGAAGAAAAATAAAACTAACAGGATGCTGCAACATGCCAAAAAAATGAGGAGACACTAAGCGCAGACCCTTAGACTGCCGAGATGAAGAAAGATTGCAGGCTGAGGATTCGGAGAGCGGGGGATCCAGGGCCTTGTCGGCCTCTCGCCATAGTTGTAAACTAAGCGACCAGATCCCCTACACAATCTTACAAAGACAAATGGCACAAGTACTAAATGAACTCTGCGATTTTAGAAAAGAAATGCGGTCTACAGTTACCGCGCTCCAAACGGACATCGGCAAGCTTTAGAAGAGACAAGAGGCCAGTGAAGCCCAGGCTACAACCACAGACCAACGTGTGGATGAGGCTGAATGGCTTTGGTACAGCTACTTGGCAGCCTAAAGACCCTGCAGGACCGCACGGGGGACGCAGAGAGCAGGAATCGCCGGAACAATGTCCGGCTGTTGGGGGTCCCTGAAAATACAGAAGGCACAGAAATGATACCATTCATTCAAAAAACCCTGTGGGAAATATTACCATTGCCAGAGACTTTGTCACTCGAGGTAGAACATGCGCACCGCTCCCTGGGCCGCAAGCCTGCATCGGGAGGTCGCCCCCGAATTATCCTGATTAAATTTCTGCGACATCAAGATAAGGAAACAGTGCTGCACACGGCTTGGAAGAGTGGAACGGTAATCCTCAACGGCCAGAGACTGTTCTTTGATAACGACTACGCACCAGAAGTGATGGCAATCGGCGAGCATATATCCCGATCATGAAGGCATTGAAGGCCACAGGCATACGCTTCAGGACCCCCTACACAGCCAAGATGGTGATCTTCTCTTGGGAGGGCCTGCTTAGTTTTGATAATGCAGCAGCAGCAGCAACTGATCTGAAAACAAGGAAAATAGAAATCTCACAGCAGCGCCCTACTCCTGGAACATCGCTAGCAGCTAAATTATCCCAGAAGGCCTGGAGCAATGCCCAGAGAGACATCAGAAGCAGACAGGGAGCAGAGGCAATCCAGTGGATCGTGGGTTCATTAAAGGCTAGACAGCAGTCCACGGAGGAAGGCGGAGAAGACCCACCAGCAGTGGATGGTTGAACAACCGCAAGTATAAAGGAATCAGAACTATCTGCAGGGACTGTATTTTAGAACCCCTTGAGAACTAATTACTGGCTAAAATGCAAGAACTTATGAGGTTGTCTGTTTTCTTTTGGGGGTGGACGGGATTTGCAAGCTTGATGCTAGTGCCAACAATGTGTAGGGTGGGTGGGAAGGGGAATGTAAATGAATCGAGGACCCCTGCAACTTGCCGAATTTAGTTAGGGACTGCCACATGCAGCGGTGGACTTAATGGCGACATTGGAGGGGATCTCATAGTGGGAAGGAGACACTGAGGAGTTAGCTGTACCTGGGTTGGCGGGAGGAAATGCAAGAACTTATAAGGCTGACTGTTCTCTTTTGGGGAGGTGGGCAGAGATCCACATGCTTGATGCTAGAGCTAAGAATGTATTGGATGGGGGAATGAAACGAATCAGGGCCTCCTGCAACTTGCCGAACTTAGACAGGGACTGCCACATGCAGCGGTGGACTTAATGGCGACAAAGGGGAGGGACTTCATAGCGGGGAAGAAGATTCTGCGAAGCTGACTGTACCTTGGGGTGGTGGGAGGAGGGTGGGTGGAACTGGTCTCTGTATGGTCCCCTGATTTACTGCAGTTTGACCCTAATCTGTGGGACCATCCAGTCGGCCACCAGCGGACCTATAGCCCCCGATGGCAGAGGACTATTAAGGGCTGCTCATGTGAGACCCTGAGATTAAGCGGAGCCGGACGTAGTATCCCGGTCCAGAAAGCCTGGTCCTGCTGACTCCCAGGAGACTAACACAACAGTTGCTCCTATCATAAGAGGTGTGAGGGGAGGGATGGGAAACCCAAGGGAAGTGTAAGGAGGGAAAATAGGTCTTTGTGGTGATTAGAATCATGTTAAAAGGAGGGGGGGGAATAGAAAGCGCTAAGCAGTGCGGATCACAGACCTTGTGATGAGGACTGGATAAAGGGGGGAGGGGTGAGGGACTGAGCTGGGAAGATGAGGGTTGGGGGGTGTTCAGAATATGGGTCCTGTGGGTGCCCCCGCTCACTGTCTCCTTGCTTTCCAGGGACGGAGCGGCATTTGCGGGGCCTTGGGCCTAGAACCCAGCACTGCAGCTCTCCAAATTAGAGACCCTCTGGTCGACGTGTGCATCCTCTAGGAACATCCTTGATCTCAGATGGGAGACTAGGGTTCATCCATAGGCGTTACCTACCCTACTTTCCCATCCCTAGTGGGCACTTTAAGAGCCCAGAGTCTCATACACACAAGAGACTAGTAATAAGGAGTTTACTTCGTGTTGGAAGCACCAGTTCATTAATATTCAAGCGAGGCGATCATGTTGGCCACCTCGCTAATTCATGTTAGGGCATGTCAGTGGCTCAGTAGGTAGCACACTCGCCTCTGAGGCTGGGAGATCAGAGGGCTGTGGGTTCAGTTCCCACATCTGGCACTTGGATTAATATCCCAGTACTGACACTGTAGTGCAGCATGAGAGGGGTGCTGCACTTCTGAGGTGCCGTCTTTCGGATGAGACGTTAAACCGAGGTTCCATCTGCTTGGATTGGTGGTAGTTCAGGTGGATGTTAAAGATCCCATGGCACTTCTTGAAAAGAGTAGGGGAAGTTTATTAAAGACAAAACATAACATCACCAAATAATCATAATATACAGTGTAAAAAAGAATTGCAATACAATGAAACTGTCAAACAAAGAAATGATTCCAAAAAGACAAAAGTTGAACAGCAGAGAACTTTGTCTTGTCTCTGTGTTTAACACTTAATAAATCAGTTTCTATCTGAGAAATAAGTGAAAAGGAAGACACAGAAATTTGCTGGAAAATCAACTGACATCTCGCTTGCCATAGGTGAAACTGAATGAGTGAAAAAAAAACATTCAAAGTGCTAGGATGGAAGGATTGCCAAAACCCTGTATAATCCCCTAAAACTAAAGTATTATAAGTCATATGTACCAAAGCAGGCAGTTTCCAATAAACAGATGCATCTGCCCAAAACTGTTTAGCAAATGGACAATCTAACAAAAAATGTGAAAGTGTTTCTTCTATGGAGATACAGGTTGCTCTCAAGCAATATCTCTCAGTCAATGGCTTATATTTTAGGTTACCACGGACACCTAGCCTTCCATGGGCCGATATCCAGACTATATCCCATACAAAGGCCGAGTTTAAAGTCACTTAATTTGTGCAAGGCAAAATTCATCTTCATAGGAACACATTCTGGAAAGACTAGGATTGTACCCTGCACTGTGAAAACAATATAAGTATAAAAGGATTTCCTAGAATGGAGATGCAAGGATAGGGAATGATACATTCTACTGCTTGCATTTTAAATGTCACACTTCATATGACGGTAATTGGTTAGATTTAAAAGATTTTTGAGGAGTCATCTTCCATTTCTGTAAGAAAGGTTCCCATATAAAGGAAGACCAAACCTGCCATATCTGTTGTTTTAAATCCCAAAGAAAATTAAAGGAATTAAATAAAAATATTGAATGAAAGAAGATAATTGGATTAACCATATTCAAACCACCTTTTTTAACTGGCAAGTAAGTAAAATCCCTACAAACTGGATTCAATCTGTTCCCCAAACCATTTGGAAAAAGACACTAAAATTCTGGTTTCCAATGAAAACGGAGGTGGAAAATATAACTCAAATATAAAAAACGGTATCAAAAACTTTTAACAATGGAAACCCTTTTCTTTTCCCAAATTTCCATTGTTTCCAAACATTAACTTTTGCCTCACCTATACTAAGCTGTTGTTCCCAGTTAAAGGTAGCCATATCACCATTCCCAAACCAAAGACCCAGAATTTTGCTTGTGTGGAAGCAAAGGATATGCCATGGGTATCAAATAAACAATTCTGCTCAAATTTAAGGAAAAATAAAACTTTTAGATATATTAAGTTCAGACCCTGAAGACAACCCCATACCTTAAAACACGTTAAAGCATTCTGCAGGAAACCTCATCCTGCATAAACAGAGTGACATCATCTGCATATGCTGAAATTTTAACCTTTTGTAAGGAAACGTCCGGAGCAAGTCCTAAAATGTCATGTCTACGATGAACATACCGAATAATGGGGTCCAAAAGCATATGTATACAGTAGGGGACTCAAGGGCATCCTTGTCTGACACCCCTAGTGACTGGGATTACAGGCCCCATAAGGCTATTTACTAATGGGTGAACTTCCATCTAAGTATAATAAAAAATCCATTGAACAAAGGGCTTGGAATCTTATAGGCCATTAAAAGATTAAATATATATGAATGGTAAACACTATCAAATGCCTTAACCTGATCCAAAGCCACTATAAATCCGGAACCTTGCCCATTTTTACTGGACTCAAACAATTCTCTTAAAATATATAAATTCTGTTGAATCCGTCTTTGAGGAATCGCACAAGACTGTGCCGGGTGGATAAGGGTATCCGATACCAGGGATAATCTATTTGTAAGAATTTTGGCAAGAATTTTATAATCGCTATTAAGCAAACTAATGGGCCTCCAATTGGATAATAACCCAGGATCCCCTTTTTTATATATAAACTTTAAGAGAGAAACATTAAAACTCTGAAAGCTTAAACCCGAGGTCAGCATGTAATTGAAAACCATCGGGAGAAAAAGACCCATTACCGAAGAAAATTTTCTATAAAATTCATTGGGAATGCCATCTAGGCCTGGAGATGTTTTTACTTGCAGTGATTTTATCACATTCTCTACTTCTAAGGAGGAAATGGGCTGTAATAAGGAGGCTTGGTAGGCAGTATCTAAGACAGGCAAACCAGACAAAAGTCAGCTGGTAAACTGTCCTGTGTACCTATCTGTTCTTCAAAGGAATCTGAAAAAGAGTTTCACTATTTTCATCATATCCATATCTGAAGTAACTGTAGTTCCATCCGAAGATAACAAACCTCTCATTAGTGTCTTATCTAGCGCTGTTTACAGACGCATAAGGGTCGAAGCTGGATGTGATTGCATCCCATACAGAAACTCCATATCTAGGGACTTAGCTCTATCATATTGGTAAAGTAACATTTGTTTTTAACTTCAGCAATCTGTGACTGAAAAGAGACCTATCCTTGGGAGAAAGGACATCAGTTTGTAAAGATGATTCCTGTATCAGTAGGTATGTGATATACTGTGAATTCATTTAGTTTTCCTTTGGCTATCAGAAAGGACTTAATCTCTTGTTTAGTATCCAACCACCAAGAAAAGGATTATCATAAAGGCAAATGACCGAGCTTAGATGCGGCAAGTAAAGTCTGTAATTCAGTAACACTATTATTATCTTCTAAAAGGAAACATTAAAAGCACACCTAGGGCCTGCTGCTGGAATTTTTGGCGGAATACTTCCTAGATTTAAAAACCCAATTAGGATTTGGTGATCCGAGAATTCAGACGGTTTAACTTGTGAAAAATAAGGCTTCAAATATTTAGAAACAAAGATGAAGTCTATACGTGAAGAGAAGGTACTCCTGTGATAGGAAGAACCCCCAGTAGCATGTAAAGATCTATATACATCAGTTAAATCTGCAGAAGTGACCGTCTGGCGTAAAGCAAGAGAGTCACAATACAGTTTTTTTCTCATTTGGGAATCCCCTTTAAATTTAACATCAATATCAGAGTTAAAATCCCCTCCCCAAATTACATGTCTCCTGGTATATAAGAATGGCCTAATTTCTTCCAGTAATTTTATTCTTGTAGCTTTGACTGAGGGGTAAATGTTTATGAGCCGAATTCAAAATCCTGATAAGCACAGTCAAGGAGCAAACACGCCAGGACAAATATCTACCAGCTTCAAATCCTGAAATGTGTGGAGGTGAACAGGATTCCTATACCGCCTGCAACGTCCGCTCCAAACGTCCAATAAGACGGTCCCCATACCCACCGTTTTTGTGTTTGGGAAATCTCAGCCAAAGAGGAAAGTCTGGTTTCTTGTAAAAAAATAACATCTACCTGTAATGTGCTAAGGGCAGTTAGAAGAGATAATCGTTTCTTAACATTTTTAATGCTGCACACATTAAGGGATGCTATTTTAAGAGAGGCCATGATGTTAGGTAAAAGGTTTAGGACCCAGTCTTCTGAGAGAAAGTAGCTTTCCTTTTCTTACCCTTTTTCCCTTTTTTCTCCTTTGCTAGCTCAGTTGTTTTACTAGCCTCCTCTTCTGAAATTAATTCCGACAGATACGATGTATCAGACTCTAGATCTGAATCTCTCCCCTCTTTCTGTAAAGGGGAAAAAAAATTGTCGACCGAAGTAGGAGTCACTGATAGAGGTTTACTAGAAGCTCTAGTAAACCGTCTGGGCTTAACAATTTCAAAGGGGGGAGGCATAGAAGGAGACGCCTTTGGAGAGTTGGACTTATCTAAAGGAATTTCTAGCTGAGTAGTGGCATCAGAAATGGAAGGGCCCGCTTTCTTATCAGAGATGATAGGCCCATCCACAGGCTTCTGTCACGGGATGTCTTCCTTAATGACTACCTCTGATGATAGAGCCCTATCCCCTTTTTTACCTGTGCTTTATGTACCAAATCCTCTGGTCACCCCTGGCTTTATTGTGCGAGGCCCATGGGCATTGATGGAAGGCGTGGCCCTTTTCTTCACATAAATTACATTGAAAAATATTCTGGCACCTATCCATAGAATGCCCAAAGCCCCCACACAGTGAACATTTCAAAAGATCGCATGTGCTACTAAGATGCGTTTTAGCCCCACATTTGTAGCATGCTCGGGGCTGCCCACTATAGAAACACACCCCTATCCTTGCCTAAAAAAAACTATTAGGCAAATGAACTACCTCCCCGTTCACTTGTGTTAATTTTACTTTAAATCTCCAGCTGCCAGTCCAAATACCTTCCAGGTCCAAAATGGCTTCAGGAGGACCCAAAACCTCACACTTCTTTTGTAACCAGTGGTAAATGTTACAGCGTTAACCCTTTCATTACGAAACATTACTGTAACATAACGAATCAGAGGTTTTGTAAGGGGTAAGGCATAAAAGGGAACCCAAAGTGGAGAGGCCTTCAAAGTAGAATATTTATCCCAAAATTTCTCCATACCTTTAGCTGTTTTAAAACTGACGTCAAAGGTGTCTTCACCTGAAATGTGAATGAGTGCAAAGATATCTACTGGAAAAAAATTCATTGAACCTTTTAGTAATGTATTGGCAACATAATACCTATCAGGATGGGTTTGTAGGCCACCCCGGTAACGCAAGCACACAGCGTTTCTTCTAGGAGCTTGCTCCAACTGATTTTAAACAACTCAGACATGGGTATTTTATTTTTTGCTGTGTATAAGATTTTCACTCTATAGCATCAACAGAGTCTAGAAACATCATTATCCCCAGCGAACTTGGCCGAAGAAATCAAAGGGCGTGACTAGCAGGCTGTACAGCAGTATTATCCCCTTCTAAGTCCATACCTGAGCTCAGGGTTTCTGTAGTGTTGGCATGCGAGGGATGTATAGGGATGTAGCAGTCCAACCTGGATCAGGAATCCATTGTCCAGTCGGTTCATCCAGCCGGAATTCCAAAGCCTCCTCCGATGACCAGTCCATTGATGGAAAGGATGATTTCGGCTGGAAAGTCTAAATTGTTCTCTCAAAACTTGCGTGGTGCTTTTTTTTGAAGTATCTCGGTATCCATATCTCCGGTGTTTAACATTTTCTGAACCGTGTGCACCCCCGAAAAGCTTTCTACCGCTGCTTCCTGCAAAGCGGTCCTCCCAGTCAGTTGTTCGGTAGCCGAAACATGCAATTTCTCATTCCCTTCCTCCGTCTGAGACTGGAAAGACGACGATAACGAACTCAGGTTAGTCACTCCCAAATCGGACTGTAGTGTAGCCCGACTATTCTCAAAATCGCTTTGTACTGCTCCGAAAATGTCCCCCGCTTCATCCAGGCTCTCACTCGTTTCCACTACAACAGCTGCTGCTACGAAGTCCTCCACCTCCATCGTGAAGGAGGAGAACACTGCGCAGCCTCACAGTGCTTCAGTCAGCACATGCTCTGCCACCAGCGTGGTCCCCCAGAGTAGGGGAATTTCCCCGGTGTCCTGGCCAAATTTCCCTCATTCACTAACAATACCACCAACAGCTTAATCTGGTTCAAGGTCAGTTGGCATTCATCTGTATCCCCCTCCCCCGGGTCGTGCCTGAAAATAGGCAGGATTTGTCTAGTGCACTTACCCGGTCAACAAAAACGAAATAAATGTTTGTTTGATGTTTGTAGCTGTTGAATGTCAGACGTATTGGTTATGTTATTGTTATTATGTCAGTTATGATGCTAGGAAAGTCATCAGATTCACCTATAAACCTACACAAAAGCTTGGATTGGCAAGGACAAGGAATAGTGTTCTTAGCAAAACTGAAGGGTTAGGCAGTACTCAGTATCAAGAACTATTAAAATGCAGTCCTCCAAAGTGAAACTGCTATCCCTGAACATTAATGGCCTAACCTCCCTGATCAAGCGCTCAAGGGTGTTAGCATACTTGAGAAAGTCTAAATCTGACCTAGCGTACCTCCAGGAAACCCATTTGAACAACAAGGAGCATGAAAAACTTGCCAAGCTGAGCAGGGGGCAAGTTTTTTACTCTTCTAGCAGAGAAGGTAGACGTAGAGGTGTAGCTATAATAGTCTCACTGCATACCCCATTCAAAATGGAATCTATGTGGGCAGATTTGGAGGGTAGGCTGATTATAGTGAGGGGCGCACTTAATGATAAGCCAGTCACCCTAGCTAGTCCCTCAGCTAAGATTCCTGCTAGACAGGATTGTGCAAGAAACTAGGGGAACACTAATGTTGGCCGGGGACTTTAACCTGACTGTAGACCCTACCATAGATACCTCAAATTCGAGACCCCCCAAGCAATCGGCCACGCAGAAATTCTTCCATAAATTCATTGCAGAGGTAGGATGGTGTGACGCCTGGAGAAAGTTGCACCCCCAAACAAAAAACTATACATATTACTCAGCCACACACAGCACCTATTTGAGTATAGATCATACATATATGCAAGTGGAGAATCTAGGAGCTTTGCAAGACGTGCAACTGGGGGATATTACTGTCTCCGACCATGCCCCTTTGGTCTCCACCTGGGATATGGGTCTTCAACTGAAGAACACACGATGGAGGCTGAACCCATTTTATCTGTGCCTCAAACACTTCCGGGAGTTTATCTTGGACAAAATTACTGAGATCAAAAACGACAACCCCCCAGCAGACACGTCCCCGGCGGTTCACTGGGATACTGTCAAGGCAGTACTCCGCGGCCACATCATAAAATACACAGCAGAGCTGAGTAAGCAGCGAAAAGCACAAAGGACCAAACTGGAGGAGTCACTCCATTTTTAACAAATGGCCCACAAACAAGGTGACACATCACTATTGCCTCAGCTGCAATAAACTAGGCTAGAGTTAGACCGGCTGGTACAAACACAAACAGAAATTGTCTTGACCTTTTTAAAACAGAGGTGCTATGAGGTAGGCCCTCAAGCCACCCGGCTCTTAGCCTATCAGATCCGAAAACGAAGAAAAGCGGCTACAATTACCTCTGTTCGCCACCCAAATGGAGGTCAACCGCTACCCAAAATACAAGGCATAGCAGATGCTTTTGCAGTGTATTACTCCACTTTATAAACCCCCGAGTATACCCCATCTGTACAACAAATAACAGATTACCTACAAACAATCATACCCCTACTACGCCAATTACTGAGGGTGAGGTAATCAATGCCATTGCCAGTGCCAAATCACAGAAATCACCGGGACCTGACTGGTACGGCTCTGAATTTTACAAAGTGGCCTAGACACAAATCACCCCTACACTCCTAAAACTGTTTAACTCAATACTGAAGGGAGACCCTCCTCCCCCATCTTGGTCCTATGCAACCATCTCAGTAATACCCAAAACAGATAAAAACCCACAATTCTGTGAGTCATATAGACCCATATCCATACTTAATCATGACTATAAAATGTTTGTGAGTATACTAGCACACAGAATAGACCAATTTCTCCCCCTACTAATCCACAAGGACCAAACGGGTTTTGTGAAATCTCGTACCACTACAGATAATATAAAGCGAACTCTCCATCTGGTGCATCAAATCAATAAATCTGAGATCCCTTTGGTCCTGATGAGTCTGGACGCCGAAAAGGCACTTGACAGGGTCGCATGGCCATTTCTATATTTAACATTACAAAAATTTTGCTTTTCTCTGTCCCTCATTAAGGTACTCCAGAACATATATGCTGCCCCTCAAGCATGTGTGAAAGTGGATGGGCACCACTCTGACTATTTCCGCCTGTGGAGAGGGATCAGGCAGGGATGCCCATTGTTCCCACTCCTATTCATAGTGTTCATTGAACCACTAGCACAGCAAATCCGTGAATCCCAAAACATAGAAGGAATCACTATAGGAAAGACGGAACATTGCATAGCATTATATGCAGATGACATTTTACTTTATCTCCAGAACCCCTAAAAATCCCTTTGAGCAGTAAAACAAATCTTGGACAGCTTTAGCCAGGTAACAGGATATAGGCTAAACCTAAGTAAAACTGAGAGTCGTACCTTTCACTACACCCCTTCCTCTTGCATCCAAAACATCATCCCAGGTAGATGGAACTTGCAAAAACTGAAATATTTAGGCATTCAGCTAACACACACCCCTGCAAACAGCTATAAGCACAATCATTCACTGTTCACGGCACAATTAAGAGCAGACCTAAACTCATGGGCAACATTGCCCTTGAATATAATAAGGAGGATAGACCTGGTCAGAATGATGGTACTTCCAAGGGTGCTGTATCTATTCCAAAACATTCCTATTTTTATCTCACTGAAGACCTTTCGAGAATGGGATCAATTAATATCTAAATTTACATGGGCAAATAGACTGCTTTGTGTCCGCCTCAAAATCTTGACCATCCCCCGACAGGAGGGAGGGCTGGCACTCCCAGACCTGCGACTATGTCAGCAGGCAACGACCCTGACACAAGTAATGGCTTGGCAAAATAAAACATCCAACCCACACTGGTTGGAGATCGAAAGAGACCTGATGAGTGACCACACCTACTTCCAAATACTGTACGATCCAGCACCGAACCCAAAGGTGAGTCAGCTCCCAAATCCATGGTTTGCATCCCAACTTAAAAATTAGCAAACTATCAGGAAAGACCAATGCCTGACCACCTTTCAAACCCTTGTATGCCCTATCTCAGGTTTGGGTGACTTCCCCCCAAATACTTTAGATGGTGGATTTCGAGGCTGGGAGAGAGTTGGATTAAAATGTATACCACAGGTGATGTCACAGGGAAACATCTGGTCATTTGCAGAGATTCAAAGAAAATTCCCCTTGCCACACCAAGACTTCTATCGGTATCTGCAGCTTCAGCACTATATTGAAAATCTTCCGAAAGGGCTCTGGATGCCTAAGCAGTACCCATCACTGGTTCTTGGCCAGATTCAACTGAACAATACCCAACAACAGGACCACCTAATATCATTATACTACCACCTATTGAATTCCAAGGGGGAACCCCAAACAGAAGGGATCTGCCAACAGTGGAGTCAGGAAACTGGATACACAGTCACCCTAGAGACCTGGCAGCGAGCCTGTGGCTATGCTGCACGGGTGACAAGCTCACACCAATGGTGCGAATATGCATGGAAAAATTTGATAAGGTTCTTTAGAACCTCCCTAATCATCAACCATTACACCCCCACCAACACAGCAACGTGTTGGCGCACCTGTGGTGAAACCAGGGCAAATCATACTCATATTATGTGGGCTTGTCCACACCTTAAACCATTTCTCTTGGCTCTCCAGGTGCAGCTGCAGGAGATATTTGATCCCCCGCTTCAATTAACAGTGGAGATGTTCCTCTTTTTTAACCTTCCCAACACGCTGAGAGGCTCAGGCTCGAACATTAGATACCTTTTCCTCCTTCTCTTTACAGCGGCAAAGAAGGCAATTACAAAATTATGGCTGACTAATAAGACCCCTACGATACAAAACTGGTGGGACATCACAAGGCAGATCTCTAGTATGGAGAGAATAACACATAATCTAAATGAGCAGGGAGAGAAATTCACTATAAGATGGACTCGATGGCAGGTATACTACATGTTGAAGGATTGCACCTTCGTCCCCTAAAAGGATAGATATCCCCTAATAGAGATGGATGCCCCTAGGCTGAGGGCAGAGGGGAGGGCCATCCACAGATGAGGCACCCTGCATTGTGGAGCCTGAGAGACAATGGGATCTCTCCCACCAACAGGTATGAGGGAAAATCAATGGAGAGGGGTGATCGAACTAGAATACCACCGATTAAAAGACTATAACCCAGAATCAGAAGAAGTAAGTTGGTAGACCATCTTTCCATTGAATAGCCAGAGTAGCAACAGACAGGAGAGAGGATTAGACTGATGGCCACAATGTAAAGGGCATTGAATTAAGCTGGCTTTACGAACTTAGGGATACATGGATAGAGACTCACCAATCCCAAGAAATTATCTGTTTCCAGAAGGGTAAGCATTTACTTCCTAATACACTAACCTTCCTCTACAGAATGAAGTAAGTAATGCCTAATAAGTATGTCAAAGCTATTTATTAATCCTCATCTACTTGTATAAACAAAAAGTGTAAAGAATATTGACTAATTGTGTTCGGATGACATGTATGTATATATGTTGGAAAAACATAATAAAAATGAAATTTATAAAAATATCGGAATCCTGGCTTATGCCCCGACCCCAGACAAAACTATCAATATACCGGGGTACATTACCTACCGTGTGATAGACCAACCGGGGGGAGGGGGGTGTAATCTATGTTAAGAACAAATTCTTTGTCACAGTCATTAATTGTACCACCAAGGCTAAAGAATTTGAATGTCTCACCCTAAAACTGGCACTTTCCAATGAAAAGGCACTCCTCATTGCTACACGTTATCGACCACCCTCTGGCGGCATGGCCCTCTTACCTCATCTTCAAAGTCTAATTGACACGGCTAACTCCGAGTGCATTCTATTGGGGGACTTCAACCTAAATCGGAATGATGAGAGCTCCAAGAAGCTTAAGGGCCTCTGTGATATGTGTGGGTTGGCTCAGATGACCCCTGCAGTCACCAGACCCAACAGAAAAAAAACAGAATGAAGCTCCCTCCTGGATCTAATGTTAGTTAACAAATCTCACAACATTTCACATCCTGGGGTGTTTTTCAATGACCTCAGTGATCATTGTGCCATTGCCTGCATCAGGTACTCTCCCCAAATAAAATCAGCCCCTAAATATAAGCTAAAAAGGTGCTTGAAAAAGTTTTGCCAGCATGCCTTCCTAAATGACCTGAGCAACATCAGATCGCAAGACTTCTACCTGGCCCTTTCCCTCAATGAGGCATTTAACATCTTTCATAGCCTTCTAGTGAGTCTATTAGACAAACATGCCCCCTAAGGCTGATCAAGTCCAAGAAAAGATCTCCTGGCTGGTTCTCTCCATCTTAAAGAAAGCCCTCAAAGATAGAGACTTTTGGTGGAAAAGAGCTAGGAAGACACACTCTGATGCCGATTGGCTTGCTTTTTGTGTATCTAGAAATGCCTGTACCAAAGTAATTAGGACTGAAAAAGCTAGATACTTCCAATCAACCCTGGAAGACAACAAAAACAATGCTGCCAAATTCTGGAGTACCCTCAAAGAAGTTGAGGGTCATACCACCAATGCCTCCCTTCCAGCCAAAACAGTGTCCAGGGACACCACTTTCATGGATAGAGCGGATATACTTGAACAACTCAGTGATCACTTTGCCACTGCGGGGCTGGCATTCAACGCCTCTCCAATTAGTAAGATCAGCCTACACAGCGATGACACTGATGCCACAAGCCCCACCTTCGACACCAACCAGAGTTACTCCTCCCCCTTCAGCTTACACCCTGTATCCTTCAAGCAAGTGGAGAACCTCCTACTGTCATTAGATACTAAAAAGAGTGCTGGTGCCGACCTCATCGAAACTTTCTTCCTAAAATTAGGCCATTATTATCTGACCACCCTAACTGTCCATTTATTCAACATCTCCCTAACTCAGGGTGAGTTACCCTTGCCATGGAAAATTGCCCATATCATCCCCTTGTTCAAGTCCTGGGACTCTAGCGACCTGAACAACTATTGGCCTATTTCAATACTATTCTCCCTTTCAAAACTATTGTCAAAAATTGTTGACACCCAATTCAGGGAGCACCTGGATTCACAGAAACTGCTAAATGCCGCTCAGTCGGGCTTCAGAGCCAAACATAGCACAATGTCTGCCCTTGCTAAAGTAATCACCGACTGGCAAATTGCCTTGGACTCTAAGAAGCATGTGTTTGCACTCTTCCTTGACCTTAGTAAGGCATTCGATACTGTGGATCACAACATTATGCTTAATGCATTGAGTAACATCGGTCGAGTTCTGCCATCAAATGGTTCACCAGCTACCTTACTAACAGACTACAACATGTCAAAGCTCTGGGAGAACTGTCCCCATTAAAAAAAACTACCACGAGGTGTCCCTCAAGGCTCTATTTTGGGCCAACTCTTACTTGCAATCTACATAAATGACCTTGATTCACACCTGAGCACAGCTAATGTGCACTTATTTGCAGACAATACAGTCCTCTACACCGCTAACTCTTCTCTGGACATGGTCCTCGAGGATTTACAGTGAGACTTTATCCTCTCCAATTTAATCTTATGAAGCATAAGCTGCTGTTTAACACCAAAAAGACCAAAGCCATGATCCTCTCACCGAACGTCACCCCAGGACCAACATGCAGCCTTAAGATTCTAACTTTATTAGGTGAACCCCTGGAAACTGTTGATACCTTTAAATACCTGGGATTCTGGCTGGACAGTAAGCTTAATTTCCTATGCCACCTGAACAAGCTCTCGAAAAAATTAAGACAATGCTTAGGTATATTCTACCACATTAAACATCTACTTACCAAGGAAGCCAGAAAGAGACTAGTGCAATCTACATTCCTGCCTTTACTGGATTACGCTGACTTCCTCTACATTAACTGCCCTTCTTCAGTGCTCCATAAACTTGACACTCTTTATCACCGGGCCTTGAGGTTCATTCTTAATCTGTCTTTTCGCACCCATCATTGCCTGCTGTACCAAGAGATGGGATGGACCTCGCTTTCTACAAGGAGGAAAATAAATGCCTTCCTTTGGATATACAGGGCTTTGTCTGATAAGCTACCAGCATTCATCTCAAGCTTATTTGAGTGTATCAAGGGGCAACAGGGGCTGAGACGCTTCTCCTTAATCTACTTTCATATACCTAGAGTAAGATCATCTCATGACTCGGTTGCAATTAGTTTCTCCCTTCCTTCCATTTGGAATACTATGCAATGATCACTAAAGCTCTCAACCCTCCCCGGTCCCCTCACCTTCAAAGCACTGATTTCAGAATACCTGAAGGAAACCTGCAACTGTCATAGGTGACCAGTGTGTCCTTATTCTCTTGGTGACGCCAAAGAATCCCCTGACACTCAAGTAACACACAGCTCCCACCTTCCCTATTAGTGGGGCTCCAGCATTTTTAGCAACCTCTTTTCCCAGCTCCTCCAGCCAACATCACCCTACCTACCCCTTGTCTTCTATACCTCCACCCTCCCTACCCCTCCTTCCCACAAGTCTCGTACTAGAATAACCAGCAGGCTACATATCCAAGCAAGTGCCCAGAATCGAACCGTCCTAACCTTAGATTTACTATGCTTGTTTGTTTAGTGTGCTATAACTAGCTCCTAACTATGTTAGTCCTCGCTGTATAGGTCTGTCTTAGCTCCTCACATGTATAGTGTTTATTTTCCTGTCTTGTACCTGCCTGTGATTCATTTTTTATGTCCAGGACCACCTTGATAATGAGCTTGCTCAATGGTGTTATGCCTGGTTAAATAAAGTTTGACTGATTGATTGATGTGCTGTTTCCCTGAGAGCTGCTTCCACAATCTGCCCCTTAAGTCTGTGAAGTGAATATTTATTGATGTGCTGCTTCCCCGAGTGCTGCTTCCATGATCTGCCCCTTAAGTCTGTGATGTGAATATTTATTGATGTGCTGTTTCCCTGAGAGCTGCTTCCACAATCTGCCCCTTAAGTCTGTGAAGTGAATATTTATTGATGTGCTGCTTCCCTGAGAGCCCCTTAAGTTTGTTTATTTGCGCTATTCTTGTCTGCATTCACATTGCTATACGCGAGATATGCCAATGACGAATTACCGCATGGATATTAACTGCGTGGTAAATGTTTGTGCTGAACTGACATGGAACCTGCGGCAGGAGGCAAGGCACCCATTGCCTCAGCCCTCCATGCCACTGGGCCAGTAAAGAGAAATAAATTTAAAGAAAATGTAAATTTCAAAGCCTGAGTACAAGCTGTAGTTGGAGTGGGGATCCAACAGTTACAGGAGCTGGTAGGGAGGTTAAAGAAGGCTTTGTTAAATCTCTAGAGTAATACTTTTTTATGTCCCCTAGCGACTCAGATCCCCAATTATCCTTGTGGGCAACCTCCCAACTCAGGTGCATGAGGTCCTCAGTATCCCCATGACTTACCCCTCAGGGCGGGGCTTTGGGCACCACCCCTTCTGGAACATCCAGAGACCTAGACCATAGCAGATGGTGGCATGGGGTCTGAGAGTGGCCTTAGCTTGCTCCAACTGGGTGGTTGTTCATTTTCTCCTAATCCCACCCACCCCTCAGGATGCAGATGCCAGGATTCCAGGGCGTGTGCACACTGAGCATGTCTCATATTGCCCAGTCCAGTGATGCACAGTGGAGCGGCTCTCCCTTCCACAAGTTACATCCGTTGCATATTCACCCATGTGGCAGTAGTACAGGGGTAGGAGCAGCCCTCCCTCCCACATATTGCATCTGTTGCATATTCACCCATGTGGTAGTAGTACATCGGTAGGAGCGGCCCTCCCTCCCAAAAGTTACATCCGTTGCATATTCACCCATGTGGTAGTGGTGGGAGTGGTCTTCCCTCCCAACATTACATCCGCTGCATATTTACCCATGTGGCAGTGGTGGGAGTGGTCTTCCCTCCCAGCATTACATCTGCTGCATATTCACTAATGTGGCAGTAGTGCAATGGTGGGAGCGTCCCTCCTTCCCATGTTACATAGGTGAATATGCAGTGGATGTAACATATGGGAGGGAGGGCCATTCCCACCACGATAAAACCTTTTATAGGTACATCAGGGAGCGAAGGAAGACCAAGGAGGGATAGTGAGGCTTAATAAAGGGAGGGAGGGTGGGCAGAGGGAGACTGAAAGCAGAGATACTAAACAAATATTTTGCTCAGTATTCTGAAGGAAGAGGAGATACATAAAACAAACAGTAGTAACACTCTGGATACAGAAGTTGATACCAGCCCATTTACAGAAGAAAGGGTTCTGAAAGAACTCTTAAAACTGAAGGTGGACAAAAGCAATGGGGCCTGATGGGATTCATCCCAGAATTCTAAAGAACTAGGTAGAACCTAGTGACACCACTGACTACCCTTTTAACAAATCATGGGAGGATGGGGTGGTACCCGAGGACTGGAGGAGGGCAGATGTGATTCCCTTCACAAAAGTGGGAGCAAGGCAGAAGCAGGAAACTATAGACCTGTTAGTTTAACCTCAGTGATAGGGAAAATGATGGAATCACTTCTAAAGGAAAGAATTGTCGAGTATCTAGAGGCCAGAGGGGCACAGGACCCTAGGCAGCATGGATTCACAGCGGGAAGGTCATGCCAGACAAATCTGATAGATTTCTTTGACTGGGTGACCAAAGTAGTAGATCAGGGAGGGGCTGTGGACATGGCCTACCTAGACTTTAGCAAGGCATTTGACACAGTCCCACACAAAAGATTAATATACAAGTTAGCCAGCCTGGGAGTGGGTCCCAAGATGACAGCCTGGGTAAAGAATTGGCTGGAGAATAGGACACAGAGAGTTATAGTAAATGGAGTCCACTCAGAAGAAAGGAGGGTTACTAGTGGGGTACCATGAGGTTCAGTATTGGACCGGTCCTCTTCAATGTCTTTATAAGTGACATTGCAGAGGGACTGGAAGAAAAGTATGTCTCTTTGCAGATGACACTAAGATCTGCAACAGAGTTGATGCACAGGGTGGGGTGGAAAGGATGAGAAGGGACTTGGCAAGGTTAGAGGAATGGTCAAATGTATGGCAGCTTAGATTCAATGCTAAGAAGTGCAAGGTAATGCACCTAGGAAACAAAACCCTGAGGAAGAGTACACAATGGGGTGAGATACTAACAACAACAAGAATGGAAAGGGACCTGGGGTAGTCATATCAGATGACCTAAAGGTGGGCAAGCAATGTGAGGGCAGCAAGGAGGGCTGGGGGATACTGGGATGCATAGGGAGGCATCACCAGTAGAAAACAAGGAAGTTATTATCCCTCTGTACAGACAGCTGGTGAGACCCCATCTGGAGTACTGTGTGCAGTTCTGGAGACCCAATCTCCATAAAGACATAGACAGGATGGAAGCTGTCCAGAGGAGGGCAACTAAAATGGTGCAGGGTCTGCACGAGTCGTATGAGAGAGACTTAGGAGCTTAATATGTGTAGCCTCGAGAAGGAGGAGAGGGGGACATGATAGAAACTTTCAAGTACCTCAAAGGAATCAACAAAGTCCAAGAGGTAGCATCTTTCAAAGAGGTGTGCAAGAACAAGAGGCACAATTTGAAGATGGGGGCGGCTCAGAGGTAATTTAAGAGTATTTTTCACAGAGAGGTTGTGGATGCATGGAACAGCCTTCAGGAGGAGGTTGTGGAGTCAAAATCAGTGGGGGAATTCAAGCATGCATGGGATAGTCATAAGGCAATTCTGGGGGTTGGGGGTAGGAAGAAGTAGGCTGCTGGTTAACTAGGATCTGCAGCTTATCCAGTAGGTAGGGAAATGGGCAGACTGGGTGGGCCAAGCGGTCCTTATCTGCCGTCAAATTCTATGTTTCTATGTTGCATCTCCTGCATAGTCACCCATGTGGCAGTAGTGTGGCAGTGGGGGCAGCCCTCCCTCCCACATGTAATATCCACTGCATAGTCACTCATGTGGCAGTAGTGCAGTGGTGGGAACTGCTCTGCCTCCCACATGTTACATCCTCTGCATATTCACCCATGTGGCAGTAGTGTAGCAGTGGGAGCGGCTCTCCCTCCCACATATTACATCCTCTGCATATTCACCCATGTGATAGTAGTGCAGCGGTGGGAGCGGCCCTCCCTCCCTCCCACATGTTACATCCGCTGCATATTCACCCATGTGATAGTAGTGCAGTGGTGGGAGCGGCCTCCCTCCCTCCCACATGTTACGTCTGCTGCATAGTCACCCATGTGGCAGCAGTGCGGCGCTGGGAGTGTCCCTTCCTCCCACATGTTACATCTGCTGCATTTTTACCCATGTGGGAGTGGTGCAACAGTGTGAACGGCCCTCCCATGTTACATCCACTGCATATTCACCCATGTGGCAGTAGTAGAGTGGTGGGAATGGCCCTCCCTCCCATATGTTACATCCACTGCATATTCACCTATGTGACAGTAGTAGAGTGGTGGGAATGGCCCTCCCTCCCACATGTTGTATCTGCTGCATATTCATCCATGTGGCAGTAGTAGAGCGATGAGAGTGGTCCTTCCTCCCACATGTTATATCCACTGCATATTCACCCATGTAGCAGTGGTGCAGCGGTGTGAGTGGCCCTCCCTCCCACAAGTTACGTCCGCTGCATATTCAGCCATGTGGCTGTAGTGCAGCGGTGGGAGCAGCCATCCCTCCCACATGTTACCTCCGCTGCATATTCACCCATGTGGCAGTAGTGCAGCGGTGGGAGCGACCCTCCTCCCATATGTTACATCCGCTGCATATTCACCCATGTGGCAGTAGTGCATCGGTGGGAGCGGCACTCCCTCCCCCATGTTATATCTGCTGCATAGTCACCCATGTGGCAGTAATGCAGCGGTGGGAGTGGCCCTTCCTCCCACAAGTTACATCTGCTGCATAGTCACCCATGTGGTAGTAGTGCAGCAGTGGGAGCAGCCCTCCCTTCCATATGTTACATCTGCTGCATATTCATCCATGTGGCAGTACAGTAGTGGTGTGAACAGCTTTTCCTCCCAGAGGAGAGTATCCTCTTTGAGGCTTGATCCTCCTCCCCTGCTGCTGATCGGCCCATCGACCCCCAGGATCATATTGCCAAACCTGGGATACCACTGTAACAGATGGCAGTACAACCACTGTGCCATCAGACTGGCCCTAGCATAACTGTTTAATTATTCGAGTAATACAGAGCTACTGTGTATCTATCAGACTGACTTGGGGAACAACTACCACATTTTATTTAAAAAACTGGTGTTACAAAAGATATTGCATTTAATATTTCAGCATGGCTATGTTGGTAGCATATCCACCCCTTCAGGCCAGAAGTTTGTGGTTTCCAGTATTACATCAGGACTGGGCTTATACCATAAACATTGGCACCCAAGTGCAGTACTAGGGGGATGCTGTCCTTCAAATGAGACATTAAACTGAGGTCCCTTCTGCCCATCTCTGGTGCTGTCCTGGTGGGTGTCCAGGTGGAAGTAAAAGAACCCAAGGCATTTTTAGCAGGAGTAGGATATTACCCAATATCCTGGTCAACATTCCCCTTACTGTAAAATAGATTCAGGCAGTTGTTTAAAGGAACACTGTCAACCTGTTTTGCATCATATTATTTTTTGGTAAAAAACACATTTTGTGATTGCTTACCTTCTCTGAAATGCATTGATGTTGCTGTTTGTTTAATCAGCCTCTGTGCTTATTAGAACTGAAATGCATGGGAATGTATAGCTATACACAGCCTTGTTTTGCTCCGAATTGTTTACCTAAGCTTCTTGAAGATTAGAAACACAATCAAACCATGCAGCCATTTGTGATACAATAGTCTCATCTACTCCCCACTGCATAATGAACAGCTAAATAGTGTTGAGGGTGTTCCTGAGTCCACGAAAGATGCAGTTGTAGTTTGTCAAGAAATGTAAACAAACATGTTTTGGTGTGGTAACACCAGTATGGTTGACACTCAGTTTTTTTTTTACTTTTTAAAAGGAAAAAGTCTGAACCAAACAACCAGCTACATCAGCAGTCTCTATAGAATGAGAACAATCACAAAATGTGTTTTTTTAAAGGGGAATTGTCATCAGCAGGGTTTCTTACTATCTGAAAGACCATAAACAGCTAATTTGAGTAAGCAATTGTGTTTTTCTGTGAGTCTTTGCAGTCCAGAGTTATTCATATGTAAATCAGCCTGTAATTAAGGGCTGGGGGCAGCCATGTGTTTTAGGCTTCTGACAAGAAATTATATCACTGAGGATCTTGGCCCTCCATTGACTGTAGGTTAAACAGGAAATTGTCTGTGTTATTAAGTGTGTTTTAAGGTGTTATTACAACATTTTCTATAATTATAATACTTGTTTTGTATGTGCATTGAAACTAGTGAGTTATCACCTTTATATTTCAAACTGTTAGTAAAAATAATCCATCTTTAGGGTTGCTTTAACCTCTAGGCTATACTGCCAGCTGATCATCAAAAACTACACATCTCAAGGCTGGCTCTGTGGTGCCAACAGGCAGGGCCCTATGTTTTCTGCGATTCTGTGGTTGCAGCAGTGGCCGCAGAAATCAGGGCTGACCGCAGAAATCAGTGCTTGCCGTAGAAATCAGAAAACCAGTCACACAGTCACAGAAATGCTAGATATGCGATCACACAAGGCAAGGGTATAGCTACTGATATGTTAAGTGTGCCATGGCATACATGCTCATTAGAAGGGGCAGCAAACTGATGCTGTCCGCTACAAAGCCAAAAAGCTAGTGGCAACATGGCATCTTGACTCGTGCTGACTCTTGTTACCTAACTCTGTCCAGCCAGTATTGTTGGGGGTAGGCTGGTGCAAGAGTAGCAGAGCTTGATTAGGTCCATAGCAGTTATGATTTGCTGCTGTGTAGGTGTAGGCGGGGCTAGCTCAGCCATGTTAATTTTCATTGTGAGGCTGCTCACAGTGCACACTGAATCCTTGGAAGATGAATTTGGAAGGAAGAACTGGAAGGCGAGCAGTAGTCAAGAAGTGAAAAGATTCAGTGGTGCCCGTGGAGGTGGAATTGATCTTTGTGTGATGACAAGTATCGGAGGAGGAGGAGTCGATTGCAGAAACATAGTGCTGGCAGCAGACTGAGCAGAGGACTCGGTCCCCACTGGTGGACATCGATCATAGTTTTGATTTGTGGGCCGCAGTTCTGTACCTACAAGCGTGAGAGTAATTTCTTGGCAGATTTGAACCTGCAGCCTAAGTGATGGCATCAAGCTCAATTCTTAAGGAGGGTCAAGTTGCCCAGCAGCAGCAGCAGAGTTGGGGACCAGGGTATACTAGAACTGGAGCAAACAGATAAGGAAAACAATCGGAATGGAGAGTTGTATTGCTGCTCTACATAAGTGAAATGAGGGTCACTGCTTGGAGAACACCACCACCCCCTGAGTTGTGACGTGAAGAGAACATGCTAACCACTGTTATTCCAGCTTAATAAGAATGACTTACTTGCATTTTTCAGTGTGTCCCCCAAAAGAAAAAACAGGAATCAACAAATCCTAGAGACACTGCAAGTTACGCTCTCCTTCACTGTTCTAGAAAGACAATCCCCAACACACAGAGTTGCACACTGCATTCAGCATGTTTGTTGCAATGCAATTGGGGTATTCCTAGTTTAAAAAAATAATAATCTAAAAGAACGATGATCAAAATCAGAAACAAAATGGCTTTTAAGTTGGAGTCTTTCTTTATATCTGCTAACTGTAAATATAAACCAGAAGAAATACAAGCAGGTTTTGCCTTCTGTGTAGTTTTAGCTAAGTGTGTATATCCTCCTCTGATTATAATCTAGGAAAACAGCAAAGGACACCAATTTCCTGAAGAACAGATGAGCCTTCAAATTTGGGGTAGGAGGGAAAATTCATTAAAAGAGAACACTGATGCCCATGGCTGTATCTGGTTTGGGTTATTGCAGTTTAATATTTGTGATAAGAAGACTACGTACTGTTAAATGGCCTGCTGTTCCACTTTCAGTGTAGCAGAGTGGTTGCATGAAGGCAGTCAAAGGGTTAACTAAGACTTATTCCCTTTGAAGGTATGCTGTTTAACTACAATTTATCTGCCGCAGAATGGTCGCAGAATCAGCAGTTGTTCTGCTGCAGAATGTATGAGGTCCTGCCACAGAATGTAGGTCTACTTTGCTGCAGTAAACACGGGGCCCTGCCAACAGGTATCGGGACCCCATATCAGGATTTCTTTTTTTTATAATTTCATTTTTATTGTATTTTTTTTAATACATAGTCGACATATCAGACTGTTTACAGCTTTCAAGTTTTACATATGTTCATGGAATCAAGACTATAAAGCAAATGGGGAGCCAAAGGAAGTTCAGGAAGAGTTTAGGAAGCTGGGGAGGGGTCTCAAGCAAGTAGCTACTTCTGTCACTTTCTCAGAAGTACTACCTGGGAGAGGCAAAGGAGAGCATAGAAGTGCATGCACCAGGAACTTTAACTCATGGTTGAAGAACTGGTGCTGTGAGGAAGGGTTTGGATTCATTGGTGACTGGGGACCCACCTGGAGGGATGGAGGTTTGTTCAAGCCTGAGGCCTGCATCCATCCTGGAGGAATCAAGCACTCAATAAGTTTAAATGCCACATTGACAAGCATTTAAACTAGCAAAGGGGTAGCAGGCCAGCAAGGAGGGTACCTACTTGCTCACCCCCCACAGCTAGCAGTGGAACCAGTGAACCAGAGGGGGCTATCTCTGCAAAGCAGTGTGCAAAAGATGGAGATTAGTGCCCAAGAGGTGGATAAGCAGAAAAGGGCAAAATTCAGCAGACGGGCAGACAGCAAGGAGAACCAGGGATAAATGACAACCAAGAAAGGGGCTGGAGTAGAACAGTGAGACAGTCTAGGAGGTCAAATCATGGAAAGCCATGTGTGCAAATGCCAGGAGCCTTAGCAACAAGATAGAAGATCTGGAGGCTGTCATGGTGCAGTCAGACCTGGACATTGTGGCCATCACGAAACCTGGTGTAATGATAACCATGACTGGGAGATGGCCATACCTGGCTACAACATATTCAGAAGAGACAGAGCAGGCAGGAAGGGAGGAGGTGGCACTCTATGTGAAAAATGACATAAGGGCCACAGAGATCCAGGAGGAACAAAATGGGGAGAGATACTGTGGGTTAAGCTGGAAAGGAAAATGGGGACAGCCATCCGCACAGGTGTGGTCTATAACCACCAGCCCAGGAGGAAGAAACAGATAGGGAGCTGATGCTAGTCATCCAAGGATGGCAGACAAGGAGTGAGTAGTACTGGTTGGAGACTTCCAATATTCCAGACGTGGACTGGAGCATCCCAGCAGCAGCATCAACTAGGACAGATTTATCCTGGACTCCATTCAGGCGCCTTCCTCAAGCAACTGGTCATGGAACCAACTCGGCAGAAGGCAATACTGGACCTTGTGCTCACAAACAGGGACAGTGTGATGGGGGTAACAGTGGGGAGCACCTGGGAAACAGTGACCACCAGTCATTGTGGTTTGAAATCACAGAAAGAGCAGAACCAAACCACACAAAAACACGTATCCTGGATTTTAGGGGGGCAGACTTTGGGAAAATGGGGAGATACTTGAAAGAGGCATTAAGGGGAATGGGACAGGAATCAGGGGTTGAGGAACAGTGGGCAGTATTTAAAATGGGGATTACAAGAACAACAGAATTATGCATTAAGCAGGTTAGCAAGAGGAAAAGGAAGAGGAGACCATTATGCTTTTCCAAAGAGGTAGCAAAGAAAGTGAAAGCCAAAAAGATTGCATTCAGGCAATACAAAAAGACACAGGCAGAAGGGGATAGGGAGAAGTACCAGGAGAAGCAAAGGGAGGCAGGGAGGTCAGTAAGGGAAGCCAAAGCTCAGACAGAAGAACACATTGCAAAATCAGTGGGTAGAGGGGACAAAACATTTTACAGGTACATAAGTGAAAAGAAAAGACAAAGGAGGGATAGTGAGACTGAAGGGGAGGATGGGGGCCACGTGAGATGACAACAGTAAGCTGACATACTGAACAGGTATTTCTGCTCAGTCTTTACTGAGGAAGAGGAGGGTAATGGGTCTGAAGGGAGTACAAGGGGTCCCTTTACACTAGAAAGGGTCCTGAAGGAACTGGAAGTAATACGAGTAGATAAAGCAATGGGGCCAGATGGGGTGCACCCCAGGATCCTTAAAGAACTAGGAGAGGTGGTGGCTGAACCTCTGGCTATCCTGTTTAGCCGATCACTGGAAACAGGGGAGGTACCCAAAGACTGGAGGACAGCAGATGTAGTCCCTTATACAAAGTGGGAACAAGGGAAGCAGGGAACTACAGACCAGTCAGCCTCACCTCGGTAGTGGGGAAGATCATGGAAGCACTACTGAAGGAGAGATTGGTGGAACAGCTGGTTGTCAATGGACTACAGGACCCAAGGCAGCATGGTTTCACCAGGGGGAGGTCATGTCAGACCAACCTCATTGAATTTTTTGACTGGGTGACTAGGGAGGTGGATCAGGGGAGGGCAGTGGACATGGCCTATCTGGACTTCAGCAAGGCCCTTGACACTGTGCCACATAGAAGACTGTTACACAAACTGGGGAATATGGGTGTGGGCAGGACAGTAGTGTGGTGGGTAGGTAACTGGCTGGGTGGCAGGACACAGAGGGTGGTGGCAAATGGCTGTCACTCCACAGAGGGAAGAGTGACCAGTGTGGTACCACAGGGATCAGTGCTGGGACCGGTCCTATTCAACATCTTCATCAGTGACATGGCGCAGGACCTAGAAGCAGAATTTCACTGTTGCTGATGACACAAAGCTCTGTAACAGAGTAGACACACCAGAGGGTGTAGACAGAATGAGAAGCGACCTGCAGAAACTTGAAGAATGGTCAGGGGTTTGGCAGTTGAAATTCAATGCAAAGAAGTGCAAGATAATGCATATGGGGCACAATAACCCTGGCACAATATATCAGTTGGGGGGTGAGGATATAGCATGCACCAAGCAGGAAAGGGATCTTGGGTTATCATCTCTGATGACCTCAAGGTAGGGAAACAGTGTGACAAGGCAGCAGGTAAAGCAAATAGGATGCTGGGATGTATAGGCAGGGGCATTACCAGCAGGAAAAGGGAGGTCATAATTCCGCTATACAAGACACTAGTGGGGCCCCACCTGGAGTACAGTGTACAGTTCTGGAGACCATACCTATGTAAGGACATAGACAGGGTAGAGAAGGTTCAGAGGAGGGCAACAAAGATGGTGCATGGATTGCATCACAAGTCCTATGAAGACAGGTTGAAGGAACTGAATATGTACTCCCTGGAGGAGAGGAGGGAGAGAGGGGATATGATAGAGACATACAAGTATCTTACAGGGAGGAACAGGGTACAGGAAAACACTATTTTAAGCGTAAAAGATGTTCCAGGACTAGAGGGCATGGGATGAAGTTGGAGGGAGGGCGATTCAGAGGAAACGTGAGAAAGAATTTCTTCACAGAACGGGTGGTGGACAAGTGGAACACCCTGCCAGAGGAAGTGGAGGGGGCTGAAACAATCACGGGATTTAAGAATGCATGGGATAGACATAAAGGAATTCTGGAGGTCAGGGGTAAGGTGCAACAGACTTCTAGGAAAACAAACTGAACTTACAAGGTCAAATGGGCAGACTGGGTGGGCTATAGGCCCTTATCTGCCGACACTGTTTTATGTATCTATGTATCTATGTAATACAAAGAGATCTTAGCTTGTGACCTAGAGTTCTATTGTATAGATTTAAAAAATTAAATAAAAGGAGGAGTTAAAAAAACCCTGAGATTTTCATGTTACTTTTAGGAGGATTATCAGTACTACTTAATTCAGAGAAGACAGCATAACAGAATTACAGTTAAAGTTGAGAATTCCTATAAGTCAGTAGGCTATATCACACACTTGTATGTAGGTAGAGATCTTGATTCTGTATAACAAATCATTTGATTAAGGGAGGGTAGTAAAGGCGGGGAGGGGACCCCTGAACATCATCCTGCAGCATCCCACCCCAGCCCCAAGGGGAAGGGGAAAGAGTGGGGGGGGGGACAGTGGGAAGCATTACAGAAGGGAAGGGAGTTAAGGAGGGAGAGGAAGGACATCAAATGGTTGGTCTTTCATGAGGGTTTAAAGGGGTTCCTACTGATTCTAGTCCCTCAAAGAAGATTCATTATTTCGGTAGTACCATTCAGGGGACAAAGGAGTCGTCTTGTAACATGTAATAAAGCTGCCATCGAGACCATCAGGAGTTGATTTGATCTCCCTGGTCATTCAGATTATGGGTTATCCCTTCCATATAGTATATCTGTTTAGTGATCTGCCACCAATCCTATATGGTTGAGATTTTGGTAGTTAACCATACTTTTGTAATGGCCTTCTTGGCGGCAGTAAGGAGTAGGAGGACGAGATGTCTAACAGACGGTTTCCTTAGCTCACTAGGGATTAATAATAGAAGAAACATTTTCCCAGTTAATTGGAATTGTGAGCCAAAGAGTTCCCGCAGGTTAGTTTGGAGTACTAATAGAAAGGGCTGAAGTTTAGGGCAGGTCCACATAATGTGTGAGTGGGTCGCACTGACCTCTCCGCACTGATGGCAGCAAGCAGCAGATCCAGAGTGGGAATAATGACTAGTGATTATGGGGATCCTGAAGTATCTAACAAGGGTTTTCCAAGTGTATTCACACCACCGATGTGAGCTAGTTACCTTAGTAATATATTGGCATGCTTTCTGCCATTCTTCAGGAGTGATGGGGTGTTCCAATTCCACTTGCCATTGGAGTCGAACATTCTCATTAATGGTGAGCTGGTGGGATTTTCGGGAGTAATAGGCTGAGAGTAGGTGTCTCTGTTCATGGGAGTTATTCAATCGGATTTGGAGATTGATTAAGGGGGGTATCTGGTTGGGAATTAGAGCCGGGGTTGGTAGGGATTCACAGTAGTGTCGAAGCTGTAAGAATCTATAAAAATCCCTACGTGGTAGATTATATTGGGTTTGAATTTTGCTAAAGGGTCACATTCTTTCCAATGTTGTAACCTGGGGGAGGTACACCAGGCCTAATTTTTCCCACGTTAAGAACCCATAATCCATTCTGTTGGGTGCAAACTGGTCTATACTTGCTATGGGACATATAAGAGGCAGGAAAGGCTCCAAATGCTGTGTGGTCCTTATGTTCCTCCAGGCATTTAGCTAATGCATTATCTGTGGATTAGTAAGGCCAGAAGGAGGTGGTTCACACCGTTGCCCATATAGTGTCCTAAAGTAATCCTTATTGCTGAATAGCGTTGTCTCAATTTCTGCTCAGTGAGGGGAGGTTATGCCGTTCTGTCTCACCATCAGATGCATAAGCAGAGCAGCATTATGATAAAGTCATAGGTCAGGGAGTGCGTGCCCCACCCCCAGTTCTTGGGAGCGTGAGCACCTTAAAGCGGACTCTAGGTCTCTGCCTTGCCCAAATGAATCTGGAGATGAAGTGGGTACAGATCTGGAATGTTTTATCTGTAAGAGGAATAGGGACATTCTGGAATAGGTACAGGGCCCTAGTGTGTACTACCATTCTAATTAGCTCTATTCTTCTGGAGAGGCTCAGTGGCAGTGTGTTCCAAGTGGCCAAATCGGTTTTAAGTTGAGAGGTGAAGGGGATATAGTTGTTTTTATAGTAGTCTGTTGGAGATTGGGAGAGTTGAATACCCAGATATTTTAGTTTGGTCAAAGTTCAGTTACTGGGAAATAGGCTTTGTACGATAGAAGACGGGGAGTAGTGAAATGTAAGGATTTCAGTTTTGGATAGGTTAAGCTTATATCCGGACACTAGTCCAAACTCCTCCAAGAGCCGCCTCACTACTGGGAGCGATTTTTGGGGGGTTTGGAGATAAAGAAGCACGTTATCAGCATACAGTGCAACACGGTGCTCCGAACCTCCCAACGTAACACCGGTGAGATTCTGGGATTCCCGGATATACTGTGCAAGGGGTTCTATGAATAGCTCGAACAAGAGGGGGAGAGGGGACAGCCTTGTCTGGTTCCTCTACTCAGTCTAAAATATCCAGAGTGATGCCCATCTATTTTTACATAGGCCTGGGGAGTAGCATAAATATTTTGTATAACCTTAATCAGGGCTGAAGGGATCTCAATTTTGTGGAGGACCTTGTATAAGAATGGCCAAGCCACTCTATCAAATGCCTTTTCAGCGTCAAGACTAATTAAGACTGAAGGGGTGTTAGAAGAATGCATCTTGTGAGCTAAATGGAGGGTGCACTTAGTATTATCAGTGGTGGTATGGGTACTCACAAAGCCAGTTTGGTCCCTATCTATGAGCTGAAGAAGAAAGGAATCTAGACGACATGCCAGGATAGGCATAAATAATTTGTAATCAGCATTTAGTACTGAAATTGGCCTATAGGAGCTACAAAGTTGGGGGGGTTTATCCTGTTTGAGGATAACTGAAATGGTCGCATATGACCAGGAGGGTGGGGGTAATTCCCCTTCCAGGATTGAGTTGAATAGTCTCAAAGGTCTGTGGTGAACCTGGGATTTGACCGCCCTGTAGAACTCTGTTCCAGATCCGTCTGGCGCAGGGGCTTTTAAAGTTTTCGCTCTGGCTAAGGCTGCGGACAACTCTGTCTGTGATCGGACTGGTCAGGGTTTCTTTCTGCTGGTCTGAGAGTGTAGGCATAGTGATAGGTTGAAGATACTGGTTTATTTGCTGGACAGTAGGAGACTGTTCTGAGGTATATAATGTAGAGTAGTAGGAAGTGAATGCCCCCGTGACATCATGCAGCATGGTTAGCAGCTGACCATGGGAGGGGTGTCTGATAGTGGATATGACTGAGGACTTCTTCTGTTTTCAAAGTTGGTAGGCTAACAACCTTGTTGCTGTAGGTCCTACCTCGTATCTTTGTCTGAGATAAGTTAGAGCAATCTCCATTTGTTGCAGGGCCAGACGATCAAGGTCTGACTTAGTTTGTTGTAGTTGGGGGAAGACTGAGGTATCTCCTTGTTTATGAACCATTTGGAAAAAGTGTAGTGTATCCTCTAATTTAGTCTTCTGCTCCCTTCTTTGTTTTTTTAGTTCCGCTATATATTGAATTATATGGTCATGGAGGACAGATTTCAGTGTGTCCCAGTGTATTGTAGGGGTTGATTCTTCTGGGGGATTGTTCCCCTTGATTTCCTTGATTTTGTCTATAAGTAATTCTTGAAATTGTTTGGAATGGAGGTAGTAAGGGTTTATTTTCCAACAAGTGTTTTTGGACTGTAAGACCATGTCCCAGGTGGTGACCAAAGGGGCGTGATCAGAAAGGGCTATGTCACCCAATTTTGCTTCCTGCAACAAGTTCAGGTTCTCAATTTGGGTATAGGTTTGATCTATGCGGGAATAGGTACGATGCACTGAGGAGTAATGGGAATAATTCTGTGTTTGGGGGTGAGTACGGCGCCAGACATCACACCATCCCACCTCTTGTACAAAGAGCTTTTGGTTAGCTGTTTGTCTACGGGGGGTGTGGGTTGGAGAAGTCCAGAACAACATCTGGAAGGAGATTAAAATCCCCTGCCAGGAGGAGTGTCCCCTTAGTCATTTGGACTATTTTATCCAAGAGCATCTTTAGTTGGGGAGCGGGGCATCCCGGGGGAAAATACGCATTCGCTAGGGTTACCTGCCTAGATCCAATTATGCCCTGTACAATGACAAGTCCACCATCAGGGTCAGCCCATTGCAGTCCTGGGCTAAAGGGAGTGTACAAGGGTATTATAATTACCACTCCTCTGTGTCTACCTGAGCTGCTGGAGGAATAAAAAACTTCACCATGACTCAGCCGTGCCAACTTGGCATGTTCTACAGAGCTGAGGTGAGTTTTCTGCAAGTAGATCAGACAGATCTACTTTTCCTCAGGTGTGCTAGTACTCTGGATCTCTTGACCGGGGAGGTCAAGCCGTTTATGTTATGGGATAAAAGCTTCAGGTGCGGGGAAATCATGGGTTAAGTTGGGGTAAGATGCTGCTAGGGGGTCCCTCCCCCCCTCCAGAGCAATCAGGACATTTCGGGGGTCCTCTGTCCTTGGGTTTTTTGATCCCTTTACATTGTGATAGTCGACTATTTTATTAAAACAATAGGAAATTTGACATTTCAACAATCGATTCACAACAGATACTACTTGAGAAAAATTAACTTGTAACAGAGATTCAACACTTACGAACATTAAAAACCTAATAAGTAACAGGTTCCAACAAGCGGCTAACAGAGCCGCCCAGTTGATGTAACAATAACTAGTACTTCCATGAAGTAGGGTCATTTCTAGGCCCTGATGAAGGAAATCTCATTCCAGGGAGGAATCTTCCTGCAATGGGGGTCCTCCGGACACCTACAGTGTCTAAATAAGGTGTAGGGGAAAAAAGGAAAAAGAAGGGTTGAAGGGAAAAGTAAATATACAGGACGCCATAAAGAGAGGTGATGATCGGCCACTTTGGGGCTGTAATGGGAAAAGGTTAGCCTTGAGCAAGGTTCCAGACTAGGAGTACCAGACAGGGGGAGGAAGGCCGAATCTGCCTATACCCCCAAAGGCCCTAGTCTATTGCAGTAAGCGGAATGGAGGTGGTGCGCCGCCCTCCGCAATCACCCTCTTGTCCGGTCAGGATAAATGGTTCCACTACATCAGGGGATGAAGTGTGTTCCACCCCATCATTTGAGTGGCACCTTATCAGCCTAGGTGAGGCAGTCCCTCGCGGGGGGAGGGGCAGGGCAGAGGAGGGCAAGCAAGGGAGCTCAATATGGAGAGTCAATTATTAAATTTAGCTCGGACCCAGACACACCGACCCCCACAGTCCACCCAATCAGGAGGCCCAGCTGTGAGGGAGTGACTCACAACTGTCACTCCATTGCCTTAGCTTGTGTGTTTTCCTTATCAGCATGGGCTTACACCATATGCTGCAATGCGTCTAGTCAGGTAACCAGATCGGTTGTCTATCAGCACAGAGTCAACCCTCCAAGTCCCCCCCCCACCAAAGGACCCAGCAACCCAACCCAGATCTTGGTAAATAATCACCGGGGATATCCAGTAGTATAGAGCTTATTATTTGCCTTCGCTGGTATCATAAAGCAGGTGTATAGTACCACCGGGGGGAGCGAGGTTGCGTGCGCAGCATCATGTCTGTGGCAATAGCCACAACATGCCCCCCCCCACACCCAGCTAGGCCCAAAGCAGTCCCAAAGGAGAAAGGCACGAGGGGAGTCCACAACCATGAAGAATACCTAATTGTTCCAGCGCTCTCCCGCTAAGGTGGCGGCCCTGCCCCCTCCTCTCCCCTACAGGATTAAACTGGGGGTATATGAGGATTCAGGGAACAGGAAGCCATCCACTCCTTGCTCCCAAGACATGGGTGTAAGTCCAATGACTCGGATGATGCCGCGGCTTCCAAGTGGGGCCCCACCCCAATTAGCGTTGCTCTCCACAACTGCCAATCTCTAGATCCAGCCAGCGTGAGGGACGGTAGTAGCCAATGGCATCCACCCCACCACCGGGAAACTGGACAGAGCATCAGATCACTCCATTGCCACGTCATTGACACCCTTCCCCCCCAACGGAAGGGGCCTGCCCTCCCAGCAATCTCCCTAAGCACAAATCACCACGGGGGCGAATGCCCGGAAGGAGGGAGGAAGAGACAAGGGCCAACAGCACGAGCCATCTAAAGTACCACGGTGATGTGCATGCCAGATCCCCACTGTAAAACACCCCCTCACAAGCAGCACTCCCATTATTTTATTAAAAATGGAATGGGCATGTACATCACAGCCCATGTAAGGGAGCACAGCGTGCACAACCGTTCTCCAGTGGCTAAATTCACCACCCTGTCCCCCAATCCAAAACCCCAGAGCAGTTTCGAGGAGTAGGAGGGAAAGGCGGGAAACCGAGAGACCAAGGCGCCTCATTGCCCCAAACTCTCTAGACCTGCGACGTTGAGGACTCATCTTAAACCCTCTCCAGGCCAAGTCAGCGGATCAGAATCCAAAAAACCAGACTGAGGTAGGCCTCAGCCATCCCGTTTTGAGATACGGGAGCTCATGCAGCAGTGTGGGTGCCACTTCTCACACCAGGGCAGGGCTCTCCCACCAGATCACGCCAAACTCCGTGACAGCCTCTCAATAGGCCCAACAGGCACTCCGGTGACAGAGCGCAGCGCCTGACTAATCTCTGGGGACCAGAATAAACATTTGGAGGGCATCATCAGTGCATCCTGCAATCCACTCCTTGTCGAAAGCACAAGCCCATCTGCAACCCCGGGCCCAGGTATACCAGCGGGCTCGGATATCCGGGGGGGAGAGGTAGGGAGCACCAGATATGGGTCATCAAGGGATCCAGCGATGCACACCCTCATCCCCAGAGCAGTCCAGAGAAGCAAGGAGAGGATGTAGACCCAGCGGCCATCACTCCCAGCCCGGAGGAGACAGTAGGCATACCAAAACCCACCGACCCCAAGACTGCTGTTGTACGGTAATATCAGCGAGCTTCCCCAAACCCCCACCCCATCCCCCGACATAATAAACAGACAATCGCATTAGTAATATAAATGTCAGTCACACATAGAGTACTTGCTGTTCGAGACAGCTATTTCAAGTCTCATGGAGGAGCGTCTGGGGAATCCGAACGGACAGAGGCCTGAGCAGGCTGTTGCACTTTCAAACTGTTCATTATGTCCAGAATAGCCTCTGTCCCTCTCCGGTGACCCCCATTCCACATCTTCTGTGAAAGTTTTGCTGCGATGGAGGGGCCAGCTGCATCTTTTCTGGGTCTCTGCTGGGGACATCAATTTTCCTCGCCTTCAGGGCCACAATCACCGCGGTCACCGAGTCAAAAGTGAGAGCGCCATCCTTGAAGTAAATTGTCATCTTTGCCAGGTATGGTGTCCTAAATCAGATGCCTACAATTTTAAGTGCTTTCATGACAGGGATATAGGTCCTCTGTCTTGACATACAGTAACCTCTGGGGCAAAATCATTCTCAAAAAATAGCCTATGGTTGTTAAGGAGTACCACCCCTTTCTTCCATACAGCATGCAGCACAGATTCTTTTTCTTGTAATCTAAGAAACTTAGCTAGAATTGCTCTTGGTTGAGCCCCAGGGGTTGGCTTTGGGTCTAGGGTACGGTGGGCACGCTCAAATTCCAGTGTGCACTGAGGTGGGAAGGTAAGCAACTCATGAAGGGTGTTCTGCAGAAACTGTATGATGTCTGAGCCCTCGGCTCCTTCAGGTATGCCAGCTATATAAATATTATTGCGGCAGTTTATCTTTCAGCATTTGTAGCTGCTTTATGTTGTGGTGCAGTTGCACTATGGCTCGCTCTGTTTGATCCACCCTGCTGTCTATCTCCGTGATCTGTGTCTCTGTAACCTCCTGTCATTTTTCCAGCTTAGTAATGTCCGTGCGTAGGCCCGTAATAGTTGACCTCATTTCTTTTCTGAAGTCCCGGAGCTCAGTTAACATTTGTGTCATCTGCCTTTGGAGTATCTCTGTGGAGGGATGACTGTAGATGGTCGCGCTGCGGTGCGAGGCCGACGAGGCCTGAGAGCCCTCGCTTTCAGAGCCACCCTCCGATAATCCCCCTTCATCCCGTGCCGTGTTTGGCTTAACTTTCATCCGGTCTTGAGCTCATGGCATATTGTATCCTCCGAGGTGCTTAAATGGAGTATTTTCTGTCTGGAATGGCTGAAATTAGGAGGATTTAAGGCGATCACCGCGGGTGCTCCTAAATTAAGCTGCGTCTAGGAGCATGACGTCACCAGAAGTCCCATATCAGGATTTCTAAATGCTGTCTGTGTTCATGTCAGTACAGATTTCTGGGGCTGCCACAGCACCAACTTCTATCTTTTTCCATTCCCTCTCTTACAGCCTTTTCTCTTACAATTTCAGGTGTGAACTCAGGTCTACAAGATGCAAATGTGGCTACGTACCTACTGGCCTGGCATCATGGGGCCAGCCTTGAAATGTGAAGTTTTTGATCATCAGCTGGCAGTACAGCCTAGAGCAGTGGTGGGCAAACTGTGACCTGTGGGCCACATGCGGCCCTTATTGTAAATATTGAGGCCCTCCTTGTGTGTCAGATAATTACAGGATAAAAGAGAATTCATTTTTAAAACGAAATCTAACCTTTTCATTGTCGCTTGTACTTTCATGCCATGCGTTGAAAAGAATCCGAGTTATTAACTGTGCCGTGCAACCTAAGTACAAATGATCAGATAATTACAGGATAAGAGAGAATTTATTTTTAAAACGAAATCTAATCTTTTCGTTGTTGCTTGTACTTAGTTTAATGTCATGCGTTGAAATGAATCCAAGTTATTAAGTATGCCGTGCAAACTAAGTACAAACGAAATGTTTTAACTTTTCATTTTCATTTCTTTCATAGCACAATTAGTGTAATTCAACTTGATTTATTTGCCCAGTTCCATGGCATTACTCAGTTGCTTTAACTTTGCATTGTTGCTACTTTGTGCAAGCGATGTAATTATATGAATTTGACTTGCGGTGAAATCGAAGTAAAAAAATGTAGTAATTCAACTTGATTTATTTCCATGGCATTACTCAGAAATCACAAAATGAATTGCTTTAACGTTGTTGCTACTTTCATAGCCAATTAAGTGCTAGCGATGTAATTATACTGAATTTGCCATGCGGTGAAATCAATGATTGGAGAACTGACAACTACTCGTTCATTTCTGCACAGATAATTACCTATGAGTCGGTTTTGTACTGCAAATCTTCTAAATTAATTATATAGGTGCCAATTAAGTACCCCCCACTCCTCCCAGCTCCATGTATAAACTGAGCTATGTCTGTTAATTAAGTGATACCTCCACTGACAACTGCCACCGTCTGGAAGAAAGAAAGCGTTGAAAGTTTACTCAAAATGGAAAGATTTCTAAGTAACCACAGCATACCTAGCCACTCACCAATTTTATCTGAACCTTGTTCACCTGGTTTGCCAGGTTCTGGATGCAGTAAAAAAAGATAACTGGGAGAAGAAGGGCGGATAGTGCAGGATGCATGGGAGTGTGAGTTTTTTGTTACAGACCATCTTGGCAAGCCGACCTGTCTTATTTGTAAAGATTCTCTATGTGTCCCGAAATGATTTAATGTTCAGAAACATTTTGAAAAGTGCCATCCATCTTATTCCCACTGATTTCCTCTTGGATCAGTTTTGCACTCTCAACAGGTGTGTTTGCTAAAAACCGGGCTTGCTAAACAACAGCGAGTGTTACAAATAGCAATGAATGAGGGCGATCTGATAATAATGGCAAGCTTTCACATAGCCTGGCTTTTGGCAAAGCATTCTAAACCGTTTTCTGATGGTGAACTAATGAAAGACTGCTTCCTAGAATCCTCACGGATATTATTTGCTGATTTTAAAAATAAGGAAGACATAGTTCGCCATATTAAAAGTCTGAAGCTGAGCAGATGCACTGTTTGTCGCCGAGTAAATGGAATAGCTGACGATTTGAATGCACAAGTTCTGCAGCTAATAACAAATTCACTAGCATTCAGTGTTGCTGTTGATGAATCTACAGATAATCGTGATGTTGCACAGCTCTGCTTATGGGTGCGATGTGTGGACCCTGAACTAAATGTACAAGAGGAATTTCTTGAACTAATTGGACTACATGGGCATACTCAGTGAACAGACTTTTACGAAGCATTCATGAATTTACCCTGTCCCATGCCTTACCAGTGCAGAAAATGGAGTCTGTGACAACAGACGGATGTCCATCTATGGTTGGCATACACAGGGGTTTTATTGCTCTACTAAAGTCGCAAAACAGTAACATATTTGGTGTTCACTGTATTATCCACCAGGAATCTCTGTGTGCAAAGTTGAATAAGGATGACCATCTGAAATCTGTGATGGACAAAGTTGTTCACATTGTTAATTACATCCGAGCACGACCACTGCATCATCGTTTGTTCTGTGAGCTTTTGGAGCAAGTCGATTCTGAGTATGGTGATCTGTTGCTACACAGTGAAGTTAGGTGGCTTAGTCATGGAAAAGTACTTGAGAGATTTATGGCGTTACTTCCTACTATTCGACATTGTCTTTTGCAATGCTCTCATACACAGCCAGAACTTGATAACGAGCAGTGGATATTGGATTTGGCTTTTCTGACAGACATAACAACACATCTGAATAGACTGAACTTGGCACTACAAGGAAAAAACAATCTGCTACCAAACATGCTCACTAGTATCAAAAAATATATGATACAATTACAGCTAATGTCATCGCAGCTACAGTTGAAGGACTTGACACATTTCATCCATTTGCAGCAAGCGCTGAACAAATCATCAGATTTTTGTATAGTGCAATATGATCCCTCCGGACATGCTGACATGGTGCATCGATTATTGCTGCGTTTTAAACAGTGCTTTTCATCACTTGATGAGTTAAAACCATGCATGGTACTGCTAACAAACCCATTTGAATTTGATTTTAGTTGCAGCAGCACAGTATGCCAGAGACTGGAAAGTAACAAAAAAGACTTTGAAGAGGAATTACTTGACTTGAAATCTTTTGAAGAAAGTGCAATAACTAAATTTAAGAAAGAAGGAGTACATCAGATGTGGAGAAATATTGGTGGACCTGTTCTTCGAGCATGTGCTGCCAAGCTGTTATCTATGTTCGGGTCCACATACACATGTGAATAAACCTTCTCTATTATGGGACATATTAAAAGTAACAAACGAAATCGACTAACTAACAGTAATCTATCAGCAGAGCTGAGATGTGCCTGCACTCAACTATCCCCAAACTTTAGAAAATTAGTTGATAACATCACAACACAAACATCTGAGTAATAAATTATAAAATATTTATGTGTTATTTATTAGTAATATTTAAAAAACAATTGTTTTTAACTATTTAACACTACTTTTAAAGATTAATTAATTTCTTAAAGTTAATAAAGATTTTTGCATTATATATAGTGTCTTCAGCATCTTTTATTTTGGAATATAGTTCTCAAGTAATAATGTGGCCCTTCAGATATCTTGAGGGCCGCAGTTGTGGCCCACATATAATACCATCTTGCCCATCACTGGCCTAGAGATTAAAGCAGAGAGCTGCGAACAAGCTTCATTCATCCAGCAGAATGGATTTTGATTCCATCATGATCTACTTGTGTATTGTGTGACCAGAGCAAGTAACTTAACCTCCCTGTGCTCCCAAAACACACCCAGGAACAAGTTGTGGTTGTGTGCCTTTCCTGGACAAAGAGAGTAAAAATAATCTGAGCATGTGTTACGATTCTGAAAATAGTATGCTTTTTCTATCCACATTTGACTTGAAAAGAAAAAATAGGACACCATTACTTGTTTATTAATTGCAAAAGCACATAGATGGACAACACAGTTAAAACATGCATAACCTGAAATGCATTATTAAAAGAGTATTTTACTTCTTTTGATGAAGTTAAAAGTGTAACAGTTTCTTACTGAAATACTTTGGAAGGAGTGGGATTTTCTAGCGTAAAGGAAAAAAAATAAATCTGGTTGATCCTGCCACCCATACCCTTCGAGCATGTCTTACACTCCGCAGCTATGCCGACAGACCGCAACTTTCCAGAATGTCATTCCCACTGTAATGTAAAAAAATAAAGGACAAAATAAAATAAAGGGAGAGACAGGATGTGTGTATGTTTCTTGAGTGGTGTGTGTGTGTGTGTGTGTGTGTGTGTGTGTGTGTATATCTCACAGAAGTGCTGCAGTAACTGAACTGTGCTGAAGGGGAACCATTAATTAAATAAATTAATATGTGGGTGGGTGTAAAAAACAGAATTTTGCAACACCCTCGGTGTGGGATGCTTTTATAAATCACTCAGACTTTGCCATCGGGATTATTGAGGCATCCCACACCTCAGGTGTGTGTCAAATTTTGGTTACACACACACACACCCATATATTATTCTATATTTTAATAATGCAGTTCAGATTATGCTTTTTTAAACAATGTTGTCCATCCATGTGTTTTTGCAATTAATAAACAATTAATGGTGTCCTATTTTTTTCTTTTCAAGTCAAATCCGGATAGAAAGAACATACTATTTTCAGAATCATAACACATGCTCAGATTGTTTTTACTGCCTTTGTCCAGGAAAGGCACACAGCTACAGCTTGATTCTGGGTGTGCTTTAGGAGCACAGGGAGGTTAAGTGACTTACTCTGGTCACACGATATACAAGTAGAGCATGCTGGAATCAAACCCCATTCTGCTGGATGAATGAAGCTTGTTCACAGCTCTTTGCTTTAACCTCTAGGTTGTACTGCCAGCTGTTAATCAAAAACTTCACATTTCAAGGCTGGCCCCATGATGCCAGGCCAGTAGGTACGTAGCCACATTTGCATCTTGTAAACCTGAGTTCACACATGAAATTGTAAGAGAAACGTCTGTAAGAGAGGGAACGGAATAAGACAGAGGTTAGTGCCTGTGGAAGCCCCAGAAATGTGCACTAACATGAACACAGGGTTTAGAAATCCTGATACAGTATGGGGCCCCAATACCTGTTGGCACCACAGAGCCAGCCTTAAGATGTGTAGTTTTTAATGATCAGCTAGCAGTATAGCCTAGAGGTTAAAGCAATCCTAAAGATGGATTATTTTTACTAACAGTTTGAAATGTAAGGGTTATAACTCACTAGTTTCAATGCACAAACAAAACAATTATTATAAATGTACAAAGTGTTGTAATAACACCTTAAAACACACTTAATAAAACAGATGATTTCCTATTTAACCTACAGTCAATGGAGGCCAAGATCCTCAGTGACATACTTTCCGGTCAGGAGCCTAAAACACAATGGCTGCCCCCAGTCCTTAATTGCAGACTGATTTACATATGAATAATTCTGGACTGCAAAGACTCACAGATGAACACAATGGCTCACTCAAATGAGCTTTTTATGGTCTTTCAGACATTAAGCAACCCTGTTGATGACAGTTCCTCTTTAAACTAGGGACACTTTGAGGCCAAATGGAGTTGACAGTGTCCCTTTAAAGCTTTATTTGTGTGATGTGTAAAATGCCTGCCCACTATACATTTTACAGTTACTTCACTACCAGTCTTTTATTACTTGCAAAGTGCTTTGGGATAAAATGTTTATGAATAGAGCTATATAAATGCTACTTTCTTCTTCATCTTTGTTTAAAAGATGTTCCCTCTTGTGTTGGCCCAGTGGCAAGGAAAGCTGACGCTGTACACCTTATCTCCTTTCATGCTAGTGACCCAGGTTCGGGAACAGACCAGGGTTGCTTGGGGGCCAGCTGGGGAAAGGAGAATTGAGTGTCCATAGGCCACATTCCTCCTTTAGGGAGGGGTGACAGTGCATGCCTCTGCGTGACTGCCACCCAGTGGAGGCTGAGTGACACGACATGTGGCTGCCTCTCTAAGGGCTGGGCACAGGCATTTGAGTACATACGGTGTCTTCATATCATGCGCATATGCTGATTTTGGGGGTGGGGACCAGAAAACATGAAAAGCGGGGGCCGAGCACCAAGAAAGCCCCGCTTGCCTGCCTCAACTCATGCCATCGTCCCAGGCCTAGCCAACCGGATCTGGACTCTGGGGAGTGGAAAGGATGGCCCTTCCTCCCCCAGTGACACAATGGGGGGCAAGCCATGAGGGAACAAGGCAGGTAAGACCTAGAGGGGGGAGATAGTGACTGTTTGAGAGGAGAATAGGGGCTTAAGAGCCAGCCAGCACCCGGGGAAAAAAAGCTCTAGTGTATATAAAATAAAAAAAAGTTCCCTCCTTTTGCTCAGTTGGTAGTGTGTCTCACTACAGTGCAGGAGGTCTGGGTTCATGATGCAGATCTTGCTCTCAGTCTCCAGTTAGGAGGAGTCCTGGGAGTGCTGTGGGTGCAGCTGTTCTCAGACTGTGGTGGTGGGGGATGGATTTCTATGCCACACTGCAACAGGGCCTCTTTGGCCAGGCAGTGAGTGTGGTCTGACACTGAGGGTTTACCTGTGATGGCCCCTTTCCCCTGTCCCCATGAAGAAGGGATGGTGTGGGAAGGCCACTGTGGGTGGTGCAAGAGGCAAAAACCATGAGAATGGGCCACTAGCCATAGGATGAGGTCCCCTGGAACTCTCAGGGCCACCCACTTCCAGACCACTGCAGAGACTGGGTTATATGCTGTTGGGAGGTCACAGGTGTGAGCACCCTAAAAGGAATGGCCACCTGGAGCAAGCAGCATAAGTACCTAATTAAACAATGAAAAAGTACCTTCCCCAACTCTGAGCACTGTAAAATGAAGGTGAAGATGCTAGCTTTCCCACTTTTCATGGTGTGTTCGGGGGAGTTGGAAGTGTTCGCATCTGTGAAATGGCATAGGGGCCCATTATAACAGAGCCTGTAGCTTTTATGTTCTGCGAGCCATGAGGTTATGTGGAGAGAGTGGTGTCTTCTCTCTCCCTAGGAAGTCTCCACTCACAGTACAGAAGAATCTTCTTAAGCAGGATGGTTGGGCTCACATTAATCCATCCACATTCAACAAATGTCCCTATTAACAGAAGCCCACTAATTTAGAGAGAGACTGGTCAGAGTTTAATCGCAAATGACTTTCTTTATTGTTTTGTCTCATCAGTGAATAAAAATGAAAAAAAAATTATTTCCATTTAATTTGAATACAGTACAGAGTTCATTCCCTTTGGCTGTACAGCAGGTACGCTATGGTGAATCATTCAGCCTGTAAATAGTACTTTATAAGTAATCCAAATTAGGTGTGAATTGTCTTGACTAAGTAAGCAATAACCCACAGTAGGGCATGCGCTTCAAGAGAATTCATGCATGCCCCGGGTGAACTGGAAGACACGAGACCAGTGGCCAAATGACTTTCAGTGCACCAGGGAAGTGCAGATCCAGAAACAAATGGTTCGATACCTTTTATTGGACCAACATAGATGTTACAAAAAGAAAACAATGTCTAAGCTTTGGGACCAACCAAGTTCTTCCTCGGAGACTTATGACAATTGTTCAAAGAGTCGCATTCTAGTAACACCCAGATCATACATAAAAAAATAAGGAAACATTCTCATTGGTTAAAAGTACCTGTTTCAAAAAATCTCAATTCCAAAAGTCCAGGGAAGTGCATTAACTGTCAAAAAATCTGTGCCCTGGAGTGGTTGATGTGCTTATAATTACTGGGCAACACTTTTTCCTATAGACTAGACCAGTTGATATTTCCCGTAAAAACAACTGGCTGGTTGTTGTGACATTCACGCGCCATGCTACTCAAATGATGCCACTCCTGCATTGACTTAAGGAATGGATGTGGGCAGGCTGAACAGTCTTTGAAACATGGCGCTTCGTCTGTCGCTTCCCGAGAAGCTGCCACAAAAAGAAGACATGATCATCCCTTCTTTAGTTTTTAAAATGTATCAGGTTGATCCAACCTTGTACCCCGCTAAATATCTGGTTGATCCTGCTGTCTGACCATTTTGGCACTGGAGCATGCCCAGGGAGCGTCCTAGACACAATCTCAGTGGTGACAAACTATAAGTAAATTTAAAAAACAGAGCATCAGGTGCCGAAATTAAAAAAAGAAAGCGAGAAGGCAGCAGAAAGAGGGAGTCACAGTCAGTGTGTGTGTGTGAGAACACTAAAGACAGGCAGGAGTGAGAGTGTGTGTGTGTGTATGTGTGTATGTGTGTGTGAAATTGCTGCTCAGTATATTATAAAAAATAAATGATGGGGGAGTGTGTGGCATACTCAAATTTAATGCACAACCTTGGTGTGGGATGCTTTAATTAATCCCTCAGGCTTCACCCTCGGGGTTTATGTAGCATCCCACACCTCGGGTGTGCATTAAATTCTTGTAACACACACTTCCCCATCATTTATTCTATATATAATATGGAGGAAAAAATTATCTTTGAGGATATCTCCTCCATTAGGCCACACCTTTGGAACTATAGCCATCAGCGCTAAGACCACACGGAAACATTTGCTATCCGGGGACCGCCCACAGTGACATGCCACTTCTATGTGTACATAAGCATGGGTGACCCTATCACTTCTCAATTCTTTGCCCGCTGTCAGTCATCCTAGTCAGACCTGCTGAAGGAAACGCTGTCAACCTAGCTGTTACCATTTATTCTTTTATTTTACTCAGTGTTTATTTTGTCATCTCTGCATGCCACCAAAGTTGAATGAGACTTTATTTCGGTATTGTAAGTGTGGAGATAAAATTTACAAAGAAGGCACATGTGCAGTTTGTGTGTTCTATCTGGGCCTGCCTCACAACATGAGGAATTGTGAGAGATGCCAGAGCTTCTACCAGGCTACAAGGCGACGCCTCAAGTAGGCTTTCAAAAACTTACTTAAAACATTGAAAGCCATGGAGAAGGAACAGGGCCCAAGGTCTGTGTCTCCCTCACTGTCAGCCAAGAAGTGGCCACTGAAGTTAAAGGTTCAGGACAGGTAGCAGTCATCATTACTGTCCTCTTCATCACCTGGCAACAAGCACAAACAGATAAAAAGAAAACTCTGCTTCGCCGGTGAGCTCTTGATCACTGTTGAGACAAGCTAAATCTGCATCTTCACCAGCTCCGGCGGTAGTGACTGCAGCCCCCCCTCCCCCCACACATGTGTTGATGAGACACCAAGGTTGGGGCTTGGCTTAGGTTCTGCCAAAACTACTATGGCTAGTAGGATGCCATCATCGTCGGGCCAAGACCCATTAATGCAAGTAGTCCCTGCCCCATTACAGGGCACTGTCAACTCTCAGGCTGTGCTGGCACCATTTTTTGAAATAAGATGCATTCTGCCTGGACTACCAATACAAGCAGTTATTCTGTTGACAGGGCCTCCTGGTACTCAGCCCTCATTGATGGGTTCCACTAGCACGCTGCAGATTCCTTCCTGTCAGCCATCACGAGTGTCACCAGAGCATTCTGTGGCTCCTGTCATCAATAGTGACATCGGCAATGAAGTGGAATATAGTCTTGACCTCATGGATTTAGAGGAGGAATATGAGGGAGAACAATATCTAGCATCTTGCTCTAGTTCTACCCTCTCTTCCTGTGGTGAGGACGGTGGTTTATAACCCAAGATCTCCTTCTGAGGATCCAGATTTCCAAGCCATGATACAGCAAATGCAGTCTGCCCTGGGCTTTGCTGTCGAAAAAGAAGATTCCACAAAAAGAAATCTAATGGAGTTTTTGGAGGTGCCATGCTCTCCTTCGTTATAATTCCACTGATATATCCTGCATTAGAGGATGTTACCATTGCTGCATGGCAGAGTGTGGCTAGCTTCTTATAAATTGTACACCAACTGGCCAGTCTATTGCCCCTGTCTCTCCCCCTCCTGCACCACAAAAATATTTTCATCGATTCACATTAGGTACCGTATAGTGGTGCATTAGTATAATTTGGATTGTTATATTTTGTGTATGTTGCAACATGTTATATTTAATAAACTGACAAAATAGTTTCTTCTTCGTTATTTTTTTACACAGGTATGCACACATAATCATTTAGCAACACTATGACTTAAATTATAAAAACCCTTGGATTGACTTATTTGAAAGGGCTAAGACATGATGGGATGTACATTAGGCAGTTCTATCTGCACTTCAAGGGGCTAAAGGCACTCTGCCTGTGGCCTGTGCCCTACTATACTCCTGGAGGTGCACTTGGAACTGTCTAATGCACAGCCTGTAGTGTCTTTTGCTTACATAGAAAATGGGCTTTAAAATTCAAGAACTCTGATTGGCTCTCAGGGGTACATTAACTTAAAGCGAGAGCCCTGTAAATAAAAAGTGCCAGCCTATAGTGCCCCTTCACCCAGTGAAATATCATGCAGCCAGTTTGGAAGCAAGGATGAGTGGTAACACCTCATTTCAGTTTTAAAAATACCGCCATTTTCCCCCTTGCTTAGCGAGAGAGCTAGGGAGAGACCCCCTGTCCTTAGCCTAGACATTATACCCAATAATGTGTAATTTAAAAAAATAACAGCAGTACACATGCAAAACAAATAAAAGCAACTTTTTTCTGTTGTTCTCTGTCTTCCATTAGGTGACGGAGCGATTGATCGCATGTGCCAGTTCCCCAGTACACTCCTTCTTGACAGTAATATGGCCCTGACCTCCCTGCCTGTTTACAGAAGCAGAAAAAAAACTTCTCATACAGAAATTGTCACAGATCTTGTGAACAACAGTACCTGATGTGTTAAGTCTTCTGTCAGGTCTGTTCTAGTTTAAACCTCCTCCGGTTCCATACCTGATACCTCCACAGACAGGCTAAATCGCTGCTGTGAATGGTGAACGGTGCTCCTCTTCACACTCCTGGTCCTCAGGGAAGGCAGCGAGGACTGAGAAACAGTAAAACAGCCAAAAAAAGAAAAACAGCAGGAGCGGAGTCCCAGTCCTCTGTGTAGGCAGTGAGAACTGGGAAACTGTTTTAAAAAAAAAAGTTACTTAAAAAAAAAATCCCCAGGACATGCAGCATACATTAGAAGGCAGCTCCTGCTTTTACGTGCAGGGTCAAATAAGGTTACGCTCCTAAAAGCTTCAAATTCCAAACCTCAAAAAAAATTTTAAAGAATGGCACAAATCATCTACAATAACAGGACGACAGTCTGCTGGTTGGAAAAACTTGTTCCAGAGGTGGTAGTAGGGGGAGGACAAAACTACAAGAGAATGTCTCTGTACATAGGGAGACAAGAAAAGATGGACTACCACAGAAACAAGGGACTGCTTTACAGCCAAGTGACTTAAACTTCATTCTTTTTAATGTTTTTTTTCCTTAATTTTTAAAATCCCTCATTAAACTGCCACAGGTAGCCCATTTTCTAAGCAGAATAATACCCTTCAGGGTGGGTGGTATGAGCAATACTGGACCTTCCAGGGGCTATAAGGCCTTCCGCCTGTGGCATCAGGCTTCATTGCATCCCTGGGCGGTCCGGTATTGCCCAGTACCGCCCACTCTGTCGGGTATTATTGCTTGCTTATTAAATACACAGGAACAGTTTTAATATAGGTGTCTATCTTTGGCAAGTACAGTAAACTCCACATTTGTTCAGCATTTGTCCCCATTCAGATGCCCCCCCCCAAGGCAACCCATATTGTTAAAATATAGCCTTGTCAGCACTCTCAAAATACAGCCTTTTTCCCGCACACATATTTTTATTTCACCACATCAAGGCAGCACTTTGTCTGTAATGAAAAGGTTAAAAGCCACATCATGACAACTCCTGCTCCCAAGACTTGATAGTCACCCTGCTGTACATTGGGTAACAATAAATGTTCAAATTTTAACACGTTTTCCAAGCAGCAGTGCCCCCCCCACACACACCACAATTATGACACTAGTAATATGCTGTTTCTTCCAACATTTTTTGTCACACACACACACACACACACACACACACACACACACACACACACCCCAACCACACGTATGGTGCCCTCCAATCGAATAGCACACAGTAATAAGAAAGTGTGAGACACAGCAGTAGCAGCATATAGTAGGCAGGTTCATACTCATTTTCTGTCTTGTATCCTTCCCCCAAATGATTTCAATGCCAGAGTGGCAAGACACTCCTGACTTAGAGGCACAGAACTTTTATGCATTGATGCCCATTCTGCCCTGCCTCTGAGTAGACACTTAGCAATGATTTACAGAGGTACAGCACTGCTGTCCATGTGCCCCGCAACGGCTCTGCAATTGATTACAAAACCACAGCTTACAAAGCCACAGACTGGTTATGTTGATAAAAGCACTCGGTCAATGCCGAGTGCAGCGAAGACACATTCTACAGTAGTAGTGCATCATTTTTGATATAGCAGATAAATAAGGCAATAATCTTATAATCTGGTGTTCCAAATTTCTGTGAATTCTGTAATATTGTTGACAATACTGCGATACTGTATACTCTGTGTATTCAATACTGTTTATTTTGACAATGCCTCACAGCTGCTTATGCTCCCACCTGTCTTGCTCCTCCCCTCCTTTTTTATTGTATGATGAGGATCCTTCGTAAAGGAGCTTTTAGCTCAAAGGATGTATTTCCGACTTTCTTAATAAAATAATAAACATTACACTGGAGGTGAATTATTTCAGCATTTTCTCGGGTGCTTAATGTATTTCTTTTGTACAGATAGCTCCAGTTTACACTCCAAAGACCTGCAGAAATACATTGCGTACAAGCAGCCACATAGAAACATAGACTTTCACGGCAGATAAGGACCGCTTGGCCCACCCAATCTGCCCATTTCCCTACCCACTGGATAAGCTGCAGATCCTAGTTAACCAACAGCCTACTTCTTCCTACCCCGCCCACCAGAATTGGTTTGTGTCTGTCCCATGCATTCTTGAATTCCCCCACTGTTTTTGATCCCATGACCTCCTCAAGAAGGCTGTTCCACGCGTCCATCACCCTCTCTGTGAAAAAATACTTTCTCACGTTGCCCTTGAGCCCTCTCCCCTCTATCTTCAAATTGTGCCCCCCTTGTTCTTGCACATCTCTTTTTCTGAAAGATGCTACCCTCTTGGACTTTGTTGATTCCTTTGAGGTACTTGAAAGTTTTTATCATGTCCACCCTCTCCTTCCTTTCCTCGAGGTTATACATATTAAGCTCCTTTAGTCTCTCTTCGTATGGCTTCTGGTGCAGACCCTGCACCATTTTAGTTACCCTCCTCTGGACTGCCTGCATCCTGTGTATGTCCTTGCAGAGATGGGTTCTCCAGAACTGCATGCAGTATTCCAGATGGGGTCTCACCAACTGTCTGTACAGAGCGATGACAACTTGCTGTTTTCTACTGGTGATGCCTCTCCTTATACATCCCAGTATCCCCCAGCCCTCCTTACTGCCTTCTCACATTGCTTGACTACCTTTAGGTCATCTGATATGACTACCCCCAGGTCCCGTTCCATTTTTGTTTTTGTTAGTACATCCCCCCCCCATTGTGTACTCTTCCCCTGGGTTTTTGTTTCCAATGCCATACCACCACCAGGCACTAAAGGTCACAAAAGCAATGGGCAGAAAAAATACCAAAGTTAAATTTGGAGCAGAGTTGCTTGTAAAGCAGCATAATAGTATGATATTCGGTTCTGCCAGAGGGTGGTTTACTGTAGGGTACTGTGAAAGGTGTGTGCCAAAACAGTAAGCACTTTGACTACTTAAAGCTTAAATCCAGTACACAGTGCCCATATTTAACAAAATATAACGCGGACTTGCTTTAAGAACAGTCTCTTATTCAAATGACTTTGTTCAAGTTGCAATTGCAAACTAGAATGAGCAGACTGACAGAGTATACTAGCATATATCGGAAACTGGAGCCTGAAGTCATTGTGGCCAAGTGTAAAAAGTATTTGTCAATGCTGAATGTTCACCGCTGGTATTGCTGTTGTACTAGGTCGTGCTTGTATATATTTTTACTATATGCTGTATTTTACCCAGGATAGAGCAGATGAGATGCAGTGTCTCATTTTAAGTGGTGTCCTGCTTTAACACATTGTTAGATTGTAATTACCGAGGTCAGCTGAGAGGCAATATCCACCTTAAGTGGGCTTCCACATTTTGACCTAAAATGTCCAACAGTCTTTTTATGACCTGACATTATGATCAAGACAGGTGAAATTTTAAAAATCCCATCTGAAAGGTGATTTCACTGTGCGACTGTGGAAACAAGTTTCAGAGGGGATTTGAAAAATGACAACAGAGTGAGGGGACCAGCACCTCTGCCCACTCACACAGAACTTTGCCGTAAATCCAATAAATCAAAAGCCACTAAAGTGTAAGGACTCACCAAACAGCGGAAGGTACAAATAATCCTTTATTTAGGTCAGGAAAAGGTGAATAAAAATCCAAGAGTCCAAATAAAACCCAACGCTTCCCTGCTCCCTCACAGTACTTCCTGGTACGTGATGTGACAAGTAGGATGTCACCTGAAGCGTTTCGCACTACGTGCTTTCTCAAAGGTTTAGTCAGTTACCAAGGAAGCACTCTTAAATACACATGCTTGCTTAAAGTGATATGCACAGTTAAAATGGAATGTCTTTAGATCAATGCGTACCGGACACCAAAACCATTAAAAAGAAAAACTGTTGACTCCTGTGGTGCAAATGCTGATAAATATGCAGTTGTTTACATGAATATATTAATAACATCACCTTAAACAAATTTTATCATGGTAATTATATTCTCCATGGCAAGGGCAGGTGTGTATTAGCATTACAACTTAATCAAGAACAGTATTTCAAACAACATGAAGTCTTGCTGTATTCTGACAATATACAGTTAGGCCCAGCATTTGAACTGCCCCAGAGAGGAAAGAGTTAACTCTGTGCAGAAGCATAGAATGTTGAGCTCGAGCTCGGTTTTCAAACCTCTGTCTCTGGTACTTACCAGTGTAACCGTCAGATTCTTTACTCCGCCTAACAGTGAAGTCGCTCCGGAGATTTCAACTCTGCTCGGTTTGGTAGTTTGAATCAGCATTGTTTTTCTAACCGATTTATTATTTTCTCGGATTTCCAGCCTCTGTCTACAGTACAGGTAGTGTGGTAGATAGGTGGCGACTTGTGTTTTATTTAATTATGTGGAAATTGTTTTTTATCTCGGTTTCTCATTGGTCGGTCCGGAAAGAAACCGACCTTTCTGATTGTTTCTAATTGTTTGAAACATTTTTCTGGGATTTAGTGTGGTGTTCCGGTGCCGATCGGTTTCAAAAGAACTGGATTTTCTGTGGTTCTTTTACAGGACCCATAACACGGTTTGTAACCGATTGGTTGGTTATTACCTGGCTTAAAAGCTTTTATGGGTAATTGTTTAGGTTGGCCATGTCTGAGAAACCCAAGAAAAAAAACAGTCCCACTGGGTTTTAACACTGAACTGAGTGTGGGGAGGCCTTTGCTAAGCCCCCACCTCATGTGTGTTTACTGTCTGGGGTTTGACCACCTCAAAACAGACTGCCAGATTTGTAAGAATTTTCCTAAAGCCACTCTGGAAAAAAGATTGAGCAGACTGAAGGAAAGGGAGGCCAAGAAGTCCATAGATCTGGATGGCCAGCCCAGTTCAGTTGTGGCTGAACCTGAGGAGGTGCCTTCTGACCTAGGCGATACCTCCTCGGCCAAAAGTAGGTCAGACCCCGAAGGGTCAGCTCTGCCGAAATGAAAATGTAAGTCAGCTGATTCGGATCCAGCACTGCATACTCCAGCTGCTGATGAGATAGCTAAATCGATTAGCATAGTTCAATCACTTCACCTGGTTCCGTCCGAACCGGTACTGCTGATTAGGCGGTCGGTTCGGTTGGATCCGACTCCATCGGATTACGATCCAGATGCTTTTTTGAAGAGTGGGAGGGAGACGAAGAGTATCCCAAGGATGAGGACAAAGATAACGGCTTTGAAGGTCTGGATGTGCCCATTGAACTGGACATCTCCTCAGACAGACCCTCTAATGTCTCCCCTCCTAGGCTTTCTGAGTCCCCTTCACACTTCTTGTTTTATAAGAAGGTGGCTGAAACCCTCCAGCTCCCAATGGTAGAAGCTGCTGAGGATGAGGAAGAGCCTGATTTTGTCGAGATGATGGACATCCCAGAGTCCAAAAGATTGACCATCCCTCTTCACAAGTCCTTGGGGAAACAGACAAACAAGATTTTACAGACTCCTAACTCCCTACTTCCTGTGGATAAGAGAATGGACAGGAGGTACATGCTATCAGGCTCAGGTACGGAGTTTTTATACAGTTGATGCAGCCATGTTGGGGTAGTTCAGGCTGCAGCCTGTGACAAGGCTAACATTCCTTTGGCTTCACACCCCCTAGACAAAGACTCCAGGAAGGTCGATGCCATGGCCAAAAAGCAGCATTTGGCATCATCTTTGGTAGGCTAACTATTTGGCCTACACAGCCAGGTACCAGAAGTCCAAGTGGGATACAGTTCTGGAACTGGCTAAACAGGCCTCCCCCCATCTAGCCAAAGAGCTGGAGGAGGTGGCTGCTGATGGACTTGAGGCATCCAAGGTACAATTCCATGCTGCTGTGGACTCCAGTGATGTGGCATCAAGAGTCATGGCTACATCTGTGTCTATCAGGAGACATGCTTGGCTCAGATGTACTAGCTTTTCGCAGGATACCCTGGCTAAGGCTATGGATTTCCCTGTAGTGGGTGACTCTCTGTTTGGGGAGCAGACAGAGGCTTACATGAAGAAAATGGATGAGTACAGGACCACCTACAGCAGTGCACAGGCCAAAGAGAGGCAAGCCACTCCTCAGAAGCAGCGGTCTAGGGGCATAAAAACATAGAATTTGACGGCAGATAAGGACTGCTTGGCCCACCCAGTCTGCTCATTTCCCTACCTAATGGATAAGTTGCAGATCCTAGCTAACCAACAGCCTACTTCTTCCAACCTCCACCCCCCCCGAGAATTGCCTTATGTCTGTCCCATGCATTCTTGAATTCCACCACTGTTTTTGACTCCACAACCTACTCAGGAAGGCTGTTCCATGCATCCACAACCCTCTCCATGAAAAAATACTTCCTCACATTACCTCTGAGCCGTCCCCCTTCTAACTTCAGATTGTGCCCCCTTGTTCTTGCACACCTCTTTTTCTGAAAGATGCTACCCTCTTGGACTTTGTTGATTCCCTTGAGGTATTTGAAAGTTTCAATCATGTCCCCCCTCTGCCTCCTCTCCTCGAGACTATACATATTAAGATCCTTAAGTCTCTCTTGATATGTCTTCTGGTGCAGACCCTGCACCATTTTAGTTGCCCTCCTCTGGACTGCCTCCATCCTGTCTATGTCTTTGCGGAGATTGGGTCTCCAGAACTACACGCAGTACTCCAGATGGGGTCTCACCAGCTGTCTGTACAGAGGGATGACAACTTGCTGTTTTCTACTGGTGATGCCTCTCCCTATGCATCCCAGTATCCCACCAGCCCTACTTACTGCCCTCTCACATTGCTTGCTCACCTTTAGGTCATCTGATATGACTACCCCCAGGTCCCTTTCCATTTTTGTTGTTGTTAGTATCTCACCCCCATTGTGTACTCTTCCCCTGGGTTTTTGTTTCCCAGGTGCATTACTTTGCACTTCTTAGCATTGAATCTAAGCTGCCATACATTTGACCATTCCTCCAGCCTTGCTAAGTCCTTTCTCATCCTTTCCACCCCACCTTGTGTATCAACTCTGTGGCAGATCTTTGTGTCGTCTGCAAGGAGACATACTTTTCCTTCCAGTCCCTCTGCAGTGTCGCTTATAAAGACATTAAAGAGGACCAATCCTGGTACTGAACCTTGCAGTACCCCACTAGTAACCCCCCTTTCTTCAGAGTGAACTCCGTTTACTATTACCCTCTGTGTCCTGTTCTCCAGGCAATGTTTTACCCAGGCTACCATCTTGGGATCCACTCCCAGGCTGGCAAACTTGTATGTTAATCTTTTGCATGGGACTGTGTCAAATGCCTTGCTAAAGTCGGTAGGCCATGTCTACAGCCCTCCCTGATCCACTACTTTGGTCACCCAGTCAAAGAAATCTATTAGATTCGTCTGACATGACCTTCCCGCTGTGAATCCATGCTGCCTTGGGTCCTGTGCTCCTCTGGCCTCTAGGTACTCAACTATTCTTTCCTCCAGAAGTGACTCCATCATTTTCCCTATCACTGAGGTTAAACTAACAGGTCTGTAGTTTCCTGCTTCTGCCCTGCTCCCACTTTTGTGAAGTAGAATCACATCTGCCCTCCTCCAATCTTCAGGTACCACACCATCCTCTCATGATTTATTAAAGAGGGTAGTCAGTGGTGTCACTAGTTCTACCCTTAGTTCTTTTAGAATTCTGGGATGAATCCCATCAGGCGCCATTGCTTTGTCCACCTTGCTTTGACAGGGGCAGGTCTTTCCACAGGCCTTTCTACCAAGCTCAGGCTTCCTCTCCTTTCCCACAGAGGGGGTTCTTTCAAGGGAGAGGCAGGAGGGGGATGAGCAGGGCTGCATCCTCTTTCCAGTCCAAGGCTCGTGCCAAGCAGACACCCTGATGTGTCAGCCCGGGTTGACTCCCCATTCCAGTAGGAGGCAGGCTGGCTTACTACTTCCAGGCCTGGAAGTCTGTTACCTCAGACAAGTGGGTCCTGGAGGTAGTAAGCCAGTGACTGGTCCCCAGCTTCAAAAGGTTTCCAAAACTGAGGGCCAGGTCTGTTCCACCTGCATCCATCTCAGAGACCCTTGCTCTAGAAGCAGAGGTTTCTTCTCCTCTGGCTCTCAGAGCCGTAGAAGTAGTTTCTACTCAGCACAGCTATCTCGAAAACCGTACTGAGAGGGTAAAAATTGCAGACATGCTCACTGATTCTAAATCTGTTCTCTCTGAAGTCCCCCAGGGCTCTATCCTGGGACCCCTCCTTTTCAGCCTATTCCTTAACACACTACGTGTCTCCTGTACTGAACAAATCATTTTGTATGCTGATGATGTAGTCCTCCTTGCCTCCCATCAGGACCTGAAGAAACTGCAAGATAATCTCCAACTCAGCTTCACCTTGGTTGAGAGCTGGTTCACAAAGCACAAACTGCTCCTTAATCAAAAAAAAAAACCAAGGCCATGCTATTTAGGAGCTCCCACAATATTCATAAGCACCACCAACTCTCCGTTATCACTAGACAAGGTGCCGCTCTGGAGCAGGTCCAAACCTTCAAATACCTTGGGATCACCTTGGACCCTCTCCTCTCCTATATTGCCCACATTGATAACGTCTCCAAAGCTGCTAACTCCTGATTGGGCTTGCTTTTCCGCCACAGGAAAACCTGACCTCTGAAGCTCTGGCTGTTGCGGTCCAGAGCTCCGTCATCTCCATTATTGATTATGGCCTCATAATTTACGGCTCTGCTTCAACTACTGCACTCAAATGTGTATCTACTGTGCTCAACACGGCCTGTTGTCTTGTCACTGGCTCCCAACGCCTAACCCATACCTGTGACCTCTATTCTCTAACTGGTTGGTTGAATTTTGCTAATCGCTTAAAACACCAAACTTCCACTACTACTAAGAAAATTATGCTTGGCCTTGTGCTCTCCTACAACTGAGAAACCACAACCGCCTTACATTGCCGCACAATCCAAGGCCAAAGATCTTTTGCTTACCAAGCCCCCCTTTGGTACAACGGTCTACCCAGCGACATCTTATCCATGCCATCTCTCAACACTTTTAAGTCCCGGCTCCACCTATCACTCATCAGCTCCAACCCTTGCAACTGTTGTGGCTAAGCACGTTGATTGGTACAGTAGCTGAAGGTACAGACTTGAATCCTCATCCCCTCCTGCTCCTTTCCAGCACCTCCCCCAATCTGCACATTCACCCACCTACCAATGACAATGCCTCCTGGTGGCTTAACCTCTCTTCTTTCCCCCTTCCACCTCTTCCCCCCTCTACCTTTCCCCACTAATCTCGCCCTTCACACCCCATCCTTCCCTCTACCCTCCCCTCCCTATTTAAGTTCCCCTGTCTACCTCTGCTCCTTCCTCCCTTTCTTAATTCCAGGTCAAACAATTGCTGTCATTCATATCTATATATTTTTGCATTATTTAGATGATGTTAACTTTGCTCATGTTTGTCAATTTAGTTTTTTCTATGACGTGGAACCTTTGTAAAAGAGCCTTGGCTCAAAGGTATTGTAATCCTAGATTCTAATAAATAAGTAAATAAATAAACAGGGGCAAAGGCCTGTACTCCAGGTACTTCCTTACCCCCAAAAAAGACAGGGGAGTGGCGACTCATCCTAGACCTAAGGTATTTGAACAAACACATCGTAGAACCAAAATTCAAAATGGTGACTCTGGGAATGATTCTTCCTTCTCAAAGGCCAGGGGATTGGCTAGCATCCCTGGACCCCAAGGATGCCTATTTCCATATTCCTTGAAGTAGTGGTTGCCTTTCTCAGAAGGCAGGGTATTTCCATCTTCCCATATCTGGACGACTGGCTAATTGTAGGTCAGTTCTCCGACCAGGTCAAGTCAGCTCTGCAAATCACTCAAGACTTTCTCAATTCTCTGGGGTTTCTTCTCAATCTCCCAAAGTCTGTTCTCGAACCAGTACAACTTCTTACTTTCATAGGAATAGAGCTGGATACTATCCAAGCAAAGGCCTTCCTCCCTCTGGCAAGGGTAAAGGCCCTTACAGATCTTGCTTCTTCTTTTTGACCTCTGGTCTCTTGTCCCACAAGGCAGTTTCTTCAACTCCTGGGCCGCATGGCAGCTTCCACTGCAGTGGTGCAAGGAGCCAAATTTCAGATGAGGGGCATTCAGTTCCACCTAAGGTCCTTTTGGTCTCAGAAAAGAGACTCTCTCACAAAATTGATTCCAGTGACTCAGACTGGTCCAAGCTCTCCAGTGGTGGCTGGCCAGGACAACCTCAGACAGGGTGTTCCATTTCTCTCCCAAGTCCCCTCAGTAGTCCTAACTACAGATGCTTCTCTCCTAGGCTGGGGAGCCCGTTTGGGAACCCTCACAGCTCAGGGGGTCTGGACCCCTTAAGAGTCTCTCCTTCATATCAATCTTCTAGAACTCAGGGCAGTTTTCTGGCCCTTCAGATCTTCTCAGAATCAGTCAGGAGCAAGGTGGTGCAGGTCAGGACAGACAACACCACCACAATGTGGTACATCAACAAGCAGGGAGGCACTCAGTCCATGGCCTTGCACACAGAGGCCATGAAACTCTGGTCTCAAGCCTATTCCCTTCAAACTTCCCTGATAGCAATTAATCTCCCAGGAAAGGACAATGTACTGGCAGATGCTCTGAGCAGAATCTCCCAGGGACATCACTGAATGGTCCCTGCACCCTCACATCCTACAAGTCATCTTCACCAGACGGGGCATTCCAGAGATAGATCTCTTTGCAGCCCTGGACAATCACAGACGTCCTCTGTTTTGCTGCAGACATCCATTCCTGGGGACTGTTCCTCTGGATGCTCTCATTCTGGATTGGAAGGACAGGTTTCTTTATGCCTTCCCTCCCTTCCCTCTGTTGTTCAGAGTCCTGATCAAAATCAGATCTCAACCCTGCACAGTGATTCTGGTGGCTCCAGATTGTGCCAGACAGCCGTGGTATCCCCTGCTGCTATCTCTAGCAGTGTCATGTCCCTTGTCTCTCCCCAAGAGATACAATCTCCTAACCTCCTCACAGGGGAGGATCTGGTACCCCAATCTCCAGTCTCTCAACCTCAAGGCCTGGCTCTTAAAGAGTTAGAATATGCGGGCCTGCATCTTTCTCAAGGAGTTCTGGATATCTTGAGGGTTTCTAGGAAACCCTCCTCTAGAAACACTTATAATTCCAAATGGAAGAGATTCAGCATTTGGTGTTCTCAGAAAGGCATTTCGCCTGATTATGCAAATATTGCTACGGCTTTAGACTATCTGGTTCACCTTACTGGTCTGGGTCTTAGGCAGGCAATTCTGAAGGTTCACCTAGCAGCTGTCTCTGCATTCCTTTCAGCTGGGAAGGGCTCTTCCCTGGCATCTCCTCCTGTTTTTAGTAAGTTCTTCAAGGGTCTGGTTCATATCAACCCTCCCTTTTGAAAGCCTACTCTGGCTTGGGATCTTAATGTCTGCATTGCTCAGCTTATGCAGCCACCCTTCGAACTCCTGACTTCAGCTGAGCTTAAGTACTTGACCTGGAAAACTGTGTTCCTGGTAGCTATTACTTCTGCAAGGCGGATTAGTGAATTGCAGGCCCTGTCAGTTGAGCCTGACTTCATTTCCTTCCATAAGGATAAGGTGGTCCTAAGAACCATCAGGAGGTTCTTACCTAATGTGGTCTCAAATTTTCATCTGAACCAGCCCATGTCTCTTCCTATATTTTTCACTGACCATTCTTCTTCAGGGGAAAGAAGATTACACAGTTTGGATGTAAAAAGGGCTCTTAGCTACTATATAGAGCATACTAAGGCACACAAGCATGATTCTCTTCAATTGTTTCTCACTTATGGTGAAGTGGGAAAAGGTAAGCCTGCTACTAAAAGGACTGTTGCCAGGTGGATTGTCTCTTGTATACAATTCTGCTATGACAAATTGGGCAAAACACCTCCTCCAGGTCTGAGGGTTCACTCAACTAGGGGTACAGCTGTCACTCTGGCTGCAGCCAGAGATGTACCCTTGCTAGAAATCTGTAAAGCAGCCACCTGGAAAACATTCCATACATTCACCAAGCATTACTCTCTGGACATCCAGGCTAGGAGTGATGCTAGGTTTGGCACAGCATTACTGCAGAGTCTGTTCCCAAAGTAGGCTCTGCACTCCCTCCTCCTGGGGGAACTGTTTGGTAGTCTGCATATTGTCAGAATACAGCAAGACTTCATGTTGTTTTAAGAAAAAATTACTCACCATAGTAATGTTGTTTCTTCTATTGGAGTCTTGCTGTATTTTTACCTCCTTCCCTGCCTCCCCTCTCAGAACCTAGTATTTGGGAAGTGGGCTGGCAGGTACAGTGTTGCACCTCAGGGGTGTACTTTGTACCCTCCCTCCCTCTTTAGGGTGGGGTAGTTGTTTTATTGGTGTTATTGTCATATATATATATATATATATATATATATATATATTTAGTCACTACCTTCTTCTTGGGTTCTCAACTTGATTCTTCGTGTGCCCAAATTGTTGCCTTTGGCTTTTAGTAAGCAATTTCCACTTTGGGTACTAGTTAGTTAGTTTGCTCATAAGAATCTGATGGTTACACTGGTAAGTACCAGAGGCAGAGGTTTGAAAACCGAGCTCGAGCTCAACGTTCTATGCTTCTATGCATTCTATGCTTTCCTCTCTGGGGCAGTTCAAGTGCTGGAGCTACCTGCATATTGTCAGAATACAGCAAGACTCCATTAGAAGAGACAACATTACAATGGTGAGTATTTTTTTCTTATGTTGCACTTTAGTGGTCAACACATAAAATTACCATTACACTTATCATAACTGAAATTTCTATAAAGATCAAACCTGCCAGTGGTAATGCGTAAATCAATGAAATTGCACAAGACTTTTCTTGAAAACTGGCAGCAGTCAAGAACATGTTGGAGCAAATCTGTGTAAAGAAAGAAAAAATACAAGAATTAAAAAAAATACAAAATTTAAACAGTACTGTGTCAAGCAACAAAATATTTAATTTCTTCAAGAAAGGTTTAACTTCAATTCTACCATTCAGACCATTACATTCCATTGCTTTAAAGGCAAAGATCCAATATTGTTCTCTTTTTAGTAATAGGTTGATCTTATCCATGTCAATCTTCACCATTCATCACTATTGGGTACTGCGCTGGATCCAGGACCCCGCGGGACACTTTTTTTTTTAATGGACAGAACCGACATAGGGCCAGCGCTGCCTCGAAGTCAACGTTCCACATGGCACTCGAGGTTGGCAGTTCGTTTGTCGACTCCGCCCCAGCCCCAGTTCTTTCTTCCTGGCCACGAGTGTGGATCCCATGCAGTAGACTGCAGCTTTATGCCTAGTCCTTCGTGTTGACCATATTTCTTTGCCTCGTTCTGCTCGCCTACCGACGCCGCTCAAAATACCAGTAAGAGCTTTCCTTTTTATAAGCAGCGTTGAGTACTGTGTTTTATTTACTTTTCTGTTCGGTCATGTCTCGTCCAGGGGGCAAGAAGATGTCGAAGACAGGGCGACCCCCTATGCATTGGTGCCCCTGTGGCTGCCTTTATTCTGTAACGGACCAGCATGACCGATGCCTTTCCTGCCTCAGCCCCGAACACGATATGGATAACTGCAACATTTGTTTCTCCATGGCCCATCGTGTGATTGAGAACCGTGTGTTGGAAGTCGGACGTGCGCCACTGACTTTTGGAGGTAGAATTCGCAGTTGCTGGGCCAAGGCCAGGATTCTCAGCCCTTCCTCCAGGCCCTCCCGGTCCTATACAGCCCATGGAGGAGGGAACCCCCATCTCTTCTAGCCTTGCCGTGGCAGGGGTTTCTTGCGTGGTGCAGGAGGCCCAGGCTGGCCCCCTTGGGAGTCAGTCGGGAGGCACCATATCAGCAGTCGCTACTTTGGTGGCGAAGGCTCCCTCGGTGTCATGTTCCCGGTCCTTTGGGACTGGGTTGGCATCGTCCTTGGCACCATATCATGGTGCCCCTCTTGGTCCCAGCACTGTTCACGGCACCATGGGCATTGAGTGCGGTGCCGTGGTCGGCGTTGGGCCTGCTCTCTGTGCTGCCTTCACCTCTGATGCTGTTCGTGGTGTCAGGGTTCTCTGCAGCATTGGGTTAGGTAGTCTGGATGTTTCTGGGCTTTGTTCTGGTCCTGGCGCCATGCGCGGTGCTGGGGCAGGAGCCAGCACTGTCCTTGTCCACAGCGTCACTCACGGTGCTGGGGATGGGGTTGGTGCCACAGTCAGGAGTCGATCCTGTCTTCAGCACCGCTTGCAGTACCGGAGTGTTGTGCGGTGCCACGTTCGGGGCCATGCCTGGCCTCAGTGCCACTCATGGCATCAGGGTGGGTGTAAGAGTCGTGCGCAGTGCCGCATTGGGTTTGGCGCTTCATGGCACTGGGGGGAGCGCAGAACCACGCTTGGGGTCGCGTCTGACTCCGGGGCCATTTGCACCACCAGGGTGAGTATCGGTGCCGGGTGTGGGACTGTGCTTCCTTCTGGTGGTGTTGGAGGCATCGAATCCCAGGGTGCCCAGCCTCAGGGTCCAGGAACTGAAGGGGTCCATAGGGTTGTCTGGTATCGGACCTTGGAGCCTACCTCTTCGGAGGTGGATTCTGGGTCTGATCCAGAATGGCTCCTGGGTTCTTTGGAGTCTTTGGACCCCTCTGTCTCCAGCACCTCGGCCCCCACTCAGCCTCCCTCTGGGATTCAGCTCTCGCCGGTGGACCTTAGGGTCAGGGGGTCTGACCAGGCAGCGGTGGTCCCTGTGACTACTGCTGCGCAGCTTGGGGTCACTAGCACAATTATTTCCCCAGTTGGGGTACCCCCCTCCTTGGTGTGTTGGGACAGCCCAAGTTTGGGGCAGCCCGGGGCACATCAGGAGGGGGAGGGTATGGTTCCCTGGGTGGACTCCTCGGAGACTGCTCGGAGGTGCCAGCTACCTAGGTTGGTGGCTAAGAGGACGACGTCCCTCTCTGACTTCGAAGGGTTGAGAGGTAGAGGTGTGGTGCAACGAGCCCTTCCTAGAGCCCAGCTGGGTTCTGGTAGGAGCCAAAGTGCAGGCCTCACTCTTTCTAGAGGAGTCCCCAAGGGGACTTCTACTTGAGGTCAGGGACCGCCCTTCTGACTCACGTGGTCCCAGTTACCTCATGGGGATTTCTTCCTTTAGGCACAGCTCTGACCGTTCCGACCCGGTTGAATGGCTGTTAGCTGCAGCAGCCTTTGGGTCCCCCTCCTTGCAAAGGGTTTCCTGTTGGCCCCCTTGCCCTGACAGAGACCGTTCTCCTGTTGCCAAGAGCCTGTCCCCTGAACCTCTGTCTCCTTCCCCAGTGGTCTTAGGTGTTCCTAGTCCTCGCAGATCTCTTACCTGGGAACAGTTCAGAGGTTTGGCTGCACATTTTCCCACCTACTTCCATGCCCTGTACCAGCAGGTGTTTCATCATGCTCCCGTGCAGCCAGACCCTGAACCTTGGAGCTCGTCTTCCTCCTGTTCTCCCTCTACTGAGGGAGAGGAACCTCCGGTCCACATCTCCCCAGTGTCTGATCTGTCCTCCTATCAGCGCTTCCTTGTGAGGATGCTGGACGAGCTTCACCTGACCCCGGTCCCAATCAGCAATCCTGAGCAAGTGACGCACGTCTTTTAAGGTGAATACAGTGTGGCCCACCTGGTGGCTCCCGCCTGGCCTATTCCTTTTCAGGAAGCATCACATCGGATCTGGCTACGTCCCTTTTCCACAGTACCAGCCCCAAGGGGCCTACGCCAGTGGTACTGCACTCCCCCTGGGTCTCCAGGTTCTCTGTCTCATCCCCCTTCGGGATTGACCTCCCTGGCTACCCCTCGGGGCCTCGCACCCCTTACCGTGACCACCCTCCGGATTCAGACTCTTCGGATTTTGGCTTCTGGGGGAGACGAGTGTTCTACTCGGCACAGATCTCTCTGTCATTTGCAGCATATCAGGCCCACTATGCAGCCTATGACAGGTTCTGATGGTCCAGGCTAGGACAACTCCTAGCCTCGGTGCCTGATTCAGAGGAAACCATGCAAGCCATTGCCCTCTCTACGCAGGGCCTGGAGCTAGCAAGGCACCAAGCAAGGGCATCTTGTGATGCCAATGATGTAGCTGCCAGAGTGGTATGGACAGCGATCTGCCTTCAGTGGATGGCATGGCTTCGCCTATCCCAGTTGTCACCCCTGGCCCGGCATGGGGTGATTTACTCCGCCTACCGGAGAACCCATCTCTTCTCCCGACGGGTGAGATGGTGGCTCTTGGGGCACCTTCCTTCCCCCACGGGGATCCCCATCTCACCCAGACTAGTCTCAGGCCTCTCCAGGCCTGTAAGGGTTCTCTCCTGCAGTATCTCACCCACTGAGGGCTAAGGGCTTTGTGGAGATGGTTTATTGATGATATACTGGTCATTTGGAAAGACAATGAGGAGGAATTGTATTGTTTTAAACAATATCTAGAAGATAGTAACAAGAACCTCACATTCAGTATAGTCATACACTCTGAGGAGATTAATTTTCTAGATCTCACTATCAGAAAGGATGGCAGTAGTGGTTTACTGACAGATCTTTTTTGGAAACCTACAGACCGCAACACCATATTAATGGCTAGTAGTAGTCACCTTCAACACATTGTATGAGTCATACCTAAGGGTCAGTACACACTTACTAAAAGGAACTGTAGCTCTGAGGCCACATACCAGGCTAGAGCTGATGAACTGACACAAAGGCTTCAGAATAGAGGCTATGCCTATAAACAGCTAGAAGATACAAAAAAACTAGCAGATAAGATACCCAGAACCACATTACTGCAAGAGAAAAAAAACACGAAAGCAATAGACCCCCAAGTCATCTTTGTGAACACCTATAGCCCACAATCTGGACAGATTACGTAAGCAATAAGACACAATGGGGTGTGCATTAGACAGTTCTAATGCACAGCTAGGGGGACGTAGTGAGGCACGAGACCACAGGCTGAGTGCGTCCAGTCCTCTAGCTGTGCATTAGAACTGTCTAATGCACATCCCCGGAGTGGCTTATTGCGCTTATAAAATGGGCCTGTGTATTCTAAATGGGGTTTCTAGTTTCAGCTGTGCATCAGGCACATCTAATGCACAGCTAACAACCAATCAGATTGCTTGAAATCCTTTCCCCATTTTATAAACATATAATTAAGAAACATTGGCATATTGTGACACAAGATCCAGGACTGAGGGACATGGATGGGGGGGGTCCTAGGATTGTGTTTAGAAAAGGCAAGAGTATTAAAGACACTATAGTCCACTCACTCCAACCTATCCGAGAAAACCCAGGGATGTGGCTACCTAATGGAGCTAGCAGTTGTCACAAATGTGGCAACTGCAAATATTGCCCCAAAGTACAAGGTAAGCCATTTAAGAATCCCGTTACAAAGAAGGACATAGATGTCAGGGGCTTTATAACATGCAGTACATGTGGCCTGGTCTACCTAGTCACATGTAAATGTGGACACTTCTACATAGGTAAGACCAAAAGGGCCTTTAAGATACGCATAGGGGATCGTGAAAGAGCAACTGAAAATGAAGACCTAACAAATGCATTAACCATACATGTTTTTAAAAAAAGAAACAAAACAGAGCATAGCTTTATGTATGATGGCATTGAAAAGCCTACAATGTCACATGGGGGAGGTGATTATAGCAACCTATTGCTAAAAAGAGAACAATATTGGACCTTTGCCTTTAAAGCAATGGAATGTAATGGTCTGAATGGTAGAATTGAAGTTAAACCTTTCTTGAAGAAATGAAATATTTTGTTGCTTGACATAGTACTGTTTAAATTTTGTAGTATTTTTTAATTCTTGTATTTTTTCTTTCTTTTTTTTTTAAACTTTATGTTTATTATTTTGTATAGTAAACATACAGTACTATTTATTTTATTTATTTATTTATTTATCTTTTGTTGACCGGGTAAGTGCACTAGACAAATCCTGCCTATTTTCAGGCACGACCTGGGGGAGGGGGATACAGATGAATGCCAACTGACCTTGAACCAGATTAAGCTGTTGGTGGTATTTTTAGTGAATGAGGGAAATTTGGCCAGGACACCGGGGAAATTCCACTCTTTTCGATAAGTGCCATGGGATCTTTAACATCCACCTGAACTACCACCAATCCAGGCAGATGGGATCTCGGTTTAACGTCTCATCCGAAAGACGGCACCTCAGAAATGCAGCACCCCTCTCATGCTGCACTACAGTGTCAGTGCTGGGATATTAACCCAAGTGCCAGATGTGGGAACTGAACCCACAGCCCTCTGATCTCCCGGCCTCAGAGGCAAGTGTGCTACCTACTGAGCCACTGACACTATTTCTGATGTAGTACATGAGGGTACAAATAGTCTCCAGATGAGGGCGCCACCCCTCTTAATACAAGCAAATAAACACATTTGTCCTATATCTGTAAGATACAGCATAGGGGGTATTCCTTTATAAGAATAATCAATCTATTTGATAGAGCAACATTAGTTGCTGTATAAACTGAGCCCAAGAGCTGCATGCTTAATAAGAATTAGTTCGTAAAAGTCCGTTTTTAAACTTCCTGTAAAAGGACAGTAAAAAAAAAAAAGGCAGCATGCTGAACCAAAATGAATTATACCATTATGGTATTATACTATTTAGGGATATTCAATTTCTAGCTTATTAAAACCTCAAGAAACATATATTCCTTAAGCAACAAAGTAACTCCAAATATAAGCGATCTGCTTAGAGATTATTACCCATAAGGGAAAAAACAAATTACATGTTTATGAAATGGGGAATTCCCTTTTCCTCCTCGAAACAGATCCATATAACATCTCCCCCTTCCCACCATAATTACAGGGAGAATTAACTAATCTTTTGCCTTTATAAGCTAAAAGTCCAACTTTTAGAGGAAGCAACTATCAAACCTGGGGTCTGCTAAACAGAAGTGTCTCTCTAGAGCTCGTTATCCTCTTCTTCATCCGATTTAGATTCTGAAGACTCCCGTCGTCTTCTAGGCGGTTTTACATGTTTTTGCAACCAAGTCATGGCTTCAGCAGGATCTGAGAATATATAGACTTTTCCGGCATGCACAATCTTAAGCCTTGCAGGGAACAACATATTGTGTGTAATTCCTGCCTCCCGAAGCATAGCCCGTATGCCGTCGAATCGTTTTTTTTTTTTTTGCCTTGTCAAATAACTTAGGTCAGGATATATGGACACTCTCTTCCCATCTTGAAGCAGGGTACGCGTTTGTCTGGCAAGGGATAAAATAAGGTCTCTAGTCCCCATACTGTCCATTACTGCCACGATAGTCCTCGGGGTGTCCATAGTGCTAGGCCTTCCTCGGAAGGCAACTCTGTAAGCCTTTTGAATTGACCAGTTCTTGTTCAGAAGGTGCTGACCCAACTGCTGTTCAAACCACTCTTTTAAAAATAGATTGAGAGGGTCCCCTTCCTCGCCTTCTGGTATTCCTAAAATCCTGAGATTGGCGGCCCTGGCTTGATTCTCTAGGCTCTCGAGTCACGACCGAAGATGTTTATTCTCCTGTACCAGACTTGCCGCTGTACCCATCGCTGTCTCCGACTGTTTTTTAGCATCGGATGCCACAATTTTAATTGTTCCTGTGTCTGTCTCCAGGAGAGTCACTCTATTTGACAGGGCATCAAAATGGTCTGAAAGACCTGCCATGGATGCCAACATACGATTCATTTTTTGCCCCAGTGTCTGTAGAGTCTCCTCCTCTCCTTCTATACCAGGATCCAAAGTAGAGCGGCCTTGCACCGACCGTGTGGGTGGTGGACCTGTATAACTTTTGCCTTTAGCACTCTCTCCTCCCGATCTGTCTTTCTTAGGATTCCCCATCTTTGCTCCTCGGGAACTCCGATATCGAAAAATGTACTTTGTTGGTTTTGTATCACACTCTTCACCTACAAAAAATAAGTTTTATCTTGAGGTATCGATTCTCACTAATTCCCTGCGGCCATATTGCTCAGGCTCCACAGCCCTTTGTCTTTCTTTACACAGATTTGCACCAGCATGTTCTTGACTACTGCCAGTTTTCAATAAAAGTCTTGTGCAATCTCATTGATTTACACATTACCACTGGCAGGTTTGATCTTTATAGAAATTTTAGTATAAGTGTAATGGTAATTTTATGTGTTGACCACTAGAGTGCGACATAAATATTGTTCTTGATTAAGTTGTAATGCTAATACACACCTGCCCTTGCCATGGAGAATATATTTACCATGATAAAATTTGTTTAAGGTGATATTATTAATATATTCATGTAAACAACTGCATATTTATCAGCATTTGCACCACAGGAGTCAACAATTTGTAAGATTTTTTCCTTTTTAATGGTTTTGGTGTCCGCTACGCATTGATCTAAAGACGTTCCATTTTAACTGTGTATATCACTTTAAGCAAGCATATGTATTTAAGAGTGCTTCCTTGATAACTGACTACACCTTTGAGAAAGCACGTAGTGTGAAACACGTCAGGTGACATTGTACGTGTCACATCACGTACCAGGAAGTACTGTGAGGGAGCAGAGAAGGGTTGGGGTTTTATTTGGACTCTTTTGGATTTTTAGTCACATTTTCCAGACCTAAATAAAGGATTATTTGTACCTTCCACAGTCTGGTGAGTCCTTACACTTTAGTGGCTTTTGATTTATTGGAATTACGGCAAAGTTCCATGTGCATGGGCAGAGGTGCTGGTCCCCTCACTCTGTTGTTCCTAACTGTTGTCTTTGACTGGAGCATGGCCTTTCCCTGGTGCGGTCGCACCCAAACTTGTCTGTTCTCTCCATTTGAAAAATGACACCTGCCATGTTCAGGAGGTGGGTAACACAAGGGATATGTTGAACATTAGGGGCCAAAATCTGCAAAAACTAAAGTTGTGAGTAAATGTTGGAACAATTTGTTTCCTCATGACTTAGTTGTTTTTTCACATTTTTACCCCAAATTTTCAACATGCTGTAATCTTTCTTTGACCACTCCTTCTGAGCATGACAGGTGTTATTTATACAACAATGGCTGAAACATCATTTTACTCCACAGGTATTAAAACATATTTTTGGGTAGGGTTTGAGAAATGACAGTTGTCACATTCATGAGGTGGTGTGAAAAAATGCTGTGTTGAAAAGTTGGAGTCAAAATATTGAAAATTACCATAGTTATGAACGTGCATTGAAAAATTGCAACATAGACTCATAACTTTGTTATAATGTATGGTAGAACGTTGTTATGGATAAAAATCCATACCAGTTGAAAAGTTGTTATGCTGCAGTAGCTTGTTGTTATGCTGCACCACGTACATAGCTACTGCAGCATAACAGCTTAGAACCCTTTACGAAATGCTGTAAGTGCGAGCTGTATACTCTTTAAACTGTACACAGTTAATCGAGTGGTGATTTCAAAAATGCAGGCACTAGATCAAAGCAATGACGGCTGCTACTTTCTCCCATGATGGAGCTATACGATTGTGATAAATAAGAAATTACCTCGCAGGTGGACAGCAGAGAAACTGCAATGTGGACTCCGACAAACAGTGAGGCGAGTAAACAACTCCCGTGACCCCTGATATCACAAACATACTTCATGTGAAGCATGACTCAAAAGCCCCCTCTTATTTGTTTCTTCGCAGGTCACGCTTTCTGTGCCGGAGGACCCATGGGGCCTCCATAGCAATAGACTCATAGTTACAGGTGGGGTACAGTAACGGAATGAGCAGTATGAATTTGCCATCACAGATAGGTGACCATACACTATAAAAGAATGTATAGTCCTCTCTATCTGTGACAAGTTTGAAAACTCTTCTCGAGGTTGTCATATGACGAACCTCCCAGTTTCACTCTCGAGGTTCCAAGTGTCGCCATGACGACCTCTCGAAAAGTTTACAAACTTGTTACAGATAGAGAACTATATATTATCCTCTATGTTTTCTCATATTTTTACCCCAAATTTTCAACATAGCCTTCTTATGACACCACATAACCTTCTTATAAGCCCACTTCATGAACAAGGGTGGAGAGAATGTTCAAATCCTGCCCAAAAGGTGATTTCGCATCACAAGTGCGAAAACACATTTTGGCCAGGATCTGAAAAATGACAGGTATCACATTCATGAGGTGCTGTGAAGAAATGGCTATGCTGAAAATTTGTGGTCAAACTATTGAAAATTACCAAAGTTATGAGCCTGCATTCGTAAATTTCAATGTAGGCTCATAACTTTGTTGTTTTTTTAATATTTTTACCCCAAATTTTCAACATAGCATTCTTATGACCCCATCTCATGAACAAGGGTGGAGAAAATGTTCAACTATTTCCAAAAGGTGATTTTGCACAGTGACGGTTTTCTCTTTTACAGGTGTAATTTAAAAAAAAAAACGAGGGATGGTTTTGAGCATGCTGATTGGGTTGGCTCTCTCCTTTGAGCTACACAAAGTTTCCACCCAGCAAGCCAGAACACTGTCATGACCAACCTGGCTGATGACTGGTGTGACACTGATGAGCCCCTTGCTGACCACTCTGCATTGGACTGCCAGTGTCGCACCCCTCAAAAGCCACTCTCTTAGCAAATGTTCACTTTGTATGCACGCACAGCAAACATAAAAAGTAGAACTTAGTGTGTAAACAGTGAAGAAGCATCAGATATAGTATCCTAATGTGAAACTATTAAGTTTTGTACAAGTCTGTCTTTAAGTTGCTGTGGAAAGCCATTGCTTTTGCATTATCCTAAAAGTGTTATTGTATACAGTGTTTCTAACCCCAGTAATACTCAGGTATTCATAACTCTGTTCAGTGACCCTTTAATACAGAACTGCCTGGAGAGAATCTGGAACATATGCAAATGAGGGAATGTGCTATTTTTCAAATGCTACCTTCAACTAACTGCCTTAGTTCTAAACTTCTCAGATTTCACTCTCCGCCTGTCAAGACTAGAAGCTCAGAGATCCTCTTCTCATCTACTCATCCTGACGTGACAAAAAATTATAAAAATACATAAATATTTCCTTCATTTCATTTGCTGCTTTTACGTCTTGTTAATTTTAGCTAAACCGTTAGTTTTGTTATTTAAATTGTGTTTTTCTCGGTTTCTTCAAGTTCGGCATAACTGGTGGGGAACCAAGATTTATTTTGTACTTATCGGAGTTTTCTGACTAAAAACTCCATTTGTTTTGTTTAAATTTATTTTATTTACTTCTTTTGGGAGCCGCTAATACTGGTTCCTGAACCGCTAGCCTCGGTTCATTTTTACCTCGGTTCCAGGTTCCGATTGATTCCTCATCAGTTCCAGAACTGAACGCAAGCACTAAAATGTTAAAATCTTTTATTATTTAGTGGTTCTTATTTTTGTTTGGTTTTCTTTTAGAATGTCAGAAAAACTGAAAAGAAAAAACGGTGAACCTGGTTTCAGACCTTGTTCTGATTGTGGTGAAATTTTTGCCAAGGCAGACAAACATAATTTATGTGTTGTCTGCCTTGGTTATGATCATTTAAAAGCAGACTGTGAGATCTGCAAACCTTTTCCAGAGAAAACTGTTGAGAAACACCTTGAAAGGCTAAGGAAAAAAACACCACCCAAGGGTCCCTTGAGCTCTGCTTCTGTGGGTGAAACCACGACAACAACTGTAACTGCCACCCGTGATATGGGTATACAAGCATTCCAAAGAGGTTTGCTGAACTGGCTGACTCTCTGGTTCCCTCTAAGATGTACAAGAAAACCAAGCACACAGAACCCCTATGCTGAGCAGCACTTGGGGACTTCTGTGCCTGCAATAAAACTGCCAACTGCTGAAGGAATTGCACAGGCTTTTCAGGTTATCCAGGCTTTACAGGGACTGACTACTCCTCTGCCACAGACTCCTGCCAAGCAGACTGGCTCCTCTTCTCAGTCTTCCTTTTTTGAGCAGGAGGAATATGGTGATGATGGGAGGATGAAGGGGAACCCATTGAACCTGAGGTTTCCCCTGAACAAGATTTTGGTTCTCCTCCCAGGGCATCAGAGGACGTTTCCTCACACTTCAAATTTGTAAGAAGGGTGGTGGATGCTTTAGACATCCCCACTAGTGAAGTGATTGAGGATGAAGAAGAAGCTGAATATTTAGAAATGATGGGGCTGACACCCACTAGAAAGCTTCTCCTTCCTGTAAACAAGTTCTTTAAGAAGGGTGCCTTAAAAGTTTTGCAAACCCTGAATACTGCCCCCCCCTCTTGATAAGAGGCTTGACAAAAGGTACCAGTTGGAAAGGGAGGGTGCTGAATTCCTGTTCTCCCACTCTGACAACCAGGGGGTGGTGCAAGTGACAACCGTGACAAGGCAAAGGTACCACTAGTATCTCACCCCCAGACAAGGACCCTAGAAAGGTTAAATCTGCCCCATAGTGTGGACTGACCTGTGTGGCTGCCAAAAGCAGCATGACAGGCTCCAGTCCTAGTCTTTTGTGGCTGTTTAAACTGTGCTGGAGAGCTGTTACTATATTAGTAAGCTGGCATTTCATTGCAGTGGGGAGCTGTGTTTTAAACCACTTTTTAGCAAGTATAGTAATTTCCCCCCTGCTCACTAGCGTGTCCAGTGGAACTAAGGCCCAGTACTTCACAGCACTGAGGTGACTTCTAATTTCCCCTTTTGTCTGTTGTTCAGCCCGTTTTTATTAATAAGTATGTGGTTCCTGAATCATGGGTGACTCTAGAGTGGATGTATTTTCATTATTGTTAACAAATGGACAGGTACTAATTATTTGTTGTTCCTGCAACCATGTCTTACTTAACTTACCAACCTTAAATCAAGTCCCAATAAATCATACTTGCAAATATTGTTATGGGATCATGTTGCTTAAGAAGTAAAATATTAGTTTGAGGGATGAGTTACAAAAGGTAAAGGAGCTTAGAGATCTAGAAAATTTTGTTGATATGGTAAGAAATCTTCGTGATACATCCCCTATATCAACAAACTCTGGCCCTATACCGCAACAAAAATGCAATGTCAGTTATAAAAACACTATTAACACTCCAATATGTGGAGCTGAAATGGCACAAACTAATTCTCGAGCTTTCCCAGCTTCGGAATCTCGCACTCTCTTAGCCAACAATAACCAGTGTGATGATGGTTTAGTTTTAACAAGTCACAACGTTATCAGTCAGAGTGCTGTCTCACACAGGCCTAATAAAAGACCAAGAGAATATGATTATGACCAACAAATTGAAGAGAACTGGGAATATATACCAAAAAGAATTTCAAAAAAAGGGAGGAGAGCTGATATATTTAAATCAACTCCTCAACAAGGAGGCTCTATCTCTGAAACTAATATTAATTCTGTTTGCCATACAAATAGGTTTTCTCTATTAGCTTCTCTAAGTGACCAGGAACCTACATATTCTCAGTCTAGTGATTCTAGTCTGCCAACATTGGTAATACAGTAGGTGATTAAATTGTGAAATATATGGATACTTTGCTAACTAATAGCTCCGCTAACAGTGTGTCGGTTAATTGTTTTCCTGGGGCAAGAATTGAAGACATCAGAAATCGTGTGGATAATTTAATTACCCATCCTTCTAATATCATACTTCATGTAGAACAAATAATGTTGGGTACTCTCATGAAAAGGACATTTGTTATGATCTTATAGAGTTAGGAAAACACCTTCATGCAAAAAACTGTAAAGTAGCAATATCAGGCATTCTTCCGGTTCCACGAGCAAGAATGGAAAAAAATCAGACCATTGCTCGCATTAATGCTAGGCTGCACAACTGTTGTCTTTGTGAGAACCTCACTTTCATAAATCATTGGTCTATTTTTCACCAGCATAATAACTTATTTACAAGAGATGGTCTCCACCTTAATAGAGCTGGAGCCAGAGAACTCAGTATGCAACTCTGCAAATTTGTTCCATTTATTCCTTTAAACTTTCAGGGAAGGGGGAAATTAATAGTGAGGCATCCTGTTTTTCAATTAACAATGTGAAGTATCAAAATAACAAACATAAAAGAAAATTAAACTTCATTCTTTTAAATGCTTGTAGCCTGGGTAATAACTTTGAAGAACTACTCATTAGATCTAAAATAGACCAGCTCTGATATCTTTGGGGTCACAGAAACCTGGTGGCAGGAGAACAACCTTTGGAACACTTCTATTCCTGGCTGTAACCTTTTCTTCTTAATTAGACAACACAAAAAAGGAGGTGGTATTGCTTTGTTTATTAAAACATCTTTGACCCCTACTGAAGTTTCTGATAAAATCAACACTCCTTCCTCTTTGGTGGAATCCTAATGGATTTGCATAAAGAATTCATATAATAACAATTTAATAGTAGGGCTATGCTACAGGCCCCCTGGTTGTCCATCACAAGTTTCTAATGAAATCCTCAATGAAATGGAATCGGCAGCAGAACTTGGCAATATTCTATTAATGGGTGACCTTAATTTTGGAGATATTAATTGGGCTAATAAAACAGCAACTAATTCAATGTCAGATGATTTTTTAATACTTTGTGAAGAACTAAACCTACAGTAACTCAAAATGTATACTCTCCAACTAGAGGACACAACACACTGGACATTGTGTTAAGCAGTAAACCCTTAACTATTCAAGACTGCAAAATTATAGCACCTCTAGGGAACAGTGACCACTATGGAGTTAAATTTGCTCTTCTTTCATCATGGACTAAATTATATAAATTGACCGATGTTTTTGCCTATAATAAAACCAATACATTGGCCTTTAATGAATATTTAACAAATGTAGACTGGAAGACTGTGTTAAAGGGTCCAGATATTGACAGCATCTGGAATTCCTTCAAAAATGTTACTTTGGATGCAGCGCATAAATTTATTCCTAAAAAAAGGAAAAAACATTCTCATTTAAATCCAAAATGGTTAACTGATAAATTGGTTAAACTTATTAGAAAAAGAAAGCATTTAAAAAATATCTATCTAATAATTATGACAGAACATGGTCTGTATTCAAAAGGATTCAAAAGAATTGTAAAACTGCTATTAAAATTGCAAAATATGACACCGAAAAATATATAGCAACTCAAGCCAAAAAAGGTAATCAAAAGATTCTTTACGGTTATATAAATTCATGAAGGAAACAGGATTGTAAAGTGGGCCCGAATATAAGTAATGATGTTGTAATAACTAACCCCAAGGATATGGCTGAAGAATTAGATTCTCACTTCGGAAAAGTATTCAGCAACACATCAGATACTGCTATCCCCATAATTGGTAAGGTCACCAGTAGGGTTGTTTTATCTTTTGAAGACATAAAGTCCAAATTAGATAATGTTTAGTGTGGTTCCTCCCCAGGTCCTGATGGCATCTCAGGAGATATTATTCATTTAATGAAAGAGCATCTGTCCCATCCCCTATTATTTATGAAAGTAGTTTAAATTCAGGCTTGGTTCCATCTGATAGGAAAAGGGCAAACATCGCCCCCTTTTTAAACAAATTCTGGCAGAGCCACTATGACTACAAATGCATTAACTAGATAAGGGTGTTTCATGGGCTTAAACATAAACATGAATTGCATTTAGTAAGGCCTATGATACCGTTCCACATATGACTTGTGAACAAGCTGGGCAGCCTGAGACTGAGTCACAAGGTGGTAAACTGGGTTAGGTACTGATTTAGTGATAGAAGATGAGAGTCATGGTAAATGTTTCTATGTTTCTAAATGGTGCTCAATGTAAGGAAAGGAGTGTGACCAGCAGGGTGCCACAGGGATCAGTCCTGGGCCCAGTCATACTAGGAGTCATACTATTAAAGGTTAGATGTACAGAACGCAGAATGCCTATTTCAGTACATCCTCGCCAAGCGGGCATTATTTATTTATTTACCTTTTAATTTAATAGCAGCATGTCAAGTTTTTGTTTGAATGGACTAGTCCTGTTTAATGTCTTCATAAGTGAAATTGCGGAGGGGATGGAGGGGAAAGTGTGCCTCTTTTCGAATGACACTAAGATCTGCAACAGGGTGGACACTCCGGGAAGGGTGGAAAAAATGAGGAGGGACCTAGGTAAACTGGAGGAATGGTCCAAAGTGTGGCAGCTGAGATTTAATGCAAAAAAAAAGTGCAAAATCATGCATTTGGGTTGCAGGAACCCTGGGAGGATTACGGGGGGGGGGGGACTGAAGGTCACCAAACAGGAAAGGGATTTGGGGGTAATCATACTGTATGACCTAAAGGTGGCTAAACAATGTACCAAAGCTATGGGGAGAGCTAGAGGGATGCTGGGGTGCAGAGGTATCACCAACAGAAGGAAGGAGGTGGTGATGCCACTGTGCAGATCACTGGTGAGGCCTCATTTGGAATATGGTGTCCAGTTCTGGAGGCCGCATCTCCATAAGGATGTAGACAGAGTGGAGGTAGTAAGGAAGGGCAACAAAGATGGTGCAGGGCCTGCACTAAAAGTCATATGAGGAGAGACTGGGAGACCTCAATACTTATATAGCCTGGAGAAGACAAGAGACAGAGGTGATATGATGGAAGCCTTCAAATCTCTAAAAGGCATAAATAGGGTGCTGGAGGGTAACATCTTTCAGAAAAGGAGATGTCCAGGAATGAGGGGGTATGACATGAGGTTGGAAGGGGGTAGACTAAGGGGAACCACGAGGAAGTATTTCTTCACAGAAAGGGTAGTGGAACCTCTAGAGACTTCACAAGTCAGTTTCATTATGAAAGAGAGAAAAAAACACAATTGACACATTGCACATAATACTACTATACACTATAAAAAATATAGGATGAGCAACTTTATGCATAACCAATGTGTTCTGTCACCTCAGGGTTCTGATTCCCATAGACCTCTTGAGCTTCACTCTCCTGGTCAGAGGGAATCAGAACCCCTCTGTGGCAGAAGACACTGGTCATGCATAGTTGCCCATCCAGTATTCTCTATATTTAGTGCTGCATTGAGGATTTCTAAGTAATAAACCTGTGCCATACAATTGCTTTTAATTAGACCAAGATTCTGGTCTATTCAATTCAAATTTGTTAAGATGAAGAGCAACGTTTTTGGAAGAAACCAAAGGAATAATAACCCTATAAGTCAGGAGGTAATGTCTTATAAATTCTTTTGTATGTAGGTGTGAAGGGCTTCAGCTGTCCTGCAATATCAATTTTGACATCTCTGCAACAAAGCAATAAAGAAAGGCAGAAAACATTTCACAAAACCTTGAGACAGAAATTGATGCCAGAGTTTAGCTAGCTATATGCTGCCCAGCACTGCTTTATCAATTGCAGAATCAGTTTCAGTGTCATGGTTCTATGAAATGGCTGCGGCCTTGATGTAAGATAAAACTGATTTAGACAGGGACATGGCTGGACATCTGACATCTAAAGGTAAGCCCAATACCTCGCCTCCTTTGCACCTATGCTTCACTCTAGAAATTGAGTATTTTAATAACTTTTTTTTAATTCTTTAGTTCCTAGCAGTTGCAAAATCACAGTAATACACTGCACAGTGTGGAATGCACTGGGACTTATGCACGCCTGGCATTGTTGGTCACTTGCCAGGTGTGAGTAAATCCCGGCCCAACCCACACCTTGTTGTGGATTATTAAAGGAAAACTGCATGTTAAAATCAGGAAAAGTATTATTACCTTTTCTGTGTTCTTCATCCCAGTGTTTTTTTTTTCTGCTCAGGCTGTAAGATGAGATTTTTCTAACTTTCCTTGGTTGTTTTTTGGCCCCTGGGAGCTGCCATTCAGGTTTATTTTATTGCATCTTGTCCCAGAGTGTCTTTCTGTGTGCGGATGTCTAATAGCCCCTGCAAGAGGCCAGTGTCTTGTTACAGGGTCTTTGTTTCAGCTTAGCACAGCAGAGAGAATACAGCAGCCAGGAGTCACACTGCTAGTCTTTGAATAAGTGTAATAAGTTTCCTAAATATTGGTACCTTATCCAGCTGTGTTCTGCTTAGGGTATTGCACGTGTGTGTGTGTGTGTGTATGTAAGCATGTCACTGTTTAAAGTAGTTTTGTCTGCACTCATTTTGCTATCCCTCTTGGCCCCTTTCAGTTTTTGCACCAGTTCTAAGTAGCAGAAAGGGAACAGCACCTTATAGTTTGTTCGAGTAGCCCCTAAATGGAATCATATATGCAGCATTGGAATGGTTTATATAAACTAGTTTGGAAACATCATGGAGCACAGGCAGCTATTTATAAAACAAGTCTGTGATTGCTCCAACAATGCTTCCCCCTCCCCATTGCATAGCAGAGGACACATCAGTTTATCTCAGCAGCAGTTACTGCTGCATATAATCTGTATATATACTGTGTCACTTTGCCCAGAATCCTGCCCCCCATTTTGATCAACATATTATATACTTTTGATTCAGTTGCTTGTGTCTTGTGTAGAAGACAGTGCTTGTAGGCAAATGTGAATCATTTTGCAGCTGTGGTCATCCAAAGGCTAACAAAGGAACTCACACCTCTGGATGAGTGGGGGAGGGGATACCAGCAAAGCAGGAGTTTCTCAGTTTGCAAAAGGTAGTAAATTAAGCTTGAAATGTAAAGAAAAGACCCATGAAACACTTTGGAGGAGGTTTCAACTTGCAAAAAAAGGCAGTACCGGGGAGGGCTCAATTAACTTCTTAAGCCAGAGGAAAAATAATGCTCTTGAGCTCCCATACACACACACAGGCAGCATAGTAATGAGGCTTCAGTGGAGGACACTATTTTTAACACTCTGTCATGTTGTTTGGAAGGTATTTTATGCAGGGAGTCCTTTTCTCAAAGCAAAACATCTGCAGGGCTATGCTCACTGCAGCCATAAAAAAGGAGATAGAGGAAATCCTGCCAACTATCATCGTATTAGCCTCACATCTATCTTTTGTAAAATTTTAGAAAGAATTATCAAAGACATGATTACCCCTGAGCTTAAGAATCTAGACACAACTCAACATGGCTTTGTCAAGGGTCATTCCTGCATTACTAATTTAGTGAGTTTTTATGATAAAATAAATCAATACTTGGACAACAAAATCCCCTGTAATGTAATCGTTTTAGATTTCAAGAAAGCATTTGTCTCTGTACCTCATTGGCCTCTAATACAGAAACTACTATTACATGATCTTAATCTACTTATCATACGTTGGATTGCAAAGTGGCTAAGTAAGAGATATCAAAGGGTTGTCATTGATGGCTATGAATCAGCATGGCTTCCTGTTAGTAGTGATGTTCCCCAAGGCTCTGTCTTGGCTTCAGTAATATTTCAAATCTTTATTTCAGATCTATCCCAAAATTTAAATCGTACCATAGTCAAATACGCAGATGATTGTAAAATTGGCAATCCTTGCAGTAGTTCTGAAGATGTCATTTTACTACAGAAAGACCTTGACTCCCTAGGGGCCTGGTCAACTAAGTTGCGACTGGCCTTTAATATCTCTAAATGTTGTGTTCTTCATTTTGGAAAGCAGAATCATAGAAATCAATATTTTTTGTATAATGAGATACTTACCAGCAAATTTCACAAAAAAGATTTAGGTATTACAGTCGATTCAGATTTAAATTTTAACTTGCACACCTCAAACATCCTCAGTACAGTCAATAAAATCTGATGGTCCATTAAACATAATATAAAATCCTAAGATCCAGATGTTCTACTGCCTCTATATCGACCGTACTGTATGTAAGGCCTCCCTTTGATTATAGCTCCTAGCTGTGGTGTCCTTGCCATCAGAAAGAAATGAATAGGTTAGAAACATTTCAGAGAAAAGTCACAAAATCAATCTGACCAGATAAAACTCTGCCCTATGAAGCAAGACTTGCTAAATATAACTTGATATCACTAGAGCTCCGTAGACTGAGAGGTGATCTCCTATTAGCATGGGATATCATTAATGACCAGTCCCTTATAATAGAGTGTGGCCTAGATTTTAAACAGGTAGCGATTAACACAAGAGGACACCCACTTCAGTTATTAAGATCTAGAGCAAACTCCAAAAAAAGAGCCCATTTCTTTTCACAAATAATTGTTAAACTATTAAATAAATTACCAACAACAGTTGTCAGTAATAATAAAAATACATTTAAAAGTACAGTAGATCATTTTTTATTGGTGAATTAAAATTTGACCTACTATATGTAATGTAGGAGCTACTATGGGAATTTTGCCTTTCAGCTTCATTCAATTCCTTAGTAGTATGATCCTTAGTAGAAAGATTGACAGCATGGCCAAGAAAGGATCTTTTTCAGCTTCCTTGGCCATCAGACAGGTAACCTTCCAAGCCTATGTTGCTCAGTATCAAAAATCTCTTTGGCAGTCTGTTCTCACCATGGCAAACAAGGCACAAGCTCCCCTTTCAAATGATCTAGCTGAAACAGCCAGGTTTGGGCTGGAAGCAGCCAAATATCAGTTCCAAATGGTTGCTGATGCTAACGACACTGCTACCAGGTGGATGGCAAACACTCTGACACAGAAGGTTTGCCTGGCTGAGAGCCACAAACCTTACCCAGGATACACAAACCAAGGCATTGGATTTTCCACTAGAGGAAAATTCCTTCTTTGGAGAAAAGACAGAGGCTTACATGAAGAAGGTGGATGAATAAAAAGCCACCTACAGAAGCAATTCTGCAAAGGAAAAAGCTTCCCCATCAACCAGACCTTATGGAAGGGGAGGCGGGGCAAGTCATTCCAAAGCAGGCCCTTTTTTCCAGGCCATGGCTACATGCCAGTACCAGCAGTACCCACAGCAGGGGTACTTCAGGGGCAGGGGTAGAAGGGGCTCCAGGTGTGATTCCCAATCCCAGGCCCAGCCTCAAGCAAAACAGGCAACCTGATGTGTCTGTACAGGCTGCCTCCCTACCGCCTGTAGGAGGCAGACTGGTTCACTACTTTCAGGCTTGGCAAGAAAACACCACAGACAAGTGGGTCCTGGAAGTAGTGAGCCAGGGGTTGTCTCTAAGCTTCAAATCCATTCCACCTTTAAGAACCCGAGTTTTCAAATCATCCACAAATGCAGAAAGAAAACTCCTGGAGGCAGAGGTTCAAAAACTGCAAGTGCATCTAAAGGGAAAGGGATTTTACTCAAGATACTTCCTTACCACAAAGAAAAATGGGGAGTGGCTGCACATCTTAGACCTAAGGGTCTTAAACAGATATTTAACAAAGTCAAAGTTCAAAATGGTACCCTGGCACTGATTCTGCCAACCCTCCAAGAAGGAGACTGGTTGACTTCACTGGACCTAAAGGATGCCTATTTCCACATCCCCACAAGGGAGTCTCACAGAAAGTACCTCAGGTTCAGACTCCCTTCAGGTCATTATCAGTTCTCAGCCCTGCCATTTGGTCTCACTTCAGCACCAAGGGTGTTCACAAAGAAAATATACTCACCGTAGTAATTGTGTTTCTTCTAATGGAGTCTTGCTATATTCTGACTATTGTAGTTAGCCCTAGCACTCAAACTGCCCCGGAGAGTAGAGGGTTAATTTTTATGCAGAGCATAGAACGTTGAGCTCAAGCTTGGTTCAAACCTCTGTCTGCTGCACTTTGAAGCGCAACTGTCAGATTCTTACAAGCCAATACTAACTAACTACTATGTGGAAATTGTAAAATGTTTACTAGCCAAATGGCAACCAAATATTTTGATCCCCAAAAGACTCAAGTCAAGAAATCAAAATCAAAAACCAGGTAGTGAACAACTTAAGACTGTTAAATTAATAATATAACTCACTCCCCCTCTCTAACAGGAGGGAGTACCAAATGCACCCCCTAGGGTGCAACACTGCACCTGCCAGCCCACTTCCCAAAAACAGGTTCTGAGGGGAGGTAGGAAGGGAGGTAAGAATACAGCAAGACTCCATTAGAATAAACATAATTACTAAGGTGAGTAATTTTTTCTTCAAACAACATGAAGTCTTGCTGTATTCTAACTATTGCAGACTACCAAGCAGTACCTCCATGGAGCAGGGAATTGAACCTATCTTGGGAATAGGCTCTGCAGTACTGGTGTACCAAACTGAGCATCACTCCTAGCCTGGATGTCCAAGGTGTAATGCTTGGTAAATGTATGGACTGTTTTCCAGGTGGCTGCTTTTCATATCTCTAGCAAAGGAATATCCCTGGCTGCAGCCAGGGAAGCAGCTGTACCTCTAGTCAAATGAGCCCTCAGGCCTGAGGGAGGTATTTTGCCTAGCTTCTCATAGCAGAATTGAATACAAGAGACAATCCACCTGGCAATAGTTCCCTTAGTGGCAGGTTTGCCCTAACCCCCTTCCCCATAAGTGAGAAACAACTGAAGGGAGCCAAACCTGTGAGCCTTAGTACGCCTAATGTAGTAACTAAGGGCTCTTTTAACATCCAAACTGTGTAAACTTCTTTCTCCTGAAGAAGAATGATCAGTGAAGAACACAGGAAGAGACATAGATTCGTTCAGATGAAAATCTGAAACCACTTTGGGTAAAAACCTCCTATTGGTTCTAAGGACCACCTTATCTCTATGAAATGAGATAAAATCACGCTCTGCTGACAGAGCTTGCAATACACTGATACACCTGGCAGAGGTAATAGCTACCAGGAACACAGTTTTTCAAGTCAAGTACTTCAGCTCTGCTGAAGACAAAGGCTCAAAAGGGGGTTGCATAAGCTGAGCAATGCAAACATTAAGATCCCAAGCAGGGTAGGATCCCTAAAGGGGGGGATTGGTATGAAGCAATCTCTTGAAAATGTACAGAATACAGGGTGAGATGACAGTGAGGAAGGCTTTCCCGCTGACAAAAGCAGAAACAGCTGACAAATGTACTTTGAGAGTAGCTGGTCTGAGGCCTAGGCCATTAAGATGAACCATGTAATCCAGAACTGTAGACAATTCAGCAGTGTCTGGGGATATATGCTTCTTGGAACACCAAATGCTGAATTCTTTCTATTTGGAGTTATAAGTTTTTCTGGTGGCAGGCTTTCGAGAGGCTTTGAGAATATCCAGAACCCCTTGGGACAGATACAAATCTGCATACTCTAACTCTTCAAGAGCCATGCCTTGAGATTGAGAGACCGAAGATTGGGGTACCAAATCCTCCCCTGAGAGGAGGTTAACAGGTTGTAATTTCTGTGCAGAGACAGGGGACGATGGACTGCTAGGGACAGCAACAAGGGGTACCAAGGCTGCCTGGCCCAGTCTGGAGCAATCAGAATCACTTTGCAAGGTTGTGACCTTACCTTGACCAGAACCTTGAACAGCAGAGGAAAGGGAGAGAAGGCATATAGAAATTTCCCTTCCCAGTTCAGAATCAGAGCATCCAGAGGGACTGAGCACAAGACTGGAGGTCTGCAACAAAACAGAGGAAATTGGTGGTTGTCTGGGGCTGCAAAGAGATCTATCTCTGGAGTGCCCCACCTTGAAAAAATCACTTTCAACACCAGAGGGTCCAGGGACCATTCGTGATGGCCCTGGGAGATCCTGCTCAGTGCATCTGCTAGCACATTGTCCTTCCCTGGAAAGTGGACTGCTATCAGAGAGGTCTGCAGAGAATAAGCTAGTGGCCACACTTTCATGGCTTCCATGCACAAGGCTGTGGACCGAGTGCCTCCCTGCTTGTTGATGTACCACATGGTGGTGGTGTTGTCTGTCCTGACCTGAACCACCTTGTTCTGCACTGACTGAGAGAAAGCTTGCAAGACCAGAAAGACTGCCCTGAGTTCCAAGAGATTGATATGAAGAAGGGATTCCTCAGGGGACCACAGTCCCTGGGCTATGAGAGCCCCCAGATGGACTCCCCACCCCAATAGAGAAGCATCCGTAGTTAGGACCACAGAGTGAGACTGAGTGATGAATGGGACTCCTTGCCTGAGGTTGCCCTGATCCTGCCACCATTGGAGAGCCTGGATCAGAGTCTGGGTCACTGGAACTAGTTTGGTTTAAGAATCTTTCTTCTGAGACCAAAAGGCCCTCAGGTGAAACTGAATGTCCCTCATCTGAAATCTGGTCCCTTGGACCACTGCTGTAGAATCTGCCATGTGGCCCAGAAGCTGAAGGAAGTGCCTTGCTGGCCGAGAGACCATAAGGTGGAATGAAGAAGCCAGCTCTACAATAGCCCTTGCCCTTTCCAGGGGAAGAAAAGCTCTTGCTATGACTGTATCCACCTCTGCCCCTATGAAGGTGAGAAGCTGTACAGGCTCGAAAACTGCCTTGGGAAGATTGAGAAGGAATCCTAGGGAAGTGAGCACTTGCTGAGTCACTTGAAGGTCTGACTTGACTTGGTCTGGGGAATGACCCACAATGAGCCAGTTGTCCAGGTATGGAAATATGGAAATATTTTTCCTTCTTAAAAAGGCCACTACTACTTCTAGGCATTTTGTGAATACCCTTGGAGCTGATGTCAGGCCGAAGGGCATAGCTTTGAACTGATAATGGCCTGAAGGCAATTTGAACCTGAGGTACTTTCTGTGGGAGCACCTGATGGGAATGTGAAAGTAGGCATCTTTTAAGTCCAGGGAGGCTAGCCAGTCCCCTGGTCTTAGAGAGGGAAGGATTATTCCCAGAGTCACCATTTTGAATTTTGGTTTTAAAAGATGTTTATTCAGATATCTTAAGGCTAGGATGGGTCACCACTCCCCTGTCTTTTTTGGGGTAAGGAAGTACCTGGAGTACAGACCTTTGCCCCTGTGCAATGTAAGAACTCTCTCTACAGCCTTTAGAGCCAGTAGAGATGACACCTCTGCCTCTAGGGCAATGGTTTTGTAGATGCTTGCAGGTGGAAAAGATCTGGCCCTCAGCTTTGGAAATTTCTTGAAGCTGAGAACCAGCCCCTGACTTACCACCTCCAGGACCCACTTGTCTGAGGTAACAGACATCCAGTCCTGGATGAAGTAAGCCAGCCTGCCTCCTGCAGGAATGGGGGAGTCGACCCGGGCTGACATATCAGGGTGTCTGCTTGGCAGGAGCCTTAGGTTGAGGGATGGATGCAGCCCTGCTCATCCCCCTTCTGCCTCTCCCTCTGAAGAACCCTCTGAGGAAAGGAGAAGAGGCCTGTGCTTGGTAGAAGGGCTTATGAAAAGGCCTGCCCCTGCTCCTAGCCTGCTGCCTTTGAGGAGTTGCCTGCCTTTCCTTGTCCTGTGCACTCCTATAGGTGGTCCTATACTCATCCATCTTTTTCATGTAATTCTCTGTCTGCTCCCCAAACAGAGAATTACCCACCACAGGGAAATCCATGGCCTTAGCCTGGGTGTCCTGTGAGAGGCTAGTACATCTGAGCCAAGCCATTCTCTGAAGAGCCACAGATGTAGCCATGACTCTAGATAACACATCATTGGAATCCACAGTAGCATGGAACTGTACCTTAGATGCCTCAGTCCCATCCGCAGCCATCCCCTCCAGCTCCGAGGCTAGCTGGGGGGAAGCCTGCTTAGCCAGTGCCAGTACAATGTCCCACCTGGACTTCTGGTACCTGGCTGCATAGGCCATATAATTAGCCTGCCTGAGTCCCAAGGTGGATGCCATGTACTGTTTCTTTGCCATGGCATCCAGCTTCCTAGAATCTTTATCTGAGGTATGTGAAGCCAATGGTATATTAGCCTTATCACAGGCTGCAGCCTGCACAACCCCAACATGGCTGCATTGTTGATACAATTACTCTGGACCTGAACCTAATAAGATGTACCTTTTATCCATTCTTGTCGACAGCAGGTACAGAATTTGGAGTTTTTAAAATCTTTTGTGTCTGTTTCCCGAAAGACTTATGAAGGGAAATAGACAGTCTCGTGGACTCTGGGATGTCCGTCATCTCCACATAATCGGGTTCCTCTTGTTCCTGTACAGCTTCTTCCACAGGGAGCTGGAGGGTTTCTGCCACTTTCCTGTAACACTCGTAGTGGGAAGGGGACTCAGAAAGCCTAGGAGGGGAAACACCAGAAGGCCTGTCTGGGGAGATGTCCGGTTCAATGGGCTCAACCAGACCTCCCACACCATCGTCATCATCATCATCATCATAATCTTCATCCCCCTCCAAATCCGGTTCATAGAAATCTTCAGGGGCATAATCTTGAACTGGAGGAACCGACCAAACCGAGCGCCTGCCAGAAGGTGCTGGATCACACGGAACCGGGCGGAGCAATTCTACAATCCTTATCGCATTGGCAATCTCTTCGGTGGTTGGAAAATGGGTCTCTGGATCTGAACCGGCCAATTTTTCTTTTCTTTTTCTTTTTGTAGGAACCGATCCCTCAGGATCGGCTCTCCTCTTGCCTGAAGAAGTATCACCCTAGTCAGAGGGCACTCCCCCAGTTTCGGTCAGAACCAAACAGGACTGGCCATCTGGGTTAGCAGACTTCATGGCCTCCTTATCCCTGAGCCTACCTAATCTTTTTTCCAGGGTAGACTTAGGGGAATTTTTACAAATTTGCAGTCTGAATCGAGGTGGTCAAAACCCAGACAGTAAACACTGGTGGTGTGGGGATCAGCCTTATCAAAGACCTCCCCACACACACACTGCAGTGTTGAAACCCAGTGGGCCTGGTTTTTCTTTTGTGTTTCTCTGACGTAGCCATCCTAACCACTGACTTACCCTTTTTATGGCAAACAACCAGGCAAGACATTCTTATCGGTTTCTAACCGTGTCATGGGTATTGGAAAAAAAAAACAAGAAAATGCATTTTTTTTTTAAACCGGTAAGGACCGGTAACCACACTCAAAGTTTAAAAACAAAGACAGACTATATAAATCACTAAATGGCCGGTTCAGTTGAACCGGTCGCAAAATCAATTGTTACAATTTCAACAAGTTTACTATGTCTAGTTCACTACCTAGTACTTACTGTACCACAGACAGAGATCTGAGCTGAAACTTGCAAAAATATAACCGGTAAAACCGAAGACTTTAACCGACTTTCGAACCATGAGCAAAGGAGAAATCTCCGGAGCGGCCGTTCAGTTAGGCGGAGTAAAGAATCTGACAGTTGCACTTCAAAGTGTAGCAGACAGAGGACTGAACCAAGCTCGAGCTCAACGTTCTATGCTCTGCATAGAAATTAACCCTCTACTCTCTGGGGCAGTTTGAGTGCTGGGGCTAACTGCAATAGTCAGGAATACAGTAAGACTTCATGTTGTTTGAAGTGCTTGGCAGTGGTCATGGCACACCTTCAAAGACAAGGGGTCCCAGTCTTCCTGTACCTAGACGACTGGCTGGTGATGGACAAATCACCCCAGCAAGTGAGGGAGCATCTGCAACTTGCCCAGGGGCTCGTGGAGTCTCTAGGTTCCTGATAAATCTAAAGAAGTTGGTCCTTCAGCCTGCTCAGGTACTGTAGCTCATAGCAGCTGAGCTAAATACCCTGCAGGGCAGGGTCTACCTGCCTCTGGACAGGGCAAGGAGTATCCTTCAGATAGTAGGTTCATTCAGCCTGAACAAACTAAAAACTGCAAGACAGTTTCTTCAGCTACTGGGCCACATGGCAGCTGCCACAGGCACAGTACTGGGATCCAGATTCCAGATTATGGACATTCAGTTTCGCCTCAGGGCACACTGGTGTCAAAGAAGAGATCCTCTCTCAAAACTGATTCCAGTAACAAAAACTTTGTTACAGGCTCTCCAATGGTGGAAAGAGGAATCCAACCCAAGGGTAGGGGTTCCTTTTCAACAGAAGTCCCCATCAGTTGTTCTCACAACAGACGCATCACTACTGGGGTGGGGTGCCCATCTGGGAAATCACACCACCCAAGGCACATGGTCAAGTGCATAGCTACTTCTGCATATAAATCTGCTGGAACTCAGAGCAGTGCTGCTGGCACTAAAGGCCTTCACACCACTGCTGCAGGGAAAGGTGGTACAGATCAGAACAGACAATACCACCACAATGTACTACATAAACAAGCAGGGAGAGACAAGGTCAAACCCTCTCTGTACAGAAACCATAAAAATATGGAGTCTGGCATACGACTTGGGAGTTCCTCTACAGGCCATTTATCTGCCTGGCAAGGACAACACCTTGGCAGACACCCTGAGCTGAATCAGCCAGGCCCATCATAAATGGACCCTGAACAGTCAGGTGGTGCAAGTGCTTTTCAGGAGGTGGGGCACTCTGGAGGTAGACTTGTTCGCATTCGACCAGAACCACCACCTGCCACAGTATTGCTGCAGACCCCCAGTTAAGGGAACAGTTCCCCTGGATGCTCTGGCACTGAGCTAGTCAAGGAGACACCTGTATGCTTTCCTTTCCTTCCCTTCCCTTCCCTCTGGTATACAGAGTACTACTCAATCTCAGATCCCACTCAGCATCCATGATCTTGATAGCACCAGTTTGGCCCAGGCAGCCATGGTACTCTCTGCTGCTCTCCATGTCTGTGGTCGAGCCAATACACCATCCCAGGAGGCACAACTTGCTAACTTCCAATAAGGTGGGGCTCCTGTATCCAAACCTCAGGCTCAAGGCCTGGCTCTTGAGGACCTAGAATACGCAGGCCTAAATCTTTCTGAAAGTGTCCTGGACATTCTGAGGGGTTACAGGAAGCCCTCTACTAAGAAAATCTATGCTGCAAAATAGAAAATGTTTTCTATTTGTTGTTCAACCCAAAAAGTGGTACCAATACAGGCTGGGGTCCCAGCCATGCTGGATTATCTTACCTATTTGCATTCATTGGGTCTGCAGCCCAGTACCCTGAAGGTCCACCTGGCTGCAGCATCTGCTTTCATTTCAGCCTGGCAAAGGGTTTCTGTTGCCTCAGATCCTATCTTCAAGAGGTTCTTTAAGGGCTGTGCCCATTTGCACCCCTCCCCCCTCACAGGGAGCCAGTGCCAGCAAGGGATCTCAGTGTATGTATAGCCAAGCTCATGGGTGCCCCTTTTGAGCCCATGTCCTCAGCTCCTCTAAAGTATGTCACATGGAAAACTGTTTTCCTAGTGGCAATGACTTCTGCCAGAAGGATCAGTGAGCATCAAGCTCTCTGCATTGAACAGGACTACATTTCCTTCCATAAAGACAAAGAGATTCTGAGAACAAACAGGAAATTTCTCCCTAAAGTGGTTTCTGATTTCACTTGAACCAAACCATTACCCTACCTATCTTCTTCAATGAGCACTCTACTTCTGGTGAAAGGAGACTCCACAGTCTGGATGTCAAGAGAGCTCTTAGCAACTACATGACAGCCACTAAGGACCATAGGCAGGACAGAAAATAACTGTTCCTGACTTATGGGGATGTGGGAAAGGGTAACCCAACATCTAAAAGATCCATTTCTCACTGGATAGTACAGTGTATCCAGTTTTGTTACACTAAGGTGGGAAGGGAACCCCCAACAGGATTGAGGGACCATTCCACAAGAGGCACAGCTGCTACCATAGCAGCTGCCAGGGATATCCCATTAGTGAACATCTGTAAAGCATCTACCTGGAAAACTGTACACACCTTTACAAAACGTTATAGTTTGGATTTCCAGTCCAGAGGTGATGCTAGGTTTGGCACAGCAGTCCTGCAGAGTCTGTTTCTAAAGTAGGTTCTGTGCCCACCTCCAAAAATACTGCTTCTTAGTCTGTTTAGAGTTATGAATACCTGAGTGTTACTGGGGTTAGAAGAAAAAATTATTCACCATAGTAATGTTGTTTCTTCCCCAGTGATACTCAGATATTCAGAACTCCCCACCCTGCCTCCCCTTCTAGAACCAGTAGCCTCTGCACTCCTGAAAACATTGTGTGTCCTGTGGTATAGGTGCCACAATCTGGCACTATGGTTTGCTGTCTGTGTTCACAATTGTTGTTTTTCCCCTTTCAGGTGATTCTGACATTCAGAGGTAATGTTATATGTTATGACCTTCACTTGGAGGTCCCCTTTTTGGGGCATTTAGGGTGTTATTGCCATTGTTATCTTTCTATTGTTGTTATTATTATTATTATTATTATTATTAATCTGTTCATGTTTAGTCTGTGGAGGCCTGTCTTTCCAGGCTTCTAGGAAATCTGAGTGGTTTAGAACTAAGGCAGTTAGTTGAAGGCAGCTTTTGAAAAATAACATGTACAGAGATTCCATCATTTGCATATGTTCCAAATTCTGTCCGGGCAGTTCTATCTTAAAGGGTCGCTGCATAGAGTTCTGAATACCTGAGTATCACTGGGAAGAAGTAACATTACTATGGTGAGTAATGTTTTCTTAAATGCTGTTCAGTAGGTTCCCTTTTCTTTTCATAGCTCCTGATCTGGAAATAGTCTCCAATTAGCCACATGTGGTTTGTTTGTTTTAAAGCCTATGTACACAAATGCATAAGAAGCCCCCACCCCATACACTTTATTGGCAAGTCCCGGAAACGTACCTTGTAGGTAGTAGTCAGAGTGTCAGAACAGGGCCGGTGATGCCTGATTCCTGATTGCACACAGTTGCTGCAGATGTTGAGTCCACTCGGGTAGCACATCAAAACGGTGAGGAATTGCAGTGAGTGCAGTAAGGGCAACGGCAATACGGTGAAAGTGAAAATGGCGACAGTAAAGTTTGACAACCTCAATAAGGGCAACACTAGCTGTACTCCCCTCGCCAAGGTGCTACAACCTCGGAGTTGGCTATATAAGTAAGGGGTGTGTGGGAGGCAAATTCCCCCGCAGAAAAGAAATTGTCACCCTTATTGCAGTCCCCAAACTTTACTCGTCGCTGTATTGCCATCACCCTAATTGAACTCGCCATAATTCCCTCTTTGTATTGACATGGAACCGTCCACTCGTGATGCCACCCAAACACTGCAGATGAGCCCAGCCAGTGGCTTCTTTCTGCCATTGCGTTGCTGGCTCACTGCCAATCACACCTGGGGGTCAGAGAGAAGAAGTTTTCAAACTAGAGACAATGAGAGACAGGTGTCTGTTCTGTCAGCCAGACGCTGCCACTCATTGAAAAAGTACCGGTTCATCTTCTTCAGTCTCTCTCCCCTTCTGGTGTCAGCGTGGCTCAGTTGGTAGCACATCCGCCTCTGGACCAGAAGGTCGTGGGTTCTCGTCCGACACCGGGATTGGACTTGCATCTAAAGTCGCTGGCATCCGAGTGCATTATTGGGGGGTGCTGTACTGCTGGGGTGTGCCGTCCTTCGGATGAGACGTTAAACCGAGGTCCCTTCTGCCCATCCTGGTGTTGTCCTGGTGGGTGTCCAGGTGGAAGTAAAAGAACCCAGGGCACTCTTCGCAAAGAGTAGGGAACATTCCCGGTGTCCTGGCCAACATTCTCCTTCCCATAAACCAGTTCATGCAATTATCCAGGCTGTGTGTGGGTGATGATGTGCGATATGCGCCACCACACATTCAGTCACTTCACTACCAGTCTAGCATTGCTTGTAAAAAGCGCTTTGGATGTATGAAAAGCGCTATATAAATGCTGATTATTATTCTTCTTCTTCTGTGCTGTCATGAACCTGTTCATTACACTATCTCTCTGAAGCAGGAGTTAAACATGGCATAGCTGAGCTAGCCACACTCCCATCCAATATAGAAGCCAGTCAAACAAGCTGCAGACCTAAATGAGATCCACACTCCATCCTGTTACTGCTACTCTCCCCTCCTTCCTCCCCTCCACTGCTCAAGCAAACAAATGATGATCAAACAAAAGGGTTAAATACAAAAGAAGACACCATATAGCCATGCCACCGTCGGCTGAGTTTTTTTCTGCCGCTGCCAGTCCAATTTGTTTTTGTTTCCCTCTTTCTCTGGATGGATCGTGAAAACCTATTGAAGGGTGTTCCATTCCTTGTACCAGCTCCTGTACAGATCCTCACCATGGATGCCTCGAAATCCGGCTGGGGTGCTCATCTCGGTCCATACCAGATGCAGGGGTCATGGTCCAAGCTGGAGGCTGAGCTGTATATAAATGTCCTGGAAATAAGGCTGTCTTGTACAGCCTCCATAAATTTCAGAATGATCTTTGCCCCGGTTCTCTGCTAATCCAGACAGACAATGTCAGTGTGATGTATTACATCTACAAACAGGGGGTACTCCCTCCTATCCCTTATACAAGGAAGCAGTGAGAGTATTGTACTAGGCTCTGCCCATGACCTTCAGCTATTGGCCATGTAGCTCCCAGGTCTCCAAAACATCTTAGTAGAAAAGCTAAGCAGTCCTAATCCTTGATTCACAAATAGGAAATGCTGACCTCTGTGGTAAACTGTCTCTTCACAAGATGGTGTCATCCAGAGTTGCACCTTTTTGCATCCCCACATAATGCAAATCTGCCATGCTCGCTCCAGGGGCTGGAGTTATTTGATGAGACTCATTGTCCCACTGTTGGAAAGGGAAATTCCTATTCACATTTCCACTAATTCCCCTAATTCTGAAGGTTCTGCTCAAGCTGTGAGTGGAGAATGCCACTTTCAGCCTCACTGCTCCATTATGGCCTTGCCAAATACTGTACAAGACATTGAATTCACTTCTGCTAAATTACATGGTTTCTGCTGGTCCGACATTTTCGCACTGGTTTGATTTAGCGCAAGTGCAAGCTGACTGAAGTTATGACTGGAGACTGAGATGTACAGCACAGGTTGTTGATGCTGATTTTAAATCATATTTAGGGTGACAATGGGAAAGCATCATTTGTCAAGCCAGTGTTTTGGCTGTTGCATCACTAAAGCACTCCTCCCTTCAACCCCTGCTGTCTCACTGACATACCCTGCCACAGAAGTACAATATTTAGATTATTTTGTTTAGTGCACAGCAGAGGGTGGGATTGTTAATGATCATGGGAGAAGGCATCTTATGTCAAGCAACTGTTTTGACTCTGGCAGCGTTCACCCACACCCTCTAGCAGGATGGATGGATGGATGGTGATGTTGTACCAAAAGACGTCCTTTTTCAACTTAATATCAAAACCGGTAGTCCCGTTGATATAACAGCAGAGGGTCTTTTTTCATTTTTTTTTTTGCATTATTTTTTGGGATGGGTTGGTGTGTTTGCACTACATGTACAAATCAGAAGATGGCAACAGTCTGCAGAACAGTTTGGTAAAGGCACAGAATGGAATGACTGTTTAGTCTGAACTCTTTAATTATTCAGCTCATAGCAGCTCCTCGACACTTTACTATCGACACAGCCTACAGTGCTCACACAATACGTAGTGGCATTATTTTCAACTGGCATATAATTTTCGCTGGATTTTCAAAACCGTGAATATAGCGAAAATGTTATGTCAGTGAATATAATGCCTCATACAGTATGTTTTCCACTTCTTCAACAGATGGCAGTGGAACCTCCTGTACTTCTTCTTTGTCGGGTATGTGTGTCACAGGACAAGGGTCCCTGGTCCATCCGAAACTGAAGTCCCTACATCTACATGAATGGCTTCTGAAGACAGAATCATTGTACTGTACATTTTGGGGCATCCCCTAAGGTTGCTGATGTCCTGACTTCAGCTAGGAAGCTTTATACCAGACATACTTATTCTTTGAAATGGAAACGTTTCACTTTGTGGGCTGCTTCCCGGAATTTGGACCCTTTTACATGTCCTGTAAATGCTGAGTTGGAACACTCACTGTCCTTATCTGACTCTGGTATACAGTACTCCTCACGTAAGGTGCATTTGGTCACTGTGTCAGCTTTTCATGAACCTACTGATGGTTGTATGGTTGCCCAATTAGAGATGTCCCACACGTTTCTGAGATGTATTCTTCATAAGAAACCTCCCATCTGTAATTCAATCTCACCTTGGGACTTGAATTAAGTACTTGAGAAACTGATGTTGGCTCCTTTGAGCCAGCTGTGAGTTGTGGCATACATTCCCTGTCATAGAAAATGTTATTTTTAATCTCAATGACTTCTACGCAAAGGATTTACGAGCTTCAGGCTCTAATGTGTGAGCCTCCTTATTTGATTTTTCATAAAGACAGAGTCTGTTTATGTACGAATCCTATGTTTTTACTGAAGGTGGTATCTCAGTTTACACAGAATCCAATGATACACCTTTCCATTTATTATTCTGAGCATGCCAGTCAGGGCGAGGCACTGCTCCATGTTTTGAATGTACATTGAATACTTTGATACTATATTACTCACACCAAGAACTGCAGAAAGTCCTCTCAGCTTTTTGTTTTGTTTGCTCCCTGGGAAAGAGGTGGGAGGTAGATTGCTTGTCTTGATGGGGGTGGTGGAAGATGTTGAGCAGAAGGCCAATATCTGAAACAATTACTAATGCCCAGTATTCATGGTTGAAGACAGTGGGCCTTACCTTGAGAGTGAGGTCAAGGCAGTCACCGGGGTTGGGGGGGGGACAGGAAATGTGGAATGTGTGAAAAAAGGGATGGGGACCCTTGGAGTAGATAAAGCACCAGGCCTGGATTGCCTTCACCTGAGGGTACTTAGGGAACTTGCTTCAGAGCTGGCTGAACCCTTCACTAGGCTATTTAATGGCTCACTGGAGTCTGGCGTGGTACTGGAGATTGGAGATATGTGTATGTGGGTTCTAATCCACAGAGGGAGGGATAGAGAGGACGTTGGCAACTATAGGCTGGTCAATCCTACCTCCATTGCAGGTAAGCTGATGGAGACCATGGTAAAGGAAAGCCTGATGGCCTACTTAAGACAAAAAAGGGCTGCAGGATGACAAACCAGGGGTTTGTGACAGGGATGTCGTGTCAGACCAACCTGTCTGATCATGTTTTTTGACTGGGTCACTAGGGCAGACAGTAAATGTGCTCTACTTCAGTTTCAGCAAAGCCTTTGGTTCAGTGCCACACAGGAAGGTGCTAAAAAGCTGGAGGACTTAGGAGTAGATAAGGGTTTAGTCAGGTCGGTGGGGAGCTGTCAGGGAGGGAGACAACAGAGGGTGATAGTAAACAGGGTCAAATCTGGGGATGGGGGTTACAAGTAGAGTATCACAGGGGCCATTCCTGGGATCTGTCCTATTTAGTATGTTCATTAGTGACATATGGGAAGGTATCCTGGGCAAGATGTGTCTCTTTGCTGATGACACAAAGCTTGCCAGCAGGGTAGACAGCAAGGAAGGGATGAAGGAGCTTAAGAGGGATCTGGAAAAACTGTAAAGATGGTCAACTATTTGACAATCGAGATTCAGCGCCAAGATGTGCAAGGTGATGCACTTAAGGAGAAGGAAACAATGCATGGAGTATTGGATGTGTGTGGGGGGGGGTTAAGCTGGCCACTTTGTCAAGAGGAGAGGAATCTGGGAGTCATCAGTGACTCCCTCAAGCAAACCAGTAAATGCAACAAGACCTACAGTAAGGTATCAAGGATGCCAAGGTGTATTGGGAAGGGGTTTGATAGTAGAAGGGAAGACATACTGCTCATATACAGATCACTAGTGAGGCCTTGCTTGGAATACTGTGCACAGTTCTGGAGCCCTTACCTGAGAAAGGACATAGACAGGCCGTAGTCAGTACAGCAAAGGGTCACCAAAATGATCCAGGGCAAGTGTTTCATAGCAAACTCATCAGAACAGCTAATATTCTTCAGGTGAAGCTACCTCTGGCTGGAAGCTGCAATACTGAACATAGGATTTTCAAGAAAGTGAGTTGTGCTCACAACAGAGGGAGGTGAACCTTACAACTGTCTTTGGTTTGTAGCAAATATTCTGCAGGTGGAGGCTACTTCTAACTGAAAGGTGAAATAAGGAACTTAGAATTATCAGGAAAAGACAGTCTTACAAGCAACAGAGGGAGGTGGATCTAGCTTTACTTTTGTTACAATTCTTAAGATTTTCAGTGCAGGAAGAGTTTAAAGCACAGCTGACTTATTTTGGGGCTGACTGCTTTCAGAGCACAAACCACCAGGCTGTTTTTGGGGCTGGGGAGGTTTACCTGTGTCTGACTTGGATGTCTGGATTTTTCTCTGTTTGATTAGCAGGGTATTTTCTCTGTCAAATTGTTGTGTAGGGCATCTTGCTGACAGGAAGGCACTCGCAGTGGTGGGTCAGAGTTTTAGCTGATTGTTTCGTGATGGCACAGTTTAGGCCCAACCCCTGCCCAGCCCTCACCCCTCCCACCCTGGAAATAGTTCCTTATACCTGGGGTTCTGACATCATTTCCAAGAGTGTAAGGTGCATATCACTGTCATATCCTCTGTAGCACACTGCACTGACAATATAAGCATACACATTGTATAATATATATATTTCTATATAACAAACCAATCACACACACACAAAAAAGTAGATAAACATGTGGGGAGTAGTGCAATATAATGACTGTGGGGCAGCAGTCTTCCGGGAGTCTTTCTAGAGGCTGAGATGCTGCCCTATTTGCAGACAACTCTCTGCCCTGAGGAAGCTGCCTGTCTTCAGGCCACACTGGACAGTAGTAAGGGAACCTTCCCCCAGGCCACACTGGACATTAGTAAGGGAACCTTCCCCCAGGCCACACTGGACAGTAGGAAGGGAACCTCACCCATCCAGGGAGCACCAGAGCCACCACCAATACCTCAGAGGTTGCGAAGAAAGCACAGCAGTTGGACCACAGTGGGCTCAGGGAGGGTGAGGATGGTGGAACAGAGGCACACCCAGTCAGTTGTTCCACTCCACAATCCATACACCATTCTGGGGGAGCATAGCTCCCCTATAGATGCACCCGCAGAGGAAACTAAGGAGGCTGAGGACAACTGTCACAAGGGAGGCCCACAGGAAGGAGGCAGAGGACACCACAGGTAAAGGAAGCAGCTCCTGGTGGGGGACTCAGTTATTAGGGGGATAGAACTGGGGGGAGCAGGGAAAACTGAAGTAAGGTGCCTGCCTGGTGCAGTGGCTTGGAGGGACAGGAAGGCATTCTCAGGATCACGAGAACAGCTGCATGGGAGTCTAAGCTGGATGTCATTGTCCACTTAGGGACAAATGACTTAGCTCATCATGAGATTAGAGCAGTGCAGGAGGACTTTGTAGAGTTGGGGAGGGGCCTAAGACAAGTAGCACACACAGTATCCTTCTCAGAGGTGCTACCTGTCAGTGGCATGGGTGAGGTGAGGGTACTTTGCACCATGCAGTTTAATGAATGGTTGAAAAAATGGTGTGGAGCACAGGGGTTTGGCTTCATTGGGGACTGGGGTTCCACCTGGAGGGACACCAGCCTATACTGTTAGGATGGTCTGCATCTGTCCAGGAAGGGAACAAGTCTTTTGAGCAATCGGTTTAAATGCTTCATTGGCAAGCTTTTAAACTAGTCAAGGGGGGAGGCACTGATAAGCAGCAGGAAAATCCCAGCCTCTCCCTACAAAACAGGGTACTAAATGAGAAAAAGACTGAGGTAGAAAGATCAGTGGGGGATGCTGCAACAGAAGGTAAAGCCATCAAAAAATGGAGAGCAATGAGTACCAATGCCCGTAGTCTGGAGTAACAAGCTTCCTGAATTAGTGGCCTTGATGGAGGAGGAACATCTGGATATCGTGGCAGTCACAGAAACATGGTACACACAAAACCATGACTGGGACGTAAACATACCAGGATACACTATCTGCAGGAGGGACAGGGAGGGTAAAAGAGGAGGAGGAGGAGTAGCTCTTTACATAAGGGAAGGAATAAAAGCAACAGAACAAAAGGGTAAACAGGGAGGAGAAGAAGCACTGTGGGTAAATTTGGAGACAGGCAATGGCACCACAGTCCGCACAGGGGTTGTATAAATGGACAAGAAAATGATAGAAAGTATACTTAGAATGGCAGAAAAAGGGGAGATATTGCTGATGGGTGATCTGAATATGCCAGATGTTAACTGGAGTGCAGTTGCAGCAGCCACTTCGAAGAGTGGGGTTATTCTAGATGCCCTACAGGGGGCATGCCTTAGACAACTAGTATTGGAGCCCACTCGAGAGGGAGCAATCTTAGACCTGGTTCTCTCAAATGGAGATGGAGAGAGGATCACAGATGTAGAAGTGGGTAGCCATCTGGGAACTAGTGACCATCGAACAGTATGATTCAAAATAAACACAGCAATAGAGTCAAGCCATACAAAGGCAAAAGTACTGGACTTTAGGAGGGCTGACTTTGCTAAAATGGGTGAGTGCCTAAGGAATGCACTAGCAAATGGGCAGGAAGGAGGGTGGAAGAACAATGGGGAATAATAAAACTGCCATCACAGAGGTAACAAGCCTTTGTGTGAAGCAAATAAACAAAATGAAACGATGTAAGAAACCACTATGGTTCTCAAAGGAAGTGGCAGTGAAGGTTCAAGAGAAAAGAAAGCATCAGGAAGTACAAGGAATCACAGAAGGAGCAGGACAGAGAACTGTATCAGTTAAAGCAAAGGAAGCTGGAAGGCAGTCAGAACAGCAAAGGCCCAAACCGAGGAAAAGATAGCCAACTCAGTTAAGAAGGGGATAAACCTTTATAGGTACATCAGGAGCAAGGAAGACCAAGGGAGGGATAGTGAGGCTTAATAAAGGGAGGGGTGGGCAGAGGGTGATAGTGAAAAGGCAGAGATACTAAACAAATATTTTTGCTCAGTATTTACAAAGGAAGAGGGGGAGGTACCTAAAACAAACAGTAGAAACACTCTGGATACAGAAGTTGATACCAGCCCATTTACAGAAGAAAGGGTTCTGAAAGAACTCTTAAAACTGAAGGTGGACAAAGCAATGGGGCCTGATGGGATTCATCCCAGAATTCTAAAAGAACTAAGGGTATAACTAGTGACACCACTGACTACCCTCTTTAACAAATCATGGGAGGATGGGGTGGTACCTGAGAACTGGAGGAGGGCAGATGTGATTCCCCTTCACAAAAGTGGGAGCGAGGCAGAAGCAAGAAACTACAGACCTGTTAGTTTAACCTCAGTGATAAGGAAAATGATGGAATCGCTTCTGAAGAAAAAAATTAAGTATCTAGAGGCCAGAGGGACACAGGACCCAAGGCAGCATGGATTCACAGCAGGAAGGTCATACCAGATGAATCTGATAGATTTCTTTGACTGGGTGACCAAAGTAGTAGATCAGGGAGGGGCTGTGGACATGGCCTAGTCCCACACAAAAGAGTAATATACAAGTTAGCCAGCCTGGGAGTGGGTCCCAAGATGATAGCCTGGGTAAAGAATTGGCTGGCTAATAGGACACAGAGAGTAATAGTAAATGGAGTCCACCTCTGAAGAAAGGGGATTACTAGTGGGGTAACATCGAGGGTTCAGTATTAGATCGGTCCTCTTCAATGTCTTTATAAGCGTACATTGCAGAGGGACTAGAAGGAAAAGTATGTCTCTTTGCAGATGACACAAAGATCTGCAACAGAGTTGATGCACAAGGTGGGTGGAAAGGATGAGAAGGGACTTGGCAAGGTTAGAGGAATGGTCAAATGTATGGCAGCTTAGATTCAATGCTAAGAAGTGCAGGTAATGCACCTGGGAAACAAAAACCCAGGGGAAGAGTACACAATGGGGGGTGAGATACTAACAACAAAAATGGAAAGGGACCTGGGGGTAGTCATATCAGATGACCTGAAGGTGGGCAAGCGATGTGAGAGGGCAGCAAGGAGGGCTGGGGGGATACTGGGATGCATAGGGAGAGGCATCACCAGTAGAAAACAGGAAGTTATCCTCTGTACAGACAGCTGGTCAGACCCCATCTGGAGTACTGCGTGCAGTTCTGGAGACCCAATCTGCGCAAAGACATAGACAGGATGGAAGCTGTCCAGAGGAGGGCAACTAAAATGGTGCAGGGTCTGCACCGGAAGACATATGAAGAGAGACTTAAGGAGCTTAATATGTATAGCCTCGAGGAAAGGAGGGAGAAGGGGGACATGATAGAAACTTTCAAGTACCTCAAGGGAATCAACAAAGTCCAAGAGGGTAGCATCTTTCAAAAAAGAGGTGTGCAAGAATAAGGGGGCACAAATTGAAGATGGGGGGCGGCTCAGAGGTAATTTAAGGAAGTATTTTTTCACAGAGAGGGTTGTGAATGCATGGAACGGCCTTCCAGAGGAGGTTGTGGAGTCAAAAACAGTGGTGGAATTCAGGCATGCATGGGACAGTCATAAGGCAATTCTAGGGGTGGGGTAGGAAGAAGTAGGCTGCTGGTTAACTAGGATCTGCAGCTTATCCATTAGTAGGGAAATGGGCAGACTGGGTGAGCCAAGCGGTCATCTGCCCAAATTCTATGTTTCTAGGACCGGCAGGGCAGAGCCTATGTGGAATGGCTGGAGGCCTGAACATGTTCTTGTTGGAGGCCAGATTAGTGGGGGAGCATGATGGAGAGCTATACGTTTCTAAGGGATAAAAATAGACTGCACAGTGAAGACCTACTTATCAGAAGAGATGCAGTCACAAGAAGAAATGATTGGATGTTAGTGGGGGGGTAAATTCAGGAGGGATGTTAGGTCATTCTTCACTGAGGGTGGTGGAGTCATAAAACAAATTGCCAGGAGAAATGGGTTTAAATGTGGCTGGGACACAGCAAGGGGAACTCATAGTTCCACTAGAAGGAACTGAGGGCCGGGGAGGAGCGATAACTGCCCCCCAGAACACTAGGTCGGGAGGGTTAAGGTAGTGATAACATGGATAGATTCAATGGGCCATCAGCCATTTTCTGCCATCAGAGTCTGTTTCTCTGTGTTTGTATGTTAGATCTGTCTTCATGGCCCTTACTCCTTTCCTCGCTGTCCACTCATCCACTGATCTTGGTATCATCTGCAAACAGGCACATCTTTCCCTTCACCCCCTCCCCTATGTCACATAAAATATGTTAAAGAGAACCAGACCTAAAACCAACCCCTGTAACACTCTCCCCTTGTGACCTGCTTTACCCCTGAATGCTCCCAGTTGAGGACTATCCTCTTGGTCCTCCTCCTCAGCCAGTTTCTTACCCACCTCATTATCTTTTTCTCTACCACTAGGTTGCCCAGTTTCTTGACCAGCCTTTTATATGGGATGGAGTGGAAGACTTTGGGGAAAGCTAGGTACAGGACATCCATTGCTTGACCCCTATCCACGACCCTTGTTAGCCAGTCAAAGAATTTGATCAGTTCAGCTGCCACAACTTTCTGCTGGTAAATCCATGCTGCTTGAGTCCTGTAGAAACTCTACTATCATCTCATTTTAATTTTTTTTCTAAGTTGTCCTGGGCTTCGGCCGTCAGTGATACCTCTCATCTTCCCCGGTCCTTCGACTGGGTCCCGTCATACCGGGATCCCGGCATCATTATGCTCGATGCCTGTTTTTTTTTTGTGGTGTTTCTCCCTTTTTGGTCCCCACCCAAGGGCACCGGCATGAAGGACTAATGTCCAGACTGATGACGTGCTGATGTACACGGTAGTCAAGCGCCCTCCCCTCCCTGCCTCATGGGAGCCGTATACCCCTACTGCCCGAGCTTTGCTGACAGTACTGCTGCCGGTGCTACTGCTGCCTGGGTGTCTTCCCCAGAGGAGGAGAGCATCCATGGGACACTCAATCCTGCTCCCCCTAACCAAATCCCGACGACCCGAGCCCATTCCCAAACCCGGGTCACCGGCATGGCTTGAGGTGCTGCATCCAGTGCCTCAACCCACAGCGCCAACAGGCCGCCTGTCATTTATTATATATTCCAATAGCTTCCCTACTATAGATGTCAGACTGACTGCTCTGCAGTTGCCTGGCTCATGTCACCTCACACTTTTGGTCCTCACTGGAGGCTGATAAAAGAAATTGGGGGACCTAATGGTAGATAGTAGAACTGTAAGTCTTCCCCATATGAGTATTATGGTATCAAAATTTTTCTTAAAGATTTTTTTTATTGCTGTTGTCCACTACCGATTGTGGTTAAGCATTTCCCATACCCCCCACACGTTGTATAAAAAAATATTTCCTTTTATTGATTTTGAAGGTTGTTTGCTTTCAGCTGTCGATTATGACCTTGTAATGTGATGAAATCAGGCTTGTTATCCAAGTTCAACACAGCTTTGAGGTGACTATCGTAATGTACATCAGATGTACATAATAAGTTACTCCTTAGTCGCCTGTCCTCCGTACGCATCAACTCCAGCTCCTTAAGGCTTTGTTCATAGTTTAAATTTCCATCCCTGATGGTTCCGAACACTAATGGGTTAGATTCATTGATTGTCTGCAATAACTTTAATTACCTAGAGCCATCCTCGATCAGCAAGTATCACTGGCGTGCCGCATTGAGATATTTACAAAGGCTCAGCCAAAGCTGGAGTTTCTTGTATGGAAGTCTGCGGTACAGAGTTCTAACCCCAGTAATACTCAGGTATTCATAACTTTATACAGTCTTCCTCGTAAGTAGAACTGCCCAGAGAGAATTTGGAACATATGCAAAAGATGGAATCTTTTGCATGAGCCACTTTTCAAATGCTGCCTTATACTAACTGCCTTAATTCTAAACCCTTCAGATTTCTCTCTGCCTGATAAGTCTAGATGCTCAGAGATTATCTCCTCTTCATCATCTTGTTCTGGCATGAGAAACCTTACAGAATATGATAAGTATTCTTTAACATTTCTTTTGCTGCCTTTGACTTTTGTAATTTTAGTAAACCTATAGTTTTAGTGTTTAAATTTTAAGTTTTATTGCTTTTACATTCAAAATGTCATTAAAAAAAATGAAAAAGAAAACTGGTGATCCCAGTTTCAAACTTTGTATTCTGTGTGGTGAAATTCTGTTAAGTTCCTTTTGTCTACCCATCTGGACATGAACATTAAAAGCAGAGTGAAATCTGCATTTCATGTCCTGTAATAACTATTGAAAGAAATGCCTGGAATATGGCTAATAAACTGTGAAAACTATTGCAGAATGCCTGGAATATGGATAAAAAAAAGGAAAACTTTCACCATCTAAGGGTCCCTCCAGCTCTGACCAGCTGACACCCTAAATTACTGTGTGTGAAACCACAACAACTAATGTAGCCTGCTACCCCGAGACGGGTATACAAGCAGTTCTTTGAGAGGCTTGCTGAACTGGCTGACTACCTGGTTCCCTCTAAGAACTCAACTAAAACTAAGCACACTGAACCCCCTGCTAGACAGCGTATGGGAATTTCTGTGCTTGCTAGAAAGCCTGCCAATTTGTGCAGATTGTTACCTATGGTGAAGCCCACCAGGATGAGGAACAGTGTCTCAGGCTTACTGTATCACTAAAGGGATTGATTCCCACTGAAATGGTATCATTTACTGCAGAATTTTGTAGCACTGTGCTTCATTCTGGTAGTTTTTCACTGTGAATGAAGGTGTGAAAATTGTAAATTTTCCTAAAAAAAAAAGTGTGAAGATATGCCTGGAATTGCTTAAGAAAACACTTTTAGGCTTACAAGTGCTGTCTACTTCTCAGCAGCAGACCTCTGCACAACAGCTTGTCTCCTTTGATCAGTCTTCCCATTATCTGGAGAAAGACAATGTGATTTCATGCAATGTTTGGGTTTTAACCAAAAATAAAGATTATCCCTCACTCTTCACATTTGTGAGAAATGATTGGGCTGACACCCACTAAAAGCTTCCTCTTCCTGTCAATAAATTCATTGGGGACGACACTTTAAAGATTTTAGAAACTCTAAGCTGTTTCCCCCTCTATAAGAAACATCAGCTAGACAGGAAGGGAACTCAGTTTGTTCCCTCATCCTATACATCAAAGAGTAGTTTAAGTAACAGCCTGTGACAAGGCAAAGAGATCCCTGGCATCCTACTCTCCTAACACGGATCCCAGGAAAACTGACATACTTTCAAGTCTATGTTACTCCCCTGCCAGATCTTACTGAAACAACTAAATTTGGTTCGGAAGCAGCCAAATAACAGTTTAAATGGCTGCTGCTAGATGGATGGTAAATACAGTGGTTCAAAGGGGGTTTGCCTGGTTGTGAGTCACCAACCTAACTCAGTATTCCCAAATCAAGGCTATGGATTCAAAGTCAAGGGTAATTCCTCTTTAGAGAAAAGATAAAAGTAAAAAAATGGATGGATACAACACAGTAAGCTCTTTTTGTTGTATCAGACTAGGGCTGTTCTTCAGTATCAGCAATACCTACAGCAGGGGTATTCCAGACACCACGGACAAGTGATCATGGATGTAGTAATCAGGGATTGTCTCTGGGTTCAAATCCCTTCAAAAAAAAAAGTTTTCAATCCATCTACAGATCTAGAGAAAGAAAATTTTGAGAAAAAGATGTTTGTTACTGTCAAAGACAGAGGAGTCTGTCTTGGTATAGCAAAAGGTACTACAAAAAGGATGGAGAGTGCTAACCTGTCTCAGAGGGTACTAAGCAGGCATCTGACAAGTTCAAAATGGTGCTTTTGGCACTCATTCTGCCAACACTCCAAAGAAAGGTGAAGGTTTGGCATCACTGGACTTAAAGTATTTCCACATCCCCATAAGCACAGAAAGTACCTCAGATTCAGACCCCCATTAGGTCATTCTATAACAGTGTGCACAGTGGTTGTACCGCCTTCAAAGACAAGGTGTCACAAGTTCTTCCTATATCTAGAGGATTGGCTGTGGTTGCAACGTCACCCCAGCAAGTGGATCTGCAACTCACCTAGGGGATCATGGAGTCTCTAGGTTTTTCTGATAAACCTAGAGGCAGTTTGTCTCTCAGCCTGCTCGGGTACTACAGTTCATAGGAGCAGAGCTTAATACCTTGTGAGACAGGACCTACTTGCCTACAAACAGGGCAGGAAGTATTCCACTGATAGTGGTTTCATTCATCCTGGATGAAATGAATAAATAAATTAAAAAACAGAAACAAACAAACAAACAAACTGCAGAACAGTTTCTTTAGCTACTGCACATGACACCTGCCACTGGCGCAGTCTTGGAATCCAGGCTACAAATTACTATTCAGTTTCACCTCAGGATTCACTGGTGTCAGAGAAAGGACCCTCTGTCATAACCAATTTTACAGGTCTCCAATACAAAAAACAAAAACAAAAAAAAAAACCTAAACCAATCTAATGGAATGAGTTTATTTTTCAGCAAAAAGCTCCATCAGTTGTCTGATAACAGAGGCATCTTGACTGGAGTGTGGCCCCACCTGGGGGTTCACACCTCCCATGGCACATAAACCTGCTGGGGCTAAGAGTAGTGTTACTGGTACTAAAGGTTTTACATAACTACTACAAGGAGGGGGGTACAGGTCAGAACAGACAGTACCACTACAATGTACTACATAAACATTTCAGGAGGGACACGGTTAAGCCCTCCCTGCACAGGATTCATGAAAGTATGGGATCTATCATGCTCAATGGGCCCTTTCAGGATATTCATCTGCCATTGCGAGGTAAGGACAGTACCTTGGCAGATACTTCAGCTCAAATCAGCCAGCCCCATCATGAATGGGTCTTAAACAGTCAGGTGGTGCAAGTTGTCTTCAGGAGGTGGGCCACCACAACCACAGTACTATGACAGACAGCCAGATCTGGGAACAATTCCCCTGGATGCTCTGGCTTTGAGTTGGCAAGGGAAGCAAGTGCATTTTTCTCTTTTCTTTCTTTCTTTCATTTGTCCGTCTTCCTTCTGGTATACAGAGCAATTTTCTCAAGCTAATGTCCCAGTCAGCATCAATAACATTGATAGCACTAGAATGGGCCAGACAGACATGTCTGTCTGGGAACAATTCCCCTGGATGCTCTGGCTTTGAGTTGGCAAGGGAAGCAAGTGCTCCTTCCTTCCTTCCTTCCTTTATACAGAGCAATTTTCTCAAGCTTATGTCCCAGTCAGCATCGATAATCTTGATAGCACTAGAATGGGCCAGATAGGCATGTTTCTCTCTGCTGCCCTCCATGCCTGGGCCTGAACCAATACACCTTCCCTTAGAGGCACAATCTGATGACCTCCTATCAGGAGGCTCCTGTATCCAAACCTTGGATCACTCACGTTCAAGGCATGGCTCTTGAGTACCTTTGGTATCATATGCAGGTTTGCATCTTTCTCAAAGTGTCTTAAGCATGTGATGTGGCTACAGGAAGCTTTCCACTAAAAAAATCTATGCTTCAGAATGGGAAAAGGTTTTATGGTTAGTTTTCAACCAGGAAATTGGTCCCAGAACATGATGGGTCCCAGCTGTCTGACTATATTATCTATTTACAGTCATTGGACTGGCTGTCCTGTACTCTTAAGGTCCATCTGGTTGCAGCATCTGCTGGCATATTAGTTGGACAAAATGTTTTTATTGCTTCAGATCCTAGCTACAAAAGACTCTTTATGGGCCTAGCACATGTCAACACAGGCGGTGTCCCTGTTGTGCTGGTCTGTCTTACCTATTTGCTCTTACTGGGCTTGCAGTCCAGTACCTTAAACGTCCACCTGGCTGTAGCATCTACTTACGCTTCAGTTGGACAGAATATTTTTCAGGCTTCGGACCCTATGTTCAAAGGGTTCTTTAAAGGCCTGTCCCATTTGCACCCCCTCACAAGGGACCGATGCCAGCATGTGGACTAGATGTGTGTATAGTTTGACTCATGAGTCCCCTTTTTGACCCTATGTCTTCAATTTATTTGAAATATGTCAAAATAAAAAAACTGTTTTTCCTGTGGTAATCATTTCTGACAAAAGAATCAATGAGTTCAAGTCTCTCTGAATTGAACAGGTCTATATTTCATTCCACAGAGACAAAGTTGTCCTGGGAACAAACAGGAAGTTTCCTTTTAACACAAGCTCTAATTATCATTTCAACCAAATCATTATCTTACCTGTCTTTTTCACTGAACACTTTGGTCCTGGTGGAAAAAAAAAAAGTCTGCATAGTCTGGACATCAAAGGAGTTTAGCTACTTTTTGACAGCCACTAAAGCCTTTAGGCAGGACAGAAAACAGCTGTTCCTGATCTGTGGGAATGTGAGAAAGGATAACCCAGCATCAAAGAAGGTCCACTTATTACTGGGTAGTACGGTATAACCAGTTTGGTACTCTAAGGCTGGAAAGGAGCCCCTTGTGGGTGGAGGGCCATTCCACAAGGGGCACAGCTGCTACCATAGCAGCTGTCAGAGATGTTTCCCTGATGAATCTCTAAAGCAGCTACCTGGAAACCAGTACACAGCTTTACGAAGCATTACACTCGGGGCAATTTGTCCAGGGGTGATGCCAGATTCGGCACAGCAGTCCTGCAAAGTCTGTTCCTAAGATAGGGTTCTGTGCCTACCTCCAAAGGTACTGATTGGTAGTCTGCATATAGTTATGAATACCTGAGTATTACTGGGGTTAGAAGAAAAAATTACTTAGTAATCTTGTTTCTTCCAAGTGATACTCAGGTATTCATAACTCTCCCACCCTGCTCCTCATCTGGAACCTTCAGCCTCTGCACTCCTGAATACTGTGCTCTCAGGGGCATAAATGCCATTCAAACAACATGAAGTCTTGCTATATTATGACAGTAGCAGTTTGATCCAGCTCTAGAACTGCTCCGGAGGTGAAATGGTTAAAACCATTCCAAAATAGAATTTTGGCCACGAGCTCTAAGAAGCAGCTCTATCTGTGCTATTTCAAACCTGAACTGTCAGATTCTTTACTCCGCCTCAGTGAACAGTCGCTCTGGAGATTTCTCCTACTGCTCGGTTCATTTCTCGGTTTAAAAAGTGTTTTCTCGGTTGGATTCAACCGAGAATAGTTTTATTTTAACCGCAAAACCGTTTGGTTCAAGCTCTATCTGTGGTAACCGTAAGTAAATTGAAGGTTTTGTCTGTGTGGAACTTGTAAGTTATCGGTTCGGTTTTGAACCGATCAGTTGGGTTTAAAACTCATTTAAAAGTAAAAATTTAATATTTTAGAGTGCGGTTCTCGGTTCTTATCGGTTCTAAAAAAAACTGATTTATTACGTTTTCCAATACCCTATGACACGGTTAGGAACCGATAAGGGTGTCTTGCCTGGCACTGCCATTAAAAGGGCAAGTTTTCTGGTTAGGCTGGCATTATGTCTGAGAAACCCAAAAGAAAAACCGGGCCCACTGGGTTTCAACACTGTGATGTTTTGGGGAAGTCTTTGCCAAGGCTGACCCACACACCACATGTGTTTATTGTCTGGGGTTTGACCACCTCCAGTCAGACTGCCAGATATGTAAGAATTTCCCTGCAGCCACCCTGGAAAAAAGATTGGGCAGGCTCAGGGAACGAGAGGCCAAAAAGTCCGCTGACCCGGATGGCCAGCCCGGTTCGGTGCCAACCGAACCGGAGGGAGTGCCCTCTGACCAGGGCGAGACTTCCTCGGGCAAAAGAAAAGCTGGTTCTGAGGAACCAATTCCAATAAAGAAAACAAGAAAATCAGCAGGTCTGGAGTCCAAAACCCCTTCTCCAACTGCTGCAGAGATAGCAAAAGCCATACAAATTGTCCAGTCACTGTCTCAGGGTCCGTCCGAACCGCCACTATCTGGCAAAAGGTCGGTTCGTCCGGTCCCAGTGGTTCAGGAATATGATATTGAGGAATTTTATGAACCAGAGGAGGGAGGATGATTATGAACAGTATGAATGTGGCTGGGAAGGTCTGGGTGTGCCCATTGAACCGACATCTCCCAGACAGACCTTTAGAATCTCCCCTATGCTGTCTGAGCCCCATCTCATTTCATGTTTTACAAAAAGTTGTGAAACCCTCAGCTTCCTTAGAAGAAGCTGTGGATGAGCAAGAGGAGCCTGATTTTGTAGAAATGATGGATATTCCAGAGTCTAGGAGATTGTCTATTCCTTTACATAAGTCTTTTAGGAAGCAAACAATAAAAATTTTAAAACTCCTAATTCTGTGCCTCCTGTAGATAAAAGATGGACAGAAGGTACACATTGTCAGGTCCTGATACAGAATTCCTTCTCAGCAATGCAGTCATGTTGGAGTAGTTCAGGCTGCTGCCTGTGATAAAGCTTAATATTCCCTGGCTTCACATCCTCCTGACAAGGATTCCAGGAAGATTGATGCCATGGCAAAAACAGTATATGGCAGCCTCTCTGGGACTCAGGCAAGCAAATTATATGGCTTATGTAGCTAGGTATCAGAAATCTAGATGGGATACTGTGATGCAATTAGCCAAGCAAGCCCATGGCCAGCTGGCTAGTTAACTAGAACAGATGGCTGCTGATGGCATTGAGGCTTCTAAGGTTCAGTTTCATGCTGCTGTGGATGTTAATGATGTTTCCTCTAGGGTCATGGCCACATCTGTAGCTTTTCGTAGGTTGGCCTGGCTCAGGTGTACTAGTTCACAGGATACCCAGACTAAGGCTATGGATTTTCCTGTGGTGGGGAATTCTCTGGGGAGCAGACAGAGAACTACATGAAAAGATGGATGAATCTAGGACTACTTACAAGGTGCCCAGGCTAAGGGGCGGCAAGCCACTCCTCAAAGGCATACCCCCAGGGTAGGGGTGAGGCCTTTCACAGGCCTTTACCAGACTCAGGCCTCCTCTGCCTATGCTCAGAGGGGCTTCTTCAGAAGGCAGAGGCAGGCGAGGGTGGGCAGACCTGCTCCCACCCCCAGCCTAAAGCTCCTGCTAAGCAGGCACCCTGATGGGTGCCCAGGCCACCTCCTGTACCGGTAGGGGGCAGGCTGGCTTACTTCAGCCAGAATTGGGCTCTTTAACCTCAGACAAGTGGGTTCTGAAGTAGTAGGCCAGGGTCTGGTTCTCAGCTTCAAAAAGTTTCCCAAGTTGAGAAGCAGACTTTTTCTACCTGCAAGTGCTTCAGAGACCCTTGCTCTGGAAGCAGAGTTCTCATCCCTGTTAGCTCTCAGAGCAGTAGAAAGGGTTCCTCCCCTGCACCAGGGCAGGGGTCTGTATTCCAGATACTTCCTTACCCCAAAAAAGACAGGAGAATGGCGGCCCATATTAGATCTCAGATATCTGAACAAGCATCTTTTGAAACCAAAGTTCAAAATGGTAACTCTGGCAATGATTTTACCCTCCCTAAGGCCAGGGGACTGGCTAGCCTCCCTGGACCTCAAGGATGCCTATTTCCATGTCCTAATCAGAAGCTCCCATCGAAAGTACCTCAGATTCGAACTGCCCTCAGGTCATTACCAGTTCAGAGCAATGCCCTTCTTCCTCTGCCCAAGGGTATTCACAAAGTGTCTAGCAGTGGCAGTGGCTCACTTAAGGAGGCAAAGGATTGCTGTTTTCCCTATCTAGACGACTGGCTCATTGTAGGCCAGTCCCAGAACAGGTAAAATCTCACCTGCAGGTCACCCAGCAGCTTCTCACCTCCCTGGGTTTTCTGCTAAGTCTACCAAAGTCGGTTCTGGAACCAGTCCAGGTACTCACCTTTATAGGGGCAGAATTGGACACAAAGTTAGCCAGAGCCTTTCTTCCCTTAGAAAGGGTAAGGAATTTAGTGGCTCTGGCCTCCTCCCTTCACTCCTGCAGGTCTCTCGACCAGCAAGACACTTTCTGCAGCTCCTGGGGCACATGGCTGCATCCACAGCTGTTGTGCAGGGAGCAAGATTTCAGATGAGAGACATTCAGTTTCACTTGAGAACCTATTGGTTTCAGAGAGAGACCCCTTTCCAAGTTGGTCCTAGTGACTCGAACCTTGATCCTAGCCCTCCAGTGGTGGCAGGATCAGAGCAATTTAAGATTGGGGTTCCCCTTCATTCCCCCTACTCATGACTTGACTCTCACTACAGATGCTTCCCTTCTGGGTTGGGGAGCCCACATGGGTGACCTTTCCACTCAGGGAGTGTGGTCCCCCCAGGAATCTCTGCTCCACATCAATTTGCTGGAACTCAGAGCTGTCTTTTTAGCTCTTCAAGCATTTTCTGCATCTGTCCATCGACAAGGTGATACAAGTCAGAACAGACAACACCACAACAATGTGGTACATCAACAAACGGGGCACTCGGTCTTCGGCCTTGTGCACCGAGGCAATGAAGTTGTGGTCTCTGGCCTATTCCCTGAACACTTCCCTCATAGCAGTTCATCTTCCAGGGAAGGACAATGTCCTAGCGGATGCTCTCAGCAGGATTTCCCAGGGCCATCACGAATGGTTCCTGGATCCTCAAGTGCTGGGGATAGTCTTTGCCAGATGGGGCACCCCTCAGATAGATCTTTTTGCAGCCCCAGACAATCACAAACTTCCTCTGTTCTGTTGCAGGCCTCCAGTGCTGGGCTCAGTTCCCCTGGATGCCCTTCTTCTGGATTGGGAGGGGAAGTTTCTCTATGCTTTTCCCCCCTTCCCTCTCCTATTCAAAGTATTAGTCAAAATCAGATCTCAGCCTTGCAGGGTGATTCTGATTGCCCCGGATTGGGCCAGGCAGCCCTGGTACCCACTCCTTCTGTCACTGACAATCCATCTTCCCCTTGCCTCCCCAGGAATCACAACCTGTTGACTTGTGCCCAGGGAAGGGTTTGGTATCCGGACCTCAAATCCCTCAACCTCAAGGCCTGGCTCTTGAGGAGTTAGAGTTTGCTGATTTACACCTCTCTTAGGGTGTTCTTGAGATCCTAAAGGCTTCTAGAAAGCCTTCCACTAGGGCTACTTATAGTTCTAAATGGAAAAGGTTTTCCATTTGGTGTGCTGGGAAAAATATTTCCCCAGAATCTGCTGATTTGTCCATTGTGTTCGATTACATGGTACATCTTAATTCCTTGGGTCTCAGACCAGCTACCCTGAGAGTTCATTTGGCAGCTGTATCTGCTTTTGTGTCAGCAGGAAAGTCATCCCCTCTTTCCTCTCATCCTGTGTTTTCCAAGTTTTTTAAGGGATTACTCCATACTAATCCACCCTTTCGGGAACCGGCCCCTGCTTGGGACCTTAATGTTTGCATTGCCCAGTTAATGCAACCCCCTTTTGAACCTCTGTCTTCTGCAGAGCTTAAGTACCTAACTTGGAAAACTGTTTTTCTAGTGGCTATCACTTCTGCCAGATGCATAAGTGAGTTGCAAGCCTTGTCAGTGGAAACTGACTTTATTTCTTTCCACAGGGATAAGGTAGTCCTTAGGACTAATAGGAAATTTTTGCCTGAGGTGGTTTCAGATTTCCATCTTAATCAATCTATCTCCCTTCCAGTATTTTTCACTGATCACTCCTCTTCTGGTGAGAGGAGGTTGCACAGCCTGGATGATAAGAGAGCTCTTAGTTACTATATAGAGCGTACCAAAGGTCACAGGTTCGAATCCCTCCAACTTTTCCTTACCTATGGTGAAGTTGGAAGAGCAAACCACCACTAAGAGATCAGTTGCCAGGTGGATTGTCTCTTGTATCCAATTTTGTTATCAGAAACTGGGCAGAGCCCCCGGTTTGAGGACTCATTCTACAGGGGTCCAGGCGTCTCTAGCTGCTGCCAGAGACATCCCTATATTAGAGATTTGCCAGGCTGCTACTTGGAAAACGGTACACACTTTTACCAAGCATTACTCCCTGGATGTCCAGGCCAGAGAGATGCCGGTTTCACAAGCTGTTCTTCAGAGCCTATTCCTAAGTAGGTTCTGCCCTCCTCCATGGAGGTACTGCTGTGTATTCTGCTACTGTCATAATATAGCAAGACTTCATGTTGTTTGAAGAAAAATATACTCACCTCAGTAATGTTGTTTCTTCTAATGGAGTCTTGCTATATTATGACCTCCCCCCCAACCTGCCCCTCTCAGAAGCTCTACTTGGGTGGGGTGCGGGCAACTTGGTGTGGGCACCTTTTTATGCCCTGTTAGCATTTTGTCCCTTTTGGGCTTTGGGGGTGGGTGTGTGCGTGTGTGTGTGTGTGTTTATTATACTTATGTTTTATTCTCATATGATTAGAATTGTGTTAGTATTTCTGGTCCCTGACTTGAGTCTTGGGTGTTGGGACCAGCAATGGTTGTTATTATTTAGGTAGCCATTTGGCTAGTGTAGGTTACAGCTTCCACACAGACCTTAATGAGTTTGGCTTGTAAGATCTGACAGTTCAGGTTTGAAATAACACAGATAGAGCTGCTTCTTAGAGCTCGTGGCCAAAATTCTATTTTGGAATGGTTTTAACCATTTCACCTCCGGAGCAGTTCTAGAGCTGGATCAAACTGCTACTGTCATAATATAGCAAGACTCCATTAGAAGAAACAACATTACTAAGGTGAGTAATTTTTTCTTTCTGGCACACATGTTGTGATTGGGTTGCCTATTGTTGTCCTTCTCCCCTTTTTTGGGTAATTTAGACATTCTAGGTGTTTTTTCATATGTTATGCCCTCCAGTTGGAGGCCCTTTTTTGCAGGTTAAGGGAGTTCTCTCTAATTATTATTATTATTATTACACTTAGAGTTGAAGGAGTGTCCTCTGTTATTATTATTACTATTGTTGTTATTATTACTATTATTATTATATTTAGTCCCTATGGGCCTTTCTTTTCAGGCATCCAGGAAATCTGAAGGGTTTAGAACTAAGGCAGTTAGTATAAGGCAGCATTTGAAAAATGGCTCATGCCAAAGATTCCATCATTTGCATATGTTCCAAATTCTCTCTGGGCAGTTCTACTTAGGAGGAAGACTGCATATAGTTATAAATACCTGAGTATCACTTGGAAGAAACAAGATTACTAGGTAAGCAATTTTTTCTTTACTGACAAAGGAAGTAAAAGTCTTGATTACAAAGCAAGTTCTCCTACCAGTGCTTGAATACACATCCCATCTGCTACATAATGGGAGCAGACTAGACCATTGTGGCATTTTTCTGCTGGCAAATTTTCGTATGTTCATATAATGTACCCAGTTCCACTCTAATTTGAAACAGTATATAATAATATATGCAGGTTTGTAATGGATGTACCATACAGGACACACAGGTGTCACCTTTGCAAGAAATTACATTTGCCTCCTCTGGCTGCAAGAATGAAATATAAAACCATTAGGGTAATGCATAGAATTGTTAGAAAAATGGACAAATAAATTCTGCAAGACAAGGACTGGAGAGCACTTCTTCATAAATTATGGACCTAGAATACTAAACAGTCTACCTGCTTCTATGGGTGCATCATTGTCCAAGTTTCAATTTAAGTATAAGCTCCTGGAATGCCTTGGAGAAGTAACCAGCAGCACACGTAATGCATAATGTGATTGGCACAAGCCCAACCCCCAAGGGCACGCTAGGACCTCCTGTTTTTAGAGAGGATCCCTTTTTACAGAACTCGTGAGCAGTTGTTGTAGGGTTCAGGAAGAATCACCAACCTTCCTTTTCCTAGTGGGAGGGTGGAAACTGTAGTTTTGAGTTCCCTTGATTCTGTACTACGTTCGGAGTTGGAATTCCACCACTGCCACTGGCAGCCTCTTGCCTAAGTAGCTTTGTAGGATAGCTGAGCGGTCAATATCTTAGCTTTCAAGGCACACAGTCTTTGCAAAACCCTTCTGTTAAAATGTTAAATCACACAAGCAGACCACAGGCAGAGCTGACAAGAAAATCATAGAAGTTTACTTAACTAAAAAAAAAACACAGTAAGTTCCACAGTTTTGGAAGATCTTTGAACTGCAGACAATACCAAAAATAACACTGGATGGTTTATAGAAAACACTAGATACTGTTGTTCTAAACTATACCTTATTCTGATGTTAGAGTCCAGATAGAGAAAACGTCCTTGTGGAGATGAAAGTTGTCTCCCTGTAGGCGAAAGTTCATTAAGCAACAGAGTTTGTAGAAAGTTTGTTATCAAGTCAGTTCTCTGAAGGCCCTTTTAAAAAGGCTCCAGGTGCTTCCTTGGTGACAAGTCTTGGTTTCCAAATTCAGACTTAAAATCAGAATTTTCTGTTCAGCTTGTGAAAAGTCTCATTTCCACACACTCAGGTCTGGTTTCAGAGTTTTTTTTTCAGGCTTACACATATTCTTTTTTGTTTAAAAGTATATGCCAGCTTGGTTAGCTGTGAGATTCTCCAAGTGCTCACTCAGGCTTCTGACTCCAAGCTAAAACTGCTGAACTGCGCTGATGTTCAACATGAGCCTATTAGATAAAGTCTGGTCATTTTCAAGCCCCACCCACAACTTTGTGATGGGGGAGTATCTTCTGGCAGTACAGAGACTGGGATGCAACAGTTTACCTTTTCCTGCAGGAGTCACTGTGGTTCCATGTCAACCTCCTGTAACATCTGGTCCATGCATTTGGCTTGACCCCTGACCCCAAGGCCATTCCATTACCTTTTTCCTGTCATTGGAAACTACATGCCCAGTTTTATCTAATAGTTTAGGATCGTTTGGGTCATAAACCTGTCAGTCCCTTATCTGGAGACGTACCAGACCCACTCTAGCTGTTACAGAAATTCTGGCTATTTTGGTATTTACTCTTAAAAGCCTTTTAAAGAGACAGTGTCTTGACTCTAAAGTACATTATGGCACATACAGTAGGAACCTAAATAAAAGATATAGGCCTATCTGGATACATCCCTCCCTCCCTCTTAAAACAGAACCTGGGGGGGAACACACCCCTTTTGGAGGCAGGTCTTCTCAGTTCTATTATAGATCTAGTATGCAAGATAGGCTGTCTGCGTTCCCCATTCTTGGATGTAGGCCTATGCGAAATCACCATGTCATAAACCTGCAAGGCAATACTCCATCTCAGAAGTTTTTCATTTGTTTTCCCCATTTGGTCCAACCATACTAATGGGTTGTGGCCCGTTTGGACCTTAAAATGTGTCCCATAAAGGTACTGTTCAAGTTTTTTTAATGCTCAAACTAAAGCGAGACATTCCTTTTCTACTGTTACATATGCTTGTTCCCATGGAAGCAGCTTCTTGCTGCTTCCATGGGAACAGTATAGCCCAGAGGTTAGCGTAACGAGCTGTGAATGAACTTGGTACATCCAGCAGACCTGGATTTGATTCCCACAACCTCCACTTGCATACTGTATGACTCTGAGCAGTCACTTAACCACCCCGGTGCTCCCAAGCCACCCCTGAAAACAGGCAGTTGTGCCTAGTGGGCCTTATCCGGTTACCAAAGACTAACATTTAAAAAAAAGTATACAAAGGGATGCTCTCTCTTGATTGGATACTTGGCTGAGGACTTCCCCAATTCCCATATCTGTCTGCACCACAAATGGCCTGTTGTAGTCTGGGCTAGCCAGCACTGAGGCCCTACACAGCCAGATTTTCAGCTGTGTGAAGGCCTGCTCACAGTCTGTATCTCATTTCACCCTCCTAGGCTTATTCTTTATCAGCAACCCAGATAAAGGAGTAGGCAGGGAACTGTAGTTGGGAACAAATTTTCTGTAATACCCTGCTGTCCCAAGAAAGCTTCTGACTTGTCTCTGGGTTTCAGGTGTGGGCCATGATGCAGTTGCCTCTATTTTTGCTTGGTTTGGGTGGCGTTGACTTCACCCTACCACATGTCCCAAATAAGCAACCTAAGCCATGGCCACCTGGCACTTTTTGGCCTTAATAGTCAGTCCTGAGGCCTGTATTCAGCCAAACACCTCCCTCAGGTGTGTCAGGTGTTTCTCCCAGCTATTGCTGAAGATAGCAGTATCATCCAGGTAGGCAACTGCAAAGTCCTCTGTATCCTGTAACACCTGATTTACTAACCACTGGAATGTAGCAGGGGCATTCTTAATCCCAAAGGGCATGACCTTGAACTCGAAGAGACCTTTTCTGGTGATGAATGCTGACCTTTCCGTAGCCCTGTCAGTCAGTTCCACCTGCCAGTACCCCTTTGTCAGGTCTACTGTAGTCAAGTATGTTGCCCCTCCCAGTTTGTCAGGCAGTTCGTCTGTGCGTGGCATTAGGTGGGTATCAGATTTCGTGATGGCATTAAGCCCATGATAATCTGTGCAGGACCGTGTAGTCCCATCTGGTTTTGGTACAAGGACTACAGGTGAGGCCCAGGGGCTGTGGGATTTCTGGATCACCCCTAGATCCAGCATCTCCCCCACCTCCCTCCTAGTGTCCTTGAGGACTGTCTCTGACACACGGTAAGCTGTCCTATGTATGGGTGCTTGGGTCCCTGTGTCTACATCATGCACCATCCAGGCTTTGCCGTAAATAAAGGGGCAAAGTCTTGCAATATAGTCCTCAATTCTTGGGCCTGTCCAGGTATCAACTGGGGTGACAGCGTGATGGTCTCCACAGATGACGCCTGCTTGCTCTCGACTAACAAGTCGAGAAGGGGTCTTCCCCACCTAGCTCCTCCCCAGGACTGCAAACTGCAAGTACTATGTCAGCCCTATTAAAATATGGCTTCATCATGGTCACATGATGCATCTTGTGAGTGTGTTTTCAGTCAGGTAACTCTACCATGTAATTAACATTGTTTACCTGCCGGGCTACCTTGTATGGCCTTGCCCACACAGCATGTAGCTTGTCCTTCCAGACTGAGATCAGAACCATTACCTCCTGTCCTGCCCCATATGAATGAGCTCTGGCTCCAGCATCATACCAGGTCTTCTGTTTTTGCTGGGCAGCTGCCAGGTTGCTCTGGGCCACTCCTGTAAGCTCCTGCAGCGTCTCCCTGAATTTTAACACATACTCCACTATGGGAGGCCCCTGGGTGGCATGCTTCAATCAATCAGTCAATCAAAATCTTTATTAATCCAGGCAAACATTGTTGAGCAAAGCTCATTTACAAGATGGACCTGGTTAAGGCCAGTCAAAAGGGGGTAGAAAGAAGTAGGCTGCTGGTTAACTAGGATCTGTAGCTTATCCATTAGGTAGGGAAATGGGCAGACTGGGTGGGCCAAGCAGTCCTTATCTGCCATCAAATTCTATGTTTCTATGTAAAATAGAGTTACATACAACAGTGACAATATATCATTAAGGCAACAAATAAATACAGAACTCATTTAAAGGATGAGCCTGGTTAATACCAGTACACAATAGATTTATATACAACAGTGACAGTACATCATATGACACAAATAATACAAGGTAGGCGCTCAATGCAGCGGCAGAATAAAATAGAAGGGAATAGTGAGGATGGGGAGCTGGGAGAGCATGGTGGGTACGGGAGAGCATAAGGGAGGGAGGTAGAGGACCTAAGCCGGAAAACAGGTAGCTAGCGTGCAGTTGCAACCTAATTGGGCGGAGAGAAATTAAAGGGTTTGCTCACAACATGAGATGGATCCATAGGGCCAGCAGTACTCTAGTCTGCACTGAAGGCAGCTGAGAGCTGGGTGCCTAGGACTCAGGATAGGTTATGGAGCGAGGGAAACAGTTACAGTGTTCCCTTACAGTTCAGGCAAATAAGGTATTGAAGGAAGCCAAGCTGATGGGTACGCTCAGTTTCAGAGATTTTTGCAATTTATCCATAAGGTGGGCAGTACAAAGCTAAATACTGCTCTACCAAAGCGTGAAGAGACCTTGTGTGAAAAGTGTGAAAAATGGGGCACTTCTTAAGGCATAAGTTTCTCACGTGCTTAGCGGGAGACAGTTAAAGATATATTGGGGAAGCTTTTTTGTGACAGCTCTAAGAGTCCAAAATGCCGCATTTCTATTTCTTCTAAACATAAGGGAGGACCACCCTACGGCAGCATACAGTAAGCAGTGGTGGGTAGAAAGAGGAAGGCCTGTTATAAATCTGATAGCTCTGTGATAAAGCGTGTCCAGTTTAGCAAGGGAAGCTTTTGGGCACTGACTGTATAAGAAGTCTGCATAGTCAACCAGTGACAGGAATGTTGATTGGACCCGGCACTTTTAATCCTAAAGAAGAGGCCCAGCCTCTGCCTTAGCTTCTTAAGCAAGTCCTCAGTATGCTCCAAAAATGAAAGATTTTGGTCCAGCCACACTCCCAGGTATTTGAATTTCGTGACAAACTTCAGGTTTTCTCCAAGGACAGTAGTGATGTGAGGTAACGCTCCAGTACTAACCAGGTTCACAGCACGACTACAGGGTGAGAAAAGCATCGCTTTTGTTTTTTTGGGCATTTAACAGGAGTTTTTTGAAGAGAAGCTGATTCTGAAGACAGTTGATTTCCTCCTGGAGGTCTGCACAGGCGGCTTCAGGAGTCGGGCGACTAAAGTACAGAGCCATGTCGTCAGCGAACAGGTGTATATTTGCCTTGGATATGCTGTCATCAATATTATTAAAATAGATAGCAAATAGTAGGGGGCCAAGTATTGACCCCTGCGGCACTCCCCTCTGGAGAGGTTTTAGTAGGGAGAGCTCACCCTCAGCCTTAATTTGCTGGAACTGTCCTGAGAGGTAATTAGTGAACCAGTGCAGTGATACTGTGTCCAGACCTATGCTCCTCAATGATGAGAGAAGCAGGCTGTGATCCACAGTGTCAAAAGCCTTGCTTAGGTCTTAGAATATGGCACAGATTAATTTTTTTACTATCCAGATCACGGTACCAAGCATTGGTCACTTTAGCAAGTGCTGAAATTGTACTATGTCTTGTTCTGAAACAAGATTGCAAGGGACAGGGCCAGCTTTAGGGTTTGGGGGGCCCCCAGCAGATTAATGAAGTCATGGGGGCTCCCCTACTTGGCCAACCATCGCCCCATATGTTTGACTGTAACCAATACACACATCATTTTATTGTATTTTCAGTACTAGTGGCATCTTAAAAAAAAATGTAGAGAGACTGCAGTGTCAGCGCATACTGTTCATTTTCTCACATCCATTGTTATCCATCTGCCTCTTATTGCCTGGGTCATAGCTCAGTAAGGCTTTTCATGAAGTCGTAATCCCACATCAAAATCTGCACAGTCCTTTGTTGCTGTTTTAAGACGATAATAAGAAAAAAAAGATTTAAAATAATTAAGGTAAACTGTTCTAGTTGGGGCCCCCCATAAGCAGGGGGCTACCAGCGATTGCAGGGTTTGCTGGTGCCTAAAACCGGCCATGGCAAGGGATTTAAGAGGTTTTTTGATTCTAGATAATTCCTGAGATGGGTACTCACTACTTTTTTCTATAAGTTTTGATAGAACTGGCAAGAGAGATATCTGTCTGTAATTGTTCAGATTACAAGGGTCTCCTGACTTGAATAAAGGAATGACATGCGCAATTTTCCATATTGAGGGAATAAGCCCTTGCGACAAAGATAGATTAAAAAGGTGAGTGATTGGCACAGCTAGAACATGATATGCAATCTTAATGAAGAAGGGATCTAGTGAATCAGCACCAGCACTTTTCTTCGAGTCCAGCTGAAGTAGGAGGTCTTTGACCTCTTTCAGAGATACAGGTTGGAAGGAGAAATCAGGAGCGGGGACATAAGAGTCATCATCTTGTACTCCTAATTGAGAGCGTGCCAAGTATGCAGGAGAGTTATCAAATGCAAAACCAGCCATAGCAAAATGATTATTAAAGGAGTCAAGGATCCCCTTTTTCTCACATGTGATAGTATTCCCTGAGATGATTTTTGTAGGTAGGGAGTTGCCAGGTGTGTGCCCCGACATTTCCTTAATAATACTCCAGAATTTAGAGGGGGATTTTTCGGCGGAGCCAGTTCATTATGGTAGAAAGCAGCCTTCGCTTCTCTGATCATTTTTGTACATAAGTTCCATGCCTTCCTGAACAGGCACCAGTCTGCGTCCAACTTGGTTCTGTGATCCTTTTCCAGAGTTTGTCTCTTGATAGCAATGCAGCCTTCAGTTCAGCCGAAAACCAATGACAAGCTTTGTTCCTTACACAAATTGTTACCACCGGGGCATGTCTGTTTAGTGCCCTGACCAGAATTTCATGAAGTATGTCATATGCTAAATTTACTGTGTTGGTTAAGAAGAAGTCTTGCCAGAGTAAAGAGTGTTTCAGGTCATTGATGTGTGCAAACTGGTTGAAGTTCTTCCTTGACCTTTTTGTGTTAAATTTAGCTGATGGCACTGTGTTATGAACTGATCTAATACCAGCAATGAAACAATGGTCGCTGACATAAGAGAAAAAAGTGCCAGAATGAGAGAATAGGTGGGGCTTATTAACTAGTATGACATCTAAAAGGGTACTATTATTCAGATTCTTTTTGTTCATGCGTGTAGGCTCACTAATTATTTGTGTCATCCCATGAGAGTCACAGAAGGTATTCAGTGGAGTCGAAATCTTAAATAGCCAGTCAAGGTTGAAGTCCGCTAAAATAATTGTTTCTAGGTTAGCTTTCTCTAGTAAAGATCCAAGATAACTTAGGAGCTGCAGCTCAGCTGAAGGTGGTCTATAACAACCTATTACACGGAGCACAAGGGAATTGGCTAGCTCAATCTTAATGGTCAAACATTCAGTTTTGTTTTTGACAGTAGCTGAGTCAAGGCAGGATGCAGAGTATTTATCCTTGACTTAGATTGCCACACCTCCTCCTCCTGTAGTCAACATATCTGCTCTAAAGAGAGTGTAAGAAGGGACGTTGATCTCACTATCAAGGGTAGCCAGCCTAAGCCAAGATTCAGAGACCACCAATACATCTGGCAAGATATGGCTAATCCATGCTTGGATCAAGGTAAACCTTTTCATGAGGCTGCGGGCATTAACATGCCAGAAACTCATTCCTTTCAACTTTGCAGTATCGGACGGAGATGACAAGGCTGCAGGAGGACCAGGATTCAACTCAGCATTACCAGAGCATAGTAGAAGAAGTATGAGTATCCTGGAAAGGGTAGCAATAATTAGTCTGAGTATTTTAGCCATGGTTCACCCGTGCGGTTTGCCAATAACTGAATGGCAGATGTTTCCCTTAGGGATGTACTGACCCAAGGCTAGGGAGACCAGTACTCTGGCAGAGAATTGCAGGGAAAGACAGGTGCCAAGGTACTTAGGAGGGATAGCTTGAAAGGACTATTCGATACAGGTACAGCCCCATGGAATTCCCTGGTGGTGAGCTGGAAGATGAGGAAGCAGAATCACACAAAGATATCTGTAGCTAGACTTATTTAGCAATAGGCATTCAGGAGTGAGCCCATGATCGCCAAGTCGTGGAGGGAGTTTGGGCCCATAGAGCATCCCCAGTACGAGGGAAAGGATAAACAGTATGGGGAGTGCAGAGATTCCCTGCATGATTAGGCTTACAGCAGCACCCAGACTCTGGGAATACACGGGACTTTTGTTAACAAAAAGATCCTGTCAGGTAGAGACCTAAGACACTGTCAGGTATAAGCCTATGACAGGCAGCCCACAAAGGGTTTCAGATTTCAGCAGTAGAAGGGATCCCCTTGCTCAAAGAATGATTAGCAGTATCAGCGCTTGTGGAAAACTGATATTCAGAACTAGTGGCAAAGTATTAATCAGAACTGGGGGGAGGAGCAGGGATTTGTCAGGGTTGGGTGGCAGCAAACGCAAGGGGCATTCCTCAGAAAAAGGGAGGGACGAGTGGGCAGAGGATTGCAACCTATATGTGTTGTTGCCCTCTAGTGGCTTTACAGTATAATTTGCAAACGGAAAAATAGACAAAAAAAAAAATCAACAAATGACTGACAGGCCAACTGAGTGAATTGGCAAACAGAAAGATCAGGACTTCTCTACACAGCTACTAAACAAAGAAACATCAAAGGTCAGTGTTTCTCAGCGTCTTATTCCCTATGCTTACCTTCTCAGTCCTCTCATATTAAATCTAGGGCCCCCCTCACCCTGCGTCCGTACAAGAGCTTGAAGGGTGAAAACCTGGTCAACTCTTGTGGCACTTCCCTGTAGGCAAACAGCAGGTGGGGCAGGTACTTCTCCCAGTCCTGTCCCAGTCCTGTCCATGCTGTTCTGCAAATGCCATAAGCATAGCTTTTATGTCCCATTAAATCTCTCTACGAGACCATTGACTTGTGGGTGATAAGGCATTGTGCACCTTTGTATGACACCACACTTCTCCTACAAACACTTCATTAGGTTCAACATGAAGTTACCCCCTTGATCAGAGATAACCTCCTGCAGAAACCCAACACGGGAGAAAATCACCAACAAAGCATCTGCTGCTTTGTCCGCCTTTGTGGAGGGCAGCGCGATGACTTCGGGGTAGCAGGTAGCATAATCAACAACTGTCAATATATACCTTTTCCCTGAGGAACTTGGTGTATTCAAAGGACCAACAATATCCATTCCAACCTTCTGGAATGGCTCCTCCACAAGTGGTAAGGGAATCAGGGTAGCCTTGTCTTTGCTTCCAGCCTTCCCTATTTCCTGACACCGGTGACAGGATTTTCAGTATTCCTTTCACCTGCTTGGTAATATTGGGCCAATAGAAATTGTGGGCTAAACACTGCATAATGCGTACAATGCCCAAATGTCCAGACATGGGGAATATCATGAGCTACCTTGAGCTATAACCCACGATACTCCTGGGGAACAAGCTGCCTGCCCATCACCCCTCCCTCTGTCCTGATATGCATAACAGTCCATTGTCCCAGTACACTCTGTGTTTTCCATCACCCCCCTCTGTCCCATCAGACTCTGCATAGGTCCTCAGCTTCTCTAAGCTAGGATCTGTCTGTTGTGCTGCAGCCAAGTCTTCCCACTTACCCAGAGCATGGGGCATGTCCCCATCAGTTTCCAGGCTGAGGGCCATAGCTGTGGCATAATGAGTTTTTCAGCTACTGCCACCTTCATTACCCCTTCACCTGCATCTCCCCAATCCAGGGTAACACTGGCTAAGGGTAAGTTTTCTTTTCCCCTGTGGAATCCTTCACGAGACAAACTGATTTGGCTGTATTTGTTCAGCCTCCACCAAATCCCTTTACCAGGGTGAGAGATGCTCCTGTATCCCTTAGCCCTCTAATCTGTACCCCATTCACCATGACTGGGTGAATGTGTCCCCTCATATTGTCAAGGATAGCGTCAGAGACAGTGGTGGCTCTACACCAGGGCCCGCCAGGGCACGTGCCCTGGTAAAAAAAATGCTGTGCCCCAGTTGGTGCCCCATATGGTGCAGAGTTTCTCCCATAGTAACCATATATCAGTGCCCTGGCTGCCATCTGTTGTGCCCCAGCTGTGCCCTGGTAACCATTTGTGGCTAGAGCCGCTAGTGGTCAGAGATACAGTGGGCAACTGTCTCAGTTTGCACAGGCCTTTTTTGGGCTTTCTTAGGACACTGCTTAGAAAGATGGTCTGGCTGTTTACAATGCCAGCATTCATCATTTTACTTTTCCCCCAAACTCCCTTTTGGGCACCTGGGGATTCCCTTCTTCTTGGAGGGGCCCTGAGGTTTTTGGTTGTCCAAAATCCCCACTTTTCACTTTCGCCCCTGAATTCCCTTGGGGAGCAGCCCTGCTTCAAGCATAGCGATACACCAGCTCTGCAGCCTCTTTGGCAGTCTTACAATCTCGTCCCTCTAGCCAAAGCTTTAAGTCAGGTGAGCAAATCCAATAAAACTGTTCAAGCAATACTACCCCTTCAATAGCTTCCCCAGAATCTGCTTTCACCCCCTCTCACCAACGCTTTTAATATTGATGCTGTTTAGTCGCTAATTCCTTAAAGCTCATTTCTGGCCCCTTTTGGAATTACCGGAACTTTGCTCTGTATGCATCAGGGTTCAGATCATGTTTTTTTAATAAAGCAATTTTGAACTTATCAAAATCTTTACTGTCAACATTGTCCATCAGCCCCAGTGCTTCCCTTCCCCAGCCTATAAGCTGTGGAGACAGGTGAAAACTCCAGGTCTCTTTCGGCAGATTGGTCTGGATACAGACCTTTTCAAATGAATTTTAAAACATGTCCATATCCTCCTGCTCTTTAAACTCGGCCACTAATTTTGAATTTAACTTGTACTCCAGTCCTGGAGTTTCAGACCCAACCCTACCACTTACCTGCTCGGGTGTTGCGTCAGTTTTTTCAACTTGAACTCTTTCGCTGCTTTTCTTCAGCCTCCGCTTGTCGCTGTTTTCTTCAGCCTCTCTCTGGAGCCATCGTTTCTCTAATTCCATCTCAGACCTTTTTTGCTCATTCTCAAGCTGTTTCTCCTGCATCCACAGCCTCCTCAACTCCAGCTCTTTGTCTGTAGATGGCTCCTTCTCCTCTGGGTTCTGGCCCGCCGAAGTCACCACCAGTGGATCTAAGTGGGGTGCCGTTTCCTCCATCTCAGCTGCCATAAGGGCCTCTGTGAGTTGCTTTTTATTTTTGTTTTCACTAGGAATGCCCTTCTCCCCATGATCTTCCTCAGTTGTTCAAGGTTCATAATGCCGTACTGGGAAGACACTCTTCTATACTACACTACTCTGCTCAAAAAAAAATTCAGACAGGATAGGGTCTATTGTCTCCAAACAAATTTCTTTTTCCCCTTTCCAAATTCTGTCCTTGATTGTGTGATGGTTTTGTAAGACCGCTCAAAATCCCAGTAGCTGGCACCAAATCTGTCATGAGCCCAACCCCCAAGGGCATGGCAGGACCTCCTGTTTGCAGAGAGGATCATCTTTTTTAACAGAACTTGTGAGCAGGTGTAGGGTTCAGGAAAAATCACCAACCTTCCTTTTCCCAGTGGGAGGATGGAAACTGTAGTTTCGAGTTCCCTTGACTCTGTACTACATTCAGGGTTTGAATCCCACCACTGCCACTGGCAGCCTTACCTATGTAGTTTTGTAGGATAGCTGAGTGGTCACTATCTGCTTTATCAAGGCACAAAGTCTTTGCAAAACCTTTCTGTTAAAATGTTAGACCACACAATCAGACCTCAGGCAGAGTTAATAAGAAAATCATAGAAGTTCATTTAAATAAAAAAAAAAAACACAGTAAGTTCTACAATTTTGGAAGATCTTTGAACTGTAGATAATACCAAAAATAACAGTGGATGATTTACAGAAAACACTAGATACTGTTGTTCTAAACTCTACCTTATTCTGATGTTAGAGTCCAGAAAGATTAAATGTCCTTGTGGAGATGAAAGTTCTCTCCCTGTAGGCGAAAGTTCATTGAGCAACAGAGTTTGTAGCAAGTTTGTGATCAAGTCAGTTCTCTGAAGGTCATCTTAAAAAGTTGGTGAAAAGTCTTGGTTTCCAAAATTCTGACTTAAAATCAAAAATTTTCTGTTCAGTATGTGAAAAGTCTCATTTCCACACACTCCGGTCTGGTTTCAGAGGGTTTTTTTCCAGGCCTACTCATATACTGTCTGGTTTAAAAGTATATACCAGCTGGGGTTAGCTCTGAGATTCTCCAAGTGCTCACTCAGGCTCCTGACTCCAAGCTAAAACTGCTAAACTGCACTGATGTTCAACATGAGTCTATTAGATAAAGTCTAGTCATTTTCAAGCCCCACTCACAACTTTGTGATGAGGGAGGGAGGTATCTTCTGGCAATACAGAGACTGGGGTGCAACAGTTTACCTTTGCCTGCAGATGGCACTGTGGTTCCATGTCAGCCTCCTGTAACATCTGGTCCATGCATTTGGCTTGACCCCTGACCCCTAGGCCATGCTGTTACATTTTTCCTGTCATTGGAAATTATATGCCCAGTTTTATTTAATAGTTTAGGACCTTTTGAGTCCTAAACCTGTCAGTCCCTAATCTGGAGATGTACCAGACCCACCCTAGCTGTTACAGAAATTCTGGCTATTTTGTATTTACTTTTAAAAGCCTTTTAAAAATGCAGTGTTTTAACTCTAAAGTACATTACAGCACATACAACAGGAACCTAAATAAAGGATATAGGCCTGTCTGGTGATAGTGATTATGTTGGAAGCCTTGCGTTAACTGCACAGTGCTCGTTCCTTGTAATTGTACCGTAGCAATGCAGCTCTGTTACGTTTCTTGAGACTAAATTATATGGCTGTTCCCTGCATTTCCCAGGCAGAGCTGAAAATGGGATGAATAACCCAGCTCACGTCTAGTAAAGCAAATCAATAAAATTCTCCACTGCTGCTGAATTCAGTTTGTGACACTGGCAGCTCACCCCCATGTCACAACTGACTGCGCCATCAGTTCTGCAATAACGAGAGCCAGCCCTGGTCTCAGACAACATAATACATTTAAAAAAATGTTACCTTTGTTGACTGTCCCCACCTTAGCTGTTTGATGTATTTTAAATGTGTTGATGCTCCCAAAGTGTTCTAAATACATTTACTGTTTAAAACAGTTTAAAAATACCTATCTCACTTCCCTTTCAAACATCCCATAGCATGAACTTCTAGCATGTAGGGCTGCAGATGTATTGCCCTCTAAAATTGCAAAGGTAATGACAAACTGTTTTAAGCAGACTGATGTACTTAAACCTGTCTGACAGCAATTCCAGTGTATTTCATATATATCGACATATTTAGAACCCTTCAACATCTTGACTATACCTATGCAACTTTATATGACAGTATCTCTGGACCAAGAAACGTCTTCTGTAAACATTGGTGGTTTTCTGTAATGGGGAACCACACTGCGCACGTTTTCTAGTTGAATGTAAGTGAAGCTAAGGGGCCTCCATCCTTGCCATATTGTCCTTTTGCAGAAATGTTCCTCTTTTGTTTGCCTGCACTGTGTTATGAAAGATGTTTGCATCAGTATGAACACTTACATCCTCTCTCCTTTTTTCCCCTCACCAGATTCCACTTCCCAGATGGTTCTGATGACATCAGGCCTTGGTGACAGCCTCCTGGCTGAAACAGAAATGTAACCAAATGGGACTCCGCCTTCTCTTCTGATTGCACTGTGTGTGTCATGTGACTCTCTCAGCTGCTTGTGATTACCCAATCACTGCATGTCATAGAGCACCCAACTCATAGACACAAGAGCACTGCTTTTGCACCACATGACCTTGATGATGGATATATTTATGAACTTGTGTATATTTGTGAAGAAAGTCTATTTATATTAATTATTGAGTAGTAATACACAATCATATTAAAAGGACCACATCCTATAGCTTAGATTTTTGAAGGTCTTTAGAACCCTGAAGAAAGTTGTAGCCCCTGACCCCCAGCCTCTGGTGACTTTTAGTATGCACCAGGGGTGGTTTGGATCAAGGGAGCAGATCTTCATTTATGGAACTTTAGAAATAAAACAATTGCACTGGGTTGAGAATGCACATACTTGAGTCGCTGACTCTTTGTTCATGAATGGTTCTCTTAAATATCCCCACTTTTTCACTAACGGGTACTATTGCCCCTTCTGTGTTAGTTATTCAACAAACACCAGAACTTTTGGGGAGTATCCATTAGGGATTTCTCTCTACGTCACTACGTAAGACATCATCTGCCCAGCTCTGTTACACACAAGAAGCTTTTTTATCAGCTTTTTTTTAGCCTTCTTGGGATATATGCCTACCTCTACCATAGGCTTAGAATCCTATCCCCACACTATCTTGCTTGCTGTAGATATCCAGGCCCAGTTATCACTCCCCCAGCCCCCCTCCCTGCAATGGGACACTTTGGTCTTCATAGTAATCCAGCTTGGTTGTTCAAGGGAGATGGGCACACGATTGAGATGTGGGCAGTCTTAGGTATCATGCTACTACGCCAGTCCCCTGTTTTACCCCCTTGTAAATATCCTCCCACATCCCCTGTCTTTCCTCAGTAGTCACCACAAAACAGAAGCTGGTGAGTTGAGTAAGATGTTGCTGTGTTACACACAGTGTCTGTGCCACCCTGTAACCTTCCATAGGAGGCGAACAAGCAGCCAGACTGGCAGCATACCTCCCCCCCCCCACTGGAGTTTGAATGCACTGCTTCTGCAGCGCATGTGAGATTCTTCTCACCTGAGGATGAGAGTCAGGAGTGCACCGTGGGTCTCCTGCATGGTCACACAACGTGATGCTGCCACTGCCAGCACCACTGGACTGGGTCTTGAATGGCTGTTCTGGAAAACTTTACAATGGGAAAATAGCAGTTCACTCTGGGCAAGGGAGCAGCATGTGCTCTGAATCAAGCAGGGTTTCTGGCAGCTGTGAAACCCATGAAACAGGGAGGGAGATAAGTCATTGGCACAGCTACAGCAATGGGCCCGGGGTGCCGAGGAAGGATCTAGGGGCCATTACTACAGGGAATTATACTGTAGCTGGTATCCAAGAAAAGGCTGTAGGAGCACTACAACAGGGTGCAATACTGTAGCTAGTATCCAAGGAGAAGATCTAGGGGTCCCTGCTGCAGGGAGCCACACTGTAGCTAGTGTCCAAGGGAAAGGTATAGGGGCCACTATTTCAGGGAACAACTCTGTAACTGGTGTCTGAGGTAATGGTCTAGGGGACAGTTCAACAGGGAGCCACACTGCAGCTGCTGTCTGAGGGAAAGATCTAAGGGCCAGTTACGCAGGGAGCCACAAAGTAGCAGGTGTCTGACGGAAAGGTCTGGGAACACTACCACAGGGAAATACACTGCAGCTGGTGTCGGACATAAAGGTCCAGGTGCACTACTGCAGGGAGCCACCCTGTAGCTGGTGTCCAAGGGAAAGGTCTAGTGGCCAGTTACGCAGAGAGCCACAGTGTAGTAGGTGTCTGACAGAAAGGTCTAGGGGCACTACTGCAGGGTGCAACACTGTAGCTGGTGTTCTAGTTAAAGGTCTGAGGGCCACTACTGCAGGGAGCCACACTGTAGCTGGTGTCTGAGGGAAAGGTCTACGGCCACAAGCGCAGGGAGTCACACTGTAGTTGTTGTCTGAGATCAAGATCTAGGGGTCACTACCACAGAGAGACACACTGTAGCTGGTGTCCAAGAGAAATGTCTAGGGGCACTAACGAAGGGAGCCACTCTGTAGCTGACGAAGAGAAAGATCTAGGGGCTACTACCACAGGGTGCAACACTGTAGCTGTTGTCTGAGAGAAACATCTAGGAGCCATTACTGCAGAGGCCACACTGTAGCTTTTGTCCAGGGTAAAGGTGTAGGGGCCACTGCTGCAGGGAGCCACACTGTAGCCAGTGTCTGAGGTAACGATCTAGGGGCCAGTTCCACAGGAGGCACACTGCAACTGATGTCTGAGGGAAAGGTCTAAGGGCAGTACCACAGTGAACCACACTGTAGCTGGTGTCCGATATAAAGGTGTAGGGATAGTGTCCAAGGTAATGGTCTAGGAGGCCACTACAATAGGGAGCCACACTGTAGCTGGTGTCTGAGGGAAAGGTCTGGGTGCCACTACCACTAGGAGCCACACTGTATCTGGTGTCCGAGGGAAAGATCTAGTTACAGTACTGCAGGGGGCCACACTGTAGTTGGTGTCTGAGGTGACGGTCTAGGGGCCAGTTCCACAGGGAGCCACACTGCAGCTGATGTCTGAGGAAAAGGTCTCGGGGTGGTACCATAGTGAACTACACTGTAGCTGGTGTCCAATATAAAGGTCTAGGGATCGTGTCCGAGGTAATGGTATAGGGGCCACTACTGCAGGGAGCCACACTGTGGCTGGTATTTGAGGGAAAGGTCTAGGGGCCACTACCACAGGGAGCCACTCTGTATCTGATGTCCAAGGGAAAGGTATAGGAGCCACTACCACAGTGAGCCACTCTGTATCTGATGTCCAAGGGAAAGGTCTAAAGTCCACTACCACAGGTAGCCACTCTTTATCTGATGTCCAAGGGAAAGGTGTAAGTGCACTACTGCAGGGAGCCACAATGTGGCTGGTGTCCAAAAGAAAGAGCTAGGGGCTACTACCGCAGGAGTCCACACTTTAGCTGGTGTCCGAGGGAAAGGTCAGCCACTTTAGGTGGATAAAATGGACAGAACAGAGCTTCATTGCATCCACAGAAGGCAGCACTAGTGGTCAGAGCACAGATTTGGGAGCAAAGAGAGACACTCTGGTTCAAATCCCTCCACAGTCACTTCACTCTGTGACCCGGAGCAAGTCCCAGTAGTCACTTAACCGCTCAGTATTTCAGTCCACCCAGCTGTAAAATTGGGTAAACTGCAGGACCCCACTGAAACATGATGTTGCAAACCTGTCCTTGTGCACATGATTTTATTTTATTTATTTTATTTTAGTCTTTGGTAACCGGGTAAGGTTGCAGTGAATCACCTCTTGGTACAAGCAGGCCCTGTAGCAAATAAAGGACATTGTTGTATATGACATGGTTGACCCCTAAGACCCATTGATTTCAGTGAACTGAGAATCTTGTTTTTTGTTTATATAGCTGTTTGCCCCCCCCCCCATGGCCACCTATGCCTGCTATCCCCAACCCCCCCACCATCTTGCTGGTGGGGATCCACAAGGAGCAGGGCCTGAGAATGGTAGGGACCATCACATGTGGTCACAGGGAGACATGGTCTTTTCTGGCTTTCTCCTTGCCCCCCCCCCCACAGCCGTGGTGAACACAGCGGTCGCACATGCACTCCGGAACCGACTGCTCCTTCCACCCTCCCTATGTTACATCATTCCTCGACCCTGCTCTGACACCTGACCTCCACTGGGTGTCAACTGAGAGCGAGGAACTGTACCTTCCCATTCTGGAAGATGAGAGCAGCCTAGTGGCCACTACAGTCATCTCCCAGCCCTCCCTCCCTCCAGCCAAACCCCAACAGCCCTAGCTCGCTTCCGAACTCGGGCTGTTGGCGTGGCGTGAGGTGCGGCACCCAGCTTTTCAACCTTCAGCACCACTAGACTGGCAGAAATTGTGCTTCTAACAACATAAATGTTTAAATTGTCCTTACATTTCAACAGCAGATAGCCTGCACTGCACTCTGCTGCCCCAAAAGCAATTACATAAAGTCAAACCTGAACTATGTACTCTGCCCTTACCTCACACAACTAGTGCTTCAACTGTTGAATCTTTTCAGCTACAAGTAAGAGCTTCATACCCTGGATTTTGCTCCTGCAACTTCTTGGTAACTGGGGGTAAAGTTGGTAAACAACAAAAAAAATACGTTTTAAGTTTTCCCATTCTTTGTGCTTGTGACACTGCTGACCCAGGTTCAGGAACAAGCCCTGGATGTTAGTGCTGGGTGGGGGAGGAGGAATGAGTATCTCAGTGAACCCTCTACTCTGTCAGCTACCACACTGCTACCTGGGTGACTGCAGGTGGCAGTGCAGGTGGAGAGCGTTGAGGGAAGGATGGGACACAGCCTGGCTCTGATGCGCAGTTACCCAGGTATGTGCACATGCACACCTAGGAGCCCTAGCCAGCAGCATCTCTGAAGGTAGTAGCGCAAGGAGGAAACCCCTCATGCAAAGCAGAATGATGCCGTGACTCTTGAGCCCCATCGCTCCCAGCTGCCCACTGTTCCCTATACCTGACAGGCCTGATGACCTTGGCTTACACCTGATGGGCCCAATGGAGAGCATGGCCTACAGCATTCTGGAAGGTGCCATCCATACAGGGAAAAACCCTCATCTGAAGAAATGCCCCCGTGGGGGTTACAGAAATTCAGAATACACATAAGGAGCCAGAAGAACTGTGGGTCACCCTGGAAACAGGAAATGGGACAGCCATAAGAACTGGGGTTGTCTACAGGCCCCCAGACCAGAGGGAGGACATAGACACATTACTGTTAGAAGATATACAAAACATGACAGCTAAAGGGAGGTTCTGATAATGGGAGACTTCAACATGCCAGATACAGATTGGTCAATACCAGCAGGAACATCTGCCAGAACTAGACTCATAGTGGATTCCCTGCAGGAGGGCCTCAAACAACTGGTACAGCAACCCACAAGAGACAGGGCTATCCTAGATCTAGTACTGACTAACAAAGAAGGGATCACAGATCTCCAGGTAGAAGGTCACCTGGGGGCCAGTGACCATCACATGGTATGGTTCAATTTGGCTACTACATCTAAATCATCCCATTCCAAAGCAAAATATGGGACTTCAGAGGAGCTGACTTTGATAAGATGGCCAACAGAGTTAAGCTAGCCTCTGGCAAAAAGAAACACAGGTGAGGAGGTGCAGGCAAAGTGGGCAAGCATTAAGGATACAATACTTGAAGCAACATCCCATTGTGTTAGACAGAAAAGGAAGTGCAAAAGAAGAAGGAAACCACTCTGGTTCTCAAATACAGTAGCAGAAAAGGTCAGAGCCAAAAGGCTGGCCTTCAGAAAATATAAGGGAACACAGCGGGATGAAGATAGGAGGCATACCAAACTGCCCTAAGGGAAGCGGTAAGGCAGTAAGGCAGGCAAAGTCCCAAACTGAGGAAACACTAGCACAAACAGTAAAGAAGGTGACAAGACTTTCTATAGATACATTAGTGAAAGGAGAAAGTCCAGAGGGGTATTGCTAAGCTTAATGGAGAAAAGGAGCATGTGAGGAGGAGGACCCTGTAAAGGCATCTATCCTAAATAGATACTTTGCTCAGTATTTACTGAAGAGAAGGTAGGGCAGGGCCCACAGCTCAGCATCATGGACACAGGGGAGGGAGGTGAGCACTACTCCCTTCACAAAAGAAAGGGTCCTACAAGAGCTTGCTAAGCTCAGGGTGGATAAGGCAATGGGACCTGATGGCATACATCCCAGGGTACTTAAGGAGCTAAAGGAGGAACTAGCAGAGCCGCTTAGCAGAATTGTTTAGTGAGTCTCGCACAGGAGAGGTCCCAGAAGACTGGAGAAGGGCTCATGTGATCCCACTCCACAAGAGTGGTAGCAGGAGGAGGCGGGAACTACAGACCAGTCAGTCTTACCTCAGTAGTGGGCAAGATTATGGAGGCACTCTTAAGGAAAGGATAGTGCAACACCTGGAATCCATAGGGCACAGGATCCAAGACAGCATGGGTTTACAAAGGAAGGTCCTGTCAAACTAATCTCATAGATTTCTTTGACTGGGTAACCAGAGTGGTGGGACCAAGGGAGCAGTTGATGTCGCCTACCTTGACTTCAGCAAAGCTTTTGACACTGTTCCACATAGAAGATTGATAAATAAGCTAGGTAGGCTCGGGTGGGTCAGAAGTTGGTCAACTGGGTGGCAAACTGGTTGACTGGCAGAAAACAGAGAGTGGTGGTAAATGGTATACAGTCAGAAGAGATGCAAGTCACAAGTGGGTACCTCAGGGATCAGTCCTGAGGCCAGTCCTATTCAACATCTTCATTAGTGACCTCAAGAGATGGACTAGAGGGTAAGGCTTGTCTGTTTGCAGATGACACCAAGATCTGCAACAGAGTAGATGATCCAGATGGGGTGGGCAGAATGAGAAGAGATCTGGATAAACTAGCAGAATGGTCAGAAGAGTGGCAACTGGATTTAATGCAAAGAAGTGCAAAATCATGCACATAGGGAAGAGAAACCCTGAAGCCACTTATATGGCGAGGAGGGTTATAGCAGTCACAAAGGAAGAAAGAGACTTGGGCATCATCATCACTGATGACCTAAATCATCAAGCAGACCTCTAAAGCAGTAGGTAAGGCTAGGGGGTGTTAGGGTGTATTAGTAGAGGGTATCACAAGTCGTAAGAGGGAGGTAATAATCCCTCTGTACAAGACATTGGTTAGGCCCCATCTGGAGTACTGCGGCAGTATTGGAGGCCACACCTTCACAAGGACATTAACCAAATTGAGGCAGTCCAGAAGGGCAACCAAAATGGTGCAGGGACTGCATCAGAAGACATATGAGGACAGATTAACGGAGCTCAATATGTATACCTTGAGCAAAGGAGGAGAGAGGTGATATGATCGAGACATTTAAACACCTTAAGGGCATAAACAAGGTGAAAAGAGTCTAACATGTTTAAATATAAGAAAAATAGCAGGACAAGAGGACACAGCATGAGATTAGAGGGAGGCGATTAAGGGGAATGTGAGAAATTCTTTTTCACAGAAAGGGTGGTAGATGCATGGAATGACACCACAAGAAGTGGTGGCTATGAATACAGTGCAGGGCTTCAAACAGGCATGGGATAGGCATAAGGGAGCAATACAAATGACTATGAATAGATAGGTCACTGACAGAGCAAAGGCCGATGGCACATTTATAAGGTAGAAAAAGAAATGGGCAGACTGGATGGGCCTTGCGGTCCTTATCTGCCGTCAACTTCTATGTTTCTATGTTTCTATGTGGACCCTCTGGGGTGGGGTGAGTGATAGAGATTGGAGGTGGATGGGACTGGGGTTGAGGTTGTCTGGCTGAAGAAAGGCAGCATTGGTGACCAGGAGGAAAACATGTAATAAAAAATAAAATTTGTTCTGGCTGTCTGTATTTTAATTGGCTCCTACTGCACTTTTTTCACAGTTTGACAGTCTTTCTTGTGTAGTAGAGATTTAAACAATTTTTGTAATAAAAATGTCAGTTGGCTCATATATTTTTTTATTTACTTTAGTCTTTGATAACCGGGTAAGGCCCACTTGGCACAAGTGCCTTTTTTCAGGGGCGACCTGGGAGTACTAGGAAAGTTAAGTGACTTGCTCAGAGTTGCACAGTAAGCAAGTGGAGGCTGTGGGAATCAAACCCAGGTCTACTGGATGTACCAAGCTCATTCACATCTTGTTATTCTAACCTCTACACTATATTGTGTCATATGTCATATGACACTAAGACTGAAGAAGAAAAAGACAACAGGAATACCCAGCTTTAAAAAGAGCATTTCCTGTAACTAGTGTGGCTAATCCTGACAGACTTGACAAGTGTCTGAGCTCTGATCACTTTTTGAACAGTTATGATTTGTGTGCCAAGTTCTGATCAAAAACTAAACACAAAAGTGAAAACTAGACACTCTCTCTTTCTGCTGTTGTTACTAGAGAATTTTCTCCAGTGAAAGGTAGAAAGAAAACATGGATAATTTACATTTTGAATATCCTCCTTCCACTAGTGGTAATGTTACTAAAGAAAAGCACAAGAGATGCACTGAGAAGTGTTTAGTCTAAGAAAGCCCAAAAGGAGGAGCATCTGGGGAAAGATCCAAGACCTAAATTCCTTGATGGTGCAGTTAGTAAAAGAGGAACAGTCAGCACTAAGAGCCCCACACCCATCTGTGGGGCTGGTCCCAGTTTGTAGTTTGCGTGCCGATACATGTTTTTTACTTGTTGTTTACTGCTGTACAGCAGATTGTATTGTGCTGATGCTGATAACTCCCACGCTAACATTTGCTGTAGCCAGAAATCTCAGAATCCCATATAGCTGAAGTCAGAGCTGGGCTGCTGTAGTGGGACATTCAGTTGCCTGCAATGCATTAGTCAGAGGACAAACGTGAGATCAGCAAACATCTGACCTGAGCTTATAAAAAACAATGTACACTGCAGACTATTGAATTGCCCACATTTTAATAAAGTCTGTCTGTACGAGTTCCACTGTTGCATTGTTACAGGTGTCTGTGTTTGTATAATGTTTTTAAGTCGGACTAATATGTTGTAAAGTCACATATCTGCATGGTTTCACAGCTGGAGATGTCCTGTACTTTCCTGACAGGTATTCTTCTTCTGAAACCTATCCACAGTCCATTCCTGCCTTGGGACTTCATGTACTTAAATAATCATAACATGTCTTCTCTTTTAATGTAATACATAACCACCCACCAAAAACTTTATCAAATAGGGATCTTTGAGTCCTAAAATTATCTCCTGTAAAAAAATTAAGATTTTTATGTATTTCTGTCTGTCTATCTCTGTCTGTCTGTCTGTCTATCTAGCTGTCTTATGCAGAGCAGCTCTGACATCAGCAGCAGAGGGTTCTGTGATTTCTGGTTACAGCAAATGTCAGCTTGGGAGTCAGCAAAATCAGCCTGATACAACTTACTATACTGCAGTAAACACATATTTTTGTGCACAAACTGCAAATTGGGACCAGCCCACACTTAGGTGTGGTGTTCTTAGTGCTGATTGTTGCCCTTAAAGGGTAAAAGTCAGCCCAAAGAGCCCCGCACTCAAGTGTGGGGCTGGTTCTAGTGTGCATGTTGTGTGTAAAAACATTTTGGTTTACTGTTTACTCTAGTACTGTAGATTGTATCAGACTACTGTTACTACAAATGCCAGAATTCCCTTCCGCTGACATCAGAGCAGTAGGCAGTAGTGGGAGATTCAAACCACATGAAGTCTTGCTGTATTCTGACTATTGCAGTTAACCACAGCACTCAAACTGCCCCAGAAAGAAGAGGGTTAATTGTCTATGCAGAGCATAGAACGTTGAGCTCGAGCTCGGTTCAAACCTCTGTCTGCTGCACTTAGAAGCACAACCGTCTGATTCTTTACTCCGCCTAACTGAACAGTCGCTCTGGAGATTTCTCCTTTGCTCGCAATTCGAAAGTTGGTTAAAGTCTTCATTTTTTACCGATTATTTTTTCGCAAGTTTCGATTCAGATCTCTGTCTGTGGTACAGTAAGTACTAGGTAGTGAACTAGACATAGTAAACTTGTGGAAATTGTAATAATAATAATAATAAATGTTATTTTTAAAGCGCCTTTCAAATTTTCAAAGCACTGTACAAAACACATAATAAAAGACCAGACATTATAATACAGTATAAAGCACTCATAAAAACTACAGTTTCATCAACAGTTTATACAGAGTACTATAAGAAGGCAATTTGATACAGATGAGTTTTTAAACCACTCTTAAATTCCTCTACAGAGGTGCACTGCCGTAACCAGTGGGGTAGAGAGTTCCAAAGAGTGGGAGCAGTGTAGGAAAAAGCTCTACAACCAGAAGAATTTAGACTCGCTCCGGGAATCTCTAGCGACCCCTCGTCGGCAGTGAGCGATCGGGCCAGGGCAGTAGAAAACTAGGAGATCTTTCAGATAGGCTGGACCCTGTTCATGTAGGGCTTTGAAAGTCAATAAACAGACTTTAAGGTGATCCGCCACCGAACAGGGAAGCCAGTGCAGCTCGCGCCGCTTTTCGGGGAGTAATATGACAAGACCTACTGGTCCCAGCAGTCAAAACCCGGCTGCTGCGTTCTGCACTAGCTGAAGGCGGCGGATTTCAACCCCAGAAAGCCCAAAATACAGGGAGTTGCAGTAGTCCAAACGTGAGGACACGAAGGCATGAACCAACATAGGTAACGTGTCAGACGGAACAAGGTGTTTCACTCTAGCGATATTCCTAAGGTGGTAAAAGGAAGTCTTGATGACTGCTGACACCTGCGACTGCAGTGTCAGCCTGTCATCCAAGATAATCCCTAGGTTACGCACCTGTTCAGAGGTCGGAAGTGACACACCCCCAAGAAAAATTCCTGAGGGTGCACCAACAGGCGACCCCTCTATCCAACAGCCCGGGTCCACTACCAAAACCTTGGTCTTTTCCGAGTTCAACTTCAGCCAACTAGGATCCATCCAACTCTGGATTTCTTTCAGACAGTTGTTAAACACTGAGAGAGCTCCATCCTGGTCAGGAGCAAAAGACAGGTATAGCTGGGTATCATCTGCATAGCAATGAAACCTCAGCTTATACCATCTTATAATGTCTCCAAGGGGCAGCATATACACCGTGAATAACATGGGAGATAGCACAGAACCCTGAGGCACACCACACAACAAAGATGTTGGGCCAGAGAAAAAGGCCCGACACAACCCTTTGTGATCTCCCAGTGAGGAATGAGGTAAACCATCGAAGGACGGTTCCCGATATTCCACAAATCTGCCTCTGGCATGCTAACAACACCACGTGATCCACGGTGTCAAAGGCTGACGAGAGATCAAGAAGAACTAGAATAGAACATCTCTTCTGGTCTCTCGCCCTCAGGAGATCATTAAGCACCCGAACCAGCGCAGTCTCAGTGCTATGTCTTTTACAAAAACCTGATTGAAAGGGTTCATAGATGCCATGGATGGTTAAATGGTTCTCCAGTTGGGCCGCCACTACCTTCTCAATCACCTTCCCAATAAAGGGTAGGTTTGAGATAGGTCTGTAATTTGTGAAACAGTCAGGGTCCAAGGTAGCTTTCTTCAAGAGGGGTGTCACCACCGCCTCTTTCAGGGAGCTAGGAAACTCACCCGATTCCAAGGAGCACCAGACTATTTGCACAAGGATTGGACCGATGATGTCACAACAACCCAATATTAGGGAAGTCAGTCCAGGATCCAAACTACAGCTCGTAGGGCACACACCATGGATAATCCTCATGACATTCATGAAATCAGGTCTGCTGTAGGAACACCAAGAAGATTGAGATACTGTTAACTCACTATGTTCAACAGCATCCCCCTTAGAAGCTGCTGTGCGCAGATCTGCCCTGATGTCGGCCACTTTATTAGCGAAGAATAGAGCGAGTTGCCTCGCACTCTCAATTGAGAAAAGCTACCGAACTTGTAGACAGGCTGGGTTGTACAGCCTGTCCACAGTTCTAAAAAGCTGAGCTGGTCAGTTCCTGGCTGCTGCAATCTCCCTGGACAGGAATTCTGTCTTCTTATGGGAGATTGCAGATTGATAGACAGAATAATGTTCCATCAATCTAAGGCGGTCGGCATCGAGGGTGGATCTGCGCCAGCAGCGTTCTAATCTTCGCCCCTGTCTCTGCATCTCCCTCAACGTCCCATCAAACTAGGCACCTTGGGATGAAGGGAAAGGGGGCGTACACGAACAGGAGCAATAGTATCCAGAGCCAATGTAACAGCCTTGTTATAGGCTGTCACCAAGGTCTCTGGACTACTGCTCGCCAACGCGGGGGATGAGAGGTCAAGAACCACCGTAAGGCCCTGGGTTGTAATATCCCGTAAAGGGCGTTATCTCGCCATCTCCATAGGGGTAGGCCTTCTCAGCGGGGTACTAAAATTGAACCTCACTGTGTAGTGGTCTGACCAAATGACTGGTTCCACCCCCAAATCGAAAACATCAATCCCTAGGAGAAAGACTAAGTCCAAAGAGTGTCCAGATTTATGAGTAGCGGTGGAAACCACCTGTGTAAAGCCCAAAGAGATCATTAATTGGAGGAAGTGATTACCAAATTGCGAGAGGTCATCGTCGATCCAGGCGTTGAAGTCACCCAGAACCATCAATCTGGGTGACTCAAACGACATGTCAACGATGAAGTCTGCCATTTCCTGTAAGAACCGTTTCCCATCTCCTGGTGGATGGTAGATGAGTACGATTCGAACGCCAACACCCGCTACCACTGTGCACTCAAAGGACTCAGCCTCCCCCACAACCACACTCGTGAGGCCCAATTCTGTCTTAAAACAGATTGCAACCCCCCCCACCCTGCGGTCCAATCTCGGGCGGTGTATCACCGAATACCCGGCTGGAGTCATAGCTTCCAACGTGGGGCCTGGATTTTCATCCAGCCAGGTCTCGGTGATGCAAGCCAAGTCCGCCGAACTAGCAAGATCAGCTATAATGCCAGTCTTGTTTCTGACGGACCTAGCATTGCATAACACCACCCGAGTTGAACGAACCTCGGAGGCTGTCAAGCTCATCTGCCTACTTAATTCCGTAGTGCCCTTGGGTATGGGCATCAGACATGGCAAACCACGGTCTGGGTTCCATTTCGCCCCAGGGCACCTTCTAGATCTAACAACCCTGACACGAAAGCCCCCCTCATCCATCCTCCCTGGTTCACAGCCCCCCACCCTCCTCCCTCTCCTTCGAGCAATTCCCAATGCTCTACAACATTGGTATATATCATAATGGAGAGGGGGAGGATAAAAAGGGCGGAGGGCGTGAAGAAAGGAGGATGAATAGTGCACCACCGGGGGGGGCAATAGGCCGGCACATGCCACTACAAAACTACTACAAACGACACAATAACACTAAAAAATTCAAATAACCCCCAAAATAAATCTAATTAAATAAACAATCTAAAACTAAACCACATAACCTTCCAACCCCACCTTGAAGAAAATCAAGTCAATCCCAGCGAGAAGAAAATAAAATAAATATAAATAAAAATCAAATCAGACAATTCAAACTAAAATATACAATAACACATCCCTTCCCCTTCCCCCCCCAGTCCTCTCACGACCAGGAGCAGAGAAAAACAATAAAATAAAATCACCCCCCCTCCAGCTGTCTCAGCACAGGATGGCTCTTTAAAAGGAAAAGAAAATATTTCAGCACTCTCACTGCAAAATATTAAAACAAAATATTTCAAAACAAATAATTCAGCACTCTCACGGCAGAATATTTAAAAATAAACAATTCCCACTTAACACATAAAATAACATAAGCCTCCCCCCCCCACCAGTCCACTCACGACCAAGGAGTGGAGGAAAACAATAAAGTAAATAAAATGAATGGACACAAGGTCCTCTCACCACCTCGCTGTCCAGCTCAGAAAAGAAAAGAGAAAAGAAAAGTCTTCAATCCACAGGGAAGGAGTCAAATTTGTTCACAGGCGAGAATCCATATAAAAAAACAAATAATCCATGAAAATCAGAAAAATCAGGGCTCAGGGCAGACAAATCTATCTCATGGCCAAAGAAAGAGACCCCACTCCCTTCTGGACAACACCACAAGATATGATGAGGCCTAATGAAACACCCCAGGGCAGGCCACACCAGTAGCCCAGCCTGGGAGTCACGAGGGCACAGAACAGTAGCCAACTCCTTGGCAACAAATTCTAATGCCCTCTTCAGACCGCAAATCAAGTAAAGACCCAGCGGGCAGGAAGACTTAAACTAAGTCAGAGTCAGAAAGTTCAAAACAGACAGTAGCCAGAGGCAGGATACAAATCCTGAGCAGCCCAGATAAAGCCCAAACAGAGTAACCGCTAACAGATCCAAAATCCAGGAGAATTTCGTGCCAAGTAGGGTTCCATAACATTTCAGCCATGAAACGGCAGATCCCAAATCATTCGTTCACTCAAAACTGACGAAAAGGCATTCCAGTGCATCAGATACAGAAAAACACCTTCCTCTGATCCATAGAATCTGACTATGGACGGAGGGTAAGGATCTCAAAACACAGTCATGAAAACCCCTCAGCGATTCCTCGGCTACTCCACATGCCACATTCGCTATTAATCCCACCGCTTCACAGTTTGCTTTCCATTCAAATTAAAGTTCAGGCAGCTGATTTATCGAAGCAAATACTTCCCTTGACCACCAAACCCCTACACTAGGTTGGGGGGGGGGTGGTAAAAGACCGAACTCCTGTTGTATTTTCTTCAAAAACACATCCAAAATATGACGGAATGGAGGAAAACAAACCAGAACCTCCTTATGTGCAGGCTCCCTAGGGTACAGGCTCTCCCCCGATTACACCAGACTCCAATTCCGACTCCAGCGAGCCTCCACTCGTAACACGAAAGATGCAAAATGCAAATAACAGCAGACAAAAAATAAAAGAAAATAAGTGATAAAACAATAATTACCATTAGGTTATAACTTACAAACTTAAAAACAATGCAGCACAGCAGCAGCACGCAGCTCGCTTAGCCTAGCGGCCATCTTGCCTCCATTCAGTAAGTAAGTGTAGGAAGCAACCACTCTCATCTCATGATTGATTTTCGGCCAGTTTGGCTGAACCGGCCGTTTAGTGAATTACATATTCTGTCTTTGTTTCTAAACTTAGAGTGTGGTTACTGGTCCTTATCGGTTTATAAAAAAACTCATTTTCTTGTGGTTTTTCCCAATACCAGTGACACGGTTAAAACCGATAAGGGTGTCTTCCCTGGTTGTTTGCCATAAAAGGGGTAAGTCTGTGGTTAGGATGGCTATGTCTGAGAAACCCAAAAGAAAAGCCGGGCCCACTGGGTTTCAACACTGCAGTGTGTGTGGGGAGGTCTTTGCTAAGGCTGATCCCCACACCACCTGTGTTTATTGTCTGGGGTTTGACCACCTCGATTCAGACTGCCAAATCTGTAAAAATTTCCCTAAGTCTACCCTGGAAAAAAAGATTATGGTAGTCTTAGAGATAAGGAGGCCGTGAAGTCCACTGACCCGGACGGCCAGCCTGGTTCGGTTCAGACCGAACTTGAGGGAGTGCCCTCTGACCAGGGCGATACTTCTTCGGGCAAGAGGAGAGCCAATCCTGAGGGATCGGTTCCTACAAAAAGACAAATAAAATAAAAATCGGCCAGTTCGGATCCAGAGACCCATTTTCCGACCGTCGAAGAGATTGCCAATACGATAAGGATTGTAGAATTGCTTTGCCCGGTTCCGTCTGATCCGGCGCCTTCTGGCAGGTGTTCGGTTCAGTTGGTTCCTCCGGTTCAAGGTTATGCCTCTGAAAATTTTTATGAACCGGATTTGGAGGAGGATGAAGATTATGATGATGATGATGATGACGATGGTGGGGAAGGTCTGGATGAGCACATTGAACCGGACATCTCCCCAGACAGGCCTTCTGGTGTTTCCCCTCCTAGGCTTTCTGAGTCCCCTTCCCACTACGTTTTACAGGAAAGTGGCAGAAACCCTCCAGCTCCCTGTGGAGGAAGCCGTGGAGGAACAAGAGGAAACTGATTATGTGGAGATGATGGACATCCCAGAGTCCAAGAGACTGTCTGTTCCCCTTCATAAGTCTTTTGGGAAACAGACACAAAAGATTTAAAAAAACTCCAAATTCTGTACCTCCTTTCGACAGAAGGATGGACAAAAGGTACACCTTATCAGATTCAGGTACAGAGTACTTGTATTAACAATTCAGTCATGTTGGGGTTGTGCAGGCTGCAGCCTGTGAAAATGCTAATATACCCTTGGCTTCACACACCCCAGATAAAGACTCTAGGAAGCTGGATGCCATGGCAAAGAAACAGTACATGGCATCCGCCTTGGGACTCAGGCAGGCTAATTATATGGCCTATGCAGCCAGGTACTAGAATTTCCAGGTGGAACACTGTTCTGGCACTGGCTAAGCAGGCCTCCCCCCAGCTAGTCTCGGAGCTGGAGGGGGTGGCTGCTGATGGGACTGAGGCATCTAAGGTACAGTTCCATGCTGCTGTGGACTCCAATGATGTGTCATCTAGAGTCATGGCTACATCTATGGCTCTTCAGAGACTGGCTTAGCTCAGATGTACTAGTCTCTCACACGACACCCAGGCTAAGGCCATGGAGTTCCCTGTGGTGGGTAATTCTCTGTTTGGGGAGCAGACAGAGAATTACATGAAAAAGTTGGATGAGTATAGGACCACCTATAGGAGTACACAGGCCAAGGAAAGGCAGGCAACTCGTCAAAGGCAGCAAGCTAGGGGCAGGGGTAGGCCTTTTCATAGGCCTTTCTACCAAGCACAGGCCTCTTCTACTTTTCCTCAGGGGGGTTATTCAGAGGGAGAGGCAGAAGGGGGATGAGCAGGGCTGCATCCACCCCTCAACCTAGGGCTTCTGCCAAGCAGGACACCCTGATGTGTCAGCCCGGGTCGACTCCCCCATTCCTGTAGGAGGCAGGCTGGCATACTTCATCCAGGACTGTATGTCTGTTACCTCAGACAAGTGGGTCCTGGAGGTGGTAAGCCAGGGGCTGGTTCTCAGCTTCAAGAAATTTCTTAGCTGAGGGCCAGATCTTTTCCACCGGCAAGCATTTCCAAAACCGTTGCCTTAGAGGCAGAGGTTTCATCTCTACTGGCTCTAAAGGCTGTAGAGAGAGTTCCTACATTGCACAGGGGCAAAGGTCTGTACTCCAGGTACTTCCTTACCCCAAAAAAGACAGGGGAGTGGCGACCCATCCTAGACTTAAGATACCCGAACAAACATCTTTTAAAACCAAAATTCAAAATGGTGACTCTGGGAATAATCCTTCCCTCTCTAAGGCCAGGGGACTGGCTAGCCTCCCTGGACTTAAAAGATGCCTACTTTCACATTCCCATCAGATGCTCCCACAGAAAGTATCTCAGGTTTGAATTACCTTCAGGCCATTATCAGTTCAAAGCTATGCCCTTCGGCCTGACATTGGCTCCAAGGGTATTCACAAAATGCTTAGCAGTAGTAGTGGCCTTTTTAAGAAGGAAGAATATTTCCATATTTCCATACCTGGATGACTGGGTCATTGTGGGTCAGTCCCCAGACGAAGTCAAGTCAGACCTGCTAGTGACTCAGCAAGTGCTCACTTCCCTAGGATTCCTTCTCAATCTTCCCAAGTCAGTTCTCGAGCCTGTACAGCTCCTCACCTTCATAGGTGCAGAGTTGGATACAGTCAAAGCAAGAGCTTTTCTTACCCTGGAAAGGGCAAGGGCTACTGTAGAGCTGGCTTCTTCATTCCACCTTCTGGTCTCTCGGCCAGTAAGGCACTTCCTTCAGCTTCTGGGCCACATGGCAGCTTCTGCAGCAGTGGTCCAAGGGGCCAGATTTCAGATGAGGGACATTCAGTTTCACCTGAGGGCCTTTTGGTCTCAGAAGAAAGATTCTCTAATCAAGCTAGTTCCAGTGACTGAGACTCTGATCCAGGCTCTCAAATGGTGGCAAGATCAGGGCAGCCTCAGACAAGGAGTCCCATTCTTCACTCAGTCTCACTCTGTGGTCTTAACCACGGATGCTTCTCTATTGGGATGGGGAGCCCATCTGGGGTCTCTCACAACCCAGGGACTGTGGTCCACACAGGAATCCCTTCTTCATATTAATTTCTTGGAACTCAGGGCAGTCTTTCTGGCATTGCAAGCTTTCTCTCAGTCAGTGCAGAACAAGGTGGTTCAGGTCAGGATAGACACCACCACCGCCATGTGGTACATCAACAAGCAGGGAGGCACTCAGTCCACGGCCTTGTGCATGGAAGCCATGAAATTGTGGTCCCTAGCTTATTCTCTGCAGACCTCTCTGATAGCAGTCCACCTTCCAGGGAAGGACAATGTGCTAGCAGATGCATTGAGCAGCATCTCCCAGGGCCATCACAAATGGTCCCTGGACCTTCCGGTGTTGAAAATGATTTTTTCAAGGTGGGGAACTCTTGAGATAGATCTCTTTGCTGCCCCAGACAATCACCAACTTCTTCTGTTTTGTTGCAGATACCCAGTCTTAGGCTCAGTCCCTCTGGATGCTCTGATCTTGAACTGGGAGGGGAAATTTCTATATGCCTTCCCTCCTTTTCCTCTACTGTTCGAGGTTTTGGTCAAGATAAGGTCACAACCCTGCAAAGTGATTCTGATTGCTCCAGACTGGGCCAGGCAGCCTTGGTACCCTCTGTTGCTGTCCCTAGCACCCCATCTTCCCTTGTCTCTTCCCAGGAATCATAACATGTTAACCTCCTCTCAGGGGAGGATTTGGTACCCCAATCTTCGGTCTCAATCTCAAGGCATAGCTCTTGAAGAGTTAGAGTATGCAGATTTGCATCTGTCCCAAGGGGTTTTGGATATTATCAAAGCCTCTCGAAAGCCTTACACCAGAAAAACTTATAACTCCAAATGGAAAAGATTTAGCATTTGGTGTTCCAAGAATCATATATCCCCAGACACTGCTGAATTGTCTACAGTTCTGGATTATATGGTTCATCTTAATGGCCTAGGTCTCTGACCAGCTTCTCTCAAAGTACATTTGTCAGCTGTTTCTGATTTTCTGTCAGTGGGGAAAGCCTTCCTCATTGTCATCTCACCCTGTATTCTGTAAATTTTTCAAGGGATTGCTTCATACCAATCCCCCCTTTAGGGATCCTACCCCTGCTTGGGATCTTAATGTTTGCATTGCTCAGCTTATGCAACCCCCTTTTGAGCCTTTGTCTTCAGCAGAGCTTAAGTACTTGACTTGTAAAACTGTGTTCCTGGTAGCTATTACCTCTGCCAGGTGTATCAGTGAATTGCAAGCTCTGTCAGTGGAGCCTAATTTTATCTCATTCCATAGAGATAAGGTGGTCCTTAGAACTAACAGGAGGTTTTTACCTAAAGTGGTTTCATATTTTCACCTGAACGAATCTGTGTCTCTCCCTGTGTTCTTCACTGATCATTCTTCTTCAGGAGAAAGAAGTTCACACAGTTTGGATGTTAAAAGAGCCCTTAGTTACTACATTGAGCGTACTAAGGCTCACAGGTTTGGCTCCCTCCAGTTGTTTCTCACTTATGGGGAAGTGGGGAAGGGCAGACCTGCCACTAAGCGAACTATTGCCAGGTGGATTGTCTCTGTATTCAATTCTGCTATGAGAAGCTAGGCAAAATACCTCCCTCAGGTCTGAGGGCTCATTCGACTAGAGGTACAGCTGCTTCCCTGGCTGTGGCCAGGGATATTCCTTTGCTAGAGATATGTAAAGCAGCCACTTGGACAACAGTCCATACATTTACCAAACATTACTCTCTGGACATCCAGGCTAGGAGTGATACTCTGTTTGGTACAGAAATACTGCAGAGCCTTTTCCCAAGGGAGGTTCGATTCCCTCCTCTGTGGAGGTACTGCTTGGTAGTCTGCAATAGTCAGAATACAGTAAGACTTCATGTAGTTTGAAGAAAAAATTACTCACCTTAGTAACTATGTTTCTTCTAATGGAGTCTTGCTGTATTCTGACCTCCCTCCCTGCCTCCCCTCTCAGAACCTGTTTTTGGGAAGTGGGCTGGCAGGTGCAGTGTTGCATCCTGGGGTGCATTTGGGCACTCCCTCCTGTTAGAGAGGGGGAGTGGGTTATATTATTAATTTAACAGTCTTAAGTTGTTCAATACCTGGTTTTTGATTTTGGATTTCTTGACTTGAGTCTTTTGGGGATCCAAAATATTTGGTTGCCATTTGGCTAGTAAAAATTTTACAATTTCCACATAGTGGTTAGTATTAGCTCGTAAGAATCTGATGGTTGTGCTTCTAAGTGCAGCAGACAGAGGTTTGAACTGAGCTCGAGCTCAGCATTCTATGCTCTGCATAGAAAATTAACCATCTTCTTTCCGGGGCAGTTTGAGTGCTGGGGCTAACTGCAATAGTCAGAATACAGCAAGACTCCATTAGAAGAAACATAATTACTAAGGTGAGTAATTTTTTCTTCTTTAGCCTGCAGTGCATGTTAGAGCTTCTATAATCTCGGATCAGGGGCCAGATATTGAAAAAAGCACAAAACCAGGGCACAAAGGTTTGCACTGTGCTTGTGTATGCGCCTGACCGAGAGGTTGTTATATTCAGTTGGATAGCTATCAGCCCATGCTGGTGCAGTGCTGAGTCAGTTTGTGCTGCCCTGACGTGGATCTGAGCTGTAGCCAGCCCATACTGAATTGTGCCCCTAGACTAGATAGTGGCAGGAGCTGCAGCACGATATTCAGCCACATAATGCAAATAAGCCCAATGGGCATGCAAGGCGCTAAGGGGACATATGCATGCCCATTGTGGGATAATTTGCATGAGAAGTGGCGACAGGTTTGCATCTGTCCTGTGGTCACCCACAATAACAGACCAGGTGGTGACCGGCCCCCCCCGGCCCTGGAATGCCTGTTCCCTAGATGGGAATGTAGTGGCACTCTGTGGCACTCCTCGTAAAATTGCCTACTACCTAGAGGGATAAAACTGTCACTGTTTGGCATCCTGCAGGGGTGGATAGTACCATGTTTCCCAGCTCTGACCAATAAACTCCAAACAATTACCTCATAATGTGTACAGGCATAGGACTTGGATAAATATTTGTTCAGGCTATCAAGACGTGATAATGGAAGGAAGCACATTCCTCGGATGTTATGTCTGTTTTCATATTATAGAAACAGGCAAGAGAAGTATTGGCTTGCATGGGAAACTTACAGAATTCTATAGACTGTGTAGGGCTAAATGTGAACTGCAATTTCTTCAGGTCAGACTTCACTGGTGACTAGTGCCCCCCCCACCCCGATCATTCATCCCGGTGTCTGCAGGTAGACCCTGGTGTGTACTGGCACGCCTCCAAACACCCATCCCCGACATGCCAGTCTATGCGCTGGTGTCTAGTGGAACCCTCCACCTACTGAGTACCCATCCTGGTGCTACCACATAGTCCCCTCTGGCCAGTGAACCCCCCCCCAGTCTCCTGGCCTGAAGTTCCCTGCCTACCAGGTGTCAAGTGGCATCTCCCTTTCAACTCCCATGCTTCTTGTCATCCCATATGGTGGCTAGCTGAGAAGATGAGAGGAGAGCTTTGCCAGTAGGCTTATTGGGCTCCCCACATGGCCCCGCCATCACAGGTACAGGGTTGTTGGCTGGGTGCAGGTGAGGGTCTTCAGACATGCCACTGTTCACCAGTCCAGTTGGTGACCTGCAGTCAGAGAGGGTTCCACTGGATGCCAGGGATTGCTCGGATACATGGGCTGGGAGTTGGGAGGGGGATGCCACTTGACACCTGGGAGCCAGGGGACTGTACGGGCTGGGAGGCCAGTGTGGGTGTGGGTCTGATAGCCACAGGAGACTCAGCGGTAGCCTGGGATGAGTGCTTGGCGGGTGGCAGGATTCCACTAGACACCAGGGCATAGATCGACAAGTTGGGGATGGGCATTCAGGGGGTGCAGCTAGACACCAGGGTCTGTGTGCAGGCCCAGGATGGGTGTTTAGTGGTTGGGGGGCACCATTGGACACCAGGGCACACTTCAGCATTTTGGGGACGAGCTCTGGGGGGGGTTGAGGGTGCCACTAGCCACCAGGGACTATATGCAGGCACCAGGATGGGTGATCAGGGAGGTGGGGGTGCCACTAGACACCAGGGCAATATTTGACTGGATTGGGACAGATGCTTGGAGGGTGAGGGGTGCCACTAGACACCAGGACATCCATGTTTGCATCTGGACGGAGGTTTGGAGGATGGGGGGGCAGGCAGCTGCAGTGCAGCTGTCCCACTGCCAGGGCTTTGCACCCTATGACAGCTAGGTTTGTAAATGTGGTAAATAATGCCCCTTTGGGTGCCATTTACTGCTGACACAAACTGCTGAATTTGCTGCTGCGCCTGTATGCGGGGGGGGGCCTCATTTGCATGGGTGCAGCATTGTTGTAGTACTCGGGTGTTAACGAGGTTAGTCCACACTACAGGGGTCCATGAATCTAGACACTACCCACAGACTGGGTGCAAAACCCAGTTAGAATGGACAAACACCTGTTAGCACCCATGCTAATTTTTGGATATCTGACCCCATGTTTTCTGGTTCTGCTTTTTTCCAGTTGCTAAGTACAGTCCTCTATGACTGTACTTAGCCCAGGGAGGACAGTATGAACAGCAAACAAAAGATCCGAGTATACAGTACAGTATATAAAGTCTAACATGCACTGCAGGCTACCGAATCCCCCACTGCTGCCTACTGCTCTGATGTCAGCTGCAGGGGAGTCTGGGATTTGTAGAAACAGAAGATGTCAGACTAGAAGTAAACATAATGCATCTGATACAGTCTACTATACTACAGTAAACAGATAAACGAAAATGTTTTTGCACACGAAGTGCACATTGGGAGCAGCCCCACACTTGAGTGTTGGGCTCTTGGTGGTGACTGTGCCTCTTTAAATAGATGTAGAATAAAAAGACCCTGGCGAAGGACCCAGTGCCTAAACTTGCTGTGCACCTCCAGATGGTCATGCTGCTGGCAGATGTCGGTGTCTTCAGGAGTCCCCATCTCAGGAAAGACATAGAGTAGAGGCAGTACAGAGAAGGGCAACCAAAATGGTTCAGGGACTGCACCAGCAGCCCTAGGGGGAAAGACTGAAGAATTTAAATATGTATTCGCTAGAGGATAGAAGGGAAAGGGGAGACATGATAGAAACTTTTGGATACCTCAAGGGTATCACAAGTCGTAAGAGGGAGGTAATAATCCCTCTTTACAAGACACTGGTTAGGCACCATCTGGAGTACTGTGTGCAGTACTGGAGGCCACACCTTCACAAGGACATTAACCAAATTGAGGCAGTCTAGAGATGGGCAACCAAAATGGTGCAGGGACTGCATCAGAAAACATATGAGGACAGATTAACGGAGCTCAATATGTATACCCTAGAGCAAAGGAGGGAGAGAGGTGAAATGATTGAAACATTCAAATACCTTAAGGGCATTAACAAGGTGAAGGAGTCTAACAGGTTTCAATATAAGAAAAATAGCGGACAAGAGAACACAGCATGAGATTAGAGGGAGGTCGATTAAGGGGTAATGTGAGGAAGTTATTTTTCACAGAAAGGGTGGTGGATGCATGAAACGGCCTACCTCAGGAAGTGGTGGATATGAATACAGTGCCAGGCTTCAAACAGGCATGGGATAGGCATAAGGGAGCAATATAGATGAATATGAATAGATAGGCCATTGACAGAGCAAAAGCCTATGGCACATTCATAAGGTAGAAAAACAAATGGGCAGACTGGATGGGCCTTTCGATCCTTATCTGCCATCAACTTCTATTTTTCTATGTATTAGTAAGGTACAGGAGAGTAGCATTTTATAGAGAAAGAGATGATCAAGGACAAGGGGCCATGATTTGAAGCTGGGGGCACAGAGGGAATACAAGGAAGTACTTCACGGAAAAGGAGGTGGATGTCTGGAATAAACTCCCAGCAGAGGTGGTGGGTACCAAAATGATAACAGGATTCAAACATGCATGGGATAGACACAAGGGAACATTACTAACAGAATGGGGGCGGGTTAAGGCCAGAGATCAAGTAGGACATCATCATCAGTTTATTGGATAGCAAATTGAGAGAAAAGACTCATTTACAGTTGCGTCCAAGCACAATAAAAACAGAGTTATACAAACATGTATACAAAACAATACAATACTGACAATTAGAGTGCTCATCACACATTTATTAAAATAAAAAAGTTCATCCAAAGCAATCGCAGTGTCTAAATATCAAATCTGCGGTAACACAGGAGGTAGGGAATTTTAGGGCAGACTAGATGGACAAAGGTGTCCTTTTCTATGTTTCTAGTCCCTTCCTGGGCAATTTTAGAAAATTTGACAAATGCTGCAATCATAAACTGTCAGTAATCCATCCACCATTTACCTGAAGAACATTTTCTGGGGGAAGATTTTGGCACAGAGGAGGTATTTGAAGCTGTCTCCTCTGAAAACACAGGAGATGAGGAAATAGGTCACCTCCAGGAAGACTATTCCTCACAATCTTCTTTCCTGAGAACTATGTGTGATCTAGTTTGTGGCAGGGGGTAAGAATGTGGACACATTCCAACACAAGCAAGGTTTCTATACAATCTGGAAGAGACCCTTCAAAAATGTCATCTCTTCCTGTAAGTGAGGTTATTCTGGGAAACTTTTAAAGCAGACTGCTTCAGTTACAGATATTGACAAGAAAATTGAAAAAAGGCATGCTGTGTCTAGAGAAGGTGCAGAGTTTCTACTTGTGAACCCCTATGCCAAGGGATGTGTGGAAAACTGAAGCCTGTGAAAAGCCAGTGCTGCTTGAAGGGACTAGGTGTGATGCCATCACTGACTTTGTTCGTAGCAGTTTGTGTTGGAATCATCTGCAACAGCAACATCAAGGAACCTGTAGGAGGAAGTGACCTCAACCAGGTAACCTCCTTGGTGTCAGGGAAGAAGAAATTAACTTCATACTTACCGTAATTTCCTTTTCTGTTAGCTCCAACAGTGTCAATGGGTAATCATAATAACTGGGTATAGTGCATTCCCACCAGGGGAATGGCACAGCCCAAGCTTTAGAATGTTGGGCACATGAGGATTCCATGCACTAGCAGCAACTCCCATTACTACTTTCTTTGCAGTGCCGTGAGAGTTATACAATACAAACACTCACATACTTTTAATAATAAAATTCTGTCTTACCTTCCTGACATTTGGCAAGGGATGCATTTCATGGACCCAGAATGGAAGCCTGATGTATTCAGTTCTTCTTGCAGAGAAGTCGTGCAACCACAACATGTCTCCCAGCAATCACCCATCTGGAATGGAGGCCCGAGTATGCCTCACAGGATCTGTGAATTGAAGCTAATACACAATGAGACACGTCCTGTCTTTGATGCAGAGAATTAAACTGCTACAGGAAAATACACCTTCATTAACCATTATACAATGGCATGAAATAATCCTGGAGTTTGATTGGCCAGTCTAGGACTGGAGCCATGATGTTATCCCAGTACAACATCACGGCTCTAGTCCCAGTACAGAAACGACTGCATGAAATGTAAAAATTAAAAATAAAACAAATCATTCCACGACCGCGATTAATGACTGTCTCATTCCCGCTCACCACCCGACCTTATTTGCTTCGCGCCCACCGCTGCTAACAATTTAACTCTGCATCTTTCTCTTCTGCTCTCCTCGTGTAACCCCCCTGCAAATGGGGGTTCCCAAAAGACTTCCAGGAGCTTGCTTGAATGCTCCAAGCCTGAATGGTGTTTGGCATTTAAGCCATTTATCAGTGAGTGTTTTTAGAACCTCTGGTACTGTCTCTTTAAGAGCTGTCTGCTTGCAGACATAATTAGTTTGTATGGGGGACTGTGTGTTTCTTTGATTGAGTACCACTCAAGCTGCTGCCAATTCACTTCATTTTGCAGTCACTAGAGTGCAAAGGGAGCCTATCTGAAAGATGTAACTGTTTGCCAGAAATTATTTAGAGTAATAATGAAATTACAGTTTGTCTAACCTGCTTTCTTTGCAGTCAGAACTGTGTCTGCTAGTTCCCATTCTAGTTTTGAACTGCTGAACTGGACCAATCAGTGTGGGGTAAGCTAGCTCTAAAATGGTGCCTTGGACGAATCAGAACTTGGACTCATAATCTGAGCCAGCCACAAGAGGATTGTATGGGCAGTGACTCTGGGAGATGTAGTTTAGACTTCAGTGCCTTTTGACCAACAGCAGCAGTCTATTGTGAGTGACAGCCAATCCAGTCAAGAACTGGGAGGAACTCAAAGGAAGTGCCCAGTTTTGTCGGTTGGAGTTTCAGTTGAGCTTTGGCAGTGAAGAAGGAAGGAGCCCTGTGCTTTTTCAGTGTGCAGTTTTAGTCAAAAAACGTGTGTAAGGCCCAGAGTTCCGGTCTGCAGCTTGTTAGGACTGAATCCGTCCTGTGAAAAGAATCAAAGGATCTCTGAAGAGTAGAAACCAGGCTCACCCTGTAGAAGACTGGAAGAATTGCTGAAAATTGCACTCGGTCTGTCAGGAACTGAATCTGCTGTGTGTTCTCCGGGTATTGTGCAGTAATTGCGATCGGGATACAGATGCAGCCTGCCTGGTATAGTGCTTTCGTGGTGGATGTGTGAAGAGGTTTGTGTGCCTCAAGTGAGCCCTGCTGACATTGAAGGACCCTATCTTATTTGGAGGTCGGAGTACTAATTCAGGGTCGCTCCCTGTTGAATTGCCACATTACATCCAAATGGAATTACTGTACTGCTGACTGTTTAATTCTCCTTTCTCTGTGTGAAAGGGCCCCACCAGCTGCCACGGTTTGACTAGCCACTAGGGCTTGGGTACCCAGGGACAGTAACTGATAGGGATAGGCCTGTGCACAGAGCCATAGGTAGATTATTAGAGTGATAAGCTAATTAACCTGATTTCCCTGTCCTTGTTATATCCCCCTAAATAAATCAGAGCTGCTTGTTTCAGCAAAGTTATACTGCCTGAGGTATTTGTCTATGTTAAAGTACTGTACTGTGATTGTTGCACTGTATCTCATTTCACAGGAGGTCCCAGTGCGGAACCAGTCCTGGGGGTAAGTGTATACTGTGAAGGTAATTCTGATATATTGTGTGGGCCACTAGTGGAAGAAAGGGGTTGCAGTGTCCCAGAGGGCTGTGACCAAGTTAGTTTAACTATTGCAAACCCTGACCTCTGGGTGGAGGCACCCGCCATTGGATCCAGGCCCCTCAACCTGTTAGTGGCAAATCAGGCAGGGGTAGTAGCCCCTGGGATAGCGCCATCTAGGGGTTACACTCGCTACCTGTAAAAAAATAAAAGCCTGCACCACAAAACAAAACTGTGCTTTCTTACTGCCGTAACTCCCGGAAGTAGGGGCAACCTAGCGCATGAGTATACAGAATTTGCACTCCTTCACCCGCGCACACTCCTACTGCCAAACTAAATTAAAAAAGAGTTTTCAAAGAAAGGCAATAGTCTGAAAAGAAAGCCAAACTCTACTTCACCTTTTTTCTCCACAACAACGCCTGCAGAAGCCGCTATTAGTCGGCTTGTCAGCTATCCCTGGTGGCTCAGTCAGCACAGCGCCTACCAGTTATACCATCTGCCTCTGCATTTAAAATTAAAACTAAACAAGCAACCAGAAAGAAAAAACAACAGCACATTTAACACCATCAGACCTATCTGTCCTAACAAAAACAGCTCCGTAGCGAGGGTAACCTGGGAGGCAAATACAATACAGAACATACAGCCAGCACCATCTAGTGGTCAAACTGTGGACTTTTTTGTGAAAACATATACTTCCACACATGAAAAAATACAAAAAATCCCCATAAAAACATCATTTTTTTTCTATTTTATTGTTTTAAAAACAAACGAGCCATTGTATAATAGCAATAATGCACTCCAGGGTGTGTGTTGTGCTGGGATAACATCACTTCTGGGGTGATTAGTCGCACTCGGCCTGCGGCCTCATGCCTAATCACCCCAGGCGTGACATTATCCCAGCACAACACACACCCTGTCGTGCATTATTGCTTAAATGAAACCCTTTAACCTGCGGTCGCAGAAAATTAATAAATCAGCATATAAATATACATATCTGAGTACAGTGCAGCAAAATAGACAGAGGTCCAGGTAGAGGATTTTTACTAAAACTAGAATTCTCTCCTAGTATGCAGGATAAGATTCTCCCTCAGGAGCCAAGCTCCTGGGTGGTCCCATTGACAGTGTTGGAGTTAACAGAAAAGGAAATTACGATAAGTATGAAGTTAATTTCTTCCTTCTGTAGCACTCCACATTGTCAATAGGTAACCATAACAACTGGTTCTATGAAGCAGTGCCCAGGCAAAAACTGGGAGGGGGGAGAATATTATCCCATATGGCAGGTGCTTCAGAATTACTTGCGAACTGCTGCCTGCAAAACTCTGTGACCAAAAGCTGCATCAACAGAACTCTGAACATCCAAATTGTAATGTTTCATGAATGTGTGGACTGAGGACCATGTGGTTTCCTTGCAAAGCTCTGAAAACTGTGGCATCACCCCTCTCTGCACAGGAAGTTGCCATCACCCTGGTGGAGTGCACCTTGATAAGAGCCAGAGGCCTCTTCTTTTTCGCCACATAGACCTTAGCAACCCAGACCCCCACCCACCTAGCTAGGGTGGGTTTAGAGGCCTTTTGTCCTTGTTTGGGTGCCCCAAAAGCACAAATAGGCTATCTGACTTATGAAATTCAGACGTACATTTAAGGTATATCCATTGGTGCAAGATAAATTCAAACTTGTACAATTCTTTCCCTTGACTAGAGGAGGTTGTGGACAGTCAGACATATCTATGTCTTGAACACATGGATGGTAATACGCACCTGAGGGATGAACACTGTTCTGAATACCACCTGTCCTTATGCCTAATAAGGTTTGGCTCCTTAGCAGGAAGCCTGAAAAACAACACATCCAGCAAAGTGGATGGGAATGGTTCAGAAACTCTTTTATGGCTCCTTGACAGGAAGCCTGAAAAAACAAGCACATCTAGTGAAGTGGATGGGAATGGTTCGGAAAACTCCTTGTAAGAAGCAATCAGAACCCTGAGATCCCACAGCAAACCAGATCTGACACTGGACGTGTCCTACAAACATGTGCCTATGAGTTCCTAAGCCATAACCCCCCAGGCTGCGATTCCAGAACTCGGCCTTTCAGTGAACTCAAACCAGCCTCTTTGCCTTCTTATAAAATAACAAAAAGTTGCAGAATAGGGGCCGTTGCAGAAGAACCCTTCACAACTGGCACAAGGGGAAAATGAGAGATAGCCCCTATCGGAGCAAAGGCTGCAGACATAGATGATTTCTGGCAGCTATCAAGGAGTCAAGTGGTCTTTCTTGGAGAAAAAAAAAATACATATATAGTTGTTTTTTTTTATGGCTTCCTCCTCTCAGGAGCCAAGGTGTCAGCTTTATCATTCCTGGATTTTTTGGGTGGAAAGAGAGAGACTCTGAGCAGGTCTTTGCACACCAGAAGGCATAAGAGTGTTTGCCGAACAAGATCCTCTAAGCCTGAGAACTACAGTCTACTTGGCCGCTCAGCAGGTAACAAGGAGCAGCTCCCTCTAGAGCGTCCTCATTTCAATTGATTATTATCTCTGTATCCTTTGAGAAAAAATAATAGAGGGAAAATACGCTCTGCTGAAGGCCCATTCTTGAGGCAGAGTGACCACTGCCCTTGTTTGTGGTCACCTACGAGACTGAGGAACCTTCTCAGATCTGAGCCCTGCAGCTGGAGGCGAACGGATTGATCTGAGGTCAATCAAACCAGTTGTACAGGGGTTTGAAAACACCTCCAGTCTAACTTCCGCTGCACGGGATAAACAGACTGCAGCTTAAGCAGTCCACCCGAAGGTTCAACACCCCTGCCAGGGAACTGTTGACAGTCTGGCGACTCCTCAAAACATCTCACGTGCCTTAATGGTTATGTATGAGTGCCTGCCATGTGTAGCATCATAAATGCACACTAAGTGGAGCAGGCCATCTCCACCTCCTGAACACTGATGTGGAGATGCTCTTATAGGCTAGTCAGGTTCCCTGAGCGGGAAAATGGCTCCAACCTGTCCCCCATCCAGCTAGGCTGAGATTTTGTTGTGAGATTTAACTGCGGAAGTTCTAATGGAACTTGCTCAGATGTTGCACATACATTCACTTTCTCAGAGATTGAGGAAGCTAAGGGGTAAAAAGAAAAGACTGGCTGATAACCCATCGAGGGATCCCAGGCCTACAATAAATGCGTTAAATAGGCTGCATCTAGAAGTGAGCCCATGGGACTAAAACTGTCTTTGCCTATCCTGAGGCCCGACATCAGAGAGCCCACGGGCCACTGGCAGAAATCACCACCCGGGAAAAACCTTTCCTGACCTTGTGCTGAAAAATTACCAACAGGCATTCAAGGTTTGAGATGGCTCGGAAGAGCTCTGCTTCCGGTTCACCCATAGCCACGTGACTCAGGCATCCAGAGTGCTGAGTACCAGCCTCCTTCATGAATAATCAGGTCGTTCAATCAGGATGTAAACCACCAGGACTACCAACACCCTCAAGGGACTCAGAGAAGCTGATGCTCGGGCGAACACATGCCCTGTGCTGGAGGGTTGATCCAGTATCAAAACCTGAAATACTCTTGAGTAGGACTGACGTAGGGAGAGTGACTGCAGGCATCAGTCAGATGTACTGGGGCTTGAGAAAGAACCCCTTTTCCTGAGCAGCCCAGTGAATGATCTCCAGGGCTCCATCCAAAAGATTCTGGAGCACAAAAAGGTACAGGCTCTTGAATTAAGAAATCTGAAAACTCCCAGACTTCTGGGGCCCATAAAATAAAACTAACAGGACCCCTGAGCTCATTGAATAGCAAGACCAGTACTCTGGCCCGAAGAGAGCTCTGATATCTGGCCTTTCCGGTGACCTTGAAAACTGGGGCAGAGAAGTGACCACTAATAAGGTGTCTGACATTTTTCTGGCCCATCTGAGACAAATGTCTCTAATCTACCAATGAGGCACCATGCTTGTGGTGCTGGGCCTCCTGCATGGAGTCTGGCCAGTGCTCCTTTGATACTATAACCTGGTTACCTGAGTAGGCTCCTCCATTTCCAGGAACTAATTTCCAAGGGAACGGAACTCCCCTCAGAACTGTCTGCACCGGCCGTTACCGTGACCCCACTGGGTTTGGTATTCTGCACTCCTTAAAAAGCCTCCAGGGTGGAATCAGACCAAAGGCCTCCCTCAAGGGATGATCAACAGGTTGGCTATGAAGCTTAACCAGACCCAATGACAAGCCACATGGCCCTCATGGTTGTCTCAATAAGTGAGATCTGGCCCAAAAATCTCCAGTAAATAACCACCTGGAAGGTGGAACCATGGCCATGAATTGCAAAAAAGGCTCGCCCTTTGGAGAGAAAGGTGGAATGAAACTGGCCAGGGTAGTGACTCATGTTGAAGGTTCTGGCCAATAAAATATGCACAAGACGCACTACTGTTGTGTGGTAATGGAGGCGAAACCCCTTCTATATGCAGGGTTCACCCACTTAATCATGCAAAAACTGATAGGGTCAGAGTCATCTATAGGCAGGGCAGTGTCTTTTCAGAGATACAAACGGCCTTGTCTTCCAGGGGAGGAGCTTCCCACCAGTGAGACATTTTCCTTAAAAGGAAAAACCATGGCATGGATGGGAAAACACTTTTTTGATCCACACCTGCCCAGTGTTGCTCAAGAATTTTGGTCACATAGAAGCTGGAGAAGATGTAGACAGAGATGGACTTACATCCGCTGCCTCCGCAGACTGACCTCCTGAGCTGAAAAGGACTACCTGCCTCAGCTATTCAAAAAAGACAAGGGCTTATTATGAATCGGGAGGAAAAACATCACTGATTGTTTTTTTTTTATTTAATTTGAGGTCAGGAACTTCCCCGTAATCATCATCCTGACCTTCGGAAAGGCCGGGTCGGGTTCTGCGTGCACATCAGTTATCACAGCCTAAGCTCACTGCGCTGCACCTGGACATGCCTAGATGGGGCCCCCCTGACCTGAGGAGCCTTATTGGAGTTGGATGTATCTGTAGGGATGTTCTGCAGGACATCGGGGCTCAAGCTCACTCAGGGGCCACAAAGGTAATATTTTGCAGTTCTGCTGCCATTGCCTTAAAGAACCAGGTGTTCCCCCTCCCCAGACCGAAGACTGGCTGAGGGGTGTTGAGCAACACAATATGGGCAAAAGAACCCATGGGGGAGGGCCTCATCACCCTTGTTGCAGGACTTACATTATTTCCTAATTAATGGTCTCCGATAAGTCATGGTGCAAGAATATAATTGTGCCAAATAACAATTGTGAGGTAAAATAATACTTAGCCCCAATAACTTTTCTGGGCTAAAGAATTATTCTAGGGACATGGATATGATGTTCTAGCCACACTTCTGGCAGTGTCCTTTCCCTTTAAGAGCTTGCCGGAAAGTCTGCAAGTTGGCTCCTCCCAGCCACCTGGCTGGTATCTCTCTTTGCTCTGCCCCATGATGCCATATCTTCCTTTCCGCTGGAAGAAGCAGGTTCCTTCCTTACCGCTCCCACATTGAGTAAGCCCTAGCGTTTAAATTCTTCAGCATTACTTCCAAAACTTACGAATTTTTGTCTTCAGCTCAATCTTCGATCGTGATGGATGATAAGTCCGCTCCCATGTTCCGTCGGTGCTCTTGCAGGCAGAAGATGTCCAGGACCGACCCACATGCCAAGTGCATGCACTGCCTCAGGGCCACTCACATTCCCCAGGCCTGCTACTTTTGCCACTTGCTTCACCTGACCATCCTGAAGGACCATCTCGCCCACTTGAAACTGGGCTGCTTAGCACAATGAATCCCACCGGTCAAATCCAAGGATGCCCGTTGGATGGTCTCCCCAACTGCAGAGTCCACTGAGCAGCTTGTGGCCTTTGAAGAGGAGGCAGCCCAGGCCATGGCCCATTCCTCCTTTGCTTCTGCCTTCATGCCGCTTCAGCTGGGCTTGACTTTTATGGGCTCCTTCAAGGAATTGTGCCAGTCTCTGTCGACCTTTGGTCAGGGACCCACTGGCAAATCTAAATCTAAAAAAGAGTCTAAAAAAGAAAAGACTCATCATCAATTGTGGGATCAGGAGCATTCTCGGTCAAGGGCCTCCGATTCCCACGTTTCTCTGGATTTGACTTCATTTGAATCCTCAGCCCTGGGTGCTGGCTCCATGGTAACTCTGTCGGGCCTGTTGGCCGAGACGCTGATGGAAGTCCCAGACAAGATTTTTCTTGAGCTGACCAGCCAGTTGTCGAATGAAGAGGCCAATACTTCCTTAACTAGGACTCTGGTCCTGATGCAGATTATTGGAGGGATGGATCAGTCCACTGACCTACCACCTCTGGTCCCTAACCCTGACCAGGAGAAACCTAGGCAATCACTGACTCCCTTCGAGCCCTGATGCCAGTCCCCCTAGTGGTCGAGGTCAGAGTCTTCCTCCCATGGATTGAGCTGGTCCCACCAACATCAGCGCTCCCACTCTCAGCACCACGAGAAGTGTGGCCATCGCTATTCTTCATCCTCGGGTGAGGAGAGGCTTTGGCACAAGTTGTGTTGATGCTACGAGGACTTGATATGGCAACAGTTAGTGTTGACTGGCACCAAACTGACCCCGGTTTCTACACTGGCCATCACCTGGCTGTTGCCCAAAAGTCCAAAGTCTTGTCCTTCTTTGGAGCTGACCAGTTCGGCCCTGGCTCAGCCTCCTCTGGCATCTCCGCCAGTTGTGGTGGAACTGCTGCCCAAACAGCTGATGGTCTGCGCTCCATCTAAGAGTCTTGACTAGCCAAGGGGCGTCCACATCGGCTGTCTGTCACCATCACCCCTGACCATCTGTGGAGGGTCAGTGAGGACTAGGGCAGTATACCTCTCTTTGACGACTCCTCAGAGATGGAGGGTTCCTCACTGGACTCCCGTCCGGTTGAAATCGAGTTGGTGGGGTCTCTCTTGATGGATGAGGATCTCACATCCTTACTGGGCCTTCTCTGTCTGATCTCCGAGTCAACAGGTATGAAGATGGAGTCCATGCAAAAGCAGGCTCGTTACTTGTTGACTGAGATCCTCAGACAAGGAGACTCTCTGATAGAGGTCTTCCCGGTGGCAAAAGCCATCCTTGACCCTGCCCTGGAGCACTGGCAGCACCCTGCTTCCTGCCTGGCACCTTCTGCCCAGATGGCCCGCAAATTCATGGTGCCCACCGATTCCCTTTCAGGATTCACAGAGCACCCCTCGGCCGGGGGCTTGGTGGCCGACTCTATGTTTAGGTGCTCTGACAACATTGGGCATGTTGACAAGCCACTCTACAGGAGCCTAAGAAGTTGGACAATGTGGTTAAGAAAGTCTATGCTGACTCCTCACTTGTTCTCCGCCAGGCAAGCTCGGCCCTCATTATGGTCCACTTCTCCCATGTCGTGCTGGGCACTCTAGATGAGGTGCTCCCTCATCTGCCTGTGGACCTTCAGACTATGGTCAAACAGGTCCAGGACCAGGGCTGTGCTATAGCCAAACAACAGTGCCAGACAGCCATCAACACTGGGGACTCCTTTGCCTGCTCAGTGGCCACGTACCATAGGGCTTAGCTGAGGATCTTGACCTTTACAGCAGACACTCAGCACAAGCTAGCAGATGTCCCCTTCCTGGGCACCAACCTGTTCGGGCTTGGGGTTGAGGGCCAGCTCACCTGTATTGGGAAGTTCAATGCCACCTTAGACTCCATAACTTCTGCCCAGAAGGACCCTAAGGGCTCCAAGCAGCAGCAGAAGAGGAAGCTCTTTTGGTCCACCTCCACTCCTGTGGCCAAACCAGCCCAGCAACAGGCTGGCCAGCAGGCTCAGGCCTAGTGACCTCGGCCCAAGTCAGTGACCTCGGTCATCTGTAAGCCTGGAGGGAGAGGCTCTGGTGATGCCTCAGCCAGGCCCTCCTCCTCCTCCTCCTCTAAGCCTGCCCAGTGACCTGATGAGGGTTGCCTCCCTCATGCCTGTCACACATCCCCTGGGTCTTCCCATGGGGGACGGCTCTGCCACTTTCTTTCTGCCTGGTCCACTGTCACCATAGCCAGGTGGGTCTTAGATGTGGTGGGTCAGAGGTGGCAGCTTACCTGAGGTGCCGAGGGGTCTGTGTTTACCCCTACCTGGATGACTGGCTGATCGCAGGTCCCTCCAGGCAGGAGGTGGAGCAGTCCAAGGACCTAGCCCTCCAGACCTGCATCTCTCTTGGCCTCCTGGTCAATGAGGCCAAGTCGAAACTCATGCCCTCACAGGTGATCAACTTCATTGGGGCGGAGCTTGACTCTTGCAGAGCCAGAGCTCGGCTCCTGGTGGACAGTGTGGAGGCTCTCTCCTCCTGTGCCTGATCATTTCAGGTTGGGCAATTGCACCCTGCCCGGGACTTCCTGTGCTTGCTGGGCTACATGGTGGCTTGAATTGGTGTGTTCCGTTGAGCCTGCTGAAGAATGCACTCCCTGCAGTGGAAGCTGGCCAGCCAGTAGTCTCATTGCAAGGGTCATTTTGACCGGCTGGTCACTGTGGCTCAGCGGATGTGGGACGTCATCCAGTGATGGCTGGTCCCTGCACACCTGCCAGAAGGGATCCCATTTGTCCGCCCAGAGCCAACAGTCATCCTGATGACCAATGCCTCTCTCATGGGCTGAGGTGCCTACCTGGGGAACACAGTCCATGGGCTCTGGAACCTCGAGGAGTCCTGATGCCACATCAACCTGCTGGAGCTCTGGGCAGGTTGGCTGGCGCTGACTGCAGTTGCTCCACACATTCGGGGTCAGGTGGTCCAAGTCCAGATGGACAACACCGTGACCATGTACTACCTCAACAAGCAGGGTGGAATGCACTCTCTGCCCTTGGGCAGGGAAGCTCTCCATGTTTGGACCCTCATGCACAGCCTGGAGACGGATCTCCTAGTCATCTATGTGGCAGTAGCCTCCAATCAGCTGGTGGACACCCTCAGCTAGGTGGATGATGTGTCTCACGAGTGGTCTCTCCACCCAGAGGTAGTTCACAGTCTGCTCTCCCAGTGGGGCACCCCTCAGGTGAACCTGTTGCTGAGGCTGTTTTGTGCCCACCCCCCTCACCAGGGAATGCTGCAGAAGGATGCCTTTGTGAGGGCCTGAACCCCAGGCCTCTTCTATGCCATCCCTCTGATTCTCTTGATCCACAAGGTGCTCCTCAAGGCCAGGAGGGACAAGGCACAGGTGATCCTGGTGGCTCTGGACCAGCCACACAAGTTATAGTACCCCAATCTTCTCAGCCTCAGCAGCAGGTTCCCAAGTTGTCTTCCCCTATGTCCAGACCTGCTCTCCATCAATCAGGGAAGGTACACCACCTGGACTTTCAATCCCTGCACCTGACAGCCTGGGTTCTGAGCAGCTAGAGTTCAGGCTTTGTGTCTGTCTGAAACTGTCTTCACCATTGTGGAGGCATCTTGGAAGGAGTCGACCAGGAAGTGCTATGCCTTCAAATGGAAGAGATTCTCCATTTGGTGTCAGGGCAAGGGGTTGGACCCTTTGTCCTGTCAAGTGGCTAGCATTGTTGATTATCTATGGTTCCTCTCTCAGTCGGGCCTTCGGTCAATGACCCTTACAGTGCACCTGGCAGCCATTACTGCAGGGTTTTATTTAACTCTAAAAATTGATTAGCGTTTTGCTCATAAAATTGCTGAAACATTGTAAAAATGCATAGCCCTTGCCTCATTGTGTTTAATGAACATCACACTTCTAGAAAACCTATATAAATACTTACTGTTCAGTTAGTATTGTCCCAGGAAAAAAACTGCTAATCAATTATTTAAAACCCTGTACTGCTTACCGGGCGAGGGCCGTTCAGCAGTCTGTGGCACAGGAGAAGGTGATCTGGCACTTTTTCAAGGGCCTTGACCACATTTCCACTGTGGTGTGTGAACCACCACCACCACGGAACTTGTTGCTGGTTTTGACACAGCTTATGGGCAAGCCATTCGAACCAATGCACAGGTGTGATCTCTCTCACCTGTCGTGGAAGACTGCCTTCTTGGTGGCCATCACATCAGCCAGAAGGATCAGTGAGCTCCAGGAGCTTTCAGTGGAGTCTCCTTACCTGGTCTTCTACAGGGACAGGGTTGTCCTTCATCCCAACTGAAAGTTCCTTCCGAAGGTTGTGTCGGAGTTTCACCTTAACCAGGTGATTAATCTCCCAGTGTACTTCACCAATCACACCTCGGAGGCCGAGCACAGGCTCCATACTTTGGACCTGTGGCGAGCACTTGCTTATTATAAAGAGCACATGGCTGGGATTCGGGGAGAGGTTCACCAGCTATTTGTCACCTACACTGAGGCCGAATCTGGCAGATCTGCAGCCAAGCAGACGATTGGCGGGTGGATCACATCCTGCATTGATCTCTGCTATAGGTTGGCAGGTAGGGAGCCTCCCAGAGGGCTAAGGGCTCATTCGGGACAACTCTATTCAGGAAATCTGCAGATCTGCTACCTGGAGGTCGGCACATGACCTTCATTTCTCGTTACCACATTGACCTAGAGTCACGCCAGGATGCTTGTTTTGAGGCCTCAGTTCTCCAATCTCTGCTTCCTAAGTAGGGGGTGTGCGCCTTGCCTCCCTCCTCCTGGAGAACTCTTAGGAATCTGCCAGAAGTGTGGATAGAACATCATATATCAAAGGATGGCAGACAAGAGTGAGGTAGTACTGGTTGGAGACTTCAATATTCCAGATGTGGACTGGAGCATCCCAGCAGCAGCATCAACTAGGAGCAGATTTATCCTGGACTCCCTTCAGGGTGCCTTCCTCAAGCAACTGGTCATGGAAGCAACTCGGCAGAAGGCAATACTGGACCTTGTGCTCACAAACAGGGACAGTGTGATGGGGGTAACAGTGGGGGAGCACCTGAGAAACAGTGACCACCAGTCATTGTGGTTTGAAATCACAGAAAGAGCAGAACCAAACCACACAAAAACATGTATCCTAGATTTTAGGGGGCAGACTTTGGGAAAATGGGGAGATACTTGAAAGAGGCATTAAGGAATGGACAGGAATCAGGGTTGAGGAACAGTGGGCAGTATTTAAAATGGGGATTACAAGAACAACAGAATTATGTATTAAACAGGTTAGCAAGAGGAAAAGGAAGAGGAGACCATTATGGTTTTCCAAAGAGGTAGCAAAGAAAGTGAAAGCCAAAAGATTGCATTCAGGCAATACAAAAGACACAGGCAGAAGGGGATAGGGAGAAGTACCAGGAGAAGCAAAGGGAGGCAGGGAGGTCAGTAAGGAAGCCAAAGCTCAGACAAAAGACACATTGCAAAATCAGTGGGTAGAGGGGACAAAACCTTTTACAGGTACATAAGGGAAAAAAGAAAGACAAAGGGAGGGATAGTGAGACTGAAGGGGGAGGATGGGGGCCACGTGGAGGATGACAACAGTAAAGCTGACATACTGAACAGGTATTCATGCTCAGTCTTTACTGAGGAAGAGGAGGGTAATGGGTCTGAAGGGAGTACAAGGGGTGAGAATGGTGCAGAAATGGACACAAGTCCCTTTACACGAGAAAGGGTCCTGAAGGAACTGGAAGTAATAAGAGTTGATAAAGCAATGGGGCCAGATGGGGTGCACCCAGGGTCCTTAAAGAACTAAGAGGTGGTGGCTGAACCTCTGGCTATCCTGTTTAGCCGATCACTGGAAACACGGAGGTACCCAAAGACTGGAAGACAGCAGATGTAGTCCCCTTATACAAAAGTGGGAACAAAGAGGAAGCAGGGAACTACAGACCAGTCAGCCTCACCCGGTAGTGGGGAAGATCATGGAAGCACTACTGAAGGAGAGTGGTGGAACATCTGGTTGTCAATGGACTACAGGACCCAAGGCAGCATGGTTTCACCAGGGGGAGGTCATGTCAGACCAACCTCATTGAATTTTTTGACTGGGTGACTAGGGAGGTGGATCAGGGGAGGGCAGTGGACATGGCCTATCTGGACTTCAGCAAGGCTTTTGACACTGTGCCACATAGAAGACTATTACACAAACTGGGGAATATGGGTGTGGGCAGGACAGTAGTGTGGTGGGTAGGTAACTGGCTGGGTGGCAGGACACAGAGGGTGGTGGTAAATGGCTGTCACTCCACAGAGGGAAGAGTGATCAGTGGGGTACCACAGGGATCAGTGCTGGGACCGGTCCTATTCAACATCTTCATCAGTGACACTGCGCAGGACCTAGAAGGCAGAATTTCACTGTTCGCTGATGACACAAAGCTCTGTAACAGAGTAGACACACCAGAGGGTGTAGACAGAATGAGAAGCGACCTGCAGAAACTTGAAGAATGGTCAGGGGTTTGGCAGTTGAAATTCAATGCAAAGAAATGCAAGATAATGCATATGGGGCACAAAAACCCTGGCACAATATATCAGTTGGGGGGTGAGGATATAGCATGCACCAAGCAGGAAAGGGATCTTGGGGTTATCATCTCTGATGACCTCAAGGTAGGGAAACAGTGTGACAAGGCAGCAGGTAAAGCAAATAGGATGCTGGGATGTATAGGCAGGGGCATTACCAGCAGGAAAAGGGAGGTCATAATTCCGCTATACAAGACACTAGTGAGGCCCCACCTGGAGTACAGTGTACAGTTCTGAGACCTACCTACGTAAGGACATAGACAGGGTAGAGAAGGTTCAGAGGAGGGCAACAAAGATGGTGCATGGATTGCATCACAAGTCCTATGAAGACAGGTTGAAGGAACTGAACATGTACTCCCTGGAGGAAAGGAGGGAGAAAGGGATATGATAGAGACATACAAGTATCTTACAGGGAGGAACAGGGTGCAGGAAAACACTATTTTAAGCGTAAAAGATGTTCCAGGACTAGAGGGCATGGGATGAAGTTGGAGGGAGGACGATTCAGAGGAAACATGAGAAAGAATTTCTTCACAGAACGGGTGGTGGACAAGTGGAACACCCTGCCAGAGGAAGTGGTGGGGGCTGAAACAATCACAGGATTTAAGAATGCATGGGATAGACATAAAGGAATTCTGGAGGTCAGGGGTAAGGTGCAACAGACTTCTAGGAAAACAAACTGAACTTACAAGCTCAAATGGGCAGACTGGGTGGGCCATAGGCCCTTATCTGCCGACACTGTCTATGTATCTATGTATATTCATGTCCCTAGAAAAACAGGTTACTCACATGTAACAGGATGTTCATCCACACAGACCCACCCGACTTCCCCTGGCTTTGGCGCACACAACTGCTTCCAGCGGGCAAGATCTGGCATCATGGGGCAGAGCCGAGGGAGTTACCACCCGGGTGGGTGGGAGAAGCCTGCTTGAATACTATACAGCAAGCTCTTAAAGGGAAAGGACACTGCCAGAAGTGTGGATAAACATCATATACCACTCCTAGTACTACTGTTACAGGTGAGTAACCTGTTTTTTTTCCACAGCATTTTCTTAAAACACCTTGCTCAGTATCACACATCATGCAAGTGGAGGACATGGGAATCAAATCCTGATCCATTGAATATATAAACCATATAATTATAATCCCTATTACTTGTTAGACTTCGAGAGAGAAAGACAGAGCTGTGCGAGCAAACCCAGGAGTGCTGGAGCTATGTAAGCCATAATAGTATATTAATTATTAACCCAATTGCTAGTTGAGTTAAAACCAGTAAGGCAAGCGTAATCCTGTAATAACATGCTAAAAAATACCTCCGGTTTAAATGTATTCGTGTTTGTGACAGGAAAAAACTCAGACTTTTACTTAATTAAGTTTACTTGTTTTTTAAAACTACCAAGCCAACTGCCAAACAGCATCCGCGTGCTAAAAAATGCTCCAACTGCATGTGCGTGCACCCCCTGTGCTCATGGAGGCAGTGCGCATGCGTGCACCTGTGCAACACAAGTCGATGGTGCTTAGTGCTGTGCAGTGCCGCTATAGCTGCATACGTGCATGCACCATGGGTGAGTGCTCGAGACACTGGTGGGATGCTGAAGGGACAAAGAAGCATGTGACCAGCCCTATTGGCAGCCACACAAATGGTAAAAAATGGAGGTGAGGTGAGAATTCACCAAAAAAACTCCCAAGTTGTCTCAAAATCACCAGTTTGCCCTGAAACAGTAAAAACACAGAAATACCTCAAGCTGGGGGGGCAAGGAACCGATGCTAAAGACGAGTGATCCCCAGAGACCCTAAACCCCCAATAATTTAAATCTGTACCTACCTGTGGCACCTTTTTTTCCTTTTAAAGTTTTCTAAACAAGAGACCTTTAAAAACACCCAAGCAAGGCAAAAGTGGCTCCCAATCCCCTCAGGAAATGAGAAAAAAAGCAGGTTATTCAATTGGAAAGTCGCAGCTTGACAGGCACGAATAAATTTAAGGGTGCTCCCTGTAAACAGGCAGCCCCAGCTTGCAGAGCAGAATTACAGCCCCAAACTAAAGTCTTGAATGTTTGAAACTTGAAATCTTAGTTGAGCCTCCACCACCACAATGCAGAACATTAGAAAGGCAGACTTTATCAAGATGAGGCATCGAGTGACCTCATGCTCTGATATTGTGCACCCACAGGAGCTGCAGGTGCAGTACCTCGCCCCTCTTCAGGGCTAGATCTATTACAGACCCCTCTGGGACTGACACGTTCCACTCATGACTGATCGCCTGAGGCTGATTTTTCTCAGACAGATGTCTTAGGCAGGAAGGTTTTCACCTTGGCATGTGTCATTATGTGCACTGTAGCATGCCATGTACATCAGCCAGCCTTCAACCGGCTTCTTTGGTTGCAGCTAGGTCAGCTCAAGTCATTTGCCTTTCTGCTTGAGGCCTGGAGGTGGCAAGGCACCAATCAAGGGCATTGTATGATGCCAATGAGGTGGCCTACAGGAATTGCAGTCTGCCTCAGATGGATAGCGTGGCTTTGCCTCTCCAGACTGGCACCTTTGGCCTGGTATAAGATGCTAAATTTGCATTTTCAGGGGGCTATTGTCTTCTCCCACAGGGTCAGGTGAGAGTTGTCAAGGCACCCTAGGCACCCTGCTGCTCCTGTGCCACAGGAGCCTCTGCCTGGCTCTAACCAGTCTCAGATCCCGCCGGACCAGTAAGGAACCCCTGCTCTCAGGTGTTCTCTCCCACACAGAGGGCTGAGGGAACCTGTTACCCTCAGGGTGAGCCAACTCCTCCCTCTGAAAAAAAAAAGGGAAGCTTAGCACTCTGACCCAAAAGTGAGAATCAGTGGTGATGATAGATTCCTGGAAGATGTGAAAATCATGTACTTACTGTAGTTGTCGATCTTCCGGTATATCATCACCATTGATTACCACACCTTGCCCACCATCCCCCACTCGGACAGAGCCTGGGCCTCAGAGCATCCTCACCCTGCTGGTGCTGGCAGCACCATGAGCTTTTCAGTGAGCATTTCCCAGGTCACACCCCTCCTAGAGGGTTTCTCCCTCTTCTTCTTACAAATGAAAACACAAAAGAGGGCTGGGCACTCTTCAGAGGTCCACTCTCACCAAAAACCAAAAAACAATCGTAAAAATGGGGTGAGGGTCCTTTGTGACCCTCTCACCAATGCATTCTTGTTGTGGAAGGTAGCTCCTTCCTTCTCTTTTTCTTTCTTTGCTTCAGCCTTCTCCCTGTCAGGGTATATTCCCTGGGCATTGTCCAGTCTAACTCCACTGGGCAGCTGCTCTGCATGTGAGAAATACTATACACCTTTTTGAAACAGTACGCTAGCTTTCACACAGGGTACATCTTTGTGGTTGCAGGAGAAGCAGGTCATGTTGGTATAGTCCTTTCTCTAATTCAGACGTTTTTAGTTGATAGGCCCCTTTCTTCCTTGTGCATCTGGGCCTTTGTCCCACTGCACTTAGTGGTGCCTGGGTAGATGAACACATCTCGACTCCCTTGGACTCTCCAGTCCTGCAACTCCAGATGCACCAAGGTTCTCCCTTTCTTCTTCCTTTGATGTAAGACAGAGCGACATGGTTAACTCAGGAGATCAATCAATTTTCTGCCTGGTGGCATAGAATTGCCCCTTTTTTCAAGGAGTCTGTGTGTCTTTTTCCTGTTTTAGCACATTGTGCCATCTCATTTGCAAGGAGTCCCATTCATGGGCATCATCCTCATGCCTCCGCCAGAGCCACATGCTCAGGGCTGCTGCCCTATCTGTCTGAACCTCCGTCCACCTTCTCTCTGGCTAGTGGTCTGAGGCTCTGACTCTATAGACACAACTACCACTTGTGCCACCTAGTGTGCCCTGTTCTTATTCTTCAGTTGGTAGGTAGGTTTTATTTTATTTCTTTTGTTTCCAGTATCCTTTCCCTAGCCCTTTGTGCTAGAAAGTCTCTAGCCTACTCTTATATGTGTCTAATTTGTTTCTCTTCTGGCAAACAGAACTGAGGTATGTTCTGTTCTATTTTTCTGAAGCACTATCCACCCACTGTCTGGCTAATAGTTTGAGGCTCTGGCTCTACAGACCCAATAACCCCTTGTGTCACCCAGTGTGCCCTGCTCTTACTCTAAGTCAGTAGCCGGATTCTATTTTGTTGTTCATATTGTTTTCCATATCCTTTCCCTACCCCTTTGGGCTAGAACATCTCTAGCCTTTTCATTTATTTACAAAACCAAAAGTTCCAAGCACACAACCAACCTTATTGAAGGACGCCAGACAGAGATTAAGTTTAAAACTTACATTTTATTGTGTACATAAAACACCACGCCTGACATGTTTCAAAGCCAATACCTCCTTTCTCAAAGGCTAATGTGAACCAGAGCACAGCACTCTTGATATACGAAACAAGGCATACCATGTGACATCAATATATGACAAAGTGAATAAAAACACCAGTTTAAGAACCAACTAAATAATCTATATTTTAGGATTTAGTATCACATATAGTGATTGTTGCTAAGCATTTAATAGATTCAAATCACCTTAAATTACATTCCACCCATACTAAATTAAACACTTTAGCATAACACTTTGTTCCAAAACTCTTAACCTAATACATAAACAATTGGTCCGATCCATATGGATCCATCATTTATAATTACAAATTAGAACAAAACCATTTAAAATCACAAGACGTAAGAGAAAAGTACAAAGTATAAGAGAAAAAATAATAGAATCCAATCAATGACTATTCAGATACAAATAAAGAAGTATGTAAGAATGGGGGCGGGGGCAAAAAAAAAAACTAACTTAACTTGCACATATTTCCTAACCACCCCTGCATCCCACAGGTATGACCCTACCTTTGAACCCATCCACGCCGGTGGCAGTGGCGATTGCTTCCTCCAACCATCGACACAACACCAAGGGCAGGGTTTGGCATAGGCACTACTGGGCCCACCATGGCTGGTACATCACCGTCTGCATCAGGGACTCTGCCTCCCCATCAACTACTCTAGTCACGCCCACCCACCAGTGGGGCGCAGACGCTCATGCAGTCCTACTGTCTTTCTGAGACATGGTAAGATGTCTACTGCCTGTACTCCCTGTTCTAGGGGGCCCATTGATGGGGACTCCTACAAATCCCCTGTCGCCGCCACACAGCCACCTCCTATACTGCCGCTGATGTCGCTGGTGCAGTCTCTCTTTCCTGTCAATCTGGTTGATGACGAATATGAGTACAATTCTGATCTCTAATTATGCAGGAAGAGGAGGATGACACTGAAGATTATGCTGAGAGCCATTATGGATGTGGCGACAGCTCTGCAGTCTCCACATGCAGTGTGGATTCTGTGGTGTACACACAAAGATCCCCTCCAGAGGACCCTATGTTTTTCACCATTTCTTGAAGTATTGCATAAAAAAACAGTGTATATAGTTTCAATTATATATATTTCATTCATACAAATAGTTGTACTGTCTCTTTAAATTTAGTAAGCAATAGCATAACATAAAAAGTTAAGTAAATACCTCATATTAAACAAATTAACAGAGAGGTGGAAATCATTATGAAACAGTGAGAGAAAAAAACACACATTACAATCTACAAAACCAGGAAAAGGATGCACTTGATGAATTAGGAAGAGATAATACAAATAATAATAAAGCCAGCCTATAAAGGTGGAGCTACAGTCTTACAGAATTATGAAGACTATCAAAAGGAATGCCTAAGACAGCTAAGTGAAACAGATACCTATGAGCAAGTAGCAAGGATACCAATCGAGTCACTAAAACAGCCGATTACAGAAATAATTGCGGAAGCAGCAAGTAGACACGTCATTGAATAATGGACTGAATCAGAACTGATCAATAAATATCCAAAAATTCCCTGTTTCTACTGTTTACCTAAAATTCATAAAAATGAAAAACAACCACCAGGAAGCCCCATCATTTCCGATATAGAATCAATAACTGAACCACTCTATATTTGTCAATCACTACTGCAAGGACATGGTACCACTAATCACCTCATATTTAAAAGACAGTAAACACTGCATACTAATATTGGAACATTAAACCAGAGTGGCGAAAATCCTGGCTGAATGCATACTAGTCACCCTAGATGTATATAATCTATATACCAGAATACAACACGTGGAAGGACTACAAGCTTTAGAAAACATGCTGTCATAAAGGGAAAACAATAAATCAGGAAAATATTTTTTTAAGACTAATAGAAATAGTACTGAAAAATAACTACTTCCAATTTGAAGGGAAAAGTTATTTACAGAAAACAGGCACAGCAAGGGGTGCGACCCTGGCACCCACCTTTGCCAATATACAGTATTTATGGCACACTTAGAAAAAGTGTCCATCTATCATGAGAACAACATCTATAGAACATCTCTGTTATTGTACAAATGCTTTATTGACAACGTCCCTATCATTTGAAGGGGTACAGAAGCAGATTTAAGAGGATTCTTTGAATTTTTTAATTCAGTCACCACATATCTGAAATTCACTATAAATCATTGCACATCTGAAATTCCATATTTGGATTTACTACCAATAAAAGAGAACCACAGAATAATCACAGATCTATATAGGAAAGAGTCAGACAAAAATATACTGTTGCATGCCATGAGTTTCCGCCCTCAAACACTGAAAAAAAAGCATTCCTTACTGCCAAATGTTGCGAATAAAAAGAAATAGTGGAACAGAACAATGTTAAGAACATAACTTGAAAGATTTAAAGTGATTTTGTCATGTTTGCCATAGCAAATGCAAGTAGTAACCTGTAGGAGTTGTGAATCAATCTCCTACCATTCAAACTGCCCAAAAGTGCTGTTTTCCATGAAAAAAATGCTTTTATTTCTGTGCTCTGCTTCATTTGTGTAACCCTGCCCCTTTTTTTCCTCAGTGTTGCAGCCCCCAACCGTGACATCATGCAAGGAAAACAAAAGTTTTTAAGCACTGTGTTGAAACAGAGACATCTGTTGGTCAGTCTTGGTATTGCAGGCATCCTTTTTCTTTCACAATTTTGGACTCATAGCAGAAGCTGGACACCAAAGAAAAAGAAAAGTAGTCTGACCCATAATTACACTGCTGAACTACTTATGGTCATTCAGGCCCTATAACATAAACATAGAAAAGTATCATCACGCTTCCACATTCTGACAGGAGCTGGCACTTCAGACCTGTCACTTCACCAGCAGGCAGTAAAAGTCAAACAACATCTACACAGACTGGCAAATTATCTTTTTGACCTACCTGCATCACAAAAACAGTTTTCCAGAAACTCTTCTACAGACTGTGCTGCTGTAAACACTACTGACATTGGAGACTGCACTTTGATAAGGGAGACAGAAAAATCAGCTACGTACTGTACCCACAATGCTTTGCTAGCTAGCTATCTATATTTATACAAAGATACATAGATGTTGACAGCAGATAAGGGCCTATGGCCCACCTAGTCTGCCCATGTGTGCATGTACTTTGCTTCTTCAAGCTTCTCTAGAATTAGGTTATATGTTTACATGTTAGGTGCTATTCTGCAGTCCCCACTACCAAAATAAGGGATTGCACCTCTGAGTAATGAACATCTGTGACAACTTTATAATTTACCCAGAATTTCTTGTTGCTGTTTGTAAAACATTGACAGTTCCCTTGCATGACATCATTCTGGGGGGTGTGGCTGTACACAGAAAACAAGAGGGCTGGCAGAAGCAAAAACATACAAAAAAATGATTATGACAGATTTTTTTCACAAAACAAATTGCAGCTTCAACATCTGAAGCATGGGTGGCAATGGCATACTATATGAAACAGGCATTTGCGGAATGTGACTAAGTCACTTTAAAGAAATGTTTCTGTCAGAGAGGTTATAAAGAAAATACATTACAGGAAGCAGAGAACAGGTACTTGAATACACCTTGAAGAGACATTAAGAAACAAACCACAAAATAATCAACAACAAACTCACCATGTCACCCCAACAGTCTGAATTTTTGAACAGATAAAATTATTTTGGAAAATTGGAACATTTTACAGTCAAAAAATCAGGAAAATATAACCTTTCAGCAGAAACCATGGGTAACAGCCAAGAAGACAACAACAATATGAACTAAAATAGCAAGGACATAACACTGGAGACCACCACAACAACAACCTAAAATATAGTTACACAGGGATGTGTTTTTCCCATGTGGGAACTGTGTCCACTGCAACAATGAAATAAAAAAAAACATCTTAACAGCACATGCACAGACACAAAATACGACATCAAAAGTTTCATCACATGAAATACAGATTATGTAGTATACTGTGCGATCTGATCTTGTTCATTATACTTCATAGGACAGACAGCAAGACACCTCGCGTTAAGGATTTCAGAACATAAAAGCAATATCAGGAGAGAAGATGAGAAATCACTGCTTGCTTGCCGTCATTTTAAGAAATGGAAACATCAAATCTCCACTTTGAAATTTATGGGACTAGACAGATTGATGGACCCAATTGGGGTTGGCAATCGAAACTCTATTTTACTTAGGAGAGAAGCATGGTGGATATTTACCTTGCAGTCATATAACAAACGATATGGTTTAAATTAAAATTTGATCAAGAGCACTTTTAAATAACATAAGATGGTGTATATATAGATATGGGAGACATATATTACCTGAAACAGAGAGTGAATTAAGTGTAGAAAGAATTAAGAGTAGATGTGACCTAATCTTAAAACCACAGCACCAGAGACATCATGAAAATAGAAGAATCGTGAACTAATTTTAGACTATATAGAATAATTTAAGCATTTATGGCAACATAGACCTTCATGGTCTTATTTACACATGCTTTTTTAATTAAGGACTTAATAACTTGACCCTGAGCAAAGGAATTTGACCTCCCATGTTTGTTATTCATAGGGCTGTTGAACAGAAACCTTCATGGTCTCATTTGCACGTGCCTTTCTGTGTAAGTGGAAACTTAAAAACAACTTGACCCTAAGCAAAGAAATTTGACCGCCATGCTATTTAAAACATAAAGAGGAAATTATGGAATGTGTAAAGTCATAACTACTGTACAATCTTGAAGATTCATTTTAAATAATTTTTGCAATGTATTTAAGCATACAGAGAGAAACAGAAGATTCTGAGATGTCCAAGATAATGTTTTACTCTCATGTTAATTTATCTCCACTGTAGTTTGGGAGTGTAATATATTGTCCATGGGCACTCCTGTAAGATGCGCATGTCTCCTTAATTGGGAAAGCACCAAGTTCTTAACCAGAAAAAAATAAAAGAAGTAATGAGAAAAAACTGTAGGAAAAAGTTCAGAAAGAGCATACAGAAGGGGGACCGCTGGTAGTGTTCAGTCACAAACTGAGCTTGCAGTGGTTTCCTTAGTGACCAGGCTGCCCAAGGTGCCGTCACTAGTGATGTAATCATGCTGGTGCAGCGTGATCACCTTGTGGTCCGGCCCCTTCTGTACCTTCAAGAAGAAGGTGAACAGAGAGTTTCTCCACAGGCGTCCTAAGCAATGGCGTTTGAAAAGTAACTGCAGAGCGAGGAAGTAAAACTGGGAAACATTCTGAAAGTTACAACTGGCCACAATATAACATAAAGTAAGATGAATTTAAAGATATACACACACACACACACACACACACACACACACACACACATATGTGTGTATATACAAATTAAAATGCAAATGATTTAAAAGCAAACGCAGGGTGAACATATGTAATAAATGAATGGACATGTGTTTGAAAGACAAACTGGCGAGATTGAATTTAAAGAAACCATTAGAAGTGAAGGGTTTCAAAATGGAAGATAAACACATAATTGAATATGGAAAAAGGTTTTTTAACAAAATACAAGGGGAAAGGTCCTCATGTTGTGATTATTGCATTTTCAGAACAAGCCTAAAGTAAAACATTTATACTGTGAACCAAGCCAAAGGCAGGGATGCTTACAAAAGTTTAAAGCAGGTTTGTTCCCCCTGCATTTACATAACGTTTTACTTTATGCTGTTGCTTACTGAATTTAAAAAGAGATTACTACTATTTGTATGAATGAAATACTTATATAATTGAAACTATATACTGTTTTATTTTTATGCAGTACTTCAAGAAAGGCAATAACAGAATTTAAAAACAGCTCAAATTTATCTCATGAACAGGGTTGTTCTGAAATGCAAAAAAAGTTAAACATGAGAGTGCTACAATAGAAAAGAACTCAGAAACAGTATTCTATGTTTATTTATTAAAGGGTAGAGTACCAGTACAACTTTAAGATTTTGCTTTTGAGAGTCCGGCTGTAGTTTACTCCCCACTTCTACCCATTGAGGCAAATAAGGGAAACGTGGAGGACATAATTTTGAACTGTTGAAATCCTGTTAGCCAAAATAAAGAACTTTCGTCATGAAATCAAGCAGGAATCCAAACGGCTAACTGATAAACTGGATGCAGTGGAAAAGAGAATGGAGGTAGGAACCAGATTACAGTAACCCACATGGAAGATGGGACAGTTCAACTACATACCTGTGACAGGAATTAGTCCTATCGCTTGATTTGGACCCTTTTCCTCTTGAATGGTGTTCTGAAAAAAAACTACTGTTGCAATAGTTTCAATGCCTTTCTGCTTTCCTTTATCTATTCTAATATTCCTAGTTCAGATGGTTGCCATCTCTGGGCACCCCATCTATGGCTTTTCTGTCTCCGCTGTAATATTCACCTTCCTTTTGGTCCCATGATAGGGGTGTTTCAGCGCTAAATAAAATAAGGCAAAAGATTTGGTGATAAGAAATAATAAAGAGACCTGGCGTTTTGCCTAGCACTGTAAATAACAGGAAGCAGTTTTTAGTACTGTATAAGGTATGATAAAAAGAAATCTGGTTCAGCATGACAAGAAAATGAAGTCTTTGTGCTGGCATTGCTGAAGTAACGATATACTAGTGAATTAATGAGTTAAAATAAGCCAGGGTTGTACCCTGCGGTAGGCTGCAGGAAGGTACCGTTTGTAAGTTAACTGTAGCTTGAGTGAAATGTAATGAAGCGGCTAAGAGGACTGCACATCCGTATTGTAGTAATTCATTCGAGTTTTAAAACTGGTTTGGTTTGTTTAAACCTGCTTTTGTTTAGGTTCTGAATTAAGTATTACTGACAAACTAACAGGCATTTGCCATGCACGTATGCGCGCATAGCAACTAGTAGTATGGGGTGCAGGAAAATCTGTTTTGTAAATATCCCCTTTATTTTAACTGTCTGGTGAAGTATTGAAGCTGCAAAAACATGCCACTTGTTCATATCCGTGCCCGGCTCCCATTCCTGCAAGCGAGGGTGTTCATGTCCGTACCCGAGTCCCGTTCAAGCATGCTTAAGTACTGTTTCATGGGTAGCTGTGCTGCACGATTCGTAGCTGATGCGCTGGAAGTCTGAAGCTACACAATTAATTTACTTTCTCTCTCCCTTTGAATCTACATATACTGAGCCTAAAACAAACTTGCAGTAGACCAAAGAAGTTTAAATGCAACACTTCCATCCTTCAATGTTTTGCCATAATAAGAGCAAAGAAACATATATATTGCTATATGCAGCCAGTAACTAACACATAGAATTCCAGTCAATTGCAATGCAAGCTAAAGGCTGTATGTACTTGTGCAAGGGAAAACAACAGGGGTACAGTTATTTACTGTAGTTTAAGTAAAACTTCACTCCTGAACATGCCCCTCTTCTTATATTTAAATAAAAACAATGACTTACTGCTGAGTTTGTTGAAAATGTAGCAGACTCTTTCACTGTCTGGGTGTTCCCTGTTGCGAGGTAGTCTTCTATCTGCTCAGTATCGGGAGGGTGGCAGCGGCCTCTAGTGCCTATTTTCATATTTCATCACTTGTCAATCACAGCAGGAGAAAACACTTTTACTACTGTTTTAATGTTCTCCTATTTAGAAGTAGTATGGCTTGCTAGTAAAAGTGTGTAGATGTTTACTTATGAGCTCCATACCTTTATATAAATTAAAAGGAGCCTTCTAAATTATGTTTAAACATTGTGATGATGCTGTGATGATGCTGATAGCAGCTGAGCTGGTAGGCAGGTTTAAAAGAAGTAATCTAACTGCATGATGTTAGATAGGGTCAGTACATTCTGACCAAGGAAGGAGTTGGACTGAGAGAATCCATCCACGGTGGAAACTGAATGTGAAGTTTGCTACAAGAGTGAAGTATTTCTTTTGTCTTTTGTAAAACATTTATTTTGCTCACAGTTTGAGCTTTTCTTTTCTTTACATTTTGAAGTGAATAAACATTGCACCAGGCCAATGGTGCATTAAACCTACTTTCTTGTGTGAAGTCCATATGTTGTTCTATGCCTCTATTACACATTGTGTAAGCAGTGGGATAACTGCTGACTGCATTTGGCCAGGGAAGGCATTTGTGGTTCAGCGGATACTGGTGAGGCATCCCAGATGGACACATTCTGAGATGTGGTGGTGGACCAGCCTACTTGGGTCCAGGCAAGGAAGATGTCAGAAGCCAGTGGCCAACACTTCTAACTGGACTTGATAATGTGACATGCCCAAAACAGCAGCCAAAACCTGAGATGGTGGATCTGCCTCGTGCTGAGGGCATGGTGGCGGAAGAGCCAGAGGTGCTCCCCCCAGAGGATATCGGTAGCCTGCTCAGGTGGCTATGTGTAAAACAGGTCCAGATGGAGAAGGAACGAGATCTGGATCAACGGAGACAAGAAGCTAAATGGGCCAACATGATGAGAGTACTTCAGGCCATCCAAACAGGGACTACGGAAAGGACTAGTAGTCCTAGGGACATTAAGTTATCTAGATTGACAGATGGTGATGATATTGAAGCATACCTCTCCACATTTGAATGGGTTGCACAGACATGTGGTTGGCCTCAGGAATAATGGGTAGTCCCCCTTGCCCCACAGTTGACTGGTAGGGCACAACTGGTATACAGCCGGATTGATACCAGAGATACTGAAAAGTATAATTTAGTAAAAAGGGAAATCCTTTGACGGTATGATATAAGTACAGAAATCTACCGCCAACTATTTTGATTCCTGAAAATGACTGCTACAGATACTCTCCAAGAGGTCTACGCCCATCTAAGGCACTTATCCCATAAATGGTTACAGCCAGAGATGAAAACCAACTCCCAGTTGAAGTAGGCTATCATTAATCATCAATTTGTAAGAATACTGATCCCTGAAGTTCAAATTTGGGTCAAGGAGCACAAGCCGGAGGGTGCTGCTTTGGACAAAGGCTCCCTTGCTGCCAGACCCTCCCGTTACCAAAGGACAGGTGACAAGCCAACAACAGCTACGACTGGGATAAGAAATTTTTCCACTACCACTACTAGTACTACTACTGGGAAATCTGATTGGAGGGTGGAGAAAAACGGAGAAGTGCCCATGTCTGAAATAGTCTGTCATGGCTGTAAAAAGAAAGGCCATTTGATTCGTAACTGTCCTAACATTAAGAAGGAATATGGACACCTTGCCTTAGCTAATTGGGGCTCATTTGTTGCATCAGTAACTCTGGGAGAGCAACAGTTGTTAGGACTCATAGACTCTGGCAGCTGTCAAACCCTGATAAGAGCTGATTTGATTCCAGCATTAACTGAGAAGGGTATTGGTACAGCTGTAACCTGTGTTCATGGAGATGTTTACCATTACCCCACTATGCCAGTCCCAGTAACCATACATGGACAAACACACGTCCTACAGGTTGGACTAGTACCTCACCTCCCAGTACCCATGATCATTGGCCACGATTACCCTGACTTTGCAACTCTGGTGCAAGATACACAGCATCCTCTAGTGGGGGTAACAACTCAAGCACAACAACTTCAGGGACATTTACCTGATGTATTCCCTTTTGATGAGGAACTGTATGATAGGCCAGGGAAGCCCAGAAAGTCTAAAAAGGAGAAAAAGGCTTGCAAGAAAGAGTGGCAACTGAAGAATATTCAGGATCTAAATGTAATGGGACATGTGTTGAAACAAACTGACATCAGTAGTGAACAAGAAAAACATGTAACATTGAAAAGTTGTTTTTTACAGGTTGGGAAGAAGAGTACTGAGGGGGCATCTTGTTTTGTATTACATAAGGGTATTTTGTATAGAGAATGTACCAACTCTAAAACAGGTGAAAAGGTAGCACACTTGCTTGCACCTAAGAAGTATAGGGGGCAGATCCTACAATTGGCCCATGAGACACCCCTTGCTGGACATGCAGGTAGAGATAGTAACGTGCATCACATCATTGCTAGGTTCTGTTGGTCTACCATCCATGATCAGGTTGCTGATTATGTAAAATGTTGTGGTCCTTGCCAGAAAGTGGCTCAAATAGGGTGAAAAGATTGTGTACCCCTCCAACCCATACCTGTGGTGTGCCAACCATTTGAGCGGCTGGCCATGGATATTGTGGGACCTTTGGAAAAGAGCTCAAAAGGAAATAGATTTATATTGGTCCTGTGTGACTATGCGACATGATATCCAGAGGCCATCCCTATGCGGACAGTGACTACACCTGGTGTGGTAGATGAACTCGCTAAACTTTTTAGCAGAATGGGGATTCCCAAAGAGATCCTAACAGACAGGGGTACAAATTTTAATGCCTGCCTGTTAAAAGAGTTGTATAAGTCACTGGGTATTGCTGCTGTCCGTACTTCCCCATATCACCCCCAAACAGATGGCTTAGTTGAGCGATTTACTAAAACCCTCAAGAAGATGCTCATGAAGTTTGTTAGTGATGAAGGGAAAGACTGGGACAGATTTTTACCATACTTACTGTTTACCTATAGGGAGATCCCACAGGCATCCACAGAGTTTTCCCCGCTTGCATTATTGTATGGCAGACACCCTAGGAGACCCTTAGATATTGTTAAAGAACATTGGGAAGCCAGGGAAACAGCAGGTCCCCCAAATATTATTGATTATATCACAGACTTAAGGCAGCGGTTAGTTAAGTCTGTGGAGCTGGCACACAAACACATGACACAAAGTCAAGTAAAACAAAAATAATATTATGACATTGGTACATGCAATAAAACATTTCAAGTAAGAGAGGAAGTTCTATTACTATTACCCAGCACAGAGAACAAATTATTAACGTGCTGGCAAGGTCCCTATACTGTAGTTCGACAGACGGGGATGGTGAACTATGAGATAGAGACTCCAGAGAGGAAAACCCCAAAAGGAATATACCACGTGAACCTTTTAAAAAAATGGCATGAGCCTGGTAATGCAACCTTGTATATATGTCCAGAAACCAAGGACTCCGAGCTGGATGTTGCCTACCAATGCTTGGAACAAGTAAAGGGTACAGAGAAAATCTTTATAAATCCTGGGTTAACAGACATACAAAAAGGGGAGTTGCAAGTACTGATACAAGACTTTGCTAGTACCTTTACTACTACCCCAGGCACTGCTAAAGGTATCATGCATGAAATCCATGTTAATCAAGACCACCCCATCCATCAGAAACCATACAGACTCCCTGTAAGGGTAAGGGATGAAGTTGCTAAGGAAGTATAGAAACTAGAAAAATTGGGGATCATAGTTCCATCCCAAAGCCCCTGGTCCTCCCCAATGTTGGAGGTACCAAAGAAGGAAGGGGGTATCCGTCTTTGCTTGGATTTTCAAAAAATAAATAATATCTCCATGTTTGATGGATACCCCATGCCCAGGATTGATGACATCATTGATAGATTAGGACATGCCAAGTACATTTCAACCCTCGATTTAACCAAGCGGTATTGGCAAATACCCCTTTCTCCAGAGTCACAACCCCTTATCGCTTTCATTACTCCTTTGGGTCTTTACCATTTCCTGAATATGCTGTTTGGACTTCATGAGGCCCCTGTAACATTTCAAAGACTCATGGATCGTATGCTGAGACCCCATAGAGCATATTGCGAGGCTTACCTGGATGATGTGGTAATATTCAGTGAAAATTGGGAAGCCCACATATTACACTTGAGAAATGTTTTACAAACCATAAAAGAGGCAGGTGTAACGGTAAATCCTACTAAGTGTGCCTTAGGAAACATTGAAACCAACTATTTAGGATTTGTGATTGGGGAAGGGAAAGTACAGCCTGAGCAAGATAAGGTTATTGCTGTGGCCAACGGTCCTATACCAAAGACCAAGAAACAGGTGAGATCTTTTGGGTTTGAATTCTATCCAATTGTGGGAGGAGGGTAGTTTTATATGTTTTGCTGGGTTGGGATTATGGTTTTGGGGGGGGTTCAAGATTTTAATTGTTCGGAGCTTTGTTTTAAGAATTTCGGGTTTGGTGTGCTTTTTTATTGTTTGGATATAATTATTGGCGGAATGTGCCTGCTTGCCCCCCTCCCCCATCCTGTGCTATTTGGCCTCCGCTCTCCGCACCCTTCGCCCGTTCTCTTCCCCCACACCTGCTTTTGTTTATCAGTGCTGTCAAGCACTGGGGATTGCTCGAAGGGGTGGGTGCGGGGTTGAGGACAGCGGAGCCCGAATGAGCGGCACTCTTCCATTGGGGTGGTTGGGACCAGAAGACGCCCTGGGGCAAAATGGTACATGGAACATGGTCATCCTGTTCTGGTTCCCATACCCAAGGGCACCTCCATTTTGGGAGGGCAAGTAGTTGGGACGGCTCGCCAACCTCGTCCAACTCGGGCGCTGTTATGCAATGCCAGACCTGTTTGCAACAAAACTGCTCTTGTTGCAGATTTTGTGGCTACAGCAGATCTGGTTTGCATTACCGAGACCTGGTTAGATTAGAATGCTGCCCCTATTTTGGTGGCAGCTATCCCTACTGGGTACTCGGTTATACACAGCCCAAGATTAGACTGGGGGGGTCACGGTATGTTTCAAGACTGAATTGGACCTAAGTGGTGTTCCAGTTGAGGAGGCCAGGTCATTTGAGTGCACTGTGGTAGCTGATGTGGGGTGCAGGATAGTTTTCATCTACCATCCGCCAGGTGATGGGAAGCTATTCCTGCAGGAGGTACCAGATTTCGCCGCCAACATGGTATTGGAGTCACCCAGACTGATGGTTCTGGGCGACTTCAATGCCTGGGTCGACGACGAATACTCACTTTTTGGTCAACACTTCCTTCAGGTGATGACATCTCTGGGCTTCACACAGGTTGTTTCCTCAGTTACTCACAATAGTGGGCACTCCCTTGATTTGGTCTTCCTCCTGGGGATCGAGGCCTCCGACTTGGTGGTGGAACTAGTTGGTTGGTCCAACCACTTCACCATTGGGTTCAATTTTTTGGCCCCCCCTGGGTAGGTCGACCCCTGTGGAGATGGTCAGTTATCACCCTTTGCGGGATGTGTTCCCTGAAGACCTGATGGGGGTGATGGACCTCTCGCTGTTGGGTGAGATCAGCACAGATCCTGAGCAGTTGGTCATGGCCTATAATAGGACCGTTTCTTCTGCTCTCGATCTGATTGCTCCTGCCTGAGTTCGCCCCCTCCCGCGTCGCCCTGGGGCCCCATGGTTTGATGGGACTCTCAGGGAGTTGCAGAGACAGAGGCATAGGTTAGAGCATCGTTGGTGGAGGACAGCCTTAGATGCCGACCACCTTATTTTGTTGGAGCATTATAAACTCTATCAAACAGCAATTTCTCATAAGAAGGCAGAATTCCTGTCCAGGGAAATTGCTGTCACATGGAAGCGTCCGGCTCAGCTCTTCAGAGCGGTTGACAGGCTGTGCAACCCAGCCTGTCAGCAGTTCCATTCAGTCTTTTCACAAGAGGAGTGTGATGAGATCACTCATTTCTTTGCGAATAAGGTGGCTGACATCAGGCAGGAGTGCCGCCAACCTCACTCTATGGGGGATGCTGTTGGTTGGTGCCTTGTCACAGAGCCTGGAGTGTCCTGGAGTACCTTTGATCTGCTGGAGTTCATGGATATTATAAGGATTATCCAGGGGATGCATCCCATTTGCAGTAGGTTAGATCTGGGCCCTACTTCCCTGATTTTGGGTTGTAGCGACATCATCGGCCCGGTCTTAGCTCGGACTGTCAGGTGCTCTTTGGACTCGGGTGAGTTTCCTAGCTGCCTGAAGGAGGGGGTGGTGATACGCCTCCTGAAGAAAGCTTCTTTAGACCCAGAAAACCTAGAAAACTATAGGCCCATCACTAACCTTCCTTTTGTGGGGAAGTTTATTGAGAAAGTTGTGGCAGCTCAACTGGAGAACCATTTAACCATCCACAATTTATATGAACCTCTCCAATCGGGTTTTTGTAAGAGGCATAGTACCGAGACTGCTCTGGTTTGGGTGCTCAATGATCTCCTGATGGTGAGAGATTGGAGACACCATTCCATCTTGGTTCTCCTTGATTTATCATCAGCCTTTGACATTGTAGATCATGGGGTTCTGCTCGAGTGTTTGAGGTTCATCTGTGGATTGTCAGGGTCAGTTCTCAGATGGTTTACATCTTTCCTCGCTGGTAGAATGCAGAGAGTGGTCTCGGGTATTTTTTCTTCCGAGATTTACTCTCTGCCTTGCGGGGTGCCTTAGGGCTCGGTGCTGTCCCCCATGTTATTTGCAGTGTATATGCTGCCCCTCAGAGACAGTGTAAGACAGTATGGGCTGAGGTTTCACTGCTATGCTGATGATACCCAGCTCTACCTGTCTTTTGCCCCCAACCAGGTTAGTGCTGTCCCGGTACTGAACAGCTGCCTCATAGAAATCCAAGATTGGATGAGTACCAGTGGTTTAAAGTTGAACCCAGGAAAGACGGAGGTCTTGGTAATAGATCTGGGTCGCAGGATAGAGGGGTTGAGGACTGGGCTCCCCTCCAGTTTAGTCCTGGGGGAGCACAAATTCTCACCTCCGAACAGGTGAGTGACCTAGGAGTGGTGCTCGATGATAGCCTGACCCTTCATCATCAGGTGTCAGCAGTCGTCAAGCTGGCCTTTTACCATCTTAGGAACATTGCTAGGATCAAGCACCTTGTTCCACCAGCGATCTGCCTGTCTTGGTCCATTCATTTGTGACATCATGCCTTGACTACTGCAACTCCCTTTACTTAGGACTTCAAGGGGTTGATATCCACCACTTGCAGCTAGTGCAGAACGCTGCAGCATGTTTGTTGACTGGGGTTTCGAGAAGAACTCATATTACCTCAGTGCTGCGTGATCTGCATTGGCTGCCTACTCAGTGGCGGATCACCTTTAAGGTAGGTCTATTGACCTACAAAGCTCTACATGGACAGGGTCCTGATTGCTGGACAGAGCGCCTAATTCCCTACACCCCTCTGCGACAGCTTCGCTCAGCTAATGAGGGGTTGCTGGAGATTCCGAGAGTAAGTTTAAAGTCATCTGGTGCTCATGCCTTTGAGTTTGTTGCACCTACCCTCTGGAATTCTCTGCCCCATCAGCTATGGGAGTGCAGGACAGTGGGGTGCTTTAAACAGGCACTGAAGACCTTTTTGTGGGGAAAAGCATATCCTGAATTCCTTTGATTTTACTGTTTTCTCTTTTATTGTTTTTATCTTACTGTGCAGCGCCTTGAAATGTGAAAGGCGCTATATCAAATAAACTTATTATTATTATTATTATCTTTCCTTGGCCTTGTGGGTTACTATAGAAGATTTATACCCCAGTTTTCCACTATAGTATGTCCTCTCACAAACCTTACAAAGAAAAGTTGCCCCAATAAAGTACAGTGGTCGGATACCTGTGATGAAGCATTCCGAACCATTAAAACTATATTATGCACATCCCCAGTCCTGCAGAGCCCTGACTTTGGCCTACCTTTTGAAGTGCACACGGATGCATCCAAGGGTAGGGTTAGGGGCTATACTAACTCAGCGCATCCAAGGTGAAGAGCATCCTATAGTTTATTTAAGTTGGAAACTATATGAAAGGGAATGTAAATATGCCACCTTTGAAAAGGAGTGTTTGGCTCTTAAATGGGTGGTAGAATCTTTAAAATATTATCTGTGGAGAACAACTTTTAAAATTCTGACTGACCACAATCTCTTTTGTTGGCTCCAGCAGATGAAAGAGAAAAATCCAAGAATTACAAGGTGGTATTTGGCATTACAGCCTTACCATTTTACTGTATCTCATAGAGCTGGATCAGCACACCTCAATGCAGATTACCTATCCAGATTTGGTTCAGGGGTAGAATAATATATACAGTACAGTCTTGGAAATGTGTTATGTATACAGTATGTACAATGTATTAAAATGTCTCAGGGTAAAGTAAACTACATATGAATGATCTTGTGTTAGAGATCAGAAATGACACTGAGAAACAAGGTGTTATACTTTGTTTCTACTAGGGACCCTGAGACGAAGCTTCTAGAGTGGGTGGGCGGAAGCTCCAACGCCTTCCAGGGTTAGGGAAGGTGGTGAAACAGTTTGTGTAAAAACTGTTTCTCTCTTAAGGGGGGGAAGAGTGACAGGAATTGGTCCTAACTCTTGATTTGGACCCTTTTCCTCTTGAATGGTGTTCTAAAAAAACTACTGTTGCGACAGTTTCAATGCCTTTCTGCTTTCCTTTATCTATTCTAATATTTCTAGTTCAGATGGTTGGCCATCTCTGGCCCCCATCTATGGCTTTTCTGTCTCCGCTGTAATATTCACTTTCCTTTTGGTCCCATGATAGGGTGTTTCCAGCGCTAAATAAAATAAGGCAAAAGATTTGGTGATAAGAAATAATAAAGAGACCTGGCATTTTGCCTAGCTCTGTAAATAACAGGAAGCAGTTTTCAGTACTGTATAAGGTATGATAAAAAGAAATCTGGTTCAGCATGACAAGAAAATGAAAATGAAGTCTTTGTGCTGGCATTGCTGAAGTAACGATATACTAGTGAATTAATGAGTTAAAATAAGCCAGCATAAGAAGGGTTGTACCCTGAGACTGGCTTCACGAAGGTACCGTTTGTAAGTTAACAGTAGCTTGAGTGAAATGTAATGAAGCGGCTAAGAGGACTGCATGTCCGTATTGTAGTAATTCATTTGAGTGTTAAAACTGGTTTGGTTTGTTTAAACCTGCTTTTTTTAGGTTCTGAATTAAGTATTACTGACAAACTAACAGGTATTTGCCATGCGCTTATGCGCATAGCAACTAGTATTATGGCGTGCAGGAAATTCAGTTTTGTAAATATCCCCTTTATTTTAACTGTCTGGTACGGTATTGAAGCTGCAAAAACATGCCACTTGTTTATATCCGTGCCCGACTCCCATTCCTGCAAGTGAGGGTGTTCATGTCCATACCTGACTCCCGTTCAGGCATGCATAAGTACTGTTTCATGGGTAGCTGTGCTGCGCGAGTAGTAGCTGACGCGCTAGCAGTCTGAAGCTACACAATTAATTTACTTTCTCTCCTTTGAATCTAGGTATGCTAAACCTAAAAGAAGCTTGCAGTAGACCAAAGAAATTTAAATGAAACACTTTCATCCTTCTCCTATGTTTTGCCATAATAAGAGCAAAGAAAGATATATATTGATATATGCAACCAGTAACTAACACATAGAATTCCAGCCAAGTGCAATGCAAGCTAAAGGCTGTATATACTCCTGCAAGGGAAAACAACAGGGGTACAGTTATTTACTGTAGTTTAAATAAAACTTCACTCCTGAACATGCCCCGGTTCTTATATTTAAATAAAAACAATAACTTGCTGCTGATTTTGTTGAAAATGTAGCAGACTCTTTCACTCTCTGGGTGTTCCCTGTTGCCAGGTAGTCTTCTGTCTAATCTCAGAATGGGGCAGCAGCGCCCTCTAGTGCCTATTATTATATTACATCACTTGTCAATCACAGCAGGAGAAAAACCTTTTACTACTGTTTTAATGTTCTCCTATTTAGAAGTAGTATGGCTTGCTAGTAAAAGTGTATAGATGTTTAGTTATGAGCTCCATACCTTTATATAAATTAAAAGGAGCCTTCTAAATTATGTTTAAACATTGTGATGATGCTGTGATGATGCTGATAGCAGCTGAGCTGGTAGGCAGGTTTAAAAGAAGTAATCTAACTGCATGATGTTAGATAGGGTCAGTACATTCTGACCAAGGAAGGAGTTGGACTGAGAGAGTCCATCCGAGGTGGAAACTGAATGTGAAGTTTGCTACAAGAGTGAAGTATTTCTTTTGTCTTTTGTAAAACATTTATTTTGCTCACAGTTTGAGCTTTTCTTTTCTTTACATTTTGAAGTGAATAAACATTGCACCAGGCCAATGGTGCATTAAACCTACTTTCTTGTGTAAAGTCCATCTGTTATCCCACGCCTCTATTACAATACCACCACAGAATTTTTACTGGATCAACATCAGGAGCTGCAGGAAAATTGTCAGGACCTAGAGGCTCAGTCTAGATGGGACAATATGAGGGTCTATGGCAGATTTCATGGAAGACCTGCTCAGATACGTGCTTTCTCTCCCAGCCACTCTCCAGTTTAAAATTCAAAGGGTGCACAAGATTCCGACTCAGAAGCCTTCTAACCCTAAGTCCAGATCTCACTCTGTGCGAATGTTTTCCAGCTACAGAGACAAGGAGGAAATTCTCTGTATTGCCTTGGGCTGCAAGGATGTCTGCTACAATGAAGCCATAGAAACATAGAAACATAGAAGTTGACGGCAGATAAGGACCGCAAGGCCCATCCAGTCTGCCCATTTCTTTTTCTACCTTATAAATGTGCCATCGGCCTTTGCTCTGTCAGTGACCTATCTATTCATAGTCATTTGTATTGCTCCCTTATGCCTATCCCATGCCTGTTTGAAGCCCTGCACTGTATTCATAGCCACACTTCTTGTGGTAAGCCATTCCATGCATCTACCACCCTTTCTGTGAAAAAGAATTTCCTACATTCCCCTTAATCGCCTCCTCTAATCTCATGCTGTGTCCTCTTGTCCTGCTATTTTTCTTATATTTAAACATGTTAGACTCTTTCACCTTGTTTATGCCCTTAAGGTGTTTAAATGTCTCGATCATATCACCTCTCTCCCTCCTTTGCTCAAGGGTATACATATTGAGCTCGTTAATCTGTCCTCATATGTCTTCTGATGCAGTCCCTGCACCATTTTGGTTGCCCTTCTCTGGACTGCCTCAATTTGGTTAATGTCCTTGTGAAGGTGTGGCCTCCAATACTGCACGTAGTACTCAGATGGGGCCTAACCAATGTCTTGTACAGAGGATTATTACTCCCTCTTACGACTTGTGATACCCCTACTAATACATCCTAACATCCCCTAGCTTACCTACTGCTTTAGAGGTCTGCTTGGATGATTTTAGGTCATCAGTGATGATGATGCCCAAGTCTCTTTCTTCCTTTGTGACTGCTAGCAACTCCTCCCAGCCTATAAGTGGCTTCAGGGTTTCTCTTCCCTATGTGCATGATTTTGCACTTCTTTGCATTAAATCCCAGTTGCCACTCTTCTGACCATTCTGCTAGTTTATCCAGATCTCTTCTCATTCTGCCCACCCATCTGGATCATCTACTCTGTTGCAGATCTTGGTGTCATCTGCAAACAGACAAGCCTTACCCTCTAGTCCATCTGCGGTCACTAATGAAGATGTTGAATAGGACTGGCCCCAGGACTGATCCTGAGGTACCCCACTTGTGACTTGCATCTCTTCTGACTGTATACCATTTACCACCACTCTCTGTTTTCTGCCAGTCAACCAGTTTGCCACCCAGTTGACCAACTTCTGACCCACCCGAGCCTACCTAGCTTATTTATCAATCTTCTATGTGGAACAGTGTCAAAAGCTTTGCTGAAGTCAAGGTAGGCGACATCAACTGCTCCCTTGGTCCACCACTCTGGTTACCCAGTCAAGAAATCTATGAGATTAGTTTGACAGGACCTTCCTTTGTAAACCCATGCTGTCTTGGATCCTGTGCCCCTATGGATTCCAGGTGTTGCACTATCCTTTCCTTAAGGGTGCCTCCATAATCTTGCCCACTACTGAGGTAAGACTGACCGGTCTGTAGTTCCCCGCCTCCTCCCTGCTACCACTCTTGTGGAGGGGATCACATGAGCCCTTCTCCAGTCTTCTGGGACCTCTCCTGTGCTCAGAGACTCACTAAACAATTCTGCTAAAGGCTCTGCTAGTTCCTCCTTTAGCTCCTTAAGTACCCTGGGATGTATGCCATCAGGTCCCATTGCCTTATCCACCCTGAGCTTAGCAAGCTCTTGTAGGACCTTTCTTTGTGAAGGGAGTAGTGCTCACCTCCTCCCGCTGTGTCCATGATGCTGAGCTGTGGGCCCTGCCCTACCTTCTCTTCAGTAAATACTGAGCAAAAGTATCTATTTAGGATAGATGCCTTTACAGGGTCCTCCTCCTCACATGCTCCCTTTTCTCCATTAAGCTTAGCAATACCCCTCTGGACTTTCTCCTTTCACTAATGTATCTATAGAAAGTCTTGTCACCTTCTTTACTGTCCGTGCTAGTGTTTCCTCAGTTTAGGACTTTGCCTGCCTTACTGCCTTACCTGCTTCCCTTAGGGCAGTTTGGTATGCCTCCTATCTTCATCCCGCTGTGTTCCCTTATATTTTCTGAAGGCCAGCCTTTTGGCTCTGACCTTTTCTGCTACTGTATTTGAGAACCAAAGTGGTTTCCTTCTTCTTTTACTTCCTTTTCTGTCTAACACAATGGGATGTTGCTTCAAGTATTGTATCCTTAATGCTTGCCCACTTTGCCTGTACCTCCTCACCTGTGTTCCTTTTTGCCAGGGCTAGCTTAACTCTGTTGGCCATCTTATCAAAGTCAGCTCCTCTGAAGTCCCATATTTTTGCCTTGGAATGGGATGATTTAGATGTAGTAGCCAAATTGAACCATACCATGTGATGGTCACTGGCCCCCAGGTGACCTTCTACCTGGAGATCTGTGATCCCTTCTTTGTTAGTCAGTACTAGATCTAGGATAGCCCTGTCTCTTGTGGGTTGCTGTACCAGATTATTCTTTGACCAGGATTACCCTCTGGACATTTTGAAACAATGCCTGGCATATGCTGAGATCCTCCACACCTTGAAAACTCATCAAATCCATTTCCAGACACCGTATCCGGCTAAGCTGAGGGTCTTCTGGGAAAGTGGCACTGTTTTGTATACCTCTAGCAGAAGCAAGAAAGGCCCTGGGATTAAAGGATTGGCAGTCTGAGCAGTGAGAGAACCCCTCCTCTCAGCAACTTCCTGAGTATCCAGAATGGCAAGCAGAGCAACTACAGATATACAGAGCAAAGGGCAAGACATCTGCACCTCACACCATGCAAGGTATCAAAAACATTTTACATTCATTTCGGCAAGCTCATGAATCAGAGACCCAATGCCCAGGTCACCTATTTGAAGGATTTGGGTGAGGCTGTTTCAATTTGTCTCATTCTTCTCCCCTGTCTGGGGACTACTATAGCCCTGGCAAACTGTTTGTATAGAACATATTGCTACCCTTTGCCAAACAGTATCATTTATGTAATTTCTTGGACTTTGAACTTTTAAGGACCCACTCCCTTAGCGGAGACTGTTTTTGAGTTCAGGGGCCAGATTACCTCTATCTGATGGCAGATGGGTTGGGACGGTGATGCTATACCCTCTGCTTATCTTTATCTGTATGACATTTGAATTATAAATAAATGGTATGTGTTATGTGATTGTCTGCCTGACACTCCAGTCAGCAAATAAGATGACCTTTGACCTCAGGAGTCAGTGTGGCTGACAGCTGCAGGATGTGTTAAATGGACCAGTAAAGAGAAACCATAATTAAAGGTTTCCTGTTCTGTCTTAATTAGAGCTTTTTGGACATCTGCCAAGATATAGGCCTCATAAACTTTTATGATTTCCTGCAGAAACAGGCCATTTGATAACACCACCATATTATAAATCATAAACCTTAGATCTTTCCTAGGAAACAGTAACCAGCAGACAGTTCAAAGAGAAATGTTTTGACCAGAGACTCATATTTTAAAAATTGCTGACTGTTGATTTCCCCAGTAGAAAATTAAAATTTATGGGAGGATCTAACTGTGACCTCATGTGTAGCATCACCAGGAGGTGGAAAAACTGACTATTGAATATTGCTTGCAAGAGAAGTTGTTGACAGAAGGGCTCTGAAACTAAAAAGACACACAGTCTGTGGACTGGTAACTATGCACTTTAGAAAAGGATCATTTGGAAAGAACTTAAGTATTTGTGGTAGGAGTTTGAGTTGTTTAACTTCCCATTTTTTTATGTGACTGTAAGTTAATGATATAATTGTTCTGTGTTTGATTTTACCTGTTTTACTATTTTTTTTTTTAGTAAACGACATTTTCTTTAAAATACTGCCTGTGCTTTTTTCTCCGTTATTTTATATGTTGCTGAATCTGTGTTTAAGGCTGATAGCTGTTAAAGGCTTAAATGTGTTACTAAGCTTACTTAAAGGTAAGAATATACCTAAGTCTCATATAGAGTTGTAAGGGTACATTTCAGAGACCTGGCTTGGTGCCCCTGGGTGAAGGATTGTATTGCATTCCTGAAGAGGGTACATATCTGAGCCTGAAAATCGGGTATGCTAGCATAAGATTCACATTTTGATTCCCTCCAGAACTCAAGGCTAGTAGGTGATTCGGACCCAAAACAGACAGGAGGATTACCCTGCTTGTCACCTGTTCACACTATTGCGCTTCGAGGTTGGCACTGTGGGAGCAGAGGGCCTGACCTGCGGAGTGCGTTTGTGACAGATTTGGTTGGTAGCGGTGTGATTTAAAAGTATTTGGTAACACAAGCTTTAACAGTTCATGTGTCAGATTAATACTGCACAGCTCATGTGCAAAATAAGGCAGTGATTTTAAAAAGAAAGGTAAACGGAACTATATCATTGTACTTACAGCCTAAGTTCCTACCTGTTTTTTTTTTTTGAGTGAAAATTAGCATAGCCATAGTTAGGAAAGAAGATGGCTTCCAACTACAGCAGGTACACTGCAGAGTTGTGCCAGGAGAGAGGAGTCCAGTACGAGGGGAAAGCCATCAAGCAGAACCTCATGGATGCTCTTGTGGCAGCCGATGCCCAGAGCCTTGAGTCACAGTCTGTGACTGAAAAGGACTGAACCTTGGGCATGGAGTGGTCAGGGTCCAGTGCAGTGTCCAGATCCAGTGAGGAGGACAGCAGGACCAGTGTAAGCCAAGGGTCACAGCAGCAGGGGAAGGTCACCAATATTCTGGAGCCAGACGCAATCAGGCTACAGTTGAAGTTGTGGAGAATGGAGCTGGAGTTCCAGCGCAGTGAGAGGCAGAGGAGAAGAGGGAGTAGCTTCAGCGAGCCACAGAACAGAGACAGCAGCAGCTTCAGCGAGAGGCAGAGGAGAAGAGGGAGAGAGAACAGCGAGAAGCCGAGTGAAAAGAGCATGAACGCCAGAGACAATGTGAACTGGAGAAGCTACGACTTTAAACACCAGCACCAGAGCAGGTAAGTGGCTTGGGTTTAACTGTAACTACAGGACTGGGTTACAAACTAAATTCTAAATTGATAGCCGAATTTAAAGAAAGGGAAGATATGGATGCCTTTTTAAATTCCTTTGAAAAGGTTTACATTCAGGCAAATATTCCTAAAAGGTCCTGGAGCTTCCTGTTATCCCCGCTACTTACCGGGAAAGCTTGGGATGCATTAGGTCAGATGCACAATGAGGACAGTAATGATTACAGTAAACTTAAAGCTGCACTTTGAAAAAAATATGAGCTAACAGCAGAGGCATACAGAGCTAAATTCCGTAAGCTCAGGAGAAGCCCTGACATGAGCTACGAGGAGGTAACCACTAAACAAGATCAGTTTTTAAAACATTGGTGGGAAGGAATTGAAGCAAACACTGTAGAGAAAATTGAAAATGCTGTACTGTTAGAGCAGTTTTTTTGGGCATGCCCAGCAGAGCTGTAAACCTGGCTGGAGGACCGAGATCCAAAAACAGTGCAAGAGGCTGCTGAACTCTCGGACTACTATGCCAGGAGCAGACCTGCTCTGAGAGTGAATAGGGCAAGTATGACAGTGCAGAAAGGGAAAAGCACACCTTCAGGGCAGTTAAAACCCTCACTGCCTCCACCAAAACCAGGTAGCCCCAGGTTACAAAGAAAAGATTTACCTGAGAGAAGAAATGAATGTTGGGTTCGCGCAAAGAAACTGGTCATATTGCTAGACAGTGTCCCAAAAGGACAAGCAGTACACAAAGTGGTGCTTGAAAAGAAGTGGGTTGTTTGTGTGTGTCCCTGAAAGCATGCCAGTAAACATGAGGGAACACATGCACCCAGTCACTGTGAATGGTGTACAGACACAAGGGTTAAGAGACATGGGGGCATCCCTTACTTTGGTTAAAGGGGATCTCTTTGAGCCTGGTCAGCTTATAACCAATCAATTTGTGACTGTATGGGGGTTCACTGGGGAGGAGAAAACCTTGCCACTTGCTAGTGTCCTCCTAGACTGGGGTGAGATGGGGGGACTGTACAAAGGGGTTGCCGTAGCCGAAACTTTAGCTGTTGATGTAATCATTGGCAACAATCTCAAACAGGGGATGGTGTGTGCAGTTACCTGCAGCCAAGCTGCAAAGGAAAACTGTGGTTCCCTGGACCCCATAGAAGCCCCTGTGGAAACCACTACAAGGCTGGTTCCCCAGCCTGTGTCTCCTGATGTGGAGAATAATGAAAGGGGGGCAGAAATTCCCCAGGTAGCAGTTAACCAAACCTCTATGGTGGGTTACTCTGAGGAAGGAGGGGTGACCCATTGTCAGAGGGTTAGGGATGGCAGTGAGCCTGAGTGCCCTGATGCTAGAGCTAGGGACCCTAGTTTAGACACTGAAGGGGACCTATCCCATGCCTTGGGAATGTGTAAGGAGTTTGCAGCTGCTCAGAAAAGTGACCCTAGTCTAGAAAAGCTGAGGGCTTGGGCAGACTCTGATGGAGCACAGAGAGGTGATGGGAAACATAATGTTTATTGGGACAATGGACTGCTGTATATGCAAGATGCTAAGACAGAGGAAGGCGTGATGGACAGGCAGCTGGTCATTCCCCAGGGGTACTGTGAACAGTTGCTCAAGGTTGCACATGATATTCCCATGTCTGGCCATCTGGGAATTGCATGCATTACACAGCGATTGGCCCAAAATTTCTATTGGCCCAACTTCACCCAGCAGGTGAAGGAGTATTGCAGGTCTTGTCACAGGTGCCAAGAAATAGGGAAGGCGGGTAAGAAAACCCAAGCTGATCTAATTCCTTTGTCCATAGTGGAGGAGCCTTTCCAGAGTGTGGGAATGGATATCATGGGTCCTTTAAATACCCCCAGCTCCTCCGGGAAGGGGTTCATCCTGACTGTGGTGGATTATGCCACTCAGTACCCAGAGGCAGTCTTCACTGAGGACAGACAAAGTGGCAGATGCCTTACTAGGGATTTTCTCCCATGTTAGGTTTCCACAGGAGGTTATCACCGATCGAGGGGGTTCCTTCGTGTCGGACCTGATAGAATGTTTATGGGAGAAGTGTGGGGTGGTGCAGAGATGTATGACACCTTATTGCCCACAAGACAATGGGCTTGTGGAAAGATTTAATGGTACCCTTAAGTCAATGCTCCAAGTGTTTTTTGAACAGCATGGGAGGGACTGGGAGAAATACCTTCCCCACCTGTTGTTTGCATGCAGGGAGGTGCCCCAAGAGTCAACAGGGTTTTCCCCTCCAAGCTCTTATACGGATGCAGGGTAAGTGGGCCCCTAGACTTGATCTGGGAGGACTGGGAAGGCAAGCACACCACCCAGGGAACTCCCATAGTGGATTACATCCTTAGGTTTAGGGAAAGGCTGAAGGAGCTTATGGGGATAGCCCAGAGCAAACTGAAAGCTCTCCAACAAGGACGAAAGGTGTGATACGACCACAGAGCCAGAGCTCGCTCATACACTCTGGGTCAGGAAGTCATGATTCTAATCCTGGTCCAGAAAGACAAGCTGCAGGCTGAGTGGGCAGGACCGTACAAAGTAGTCAGACAAGTAAATGATATGAACTATACTATAGAGTTACCTGACAGGAGACAACATACACAGAGAATGTACCATGTCAACATGATGAAGCCATATGCTAATAGGACTGACATGGTTTTTGCAGTGTGTAGTCCTGGGGAGGGGACGGGCAAAGGAGACCCCCTTCTGGACTTACTAGAATAAAGCAAGCGGGAGTCCTCTGTGGAGGCAATTAAAATATCACCCCAGTTGACCCCTGACCAAATCCAGGAAGTAAGGGAGGTTTTAGCAGACTTTGTCCCATTGTTTAGTGCCAAGCCTGGACTAACCCCCTTAGTGACACACGATGTGGAGACAGGGACGCAGGCACCCATACAGTGAACAACATATCGGGTATCAGAGGCTGTCCAAAAGGACATTAGGAGGGAGGTGGAGGAAATGCTGGATTTAGGGGTAATCCAGAAATCCCACAGCCCCTGGGCCTCACCCATGGTTCTTGTTTCAAGCCAGATGGCTTTACTCATTTTTGTGTGGACTGTCATGGACTGAATGCAGGCATGAAGTCAGATGCCCACCCAATGCCATAAATGGACAAACTCCTGGACTAGTTGGGAGGGGCAACATACCTTACAACTATTTACCTGACAAAGTGGTATTGGCAGGTAGAGTTAACTGCCAGAGCTAAGGAGAGGTTGCCTTCATCACTCTGATAGGGTTATTTGAATTTACAGTAATGCCCTTTCAGAATGAAGAATGCCCTGGCCATTTTCTGAAGGTTGGTGAACCAGGTGTTAAATGGTGCTGAGGAGGACGCTGTGGCATACCTGGATGACATTGCCATCTTTAGTGCCAGCTGGGAGGAACACCTATCCCACCTTAGGGAAGTGCTGGGCAGGACACAGAGGGCCGGGCTCACTGTCAGAGACGGGAAGTGCCAGGTGGCCATGGCTTAAGTGGCATACCTCGGGCATGTTGTAGGCTGGGGACAGCTCCATCCTAAACAAGCAAAAATAGAGGCAATAAAGGCATGGCCCAGACCAGGAATGCAGATGCAGGTCATGAGTTTTCTAGGGACAGCAGGGTACTATAGGAAATTTGTACCACATTACAGTGCCTTGGCTGCTCCCCCATCTGGTTTGTTAAAGAAAAGGATGCCTGAGAAAGTTACCTGGGAACCAGCCTGTGAAAAAGCCTTTACCAGACTGAAGGAGGCACTGTGCAGTGCTACTATATTGTCAAGTCCAGACTGATGCCTCAGATGTGGGTATTGGGGCAGTGCTGAGTCAGACATCCAACCAAGGGAAAGATCACCCCATAGTGTACCTGAGTAAAAAGTTACTTCCCAGGGAGCAGGCTTACTCTACTGTGGAAAAAGAGTGTCTTGCCATGTTGTGGGCCCTAAAGAAGTTAGAGCCATACTTATACGGGCAGCATTTTGAGGTACTAACTGACCACAACCCCCTGGTTTGGCTGGCACAAATGGGTAAAATGAATGGCAGACTACTAAGATGGAGTCTTGCCTTGCAAGGGTATGACATGACGGTCTCACACAGGGCAGGGTCAGCCAATGAAAATGCAGATGGATTGTCACGTGAATTTGAGCAGTGAACTGATTTGGGAATCTCATTCCATACAGGGGATAGAGCCCCCAAATTCAGGCTAGGTGGGGAGGACTGTGACACTCTGCCCTCTGCTTATGGTTATCTGTATGATATTTGTATTATAAATAAATGATATGTGTTATGTGATTGTCTGACACTGCAGTCATCAAGTAAGCTAACCTTTGACCTCAGGCATCAGTGTGGCTGACAGCTGCAGGATGTGTTAAATGGACCAGTAATTAAAGGTTTCCTGTTCTGTCTTAATTAGAGCTTTCTGGCCATCTGCCAAGATATAGGCCTCATAAACTTTTATGATTTCCTGCAGAAACAGGCCATTTGATAACAGCACTGTGTTATAAGTCATAAACCTTAGATCTTTCCTGGGAAACAGGAACCAGCAGACAGTTCAAAGAGAAATGGTTTGATCAGAGATTCATATTTTAAAAATTGCTGGCTGTTGATTTCCCCAGTAGAAAATTAAAATCTATGGGAGGGTCTAACTGTGACCTCATGTGTAGCATCACAGGGTGAATGAAGTCATTCACATATTTGGGACTGTCTAGTACAGTATGCCCTGCAAGTCCACTGGTCCACACTGGGGACCAATGGGCTTACAGCCCATACTATACCTGTCATTCTGCGGCAGCCGGGCGGTATGCGGGTAGGTTGCAGCCACCCACCGATGACGAGGGGGGAAGTGGGGTGGGCAAGGGGTTCAGTGTGGGTGGCTTTTCTCTGCCTTTCAGAAGGTTATATACTCTGTGGAGAATAGGTCATTCCTATTCTCGCTTTAAATGCACCAACCAACTAACATGTATGTATTTAATTGTCCCAATCAGAGTGAACACCTATCAGTGACCAATTGTATTCCCTTTTCACCTTAAGTTTATATTTGAATGATCCAATCCATTCAAACTGCCCTGTGTCCATTTCTGCAGGTCTGTGTGTGTCTGGAGATGTTCACTCGAGATTTATGACCCAGCTCTTATCTAGCAGCTAGGAATTCCACAAGCTGGATGCTGCTGGACAGAGAATTTCAGCCTGACTGTATTTTTTCCAAACTGCTAAAAAAATAAGGCACATACAGAATCCAAGCCATTAACTCTTTCCTGCCCATTTCTGTCACGGGGGGACCACTAGACCACCAGGTTTGGTCTTTTATTATCTTTATCGAGGACTGGGGAGCCACTAGACTACCAGGGATTGTGTGTTATACAGTTATGCGATTGTGGCTACAGGGTGGGGATGCCCCAGGATCCCCACTGCACACATCATGCTGTGCATGGCACCAGGTGCAAGTCGACGGGCTGCCCTGCACAAGGCATGCAAATGGGACCATTATGACATGCAAATGGTCCCATTTGCACCTTGCATATTTTATGGCCTCATTTGCATGCCCTCTGCTAAATATCGTGGGTGATGCACCTATTGCAACTGCACTTACGCTGGTGCATCCCCTTGATCCTTATCTGTGTCTTGCGCCGACGCAGTACCACTGCGCCATGCACAGTATGTGTGCTGACCTTGCCATTTTCAACAGTGCTGCACCATGGTGCATTGCCTTTGAATATCACCTGGCCCTGGCACTGGCGCATCCCAGTTACGCTGTGCCCAGGCCTGCGCCACTGCCTGGCGCAGTCTGAATATCCAGGACACAAAGTACAATGATGAGTTTTGAATGGAACTGACAAAATTTAATTTTTATTTATTTATTTCTTCATTCCGACATATCCTTTGAGCAAAATGCTCCTTTTCAAAGGTTCCACGTCTTGACGGGAGGATAACACAGAAAGGTAGTTACAGAGTACGGGTGCACAAGTACAGAGGCAAAAAAATACAAGAAATAACAGCAATTGATCTGACTATTTACAATTGTAAGCTATCGCATATAGGGATACATATTGCAGTTAGTACAGCCCAATGTGCATGGTGAGTGGTGCGGGTTTAAGGAACTAATTTAGCAGGAGGTAAAGCAGCCAGGGGAGGCATTGTTGTCATTTCATATAAAGTCTGGAGGGCAGAGACTCAAAATAGGCTTTCACACTGTATGGTAATGCAGCCAACAGGAGGCTTTGTCATTAATTCTAGTCAAGGGTGGTGGTGGTGGGGTGGGGATTTTCTGTGCAGGACTGACCTAGTAGGAACATACTAGAGAGCAATGTGAGGGAGAACTGTATGCAGAATAAGCTGGGGGAAAGACAGGTGCTTTGAGACAATCACATTTGTGAAGGGTCAATGGCAGGGGAGGGACTTAAAACAGAGTGCTGAGTTAAGGACAATAGATAGAAGGCTCATTGTCAGGCTGTGGCTATGGAAGTCTCAAGTTCAAGGGCTGGCAAGTATTAGTAGGAAGGAGGAGTTTAAACTCAGGATTACTGGGCAGTAGGGTAGCAAGTCGGAGAATGCATCCCAGGAGCATGCTGACTCCAAGCTACTGGATGCTAGCGCTACAGGTTACCTGCAGCTACAAACCTCAGCCTTGGCAAGGTGACATCTTAGTTCCACCTTGAAGACAGGGAGGCTGTTAATGAGTAAAAGGCATGCTGGGATCTCATTTAGCCAAGAAGGAGCCCTGTATGCAAAGGACCATTTTCCAAGCGCCGTTTTTCTGAAGGGGATAGCAAGTGGGCTGCGAGTCTGCTCTCTAGTGTGGTACCCAGATCTACCTCACCAGAGCAGTTCTTTGAAGGCCAACGGAGCTTTACCTGGGACAGATTTCATGCCAAGCAGGCACATTTGGTATTTGATTCTGCTGGCAAGACTGAGCCAGTTAGTGTGCTTATAGAGGGAGCAGGTGTGTAGGGGATTATCAGCCCCTAGAGCCAGCCTGCAGGCCTTGTTGAGGGCCATGCTTACTCATTTTAATGCAGTGTCTGATGCTGACCCATAGACCGTGAATCCTAATCAATAACAGACAAGATGGAAGAGGAGACTGCCAACCTGTGTGCCTCAGGAGTTAGGTACTGTCTGTGCCTGTAGAGAACTCCAAGTTTGGTGTTCATTGTTTTGACGACCTGATCGATGTGCTGCACGTATGAGAGGGTGTCATCAATGATCATGCCCAAGTATTTAAAAGAGTTGACCTGCTCGAGTGGAGCAGCTTTGTTGTTAGTAATAGTAAGGGACAGACGAGATCTCTTGTGCTGGTGAGTGGTTATCAGCATCGTCTTCATCTTCTTGTAATTGAGAAGCAATTTCTGAGAGCCGAACCAGTCCTCCAAGCTGCGAAATGAGTGCTGTAGATCATCCTGTAGGTGCTGAAGCTGGGCACTACTACTAAGGATGAGAGCATCATCTGCATACAGAATAATCTTGCTATTGCAGGCCTCTGGAAGCCTGTTGATGAACAGGCTAAAGAGGAGGGGGCCCAGTATAGACCCTTGTGGGACACCCAGTACTATATCTCTAGACTAGGAGATAGCTGTCCCAATTTTTACACTCTGTGCTTTTCTGGATAGGTAATCCTGGAACCAGAGGATGGCTTCAGAGGCTAGGCCAAGATGATGAAGCTGGTCAAGCAAGATGAGATGGTTGACCGTATCAAAGGCTTTGGTGAGATTTATGAAGATAGATCCCACCAGGCTGCCCCCATCCAAGGCCTTGTGAACGTAGTCTGTGAATTCAACTAAGGCCGTAGCTGTGCTATGGCACTGATGGAATCCATGCTGTTGCGGGCACAGTAGACTGTACTTCTGAAGGTACACCATGACCTGGTCAGCCACGATCCTTTCAAGTGCCTTAGAGAGGGGGGAGAGGATAGATATTGGTCTATAGTTAGCAGTGCAAGACCGGTCCACACTTTTTAGGACAGGGGTGACTAGAGCTACCTTCCAGGCTGCAGGGAATTTAACCAGGGTGAGAGACTTGTTAAAGATCTTGGTGATGGGAACCACCAACTCGTCCAAGGCAACTTCCACTAATTTCAAGTCGAGTGAGTCACTACCAAGTCTGGTTTTACCCAACACCTTATTAATGTAGGTCCTAGCTTCCTTGGTTGTGACATGCTTGAAGTAAAAATTCAGGTGGGTCAAATTATCTCGGGCTTTGGGCGGGTGTTTCGGGGGGGGTCAAGGTAGCTGGGCGGGAGGACAGAACTGAGGTCAGAGAAGGCTACATTGAAGGCTTCAGCAATTGTGTGTAGATCTAGGGTGGGGGTGCCATTTAAGTTGAGCATGGAGGGGTGCCTTCTATCTTCCCTGCTCAGCAGCTCCTTAATGTTATCCCAGATTTGCTTCCCATTGCCCCAGTTATGTTCCAATTGCTTCTTGTAGTAAGCCACCTTGGCTTGCCTGGCAAGAGCAGTATACTTGTTCCTCGCTGCCCGATACTTTTGGAAGTCAGATTGGTTGCCCGTACCTCTGGCAAGTTCCCAGAGGTTGTCCCACTTCTTCATCAGATCAAGGAGGTCCCTGGAAATCCATCCATTGGAAGCAGCCCTTATCTTTCTTTTTCTCAGGGGGCATAGGCATCACAAATACCATTGACTGTGGACACAAAGAATTGCAAAATCTGGTCAATGTCTTGGAGACTATCAAGAGGAGTTCAGTCAATGTTGGCCAAAGCTGTCTTAAAGTTGCGTTTTGCACCCCTCTTCAGGACTCGGCTAAAAACCAGAGTGGGGGGGTTCTTTTTCACCTTATTAACTCACATACATGCAACTGAAGAGTGGTCACTGAGGCAATCAGGGAGCACCTGGACATTTTTTATTCTGTTGGGGCAGTTGGTCAGGATCCAGTCAAGCAGGGCTCCCTTTCCTGTTTTGCGGTTTAGCCTGGTGTCCGAACAAATCATCTGTGTGAGGTACAACCCTGCAACTTGATCCTTAAAATGGTCAGTGCTTTTGTTAGTCCAATTAATATTAAAATCTCCAGTGACAATAACCTCTGAGTTTTTTTTCAGTTTAGATAGGTCCTTCAGGACAACATCTAGCCCCTGGTTTGCTTTTGTGGGTGGTAGGTACACCGAGGCAATGGTGAGCATCCTGTTCTGCTTTCCTAGCAAGAGCTGAGCTGCTAATAGTTCATGAGATTGGCAGAGCACACTCCCTTAAGTTATCCTTTACATATATCAGGCAACCCCCACCCCTCTTCCCCTGCCTATCCAGTCTGAAAGATTTAAACCCTGTTAAGGCAATGAGTGAGTCCTTGACCTTGGGGGTGAGCCATGTTTCAGTCAGGCAGATGACATCTGGGCTGTGCAACCTGGTCCACGCCTGGAATTGAATCATCTTAGGAAGCATGCTGCAGATATTCATGGTAACTATCTTTAACTATCCCGGGTTCAGGTGAATATCTCCATCTACTAGCAACAACAAGAACAGGGAGATTCTTCCAACATAGCGTAGAAGCCTAGTCCCCAGTCGCTCACACCTAGTGGTTCTGGTTTTGGAGGTAGAACAAGGGGACACAATTTGAAGATGGGGGGAGGCAGTTCAGGGGCAATGTGAGGAAGTATTTTTTCACAGAGAGGGTGGTGGACGCATGGAACAGCCTTCCTGAGAAGGTTGTGGGGTCTAAAACTATGGGAGAATTCAAGAATGTATGGGACAGACATAAGGCAATTTTTGTGGGGGGTAGGAAGAAACAAGCTGTTGGTTAGCTAGGATCTGCAGCTTATCCAGTAGGTAGGGAAATGGACAGACTAAGTGGGCCAAACGGTCCTTATCTGCCGTCAAAGTCTATGTTTCTATGAGCATTTGACAGCCATACAAAAACAAGATAAAACTAATGCTTTAGCAATACATGTGACTCAAAAAGGACAGAAATACATTTTCAGATTTCAAGGCCTTGACAAAGTTATTCCAAATGTTAGAGGTGGAGAGTTTGATAATGAGTTGTTAAAATGTGAAAGTAAGTGGCCGTATATGCTAAAAGCCCATGGAGCAAAAGGACTGAATGCTATGTTTAGTCTGATGCCATTTCTGAAATATAGATAATGTGAAGAGATAAATGGTTATGTCAGCATTTTATTTTCTGATTTGTGTATTTCAAATGTCTACCATCATAAGAGTCCTCTCTTCTGCATATATATAGATAAATCGGGATCCTCGTATCATATTTTGTATATACAGTATGTAGTTATGCTAGTCATGTCTCTTGATTTATTTGGTATCAGGGTTTTTTCTCCTTTTTATGTGTATAGTATTTATTGTTAGTATATTATGTGATTGGTACATTATTAAGTTGAAGTGTTTGGTTTTTCTGCTTTTTCTCCCCCCTGCACCTTTCCTCATTCCTCCCTTTTTCCTCCCTACTATCCTCTTCCCTCTCTCCTTTCCCTCTCTCCTCCTCCCCCTTCCCCTTTCCCCTCTTTATCCTGTTTTTTCTTTTTAGATTAGATTATATGAATTATGCACTGTCACTTTAAGTAAGGCACTATAAGTATAGGATTGTAATTTAGAAACCATGCCTTGAAAAAGCGTGAGTGTCACGCAAAACGTTGGTCATGTGGTGAGAGTCAGGGTGCTGCTGTCCTCATATTTTTAAACTTTATTAAAAGTTTATATTAACTTGACCTAGCGTAAGGTCTTTTTGGGGTTTTGGTCATTTGTAGCCCAATTTTTACAAGTTTTTGAAGTTTATACATGAAACCCCTTTGTTCTCAGGGGTTACTAGAATCCCACTTAGAACCAGTGGCAGCCAGGGAAAGGCAGTTTGTGAGATGCTAGTTAAATGGGTTTCACACTGTCTCACTCTGTTCTCAGTTTTAGCTGAGCTGGAGTGATGATGTCACCATAGAATTCTCATAGCATCACAAGCCACATATAGAATAGTGTATGGTTGCTCATACACAATAAGGTTATGTTGCCATCGAGGGGATGTGATGATGTCACACAGACCTCGAGAGTGAAGCTCGAGAGGTCCGTGTGATGGAATCTCTTCCCCAAGATGGCAACAATGCCTTGTTATGTTTAAGCAACCACATACTATTTTATATAGTATATGGTTTCCCAAACTGTAGGAGGTTTGACTTTTGACAAGGTTCATACCTTGTGAATATTGTCCCGCTCGCTTGCTCGGTCACTCCCTCCCGGTCCATGCTGCAGACGCCATCCAGTTCTGACACCGAAGATACCGGTGCTTCACTGCTTCCTGCGGTCCTACTCTCAGCAAAGGAAATAAAAAAAAAACTGGCAAACTGATAGTTTGGGAACACGGAGCCGAGTATGGCAGTCCATGTCCCAACTGTCTGACTGGATGGCACTACCGACTGATCGTTAGACACCTCCACCATTTTAGAGCGCATTTTTTGATCAGCTCTGTTTTCAGCCAATCATGTTGCAGCTCAAGGCTGAAAAGTTGTTGTGCTATCAATCTGACATCAGAACGATAGTACAACAACTTTTTTGACCTTTGAACTGTCCTACAACAACATTTGGGAAGCCACTATTTTCAATCTAGAGTAAGCCCTAACCATATACTATAATGGAATGCTAGTTGCAGGGGTAGAATGTTGGAGAATTCAAGTCAGTCTACAGGAGGCAGTTTGTGTGGAGACTCAGGAGTGAGAGGAGTGCTGCAGTGTGCAGCTCCTCAGAGCCAAGCTCGGATGTAGAGCTACCTGAGAGAAGAAGGGGTTGTGTGTTCTCATCCTAGACAGAAACACAGAAAAGACTAGAGTAAAGTGGTAGAGACCATTCCTAGAGTTGTTCCAGTGCCTCATCACCGGAGGGATGGGGTGAATTCCAGGAATTCAGGGGCACGCCCCTGTGCCAGCCTAGAGAGGAAGAAGCTGCCTAAGAGTTGAGTTGTTCTGTGAGTACCAGAGAATCTGTTGTGGGAAGAAGCCCTGGGGCACTTCCATACCTTTGGTGAGTTCTACTCTGAAATAGAGACAATGTTCACCGAGACAGAGTTTAGAGTAAAAGTGTCTGCCTGCTGTGGGGTCAAAGGAAGACTTGCCAAGTACAGAACTTTTAGTTTGTGTATGGCTTAGAAGCATCTGCAACAGTGGGGATCTAGGGTAAAGACATAGCCACTTACAGAACTTTTAAAGTCAGGACACCTCCAGAGAAAAGTAGAATGTTAAATGTGCTAAACATTTCTAGAGAGCATCTACAAACAGAGTTTTGAAGAAAGGTGTTGTAACCAAATGAATGGCCGAGTATAGATTTGGGAGAAAGAGGTGGGAGACCCCCCCATCTGGAGTAACCAGGTTTACCTCTCCAGGCTCAGTTTGGGTACCTATGGTTTTCTCTCAGGCACTTGGCCAGTGTCTGAAGGAAGCACCCAGACGTGGGACTGTGGATTTTCCCTGAGAGCTAGAAATTGCTCATGGGTTGTTTAGGGAGCCACCATCAACCTCCATGCCATATGGAAAAGTGTCCTTGTACTGGCCGGGGTGTCATGTCATAGGAATAGAAGAGAAGTGTACCAGTTCAGGCCATGTGTGCCCAGATCCATTCAGAACCCAAGGATTTGTAGTGAAGAAGTGTGCTCTGTACCTCAGTAATCTGCATTACCAGCGAGTGTAGCCCTGTGGGGGCCAATCTTTGCTTTGTTATTCTCTGTGTTATATGAATAAATGCCACACTCTAGAATCTCAGTCTGGTTTGGACATTTCAGTTATTGCTTCCAGTGTCCAGATTTACTTGGGTGCCCCTGACCAGAAGTACAAACCTAGCACTATGCTAAGCAAACATTTTCTCCCAGGGACCCAGGTTGTTGACCATGCTAAATGGTCCCCCCAGGTGTGAGCCAGGTAGTTGCCACACTTGGTTTGCCTTCTGAAGGATGGCAGGCTCAGAAGTAGAAGTAATGGGTCCACAGAGTTTCTGCAAAAGATAATTTGTAGTGACTACCCCAACCCCCCTCGGTGGTGCCTAGATGTGAGAGGAGCAGCCCTGCTTACAGAAACAAAGGGGGGCCAGTGGGGGGAGGTTACATATAGAATGCCCAATTTTTTATTTATTGTCTGACTAAAATGTTTAATATGCAGTGAATAAGTTAAACCACAATCCAGCCACCTCCCCAAATATTTAAACTGGGTAACTTGATCTATTGCAGCACCATCCCAATCATAAAGCAGTAAGGAAGGATTGTCTTTCAGCATTAATGGCATCCCAAAAATCATCGATTTTGTCTTTTTAGAATTTAAAATCATAGAATTATTTAAAAACAATTCACACACATTTCTAAAGCTGGCTTCAAAAGTACTAGTCAAGTCTTCCAATGATTTGGCCTGATAATAAAGCATTAAATCATCCATGTACATTATTGAGTTACAGGATCCACAATAAGTAGCCAATTGATTAACGAATAAAGAAAATAACAAGGGGCCCAAAATGGGCCCCTGCAGCACTTCACACTCAATTGAGACCATTTGTGAATCCTGCAGCCCAACATGTACAAATTGTTTATGATTAGCTAAGCAATCATTAACCTACAATACTGCACTTTCAAAGAAATCAGTAGCTTTTAATTTACATGATAATAAACCATGATCAATTAAATCGAATGCCTTGGTCAGGTCCACAAACACCGCCCCAGTCATTAGACAATCTTCAAAGCCCCTGAGGACAGTGTCTGTGAACCTGATCAAGGCAGTACCTGTCCCACATCACCGTCAGAACCCATGCTGCTGTGAACTTAAGATACCATGAAAATCCAAATAATCTATTAATTGATTAGATACTACTTTCTCCAACAATTTACTCAATGAGTTTAGAACAGAGATAGGCCTAAAATCATCCAAAGCAGCAGCATGTGTTTTTTAAGGGATTGGGACAACCCTCATACACTTCCAATCTTGTGGAAATTGGCACGAAGTCAAAGATAAATAAAAAATATAACACATTGGCTTAACAATAAGGGGAATAGCTAACTTCAAAAACCTTGCATCCAAACCTCTCCCACAATCACAACTCTTATCTGGCAGAGTACAAAGTAAATCAAACAAGTCATGCAGCTCAATTGCCCTAAAATGAAATTGTGGTCTCTCCGCCTGTCCAGTCTTCTTACCCACAGATACATTGAGTAAATCTGGCCTATAACTTGAATAGTCAGAAAATTTGCTATTGAATAAATTAGCAGTCGCTGCTTGATCAGTGATTATTTCATCATTCACCTCCAATTTATGCACCTCACTATTAGTCCTAGGGGACAACGATGAATTAACATTCTACCAATTTTTTTTAGAATCCGACAGGTTAGTTGTAAACTGTTCCCTATAAAATTCTCTTTTGGCACACTTTACCAATTCAGAGCCCTTATTTCTCAAATTCTGAAAGCCAGCCAACGAGGCAGATGAAGGTTTGCATTTATAATTTACCCAGGCATAATTTCTCTGCTTAATATATGATTTAATTTAATTGGAAAACCACTTATTTAACTTGCCTCGAAGTCTTAACTGTTCCCAAGGGAAAAAGGGTATTTTGGGCAGATAACAATTGATTAAGAAAATAATCCAAAGCACAGTCCACGTCAGGAATTAAATAAAGGTAAGCCCAATCAATAGAAAATGAGGGAGCACTAACTGCTTCAATATTAACCCTTTTAAAGCAACATTGTTTTATGATATGAGGGGGAATCTTTACTGTTTTAGAGCTCAAAACACAAAAAAATGGCTAAATGATCACTTACTGAATCTGGCATAATACCAGAAGTGATTAAAATACTCTCATGATTGGTAATAACCTAATCTAAAATTGAGTGATTAGCTGAGTGTTTATTTAAATGAGTAGGATGATTAATTTTTTGTATTAAGCCATAAGACTGCAGCAAAGATTCCAACCCAAGACCATCCCTACGTTCCCAGTTCAAATTAACATCTCCTATCAACACTACATCATTATGCAGGCAGCGTGGAGGAACAATGTCCAAAAATACCTTTAATCCATCTACACCAATTTGAGGGGGGTTATAAAGACAACTAACAGTCAAATATTTCTTCCCACCCAGTATAAATTTCAATAGCAACCAATCACATAGATGGTCAGTCTCTACACTAGAGCCCAATACAGTCAACTGAAGATGATCCCTAAAATATATCATGACCCCCCCACACCCTTTTTCCTACCCCTACGGTCAGCCTTAAACAAATGATAACCTGGAAATGAGCATAGGTTATCAGGAATTTGAGGCTTCAACCATGTCTCAGAAATTGTCATAATATCCGGTTGCTGATGATAAACAAAATATTCAAGCTCACTTAACTTAGGAACCAAGCTTCTAACATTAAAGTGAACAACTTTAAACCCTTTACAAATATACTGTGATGAAAGATTTAGCCCAGTAGACTCTGAACCAAAACAGGTAGGGCCTGGATTAGTTTCCACATCCCCAGATAGTAGAAGTAAAACAATATGTTTAAACAGATTCAAAAATTTCTTAAACCCAAGCTGATAATTACAATTAGAGGCCTTTAAAAGCAAATACCCACACATTCTAATTTCATATTTCTTCTGAATTAAAAGATGGCTAGTAATACAGTGAGTATCCATACCAACAACCAGGTTAGACATAGTATAATCACTTTCATTCTGAATATCCTTCATTACCCCATGGGAAACAATGTCCCCTATAATATTACCACACACACATACCCCACATAATACCAACAACATGCTCACCAAGTAATATTTAGCCATTACTGAAAAACAAGGAACCATCATTTACAAAGTTTCGTCTCCCACTCTCCCACAGCTTCCATGGACTCCACTGACTCCCAAACACCTTGCTGCACTTAGCCTCAACTAGCCACCACTGAAGATGCTGCCGCGTCTACCAAGCTCAGCTCACCAGTTTAAACACCACAGCCCCACCTTCATGGGCTGTCACCACCAATTGAGGATTGATGCGGCTGATGAAACCCCCTTGGAACCCCAAAAGATTGGGAATTACTTAACATCTCTCAAATTCCCAAAACTCACTAAACAACAGGCAGATTTTCTTCATTCTCCTATTTTGTCTGAAGAAATAGACACAGCCATAAGGAACCTAAAAAAATGGGAAGAGACCGGACCCTGATGGGTATACTGGAGAATTTTATAAACTTTTAAAAGATCAGCTTGTATCCCCCCACCCCCCATTAGGAACTTGTATGGAAATGAATAGAGGAGGGATGACTCCCCTCACTTGGCAGATGGCCATTATTTGGGTGATACTGAAGCCGGGGAAAGATCTGTGGTTTTGTCCCTCCATTAGACCGGTATCGGTATTGAATATTGATGACAAATCATATACTGGAATATTGGTTAAGCATTTAGACAAAATACTGTATTACCATCTATTGTCTGTGGGGACCAGACAGGGTTTGTGGCATCCAGGCAAGCTCAGGACAACGTTAAAAGAACACTTCATGTTCTACATGCCACCTGATTGAACGTCCCATTTTTTTATTTCTTAGTCTAGATTCAGAGAAGGCTTTTGACTGGGTGGCATGGAACTTGTCGACTGCAACCCTAGATTGGTTGGGCTTCACAAAACAATTCATTGATATAATTTTACATATCTATGAATCACCAACAGCATATGTTAAAATTAATAGCCACATTTCTTCTCTTTTCCCTTTATCCAGAGGCACCCAACAGTGATTCCCACTCTCTCCCCATCTCTTTGCCATACATTTGGAGCCTTTGGCCTAGAACATACATTTGGCAAAACTCAGAAATTCATGGCTTAGAGCTAGGGGGGAAGGACACAAAATATATGCTGATGATTTATTGATTTATCTAGCTCACCCCAGTCTTCTTGCCCCCTGTTATGGCAGACTTTAGAACAAGTTGGAGCCTCAGCTAGATATAAACTAAACGTTAATAAAATGGAGGTTCTACATTGCCATTACTCCAATTCAACTTCTGAAAAAGAGCCCAATTAAAATTTTGTTGGAATCTTCTATCTATAAAACATCTGGGAGTTCACCTTTTATTAGATCTGACCCAGCTGGTTACCTTCAGCTATGTCCCTCTTATTACTCAAATCTAAGTGGACTTGCATGTATGGATAAACTTATCGTTATCCGTCATGCAACAGATAGACACAATCTACATGAACATATTGCCTAGGATATTATACCTCACACAGACCCTACCAATAAACTCAGGCTGGAGTAGTTTCAAGGAACTTAACAAGCTAATTTCTTGATACATATGAAATAGCAGTAGACCATGTATTAGATTCTTAGTTCTACACTATTTAAAAGTGGGGGGGTTGCTGTTCCACACTTATACCATCTGGTGGCACAAATTCGTACAGTGATATACTGGCTATCTCCAACATATAAAGCCCACTGGAAAACTATAGAGCTCTGAGAGGAAGTTATCTTAAACTTACATAAAACTCTTCTAACATACCCGCCAGCCACTTTGGCATCAATTACTAGCAACCCCTTCACAAGCACAGTCTTACAAGCCTGGAGACAGATGCTTAATTCTCCTAGACTAGCACAATATAGGTTTCTATTATTTTTGTTGCCCTATTTAGCAACCTTTTTACCTGTGACCCTGGACCATACTTTTAGACACTGGAAGAGGTTGGGACTACATATTTTAGCTCAATTTTTCCGGGATGGCACTATCCTACCTTTCAGAGACCTACAAAACCAATATGCTCTGAGACTCCTGGCCCTGTCTCTGAATATTATGTGCCAAACAAGGCCCCATTAGACTTACAGACAACTTTATAGACTTACAGACAACTGCAAGTATTGGCCATTTAAATATTCAAAGCCTACTAGCCAAAAAGGACCAATTGGAATGTTGGCTGATTGATAATTCATTTGATGTGTTGGCTCTGACAGAGACATGGCTTATGGATAAAGTGTCTAATGATGAAGTTCAACTGGCTGGTTATTCAGTTTTTAGGAAGGATATAAAGGGAAAGAGAGGAGGGGGATGCTTAATTTTTTTTTGTTGACTCTTTCTACGCCACCACCCAAGGAACTCTCTTAGGCAACCCTGCTTCCCGAGTGCTCTACCTTCTACCTGAAGCTTTCCGTCCTTCCTGCTAAGGCCAGGCAGACTCCCTGGCTCAGCACCTCCCAAGGTGGGGTCACCCTATCCTTCCAGGGTGCTCTATCTGCAAATCTAATGTGCCTCGCCTAGATGAATGAGAAGCCCAGTACTGGAGTGTGGCACATCGGGGCAGGGTGCCATCACCTATCCTCATCAACGGGGTTTTCCACCTTATGTTTTCCACAAAGGAGCGCAGCATGCAATGACACCTGCACATGGTTGCCCTGCTGGCATCTGCCATGCTCCGCCCCTGACTTCTGGCTGGTGTTTCTGTAATGCCCCCAATCTCCATCAGGGGCTGCCAGGACACCGAGCAACCCCTGGATCACTCCCCAGGAGAAGAGAGCTGTCCTCCAGGTGCTTCATCCTCTCCCTCCCCCACTGACCCCCAGCTCCCTGAGTCCGTCACCGAATCCAGATCGCAGATGTGGTGTGAGGTGTGGCATCCAGTGCCTCAACCCTCAGTGCCACCAGGCCAGCAGCAGATGCTTAATTTATGTTAAGTATCATTTATCAGTTACAGAGCATCAGGATAACATAGATATTGCTTATTATGAGTCACTGTCAATAAATTTGGTTTTAGGAAGTAATAAAATTCTGACTATTATTGATGTTTATGATCCCCCTGTGCATGCTAAATTAGGTATTGATTCATTTTTTCATGGTTTGTCCTTCCCACCTTCTACAGAACTTCTAGTAGTAGGAGATTTTAACTTAGATTGGTCCTCAGTGCAAGCTATAGACAGTTGAAACTTAATTTCAGGTCTTGGAATATCCCAATTAATAGTTGACACTATTCGATATAATTATCGATCGAGTTATGAGTCAACTGTTGATTGGGTCATAACCAACTATCCTGGGCATGTTGTCACTTCAGGCATTTTATCTGATAGTCTGAGTGATCATTGCGGATTTTTTTGTGGGTGGTCATTTAAGAGTTGTAACCCCCGTGTAGTTAGGTATTGTCGATTACAGGACTTTCAACTGCAGAACTTCTCTGATCAGATTCATTTAATTGATTGGTCCTTTTGGGACATCATTGAAGACATAGATTGGGCATTTGAGAAATGTTGCACTTATTTTATCAATACCTGTGATGAACTTTTAAGAGAAGCGAGCATTAGATTAGAAAGTAAACAATGGATTTCCGCTGATCTGGTTACGTTAATGAAAGTTAGAAATAAGATATGGGCTAGGTTTAGGAAGTATAAAACTCCAGAGTTACAACAAGACTATAAACAGTTATGTAATAAGTGTAAGTCAGATATAAGAAAAGCCTAAATTTATTATTTTAAGAGGAAACTACTCTCAGAGAATGGCAATTCTAAAGCTATTTGGAAAATGTTAAACTGTTTAATGGGGAAATCAAATAAATCTGATAATATTTCAGTTGAGGTTGAGGGACATCTTGTTAATGATCCAGAAAATGTTGCAAATGTGTTTAATTCACACTTTGTAAACGTGGAAAAATACAGACTCTTAAATTGTGCTCAGAATACAGGCCTGAAGGAAGTACTTGCTGAGGAGAGGACCAACTCACAGTGTTTAGGAATTTCTAAATTTTATTTTCGTGCATTATCCCCATATGAGGTACTGTCTTACATTTCCAAGATGGATCTGAAACTGAGTATTGGAGTTGATGGTATACAGTAGATTATCGTATTTTGAAAAAAAGCTAGTTCGCTATTGGCTTCACAGTTAACTAAACTATTAAATTTTTCTTTGTGTAATAACATCTTTACCACTAAATGGAAATGTGGCATCGTCAGGCCAATACATAAATCAGGTGGTCTGATTCATGTTAATAATTTTCGTCCCATTACACTATTAGCTCCTATCTCTAAAATTTTAGAAAAGATTGTTGCAGAGCAAATCACAGAACACCTTGAGAAAAATAGTTTTTGGTCATCGTCCCACCATGGATTTCATTCAGGTCACAACACTGAAACTGCCTTGGTGAGGTTCCTAAGCTGGGTCCATAAAGCCATAGATGAGGGCAAAAGTGTGGCCTTGGCTTTTGTGGATCTCACCAAGGCATTTGATCTAGTTGAGCATCGAGAGCTATTGAAAAGTTTACTTAAGGTTACTTTTTCTGATGAGGTGATTTTCTGGTTAAATAATTATCTGTCTGGTAGGGTACAGAAAACACTTATTAAAGATTCCTTATCTGCTGAGGGTATGTTAGATTGTGGTGTCACAAAGGGGTCCATTCTTGAACCCCTGTTATTTTCACTTTTTATTAATTTGTTATCAGATGTATGTAACAATTCTGAACTTATTTTATATGTGGATGACACAGTCTCAACCTGCTCAGGTACTTCTCTCCCATTGTTAGAAAATAATTTCCAACATGACTTTGGTCTTATGCATACTTGGTTTATTACACATAAATTGGTCCTTAACTCAAGTAAAACAAAGTTGATGGTTTTCAAAAATCCAAAGAATAATGTTGTATCTGAATTGTCTCTCTGTGATAACTATGGGAATAACATCGAAAAAGTCACAGGCTTTAAATATTAGGGCCTAATTATTGATTCTCATCTTTATTTCAAATTACATATTACAAAACTTATAATTAAAATTCATCTTAGATAGGGCATGTTGTACCGGTTAAACAGGCACTTAACTTATGAAGCTAGAGCCATTCTTGCACACAGGTTTTTGTTCTCATTAATTGATTATGGATTTATTAATATATTATTTTTCTACTGATAGAATACTTAATAAGCTAAAAACTACATATAATATTATACGTTTGTTACTAGACAAGGTTAAAGGATGCATCATTGTCATTTGTATAGCTCTCTTGGGTGCTTTTCATTTTATGACAACTTAGATTTTGGTTATCTATTTTTCTTCACAAGTTACAACTGGGTTATTCTCCTATTACAACTGTCAATTTGTTTCCCAGACAGATTAATATTATTTTGACCAGGTCGCAAGAAAGGTTCATGTTTCATAGGAGGGGTGGAGTATAAAAGGAGGGGGATGAGGAGGGAGGGGCAGCTGCAGAATAGGGCTACTAGCTGCAAAATCGAGCAGACTCGATAGACCAAATGGCCTTTTTCTGCTGGCAATTTTCGTATGTTCCATTTTTCCATACTGCAATGGCACAAAATTCTATATAATTCATTGCAGTAAAACTTTATAATGCCTTGCCTAAAACAGTTACAAATTGTGCTATTTCCATTTTCAAAAGTGCTCTCAAAACCTTTTTGTTCTCTGAAGCTGATTGTAAATGTTGTAACTAATTGTATTATATGTATGTACATCATATTTGTATATTTGTATGTTTTTGTGGCTTGTATTTATGTAACTGGACACTAGTGAAAATGGGCCTTTTTTTTGCTCACTGGTCACACAGTATGAAAAATAAACAAACAAACCAACCAACCCCAGGACCAGTTTTAGTAGTGCCAGGTCCATACCTTTCTAAAAGCACTACTGATGCCACCGAAAGACTGGACGAAGACTCCACATTTGGTTTCTTTGCTCTAGTCGGCGTTGAGGGGATCCTTTCCACTCACCCATATCATTTCCACTCTCTATCAGGCTCTTATACAAATGTATGCAGATTCAATGGATTCAATTAAGAGAGCTTGGGAAGCAGATTTATCATTAGACATTTTTGAAGAGAAATGGTGGAGTCACCTCTCCACTATACACAGCATCATGGCTGCACACACCTGGAATGAATTCTCTTGGAAGAATGCTATCCAGTTTTTCAGGACTCCCACTATTTAAAATAGATACCTTCAAGGGAGAGGATCACTATGTTGGGAACAATTTGGGTACTCTCCCACCACACATGGACATATTTTCTGGACTTGTCCCAATCTGCAATCATTTTATACTGCTATTAATAAAAATTGTCAGAGCTATTTGGCCATCGGGTGCAACTTACACCCCAAATGTTCCTCTTATCAGAGGTTTCTAACCCATTGCGACCTTCTTCCATCCGTATGTTGTGGAACTTGAGTCTTCATACAGTAAAGAAGGCAATTACCAAAAACTGGTTAACCCCGGTTCCCCACCATTCATCTTTGGCACAACATAATGATATAAATTTATCACATGGAAAAAATTACAGCTCACTTAAATCATAATTTGGAGAAATTTGAACTTATGTGGAGATGTTGGATATTGCATAGTATGTCCACTAGCCAAGATTTTATGCCTTGAGGGGTATTAGCTCAGCATTATCCCATTGTTAATTGCTTTCCCTATCTTTATTATTTGTTTAGCTTGTCACTGATGGCCAGGCTCTATTTAATGTTTCACTGTTCATGTTTCTTGTCTATTTCAGTGCTTGCACACAGAGGTTCTTTGTCTTTTAAATAGTTTTTTGTTTTAATTGGGTTCACCACAACATAACCCAGATAGACCATCTTAGGGTAGCTAGTTCATTCCACTGGGGTGTCAAACAGACAAGGCATACTGATGAGTCCTGGTAGGACAAAACACGTGTCTATGTCTTCTGTTGGCACCCTTTGCAAACTGTGTGAGAGGCCTTTTGGCACCATGCATTTCTGCTTAAAATTGAACCAGCATAATATTCTGTGGTGATTTGCATATGCAGCCCATGATGCTTTGCATTATGGGGGCATGTCTGATTTGGTATTTCTTTGAAACTTGGCTTCCCAGACAAATGCCAATTGGGATAACCATTACCTCAATGCTTGCACACAGAAGTTCTTTGTTTTTAAATAGTTTTTTTGTTTTCATTTAGTTCACCACAACATAACCCAGATAGACTATCTTAGGGTAACTGGTTCATTCTACTGGGGAGTCAAACAGATGAGGCATACTGATGAGTCCTGGTAGAATGAAACACGTGTCTACGTCTTCTGTTGGCACCCTTTGCAAACTGTGTGAGAGGCCTTTTGGCACCATGCATTTCTGCTTAAAGTTGAACCTGCATAATATTCTGTGGTGATTTGCATATGTAGCCCATGGTGCTTTGCATTGTGGGGGCATGTGTGATTTTGTATTTTATATATATATATATATATATGTGTGTGTGTGTGTATATATATAAATATGTGTATATATATATATATATATATATATATATACACCTATAGACACACATGCTGCATGCATCAATATCTGAAAATCCCTGTTAGAAATCTGGAACCTAAATATAATACTATAAGTTGGCATAAATATGGATGTCACCAGATAAACCCACTATGCATATCAACAATACCGAAGATATCCAAAAGCAGTAGAAGTGTTCAGTAATATTCAAAATTCTGTCATCTTTTAAATAGCACTGCAAGGAAAAATGGAAACAAAGAAGAAGCTCTATTCCTATACTCTAAATGCAATAATAAGCAAACATTTCAATGCAAAGCAAGTCAAGGCTTTATCTCCCAACTCTGCCCACCCCACAGTGTGCAAGACAAGGCAGGAGCTAAGAACACTGTAGAGTTTTAGTATTATCAGCCCACCTATATTGGGGGCCTTACCCTCTGGTACCAGTTGAAACCCTTTTAGGGAGCGCCCCATGCTTCTTTGGGTACCCAGCCGTAAGAATGTTGCAGGCCCGGTGACGTTGCTGTTTGCTGGCCAGCAGTGGTGCACTTGAAAACAAAGCAGAACAATTAAACCCCAACTCCCACAGGCCATGCAATTGCTTAAATGGCAAACCTCCACATGAGGTGCTTGTAGCTCCTGACCCATTGGCCAAATCTGTAGATTTGGTGACAACACTTTGTACAACTTTCCCAGTTGCAGGGCAAGCCCTGAAACTACTTATGGTTCTGATGTACCAACTTCCTTGTCAATTTGGGCTCCTTCTGGCCGGCCCAGTGGTGCTGAGAGTAAGGGTGCTGGATGCCACACCTTGTGCCACACCAGTGACCCGGATTCGGGAGTGGACTCGGGAAGTTGTGGGGCAGGTGGAGGAGAGGATTGTGTGTCCAGAGGACTACTCTCCTCTCCTGGAATGGGTTCTAGGGCTTCCCAGCTCTTTTAGTGGCTCCCTGTGGAGACCAGGGGCACTACAGCCAAGCAGGGACATGGAATGGGGAGGCGATGGTGGACATCTGCAGTAGGGGGTAGACTTGCTCCCTCTGCACGCTGACATCATTGCAGAACACAGCAGTTGGTAATGGCAGCAGTTTGAATGGTGGCACGAGCCAATGAGTGTTCTATCATTTTCATATGTTTCATTCTCTGGTCAGTTCTATGCTAGAGGCTGACTAAAAGAATTAAGAATATTGAAGAATACCTCGGAAGAAACACGATTACTAAGGTGAGTCATTTTCCTTATTTTGCATTGTGTCTGCCTAAGTTTGTCCACCAACATTGACACTCACAATCTAATGTCCAGACAGCAACACGGCTTCCGTAAACATCACTCTACCACATCTGCCCTGGCCCTGTTCAGTAGTCACATTCACAGGAACATGGACCTTGGGAGAGATCTGGGTGCTGTCATTGTCGATCTGTCCAAAGCTTTTGAACTGGTCAACCACACGCTGCTGCTCACCTCCCTCCACAACCTTGACTGCTCCTCCGGGGGCCATGCGGTGGTTCCACAGTTTCCTCTCAGATAGATCTCAGTCAGTATGCCTAGGCTCTAACACCTCCCCTGCCCTCCCAGTCACCACTGGTGTACCCCAAGGCTCCATCCTTGGCCCACTATTATTCTCCCTGATTGTAAACTCCCTTCCCACTGACTGTCTTACATGCAATGCCCTACTGTACGTGGACAACCTCGTCCTCTTCACCAGTGACAAGGTCCTGGGAAAAATATCCATAGTTCTATCCAGAAACTACACTGCTGTTCACAACTGGTTGCAGTTTCATCATCTACTTGTAAACATCAAAGAAACTAAATCCATGCTGTTTGGATCCAAACCCTTCCTATCTAAGGTTGCCAAGGCTGGATCTGCACTCTTAGTAACTAAACCGGATGACACTGTGCTTGACAGTTAATTAACTTTCAGGTATCTGGGCATTATCTTGGACCCCTCTCTCTCCTATGTCGACCATATCACCTCCATCATCCGTCGTGTAAACCAAAAACTTGGTGCGGCCTATCGGATAAAGCTGTTCCTGACCCACGAAGCCCGCTTAGCTATCGCCCTAGGTAATCTATTGGGTTCCACCATCGGAACGCGCCCATCCAAGTGCACCCATCATTAGGGCACCAGGGATTTCACTTCACCTCGTGGTTTTAATATGGGGGTCTGTGTCCCCCGCACCCCCCACTCTCCCAACTAATTATTCTAACTCTGGGGGGCGGACTGCAGGGAAGGGGCGGCGAATTGTGAAAATGGATGCCCTATTGATGGGTGCACGCAGACCAGCACACAGATGGCCAGAAGGGAACCAATTGCCCATATTCGACTACTGCTCCCCCATTTATTTGCACACATCCCTGGCCCTGAGAGAGCACCTCTGCTTGGCATACAACAACATTTGTCATTTCACTCTCCTGGTGCCATACCACACCCATCACTGCCACCTCTACCAGCCCCTTGGCTGGTTTCCACTCCAACATAGGTTTGACTACTTGCTTGGCTGTATCTTGGATAGCACCATCAGACTTGGTGATGCCTCCCCATATGCGACTCTCCTCAAGACCAGAGCACTCTTGAGAAGCTTGCGTGCATCCTCAGTCCCCCCCCCGCTGGAAATCCCGAAGTTTCCTCAGAGATGGGTGGAAAAGTGTTATCTGTTGCTGTTCCCACTCTGTGGAATAGCCTCCCTGCACCTGTCTGCTCCCTGGACACTCATGCCATCTTTAAGATTCACCTCAAATCCTGGCTGCTTGATGAGGCAAAGTGCTGTTGCTCCCCTGGTTAATCCCCCCCCCCGACTGCCCTCCACACATGTTTAGTGCACTCCCACTAGAGAGCACCTCGGTGTGCTCTCTTGTTATGCACTTAATTACAAGTGTCAATTATCCTGTTGTAAATAATGTACAGTTTAGTCTTTTTCTATTTACCACCAATGAACTGATTTGTTTGAGTTTAATATGCTTCTACAGCCTCTCCTTGTTTCTGCTTCTCTACTATGTAAATTTCTTTTTCTCTATCCACCAGTCATGTCTGTATTTTTCACTATGTAATTAATGCACCAGTGATGCCTGTATTTCACTATGTAATTTACACTGCCCACTAGTGATATCCATATCCTCACTCAATTTGTGCTCACTGTATTGTACATTTTTCTCTTTCTGTAATGTCACCTGCTGTGGCCCAGGTCATGCCTGAAAACGGTCCCTCGGATCAGCACAGTTACCTGGTTACCAAAGACTTAAATAAATAAATAAAATTGTCTGATTGGGTACAAAAACACAAAGTCTGTGGTGCAGCAAGAGATGAACCTGGCAGACCTGAAGAAAAAGTAAGGGTCTCAGTGGTAGATGTACAAAACACCACATATGATGGAGAATGCGGCCCTTCCTCTGTTCCAGACCCATCTCAACCTCAGACACCGGTCCTCAACCACTCAGTGTACCAAGTACTTTCCAGTCTCCCTCGCTAGTCCAGCAAAGTTTAAAATCTGGATGCCTGAGCTCCCCCAAATCCCCTCAGCTCTGGTAGAAGAGATAAAAGACATGTTGCTTTTAACAGCTGCCATCCTGTACTACTGAGACTGGACTGTAAAAGAAAAAAAAGTGCGACATTGCTAGCAGACCTAATGACTAACTGTACTGCCAGTCATTACTTTCCCCTTTCCCCCACGCCTCAGGCACCACTGAATCCCCTGACTCACTTTGTGGCAGCTAGGGCCTGCATGGAACTTCCTGCCAGCTTCAAACTGCTCCACTTTACATTATGCTGGTATTTCAGTGCCTCCCAGCTGTGGCCAGACATCCTACTCCCTCCAAAATTCTGCCTCCTGGTTTGGACCCCATCCTACAGTGTCAAACAAACAAAAACAAAAGCAAACAGTATATTACATCATTCACAGTCACTGAGAATGTCTGCCACTCTCTACAGCAGTTCAAGCTCCACTGTACCTGGATCACTGCTAACACATAAAAACCTCCACTTACTGCTCAGCCATGCTACGCAACTGGGCACTATGAAAAAACAAAGCAATAAAAATAAAAGCGGTACAGCCGGGGAGCCCAAAAGTAAAAGGGGCACAGAAACAAAAATACACAGAAAGCAAACTGGCAGCATTAAAATAATGCCAACTGTCACTCACCGAAAAGGGCCCATTGTTCCCTGTAGGGAAGATGTGACCACAGCGGAGGTCGTCATTTTGAGCGTAGAGGGGAGTAGCTCATACAGACTTGTGGAAATAGTAGGGTTTCAGTACAGAGGTTGACATGCTATATTTAGTCCAGAGGGGTGCAGTTAAAGGGTAGCTAACCCCAAACTCATGTACAAAGCAGAAGATAGCTGCACTCCACAAAACTTGCTGGTCAGTAGGTATAAATAATCTTTAACATTTTATTGCAAAAATAAGCAAACTGAACTGCAGCCAGTCGCCACATGAACCAAATGCCCCAGTGGTTCGTTTGAAAGGCTTCATCATGGGGCTGGCAAAATGAGACCAAACCACACCTTTATAGTCCCCCACATAATGATGTGTACTACAATTTAACCAAAAACAGGTGTACAATTAAAAAATATATTTTTATCTCTAATCCCCCTGCAAATAAGGAGCAAACATACAGGTATATTTCTCATTATAAGCATTCTAATTTGTTACAGAATTCTCTCAGTGCTTTTCTCGATAAGACAACAAGTGATCATTCATAATTTTAAGGAGGTCCTTGGGGATCAAACCATACAACGTCTTCCACAAGAGGAGAAGGCAGTCCCGCTAGCTCCAAAAGGACAGCACCTACGAGGAAATAGAGCAGAAAACATCAAATAAATGTACCCACTTACAGTATAATTTTCCTATTCTTAATAACATTTCAGCATTTAATCAATTTAACAGAATACATTGCTGACAAAAAACAAAAGAACACAGATTAATAAATTAATGGAGTCGAGACACTGGCGGGGGGATTTTGGAAATGAAAAGACAGGTAAATAGAACTACAAATGACATTGCAAAGAATGTCTATGTCCCTTCTATACCTTTACAACAAAATTGTTTATCAGAACAACAAAGGATTAAGTAAAAGAAGTAAAATGAGGGGTAGGATGAAAAAAAGAGATTGGGAGGGGAATTTTCTAACAGGGGTTTTATCTTCAAACAGCAATTCAAACATTCTAAACCTGCTATTCATCTCATCAACCTAAACTAAGTTTTACAAGTATGGTTTCAATTTCCACATTTCATTCAGACCATGTAAGTTGGCAGTATTCAATCAGAAAATCCAGAAGCTCTCCCTTTTTAGTAGCCTCCCTACATATCTCAGGCCACAGGTGCACCAAATGAAATGCACTATAAATGTAGTGTTACAAGCTTAGATTGATAGGATGAATCACAGGTATAGAGCTTTTGAATTGCTGTTAGAAGATAAAACCCCTGTTAGAAAATTCTCATATGACTATCCCACGCATGCTTGTAGCTCCCTACTGTATCCGCCCCTACCACCTCTTCTGGCAGGCTGTTCCAGGCTTCCACCACCCTTTCTGTGAAATATTTCCTCACATCCCTTTTGAATTTCCTCCCCCTTGAGCTTCATAGCATGCCCCTGTGTTCTGGTGTTCCTCCTACTGTGAAAGAAGCTCTCCTCCCGCACCTCATTCACACCCGTGAGGCACTTATAGGTCTCAGTCATGTGCCTCTTGTTCTTCTCTCCACTAGGGAGTACATGTTGGGCTCCTGCAATCTCTCCTCATATGGCTTCTTGTGCCACCTCACACCATTTTAGTAGCCCTCCTCAGGACTGTTTCTACCCTGTCAATGTCCTAGTTGAGGTGTGGCCTCCAGAACTGGACACGGTATTCCAGGTGGGATCTCACAAGTGACTGTTACATAAGGCAACACTGCTTCCCTTCTCCTGCTAGAGATCCTCCTACCTATGCACCCCAGCGTCTGGCTCGCCTTGCCTACTGCCCTGTCGCACTGCCCTGCCACCTTGAGATCAGCAGATGTGATCACCTCAAGGTCCCTCTCCTGCTTGGTAACTGTAAGAACCTCCCCCATTTTATACACAGCCCCCCAACTTTCCTTGCTCTAGGTTCAGGATTTTGCTCTCTTTGCCATTGAAGCCCAGGTGCCATTCCTTAGACCACTCCTCTAACTTCTCCAGATCCCTTTGTATTGTCTCCACCTCCCCCTGGGTGTCCACCCTGTTGTATATATTGTGTCATCTACAAACAGACCGACCTTCTCCTCCAGTTCTTCAGCAGTGTCACTTATGAAGACATTGAAGAGGACAGGGCCCATTGCTGATACCTATGGTACTCCACTCGTCACTTTCCCATCCTCTGACTGACTGCCATTTATCACCACCCTCTGATTCCTGTCTTTCAACCAGTTAGATACTCAGCTCACCATCTTCTCCCCCACCTGCAGCCTGCTAAGTTTCTTTATCAGCCTGCTGTGTGGCACCATGTCAAAGGCCTTACTGAAGTCCAGATAGACCACATCCACTGCCCTCCCCTAATCCACCTCCCTCATAACCCAGTCAAAGAAATCTACGAGATTTGTTTGACATGACCCCCCCCCGAAGCCATGCTGCCATTAGTCCTGCAGCCCATATGTCTCCAGGTACTCCATCAGTCTGTCCTTCAGCAGGGACTCCATTAACTCCCTCAACACTGATGTGGGACTGACTGGTCTGTAATTGCTTGCCTCCTCCTTACTGCCAGTCTTGTGTAGAGGGACCACATGGGCCCTCCTCTACTCCTCTGGAACCACCTGAATCTCCCAAGAGGTGCTAAATAGTGTTGCCAGAGGGACAGCAAGCACCGTGCTCAAATTCCTTAAGTACCCTTGGTTGAATTCCATCCGGCCCCACCGCTTTGTCTTCCTTAAGAGCTTCCAGCCCCCAGTGGACTCTCTCTTCTGTAAATGGACTTGTGTCCACTCCCCCTGGTGCCTGTTAATGCATGATGGCCTTCCCCCCTTCCACTGTCAAGACTGAGCAGAAATAACATTTAAAATTTTAGCTTTTTCTTGGTCTTCCACCACACAAGCCCCCACACTGGTTTCCTGATATTTATTATACCACCCATTGCCTTCCTCTTTTTACTCACATACCTGAAGAAAGTCTTATCCCCATTTTTAACCCCTGGGTGATCCTTTCCTCAGTTAGAGCCTTGGCTGTCCTAATTCTACTTCTTGCCTCCTCTGTTTACCTTTGCCCCCCCCCCTTGGCTCAGCGACCAATCTGTCTCTGTGCTCTGATGGGAGTGGGCATAGCCTAGGGCAGCTCCCATGTCTTGGGAATTATAGGATTGTAAAGCTCACCAGGAGCCCCCTTACAAACAGTTTAGCACTGGTGGCCGCATTCCTCTGTGACTTATACTAATCAGCAACTAATCATTAGGATCCAGGATCTGCAGTTCATCAACTGTTATTTACTTGGTGGGAGCTCAGTCAATTCATATTAGTACAAATCTGATCTCTCGGGACACAGACACCCCATATTTCATCAGATTATACATCTTTCACAGAGATCAAGGCACACACCCTCTGGCATCCTCAGGGTCCCCACTGCTATCATGGTCCTGACCCATATATTGAATACGGACTCTTCTGATCCCCAGTTTATTTGGGCACACTTTGCCTGAATAGGGATTCCTATTCCCCTATCTATTCTCTTCTCCTGTCAGCCCTGGCATGAGCTTGAACAGCATGTGGCATGGTGCCCTGATATGCAGCTTTACTATTCTGACTGGGCCACCAGACTGGCTTTGATTCACCAGAACTTGGCACCCTGGAAGTTCTGAAACTGCCACCTTATCCACGTCTGCGTCAACCAAAGCATCTGAAGTTAGCACCAAACCCTGCAGCCTGCCCCTAGGGTGTTTTCTCATGGCAAGGCACTGCAGCCAATCCATGCTGATACATATGAACATACAAAAATGCCAGCAGATTAGGCCTTAAGGTCTATCATGTCTGCTTGAGATACAGCTCACAGTACAGTCATTGCTGCTGCCCCCCCTCCCCTTTTTCCTTCCTCCCCCCAGGTTTTTCTACCCTGAATTCCCCTACTGGTCACTTCCTTCCCCTCCTGTACAATGCTCATGTACCTATACCATCCCTTCTTAAAACTTCTTACTGATTTCATTGCAATCACCTCCTCAGGTAATGCATTCCAAGGTGCCACCACCCTTTCTGTGAAGTAATGTTTCCTCAGTTCTTTTCTGTACTTCCCCTGCCACCAGTTTTAGGCTATGACCTCTCAGTGTTTACTCTGTTCATGCCCTTCAAGTATTTAAAGGTCTCAATCATATCCCCTCTGTCCCTTCTGTCTGATCACCATAAATGAACACTCTTCCCTGAATCACACTCATTACCCTACCTGAAATGACTCAGCTGTGGTACGAAACCTTCATCCTTCATAATCTGGAGGGTCACCAGACTGCTTCCTCTGGGTCACACCCCCACAGACCCAGTCAACACTCCATCTTTAGGGAATCCCTTCAGTTCAAAAAGCATTCAGAGGGTTATCTTTGAAGGGGTGCTCTCCCAGAATTTCTGCAGCCTCCCTAGTACTGATAATTGCTCTCTTAGGGCCGATCCCTCCTGTAACCCCTAAGTACCCCAGCCCCTAGAAGGCAAAGGAATGTCTGGGATGCCTGAGGCCCCAAGCCTGGCCTAACCAGGCCCTACAGATGATACTCAGGGCCTCGTTCTAGCCTCTAGTGTCAAGGATGGCTTAGTGGCCCCCTGTGCCTCCAGGTGAGGTGCCGCCAGTGAAGAGCTCTGTTGCCCTGGCCCATGTCCTGAAGCCAGTCACATGGCAGGACACTTTGTTGCCCATCCCTCTGGTGTTCCAGCATCCTGTAGCGCCCCAGCACTTAAGCCAGCAATACCTGCAGCATGTCCAGCACCCTGCAAGGGGCACCAAATCAGTCCCACACAGTCACACACACTCCAAGAAAGAGTCCCCCAGAACAGGACATGACACCCCCTCCCCAGCTGGGACACATAACCAAATGTGCCCAACTCTACCACCAGCTCTCAATGCCTCCTAATCTCCACCAACTCCAGCTGTCCTTCAGAACTCCTACTGAACCATGAAGGCCCCTAATATGTCCCATAAGCTGAACTCTCTCCTCTCCACTCAGGGCAAAGCAATGATGCAAAGGCACCTAATACTCTGCTGGGCACTGCTAATGATGACCTAGCCCCCTGCTGTAGGCAGGGGGTTGTTACACTCTCCTGCCAGCTATTTGTTTCTGTCCTCGGAATTTATTCAACACCAGTGGTGATAAATCGTTCCTGATTAATTTGTTTATCATGCTGCCTAACCTCAAGATAAACATTTATCTAGAGGTCAGAAATGTCATTATCATGTTCCCTGACCTTTGTATATAACAGAACCAGAGATCAGAAAGATATTAGCACAATGCTGATGACATCACACTAGGACTTTGCAGCACTGATGCCAGCAGTTCAAATCATAGGAAAACAGTAAAATCGTCACAGGGAAAGCTGATCCAATTATTATAACTGTTGAACTGGCATTGTGTAAATTGAATACCCAAATGGCTTGACTCAAACTACACAGTTTATCTCCACTTGTGAGGGGACAAGACTTTCATAACTCACTCGTCGTGGCTTTACCACTTGTGAGTTAAGGTCTCGCCCACTCATACTTGGAGATCAGTTGCATTGAGTCAGGTCACAGTGTATTCCAAAGATATATATATATATATGTATAGCTATACCACTGCTTTGCCTTTAGGTTTCAGACTTATGCAAAGAATTGGAGCTAAAAAAAACAAACTACAAGGGACTCTACAGAAACAATATGTAAACAGTGCCACCTAGAGGTTTAAGTACAACATTAGCAAACTGCTACTGGGAAACAGGCACATCTAGGATTCAAAAGCAGGTATGACAGTCACATGCCTCCAGGCAAAGCAAACAAATACTTTTATTTATTGGATTTTGTTGTCCGGATGGGCTCACTGAGACAACCGTCTCTTTTTCAGGAGGGACCTGAACTTAATTACATATGGGGCATACATATGATTGTGTCATAGTAGTAGCAATGCGTTCCTCACAAATTACATTAAAAACACAGAGTACAATTTGTCACATTTTAGTTACAGAAGAGTCAAGATTCACATAAACAGGTACACAACCAGCCTAGTGATTTAAATATCCAGGAGTAAATAGAAAAACCTGGCTTTGAAATGTTGCACTTTCCTGAACAGAGGTACTGTCCAATGTTCCACAAGTGTACCTTATGAAAAGATCTGTAAAAGCACATTAACCTCATGCTTGATTAAAGTATCATTTTTTGGAAATAATGCCACCAGGCAGCCTAACATTATCATATTACACAACTAGAAGTAACTATGTAATTGTAAAATATTCACTCAGCTGCTGTTTCATTACCCCACGACCGTTTTGAAATATAGGTGTTTCACCTGAATGAGACTCTCTTGGTGTGCAAAATTCTAAATAAAACAAAATAAAAATCACACATGTTGTTTCCATCACAGTTTTAAAAAGCAAACCACTTACTTGATACTCAGTGAAGGTGCTTCTGCCAGAACTGGAGGAGATGGCCTACACCCTTCATAATAAAAAAAGGGGAAAGGATAACAGTACACACACCAGCACCTGGCAGGAGGAAGGAATTTATTTAAAAACCTCCACTTTTAGGCCAGCCCTTCAGTGCAGCGGTAGCGCTACTGCTCGTGACACTAGCGACCAGGGTTCAGGAACAAGCCTGAGTCATCGGTGGCGACCAGGGGGAAGAATTGAGCATCTCAGAGGACAGTCTCCTTCCCTGGGGAGGGAAGGGCTTATCTGCCACTGCCACACCGCCTCCTGGATGCAGAAGATGGTAGGGCACAGCATGACCAGGGCTGGGAGGAGAGCACTGGTTTTGTGTGACATTACATAGTGACGTGCACATATGCAGCCCTCGACCACAAGGCTCCTGAAAGGGCTGGGTGAAAACCAGAGGAAAAAGAAGGAATCCTGGGCCCGATGATGAAGATTCCATGGCTATACCTACTCTCCCTGCCTGGACCTCTGAAGTATGCCACCTGATGAGACTAAAAGCTTGAGGGACTGGGCCCTCACCTAGTACTCAACTGGGGGGGTAAACCATGTCTCCATGGAGGCAGGCACTTTGAGTCAGTCAGTCAGGTAAGGATGGTGGTGAAAGATTTGGGGGTATCGGAAAGAGATCAGGCCCAGAATAAAGATGGAGCATAAAAAGAAATAAAAAAAAAGTCCCCTTTTAGGCAGCTGGCTAGCACAGTGGTAGAATTACTGCTTCTCATCCAGATGACCCAGGTTTGCGCCCCGAGTCCAGGATGTCTGATGCCAACTGGTGCGGTTGGGTTCTGGCATCTATTGGACACCTCCTGCCTCAGGGAGGGAGGGCACCTCCTTCCACTGCCCCCTGCTGGTCTGGGGGAGGGTGTGTCATGTGGGATGGAACAACTGGTCCCTCCAGAGTGGCCTTGCATCAGCACGTAGCCATTTACCTGGCGAGTGATGCAGAGATGTCACACTCTCAGAGTGGTGCCATCAGGGCACATCTTTTAGTCTCATCAATTACAGAAGAAAGGGTTCTGAAAGAACTCTTAAAACTGAAGGCGGACAAAGCAATGGGGCCTGATGGGATTCATCCCAGAATTCTAAAAGAACTAAGGGTAGAACTAGTGACACCACTGACTACCCTCTTTAACAAATCATGGGAGGATGGGGTGGTACCCGAGGACTAGAGGAGGGCAGATGTGATTACCCTTCACAAAAGTGGGAGCAAGGCAGAAGCAGGAAACTACAGACCTGTTAGTTTAACCTCAGTGATAGGGAAAATGATGGAATCACTTCTGAGGGAAAGAATTGTTGAGTATCTAGAGGCCAGAGGGGCACAGGACCCAAGGCAGCATGGATTCACAGCAGGAAGGTCATGCCAGACAAATCTGATAGATTTCTTTGACTGGGTGACCAAAGTAGTAGATCAGGGAGGGGCTGTGGACATGGCCTACCTAGACTTTAGCAAGGCATTTGACACAGTCCCACACAAAAGATTAATATACAAGTTAGCCAGCCTGGGAGTGGGTCCCAAGATGACAGCCTGAGTAAAGAATTGGCTGGAGAATAGGACACAGAGAGTAATAGTAAATGGAGTCCACTCTGAAGAAAGGGGTTTACTAGTGGGGCACCGAGGTTCAGTATTAGGACCAGTCCTCTTCAATGTCTTTATATGTTTACATTGCTGAGGGACTGGAAGGAAAAGTATGTCTCTTTGCAGATGACACAAAGATCTCCAACAGAGTTGATGCACAAGGTGGGGTGGAAAAGGATGAGAAGGGACTTGGCAAGGTTAGGGGAATGGTCAAATGTATGGCAGCTTAGATTCAGTGCTAAGAAGTGCAAGGTAATGCACCTGGGAAGCAAAAACCCAGGGGAAGAGTACGCAATGGGGGTGAGATACTAACAAAACCAAAAATGGAAAGGGACCTGGGGGTAGTCATATCAGATGACCTAAAGGTGGGCAAGCAATGAGAGGGCAGCAAGAAGGGGCTGGGGATACTGAGATTCATAGGGAGAGGCATCACCAGTAGAAAACAAGAAGTTATTATCCCTCTGTACAGACAGCTGGTGAGACCCCATCTGAGTACTCATGGCAGTTCTGGAGACCCAATCTCCAAGAAAGACATAGACAGGATGGAAGCTGTCCAGAGGAGGGCAACTAAAAATGATGCAGGGTCTGCACCAGAAGACATATGAAGAGAGACTTAAGGAGCTTAATATGAATAGCCTCGAGGAAAGGAGGGAGGGGGGACATGATAGAAACTTTCAAGTATCTCAAGGGAATCAACAAAGTCCAAGAGGGTAGCATATTTCAAAAAAAGAGGTGTGCAAGAACAAGGGGGCACAATTTGAAGATATGGGGGGGCAGCTCAGAGGTAATTTAAGGAAGTATTTTTTCACAGAAAGGGTTGTGGATGCATGGGATGGTCTTCTGGAGGAGGTTGTGGAGTCAAAAACGGTGGAATTCAAGCATGCATGGGACAGTCATAAGGCAATTCTAGGGGGAGGGGGTAGGAAGAAGTAGGCTGCTGGTTAACTAGGATCTCCATTTATCCATTAGGTAGGGAAATGAGCAGGTTGGGTGGGCCAAGCAGTCCTTATCTGCCGTCAAATTCTATGTTTCTATGTTTCAGGGGAGCTCTGGAGGTAGGACAGGGTTCACCTACCTTTCCAGTGGCCCTGATTGGTGCTCTGCTGGGTCACTTCTCAGGACCATGCCCTGGGGAGGGATAAGGGGGAGCTTAGTGGGGAAAAAATGCCTCAGCAGCACCAGGCAGATGAAGCTGCCCCACCCCCATGCTGCAGTAGGGTCCCTCTAACTCCTCCCATGCTTTTATGGCTGCTCCTCCCGGGCCTCGACCATCAAATAAGTATCCTACTGGGGAACTGGGGGGTTCCCACCTACAGAGGACAAGCTGTGGGTTACCATGTGGGTGTCCAGACAGGATGCCAAGCAGAGGCTGGTAGCAGGCTGTTACATTGGAGAACTCCTATGGCAGGCAGAAGGGCTTGGGCTGGTAGAAGGAGAACCCGGTGGCTGGTGAGGAGAAATGGGGGTAAAAATAGAAAGTGAAAAAAAATCCACTTTTACAGTACATCATTGTGTAGGGAGCACAGAAACAGGTACCCCTTACATATCACAGGAAGAGCTTTGTCAGGTGGCGATGCCTGTTACCTGTGGGTGGCCATTTATACATTAGGGGCCCCATATTCAAAAGTGGCAGGCAGCATTGCGCAAGTGCATGTGCTGCACATCTCAACTGCGCTGGCACAAAAAAATGGTATATTCAGAAGATGCGCCATTTTATTTATTTATTTTCTGTTGACCGGGTAAGTGCACTAGACAAATTCTTGCCTATTTCCAGGCATGACCTGGAGGGAGGGGGATACAGATGAATGTCAACTGACCTTAAACCAGATTAAGCTGTTGGTGGTATTTTAGCAAATGAGGGAAAATTTGGCCAGGACACCAGGGAAATTCCCCTACTCGGCCAGAAGGGGGAACCCTTGTGGAATTTTCCAAGATAGCTGACATGGTGGACCCAGGAGGAAGGATGGCTGCTGTGGATGTAGAGGAGATAGCCTCCTCCTCTACCCCCAAATCTCTAGAGGCTAATCTGGTTGAAGAAGAAGGAATAGTGGAGATGTATTTACATGAAGAATTTTTCAATTCCGACTTGGTACAAACCCAGCAAGATAAAAGAGCAACAAACAACCAACAAACTAAAGTGACAGGTGAGGCCATTTCTGTTGTTATTTCTGACAAAGAATTGCTGATAAAACAGTGGTTATTAAAAGAAGCTGAATATAAAAAACAGAGGGAAGCCTTGTAGGCTGAAGTATTAGCAATGCAGTCTGCCCCACTGACAGTTCAAGAGAATGATTCACACTTGTCAGAAGAAATGATGTAGCAGCATCAAAGGCAACTGCCAGCTGCTCTACTGAAAGATCACCAGAAAAGACAACACTGGCTGGCAGCTTGTTGTGCGAAAAGCCAGAGGAACCCCTGAAAACAAATGCAACTACTGCAGTTAAAACTAAACGTCTGGGTGCTGCTCATGCACCGAAAGCTAAGCAGCAAGCCTCCAAGAAAACTAGTAGTAAAACAAAAGGAAAAAGTGTTTCACCCGCTTCAGGAGAAGCTAATATATCTGAAAGCACAACTGCTACAACAGGCACCACAGGAACAAGCGCTGCAGCTTCTGAAGCCTGGTCCCCTGCAAGAGCTTTGGAAGGGGCAGGCTGGATTCAAACACAAGAAAATCAATGGATCCCCGACCCTGAGGATAGAGATGTTCAAAAGTACCAGAATGATTCAAATACACAGAATGTTGCTACCAATGTAAATGCATTAGAAAATGATGACCATGTTAGACAAGATATAGAGAGTACCCCCACTACGTCTGAGGGCCCCAACCTAAGTGCACTTGCTAATAATGTACAGCATCAGGCCTCAACTAATGGGGCTGAAAGCACAGGCCAATTTTCTGATACACAAAGGATGCCCCCGAAAATATTCTCACTGATCCGACCAGAAGGGACTGGTTGAACCCAATGTTTCGTCTTGCTGATCTTTTCCAGAATAAGGGTGAGCCAGTCCCATGAAAAAACGCTGTGAGACTGATATATAAAGGGGGTCTGGAGAACCCTCCAGATAGACTGCATATAGCGAAAAACGTACTACAAGCATCAATGAGATTTTTTTCTTCAGAGGTTTTTGCTTAATTCATTTAGGAAACAGGAACTATGATATAAGTTTTAAAACAGTTTCAAATCTAGGTAGATTTTGGATGCAGTATCAGAATGTGAAAAATACCCCCAGTTGGATTCCATATATGGCTATTCCATTAACTAAGCCAGCAGTCAAAGTAATTACTGTTATGTTCCGAAATGAGGGGGTAAATGTGGAAGATATTTTATTCTGGTTGAGACAAAGGTGTGAGGTACTGGACAGGCCTTCCCCCATTCTGGACAGCGAGCAGATCTGGAATGGGGGATGGAAGATCAAGATCAAATTGTACTCCACTAACAATGGTCCAGTTCACCTCCATAGTACATTTTATCTGGGTAAAGATAGGGGCATATTGTTTTATAATAGACAGCCCAGATCATGTTTCAAATGCAGGTCAAGGGTACATTTAAGTTCAGCCTGTGATACCCCCCGGTGCAGTCACTGTCTTGAGTATGGCCACACTTCTCCCAATCGTGTGAACCTTTTTAAATGTAATCTTTGTGAGAGAACAGGACATGGGTACGGTAAATATCCCTGGGCATCACATAATCAGGAAGATTTTCCCTCTCATGAAGGACTAATAAACAAAGCACAACAGATGCAACCACAAAGAATAGCCCCCTCTGCATCAGAGCTAGACCCCCCACGAGAAGAGGTTGTAGTCCCAAATGAACAGGTAATGGACCCTTTACCCCGAGAAACAACAGGAGAAGCCTAGGGAGATGGGATGAAGGAGAATGAAGCTAGTCAGGGGGACGCACCTGAAGATGTAGAAATGACCCCTCCCAACCCCCTCCAATAGAACAGCCATTCAAGAAAGTTTTAGCAAAAAAGAGAAACAGGTTTGGTAAAACCCTTATAGGCAAGGATAAAAGTAATCCTAGGGAAGCCCCAATGCCAAAGGGATCCTGGCGAGCAGGAAACAAATTTGCCTCCCTAAACCCAGAAAATCAAGAAGAAGATTCTGATGGGTGTGGGTCTGATTCCTCCTCATTTACTTCAACCACCATGGAGATTACATCAGATCGGGGCAGAAAACCCCATATCACAACGTACTAGATGCAGACGGATTGTTAAGACCCCCTAACATACTGCTTACAATAAAATAAAATAAATGGATTGCCTATCTATCACTTCCTTGAATGTTAACAGCATAAAAAGTCATCAAAAAATGTTAACAGTCCTGAGTATTTTACAAAATCTTAAATCTGATGTTATGTGTTTACAGAACACCAGACTTACAACTCAACTGGAAATTCAGCTAGGTAGGAAGTATTGGAACAATGGGCCTTCCTTTTGGTCGGTGGGAGAAGAAGCTTGTGATGGGGTGGGGATATTATTTAATAATGCAAACCTGAAGGTCTCGAGACTAACTGAAATCTCCCCTGGCAGAGCCTTGTTGCTAGATTTCACTTTATGTTTAGAAAGGTTCAGATTAATCAATACTTACACCCCTCAGACTAAGGCCCTCAGAGTTTCCCTATTTAAGCAGATCCAACCCTTTTTACATACCTCCAGGTTAGTAACATGGGTAGGAGATTTTAATTGTGGGATGGAGAGATCAGACAGGGGTTAGAGAACAGAAAAATTGTTCTGCAACTCCAATGCTCTAAAAGAAATAGTTCAAGTTGCAGATCTAAGGGATTTCTATAGGTTTCTACATCCATCGGGGGCACCTTTTTCAAAGCCTCCCAGTCCACAATGATAGACTATATATTTTTGTCTAAAATATTAGATCTGGAAGGAGCTTCATTAAAAGCATGGGAGTTCACGGACCACAGATCATCACAATAGGCATGAAATGGTCTCAAGCACCAACTGTAAAAAGAATGTATGGAGGCTGAAGAGCTCCTTGCTCCTGGATGAGAAAATTAAAATGGAATGGAAAAAAGACTGGGTAGCAAGGTTGTCTGTGGTAGGAATGTAGGATAATATCACAACCTGGTGGGATGTTACAAAAATAGCATGGAAACCCTGTTTCAAACTAAAACAAAAATAATAGCTAATAGGGAGTATCTACCTTATTTAGGGCAATTACAAAAATGAATATCCCTAACAGAGACAGAGAAAACGGATTATGGTGTTCAAATATCAAATATAAAGAAGCAGATGTTTGCTATACAATATGATAGGGCTAAATCTCTGGAGCAGGAGATAAGGTTTGGCACTAGTGCAAACAAGCATTTGCCAATGCCGAATGTTGTCACGCTGGCATTGGCAGTGGCGGAGGTGGAGAGGCATAGTGCTGTGAGTTTCTTAATGTGTCCCAAAAGGTGATTTTGCACAGTGAGTACGCCACTTTGCAGCAGAGCTGCGGAAACGCGTTTTGGGCAGGCTGTGGAAAATGGCAGCTGGACTACTGATAATGAGGTGTGCACAAATGCCAGTGGTGAAAATGTGGCATGAATATAGTGCAGATTGACGAGTTACAAGGGTGCGTGGAAACTGTGCAATGCACGCCTGCAACACAGTCATTGTCTGGATTTTCGATACCAAATTTTCAATATAGGCATTTTAGAACTTCTGCTGATGAATAGTGTCACCGTCATTTCCTCAAAGTGTCCCGGAAAGTGATTTTGCACAGTGAGCGTGCAATTCTGCACCGGACATGCGAAAACACATTTCAGCCAGCTGTACTGTTCATAAGGAGATATGGAAAAATGCCAATGATGAACAGCTGGAGTGAAAGTATTACAAATTTACAAAGTCACGAGTGTGCATGCAAACTGTGCAACGTTCGCTCGTAAAACACTAATTTTATTGACTTTCATCCCTAAATTTTCAACACAGGCATTTTAAGACATCTGCTAATGAACAGTGTCACTGCCATTTTCACAATGTGTCTCGAACACGGGCATTCCACAGCAACTGCACTATTGTGCGCCGGAACTGCGAAAACAGATTTTGGTCAGGATGTGAAAAATGACAGCTGTAATGTTCATTAGGAGGTATAGAACAATTGCACTGTTGAAAATGTGGAGTGAAAATATTATAAGTTTGCGAACTTAAGAGCGTGCGTGCAAACTGCGCGACGCACGCTCATAACGCAGTCATTTTATGGAGTATTGTCACCAAATTTTCAACACAGGCATTTTAGGACCTCTGCTCATGAACAGTGTCACTGTCATTTTCATAATGTGCGCAGAACACTGATTTCGCACAGCAGTTGCGCTATTCTGCACCAGAAGTGCAAAAACACATTTCGGCAAGGATGTGAAAAATGACAACTGTGTGGTTCACAAGAAGGTGTGGTAAAATGCCAAAGTTGAGAATGTGGCCTGAAAATATTGCAAATGTGCTAACTTACGAGCATGCGTTGCACAGTTGCTACGCACACTCGTAAAACAGTCACTTTATGGAGTATTGCCACCGAATTTTCAACACAAGCATTTTAGGACCTCTGCTTATGAACAGTATCACTGTCATTTTCATAATGTGTCCTGAACACTGATTTCGCACAGTGACCACGCTATTCTGCGCTGGAAGTGCGAAAACACATTTCGGCCAGGATGTAAAAAATGACAGCTATACAGTTCACAAGAAGGTGTGGTAAAATGCCAATATTGAGAATCTGGCATGAAAATAGAGTACATGCATTAACTTACGAGCATGTGTTGCGCAGTTGCTACGCACGCTCGTAAAACAGTCATTTTTTTTTATTTTTCACACCAAACTTGCAACATAGGCTTTTTGAGAGCCCCTTTCATGAACAGTGGCACTATCATTTTGTTACTCCGTTCCAAAAGGTGATCCCGTGCAGTGACTGCGAAATCACCTTTTGGGACCGAATAATGCCATGACAGTGCAAGAATTCATGAAAAGGGATCCCAAAAACCCCATGTTGAAAATTTGGGGCCAAAATTCGCAAAAATGCCTGAGATATGCATTAAAGTTTATAAAACCCCTATTCATTCCATTATACAGCTTACCGGCATTTCTTCAGTTCGCAGTCGGCTTTGAAGAGTGCAGACATGTTCCCGGTCCACGAAGATCATCGCGCCGGACTCCGAGTAAGTATGGGGTGGGGGTGAGGAGGCAGGGTGCACAGAGGCTGGGTGCGGTGGGGAGGGGGTATCGAGACTACAAGGGACCGTTATTTTACAGGAAAAAAAAAACATTGCAGGACAGTTTTGTTTGCAGGGATTTGGCATGCTGGGGTGGGCTCCCAGCGTGCCACCTAACTGTTTGGGGGATCTATAGCCGACGGGTTGGGCACCCTCATCGGCACACAACATGGGGGATGAGGAAGTAATGCTGACGGGATTGGGCAACCCTTCAGCAGTATACAAAGAAAGTGGAGGGCGAGCCGAGGATTAGGCACCTCGCATTCAACAATTAGGAAGTTTATGCCGATGGGGAGTGGGCCCCCGTCGGCACACAAAGAAAGTGGGGGTTAACCAACAGGGGATTGAGCACCCCGGTCGGCAGTGGTTGAGCAGTCACCGTCACCGACTGCTTATAATAGTCGGCAAGCATTTAGGGATGGGTCCGCTGCATATGACGAGCTTTACCTCGGATTGCATGGACCTTTCTTAGATGTGCTCGCCACATTACGTATGCATGGTGTGGCGCCAGCATGCAGGCTGATTGGAGAATGAGGGACGCACCTACTGGTGCATGCCCTACATTCACCCAACAGCGACCCTGCCTCCAAAGCTGCACTGTCCCATGATGTTGGCTGCGCAAGCGCACCAACATAAAAAAGGGTCTATAGATCCATTTAAAGAATGGAAGATAGGGTAGATCATAGAATTATCACTAAATTAATATCTGAAGGTGGAGATATGAAATCCACCCCAGAGGAAATTTATAAAGTAGTGGAAAAACATCTCAAGCAAGTATTTTGCAGCCCAGTGTTGAATAGCCCTGAAGAATTCTTGGACCTGAATTTACCCCAACTTCAGATGGAAGAGAAGGAAACTTTAGCTTCCCCCATCTCAGTGGAAGAAATTAAAATAGCCATATGATCACTAAAAAAATGACTCTGCACTGGGCACGGATGGCATCACTGCAGAATTATATAAAGCATTTCTAGAAGAGATTGCACCAGCACTTGAGATAGTATTTACTGGCATGCTTAATGGGGAAGGTTTGTCTAAAACTATGAATCAAGCCATTCTGATTTTGTTGTACAAAAAAGGAGTTAGGGAAGATATAAAGAACTGGAGCCCATTGAGTATGCTAAATACAGGTTTAAAAATATTAAGCAAAATTCTATTAAATAGGCTTTTGTTAGTTAGGATAAATTAAATGAAGGGAGTCAAATATGTGCCACCCCAGGAAGATATCAGCATGATAATTTAATTTTACTTAGGGAGATTTCTATAAAGTATCAAAAAATGAAATACAGGGTTTTATAATAAGCATAGATCAAGAGAAAGCCTTTGATCAAATTTCACATGCCTATTTATTTCAGGTACTTCGATCCTTTGGCCTTCCAGAAAAATTTGTTAAGTGGCTCAAGATGATGTACGATAGTGCTGTCCTCTCACCAAATATTAATGGGTGGATAGGGAAAGAGATGGGTATTAAAAGAGGCGTTAGACAAGGCTGCCCCCTTAGTCCACTCTTGCACACCTTTTGTATTGATGGATTAATTAGGAAAATAAACAGTCATAATGCTATATACGGGATAAAACTTAGTGAACAGGACCCCCCAACAAAGATTTTAGTATATGCAGATGATTTAGTGTTGTGCATATCCCCACCCACTAAGGCAGATACTATACAGAAAGTGTGCCATAGCTTTGCACAGTGTTCAGGATCCAGGATTAACTATAATAAAAGTAAAGGCATTGCCTTAGGAGACACCCCAATACCTGCAAGAAGAACATTTGCTGAGATTGGTATATCAAAAGATCCAATAACTATATTAGGGATAAGGTCTGGGGGAGATGACTGGGTTAGACAAAATTGAGAAATTGGACTTCAGAAGGCAAATAGATTGATAGCCTCCTGGAAAGGCTGACAGATCGCAAAAAAGAAAAGGGTGGTCTTGATTAAAACTTTATTATTGCCATTTTTTTTATACCTATGTTATGTCATCCCCCCACCTATGGTATTGTATACCTCTTTATATAGTGTTTTTTTCAGGCCCTGTGGGGCAATGGGTTGAATCCTATTAAAAGGAAAATTACATATAGATCACTACAAGAAGGGGGCTTAGGTATGCTGAATCCTATAGCTTTTTTCAGTAGTATTTTTTTAGTATGTAATATAGGGGGAGCATTAAAGCCAGGGCCAAAAATTTGGAAGTCGCAGGTCCTAAGTTGGGTAAATCCTAGTTTGGATGCATGGGCCCATAAAAACATAGAAACATAGAATTTGACAGCAGATAAGGACCACTTGGCCCACCCAGTCTGCCAATTTCCCTACCTAATGGACAAGCTGCAGAGCCTAGTTAACTAACAGCCTACTTCTTCCAACCTCCACCCCCTATAATTGCCTTATGTCTGTCCCATGTACTATTGAATTCCACCACTGTTTTTGACTCCACAACCTCCTCAAGAAGGCTGTTCCATAGAAACATAGAATTTGACGGCAGATAAGGACCACTAAGCCCACCTAGTCTGCCCATTTTCCTACCTAACAGATAAGCTGCAGATCCTAGTTAACCAACAGCTTACTTCCTCCTAACCCCCACTAGGACTGCCTTATCTCTGTCCCATGCATTCTTGAATTCTCCCACTGTTCTTGACTCCATGACCTCCTCAGGAAGGCTGTTCCATGCATCCACAACCCTCTCTGTGAAAAAATACTTCCTCACATTACCTCTGAGCCGTCCCACCTCTATCTTCAGATTGTGCCCCCTTGTTCTTGCACATCTCTTTTTCTGAAAGATGCCACCCTCTTGGACTTTGTTGATTCCCTTGAGGTACTTGAAAGTTTCTATCATGTCCCCTCTCTCCTTCCTTTCCTCAAGGGTATACATATTAAGCTCCTTTAGTCTTTCTTCATATGTCTTCTGGTGCAGACCCTGCACCATTTTGGTTGCCCTCCTCTGGACAGCCTCCACTCTGTCTATGTCTTTGCGGAGATGGGGTCTCCAGAACTGCACACAGTACTCCAGATGGGGTCTCACCAACTGTCTGTACAGAGGGATAACAACTTCCTGTTTTCTACTATTGATGCCTCTCCCTATGCATCCCAGTATTCCCCAGCCTTCCTTACTGCCTTCTCACATTGCTTGCCCACCTTTAGGTCATCAGATATAATTACCCCCAGGTCTCTTTCCATTTTTACTGTTGTCAGTATCTCACCCCCCATTGTGTACTCTTTCCCTGGGTTTTTGTTTCCCAGGTGCATTACCTTGCACTTCTTTGCATTGAATCTGAGCTGCCATACATTTGACCATTCCTCCAACCTTGCCAAGTCCCTTCTCATCCTTTCCACTCCATCTAGTGTATCAGCCCTGTTGCAGATCTTTGTGTCGTCTGCAAAGGGACATACTTTTCCTTCCAGTTCCTCTGCAATGTCAGTTATAAAGACATTAAAAAGGATCGGTCCCAGTACTGAACCCTGCAGTACCCCACTAGTAACCCTCCTTTCTTCACTGTGGACTCCATTTACTACTACCCTTTGCGTCCTGTTGTCTAACCAATTTTTTATCCAGGCTACCACCTTGGGACCCACTCCAAGGCTGGCTAACTTGTGTATTAATCTTTTGTGTGGGACTGTATCAAATGCCTTGATAAATTCTAGATAAGCCATGTCCACAGCCCCTCCCTGGTCTACTACTTTAGTCACCCAGTCAAAGAAATCTATTAGATTCGTCTGACATGACTTTCCCATCATGAATCCATGCTGCCTTGGGTCCTGTGCCCCACTGGCCTCTAGGTACTCAACAATTCTTTCCTTCAGAAGTGATTCCATCATTTTCCCTACCACTGAGGTCAAACTAACTGGTCTGTAGTTTCCTGCCTCTGTCCTGCTCCCACTTTTGTGAAGAGGAATCACATCAGCCATCCTCCAGTCCTCAGGTACCACCCCATCCTCCCATGATTTGTTACAGAGAGTAGTCAGCGGTGTCATTAGTTCTACCCTTAGTTCTTTTAGAATTCTTGGGTGAATCCCATCAGGTCCCATTGCTTTGTCCACCTTCAATTTTATTAGTTCTTTCAGAACCCTTTCTTCTGTAAATGAACTGGTATCGACCCCCATCTTCAGAGTGTTTCTCTTGTTTGGTTTAGGTACCTCCCCCTCCTCTTCGTTTGTGAATACTGAGCAGAAATATTTGTTCATTATCCCTGCTTCTTCATTGTCACTCTCTACCTACATTCCCTCCCCGTTATTAAGCCTCACTATCCCTCCTTTGGTCTTTCTTCACTCCCTAATGTACCTATAAAAGGTCTTATCCCCCTTCTGAACAGAGTTGGCTATCCTTTCCTCGGTTTGGGCCTTTGCTATTCTGACTGCCTTCCCAGCCTCTTTCTGCTTTAACTGATAAAGTTCTCTGTCCTACTCCTTCTGTGTTTCCTTATATTTCCTGAATGCTATCCTTTTCTCCTTAACCTTCCTGCCACCTCTTTTGAGAACCATAGCTTTTTCCTTCTTGTGTTTTGTTGATTTGCTTTACACAAGACTTGCTGCCTCTGTGATGGCTGTTTGATTACTCCCCATTGTTCCTCCACCCCTCCTTCTTGCTTGTTTGCTAGTGCTTTTCTGAGGCACTCTCTCATTTTCCAAAGTCAGCCATCCTAAAGTCCAATACTTTTGCTTTTTGTATGGCTTTGGTTATGGCTGTGTTTATAAGTAACCACACTGTTTGGTGGTCACTTGTTCCCAAATGGCTACCCACTTCTAAAACTGAGATTCTTTCTCCATCCCCATTTGAGAGTACCAGGTCTAAGATTGCTCCCTCCCGAGTGGGTTCCAATACTAGCTGTCTGAGGCATGCCCCCTATAGGGCATCAAGAATAACCCTGCTCTTGGATGTGCCTGCAGCAAAGGTGCTCCAGTTAACATCTGGCATATTCAGGTCCCCCATCAACAATATCTCCCCTTTTTCTGCCATTCTAAGGAAGCCTTCTATAATTTCCTTGTCCATTCCCCCCCTGAGATGGGGGTTTGTATACAACCCCCATGCGGATTGTGGTGCCTTTTCCTGTCTCCAGGGTGACCCAGAGTGTCTCATCTGCTCCCTGTTTACTCTTTAGTTCTGTTGCTTTGATCCCTTCCTTTACATGAGAGCTACTCCTCCTCCTCCTCCTCTTTTACCCTCCCTGTCCCTCCTGTAGATTGTGTATCCTGGTATGTTGACATCCCAGTCATGGTTCTCTGTGTACCATGTTTCTGTGACTGCCACAATATCCAGGCAACCCTCTTCCATCAAGGCCACTAGTTCAGGGAGCTTGTTACACAGACTACGGGCATTGGTACTCATCACCCTCCACTTTTTGATGGCCTTACCCCTTTTAGCCCCATTCCTGTCCTTACTGCCTTTGCCTCTTTTTACATTTACCTCTGTTCTACTCCCTAATGACTTCTCTACCTTGGTGTTTACCTCACTAATTACCATGTTTTGTGGGGGGAGACTGGGATTTCCCTGCTCCTTTTCAGTGCCTCCCCCCTTGGCTAGTTTAAATGCTTGCCAATGAAGCATTTAAACCTCTCACCTAGGATCCTGGTTCCCACACGCTCAGATGCAGACCATCGCACCAGTATAGGTCTGCATCCCTCCAAGTGGCTCCCCAGTCCCCAGTGAAGCCATGCAGCCACAACCATCTCCGTAAAAAATACTTCCTCATATTACCTCTGAGCCATCACCCCTCTATCTTCAGATTGTGCCCCTTGTTCTTGCACATCTCTTTTTCTGAAAGATGCTACCCTCTTGGACTTTGTTGATTCCCTTGAGGTATTTGAAAGTTTCAATCATGTCACCCCTCTCCCTCCTCTCCTCGAGGCTATACATATTAAAATCCTTAAGTCTCTCTTGATATGTCTTCTGGTGCAGACCCTGAGCCATTTTATTTGCCCTCCTCTGGACTGCCTCCATCCTGTCTATGTCTTTACGGAGATTGGGTCTCCAGAACTGCATGCATTACTTCAGATGGGGACTCACCAGCTGTCTGTACAGAGGGATAACAACTTCCGGTTTTCTACTGGTGATGCCTCCCCCTGTGCATCCCAGTATCCCCCCAGCCCTACTTACTGCCCTCTCACATTGCTTGCTCATCTTTAGGTCACCTGATATGACTACCCCCAGGTCCCTTTCCATTTTTGTTTTTGTTAGTATCTCACCCCCCCTCCCCCATTGTGTACTCTTCTCCTGGGTTTTTGTTTCCCAGGTGCATTACTTTGCACTTCTTAGCATTGAATCTAGAACGAATAACTTACTATGGAGAACCCCAGGCATGCCAAATTACGGTTTCGAGCAGATTAAAAGTGCCATAAAATGGGGAATTACTAGTCTACAACTTCAAACACAAGATAGGAAAATAGTATATTCCCATATTGTTTTGGTAGAAAAGAAAGAGGAGGTCTGTTTTCCAGGATGTACACAGAATGCAATTAATAAAAATATTAAGATGTTGTCTTCAAAAAGGCTGCCAGATTTTCTATGGGATACAGTATGGTTAGGTTTATATGGAAAGCTGTATGTTAGAAACAATAACAAACATAAGCAGCTACAGGACAGATATTGTATAAGAGACACATGCACAGTGGTGCTGGAGACTCAAGAACACTTATTTGTTGAATGCCCCTACGTGCACCTATTGTGGTCCTTTTTAGCAAAGGAATGGGGTGAACCTCAGTTTAATAATATAAAGTACCCGATGATAATGTATGGTGAAAATAATAGAGGCTGGGGTAAATATCACCCAGAAACACTATACATAATACTAGCAATAATCAGATATTACATATGGCAATCCAACTGTGTTTGGGTAACACAGCAAAGGTTGATTAGTTATAGAGAAATGTTCAAAAACATTCAGATATCAATTCAGAAAGTATGGAATGAGGATTGTAAAATATTCAGCAGTGGAAAAATTAAAGGTCTATGGATAAATTGTGAACAATGGACTAAACCGCCATGAATAATGTACAATTGTATAGTATACTGTGTTTGATGCATTGTAGATAATAGTTTTATTTGTGATTTTTTTTAATTCGATTTGACTGTTATTTCATTTGTTTGTAGTCCTTCTTAATAAAAATTCCCCTACTCTCCAGCAGGGGGAACCCTTGGCCATCTTCCTGAGATGGCCACTTCGGTAAATTCAGCAAGGAGGATGAACGTGGAGGAGACAGGGAGCAGGCCTCCTCCCCTAATCTATCAACTCAAGAGACTGTTGATGTTGCTATGGCTGCGGCAGACTTCTCAGATGTGGACACTGTCAATGAGTTGTTTTTGTCCTCAGAAGAGCTGTGAGAGGAAATCTCCACCGTTGTATCGAATGTGCAAAAAGTGCAACAAAAAGCAAGTAATGGTGCCATAGACATGAAGGTGGGGAATTTTTCACCTAACAGTGATAAACTACAGCAGTTAAGATTAGAAAAAAAATGATGCCTTAAGAAAGTGAAAAACCAGGATAAAGAACTGTTTACCTTACTGTCACAGACTGTTCCTGCCACATCTACACCTCCAGCTGTCGGCATGAGTCAGAGGCCTCCTGACATAGTTTCATCAAAGTATACTGTGGTTCAGGCCGTTCCAGTCTTGTCATCGGATCAGTCGATACAATATTCATCCTGGGGAGCTCCACAATCGGCTGGCAGTGAGAATGGTAATACTACCATGTGCCAAGAGCCGCAAGGTCCTATCTCTGAGAAAAAGAAAAAGCACCACGGTAGCGGCTTGGTGCTGGGAAGCAGAGCGTCACTCCTGGGCATATTCCTACAAAGGTTATGAACATAGAAGCCACTCAAGTTGGGCAAGATATAGAGTTTACTTTTCCAGCAAACAAAAAAACTTCTGGATGGAGCAAACAGGGCCAGCAACAAGCGCCTGCATTTTCGGATGGTACAAAGTCCACACGGAACAATGACATTGGGTAAGGGAATTGGTCTCCAATACACGCTCTCGAGGATGCTGGCTGAGTACAAGGATCGAATGGACAGTGGCTTCCCGTCCGATGGACAGTACATTTCAGAGATACACGGCAGCTGTTTCAACCAAGGTGGCCACCACATCTGTACAGAGCTACAACGAACCCCGGGGTGATATATCTGACTAGTACTACTTCTATTACAGTTGTTGGTCTTGATAAAAATCTTACTGTTGATTTGGATGTCGGGGCTAATATCACAGTACAAACAGAGTTAGGGCCTCGTGTTGCTACGGACCAAGTTGCAGATAGATTTTTAGTTATGGGCCCCATGGATGAGGCTTACAGGAGGGTGAGAACCAGTCTAGGTTAAAATCTATGTTTAAGTTATCCAATTTATTTCAAAACAAAGGGGGGCCTGCACCCAGGAGAAATGCTGTGCGGCTACTTTATAAAGGGGGTCTAGAATTTCCACCAGATAGGTTACATATAGCACGGTGCATAGATTTGCAGCATTCAGCTAGGATATACAAATGGCCTTACTGCACAACCAGCGCCCAAACAGCACATTTGCATCTCATTACTGGAATTTATGCAGGTTATTTGCATACCATTATCATAGGCATGCACATTTCCCGCATTGCAGGGCAGCACCACTATTCCAGGAAGGTGATCAGGAGGTACTGCAGGCTAACAGGCAGGTGAGAATGCAGAGTTGTGTGTGGGTGGACTGCACTGGCCTGAGTACAGTGCTACATACCCCCCAACCTCTTAGAAGCCAAATGTGTGCCAAGATGTGTGACAACTGGTCAGAACATGTGACACATCATCAAACATGACAATGCAAACTCAGGAGACTGTGGTAAGAAGAGCACTACTGTTGCTAATGTGTGCTGATAACCTAGCATCTCGTAGTAATATACAATTCTGCATAACAGTCTCAGTGGTCAGTGTGTAATGTCACCCACTGTATGTTGGTCTGAGGGTGTCTGCGAAACATAGAAAGTGATGGCAGAAGGAGACCATATGGTCCATCTAGTCTGCCCATAAGACTACATGAGTGCCATGCCCTGTAATATGTGACAGTTGAGAGGTTTGCAGTGCTACAACCGATGGCCATGTCCGTGCCCTAGGTGGCTGCACATACAACATGGGAAGGGTCTGGTGTCCTTGGGGTATACCCCTCCCACCTCCAGGATGCAGGTGGTGCCACCCCTGCTCCATGCTGCCCACAGTTGTTAACTGTGCACCGCCAGTACACCCCAGTGACCCAAACCCAGAGCCCCTGAGTTATTGTCACACTCCAGGGATGGCATCAGTGACATGTATGTGGTTTCTGGTGGTGTGGGTCTGGCACAAGCATGCTGTGTGCACCTATGGTGTTCCACCATGGGTGTGTGCCACTGGGCAGTCCCTGGCCCATGTCATGCTGCCACCATTACTGCCATGTATCCTGATCACCGTTGTCCCAGATGTCATCAAGGGCACATACCTCCACCAGGTGGCACTCTGATGGCCACATGGGTGCAGACCATGGCACCTGGTACATGTGCCACATTGTAGCTGTCTGCTCCACTGGTGTGCTGAGGGGCTGCCTGACTAGCATGTGGCAGCTAGGCGTCCCTGACCTGGGTGTGGTGAGGGGGATGGTCGACTGAGCAGTGCCGGGGGCATCATCCATTGGCACCTGGCAGGTGCCCGGCGAGCAGGCACAGCAGGGCTGTGGCTTTGTGTATCACCATCCTGGCTTGACTGCTGTGCATGGGTGCCTGAAGCCCATCCTGGTGCACCTCTGAGGGCTGTCTCAGGGTTGCCTGTCTGCAGTTTTGCAGCCTGCCTGTGGGTGGTTGGCTGATTTAGGCCATCCCCTTTCATACCTAACTTTGCTGCGCGACACATGTGACACACATTTTGGCTGAATATACACTGCGTGACACAGTCAGGTGCCCGCCTTCTTTTTTTGTGCTGGATACATTATTTCTGCGTGATCGCGCATTTGGAAATGCATGTCGCCTCTCCTCCTTTCGAATATCATGCATCCCCATGTTAGGCCACACATCGCCTTTGAATATGTGAGCCTCAGGGCCTAAGTGATTACACATAATTTGCTAGTACCCCGTACCAGTTAAAACCATACAGAAAGCAAAACAAGTTAATTTAAAAGACAGTGCAAAAGTGTATCAAATACTTATCTAAACATAGTCGCTGTATGCTATTGTGAATGAATTTTTAAACCTCTTCCTCTCTCTTATTCCAAAATACTTTACTTCCATTTTTGTGAGAGTACTTAATTGCAAGTTTATCTGTCTTCCTAATAACGTTTTTTGGTTATACCCAAACTAACTTTAAAAATTGTTGTGCTGTGTTTATTTAACTAGACCATGTCTAATTAATAAACGTTGTGTATGATTTCAAATAACTGTTACAGTCTGGTATACAAAAACATTTTTTTAACATAGGAGAGTTCAGATTTCATGACTCTTTTAAATATAACTTATCTGATATCAAAGTTGTTGAACAAAATTATGTGTGCTTCTAAACATCTCCTAGGGAATGGAGACGGGGAGGTATTTCTGAAATAAGGGTAAGCATTTTATTTGTTTGCTACAAAACTGAATATTGTGGCCAGTGGTGGAGTACAACAAAAGGGCAGGGGAGACAGAGATCGTTTTCGACATTCTTCAGTATTCTATTCTGCATATTTTATGTTACCAATTGCTCGTAAACCATTGTCTATTGTTACTTATAGACCCCACAGTCCAGTAATACTAGCAAAGATGTCGCTGTGTGTATAAATCATTACTTTTATTCTCTTATCATGAAGCTTATTATACAATATGAAGTAATTAGTATCCACACCAATTCTGACAAAACAAGCAAACTGGATGTGTACGTTACCACTGGTGAAATGTGATCGCAGATCAGCAGACGGCACACTTATGCCCAAAAAGATAGACATGAGAATGATGAGACTAGGACAGAGAGGCAGAAGATATCATATCCCTGTGTTCAAAGTTCAATGTTTATTATCATAAATACAAATAGCCACAAGGGCTGTGACATACATCAGTATTACAAACAACAAATATTGATTTAAAACCAGATAAAAGAGAAGACACACACAAAGTACTATTGACATCATATAGTTCATGATACGTACAGCAGGAAGAGTTTGATTACTTTATTGTAGACAATTTTTTTTTTTATAATTGTAGTTACCTTAGTAAATTTTACAATGGCAAATAAAGTGGCAAGATTCTTTGAATTTAGCAGATGTTTTAGTTTCTCCACATTAGATAGATTTTACAGAGATTTTAGGATCTCTCTAACCCACTTTTTGTATAACAGATCAAGGGAAGGGAACTCTAGAAGAATATACAAACTCACACATGCCTCCACAATGCAAAGCATCATGGGCTGCATATGCAAATCACCACAGAATGTTATGCTGGTCCAACTTTAAGCAGAATTGCATGGTGCCAAAAGGCCTCTCACAGAGTTTGCAAAGGGTGCTAACAGTGCTACGTGTCTATGTCTTCTGTTAGCACCTTTTGCAAACTGTGTGAGAGGCCTTTTGGCACCATGCAATTCTGCTTAAAGTTGGACCAGCATAACATTCTGTGGTGATTTGCATATGCAGCCCATGATGCTTTGCATTGTGGGGGCATGTGTGAGTTTGTATTTTCTTGAAACTTGGCTTCCCAGCCAAATGCCCTTTGGGGTAACCCTTGCCTCAGTGTTTACGCACAGAGGTTCTTTGTCTAGAAGAATATGTTCTGAAGACCATTTTCCTGGTCCTCAACCCTTACATTCTTGTCCATTTTTGAACTCCCTCCATTGCATAGAATGTGTTAATAACCCTCTATTTATATATATCCTTAGCTGTGCTATGATTCTAACAGGGCTGCTATCCTCGCATTTCTTAAGGTACCATTCTCGATTAGGGTTACCACCTGTCCTGATTTTTGCAGGACAGTCCTGATTTGGGCAGCTGTGTCCTGCAAAAAAACATGAAAAATACTAAATGTCCTGATTTAACAATAGGAAAAATATTTTCTAACTTTCTACTTAATGTTCTAGAAAACTACAGTAGCTTAACTAAAATACCTTAAAATGATAAGAAACAATAGAAGCAACTAAGAAACTACAATACTTAGCCTTAATTCTGATTATATAGAGAAAACAAGTTTGTTGCATCAGTCGAGGTTAGGTGCTGTCCTGTGAAAAATCATGTTTCAGTAAGAAATGTCCCACTTTGGGCTTCTTAAAAGGTGGTAACCCTATTCTCGATCATAGATTTCCTTTAATACTAATTAAGACTGATAATTTTGGTAAGATTGGATTCCCTCTTCCACTACTTCTGTCGCTTTGCTTTGTACTGACTGTCCTGCACTCTCCTTATTTTCTCTCTTTCCCTTCCCTACCTTGATGCAAGGTTCCTCTCTCACTGTTCCTCCTTTATCGCTGAATTCTGGCTGGGCTCTCTCCCCTCTTATCTCACCTCACTCCTCTCCTCCCCCCTTCTCACTACAACCTTTGTAACTTTGGTTTCCGCTGCCTTGCACTCCCTACTTAGATATCCTCAGCTGGTCAGGCTGCCTTCTCCTACCGCTTCCCTAAACTTTGGAACGCTCCTCCCCCCCACCCACTCTGCCTCTTCCTTACGCTCTCTCACATCTCTTCTCCTCACATTCTCTTCTCACCCCTGTGAGTGCCCCTGACCCCTTTCTCTACCTCTCTTCTACTTGTTCCACCCCTTCCTCCTCTCCCTCACCTTGTCATTTACCCTCTCTACTCTTAACTCCTCATCCTATATCTTGCTTCCAACCCCCTTTTCCCAGCTCCAAAAAAGACTCTTCTAATTTCTACTGGTTTCCTTATCTCCTATCTGCCCGCATCTCTGTACAGTGAACTTAATTGCAGCCTCTTGATTTATTCAATATACATTCTGCTATCTGTTTATCCAATGTACATAACTTGTTCTATACCTCAACGTTGTTTGTTAATTCGGTGATGGTTGATATGTTTTATACTTGCTATATACTCAGTTCTATTTGTCTTTCTGTAATCTCCCCTTCCCCTTTCCCCCATGACGCATCTGGAAACGAGTTGTTATCAGCTCAGTATGTCTTTCCTGATGAAACTTTTAAAATGAATGAATAAATTAATGATAATTTATTCAACCCAGAATTACCAGTTTCATGTATTCTAACCACATCCCTTTAGAAACACGGAAATACTCTGCTTAAAGGACATTGAGCGATGAACATTGCTCTGGCACTCTGGTGATCTGGATTTGCACCCCAAGCCTGGATTCCAGGAGCAGAGGCCCGCAGGGAGGCAGATGAAAGCATCCCTTGGACACTTCCCTCCTGGGGGGAGGGTCATAGAGTGCCACTCTTGTAGCAACTCCTGGCAGTGGTTAACGGAGGTGTTCTCTTGTAGCATGGGTGACCACACGCCGCCAGATGCCGCTGTCCCCAGCCATACATACTGTGGGAGGTGGGTGGGTGCCCTGAAAAACAGAAAAACATGGTCACTCTGCAGCACTGGATGACAGCCTTCAGTAGGCCTCCTCCATGCTGCCCCCATCACCTAGCACATTATGCCTGGCCCCCGACTGACTTCTCTGGTATTAAAAGGTGCTTCCTCCTGCCGATTCCCATCCCTGGCAGGGTCCTGCAGGAGGGATATGCTGGACCACCTATGGGAATGTCAGCAGAGCTCCAGGGGAAGCTGAGACAAGTGCAGCAGCAGGGGTTGAGTCTGGAGGGCAGGGGTTTCTGTGCCCTAGGTGGATAATTTTGAATCATACAAAACTGCAACAAGAGCCAAACTGTTATCGTGTTATGAAAATGCCCTTTAATAAAGCTTATGTCAAGGAGCGAAGCACTTTAATATTCATTTCATGATTACTCGTAGCAAGTTACACCCATTACTGTGGCTTCCATCCTTACTGCTGTATCGTTCACTCTTAACAAGCAGCTGCGAAATTTAGTGAGGCAAATCCTTAACAGAGTCCACTCTCTTTGCCGTATTTGGTATTATCTACCACAGAGGATCACAAACAAGAAGTGAAGCTCATTAATAATCATCTAATGTCATGAATAAACATTTCTCTTTTGTGTATTACACATTTGTTTTAATCCTTTCTTTATGAGGAACTGGCAGTTGGCTATGGCTCCTCCCTCTGGGAGCTCATCTCTCCGGCCCCACATCCTCGCACCGATCTCCCCAGGAAATCCCCCGTGGGTTGCCCCACTCCATGACAGGGCCAGGGGCGAGGAGCATTGAGTTTCTCCCCTCCCCCAGATAGCCAGTGTCCAGATTCTGGGGTTCAGCATGGGCACAGCCGGGGCCATCATGGAGCCTGCCAGCTCCATTTTTGCTTTTTCTCCCTGACCCCACTCCCCTCTAATGTCATGCGCTGGCTGTGTGCCTCCCAACCTGTATCTCTCTCCAGCTGCCGCTAGAGGGTGATCAGCGGGCGGGATGGCAGTCCCTCCCTCCCCGAGAGAGGAGAGAGAGCAGTCCTCCAGATGCTTGATCCTCTCTCACCCTTGCTGACCCCTGGTGACCCAGGCTCATTCTGAACCTGGGTCACCACCGTGGCACGAGGTGTGGCATCCAGCACTTCAACCTCCAGCACCACCGGGCCGGCCTGTGTATTACACTTTTAACATCTCGTGGACTTCACTAACAAATGACTTAAGATTAAAATCTTAAATACAGCAAATAATAACATACAAGATGAAGATTTTAAGGAAGAAAAAAGATAGAAAGAGTCTGGTGAGCCTCCTCAATCACCCTTCATTTTTAAATATGGGAATTCCCGTTTAGTCAGGGTTTGCTCAGAGTGCTATTCCAGGCTACAGGCAGAGGCCACCTGAAAGATAGAAGAAAAGAAAATTCAATATCCCCTAACCAGTTTCTTATCCACTTTATGACCTTTGGTCCCACTCCTAAGCTACCCAGCTTGCTTACTGGTCTCTTATGTGGAACAGTGTTGAAAGCCTTACTGAAATCTAAGTAGGCTATGTCCACCATTCCAGCCTGATCTAAATCCTTTGTCTCCCAGTTAAAGAAATCTGTAAGATTCATTTGACATGACCTCCCCCCATGAAACTATGCTGCCTCGGGAAAGATAAGGGACACCAAGAGGGGGTTAGTGAGAAGGGAAGCCTAACAGCAAGGGAAAAGTACAGAAGCAAAAAGTCAGGAGGATAAACAAATCTTCAGGCATGGGAGTGGTGCAGTGTAATGGGTGTGGGGCTGCAATCTTCAGAGACACGTTCTGGAGACTGAGGTGTTGCCCCATATGCAGGCACCTCTCTGGGCTGAGAGCCGAGGTCGCTGAATTCCGGGCCAAACTAGCACGAATACAGGGCACTATCTACCTCACCCAGGGGCCACCCAGTTTTCTGTTGCTTCCTCAAAGGATGCCATCAAAGAGGCAGAGCGGCTGGACTTTGGTGGGCTCCAGGAGGGTGGGGGAGGAAGGAGGGAGGAGGGAGAGCACCCCTCAGACATTACCACTGCACAATTTCTTCACCATTCTGGTGGGACAGGGAAGCTAAAAGGAGGCACCTGAGGCAGAGTAAGACAGGAGGTGGGGTACTCAAGGGAGCAGGCCTCAAGGAGGGTGGGAGAGTCCCTCAGCTAAGGCGGAGGCAGCTGTTAGTGGGAGATTCCACAGTTGGGGGACTGAGCTGGGGGCAGGGGAAGGGAGAGACAGGGTAGTACAGTGCATTCCAGACACTTTGGCAGGGAGGGATGGAGTGCGGATCTTGGAGATTACCAGGGAAGAAGGGGTAGGGAGGGAGCTGGATGTAGTTGTCCACCTGAAGACTAACGATCTGACAAGGGAAACTGTAAGAGTAGTGCAGGACAGGTTTAGGGAGCTGGGGAGGGACCTTAAGCAGGTAGCTCACACGGTGGCCTTCACTGAGGTGCTGCCCTTGCACAGTTGGGGGAAGGCTAGGGAACTCCACAGCAGGGCCTTCCACAATCGGTTGAAGGCATGGTGATTGGAGGAGGGCTTTGGCTATATCAGTGACTGGGGTCACTCCTTGTGAGATGGAGGCCCATACAAGAGAGACGCCTCCATCCATCCCAAAGGATAACGGCAGTTCGGGATGGAAGGTTGAAATGCTACTTTGATGAGCCTTTAAACTAGCTAAGATGGGAGGCAGAAAGACTGAGAGAGGCAGAGTCTACTACTCCAGAGACTAGTGCAACACAGAATGTTAACTCAGAGAGAACAAATTCCCTAGAGGCTGATGGAATCAAAGAGTAGCGCAGGACAGGTAAGTCTGGAGGAGGAACTTCAGTTGGAAGAGAGGGAAAAGAAGGAAGGCAGGAAGACGCCGTAACAGAGGATGGCAGGACTCGGGTAACGGGGGGCAAGGGAGGGAAGCAAGAAGGGGAGGCAGGTTAGAGGAAGAGAGGGATGAAGAGAATGGAGAGCAAGGTGTGCCAATGCAAGGAGTCTGGGAAACAAGTTCTTGACCTTGAGGCAATCATTGCCTGGGTCTGGTGGCCATTATGGAATCATGGAGCATGGACAACCACAGCTGGGAAGTGGCCATCCCAGGCTATACAGTACCTCATGCTGGAAGGACAGGTGAGGGAGGAAAAGCAGAGGGGTTGTTTTATGTGTGAAGGAGGGTATAAGTGCCACTGAGTGGCTGGCAGTAAAGCCTAGAGGTTAGAGTAACATGCTGTGAATGAGCCTGGTACATCCAGCGGACAGACCTGGGTTTGATTCCCACAACCTCCACTTGCATACTGTGTGACTCTGAGCAAGTCACTTCGCCTCCCCAGTGCTCCCGGGTCACCCCTGAAAACAGGCACCTGTGGGCCTTACCCAGTTAACAAAAGAATAAAATAAAAATAAAAAAAAGAGGTACAGGGGAACGGTGAAGGGCTGCAGGTACTATGGGTCAGCCTAGAGATGGGGTTGGGGCCGATAATCGCAGGGGGGTGGTGTACAGGCCTCCAACACAGAGGGAGGATTTAGAAAGAGCCCTGGGGGAAGCCATTTGTAAAATGGCAGCAAGGCAGAGTTTTGATTATGGAGGACTTTAATCTGCTAGATATAGACTGGAGCATTCTCACTGCAGTTACATCAAGAGGCAAGGCCATCCTCAACTCTATACAAAGGGCATTTTGGAGGCAGCTGGTTTTGGAACCCACTTGGGATGGGGCAGTGCTGGACCTGATACTTACTGTACAAACAGAGAGAGCATTGCTGACATCACAGTGGGTAGTCCATTGGGTACATGTGATCACCATACTGTGTAGTTTGGCATATGGATAGGACATGAAAAAAATCACACTAAGACAAGGGTCCTGGACTTCAGGAGGGCAGATTTTGAAGAAATAGGAAACTTCTTCAGAGAATGCCTTGAAGGGGAGGAACACAGAGGGGGAGTGGTAGCTCAACAGAGAAAAATTTAGGAGGGTATAGCCCAAGGCAATGACATGCTGTTTGAAGGAAGTGAGCAAGGGAAAGAGGAGGAAGAGGCCACCATGGTTCTCTAAGCAGGTGGCAAAAGCAGTGAAGGAGAAGACAACAGCATTTAGAAAGTACAAGGAGACCCAGAAGGATGAAGACAGGGAGGTATATCTGGCTAAACAAAGGGAGGCAGAAAGGAGGGTGAGGGCAGCTAAAGCACTAACAGAGGAGAGGAGAGGAGAGGATAGCTAAGGAGATCGAAAAGGGGACAAGACCTTCTTCAAGTATGTGGGGGAAATGAGGGAGACAAGGGGAGAGGTAGTGAAAATCAGGAGGGCAGGGTGGCCTTCATAGAGGAAGATCAAGAGAAAGTGGAAATACTAAATGATTACTTCTGCCCAGTCTTCATGGTTGAGGGTGAGTGGACAGACCAGCATGATGCAGCAAGCACCAGGGAGAGTGGAGAGTGAACACAAGTCCATTCTTGGAGGAGATGGTCTGGAAGGGATTGGAAGCCATAAGAGAAAAATAAGGCAATAGGTCCAGATGGAATTCCTCCAAGGGTCTTAAAGGAACAAAACACGGTGCTGGCTGCCCCTCTGGCAGTGCTTTCTAGCACCTCCGTGGAGACTGGGGAAGTTCCAGAGGACTGGAGGGCGGCCGATGTGGTCCCTCTGCACAAAAGAGGCAGTAGTGAGTATGCCAGTAACTACAGACCAGTCAGCCTCACATCAGTGGTGAGGAAGTGAATGAAGACACTACTAAAGGAAAGGCTCATGGAGCGCTTGGAGGCAAAAGGACTGAAGGACTACCGGCAGCATGGTTTCACGGGGGGGGGGTCGTGTCAAACTAATCTCATAGATTTCTTTGACTGGGGGTTACCAGGGAGGTGGATCAAGAGAGAGCAGTGGACATGGCCTATCTGGACTTCAGTAAGGCTTTCAACACTGTGCTGCACAGGAGGGTAGTTAAGAAACTAAGCAGTCACCTGGGGGCGGGGGAGAAAATGACACGCTGGGTATCAAACTGGTTAAGAGATAGGACTCAAAGGGTGGTGATGAACAGTAGCCATTTAGGTGATAGAAGAGTGACTAGTGGGGTACCACAGGGTTTGGTGCTGGGACCTGTCCTCTTCAATGTCTTCATAAGCAGCACTGCAGAGGAGTTTGGGGGTAAGGTGTGTGTCTGTGCAGACAATATAAAAATCTGCAACAAGGCTGACACTCTGGAAGGGGTGGAGAGAATGCAACGGGATCTGAAGAAACCAAAGGAATGTAGTAGGATGGTTAGGAAGAAGCAGACCCACTCACCAAAACTGAAATGATCATATTCTATATCTATTATATATATATATATATCGGTGAACATTTTCATAAGTCAAGTAAAAACATACATACCGCCATCAAAGTGCCAACGTTTCGAGGACTAAGTCTCTTCCTCAGGGCAACAGCAGTTATACTGTAAAAATTCAATGAATAGGACAACAACATTCAAGCGATCCAGTATAAATGACAACCACCATATATCTTATACACCATGGGCACCATGAGGGAATGGGAAGGAGGCAGTATGGGGAGTGCTAATAGGGAGAGCAGTATTAGGGTGGTGAGGACCAAGACGAGCCCTGGGGCAAAATGGGGCCTAGGGAGAGGCCAGATGTGTTTGGTTTCCCTACCCAGGGCTCCCACCAGACCAAGTGGGCAGGTAGCTGTTAGGCCATCAGCCTCCACTTGACCCCTTTGAGCGGTACTTTGCAATGCCAGATCGATAAGGAACAAGACCACAGTTATAGCGGACTTGATGTCTTTGGTCAATCTGGCTTGCATCTCAGAGATCTGGTTGAGTGATGACGCTGAGCCTTGTTTGGAAGCATCTGTTCTGGCCCATCTCTTCAAGTGGTGTAACAGGCTGTGCTTTGAAACAACTGAGAAGCTGCATGGGATATACTGTATTGGACTAGAAATCTGCAACTGATCTCTCTTACATCTGAGGAAAGTTTTCCTTACTTTACAGTCTTACATTGGGATTGCTTTGTGTTTAATTTTGTTTTTAAATCAGGAAGAGGGTTTTCAAAACTACTTATCCTGTGAGCAACTTCAGGAGGGTTGAAATAACTGCATATTTGATTTTCCTTTGTGGCTAACTGGACTGTCTACTAGTATTCTGTAACAGTTTGCATCAAATTACTTTTAAATAGTTGACAAATCAGTTACTGGAGATTAGTTGAATTACTATAAAAGGCAGTACTCACCAGGGTGGTGGAGCAGTGGTGTATTTGATTGTTTCTAACAGTCACCAGTGGTTGTGGACTACCCACCCACCCTTCCCCACACCCCCTCCAGGTGTGAAGTTTCCTTTATAGCCAAGGTTCTGACATCACTTCCTCAACAGGTCTTGGGGCAGAACTGTCATATTCTTAATAACCCAGCACAGTGCATAAAGGGTAAGAACACACCACACAAAGGAAGAAATATATATATATATATATATATATATGTAACCCCTAGATGGCGCTATCCAGGGGCTACTACCCTGCCTGATTTGCCACTAACAGGTTGAGGGGCCTGGGATCCAATGGCGGGGTGCCTCCACCCAGAGGTCAGGGTTTGCAATAGTTAAACTAACTTGGTCACAGCCCTCTGGGACACTGCAACTCTTCTTCCCACTAGTGGCCCACACAATATATCAGAATTACCTTCACAGTACACACTTTACCCCCAGGTCTGGTTCCGCACTGGGACCTCCTGTGAAATGAGATACAGTGCAACAATCACAGTACAGTACTTTAACATAGACAAATACCTCAGGCAGTATAACTTTTGCTGAAACAAGCAGCTCTGATTTATTTAGGGGATATAACAAGGACAGGGAAATCAGGTTAATTAGCTTATCACTCTAATAATCTACCTATGGCTCTGTGCACAGGCCTATCCTTATCAGTTACTGTCCCTGGGTACCCAAGCCCTAGTGGCTAGTCCAAACCGTGGCAGCTGGTAGGGGCCTTTCACACAGAGAAAAGGAGAATTAAACAGTCAGCAGTACAGTAATCCATTTGGATTTAATGTGGCAATTCAACAGGGAGCAACCCTGAATTAGTACTCACGACCTCCAAATAAGATAGGGTCCTTCAATGTCAGCAGGGCTCACTTGAGGTACACAAACCTCTTCACACATCCATATAAAAGAAAGTACTATACCAGGCAGGCTGCATCTGTATCCCGATCGCAATTACTGCACAATACCCGGGAGAACACACAGCAGATTCAGTTCCTGACAGACCGAGTGTAATTTTCAGCAATTCTTCCAGTCTTCTACAGGGTGAGCCTGGTTTCTACTCTTCAGAGATCCTTTGATTCTTTTCACAGGACGGATTCAGTCCTAACAAGCTGTTACACAAGCTGCAGACCGGAACTTGGGCTTCATACACGTTTTTGACTAAAACTGCACACTGAAAAGCACAGGGCTCCTTCCTTCTTCACTGCCAAAGCTCAACTGAAGCTCCAACCGACAAAACTGGGCACTTCCTTTGAGTTCCTCCCAGTTCTTGACTGGATTGGCTGTCACTCCAATAGACTGCTGCTGTTGGTCCAAAAAGGCACTGAAGTCTAAACTACATCTCCCAGAGTCACTGCCCATCAATCCTCTTGTGGCTGGCTCAGATTATGAGTCCAAGTTCTGATTCGGCCCAAGGCACCATTTTAGAGCTAGCTTACCCCACTGATTGGTCCAGTTCAGCAGTTCAAAACTAGAATGGGAACTAGCAGACACAGTTCTGACTGCAAAGAAAGCAGGTTAGACAAACTGTAATTTCATTATTACTCTAAATAATTTCTGGCAAACAGTTACATCTTTCAGATAGGTTCCCTTGCACCCTAGTGACTGCAAAATGAAGTGAATTGGCAGCAGCTCAAGTGGTACTCAGAGAAGCACACAGTCCCCCATACAAACTAATTATGTCTGCAAGCAGACAGCTCTTAAAGAGACAGTACCAGAGGCTCTAAAAACACTCACTGATAAATGGCTTAAATGCCAAACACTATTCAGGCTTGGAGCATTCAAGCAAGCTCCTGGAAGTCTTTGGGAACCCCATTTGCAGGGGGTTACACCCTTCCCTGGCCTGGGAAAGCTTAGCGTCCGCCAAGCAAGTACCCATAAGTTTCAACTGCAACCATATACATTTGCATTAGGCTAGGCACATGTAATCATCAGTCAATATATCATTTTACCAAGAACACATTTCTGAAACATTTGCATCGTCACTCTTTACACAGTATTACATACACATTGTACCATAACTCAAGTTATTACCTCTTGTACATGAAACCTGAAGAGAGGGGGCCCTTCCCTATCAGTTACCTTGGGGCTGGACGCGGGAGGGCACCATACTTAGAGGGCAAACACAAGTAACTTGAGTTAGCACTGACGCTCAGTTTGGGCAATGAGCTCTGGGACACATACACTCCTTTATGGACAACATTGAGAGGCAAATCCACAGGCCTCCCAAGGGAATCATAACTGAGGTGCACCACAGGCTTTACAGCTCGACCAGTCTTTCTAGGGGAACTGTTACAGTCTCTGCACTCTGAGCCTCATTTTCAGCATTGTCCACACTTGTCAGGAGTCTCCATGGGGGTGAGAGGCTAGAACTTGGGGCACTTTCAGCTCCAGGAGTTACAGTTTCTGAGTCCACAAGATTGGGCTCGACAGAGCTTTGGACACTGGCAGTGGACTGTCAGGGCACTCAAAATACTCTTCTTGTTCGGTGTATCACCAGTCTGCCCTAATCTATCATTTTCCTCCTGAAAGCTCAAACAGTTCAACCATGCACAATGATTCCATTTCATCTGATCTGATGCTTTGCCTTCACTTTCTGGGAGCATTGGCTCCAGGGATGAAGCTGGGGCTTAAACAGTCCAGAGGCCCAGCTTTGTCTCCAGTATTGACTAGATTGCCCCGAAACAATTGACTCAGTTCGAAGAAGGATAGTATTCAAAGTCACTCTCACTTTCTTCCGATATGGACTGACAGTCATGCTCAACTGGGACTTGTGGAGGGAACACTTTAACTTTGCTTCTGTAGGTGCAGACTTTCTTGATCTTTCTTAAGCAGCCTCTAGTCACTGGTCCAGAGGGGCATCTTCAGGGCTCAGACTCAATTAAGATTTGTCCAATGGGCAGTAAATGATTTCTATGCATTGTTTTTACATCTTTGAATTATTCTCAGGCCTACTTTGTACACTGGCAGATCATCTAGTTTGCCCACTACAATGTGAGGGGAGATGGAGTTATCTGTCAGCAATCTTGTGCTTGCCATGCAATCCCAGATTTCTGTAATACTTGATCTCCTCCGGGAGTTCATATGTCTGCTTTTATCATACCTTTCTTTGTTGTAGATTTCTTTTAGCAGCCATGGTTTGAGCCAGTTGGTACGCATGAGTTAGCTGGGCCTTTAACTTTGCACATACTGTAAATAGTTGTCAGCCTGAACCCCATCAGGAGAGACCCCAAAACACACATCTACTGGTAGTCTAGCTTCTCTTCCAAACATCAGGCGGTAGGGGAGAATCCAGTGGCATCACTTTTGTGCAGTTATAAGCATGTACCAGGTGCTAATTTGTTGGCTCCATCTAGGCTTGTCCTTTGGTGCAGGGTGCCTATCATATTCAGTGCAAAGTGCGTTGAATGCTCAGGCTGTGGGTCCCCTGGGGGTGGTAAGGAGTGGTTCTGGACTTTGACTCCCACAGAGAAAGTATCTATCCTTGATCAGACGACTCAAAGTCTCTCCCTTGATCAGAATGATTCTTTGTGGAGCCCCATAGTGAACAAAAGTTTTCAATGTTACTTTGGCCACAGTGATGCTTTCTGGTCTTTGGTGGGAAAGCTTGGGCATATCTCGTGAAATGGTCAGTGACCACCAGCACATTACTGATATTTCTGATCTGACTCCAAACTTAGAAAATCAATACAGACCAGCTCCATGGGTGCACTGGTGGTGATGTTAACAAGGGGCAGCCCTCTGGGGAAAGCTTCTCGTAAGCAGCCATTATGTCTGAATGTTGCTCCACATCAGCCCCATCTTAGCCAATAGAATCTGGATCTCACCGGTCAAGGTTCTGTCTATACCAAGGTGCCCTCATGGTTGTGCAAGGACCTCAGTACTGAGTCTCGAAGGCAGTGGGCAGCACTAGTTGTTGTTTGTCTATTGTCCCCTTGTCTACTGTTTCTCTGTATAACAGTTTATTGATCAGTTTCAACTTAGGACCTTCTTTGTATAACAGTGCAGTTCTCAAATCAGTGGGCGTGGTTTGGACACATCTTTTCCTGCATAGAGGGCTTCTAAAGCTGCTTTTGATTCATGGATCGCGGATTGAGCCTGGCCGAATACTGTCATTGTCCAGCTGAGGCAGTGCACCAATGTCTATTGCAGAAAAGTGGCACAAGCAGCAGGTATGCAATGCTCAGAGGCTCCCAAGCAATCCACCATGCAGTCCACCTCGTCCGTGGGACATTTGTTCCTCCCTGTCAAACTTCCGGCAGAGTGCCCGAATGTCAGGTTCTGCCAATCGGACCCAATCATTCTGGGGAACAGGCCTCCGGGAGAGAGCATCAGCATCTATGTGGTTCAGACCTGCCGGTATTCGAGAGCATAGTCATATGTAGATAATGCAGAAAAGCCACCTGTATAGTGGCATCCAACAGCCGAGGTGCACATAGGTCAAAAGTTATTGTCAGGTTTACTTTAGTATTTTAGCCTATACAAGTACTCATGGAATTGGTCAACAATAGCCCACTTCAAAGCTAGGAACTCTAACTTGTAGCCTTTTGGGATAGTTCTTTTCGGATGGGGTCAGGCTTCACTGGCAAAGGCCACTGGTCTCAGGCCATTCGCGCTCAGTTTTGCACAACATAGCCCCCAACCCTGTGCAAGCTAGCATCAGTGTGCAGGACGTAGGTTTTCTTGAATCGCATAGGCCAGCACTGGAGCATGTGCAAAGTTGATATATGATCTCGTGAAAAGCAGTCTCACAATCAGAGGTCCAGCGGCCCCAAACATTTCTTTCGGATGAAATACACTTTTCAGTCTTGAGGGACGCTAATTTTGCATTTTTGTGGGTTGGGGATACCTTGAGTGTTGGCAAAGGGCGGATCACTTTTGAATAGTCCTTGATAAAGCGCTCGATAATAAACTACAGAACCTGTGAATCTGGCAGTTCTTAGATTTTGCCAGGTCGAGGTGGTCAAGGCCTCAACTTTACTTTGGGTTCGGTCTCTATTCCTCGGTGGATACTATATATCCCACATACTTTACTGATGTTTGAAAAATTGACACTTATCAATGGACAGTTTAGGCCAAAGTCCTCCAGTCGGTCCAATACCTTAAATAATCTGCTCTCATGTTCCTCCAGTGAGCTGCCAAACTACAATAATCATTCTGGGTATACCAGGCACTCTAGTAAGTTCATGTCCTCACTGCACGCTCCATCAATCGTTGAAAAGTGGCTGGGGCACCTATGAAATCCTTGAGGCATCCTCATGAATTCACTGCGGCCAGCCCCGGACGGGTGAAGAAGCTGTCTTTTCACGATTCTCTGGGGCCATTGGGATCTGATAGTACCCACTCGCGGAGATCCAGCACAGAGAACCACTTGCTCCTGCTTAGGCAGTCCAAAGCATCCTGAATGCGGGGCATTGTGTACTGATCAGTGGATAGTCCGGCGGTTCAAAAGGTGCGAATCCACACACACTTACTGTTCCATTCTTTTTCCTCACTACCACAATGGGGAAGCATAAGGCTTCTGGATTCTTGTATTGTACCGCAGTTAACATCTCGGTAGATGCCGCCTCACATCATCTATGTCAGCAGTAAGTGCTAAAAGGCCGAGACCTTCAACAATGGTTCTTCCGTCATGCAGCTGGATATTGTGCTCAGCTCCTTACCATCCACATCCCATTCCTTTAAAGAAAACACCTGGTCTCTCTGGGCAAGCTTCTCACTGATCTTCACTTTCCATTCAGCTGGCAGCGGAGTCGCCGAAATCAAACAAGTCAGGCGTACTCTGTCATTCTTCCTGAACTCTTGTTGGGCACTGCAGTGTCTGCACAATGCACATTAGCCAGGATGCAACCTCTGTTTACCTCGAATGTCTCTTTCAGACACATTATGAACTTGACCATTACCCTTCTGGCATAAGCATGGGCTCTAGCGGCAAAATACTAGGGTTGACCAGCAGTCCCTCTGGCAATTTTCCATCGCCTGGTGCATCCAACATTAATATTTTATTCTTAACATCCTTTCTGATACGGACCTCTCCTGTAAGGTACACTGGGCATTTGGCGCCAGGATCAGAGACTCAGGATCCCTTCTTCCATACAATTCGACCGTTCCTCTGGTTCTGTTTTTTCAGCATCTCTCTGTGCCTCATAGGCCTTCTTAATTAAAGCCGGAACTCTTAAAGCTCTACTAGTCTTTGACCCTGTTTTCATAACACAACTGTGCCAGCCTTAACATATGAGCATTTGTTCCAATCAACAAAGGGACTCCATCATACAGTCCAGTGGGGGACACACTAAAGGCTAGGGTCTCCCCATTGTTTCGCTACTCCAGCCACGGAGGTGGGGAAAGACAGCCAAATCCGGATATACCCGAATAGGGTAGGCCTTCTCACTTCACCCACTTTACATGCAGTCCTTCTAATGGTTGTAGGGGTATGTCTGACAAATGCTTCTGATACCAATCTGGAACCATAACTGTCACTTGGGAGCCACTGTCTAATATAGCTCTTGTAGACACCTGCTCACCTTTACAGTGGTCTCTATGGAGGGACCCACTATTCTGGAACCAGTCTGGAGGCGGTAGTAGGGGCCTGGGCAACTGACAACCTGCCACAAGGGCGTGAATTAGCATTTTGGTGCCCTCACTGGGATCATGTGTGCACCTCTTAACCACTGATTTCTTCTCCAAGCTCTCCGTAGCCTATATGCTTCTTGCAGTGTCTTTGGGGACTGGCATACTTTCATGTGCCCATCTTTCCCACAAATTATAGCAAAACATACTTTCTGGAGTTTGAGCTGGCCGAGGCGCCACACTGGGAGCCAGGGCGGGGTTATTACTAACTGGAAACCTTGGTGCCATCTCTGTCTTGGCGTGATAAGCATTTGGAGACATCTCGTCAGTTTCTCCACTTCATGGTCAAGGAATCGAGTTCTGAGCTGTTATCAGTAGGAGATACATGGGTGGGTACCAATTCTCATAGCAGATGTAGTCGGATATAGGTCATGGTCTGTACTTGCAGGCGTGGCCTTCATAAAGGGACTGTTTTGAATTCCCCCGGATCTCTCCTCAACAGTTCGCCTACTTGTGACATATCTTTTCTTGGTCAGGAAGCACTCATTGACTGCCATCCTGCCCCCAACTTCACTTGATGGTCACCTCAGTCACTCGGTCGTGAAATGCAGCTATTGGTGCAGGTCCTCCCGAGGTCGCTTTTTTTCAACTCCTCGAATTCTCTCATTAACTCATCATAGGAGGGTGGGGATTCCAGTCGATCTGCCAGGTGTAACTGAAGCAACAGCAGTTTGTGAAGGGGCAGACTCTATGATCCGTCCAGCCTGGTTCGGTCCAGTTCAATCACATGAAAACTACCTTTCTGAGGCATTCTTTGCAACAATTTTTCCAGCCGAGATACATACATTAGACAACAACCTCTTGGTACTGTTGTGCATCTCTTACTCTCCACCATAGGTCCTCATCAGAATCTGGGCTCCCATACACACATTCTCCGCTGCCCTCAAGATAGGCCTGTGCAGTCGCTTCAGGGTTACTGGGTCCGCTAGCACGGATGGTAGCTATGGGCAGACCCTCGGAGGCCTCCCCACCAACCCTCTTTCGCTTTTCACCTTCCCATACTGCCATTCTAGCACTTGGGGGGCAATATAGTTCATCCAGGTCTCCGGTCATCCTCCCCTTGGGGTGGGGAGGGTGCCAGAAGATCCTCACCCTTCGTAAGAGTCGTGGACTAATGGCAGGTGCAGAAATAGGGAGTCTGCATTGGTTCAGCCACCATTATTGGCACTGGAGCAGGAGAGGTGTTAGGAGGAAACACTTGCAGGTGGCAAGTAGTTAGTTTCTTCAAGTCCTCCAAGAAGCTTCCTCTCCCAGCAAACTATTCAGCAAATTTCTCCTCAAAAGTTTCAGATAGTGGTGGGGGCTGATTCCCCTCGGTCCTTACTGTCCTTAGTTATCACTCTGGGCCAGTGAGGGCCCTCTGGGTGCAATGGTCTGTGGCACTTTTGAGCTATCTATGGGATCCTAAACTCTCTACTAGGCCAGGTGCGGGTAGCAGACAGCACGCCGACCCACCACCACAGGGTTTTGTAAACCTTCCACCTTGGAAAGTACTCCCTGCACAGTGTCCTATTGATACCCAGGGATGTCCAGGATAAGAGCATTTTGGGGTCGATCTCCTCCCCAGTACACCACTCCACCAGCCGGTGCACAGCCACTTCTGTCGGGTACCCATTTTTTCTTAACAGTGGTTCGGAATATGGCCACCAGAGGAGCCACACAAATCCCAGCGGTGAGCCTCCAAGATGTAACCCCAGATGGCGCTTATCCCAGGGGCTACTACCCCGCCTGATTTGCCACCAACAGGTTGAGGCCTGATCCAATGGTGGTGCCTCCACCCAGAGGTCAGGGTTTGCAATAGTTAAACTAACTTGGTCACAGCCTCTGGGACACTGCAACCCCTTTCTTCCCACTAGTGGCCCACACAATATATCAGAATTACCTTCACAGTACACACTTACCCCCAGGTCTGGTTCCGCACTGGGACCTCCTAGTGAAATGAGATACAGTGCAACAATCACAGTCACAGTACTTTTAACAGACAACACTCAGGCAGTATAACTTTGCTGAAACAAGCAACTCTGATTTATTTAGGGATATAACAAGACAGGGGAAATCAGGTTAATTAGCTCTACTCTAATAATTTACCTTTGGCTCTAGCACAGGCCTATCCTTATCAGTTACTGTCCCTGGGTACCCAAGCCCTAGTGGCTAGTCCAAACCGTGGGCGGTTGGTAGGGCCCTTTCACACAGAGAAAGGGAGAATTAAACAGTCAGCAGTACAGTAATTCCATTTTGATTTAATGTGGCAATCTGAGCAGGAGCAACCCTGAATTAGTACTCACGACCTCCAAATAAGATAGGGTCCTTCAATGTCAGCAGGGCTCACTTGAGGTACACAAACCTCTTCACACATCCATATAAAAGAAAGTACTATACCAGGCAGGCTGCATCTGTATCCCAACTGCAATTACTGCACATACCCGGAGAACACACAGCAGATTCAGTTCCTGACAGACCTTGTTTAATTTTCAGCAATTCTTCCAGTCTTTCTACAGGGTGAGCCTGGTTTCTACTCTCTTCAGAGATCCTTGATTCTTTTCACAGGACACGGATTCAGTCCTAACAAGCTGTTACACAAGCTGCAGACCGGAACCTGGGCCTTATAACATGCTTTTTGACTAAAACTGCACACTGAAAAAGCACAGGGCTCCTCTCTTCACTGCCAAAGCTCAACTGAAGCTCCAACCGACAAAACTGGGCACTTCCTTTGAGTTCCTCCCAGTTCTTGACTGGACTGGCTGTCACCAATAGACTGCTGCTGTTGGTCCAAAAAGGCACTGAAGTTCAAACCATCTCCAGAGTCACTGCCTATACAATCCTCTTGTGGCTGGCTCAGATTATGAGTCCAAGTTCTGATTCGCTCAAGGCACCATTTTAGAGCTAGCTTACCTCACACTGATTGGTCCAGTTCAGCAGTTCAAAACTAGAATGGGAACTAGCAGACACAGTTCTGACTGCAAAGAAAGCAGGTTAGACAAACTGTAATTTCATTATTACCTAAAATTTCTGCAAACAGTTACATCTTTTCAGATAGGTTCCTTGCACCCTAGTGACTGAAAAATGAAGTGAATTGGCAGCTCAAGTGGTACTCAGAGAAGCACACAGTCCCATACAACTAATTATGTCTGCAAGCAGACAGCCTTAAAGAGACAGTACCAGAGGCTCTAAAAACACTCACTGATAAATGGCTTAAATGCCAAACACCATTCAGGCTTGGAGCATTCAAGCAAGCTCCTGAAGTTTTGAACCCCCATTTGCAGGGGTTATATATATATATATATATATATTATTGTATATTATAAGGGAGAGGGACATGTGGGGAGTGGTGCAATGCACTGGCTGTGGGGCAGCAGTTTTCCGGGAGACTTTCTGGAAACTGTGTTGCTGTCCTATTTGCAGACAACTGTCAGCTCTGAGGGAGGAGGTAGCCCACCTCCAGGCTGAACTGGCAAGGACTAAGGAGGCCTCCCCCACCCAAAGAGCACCACTGCCACAGAGGCTGCCAAGTATGAAGAGCAGGTGGACCACAGTGGGTTCTGGGAGGGTGCGGGTGGTGGAACAGAGGTGAAGCCCCCTAGTTGTACCTCTACACAAACCATATGCCAGTCTGGCAGAGCAAGGTTCCTCTATGATGGCACCCTCAGTGGAGACCAAGAAGAATGCTGAGGACACCCACAAGGGAGACCCACAGAAGGGTGGCAAGGGACACCACAGGGGAAGGAAACAGCTTCTGATAGGGGACTCAATTGTTAGAGGGGTAGACCTGGGGAAGGGAGAGGAGAGGGAAGTAAGGTGCCTGCCTGGTGCCATGGCTTGGAGGGACAAGAAGCAAATCCTCAGGATTGCAGAAGCAGCATCACAGGAGAGGAACTATATATCATTGTCCACCTTGGGACAAAATGACCTAGCTAGGCATGGGACTGGTGCAGTGCAGGATGAAATTGTGGAGTTGGGAGGGGCCCTCAGAGAGGTAACAAGCACAGTTACCTTCTCAGAGGTGCTGCCAGTCCATGGCAGGGGTGAGGCTAGGGTACAACACACCATGCAGTTTAATGAATGGTTGCAAAACTGGTGCAGAGCACAGGGCTTTGGCTTCATTGAGGACTGGGGGTACACCTGGAGAGATGAAGGTTTATACTAGCATGATGGTCTGCATCTGTCCATGAAGGGAACCAAGATCCTAAGTGACAGGTTTAAATGCTTCCTTGGCAAGCTTTTAAACTAGCTATGGGGGGAGGTGCTAATAAGAGGCAGGAAATTTCAAGCCTCCCCCACAAAACATGACGGGTAGTAAGGTAAACACTGAGGTACAGTGCTCAACAGAGGGCAGGACAGGGGTAAATGGAAAAATAGACAAGGGAAAAAAGAGCAGGGATGGGGGAAAAAAGGATAAAGCCAACATTAAATGGAGGGCAATGAGTACAAATGCCCGTAGTCTGGGAAACAAGCTTCCTGAGCTAGTTGCCTTGATGGAAGATGAACACTTGGATATTGTGGCAGTCACAGAAACATAGTACACGGGGAACCATGACTGGGATGTCAACATACCGGGGTACACAGTCTACAGATGGGACAGGAAGGGGAAAAGAGGAGGTGGAGTAGTTCTATACATAAGGGAAGAGATCAAAGCTACAGAACTAAAAAGTAAAGGGGGAGGACAAGAGGCACTCTTGGTCACCTTGGAGACAGGGAATGGCATCACAATCCGCACAGGGGTTGTATACAGACCCCCATCTCAAGGAGAGGAAATGGACAAGAAAATGATAGAAGACATTCTCAAAATGGCTGAAAAAGGGGAGATACTGTTAATGGGGGACCCGAATATGCCAGATGTCAACTGGATGACATGTACTGCAGCCACATCCAAGAGCAGGGTCATTCTCGATGACCTGCATGGGGCAGACCTTAGACAGCTAGTGTTGGAACCCACTCAGGAGGAAGCAATACTAGACCTGGTACTCTCAAATGGAGAGAGGATCACAAATTTAGAAGTCGGCAGACATCTGGGAACAAGCGATCACTGCACAGTGTGCTTCACAGTAAGCACAACCATGGAGACAAGCCATACAAAAACAAGCATACTGGACTTTAGAAGGGCTGACTTTGGCAAAATGGGTGAATAACTGAGGAATACACTAGCAAATGGGCAAAAAGGAGCGGTGGAAGAACAATGGAGAAAAATCAGAACTGCCATCATAGAGGCAACAAGCCTTTGTGTGAAACAGATAAAGAAAACAAAGCAGAGTAAAAAAACATTATGGTTCTCAAAAGAGGTGGAAGGGAAGGTTAAGGAGAAAAAGGCTGCATTCAAAAAGTATAAGGCATCACAGAAGGAGCACGACAGGGAACTGTATCAATTAAAGCAGAAAGAAGTGGGGAAGGCAGTCAGAATAGCAAAAGCCCAAACTGAGGAAAAAATAGCCAAGTCAGTTAAGAAGGGGGATAAAACCTTTTATAGGTACATTAGGGAGTATAGAAAGGTTAAGGGAGGAATAGTGAAGATTAATAAGGGAGAGGAGAGGTGGGCAGAGGGAGACAGTGAAAAGGCAGAGATACTGAATGAATACTTTTGCTCAGTATTCACAAAAGAAGATGAAGAGGAGTTACCTAAACCAGACAATAGAAGCACTCTGGGTAGAGGGGTTGACACCAGTCCATTTACAGAAGAAAGAGTCCTGAAAGAACTCCTAAAACTGAAGGTGGACAAAGCAATGGGGCCTGATGGGATTCACCCCAGAATCCTAAAAGAACTAAGAGAGGACCTAGTGACACCACTGACCACACTTTTTAACAAATCATGGGAGGATGGGGTGGTACCTGAGGACTGGAGGAGGGCAGATGTGATTCCCCTTCACAAAAGTGGAGCAAGGCAGAAGCAGGAAACTACAGACCTGTAAGTTTGACCTCAGTGGTAGGGAAAATGATGGAATCACTTCTGAAAGAAAGAATTGTTGAGTACCTAGAGGCCAGTGGGGCACAGGACCCAAAGCAGCATGGATTTACAGCAGGAAGGTCATGTCAGATGAATCTAATAGATTTCTTTGACTGGGTGGCCAAAGTAATAGACCAGGGAGGGCTGTGGATATGGCCTACCTAGACTTTTAGCAAGGCATTTGACACAGTCCCGCATAAAGATTAATAATCAAGTTAGCCAGCTTGGGAGTGGGTCCCAGGGTGGTAGCCTGGGTTGCAAACTGGCTGCACAACAGGACACAGAAGGTAATCAGTGAGTGCACACATTCCAAGAAAGGGGTCACTAGTGGAGTACCTCAGGGCTCAGTACTGGTCCAGTCCTCTTTAACGCCTTTATAGGTGACATTGCAGAGGGTCTGAAGGAAAGGTATACTTTGCAGATGATACAAAGATCTGTAACAGAGTTGATACACAAGGGGTAGAAAGGATGAGAAGGGACTTGGCAAGGTTGGAGGAATGGTCAGACATTGGCAACTTAGGTTCAATGCAAAGAAGTGCAAAGTAATGCACCTGGAAACAAAAACCCAGGAGAAGAGTACACAATAGCAGGGGAGGTACTAACAACAACAAAATGGAACGGGACTTGGGGTAGTCATACTGGATGATCTAAAGGTGGGTAAGCAATGTGAGAAGTCAGTGAGGAGAGCCGGGGGATACTGGAATGCATAGGAAGGGGCATCACAAGTAGAAAAAGGGAAGTGGTTATCCCTATATACAGACAGTTGGTGAGACCCCATCTGGAGTACTGTGTGCAGTTTTGGAGACCTCATCTACGCAAGGACATAGACAGGATGGAAGCAGTCTAGAGAAGGGCAACTAAAATGATGCAGGGTCTGCATCAGAAATCATATGAAGAGAGACTGAGAGAGCTTAATATGTATACCCTTGATGAAAGGAGGGACAGGGGGGACATGATAGAAATGTTCAAGTACCTCAAGGGAATCAACAAAGTCCAGGAGGGCAGCATCTTTCAGAAAAAGAGATGTGTAAGAACAAGGGGACACAATTTAAAGATTGAGGGGGGACGGCTCAGGGGTAATGTGAGGAAATCTTTTTTCATGGAGAGAGTGGTGGATGCGTGGAACTGCCTTCCTGGGGAGGTTGTTGAGGCTGAAACAGTGGGGGAATTCAAACATGCATGGGACAGACACAAGGCAATTGTAGTGGGGGGTGGCAGAAAGTAGGCTGTTGGTTAACTAGAATCTGCAGCTTATCCAGTAGGTAGGGAAATGGGCAGACTGGTTGGGCCAAGTGGTCCTTATCTGCCATCAAAGTCTATGTTTCTATGTTTCTATGGCCAGATTCTCTGTGTTGCACTGCCCGAGGAGGGATAGCAGGGGTGGAGGTGTGGTCATTTGTTTTAAATCCAACCTGGACTTTTTGGTGAACCAAGTGGAGTCTACCTCACCATTTGAATGTGTGGCTATATGCAGGAGTCCAGGTACAGGTTGCCAAATCCTTCTGGTGTACCAGCCTCTGGGGCATGAGAGGGAATTTCTGCAGGAGGTGGCAGACTTCGTCACCGAGAGAGTGTTGGAGTCACTCAGATGGTTGGTTCTGTGTGAGTTCCATGCTTGGATCGATGATGAACTCTCACAGTTTGGACAAGACTTCCTCCAGATGATGGAGTCACTATGCCTTGCACAAGTTGTTACTACTGTGATTCATAAACATGGTCATGCCTTGGACTTGGTATTCTCACTGGGGTTCGAGGTAGGTAACCATGAGATTGATCCGGTTGCATGCTCGGATTACTGCACTGTAAAGTTCTCATTTGGGGCCCCCCCTAGTAGTCCACCCCCTGTGGAGATAGTTCCCTACTGCCCTTTAAAGACCTAACAAGATGTCAGGCAGTAATGGACCTCTTGGGGGTGATGGTTGCTTGTGAGGCAGGTGCAGGAGAAATAGTGATAATGGCTTATAACAGGGCCCTTAATTCGGCTCTTGACTCTGTCCCACCAGTTCATATCTGACCCAGGTCTTCTCACTTCAGATCCTCATGGTTTGATGGGGAGCTCAGGGTGATGAAGACCAGGGGTCAGAGGTTGGAGCATTGTTGATGGAGGTCCAGGGCTGAGGAGGACAGACTGACTTTGAGAACTCACTACGGTGACTATCAAAGAGCAATCTCCCATAAGAAGGCAGAATTCCTGTCCATGGAGATTGCTGCAGAGAGGAACAGACTGGTTCAGCTCTTCCAGACGGTGGAAAGATTGCTTGATCCTGCCTGTCTTCAGACAGTTAGAGCAGTGTCAGCTGTAAGTCGTCAGGTACAAAGAGTTTGCTCTGCTATTTTCTGACTGAGTGTCCTCCATCAGGCCTGGGATTGCCCAAATGGGGCTGTCATGGCCCCGCAGCAGAGAGATGGTCATCAATAGGAAAAATGCTCCTGTTTAGAGTGAGTTTATGTCAGTGGGGTGGAAGAGGTCAATGTGGAGATTTTGAAACTGCTGCCCACTTGTTGTGAACTGGACCCAGGCCCAACACATCTCTTAGTGGGCTGTGTGGAGTCCATTGGTGCAGTGTTCACTGAGATTGTTTGGTGCTTGCTCTTAGGGGGGGTTATTTACTTTATGTTTTGGGCCTGGCTTTGTAACTTAATGTTCCAATGTATATTTTACCATTTATTATGCATTTCATTTGTCTGTACTTATTGTCAGGTGCCCAGAGCCTCTGGGATTGGGCGCTATATAAATAAAATTGCCTTGCCTTGTTTCCTAGCACCTTGAAAGAGGCACCGGTGAAACCCTGACTGCTTAGTGAACTATAGAACAGTCTCTAATTTCCTCCTTTTGGGAAAGGTTATTGAGAAAATAGTAGCTCTGCAGCTCGAGGCACATCTCACTGCCTTTGACATTTGTGAGCCGCTCCACTTGGGATTTAGGTCCAGGCACAGTATAGAGACTGCATTAGTCAGGGCACAAGATGATCTCCTCAACCTCTCCTTCGCATTTGACACTGTCGATCATGGTGTGTTTTTGGATCTCCTTAGGGAGCTCTGTGGACTCGCCAGCACCGTCATCAGCTGGTTTGAGTTCTTTCTCACAGACAGGATGCAGAGGGTGGTTATGGGGAATTTTTTCTCTTACCTGAAACCCCTGCCATGTGGAGCTCCTCCATGCTCTATTCTCTCACCCATGCTGTTTGCAGTGTACATGCTGCCCCTAGGAGATATCATTAGACATTACAGCGTGGGGTTTCACTGCTATGCAGATGACACCCAGCTGTATTTGTCATTTGCACCCAGGACACAGGATATGGTTGCTGTGCCGAACTCGTGCTTGGGCAAGGTCCAGGACTGGATGTTCTTTAGCTGGCTGAGGCTTAACCCAGACAAGACGGAGGTGCTGGTGATTGAGCCTGGTCATTGATGGGGTGTAGAGACGGCAGGAGAGGCAACTGGCTTGATGCTTGGTTCCTCTCCTCTTACCGCCTCTGCCAAGGTGAAGAATCTGGGTGTTATCCTGGATAAGGGATTGACACTGGAGTCTCAGGTGTCATCTGTTGTCCAGAGTGGTTTCTACCACCTCAGGAACATCGTCTAGATTAAAGCCTTGATCCTGCCTGATGACTTGTCCTCATTAGTACATTGTGGGGGCTGAAACAATCACGGGATTTAAGAATGCATGGGATAGACATAAAGGAATTCTGGACGTCAGGGGTAAGGGGCAACAGCGTTCTAGGAAAACATAAACTGAAGTTACAAATTCAAATGGGCAGACTAGGTGGGCCATAGGCCCTTATCTGCCAACACTGTCTATGTATCTATGTATCTATGTATGCTTTTGTGATCTCCAGGCTCGACTACTGCAACGCTCTGTACCTCGGGGTGAATGGAGGGGTACTGCATGACCTGCAGCTGGTGCAGAACACGGCAGCCAGGTTGCTGGCAGACCTTTCGAGGTCCTGTTACGAGACCCCAGTTCTGGTGATCTGCATTTGCTGCTAGTGAGGTGGCAAATTTCCTTCAAGGTCAGTTTACTGACCTATGAAGCCCTATACAGACTGGGTCCCTACCTATCTGTGTAACCTCCTGACTCCTCATCATACCCACTCCCTCTCTGTTCCTCTGAGGTGGGCCTCCTAGCTGTTCCATGGGCACGGCTGAAATCATCTGGGGACAGGACCTTTGAGGTAACTGGCCCAGCTCTGTGGAACTCGCTTCCCAGATCCTTGAGGGAGGCCCCCTTGTTGGAGGCTTTTAAGAGGGGTCTGAAATCATACCTACACAAGGAGACCTTTAGATTATGATCAATGGCTCCTGACTCACTGACTGTTTTTCAGAAAGTATTTTACAAATATTTATTACCATTTATTTGATGTTAATCTATTATTTTATTTGGTTTTGTTAGCTGGGTGATATTTATTATAAGTCTTATTTTGTTTTAAATTATTTGTTTGTAAATTGTTTAAACTTTGTTCAGTGCCTTGAGCCCCCAGGAGTGGGCACTCTAGAAACAAAGGTTTACTTACTTATTTACCTACTTACAATATCTGCATGCTTATGAAAATGTTCATCACTAAATATAGAATATGATTATTTCAGTTTTGGTGAATGGGTCTTCTTCTTCCTAACCCTATTTATTCAAGGCTTGTTGGGAACAAACTCCTCCCACTTGTATTTTTATCTGCAGGGGCCACTTTGTCAGTTTTGGTTGCTTAAAACCAGAGGAATGGTCTAAGGGTGGCAACTGGGTTTCAGTGCCAAAAAGTGCAAGGTTATGCACTTAGGGATGTGAAACCCAGGCTGTGTATAAGATGGGGGGGAGTGCAGTTTACAGTCACCAAGCAAGACAAGGACCTAGGGGTCATCCTATCTGATGACCTCAAGGTAGCTGGGCAGTGTGACAAAGCTCTGGGAAAGGCTAGCAGGATGCTAGGGTGCAATGGGAAATGGACTTCTAGCAGGAGGGGGGAGGTAGTGTTGCCACTGTATCACTCACTAGTGAGGCCCCACCTGGAGTACTTCGTCCAGTTCTGGAGGCTGCACCTCCACAAGGACACTGAAAGGGTGGCAGTGGTACAGAAGGGGGAAATCAAAATGGTGAGGGCATTGCATGAGAAGCCGTATGAGGAAAGGCTGCAGGAACTCAACATGTACACCCTAAAGGAGAGGAGAGCAAGAGGGTAGATGTTTAAAATGTACAAATACCTTATAGGAGTGAACAAGGTGCAAGTGGAGGGTCTATTTCAGAGAAAGTAGGGCACTAGAACAAGGGAGCATGCAAAGAAGCTAAGAAAGAGGGGGAAGTTTAGGAGAGATGCACGGAAATACTTCTTCACAGAAAGGGTGGTGGATGACTGGAACAACCTACCAGAGCAGGTAGTGGGGGCAAAGACTGTGGGGAGTTCAAACATGCATGGGATAAGCATAGGGGTATATTAGGTAGAGGAACCAGGGGAATGAGTCACCCCATGACCAACTAGGGTCAGTGGTGATGGAGTATACAGGGGAAAGGGGCAGACTGGATGGTCCTAAAGTCCGTTTCTGCCAACAAAATCCATGTTTCTATGTCTCAGAGAAAACAGAGACAGTTCCAGCTCCTGTGCACAGTATCCCAGTGGACTTGCTCCCAGCGGGAAACAGTGTAAAAACAAACAGAAGACTCCTCCTCTCTACTCCTGAAAAAAGACTAGCAGCAAGGAAAATGTGAATTTCTTATCTGAAATGAACACCTCAGACCTCCAATTCAGCAAACAGACACGAAAAGCAGTCCATAAACATTTTTATGCTTGCTTGCGTGCATGCATAAGAAACATTATGTGGCAGCTTAGGAGAGAAACGGGTTGTGGTGGCGCGGCACTGTAGCAGCCAACGGAGGAGCTAACTTTGGAGGCTTGGCACTGGTGGACCAACGGAGGCACAGTGTGCTGATGACACTGGTCTCCAAAAGTACCACTAAGTAGAAACATTTTCAATGCAGCAATCAGGGGCCACCTCGTCATTGCAGCATCAGTCATTCCGCTGCAATAAGGGAACGACCTGTCATTGCTGGGCAGAACGTTGCCTATTGTAATATTGTTTGTGAACACGGCGGCAAGCTGCCACCATGTTCACAAACAATATTACCCCTCCCCCGTGCTGAGGGGGTGCCCAATCCCCCTCGGCATCATGTGCCCCCAAGAAAAGTGTTTTGCTGACGGGGGCCCAATCCCCATCGGCTTCATTCGTCTCCCCATCTAATTTGCCAACAAGGGAGCCCACTCCCCATCAGCATAATGGTCCCCCCAAAAAAAACATTCGGTTTGTGCCAAGGGGGTGCCCAGTCCCCTTGGCTCTTGCCCCCATGTGCTGATGGAGATGCCCAATCCCCCATCGGCTACGGCCCCCCACAAAAGAAATAACTTGGGTGGCATGCTGGGAGTCCACCCCAGCATGCCAAATGACCCTGTAAAGGAAAAACCGTCATGCAATGTTTTTTTTTTTAACCTGCAAAGCAGAAAATGGTCCCTCGTCGAGTCCAGTGGCCCCCCCAATCCACGCCCACCATCTGCGCACCCCACCTCCCCACACCCCCTCACCCCATACTTACCTCTGGAGCCTGATGCAACGATCTTTGGTGTACCAGGAACACGTCTACACCTTTCCAAAGCCGATCACGAACTGAGGAAATGCCAGTAAGCTGTGTAATGGCATAAATAGGGTTTTTCAACTTTTGCGCATATCTCAGGCATTTTTGGATTTTGGCACCAAATTTTCAACATGAAGTTATTGGGCCCCCTCCTCATGAATTCAGCCACTGTCATGGTGTTAATCAGTCCTGAAAGGTGATTTCACAGTCACTGCGCAGAATCACCTTTCGGGACTGATTAACGAAAAGACAGTGCCAGTGTTCATGAGGCGGGCTCTCAAAAAGCCTATGTTGTAAATTTGGTGGGAAAAATCCAAAAAATGACTGTTTTACGAGCGTGCATTGCACAGTTGCTACGCACGCTCATAACTTCACCAATTTGCAATATTTTCACTCCAGATTTTCAATATTGCCAATTTTCTGCACCTCCTTATGAACAGTATAGCTGTCATTTTTTAGATCCTGGCCAAAATGTGTTTTCGCAGTTCCAACGCAGAATAGCGCTGTCGCTGTGGGAAATCAGTGTTCAGGACACATTAAGAAAATCACAGTGACACTGTTCATAAGCAGAGGTCCTAAAATGCCTATGTTGAAAATTTGGTGATGAACATCCATAAAATGACTGTGTTACGCACATGCGTTATGCAGTTTCCACATATGTTCAGAAGTGTGAGCATTTTTACTATTCCCACTACAGATTTTCAACATTGCCATCTCTTCACACCACCCTATGGATGGTACAGCTGTCATTCTTCATATTCTGCCCAATCTGTGTTTTCGTACAAGTGGCACAGAATGGCACAGTCACTGTTGGAAGTCAAAGTTCGAGACACATTGACAAAATCACACTGCCACTCTTCATGAGAAGAAGTCCCAAATGCTTTCATGAGGTGGGGTCACAAAAAGGCCATGTTGAAAATCTGTAGTGCAAATACTAACAAACGCCCAGGGCGTTAGGGTTTCTAACCATAACGTCCCACCCTGTACAGACTGACAGGCATCGGGGTGTGCCTTTGGATTGCCGACTGTACTGCTCATGCCATCCCACCCCCAGCCCCACTCCCACCCAGTGACAGGCATCAAGGTGAACCTTGGACTCTTCGGCTCCACAGTTCACCCCATTCTCCTATGCCGTACCCATTTCAGCATATGTCCTTATGGAATTAAGTGACTGTAAAGCCAAACACTCAAAGACACACACTTCAACACGTGTCGGTGTCTGCAGAATAGGGTGAGGTGACATAGCATGAACGTCATGGGCGATGACCCAAACACTTACCCCAATGCCTGTCCATCTCTACAGGATGGAGGTGGGGTTGGCGTGAAGTTCAATACTTCACTACTACTCCTATTCTGCATCTGTCCAATGCTAATACCAGCAAGCAAACATTCGGCATTGACAAATGCTTGTTATATATAAGGCACAGCAAAACATGCACATTTGTAACACTGTTGGTTCAAGTTCTTCAGAACTATTAATGCAAATAAATGCAGGGGAACAGCTGGCAGTTACTGGAGCAAAATCGTTAAATGGCTATTCTTAAATTAAATTCTTAGATGCAGACAATAGCTGAATTAGAACCTGTTTCCAGCCTAAGTCCAGCTAGTGATATTCACAGAGTTTTTGTTGCTGCATTGTGGCATTCAGAGTCCCAAATTCATTAAAAATCAGGCAAACAAATAACCTCCAGAACACATACTTTTCCAATACTTACTGATATTTCTTATTTTCACAGCCTCCAGTTCAACAATAAAGTGTGTGTAATGCACAGGCTTTAAGTGCTTGAGCCATGCTCAGTAATTCCAGTACTGCAGGAATTTTTGTGCAAACAAACGCAATAAGACAGCCAGCTCTTCCTATGAATGCTAACCCTAAATAGCTAATCCTAAGGTCAATAATCACATACAAACACAGGCTGTTTGAAAGCCTCTTGTTAAACTATGTCATAGAAACATAGAGACACAGAAGTAGACGGCAAGACCCATCCAGTCTGCCCATTTTTTCTAACTTATGAATGTGCCGTAGACCTTTACTCTGTCAATGGCCTATCTAGTCATACTCATCTGTATTGCTCCCTATACCTATACCATGTCTGTTTGAAGCCCTGCACTGTATTTATATCCACTACTTCCTGAGGTAGGCCGTTCCATGCATTCACCACCCTTTCTGTGAAAAAGAACTTCCTCACATTACCCCTTAATCAGGCCTCCCTCTAATCTCATGCTATGTCCTCTTGTCCTGCTATTTTTCTTATATTGAAACATGTTAGACTCTTTCACCTTGTTCATGCCCTTAAGATGTTTGAATGTTTCGATCATATCACCTTTCTCTCTCCTTTGCTCTAGGGTATACATATTGAGCTCCGTTAATCTGTCCTCATATATTTTCTGATGCAGTCCCTGCACCATTGTGGTTGCCCTTCTCTGGACTACCTCCATTTTGTTAATGTCCTTGTGTAGGTTCGGTCTCCAGTATTGCACGCAGTACTCCAGATGGGGCCTAACCAGTGTCTTGTAAAGAGGGATTATTACCTCCCTCTTATGACTTGTGATACCCCTACTAATACACCCCAACATCCCTCTAGCCTCACCTACAACTTTAGTGGTCAGCTTGGATGATTTCAGATCATCTGTGATGATGATGCCCAAGTCTCTTTCTTCCTACTGACTCCCCTCCCAACCTATAGGTGGCTTCAGGGTTTCTCTTCCCTATGTGCATGATATTGCACTTCTTTGCATTAAATCCCAGTTGCCACTCTTCTACCATTTTGCCAGTTTATCCAGATCGCTTCTCATTCTGCCCACCGCGTCTGGATCATCTACTCTATTGCAGATCTTGGTGTCATCTGCAAACAGACAAACCTTACCCTCCAGTCCATCTGCAATGTCACTGATGAAGATATAGAAGAGGACTGGCCCCAGGACTGATCCCTGAGTTACCCCACTTGTGACTTGCATCTCTTCTGACTGTATACTGTTTACTACCACTCTCTGTTTTCTTCCCACCAACCAGTTTGCCACCCAGTTGACCAACTTCTGACCCACCCTGAGCCTACCCAGCTTATTAATCAATCTTTTGTGTGGAACAGTATTGAAAGCTTTGCTGAAGTCAAGGTAGGCAACATCAACTGCACCCCCTTTGTCCACCACTCTGGTTACCCAGTCAAAGAAATCTATGAGATTAGTTTGCTAGGACCTTCTTGTTGTAAACCCATGCTGTCTTGGATCCTGTGCTCCTATGGATTCCAGGTGTTGCACTATCCTTTCCTTAAGAGTTCCTCCATAATCTTGCCCACTACTGAGGTAAGACTGACTGGTCTATAGTTCCTTGCCTCCTCCCTGCTACCACTCTTGTGGAGTGGGATCACATGAGCCCTTCTCCAGTCTTCTGGGACCCCTCCTGTGCTCAGAGACTCACTAAGCAGTTCTGATAATGGCTCTACTACTTCCACCCTTAGCTCCTTTAGTACACTGGGATGTATGCCATCAGGTCCTATTGCCTTGTCCACTCTGAGCTTAGCGAGCTCTTGTAGGACCCTTTCTTTTATGAAGGGACTTGTGCACACCTCCCTCCCCCCTGTGTCCATGGTGCTGAGCTGTGGGCCCTGCCCTACCTTCTCTTCAGTAAATACTGAGCAGAAGTATCTATTTAGGATAGATGCTTTTACAGGGTCCTCCTCCTCACATGCCCCCCTTTCTCCTTTGAGCTTAGCAATATCAACTCTGGACTTTCTCCTTTCACTAATGTATCTATAGAAAGTCTTGTCCCCTTCTTTTACTGTTCGTGCTAGTGTTTCCTCGATTTGGGCCTTTGCCTACCTTACTGCCTTCCCTGTGTCCCTTAGGGAAGTTTGATATGCCTCCCTATCTTTGTCCCGCTGTGTTCCCTTATATTTCCTGAAGGCCAGCCTTTTGGCTCTGACCTTTTCTGCTACTATTTTTGAGAAACAAAGTGGTTTCCTCCTTCTTTTGCTCTTGCCTTTCTCCATAACACAATGGGATGTTGCTTCAAGTATTGCATCCTTAATGCTTGCCCACTTTGCCTATACCCCCTCACCTGTATTTCATCTTGCCAGGGCTAGCTTAACTCTGTTGGCCATCTTATCAAAGTCAGCTCCTCTGAAGTCCCATATTTTTGCCTTGGAATGGGATGATTTAGTTCTAGTGGCCAAATTGAACCATTCCATGTGATGGTCACTGGCCCCCAGGTGACCTTCTACCTGGAGATCTGTGATCCATTCCCCATTAGTCAGTACTAGATCTAGGATAGCCCTGTCTCTTGTGGGTTGTTGTACCAGTTGTCATGCTACTAATATTCAAGAAAGTTATTAAGTGCTGATGCAAACTAGTATTCAAGGTCTCAGATTCATTGATAAATCAATGCTTTTCTTTTTATATTTTTTTCACAGCTCAGGGCATCCAGACGGATGTTCTCCTCCTGTATGAGAGGAAGGATGAACACTGTCCTAGCAGCAACTCCTTATGGTGATAGGGTGGATTTCCAGTGACAGTGCGGATGACCACACATCACTGGGCACTCTATGTCAATCACAGAGTGCGTATTCATGTTGTGGGGGGGGTGGCAGACCGGGAGGCCAGCAGAAATGTGGCTGAACTAAAAGGTTTCAGAATATGACTTCCACACATGATCCACCACAACATCTGACCCTCCACAGTACACCAAACTCTCCCCCCAGCCCCTAGTGTCAGGAACAAGGCTCTTATCTCCCTTCCAGTGTGGAAGCAGAAGATAGGGTCCCTTGGAAGCAGAATAGAAATAGATGACCATTTATGTATTTGAAATTACTCTAACTGGATCACCCCTAGAGATGCAGCATCTCATTTTCATGGGGGTCCCCAGGAGGATAGCAGCAGTCAGCTGGTTAACACAGTCCAGCAGGAATAGTTGCATACAGGTTCAAATATACAGAGGAAAAACAAATGCGCTCTAAAGATAAGTACATCCAAACAGTAACTGAAACAAGCTGACAAAGTGGGAGCACAGCAAAGAAACAGCATGTACATTGAATTCTGGAATGTTGACTATGAAGACGGCTGCTACGTTGCTATCAGTTTGTACTCCTCTAATCATTTTTCTTTTAATAGAAATATTTTTTTGTCCCCAAAATTTTGGCACTGATTATTTTTATTGTTTATCATATACTGACATTTTTTGATGATTCTGTCACTAAAAAGTACCTGTGTGCTACTATTTTTACTGACTTCTGACCAGAGAGGCAGAAATCTTGTGGGCTGTTTGGAACCATCTTTTTGCTGATTTTCCTGTATGGAGTGTGACTGGATGTCAGCAGTAGCTTTGTATATCCATGGTGTTCCTGCAAGGTTAGTTTTACTCTTTCATGGACTTGGTTATTGGACCTCTCCATCAGAAGTTTTTACAGAGTTTTCTTGGTATTTTTGGTCTTTGTTTTGCTGATCATCATTTGGCACTTGCTGAAGCTTGGATTTCCCTCTACTGCTGTCATTAAACTGGAGATTCTAACTTTTTGGAAATCAATTTTTGTTTGCTTTCTGCTTTGTATATGGGCATACGTGGAGAACATCGGACCAAATTTGTAAACCGTCCGTGAATAGCATTTTTTGAGTAACGTTATGTGGCTATTACGTGTCATGCTGTCATATTCATTTGTGTGGCTGTTACGCATCACAGAACTGTACGCTGGATAGAAATAACAGGCTGAGATCTTGTTTTTGTTTACAACTCTATTTCAGATGATGATACAGTTAATAGCTAACTGGAATTGGGGGGCTCTGCCTCACACCCTCATTTTTTTTTAAAATGGGGAGTTGTGGAGTGGGGGGTGCAGCCCACCAATCCAAATGAACTAGTAACTATATCACCATCAGAAATTTGTAGTATCATCTTTACGGAGACAGCAGGAGTCGGCTCAGTGCTTACAACTCATTTCAGATGATGGTACAGTTAATAGTTAACTTGAATTGGGGGGCTCTGCCCTCTACACCCCATGCCTTTTTTTTTCAAACAGATTTTTTATGGTATTTTTGTCTTTTTCTCCCTGATTCCCTACCTTGGACACATGCGCGCATGTGGAGGCATGTTAACCCCGCATCTCAAGGTGCCCTCACTTCGTGTCACCCCTACCACCCATGCTAACCACCAGACCTCCACCCAGTGGCAGCTGGACTACAGGGGGCAGCAACCACCCCCAGGAGAGAAGAGCTGCCTTCCAGCTTGCTCAATCCTGCTCTGACCCCCCTCCCCATGCCAGCACCCCAACAACCGGAGTCCATTCCCGAACCCAGGTCGCCGGCGTAGCATGAGGTAAGGCAACCTGTGCGTCAGCCCTCAGTGCCACTGGGCCAGCATCTGTGCTTTTTTCTTAATGGAGAGTTGGGGTGTGTGGGGCATGCAGCCCCTCAGTTCAAATGAACTATTAATTGTATCGCTGTCAGAAATGTGTAGTAGTGTCTTTACGTTACACATTTGCCGTAGCAGCTCACCACGAATATTGCGGTAGTTCAATGTTCTCCACCAACGCCTGTATTTGTTCAAATTAAAAAAAAAACTGTGTTGTAAAGAAACATCCTATGCATCATTTATGGAATCTTATGACATCAATCCGCAACAACCGGTTGTTCACAATAAAACAAGAGTTCAATGTCTGAGGAATAACGATGGGGTATTTAGTGCTTGTGTAACTTGCAGTATTTTTTATGGCTTTACTCTATTTCCACCCTTGAGTAGTAGGTAGGAATCTGTAGGGAATAGAAGGCCCAAAATGATACCGCCTCCAAATCATGGAATGTATGACCGCTGGCACTCAGGAGAGGAAAACCCCCCAGGTGGAGGAAACCTCTGAGGACCAATGGCCAGTGGTCTGCCTGTCCTCTGGGCATACTAAGAGGAGAAGGACCTAGGTTCTAATAACCATAGCTAATTTTGAGGAAGGTGAGCTTCTTGGAAAGATTATGGTCCATCCTCGATCCACGGATGATGTAGTTTGGATGACGATCTTGAGGTTGATTTCTGAAGGAGCGAAAGAATCCTGAATATGAAACAGATCCAGTCGAAGAAGGCTGAATGAAGTCCAGATTTCCAAGGTAATGGAGTATGCTTGTCCAAAGGGATTGCAGTGACGTACTGAGCTGGGAGAATATGGTTTGCTTGATGTGCTACCAGACAGAGAACAATGGGAATGTGATGATTTGTGAAGTCATAGGTGAATGATCCAACTTGTGGGAGGTTTGACATTCAGGGTAAAGTCTGGAAGTAAGGAATTCAGTGGGGAGCTATAAGTTGTGAAATAAGCATCCATGAAGTGGAAGAAGGAGTCGAACAGAGTCTGAGTGCCTGATAGGAGAAATGCCATGAGTGGCTTGTAAACAAACTCAGGAAGATCGGCATGAATTTGTCCGCACCTACCAGATTGTTGGTGGTTGGTGGTCAGTGGTTTTTGGATTGTCGGACAGTTGGAGCTGGACTGCTGGAGCCATCTGGAAGAGGTGCTGTCGGTGTTTGGGAGAGGAGCTCACCTGGGAACCTGAGTATTGTTTGAGGTCTCTGAGTCGGACTGGTGGGGGCCAGATTCCTGCCGGGAAAGAAGCCAGAACATTTGCTGGTGACTGCCTGAGGAGAGTGATGTGCAGAGTGGTTGCCTGAGGGTCCGATTGCTGGACTAGGGAAGGGTGTCCATCTCTATCCTGGTGGCGGGAGTTACTGAATCACGGCCAGGTGGGAGACCGGGATCTGGACCATCTGGAGAGCTGGCAGGGGCCCCAAGATTCTCCTAGGCCTCTCAGGTGAATGATCCACAGAAGGCCAAAGAGCGAAGTCAAGCACCAACTGCAACCGAGTTGAGAGACATGAGTCCTACATCTGACAAAGGCTTCAAATGATGAGAGAAAAGGAAGGACAGCACTAGAGAGATGAATGACGAGGTCCCCACATCTGAAAATTAAATGAGCTCGCATAGCAGCTGGAAGGGGGATTTGCAGCAAGAAAGTCCATGAGGCAGTCGATCTGGGTTGAGAGACACTGAACAAGCAGGGAAGATCCACGTCATGAGGAAAATGAGGCTAAAGGGGTAGAGAACGATGGTGCATGGAAGGGCAGGATGGAGACTGGTGAGGAAACATAGAAACATAGAAACATAGACATAGAAACATAGAAGTTGACGGCAGATAAGGACCGCAAGGCCCATCCAGTCTGCCCATTTCTTTTTCTACCTTATAAATGTGCCATCGGCCTTTGCTCTGTCAGTGGCCTATCTATTCATAGTCATTTGTATTGCTCCCTTATGCCTATCCCATGCCTGTTTGAAGCCCTGCACTGTATTCATAGCCACCACTTCTTGTGGTAAGCCATTCCATGCATCCACCACCCTTTCTGTGAAAAGAATTTCCTCACATTCCCCTTAATCGGCCTCCCTCTAATCTCATGCTGTGTCCTCTTGTCCTGCTATTTTCTTATATTTAAACATGTTAGACTCTTTCACCTTGTTTATCCCCTTAAGGTGTTTGAATGCCTCGATCATATCACCTCTCTCTCCTTTGCTCAAGGGTATACATATTGAGCTCCATTAATCTGTCCTCATATGTCTTCTGATGCAGTCCCTGCACCATTTTGGTTGCCCTTCTCTGGACTGCCTCAATTTGGTTAATGTCCTTGTGAAGGTGTGGCCTCAATACGCACGCTGATACTCAGATGGGGCCTAACCAGTGTCTTGTACAGAGGATTATTACCTCCCTCTTACGACTTGTGATACCCTACTATTACACCCTAACACCCCCCTAGCCTTACCTACTGCTTTGAGAGGTCTGCTTGGACGATTTTAGGTCGTCAGTGATGATGATGCCCAAGTCTCTTTCTTCCTTTGTGACTGCTAGCAACTCCCTCCCAGCCTATAGGTGGCTTCAGGGTTTCTCTTCCCTATATGCATGATTTTGCACTTCTTTGCATTAAATCCCAGTTGCCACTCTTCTGACCATTCTGCTAGTTTATCCAGATCTCTTCTCATTCTGCCCACCCCATCTGGATCATCTACTCTGTTGCAGATCTTGGTGTCATCTGCAAACAGACAAGCCTTACCCTCTAGTCCATCTGCAGGAATCTGTGGAAGGAAGAAGGACATGTAGAGAGAGGGGTCCTGTATCTGGAGGGCAGCTGTAATCGGGCAGGAGGTAAAAGTGCAATGGGAGGAACAGTCAGGTGCAGGCACAGGCCCCTAAGTGAGAGAGTTAAGGTGAGAAGACCTGGACATGCCATGCCAGATAACCTATGACGATGGAGGCAAATTCGATAAATGGTTCAGGTCCAGGAGGGAGGAGCAGGTGGTGGTCCGGTACAGAGCATCCAAAGGTGAAACAGACGATTGCAGAAACAAGCTTCCAGTCCAGGTAATCGAGGAGAAATGACCGGCATCTGATTCCAAAATGCAGAGGTAGGATGATTGAGACAGCAGAGTAGATGAGATCTCACTCCAGATGGGAGTGGTATCCGGGTGTGAGCCAGAGACGGTATGGAACCAGTGGAGTCACGGAATCAGGCAACCAAACCAGGTAGTCAGAGCTTGAAAGCCAACATACGAAGCCTTTAAGAAAAGATGGGAGGTGGAAGGCAAATGATGTATAAAGGCCCCATTCCTGAAGAGAAGTGGCAACCTCATTAGGTATGGGAAGCAGAGGGTGGAAACAGTCTAAGCAGATGCAAGGTCCTAGTCATGTAAGTTTGCGAGGTAGGACTGTGTATCAAGGCTGCAGACCAGGAAGGATGGAGAAGGCAAGTCAGGCAAAGTCATGTTCCTGAAGGGAAGGAGTAATCAGGTAACAGGCTGAGAATGCATACTGTTGAAGCAGTGGAGTAGAGAGGCAGACACCCAATGATGACGGCTGAGGTGGGATGATCTTGACTTGAGGCTGCCAGGCATAAGTAGGTTGATGAGGGCATATGGGATGAAGAAGTTCCATTCCCGAAGGGAAGCGGTAACTGATATGAGTTAGAGAAGGCATGGTAAGACTCAGTAGATTGTAGACATGGCTCCCATCCCTGGTAGTTGGGGCGAGCTAACCTGCACTTGATGCTGCCAAGCAGAGTTAGGGATGGAGGATGTCAGGTTGGTAAGTAGGAGGTAGTGGCTGTAATAGAATCCCATCCCCGATAGACAGGGAAAGCTCACGTTTGCTCAGTACCTCAGAAGGTGCGAGTTAGGGACGGAGTCCAGAGTACTGCTGGTATGGGCTGGCAGAAAGCGCAGAATACAGCTGTAGAGAGAGCATATGAGGAAACTGGAATGGAGATAGGAGGAAGTAATGTAATATAGATATGGAAGGACAGACAGAGAAAGGTGGAATGGAGGAGATACAACAGGAGTGATCAGGAGAAAGGAGGGTCTGGCTGTGGAAGAATAGCAACAGGGTGCAGAGGAGGACTCCACCGAAGATGGATGCACATACCAGGAGGGAGTAGAGATGTGAGCGCAGGTGACTAAGGTCGTAGGTAGCAGAGGTGGTAAAGTGGGAGCAACCCCAGAGACAGTAGGATGGGAGTAACCCTCCAGGGACCCCCGGCACTAACCTGGAGATCGGGAAACAGTAAACAATCATACCCTTCCTGTTCTCCCAACCAGGCTGGAAGTCATAAATGAACATGGCTCACACGTCATGACTGATAGACAGTTCCACGATTCTACCCCCCCATTCTGATATCTTCTCATGTCCCTCATGAACTTTTATCCTGTAGGCCCTTAGCATGCCCTCATGACCATAAAGTGAGTTCCAAACAGTACCGAAAAGTAAAACGACCGAGGGTGGACTGGCGATAAGAGCAGGAGAAAGCTCCTTCCCCCCAGATTTCTCCCATGGAGAAAATCAATCAACAGAGGCAAGGTGTGCTTAGGCATGCTATGATTTCCTGGTCCCACACCTAGAGAAATGAGAGAGTGCCCAAGTAATGAGTAATTGCCACAATACATAATCGAATGAAACATCTGGAAAACAGCTGGCAGCAGTAATGGGGGCAGTTGATAGTGGATAACAGACTGGCCAACATAGCAAGGGGAAAAAAAAGCCACTGGTTGAACGGCAGTAGTGGATTGCAGGTAGAATGTTTGTTTGTTTGTTTATTGTTCTAGGAATTAATACCTTTGAGCCAAGGCTCTTTTACAAAGGTTCCATGTCATTAAGTACAAAAACATAGTAGACAGTGTTACAAATAATCAGTAAGCCGTTCAACAAGGCCACAACTTAAACAGTAACGTTTATGTACAGAAAAGAAAAAGGAACTCAGAGGCAGTGTCAAGGGCAAGGAATAAGGATTGGAGAGCTTGAAAGGGAAGAGAGGGAGAAATAAGTTTAGGAGCAGACAGAACCAGGTTAGTGGTACTCAGGTTGTCTTTGTCAAAGAAGAGACCATGGTGGTTGAGTGAAACAAATGTAAGTGCACTCAGTGGGATGAGACTTTAGTCAAAGCAGTCACAGGAGCTGGAGGCTGTGAGGTGAGCGTAAAGTATGGATTTGAAAGCTCCCAATGTCGTGAAGGATAGGGAGGGCAGGTTAAGGGCATTGTACCAGGTAGGGGCGCGGTATGTAAAAGATCTTTGTCCCTGAGCAGTCCAGCATCTAGGGACAAGGAAAGGTTGGTGGTCAGAACTTCTGGTGGTACGAGTGCCAGTGTTCAGGCAGAGCAGGTCCCGGATACATGGAGGAGTGAGTCCCAAGATTGATTTTTTTGCCATCACGCAGGTGAGATACATGAGGCGAATGGAAAAATGCAACCAACCAGTTTCCATGTAGAGGTCACAAGTGTGGATCCATCTCTGTGCTCCAGTGAGGAGTCGACAGGTTTTGTTTAGTGCTGTTGAGATGCGCTTTAGTGCAGTGGTAGTAGCTGAGCCATGGAAATTAGACCATAGTCTATCATTGAGATGATGGAGCTTTGAACAGCAATCCTCAAGGCAGCTTGGTTGAAAAATTGATGGTTCCGGTACAAAATTCCAATCGTTGGTGCACTGTTTTGCAGTGTTATCGATATGGGCATAAAAAGTAAGACATTAGGTCAAAAAGTGATACTAAGGTATTTGAAGGTGTTCACTTGTTCTAGTGTATTTCAAGAGAAGTTTTTATGACGAGTGGAGTATGCCTATTTCTGTTTTGATGACTGGTGAAAAGCATGACTTTTGTTTTTTTATTTAGGACCAGTTTGTGCTCAAGGAACCACTTTTCAACACATGAGAAAGCAAGCTGCAAGCTCTGTCGTAGTGGATTTGGATCCTTATGGGAGGAGAGAATTACAGCGTCATCAGCATAGAGTATTAATTTTTCAGGGCAGGATTTGGGAAGCAAGTTTAGAAATAGGCTGAAAAGGAGGACCTAAAATAGCCCTGGGGACACCAGAGAGGACCGGTTTGGAGTCAGAGAGAACCTCAAAGATTTTACTGTTTGAGAACGTTGTGCCAGGTAACTTTTACCCAGGCTCCAGGTCCTCGCTAGGCCAATGTTGAGCAGAAGAGACATTAGAAGGCTATGGTGAACAGTGTCAAAGGCCTTTGTGAGGTCTATGAAAACAGCTCCGGTTAAATTACCCTTATCCAAGGCTTTGTGAGTTTCACTAGAGAAATCAAGTAGGGCCGTCGACATACTGTGTCCTTTCCTACATCCGTGTTGCTGAATGCAGAGTAGATCGTACTTTTGCAGGTAGTCTGATAATTGATCTGCCATGATCCGTTCAAGAGCTTTGGAGAGGGGTGGAAGTATAGATATGGGCCGATAGTTCCCTGGTGTGGATTTGTCGCCCCCTTTATGCACTGGTGTGACTATAGCGGCCTTCCATGTGTTGGGGAATTGACTTTGGCACAGGGAGAGGTTGAGAATTTTGGTGAGGGGGTGGATCACTTCTTCCAAGGTGAGGGACAGAAGTTTTAGATCAATGGTGTCACTGCTATTTCTAGATTTAGAGCAGGCCTTTTTATGTATCTGTAGGCTTCATATGTCTTAACTATTTTAAAGTGAAATAGCGGTTTGTCTGGCGAGGTGGTTTGGGATACGAGTTTTGGAACTGACAAGTCCTGGAAGAAGTCTGGTGAGAGGACACCACTGAGGTCAGTGAAGATTTTATTTAGGGCATCGGCCATAGTCTTAGGGTCATGGGTAGTGGAGCCATCAATGTTCATTGCCATGGGAGAGGATTTAGACTGTTTGCCCGTAATATTACGTATATTGTCCCAGAAGGATCTCCCATCACCCCAGGTGGTTTCTAGAGCATTCTTGAAATAGGAGCTCTTCATTTGCCTGATTTGTGAAGTGCATAGGTTACGCTTCATTTATAGTTAAGTGAGTCTGTGGTGGAGCCTGGCCGTGGCTATAGCCCAAAGATGGTCACGGCTTTTAGCTGAGCCAGTAGTTTGGCTGTTAGCCAGGGATTAGAGAGGGCTTTGATTTTATGTTTTTTGAAAGGTGCGTAGGTGTCACAGGCAGTGTTGAAAGTTTCAATGAAGAAGTCTAGGGCAGTGTCCACATCCAGCGTATTGTAGATAGGGGACCAGTCTTGTTGTAGGAGGCAGGTCTTTAGCTTAGCAAGGTTTCCATGCGGTAGCATTCGACTTAGGATGGTTTTAGGAGGTGGTTTTTGGAATTTATTTGTCCAGGTACAGATCACAGGGGAGTGGTCACTGAGGGAGTCGGAGAGAACAGTGCCCTGCTGGGTCCGATATCTGAGGCAAGCCAATTTATATTGAAATCACAGAGAAGGAGGAGTTCAGAGTCAGGAGGTTGTAATCTTGCAAATTCAAGGATAGACTGGAGCCCGGCTCATGGGTCTTTAGGGGGGATATAGACTGTAGCCATGGTAAGCACTTTGTTATGGGCACCAAGGAGAAACGGAATGTGAATAGTTGCTGGCTGCTGCATGAGTAAGGGAAGTGCGGTCATGAAGTAAATGGTTGAGGTAAATGCATGGGGTAATGTTTTCTGTATTTCTCCAGTCGTTCCTCAAGCAGTGTGTTTCATGGACTAGCAAGGCTGATTTCCAGACTAGGCAGTGCTCTGACCTCGAGGTAGTTCAGTGTTTGAGGCAACTAACCCCTCTCCCCCCACTAAAATCATTCGAGCAGGTTGTATTCACAGGATGCGGAGCTCCAGGACGCCATCTGTCGAGATGATGCCTAACCACAGGATCGAGGAATTGGTAGGCAATTGAAGAATGAGGATGATGGCAGCTCAGGTGCAAGAGGATCAGGAGTGGAGGAAAGCACCAAGCTGCTGCAAAGCAGGCAGCGCGCCCGCAGAGCTGATGGGGAGTGGAGAAGAGGAGGCGACGGAAGGCGAATGGAGGAGGAGAAGGGAGGCAGGTGGAGAAGTCCAAAAAGGAAACAGAGGGGGAGAACCAAGGTCAGGGTAGTGGAATGCCAAAGAAGTCCAGTCACTGAGGCACACAGCTGGAAAACCATCCAGCTGAGCATGTGAATGGGCCAGATTGCTGGAGGTAACATGGCACAAGACAAAAAGTCAATGGTCGGGGGCACAAATGAGAGATGGAGAAGAGTGGGGAATGGAGCGGGGATGCGGAACAGAGTGGGCTGGGTGAGGACCAGAAGGGGAGTAAACTGGGGACAAGCAACACAAACCAGAGGAGAACAGGGAAAACAACAAGGAAGGAAGGGGGAAATACAGCAGAGGGGAGGAACGGCAAAGGCACAGCCACACAGACATAGAAACATAGAAACATAGACTTTAACAGCAGATAAGGACCACTTGGCCCACCCAGTCTGCCCATTTCCCTACCTACTGGATAAGCTGCAGATTCTAGTTAACCAACAGCCTACTTCCTGCCACCCCCACTACAATTGCCTTGTGTCTGTCCCATGCATGTTTGAATTCCCCCACTGTTTTAGCCCCAACAACCTCCCCAGGAAGGCAGTTCCGTGCATCCACGACTCTCTCCATGAAAAAAGATTTCCTCACATTATCTCTGAGCATCCCCCCTCTATCTTTAAATTGTGTCCCCTTGTTCTTACACATCTCTTTTTCTGAAAGATGCTACCCTCCTGGACTTTGTTGATTCCCTTGAGGTACTTGAACATTTCTATCAAGTCCCCCCGTCCCTCCTTTTATCAAAGGTGTACATATTAAGCTCTCTCAGTCTCTCTTCATATGATTTCTGATGCAGACCCTGCACCATTTTAGTTACCCTCCTCTGGACTGCTTCCATCCTGTCTATGTCCTTGCATAGATGAGGTCTCCAAAACTGCACACAGTACTCCAGATGGGGTCTCACCAACTGTCTGTATAGAGGGATAACCACATCCCTTTTTCTACTTGTGATGCCCCTTCCTTTGCATCCCAGTATCCCCCTGGCTCTCCTCACTGACTTCTCACATTGCTTACCCACCTTTAGAACATCTGATATGACTACCCCCAAGTCCCGTTCCATTTTTGTTGTTGTTAGTACCTCCCCTGCTATTGTGTATGCTTCTCCTGGGTTTTTGTTTCCCAGGTGCATTACTTTGCACTTCTTTGCATTGAATCTAAGTTGCCATATGTCTGACCATTCCTCCAACATTGCCAAGCCCCTTCTCATCCTTTCTACCCCCTTGTGTATCAACTCTGTTACAGATATTTGTATCATCTGCAAAGAGGCATACCTTTCCCTTCAGACCCTCTGCAATGTCACCTATAAAGATGTTAAAGAGGACTGGACCCAGTACTGAGCCCTGAGGTACTCCACTAGTGACCCCCCTTTCTTCGGAATGTGTTCCACTCACTATTACCTTCTGTGTCCTGTTGTGCAGCCAGTTTGCAACCCAGGCTACCACCCTGGGACCCACTCTCAAGCTGGCTAAATTGATTATTAATCTTTTGTGCGGGACTGTGTCAAATGCCTTGCTAAATTCTAGGTAGGCCATATCCACAGCCCCTCCCTGGTCTATTACTTTGGTCACCCAGTCAAAGAAATCTATTAGATTCGTCTGACATGACGTTCCTGCTGTAAATCCATGCTGCTTTGGGTCCTGTGCCCCGCTGGCCTCTAGGTACTCAACAATTCTTTCTTTCAGAAGTGAATCCATCATTTTCCCTACCACTGAGGTCAAACTTACAGATCTGTAGTTTCCTGTTTCTGTCTTGCTCCCACTTTTGTGAAGGGGAATCACATCTGCCCTCCTCCAGTCCTCAGGTACCACCCCATCCTCCCATGATTTGTTAAAAAGTGTGGTCAGTGGTGTCACTAGGTCCTCCCTAGTTCTTTTAGGATTCTGGGGTGAATCCCATCAGGCCCCATTGCTTTGTCCACCTTGAGTTTTAGGAGTTCTTTCAAGACTCTTTCTTCTGTAAATGGACTGGTGTCAACCCCCCTACCCATAGTGCTTCTATTGTCTGGTTTAGGTAACTCCTCCTCATCTTCTTTTGTGAATACTGAGCAAAAGTATTCATTCAGTATCTCTGCCTTTTCACTGTCTCCCTCTGCCCACCTCCCCTCTCCCTTATTAATCTTCACTATTCCTCCCTTAACCTTTCTATGCACCCTAATGTACCTATAAAAGGTTTTATCCCCCTTCTTAACTGACTTGGCTATTTTTTCCTCAGTTTGGGCTTTTGCTATTCTGACTGCCTTCCCCATTTCTGTCTGCTTTAATTGATACAGTTCCCTGTCATGCTCTTTCTGTGATGCCTTATACTTTTTGAATGCAGCCTTTTTCTCCTTAACCTTCCCTGCCACCTCTTTTGAGAACCATAGTGGTTTTTTACTCCGCTTTGTTTTCTTTATCTGTTTCACACAACAGCTTGTTGCCTCTATGATGGCAGTTTAGATTTTTCTCCATTGTTCTTCCACCCCTCCTTTTTGGCCATTTGCTAGTGTATTCCTCAGGTATTCACCCATTTCGCCAAAGTCAGCCCTTCTAAAGTTCAGTATGCTTGTTTTTGTATGGCTTGTCTCCATCTACCTACAGCTATTCTGCCATTGTCTGTAAGGCAGTTTAGCCATACCTCTCGCTGCTGTAATGTCACAATCTGATAGTGTGTGCTACTTTGTTTTGTATTGGGCTCTAGCCCCCAGGACGCATCTGGAATCGAGCATATGTTGCTCAGTATGCCTTCCTGGTAAAACTCGTAAATAAATAAATAAATAAATAAATGGTTGTGCTTATTGTGAAGCACACTGTGCAGTGGTCGCTTGTTCCCAGATGTCTACCGACTTCTAAATTTGTGATCCTCTCTCCATTTGAGAGTACCAGGTCTAGTATTGCTTCCTCCCGAGTGGGTTCCAACACTAGCTGTCTAAGGCTCCCCTTCTGCAGGCATCGAGAATGACCCTGCTCTTGGATGTGGCTGCAGTACATGTCATCCAGTTAACATCTGGCATATTCAGGTCCCCATTAACAGTATCTCCCCTTTTCAGCCATTTTGAGAATGTCCTCTATCATTTTCTTGTCCATTTCCTCCCTTGAGATGGGGGTCTGTACACCCCTGTGCGGATTGTGATGCCATTCCTGTCTCCAAGGTGACCCAGAGTGCCTCTTGTCCTCCCCCTTTACTTTTTAGTTCTGTAGCTTTGATCCCTTCCCTTATGCATAGAGCTACTCCACCTCCTCTTTTCCCCTCATTGTCCCTTCTGTAGACTGTGTACCCCGGTATGTTGACATCCCAGTCATGGTTCCCCGTGTACCATGTTTCTGTGACTGCCACAATATCCAAGTGTTAATCTTCCATCAAGGCTACTAGCTCAGGAAGCTTGTTTCCCAGACTACAGGCATTGGTACTCATTGTCCTCCATTTAATGTTGGCTTTATCCTTTTTTCCCCCATGCCTGCTTTTTTTGCCCTTGTCTATTTTTCCATTTACCCCTGTCCTGCCCTCTGTTGAGCACTGTACCTCAGTGTTTACCTTACTACCCATCATGTTTTGTGGGGGGAGGCTTGAAATTTCCTGCCTCTTATTAGCACCTCCCCCATGGCTAGTTTAAAAGCTTGGCAAGGAAGCATTTAAACCTGTCACTTAGGATCTTGGTTTCCTTCATGGACAGATGCAGACCATCGTGCCAGTATAAACCTTCGTCTCTCCAGGTGTACCCCAAGTCCCCATGTAGGTAGCTCAGGAAAAAACACTCCCTAAGCCCAGGAGGTGTGTTAGTGAGGGGTTTAAGTAGAGGTTGTGGGTGGAGCTATTCCCCACATTGAACCTCGGGTTTAAGCCCTCCCAAAGTCTGATAGAATCTGGAATCTTCTTTGAAACATTGAAACATAGAATTTGACGGCAGATAAGAACTGCTTGGCCCACCCAGCCTGCCCATTTCCCTACCTAATGGATAAGCTGCAGATCCTAGTTAACCAGCACCCTACTTCTTCTTACCCCCACCCCGTAGAATTGCCTTATGACTGTCCCATGCATGCTTGAATTCCACCACTGTTTTTGACTCCACAACCTCCTCCGGAAGGTTGTTCCATGCATCCACAACCCTCTTTGTGAAAAAATACTTCCTTAAATTACCTCTAAGCTGCCCTCTCTATCTTCAAATTGTGCCCTTGTTCTAGCACACCTCTTTTTGAAAGATGCTACCCTCTTGGACTTTGTTGATTCCTTTGAGGTACTTGAAAGTTTCTATCATGTCCACCCTCTCCCTCCTCTCCTCGAGGCTATACATATTAAGCTCCTTAAGTCTCTCTTCATATGTCTTCCGGTGCAGACCCTGCACCATTTTAGTTACCTTCCTCTGGACAACTTCCATCCTGCCTATGTCTTTGTGGAGATTGGGTCTCCAGAACTGCACACAGTACTCCAGATGGGGTCTGACCAGCTGTCTGTACAGAGGGATAATAACTTCCTGTTTTCTACTGGTGATGCCTCTCCCTATGCATCCCAGTATCCCCCCAGCCCTCCTTGCTGCCCTCTCACATTGCTTGCCCACCTTTAGGTCATCTGATGTGACTACCCCCAGGTCCCTTTCCATTTTGTTGTTGTTAGTATCTCACCCCTAAGTTATATTCTTTCCTTCTGTTATTGAAATTGTATTTCAGTAAGGCATTTGTTTTTTCTTTCTCATAGGAATCAATGCAAGATTTAACTTTTGAACTTTAATTCAGAAGGGCAAAAGGTTGCAGAGTAGCTTGATAAACTTTGAAATCTGCTGAATTAAAGCGCAGCAATAAAACGTTACTCTGTAACCTGCTTGAGTGATATCAGCAGTGTGGTAGAGGGGGGAGAGTTAAATACCCAGCATTTGGTAATTAACAAGTAGCCCTTGTACACCCCGGTGTCAGGAGGTAGGATGGTGTCAGTCCGTGGGGAGGAGGGCACTCACAGCAGCAGAAACACCTTCCAGGTGGCCACGTTTGCCCAGGCCCTGGCTGGAAACCGGTGTGCCTGCTGACACCGTTTTGTGCTGGACTGGAGAAGAAAGCATTTGTTAGCAGCTTAAACAGCTCAAAGGAACAACACCACTTTTGTAGCTAAAGAAGCACGGGATCCCTTTTAATAACTTGATCAAAACACAGTTACTCCATGGAGCAACTGATAAGCAAAACAGTGGGGAAACAGCACATAATTCAGGACTCTGGAAGTTGCATAATCGTTAGTAGTTGCCTTAAAGTTCATTCATGGGGTGTAATCTAAATGACCCCTTGTTTCCAGGCAACACAGGTTGTACTCAACATAAGGGGGAAAAAAAAATCACACCAGATGCAAGTGTAACCCCTAGGTGGTGCTATTCCAAGGGCAACCACACCTGCCTGCTTGGCTAGTAGCAGGTTAAGGGGCCTGGGTAATGAAACGGGTGCTTCCACCCATAGGTCAGGGTTGTTAGTGGTCAAGCTAACCTTGGCACAGCTCTCCGGGACACTGTAACCCACCTCTTTCACGTCTAGTGGCCTGAACAATATACAATAATTACTTTCACAATGGCCCATATTCACCAGGCAATTACCCACATGGTTTGCACTTACCACCAGGGCTGGTTCCTCTAGCTTGACCCTGGGAACCCCCTGTAAAACAAGGTTAAGCACAGCAAATAGCAACAGTACAATACTTTTGGCACAAACTTGAACCACAGTCAGATTAAATGCAAACAAAGTTAAATCTGATTTATTCAGGGGACTTGAACAAGGGAAGGGGCGTAATCAGGTTGATTTCCTTAAAAGCTCTATTAATCAGACAGTTATGAATGCAGTTCAGAGTCCCTACACAGTCACACACTCTGGGTACCCAGGTAGGAAAACGGTGGGCTAGCCAGGAACGTTACAGCTGGTTGGGGCCCTGTGATGGAAGAAAGCAACATGCACAACACACACTATTTGTAATCTGGAGCTGGAGGGCTCAGTTCGTGAAAGAAAAGGCAACAAGACAATCAGATGACAACACTTTTAGATTTAGCTGTTGTTGCAGGGAGCTACCCTGATGTTTACTCACGATAACCAATACTGGACACAGGGAGAACAAAATCGAGACTGCAAGCTGTTGAGCTGGAGTGCAGGGCCCACACGAATCACTGAGGCTTCATTCCTGTTCAAGGTGTTGAGCAGGGAGCTAATTCCCAGGCCGGTCTCTCGTCAATGACTTTCTCTGCGTAGCAGGTATTCTGGCTGGGACAGTGTAGCAGGGCCCAGGCAAACAGAAATGGATACGGATTTAGTCCGTGGAGCTGGATACAGCCTCCAGCAAGCAAAACACAGTTCAGACACACAGTGGGGAACCAAATCACGACCCACTATAAGCACACACATAGCACATTCACATGTAAGGAAATTCCACTGTACCAGGCAAATGGCTCTCTGGTCGCAATTACAAAGTCTCTGCACAATCCGGAAGTTCAGAGGTAGTTGGAAGTCCTGACAGGCTAATCGCATTCAGCAAATCTGTGGTCTTCTTCAGTGGCTTAATTCGCTCTCCAAATTTGGATTCAGTCTGAAAAAAAAAGCACAAGTTCCCTCTCAGGGACAGCAGGCAGGCATGCAGGTCAAACACAGGCCTTTCCACAGTTCTCCCGCACGAATCCACTGTGGATTACTGCTCGAACTATCTCGAGCTGTTACTTCTTCACTTCCCAATTCAGATCTAACTGAAACTGCAAGCAGTATGGGACTTTCCCCAAGATCCAAAGGGTTCAGTTGGCTGATCTGTCTGGCAGTCACAACAAGGGCTCCTCCTCCAGGTTATTTTAGGCACCAAAAGCCCAAAACTACAATTCCTACAAGTTTTGGCCCCACCAAGCCCTTGTAGGTAGGCTCCATTTTAGAGTCCCAAATGTACTGATTGGCCCATTTCAGCAGTCCAAGACCAAGATGATGGAAACAAACAGAACTGTCCATGCTACAAAGAAGGCAGGTTAGAGCAAACTGCAATATTATTACTGCTCTAACAAATGATCAGGAAACAAGTACATCTTCTAACAGAGCTCCCTCTCAGATTAATTATGACTGCAATCCAGGCAGCTCTTAAAAAAACAGTACACAGAGGCTATACAGGCACTCTCTGGCAATACATTTAAACTGCTAAAATGCAGAACACCAGGCTGGCAGTGAGCATTTAGGCAAGCTCAAGGAAGACTTTTCGAGAACCCCCATTTGTAGGGGGGTTACACCCTTCCCTGCCTGGAGAAAACTTGGTGTCCACGTCAAGTCTGTACCATCATGCATCAGTTAACATAAACTTATTACTTTACTATACATATTCACTACACTTCACAATACTATATCCATAATGACAATGCTTATGCACGTTTCATACATGTGATACTGATTCCACTATGATTAACATACTTGTAACATCACAATACTGATTCATGTTATAAATTCCTGTACATTAAGCAATGTAGAAGGGGGCCCATCCCTATCAGCTAACTTGGGGCTGGATGGGGGAGGTGCACCATACTGAGAAGGAAGAGCAATCAACCTGGAATTGGCCATTAAGCACAGTTTGGGTAGTAAGCTCTGAGAGATATAAACACCTCTGTGAACCACATTGAGAGGCAAATCCACTGGCCTCCCTGGAGAATCATAACTGAAGCGCAATACTGGCTTGACAGCTCAGCCAGTCTTTCTGTAGGGAACAGCCACAGTCTCTGTACTTTCAGCACTAACTTTGGAGCTTTCGTCATTCATGAGGGGTGCCTCTGCATCGATGAGAATGTCCAAACTGGGAGCACTGTCAGCTCCTTGCTCTGTAGGCTCTGTTTCCACAACACTTGACTCATTTAGAGAAGGTTCTGGCACAATTACTTAGATACACAGATACATAGACAGTGTCAGCAGGTAAGGGCCTATGGCCCACCCAGTCTGCCCACTTGAGCTTGTAAGTTCAGTTTATGTTTTCCTAGAAGTCTGTTGCCCCTTACCCCTGACCTCCAGAATTCCTTTATGTCTATCCCATGCATTCTTAAATTAGGCTCTGTGGCACTGAAGGGCAGCTATCAGTACTGTCATATTGTTTTTCAAGTTCTGGTGTGTCACCAGGGAGACTCAGACCATCAGCCCCTTCCACGGGCAATTCACACAGTTCCACAAAACACAGAGAGTCCGCAACCTCAGATGATGCTTTGCACCTCACTTTCAGGGTGCATTGGCTCCAAAGACGAAGCTGGTGGTTAGACAGTCCAGAAGGTCCAGCTTCATCCCCATGATTCTGCATAGAATTTCCATGAAACAACTGACTAAGTTCATAGGAGGGATAATAGGCATTACCATAGTCACTTTCATCAGAGGTGGACTGACAGTCACTATTATTCTGGGCCTGCTGCGGGGGAAACCTTAAATCTGTAACTACTGGGGTAGGTTGACTCTGTCACTTTTTTGCAGCAGCATGAGTCACCGGCCCAGGGGAGGCAATGTCTGCTGGCTCAGCTTCAATAATAACTTGGCCGATAGGCAGCAAATGGTTACGGTGCATGGTCTTGACAGCTTTGGAGTTATTCTCTGGGCGTACCTTGTACACTGGTAGATCATCCAACTTTCCAACTACTACATGTAGAAGATGGTGCCACCTATCAGCAATTCTGTGCTTGCCATGTAGTCCTAAATTGTGTAACAACATACATCTCTGGGCCGTAGCTCTTGAGCCTTTACTTTCACGTTGTGCCTCTCTGTTGTTGAAATTTCTCTTGGCGGCCATTGTCTGGACCAGTTGATATGCATGGTTCAATTGAGCTTTCAGTTTCTGTACATACTGCAGGTAGTTTTCAGCTCAGACCCCATCTAGAGAGACCCCAAAGCAGACATCAACTGGCAGTCGGGCCTCCCTCCCGAACATGAGGTGGTAAGGGGTGAACCCAGCAGCATAATTTTTGGTACAATCGTATGCGTGTACCAAGGTGCTAATCTGCTGGCTCCACTTATGCTTGTCTTTTGGATGGAGGGTGCCCAGCATGTCTAGAAGGGTGTGGTTAAAACATTCTGGTTGAGGGTCCACCTGCGGGTGATAAGAGGTGGTTCTTGACTTCCGTACCCCTCACAGAGAGAGCATTTCTTTGATTAGCCTACTTTCAAAGTCTGTGCTTTGGTCAGAATGGATCCGCTGGGGGGCACCATAGTGGATAAAGAATTTTTCCACTAACACCTTGGCCATGGTAGAGGCTTTTTGATCTTTAGTTGGACGAGCTTGTGCATACTGTATGAAATGATCCGTACCCACTAACGCATTGCCAATATTCTGTTGATCAGGTTCTAAACACAAAAAATCTATGCAGACCAGTTCCATGGGGGTGTTGGTAGTGATATTGACAAGGGGAGCAGCCCTCTGAGGCAGGGTTTTTCTTTGGAGGCAACGACTACAGGTCTTTACATGGTGCTCAACATCGGTCCCCATTTTTAGGCCAGTAGAAGCGAGATCGTGCCAGGTCAAGGGTTCTGTCAATAATGAGGTGCCCCATGTGATTGTGGAAGGACCTCAATACCAAGTGTTTAAAGGCTGTTGGCAGGACCAATTGTCACTTGTCTACTTGACCACTATGATCCACTGTCTCTATGTATAACAACTGATTGAGTAACTTCAACCTGGGGCCTTCTTTAAACAATAGGGCAGTTCGCAAGTCAGGGGAACACAACTTAGAAACATCTTTCCCTGCATGTAGAGCATTAAGTGTGGGTTGAATCATAGGTTCTTGGGATTGAGCCCACTGGATACTGTCATTGTCAAGTTGAGGTAGTGCACTAATATCTAGAGCAGAGAAATGGCAATAGGCAGCCGGCATGCAAGTATCAGAAGGGCCCAAGCAATCTACTGGACAGTCCACTGTGTCCGCAGATGTCTGTTCATCTCTGTCAAACGTTTAGCACAATGCTCAGATGTCAGGTTCAGACAGCCTGACTCAATCACTCTTGGAAGCGGGCCTTCATGACAGGGCGTCAGCATCAATGTGGTTCAGTCCTGGTCTGTAGTCGACAGCATAATCATAAGTTGATAAGACAGAGAGCCACCGATGCCTAGTGGCGTCTAACTTAGCTGAAGTCTGTACATAGGTCATTGGGTTATTGTTGGTCTTCACCAGTATCTTTGCCCCATAGAGGTACTCATGAAACTGATCAACGATGGCCCATTTTAGGACAAGAAACTCCAGCTTGTGCACAGGATAATTTCGCTCTGACTGGGTCAAACTTCTGCTGGCGAAGGTGATCGGTTTCAAACCATCCTCATGGTCTTGATACAGCACAGCTCCTAGGCCCTGCAGACTAGCGTACGTATGCAGCACATAGGGCTTGGTAGGGTCAGCATAGGTGAGGATGGGGGTGTGGGTGAGCTGGTATATGACTTCGTGGAAGGCTGCTTCACATTTGGGTGTCCATCAGGGCCCAAAAGGTTCACCTGTGCGGAAGTACACTTTCTCTGGCTCTTTGACAGCCCCTTTCTTGTATTTACAGTTGGTAGGGAGGTAACCCTGGGTAAGATTCAGGAGCAGGCAAATCACCTTTGAATAGTCTTTTATGAACCTGCGGCAGTAGCCACAGAACCCCAGAAAACGTTGTAGTTCTTTCAAGTTATGGGGCTGGGGCCAAGTAGTCAGTGACTCAACCTTACTGGGATCGGTCTCTATTCCTTCTGCAGATACTATCTGCCCCACTTACTTCATGGAGGTTTGAAAAAACTGGCACTTGTCGATGGACAGCTTGAGGCCGAAGTCTTCCAATCGGTCCAGCACTTTAAACAGTCGGGTCTCATGCTATTCTAATCTGCGTCCAAACACAATGACATCATCTAGGTACACTAGATATTCCAGCAAGTTCATATCTCCCACCGCACGTTCCATCAGTCGCTGAAAGGTGGCCGGGGCACCCGAAATCCCCTGTGGCATTCTTAGGAATTCGTAGAACCCCAAAGGACAGATGAAGGCGGTTTTCTCACAGTCCTCCTGGGCCATCGGAATCTGGTAATATTTGCTGTGAAGATCCAATACCGAGAGCCATTTGCTCCCATTCAAGCAATCCAGGGCATCTTGTCTATGCGGCATGGTGTACTGATCTGGGATGGTCCGCCGGTTCTGGGTTCGATAATCAACACACACCCTCATGGACCCATTCTTCTTACGCACAACCACAATGGGAGAAGCATATGGGCTCCTTGATTGTTGTATAATATCAGCAGTGAGCATTTCCTGCAGGTGCCTCCTAACATCATCTACGTCCGCTGGGGCGAGGCATCAGGATCTCTCTCGAAATGGCCAGTCATCATGCAAGCGTATGTGATGCTCTGCACCCTGGACACATCCCACATCCCATTCTTTTAACAAAAACACTTGGACTCTCTGGTCGAGTTTCCTGCTAATTATAGTGTAACACCCCCTATAAATGGGAGTTCCTGAAAAGTCTTCCTTGAGCTTGTCTAAATGCTCACTGCCAGGCTGGTGTCCTGCGTTATAGCAGTTTAAATGTGATTGCCAGAGAGGGCCTGTATAGCCTCTGTGTACTGTCTCTTTAAGAGCTGCCTGGATTGCAGTCATAAGTAATCCGAGAGGGAGCTCTGTTGAAAGATGTAACTATTTGCTGAAAATCATTTAGAGTGATAATGATAATGTAGTTTGTGTAACCTGCCTTCTTTGCAGCAAGGACTGTTTTGTTTATCCCCACCACTTCGGCCAGGGAATGCCGAATTGGACCAATCAGTACTGGTGGGACCTAAAATGGAGCCGGACTACAGGAACTGCCTAGAGTCAGAATCTGTAGGAATTGTAGATTTGGACTTTTGGCACCTTTTTGCACCTGAAGGGAGGGCTCCTGTTGTGACTGACAGATGAATCAGCCAACCAGACCTTTTGGATCTTGGGGAAATTCCCAGGTTTGCTGGCAGTTGAGTCAGATCTAAGTTGGGAGCTGAAGAAGCAACAGCTTGAGACAGTCTCTGTGGAAAGGCCCGGGTTTTGGCCTGCAAGCCTGCCTGCTGCCCCTGAGAGGCAGCAGAGAATCAGTTCAGACTGAATCCGAGTTTGTGAGAATGAAGTAAGTCACTGAGTTGTGACCAGGATCAACCTGAAGAAGACCGAAGATTTGCTGAAGGCATCGGCCTGTCAGGATTTCCAGCTACCTCTAAATTCCCAGTGTGTGCAGAGACTTTGCGATTGTGACCGGAGAGCGGTTTGCCTGGTATGGTAGAATCCCTTACATGTAAATGTGCTGTGTGCTTATAGTGGGTCGTGATTTGGTCCCCCACTGTGTGAATTGTGTTCTGCTTGCTGGAAGCTGAATCCAGCTCGACCGGACTGAATCCTGCTTCTCCTGGCATTCCAGATCAACCACCTGCAGTCTCAATTTTCGTCCAGCCTGTGTCCAGTCTTGGGTATCTTGAGTAACCATCAGGGTAGCTTCCTGCAACAACAACTTTATCTAAGTGTGTCATCTGATTGTCTTGTTGTTTCTTTTCTTTCACGAACTGAGCCCTCTGGCTCCAGATTACAATTAGTGTGTGTGGTGCATGTTGTTTTCTTCCATCACAGGGCCCCAACCAGCTGCAACGCCAGCCGACCCCGGGCAATGATCCTGGCTAGCCCACCTCTTCTTCACCTGGGTACCCAGAGGGTGTGACTGTTTATGGACCCTGAAGTGCATGCATAACTGTTTGATTGATACAGCCTTTAAGCAAACTAACCTGATTACGCCCCTTCCTTGTTCAAGTCCCTTAAATAAATCAGATCTAACTCTTTTTTGCATTTACCCTGACTGTGGTTCCAGTTTGTGCAAGAGTACTGTACTGCTGTTATTTGCTGTGTATAACCTTGTTTTACAGGGGGTCTCCAGGGCTGAGACAGAGGAAAGCCCTGGTGGTAAGTGCAAACAGTGTGGGTACTTGTGTGGTGTATCAGGGGTATTGTGAAAGTGATTATTGTGTATCGTTCCAGCCACTAGTAAGGAAAGAGGGGGGGTTACAGTGTCCTGGAGGGCTGTGCCCAGGTTAGCCTGACCACTACCAACCCTGACCTCCAGGTAGAGGCACCCGTTTCAGAACTCAGACCCCTTAACCTGCTACTAGCCAAGCACGCAGGGCTAGTAGCCATTGGGATAGCGCCACCTATGGGTTACACGAAGAAAGCCGCTGATTTTTTACCAGGCTCATACCTGAAGAAGACCAAAGATTTTGCTGAATGCGAACGGCCTGTCAGGAGTTCCAGCTGCTTCTGAATCCCCAGTTTGTGCAGAGTCTTTGCGATCGTGATCGGAGAGCGGTTTGCCTGGTACAGTAGAATTTCCTTACATGTAAATGTGCTGTGAGTTGTTAGTGGGTTGTGATTTGGTTCCCCACTATGTGAACTGTGTTCTGCTTGCTGGAAGCTGTATCCGGCCAAAACGGACTGTATCCGAATTTGTCTCCATTTGGCCTGGGCCTTGCCACACTGGCCCAGCCAGACTACCCGCTGCACAGAGAAAACCATCGACGAGAGACCTGCCTGGGGATCAGCCCCCTACTCCACGCTTGAACAGGAACGACACCTCGGTGAATCGTGTGGGCCCTGCTTCTCCTGGCACTCCAGATCAACCACCTGCAGTCTCAATTGTCATCCATCCTGTGTCCAGTCTTGGGTATCTTGAGTAATCATCAATGTAGCTACCTGCAACAACAGCCTAATCTAAAAGTGTGTCATCTGATTGTCTTGTTGTTTTCTTTCCACTAACTGAGCCCTCCGGGTCCGGATTACAAATAGTAAGTGTTGTGCATGTTGTTTTCTCCCATCACAGGGCCCCAACCTGATGCAATGTTCCTGGCTAGACCCCTGTTCTCCATTTGGGTACCCAGAGTGTGTGACTGTTTATGGACACTGAAGTGCATGCATAACTGTTTGACTGATACAGCCTTTAAGCAAACTAACCTGATTACGCCCCCCTCCCTTGTTCAAGTCCCTTAAATAAATCAGATCTAACTCTCTTTTGCATTTTCTCTGACTGTGGTTCCAGTTTGTGCAAGAGTACTGTACTGCTGTTATTTGCTGTGTATAACCTTGTTTTACAGGGGTCCCCAGGGCCGAGCCAGAAGAAAGCCCTGGTCGTAAGTGCAAACAGAGTGGGTACTTATGTGGTGTAGCAGGCAGGGGTATTGTGAAAGTGATTATTGTGTATTGTTCTGGCCACTAGTAAGGAAAGAAGGGGGTTACAGTGTCCCGGAGAGCTGTGCCCAGGTTAGCTTGACTACTACCAACCCTGATCTCTGGGTGGAGGCACCCATTTCAGAACTCAGGCCCCTTAACCTGCTACTAGCCAAGCAGGCAGGGGTAGTGGCCCTTGGGATAGCGTCACCTAGGGGTTACATTTTGGAGGCTCACCACTGGGAATTTGTGCCTTCTAGTGGCCAAATATTACGAATTATTGTTAAAGATTAATGGCTACCCCAGTAGAAATGGCTGTACACCAGCTGGTGCGGTGGTGTACTGGACTGGAGATCGACCCCCAAAATGCTCTACTTACACTGGATATTTCCCTGGGTACCAGTAAAGACACTGTAAAGGGAGCACTCTCCAAAGTTGAATGTTTAAAAAACCCTGTGGTGGTGGGTCGACAGGCTGATTTGATCTCCCAAACTTTCATAGCCTTGGTAGAGTGTAGTGACCTCGTGGACAGCTCTAAAGTGACACAGACTATTGCCCCAGAAGGGGTTCCAGCTGCCTGGAGAGTGATAACAAAAGACAGTAAAGACCCCGGGGAGGATGAGTTCCCACCATTATTTGAGACTTTTGAGGAGAAATTTGCTAAGTTGTTGCTGGAGGAAGGGAAAACCATAGAGGACTTTAAGAAACTATTCCTGCCACCTGGGGGTGTTCCTTTCCCAACACCCGCTGCCATTCCAGCACCTGTTACTGCCCCACCTTCTGTGCCCGTGCCAATGCTGGCTTCTATATCTGTACCTGCCATGAGTCACAACTCCTACCAAAGTCCGAGAATCTTCTTGGGCACCCTTCCCACCCACCAGGGGGAGGATGACTGGGAGACCTGGATAGACTATGTTGCCCCTCTAGTACTTGAATGGCAATGCTCAGAAGCAGAGAAACAAAAGAAGTTGAGTGAGAGCCTCTGAAGTCCTGCCCTGTCTACCGTCTGTGCCAAGCAGGCCAATAACCCCAAAGCAATTGCACAGAACTATCTTGATGCATTGGAGAATGTGTATGGGAGCCTGGATTCATGTGATGATCTGTGGTGGAGAGTAAGAAACACTCAGCAGTACCCAGGGGAGCCATTGTCTATGTACGTACCTCGGCTTGAAAAGCTGCTACAAGAGTGCCTCAGAAAGGGTAGTTTGCTGTCAAATGAATTAGATCGAACTAGGCTGGACCGGATCCTTAAGTCTGGTCTGTTTTCAGAATTGTTACTGTTTCAGTTGTGCCTTGCCACCCGACTGGCATCGCCCCCTCCTATGATGAACTAATGAAAGAAATTCAGGAGGATTGAGCAAAGGTGACCCCATGGGGGAATTGCACCCATATCTGCTGCTGCTGTGGAAGTGACCGAGAGTGATCAGCCAAGTGAGGCTCAGGGGCAAAAGTCAGCACTTAACGAGCACTCTGAGAATGCAAAGGACTTCCCACCCTGGACCCAGCATTGGAAAGATGAGCTACTAAAAGAAGTCTGAGAGTTGAAGACGGGTGCCTCTGCAAGGGTTTCTCCCATGGAACAAGATTCTGGTCCCTTTCAGGACGTGACTGCCATGGGGGTGGGGGTACACCCTCAGGCATCCGCTACCAAGGGTGGTTCCAAGGCTGAGCTCACCGGATTGACTGCCACTCTAAAGGAACTGTTAAGACATGCTGCACCACTCTCACCGCTGCAAGCAGATACTAGACCCCAGTCTCTTACTACTGTTTCAGTTCCTCATATGATGTTCTCTCCCAGGATGACCCAGGAGTCTATCGTTTGTCACAACTGTGGAAAGGAGAGCCATATGAAAAGAGGATGCCGGTCTCAGAAGGTCTTAGAAAGAGTAGTAAACAGACTCCAAGGGGAGCTCCGAAAAGCAAATCAGTGGCCAAGGGGTGCCAGAAATGACTGCAATGAGGGTTCAAGAAACTCTAACTCAAATTTCTTTCTGGCTAAATTGTCTGTCCAGGCCTCTGCTACTGCCTCGCCAGACTGGTCCAAAATAGTGGGCCCTTCAATGGAGACTACGGTGACTGTCTGTGAATGGTATTTATACTTGGGCTGTGCTTGACAGTGGGTCACAAGTGACCATTGTATTCCAGGACTGGTATGACAAACACTTATCTGATGTGCCTTTGCAATCCCTGGAAGGCCTACATGTGTGGGGCCTGAGCGACAAGTCTTATCCCTACCTAGGGTATGTCTGCCTCTGGATGTCTTTTCCTGCAACTGTAACTGATGTAGAGGTGCGAATAGAGACATTGGCCCTAGTGTCCCCCCCGCCACTGGACTGTATGATGGGGTCCCCCTGTTAATTGGGACAAATGCCTGTATGTTTGGGAGACTGGTGCAACACTGTCAAAAGAAACAAGGGTGACAGACTGGGAGGGCCCTGAGAATTCTGGCTCTGATCAAAAGGACCTATGATTTGCAACAGAAACCTGAGGAAGCAGACCAGGATGAACCAGTGGGGATTGTGTAGAAGAAGGATCCCAATTCAATGGTACTGGCCTCTAATGCCCAGTGTACCATTCTAGGGGAGGTCCACCTCCGGAAAGATGTCAAGCACAAAATATTGATGTTGGATGCACCAGGCGATGGAAAATTGCAAGAAGGATTATTGGTCAAGCCCAGCATCTTGCCTTCTCGTGCCCATGACTATGCACTACAAGTGATGGTCCAGATTCACAATGTGTCTGATTGGGAGATCCAGGTGAACAGAGGGTGCACTCTAGCTACAGTACACTGCGCAGACACTGCAGTATTGCCCAGCAACAAGCACCCTGGTGAGAAGGAGAGAGTGACCCCAGACTTGTTTGACTTTGGTGACTCCCCGTTGCCAGCTGAATGGAAGGCTAGAATTAGCAAGAGACTTGCCCAGAGAGACCAAGTATTTTCGTTGAAGGAATGGAATGTGGGATGTGTCCAGGGTGCAGAGCATCACATATGCCTGCACAATGAATGGCCATTTCGAGAGAGGTCTCGACACCTAGCCCGAGCAGACATAGATGATGTGAGAAGACACCTGCAGGAAATGCTCGCTGCTGGCGTGATACAAGAATCCAGGAGCCCATATGCCTCTCCCATTGTGGTTGTGCATAAGAAGAATGGGTCTGTGAGGATGTGTGTTGATTATTGAACCCTGAACCGGTGGACCATCCCAGACCAATACACTATGCCTCATATACAAGATGCCCTGGACTGCTTGAATGGGAGCAAATGGTTCTCGGTATTGGATCTTCGCAGCGGATACTACCAGATCCCGATGGCCCCGGAAGACCGTGAGAAAACAGCCTTCATCTGTCCATTGGGGTTTTTCAAGTTTCTGAGGATGCAACAGGGGATATCGGGTGCCTCCTGGCCACCTTTCAGCGACTGATGGAACATGCGGTGGGAGATATGAATTTACTGGAATGCCTGGTGTATTTGGACGATGTCATTGTGTTTGGAAGCACCTTAGAGGAGCATGAGAACTGACTGTTTAAGTCCTAGACTGACTGGAAGACTTCGGCCTCAAGCTGTCCATTGACAAGTGGCAGTTTTTCCAAACCTCCGTGAAGTATGTGGGGCACATAGTATCTACAAAAGGGATAGAAACTGATCCCAGCAAGGTTGAAGCACTGACTACTTGGCCCCAGCCCCATAATCTGAAAGAACTACAACTTTTCCTGGGGTTCTGTGGCTACTACTGCAGGTTCATAAAAGACTATTCCAAGGTGATTCACCCACTCTTGAACCTTAACCAGGGTTACCCTCCTACCAATTGTAAATACAAAAAAGGGGCCATTAAAGAGCCTGAAAAAATATACTTCCACCCAGGTGAACTCTTCGGGCCCCGCTGGACGCCTGACTGTGAAGCAGTCTTCCATGAGATCATATACCAGCTCACCCATGCCCCCATCCTCGCCTATGCTGACCCCACCAAACCCTATGTGCTGCATATGAATGCTAGTCTGCAGAATCTAGGAGTGGTGCTGTATCAAGACCATGAGGATGGCCTGAGACCAGTAGCTTTCGTCAGTAGGAGCTTGACTCCGTCCGAACGAAACTACCCTGTGCATAAGTTGGAGTACCTTGCGCTAAAATGCGCCATCGTTGACCAGTTTCATGAATACCTCTATGGGGCAAATATATTGGTGAAGACTGACAATAACCCGTTGACCTATGTACAGACTTCAGCTAAGTTAGAAGCCATTGGGCACCAGTGGCTTTCTGCATTATCAGCTTATGATTATGCTGTCGAATACAGACCGGGCCTGAACCATATTGATGCTGATGCCCCATCATGAAGGCCCACTTCCAAGAGTGATTGGGTCAGGCTGTCTGAACCTGGCATTCAAGCATTGTGCAAAAAGTTTGATAGAGATGAACAGATGTCTGCGGACACAGTGGACTGTTTAGTAGATTGCTTGGGCCCTTCTGACACCTCTATACCAGCTGCTTATTGCCACTTCTCTGCTCTAGATATTAGTGCGCTACCATAATTTGACAATGACAGCATTCAGTGGGCTCAATTCCCAGATCCTATGATTCAGCCAGCACTTGATGCCCTGCGTGCGGGGAAAGATGTGTCTAAGTTACTGACTTGTGAACTGCCCCAGATCATACCTCTCAACCTCCTTCCTCATAAATCAGGGACAAGGCTTAAAAAAATCAGGGACAGAAAACCAAAATCAAGGACACATCTTCATAATTAGTTATCCACCCAGAAAGCTGGTAGAATATGGGGATTAGTGCAAAATGCATTTTCTAAAGAAGAACAAGTCTGTAACTTTAATGCTTGACATTGTTTCGTGCTTACAGTCCCCACTGTTTAGCCACAAAAACACAAATTTTAGGAGGGGCCAAGTCAAATTTTGAGGCAAAATCAGGGACGTTCCTGAAAATCAGGGACACTTGAGAGGTATGCCCCAGATTGAAGTTGCTCAATCAGTTGTTGTATTGAGAAACAGTAGATCGTAGTGGCAAAGTAGACAAGCAACAATTGGTCCTGCCCACAGCCTTTAAAGATTTGGTACTGAGGTCCCTCCACAATCATATGGGGCACCTCCGTATTGATAGAACCCTTGACCTGGTACGATCGCGCTTCTACTGGCCCAAAATGGGGACCGATGTTGAGCACCATGTAAAGACTTGTAGTCACTGCCTGCAAAGAAAGGCTCTGCCTCAGAGGGCTTCCCCTCTCATTAATATTACTACCAGCACCCCCATGGAACTAGTCTGCATAGACTTCTTGTGTTTAGAACCTGATCAGCGGAACATTGGCAATGTGTTAGTGGTTACGGATCATTTCACATGGTATGCACAAACGTTTCCCTCCAAAGATCAAAAGGCAACTACCGTGGCCAAGGTGCTAGTGGAAAATTTATTTGTCCACTATGGTGCCCCTCAGCAGATCCACTCTGACCAGGGCAGAGACTTTGAGAGTCGACTAATCAAAGAAATGCTCTCTCTATGGGGGGTGCGAAAGTCAAGAACCACCCCTTATCACCCGCAGGGAGACCCTCAACCAGAATGTTTTAACCGCACTCTTCTAGACATGCTGGGCACCCTCCACCCAAAAGACAAGCATAAATGGAGCCAGCAGATTAGCACCTTGCTACACACATACAATTGCACGAAAAATGATGCTACAGGGTTCTCCCCCTACTGCCTCATGTTCGGGAGAGAGGTCCGGCTGCCAGTTGGTGTCTGTTTTGGGGTCTCTCCAGATGGGGTCCGAGCCGACAACTACTTGCAATATGTACAGAAACTGAATGTTCAATTGAACCATGCCTATCAACTGGCCCAGATAATGGCCGCCAAGAGAAATCTAGCCAACAAAGAGAGGCATGATAAAAAAGTAAAGGCTCAAGAGCTTCAACCTGGAGACCGTGTGTTGTTATGCAATTTGGGGCTGCATGGTAAACACAAAATTGCTGATCAGTGGCAGCATCTTTCCCATGTAGTAGTTGGAAAGTTGGATGATTTACCTGTGTACAAGGTGCACCCAGAGAACATCTCCAAAGTTGTCAAGACCATGCACCATAACCAATGGTCACTTGCGACCCGCTATCGAGCACAGCCCAAGCATGGATACCATTGACAGTCACAGAAGTCTCCATCGAAGGGCCCACTATTCTGGACCAGTCTGGAGAGGCAGTAGCAGAAGCCTGGACAGATGATTTAGCCACAAAGAAATTTGAGTTAGGATTTCTCAGTCCTGTACTGCGGTCATTTATGGAATAAGTCCAGGGTCACTCTTTCCTTTTCACCAGAGTACTTGTTGCTGGGTAATACAGCAGTGTCTGCACAGTGTACTGTAGCTAGGGTGCACGCTCTGTTCAACCGGACCTCCCGATCTGACACATTCTGAATCTGGACCATCACTCGTCACGCATAGGCATGGGCACGGGCAGGCAAAATGCTGGGTTTAACCAATAATCCCACTGGCAGCTTTCCATCACCCGGTGCATCCAACGTTACTATATTATTTTTCACTTCCTTTCTAATGCGAGCCTCTCCCTGAATGGGGTACTGAGCATTGGGAGGGAGTACCAGAGAATCAGGATCTTTTTCCACACTATCCCCACCGGCTCATCTCTGTCGGCTTTGGTAGTCCGTTTTTGCAGATCATAGGCTCTCTTTATCAGGGCTGGGATTCTCAGTGCCCACCCAGTCCATTTCCCTTGTTTTTCATGACACAACTGCACTAGTCTTCCAAACATGTGGACGTTGGTTCCAATGAGCAAGGGAATCCCATCATACAATCCCGTAGGAGGGCACACCAGGGCTAGTGTCTCCACTTGTTCATCTACACCAGTTACAGTCACAGAGAAAGACAACCAGAGCCGGACATATCCTAGGTAGGGATAAGACTTGTCACTCAGGCCCCACAAATACAAACCTTCCAGAGATTGTAGTGACACATCAGATAAGTGTTTGTCATACCTGGAATACAATGGTCACTTGCGACCTGCTATCGAGCACAGCCCAAGCATGGATACCGTTGACAGTCACAGAAGTCTCCATCGAAGGGCCCACTATTCTGGACCAGTCTGGAGAGGCAGTAGCAGAAGCCTGGACAGATGATTTAGCCACAAAGAAATTTGAGTTAGGATTTCTCAGTCCTGTACTGCGGTCATTTATAGTGCTCCTCGGCCGTGGTCTCGCTTTCCAAAGCTCCCCTTAAAGTCAGTATACAACATTATCTAGGTCTTTTGGGGACTGGCATTCTCTCTTCATGTGCCCATCCTTCCCACAATTATGGCAAAATATGCTTTCTGGGATCTGGTGTGGCTGAGACATCATATTGGGAGCTGAGGTGGGGGGTACTACCAACAGAAAACCTTGGTTCCACCTCTGTCTGCGGTGTGGCAAGCATTTGGAGACATCTCGTCAATTCTCTCACTTCCATAGTCAAGACATCAACTTTTGAGATGCTATCAGCAGAAGATGCCTGGGTGTGCACCCTCCCCCCCACCATAGCAGATGTAGTCAGATAAGGATCAAGGTCTGTACTGGCAGGAGCGGCCTTAATAAAGAGACTGTTTTTTTGTTTCTCTGAACTCCCTCAGCAGTTTATCCCATGGCGGAGTATCCATAGCAGTCCCTCTCTGGCTGGGTCCCCCCGGGGCTGACATTTAGTTCTCGGATTCTGTCATGTGATTGCAGTGATTCCAGGCCATCAGCAACCAACCCCACGCCTGGGACAGGGGTTGCAGCAGCTATGACTGCACAGGGCGCAGGGCTCTGTAAAGCCTTTCTCCTCCTCAACTTCCCATACCTCCTTCATCAACAGATGGAAGGGCAAGGGACCAGATTTCCTTTGATGCAGTTGCAATTTGAGCAACACCCAGCTGGAGTGCTGGGCAGAGCTGAGTATACGATCCAGTCTTACCCGGTCCACTTCACTAGAGGACCAGCCTCCATTCTGAAAAATGGTTTGTAGGATTCCCTCTAATCGATCCATGAAGGCAGATAACAATTCCCCCGGCTGTCGTCTAACATCTTTTAAGTTTCCATTTCAAGGCCTCAACACTAGTGGTGCCCCCAAACACATTTTCAAGGGCGATTATGTACTCTTGGGCTTTGGCGTCAGGGTCAGAGGACCTCAGGCAGTGAAAAGTACATAGGGCGGGTCCCTGCAGGCTTTCCCCCAGGCAGGCCCTTTTTTCGGCCTCGGAACATTGCCAGTCTTGTCAGAGTAGCAGAGTCAATCCAGGTCTCCAGGTCGACTTCCCCATTAGGAGTAGGGCGGAAGCCAGAGAATACCTTGAGCTTGCAGTAAGGGCCATGACTACTTGCTGGCTCAGAGGCAGGTACAAAAGTTGGTGAAAGAACAGATGCTGGGACGGGTGTGGACAGTGGAGAGGTGACCCTCCCAAGTGGCAGGAATAATTTTTTTAACTCCTCCACAGTTTTGCCCTCCTCCAGTAACAACTTGGCAAACTTCTCCTCAAAAGACTCAGATAACGGTGGGGGCTCATCCTCTAAGGGATCCTTGCTATCTTTGGTTATCACCCTCCAGGCAGCTGGGAACCCTTCTGGAGTGATAGTCTAGGGCACCTTTGTACTGTCTGGGGGTCACTACACTCCACCAAGGCCTTAAGAGTTTGGGCAGTTAAATCAGCCTGTTGACCCACCACTACAGCTTTTTTCAAACATTCAACTTTAGAAAGTGCCCCTTCAACAGTGTCCTTACTAATGCCCATTGGTATATCCAGTATTAGCAAAGCATTATGGGGGTCGATCTCTTGCCCCATACACCACCCCACCAACTGCTGCACAGCCACTTCTGTTCGGGTAGCCATTTATGTTTGACAATAATTCGTAATTTCGGCCACTAGAAGACACAAAATCCCAGCGATGAGTCTCCAAGATGTAACCCCTAGGTGGCGCAATCCCAAGGGCTACTACCCCTGCCTGTTTGGCTAGCAGCAGGTTAAAGGGTTTGGGTAATGAAACGGGTGCCTCCACCCAGAGGTCAGGGTTGTTAGTGGTCAAGCTAACCTGGGCACAGCCTTCTTTGACACTGTAACCCCCCTCTTTCCCTTCTAGTGGCCTGAACAAGATACAATAATTACTTTCACAATGACCCTAATTCACCAGGCAATTACCCACACTGTTTGCATTTACCACCAGGGCTGGTTCCTCTAGCTTGACCCTGGGGACCCCCTGTAAAACAAAATTAAGCACAGCAAATAGCAGCAGTACAATACTTTTGGCACAAACTGGAACCACAGTTATGTTAAATGCAAACAAAGTTAAATCTGATTTATTCAGGGGACTTGAACAAGGGAGGAGTGTAATCAGGTTGATTTGCTTAAAAGCTCTATTAATCAGACAGTTATGCATGCAGTTCAGAGTCCCTACACAGTCACACACTCTGGGTACCCAGGTAGGAATATGGTGGGCTAGCCAGGAATATTGCAGCTGGTTGGGGCCCTGTGATGGAAGACAGCAACATGCACAACACACACTATTTGTAATCTGGAGCTGGAGGACTCAGTTCATAAAAGAAAAGGCAACAAGACAATCAGATAACACTTTTAGATTTAGCTGTTGTTGCAGGGAGCTACCCTGATGTTTACTCACAATACCCAATACTGGACACAGGCAGGATGAAATTGAGACTGCAGGCTGTTGAGCTGGAGTGCCTGGAGAAGCAGGGCCCACACGAATCACCGAGGTGTCATTCCTTTTCAAGGTGTTGAGCAGGGGGCTGATTCCCAGGCCGGTCTCTTGTTGATGACTTTCTTTGCGTAGCAGCTATTCTGGCTGGGCCAGTGTAGCAGGGCCCAGGCAAATGGAAATGATACAGATTCAGTCCATGGAGCTGGACACAGCCTCCAATATGCAAAACACAGTTCAGACACACAGTGGGGAACCAAATCACAACCCACTATAAGCACACAGCACATTCACATGTAAGGAAATTCCACTGTACCAAGCAAATGGCTCTCTGGTCGCAATTACAGAGTCTGTGCACAATCCGGGAGTTCAGAGGTAGCTGGAAGTCCTGACAGGCCGATCACGTTCAGCAAATCTTCGGTTTTCATCAGGTTAAAGCCTGGTCACAATTCAGTGGCTTAATTCGCTCTCCAAATTCGGATTCAGTCCCAAAAAAAACACAAGTTCCCGTTTAGGGACAGCAGGGAGGCATACAGGCCAAACGCAGGCCTTTCCACAGTTCTCCCACATGAATCCACTATGGATTACTGCTCGAACTATCTCAAGCTGTTACTTCTTCACTTCCCAACTCAGACCTAACTGAAACTGCAAGCAGTGTGGGACTTTCCCCAAGATCCAAAGGGTCTGGTTGGCTGATCTGTCTGTCAGTCACAACAAGAGCTCCTCCTCCAGGTTATTTTAGGCGCCAAAAGCCCACAACTACACTTCCTACAAGTTTTGACCCCACCAAGCCCCTGTAGGTAGGCTCCATTTTAGAGTCCCAAATGTACTGATTGGCCCATTTCAGTAGTCCTGGACCAAGATGATGGAAACAAACAGAACTGTCCATGCTGCAAAGAAGGCAGGTTAGAACAAACTGCAATATACGAACAAGCCAGCAGAAGAAGGCCATTTGATCTATCAAGTCTGCCCATACTGCAGGGTCCACAGCTTGAGCTAATGTCCCTGCCCTCCCTCCCCACTCCTCCCATCCTCCCTATCCATGATTCTTATCTTCCCCCTATGCCTATCCCAGCCTCTCTTAAAGCTACTCACTGTCTTTAATGAGATGACCTCTTCTGGCAGCGCATTCTAAGTGTCCACCACCCTTTCTGTGAAGAAGTGCTTCCTGACATCCCTCTAAACCTCCCACCTTCCAGCTTAAGACTGTGCCCCCTTGTGATATAGTTGCCACTCAGCTTAAAGAGACTTTCCTTATCAACATTATTTATCTCTTTCAAGTACTTGAATGTCCCAATCATGTCCCCTCTCTCTCTCTCTCTCCTGTCTTCCAGGGAGTACATGCATGGGTGTAGCCAGGCATACTCCAAGTACTCCATGGCGTACAATTTTATTTAAGAGGGGTAGCAAATAGACTCTGAATTTCTTCCTTTTTCAATGAAAACTAACAAAGAAAATGCTGAATCTTTCTGAAATGTTATTCATAGGAGTTGAAACTAGAAGGACTGGTCACTGTCATTGCATCCCAAGGACAATACAACTTTACAGGCTCTGGGCTGGTATGTGGCAGTCTTAGGGAGCAATGCATGGTATTTGCATTTACCCATGCATGGGGGGTAGCACACCAGCACACCCTAACGGGGGCAGTGAGTCCACTTAGTGTGCAGATCTGAAATCCCTGGCTACACCCCTGAACATGTTCAGTGCCCTCAGCCTTAACCAATATTATTACTACTCTAACAAATGATCTGCAAACAAGTACATCTTCTAACAGAGATCCCTCTCAGACTAATTATGACTGCAATCCAGTCAGCTCTTAAAGAGACAGTACACAGAGGCTGTACAGGCACTCTCTGGAAATACATTTAAACTGCTAAAATGTAGAACACTAGCCTGGCAGTGAGCATTTAAGCAACCTCAAGGAAGACTTTTTGGGAACCCCCATTTGTAAGGGGGTTACACAAGGTTAACTTCCCTCACATCCCACTTAATTGTACACCTCCCTGGACTAAACTAGCCTTCCAATTCGGGGCTACTACTCACTTCCCTGCGGGTCCCAGCTCTTGTTCCTCATTCCTTCACAGGCTTAGCTGGCCTCTCAAATAGGGGCTGATGCTCACTATTCCCTGAATCCCAGTCTACAACAGGGCATATCTCCTCCCTCTTGACACTGTCTGAGCTCAGACCCCCACACAATTCCTGGGGCTATGGCTCCATTCTGTTCTTGGTGTCTGACAGCTCTCCAGAGCAGCAACTTCCCAAAGCATAGTGACTCTCCACATCTTTGCTGCCCACTTCACTCTCCTTTGAGCCCCATCTTCAACTGGCTGTTCACTTCCCATCCCCCTGGTGGTACTCAAGGGGACTTCAGAGTCATCCATCCCTATGACGGGGCTTCAATACAGCGGCCACTGCCACGTCTCCACAGGGCCATACTGTGTCTACCTCCTCGAGAAAGAAAAACTGTCCTATCACACAAGCAGGTACTCGCCCCTGCTTGAACCTACCCTTCCTCTCTCTCTGTCTCTCTCTCTCTCTCTCTCTCTCTCTTTCTTTCTCTGTGCCCAGGACCCCACTTTCCCACGTTCTAGCCCTTTAGTATCTCCCAAACTCCACCCCATGGTGCGGCAACCAGTTATCTCTTTTATAACAGGGACAAAAGGTCCCAACACATATATTCAGGTTCATGGTAGATGCACAAAAAGATGCCTCACTACCGGGTTGGGGGGGCTACAAACAGGACTTTAGTGAGAGAAGGTAGGAGGGGATAGAGCTGGCCAGAAGCTCATGAGGCTACTAGGGAGTTTGTTTCAGCAAAGGTAGTACTGTGCCCTTTCCGAAAGCTGTGCTGTGCAGAGAACAGTAGCTCATGTGCCTGGATATAATCTGTGAGTTGCCCAGCCACAACTTTCTCTAGAAGTTTACTGATAGCCGATAAGATGGCTATCGGTTGGTAATTGTCAAGAATCTTAGGACTGCCCTGTTTGAAAACAGGGACAATCCTCGCCACCTTCCAGATGTCAGGGATGACACCAGAGGCAAGGGACATATTGAAGATATGGGCCACTGGGAAGGCTATAAAAGGGGCACCAAGATGGAGGAGCTTAGGTTCCATGCCATTGTGGCCAGCACTAGAATGTGGGGAGAGACCAGAGAGAAGTCTCTGCATCTCCAGTGAAGTCACAGCCTTAAAGTAAAATAACTGATGGGAGGTGAGGGCCACCTGTGGGGTGGAGACCAGGAGACGGCTATCACTCCCATCGGCAGAGAATAGGGAGGTGAAGGCGGACAGGTCTGAGAATTGGGAGTTGAATGCATTGGCAAAAGTTAGTGGATTGTTACAATTAGACCCACCCATGAGCAGGTCAGAGACCCCACAGTTGGAGGAACCACTAACTATATTTTTAATGTTTCTCCAAAAATTTCTAGAGTCTTTAGTTGAGTTGAGTAAGGCAGTTTTACAGTATTCACTTTTGGCTGCCCTGATTGCTTTTTTGCATTCATTTCTGAGCCTCCTGTGTTGCTGAAATATGGCCTGGTCCATCGTGGCCTTGAAGTTGGCCCAACACTTGTCTCTAGACTTCATGAGGGCTAGGAGACTCCCATGCAGCCATTTTATGGCACACCCCCTTACTCTCCGCCTGAGATAAGGGGAGCATACTTGTCCTGCAGAGCGCCAAAGGTGCTAAGAAACTGACTAATTGCAGCGGAAGGGTCCTGAGCATTAAGCATCGCAGACCAGTCAGTGAGCCTCAGACCCACGTGAAATGACCCCAGGTCAAATCTGAAAAAATTTCTTACTTGAATCAATCAGTCAATCAATCACTTTATTTAACCAGGTGAAAACACCATTGAGCAAGCTCATTTTCAAAGTGGTCCTGGACACTTGTACAATCAAAAAGAAATAAGAATACAATACAATACAGTATAGTACATATTCACAGGTAAGGTATACTCAACAATAATGAAGATTTTGAACAAGTAGGATCATAAGGCTCCTAACACTGACCTGTCATGGTATGGCTATGTGCAATACATATTATGTTTTACAGAAAAAAGAGAGAAGCCAGTCGTCCTGATATCTCTGCAATATGATGTTAGCGGACCGGGAGAGGGAAGATGGGGGTGGGGTACAGAAGGAAACGGATAGGGTAAGGAGGGTCAGGGTAAAGTATGATAGGAGTGCTGAAGGTCCCCTATAACAGCAGACCTATGATAAATTTAGTTGTAGCAATTGATAATAAGACTAGGTGCTAAAGGCTCAGTTTTGTCTAAAACAGTTGCATGTTTCCTCCAAAAAAATGGCCAGCAACTATTTGAATGTGAAAAGGCCTGGCAGTGAAGATAGTTTTAGAGAGCTTTGCATAGTATTCCACAGCAAAGGGAATGAAAAACTGATTGAAATTGAACCATATTATGCTTTTATTCTAGGAATCTTGAAACAAATTAAGGAGAAACGTCTCAGACCATAGAAGCCCTTGGCTCATTGGAATAGATTTGAAATGTATGTACTGTAGCAAGATTATTGGAGAGTGCTCTATAGATCCAGAGAAAGGCATTTCTTTTCCTCCTGGTTGAGAGTGAAGACCACCCTGATTCCTGGTATAGTAGGCAATGGTGAGTACGCAGAGGTAGATCAAGGATAAACCTTAGGGCTCTATGGTATAGAGTGTCTAGTTTGTTAAGTGCCGTTAAGGGACAATGGGTGTAAAGAAAGTCAGCACAGTCCAGTATAGGTAGGAATGTAGACTGTACTAGTCTTTTTCTAGCTTCTATGGTAAGCAGATGTTTAATCCGATAAAATAGGCCTAACTGCTGTCTTAATTTCTTCAAAACTTCATTCAGGTGGCACAGGAAGTTGGGTTTATTATCCAGCCAGAATCCTACATATTTAAAGGTCTCAACTGTTTCAAGGGGTTCATCAAGAAGCGTTAGAATCTGGGGAATATGTGTTGGTCCGTGGCCTGTTTTTGGTGAGAGGATCATGGCTTTTGTCTTTTTGGCATTTAGGAGGAGCTTGTGTTTGATGAGATTATGCTGGAGGGTAATGAAGTCTTGCTGTAGGTTTTCATGTGCCAAGTCCAAGGAGGAATTTGTGGTATATAGTACAGTGTCATCTGCAAATAAATGAGTATTGGCTGAGCGCAAATGAGTGTCCAGATTATTGATGTAGATTGCAAGTAGGATTGGGCCTAGTATGGACCCTTGAGGGACGCCTCTTAGAAGGGTTTTTTGTGGAGACAGGTCACCTGCAGCTTTGACTTGTTGTAGCCTGTTGGTGAGGTAATTTGCAAACCATTTGACTGCTGGATTATCAAGTCCGATATTGCTTAGTGCTGAAAGCAAGATGTTGTGGTCCACAGTGTCAAAGACCTAAGGTTGAGAAAGAGAGCAAACACATGTTTTTTAGAATCCAGGGCAATTTCCCAGTCTGTGGTAACCTTTGCAAGGGCAGATACAGTGCTGTGCTTTGCTCTAAAGCCAGATTGTGCAGGGTTTAGTAAATCATGCAAATCCAGGTAATCTCTAATTTGAGCATTAACAATTTTTTCAAATAATTTTGACAGCACAGGTAGAATAGATATGGGCTGGTAATTATTCAGATCGCTCGGATCCCCCGACTTGAATAGTGGTAAAATGTGGGCAGTTTTCCATGTCGATGGAAGTTCTCTAAGTTTCAGCGAGGTGTTGAATGAGTGGGTAATAGGGGCAGTCAAGTAGGAATGACCAAGCTTTAGGACATACGGATCAATATTGTCTGCACCTGCACTCTTTTTGGCAAGGCAAGACAAAATTTATTTAAAAGACGCCCAATCCCAGAGGCTCTGGGCGCCGTACAAAATAAATAGAACAGCATCAAAATGAAAATAAAGCATCACAAATTTTTAAACAAAATAAAGAATAAAATAAATAATTCAGCAAATAATATCAGGTTCTTACTACAGTTCATGATTTTATCCCATAAAAGCATGGGAAAATGGGAGGGCCTTCAGGCGAGCCTTAAATATATCTACAGTGGGAGCTCCCCTGACCTCAGCTGACAAAGAATTCCAGAGAATAGGAGCTGCGACACTGAAAGCTCTGTCACCAGCAGATTTTAGCCTCATTCTAGGAATGTCTAGGAGGCCCCCACTAGAGGAACGGAGAGGGTGGGTAGAGAGAGCAGGTACCAGAAGGTCCAACAGATAACCAGGGCCCTGCCCATGTAGGGCCTTATAGGTGAGAAGACCCACCTTAAAGAGAATTCTCCATCTGACTGGCAGCCAGTGCAATTCACGCAGTACCGGTGTTATGTGGCAAAATTTATGCTGCCCAGTAAGTAACTGGGCAGCTGCGTTTTGCACCAGCTGCAGCCTGCGGAAAGATCCCCCTGTGACCCCGAGGTAGAGCATTGCAGTAGTCAAGCCTAGATGTGACTAAGGCATGTATCAAGGTAGGGAGGTCCAGAGGCGGAACAAGGGTCTTAATCCTGGCAATATTTCTGAGATGAAAAAAACAGGAACGAACCGTGGAGGATATTTGTGCCTCCATAGTTAAATTCCTGTCCAGAATCACTCCAAGATTTCGCACCCAAGAGGAGGACTTCAATGACACAGCTCCTAGAGCAAGTCCAGTTGCTGTGTCCAGGGATAGTAGTAGGTCCTCAACTTGTTTGAACGTAATGATATGGAAGTTAAAAGTGGTGGAATTGGGTAGTCTAGTGTTAGAATGAACATTAGGGTCAGCAGCAGTCACCTGGTAGGATGATTTTGCTGATAGGTGAGGAATCAAAGCTAGCCCTGCTGTGGCAAAGTGTTCATTAAACTGCTCAAGAATACTGACTCTGGTTGTGTATGTGTAACCAGCGGATATAATTTTGGATGGAAGAGATGTGTTAGCTTGGTAACCTTCGACCTCCTCTGAGAATATTCCGGAATTTGGCCGAGTTGTTTTTGTTGGCTTCTAGTTCTGTTTGGAAATATCTGGCTTTTTCAGTTCTATTTAGTTTGGTGCAGGCATTTCTAGAGGTGAGGAATGCTAACCAATCTGCCTCCATTTGAGTTTTCCTCGCTCTTTTCCACCAGTAGTCCCTGTCCTTGAGTGCTTTTTAGCGCTTTTGAGTGCTTGAGCGCTGAATGATTTTGTGGGGGATTTTCGGGGAGGAGATCTTCCATACACAGTACACAGGGGTATGGTCAGAGATAGAGTCAGGAAGGATACCAGCAGAATTGATCCTCTGTGGCCGATTGGACAGGACCCAGTCCAGGAGGGAGCTAGTGCCACCATTGGTAGACCACCTAGTGGGCTCCTGAATATGTTGAGACAAGGAGAGACCAAAGGGGCCGATTTTAGCATTGTTTTACTAGCCCAAACACTAGTGCAAATTGACCAGGGCTAGTGCAGCTAACTCTCTACTAGCCCGTCTTGACTAGTGCAGATTTTCATGGCTGTTAATGAAATTAAAAAAAAACTCTACTTTGGCATTCTGTAATCCTCATGCTAATCTCTCTCAATGTTCCAGATGGCCAGGTGTGATTAACAGCTCATTAAGAGCTGCAATTATCTGGCAGTTCAAGAGAGGGGGGTCCCACAAAAGCCTCAATGTGAGTCATTATCACTCCACTGTTAAGACTTTCAGCTAGTGTCCAGGGTGTGATCAAGGGTAGAGTGCTGTTAAGTCTAGGTTCCAGTTTTCTGAATGTGTCTATGTCTAACAATTTGTCCAATATTATTAAGACTAGTGCCCCTCATTTCTCTACATTTCGAGTGTTTGTATCCAATATTTCAGTGACAAAATGCAAAAAGGTATACAGTATCGGCCCTGCAGGTGATGGGGTTTTATTCCAGCCTCACCATAACTACCCTCTCCCTTTTAAATAGGCTGAAATAGGCTGTTGGTTAAATAGGACCTCCAACTTATCCTGTAGGTAGGGAAATGGGCAGACTAGGTGGGCCAAGTGGTCCTTATCTGCCGTCAAAGTCTATGTTTCTATGTAACTGCTATTTCCCTGGACACCACTGCAGACCAGACTCTGAAGTGACCATCCACAGATCCATTACTGGCAAGTGAAGGGGGTCCCCTGCTCTTCTAAATGGGCCATGCCAGCCATCACCATCCATACAATTCCACCTGTATCCCACTCAGCATGTCCTTTCAGCCTAAAAACAAAGCTTTGGATCATGTATGGTACAAAAATAAACCTTGATAAAATACAGAATTTGAAACCTTGAAATAGGCATTCCTGGGGTGCATAGATCATCCTATACAGAAATAGAGATAGTATAGCATTATGCCTGTGTACTGTTTCCCCATGGCTGATGAATGGACAATGTTAAAGAAAAATCAGTTATTGTTGGGGCAGCACATATTGAAATCAGTGCTTTTACAAATAAAAATGTCATAGTTTTCTGTTTCCCAAGCCCCTTAGGTTGTCTATCCCCCACCCTAAAGAAACCTTAGATGTGCTCCTGGCTCACTTGAAACTGAACAAAAACTTTCTGAAGAGCAGGTGTCCAGTTGACTATAGGGTGGGGGCTGAGAGTGTCTTTCTCTGCCTGACTCTATTCATTGCCCTGTGGGTGATGGTGACAGTGTGGTGAGGTGCATGATGATGTCAGCTATTGTGTGCACAGAGCTAGGACTGCTTGATTGAACATTTACTGTTGTGATGTCCTCTCTCTGTTTGGGGGGGGCAGAAAGAGGAAGAGAGGAGGCCATGGTACCATGGTACAAAACTAATGGGGGGGGGCTCACTGTCTGTGATGGCATTGTAGTCTTTTTTTTCCTGCTGTGGAGTGGGAAGCAATGTGGGAGTAGGATAAATGTGCAATAATTAGAGTTTTTCTTGGCTTTGCTTGCATTGTTTCCTGCATAAGTGATCAAAATTTACCATTGTAATTAAGGGCTAGTACAACCTCTGCAGGCTAGTGCAATTTTGAATCAACTTGCTCTGCTGGCTAGTGCAAAAACAGGTTAAGGTTGACCCCTGAGAGACCAGCAAGCAGAGGTTCAAACAGCTTAGAATTTCCTCCTTGCCAGTTTAAATTAAGATCTCCCAAGGTCATTAGCTCATTATCCCCAGTCTTAGCACCAATAGTATCAAGGAGATAGGAGGCAGGCCTCCCTTGGGGGGATTGTATGCACAGATGATGTGCTGCTTCTTAGTATTCCCAAGTAATAGGACAGAGTGAAGCAGCTCACACGAAGACAGGGAGGACTGCTGATGAGACACCACAGACAAATTTAGGTGACTCTTGTAGTAAGTAAGTAATAATTCCCGACAGGGTGGGTGTTATTGGGATATAACGGACTGCCCAGGGGCGTAATGAGGCCCGACGCCGAAGGAGGAGGGCCTTATAGCCCCTGGAAGGTCCGTTATATCCCATAATGCCCACCCTGGAGGGTATTATTACACTTAGAAAATGGGCTATAGGTGACTTTAAAAAAATATATACAAAAATAAAAAATACATATTTAAAAAAATAAAAACTATTTTAAGTAACTGTTGTAGTAAAGTAGTGCCTGTTTTTGTGAAATCACCACTGGAGGGTGCTGCTGATTTTTTGTTTTCTTTTTAGAGTTTCTGTACATGAGCATGCTGTTCAGGTTAAACGTAACTGCTGCTTTGTCCCCTGACCCCCCCCCCACACACTACCACCACACACACACAGACACAACAGGGGAGAGTGCTTTATTTTGATTTCTCTAATGATCATCACTGGGAACAGGGAAATACTAGCCTGGTGATCTGGAGACTGGCTATGAAGAGAGGTACATGTTTTTGTTCCGTTTTTGATGATCTTTCAAATGTGGCACGATTTTCCAGTGCTAGCGTGATAGCATGCTGTGAGCTGACACAGACGATGAATAGGAGTGTTGAGTATGGTAAAGGACAGTGACTATTTTAAAAAAAAATGTTTTTTGTATTGCAGTTGCTTCCGAATTGTGTTTTGGTTTCTAGGGAAACAGTGTGGTTGAATGGGGGACAGCGCTAGCATAGCGTTATTCTGGGAGGAACCGCCATTTTTTTTTATGGAGAAAAAGGGAACCAGACTGGATTTGGGGGACAGGCGTACATTTTCATTAGTACACAAATGGCTTTTCTCTTTGTTTTTAGTGGGGCAGGTTGGCTCCTGTTATTCTGTCTAGCGAGGTAAATCTCAGTAAGCGAGCGGGGTAAAACATGGCAGCTTGCGAGTTTTGCAATTTGGGTGGCCCCAGAATTTATTTAGTAATGCGGCATGCTAAAGTGGAACTCGTTATTTTGCCGGCGTTGTTGAGAAATAACAGCCCGGGTGCCAGGCTGTTTCAGCCAATGAGAATACGAGTTCCACTTTAGCCATTTTCTAAATCAAGATACCACCCCCTTGCTTTTTCCCCAACTGATTCTGTCTGATGAGATTAAAGCCAGGGAGCGCACAGGCTGAGTCGGGGTGGAAGGTTTCAGCCAAGTCTCGGTGATACCCAGGATATCAGGCTTGTAGTGCGTAGCCCAGGCAGAGAGTTCATCCCGATTGGACAAGAGGCTACAGATGTTGAGGTGATCTATTTTCATCCCCTTGCCTGACAGCCAGACCACAGGAAGTGCAGAGGCCTGATAGGCAGGACCAGGGTTTCACTCAATGTCCCCAGCCAGGAATAGGATCACCAGAGAGAGCCAGAGGAGATGCCTTATGGGGGGGGGGGGAAGCCACCACCTGCCGAAGGCCTGTGAGCAGGACGTCTGACCACTATGGTCGGATAATAATAAATAAATAAATGCTTCTATTTTACCCTGTAGTATCAGCGGCAGTAGAGAGTCCCTGCAAGATTGTCGCTTGACATGTCCACAGAACTGCAATTTCTTCCATGCTACCATAGGGATAAGCTGTGCTCTAGCTAGCGCCATCCTCTTTAATATCTCAATGTTTCGTACTTTTGTCATCCAGCTAATTTTCAGCATGTTCCTTTAACACCAGAATTCAAAGTCCCTGAGACATCTTTCGGTGTCCTTCTTGAGGGTCCAACACTCACACCCATAGAGAAGCGCCTAACAAATGCATACTCAGAAGTGGCAGCAATACTTGGTGAGAGAATAATATAGAACAACCAACGATTGACTGGGGGAGGCAAAATAATTGCCTGTCCTCATAATGGAGGGAGAGAACTCTAATGGTGATGAGGTTTCATCAAGGCAGGAGTGGTGACCCAGCCGACTGCTTACTGTGATGGTAACGGAAAGGCTATGGTTGTATCATGAAGAACAGTAATAGGAACAGGTTGGGAGGGGTTGATGTTTCAGCTGGTGCCTGAGGGAGGGAGCTAGGGGATGGGGAGAGGTGGGAAGTTGGTTCCAGAGTGAAAAAAGTAAACAGGAGAAGGCACCAGGTAAATGACCAGTGCACTCAAAGAAAAGGTGAGAAGGCTGCTTCCAAATACTGCAGAAAAAGTTTATTTTGCCAAACAGGCAATGAAGGCTTACAACACATACAAGGACTGTAGGCTAGTGACCCCGGCGCTTTGACCAGGGTTTTTTGTCAGGGTGTTAGTTACTGGTCCAAACCTGTTGCTTAAGTTCGCAATTTTTTTTTCTTAGTCTTTGGTAAATGGGTAAGTCCCACTAGACACAAGTGCCTGTTTTCAGAGGTGACCAGGGAGGTTAAGTGACTTGCTCAGAGTCACACAGTATGCAAGTGGAGATTGTGGGCCTCAAATCCCAGTCTGCTGGATGTATCAAGCTCATTCACAGCTTGTTACTCTAACCTCTAGGCTATACTGCCAACCCCACTGACATCATCCTAGTGTAACCCCCCTACAAATGGGGGTTCCCGAAAAGTCTTTCTTGAGCTTGCCTAAATGCTCACTGCCAGGCTGGTGTTCTGCGTTTTAGCAGTTTAAATGTGATTGCCAGAGAGTGCCTGTATAGTCTCTGTGTACTGTCTCTTTAAGAGCTGCCTGGATTGCAGTCATAATTAAGCTGAGAGGGAGCTCTGTTAGAAGATGTACTTGTTTGCTGATCATTTGTTAGAGTAGTAATAATATTGCAGTTTGTTCTAACCTGCCTTCGTTGCAGCATGGACAGTTCTGTTTGTTTCCAAAATCTTGGTCCTGGACTGCAGAATGGGCCAATCAGTACATTTGGGACTCAAAAATAGAGGCTGCCTACAAGGGCTTGGTGGGGCCAAAACTTGCAGGAATTGTAGTTTTGGGCTTTTTGGCGCCTAAAATAACCTGGAAGGGGAGCCCTTGTTGTGACTGACAGACAGATCAGCCAACCGAACCTTTTGGATCTTGGGGAAAGTCCCACACTCCTTGCAGTTTCAGTTAGATCTGAGTTGGGAAGTGAAGAAGTAACAGCTCAAGATAGTTCGAGCAGCAATACATAGAGGATTCACGCAGGAGAACTGTGGAAAGGCCTGAGTTGGGCCTGCATGCCTACCTGCTGTCCCTGAGAGGGAACTTGTGCTTTTTTCGGACTGAATCCAAATTTAGAGAGCAAATTAAACCACTGAATTGTGGCCAGGCTTTAACCTGAAGAAGACCGAAGATGTGCTGAATGCGATCGGCCCATCAGGAGTTCCGGCTACCTCTGAACTCCCAGATTGTGCAGAGACTCTGTAATTGCGACTGGAGAGCCATTTGCCTGGTACAGTAGAATTTCCTTACATGTGAATGTGCTGTATGCTTATAGTGGGTCGTGATTTGGTTCCCTACTGTGTGCCTGAACTGTGTTTTGCTTGCGGGAGGCTGCATCCAGCTCCACGGACTGAATCTGTATCCATTTCCATTTGCCTGGGCCCTGCTACACTGGTCCAGCCAGAATACCTGCTACACAGAGAAAGTCATCAACGAGAGACCGGCCTAGGGATCAGCCCCCTGCTCAACACCTTGAACGGGAACAACGCCTCTGTGATTCGTGTGGGCCCTGCTTCTCCGGGCACTCCAGCTCAACAGCCTGCAGTCTTGATTACATCCTGCCTGTGTCCGGTATTGGGTATCGTGAGTAAACATCAAGGCAGCTCCCTGCAACAACAGCTAAATCAAAAGTGTTGTCATCTGATTGTCTTGTTGCTTTTTCTTTCACGAACTGAGCCCTTCGGCTCCGGATTACAAATAGTGTGTGTTGTGCATGTTGCTTTCTTCCATCACAGGGCCCCAACCAGCTGCAATATTCCTGGCTAGCCCACCGTTTTCCTACCTGGGTACCCAGAGTGTGTGACTGTGTATGGACTCTGAACTGCATTCATAACTGTCTGATTAATATAGCTTTTAAGCAAATCAACCTGATTACGCCCCTCCTTTGTTCAAGTCCCCTGAATAAATCAGGTTTAACTTTGTTTGCATTTAACCTGATTGTAGTTCCAGTTTATGCCAAAAGTATTTTACTGTTGCTATTTGCTGTGCTTAACCTTGTTTTACAGGGGTTCCCCAGGGTCAAGCTAGAGGAACCAGCCCTGGTGGTAAGTGCAAACAGTGTGGGTAATTGCCTGGTGAATAAGGGTCATTGTGAAAGCAATTATTGTATCTTGTTCAGGCCACTAGAAGGGAAAAAGGGGGGTTACAGTGTCCCGGAGGGCTGTGCCCAGGTTAGCTTGACCACTAACGACCCTGACCTCTGAGTGGAGGCACCAGTTTCATTACCCAGGCCCCTTTAACCTGCTTCTAGCCAAACAGGCAGGGGTAGTAGCCCTTGGTATAGCACCACCTAGGGGTTACACTAGCTCAGGTGAACATCATTACATAATTGAAGCAGCAGTTGTAAATAAGCTCAGGTACAAAAAAAAGAAAAGGAAAAAACAGACCATGACACCAGTTTTTTCAATCATGTAATACACTATAAATTCTAAGGAGTGTCCTTGGATGACACTAAGATCTGCAACAGGGTGGACACTCGGGAGTGGGGGGGTGTCCCAGCCCAGGGTTCAGCACATCCCTTCAGGGGCCCAGCTTGTCTGTTGACTCCCTTCCAGATAGATTGGGATTGCTGTAGCTGAGGGAGTATCAATCCCTTCGGGATCTACAGGCCACAAGAACTTGACACCCTGTCAACTCACAATGATAACCAGTTCCTGGGCTGAGGTAATGTAGCAGCGTGGTACTAATTCTGGTCCCCCCCAAGTGACTATGACCTGAAACATGGCCCAGTAACCCAGAGACAGCATATGTAGGAGGCTACTAACCTAATTCTTCTTTAAAGAGCAACTCTGCACTTCAGCATGTGCTTTCATAAATAAGATGTTTCAACTGTTACAGTTTACTAGAGAATACATTTTTGTTTTTATTTTCAATATTTCTTTCCAAGATTTACAGCACATCTTGGTAGTCCATCTAAAAAGTCTGTACAGAAAACATTTGAAAACATTTGCCTCTCCCCTGCTGACCTCACAGTGCCTTTGTTTATGACATCATAGTGCTCACCATGACAACAAACTATGATGCCACAAACAGCAATTGCGTGGTTAGCATGGGAGGATCAGATACATTTTGAAAGGCTTAGTGAAATAATTGCTGCATTATCTACAATATTTTGTAGCCCAGCAGCAGAGGGAAAATAAATTAAATAACAAATATCTAGAAAACAATAAAAGTTCAAACATAATTGATATAAATGTAGTGTTTTAAACTTTTTATTATAAGAGACAGTTACTTTTTAAAAGTTTTTGAGAAGGTCTCCAACTGTGCCTTGTCTGTGGATAGTTTTTCATTACTGAAAAGTTTAAAAATGTGGAGTGCAACAAAGTGTGTGTGTGTTTGTTGGGGGGGGGTGGCTCAGGCTGCTTTAGGTCATCACCAGACATTGCATTCCTTGACTTCTTTCCTCCTATATACATTTCATCTTCATACATGGCAATGACGTGCCTCTTTTTTTTTTTTTATTCTCATTTTTTCTTGTGAAAGGCACAGAGGAGTTTGTGGTCTCAGGAGACTGTATCTGCACTGTGTGCAAAAGCCCAGAGACAGGACGTATTAGTACCCAGGCAGAGGTTCCTCAGTTTTGATGCAAGCTGGAGTGTGTTTGCAAACTATAGCAGAATTTCATACCCCTTCCATCTCTGTTTGGAGTGCCCACCCTACTGTACTGGGGGCGAGAAAATGTTACCAGTACTCCCACTGACTAAGCAGTCCCCCCCCCCCCGCGCATTATTTATTCCACCCTAACTCGGCCAGGTGCCTTCTTTTAGTGGCTGCAGTCACAACCCAAGTTCATGTTACATTCCACAAGATGGCACTGCAGCCCACCACAGTTTATTCTGTCTTAGCTTTCCTGTGTTTTCGATGGATAGACAGATGATTGTGTCCGTTGCCCTGCAGCTGTGCTCCCTGTAAATAGATCCCTCTAGCTAATGAGTAACACCAGATAAGCCATCCCCTTGCTGGGAAAAGAGGGCAGCCTGTGTGGCCCATCAGGTGCAGACAGTATGCACACAGTATGGGGTGGACTACCAGCATGGCTGTACAGCTCTTTAACCATTTGAACTTATATGGCAGATATATCCTGCAACAGCCCTGTCCTGGAAATTATAGGGAACCACAGTAGCCTGGCAGATGCAATATTTCAGGCATAGCAAGCAGTATCCCCAAATACCAGACAGAGACAGCTGGAAGGTAGCAAGTAGTAAATCATATGCTTCCTCCATACTAACTTACATAAAAAATGACAGCAGTATGGGGCTTAGAACCCTTCAGCGAGGAAGCTGATGAAGTAGTGCCATATGGGGATGAAGAATCCTAAATTATTTGGTTACCCCTCCCTCCTGTGCTACTTAGAACCTTTAATGATAGTAATAAGTTATGGTTTCTCTAATGTTGATTTTTTAACTGTCCCATCAATGTGTTCTGTGTTATACAAAATGCATAACCATGGTACAGTATGTGTCACTTGCTGCCAACTCCAAGAGGAGAGCTGATGTTAGTCAAGTTGGGTTATTTCCACCTGTGTTTATGTCACCTGCCTAACTTAAAGAATGCACATCATAATCACAGCCAGGACCATCCAAAAACTACGTGCTGATGGAGTCCTCTCCCCACGGATTTTCTTACCTTCTGCATGCCCCACTCTTTTGGAATTCACTATGTAAACACCCTCACCTGCAAAGTGTGAGACTGCACCTGTCTGATAATACCTTGGCACAGTCTATAAGGCCTTCAGATGAATGGTGCCTGGGCTCGGTTGGTATTGAAGGTAATACAACAAGCATTTGTCAATGCCGAATGTTTGCTTGCTGGCATTGGCATTGGTATTGTAGAAGTTACAGAGCTGCATAATAGGAATGGCAGTGAAGTATTGAACTGAAGCCAACCCCACCACTACCCTGCAGAGAGTGACAGGCATTGGGGTGTGCCTTTGGGTCGTCAGGCATAACGACCACGCCATTTCACCACACCCTATGCTGCAGACACTGACAAGTGTCACGGTGTGCCTTGGGGTCTTTGGCCCTTATGCGCACGCCATTCCATCATGAAATACGGTGAGATGGGTGCGGTATAGGAGAATGGGGTGAAGTTAGGTCCCGAAGAGTCCGAGGCACACCTTGATGCCTCTCACTGGCTGCAGGGTGTGGGTGGGGGTGGAATGGTATGAGCATGACAGGCAAGAATCCCAAGTCACACCCCTGATGCCTGTCATTCTCTACAGGGTGGGGCATTATGGTCGGAAACCCTTACACCTCAGGCATTCATTGGTATTTTCACTCCAAATTTTCAACATGTTTTTTCTGACATCCACCTCATGAACAGTGGCAATATCAGTTTGTTAGCTGAAAACTGCTTTTGCACAGCGACTATGGCATTTGGCACCACAGGTGCAAAAACACATTCCGAACAGGATGTGAAAAATGACAGCGGTACTGTTCATGAGGAGGTGTAAAAAATGGTAATGTTGAAAATCTGCTGTGAAAATCTTAAAAAAACTGGTGAAGTCACGAGCGTGCGTAGAAACTGTGCAACGCACACCCGTAATGTAACTAGTTTGGGGATTTTTTTACAGCAGATTGTTAACACAGGCATTTTGGGACCTCCGATCATGAACAGTGTCAGTGTGATTTTCTTTATCTGTCCCGAACAATGATTTCCCACAGCGACCACGCATTTCTGTTCTGAAAGTGTGAAAACACATTTTGGCCATGTTGTGGAAAATGACAGCTGTACTGTTCATAAGGAGGTGTGGAAAAATGCCACTGGTGAAAATCTGGACTGAAAATATTACAAATTCATGAACTTACGAGGGTGCGTGGAAACTGCGCAATGCTCACTCATAACACAGTCATTTTATGGAGTTTTGTCACCAAATTTTCAACATAGCCATTTTAAGACCTCTGCTCATGACCAGTGTCACTGTGATTTTCTTAATCTGTCCTAAACATTGTTTTCGCACACCAACTGTACCATTGTGCGCTACATGTGCGGAAACACATTTTGGGTGGGATGTGAAAATTGTAGCTGTACTGCTCATAAGTAGTGCAGTAAAATGACACTGTTGAAAATCTGGTGTGCAAATATTATAAATTCGCAAACTTGTCAGCAGTTGGGGCCATAGAGGAACGCTAACTATGCCTTCATAAAATAGTCATTTGGGAATTTTTCACCCAAATTTTCAACATAGCCATTTTAACACCTCTGCTCATGACCAGTGTCACTGTGATTTTCTTAACATGTCCCATACATTGATTTCACAATCGACTGTGCCATTGTGCTCTACATGGGCAGAAACACGTTGTGGCGAAGATGTGAAAAATGACAACTGTACTGCTCATAAGGAGGTGTGGTAAAATGGCAATGTTGAAAATCTGGAGTGAAAATATTGAAAATGTGCGAACTTACGAGGCGTAGGAACTCTGCAACGCACGCTCGTAAAACAGTTATTTTCAGGAATTTTTTCACCAAATTTCCAACATAGCCATTTTAAGACCTCTGCTCATGAACAGTGTCACTGTGATTTTCTTAATGTGTCCCGTACATTGATTTTGCACACCGACTGCGCCATTGTGCACTACATGGGTGGAAACACGTTTTGGGTGAGATGTGAAAAATGACAGCTGTACTGCTCATAAGGAGGTGTGGTAAAATGGCAATGTTGAAAATCTGGAGTGAATATAATGAATATAATGAAATTTCGCAAACTTACGAGCGTGCATAGGAACTGCGCAATGCACGCTCATAAAACAGTCATTTTTAGGAATTTTTTCACCAAATTTTCAACATAGCCATTTTAAGACCTCTTCTCATGAACAGTGTCACTGTGATTTTCTTAATGTGTCCTACACATTGATTTCGCACACTGACTGCGCCATTGTGCGCTACATGGGCGGAAACACATTTTGGGTGAGATGTGATGTTTGCCAAGCTGGGGTGGGCTCCCAGCGTGGCAGCTGGAAGGCTGTTGGGGGGGCGCTGGAGCCGATGGGGGATTGGACACCTCCGTCGGCCATAACATCAATTTGCCAAGCTGGGGTGGGCTCCCAGCGTGGCACCAGGATGCTTTGGGGCGGCAGCCGATCGTGTTGGGGGCTGGAGCCGATGGGAATTGGGCACTTTATTGGCTATAACATCAATTTGCCATGCTGGGTGGGCTCCTATCGTGGCACCTGGATGCTTTGGGGGCGGCAGCCGACGGTGTTGGGGGCTGAGCCGATGGGGATTGGGCACCCCATTGGCCATAACATCAATTTGCCATGCTGGGGTGGGCTCCCATCGTGGCACCTGGATGCTTTGGGCGTGCAGCCGACGGGATTGGGCACCCCCATTGGCTATCTGGTATGTGCGTGGGGGGGGCGGGTCAGCACGCAATATGAGTGCGTGCATGTTGAGGGGGGGAGCTCTGCTCACTGAAACGGAGCTCTCCCTTTCAACTGTATGCCACTGCATTTTCAGCTGTCATAGACAGCTGGAGCAGTGATTGGCGCACTGCGACCGTGCCCTGCAAACACACTGACTGAATTGGAAGAGGCTGACACACCTCTGGAAAACTCGGATGATGACACTATGTTTCTTGCACATGTGTGCAAGCAAACATAAAAATGGTGCAGTCCTGCTATCTATGGGGATCCTTTTGACAGATGGCTGCCAGGGTACTGCCCCACAGGAAATTAATGCAGCTCCACCCTTGTGATGGAGAACCTTTATGATTATACACAACCCTCAGCTTATACTCTATGTTTGCAAACACAATGATTTGCAATTTAAACACAACAGATATTTATTGGTGAGACAGGAACAAGTTCTGGATGGGGGAACAGAATGAATTAAATGCAGTGAAACAGTTCTGAGATCACTCCCCAAATCCCACCACCATCTGGTGAGTACTCACACAGTATTTACTGTTTCCCTCTATTAGTGCACCAATACCACTGAGTCCCTTGGGAGCTCCCAATGCAGTCTATTAATAATATGCACACAGTGGGCAGTTGCAGGCCTGATGTTGGATCTCAGTGCAGTACTGATTGAAAGCTGGTGACCGGGGAGCCCAAATAAATTATTTAACACAAATGCTAGTTGCTCTTGGCTGTTGCAGTTCTATAAATTGACTTTGAATAATAATCTCTCAGAAATGTATTTATTTATTTATTTAGTTTTTGTTGACTGGGTAAGTGCACTAGACAGATCCTGCCTATTTTCAGGCACGACCCAGGAGAGGGGAATACAGATGAATGCCAAGTGACCTTGAACCAGATTAAGCTGTTGGTGGTATTTTTAGTGAATAAGGGAAATTTGGCCAGGACACCAGGGAAATTCCCCTACTCTTTTCGATAAGTGCCATGGGATCTTTAACATCCACCTGAACTACCAATCCAGGCAGATGGGACCTCAGTTTAACGTCTCATCTGAAAGATGGCACCTCAGAAGTGCAGCACCCCTCTCATGCTGCACTACAGTGTCAGTACTGGGATATTAACCTAAGTGCCAGATGTGGGAACTGAAACCCACAGCCTTCTGATCTCCCAGCCTCAGAGGTGAGTGTGCTACCTACTGAGCCACTGACACTGGTAAATGCCCAGCAATTACTCTTATCTGTTCCTGACTAGCAGAAGAAATGGAGGAGTATTGACCCAGTACTCATGACCTTAGCAGACTTTGAAGGCTGACTCTGTAGAACGATCTCAAGTCTGTTGCAAATACAACAGAAGCAAGCTATGTGGGTGGTGCAGTATGTAACTAAAAAAATCTAGTCAAAGTGCAGACTTAAGTGATCAAAGTTGAAATAGAGAGTGATCAAAGTCAAAATAGAGAATATCTGAGGCAATGAGCACACTACACCTTACCCAAGTCCAAATGACAAGCCACCTTGCTTAGTGCTTCGCTCCTTGAGCTTCGTCTGGGGGTGTGGTTTTAGCAGTAAAGGCAGCTCTTAAATACCACTAAGTATACATCATGTGATTATAATTTAATTGTACACATCTAAAATCATGTGATACCCCACTTGTGATTTTATACAAAGAAATAAAAAACATTATGCCCAGTTGTAATATTAAGGTACCAGCCACACAGTAGAAATAGTATACAATTTAATCAAAGCATCATACAAGCAAAAACATTCAAAACTTATAATTAACTAGCTAGCACAAAGGTGCACATTCAAGGCAAGCTGCTATCTGAGACTTAAAGGACAAAATAAAGAGAAAAACCAAGGGATTAGAGGGGTGATTTTTTTAGGACATTTTATAAAAAAATTGTAGGAACTTAAACAGAGGTAATAACTAGATGGTGGTGGGGGCTCTAGAGAGCCATGTTAGTGACTGGAAGCATCACCAGGAAGCTCTGCATCTCTTGCCACCAAACATCATAAAAAACTTTATCCTATTGCATTCAAAACAGAATTTAAGTTAAATATTTCAATAGCTGATGACTTACTGAAGCAGACGATACCAGATTTGGCATGGGTAGGCAAAAAGGAGCAGCAGCTGGATCAGGTCAAAAATCGGCACCTCAGCCTGTGCAGATCCAGCATGGAGGTCCAGAACAGGCCACTGGCTCGAGTGGAATGAAGGAAGCACCACCATGGGAAGTAGTCCTCAACACCGTATAGGAAGTGGATCACAAACTGGAAAGAGTTCTGGAGCGCCTGGGGGCAGAAGACGGCAAAATAGAAACGGCGTCCAAAATCGCACAAGAGGTTGATGATCACTCCCAGAGATCCCAAGCAGATTTTGTCACATTGACAACAGAAATTAATTATTTGAAAGCCCGTATGGAGTCAATGGAGAACTCTGCCAGGACAACAAACTTGCAGCTGGTGGGGGTTGCTGAGGGCACAGAAGGGGCAGCTCTATTTACTTACCTTAAGCAGTAGCTTGTGGATAGCTTGCCCCTGGAATGGCAAATTGACAGGGACTCCCTGAAACAAGCCTTCAGGATCAACTTTCGGAGAGCCCAAATGCAGCAAGAAACTCCATGCACCATCATGCTAATTATAGATGGCGTTGCCACAAAAGACCAGGTGCTGCAATAGGCGAGAGTAGCCTACCCAGTTACCATGGAGGGGCAAGAAATAAAAATCTTTCTGTAATATTATAAATATATTCTTACACCAGAACAATTTCAAAAGCTTATTGATGGAGAATAGCTAAAAAAAATTTTAGGAGCTCCACATTTCCTTAAAAATGTCTTCAGTCATAGCCAATGCTGCTAAAAACTGCTGAATGCTGATTATCAAAAAAACAGAATTAAATACATGGCTCAAACACCTTACGTAGTTCTAAAAATTATCAGCTTAGCAGAAAAAGTAAGCAGGCACCCACGTAGTCTGTTATTACTTATTCTGGCATAAAAAGATTTAATATAACCAATAGGTGGCCATCAGGATGGGGGCGGGGGATGGAGTTTGGAAAAAAAGATTTTACAAAAATTGAAAAGCAACCTGTATCAAAGAGCTGCCTGTCTACAAATTATTTTTAATATTGGCTGATAAAAGACAAACTAACCAAAACCTAATAGGTTAGACATCCTTTGTGTCTTTTTTTTTTACTCTATTTATATCCTTGCTTGCTGCGGGGCAGGTATCCCCTTAGTCCCCCAAGACTCCCCTGGCCGGCCTCCACCTCAGCTACAGAGACAGGAAGGACCCTGGCTTATCCCCCATGGAGGGCCCAGAATGGTGAGGGGGAGACCAACTTCACCCTGGAGCCCCTGCCCTGACTTATGCTTGACTTTGTTCGGCCAGAAAGAGCGGGAGTCCATCGTGGGCATCACGGTGCTTACTCATGAGGGGTTTTCTACTTAGAGCCCCTGAGGAGGAGGACATGCAATGACACCAGCATGTCAAGACGCATGCTCCCATACAACTTACGTAGGACTCCGCCTCCTCCTGAACTCCATTCCGAGTGGTCCTGGTTGTGGGGGCATCCAGGCACCACTGGGTGCCGCTATGGCACCAGGACCCACAGAACCCTCTCCAGGAGAGGAGAGCTTGCCTAACAGCTGCTCAGTCCTGCTCGACCCTCCCCCCTGCTGACCCGAGCTCACTTCCGAACCTGGGTCCCTGGCATGGTGCGAGGTGTGGTGTCCAGCGTCTCAACCCTCAGCACCATCAGGCCAGCTCTTTGTGTCTTCTTGATGTACAGTATTTTAATTTCTTGAAATGCAGCTTCAGTAATGGAGTTCATAATGAAGTACAGTATGCTGGAGCACATCAGACACTGGAGGAAAATCAACCGTCGAACCTAAAGAATATTAAAGAATCTAAAACAAAGATAAATAGTGTGACTGCATGAACCATGACCACAAATCTGATTAATACTGTAACGACAACTGTTACGATTAACATCATTCTATCAGCCTTATCGCTACTGCCAAGATCCCGTTTATAAAACTGGTTTGAGACCCAAAATGTCATTCAAACCTTTAAGTTTCAATGAATCCAAACATCAAATCCACATGGATTCTTTTTGCAGAAGTCACTTCAGTTTGTCACCCCCTCAGGTAATTTTTTTTTACTTGTTTCAAACCTACAAATTTAAAACATGTAGGGTTACTTCCATGTTTTCCTTTAACATGTTGGCTATGAGGAGTCTGTTCATCACCAGTTTGAATACTCCTCACATACTCCTGAATCCTGTGCTCTAGTGATCTTTTGCTTTGCCTACATGCAATAGGTCACAGGAGCACGTGAGGCAGTAAACAACACGTATTACAATTAATACATTCCCTTATTTCATACTTTTTCAAATTGCATGAGTGAACAAAATAATTTCCTTCTTGTGCATCCTGACAGATGTTGCAGCGTTTACATTTCCTAAACTCTTTTGGTTGTGCAGGTAACCAAGTACTACAAGGAGGTGGCATTACGTTCTGAAATCCGCTATGAAAAATGTATCTTTAATATTTGGTAGCATCCAAAACAAAACACGAGCCTTATTTCCCAATGTTTCTACTAACCATAAGTCATTCATTTTAAATCAGCAAGTATTTGAGATCTCCCTCAGGGTTTCAGATGCAGGCGATAGTACACATGTGGCGGACCCAACATGCTTACAGGTGGCAAAGAGTGTGGGCCATGCTCGTCTCCAATGTCTTCTTTGCCCACAAGGGACTTGCCTTCACCCACACCCAAGGAGTAGGCAATCACTCAGGGCCTCAGGTGACTTATACCCTCTGTCAGGACAAGTCCTGATAGCTACAAAGCCCAGGGCAGGAGCTTTGGTGTTGTTCCTGGAGGAAACAGAAATCTTTTTGCAAAGATTCTTTAAACAGCTTTCTTTCAGCCTTGTGACTAACTGCTGACTTTTCTCACAGGTCTTTTTGCTTGTGTCTCCCAGACAAATCTGCTCTAGTGCACGCCTCTCCCTTGTGCAGAAATCTAGGGATCAAATATCAGTGGCTAGAATCTCATGCATTATTCATTATGTTAAACCGATGGCTCTCAGTGGTTGTCAGTTCCAGGGGAAAAGCATGCATACAAGTCATGAGCTAGCATGCAAATTGTTGTCAGTTCCAGAGGGACTGGATGTACTAATTTAGCTGTTTTGCAGAGCTGAGCTAGCCAGTCTTCAAATTTTTATCAGTTTCACAGAGGCAGGAGGTACAGTACTAATTTAGCTGTTTCATAGAGCCGGGCTAGTCTGCTGTTGGCTGGCTTTGCAAAGCTAAACAGAGGAACACCCAACATTCCAAGCCAGGTTGTGTGTCTCCTGACCCCTTTTTAGTAGTTCTGGGGCTAGAGAAACTAAAAACATGGCTGCTTTTGTAGTCTTTCACTTTATCTTCTATTTTTTTTATTGCATTTATCCCCTTTCCCCCCGGCTGCCTCCCTCTGACAGATCCCCCTAGCCCCGTCACCCAAGTATCACTGGGACTTACTTGTACAGATTCCTTTGCTGCCCGGTTGCTGGGTGCGGAGCCTGCTGAAGGTCGGTCATCATCTGCAGCCAGGGGATTGCTCCTCTATTTTTACTCTTAACCCTGTTTCTAGGGTGTACATGCTAGATGTACATGCAAGGGGTGCATGCACGTCCGTAGAAGCTCTGCAGCACCCTCTATTCTATGGCACCCTGCAGACCCTCACTATCCTCAGGCTTCCGCCTGGGGCCAGTCATTCGGTGGGAGCATCAACCCTCCCTCCCTAGGAGAGGAGAGCAGTCCTTCAGATGCTCAGTCCTCTCCCTCCACAGTTGACCCCCTGATGACCTGCTCGCACCATGAACATGGGTCACCGGTGTGGCAGGAGGTAAGTCACGGATGCTTCAGCCCTCCGCGCCACTGGGCCGGCTAGCTTTATCTTCTATTTTAACATGTTTCTGTCCCTTGGTGTGGCTTCTGGCCATCAGGATCAATACTTCCCAGTCTTTGGTGCTATCTGGTGGGACTGGGGAGGTTGAATTGATGGCAGGGGACTGGGGGAGCGCTGTTGAGTGTCCCCAAATTTGTGCTTCAAGGGGAGGAGTGGCTTTGCACTTCATGCAGTTTTGAGAGCTGCTTGAAACTGAGTGACCTCCTTGCTCTGAGTTCCCCGACCTTGAAGGCAGTCCAGGGTCTGGTTGAGTGAACAGAGGTGCTGACACACAGGCCATGGTGAGAAGGGCACTGAACAAGCCCACAGAGCAAATGACAGTAGCTGGGCAGACTGTTCCAGTGAAAATCAGACCCCTTCCCCCCCCGGATCCATGACTCATGTCAAGCACAGGCTCAAATAAAAACAGACTGGATCAGAATGTCTGGTTCTGAGTCCATGAGTGCCACTACGTGGTTTGCACTGGCTGCGTGATGGAAAAGGAGGGAGACAGCACACGTGCCACTCAGGTGTGAGTATTTCTCCTGGATTTGTGCACTGGTTACATGATGGGGGAAGAAAGAGCACATGTGCCATTTGGGTGCTGGTGGTGCACTGATTACACATCAGGCAGCGTAGGCACTGATGGTGAGGACTGCAGGCTTTATCAGCCAGTCCTCACCACTGGCAAAAAAAAAAAATCATGCAACTTCTTGGTGGCACTATAACAGAAGATGCTGGTTAGAGGAGAGCAAGAGACACTCTATGAGAGGGAGAGAATGAGAGGGAGACGGGAGTGAACCAAGTGTGGGCTGGGCCTGCTCTGGAGCTAACATTACAAAACAGAACCCACACAAGCACAGTTATTAGGCCAGCACACTCAACAGTGAAAGGAGAAGGGAGAACAGAGATATGAGAGAGAGAGAGTATCGATCCAGGGGGGGCATTAAGCTGCTTTGTTGTACCTGATTGCCTGCCCTCTTTACTGTGCCTATAAAAAGCAACTGCAGCACAAATTAAGCACTGAAGCAACAGAGAGACAGATTGAGAAATAAATAAATAGATTTTTGACAGAAAGAAGAAAGTGAGTGATCAGGCAGTGAATGGTGTATGGTGGTTCACCCTGCCAGTGACTGTGTCTACCTGCAGGTAGCTAAAAAGAAATACAGAAGAAAAATGTACTGGCAGTGAAAGAGAGCAATCAGAATAGTGCTGTCACTGCCACAGGCTGCCTGTGCTTGCAAGACAGGGCTTCCAAAAAATATAAAAGTACCTGAGAAAATACTAGAAGAAAATTAAAGAAGCAGATTAGATAGTTTTTGTAATTTCCTCAGGTACTTTTGCATTTTTGGAAGCCCTGCCCTGCAAGCACAGGCAGCCTGTGACAGTGACGGAACATTTCAGTGAGAGAGAAAGAGAGATGAAAATAACAGTAAGTGCGCACACACTGTGCTGGCTGCCTGCACCTACCTGCAGGTTGCAAACCAAAAAAAAGAAAAAAACACAAAACATACAGCAGATAGGGGAGAGACTGAGTGAATGAAAGAAAAGAAAAACAATCAGACAGTGCTGTGCTGTGCTGTCTGCCTGTACCTGCTCACTGCCTGCATGTCTCATAGTCGTCCCCTCGTAATGGGTGCCTTGGCTTATTTGTCTCCCCGCCACATTAGCAGTTTTACTTTATTTTCTTACATATTGTGATTTAAAGTATTCCTATTGCCCCTCTATGTTGAAAACTACAGAGTTTGCCCCTTTTTATGTATTTTAGCACATTTATTCAAATATTTATAAATAATCAGAACTTATCAGAACCCCACCATGTTCCATTTCTTATTTAATAAGGATCAGTACTTTACCGAATTCTTCCAGCCCTAGTCCAGTCTAGCCCTAGGTTCCACAGCTGCAGTCTGGGCCAGACCAAGGTGAAGGAGGGGTGCAGGTGAAGGCAGCAGCAGTGCTCCGGAGAGAGCCAAAGGTTAGCCCCCTTTTAGGAGGGGGTTACAACTGTAGGGAAGCATAATCTTTTAAAACCCATTTCCTGGAATATACAAGAGGTCCACTCCTCTATAAAGCAGAAACAAATGCTTAACCACATAAAGTAGGGGCATTGTGATATCGCTTTCCCCCAGGAAACCCTCTTGCTAACAGCTGAATACCCAAAACCAGAAAGGGAATGAGTGGGACATGTAGTGGTTCGCCCTTTCACCTCTAAGGGTAGGGGAGTAACAAAAAACATAAAAAATTACAGCAAGGAAAACAAATGGTTCTAAGGAAGGTGGTAATCAAATTACAATCATTCCTGCTTAGAAACATTTATGGCCCTAATATAGACACCAATGTTTTTCCCCCTGAAGTTGCACAGGAGTTATACTCCTTGTATGAGCCAGGGGACAAAGTGATTTTGTGTAACAGCCCCTCTCATCACACTCACCTGGGTAAACAGGGAGGAAAGGAGGCACTGCCTGTCACCCTGGAGACTGGACATGGCTCTACAATCCGCACAGGGGTTGTATACAGACCCCTGTCTCAGGGGGAGGAAATGGACAAGGAAATGATAGAAGGCATCTTTGGGATGGCAGAGAAAGGGGAGATATTGCTGATGGAGGACCTGAATATGCCAGATGTTAACTAGAGCACCTTTGTTGCAGCCACATGCAAGAGCAGGGCCATTTTCAATGCCCTACAGGGGGCATGCCTCAGACAGCTAGTTTTGGAACCCACTTGGGAGGGAGCAATCTTAGACCTGGTACTTTCAAATGGGGACAGAGGGAGGATCTCTGATCTTGAAGTGGGTAGCCATCTGGGAACAAGCGACCACCAAATAATGTGGTTCTCGATGAATTTAACTGTAGAGTCAAGCCACACAAATGTAAAGGTACTGGACTTCAGGAGAGCTGATTTTTTCAAAATGGGAGAGTGCCTCAGAAAAGCACTAGCAAACAGGCAAGAAGGTGGGGTGGAGCAACAATGGGGAAACATCAAAACCGCCATCACAGAGGCAACAAGCCTTTGTGTGAAGCAGATAAACAAATCAAAACAAAAGAAAATACCACTGTGGTTCTCAAAAGAAGTGGCGGGGAAGGTAAGGGAGGAGAAGAAGATAGCATTCAGGAAGTACAAGGAAACACAGAAGGAGCAGGACAGAGAAATGCACCAGTTAAAGCAGAATGAAGCGGGTAAGGCAGTCAGAATAGCAAAGGCCCAAACCAAGGAAAAGATAGCCAACTGGGTTAAGAAGGGGGATAAAACCTTTCATAGGTACATTAGGGAACAAAGAAAGACTAAGGCAGGGATACTGAGGCTGAATAAAGAGGAAGGTGGTTGGGCAGAGCGCGACAGTGAAAAAACAGGGATGCTGAACGAATACTTCTGCTCAGTATTTACAATGGAAAAGCAGGGGGAGATACCTAATCCAGTCAATAGAAGCACTCTGGATGGGGGTTGATATTAGTCCTTTCACAGAAGAAAGGGTTCTGAAAGAACTCTTAAAACTGAAGGTGGATAAAGCAATGGGGCGTGATGGGATTCACCCCAGAATTCTAGAAGAACTAAGGGAAGAACTAGTAACACCACTGACTACTCTTTTTAATAAATCATGGGAGGATGGTGTGGTACCTGAGGACTGGAGGAGGGCAGATGTGATTCCCCTTCACAAAAGTGGGAGCAAGACAGAGGCAGGAAATTACAGACCTGTCAGTTTGACCTCAGTGGTAGGGAAAATGATGGAATTACTTCTGAAGGAAAGAATTGTTGAGTACCTAGAGGCCAGTGGGGCTCAGGACCCAAGACAGCATGGATTCACAGTGGGATGGTCATGTCAGACAAATCTAATTGATTTCTTTGACTGGGTAACCAAAGTAGTAGACCAGGGAGGGGCTGTGGACATGGCCTACCTAGACTTTAGCAAGGCATTTGACACAGTCCAGCACAAAAGATTAATTAACAAATTAGACAGCCTGGGAGTGGGTCCCAGGGTGGTAGCCTGGTTAAAACACTGGCTGGACAACAGGACACAGTGGATAATAGTAAATGGAGTCCACAGTGAAGAAAGGAGGGTTACTAGTGGGGTACCACAGGGTTCAGTACTGGGGCCAGTCCTTTTTAATGTCTTTAAAAGTGACATTGCAAAGGGACTGGAAGGGAAAGTAGTCTCTGCAGATGACACAAAGATCTGCAACAGGGTTGATACGCAAGGTGGGGTGGAAACAATGAAAAGGAGCTTGGCAAGGTTGGAGGAATGGTCACATGTATGGCAGCTTAGATTCAATGCAAAGAAGTGCAAAGTAATGCACCTGGGAAACAAAAACCCAGGGGAAGAGTACACAATAGGGGGTGAGATACTGACAACAAAAATGGAAAGGGACCTGGGGGTAGTCATATCAGATGACCTAAAGGTGGGCCAGCAATGTGAGAAGGCAGTAAGAAGGGCTGGGGGGATACTGGGATGCATAGGGAGAGGTATAACCAATAGAAAACAGGAAGTTCTTGGCCCTCTATACAGACAGTTGGTAAGACCACATCTGGAGTACTGTGTACAGTTCTGGAGACCCCATCTCCGCAAAGACATAGACAGGGTGGAGGCTGTCCAGAGGAGGGCAACCAAAATGGTGCAGGGTGTGCAACAGAGGACATATGAAGAAAGACTAATGGAGCTTAAGATGTATAGCCTCGAGGAAAGGAGGGAGGGGGGGACATGACAGAAACTTTCAAATACCTCAAGGGAATCAGTAAAGTCCATGAGGGTAGAATCTTTCAGAAAAAGAGATGTGCAAGAACAGGGGGGCACAATTTGAAGATATAGAGGGGATGGCTCAGCGGTAATGTGAGGAAGTATTTCTTCACAGAGAGGGTTGTGGATGCATGGAACAGCCTTCCTGAGGAGGTTGTAGCATCAAAAACAGTGGGAGAATTCAAGAATGTATGGGACAGACATAAGGCAATTCTAGTGGGGGGGGTAGGAGGAAGTAGGCTGTTGGTTAACTAGGATCTGCAACTTATCCATTTGGTAGGGAAATGGGCTGACCAGGAGGGCCAAGTGGTCCTTATCTGCCATCAAATTCTATGTTTCTATGTTTTGATGCCCTGGAGCACTCGGGGGTCCTCACCGTACCTCCCCAAGGGGCCAGGCCTGAGTCCTGGCTAGATCTCCAGTGGTGACTTGGTGCCTCTACCTGGGGCAATGGAGCAGCCTCCTGTGGGAAAGACAGGTTACCACCCCCCAGGAACAATGATATATCCCCCTAATGACTGGCCCCTTTGACACAGTTAGATCAATACCCCACTGCGCAATAACGAGAACAGCAAAACACAAACCCTCATGCAATATGGCAAACAATAATCCCTTGTTTATTTAAAATGACCTTAGACAGAGGAGATGAGGGCTACTCCCTCAAGCCTCCGTTTCAACATGCACACAACACATTATGAGCTCTCCTCCTCCCCTGGGTGCACCCAGAACAATCCCAGATGGTGGGTACTTCACCGCTCTCAGCAGGCCTGCCGTCTCTCATTGGGGCCCTTGCTGGACAACACAAATTTGGCTGAATTAACTCTGTCATTGGGGTGGGTCTCTTCCCCGACCCTCCTAGTCGATGCACCAAAGAATCCCCAGAGCTGCAGCTCGGGGTACTCACGTGGACCCAGAAGGGAGAAGACAGTCGCTACCCAAAGAACTGCAGTTTATGTGAGTGAGGCTCTGTTCTTCACCTGCCTTGCCTTTCCAGCTTCGCCCGAAGGCCTTTGTATACAGGGCTCACCAGTCAGGCCTGTTTGTCCTTCTTCTCTCTCTCTCTCTCTCCCCCTCACAATCTCTGCACTGATCTCAGAACTGGGGGGGAAAGTAGCCTAGTCTCCCCTGGATAGGGCTTTTGCTGAACTAGCCCTGCGTCCATGGTTCTCCCCTGGCAGAAACACTGACCCCAGTGTGGAAAGGTCCCCCAGGCCCAAGGCTGGCATCCGCTGGGCCTTCCAGTCCAGGCAGTCAGCCCCAGTGCCCTCAGGGAAAACCCCTTGGTTTCCTTCTACTGCAACAGCTAGTCTTCCTCCTGCTCTTTCTCCTTTTCATTGTTGGAGAGAGGGGGGCGTGAGGTGTAGCCAGGAAGATCCAACCAGATGTTCAGCCTTAGGAGCTGGCATTCTTGTAGTGGGCCTCTGTTTCTTCTCTCCCAGCCCTATCTCCCCCTCCTTTCAGTCCTCTCTCCTTTCTTCTCTCTCTCTCAAATTCGTGCCACTCTCCCTTTAAAAACCCTGGGCACTGCCTCCTCCTGATTGACCGATGGCCCCACGTGACCTCCCAGCTGCCTGCAGGATATTTCCTAGCAGCCCGAGGTCACCACAGATGCATGGGGGCCACCATCTTGCCTGCTCCCTAACCCCAAACAGTGTTAACGCCCCCAGTTCTGCCTGCAGCACTCTGACCAAGCTGATTTATGTTTATTTCATGACCAGAGCACGTCCAGTCGCTGTGTGCCTCTTCCCTGGCCCCTCTGCTCAATATGGGAGCCAGAGAACTCTGCCCAAGTAGTTGGCTACATGGCCATGAAGGAAAAGGGGCCAGGCTCCTTTAAATTTGTCCGACAGTCCCCGCACATGCGCAGGTCATGCAGGACCACCATCTTACAAAGAATACCCCCCTGTCTGCTCCCCATGTGGTCCCAGGCCTGAGCAGCCCTCATGTATACCCTTGAGGAAAGAAGGAAGAGGGGGGACATGATAGAAACTTTTAAGTACCTCAGTGGAATCAACAAAGTCCAAGAGGGTAGCATCTTTCAGAAAAAGAGACTTGCAAGAACAAGGGGACACAATTTAAAGATAGAAGGAGGGCGGTTCAGGGGCAATGTGAGGAAGTATTATTTCACAGAGAGGGTAGTGGATGCATGGAACAGCCTTCCTGAGGAGGTTGTGGGGTCTAAAACTGTGGGAGAATTCAAGAATGCATGGGACAGACATAAGGCAATTCTTGTGGGGGGTAGGAAGAAATAGGCTGTTGGTTAACTAGGATCTACGGCCTATCCTGTAGGTAGGGAAATGGGCAGACTAGATGGGCCAAGCGGTCCTTATCTGCTGTCAAAGTCTATGTTTCTATGTTTCTATTCTGGACCCAGGACCACGCAACGCCGCACCTGGAGGCAGGACAGTTGTTCTGGCATCCGGTCCCGAGCGGGACGAGGCACCGGAGGAAACGGTAGTGTGCCGCAACGGGGGGTTGCGCAGGTGCAACTCCCACCAGAACCCCCTCCCGGACCAAGGACAGCACGCAGAGGGAGATGCCTGGGGCCAAGGAGCCCCACTGAAGGTAAGCCTGTTTTGGGGGGCTTACACACTCCCCTGGCAGAAATCTTGGCATCCCGACAAGCCCTTTTTACTCCTTTGAGGAATCCATAGCAAGCAGCATGCACTTTTCTAGCTAGACACCTGGTTTCTAACTATTTTATTTATTTATTTAGTTTTTGTTAACCGGGTAAGTGCGCTAGTCAGCAAGTGACTGTTTTCAGGCACGACCCGGGAGGTACAATTACAACACGCAAAGAGTACAGCCAGATTATTAAGACAACGAGTACAAAAAATGCAGAGAGAAATACATATGGCAATGTAACATACATTAGTAAACAAAAATATACTTTAGCACTGATCATGGAACATACTCAAAATGTGAATAGTAGAAGGCAGAAAATAAGAGAGGATAGGCATCAGTAGAAAAGACACAAGGAAGGAAAACTGGCAAAAAGGATGGGAGGAAGAGATTAAGTGGAAAGGAGGTGCAAGTCGAATCTGACAACAGCAGGGTGGTACCATCCTGGGCCGGGCCTATGGAACCGAAAGCGCAGGCGAAGAGAGGGTGGTAGGGGAGGCGACAGTAGACGGCAACAGCGGTGGGAGGTAGGAAAATACAGCCGGGCTGGTGGAACTGATAGACGGCAGGGCGAGAGTGAGGATGCCGGTGAGAGGGGGATAAAGGCGCAGGAGTTACGGCAATAGCGGCAAAAGTGTCAAAGTCAAGCCGAGCCAGTGGAACCAAGAGACAGCAGGGCAGGGAAGGGGGGGTCGAGTGAGCGGTGGGAGTAGGCGGTAGTAGGTGGAGAGAGGTGACTAAGCACAGCCAGGAGGGTGGGGACTAAGGAGGGGCATGGATGAGGTAGGAACAGGTAAAGGTGAGTTTGGTGGGGAGTGGCAAAAAGGGGGGAAGAGGATATAACAGAAGAAGGGGGGAGAGAGCAGCAGTGGGGTTAAGTGAGGAGAGGCTGTGAAGTGAAGATAAGAATGTCATGGAGTAGAATAGCGACTTACAATTGTCAACAGCTAACATTAGGCTTATAAAGAAACAGGTTAAGGCAACATTAATTACAAGGCACAAAATAAAACATTAATTACAAGGCACAGTATAGAACACCCATTTGGACAGGCAAAAGTGCTAGCAATGAGGAAACAGTACAAATGCAGCGGATCAGGTAGGGTCAAAGCAAACACATTTGTCCATAGTAGTGAGGAAAGTCCTGAGTTTGCTCTTAAAAGTCACATGAGTGGAGACATCTCTTAGATCCTGAGGTAGTAGGTTCCATAGGTGGGGGCAGCATGATGGAAGGAGCCCATGCCCTTTTAGTCCGACAAAGGGGATGGATAGTAAGGTCTGATCAGCCGATCTAAGATTCCTTGTGGGAATGGCGGCCTGAGGAGATCAGACAGGATAGCAGGCTTGGGCGTCCTTAGGATGGAATCAACTAAATTGTACAAGTAGTACTGCCTGGTAGAGGAAGGAGAGCCAACCAAGGTCCTGATATAAGAGACAATGATGCTGCAGCCGAGGTGCTTTGGTTGCATACCTACACATTATTGAAGGTAGTATCCCATAGTTGCAGTGAAGATTTGGTGGCCAAGGACAGGATGGGACACCCTATATGTGAGGTTGGCAATAGAATGCCTCTGGCTATCGCCAATTTAGCAGCAGGGGTGAGCAGGTATTTGGTTCTGTAGGCAGCCCCCAATTTGCAGTTAATTGACTTGCAGGTTTCCTGTATATGTGCTTTCAGGTCCAAGGTTTGATCCAGGTGGATGCCAAGGTAACGAAAGGAAGTGACAGTTTCTATAGGGTCCCCATCGATATCAGAGACAGAGATGGTCAGAGGACAGGATCTAAGCTTGTGACTGGAGCCAAACATCATAACTTTGTTTTATTTGTATTTAAAACCAGGCGTTGAGAGTTCAGCCAGTGTTGTACAGCACGAAAATCTGCAGTGAGGGCAGCATTTAGATCCAGGACCTTATCAGGTGATAATAAATTACCAGGTCATCCGCATAAAGTGAGTGACCTGTGGTGACCAGCTCAGGAAGTTTATTGACGAATAATGAGAATAGAAGAGGGCCAAGTATAGACCCCTGAGGGACCCCAATGTTGATAACAGCACTGTCTGACATGGATGAATTAAACTTAACAGCTTGTGTTCTGTTGGAGAGGTAGCTTTTGAACCAGGTAGTGACTGGGGGAGAGAAGCCCAAGGCACTGAGGGTGGATAGTAGCAGAGAATGGTCAACCAGATCGAACTAGCACCAACCACAATCGCAGTCACAGATAGGCTTGTATCCGGTCCAGCCACAATAATGGACTACATACAGGTAATGGAGGGTGTGCACCTACAGTTCCATACTGCCTCCCTAGGGCAACACACTGGGGGATAGAGAACAGGCACCACTGGCTTGAGGAGGGCATTGATTGGCAGGTTTGTGGACTCACCCAGGGTGTCATACATGAGCTTTACAGTGGGCCGGGGAGGCCGGCCCGATCTTTGAGGCAGGGCATCATCAGGTACGAGGACCAAGTCAGTGGTAGTGGTTTGTCCTGTAGGGTCATAGTCTACTGTCCCCCCAGGGCTGACCTGGTACCTCTACACTATCAGGGGTTAGATCAGAAACAGGGGCGGGGGTTGTAGCTGCAGCTAACTTGCTGTCTGGTGGAGGACGGCATGCCAGGTGGCCTTCTGGACTACCCAAAATACTACCTAGATTGGGCCCTGACACAGAAACAGTGGGCCGGACCTCTGGGACAAAGGGTCAGGCCTCTGGGTTCAAATAGCATGCAGGATCTGGGTGGCTGGTACTCGTGGAAGGGGCAGAGTTTCGGCAGTACCACTCCCACGGGGGGGAGGGACTGTTCGGATCCATCCCCCACTGAGAGCAGGTGGAATCCTCGTCCTCACTCTTATCGTTGGAGTGGCCCCTCTGCTCTTCCTGAGGTGGCAGGAGGGTGGTGTCAGCACCCCCAGCAATGTGGCCAAGAGGGGAGGAAAGGGCTGGCCCTCTCTGCTTATTCTTCCCCGGGTTACTGGCCATCTTGCTGTCAGCGGGTCGGGACCCGGGGCAGGGTTTAGCACAATCTCCCCTTTGGGGAGCAAATGATTCTGGTGCACCGTTTTCTCGAGCCTATGACCATGTTCCTGCTTTATATGATACACTGGCATGCTGGACAGTTTTTCCACCACAAGGTAACTGTCCAGGGCCCACTGGTCCCGGATCTTGTGCTTCCCATGGAATCCTAGTTTACACAGCAAGACCATGTTCCCCACTCCCAACTCTTAACTGTGTACTCGGACGTCATATCTCCTTTTGTTCCCCTGATAACTATGATCCACTGCTTTGGAGGCGAACGTGTATGCTGCCCATAGCTGTTCCCTCAGCTGGCCGGTATACTCGAGGTACGACTTATGGGAGGTCCCATCAGCGGATACCCCGAAGCAAAGCTCCACTGGCAGCCGGGTCTCGTCACTGAACATGAGGTAAAAGGGGGAGCACTGGGTTGCATCTTTTTTTGTACAGTTGTACGCGTGCACCAACTGACCGACCTTTTGACTCCAGTTTACTTTTTCCACAGGGTCCAGGGTGCCCAACATGTTCAGCAATGTTCTGTTGAAGCGTTTGGGCTGTGGATCCCCTTGGGGGTGGTAGGGGGTGGTGTGGGATTTCTGTATGCCATAGGATGACAGAAACTCCCTCACCAAACGGCTGTCAAAGTCCTGGCCCTGGTCAGAGTGGATTCTTTGGGGGAGGCCATAATGCTGGACATACTGTTGCAATACCTTAACCACAGTGCTCGCCTTCTGGTCTTTTGTGGGAAAGTCTGCTCGTACCGGGCGTACTGATCCGTGATGACCAATATGTTAGTAGTGTTTTTCTGTCGGGTTCCAAGGACAGAAAATCCATGCACACCAACTCCAGGGGCCCACTGGTGCTGATGTTGACCAGAGGAGTGGCCCGTCTCAGCAAGGTCTTTCGCTGGATGCACCACAGGCAGTGCTTGCAGTGGCTCTCCACATCCGCTTTCATCCTGGGCCAACAGAACTGGGCTCTACAAGCGTCTAGGGTGCGGTCATAGCCCAGGTGCCCCATATCATCATGTAGGGACTTGAGGACAGCCCCACGTTATACTACGGGAAACACCAATTGCTGCTTAGATCAACCCAGATGGTCCTTGTCCTGTACCACACACAGCAGCAATCCATCCCGCAGGACCAGCTTGCCCCACTCCCTTAGCATTTGGCGAGCATCAGGGTGACAGCTCTGTACCTGCCGGGGGGGATTTGCTCTCTGCGATAGCCCAAAGAAGGTCTCGTATGCCGGGGTCCGATGCTTGCTCATGCTGCAGGTCAGACTTACTAGGCTGAGGCAGGGATGAGAGATCCAGGCCTGTGAAGTTTAGATAAGAAGAAGAAGAAGAAGAAGAATTAGCATTTATATAGCACTTTTCATACACAATGTATCCCAATGCGCTTTACAAGCAATGCTAGACTGGTAGTGAAGTGACTGAATGTGTGGGCTGAATAAGCAGGCAGGATAGCTTTGGAGGGGCTCCCAGTACCTCTATACTGCAGGTGGCACACGTGCCGGTGTCAGGAGGGGGCTCCATCAGTGAGCAGAGCGCTTGAACCAGGGCCAGTCCGACCTGGACTGGGGGGGTCGGGGGTGTCGCCATGTGGGTGTCGGGACAAGGTGTCCGCATCCACGTTGGCTCATCCACTCTGATACTCCAGACTGAAATTGTATGTGGAGAGGGCTGACAGCCATCGTTGCCCCACCGCGTCCAACTTTGCCGCGGTGGTGACGTACATCAGGGGGTTGTTGTCAGTGCACATAGTGAACGGGACCCCATACAGATACTCGTGGAACTTTTCCATCATTGCCCTATTCAATGCCAAGAACTCCAGTTTGTGAACCGGGTAATTCATCTCGGAGGAGGTCAGGCCACGGCTAACAAAAGCCACAGGGTGGAACCCCTCAGGATACTCCTGATACAGGACAGCGCCCAGCCCACTCAAACTGGCATCTGTATGCAGGACATAGGGCTTAAGGAGGTCTGCAAATGTGAGGACAGGGGCCTCCCCCAGTCTCTGGATGATCTCCCTGAAGGTATCCTCACACTCCATTGGTCACCAAAAGGTTCCCCAATGCACAGGTACCCCTTATGAGAGGTATGTCCCTTCTTCTGGTTCACCGGAGGGTAACCTTGCATCAGGTCATTCAGAGGATGTACCACTAAGGAGTAAACCTTCATGAACCGATGATAGTACCCACAGAACCCCAAGAAGGACTGCAAGGAGCACAAGCGGGTGGGCCAGGGCCATGATTGGAGGGCCTCCACTTTATCCGGGTCCATCTGCACCCCATTGGCCGAGACGATGTGCCCAACATACTTAACCGCAGGCTGACGGAACTAACATGTATCGATGGAGACCTTTAGGCCGAACTCATCCAGCCAGTCCAGGACCTTCATCAGCCAGGCCTCGTGTTCTTCCGCTGTCCGCCCAAAGATGATGAGGTCATCCAGATAGACTATGACCTTGAGCAGGTTCATGTCTCCCACAGCCCTTTCCATCAAGCACTGGAAGGTGGCCGAGGCTCCAGATATGCCCTGGGGCATACGCTTGAACTGGTAGAACCCCAGTGAGCATATAAAAGTGGTCTTCTCCTTGTCCCCCTCTGCCATGGGTATCTGGTAGTACCTGCTCTGGAGATCCAGCACAGAGAACCACTGGCACCTAAAAAGATGTCCAGCGCATCCTCCACTCTGGGTACCGTGCACTGGTCTCGGATAGTTCTCTTGTTTAGCAAGCGGTAGTCGATGCACATCCTCACCGCTCCACTCTTCTTCCAGGCCACAACAAAGGGGGAAGCATACGGGCTCTGAGACTCTGTGATGACCCTGGCATTCAGTAACTCCAGCAGGTGTTTCTGAACATTCTCCACATCCCCAGGGGCTAACCTCCATGACCGTTCTCTGAACGGGCGGTCGTCTCTTAGCCGGATATGGTGTTCTTCCCCGGTGACACAACCCATGTCCCACTCATGTAAGGAGAAAACCCACCGGCGCTTCGCTAACTTGTGGCTCAGACTCCACCTATAGCTGTCAGAGATAGGGGAGATTCTGAAGTCGAACAAGGACGGGTCTATCTCTCCCCCCCCCGGTCTTCCCCAGGAACAACAGACATGGCTCTGTCACACCTAAAGATAGTGGTCAACACACCACCCCTCTGGATGGTCACTGGCCTTGTGGACTCATTCCAAACCCTCACAGTAACTTGCCAGGTACGGGAACTGTCCAGGGAGGGGAACGCTCCTTGCTGGACCAATAACCCATGCGGCAAGCTACCCAGAGGTGGGGCGTTGAGTATGAAAGCAGATCCCTGGGGGGATTGGTCAAACCGAGTGATGCCCACCATGTGGCATTCGGCACCCGGGGGGGGAGGGTTAGTTACCTCCCATCCACCTGTCGAACCACCCCAACCCCACCTCTGTCAGCAGCACGAGGGTTGCTCGTCACCTCAAGCCCCACCCTTTTCACGGTGGCTTTAATTGAGGGGCTAGCAAGCTCGCCTATCCCACCTTGGTCACAGCAAATCTGGACCAACTGCTCGAACATATTGGCATTGGTCCCAATAAGCACTGGGGTGTCAGACAAGCTCTTCAGCTCAGGGCAGACCGACGCAAGGGCTTCTATAATGGCCGGGGTCTCTTCCCCCCTTGGCGGGAAGGAAATGCTGACCACACAATACCCATAATATGGGTAATCCATGCTGCCTAAACCCCACAGGGACAATCCCGATGGGGTTGGAGAGGTAGGTGTGTTAGGTGTAGGTCATAAAAAGGCCGGTGGATAATGGTGACCTGGGACCCACTATCCAGTAACATGGAATAGGTCACCCCCTCCACCAAGACCTCGGTGTTTGCTTGAGGACCGATAAGGCCCATCGGCACACCACAATTTGGAGGTACCCGAGGTTCGATCCAAAAAGTGGAGTAGGGCCATTTCGGGGGTGCGGGTCGCTCTGTTACTGGTCCCCGTTGAAGTTTTCCTGCTCCTGGCATTTCTCAGCCATCAGCTGTGGGTTCTCCTCCCTGAGGCAGCCCTGCCATGTATGGCCATCCTGCCCACACCTGAAGCAGAATCACCCATCCTGGGGCCCCAGGGACCATCGAGACCTGGGCCGGGGGCAGGGTAGGTGGGTGGTGGTCGCCGGGAGTCAGGGACCGCCCTGCCAGGGAAAGGGAGGGATTCCATAGCCAACTGCATGGTCCATACCAGGTCCTTCATGCCCTGGACCTCCTGTAAAACTGCCCCCAAGTCTGGTGACCCAGCTGGTTCAGGCAGGGTCAGGCCTTGGGGCCGCAGGGTGGCACTGGTGGCAGTGAGCGCCGTCAGTGGGGCTCCCACCTCCTGTTAGGCTTCCTCTTCTTTCATCTCATCCAACAGCTGCTTGAATGTGGGAGGATCACCTTTCTGGTTCTGCAGCCTGAGGGTGACCACCATCAGGCGTGAGTGCACTGTCCCCCGCAGAATCTGCTCGAGCTATATCCATGCCACCGCTGACGGGAAGTCGTGCCCAGCCTCGGCAAGCTTGCGCACTATGGTCTCCACTCGGGTAATATACTGGGACAGCTTCTCACCAGTACACTGCATGGTGCACCACAGCTGGCCCAGCACCGCCTCCCTCTTCTTGACCACCCCAAAAGTACTCCGCAGGATGTCCAGGAATTCGTGGGGAGTGCAGTTGGGCTGGCTGGCCCGCGAGGACTGGATCACATCCAGCACCATATCCTGGAAGCTTTTCAAGACTCGCTTGCATTCTTCCTCCTCAGAACACCCCCATACCTGAATCATCTGGGAGGCCTGGCTGCTCCAGGAGTGGAAATCATCCTCCCCCGCTGGTGTTGGGATGGCCCCGGAGAAGGTATGGAGCCGCTTGTACTGCTCATGGGCCATCCCCATATAGGGGAACAGTCTACCCAGCAGTGTCTTTGGGAGTGCCCCGCCTCCCGGGAGCAGGGTCTGGAGATCATGCAGGGTCTTCCCTTCCTCCTTAAGCCACACCCCCAGCCAGGTTTCAAAACCCATCCACTCCTTGCTCAGAGCCCTGCTCCCCTGAGGGCAGGTCACTAGCCATCCCCTTTTTCAACAAGACCCAGGTCTCTTACGACATATTCGGGGTGACTCTGGGAGGTACTTCTATGGGGTCCAAGTCCTTCACCGCCTCCATTGTTATATCCCTGCACCCCTTAACCCAGTCTGTAACCACCCGCTGAATCTTTTTTTTTTTAAATTCAAGTTTATTGTAAGTTTATGCACAGGTTCAGGTTACAATTCCATTTTCACAAGGATTATTTTATAACACATTTTTCTTGCCTTTACTATTTCTTCATGTCAGGTTTCATTTCATAAGAGACCCAAAAATCTCTATATTAAATTATTACAGACATCTACTTTTTTTCTTACTGGGTTATTTACAATTCATACAGATTGTGTTACAATTCCTCTTTTGTACTTTTCCCCCCTATTCCCTTGTCCTACTTCTTCAGATATATACTGATCTCTCCACATCACTCATTGGGTCCACTTATTGATGTAAGACCCTGTGCACGAATTAATGGAGTGTGTTAACTCCTCCATCTCCTGTATTTCTTGTACTATCTCCATCCATTGCTGTATGGTAGGGGGTTCAGCCTTCAGCCATTTTCTGGTGATTGCTTTATGTGCAGCTGCTATAAGTATGTTCCACAAATATACCTTATCCTTCCCCCTAACCTTCCCAGGGGGCAGTCCCAAGATCATGTGCCTAGGCCCAATGTCCTCGGTTATAGTTAGTATTTCTCCCATAGCATCTTTACATCCCCTCCAGCATGTTGAGGGGTGGGTTCCATCCCATTTATTCTGTATCACTGGAGTGATAAAAAAGCGCATTCTGACTTTCCACTCAAATTCTCTCCACCGTGGGGAGTAAGTGGTTTTATTTGCTTGTAGAAAAACTATTTCCCAATCACTGTCTGTCAGCCTCTCCCCCATTTCATCTTCCCATCTTTTTTTGAGTGACTCTGAGTGGGTGACTCCCCTTTCTCTAAGGGCCCCATACAGAGCCGAGATCTGACCCTTGACTCTTTGATGTGTCAGTATCTCTCCGATACTATTCATCAAGTTGCCTGTGGCTGGGCTCGGGGTCTCCCGGGACTCCAGTGTTTTTATATAGGTCCTAATCTGTAAGAATCTGTAATGGTCAGTTTGTCTTAAATTGTATTTTTCTCTGAGCTGACCAAATGTCAGTATATTATCTCCATCCATAAACTGTTGAAGAGTAGTCAGACCCACTCTCCCCAGTTCCTGAACGTGAGATCCGGTATCGGCGGGAGAAAGTCCAGGTCCCATGCAAACCACCTCAGTGGCCATAGTTCTTCACTAAGTTTGTATTTTGTCCACAGTCTCCTCACCGCCCACAGTGTATTTCTCACCGTTGAAAATATTATAGTGTCATCCTGTTGTCTCCATCTGGGGCTAGCCACTCTAGCTCCCAATGGGGCTCCCTCTGTAGTTATTATTTCTATGTTTTTCCAATGTGCATTATAACCGAGTCGACCACAGTAGGGCATTTCTGACCTGGGTGGCAAGATAGCAATCCTCAAGATTCGGAAGTGCCCTCCCCCCATGTCTTTTATTTATAAGCATGATTGCATTTTTAATTCTGAGTCTTTTGTTTGCCCAGATAAATTTTGTAATGATTTTCTGCCACTCCTGTAGTCGATTGTGGTGTATCTTAATGGGAAGGCACTGAAAAAGATACAGGAATCTGGGCAATATATTCATAATGACTGTTTATATCCTGTCATAAAGGGGGAGGCCAAAGAGATCCCATCTCTCCATGTCTTTTTTCATTTGACACACCAAGGGCTCAAAATTATTTGTGAATAATGTAGTTGCAGTTTAGTGATAGTAGTACCCAGATATTTTAGTTTTAAAGCATTCCGGTTCAGAGGGACAAGTTGGATAATTTCTGGGATGGGGCTATAATGCAATCTGAGTAATTCTGTTTTTTGTTTATTAAGAGCATATCCAGAGTATTCTCCAAATAAGTCTAAAAGGCTCCACAACTTAGGAAGAGATTCCTCTGGTCTGGACAAATAGACAAGGACATCGTCTGCATAAAGAGAGACCTTGTGTTCTGTATCCCCAATTATCATCCCATGTATCCCCTGTTCCTCCCTAATAGCCTGTGCCAAGGGCTCAATGTAGATAGAGAGGAGGAGGGGTGAAAGTGGGCACCCTTGTCAAGTATCCCTCCCTAGCCCAAACCTCTGGGAGACCCCCCCCATTGACCCTGACATATGCCTGTGGGGAAACATACAAGGCCTTAATGGTCCCTATAAATGTCTGGGGGAAGTTCAGTCTTTCCAAGACCGCGAATAATAAGCTCCATGTAACATGGTCAAATGCCTTTTCTGCGTCAAGACTCAATATACATGACGGGATATGTTGTCTATTTATTATATCTATTATGTTGATAGTTCTTCAAACCCCTTCCGGAGACTGCCTGCTCTCTATGAAGCCTGTTTGATCCAGATGTACCAATCCTACCAGTAAGGGATTGAAGTGAGCTGCTATTATGGCTGTAAGAATCTTATAGTCTACACTTAACAGGGAGATGGGTCTGTATGAACTACATTCTTTAGGGTCCTTCCCCTCTTCGGGTATAACCGTAATTGCGGTATAATTCCAAGAGGGAGGGACTACTTCTCCTTCCCGCCAAACCAAATTGAAAATGTCTTTTAAAAGGGGTATTGTTTCAACTTGGAATGTTTTGTAGAATTCACTGCTAGAACCATCTGGGCCTGGGCACTTCCCAACCTTCAAACTTTTTATTATTGAGCTTATCTCTGCCCCTGTAATCGGGGCCGTCAGGGTTTTCGGTTGTTCTTGGTTAAGCTTAGGAAGCTTTAGTTGTCTAAGGAAGTGGTTAGCTTCCTCTGGGTGTGTTTCCTTCTGTGGGTGGTAGAGCCCCTTGTAATAAGTGACAACAGATTCAGCTATCTTATCCCATTAATGGGATATATTTCCCTGGGTTGGATGTCTGATAGCTGTAATATTAGCTCGGGCTACTCTCTCTTAACCTGTAAGCTAATAGCCTAGTGGACCTGGTTCCTCCCTCATAGTAGGATTGTTTTAGGTATTGGAGAGCTTTCTCTGTTTCAATTTTATTAATGTTCTGTATTTTACCATTGATGTTCTTTATCTCCATCTCTCTGTCCTTTCTCCATTTCTGTTTTTGTAATCCTTCTGTTTCTCTAAGCTGAGCATGTAACGTGTCTAGCTGTTTCTTTCTTTCCCTCTTTTTGTATGTAGCTATAGATTTTATTTCTCCCATACCATTATTTTTGTTGTGTCCCACAGTATCTGGGCTGTTATCCCTGGTCTATCATTTATCTCAATTGTTTGTTTGATAACTCTCTTAATTTCTTCCCTAACTTCTTAGTCCCGGAGAAGACTGTTGTTCAGCCTCCACTGTGTTGGTTTCTTTGGGAGTTAGAGACCAACTTCCACCCTTACTGGTTGATGGTCTGACAGGGTTGCTGTGCCTATCTGCACTGAGTCAAACAAAGACAGGTCTTTACTGTATGTAAGAAACATGTCTAGCCTTGAATACATCTTGTGCCTAGCAGAATAGAATGTGTAGTCTCTAGCTGCCGGATATTTAGCCCTCCATATATCCGCCATACCCATATCCCTCATGTTTTTATTAAAGCCTTTGGCTAGCCTGCTCTCAGCTGTGGGGATCCTTGACGTGGAGTCAAGCTTCCTATTTTAAAATAATATTCCAGTCCCCTGGTTTTCTCCGCTATAATCTTAAAAAGATCTATGTAAAAGCTAACCGAGGAACCCAGTGGAGCATAAACATTAACCAAAGTGACCTGGACATCTTGTATGTGCCCCACAACCATTACATACCTAGCTCCAGAGTCCACCACCACCTCGGTTTCTTCAAAGGGCAGAGAGGCTTACAGTAGGATTGCTACCCCCCACTTTCTACCTTTATCCAAAAAAGCATGGTACATTTTAAGAAATCCTTTGGTTTTCAATTTTTGTACCTCTGTTGGGTTTAGGTGCGTCTCTTGGATAAAATTAATGTCCACTCTTTGGTCTCTAAAACATTTTTCTGCAGTCTCTTCCTTTTGATTGGATGATTAATCCCATTTACATTATAGGATAATATTTTAGTGTTAACTGTAGCCATTATGCGTTTTATATTTACTTCCAATTGTTCTAATCAGTATTTGTGTTTTGTGGTAGGATGTCTCCCCCCTTTCTATGACCCTTCCCATGATCCCCACTAAAATTTTATATTCTAGCCCACTGTGTCTGTCTCTCCAGTATAGGTTTAGATCCTTGTGAACATACCTCTTATAGTGAATCCTGTGCTTCCAGTACCTAAACAGTATTGTTATACTGTGAAACGGATACTTCCTATTAGATTCCTCCCAGTTTTCCCCAGTAGGTGGGAGTATAATCAAATACAAACACTTAAACCTTATACATTTTTCTGAACAAGAACTACAATACAGTAAAATTGTTTTAAAACTCCAGCAAAACAAGGGTAAGATCTTAATTTGTTCTTTTATCCTTCCCCCTGTCCTGTATTGTCCTATATCCCTGCTGAGTTTTGCATTTATAGCTCTTTACAGAGTAATCTAATCTATAAACATTAATAGTTAGGGTTCAGTGGCCAAGACCCCAATCATACCAACTATATACATTATTACTTCCTAGGTCAGCCCCTGTTAATAACAAAGGGCTGGTCTGTGCTATACTAGTGGCACAGAACCCGCTATGATGGTGTTGGGCTTGCCCCATCAAAAGGGGGTACTTAGAGTAAGATTCTCTTCCCCCAGGCATGGCCAACATTAGCAACGTGGCTATCACTGAATAGCTTTCCACAGTCATTTTAAACATATATATCTCTCCGGCCCCCTTATTAATTGCCTTCGGAGAAAGCGTCGGGGCCTCCATTTTCAAAGATCTCCTCCCTCCTGCCTCCAAGACTTAATGTGAGGCATCCCTCTTATCTGCTACATTGTTTATATCCCCCCATGGGCACAGTCAACCTTTCCATGCATAGTTCTCTTTTCTTTCCCTCTCGTCAGTAATGCTCTCCCCATGTCTCCAAATGGCCAGTAATTTCACAGACAAGCCAGTTCTGTTTGGGAGATTCAGATATTTTACCCCTTAAAATGTTGTTCAAATTTAGCATTTTCTTATCTGTTATGAACATACCCATTACTTATCATTTAGGAACACAAGTTGCCATACCATTCTGCAGGACAAAAATTGTGGGACTGTTAATTTCTAATCGCCCCTTCTCCCTTGGAAAGAGAGCTTTGTATTGCCCAGCCAATTCACCTTTATGTTGTATTATTATGGGGTCCCTGCCACTGCGAGAGTCAAGTTCCCAGGGTCTTTAGATCACACCCTATATAGGATCCCCCGAAGGTCTCAATTTAAGTTCGAGGCAGAGTCTACGGTGTGAACATGTTCCCAACCTCCCCCCCCCCCAACTCGGCAAATGCCTGGAGACAGCTCTCACTATTGTGAGGACAGCAATGTCAGAAAAAAACAAAAACCCACCTGTCTCCTAGGCCTCACTGGTTACACAGAGAAATCAGGGGGGAGAACCCTAGGATTCATCACATCACCAACAGTCTGTTACTTGCCCAGTCACTGATCAGAGACCCTGTTGTCCGTTTCCATCTCCTCTCTAGAGTATTGTACTTCCCGACGACTATCCCTCGCCATAATGCCATCAATGAGCACAGGCTACAGGGCTCTGATCTCAGCATGGTGGCTTGTGCCAATTTGGTATGCTGCTGTTTCGGTGCTCCTTTTCGCGCAACTGCCCAGGCCGCCTACAGCAACTCTTTCTCTAACTGTTCTTTGACTAGTTGGGGTACAGCAATACCCATGCCTTCCAGGAATCGGGCTTCTGCTACCAGGTCTTCATAAAGTTTGATACCCTCTCCCATTTCAACTTTTAGCCAATCTGGATAAAAAATTTGCGCCTTTACATTATTGGCTGACATCTGTTTCAGTATTAGCCACATGGTGCGTCTGTTCTCTTGCATCGTTGTGGTGTAGTCGTTGTCAATAGAAATGAGGTGTCCCTCAAAAGAAATCACCTGCATTCTCCAGGCTTTCCAGAGGATCTCTTCTTTTATATTATATGTTATTTTGGCAATAATCGATCAGGGTGGGCACCTGGGTTAGTGGGCCTTTGTACCAGGGAGCAGTGGGCTCTAGCCATCGCAAGATCAAATTCAGGTGGCAGATTTAAGGATTCTCTGAGAATTTTTTGAAGGCACGTAATCATATCCTGCAATCCTGACTCCAGCCCCTCTGGCACTCCATACACCTTAATATTTTGACGCCTGCTCCTGCCCTTCAATCCATCTAGCCTGTTCATCAGCTCCCTTTCCCTGGCCAGAAGGAACAGCAGAAGTCTGTCATGTCTGTCGGCTTGTTCTCCCACATTTGACAGGCCCAGTTCGAGCTGATCAGCCCGATGTTTGATTTTACTGATGTCCGCTTTTAGTTCAGTCAGAGTGGCATCTATTTTAGATACCATTTTGGCTGTTTGTAGTATCGATGCCATGAGTTGTCTGAGCTCCTCTTCCGATGCAGTTGGTAGCACCATTTGGGCCTCATCTTCATTGGGCTCAAACATTGCTGTCAATTTTTCTAGCTGCAGCATTTGTTGTAATTTTTGTACCGGCGTATGAATGTTCTTGGTGCTTAAAGCCTTCGACCTAGTAGATTTTGCTGGTGATTGCATGGTATTTTATGATGGATGCCAACAGATCAGTCTCAGGGCTCTTCGGGGAGAAGATCTAAGCCGCCATCTCATTGCTGACATCACCGGAAGTCGACCACCCTCTGAATCTTTAACGCCCTGCAGTCAGGCAGAGTCCCTTCTTAGATATCTAGGATGTCCTCTTTTTTCCGTCCCACTGCCATGTTGCGCACTAGCAGCATCCTAGGGGGGATAAAACCCTCAAAGTCACACCAGTCCTCTACATCCTGGAAAGCCATTATCTTGGTCTCCACCCGGTTGGATAAAACACCCGCCAAATCAACCCCAAACCCAAAAGAATTTGGAAACAGAACAATGGGGGAGGGTTGTTACCAAAAAAGTCAACTGTATATTTTTTGGGGCAAAGGGGCAGTCTTGGGGCCAACAAATATCTCAGCGGTGCCTCCACTTGTAACAGCCCCTCTTGTCACACTCACCTGGGCTGCCCCGGAGCCCTCAGGGGTCCTCACTGTACCTCCCCAAGGGGCCAGGCCTGAGTCCTGGCCAGATCTCCAGCGGTGACTTGGTGCCTCCACCTGGGGCAATGGTGTGTCCTCCTGTGGGCAAGACAGGTTATCACCCCCCAGGAATGATGATATATCCCCCTAATGACTGACCCCTTTGGCACAGTTAGATCAATAAGCCCACCCCGCAATAACGAGAACAGCAAAACACAAACACTTATGCAATATGGCAAACAGTAATCCCTTGTTTATTTAAAATGACCTTAGACAGAGGAGGTGAGGGCTACTCCCTTAAGCCTCCATATCAATATGCACACAACACAGTATGAGCTCTCCCCCTCCCCTGGGTGCACCCAGAACAATCCCAGATGGTGCATACCTCACCGTTCTCAGCAGGCCTGCCGTCTCTCATTGGGGCCCTTGCTGAACAAGAGAAATTTGGCTGAATTAAGTCTATCATTGGGGGTGGGGCTCTTCCCCAACCCTCCTAGTCGATGCACCAAAGAATCCCCAGAGCTGCAGCTTGGTGTACTCACGTGGACCCAGAAGGGAGAAGACACTCGCTACCCAAGGAACTGCAGTTTACGTGAGTGAGGCTCTGTTCTTCACCTGTCTGGCCTTTCCAGCTTCGCCCGAAGGCCTTTGTTTACAGAATTCACCAGTCAGGCCTGTTTGTTCTCTCTCTCTCTCTCTGTCTCTCACAATCTCTGCACTAATTTCAGCACTGGGGAGAACAAAGTAGCCTAGTCTTCTCCGGATAGGGCTTTGGCTGAACTAGCCCTGCATCCAGGGTTCTCCCCTGGCAGAAACACTGGCCCCATGGTGGAAAGGTACCCCAGGCCCAAGGCTGGTGTCCACTGGGCCTTCCAGTCCAGGCAGTCAGCCCCAGTGCCCTCAGGGAAAACCCCTTGGTTTCCTTCTACTGCAACAGCTGCAGTCTTCATCCTGCTGTTTCCCCTTTTCATTGTTGGAGAGAGGGGGGAGGGAAGTGTAGCCAGTAAGACCCAACCAGGCGTTCAGCCTTAGGAGCTGGCTTTCTCATGGTGGGCCTCTGCTTCTTCTCTCCCAGCCCTGTCTCCCCCTCCTCTCAGTCCTCTCTCCTTTCTTCTCTCTCTCAAATTCGTGCCACTCTCCCTTTAAAACCCCTGGGCACTGCCTCCTCCTGATTGGCTGATGGCCCCCATGTGACCTCCCAGCTGTCTGCAGGATATTTCCCAGCAGCCCGAGGTCACCACAGATGCATAGGGCCGCAATCTTGCCTGCTCCCTAGCCCCAAACAGTGTCAGCCCCCCAGTTTTGCCTGCAGCACTCTGACTGGGCTGATTTATGTTTATTTCATGACCGGAGCATGTCTGATCACTGTGTGCCTCTTCCCTGGCCCCTCTGCTCAATATAGGGGCCAGGGAACTCTGCCCAAGTAGTCGGCTGCATGGCCATGGGGGGAAAGGAGCTTGGCTCCTATAAATCTGTCTGGTGGTCCCCGCGCGTGCGCAGGTTCCTCAGGACTGCCATCTTAGAAAGAATACCCCCCTGTCTGCTCCCTGCATGGCTCTGGGCCTGAGCAGCCCTCATTCTGGACATGGGACCATGCAATGCCGCACCCGGCAGCAGGACAGTTGTTCTGGCACCCGGCCCCAAGTGGGCCGAGGCACCGGAGAAAATGGCTGCATGCCACAATGGGGGGTCATGCAGGTGTGACTCCCAACAGAACCCCCCTCCAGGACCAAGGACAGCATGCAGAGGGAGATGCCTGGGGGCAAGGAGCCCTGCTGAAGGTAAGCCCGTTTAAGGGGGGCTTACATTTGGTAGGGACTTTAATGAGGTATTAGATACTCTATTAGATAAGCTTAGCTGCACTAGCCAATCCCCCACTAAACCCAGAAAGGCACTGCACCTATTGTCAGAGGAATTTCACCTTGCAGATCCTTGGAGGGCACTAAAACCACAAAGAATGACACTTTACATTCCACTTGGTCCCACACAACAATAGCAGTAGATTACTTTCTTATTCAAACACAGTGCATGCCTGTAGTTCAAGAAGTGTGCATTGAGTCCATTATAATCTCAGACCTTGCATGTTTGTACCTTATCCTTTCACTGGGGCCCAAATCTCCCTTGGCACCCAGTTGGTGCCTTAACACCTTCCTCCTGTTAGATAACCAGTTCCTCAAATGGCTCCGTAAGGAAATTAACATCAGAACATAGAAACATGGACAATGATGGCAGAAAAAGACCAACGATCCATCCAGTCTGCCTGTGGTTCTCTATCAAACCCCAGGACAGGGTACTAGCCCTCGGTATCCACCCCTGTTCCCATCCCTACTACTACTGCCTGAGTAACTACTATACCCTTCACTCTGTCCCAGCAATGCTTAAAGCCAGTTTTGGTTTTGACACCCACAACTCAGGCTGGCAGACTGTTCCACGGTTCCACCACCCTTTCTATAAAATAAAACGTTCTCATATCCCTCTTGAACCTCCCGTTCATTGGTTTCCACTCATGCCCTCATTTCCTTGAGCTATTACTTATGCTAAACAGTTCCTTGCAGTTCACCTTATTTATCCCTTTCAGGAACCGAAAGGTCGGTATCATGTCACCCCTATCTGATCTGGTCCCCAGAGAGTGCATGTTCAGTGCCTTGAGCCAATCCTCGCAAGAGTTGTCCTGCTGGCCTTGAATCATCTTGGTCACTCTTTGTTACACCATGTCTAGCCTGTCCTTATCTTTCTCTAGGTAAGGACTCCAGAACAGGGCACAGTACTCCAGGTGTGGCCTCACCAACAATTTAGAGGTTGTAATGCCTATTTTCTTCTACTGTCAGTGTTCCTTCTGATACATCCCAGCATCTTATTTGCCTTACTATAGGTCTTGTTGCACTGGCTTGATTGTTTTGGGAGTTACTAATTTTATTTATTTGTTTTACCAGAAAACTCTCCACTGAGCAGTGCTCATTTGCAAGGAGGTCCTGGTTAAGACAGGTAACAGCACATAAACCAATAGTACAACATAATAGATCATTACATAAAATATTATAGAGTTCATAAGCAACAGTTACACAAAATATATAAGGATGATGTGCAGCAGGAACAAAGAATAAAATACAGTGACTGTAATCCACCCGCACTTTAGCAGCTAAGCCTGCCTGCCATGGCTGCCCTTCCCCCTCAACATCCTCCCGGCCCTCCTCCCCTACCTCCCCCTACCCACCCCATCTATCCCACCCAACTTCACCTGTTCCCTTTGTCCTCCTGCCCCCCACCCCTCCAACCACTCTCCCTACAACCGGACAAAACCTTCTTGGCTGATTCTCTTTGATAACTAGGCACCCGTCAGGCGTATTCAACTGTTTTTTTTTTACCAGTGTTAGCGTGTCTATTGTGATGATTGTAGCCTGTCTAATTTGTATACTACCTGTGAAAGTATTTTACCTCTGTGTCAGTTTCAGTTTGCCAATGTTTGTATACTGTATTGTCTCTGATGTGGAACCTTTGTAAATGAGCTCTTAGCGCAAAGGTACTTGTAATCCTAGATCTTAATAAATAAATAAAATAGTAAGCAAAAACAAAAATAAGTACAAACCAAGTAATACAGCAGTGAGTACAATGAACATTGAAAATGATGATTCCTAGGTCCCTTTCCTCAGTCACAGTACTCAGTTTTAGCCCTTTAACTTAAAATCTACTTCTCCCTGAATGACTCATCTAATAATCCCTGTGCAACCCTGTGGGATGCCTTTAAGGCATATATTAGGAGCAGAATAATAAGATATGCAACGCACTCCAAGAAACAAAGATTTAAAGAATTTGCTCAGTTGGAACAAAGCCTGAAACAAAAGGAGGAGGTTTGTACTGTAATTCAAACAAAAACCAGTCCCAAGAAGCCCTGTCAGATGCTACATAGAAACACAGAATTTGTCTGCAGAAAAGGACTGCTTGACCCAACCAGTCTGCCCAGATGGTCCCTACCTAGTCTGTCTCTGCAGATCCTAACTGTTCTCTGGCAATCCTCCCTCCTGCCTGATTACTCATTTTCTCCTGTGTCTATACTATGCATGCTTGACGCCCCTACATTTTCAGCCTCCACCACTTCCACTGCCAGTCTGTTCCAGGTCTCCACCACTTTTGAGTGAAGTAGTAATTCCTCACATCCCTCCTAAACTTCACCCAGTTTCATTACATGCCCTCTGGTCCTGGGGTTCTTTCTAATTTGAAATAGACTCCTCTCCTGCACCCTGTTCAGCCTCATAAGGTACCTGTAGGTCTCTATCATGTCCCCTCTCATTCTTTTCTCTTCCAGGGTGTAGATGTTGAGCTCCCTCAGTTTCTCTTCATAGGCTTTTGATGCAACCCCTGAACCATTTTAGTTGCCCTCCTCTGGACTGCCGCTACCCTGTCTATGTCCATTCTGAGGTGTGACCTCCAGAACTAGACACAATACTCCAGGTGGGATCTCACAAGGGAGCAATACAGTGACAACACCACCTCCCTCCTCCTGCTGGGTATACCTCTCCCTATGCATCCTAGCATCCACTGGCCCTACCCACTGTTTTGTCACGCTGTCCTGCCACTTTGAGGTCATCAGATATGATAACCCAAGGTCCCTTTCCTGCTTTTTAACAGTTAGTACCTCCCCTTTATTCTTCCCCCTCCTCCCCTTATTCTTCAACTGAAGTACAAAAGGAATACACTTTCATATAATGTAGCCCAGAAAGCTGTGCAACATACAACCCATAAGTACTGGGAATTGGGGCAGAAGGCAGGAAATCTACTTGCCTATAGAACTAAGCTTCAACAAGTGAATAGACAAATAGCGAGCATTAATACAGCTTTTCTAAAGATAATGTCAAAACCTATGAGATAATAGGGATAATAGAAGATAACAGAATAGAAAGGATTCTTATTCTAACCTTTACCAGTCTCACCAAGGATCTTCCCTCCTTCCCTTAAAGTCTTAGAAGCACACTACTCTCTTTGGTCACTAACCCCCAGGACATTCCTCTTAATGCTCTCATTACTTTGCAGGAAGTCCAGACAGCTATCAAAGCCCTCCCTAAAAGGAAGACCCCAAGGAAGATTATATATTTGATTGCATTTATTTTGATTGTATCTTTAGCATTGCTAGTATATAGGAAGGGATATTGACAGCAGAAGAAAGGAGGCATTACTACCTCTTTATTGTTCACTGGTGAGGCCCCACCTGGAGTACTGTGCCCAGTTCTGGAGTCCTCACCCAAGAAAAGATAGGGACAGGCCGGATACAGTGCAGTGTAGGATGACTACAATGATTCCGGGCCAGCAGGGCAGATCTTATGATGACTGGCACAAGGTACTGAACATGTAATCACTAGAGGCCATATGAGAGAGAGGATATATGAAAGAGACCTTTGAGTTTTTGAAAGGAAAGAACAAGGTAAACTGCAAGGAACTATTTAGCATAAGTAGCGGATCAAGAATTGAGAGCTGCAGGGAAGCATGACCCAATCCAACATGGCTGCACTCCAGAAAGATCATGTACCACAAATCTAACAGCATTTTATGATAAAATCAGTGCAAGCTTGGACTGTGGGAAACCCGTGGATGTGATCTTCCTGGATTTTGCAAAGGCTTTTGACACTGTACCACATTACAAACTTGTGGTCAAATTAATTGACTTGAGTTTGAGTATATCCTTAGGGAGACAGGTGGAGGGCTAGCTTACCAACAGAACCCAACAAGTAAAGGTTGACTGGAACATCTCAAATGAAAAACCAGTCAGCAGTAGTGTGCCTCAGGGCTCAGTTTTGGATCCAGCTCTGGCGCATTTGTTAGGGACTTGCACTATGGCCTTCAAAATAATATCACCATATATGCTGATGATACAAAGATTTGTGCAGAAGTAGACGCTGGGGCAAAATGTAGATCATTAGAGAATGATTTTAAAAAGATTGAGGAATGGGCAAGGAGAAACAAAAGGAGATTCAATCTTGAAAAATGCACGGTCTTACATTTGGAAGAAATAATCCTTTAAGGACATAGAAGTTGGAAAACGTCATACTTAGACCAGTGCAGAATGAAAAAGACTCGGGGGTTATTATAAATTATATTTTCACACATTCCAACCAATGTAGGTGTAACCCCTAGATGGCGCTATCCCAGGGGCTACTACCCCTGCCTGATTTGCCACTAACAGGTTGAGGGGCCTGGATCCAATGGCGGGTGCCTCCACCCAGAGGTCAGGGTTTGCAATAGTTAAACTAACTGATCACACCCTCTGGGACACTACACCCCCTTCTTCCCACTAGTGGCCCACAATATATCAGAATTACCTTCACTGTATACACTTACCCCCAGGTCTGGTTCCGCACTGGGACCTCCTGTGAAATGAGATACAGTGCAACAATCACAGTACAGTACTTTAACATAGACAAATACCTCAGGCAGTATAACTTTGCTGAAACAAGCAGCTCTGATTTATTTAGGGGATATAACAAGGACAGGGGAAATCAGGTTAATTAGCTTATCACTCTAATAATCTACCTATGGCTCTGTGCACAGGCCTATCCCTATCAGTTACTGTCCCTGGGTACCCAAGCCTAGTGGCTAGTCCAAACCGTGGCAGCTGGTAGGGGGCCCTTTCACACAGAGAAAGGAGAATTAAACAGTCAACAGTACAGTAATTCCATTTGGATTTAATGTAGCAATCCAACAGGAGCAACCCTGAATTAGTACTCACGACCTCCAAATAAGATAGGGTCCTTCAATGTCAGCAGGGCTCACTTGAGGTACACAAACCTCTTCACACATCCATATAAAAGAAAGTACTATACCAGGCAGGCTGCATCTGTACCCGATCGCAATTACTGCACAATACCGGGAGAACACACACAGATTCAGTTCCTGACAGACCGAGTGCAATTTTCAGCAATTCTTCCAGTCTTCACAGGGTGAGCCTGGTTTCTACTCTTCAGAGATCCTTTGATTCTTTTCACAGGACGGATTCAGTCCTAACAAGCTGTTACACAAGCTGCAGACCGGAACTCTGGGCCTTACACGTTTTTGACTAAAACTGCACACTGAAAAAGCACAGGCTCCTTCCTTCTTCACTGCCAAAGCTCAACTGAACTCCAACTGACGAAACGGGCACTTCCTTTGAGTTCCTCCCAGTTCTTGACTGGATTGGCTATCACTCACAATAGACTGCTGCTGTTGGTCCAAAAAGGCACTGAAGTCTAAACTTCACATCTCCAGAGTCACTGCCCATACAATCCTCTTGTGGCTGGCTCAGATTATGAGTCCAAGTTCTCATTCGTCCAAGGCATCATTTTAGAGCTAGTTTACCCCACACAGTTGGTCCAGTTCAGCAGTTCAAAACTAGAATGGGGAACTAGCAGACACAGTTCTGACTAAAGAAAGCAGGTTAGACAAACTGTAATTTCATTATTACTCTAAATAATTTCTGTGAAACAGTTACATCTTTCAGATAGGTTCCCTTTGCACTCCTAGTGACTGCAAAAATGAAGTGAATTAGCAGCAGCTCAGTGGTACTCAGAGAAGCACACAGTCCCCCCATACAACTAATTATGTCTGCAAGCAGACAGCTCTTAAAGAGACAGTACCAGAGGCTCTAAAAACACTCACTGATAAATGGCTTAAATGCCAAACACCATTCAGGCTTGGAGCATTCAAGCAAGCTCCTGGAAGTCTTTTGGGAACCCCCATTTGCAGGGGGGTTACACAGGAAGGCAACACGGACTGCTAACAGGCTTTTAAGATGCATAAAGAAATCGTTTGTTTCTAAGAATAAAGAATGTCTTGCTCCATTGTATAAAACGTATGTCAGGCTGCACCTACTGTAGATTATAGTGCATCATTTTGGTCTCCACGCTTCAAGAAGGATGTGGCATTGGTGGGGAGTGTCCAGAGAGGAGCAGCAAGGTTAATTCCCAGATTACGAAATATAAGAGGCTGGATGCACTGGGCATGTTAACACTGGAAGACAGGAGGAAACAGGGCGATATCTTGATGTTATTTAAGATTTTCAAGAGCCTGGACCTCACCAAGTCATATGTTCTGGAACTTAAAGCAAAGACTACTAACCTTAGATCACACAACCAACAACTTTCAATACCTATAACAGTAATAACAAGCAATTGTCAATGCCGAATGTTGTCGCACTAGCATTGACATTGGCAGTGGCGGAGCTAGAGGCACATAGTAGGAATGGCAGTGAAGTATTGAAGTGGCGCCAACCCCACCCCCACCCTGTAGACAGCGACAGGCAGTGGGGTGTGCCTTTGGGTCATCAGGTATAATGCTCATGCCATTGTACCTCACCCTACCCTGTAGACACTGACAAGTGTCATGGTGTGCTTTGGCGTCTTTGGGCATTATACTTACCCCATTACACAAGGAAATACGCTGACGTGGGTGCAGTATAGGAGCGTGGGGTGAAATTTGTGGCCGAACAGTGCAAGACACACCATGATGCCTGTCAGTGGCTGCAGGGTGGGCATGGTGGGGGTGGAATGGTGTGAACATTACATCCGATGAGCCCAAGTCACAGCCCTGCGCCTGTCAGTCTGGACCGGGTGGGGTGCTGCAGTTGGAAACCCTAACACCGTAGGCGTGTAGTGGTAGTTTCACTCTACATGGTCAACATGTGCTGCTTGTCAGGCCACCTCATGAAGAGTGGCACAATCACTTTGCTAGCTGAAAGGTGGTTTTACACAGCGGCTATGGCATTTGGTGGCAGAGGGACGAAAACACAGTTTTGGGCAGGATGTGAAGAATGACAACTGTATTGTTCATGAGGAGGCGTAAAAAATGGCAACGTTGAAAATCTGGAGTGGCAATATGAAATATTGGTGAAGCAATGAACATGCATACAAACTGCGCAGCAGACGTCCACAACCCAATTATTTGAGGGAGTTTTTTAGGCACATTTTCAACATAGGTATTTTGGGACCTCCCCTCATGAACAGTGGCACTGTGATTTTGTCAATGTGTCCCAAAAGGTGATTTCCCATAGCGAGCACGCCATTGTGCGCCACAGTTGCGGGAATGTGTTTTGGGCAGGCTGTGAAAAATGGCAGCTGTACTGTTGATAAGGAGGTGTGCACAAATGCCAGTGGTGAAAATGTGGCACGAAAATATTGCAAATGTACGAAGTTACAAGGCTGTGTGGAAACTGCGCAACATATGCTTGCAGCACAGTCATTTTCTGGACTTTCAGCACCAAATTTTCAACATAGGCATTTTAGGATCTCTGCTCATGAACAATGTCATCGTCATTTCCTCAAACTGCCCCAAAATCTGATTTCACACAGTAAACGTGCGATTCTGTGCCGGACATGTGAAAACACATTTCAGGCAGGATATGTAAAGTGACAGCTGTACTGTTCATAAGGAGGTGTGGAAAAATGCCAATTTTGAACATGTGGAGTGAAAATATTACAAATGCACGAAGTCACGAGCGTGTGTGCAAACTGCGCAATGCACACTCGTAAAACACTAATTGTATGGACTGTTGGCCCCAAATTTTCAACATAGACATTTTAGGACCTCTGCTAATGAACAGTGTCACTGTCATTTCCACAATGTGTCTCGAACATGGACGTTCCACAACGACCGCACTATTCTGCATCGGAACTGCGAAAACACATTTTGGTCAGGATGTGAAAAATGACAGCTGCACTGTTCATAAGGAGGTACAGAACAATGGCAATGTTGAAAATCTGGAGTGAAAATATTATAAATTCGCGAACTTACGAGCATGCATGCAAACTGCGTAACGCACGCTCGTAACACAGTCATGTTATGGAGTACCATCACCAAATTTTCAGCATAGGCATTGTAGGACCTCTGCTCATGAACACGCAACTGTCATTTTCATAATTCGCCCTGAACTATGATTTCCCACAGCAACCGCGGGTATTGTGCGCCGGAAGTGCGGAAACACATTTTGGCCAGGATGTGAAAAATGACAGCTGTACTGTTCACAAGGAGGTGTAGAAAAATGACAGTGTTGAAATTCTGGGGTGAAAATATTGCGGATTCGTGAAGTTACGAGCGTGTGTAGCAACTGCGCAATGCACTCTCGTAAAACAGCCATTTTTTGGATTTTTTCCACCAAATTTGCAACATAGGCTTTTTGACAGCCCACCTCATGAACACTGCCACTGTCCTTGTGTTAATCAGTCCCAAAAGGTGATTCCGTGCAGTGACTGCAAAATCACCTTTCGGGACTGATTAACATCATAACTGTAACACAATTCATGAGGAGGGGTCCCAAAAACCCCATGTTGAAAATTTGGTGCACAAATTCCAAAAAATGCCCAAGATATGCATCAAAGTTGAAAAAATAAAAAACGTATTTATTCCATTATACAGCTTACCGGCATTTCCTCAGTTCGCGCTCGGCTTTGAAGAGTGCAGACGTGTTTCCGGTCCATTGAAGATCATCGTGCTGGACTCCAGAGGTAAGTATGGGGTGAGGGGGGCTGTGGGGAGGCAGGGTGCGCAGTGGGTGGGTGCGGGTAGGGAGACTATGAGGGATCGTTTTTATGTTACAGGGGAAAAAAACATCGTGGACAGTTTTTTTTCAGGGGACAGCACGCTGGGGTGGGCTCCCAGCATGCCACTAATATTTAGGGGGTTGCTGCAGCTGACTGGGGATTGGGCACCCCGCCGCACACAAATGTGGGGTTATTTATGCCACTTGAGGATTGCACCCACGCCAGCACACAAGGAAAGCGGGGGGAGGCAAGAGCTGAGGGGGATTGGGCACCCCCCTCAGCATATAAGAAATGGAGGGGAGAACTGCTTTATGCCAATGGGGAGTGGGCTCCCCCGTCGGCAAATTTTGCTGGCCACAGTAAGTCGGCAGAGGGATTGGGCACCCCCAAAGTCAGCAGTTGTGGCGAGCACGTAGGAAGGATCCACTGCGTCTGATGAGCTTTGCTTGGATTGCAGCGGACCTTTCCTTAGATGTGCTCGCCACATTAGTATGCATGGTGTGGTGCCAGCATGCAGGCTGATTGGGGAATGAGGGACGCACCTACTGATGCGTGTCCTGCATTCGCCCAACAGCGACCGCGCCTCCAAATCTCCACTGCCGCAAGATGTTGGCTGCACAAGCAGGCCAACATAAAAAGGATAATTTCTTTACAGTCAGAGCACCAAGTGTGTGGAATTCTTTACCACAATACTTAATTGAAATCAAAGATTTCAACAAATTTAAGGAAGAATTGGATAAATATATATATATATATTTTTTTTAAGGCATTATTTTCTCTCCTCCTGCACTCAGGCTACGACCCCCGCCCGCCGTTGTTCCCCCCAGCGCCATCCCCGGACATCAGACCCCTTCCCTTGTGCACCCCGTGACTTACCCTTCACGGCAGGGTGGTGGGGAGCGACTCAACCCACCCCAACGGATCCATGCCAGGGAGGCGCCCTTCCAGGAATGGCACCGTGGGGGAACAACTCCGTGCTGCCGGGCTCGTTTTTTTGGTGTTTTCCTCCCAGCGGGTCATGGCGTGCAATGACGCCAGCGACTGGGTGCACACATGCTCCCGTGCGTGCCGCAATCAAGCGTCTGCCACGTCCCACCCCACCAAGCTTGCAGCTACGTGCTGTCGATCCCCCAGCCTCCACTACGGGTCAGGCAAGCCCTGGCCACCCAAATCCCCCCTCCCCAGAGATGGAGAGCAGTCCCTTGGACGCTCAATCCATCTCCTCCCCGCCGACCAACAGCAACCCATGCCCGTTCCCGAACACGGGTCGCCGGCGTGGCGCGAGGTGTGGAGACCAGCACCTCAACCCTCAGCGCCACCGGGCCGGCCTATTGGATAACTATTTAAAGGGGAACTGTCATCTTCAGGATTTGGCTTTCTCATGGATCTCCTGCCCCTACCCGTAAAGTATTCCCTGGGTTGCTGGTAGTCTTCCATGGTTTGTACCTGAAAGAAGGGTTGAGAGTAGGAGTCCCTACCTTTGCCCCCTCTGTATTGGGACCTGTAAGAAGATGTTTGCCTATCCTTAGAATTGCTTCTATAGGTGTGCTTGTACTCTTCCACCTTTTTCATATACTGTAGGCTTCAGTTTTGTCCCCCAAAAGGGAGTTCCCCTCATAGGCAAAATCCATTGCCTTTGTTTTGGTATCCTGGGTTAGGTTTGTAGCCCTAAGCCAGGCAAACCTCCTAAGGGAGATAGAAAGGGCCATGAGTCTGGCTGCCATGTCATTTCTATCCACAGCCATGTGGAACTGGTATTTTTCGGCATTCAGTGCTGTCCTTGCAGTTTCCTAGAGGTTCACTGCCACCTCACCAGGGGCAGAAAGTGAGATTACAGATTTCCTTGGGCTAGTCTGCTGGGGAAGGGGCAGAATTTACTGATTTTCATTTGCTTGTCTGTATTCATGGGGGCTGAAATATTGCTTATTTATTTGTTAGCTTGTTAGTTGATTTTCTAAATTGTCTTTGTTTTTTGGTGACATTTTGCATCAGACTATTTTGGTACAACTAAGAATTCAATATTAACTGAGTTGCTGGGGGTTGTTTTGTTTTGTTTCAGACTTGTTGTTCAGTGGGCTGTGTTTATGTATTGGTCCCACACAGTGGGGGCTCAGGCTTCTTCTGGCTGGTTTGCACTGATTGGTCCTACAACACAGGACCATCTGGGTTATCCTCCCTCCCCCCCCATCCCACCCACCCCAAGCTCAATTACCTTTATAGGTATTAAACCAGAAGGTGAGGCAACTTCCTGCTCAGAAACAGGACAGAATGGGGAGGACCACAGTAGGCAGCCAGACAGTGCTGTATAATCTGGGTGGATATCTTCTTGAGATTGCTATTGTATCAAAGTAAAAAAAAAATGTTTTTTATATGGTACATTAGGGGTTCCTGGTAAATATTCACTGGGAAAAGGGTTATGATACTAAGGAGAAGGGAGTTTCCCTAACAGCAATCAGGCAGACAGAAGCAGAGCAGAAAAGGATCATGTTGGGAGTGGTGCAGTGCAACAGATGTGGAGCAGCAGTCTTCAGAAGGACTTTCTAGGAACCGCAGTGTTGCCCCATCTGCAGGCACCTATCTGGGCTGAGAGAGCAGATTGCCAGCCTCCAGGATGAGTTGGCTAGGTTTCAGGGAATCTCCTCCCCCACCCACAGGCAACCAAGTCTACACCCACTACCTCAAAGTGGACCAGCAAAAGGAATGGGTGGACTACAGTACAGTGGGCTCAGGGATGGTGAGGCAGGTGGATCAAAAGTGCATCCCCCACTGCAACTGAAGAACTCCGATGCAGTTTTGGAGGAGTGGGAGGACCCCACAGTGTCACCTGAAGTTGCAACCAAGGTGGATGAGCGGGTTCTCCACAAGAGAGCCCCATAGGCAGGTGGTAGATGACCCCAAAGGAAGAGGAAGCTTCTCCTAGTGAGAGACTCCATAATCCAGGGAGTGGATTTGTGAACAGGTACAGTGGAGGAAAGGGAGGGAGAGTGTCTACCGAGAAACACAGCTTGGAGGGATGGGGAGAGGATCCAGAGACTTGCTACTGCAGTAGCAAGGAGGGGGGAGCTTGATGTCATTGTCCATCTGAGGACAAATGCCTTGGCTGGGGATGAGACAGGGATAGAAAGGGTGCAGAAGGAGTTCAGGGAGTTGGGGAGGGGACTTGGGCAGGTAGCAAGTTCTGTGACCTTCTCGGAGGTGCTGCCTGTCCCTGGCAAGGGGGAGGCTAGGAACTGCTGCACCAGGGACTTCAATGCTTGGCTGGAGAACTGGTGCAGAGAGAAGGATTTTGGCTCCATTGGGGACTGGGGACCCACCTGGAGTAATGTGGACCTGTACAAGGGTGACGGCTTACATCCGTCCAGGGAGGGGACCGTTGTCATCAGTGAACTTTATAAATGTTTCATTGGCAAGCATTTAAACTAGCCGGGAGGGTGGTGGCAGTGGAAGGAAGCAGGGACAATCAAACTGCCTACCTCCACTAGACAGTGCAGTCAACATGGAAGACCATAAAGTTATGATAACACCAGAGGTAACTAAACTCATGAAGGGGAGCTACGAAGGACAGGAGGAAGGGGGTCAAAAACAGAAAGGACAAATGGAGGAGGCAAAAAGGCAAAAGGGGAGATGATAAAAGGAGAAATGGCAAAACACGAAAGGCCATGTATACTAATGCCTGCAGCCTAGGAAATAAAATCTCAGATCTGGTGGCCTTGATGACGGAGGCTGACCTGGACATTGTAGCTCTTACTGAGACATGGTATCCTGGAAACCATGACTGGGATGTAGCAATATCAGGTTATACTCTGTTTAGGAGAGATAGGGAGGGTAAAAAGGGAGGGGATGGCTGTTTATGTCAGGAAGGGTATTACAGCACCTGAGATACAGGGAATGCCGGGGGGGGGTAAGGTACCTGTGGGTCACCCTTGAGAAGGGCAATGGCACAGTTATTTGCACAGGCATGATATACAGACCTCCAGAACAGGTGGAAGAGGTGGACAGGGTTCTAGTGGAATCCATCCAAATGATGGCAGCTAAAGGAGAGGTGCTGCTGGTAGGTGATTTCAATCTGCCAGATGTGGATTGGAGCATCCCAGCTGCTGACTCAGTCAGGAGCAGGGACATCCTGTACACCATGCAAGGGGAAGAACTCGGGCAGCTAGTGCTAGAGCCCACCAGGAAGGATGCAATTTTGGACCAGGTACTCACCAACGGGGACAGAATTGTGGAAGTTAGAGTGGGCAGGCACCTGGGGTCCAGTGATCATCGCACAGTGTGGTTCAGTATGAGTACTGTGGCAGAGTCAAGACACACAAAGGTGAGGGTCCTGGATTTCAGGAGGGTGGACTTTACTAAGATGGGGATATGTCTCAAGAATGCCCTGGCAGGGAGGGACAAATGGGAAGGGGGAGTTGAGGAGCTGTGGGCCCATCTGAAAGAAGCCATAGGGAGGTGGACACCAGTCCATTTATGGAAGAGAGAGTCCTAAAAGAACTCACAAAACTGAAAGTGGACAGGGCAATGGGACCGGATGGGATACGTCCTAGAATGTTAAGGTAACTATGGGAGGTGTTGGCAGCACCACTGGTAGTCTTGTTCAATGAGTCACTTGATACGGGAGTGATTCCAGAAGACTGGAGGAGAGCAAATATAGTCCCTCTTCACAAAAGTGGGAGTAGGGAGGAGACTGGAAACTATAGACCAGTCAGCCTCACCTCAATAGTGGGTAAAATTATGGAATCACTACTTAAAGAAAGGATTGTGGAAAACCTTGAATCCAGCAGAGCACAGGATCCGACATAGCATGGATTCACAGCAGGAAGGTAACGTCAAACAAATCTAATTGATTTCTTTGACTGGGTGGCTAGGGAAGTGGATCGGGGGGGGTGGTGGATGTGGCCTACCTGGATTTCAGTAAGGCCTTCGATACCGTTCCACATAGAAGACTTGTGAACAAGCTGGGTAGCCTGGAAGTGGGTCACAAGGTGGTAAACTGGGTTAGGAAATGGTTGAGTGATAGAAGACAGGGGGTCATGGTAAATGGAACTTAATCTGAGAAAAGGAGGGTGACCAGCAGAGTGTCTCATGGATCAGTTCTGGGGCCAGTCCAGCTTAATGTCTTCATAAGTGACATTGCGAAGAGGCTGGAAGGGAAGGTGTGCCTCTTTGCAGATGACACTAAGATCTGCAACAGGATGGGCATACCAGGAGGGGTGGAAAAAATGAGGAGGGACCTAGGTAAACTGGAGGAATGGTTTAGAGTGTAGCAGCTGAGATTCAACGCAAAAAAGTGCAAAATCATGCATTTGGGGTGCAAGAAACCAGGGGAGGATTACATGATGGGGGAGATACTGACAGTCACCAAACAGGAAACAGATTTGGAGGTAATCATATCTGATGACCTAAAGGTGGCCAAACAATGTGCCAAGGCTGTGGGGAGAGCCAGTGGGATGCTGGGGTGCATAGGGAGAGGTATCACCAGCAGAAGAAAAGAGGTGGTGATGCCACTGTACAGATCATTGGTGAGGCCTCATCTGGAGTAGTGTCCAGTTCTGGAGGCCGCATCTCCTTAAGAAGATAGACAGGGTGGAGGCAGTTCAAAGAAAGGCAACAAAGATGGTGCAGAGCCTGCACCAAAAGTCATATGAGGAGAGACTGGAAAACCTCAATATGTATACCCTGGAGGAGAGGAGAGGAGGGGAGAGACAGGGAAGATATGATAGAAACCTACACTATCTAAAGAGCATAAATAGGGTACTAGAGGGTAGCATCTTTCAGAAAAGGAGATGTTCAGGAACAAGGGGCATGAGATGAGATTGGAGGGGGGTAAACTAAGGGGGTAACATGCATTTCTTCATGGAAAGGGTGGTGGATGCATGGAATAGACTCCCAGCGGAGGTGGTGGGGGCAACCACAGTAGGGAATTCAAAAATGCATGACAAAATGGGACAGGCATAGGGGAACCTAGCAATAGGAACAAGAAGGTAAAGCCAGAGATCAAGTAGGGTCTGCAGCTTTTGCAGTAGGTAGGGAAAATGGGCAAACTGTATTAGCCTAGTGGACCTCATCTGCCATCGGTTTCTATGTTTTTATGGGTGAGGTTTAAGAGGGAAGTGAGAAAGTTTGATTTTACGTAAAGGGCGGTAGAGCCATTGAACAATCTGTCAGCTGATGTGGTGGGCGCCAAAACTATCAATGGTTTCAAACCAGTTGGGACAGAGTGAAGGGCTTAGTGGTTGCTCAGGGTGGTATCAGCAGGGTGAGAAGTATGGGGGTGGACAGTGTGGGGCAGAACCCTGTATGGACAATAGGTCCTGTGTTTGTTAGGGTTTATGGGCAGAATGGATGGACCAATGGTCTTTTTCTACCATCATTGTCAATGTTTCTATGTTTCCTCCTGAATTTTACCAAACCGTCCTCCCCTTCCTCAGTGAACGGCTCCTTGCCATGTATATTGACACCCAAGAAAAATAAAGCCACCCCCCTTCCATGGTTGAAGCATTAATAATCTTACTCCAAAAACCAGGTAAGGATCTGCAAATAGTATTTAATTTCCACCCCATAGCATTACTAAACATTGACACCACAATTCTGGCTGTTATGGCCTTAAGGCTAGAACCAATCATCCCTGGCATTACTGAACAACCTCAAAATGGCTTTGTGAAGGGAATAATACAACTGACAACCTGAGACCCATTAGTAATGCTGTCTGGGTAGCATCTATCCCAAAACATCCTGCTCTTATCATGAGTGTGGACACTGAAAAAACCTTCAACTCCATGGAGTGGGAGAGTATCTCTACCAGAAAATGGGGTGGATGGGCATAGGTCAGAATATCAAAAACCTGCTTAAGCTACTATACACAAGTTCCTCTGCCTTGATTCACATGACTGAAGTAATCTCTTCAAAGGTACCTCTGCATAGGGGTACCAGACAGGGTTGCTAGTTGTCTTCGCTTCTCTACATTATAGCAGTGGAACCCATGCTCCAGAAACTCAGGCAATCTGTAGCCACTGAAGGCATTAAAAAGGGAAACTCTTCCCAAAAACTTTGCCATATGTGAATGATCTTCCTACATGCCATTACCAGCCCTACCACATCCCTCAACCCTGCCCTAGCCATAGTAAACGCTTTTTATCAAGTGTCAGGTCTCAAGGTAAACTAAATAAAATTGAAGTCCTCTACCTAAATAACCATTGCAAGTTAGAATCTGTCTATCCTTCCCCAAAACAAATCCGATACTTGGGAATGGGACCACCCCTAATTATTAACATAATAGACCAGAACCTGGACCCTCTTGCTAAAAACTTGGAACCTGACCCTTGCTAATGGAAAAAGCATAATCTCTCTTTGGGGGAAAAATTGCTGCTTATAAAAGGATGGCCTTCCCCAGAATCCAATTTTGCCTAAATAACCTCCATACATGCATTCCTAGTCACTGCCTTCAGAAAATTGAAACATTGTTTTTATCCTTCTTATGGGAAGGAAAAAAAACAGATTCAGCATCCAAAAATTCCAAACTCTGGGCAGAGGAGGGAGTTAGGATCCTCTCTAGGCTCTCTGCATACCACCAAGCAAATGGAATCCAGAAGAACTTGCGTCGGTTACAATTTAGGAAGGACCAGTCGCCTCTGTCATTACAGTTAGAAATAGATCTCCATTCAGTTCTCTCCCCTTCAGGAAAATGGTTTTCCGGGGGGGGGCAACAGTTCACATGGTGTTCCTCCTACTCTCTTTTTTGTCCAGAAAGTGTGGAATGCAATGGTTAGTAAATAAATCTCTGGACATCGTCCTCTCTGGGCAAACAGGAACCACTCTGGGATAACCAGCACATCACAACAGACAACCTCCAAATCTGTAATGCCCTCAGCAAAAGGATTTGCTCTCCTTCCCCTCAACAGACCTCCAATCTAGTTAACCACATCTCCAGGTGGCTCCAGTTCTTTAAACAACTAGGGAGTAGGATCTATAGCTTCCTTCTTAGCTGTCACCATCTATTGCTGCACAAACAAAGAACTGATTGGGATAGAAAACAAAACACATTCCAGAGGACATCTGGTTACATCTGCTAAGGAAGGCCCATACTGATTTCAGAAACATTAGTTATCAGCTCATCCAGAAAAAGATCCTACATAGGTGCTATTGCACTCCTGTTGTTCTTCACAAAATGAATTTTCTGCCATCTAAACTCAGCTGGAGATATCACTCAGCTCTGGACTCCCTGCTAGATATTATGTGAGAGTGTCCTATAACCAGAACACATCGGGACCACATTTTTGATTTCTGCTCCGTAGTTACAGGGAACAAAATCCCAAGAGATCTCTGCCTTTGGATACCAGGTGACAACTCACTGCTAACCTCACATCAAAGAAACTTCCAACTTTGGATCCTCCCCACCACCCTGGAGGCCAAAAGGCAGCTCCTCCTTAAGTGGAGATCTAAGACACCTCACACCATCAGAGAATGGATGAATGCCCTCTCTAAATTAGTTGAATATGAGAAAATGACACACACAGTAAATCATAATCTAAGATTTCAACAGATATGGGCCCCCTTTTTGGTAGCTTCATCAAACCCTGCCTCTTTGTAGAAGAATGGGGTCCCAGGCTACCTCTGTGCTAAGTTGTGTAGGAAGTTCCTTCCTGCCCCCTGCCCTGATTGTCATTATCTTAATCTTAGACATTAAGTGTTGATAGTTTACTATAAATTCAGTTTAAGGTTTGATCTCTGTATGTATGATTCCACCGTGAATAATCAATTGCATACTAATTTGAAATTGTTATGATAAAAGTATAATTTTATATCTGTTTATACTTGTGTTTTTATTTAAAAAAGAGAGAAATAAGGTACATCTGCAGTATTCAGATTATAAATGCATTATTGTAATGTTTTCCTCAATGAAATTAAAAAGGATGGTAGCATCTCACCAGGAGTCACCCCTTGCACACAATCTGGTTCTGGTTGCCTCTTTTTCCCATTGCATGACCACTGCAGCGCCACCAATATAAGTCCCTGCACTACTCCTGCAGAGCTACTCTCTCTACATTTTAGAATTGCATCCCTTGCAGTGGGGACCCACAGGTGTAGGGCACTGCCCACTTTGTTCTTGGAAATTCTGGACAATTGTCTTCTTTCCTCATCACTGGAGCCCACAGGTGACAATGGCTACTCTGAGCCACCCTTGGTTGGTCAAAAAATAGACCTGGACTTGCACAACACTATATACAAATCTTGGTAAGGCAACCTCAGTCTGGGAAGATAACATTATATTTAGCTCAACAGCAAACTTAATTTAGGCATGCTTCGGTTTCCCTTCTTTCATATTTACAGTAACAATACGGGACACAGGGCACTACCCTTAAGTCAGACCTTGCTTGCAGATTCAACAGTTTATTTACAGAGCACTGTGCACAGTACCAAAGTTAGGGGAGGAATTACACAGCTGAAGCCCCTACCGTAACCCTCACTGGGAGCCAAGAGGAATCAATATCTATGGGTGTCAAGCCCATATGCAGCAGGAACAGAATTTAGCAGTGATGTAACATATTTACAACATCACACTGTGCCCATTGCGGCTGCGAGGGAACTGGGGTTATCACATGATTTACCCATGCCCCATCAATATAGAGATGCACAATGATACAGCCTCTCTTAAAACAAGGTGAGGGATGTACCCTTCTTGCTAGCATTAGAACAATACCCAGGCATGGGCACCAAGCAGAATGAGTTAGAATCAGGCTTGCTGCATCTTACCCCTTCCTCGGGTCTCGATGTCACAGCCCCACTTTTGCTACAGCTATGAGGTTTAACTGGGCTCACCACATCTTAGCTTTTCTTTGGCTCTCAATGTCTTGCTGCCACATCTTCTGTCCTCCAAATTCAGCTTGGGTTCTGCTCCCCTCATGTGAGCCAAGTAAATTGACAGGGAAGCTGCAAGTTACTTCTGAACCATAGGACACTAATCATGATCATCATTAGGCAGTTCTACTTGAGTGTGGTCTGCCAATAGGCCCTAGTGGTCCCCAACAGTGGAACCTGGCCTGGATCCAGGCCTTGGGAGACCCAACTAGAGGAAGCCTGTGCCATACCTGATCTGGGAACCTGCCAACATACCGAGCCTACAGCCCATTCTGGCCAGTCTTGGATAGAGTATAGCACCCTATGGGTGTCCAAGCTCCCAGGCTTCCTACTGCAGAGCCAGGGCTTGAGCCCCAGTTCCCTCTGGAACTGGAAGAAGACCTCACTTTTTTATGGGACCAAGCCCCATTTATACACCCCAGGAGGGTGGGCAGCAAAAACCCAGGAAAGTACAGGAGCCAGTGAGCACAGGAGGTACCTGTTGCTTCTCTTACAACACTTAAAGGCAGAAGGCTTGGCTGGATATGATCAACTATTGCCCCAGTTCCCTACTTAGCCCCCCTGGCCAAAATACTTGAGAGGCTAATTTACAATCAGCTGCAGGAGTACCTGGAACAGTACCACCTTCTGACAGACAAGCAGCATGGTTTCAGGAAATATCATGGCACAGACACTGCATTGGTCAGACTGCCTACCGATATACTGTGGGCCATAGATACCGAGGAATCAACAGGTGCTATCTTTATTGACCTCATCAAAGCCTTTGATTTGGTAAACCAGTCCCTCCTATTGAATAAACGAAAACTGTTTGGGCTTGATAACTGATCCTGTAAATGGGTCTCTTATTACCTGGCAAATAGGTCTCAACTGGTCAAGTGGAAACGTGCCCAACCTACTTGGAAGACCATAATGGATGGTGTTCCACAAGGGTCCATCTTGAACCTTCTGCTGCTCTCCCTCTTCATTAATGATACGCCTTGTAACTGGCAGGGCTAATTTACTACTGTATGCAGACGATGCCGTGTTGTACAGCTACTCTGATGATCTCACTCAAATTGGTAGTCTGCTTACTAGTGACTTCAGTGAATTAGAGAAATGGTTTGCTGGTAACAAGCTAGTCCTGAATACTAAGAAAACTAAAGCCATCCTATTCAGTCCCAGGCACCCTTTTCCAACTAGACAGCTTACATGCACGTTGTGTCTGGTAGGTTTGTGTTGTGTTGTGCTGTAGAGAATGATGAAAGCAGAGTAGCACTGTAGTAAGAGAGAGTTTGTGATGGAGTCAGTGATGAGTAATGTTTGTCTTATGTCTTTTCATTTCAAAACAAGGTGCAGGATTTTAAAGGTTTTAAAAGTTCCCAGGGAAAATGAATTATATTGGTACAGTGCTGTAGTGTAACCACCCTGCAAATGGGAGCTCCCAAAAACCCCCTAGTAGCTTGCCTAAAGGCCCCAGCCTGGATGGTGTTTGGCAGTTAAGCCGCCTATTTGTGAGTGCTTCTAGGGCCTCTGGTACTGTCTCTTTAAGCGCTGTCTGCTTACAGGCAAGTCTGGCACTTGGGGGAGTTGTGTGGTTTCCTGCTCGAGTCCCGCTCGAGCTGCTGACAAGGTGCTCTGTTTCTGCCGTCACTAAGTGGGCAGAGTGAGCACTATCCAAGGATGTATCTGTTTGCTGGCGATCTGTTAGAATGGTAGTAAAAATGTAATTTGTCTAACCTGCTTTTCTTGCAGCTGGGACTTTGTGCGCTTTGCCCCTCCATTTTGGATTGGAACTGCAAACTAGATCCAATCAGGAGGAAGGGGTACTTAAAATGGAGTATTAAGTGACCAACCAGGATTAGGACTCTCTCGGGAGCCGGCTACCAATGGGAGATATAGCCAGTAATTCTGGGAAGTGAAGTTCTGGACTATGGCACCTTTTCGCACCAATGGGGGAAGTTGTGAGTGACTGGCATCTGAAGCCCTCCAAATGGGTCGGGTGGTGCCCGATTGTAATTCCCTGCCCAGTGGCTGACAAGGCAGATCTGTTGTGGCTGTGACTGAGGAAGGAGCTCCGGGCTTCTGCGCTGCAGAGTGTTCGTGCGGGAAGCACGTGTGGAGGCCAAAAGTTGGGCGGCGCATTTGCCATGGTGATTCGGACTGAATCCGCTGTGTTTGGAGGAAAAGGAGAGGCTGTGTGGCCAGGAACCAGGCTTACCCTGTAGAGGACTGGAGAAACTGCTTCATCGCGCTCAGTCTGTCAGGAGAGTGAAGCTGCATTGCAAACTCCCAAGTTGGCAGTAAGTGCAAACGGAATATGAGAGCAGCTGCCTGGTATGGTGACCTTCTTTTGCATATAAATGTGTAGGGTGTGTCCTGTTCATCGACCTATGTCCCCCCGCTGTGTGAAAGGTGTCCAGCCAAAAGTAGTGAATGAAAATCAGGGTAGCTCCCTGCCAGCTGTACCGGTGAATTGCAAGTGTTTCATCTGATTCTCTTTCTTGATACATAAACTGAGCCAACAGGCTCCGGATTACAAATTGGGTATTGTGCAAGTATTTTCCATCCTCAGGGCCCCAACCAGCTGCACCGATCCTGGCTAGCCCCCTCCCATCCTGGGTACCCAGTGACAGTGACAAATAGGGACTCTAACATTGTGCACAGTGCTCTGAATATTAGTGTGATTGACTTAATTGACCTGATTTCCCCCTGTCCTTGTTGCCATCCCCTAAATAAATCAGATTTGGTTGTTTCAGCAAAGATACACTGGCTAAGAAATGTGTTTGTGTTGAAATATCGTACAGTGGCTATTGTATTACATCATCTTGCCTTACAGGGGGTCCCCAGAGTCAAGCTGATCGAACCAGTCCTGGGGGTAAGTGTATACTGTGGAGCTACTTCTGATATATTGTGTGGGCCAGTAGTGGGAAGAAAGGGGGGGTTGCAGTGTCCCAGAGGGCTGTGACCAAGTCATACCAGACAGTACTAACCCTGACCTCTGGGTGGAGGCACCCACCATTGGACCTAGGCCCCTCAACCTGTTAGTGGTTAAGCAGGCAGGGGTAGTAGCTTTTGGGATAGTGTCACCTGGGGGTTACAGTAGTATTTACCATTACAAATATGTGATAACATCATCCTACTGCATCCAGAGTATAAATCTAACATGTCAGTTGAACAGGTAAGCTCATGGGAAGAGATTTTTAGAAATTGCGAGGGGTGGTCATGTTTAATGACATGAGTAATTAAAGGAAAACTACACCCTCATATCTTGTACATTTTGTTTCCATATAGAAACATAGAAACATAGACTTTGACAGCAGAAAAGGACCACTTGGCCCACCCAGTCTGCCAATTTTCCTACCTACTGGATAAGCTGCAGATTCTAGTTAACCAACAGCCTGTTTCCTGCAATCCCCCACTATAATTGCTTTGTGTCTGTCCCATGCATGTTTGAATTCCCCCACTGTTTTAGACCCAATGACCTCCTCAGGAAGGCTGTTCCATGTATCCACCACTCTCTCCGTGAAAAATAATTTTCTCACATTACCCCTGAGCCGTCCCCCCTCTATCTTTAAACTGTGCCCCCTTGTTCTTACATCTCATTTTCTGAAAGATGCTACCCTCCTGGACTTTGTTGATTCCTTGAGGTACTTGAACGTTTCTGTCATGTCCCCCCTGTTCCTCCTTTCATCAAGGGTATACATATTAAGCTCTCTCAGTCTCTCTTCATATGGTTTCTGATGTAGACCCTGCACCATTTTAGTTGCCCTCCTCTGGTCTGCTTCCATTCTGTCTATGTCCTTGCGTAGATGAGGTCTCCAAAACTGCGCACAGTACTCCAGATGGGGTCTCACCAACTGTCTGTATAGAGGGATAATCACTTCCCTTTTTCTACTTGTGATGCCCCTTCCTATGCATCCCAGTATCCCCCTGGCTCTCCTTACTGACTTTTCACATTGCTTACCCACCTTTAGGTCATCTGATATGACTACTCCCAGGTCCCTTTCCATTTTTGTTGTTGTTAGTACCTCCCCTGCTATTGTGTACTCTTCTCCTGGGTTTTTGTTTCCCAGGTGCATTACTTTGCACTTCTTTGCATTGAATCTAAGTTGCCATATGTCTGACCATTCCTCCAACCTTGCCAAGTCCCTTCTCATCTTTTCTACCCCCCTCTTGTGTATCAACTCTGTTACAGATCTTTGTGTCATCTGCAAAGAGGCATACCTTTCCCTCCAGACCCTCTGCAATGTCACTTATAAAGATGTTAAAGAGGATTGGACCCAGTACTGAGCCCTGAGGTACTCCACTAGTAACCTCCCTTTCTTCGGAATGTGTTCCATTCACTGTTACCTTCTGTGTCCTGTTGTGCAGCCAGTTCACTGCCCAGGCTACCACCCTGGGACCCACTCCCAGGCTGGCTAACTTGATTATTAATCTTTTGTGCGGGACTGTGTCAAATGCCTTGCTAAAGTCTAGGTAGGCCATATGCACAGCCCCTCCCTGGTCTATTACTTTGGTCACCCAGTCAAAGAAATCAATTAGATTAGTCTGACATGACCTTCCTGCTGTAAATCCATGTTGCTTTGGGTCCTGTGCCCCGCTGACCTCTAGGTGCTCAACAATTCTTTCTTTCAGAAGTGATTCCATCATTTTCCCTACCACTGAGGTCAAACTTACAGGTCTATAGTTTTCTGCTTCTGCCTTGCTCCCACTTTTGTAAAGGGGAATCACATCTGCCCTCCTCCAGTCCTCAGGTACCACCCCATCCTGCCATGATTTGTTAAAAAGTGTGGTCAGTGATGTCACTAGGTCCCCACTTAGTTCTTTTAGGATTCTGGGGTGAATCCCGTCAGGCCCCATTGCTTTGTCCATCTTGAGTTTTAGGAGTTCTTTCAGGACTCTTCCTTCTGTGAATGGACTGGTATCAACCCCCCTACCCAGAGTGCTTCTATTGTCTGGTTTAGGTAACTGCTCCTCATCTTCTTTTGTGAATACTGAGCAAAAGTATTCATTCAGTATCTCTGCCTTTTCACTGTCTCCCTCTGCCCACCTCCCCTCTCCTTTATTAATCTTCACTATCCCTCCCTTAACCTTTCTATGCTCCCTAATGTACCTATAAAAGGTTTTATCCCCCTTTTTGACCGAGTTGGCTATTTTTTCCTTGGTTTGTGCCTTTGCTATTCTGACTGCCTTTCCTACTTCTTTCTGCTTTAATTGATACAGTTCCCTATCATGCTCCCACTGTGATTCCTTATACTTTTTGAATGCAGCCTTTTTCTCCTTAACCTTCCCTACCACCTCTTTTGAGAACCATAGTGGTTTTTTACTCTGCTTTGTTTTCTTTATTTGTTTTACACAAAGACTTGTTGCCTCTATGATGGCAGTTTTGATTTTTCTCCATTGTTCTTCCATCCCTCCTATTTGGCCATTTGCTAGTGCATTCTTCGGGTGTTCACCCATTTTGCCAAAGTCAGCCCTTCTAAAGTCCAGTATCCTTGTTTTTGTATGGCTTATCTCCATGGTTGTGCTCATTGTGAAGCACACTGTGCAGTGGTCGCTTGTTCCCAGATGTCTACTGACTTCTAAATTTGTGATCCTCTCTCCATTTGTGTAGCTGTTAGAAACACGTGACTGCTTTAGTTTATTTTCAGTGTTCATACTAGTCCCTGCAACTATCCTGGGGGTCTCCATTTTCTGGTTGGTGAAATCTCATTGTCCCGGAAAGTTGCATTAGCACATGAGAACATGATGCGTCAGCACACTTTAGACTCCACAGTGTGTCTGCCTGTTTAATTAGTCATCAACAAAACAAGTTGCAGCAAGGTGTGAAATATAGTCAATTCCACTTGTATGCCTATGCTGTGGACCGCCGCAATTTGGGCATACAAGTGGAATGGCATACAAGCGGGAATATACTTTCAGCAATCACCCACTAATCACCCACTGATCTGGTCATAGTGCTAGCAACTGACCCATAAAAAACATAAACGGCGCATGTTGTTAAACACTTTATTATACTTTATGACAAATTTAAAACAGCATCTAACTGAAATGCAAAGGTTAAAAAGATAAATAGATAAAACAGTAAAAGTACTGGAAGTTACAATGGTAACTTTAAAAAGCAGCTACAGTACATTAGCAGATTAGCACAGTTCACTCTGTTGTTCATTATCAATTTCAGCGTTACCTAAGTCAGTACAACTTTGATTATCGTGTGCAAGCCAGCCTGTTAATGTTTGCTGCTTGAGTCCCTTGCCAGTTAGCAACTCGACCTTTTTCTCAAACCCATAAAACCATTCATAGCTGCAGCTTTCTCTTCATGCTACATACCACCTGATATGAAGAGTAATACCCCACACCTCAGCCGTAGTCGGGACAGTCTCCTCTTCTTCATCATCATTGTCCTCTTCGTTGTTACTGGAGTTATTTTGGTTTTTGATCTCTTCACATATTTCAGCCTCAGTAACCTCACTGGTGGTAGGTTCTTCCTGGTCTAGGGCAACGTACACTGAAAATTTAGCTTCCTGCAAGCTGATTGGTGGGGCCACATTTTCCTCTGGTTCCAGCTGATCACCACTCAGTATTCCTGCTTTGATGAAACAATCTTTGATAGTCTCAGTTTTTACCTGTGTCAAGACATAGTGAACCATATGAATGGCATCGAGGATTGTCATTTTTAAGCCTTTTTCTGGAACACTTCGGCAGATCCATCAATTTTGTCAAGGAATCTGCTTAAAATGGTTTTGTGATAGTGCACTTTCAGGTTATGTATGACTCCATGATCCATCGGCTGGATAAACGTATACAATTTTGGGGTAAAAAAATCAGATTAAGAGCCGGCCCGGTGACACTGAGGGTTGAGGCGCTGGATGCCACATCTCGCACCACGCCAGCGACCTGGGTTCGGGAATGAGCCCAGCGTGCCAGGGGTTGGCCGGGAGGAGAAGGGCAGAGCACCCAATGGCTGCCTCTTCTCCGGGCCTCTGCAGACTTCAATACTACCCATCTGGGAGCCTGGTGGTGGGAGTGGTACGTCGGAGTAGCAGCAAAGATAGTGGGTGGATGTTGGCAGGGGGCAGAGCGGGAGGCACGTCTCAGCATGCCACCTAGCTCATTGGCCCCATTGCATGCCGACGTCTAGGGGAGTTCACCAGGAAAAAGGAGGAAATGGAGCCTGTCACTCTAGGTGACAACTCCTCTGAAGCCGGACCATGTCACCGGCGCTCACTGGGGCAGACTCCAGTGTGGACCGCTCGTTCTACAGTTGCGTGGGGGAAAGTCTTGGGGTGAGCTTCCCCGGCCCCACCCGGGGGGTATACTGGGTTACCTAAGAGCTCTCTGAGCAAACAGACACTCTAGGAGCAGACTCCTGGGGGCACCATGGGACATTGTGGAAGGCTACTTGAGGGGTCTGAAAGAGTGGAGAGATGGTGCAGGTAGGAGGATAAACATAAGGTTAAAAAAATCAGATTAATGTGGGACAGCTGGATGCTTTTATAGGCAGGACGGTTATCAATGATCATTGCAATTTTTCTGCGTCTGTATCTCATTTTCTTATTAATGTCCTGTAACCAGTCATGGAAGATCTCAGTTGTCATTCAGGCATTCCCATTGCTGTGGTACTGTACAGAAAGTGTTTCTGTGTTAATCCCCTTAAAACAACGGGGCTTCCTGGATTTCTCAATCAGAAGGAGAGGGAGTTTCTTTGTGCCAGTGCTGTTCACACAGACCATTATCGACATCTTCTCCTTCGCTTTTTTGTACCCCACTGGTGTTTGTGTCCTGAAAGAAAGTGTGCCATTAGGAATGGCTCTGAAAAATAACGCTGTCTCATCAGCGTGGAAAATGTCAGAAGGTACATAATCTTGTAGCACTGTGGGCAACATTGTGCTAATCCACTCCTTAGCTGCAGCTGTATCATTCTCTGCCTTTTCCCCATGTATGCATCTGTAGCAGATGCTGTTCCTCTCCTTCCAGCATGAGAGCTAGCCAGAAGTGGGCTTGAACTGTACACCCAGAGACTGAGATAGAGAATGGGCTTTTTCCATCAACAGATGACCAGACAGCGGCACCCAACGGTCTCGGGAGGCAGTAAACCGTCAGAGCAAAGCCTACTCAACCTGTGGGTCTTTCCCATCTCTTTTGCAATTTCTGTTTGTATTCCCATAAATGCTCCACTCCTAGAGGATGGTTTCTTTATTTCTGAGAAAATGTCTGACACTAGAAATGTTAACAGCAAATTCAGCTGACAGCTTCTTACGGGAAACACCAGGCTGGGATGACTTTTCAATCAATGCGACATTCTGGGCAAGAGACAGTACATTTTGTTTGATCTTGTCCATCTGTGCCTCAGAACTCCCCAGGTTAGCAGAAGGAATGCAGATTTGCTGACAACAAAAGCCGCACCTTTTTAAGCACTTAATCGCATAGGCGGTTAACACTACTGTGTTCAACAGAGTTCGCACCTAATGAAGTGATTAGGCAGCCATCAAGATCAAACCACTTTACAGAAACACTGCAGATCAAGGCAAAAAAATGTGCATACAGACGAAAAACTAAAAGCATACAACTGGTGGTTTCAACATTATTAGCACTGGGACAAAACCGGGACAAGGCGAAAATGGGCATATATTCGGAAAAGGCATACAACCGAAAGCATACAAGTGGAGCCGACTGTGCCACATTTACCTTCAGTTAGCTTTTCAAACTGTCTGAGTTGTAAGGCAGGGGGTTTTCCCTTTAAATTGCATTCAATGTGTGTGTTACCAGAGAGTTTTCTCAAGGTATTTGTACTTTCAGAATAGAGATACATGGTATAAATGGCTGATGTGACATCATGTTCTGTCATTTTTTAAATGTTTATTTTAACCAGGAGAGACACACTAAGCTGAAACTTGTTTACAGGTGCGACCCGGGAGCACAAGGAAGTTGAGTGACTTGCTCAGGGTCACACAGTAGGGAAGTGGTTTGCAGCTCAGAGCCTTAAACCACTGCGCTATATTGCCTCCTTAAATCCTAATATGTTAATGCAGCTCTCATGGACAATGAGAATTCCACAACCATAAAATGGAGTCCCTCAAGAGAGTGACAAGGGACTGGCATGAACAGTGAAAACAAACTAAGGCAAACACATACAGGTATATCCCTAACAGCCAACGGAAAAGAGTTGTCTGTTGACATGGAAACAAAATTTACAAGATATGAGGGAACAGTTTTCCTTTAATTACAAAAATAAGACATGACACGCAGCAACCCCTTGTGAGTGAAGGCTCTCTGGCCCATCATAAGGTGTTGCCTGTGCAACAGAACACAACGCAATACCTTCCCAGGCTCAGAGCAGTGGCGCGTAACCATGTTGGCCCCCATTCTCATGCTGCCCAGCTGGCTTCCCGAGCTTGTCTCCGAACCCAAGTCACTGGACTGGAAACACAAGACGCTCTCCTCTGTGCCAATGCCCTGCACACGTTTCTTAAAAACTTTTTCTTGTCATTTACATTTTGACCCAAATTGTTTAGAGTCTTTTTATGCTTCTCCCCTTCTGAACATGACCGGTGTCATTCATAAAATACTGACTGAAACGTTATTTCATGCTACAAGTGTGAAACATATTTTAGGCAGGATTTGAAAAAACACACCTGTCACATTCATGAGGTGGTGTGAAAAAATGGCTATGTTGAAAATGTGGGGTCAAAATATTGAAAATTACTAACGTTGTGAGTGAATATTGAAAAATGTCAACATACCTTCATAGCTTTGGTGTTTTTCAAGATTCTAACCCCAAATTTTCAACCTAGTCTTTTTATGACCTCACTTCATGAACCTAGTAAGTGACATTTTTCAAATCCTGCCAGAAAAGTGCTTTAATGGCACAAATACAAAATTGTCTTTCGCCTTTTGAACTCAATTTGAAACATTTCACTTACTGTACCTTGTTAAAGAGGTTAGGTCCCAAAACGGCCATACTGAAAGTTTAGTGGAGATATATTGAAAAATTCTGAAGCTATGAGTGTATACTGAAATAGTTCAACATCCACTCATAACTTGGTAATTTTATCATATTTTTTCACCAAATTTTCAACATAGGCCCAGATATTCAAACTGCACCCAAAAAGTGCACAACAGCAGGAGCAAGCGCAAGTCTACTGTGCCCATGCGCAAGAAGCACAATATTCAAAAACTACACAGGCCAAGATGTGCCTACGGCCAACAACTGAATATCGCACCACCTGCGCCATAGCACAACTAGGGAGGTGAAGCTGAGCATATCTGATGCGCCTTAGTGCAACAAGTGATGTTCAGCTGAGCAGTCCAGATGCGCCATAGTGCAACCAGGGACGCCCCCAGCAGCAGGGCAGCAATGCAACAGCACAACCAGGGATGCAGGGGCCCACCACCCATGCCACAAATGGGCAGAGGAACACACAGCAGAACAAACATCATCCCCCACACCCCATGCACTGCATAACCGGGGGAGAGCTGGAATAACCACCGGCCCATGGATACCAGAAACCAACCCACAGCCGGGCCATGGTGCCCCATCACACCCCCTGGCAAGCTGTGACCGGCACATAAGGATGGCCGACCACCCTGTACCACACCATCCCACCAATGCAGAGCACACCCTGCACCATGATCCCCATACACCCTGCCCAGGAGTAGCACCCAACAGTGCAGGACACCCCATGCATGCCACCACCCCCACTGTGACAATGCAAGCCTGTGCACTATGGAGCCATGCAAGACAGCCCCACCATAGGCACCCTGCAGTGGGTGGCAGCAGACAGTGATACAACAGATGCATACACAGTGCCACCCTGCACTTCCCCCCCCAAGGTACAGCTGAGAGACCGACCATACATCAGCATACAAGGTACCCCACATGCGACAGCATACCCCGGACCCCACCTCCAGTGGTACAGCACCCTGCACACCCTCCCAAGGACACATCCTGTCCCAGCACTGGCCACAACAGCCAGCACAGACACGCACAGTGTAGCATGGAGGCATGCACCACACAGGATGCAACACAGTGCATGGACAAACATCCACCCATACCCAAGGGCACAGCAACACAAGGACACAGTAGCGGGTCAACCAAGCCACTGGTGTGTGGCCATGGCTGATGTGTACACACGGCCAGCACCCCTACATTGCACAGGTGTGCCAGCCACCCTGCGCAGGCACCATGAAGCTGTATGCCACCAGCATGCTGCCAGAGCACAAGTGACAGACACTGGAGCACATCCCCTGCAACAGACACAAGCGACAGCATGGATGGGGGACAACAACAGCGGAGGCCACAGTGCCACTGGAGGCAGACGTGCACCATACTGGTGATGGCAGTCAACCTGGCATTGTGCCGGGTACAGTTGTTATCCAGCATGGACAGCCACCACTGACACACCAGCAGACCGTGCATATCACAGACATGCAAGGGTGTCAGCTGCACAGGCCATGGACGGTCTGACAGGGGTGCCATGCACACAGTGCAGGCCCTGTGGAGCACTGCACACAGGCATGCAATGCACAGAGTACAACACACAAACCACAGACAGTGATTGATCCCCCTGTCCACACCATAGGTGGCTCACCTCTGCACACACACACACACACACACACACACACACACACACACACACACCATGCGTACACCACCCCGACGCCATGCACACCACTACAGCTGAGCACCTGTAGCCCACTGCAAATCAGAGACCACCACAGTTGTTATAACAAAATGTATATATTTAAACTATGTACAGTAAAACTATATACAAAACTATGTACAATAGTGGGCAAAGGGCCACATAACAGGTGGGGGTGGGTAAGGGGCAGGGGTGAACATATGGGAGAGGGAAGAAGGGGTGTGAGGGTGGGTCAAAGGGGGGAAGGTGGTAGTTGGGGCATGGGGACTTCAGTGGCCACCCTGGTCCTCTTCCTCCTGGCGCTGATGGGTTCTCTGCCTCCTCCTCCTCACCCCATGGTGGTGGATGTATTGCAGGAGCTCCAAGGTCTCCTTCCCGACCTGCAGCAGCTAGGACGAGAGAGCAGAGTCAATAGGTGTGACTGTCAATCCCCCTGCAGCCCACCCATTGTGCATGGCATACAGCCATGTGACACGCCCCTGTGATGGTGTGCGGACACCCACAGTGACCGTGTCCACAAGACCTGCCCACCCAGGCAGCCACAGCCATGTGGACCACTGCACACACCCACCGTCCATGCACAGCACCACCATGGCTGTACAGTGACTTGGCTATGCAGTGTGAAGGCAGTGCCACAGCCATGTGCCCGGTGCACGCATGGACCACCATTGACGCAGCACTCCCAGACATGCAGTGCCACTGGACAGTGCTGACTGTAACAAGTTGCGTGCATGGCAGTGGTGTTACTGGATGGTGGCCATGCCCAACTGCCCATCGAGTTATACAGCATGCAATAGTAATCATGGATGTAAGGCACTCACCATCAACAGGCTGGTCCACACACCGCAGACCACCTTCATCCCTCCTCTCCCTCTCCTCCAACATGCGGCGTCTCCCCTCTCGGTTGCGCCTCCATTCTTCTGGCCCTAAGGTGCAAACATGGAGAGAGGAACATCAGTACAATCCGGTAGCAATAGAAACATAGAAACATAGAAACATAGAAGTTGACGGCAGATAAGGACCGTAAGGCCCATCCAGTCTGCCCATTTCTTTTTCTACCTTATAAATGTGCCATCGGCCTTTGCTCTGTCAGTGACCTATCTATTCATAGTCATTTGTATTGCTCCCTTATGCCTATCCCATGCCTGTTTGAAGTCCTGCACTGTATTCATAGCCACCACTTCTTGTGGTAAGCCATTCCATGCATCCACCACCCTTTCTGTGAAAAAGAATTTCCTCACATTCCCCCTTAATCGGCCTCCCTCTAATCTCATGCTGTGTCCTCTTGTCCTGCTATTTTCTTATATTTAAACATGTTAGACTCTTTCACCTTGTTTATGCCCTTAAGGTGTTTGAATGCCTCGATCATATCACCTCTCTCCCTCCTTTGCTCAAGGGTATACATATTGAGCTCCGTTAATCTGTCCTCATATGTCTTCTGATGCAGTCCCTGCACCATTTTGGTTGCCCTTCTCTGGACTGCCTCAATTTGGTTAATGTCCTTGTGAAGGTGTGGCCTCCAATACTGCACGCGAGTACTCAGATGGGGCCTAACCAGTGTCTTGTACAGAGGGATTATTACCTCCTCTTACGACTTGTGATACCTACTAATACACCTAACACCCCTAGCCTTACCTACTGCTTTAGAGGTCTGCTTGGGTGATTTTAGGTCATCAGTGATGATGATGCCCAAGTCTCTTTCTTCCTTTGTGACTGCTAGCAACTCCCCTCCCAGCCTATAGGTGGCTTCAGGGTTTCTCTTCCCTATGTGCATGATTTTGCACTTGTTTGCATTAAATCCCAGTTGCCACTCTTCTGACCATTCTGCTAGTTTATCCAGATCTCTTCTCATTCTGCCCACCCCATCTGGATCATCTACTCTGTTGCAGATCTTGGTGTCATCTGCAAACAGACAAGCCTTACCCTCTAGACCATCTGCAAGATCACTAATAAAGATGTTGAAGAGGACTGGCCCCAGGACTGATCCCTGAGGTACCCCACTTGTGACTTGCATCTCTTCTGACTGTATACCATTTACCACCACTCTCTGTTTTCTGCCCGTCAACCAGTTTGCCACCCAGTTGACCAACTTCTGACCCACCCGAGCCTACCCAGCTTATTTATCAATCTTCTATGTGAACAGTGTCAAAGCTTTGCTGTAAGTCAAGGTAAGCGACATCAACTGCTCCCTTGGTCCACCACTCTGGTTACCCAGTCAAAGAAATCTATGAGATTAGTTTGACAGGACCTTCCTTTGTAAACCCATGCTGTCTTGGATCCTGTGCCCTATGGATTCCAGGTGTTGCACTATCCTTTCCTTAAGATGCCTCCATAATCTTGTCCACTACTGAGGTAAGACTGACCAGTCTGTAGTTCCCCGCCTCCTCCCTGCTACCACTCTTGTGGAGCGGGATCACATGACCCTTCTCCAGTCTTCTGGGACCTCTCCTGTGCTCAGAGACTCACTAAACAATTCTGCTAATGGCTCTGCTAGTTCCTCCTTTAGCTCCTTAAGTACCCTGGGATGTATGCCATCAGGTCCCATTGCCTTATCCACCCTGAGCTTAGCAAGCTCTTGTAGGACCCTTTCTTTTGTGAAGGGAGTACTGCTCACCTCCCTCCCCCCTGTGTCCATGATGCTGAGCTGTGGGCCCTGCCCTACCTTCTCTTCAGTAAATACTGAGCAAAAGTATCTATTTAGGATAGATGCCTTTACAGGGTCCTCCTCCTCACATGCTCCCTTTTCTCCATTAAGCTTAGCAATACCCCTCTGGACTTTCTCCTTTCACTAATGTATCTATAGAAAGTCTTGTCACCTTCTTTTACTGTTCTTGCTAGTGTTTCCTCAGTTTGGGACTTTGCCTGCCTTACTGCCTTCCCTGCTTCCCTTAAGGGCAGTTTGGTATGCCTCCCTATCTTCATCCCCTGTGTTCCTTATATTTCCTGAAGGCCAGCTTTTGGCTCTGACCTTTTCTGCTACTGTATTTGAGAACCAAAGTGGTTTCCTTCTTCTTTGCACTTCCTTTTCTGTCTAACACAGTGGGATGTTGCTTCAAGTATTGCATCCTTAATTCTTGCCCACTTTGCCTGTACCCCTCACCTGTGTTTCTTTTTGCCAGGGCTAGCTTAACTCTGTTGGCCATCTTATCAAAGTCAGCTCCTCTGAAGTCCCATATTTTGCCTTGGAATGGGATGATTTAGATGTAGTAGCCAAACTGAACCATACCATTGATGGTCACTGGCCCCCAGGTGACCTTCTACCTGGAGATCTGTGATCCCTTCTTTGTTAGTCAGTACTAGATCTAGGATAGCCCTGTCTCTTGTGGGTTGCTGTACCAGTTGTTTGAGGCCCTCCTGCAGGAATCCACTATGAGTCTAGTTCTGGCAGATGTTCCTGCTGGTATTGACCAATCTGTATCTGGCATGTTGAAGTCTCCCATTATCAGAACCTCCCTTTAGCTGTCATGTTTTGTATATCTTCTAACAGTAATGTGTCTATGTCCTCCCTCTGGTGGGGGCCTGTAGACAACCCCAGTTTTATGGCTGTCCCATTCCCTGTTTCCAGGGTGACCCACAGTTCTTCTGGCTCCTTATGTGTATTCTGAATTTCTGTAGCTTTGATATTTTCATTAACATAGGGCCACCCCTTTTTGCACCTCGGTCTCTTTCTGAACAATACATAGCCAGGTACTAAAGTCTCCCAAGTGTTGGTTACTGGTAAACCACGTCTCACTAATTGCTACTATGTCCAGTTTAGCCTCTGACATTATTGCCTGCAGGTCTGGGATCTTATTTCCCAGGCTGTGAGCATTTGTGTTCATGATTTTCCATTGGCCAGATTTTGGTGTGTTAGTTGTTGGGTGAAGTTTGGCATTACCCCTGTGCATCGTATGGGGAGACAAACCTTTTTTCTTACCTCCCCCCGCCCCCATGTGTGTGTAATCCCACATGGCCAGACCCACCCACCCCACATCCTGATACCACCACCACGGCCAACACCGGATGGCCTCCCCCATGTACCAGACACATGCAACCGTGATACCTGTATGGACGATAAAAGTGTATGGCTGTTGCACCTACCTGGCCATGGCACAGTGCCCCTCCTGGCACATGCCCACAGGTGGGCAAGCAGGTCCAGGTCCCTGCGCCTCATGTCCCCATAACGGTGGTGGCACTGCTCTGCCATCCACCCCATACCGGTGGCCTCCTTCAGGGTGTCGGCCACCTCCTGCCATACCACACTCCTGGCCCTGTCCAGGGATGCCTCCCCAAACAAAGCCCCAACATGGGGCTCAACTATGGCCACAAGGTTTGCCAGTTCGATCTGGCTCCACTGCAGAGCATGCCTCCACGCCATCTCTGCTGCTCGGTTCAAGCAAAATTTTTATTTATTTTATTTAATTAGCTTTTGTTGACCAGGTAAGTGCACTAGACAAATCCTGCCTATTTTCAGGCATGACCCAGGGGAAGGGGATACAGATGAATGCCAACTGACCTTGAACCAGATTAAGCTGTTGGTGGTATTTTTAGTGAATGAGGGAAATTTGGCCAGGACACCGGGGAAATTCCCCTACTCTGCTTCCTGTAAGCAGAGGGGTCCCATTTTCATGTGGGACCAAGATGGCTGCCTCTGGACATGCTGTGGAGGACATGGAGGTGTTGGAGTCAGGGGAGTTGGTCTCCTCCCCTGTCTCTGGATTGCCAGAGACCTCATCGATTCTTCCTCAAGCTTCTTCTAATGGATCCAAGTTGTATGCATCTCCCAGTTCATTTCCTTCCTCAGAAACCTCGATGGATCAAAGTAAGCAAACAACTGTTTCTTCCCAGTCTGTTCCTATACTGCAACAGCTAGCATCTGCTAAAGAGTCTCTACAGAATACTGAATGTTTACGACCTACAGATGTGGACGCTTTGCTATTACTTGAGAAAACACGCTATCTTGCAAAGAAACAGGAGCTTTTAGCACTTAAGAACTCAGCTTTGCAGCTGCCTACTGATTCTGACTCTCTGTTGCAGAGTACTGCGTCAGACGCCCGAAAGACAGCCTTGACATTTCCGCATTCCAATGTGGTCTGTTCAACGATTTCTTCTGCTCCTGCTGCTGAAACTTCTCCTGACAACCTTGCAGTTTCCCCCGATCTTCTCCCACGAACCTCTGCATCTGACTTGCCCCCTGCAGAGGTTGTTCCACAGGGAGACTGGTCAGTTGACTCTGCTCTTGTTGCGGCAGGGTGGGAGAGGGATCCAGTTGTCAGTACCTGGTGCTCCGGTCCTTCCCCCGTTCGGATCACCCCTGCAGACGCCCCAGCTATTTATCCTGTGCAAGAACAGTTGGACTTAACGCTTATGCCTGCTTTGCGCTTAACACAGAATCCAATTCTCAATTTACCAGTTTCCACTTCTCCTGCAGCTCCGTTTTCAGACTCCGACCCTTTTCACCGAAGTTTACCACCCCAGGGCCCTGGTCTACCACCTCAACGGACTGAACGACCGACTTCGCTTGCTTCTGCATCTACTAAAATGTATGCATCTTGTTTTTCTGTTCCCACCCAACAGGCTAAGAGACACAATGCTGTCAGATTACAGTATTTGGGGGGTTTACCTGAAATGCCTGATAGGGATTTTGTTGGACGCACTTTGCTTAAAGACTCCATGAAATTTGCTGCTTATGATATCCACGCATTGATACATGTTTCTAATGAGTCCCATTTTGATGTAAGTTTTAAAACCTTAAAAGGTTTAGAGAAATTTTGGTCCCAATTTCATCTGTTGAAAAATACCCCTTTATGGTCACCTTTCAGTGCAACCTTTAACGAAACCTGCACAAAAGACTGTCACTATTCTGTTTAGAAATGAAGGTGTTGGTTTGAACGAATTACAGTTTGGCTGAAACAAAGATGTACAGTGCTCTCTGACCCTGAAGCTATTTTTGATTCGGAAAATTTGTGGGACGGAGGGTGGAAGGTTCGGTTATGCTCCGGACTACTGATACTGGTATTCAACACCTACCAATAGTTTTCTGTTAGGCAGAGAATGGGGAGTTTTGTTCTATTCTGGACAACCTAAAGCCTGCTATAAGTGCGGTACCACTTCTCATCTCAGCAGCATTTGTAGCACTATTAAATGTACTGTTTGTGGTGGTCTTGGTCATGCAGGCTCACAGTGTACTGAAGAACCTCTCTTGTGTTTTATGTGAAGACCTGGGACATACTTTTCAGCAATGTTCCTGGGCTGCCCATAATTCTCCTACTTTAGCTAATGGAGAGGAGCAACGCTTATTATTACAGTAGCCCAACGCTCTAACATTATGTGGTCCCTCTTCGTCTACAGTTGCCCCCCCACTACTCTTTAGCTGAATCACATAGTGTTGTTTCCATTGCCACTGTAATAACTGCTGGGAGGATTTGACTGAGCCTGTCCCACAACCTGTTACGCTTTCTCTACCTCCCACCCTCCTTCTTCCCCAGTTCTTCCTAGCTGTTCTACTTCAGGTGGCTCTTCTATGGACCCCCAGCACCATTAGAAACAATGGAACCTTCCCTTCTGACCCTTTTACTACACCTTCTAGAATTACACGGGGTTCAAGAAAGTTTGGTTCACCTTCCTGTAAGGCTCAGAGGGTAGAGACTCTCCCTTTGACAAATAAATATGAATTGCTGCGGCATACTTCTGAAAACCCAGACTCTGACTCTTCTTCTATCCAGTCCTCTCACCCTGAACTTACTACAGATACTGAAGTCCCTATTGACAATGTGGGGTCCCAAAAAAGGAAAGCCAAGGCCAAGACAAAACATAAAGAATGTACCCCGAGAAAGGGTAGACAGAGGTGATTGCTATGCATATGTCTACTTCTTTTGCAATACATACTGTTAATGTTAACAGTATAAAAAAACAACATAAGAGGGATTCAATTTTTTCATTTTTGTCTTGCCTTACTGCCGGTCTCATACTTCTACAAGATGTTAGATTCCATTCTTTGCCTGAAATTTCTAGGGCCCAAAACTCCTGGCATTTAGGTTCCTCCTATTGGTCATTTGGACAGGAGACATGTTCTGGGGTGGGTATTTTGTTTCATCTTCCTAATGTCTCTATTATTAAGATTCTAGATTTATGCCCTGGCAGAGTATTATTGATAGACTTTAGGTTCCTTTCTATCCTTTTAGGAGTATCAATATTTATGCCCCACAAACCAAGTCGCTTAGGATTGAACTCTTGAAAGTGGTTCGACCCTATCTTTACACCTCTATGCACGTTATTTTTGGTGGTGATTTCAATTGTGGGTTGTCCACTAAGGACAGGTCCTCATTCTCAAAAACCACAAAATTATTTTGTGATACCACTTTTCTCAAAAATCTTTTATTTTCTGCAAAACTGAAGGATGCTTATCTTTCTCTCACCCAGACACATACCCCTACCTTTCATAAAGGCTCTTTAGCTACCCGGATAGATTTTTTTTGTGTCCTCCTTTTTACAAACTTCCGCTGCTGAAGTACAGGTGGCTGAATTTTCAGATCATGATTTGCTTACCATTTTTCTTGGTCCTAAGAATGTTGCAACTTTTGGTCCTGGCACTTGGAAATTTAATGTTTCTTATTAGAGAATTCTCATTGTTAACACTTCTTAAATCTTTTTCAAAACAGAAAATCTGTGTTTTCCTTACGATGATCCTTGGTGGTGGTGGTTAGATGCTAAGAAGGATTTGACGAAATTACTGAAATCATTTAGCAAAACCCATCATGAAGATTGTTATTTCACATACCATAGGACATGACATCAGCTGCAAAAACTCCTTACCCTTTCGTATACCACTGGCCAGGATTTTTCTTCACAAATTAGTACCCTGAAAAAATCTTTAATGGAATATCACTCCAAAAAATATGCTTCAATGCAACAACGTCAACGTTTTAGTGTAAAAGGTGCCTATGATGTGATCTGCCCGTTTGCATATTTTTCTAAACAGATTACAAGGAGAACCATTGATACTATTGTGACTGAAGCTGGTCATACAATTACTGATTCTAGGCTTATCCAAAATTATGTAGGTAGTATACTCAAAACTTATTCAGTCCATTCCCTACATGTCTACATGATATATTGACCTTCCTTAGTCCCATTTCTGTTCCTGATGTGCAACAATCAGTATCTGATATGCTTGCTTGTGATATTCAGACACGAGAAGTAGTTGAGATCATCACAACTCTGCGATCTGGAGTATCTCCAGGCTTGGATGGCCTTCCGAATGAGCTTTATAAATTGCTTAATATTGAGTTGAGTGTGGAATTAGCCGCAGTTTATAACTTCCTTTTAAAAGCTGATACTTTACCATTAGAATTTAATATGGGTAGTACCTTCTATATCCATAAGAAAGGAGACAGAAAATTACTGACTAATTGGAGGCCTCTTAGCCTATTGAATACGGACTTTAAAATTTTAACTAAAATTATTGCTCTCCGTCTAGCAAAGCTGGCCCCTCTTGTTATTTCGGAAGCTCAATCTAGTAATGTTCCAGGCAGAAGTATACATAATCATGTCCTGTTATTACGGGAAGTGGTGGAACATGGCAATTCAAATAGGTTAACAGGCCTCCTGTATTCATTGGATCAAAGACAGGCATTTGATTCGGTGAGTCATGACTTTTTATGGCAGGTTTTGAGACATTATAGGGTTCCTGTGACTACTCTCTCCTGGTTATGCTTATTATATTCTACAGCCACTTCTATCCCTCTTGTTAATGGCTGGAAGGGTCCTTTGATACCTTTAAAGAGAGGTGTTAGACAACGGTGTCCACTCAGTCCCCTTTTGTATATCTTTTTTTTGGATCCCTTACTTTGCACCATTAATACAGCACACAATGTTAGGCCTATTTGTTCCTTACCATTTTCTGTTTTAGCCTATGCTGATGGCATGAGTTTAATAGTAGCTGATGTTCCTTCAGCAGACACATCTCTCCATCTCTGTAAGTCCTTTGGTCTTGTTTCAGGAGCATCCCTGAACTTGGAGAAATGTGTTGGTCGACGGCTTGGATCTCAGCAGTCGAATGATGTAATAGTTTCCAGTACTGCACTTTGTGACACCCCTATTAAGATTTTGGGCATTCTATTTGGCTCAGGTCCTTTAGATATTCTCAACTGGACTCCCAAACTGAACCTAGCGCAGGCCAAAGTTGCTCTTTGGAACACCTGGAAACTCAGTAAAAAAAAGAGGGTTTACTTGATAAAGTCTCACTTGCTCCCAATTTTTTTGTTTTTGGCTTATGTTTTTCCCCCTCCCCGTGTTTTGGAAACCAAACTTCTGAGTATTTTTTTTCAGGCCTTGTGGGGCAGCCGCCTGAATCCCATTAAGCGTGCCATTACCTGCTTACCTTTCAAGGTGGTCTAAATATGATACACCCATTATTTTTTTATAATAGTTTACTTTTTGTGACTAATCTTAAACCACTTTTAGTTAATTATGATGTGGGATGGGAATTTTATTTTTTTCAATCCTGTCAACCCTGGTTTCATCTTTGGGACCTTAACACTTTGAAACAGGTTAAACATGTATCGTCTACCCCTTCTTATCTTCATGATACCTTTTGCCGTTTAAAACAATGGAAGATTACTAGCCATATGACTATGACTCAAAATAGGAAAGCCATTTATAATTTTTTGATAGATACCACTTGTGCAGACTTTGTAATTTTTCCCAAATGCCCCCCTACTTCCTTACCTGCTTTATACACACTGTTAAGGAATCCTCGCATCCCCCAGAAGATGTGGGATCTACATTGGCTTAGTTGTCATGAACGGATCAATATTAAGGCAAATCATAAACATAAACAGCTGAATGAAAGATTGTGTTCCAGACCTTATGTGTAAATCAGGATGAAACAATACAACACCTGTTTTTCTTTCCTATATCACTGGTTTTGGTTATTTTAGCGAACAGATGGAAGGAACCTTTATTTACTTCTGTTACTTATGAGATGTTATTGTATGGTAGGTTTCAGCGACCTGGAAAAAGTGGAATATTGACACCCTAAACTTATTGTTTACCATCATTAAATGGCATTTATGGACTGCTCGCTGTCTTTTCACCTTGCAGCAAAAAGATATGTCCCACCTACTGGTGGTCCAAAGTATTGAACAGGATTTAAAAGATGTTTATTTTTCTGAACTAAGAAGTTTGTCATCTGGATCATTGTTTGCTTTCTGGAAATGCTTACCATGGGTGACCGATTCTGATTTTCCTGTTAGATGAGTCTTTTGTATTTATTTTTGTCAATGTGATTTTGGTTTGTAGTTTCTTTGTCAATAAAAATTTCCCCTTCTCTTTTCGATAAGTGCCATGGGATCTTTAACATCCACCTGAACTACCACCAATCCAGGCAGATGGGACCTCGGTTTAACGTCTCATCCAAAAGACAGCACCTCAGAAGTGCAGCACCCCTCTCATGCTGCACTACAGTGTCAGTACTGGGATATTAACCCAAGTGCCAGATGTGGGAACTGAACCCACAGCCCTCTGATCTCCCGGCCTCAGAGGCGAGTGTGCTACCTACTGAGCCACTGACACTGCTAATGGCACCCTGCAACACGGTTCTGCCATGTGCAGATGCTGTGCGGTACAGCGCTGCCATTCCCTATCATGCTGTCACTGAACAGCGCGATAGTGGTGCACCCATGCCTGACGCATGGTGCCGAGGGGGCAAAGGTCGGGCACAGAGTCAAGGGTCTCTGGTGCACGGACAGCCACAGCGTAATTGGAACCCAATACATGTAGCACAATTGGTTGCCTGTGCGCCACCTCCTGTAGCGGCCTACCGTGCTGTTGCCCCAGTGCGCCTATGACGTCCCAGTGCCACAGCGCCATATAGGTGAACAGCGCCATAGTGCCACTGGCACAATGGTGGCCACGCCCTGCATTGCCTCCCACACACAGCACGTCAGCAGCATGGCAGGTGCCTGCGTCATCAACCCAGGCATGCGCAGTTAGGTGTGTACTGCGCAAGTCACAGAACTGCGCCCTTGGCTCAGCACGTTCAACACAATTGCGCAAAGCGCAACAGCATGATATTCAGCTGGCATATGCAAATCATCTAATCAGCCATTCAATGGCGCAGTCACTACATTTGCATCCACTTAAAGATGCGCCTCACCTCATTTGCATGGGTTGGGCTATAAAAGTGCGACATTGGGCGGCACTAGCCATTGTCGGATACTACAGTCTATTGGTGAGTTGCATGCTGTTTGGGAGTGTGGACTGTGGTGTTTGGGACATGCATGGGACTGCACAGTCACAGGTAACACCTGTCATTCTCACAGGATGAATCATGACTGAGCGTGTGGTGGAGGAAGAGGAACAGAGTCGTGGGAGGAAGAGGAGGCCAAATTTCACTAAGGCCGAGACAGGTGCCCTATTCAAGGCCTACCTAGACCAGGAGCCGCTTCTCAGCAGATGCCAGGGAACACCACAGGCCCATGCTGCTGCATGGGAGGAGGTGGCGCATGCTGTAAACCTGCATGGCAGCCACCAGCACTCTGTGCAGGAGTGCAAAAAGAAGATGGGCATGGACAGGCGGAGGATTAAAGAGAAGGTGGCTACCATCAGGGCAGCATGGTCTGCGACCAGTGGGGGACAGCCGGAGGTGCTACACCTGACCCCACAGGAAGAGCAGGTTGCTGGCAGCATGCAGCGTTGTGCCATTGAGGGTGTTCCGGGTGGTGGATTCCAGACGGGTGGTAGCCCGTCACTGCATGGTAGGTCATGGTCTGTCTATTGGGGGGGGGACAGGGTAGTTCACATGCAGTAACGCTGCTTTTTTCCCTTACAGCTCCGGAGCATCTGCATGGGTCAGTGGTGGTGGGCTTCTCCAGTGAGGCCAGTCACATGGAGATGGAGGAGGGCCCATCCACCTCCACAGGAATACAGTGGTCAGGGTGACAGTGGGCCCACTTGGATGTCTGGACTGATGTTGGTGGAGCAGGTGCGGAGGAGGCTCTGCCCATGTCCCAGCATGCCAGCGTCCATGGATGCCAGCATGCTGAGACACAGGCTGGTGCCGGATCCGTCACCAATGATGATGGAGCTAATGTCATGGGCAGTGACATGTGTGGGCCACAGGATGGTCACACAGCAGGTGACTTCGCAGCCATGGCTGTGGGTGGTACCATCATGGAGGCTTGCGTGTCATCACAGTCCCAGCCTGTGCCTGTCTGCACCAGTGGGGCAGCATTGGTGTGTGTCCAGGACAGTGGGACTGTTGCAGCCATTGTGGCAGCACCATTGAGCCCTGGGGAGTGGCAGCCATAGGGGCAGCATCAGCAGTCAGCCAATGGCCATGGGGGTACAGTGTCAGGGGGCAGTGTCAGTGCACTGCCTGTGGACATGCCCAGGCCTGGCCCTGGTGTGCAGCGCCCACCCTCAAGGTGTGATGAGCACCAAGGCCACGAACACCTTGAGGGACAGCATGCCGATCAGGCAGATGACCTCTTGGATGAGCACACCCGCACACTGCAAGCATCAGTCAATCAGCAGATGCGGCTTGTGATGGCAGTGGATGCACTGAGTGCAGCTCTGCGCCAGGCAGAGGAGCTTCACAGCAGAGACACCGCTCTGCTCCTGGCAGGGATGGACCAGTTGCAGGAGGATGTGACCGCTGCCATTGACAGGCAGACACAGGCATTCACAGCTGTCATGGCCACAATGGGCACACAGTTATTTGCCCATGCGTCGCAGCACCACGCAGTGCAATGTCCACCCCCCCCGTTCCCAGCATCATGCGACACCATCCTTGTTGACACCGGTTTCAGCTGTGGGCATCCCGAGCACACCTGGTGCAGGCATGTTTGGTGTGCTGCAAACCACTGCACAAGCACAGTCGTGTACACGCAGTGGAACCCCTGGGGGACCGTCTGTGCCACCCCATGATGCCAATGGTCAGCCTGTCACTGCTGGTGGGTCTCGACAGGGCCACCCATGCATCCGTGGTGGCCGTGGTATTGTGGTGCATGACTGACCTGTCTCCCAGCACGGCTACTGTCTGATGCTGCCCTGTGTGCATTGTGTCATTCAGCGGGCAATGCACGGGTGGGTACTCGGCCCTGCATGCACACACACAGTCCATCTGCACACCCTCCTGGCTGCTGTCCGCAGTTGTGTGTGCATGATGATGCCTGCGTTGCGCTGTATGCCACTGTGCAATGGTGCCCAGCGTCTGACACATGAACAATGACAGGCAGTGGGCATGGTGGTCTGTGGATTTGTGTGTGGCTAGGGGTGGTGGTCTGGGTCAGCATGCCTCCTACCCTTTGTGCATATCTGGTGAGTTGTGTGTGTGTGTGTGTGTGTGTGTGTGTGTGTGTGTGTGTGTGTGACCGCGTGCCATGTTAGACCTCTCCCATTCCTGGTGGTGTGTGCGGTTCCATGCCCGGCCACTTCTCTTGATGGCATGCACCCCTGGTGTGTGTCCATGTGTGTTTGTGGGTTGTGCCTTTGCCACTGGTGGTTGCACATGGCCCCATGACTTACCTGGGTTGGCTGAAGTGCTCCTTCGTGATGGTGTCCCGGTGCAGCTGTGCCAGCCGGAGCAGTCGGGGGTCCCGTCGCCCAAGGGGGGCTGCCCATCACTATCGTCACCGGCATCCTCATTGTCCCCATCGCTGTCCCCTCTTCGACCTGTATGGCTATCCCACATTCGTTGGCCATGTTGTGCAGGATGCAACAGGCCAGGAATAGCCCGCAGGCCTTTGAGGGACTGTACTGTAGGGCACCACTGGAGGTGTCCAGGCAACAGAAACGTGCCTTCAGCATCCTGAACACCTACTCAATGACATTGCATGTGGTGGCATGTGCCTCAGTGTAGCCTTGCTGTGATGGGGTCGCGGGCCGCCGGTATGGTGTGAGCAGCCAGGGACGGAGTGGGTATCCACTGTCACCTGTGTGTAGAGGGTGGAGGTTAGTTTGGTGATCAGCATCGCTCTGTCTCAGGCCATGTAGGCCACCACCCATGTCACCTCTGACCATGCCCCTCCCAAGCTCTATATTTGTCCATGTGGTTTGCATACTCACCCACTAAGTGGCCGGTGGGGATGTCCCCACTCTCAAATCTGTGGCACAGTGCCGACTGGTGCCAGATGAAGACATCATGTGCTCCCCCAGGGTGCGTAGCACAGACATTGATTATGCGCCCCCTGGCATCGCACACCACCTGGCAGCTGATGCTAGCATTGCCCTTCCGACTAATATATGCAGCCCCCTCGGGGCCAGGTGGTGTGCAGATGGCCACATGGGTGCAGTCTATTGCCCCTAGCATGCCAGGCATACGTGCTACCCTGTGGAACTCCTGTATGTTTGCTGTGTGCTCCGCTGGTGTGCTGGGGAAATGGATTTACTCCGCAGCATTTGGCAGCAGTGCGCTGAGGAATTGGGTGAGGTGGCGTGACGTGGCCGACTGGGTTATGCTTGTGTTGTGTTGGTCTCTGGAAGGTACCCGTGGCAAGCAAGCACATGCAAGCTGTCACTTTAGTCTCCACTGACAGAGCATGGCTCCATCGTGTGGGTGCCTGCATCACATCGCTGCACAGCTCACAGAGCTGCCTCAGAATTGCCTGATTCAGGCGGTACCGGCCCACGATCTCAGTATCGCTGTACAGCTCGAAACTGGTGCGGGCTCGGTACTGCCTGTTGGGGGCATACCGCAGACGGGCCCTTCCACGGCCACTCCCCCCTGCTACCTGCCTTCTCACCCCCCTCATTACTGCCTCATCTGGATGGTGGCACTGGCCACATCTCTGGCTTGTGTTCACCCCCCCTGGCAGCTGTTTCTGTGATCCCCCCACTGTCCTGGCTGCTACTTCCCCTGCACCAGGAACACCTCCCTGTGGTGGCTTCTGTGCTGTGTGGCACTTCCCCTTTCTGCACTGGCTGTGGCTCCCCACACCTTCCCTGTGCCTCTCTGTTCAGGGTGCCCTTTCCCTGGCCTGCCCTGTGTGTCCCTCCTGCCCTGCTTGTGCAGCTAGAGTTCAGCCTCATGTGCCTTCCCTGTAGCGTTCTTGCACCTCTCCCTTGTTTCTTTTTATTTTGGCTCATTTCTGCTATCATGCAACTTCCGCTTGCTCCCCTATTGCGCATGGCGCATGTTGTTGAATATCGCACTGCACCATTTATGCATGGTTCCTCCCCCTCTTTTTATTTTGGCTCATTTCTGCTATCATGCAACTTCTGCTTGCTCCCCTATTGCGCATGGCGTATGTTGTTGAATATCGCACTGCACCATTTATGCATGGTTCCTCCCCCTTCATTTGCACATACATTCATTATCATTGCTCTCTTGCTCAGCGTGATTTGGGGGGGGTGCATCTGCCTCCCGCTGAATATCGCAGAATGGCGCATTTTCGGACTTGCACTGGTGCAACCCTATTGCGCATGGCGCAACCCTTTTGAATATCTGGGCCAGGGTCTTCTTATGACCCCACTTCATGAACCTACCCAAAAGGTAATTTTGAGGAAGGACTGTGAAATCACCTTTCAGGCTGGATTTGAAAACTGTAACCTACTTTTTCATGAGGTGGGGTCCAAAAAGACATAGTTGAAAAACTTGGTGAAAAAATATTATTAAATAACAAAGTTATGAGTAAAAGTTCAAATCGCATTGAAAATACATGACCGTACTTACCTTGTTTCTTTAGTTCTCAGTCAGTGTTGAAGAAGGATATGTTTTCCTCACAGAGCAAATTTCCAGTGTGGGACTTTCTTAGGTGAGTGAGGAGTGTGGAGGTGTGGTGCTGAGTGGGAGGTCGGGGTGGGTGGGGTGGGTGGGGTGGGTTTAGTCAGCAAGGCTGCAAAAGACATTGATGGACAGTTTTCTGCTTTTCAGGTTTAAAATAATAAAAACAAAAGACACTGAGATCACACAAAGGTGACACGGCGGCAGAGGATGATGACTACGAGACAGGGGGGGTCTCTCAGAAGGGTTGCATAGCCCAGAATTGACTTTTTTTATTTACTAACATTCCTGCTCAGAGTGGGTCTCAGCCCAGGAGGGCTTTTCATTATGTGAATTCCCCACTCCATGCGGGGTTGAGCCCAAGATGGGCATTGGCAACTAATACTGGGATGGGGGCATATCGATGGGGATCGGCAGGCTGATAATGACTCCGCTCAGCTAACTGCTGGGCATCATCTTGTAAATGAAAGGATCCAGCCGCACTGTGATAGATGTGGCTTGATCCTTTCAACTACATATAATTTGCCCTGATTCCCCAGCAGAACAATGTCATTATCAGCCTCTCTGATCATTGGCCTGTCACTGTCAAGCATCTTGCAGCCTGTGCTGTATTGGTTGTGACAGTAACACATCTCTGAAGCCTGCTACTCTAATCATATGTTTACTTCATGTACACGCATGCAAGCAAACATAAAAAGTTCTTCCCAACTTCCTTCTTGAACTTCCCACCTGCCAGTGTCAGGAAGTTACCCCTCACTGCTGTCCACCATGTTTATTCTGCAGAAGTACTTGAATTTCTCAGTCATGTCACTCCTTTTTTGACTGACCTCCAACCAGTACAAGTTGAGATGCTCCAAGTGCTCCTCAAAGGACCTACCATGTTGCCTCTGAATCATTTTGGTGGCTCAGCTCTGCACCCCCTCTAACCTGTTCCTGTTCTTCCCCAAGTGTTGGCTCAAAAACGGCACACAATATTCCAAGTGAGGGTGAACCAGGGATCTATACAGGGTCTGAATTACCTCTCTCCTTCTGCTAGTGATCCCTCTCCCTATGCACACCAGCATCCAATTTGCCTTACCCACAGCCCTATTACATTGCACTGATGCATTTATGTTCTATATTATTAACATCACCCCCAAGGCCATTGCCTCCTCTACTCCATTCTCAGATTCTTGGCCCCTCCGAACATTACCTTGCACTTTTTTGTGTTACATGTTAGCTGCCACACCTTCAACCACCTCTCCAGATTTTCTAGATCTTTCTTTATGGACCTTTTCCCCTTTTCAGTGTCTACTCTTCCAAAAATATTGCTGTCATCTACAAAAAAGTATGTCTTCCCCAAACTCCCTCTCAGTATCACAAATAAACATGTTTAAGAAAACCAGTCTTAGAACCAATCCCTTGGGGCACCCCATGACTTCCCTTTCCTCTGAATGTTCTCCACTGAGGACCACCCTCTGGGTTCACCCACTCAACCAATTTTTCACCTACCCAGTAATCTGGTCCCCCTCACCAGGTCACCCAGCTTCTTTAACGATCTCCCATGTAAGACAGAGCTGAAGGTTTTGCTGAAGCCTAGGAACATAACATCATCTGCTTGACCCTGATTCATGGCCTTTGTCACCCAGTCAAAAAATTCAGTCAGGTTTGTTTGGCACAGCCTCCCAGTGGTAAATACATGCTGTCTGGAATCCTGTTACATAGAAACAGAAACATAGACTTTGGTGGCAGATAAGGGCCACTTGGCCCACCTAGTCTGCCCATTCCCTATGTATTGGATAAGCTGCAGATTCTAGTTAACCAACAGCCTGCTTCCTCCTACCCTTCACTATAATTGCCATATGTCTGTCCCATGCATTCTTGAATTCCCCAACTGCTTTTGACCCCACGACCTCCTCAGGAAGAAGGTTCCATGCATCCATCACCCTCTCTGTGAAAAAATACTTTCCGACATTGCCCCTGAGCTATCCACCTCTATCTTCAAACTGTGCCCCTTATTCTTGCACATCTCTTTCTTTCAAAGATGCTCCCGTCTTGTACTTTGTTGATTTCCTTGAGGTACTTGAATGTTTCTATCAGGTCCCCCCTCTCCCTCCTTTCCTCGAGGGTATACATATTAAGCTCCTTCAGTCTCTCCTCATATGGCTTCTGTTGCAGACCCTGCACCATTTTAGTTGCCCTCCTCTGGACCACCTCCATCCTGTCTATGTCCTTACAGAGATTGGGTCTCCAGAACTGCATGCAGTGCTCTAAATGGGGTCTCACCAACTGTCTGTACAGAGGGATAACAACTTCCTGTTTTCTACTGGTGGTGCCTCTCCCTATGCATCCCAGTATCCCTCCAGCCCTCCTTACTGCCTTCTCACATTGTTTTCCTACATTAAGGTAATCTGATATGACTACCCCGAGGTCCCTTTCCATTTTTGTTGTTGTTAGTGCCCCACCTCCCATTGTGTACTCTTCCCCTGGGTTTTTGTTTCCCAGGTGCATTACTTTGCACTTTTTTGCACTGAATCTAAACTGCCATATTTTTGACCATTCCTCCAACCTTGCCAAGTCCCTTCTCATCCTTTCCACCCTCCCTTGTGTATCAACCCTGTTGCAAATTTTTGTATTGTCTGCAAAGAGGCATACTTTTCCTTCCAGCCCCTCTGCAATGTCTCCTATAAAGACATTAAAGAGGACCGGTCCCAGTACTGAACCCTGTGGTACCCCACTAGTAACAACCCTTTCTTTGGAGTGTACTCCATTTACTATTACCCTCTGTGTCCTGTTGGTCAGCCAGTTTGTTACCCAGGCTATCACCCTGGGACCCACTGCCAGGGTGGCTAACTTGCTTATTAATCTTTTGTGTGGGACTGTGTCACATGCTTTGCTAAAGTCTAGGTAGGCCATATCTACAGCCCCCTCCCTGGTCTACTGCTTTGGTCACCCAGTAAAAGAAATCTATTAGATTCATCTGACATGATCTTCCCTCTGTGAATCCATGCTGCCTTGGGTCCTGTGCCCCACTAGCCTCTAGGTACTCAACAATTCTTTCCTTCAGAAGTGATTCCATCATTTTTCCCTACCACTGAGGTCAAACTAACTGGTCTGTAGTTTCCTGCCTCTGTCTTGCTCCCCTTTTGTGAAGAGGGATCACATCTGCCCTCCTCCAATCCTCAGGTACCACACCGTCCTCCCACGATTTGTTAAAAAAGGGTAGTCAGTGATGTCACTAGGTCTCTCCTTAGTTCTTTTAGAATTCTGGGATGAATCCCATCAGGCCCCATTGCTTGGTCCACCCTGAGTTTTAGGAGTTCTCTCAGGCCCCTTTCTTCTGTGAATGGACTATTATCGACCCCCCTGTCCAGAGTGCTTCTATTGCTTGGTTTAGGTACTTCCCCTTCTTCTTCTTTTGTGAATACTGAGCACCCTGAAACTTGTGCTCCTCCTCCTGCTTCTATCAGGGACTGTTCACCCTAACCCCGGACCAAACACCTCCAACTAAAACAAACCAGCAGGCACTCTCTCAATCATGTGCCTGAACATCTGCATTTTACTTCCTAAGCTTGATGCACTGCAAGCCTTTGCCACCCAACACAACCCAGATATTCTGTCAGTAGTTGAAACTTGGCTCACCCCAAAGATTCCTGACCAGGCAATGACCCTTCCTAGCTACAATGTCTTCCGGGTTGATCGTAAGTCCAAAAGAGGTGGAGGATGTGCCTTATATGTGAAAGACACTTTCCGAGGACACCCCATTGATTCCAATCTTCCAGCAACACCTGCTCAGATTCTTCCCAACAGACTCCTATTAGGTCCCCACAATAAGGCCCTCACAGTTGTTACTGTTTACATACCTCCTAAGGAACAGGGACCTGGTCTAACTGCTGAACTTGACTTTGTCAAATCCCACCCATCGGACTCCGAAATCATCCTTCTTGGAGACTTTAACATTAATTGGCTCTCAGCTGAAGGTGGGTCATTTAAGGACTTCATTGTATCAGCAAACCTGACTCATATGGTTGACTATGCAACCAGAAAGAACTACAGAACTGGGACCTGCACCCTACTCGACTGGATCCTAACCAGCCACCCCTCTCAGATTACGAAAACCTCAGTCCTCCCTGACTCACTCAGTGACCACTCTCCCATCAGCTGTACCTGGTCAAACAAATTCTATAAGCCCCCTCCAAAAATCATCACCAACAGAGTCCTACCTCGTGGTCAGCTACCCCACCTCAAATCGCACCTCAGTCTGCAGGTCTGGTCCCCCATCTTCAAGGCAAAAGATACTAATACTGCACTGGAGCAATTTATTCACATTTTCAATGAAGCCTGTAATAAATTTGCCCCCCTCAAAAAGCGTAAAATTAAATCACTCAGTAACCCTTGGCTGTCAGGAGACCTCCTAAAAAAACTTAAATCCAGGGACCACCTCTGGGAACTGGCTAGAAACTCCGGTAAGCAACTTGACATCCAGAATTATAAACGGGCACGGAACGACTGCACCAAATCCATTCGGCAACAGAAATCTGACTACTATAAAAATGCCCTCACTAACTCCTGGGGAAATGGGAGGGATTTCTGGAAAAACATTAAAGATGTCACTGGGAAGCAGTCAAAATCTTTGCCGAACATACTCATTATAAATGGGCATACTACACTTGACTCTAAAACTACTGCAAACACTTTTAACATCGCTTTCACTGACCTTAGCAGTGTTCTCCCCCTCTGACTTCTTCCAAGATGTGTCAACTCCCATCCCACCCAACTCCTCCACCCACGCCTGTCACCCACCTTTCTACTTTAAAGCACTAAAGAAACATCAAGTCCGAAACCACATTGCCAAAGCCATCAGCAAATCTAGAACAAGCAATGACACACTTGACCTCAAGCTACTGGCCCTAACGCTTTGACGAGGTACTTGGGCCCCTCACCAAGATCTTTAATCTCTGTCTTTCCTCTAGCCAATTCCCAGACAAATGGAAAATGGCCACTGTTGCCTCGATTCACAAAAGTGGTGATAAGGCTGACCATGCGAACTTCCACCCTATCTCCATTCTGCCTCTCCTATCGAAGGCACTGGAACGTATAGTAGCGGACCAACCTACCGAGCATCTGGACAATTATAATATTCTCTGTAAACAGCAACATGGCTTTAGAAAAGGTCATAGTACATCCTCTGCCTTACTCAATTCCACCAGCTCCATTCACAGGTCCCTCGACAATGGACAACTAACTGGTGCTATTTTCATCAACCTGACCAAAGCCTTCGATACTGTCCACCACTCCCTCCTGCTGAGCCAACTAAAAAATGCTGGTCTCTCCAATGATTCAATCTCTTGGTTCAAAAGCTATCTTGAAAACCGCACCCAGCATGTAAAAATTGGAGATGTGCACTCTGATTCCAAACCTGTCCTCTCTGGAGTCCCCCAGGGTTCAATACTGGGCCCCCTACTCTTCAGCCTGTTCCTTAACACCCTACCAGACTCCTGCACTGAACATATCACCCTGTATGCTGATGATGCAGTAATCCTTGCCACCACCAGGACCCGAAGAAATTGCAAGAAAATCTTCAACTCGGCTTCTCCTCGGTTGAGAATTGGCTCACAAAGCACAAACTGATCCTTAATCAAAAAAAAACTAAGGCCCTGATCTTCAGCAGCTCCCATAATAAACATAAGCACTTCCAACTCTCCGTTATCACCATACAAGTTGCCGCACTGGAACAGGTCAAAAACTTTAAATACCTCTGGATCACCCTTGACCCTCACCTCTCCTACACTGCCCATGTTGACCATGTCGCCAAAGCTGCTAACTCCTGGCTAGGCCTGCTATTCCATCATAGGAAATACCCGACACCCGAAGCCCTTGCTGTCACTGTCCAGAGCTCCATCATATCCATCATTGATTATGTCATTATCATTTATGGCTCTGCTACAACCACCGCACTGAAACGTGTATCCACTGCCCTCAACAAGGCCTGTCGACTTGTCACTGGCTCCAACGCCTAACTCACACCTGTGACCTCTATTCTCAAACTGGATGGTTGAATCTTGCCAATCTAATAAAACACCAAACTTGTATTACTGCTAAGAAAATCTTGCTGGGCCTTGCCCCCCCTGGAGTCTGTGCCCTCGTACAGTCGAGAATCCACACCCGACATACCAGGGGATCGAAACTTCAGCTTCTGCAAGTCCCGCATTGCCGCACAACGCAAGGCCAAAGATCCTTTGCTTACCGGGCCACTAGCTGGTACAACGGTCTTCCTAGTGACATCTCATCCTCACTATCGCTCAGCACTTTTAAGACTCATCTCCGCCTAACACTCACTGCCTCCAGCCTCTGTGACTGTTGTGGCTAAACATGTCTTTTGGTTCCATAGCTGAAGATGCCCTTTTTGGATCCACATCTACTCCTGCACTTTGCCAGCACCCCCCCTCCTATCTTCACCTCCCCTGCTGGCCATGACAAATGCCACCCGGCTGCACTACCTCTATTGTTATCTGCCTTCCACCCCTCCTCTGTCTGTCCCCCCAACCTACCTCCCCTTTTCTCCCGTCCACTTAGTCTCCCAGATTTCACCCTCCTCCTTTCCCTTCCCCTCCCCAAAGTTTCACCTTATTGTTCTTTTTAGCTACAAGACTATGTGTTTTTTTTTATTTTATAAACTGTTATCTTTGCTTATGATTGCCTCAATTGTACCAATGACGTGGAACCTTAGTAAAGGAGCCTCAGCTCAAAGGTATTTGTAATCCTGGAACAAATAAATAAATAAATAAATAAAGAAGTACTTGTTCAGTATCTCTGCTTTTCCACTGTCATCCTCTGCGCACCTCCCCTCCCCTTTATTAAGTCTCACTATCCCTTCCTTGGTCTTCCTTCACTCCCCAATGTACCTATAAAAAGTTTTATCCCCCTTCTTAACAGAGTTCGCTATCTTTTCCTCGGTTTGGGCCTTTGCTATTTTATTTTATTTATTTAGTTTTTGTTAACCGGGTAAGTGCGCTAGTCAGCAAGTGACTGTTTTCAGGCACGACCCGGGAGGTACAATTACAACACACAATGAGTACAGCCAGATTATTAAGACAACGAGTACAAAAAATGCAGAGAGAAATACATATGGCAATGTAACATACATTAGTAAACAAAATATACTTAGCACTTGATCATGGAGCATACTCAAAATGTGAATAGTAGAAGGCAGAAAATAAGAGAGGATAGGCATCAGTAGAAAAGACACAAGGAAGGGAAAACTGGCAAAAGGATGGGAGGGAGATTAAGTGGAAAGGAGGTGCCGTCAGAATCACGGCAACAGCGGGGTGAGTACCAACCTGCGGCCGGGCTATGGAGCGAAGGCGGCAGGCGAAGAGAGGGTGGTAGGGGAGCGCAGTAGACGGCAACAGCGGTAGGAGGTAGGAATCACAGCCGGCTGGTGGAACCGATAGACGGCAGGGCGAGAGTGAGGATGCCGGTGAGAGGGGGATAGAGGCAGAGGAGTTACGGCAATAGCGGCAAAAGTGTCAAAGTCAAGCCGAGCCAGTGGAACCAAGAGACGGCAGGGAAGGGGGGTCGGTAGACGGTGGGAGTAGGCGGTAGTAGGTGGAGAGAGGTGACTAAGCACAGCCAGGAGGGTGGGGACTAAGGAGGGGCATGGATGAGGTAGGAACAGGTAAAGGTGAGTTTGGTGGGGAGTGGCAAAAAGGGGGGAAGAGGATATAACAGAAGAAGGGGAAGAGAGCAGCAGGGGTTAAGTGAGGAGAGGCTGTGAAGTGAAGATAAGAATGTCATGGAGTAGAATAGCTACTTACAATTGTCAACAGCTAACATTAGGCTTATAAAGAAACAGGTTAAGGCAACATTAATTACAAGGCACAAAATAAAACATTAATTACAAGGCACAGTATAGAACACCCATTTGGACAGGCAAAGTGCTAGCAATGAGGAAACAGTACAAATGCAGCGGATCAGGTAGGGTCAAAGCAAACACATTTGTCCATAGTAGTGAGGAAAGTCCTGAGTTTGCTCTTAAAAGTCACATGAGTGGAGACATCTCTTAGATCCTGAGGTAGTAGGTTCCATAGGTGGGGCAGCATGATGGAAGGAGCCCATGCCCTTTTAGTCTGACAAAAGGATGGATAGAAAGGTCTGATCAGCCGATCTAAGATTCCTTGTGGGAATGGCTCGCCTGAGGAGATCAGACAGGATAGCAGGCTTGGACGTCCTTAGGATGGAATCAACTAAATTGTACAAGTAGTATTGCCTGGTAGAGGAAGGAGAGAGCCAACCAGGTCCTGATATAAGAGACAATGATGCTGCAGCCGACGTGCTTTTGGTTGCATACCTGCACACATTATTGAAGGTAGTATCCCATAGTTGCAGTGAAGATTTGGTGGCCAAGGACAGGATGGGACACCCATATGTAAGGGTTGGCATAGAATGCCTCTGGCTATCGCCAATTAAGCAGCAGGGTGAGCAGGTATTTGGTTCTATAGGCAACCCCAATTTGCAGTTAATTGACTTGCAGGTTTCCTGTATATGTGCTTTCAGGTCCAAGGTTTGATCCAGGTGGATGCCAAGGTAATGAAAGGAAGTGACAGTTTCTATAGGGTCCCCATCGATATCAGAGACAGAGATGGTCAGAGGACAGGATCTAAGCTTGTGATTGGAGCCAAACATCATAACTTTTGTTTTATTTGTATTTAAAACCAGGCGTTGAGAGTTCAACCAGTGTTGTATAGCACAAAAATCTGCAGTGAGGGCAGCATTTAGATCCAGGACCTTATCAGTGTGATAATAAATTACCAGATCATCTGCATAAAGAAGTGAGTGACCTGTGGTGACCAGCTCAGGAAGTTTATTGACGAATAATGAGAATAGAAGAGGGCCAAGTATAGACCCCTGAGGGACCCCAATGTTGATAACAGCACTGTCTGACATGGATGAATTAAACTTAACAGCTTGTGTTCTGTTGGAGAGGTAGCTTTTGAACCAGGTAGTGACTGGGGGGTAGAGAAGCTCCAAGGTACTGAGGGCGATAGTAGCAGAGAATGGTCAACCAGATCGAAAGCTTTGGTTAAGTCAATGAAGACTGCCCTGTTAACTTTCCTCTATCCATATTGGTAATATATCTGAAGTGAATTTTGCAAGTGCTGTCATGGTGCTGTGATGCTTTCTAAAACCATGTTGTGCTGAGCTTAGTAAATTGAATTTCTAGGTATTCAGTGATTTGCATGGATACTACTTTTTCCAGGATTTTATTCAGAACAGACAAAATAGCAATAGGCGGTAATTTGATATGTCATTTTTACTGCCTTCTTAAATACAGGAGTGACTCTGGCTGCCTTCCAGACTTCAGGGACAATGCCATTGGAGAGAGATAGGGTGAAGATGTGTGCCAGGGGGCCAGAGATGTAGTAAGAAGCCATTTTTAGTAGTCTTGGTTCTAGGCCATCTGAGCCAGTATTGGTGTTTTCAGAGAGTGACCTGAGCAGCTTTAGGACCTGATGCCTAGACACTTCCCTGAAACAGAAGGGGTTGGTTAAGTTTGGGGGTCCTTCAGATGCTGTGGGGTTAAACTGTGAAGCAGAGGATTGTGATGGGAGGGAAGCTGTGTAGGCAGATAAGTCAGAAAATTGTTGGTTAAAAGCATTTGCAATGGTAGTAGAATCATTACAGTGTACACCATGTAGGACCATATCTGAGGGAGTGACATCTTTAGCAGAACCTAAGAAGGACTTAATGTGACCCCAAAACTTGGGAGGTTCATTGGAAGAATTAATCAGCAGGTTTTGGCAGTATTTACTTTGGCCTGCCTGATGCATCTTTTACAGTCATTTCTGTATTGTTTATACAGAATGAGATCTGACTGCAGTCCAGTTTGTTTGTACTTTTCCATTGATTGTCTCTAACTTTTAACTTTTGAAGCAGGTCTTTTTTCAGCCACCTCGAATGCTGGCCCTTACCCTCCTTTTGACTGTAGGGAGGTGCTTCTTTTGGATGTTGTCAAATTCAGTCAGAAATGAATTGAGGGCAGTATCAACATTGGTTGCGGTATAAATGTTAGACCAGTCAACACAAGAGAGGTCAAATAGGAAGGCTTGTTTGTCCAGGGCAGCATAGTTTGAAAACCTAATCAGACGTGGTGGAGGAGGAGAAGGTGGACAGGATCGCCATCGACAAAGTGTGGGGGAATGATCAGTGATTGAGTCAGCAAGCACTGTGGCATCTAGTACATGATCAGGTCTGGTGGTGAGGATCCAATCAAGTAGGGACCCTGAGTGCGGAGTAGTAGTTCTGGTAAAGCCTGTGATAGTTTGGTGTAGATTGTGCTTCTGTATTAGAGATTCAAGGATGCTGTGCTGTGGACCCAGCCAGTTAAGGTTCAGGTCCCCAAGGAGTAGAGCCTCATTTGATTTTACATTCTGGGAGACATATTGTAGCAAATTCTGGAGACCACTCATCCCGCTTGTAGGTGGATTGCAGACACAAATGATGTGCAGCAGTTTTGAACCCAGTGCCAGGGTAGCGTGCAGAGTTTCACAAGGTGTTAGGGAATCAGTGCAGGTAGGATGTTCTGGGATAGATGATTTTGTACATAATCGTAACCCCCCTTTGACCCAATACTGGTCTTTCCTTAGAATGCTATAACCAGGCACAAGACAAGTGGCATCAGGCACCCAAGGCTTCAGCCAAGTCTCTGATAGGCATAAAATGTCAGGGTTAATCAGTTTAGCCCAGGCTTCGAGCTCAGCCAGGTGACTCGTGAGACCGGATATTCATGGGCTATAACCAGACCCTTTTTGTTGCAGCCATTGCAGGTGAAGGCAAACCATAGGGCCCGGATTGGTTCAGTATCTCCGCAAGCATAAGGAGCCGCCGGGCAAGGTGAGGAAAGTAGGTTGGCAGAGAGAGTGCCTAGCTGGCGTTTGGCTCACGATAGTTCAAGAGATAGGAGTGGATAGACAGATAGATACAGCCCTTTTGATGAGGATAGAGTGAGTAGGGTAGAATTCAAGTAATAGTACAGCAGGATGTTAGAAAACCTGAAGTCACTATCATTGTTAGCGTAGGATAAGTAGCAAGAGATGTACAAGTTGTTAGCCAGTTTAGACATAACAGGAGAGACAGGAGTATAAGTGGTGAAGTTTTAGAGGTGAGAGGAGGGTTCATTAGGGGGAGACTGGGGTGCAGCACCATATCTGAAGTGGCCAGTTTCACAGAAGAAACTATGTTGCTATCTGAATACCCTGATCACGAAAATGACCTAACCTAAAAGTTAAACTTCAACATGATTTGTGTAATTTGTCGACTTCCAAAACGTAATATTAAAACTACGATGCTGACAAATATTTAATTCAACGTTTCTTGCCAGCCCCTCCTGTGCTCTGCATGATGGGTCATGAAATTTAATAGTTTCAGGATACTGCTTAACAGTCAATAACAGAATAAATTATTTAACAAAAGCTGTAGTAATGACATTTTGAGAGTGCTGAGGTGGCCCTGCTTATATACACACACTGAAAACTAAATGGCAATTAATACTCTAATGCTTTAAAACAGTTATGAACAATCTTATTTGCTAATATTAAGATTTTCCAGAATTAAACAGTAGAATTTTGAATGAGAAGTTCTGCTGTAGAACCCACGGCATTTTCAAAAGAAACTGGCCAATAGGGAGCACACAGTCAGGGAGACCAACCAATCAGGTTGTAGAAGTAAGAAAGCACTGCTTTCTGGCTGGTCAAAAGTTACCGTACTGTCATTGTTGCTGGCTGGAGAGGGTGGCGTGGGTGGTGGCTTTGAAGGTGCCGGTCGCCCCGCTAAAAGGTCTTGGAGGGCTGTGGTTGCTTGCAGGCTTTTGTGGTCTCCGGTTTTGGAGGTGCCACTCGGGCTGCTGGCAGAGGCACAGTTAGGAGGGAGCTTGGAGGGCTTGTATGGCAACGGACTGCCTTCCCTGCTTCCTTCTGCTTTAACTGATACAGTTCTCTGTCCTGCTCATTCTGTGATTCCTTATACTTCCTGAATGCTATCTTGTCTCCGAGAACTCCACTATCCTTTCCTTAATTATAAACTCTAGTAGGTTCCCCCACTTTAGGCTTCAGATTGACTGGTCCACAGTTGCCTGGTTCATCTTGGCTCCCGCTCTTTTGTAGGGATATCATATTCACTGTTCTCCAGTCCATCAGTAATGTCAGACCAATGTGATAGTCTTCTTTGACTGGGTAATGAGGGTAGTAGATAAGGGCCATGCCATGGAGTTACTCTACTTTGATTTCAGCATGATTTGCATCACAAAATATTGTTAAAGAAGCTGGAGGTTCTGAGTGTGGCAAGAGATGTAGTTAGATGGGTAGGAAATTGGTTAAATGGGAGTCAGCAGAGGGTTGTGGTAAATGAAGCCAAATCAGAAGAGCAAGAGGTCTCCTGTGTATGTTCGTCGGTGACATTGGAGAAGGCATACAAGGCAAGCTGTGTCTCTTCACAGATGACACTAAGCTCTGTGGTAGGGTAGATGGCAAAGAGGGGATTAGGGTGATGCAAAGGGATTTGTAAAGGTTAGAGAGGAGATCTAGGGTTTAGCGGTTGAAATCCAATGCCAAAAAGTGCAAGGTGGTGCATTTGGGGAATAAGAACCCTAAGACAGAGTACTGGATGGGAAGGGTAAAGCTGAGCACTACAACTGAGGAAAGGGACCTGGGAGCCATCATCAGTGACTCCCTTTAACAATCAAGCCAGTGAAACAAAGTGACATAGAAACATAGTAAGGCAAACAGGATGCTGGGATATATTAGAAGGGTATTGATGTATCAGAAAGGGTATTGACAATAGAAGGAAGGAGGTATTACCACCTCTCTATAGATCACTGGTGAGACTGCACCTGGAGGACTGTGCCCAGTTCTGGAGTCCTCACCTAAGGAAAGATAACGACAGGCTAGAGACGGTGCAATGTAGGGTGACCAAGATGATTCAGGAACAGCAGGACAGAATGGCAGATCTTACGAGGATGGCCTCAATGCACTGAATGTGTAGTTGCTGGAGACCAGGTGAGAGAGGGGAAATATGACAGAAACCTTCAAGTTCCTAAAGGAAATAAAGTACACTGTGAGAAAGTATTTAGTATGCATAACGGTTCAAGAACAAGGTGGTATAAGTTGAAACTGCTGGGAGGGGAGGTTCAGAGGGGATATGAGAAAGTCTTATGTCACAGAAATAGTGGTGGAGCTGTGAAACAGTCTTCCAGCTGATGTGGTGGGCGCCAAAACCATAAATGGTTCCAAGCAAGGTTGGGCAGAGTGAAGGGGCTAGTGGTTATTCAGGGTGGAAGCAGTAAGAAGAAGAGCAGGCGGTGAACAGTGAGGGCTAGAACCCTGTATGGACTTTACATCCTGAGGTTTACCAGGGTGCTATTGGCAGACTAGATGGACCATTGATCTTTTCTGCTGCCATTGTCTATGTTTCTATGTTTCCGTTTCACTAACCCTGTCTCCAGAGAGCAACTGAAGAGATTCAACAGTGGTACAGCCAGAAAACTACCCCATCTCCTTCAACACTCTTGGGTGCATCCTGTTCAAGCTCCTCAATTTAATTCACCTTCAGTGCCTCAAAGTCCTTCAGCACTCTCTCCTCCATGGTAGTCTCCATGTTGAGACCTGCCAGTGACTCCCTATTCCTCTTGCAATCCAGGAGCAGGCCCCCATTCTCCATTATGAACACTGAACTGAAGCAGTCATTCAGCACGTTCACATTATCCTTGTTATCCTTCACCCATCCCTCCCCCTTTTTTATCCCGACCACTACTTCTTTAGTTTTGCACTGCACTGGTATATAACAAAAGTAGGTCTTGTCACCTTCTTTAAACCCTCTCTGGTAGTCTCAGTTAAATTTTCACCTTTGCCTGTCTCACCACCCTGTTTGCTGCCCTTATCTTTTTCTAATACACCCCCTGTCCTCCTCTGTCTGACTTGATTTATAGCTGCAGAATGCTTTTCTTTTTTCTCTCACCACCTTGTCCTGCTGACTTTGAAAACCACAGTGCCCCCCCCCTTGCCCTTTCTCAACATCCTAATGCAGAGACCAGTTGCTTGTAGTATTCCTGTTTTTATCAGGTCCCATTTGCTGGCTGCTGCTACAGTTGCTGACACATCCCACAATTTATCCCCCAATACCACCCTCATCTTCCTAAAAATTGCCTCTGAAGTGCGACACCTTAGTCCTGGACTGAAACTATCTGCTTTTAGTTTAACCTTGACCCACACTGTCCTGTGGTCATTGGACCCCAATGTTTACCCTATTTAGACCTCACCTAGACTGTCTCTGTTAGTCAGGACCAGATCCATAATGATCTCCTCACTGTTGGGGTCCATGATTCTCTAGCTCAGAAATGCCTCCTGCATCTTTTCCACCAGTCACTGGCTCCTTGCACTTACCACTGTTGGGATGTTCCAGTCCAGATCAGGTAAATTAAAATCCTAAGATCACCACCTCCCCAAGTTCTGCCATCCTTTTTATCGCTTCTCCCACCTCAATGTCTGCATTATCCTTCTGTGCTGGAGCCCTATATACCATCCTGATCCTAATTACCCTCCCCTCCCTTCCCCCGCAATTACCTGAGCCCACACTGTATGCATCCCCTTGTCATCACCTATTAGTGGGATTTCTGAGGCTAATATATGTTCATAGAAACATAGAAACATAGACTTTGACGGCAGATAAGGACCACTTGGTCCACCTAGTCTGCCCATTTCCCTACCTACAGGATAAGCTGCAGATTCTAGTTAACCAACAGCCCACTGTTTTAGACCCAATGACCTCCTCACATTACCCCTGAGCCGTCCCCCCTCTATCTTTAGACTGTGCCCCCTTGTTCTTACACATCTCTTTTTCTGAAAGATGCTACCCTCCTGGACTTTGTTGATTCCCTTGAGGTACTTGAAAGTTTCTATCATGTCCCCCCTGTCCCTCCTTTCATCAAGAGTATACATATTAAGCTCACTCAGTCTCTCTTCATATGGTTTCTGCTGTAGACCCTGCACAATTTTAGTTGCCCTCCTCTGGACTGCTTCCATCCTGCCTATGTTCTTGCGTAGATGAAGTCTCCAAAACTGTCCACAGTACTCCAGATGGGGTCTCACCAACTGTCTGTATAGAGGGATAACCACTTCCCTTTTTCTACTTTTGATGCCCCTTCCTATGCATCCCAGTATCCCCCTGGCTCTCCTTACCGACTTTTCACATTGCTTACCCACCTTTAGGTCATCTGATATGACTATCCCCAGGTCCCTTTCCATTTTTGTTGCTGTTAGTACCACCCCTGCTACTGTGTGCTCTTCTCCTGTGTTTTTGTTTCCCAGGTGCATTACTTTGCACTTCTTTGCATTGAATCTAAGTTGCCATATGTCTGACCATTCCTCCAACCTTGTCAAGTCCCTTCTCATCTTTTCTACCACCTCTTGTGTATCAACTCTGTTACAGATCTTTGTGTCATCTGCAAAGAGGCATACCTTTCCCTCCAGGCCCTCTGCAATGACACCTATAAAGATGTTAAAGAGGACTGGACCCAGTACTGAGCCCTGAGGTACTCCACAAGTAACCCCTTCTTCAGAATGTGTTCCATTCACTATTACCTTCTGTGTACTGTTGTGCAGCCAGTTTGCTACCCAGGCTACCACCCTGGGACCCACTCCCAGGCTGGCTAACTTGATTATTAGTCTTTTGTGCAGGACTGTGTCAAATGCCTTGCTAAAGTCTAGGTAGGCCAAATCCACAGCCCCTCCCTGGTCTATTACTTTAGTCACTCAGTCAACGAAATCAATTAGATTTGTCTGACATGACCTTCCTGCTGTAAATCCATGCTACTTTGGGTCCTGTGCCCCGCTGGCCTCTAGGTACTCAACAATTCTTTCTTTCAGAAGTGATTCCATCATTTTCCCTACCACTGAGGTTAAACTTACAGGTCTGTAGTTTCTTGCTTCTGCCTTGCTCCCACTTTTGTGAAGGGGAATCACATCTGCCCTCCTCCCGTCCTCAGGTACCACCCCATCCTGCCATGATTTGTTATAAAGCGTGGTCAGTGGTGTCACTAGGTCCTCCCTCAGTCCTTTTAGGATTCTGGGGTGAATCCCATCAGACCCCATTGCTTTGTCCACTTTGAGATTTAGGAGTTCTTTCAGGACTCTTTCTTCGTGAATGGACGGGTGACCCCCTCTTGTGTATCATCCCTTAACATATAACACTATTCCTCCTTCCCTTTTCCCTATTCCTCCTGAACATAGTGTAGCCCTGTACCTTTAACTTTCTTCATTGTTCTGTGTTGCTCATGTTTTGGTCACAGCTACCATGTGTAACTGTACCTCAGGCATTATTGTCTGGAAGTCACAGATCTTGTTACCAAGGCTCCTAGCATTAGCACACATCACTCTCCATACTCCCCTCCAAATCTGGTCATCTTAGCTACAGTTCCTTGAATTTGTCTGCTACTACACTTCCTCTTGTGCTTACACGCTCCACCCCCTTGACTCCTTACCCTGTCTAGCTCCCTCTTTGGGTCTATTTTTCCTATCACTCTGCTATATCTACCCCTTCCTCCCTCCCCATCTTCCTTGTCCCGCCTGCCTGTACTAATGCTGAGGGAGGTCCTCCTGGCCACTTAAGTTGTGTATATATAAATATATATATATATGCCTGTCCCCAACTATGCTGCCACCCCCTTACTTAGTTTAAATTCTTTTCCAGGTGTTGTGTGGACCTCTGTCCCAACAGATTGGTTCCCTCCTCATTGGGATTGATGCCACCCCTTTTAAACAGACTCCATGTTCCCCAAGAATGGCCCCAACTTCCTAGAAGTTGAATGCCCTCCCCTTACACCAGCCTTTTAGCCACACATTAAATTGCTCTGTTTTTAACTGCTCCCTGTGACTCTAGTGTGTCTGTTATAGGACCTCACAGAAGGCCACCATACTTGCCCTGTTCCCAAGAGTCCTGCCTAGGGAGTAGAAGGTCACTTTCACCTTCTGTACAACCCTCCTGGCCAGATAATTTCTACCTATGTTAACTATCCTATCTAGCTTCCCCATCCTTCTCTGTGAGTTCCAGCACTTTCCTTCAGAGGGTATCTGCTGTTGCCCCTGAAAAAAGTGGACCTCCCTCCAATTTTCATTGTAGAACACAACCATGGGTGTTGGCAGGCATACTCAGTGTACTTTGCTGAGTACAGTAAAATCTGCAGAATCCAGAGGCAACAAGAGCCTCATGCGAGGGCAACAAACACAAAAATTTACCTGAAGAACTGTTTTCCCTTCCTTGGATGCTTTAGTGTGAGTTTGTGAATGATCTTTGGAAGATGTGTGGGTGCTAAACATAGAGGCCACGATTGTATGAGTGACCTGATGGAGTATGTAGGTATGAGTGCTGGTGTGAATGGACTTCTGTAAGGCTGGCTACCTTGATGTGTTACAGAGGCTTATTACAATGTAGCCAAAACATTTTAACTAAAAGCCAGCCAACTTCTGTCTAATTGGTAGTGTATGTTTTAGATAAAATAAAACATTGTGAATCTATTAGAATGATTGGCTTACTACATATTGTTGACTGAAATGATGGTGGGGCAGCACATTTTTGTGTTTGCTTGCACGCATGTGCATGAAACATAGTGCCATGATGCGAAAATGCAGTGCTGTACAGTTGAAAGGGAGAGCTACACTTCAGTGAGCAGCGATAAGATATCGCATGCTCATGCACTCCTCCCACATACACACACACACACACACACACACACTGTATAGCCTTGGAACAACCCGGGAACCTTGGCTGGATTTGCACAACCTCCTCTTGCTTAGTGTGTTACTCTGAGCAAGTCACTTGATTTCCACAGTACTCCCAGGTCTCCCCTGAAAACAAGTACTTGCACCTAGTGGTCCTCAATGTACAAAAGATATCAAATCTGAATATCTGGCAGCCACTGAAAATGAATTGAAGCTCAACGGCCATGTTCACCTTTTTTTTTCTTTTCTTTTTTTAATAAAAATGAATTTGATGAGAACAACAATGCATTCCGAGTCGCATATCGTGGAGAAAATGTCACTTATTACAGCTTTACTTGTGAAATCTGCTCTGCATCTATAAATCAAAGTGAAAAACTGTTATTCCACTGCAGAAGGAAAAAAGCAAACCGTGATCGCATTAACAAAAAAGTGTTAAATTAAAACCGACTGGTTCGCTTGATTCTACTGCATTTGTGAAAGTTAAAAAATAAAATTTAGGCAGTGACACCATAGCGCCTTTGAAAAGCGTCTGCAGCATGTTACTGTGTTTTGTTAAGGCTTCACTTCACTGCTTCCAAAATATGTCATCAAATCGTTGTCCTGTATAACCAGGTTTTGATCAGAGCAGACACTCAAGAGTGCAAGCAGCCTGATGCCCCTACAGACACACAGAGATCAAACACACAGACTGCAAAGGCAGAGCTTGTGTGTGTATATGGCACTATGCACACAGGTAGATGACATTTAGGAAAGCAGCGGACCCTAGATGTGAGTGTCTCCGAGCGACGGGGCAGCCAGCCATTTGGGGTTCGGCCCCCAGCACTGCCCGTTTTCCATACCACCTCTCTTTTCCATGCAAAAGTTACCTTTTTCATAGAGAATCACCCAGACGTGAACGTAAGAAAGCCTTGTCATGCGAGTCTTCTGCTCAGTGACTAATTTCTTCTATATAAAAAGCCAAGAGTTTTGCTTGTTTGCTTTGGCACTGTTCAGATCGAAACATAAAAAGGATATTTTTTCCAAACCAAGCAATACTTATTACAACTTGTAAAATACTCCTCCCAGAAAAATAGATCAAAGAACTTCAGTTGAATGTTTGTTTCCAGAAGGAGCCGTGCCGATTTTGATTCTCTTTTACTCTTGTGTGCGGACTGCATTAACATTATTTTACAAATGATGTGAGATATATACCTGGCGCCAGGGTTTACACATCTCCTTCCACTGAGGACCTATATTCGACCGGCTTTGTAATTAACCCAAAAATTAAGTGTAAATTGCAGGAGCCCATACAAATAATAACATTGCTGTCAGTTTGGTTGACTCACATTTTAGTATTAATCTCTTTTATGCATCTCAACTGTTCCTATTAATGAGGGGCTTCCTTCTCTGTACCACTCAGAACTGTTCTGTCCGACAAAAGGTGCTGCCCCACCTGAAGTTGGTGCTCACACTGCGAACACAGACTGTAAAGAAATTCATAATGATCGATAATGCTAATGCTAAATCAATACTAAAGTTTCCACTGTGTTCTGAACTTCAGGTTTCCTGATATGGCCCATATTTTGTGAGTTCTGCAATCTATGATCCACATTTTAGTGCTAAGGGTTGAGAGGTTGTGGTCTACAATGACCCACATATCAGTGCTAAGGGCTGAGAATTATTGGTCAGTCTTAAAACACTTAACGTTGCAAAAATAATGTCAGTGCCTGAGTATGCACATATGGGAAACAAAAGTTTTATAAGTGGCAGAACTTCACCAGTTCCCCACACTGTGGGTAATTAATCCGTCACATGCAACTTCGGCATTGGGGCAATCCCGATATAATGGTTTAACCCTGCTATTAGCACTTTTTGCCTTTCTTTGCTTGTCTCTGAACCGATTTTAACACTTCTCTATGAAAAAATAACTGTAATTGTTCTGCACCCTGTCCCAGCAGAAGGTACTTACAAAGATCTGCTCTGGGTAAAACAAGACCTTTAGTATTGCATATGACTTTAGGACTATATTGGCACTTAAAATTAGTTTTTTGTTTCTTTTCCACAAATGAGTCAGACTCAGGACAGGTATCTACTACAGTAATTTAGATATTTCTAAAAGTGCTGGGCATTGGTCTCTGTTGTGTATGTATTTTCAGGTGACTTGCAGTGCCAGCAATTTACTTGAAAAGGTCAGTGCAGAAGCTGCATCAAATATACTTGCTGCTGTTACTGTTCCATATAGATTCTCTACCACATTAGGACTTAAAATCCATATGTGGCATGACAGCAAGCATAAGTACAGGTGCAAGTGAAAATGATGCAGTCCCATATGGAGCAAGGTAACATGATCCAATAGTACATGTTGGGTAACCTGAAAAAGGACTTAAGCAGAGATGAGAGGAGGCAAAGATAAAAAGAATAAACATAGCCCCCCACATGCACACACACACACATACCACCACTGTCCCAGTATAATTTTCAGTACACATGACAACAATTTTTTATAAGTATTCATTTGCCAGAAATGGATGCAGTCAGAACATACACTGATATTCCCGGTAAGCAGTATGGCCAAGTAATCAGAGGGCAGAGCTATGAACCTAGAGATCCATATACCACCACCACCACTCACTGCATGACCTTGAAAAATAGACTACTTTCTTTGCTTGTCTCAGTGTTGCCACCCCCCACCATCATTCCCCAAATTGTCCCTCAATCTCTCATTCCCCTGTGATCCCCTAATGGCCACCCTTGCTTTTCATAGCCTGTAAATTGTGAATGAACAAACTACCAAATGTATACCACTAGCAAGAGTTAAATATAAAACAACAATGCTTAAAAGATGCAGATGAGGATTTTTTTGTGTCCTGAAAAAGCAGGTTTGGATGATAGCGCACACTTTGCTTGTTTTTTGTGTTCCCTATTCTTCACCATCCCTTACCTGCTGACTGCCCTCATCTCCTCATTTCCCAGAGATTAGTCACCTATCTGTAAGGCTATTTGCTATGCCAGGGTCCTATTGTAAAAGAGACTGCAGTATGCAACCCATTCTATAGAGTCTTATTTCTGATTGCCAGTACAGCATATAGAGAAGAATAGAAACTGGGTGATCCCTGGAAAAGCATCTGCAGAAAAACTGTGAGACTGAGCATTAAAGCAGTAGTGCAATGAAAGTTTGGCAAAAATGTGACCCTAGCTTTTTTATGTTTGCTTGCACGCATGTGAAAGAAACATAGTGCCATGATCTGAAAATGCAGTGCCATACAGTTGAAAGGAAGAGCTACACTTTGGTGAGCAGCAATAAGATATCACATGCTCATATGTGCCTCACACACACACACACACACACACACACACCCATACACATGCATATTGTGTGCTCGTGCACTTCCCCCCATGCACACACACTGTATAGCCAACAGGGGTGCCCAATCCCCCGTCGGCTGTGCTGCGCCCCCCCCCAACAGAGTTCCAGGTGCCACGCTGGAAGCTCACCCCAGTGTGGCAGCAGTCTGTATGGCCCACGGGGGTGCCGAGGCCCCCGTCAGCTCCACTGTTCCCCAGCAAGAGACTATTGGGTGCCACGCTGGGAGCCCACCCTAGCATGGCAACAGTTCCTAAGGCTGACTGGGGGTGCCCAATCCCCTGTTGGCTCCACGGCCCCCTCAAACAGCCTTCCAGCTGCCATGCTGGGAGCCCACCCCAGCATGGCACAAGTCCTGCATTATCTTCCTAAAAAAAAAAAACCTGAAAGAAAAAACCTTCCCTCGCTGACTGTCCTGACCCCAATCCCCCACCTGTGCCAACCCACTGCACACCCTGCCTCTCCACACCCTCACCTCACCCCATACTTACCTCCAGAGTCCATCACGATGATCTTCGGTGGACCAGGAACACGTCTGCACTCTTCAAAGCCAACCACAAACTGAGGAAATGCTGGTAAGCTGTATAATGGAATAAATAGGGTTTTTTCAACTTTAGTGCATATCTCGGGCATTTTGGGGAATTTTTTCACCAAATTTTCAACATGGGGTTTTTGGGAACCCACCTCATGAATTCTTTCACTGTCTTGGTGTTATTCAGCCCCAAAAGGTGATTTCATGGTCACTGCGTAGAACCACCTTTCAGGACCGATTTACAAAATGACAGTGTCACAGTTCATGGTGGAGCCCCCAAAACTCTATGTTGAAAATTTAATGATCCCACAAATATTTCTTCTGACATGCGTTCTGCGTGTTCCTTGCGCTCGTAAGTTCGCCTGAAATTTTCAATATGTTCACTCCAGATTTTCAACATTGCCATTTTACTACACCGCCTTATGAGCAGTACGGCTGTAATTTCTCACATCTTGCCCAAAATGTGTTTCCGCGCATGTAGCGCACAATGGGGCAGTCAGTGTGCGAAATCAATGTTTGAGAGAGATTAAGAAAATCACAGTGACACTGTTTGTGAGCAGAGGTATTAAAATAGCTATGTTAAAAATTTGGTGAAAAAAATTCCCAAAAATGACTGTGTTATGAGTGACCATTGCACAGTTTCCACGCACCCTCGTAACTTCATGGATTTCTAATATTTTCAGCCCAGATTTTCACCACTGGCATTTTTCCACACTTATGAACAGTACAGCTGTCATTTTTCACACCATGGCCGAAATGTGTTTTCACACTTTCAGTGCAGAAATGTGTGGTCGCTGTGAGAAATCACTGTTCGGGACAGATTAAGAAAATCACAGTGACACTGGTCATGAGCGGAGGTTCCAAAATCCCTGTGTTGACAATCTGCTGTAAAAAATCCCCAAACTAATTGCATTACGGGTGTGCGTTGCACATTTCCTATGCATGCTCGTGACTTCACCAGTTTTTTTAATATTTTCACTGCAGAATTTCAACATTGCCATTTTTTGTACTTCCCCAAGAACAGTACAGCTGTCATTTTTCACATCCTGTTCAACATGGTTTTTCGTACCTGTGGTGCCAAATGGCATAGTCACTGTGCAAAATCATCTTTCAGCTAACAAACTGATATTGCCACTGTTCATAAGGTGGGGGGTCACAAAAAAAACATGTTGAAAATTTGGAGTGAAAATGCCAATGAACGCCTGAGGCATTAGGATTTTCCACCATAATGCCCCAGCCTGTAGAGATTGACAGGCATCGGGGTGTGACTTGGGATTATCACCTGTAATGCTCAAATCATTCCACACCCTGCAGCCAGTGAAAGGCATTGAGGTGTGCCTTGGACTCTTCGGCCCCAAAGTTCACCCCATTCTCCTATACAGGACCCCATCTCACCATATTTCCTGATGGAATGGAGTGAGCATAAGGGCCAAAGACCCCAAGGCACACCATGACACTTGTCAGTGTCTGCAGGGAAGGGTGTGGTGAAATGGCATGGCTGTTATGCCTGACGACCCAAAGGCACACCCCAATGCCTGTCAGTCTCTGCAGGGTGGTGGTGGGGTTGGCTTCAGTTCAATACTTCACTGCCATTCCTATTATGCAGCTCTGTAACTCCTACACTACCAATGCCAATGCCAGCAAGCAAACATTTGGCATTGACAAATGCTTGCTTGATTTGTGTTTATGGAGGGGGGGGGGCAAGAGTTCCATCAACTTTTGAGTACAAGTTTAATATTCCTGGCTTACACCCCTGTGTTGTTAAGGTACTAGTGAGTCATAAATCAGGGTAATTGAAAGTAACTCAAACCAGGCTCACAGTTACCATGGTAGTCTGTGAGATGAGGAATGAGATCATGTATCAGACACTGCCTGCTCAATGGACAGTGAACCATCAATGACTAGTCTGGATGTATTTAAAGAAGGACAAATAAAGTGTTGCTTAAGATTCTAATGAACCCTTTGTTTTGATAACTAAAAAACAAGACATGGTACCAGGAGTGGTTTTGGGATCTTTCTGAAAACAAATAAACAAACAAACAAGAGAGCAGCAACTAAGATGGAGAATTATTCTGGTAAGGAACAGATAAACCACATAGTGATACCAAGTGTAGGCAGATTTTGGCAGCTGGTCCAATTGATATTGGAGTCTGCTGAAATAGAGCAAATAAGACCACTACCAGTGATCAGGTTTGTGGGCAATTTAGAAGAAACATGGAAACACTTCAAACAACATTTTGACTTTTATTTACAAGCAACTGGTGCAGATGAAAAAGAGAGCCTACAAAAAGTAGTTTTGTTATTGACTGTCACAGACTCAGAAGCTCTAGATATATATTTTATTTTTTTATTTTATTGAAATTTCGGAAATACAATCTTCTGAGTCGAAGATTCCTTTGCAAAGGCTCCATGCCAATACAAAACAGATACATGGCTTAAAGACAAATTGTACATTATTTACTAGGCAAAACATTACATTAAGACAAATATTACATGGTTACTCAGAACAGAATAATTTACTTTGCTTGGTTAGTTTCTCTAGGTTTATCTAGGGTTGTTAAAGGAACCTTTTAAAGGACCCTTTATAACACTTTTTAGCTGACTGAAGTAGCCAGGAAGGACTATGATGTAGTCATGCAAGTTTGAAGCATACTGTGTGCCCAGAAAAAATAAGACTTTTGAAAGATATGTTCTTTGATCCTGAATGCAAAAAGAACAAGAACCATTAGAAGAATGTGTTACTGATTTGAGACTGAAAGCATACTCCTGTAATTTTGGCACCCTTGGCCCCTCTGTGATCAGAGACCAAATAGTTATGGGCTGTTCGGATCCAAAAGTCAAAGAATGACTACTCAGAGACAATAAATTAATGACAGAAAAAGCCATACAGATTTGTCAAGCTGCAGAACAAACCTGCTTACAAATGCAGGTCCTTATCAGAGCAAAGGAGACAAATGACAGCTCAGAGATTGCTGTTGTGCAAACCACGAAAAACAGCACAAAGGTCCCCTAAAAGATACACAAAGCAAGAGATACGACAAAAATAGACAGGAAGAGCTGCAACCACACAAAGAAATGGTGCAAGTAACCCCTGCAAGTAACCCCTGCTGCAACTGTGGTAAACAACATGCATACAGAAAGTGTCCCGCTTATGGGCAACAGTGCAGATTCTGTAAACAGCTTAATCACGTCACAAGATGTTGTAGACAGAGGCATGCAGTGCATGCAGTCACAGAAACAGAAGACTCAGACAGCCAAAAATGAACTCTTTATAGGGGCTCTAGATAAGCACGGCAGCTCACAAAAAATGAATAGACAATTCAAATAGATACTAACAGCCTGAAAGTTCACTACATGATTGATACTGGTGCTGAAATAAGTGTGTTCCCAGCTCGACTGTGGTGTAGGATACCAAATAAACCACATATACAGAAGAATACAACTGTATTAAAGGCATATAATGGATTAACCCTATCCACTATGGTGTACTGTGTACTGAATCTCCGGTACAAAGGCAAAGTTAGTAAACATAAATTTGTAATTGTTCCAGGGGACAAGAAGTCAATTATGGGGCTAGATACCAGTCAGAAGTGGGATCTGACAGAAAAATTATTTGCAATACAAAATGATATGCTTGTCACTGATAATTTAAGGGACTGGGGAAGTTACCCATTACACATAACATCACTCTGTATAATAATGCAGTCCCAGTAATTCATGCTTCATGGAAGTCCCTGTGGCCTTGACAGATAGACTGAAAAGGGAACAGAAACATGTAATAGATTCATAAGATTAGTTTTCAAGTCACTAGCGTTAGCCTTTATGACTTGTTGTATTTCATACCACTTCCATGGTCACCTCTCTCATTATGATTTTATCTAAGGTGTTCTTAAAGTCATTAATACTGGAGCTGTTTACAACTCTACTTGGTAAACCATTCCATTGTGATATGACTCTCTGATTAATTTACCCTTCTCTTAGATTCTTTTCGTAATTTTCAACTTTTAACAACATATTGTGCCCCCCTGATTTTCTTATTTTGTTCCTTGGCACTCAAACCCACACATTCCCACAAATCTCTATTTTGAAATGCACTCTACACCCTGTACATAGCCTCCTCAGCCTTCTATACTGCAGTGAAAACATTCCAAGCTCCCCCGGTCTCTCCTCATAGGTCAAATGTTTTATGTCCAGCATCTGCTTGGTGGCCCTTCTCTGGACACTCTCAAGTCTATTATTGTCTCCCTTACCACGTGGTGCCCAAAATTGAACGCAGTACTCCAAGTGAGGCCTAACCGGTGCTATGTACAGAGGCAATAACACCTCTCTGTCTCTGCTCCCGATATTCCTTGTTATGTATGCCAATACTTTATTACTCTAGCTTGCAACATCTTTACAGTATGTTCTAAACTTTAATTTATTTGTGACCAAACCCCCCCAAGTCCTTTTCTATGTCAGTGGTCACTACCTCTGTTCCATTTATGAAGTACTTTACCTTCAAATTTTTGTTCCCAAAATGCACAATTTTGCATTTTTCAGTACTAAATTCAAGTTTTTTTTTTGTAGTGAACCAGTTTGCTAAGGTGTCTATTTCTTCCTGAAATCTTGAAACATCCTCATGTTTGGTGACTATTGTTCCCAGTTTAACATCATCTGCAAACGTGTACAGCCATTAACTGCTTGTACAAGTTAAAGATGACACAAAGATGGTGAATAACACTGGGCCCAAGATGGACCCTTGGAGACCCAACTGGTCACTTCTGCCCACCCAGAGTAGTGACCCCTTATACACACCCTCTGTTTTCATTGCCCAAGCCACAAACTAATCCATCTTATAATATTGTTGTTTATTCCCTTTCCTTCAGTGTTGTTATCAGCTCTCAATGTGATACAGTATCAAAGTCCTTGGTAAAGTCCACATAGAGACATCCACAGGTATATCCAACTCAAGGGCCAGAATGACTGGTTTGAAGAACTCAGAAGATTAGTCAGGCATGATCTGCCCCTCCTAAATCCATGTTGTAGTGAATCATTTAGACCATTTGTTTCCAGAAAATGATCCACTTCATCCTTTATTATTTATTTGAGTACTTTCCCAATGATAGAGTTCGGACTAATTGGTCTATAATTTTTATAGTCATCTCCATCTTCCTTCTTATAAAGAGGGACCATGTGGATGGTTGTCCTGTCATCAACCATTTGGCCTTCATCCAATGATTCCTGGAAGATGTCTACCAGAGGCTCCGCATCTCTAATGCCACCTCTTTAAGTAGCCTTGGGTGGAGCCCATCTGGTCCAGGGCCTTTTTTGGGGTTTAGTTTTAGCAGCCTACGCTGAACATCTTTTGCTGATATTTTAATCACATTTGTATTACTGGATACCCCTTGTACTATATCCATTTCCTCCTTTTATTGGTGAACACTAAGAAAGAAATTATTAAATACCTCTGCCATATCCAAACTACAGTATGTGCTATTATACTATTATCCTTGATAATTGAACCCACCTGGATTTTTGCCTTCTTGATGCTCACTATATAATTGAAAAAGGATGTCTTGTTCTCTGTAGCCTTTACAGCTAACTGTTTTTTAAATCCCTTTTGGCCTTCTTATTACTTTATTACATGTGCTCATCTTGATTCTGTAGGCATTAATTCTAGTTCTTTTATACTTTTTTTGGGCTGTTATTGCTCTTTTAACTCATTTAGTAAACAATGGGGGTATTTCCCCTTTACTGTTGTATTTCTTCCTAACTGGAATGTGTTTTTCAACTATACTGTGCATCTTGTTTGAATCTAATACACATGTTTTCCACACCCAGTCCTGCAAACTCTTTTTTCCAGTGCCATTTACTCAAGTGGTTTCTGATTTCATCGTACTTAGCCTTATCGTAACATCTGACTTTAGTAACTCCCACTTGACTAACCCTCTTAGTTATATGGAGAACTCAACCATATTATGGTCACTTCCTGCTAATGGTTCTCTGGTTTTACAATCAGTTATGTCATCTAGATTACTTAATACCAAATCTAAGATATGTCCTGCTCTAGTGTCATTCACTACATAGTTTTCTAAACTAAGTGGGTCCAGTATCTCCAAGAACTTGCTTTCTGCAGATGTAGAGGCCGTTTTCTCTGCCCATCTGATAGCTGGATAATTAAAGTCCCCCACAATGATACTGTACATCTGCTGCCTGGATCTTGTTCATTAATGATATGAAACTCTGCTATCTTATCAGATGGTAGAGAGGGTGATCTATAGCATGCTCCCATTAGGATTTTTTCATCTTTAGCTGGTAGCAATCTAACCCACAGTTGTTCAGTATCATTGTTGTTATAATTTTCCAGAAGTGTAGCCTCTATTCCTTCCCAGACGTATAGTGTGACTCCTCCACCTTTTTTAGCATATCTAGCCTTATGGAATAGTTGGAATCCCCTCAAGTTTGTTCCCCAGCTTTCATTCTGCCACCATGTTTGCATCACGACACATAACGCAACTTCTTCACTATTTAGTACGATTTATAGTTCATTCATTTTATCTCTCGGACTTCTTGCATTAATTACTAGAAGTTTCCATCTGTCTGTGGTTGTACTTATCCCTAGTGTATTGGTTTCCCTGATAAGTGCTCTCAAATCTTCACCCTCCTTCCCTCACCCTTTAGTTTAAAAGCTTGGTTATTGTTCTGTTTATCCTAGCAGCTCACACTCTTTTCCCCAGTCTATTCAAATGTAGACCATCTGTTGCAAACAGGTAATGTCCGTGTTCAAATCTTTTCCAGTTTTCTGCAAAAAGGAAGCCTTCCCTTTCACACCACCTTTTCAGCCATCTGTTGAGCTACTTTGTCTCTAATATTCTTGTCCTACCAGCTCTTGGAACTGGGAGTATTTCTGAAATTGCTGCAGTACACTTATTTTCTTGTAATTCCCTCCTAACCTGTTCGTAATGCCTTTGGATATCAGTTATGCTATTTCTCCCTTTGTCGTTGGTACCTGTATGCAGCACTACGAGTGACCCCTTTGAGTTCTCTAAAAAGCCTTTGAGGTTACCATTTATACTCTTAATTCCTGCACATTGAAAACATGCATACGAACATACGAAATGCCAGCAAAACAGGCCTCATGGTCTATCGAGTCTGCTCGACTGTGCAGCTAGCCCCTCAACGTGCAGCTGCCCCACCCTCCCCTCTCCCCCTCATAGCCACCCCTCCTCACTCTGTACCACCCTCTCTTAAATCCTCCCACCATTCTACATGATACCACCTCCTCGGGCAGAGTGTTCCACTTATCTACCACCCTTTCCGTGAAAAAGTGTCTCCTGATTTTCCTCCTGAATCTCCCCCCCCCAATCTCAGCCGATGCCCTCTCGTGTCCTTCCCCCTTCTGATCTGAAGAATCCCTTCTGTATTAATCCTAATACCCTATAGGTACGTAAAGGTTTTGATCATATCCCGCTATCCCTCCTCTCTTCCAGGGAATAGATTTGCAGCTCTCCCAGCCTCTTCTTGTAGGATTTTCCCTCAAGTCCCTGTATCATCTTCATTGCCCTATGCTGCACTCCCTCCAGCAATCTGATGTTCCTCTTCATGAATGGCTGCCAGTACTGCACACAGTATTCCAGGTGCAGCCTGACCAGTAACCTGTACAGGGGTAGGATCACGTCTCTGTGCCTGCAGGAGATTCCCCTCGCTATGCACCTCAGCATCTTGCTTGCCTTCGCAGCCGCCTTCCTGCACTGAGCTGAGTGGTACATACTCCTCATTATTAGTACCCCTAGATCCTTTCAGCTAACTGTTGTACATTCATTCCTGTCCTTACAAATTATTCTGCCTGTGTATTTGAGAATAGAGTAGCCCAATACTGTTATATCTCTACTTTTAATTTTTCCTGAATGTGGCTTTTTATTTTGTGATTTGTTTGTACCAGTTATTTCTTTAGGTTTGTTAGTTTCTGTTGCTCTTTCCCTGTCCAATTGACTCTCAGTTTGTCCCATTTGAATATCAGGTTCATCTGTTTCTCTGTTTTCCGTATTTTCTGCTTGATCTTTAATGTTGTCTTTTTGTATCATGTTCCCCATCTGATTTTCTTTTTTTTTTTTTGCCAATGTTGCAAAGGTGCTGCTCGGTGTAACTGGAGCATTATTATCCCTTCTTTTTTTCTTTGGTCCTCGTTGCACCAGGCACCATTTGTTATCAATTTATAATTCATTAGCTGCCTCATCATGTTCCCCTGATCTTTGTTTCCGTTTATCTGTAGTTGTTTCCATGTCCCTTTTTTCCACACCCTCCTCAGTGCTTTTTTTTTAATAGTAGTTTTGTATTGTGGACAGCATATTCAATTTCCTTAATTTCGATTTGTACTTCAAGTTTCTTTATTAAAACAAGTAACTCTTTCTCTAATTTTACTACATATGTGCACTTACTGCAAATAAACTTTTCATCAGGTACTCTCCTTATACACATTTTGCAAGCTTTACGCTGTATCCATCTTAATTTGTTGTTATGCTCCCTCTCTATTTGGTCTGCCATTTCTGAGGACTTCCTTTATGCGTTGCCTTCTTTTATGGCCTACCATTTAAACAGAGATTCCTGACGGCTTCTTAGGCTTCCTTGGCTGACACGGCAGATGTAGCTGTTTGCTTCTGCTGTGTCGCCTCAGCTCTGTTTACCGAAGCTCACAATTGGAAGGCACTATAAAGTGGGAGGACTGGAAGAAGCGCTCCGCTCACTTCCATTTCCTTTGCTGCATAAAAGCCCTTATTTTAATTTTATACCAGTTTGTAGTATAGTTAAAACTACACCCAAAGAGCTGTAGGATATGAATTTAAATATCAGCACCTGTAAAAGTCCCCGGTTTGCTCCAAGTCAGTGACACACAATTTAGTGGCCAGGGACTTCCTGGTCCACCCACAATAAGTTCCCTTTCTGGGAATGGCCCCCAAGAAAATCAGGGAGACATCTCCACTCAAATAAAAAGAGCTCACAAGTTAAAACTGCTCCTACTGATGTCTGGTAAGCTGCTAAATACTCATTGCTTGATTATAGATATGGATGTCATGGAAAACGTGGAAGAGCTAACACCTTGGGTTCACTCATTGGGGATCATTGAGAAAAAAAGATCACCATGCTTGTGTTGAGACCCAAAAGAGTTGAATGCATGCATTAAAAGGGTGCATTTTCACATTCCCACTAGACTTGAAATTCTGAATGAAATGGCAGGGGCCAAGTATTCCTCAGTATCGGATGCCTCCTCAGGATTCTGTCAGATCCCACTAATGCCAGAAAGAGCACGCTTATGAAGGCGCCTGCAAGGCATCACAGCAGGAGGGACTTTGGCGGCATGGCTAAAGCCACTTGGAAGGACAAAGGGAGGCAGGTAGGACCACCTAGAACCATCCAGAAGGGACGGGGGAGGGAATAGGGTTCCCGGGGGGGAGGGAGCTTGCTTGCAGCCAGGGACAGGGAGGGACTAAGCCCTTAAGAGGAGCTGCACTGGAGGAGTTCCTCCTCATTCCTACCTGTCTCAGATTGCAGAAGGCAGCCAGGATCATCAGGACACACCAGAAACATCAGCACACCAGGGGTAAGGCTTGGTCAGAGCCCTTAGGCTGCATGGCCTGGGGTGGTGTACTAGGTAAGGGTTGAGATATGTGGCTAAGAGATGCCTTTCAGGCTCCTTCTACTGAAAGGCTGAGTGTATTTTTAATTAAGACCTGTTTCCTTATGCTTTAGGGGGTTTGCTTGGTTGTTGGTATTCCCCTGCTGGTTTGGCCTTGAGGCTGCATGGCCAGTGGGGGAGAAACTGAAGTAAAAAAAAAAAAATTAACAAGTTCATGACCACAAATGTGAAAGGGGCTGCACAGCTGGAAGCAGGTACATAGTAGTTTAAGGCTCAGAGCTGCAGACCTGGAGACCTGGGTTTGAATCCCACAGCCACTGCTTGCCTGCTGTCTGTCCCCGAGCGAGAACTTAACTTTCTTGTGTTCCCTGGTCACCCAATGACAAGCTTCCTGCTTAGTGCATCCCCCCAGTGGAAAACACTTAATGGTGGTACTTGGGACTGGCCGAGCAATGCGCAACGAGCGCACAGAAGGTAGGTGACCCCGTCCCTCCACCCCCCCTCAGTCCCTGCCCCTGGTGGGGCTTACCTGTTGTAGCCTGTAGGTCTGGTCAAGTCAAGCTGGTGTCTCTGTGGCTGGAGCTTGGGTGGCTTTCCCAGAGTGTGCAGCTGGTGGCATGCCCCTAGAGCGATGGAGGTTGGGCAGGTGCCAGCGTGCCCACGGCGTTCTTCCTCCTCACCGTTATCAGTCATGGGTCAGCCTCCTCAGGTCCAGAAGATGGGGATGAGGTGTCCAGTGGGGTGCAGGCCACACAGTATATGCAGCCTAGGGCCGTCAGACTGGGACCCCCCCCACCGTATCTGAGAGCAGCTTTCGTGGAGGCCTAGGGGTGAGGCTAGTTCCATTGGGATTTGCCCCAGCGAGTTCTCAGAGGTCCATCCACAGAATTATAATTCTATGGGCTCTTCTTCCTGCAGGCATGCACGGTGATGTCATTCGACCGTGCATGCCTGGGAAGACAAAGTGGAGGCACTCTGCATGCATGCGCAGGGCAGGAGGACACACACGCATGCACGCTGATGTGGCAGCTGCAATTGTTTGGATGGCACAGGTGGCCACTGATCACACTGGGAAATGAGACGGTCTCCAATACTAGAGGATGCTGCTAGGTGGCAAAGTGGCACCTACCCCTCCATAGACCAGGAAATAGTAGTTGTTTAGGCTAATTTAGCCACAATGATAACAATTTTACATGTTCAAGGATGGTCTATACTCTTGACAAAATGGTTACCCTTGCCAGCATCCTGGATTTGCCCATGGCCTCTACTCATTGACTTTAACAGTGAAGGCCTTCCCAGTCATTTATGTATATACAGAAGAGATATGTGTGTGTGTGTGTGTGTGTATATATATATATATATATATATATATATATATATATATATAGGAATAAAATCACAGAGCATGGGTGGGGGGTGCAGGGTCTGGAACAGCAACAACTGAAGTTCAATTCCCGACTGAGCAGTGGCCGTCCCACAGGCTGGTAGCCTAGCCTAGAGGTAGAGTAACAAGCTGGGTACACAAGTTCACATGGGCCTGGTGCAAGGGCCATGCCTAAAATAGGGGAAAGTACTGGATGTTTTCCAGCAAGCCACCAGGCAAACGAGGCTAGTCCCAGACAGCCGAGAAACAGTGGCAGGCGTTCCGGTCAGCAATATGTGGCTGAGAGCTCCCAAGCTGGGACAGGAAGCCTCGCTTCAAACAAAAAAAAATAATTTGACAAACAATGGAGTAAGATTTCTTTACGGTCAATGGTCTGGTTGTGGTGCAGCAGTGTAAGTGAAGCGCCAGCAGAGAGCTTGGCCATGGTTGTGTTTTAATTGCAGATTACTGAGCATCATATTTGAAGATGAGTGGGCACCTAGAACAGCAGCTGGCAGCCCTCGTTCTAGGCAAGGGCAAGGTGTGGTGGGATGCGCTTCTTTGGGATCAGGGGGAAGGCAGGGGGGCCAGGCCCTCAGGGCTGGCACCCCCACACGAACCCAAGGACCCAGAAGAGGCTGTCCCAGAGCAGCAATCAGAAACCCCGACATTGCTGACCCTACCGCCTGAACCCCTAACCCCGACGGGTGTGCCTGGCAAAACAGGGCAAGTGCCAGAAAAGCCGATGCCCCTACCAGATGAACTGCCAATACTTCCACCTCTACTCAAAAAGCTAAGCAGGAAGAGGGCTGCTCAAGGAGCTGCAGCAGCAAACCAAGGTACGGGTATGGCTTATTTGGACCAACTGTTGGCAGATGAACTTAGGACCTTGCTTAGGAATGGGGGCGCCCTCAAAAAGAGCTGGGAGAGGCACCAGACAATAGCAGCCCTATGCCTGAGTCAGCCAGAGGGCTTGTCACCAGGCCAGCCAGTATGGACACAGGCAAGCTTGGGGCCCCCTGAACAGGTGGGGCTCAGCCAGACTGTCTCACCCAAGGGGTTCACCCCATCTTGGGACGTGGGGCTGTGGCCACCACAACTGCCTGCACTGGGAGGCCTGGGGGCCCAACCCGCAGCGGTGCTCGAGAGTCCAGCTGGAGCAGTGCCACCTGGAGTGGTGGTGCCTGGCCCACAGACACAGTCAGGTAGAGTGTGCCAGTCGGGGTTAGAGAAAAACTCAACTGTTTGTTGGCCTTGCTAGCAGACAGCGAAGGTGCCCAGCCAGGAATGGTTCAAGTGCCCCTCACACCGGGCACGGAGCCCAAGAACCGAAGCCCAGGAATGGCCTTGCCCACATCCCAAACCATGGGGCAGCAGGGGGGGGGTAGTTTCCTATACCTGGCAGAACCCATTAGTTCGCACTTGCCAGACAAGGTAAGGTAACAAATCCTCAATGGGGAGTACGTCAATGTCTTCTCCCTTCTGAACTGGCCTAAGGAGCTGGAAAAAGATAAGAAGGACAAGGACAGAGATGATGGGGTGGAGCAGAAGCACAAAGCAACAGTGCACTGTACTTGGGAAAATTGGGCAGCAGGCTTTGCAATCTATACAGACATCCTCACCCAAGGCAGCCTGGGTAAAGCTGAAGGGCTGTGGGTTTACTTTAGTAGTACAATGACGATGCACTCTAGAAAGCCAGGTGGGGGGTGGTTAGAATATCATGAGGAATACCGGAGGAGAAAGCAGATGGATACAATGAGGTCACACTGAGGTCACTGGTGGTCTTGGACCTCCCACTCCTGTGGACCATAGATTTGAGGGGGTACAGTATACAGATAGTGGCTTTCTGGTGCGGTGCCCCCCTTCACCAAAGAAGGGGCATCAGGGGGGCAATGGGGGGGCGGGAAAGGGCATTGTTTCATCTATAACCAGGGATCATGTAAGACTGAGCATTGCAACTACAAGCACGAGTGCATGGCTTGCAGGAAACTGCACCCATTTCAACAGTGCGGGAAAGCTGCAGAGTCTGGGGTGGGGAAAGCCAGTAATTCTCGGCCCTTTCGGGAAGGGAGAGGCAAAGGCTGCTTACACCAATCAAGGCAGAACATATTTAGGGGTGGTTGGCCGACTACCCAGACAGGATGGCCACTTGCGCTTTGGCAGCAGATTTCAGGGAGGGGTTTCGTATACCATACCAAGGGCCAAGGAGGGCATACGAGGCTGACAATCTGTGATCTGCCAGAGAGCAACCGGAGGTCATGTGGCACAAACTTCAGAAGGAGCTGGCTGCTGGTTGGATCAGTGGTCCCTTTGCCTCCCCCCCCCCACAACTCAGGGTATCACCCATTGGGTTGGTCCCCAAGAAGGCGCCGGGCAAGTGCCAGATGATAAATCACTTGTCATACCCAAAAGGGGACTCAGTCAACTCCTACATTAATCCAGCATACACCGCAGTGTCCTACACATCGTTTGACAGAGCGGTAGAAGTGGTTCAACAGGCAGGCCAGGGTGCACTCTTGGGGAAGACAGACATAGAGTCAGGGTTCTGCTTATTGCCTGTCCACCCAGCAGATAGAGAGCTATTGGGCATGAAATTTGAAGGGTACTAATATGAGGACAATTGCATGCCCATGGGGTGTGTAGTGGCTTGTGCTGTCTTTGAGCAGTTTAGCACATTCCTGTACTGGGCCACGGTCCAAAAAGCCCAGCTGTATCACATGGTGCATTATTTGGACGACTTCCTCTCTGTGGGGAAGGCCAGCTCTGGGCAATGCGCTCAGCTCATGGTGGCTTTTCATGAGGTGTGAGCTGAACCGGGCATACACACTAACACAGAATAAGACAGAAGGGCCATGCACACAGCTGTCCTTCCTGGAGATTGCAACTGACACAAGGGAGCAGGTGTTCCAGCTCCCCCAGGATAAGTTGGTGGTCCTGCGCACCCGTCTGGAATCAGTAATGAAAGCACACAAAGTCACATTATGTGAGCTTCAGCAATTGGTAGGTCACCTGAACTTTGCCTGCCGGGTACTCCCCATGGGCAGGATGTTCACGAGGCACCTAGCAGGAGTAGGGGCAGGATGCTCCAAACCGCACCACAGAATCTGTATTACAGTGGCAATGCAGGATGAACTGGGCATTTGGCAGGTATTTTTCCAATGCTTTAATGGGGTGTTGATGTGGCCACTTCCAGTGTCCAGCCAGGAACTGGAACTCTTCACAGACGCCTTGGGGGGCCTGGGCTTTGGGTCATATTTGCAGGGTAGGTGGGGTGCAGGGCAGTGGCCTCCCAATTGGGTAAGACTAGGCATTATGAAGCAGTTTAGAATCACAGCAATCTGGGGTGACTTGCTAAAGGACAAGTGCATCACATTTAGGTCTGACAACACCGGGGTTGTGCATGCCCTAAATGGACAGTTAGGTGGCAAGAGCCTGATGGGCAACCTTATGCGGGTGTTTATCCTAAAATACTTGTTGCTAAACATCAATTTTAAGGCTAGACATGTTCCGGGTGTTGAAAATGGCATCACTGATGCTCTTTCTTGTTTGCAGTGGCAGAGATTTTGGGAATTGGCACCAGCGGCAGACCACCAGCCCAGGGAAGTCCCTCCATTTCTTTTGGAATTGATAACCCAGAAGCCTGGGAGTTAATGAAGACTTCACTAGCACCTAGGATGCAAACAGCGTACCAGAGAGGGCTGGACAGTTTTTGGGAGGTACAGCACATGCTAGGGTGGGCAGTGACATGGCCTGTCCCGGTAGCGCAGCTGTGTGAATATGTGCTGATATAAAACATGGGGGGGCCAACCCAGCAATGGTAGAGCAGCACTTTGCCTGGTTTCAGAAAGCCAGAGGCTACTCTGACACCACAAGGGCTTTTTCTCTCTGGAAGATGCTGAAGGGATGGGCTCGCTCGGCTGAAAAGAGCTCGGACACCCGCTGCCCTATCAGCCCCACTATATTCAAGCAAATCTGGGATGAGATTCCAAAGGTATGCTTGTCCCCAGATGAGACAAGGCTGTTCCAGATGGCTTTCTTAATGGCATTTTGCGGGGCATTTAGGGTATCTGAACTCATGCAGCCCAGCAAGGCCATCAGGACCCCGTTGGCACTGAAAGATAACAACTTTGAGGTCACGATGTTGGGAGTCTTTGTCCACCTATGGAAGAGCAAGACTGACCAAAACACCTGCAGGTGGTGGTGCAGCCTGTCGGCGCCCCACAGACTCCAGTGGGATATCCGTGCATGGGTGCAGGATTATATAGCATAGCGCCCAGCAATGGGGGGGCTTTCTTTAGACATGGGGATGGGGGACCTCTAATGGAATACCAATTCAGGCATGTGCTACAGAAGATCCTGCACCAGCTGGGCTTCACAGCAGAACAATTTAACATGCACTCCTTTAGGATTGGCGCAGTGTTATACGCAAGGGCAGTGGATTTGTCAGATAGTAAGACACAGGCATTGGGTAGATGGAAGTCACAGGCATTTGAAAGATATGTTAGACCACACATGCTATAACTCTCTCTTGCTTTGTTTGGACAGGTGTTGCGGCCTGAGCAGTGCAGATTTGAATTTGTGGCACTCATACATCCAATCGGCAGCCATCAGGGCAAGGCAGCATCAGAACAGGCAGAGGTGCATTGGTTGGGACAGTGTGGGATGAGATGGGCCGAATTACTTGGAACATTGCATTCCAAAGCCTGGCAGAGGGTACAACCCACAGTTTTAGTCATTCATTTGAGGGGAAATGATCTGAGAGTCATAACTGCGAGAGAGTTAGAGAATAGGGTGCAGAAGGACCTGGCAAGGCTGAAACAGTGGTGGCTACAGGTGCATATAATTTGGTCTGACATTTTTCAAAGGCAGCAGTGGCGGCATGCCCAGAACATCAGGGCACTAGAGAAGGTGCGCCGGCTGCAGAATTCATCTATGCGGCCAGTTATGGACTCTGTGGGGGGTTGTCAATAGCAAGGCACCTAGAACTGACAGTAAAAAGGCCAGGTCTGTATAGAGAGGATGGAGTACATCTGTCAGAAGAAGGGCTAGGTCTGTTTTTGGAAGACATATAAAGGGCAGTGGAGAGAGCAGTGGGGTAATGTGCTTGTGGGGGGTGAGCTGGGTAGTGTTCACCTTGTGTGGCTTGGTAGTCTTGGAAGGCTGTTTGGAGGGGTAACAGAGGATCATGTGTTTGACCTGCCAGATCTCCCTGAGGCTGACAGGAGGGTGGGCCTGATGGCTGGAGTCCAGATGCACCCTCTTTGGGCATCCGCCCACGGCATGGTGGGTCCTCTGATGGGGAGGATTAAGCCACAGCCAGTCATGGAGCCATCCCTCATGCCCCAGAGGTTGTTGCCTTCATGGGGTCCTGGTTGATGGTAAGGCATCTCTTCCCCAGTGGGGAAGGAGGGTCGGACCACCAATGGTTTATCTGTGCCATGGTGAGCAATATTGCTTCCAAGGCTACCTAGCTGAGCACATCATGCTGAGGCTAATATATATTGATCATTCGATTGTTAATAAACGCATGGCTGTGGCCATTTCTCCAAGCTTGTTGTTGTGTCAATCTGTTCAGATGAACAAGGTATGTGCCCTCAAAGACAATGTACTTTTAACACTCCTTATGGGAGGCTAAAAGACTACCATTTGGCATATGTGCAGCACCCAAGATTTTTCACAGAATGATGCAGCAACTGCCAGAAGGCACTGAAGGGGTTAAAGGTTATATTGATAACATACTCATCTAAGGCTCATCAGAGGAGCAACATGACACCAGACTGGAAAAAGTGCTACAAGTTGCTAGGGATATGGGCCTTAAGCTGAACATAGCAAAATGCCAGATAAGAAAAACAGAGATTCTATACCTCAGAGAAATCCTTTCAGAGGTTAGGGTCAAACCTGACCCAGCAAGAAGTACAAGCTGTAAACAGAATACCACAACAAAAACGAAGAAAGATTTACAATGGTCCCTGGGAATGGTGAATTATCTGGGGAAGTTCGTTAACAATCTGACTGGCAAGACATGCCACCTGAGAAAATTGCTAATTAAGTCAGCCTCATGGTTGTGGGTAGCAGCACATGAGCAGAAATTCACAGGAATTAAAAGGCTTCTGACCACAACACCTACCTTGCAATATTACATAGAAACATAGAATCTGACAGCAGATAAGGACCACTTGGCCCACCTAGTCTGCCCATTTTCCTACCTAACAGATAAGCTGCAGATCTTAGTTAACCAACAGCTTACTTCCTCCTATTTTGGTATTACTTGTCAGACTAAAGTTTCAATAGATGCCACAAAGGATGGCAGAGGAGCAGTACTGTTACAACTCAGAAATGGTTTCATATGCCTCCAGAGCCTTTACTAAAACAGAAGACAAATATGCTCAAATAGAGAAGGAGATGTTGCCCATAGCATTTGGATGTGATGCTTTTCATAATTACATTTATGGAACCTCCTTTGTGATCCAAACAGACCTCAAACCACTGATAACTATTTCAAAAATAGATTTATGTGAGGCACCACTACAGATTCAGAGACTGTTAATCAAACTACAGAAGTATGATTACAAGATAGACTACACACCAGAAAACCATTTGATTGTGGCTGATGCTTTATCAAGAATATGGGATGAAGCTCATATCACCACAGATCAAAATGGAGACAAGAGGTGGACATTCACATAAATAGAATAAAAACCTTGGGAGCTGTCTCAGCACAGATGTGGAAAAAATTGCAAATGGAAACAGCAGTAGACAAATCATTGCACGCGATTGTGTCAGCAATGCAGGAAAGGACAATACAATTCATACAGGTATGTGCCATTTCAGGCTGAATTATCTTTGGTGGATGGAATACTACTTAAAGGGGACATAATTGTGGTTCCTAGTGCCTTAAGAAAGGAAATGCTGCATAAAATTCACCAAGGACATATGAGTATTGAAAAATGTGTAAACAGAGTAAGACAGATTGTGTTCCGGCCAGGAATTACTAAGGATGTGGAAAATACAGTTCTGGCATGTTGTATATATCAGAAATACAGGCCTGCACTGCAGAGAGAACCCTTAATTTCAGACTCAGAAAATGCCAATGCCTGAGAGAAAGTGGGGATAGATTTGTTTACACTAGAAGACAGAGTACATGGCTGTAATTGATGCATTCTGATGTTACCCAGAAGTTGTGAAGCTCAAGACACTCACCTCAAGTCAAGTGATTCAAGCGCTTAAAGTAATCTTTGTAAGATTCAGAATACCACAGACTGTAAGGACTAATAATGGACCTCAGTTTGCAAGTGCAGAACTCAAAGCCTTTGCAAGGTCCTATGGTTTCAATCACATTATCTCAGTCCAACATACCCACAAGGAACTGGGTTGGCAGAATGTGGGGTCAAAATCAATAAGTCTGTAATGAGAAAAGCTAGGGAGGAAAATGCGTACCCCATCTTTGAACTGTTGAATTACAGAGCAACCTCATTAGAATGCAGCAACTCCCCAGCAGAACTACTCATGGGACATCAGGTTCGAACCCAATTACCTCAGCTCAAACTTAAATGTCACACTGACAATAAAGGTGTTCAGAAGAAAACGACTATGCAGTTCAAGAAACAATGTGATAACTATGACAGAACAGCAAAATATCACAGGGCATTGCAGCTCAGAGAAACAGTTGGGGAAAGAAGTGAAGGTTGCTGAGGAGAACTAGCATTCGTTCACAGGCTTGTGGCTCCAAGATCCTATCTGGTACTTACTGAAAGTGGACAACTGTTAAGGTGAAGCAGGAGACATTTATTGCCAGTGCTGACAAGCTTTGTACCCTTTCCTGCAACAAAAGAGACTGTGAGCCCGCTTTTCAAACAGGGACGCAGGGCTTGCGACCAAGCTCTTTGTCCCCACAAAGTTTTCTGCACCTGTGTCCAAGGGTGTGATGCGACCTGCATCCTATTTTACAATCCTGGATGCAGGTTGTTACAGTACCCTCAGTTTATGGCATCTTGTGCCAAAACAGTGATGCAAGCCCTGTAAACCGACTCCCACATAGGTACAAAGTTACACCAGGGTGAACTGGCAGAACTGTGCTGTGTCACTGCAAGGGACTTGTGGCAGAGGGGTTGCAGCAGTCTTTTTGAAAAACAGCACTATTGCTGCAAGTCACCACTTGCGATGTTCTGTCAGCCACAAGTCCCTTGTGGCAGCTGCAACCTCTCTGAAAATCAGTCCCTGTATCTACAGACACAGAGTATGTACCTGGAGGACCCAGGACAATGTCAGGATAACAGTATGTGGAAAGTAAAATACCTAGGAGTGTAGACACTGAACTGGAAATAAATTCTATTTCACTAGACAGGGCTTTACCTGACATTCCTGAAATGTCACAAAACAATACTAAACTGAAGCCTTATGCTCAGATGTCTGATGAAACTGCCAGTCATAAGAATCCTGAACAACTGAACAGGTCAAGAAGTGGTAGGCTAATAAAAAAAAGCCAGAGAGACTCATTGAAACCTGTTAAATGTAAATGCTGGTACATGTTTCTCATGAGAAAATTAAAAAAAAATATAGAGGGCTTCATGTTAAATGGTATAATCCTTGTTTATTAGTGAATCCTGTTATTCATAGTGCGTGCTCCTAGCTAGAATTTATTGAGAGAACTTGCTTGTAAATGTTATTATTCTTTCTTTTTATTTATTTATAGAAAACAAGGGATGTATTGGTAAGGAACTAATGAGTCATAATAAGGGTAGTTAAAAGTAACTCAAGGCAGGCTCACACTTACCATGGTAGTCTGTGAGATAAGGGATGAGATCATCTATCAGACACTGCCTGCTCGAAGGACAGTGAACCGCCAGTGGCTAGTCTGGAAGTATTTGAAGAAGCATGAATAAAGAGTTGCTTAAGAGTCTAAAGAACCCTTTGTTTTGATAACTACAAAACAAGACAACCCCTGAATGCAACATCCCTCCTTTGCCCCTGAGAGTAGAGTCCCCAGTACCATGGTCCTTTTCTTGCCCCCTCTGGAGTTCCCTTCCTTCTCAGGCTTATGCTCACTGGCCAGGGACCTCCTTTTCTGTGAGTGCTGAACCCTGCTTCCACGGTATGATTCCAGGGGCACTTCCTCCATTAAGGGTTGAAACCTGTTATAGGCAGGTACACCTTGCACCTCTGGTGCCTGTGACAGGGTGACCTCTGTCACAGTGGACACCCCTTGGATAAACTGAAACTCCTTCCCCAAGCAGTTGATATGGTTTGTATAATGTCCAACATGCTGATTGGCTGGTTATAAATTAAGTGCTGAAGTGCTTATAAAGCTTTCTGTGCATATTAACTTAAAAACAAAATTAAGAGAACAGTTGCAAAATGAGAGGGCTGTCTTAATATAAGAAATACAAAACTTGTGTCTGCTTTTTTCAAGATGTTAGCAGTCCCCTTCTAAGATATATTTTGCAGCAGACAGCATGAGGTAATTTGACCCTGCAGGAGAGTTTAGGAGAGCACAGAATGTTCTGACCTCAGCTCTGACCTTTCCAATATTGTAAACAAGTTATGTTTGTGCTCCAGGTGGCTGCCAAATAACTGTTCTCTATGAAGCAATGGTAGCCCCTAGTGACTAGTTTTATGTTATGTCTACTGTTAATCAAAAGGCAATGGAAAATATTTCCAGCTTCTAGTGAGCTTATAAAAATCCCTATCTCAGTGCTGAAAGGATAGATAGGGTGGTCAGTTGAATACTGACTGAGAAATGTGGAAGACCTCCTGGTAGTGCATGCTTTCACACTGTTTGATTCATGCTAGGCTGAAGAAAAGCCTTAGAAACTGTTGAAGCAAAGCAGTTGTCTGACTTACCATTTTGCTTTCTGTATATTTTACTTGATAAAAATAAAATGACAAATGCACTTGTGCATTTTTTATGCACCTGACTTGTGGTCTGCCTGAAATTGTGCTATCCTAAACCCACGCCTAGTGACAGTGCCCCTTCCCACCTCCAAATCACAGTCTGTCTGCACCTGTTGGGCCCTCTGTAGCTATGGAGCCTATAGTCCCCATGGCTAATCACTGACCCTTGCTCTCAAGAAATGTATTTCTGCCCTTGCAACTTCAAGTTCAGCTCACAACCTTTGCGCCCACCTACAGTTGAAGCACTGACTGTGAACCCAGAGCACCCACCATGTCACGACTGGCCCACAATCTGTGCACTCCACCCAGTCCTCCCAGTGGTGTCCTGCCTGCATGGTGATGTAAATTGTAGTTATTTATGTACAGATATCACCGACTACCTACTTTATTTGCATAAAGCACCACTCCAGATAGGAAGGTAGTTACAAGCTAGATGTACCCTGTTTCATAGTGGCCCCAGTACAGCCTATGTAGCCCTACCCCAGACAGAGAGTTGTATTAGCTAAGTAAAACTTGTTACACAATGCCCTCAGTAATCACTTATGTAACCCTACCGCAGATAGGGAGATGACTATTCGTAACATACTGTGTTACACAATGCCCTCAGTAATCACTTTTGTAACCCTACCTCATATTTGTAGTTCCTAGCTGTGTAAACCATATGAACTCCTCTCCTATCCATGTTGTACATGCTTTGCCTAGTGTCTGCATGGCAGAGTCTTCTGCAGACCTGTGGACATTTTGTGGACGCCCCTGCAGACACTGTCCTCTTTCTCATGGTTCTCATCCTCAGGGTCACTCGTGCATTTCAAGGGTCACCTGCATACTATATATTGGTAAAGTCTTCCCAACATTTCCTTCCTGAATAGTCTTACTAGAAGTACCAAATTCATGTACAGTAGGTAGAGTTCAGCATATTTATTTAGTTTTTGTTGACCGGGTAAGTGCACTAGACAAATCCTGCCTATTTTCAGGCACGACCCGGGGGAGGGGGATACAGATGAATGCCAGCTGACCTTGAACCAGATTAAGCTGTTGGTGGTATTTTTAGTGAATGAGGGGAAATTTGGCCAGGACACCGCGGAAAATTCCCCTACTCTTTTCGATAAGTGCCATGGGATCTTTAACATCCACCTGAACTACCACCAATCCAGGCAGATGGGACCTCGGTTTAACGTCTCATCCGAAAGATGGCACCTCAGAAGTGCAGCACCCCTCTCATGCTGCACTACAGTGTCAGTACTGGGATATTAACCCAAGTGTCAGATGTGGAAACTGAACCCACAGCCCTCTGATCTCCCGGCCTCAGAGGTGAGTGTGCTACCTACTGAGTAGTCTGAGTAGTCATATAGTCTGAGCTAGCTCTTCTACCTACCGGTCAGTGAGTAGTCTATTTTTCTTTCCCTTTTTTCCACATAGCTATTTTTCCTCAGTCAGTAGCTCATCTCAGGTCATACCATGGTCACAGGGATATACCCTGATCAAGCCAAACCCAGCCATCATTCAGATGACTACGGGATTTTTGTCCTGTGGTTTGTTCACCTCCCTCCTCCCCTAGCAGAATGATGCCTCTGTCAGCCTCACACAACCACAGCTGACCCTGCAGCAGTAGCAAGCTCCCTGGCCCAGCTGAAGGGGTTGCTGTGGTGGCAGAACCCACCTCCATTCCCCCCAGACTGAGACCCACCACCAAGTAGCAGCTGTTTCAGTCTTGGCCTGCCTCCTGACATGACTTCCCAGGCTCACTTCTGGACCAAGGTTCTCGGCATGACAGTACAATGCACTGCTGCTGGGCCACCAGAGTAAGTGAGTATTCTAATACAATATGACTCATTGGATGCTGAACAATATGGTGCACATGTTTTCTGTTTTGAGTCTTAGCTGTATCAAATGTGGAAACCTGCTGAGATGGTTGAATCCCAAAGAGCTTTACAGAGCAATCTGCAAATACTGGTGTTGCATGGACTGTAGAATAGTACAGAATTTACATTTATGTAATGTCTCAAAGTGCTTGACAACCCATTTATTTATCTAGTTGTTCTTGCTGACTGGGAAATAAGGACTAGGAAAATATCTTCCTGTTTTCAGCCACATCCCATTTTGGGGGGGGGATACTGGAAGTACTGATTGATGTTGAAACAGGATAAGCTGTTGGTGGTTTTAGTGAATGGAGGATTGGGGAAAGTCCCTTTCTCTTTCCCCAGTTGTACCATCCTGTGCCCCAGGTGACCTTTCTGCCTCAGATATGCTGAGTCGGTGTTTAGCTGAAATTAATGACTGCATAGAAACATAGAATTTGATGGCAGATAAGGACCGCTTGGCCCACCTAGTCTGCCCATTTCCCTACCTAACAGATAAGCTGCAGATCCTAGTTAACCAACAGCCTACTTCCTCCTATCCCCCACTAGAACTGCCTTATGTCTGTCTCATGCATTCTTGAATTTCCCCACTGTTTTTGACTCTATGACCTCCTCAGGAAGGCTGTTCCATGTATCCACAACCCTCTCTGTGAAGAAATATTTACTCACATTACCTCTGAGCTGTCCCCCCTCTATCTTCAAATTGTGCCCCCTTGTTCTTGAACATCTCTTTTTCTGAAAGATGCTACTCTCTTGGACTTTGTTGATTCCCTCAAGATATTTGAAAGTTTCTATCATGTCCCCCCCCTCCCTCCTTTCCTCGAGGCTATACATCTTTAGTTCCTTTAGTCTTTCTTCATATGTCTTCTGATGCAGACCCTGCATCATTTTGGTTGCCCTCCTCCGGACAGCCTCCACCCTGTCTATGTCTTTGCGGAGATGGGGTCTCCAGAGAACTGTCACAGTACCCAGATAGTGGTCTTACCAACTGTCTGTACAGAGGCCAACAACTTCCTGTTTTCTACTGGTGATGCCGCTCCCTATGCATCCCAGTAGCCCCCAAGCCCTCCTTACTGCCTTCTCACATTGCTGACCCACCTTTAGGTCATCTGATATGACTACCCCCAGGTCCTGTTCCATTTTTGTTGTTGTCAGTATCTCACCCCTCATTGTGTACTCTTCCTCTGGGTTTTTGTTTCCCAGGTGCATTACTTTGCACTTCTTTGCATTGAATCTAGCTGCCATACATTTGACCATTCCTCCAACCTTGCCAAGTCCTTTTTCATCCTTTCCACCCCGTTTGTGTATCCAACCCTGTTGCGAATCTTTGTGTCATCTGCAAAGACATCTTTCCCTTCCAGTCCCTCTGCAGTGTCACTTATAAAGACATTAAAAGGACTGGCCTCCAGTACTGAACCCTGCAGTACCCCACTAGTAACCCTCCTTTCTTCACTGTGGACTCCATTTACTATTACCCTCTGTGTTCTGTTGTACAACCAGTGTTTTACCCAGGCTACCACCCTGGGACCCACTCCCAGGCTGGCTAATTTGTTTATTAATCTTTTGTGCGGGACTGTGTCAAATGCCTTGTTAAAGTCTAGGTAGGTCATGTCCACAGCCCCTCCCTGGTCTACTGCTTTGGTCACCCAGTCAAAGAAATCAATTAGATTTGTCTGACATGACCTTCCCGCTGTGAATCCATGCTGCCTTGGGTCCTGTGCCCCACTGACCTTTAGGTACTCAACAATTCTTTACTTCAGAAGTGATTCCATCATTTTCCCTACCACTGAGGTCAAACTGACAGGTCTGTAGTTTCCTGCCTCTGTCTTACTCCCACTTTTGAGAAGGGGAATGACATCCACCCTCCTCCAGTCTTCAGGTACCACACCATCCTCCCATGATTTATTAAAAAGGGCATGTCCGCAAACTGGCTATGTCTCAACCCCGGCAACACAGAGGTTATGGTGATCGAACCAGGTAATGGGGGCATTTTTGCTGATGGGGGATTGCCCACCTTTGTAGTTGATGGTTTCCCCCTGTTGGTGATTAATTTGGTCAAGGATCTTGGCATTTTTCTTGATGACCATCTTACCCTCGAACAAAAGGTGTCGTCGGTCATCAGAGCTGTTTTTTTCCATCTCTGGAATATCGCTAGGATCCATCCATTCTTGATGCCTGCTGACCTGGCTACAGTTATCCATGCCTTTGTCACTAGCAGACTCGATTACTGTAACACTCTGTACCTAGGGCTGTCTGGAGATTTTATGCATCGACTACAGCTAGTGCAGAATGCCATGGCCAGGGTGTTGACAGGCACCTCTATGAGGGATCATGTCACTCCTGTCCTGCACACCCTGCACTGGCTCTCTGTGAGCTCACGCATCACCTTCAAGATAGGCTTGTTCATATACAAGGCCCTATGTGGTTTAGGACCTGACTACCTAAAAAAGCTCCTGGTTCCTTACTCCCCTATCAGCCCCCTACGCTCCATTGAGGCCAGTCTGCTGGTCATACCATCTTCCCGCTTAAAGAGATCTGGAGATAGGGCATTTGGTACAGTCACTCCATTGCTGTGGAACTCTCTTCCACCACATATTCGAGCAGCCAACATGATAGAGGCCTTTAAAGCCTCTTTAAAAACATACCTATTTGAAAAAGCTTTTTAATTTTTTTGATATTGTGATTTTACCTGTTGGAGATGTTTTATGCAATTGATTCTTTTTATTATGTTTGTCCAGTGCGCTGAGCCCCTGGATAGGGCGCTATATAAAGAACATCTGCCTTGCCTTTACTTAGCTTTAACCTAGATGGAACACTTTCTGTGGCAAAGATCTGGGCAAATGGAGGAGGACAATTGTAGTCCCTCTCCACAAAAGTGGGAACAGGGAGGAGGCTGGCAACTACAGGCCAGTCAGCCTAACCTCAGTGGTCTGGAAATTAATGGAGTCACTGCTAAAGGAAAAGATTATGAAATTTCTTGAATTCAGCAAAGCACAGGAGCTAAAGTAGCATGGATTCACAGCAGGAAGGTCTTGTCAAACAAACCTGATAGATTTCTTTGACTTGGTGACCAGGGAGGTAGATAGGGAAGGGGGGGTGGATGAGGCCTACCTAGATTTCAGCAAGGCCTTCGACACCGTCCCTCATAGGAGGCAGATAAATAACATTGGGCAGCCTGGAAGTGGGCTCCAAGGAGTTTAACTTGGTCAGAAACTGGTTAAGTGACAGGACACAGAGGGTGGTGGTAAATGGTGTTCAATCCGAGGAGGGGGAGGTGACCAGTGGGGTGCCACAGGGATCCATGCTGGGGTCAGTCCTCTTTATTGTCTTCATAAGTGACATTGCAGAGGGTCTGGAAGGGAAGGTATGCCTCTTTGCAGATGACACTAAGGTCTGCAATATAGTCGACATTCCGGGGGGTAGTTGGAAAAATTAGAAAGAACCTAAATATGCTTGAGGAGTGGTCGACAATGTGGCAGCTGAGATTCAATGCAAAGAAGTGCAAAATCATGCACTTGGGGTGCAGCAATCCAAGGGAGGAGTACAAAATGGGAGGGGGGTGCTGATGGCCACCAGTCAAGAAAGGCACCTGGCAGTAATCTTATCTGATTACCTAAAGGTAACCAAACAATGTGGGAAGGCTGTATGGAAAGCCAGTGGGATGTTAGGGTGCATAGGGAGAAGTATCACTAGCAGAAACAAGGAGATGGTTATGCCACTGTACAGATCACTAGTGAGATCTCATCTGGAGTACTCTGTCCAGTTCTGGAGGCCACATCTCTGTAAGGACATCAAAAATAATAGAGGCAGTCCAGAGAAGGGCAACAAAAATGGTGCAAGGACTGCACCAAAAGTCATATGAATAAAGACTGGAGGACCTCAAGGAGAGGAGAAGAGAGGAGGGGGGAGGATTTGATAGAGACATTCAAGTATATCAGGGGTATAAACAAGGTACAGGAGGGTAGCATCTTTCAGAAAAGAAGATGTAGAAGAACAAGGGGGCATGATAGGAGGGTACAGTGGGTAGGCTCAGGGGCAATGTGAGGAAGTACTTTTTCACAGAAAGAGTAGTGGATGCTTGGAACAGCCTCCCTGTGGAGGTGGTGGGGGCAAAAACAGTAGGGGAATTCAAGAATGCATGAGCTAGACATAAGAGTACTCTAGCAATAGGGAAGAGAGGGTAAGCCGCAGCTCAACAAGGGTCGACGGTATTGCATTAGGTAGGGAAAAGGGGAAGACTAGGTGGGCCACACTGTCCTTATCTACTGTCACCTGTTGTGTATCTGTGTGTATTACTGCTCTCGCTCCCTTTAAGGTTTTGACTTGATTGTATTTCCCTTTTCCTTTCCTTCATGCCTTTTGTTTCTCTCTCTCTCCCCCCCCCCATTTATCTATTGTCTAGTCTCTTTATTCTTGAGTAATTAATTCATCTCCCTTTCCTTTGCTTTCATTTTTGTTATATAAGGTGCTGATCAGTGTATTACATGACGTATGATATGTATGTATGTATGTTTTCCCTTGCTTTAGATTTTTGTTCTTAATAAAAATTACCCTATGTTTTTCCCATCTCTTTTACTGTACTGAAGCTGTATGGTCTACCTTGAATGTTTATTCGGTGGACTCAGAAATTACACTGTTCAGTTGCCTTGGCTCCTTTAATAAACGTTTTTTTTTTTTTGGGGGGGGGTAGGCATGTGGTTACAGAAAAAGAAGAGTAAAACAGGACTATCCCGTAAGTCCACTCCTGTATCTCTTTTAATCCGGATCCTCTGCTGAGGAAACTGCAAGACATGGAGATAGTGCAAGGCTTTAGGTTTCAGGAAGAGGGATCTGATTAAACATTTTGGCTTATGCAGATGGTATGAGCCTGTTACTACAAGATGTCTGCTCATGTGAGAATGCATTTAAGGTGTTGGAAACATTCTGTTATGCAAAAAGGGTGGGATTTAGCCTTTGGGCTATGCGTTCCACTGAGACATTTGTAGGGGTTACTGCAAATGCAGCTATTATTAAGATTCTCAAAGTTACATTTGGGAGGAGGATAAAGGCAGCAAAAACTGGAAATCTAAACTGGCAGTAGGGACAGCCAGATTAGCACTATGGAAGAAAAGAACCTTGTCAAAAACGAAAAGGGCATTTTTAATTGAAACATTGTTAGTGCCCATTTTTCAATATATATATAAGTAATGTTTTAGAAACATGGAAACATAGACTTTGATGGCAGATAAGGACTGCTTGGCCCACTCAGTCTGTCCATTTCCCTATCTATTGGATAAGCTGCCAATCCTAGTTTATCAACAGCCTACTTCCTCCTACCACCCACCCACTAGAATTGCCTTATGTCTGTCCCATGCATTCTTGAATTCCCTCACAATTTTTGACCCCACAACCTCCTCAGAAAGGCTGTTCCACACATCCACCACCTTCTCCATGAAAAAATACTTCCTCAAGTTGCCCCTGAGCCATCCTCCGCTATCTTCAAATTATGTCCCCGTGTTCTCGCACATCTCTTTTTCTGAAAGATGCTACCCTCTTGGACTTTGTTGATTCCCTTGGGGTACTTGAAAGTTTCTATCACGTTTCCCCCTCTCCCTCCTTTCCTCTAGGGTATACATATTAAGCTCCTTTAGTCTCTCTTCGTATGGCTTCTGGCGCAGACCCTGCACCATTTTAGTTGCCCTCCTCTGGACTGCCTCTATCCTGTCTGTGTCCTTGCGAAGATGGGATATCCAGAACTGCATGCAGTACTCCAGACAGGGTCTCACCAATTGTCTGCACAGAGGGATAACAACTTCCTGTTTTGTACTGGTGATGCCTCTATCTATGCATCAGTGCCCCCCAACCCTCCTTACTGCATTCTCACATTGTTTGCTTACCTTTGGGTCATCTGATATGACTCCCCCAGGTCCCTTACTATTTTTGTTATTCTTTTTATTATGTTTCTCCAGTGCTCCCTGGATGGGGCGCTATATAAGGAACATTTGCCTTGCCTGCTTTGCCTTTACTTAGCTTTTTACTATTTTTAGTACCCCCCCATTGTGTACTCTTTCCCTGGGTTATGGTTTCCCAGGTGCATTACTTTGCACTTCCTTGTATTGAATCTAAGCTGCCATACCTTTGACCATTCCCCCAACCTTGCCAACTCCCATCTCATCCTTTTCACCCCTTGTGTATAAACCGTTGCAGATCTTTGTGTCGTCTGCAAAGAGGCATATTTTTCCTTCCAGTCCCACTGCAATGTCACCTATAAAGACATTAAAGAGAATAGTTCCCAGTACTAAATCCTGCGGTACCCCACTAGTAACCCCACTTTCTTCAGAGTGGACTCCATTTACTATTACACTCTGCGTCCTGTTGTCTAGCCAATTTTTTACCCAGGCTACCATCCTGGGACCCACTCCCAGGCTGGCTAACTTATCTATTAATCTTTTGTTTCCCACACCATCAGATTTGGGATTCAAGAGGGCATGGGACAGACATAAAGGGTTGGCAAGTGGGGGGAAGGGGGGACCCAGGGCGTAGTGATGAGTGGGGGGGGTTGGCAGACTCGATGGGCCAGAGGGTCCTTTTCGCTGTCAGAATTCTGATTCTATGATTCTATGATTTGGAGACATGGTTTGATAGCTTATTTTTTCTGACACTTTCGGGAATAAGCCTAAACCCAGTAAAATGAAATAACCTTTATACCAGTTGCAGAAGGGGGGGGGTCTTACTATGATTAATCTGATTGCTTTATTTTTTTAGTTTATTTCTGCACAGTAAAATTGACCCCACTTTCAAGATGCTCCTCGGATGTGGTGCCCATGGGTGAAGGATTGCTTTATTGCCTATTTAGCGAAAGGACAACAAGATTATAGGAAGTTGCTAAAGTTGCAGGGTTAGCAGGGATACCTTCTTTTTTTTTTTTTTTTTTTAATATTTGTTGTTTATGCCCCCTCCTTCTCCATGGCCTTACCTTCCCTCGGGTCCTCCAAGGCATCAGGGCTGGTTGCACTCCGACTTCTCCCTCAAGGCCACCTCCATGCTGCCTAGGTTTGTCCGCCTGGCAGGGAGGGGGGGCTGCAGTCTCCTCTTACCGACCCCCACCACCTGCTTTATGTTTTTGTCAGGCACCCTGGGGGATTGTCAGAGTAGTGGGGTTATGTGCCGGAGGTCATCTCCAGGTTCGGCCATGGGGTCTTTCCTTGGTTTTCTCCCGTCCCTGAAGGTGTTGGCATACTGGGAGCCCCAAGGGACGTAGGCACGCCACTATATGACAGCCGTCCCTAGAGCTCACACTAACGCCCCTCCTCCCACAACATGCCCGAGATGCACGTCCACCTGTGGTCACCCAGGTGGCGGTATTGTAGCAGGAATGACTCCTCCCTCCCTCCCAGGTGGAGAGTGATCCATGAGATGCTCTATCTCCCCCCCCCCGGCTGGTTCCTGACGACCCAAGTCCGCATCCAAACCCGGGTCACGAGCGTCCAGGAATATCTTCTCATGAAGGTCTGGTCTTGTTGAAAGCAAAGAAATGGGCTTTAAACCCAGGTATCATGGGTACAATTGCCAGCAAATGATTATATTTGTCCATTTTACATGTTGCCTTTCATGTGGCTGGGTCCTTTAAAGAGCAACTGACTTGCTCGGCTCAAGCAACTTACAGCAAGGAATTGCCTGCTCAGGGACAGAAATCATCTACATTTTGAAGTTTTTTATACAGCCATAAGGTAGTAATTAAATGTACAGTACCCTCAATCTCCCTTCCATGTTTTCATTGCCGCTCAGTGCCCACTGCAGCCCCACTCTTAAAAACAGCATCTTGTTGTTGCTTAGTAGGGCAGGGACTGCAGGGCTACTCATGGATACTGACTGCAATCAGGAGACGTGATCACCTGTAAATGTGTTTACATTTTATGCTTTTATGTTTATGGCCCCTTCCCTTTGGAATTCTCTACCCCGTCAGACTAGAGAGTGTACGACCGTGGGGAGTTTTAAACAGGCTCTTAAATCCTTTTTGTGAGAAAAGGCATATGGTTTTTACTGCCCATTAATTTGTTTTGTGTGTTTTTATAATATTACTTCTGTACTTCTGTTTCTGTATTCTTGTATTTTTATCTTATTTTATTGGAATGCGCCTTGACACTCGACTGGCGCAATACAAATAAAAATATTATTATTATTAAATACAATTATCTTATTTTGTAGGCACTTGCACATGTTAAAGTAGCAGTGCAGTGAGACTGGGCAAACATCTGACACTATTTTTTCACTATAAAAGATTCTCAGCATCTTCCAGTTTTATCTGGTGGTAACATTTTCTTTTTTTGGCATCATATATTTATTCAAGTTTTCAATAAAAGAACAAACAATAATAATAATACATTTTATTTTTAATGTGCCTTTCAAATGTCAAGGCGCAGTACACAGTTAAAACAATTTAAACAAACCAGTTAAACTGTAGACAAGACAAGGACATACAATAACATTTTAACTTATGTACATGAAGATCCAGTTCCCTGAGTATGATACCATAATAAATAGGATAAAAAGAAAATTCATGTGTAAAAATTCAGTTGAGCACCATCTGTAACCAAACACAAAAGCAATATTCCCTTTGGTTCCTTCCCTCCCTACCCTTCATAACTAACCCTCCCCCAGTGTCAAGTTCTCTGCAGTCGACAGGGCAGCTATGTATGGTTGCCAAGTATCATAAACATGCTCCCCCCTGTCCTGCATTACATATGTAAGCCTTTCTAAGGCAAGAGCTTGCAACACCAACGTCTTCCATTGTTGTATGGTAGGCCTGACTGCGGACACCCACGTGTTAAGAATACAATGTCGGGCCATAACAAGTATGACCCTAAGCCTTCTTGGGAGAGGGGTCCAATCCCCATCTCGTATGTGCTCTACCCCAAACAACATTACTGTAGATAGTTGTGGGATTTGTCTACCTGCAAGTGCCTGTACTTCCTGCCTCACCTCCCTCCAGAACTCCTGCAGGACAGGGCAGGACCAGAAATAATGATAGTAAGAGGCTATACCAGAATTGCATCAGGGACATACTGGAGAGACCGTAGGATTAAACTTATTGACAATCAAAGGTGGGCAATATAGTCTATGACAAAATTTACAGAAGGATTCTTTGTACTTATTACAAATCAAGATACCCTGATGAAGCTGGGTCATCACCTTCCAGGTATCCTCCGTAATAGGGATCCCCATATCCAGTTCCCAGGGCTGTCTAGTTTTTTGTGTCATGGCTAACAGTAGGTGTCTACCCACTTTGGCAACTCTGCGTATGGTACCTTTGGGGTTCCTCTACCCATCTTGTATCAATTGTTCAATTTGGCCCACTATGGATTCTGTATCAAGCTTTCTCCCTAGAGTTCTGCAATATGCTCTAATCTGCAAATACTGGAAAAAGTGTTGGTGCCCCAGCCCCGTCCTAGCCTGCAGGCCCTCAAAAGAGTCCAGCCCTTCTTTAGTGTACAGGTCCTGCAGGCACATTATGCTGCCAACCTCCCATTCCTTAAAGCCTGAGTCTCTCAGGTTGGGAACAAAAAAGGGGTTTCCTGCTATAGGAAGAAGCAAAGTTTCCATCTGTTCTGTTCCTCTTTTGTGAGTCAGGCGTCCCCAGCTATCCATTACCGACCAAACCAACAGGTTCAGTCTGAGTAGTCCTGCATATGCCCTCTAACCTCTTCCAGACAGATATGCCGACACCCGGCCAGGACAGCCCCTTTCCTCAAGGTCCAGCCAGCCTGCTTCTCTGGGCCTGCCCACCCAGTCTTGTAGATATCGGCACTGTATGGCCAGGTGGTAGATACTCAGATCAGGAAACTGTAAGCCCCCTTTCTCAATAAGGGCCTTTAGGCAGGCAAGGCCCACGCGTGGCCGCTTTCCCTGCCACAGAAAGTCCGAGAAGGCCTTCTCTAATTGCTTAGTGACTGCCCTTGTTAGCCCCATATAAAGCATTTGCATGCTATACAAAATTCTAGGGAGGATGTTCATTTTGAGCAGATTAATTCTCCCCAGCCATGTGATAGGTAACCAGCTCCATCTCCTTAGGTCGGTTATAATCACCCGCAGCAGTGGGGTATAGTTCAAATCATATAGGGTCCTGATAGTCTTCCCAATTCAAATACCCAGGTATACAAAAGAATTCTGGACTTTCCGGAACCCCCAGTCTGGGATCTGCTCATCCTCCCTATCTCGGGACTCCCCAATCTTATCTCCTCTGATTTGCTTAAATTCAACTTATAGCCCAAAAAAGAACTGATCAATCAATTTTAGAAGCTGTGGCATAGATTGAACAGGCTTGGCTACTTATAGTAGCATGTTGTCTGCGTACAAGGAAAGCTTGTATGCCCTGCCCAATTGGCCCAAGGCACCCACAATCTCAGGGTGCATTCTAATTGCAACAACGAGAGGTTCCAGTGCTAGGGTGAAAAGGAGGGGTGACAAGGGGCACCCCTGCCCTAGTCCCCCTTTCCAGAACAAAGCTATCTGTTAGAGTGCCATGAACCAAAATACGAGCTGTAGGGGCACTTTACATTAGCCGAACCAACCCTGTAAAGTCATCACCCAGACCAAACCGTGTCAGAACCTCTATTAAATATTGCTATTCGACCCAGTCAAATGCTTTTTCTGCTTTCATCAACAATATGTGGACAGGTTCATACCCATTTGATGCTCCCCAGATCACATTCAGAAGGGTTCTCATGTTATGATAGGAGTACTTATTCTGAATGAAACCGGTTTGGTCTGGGTGAATCAGCCCTGGCAAACGTTTATCTAGACGGCTCGCCAAAAGCTTAGCAAGGATTTTGGAATCACAATTTAAAAGAGAAATAGGCCTAAAAGTTGCGCACTCAAGCAGATCCTTACCCTCTTAGGGATCAAACAGATCACCGCTTCCCTCCAGGTTCGGGGCAATGTCTCATCTTCCTCCCTAGCTTCAATAAGTACCGCCCCTAGATGATCAGGTATGTGGGTTTTCATGACCTTATAATATTCTGTGGTGTAACCATCCGGTCCACTAGCTTTGCCTCTTTTTAACCCTGCAATGGCTGTGGCTATTTCCTCCTTTGTTATCCTAGAGTTCAACCAATCTCGTTGTGGGTCAGAGAACTTAGGCAGGTCCAGACCATTAAAAAAGCATGCATACTAGCCCTCACATCCCTGTTCTGTGTTTGATATGGTTCTTGCTAGAACTGTTTGACTCTATCTCGTATGAGATTTTTATCCTTCTGCAGTGTACTATCCGACCCTTTAATTACAGAGATCAGGCGTGAGCTCTGCTTCCCTCGAATCAGGTTTGCCAACATAGTTCTGGGTTTGTTCCCCCATTCATAAAAATGTTTTCGGACAAATAGGCATGTTTTTCTGGCCTCTCCCAGCAGCAGATTATTCAAGACCTCCCTTGTCACTATGAGCGCGTGAGGGGCACCATCTCCCCCTTCCCCCGGGCCACCTGCCTCTCCAGTACTTTGAGATGCTATTCAAGATTTTCCCTCCATTCCCTAACCTTTCTTTTATGATGTGCCACATAGTTAATAACAGAACCCCTCATAAACGCCTTTCCGGCGTCCCAAAAAATAGCCTTGGATGGAGCTGTATCAAGGTTAGCCTGTACATACTGTTTCCTTTGATCTTGTAGATATTCTTTAAATTCTTTATTAGCCAATAAGTAGTTAGAGAACTTCCACGCTGGGGGCTCGGCCCTTTCCTCCTGCATTGACAAAGACATGATCATCATAGCGTAGTCAGAGACATGGATTGGGCTATGTTTAACATGGACCAGTCGGAAGTACTAGGTTCTCAGGATATATAGGTAGTCCAACCTTGACCACGTCTGGTGGGGGTGCAAGAAAAAAGTATACTTGCACAGGGTGGGGTTGGCGGCCCTCCATCCATCAACTAGATCTAAATCCACCATCCCCACCAGCCAACTGCGGATGGCCCCTCTAGTAGTGCCCTTGCCCTCAGAGTGATCCAATGTGGGGTTCATCAGACAGTTCAGGTCACCACCCATGACTAGTTCTAGGAACTGTTCCTCCATAAGGAGCGCTAAGAGGGACCGATAAAACATTGGGTCATGCACTGCAGGCGCATACACACTCCCAAAATTTGTCTTTTTTTTTTTTTTTTTGGCACTTTGTTTATCACCCCTGGACACCGGAACTCTCTCAGACCCAACTCATTCCCCACTCTACCGCCCGCTGTGACCTCCACCTACCTCAAAGGCATTACTCTCTCCCGCAGAGCCGGGGGCAAGCCCCACGGGCGATCAAAGGGGCAGAGGTAGAGGTCCAGCATTGGGCATGTGGCAGGTGGACACTGCGGAGCCATCGCCTATCCGGGCCGGAGGGGTCTTTTTCCCCTTATGCTGGTCCTTACATGGGCATGGCCTGACGTCTGGCACACACGGCAACTCTGCCGACGTCAGCCACACTATACGTGCAGTCCGCGTTCTGCAGTGCCCCGGTCTCCACAGGGGGCGGCTGGAGCTGGACGATCCTAACCCACCCCCAGGGGTAAAACAGCCAGCGGGCGCTCAATCCCCTTCCACCCCTGCCGACCCCTGGCGCCCGAGCTCACTCCCAAACTCGGGTCACCGGCGTGGCGCGAGGTGTGATATCCAGCGCCTCAACCCTCAGCGCCACCAGGCCGGCCCAAAAGTTGTCTTTTCCCCATATAGTTCTCCTACTACAAATACATAGCGGCCATTCTCAGGATCAGCCACCACTCAGTCTAACTTAAATGGCAGACGCTTGTGTAGGAGAACTGCCACCCCCCCTCTTATGGGAGCTGAATGACACCGCATAACATTCCCCCACCCATCCCTTTTTTAATTTGGTGTGTTCCTTATCAGTAAGGTGGGTTTCCTGTAAAAGGGCAACATTCACATTCTGCCATTTAAGGGCAGTTAATAACAGGGTGCGTTTGACCGGGGTAGATATCCCTCGAACATTCCATGAGGCTATTGTTAACTCCAAAGGACTAGCCATGATCCCTGAAACAGCTTCTTTCCAGAGCCCAGACGTCCCAGGCCCAAACCCCCTTCAGTATTAGATGATGCTCATATAACAATTGCAAGACATGTCTGGATCTTATAGTTATCAAGAAACAAACCAACAAACAGTAAACAACAACTATATACATCCCCCATATCCCCCCTCCGCCTCCAACTCATTCGAACCAGTGTGTGTAATAAGTTTCCCTTCCCCTTTGTAACTAGAATTGTGTGTAGCAAAGATTTTACAATCCCAACCCTCAGCTTAGCAAGGACGCTCCCACACGCCCCTCCGCCCCACCACAGATTACTTAGAAACTTTACTTTACCGTAAATTCAGTCAGCTAAAGTAGTCAAGAATTTTTCCCTCCATGCCCCGACCTTCTTCCCAAGCATATTCCAGTCCCATATAGGCCCCCAGAGATATCTATATAAACTTAGGGTGTTCCCTCCCTCCAGCCCGGCCAGTAAGTTAATATAGGCTCCATAAGGGGTCTTAATACCATTCTCCTATAGGTGGTGAGCCTTTTAATCAAGATACATATGCGGTGCACTCCATGTCCAAACAGTGGGCACACAGCACCATTTAACCCTAAGACACCACGTCCCTCCCTTCTACTGTGGCCTAGCAGGGCATGTTGCCATGACTCCAAGTCTCTTCAAACAATCGCTGTCCGGACCTTCAGAAAGTCCATGGCGGGGGGAACCCCCACAACAATATAACATAAAGGAGCATCTAAATATGAGCATCATCTGTTCCCCTTAAATGAAGGAAGTCCACCAAAAAGGAAAAAAAGCTTTTCATGTCCCGCTCCCTCGGCAAGGCAAGTGCAGTGCTCAGTCTATGTGCTGTCAGTCATACTGTACAGTGCTGGAAATAAGTCCCTTGCAGAAAAAAAAGGGGGGAGACAGTTAGTCCTAGGAGCCTAGAGATACATGAGGCAGGTGAAAACAGTTCGCAACAAATTCCACAATTCAAACAGGAACATTTTGCAATGTTCATAAGAAACATTACAGTACCTTGAAGAGCAGTCAAGCATGGATCTGGCCCCATTAGTAGGCCCGAGCCCTCTGTCATTTACAACAAATGTCACCCAATGTCATTAGGCAACTTCACTCCACTTTTTTCTTGAGATCCCTCACAAAGGTTTCTGCCTTCTGCACTTCCCAAAAGGAATAGGTGGCTCCTTCATGTTTAATTTTGAGGGTCGCAGGGTAGAGCATGAAGTTTTCAATCTGGGCTTCCCGCAGCTGCACCATCACTGAATTAAAGGCGTGTCATCATTTTAGGAGGTGAGCAGAATAATCTTGAGACAAATAGAGCTTATGGCTTTCATACTGCAAAGAAGATGTGGTTCTATACATTTTCAGGATCAGTTCTTTATCTTGGAAGTTGTGGAACCGCATCACTATTTGTCGTGGCAGTTGGTCCAGAGGAGGTCTAAGAAGCACAGCTCTATGAGCACTCTCAAGCTTGAGACGCTCATTTTTAGGAGAAAGTCCCAGGATCTCAGGTAGGTTCTTTGCACAAAACTCAAGAACATCGGCGCCCTCCAGTCAATCCAGGAGCACCCAGAGTCACAAATTCAACCTCCTGTGGTAATTTTCCTGATTATCAAACTGTTTTTTAAAATCCTTCAGTTCTTTTTGTAGGGCTGCAATCTGGTCGGGGACCAGTGCTGTGGCATCCTCGATGTCGGAAATACATTGCTCCATTTCGGTTAATCGTGTTGCATGAGAAGCATGCAAGTCCACCAATTCCTGGAGTTTGCAATTGAAATTAGATGCCAGACTGGTAAGGTGAGGCTCAAGAGCAGCCAGGACCTGCTGCGCTACTTCGTGGCCTAAAGCGCATACTTCAGGAGCAGAAAGTGAGATGGGCCCAACATTCTCCACCTGTGAGGCCGGCGGCTACTTTTTCTGATTCTTCGCTGCTGCAAGTGAGCTTTTCGTTGAGCTAGATGCAAGGAACTCATCCATGGTTTTCCCAGGCAAGTTAAGTCTCGATTTAGCAATGATAAGCTAAGTAAAAACTGAATTAAAATGTTTAAAATCACGGTGGTTTGCCGAGTGAGGGAGAGATCCGTCCTTACTCTACCATGCTCATTAGCACCCCCTGTTAACATTTTCTAGTTCCACCAAAATATGAGTATTTTGTAAATGTTTTAAGTCAGTTTTTTTCCTCAGGAAAAAAGATGGCTCTCACATTTAGCTTAAAATGCCATTGAAAACCTAATAAGTGTTAGGAATGAGAAAATAAAAAACTCATGGTATGCAGCAGAGGAGGTACCTAGAAAAGTAGATTTGACAGGTATGCTAATATTTTTATTATTTGTAGCTGAAACAAACTTTTTGGGGAAAAAATGTCATTACATTACTGCTTTAATGGGGTACATAAATGCAATACTACCCCCTTAACATGTGCAAGTGCCTACGGAGTTAAACAACTACATGTATAGGATATCACTGCTCTAGATCACTATCTATATCCATTAGTAGCACTGCAGCCCCTTCCCTACTTAGTATCATCAAAATGCTGTTTTTAGAGATGGGGCTGTGGGGGACGCTGAGCGGCCATAGGTGGTGGAACCATGGGGGTCGGGGAGGGAAGGAGACCCCCTCACTTTTGTAGCTGAAGGGTCAGACAATGAATTATTTTGGCACCCCCTACCCCCCAACACATTTCAGTCAGTGGAGCAGCACTAAAATGAAGCTGCTGCGATTTCTCCAATGACTGCAGGGAGGCTGCTTTTAAACCTTTTGGTACTCAACATACACTGAAAATCCAGGCAAACAAAATTATACTTTTCGGAAAAACAATGGAATATTTTGCCTTACTGTTGCATGACTTGCACTGTTCCATTATTTTTGGCTTCTTTTCCCCTCTTGTACCTCTTCAAAAGCTACAATTGTTGACCCTTTTCTGATTAGCATGAGTAACCAATGCATTTCTGTTAATAAATCATGGATTACTTATCAAAATGTGTGGATTATTCAGGATTATAAAAAGCTAAGTAGGTTGACTAAAGTATATTCAAGAAGGCAATTGTTTTCCAGCACCCTGGGCTAATGTGTTCTATGCAGTTTTGACCCCCCACACACACACACACACACTTTTGGTAAGCTCTCCATCTTGTGAGCAGCTATAAGAAATGGGAAAGGAGTTTTGAGGGCATTGTACGCTTAATTAATACTTAATGATCGCACAAAAATAAATTTAAATATAGGTGATTTAGGTCCTTGGCATGGCAACTCCTTACTATGAGTTGCCTGACCTGAGGGCAGAATGGTGTCAGCTGCTCTTTAAGGATCGTCCATAGAAGAAGAAAAATAGGTAGTTTTACAATTAAGGGATAGGTATATCCCAGTCCACCTGTGGAACATAGCACGGTTATGGTCTCCTGGGAAACTAAGGGTCCCGGATGCACATAAACATAAAAGTAGCAAAGAAGAGTGTTGCCCAAGGGAAAGTTGTCCTGATATACTGTGCACTCTGCATCATCTTCTTTTGCACTCTCTTTTTGCTGTGTCATTTTGACAATGTCTGCCATACAGAATGGAGAGAACCTTGTTTTGGGGACCATCATGTAAGCTGACTGCATTAAAGAGCTAGTGGAGCCAAAACAGGTAGACAAGAAAATAATACTAATTTTAAGTAATAGTCAGTTGTAACTTTTCATTTCTGAAGTATTTTTCCTTTTCCTTTTGCTCATCAGAAAGTCTTCTATGTGCCTATATGTAGTGTCAGTGGCTCAGTAGGTAGCACACTTGCCTCTGAGGCCGGGAGATCAGAGGGCTGTAGGTTCAGTTCCCACATCTGGCACTTGGGTTAATATCCCAGTACTGACACTGTAGTGCTGCATGAGAGGGGTGCTGCACTTCTGAGGTGCCATCTTTCAGATGAGACATTAAACTGAGGTCCCATCTGCCTGGATTGGTGGTAGTTCAGGTGGATGTTAAAGATCCCATGGCACTTATCGAAAAGAGTAGGGGAATTTTATTGGTAATAAAGTGGGCTTCATTACAGAAAAATAACACAACATATGTTAATAATCAAAAAAAACAGATCAATTCCAGTTAACAGAAAAAGGTATCACAATTTTTCCACAACAATACAGCTTGAGAAGTAGAAGGAAGTAAAAAATCATTTTTTTAACAGAACACAAAGCTGCATGAATATTACAAAGAACTTCACTGATCGAAATAGTTTTTTGGTGTAACACTAACAGACATCTTGCTTGCCATAAATAATAACGAATAACAGCAAAGATTATATACAAACTATCGACATGATATTTTCTATTAAGCAGGTCATTAGTGCAAAACATAACATGTTCATAAGAAAGTGAAGACAACAGAGGCTCTGACCAATTAGTAGCTAAAGTAGACCAAACTTCCAAAGAAAATGGACATTCACAAAATAAATGTTGCTGAGTTTCAAAAATATGAAGGCAAGAAGTTCTAGGGCAGTACCTCAAAGACAGGGCTTTGTGCTTATGATTGTTATTGACCCCTAATCTATCGTAGTTACTCAGCCAAATCATATCCCATAAATATGGTGGTAACCGATGATTTTGAAGTTGATGGAATACCCAGGGGAGACTTCCAGGGGGACAAGATGGAAAAACAATCTCCTCCTGAGCCTCCAACCTCCAAAGTCTTTCATATAACATGGATCTAGATAATACAGAAGTCCCGAGGATGAAGACACCAGGTTAAGGCCATCTTAAAACTCTCTTTCCCATAAATAGGGATCAGTTGGGATTTAGAAATAACACCCTTATAACGAGCATGCCAATTATCAAGGCAAAGGGAAAACCATGCTAAAAAGTAGGGTTTCCAAAAAACATCCCCAGGTTTCAGAGCCTTCCCATAATTATAATTAAAAAAAAGGCTGTAAAAGAAAACAACAGGGTGGATCATACTGATTCCACCTTCTTTGAGCGGCCTGTATGTGAAATTCCTTTTAATGGGGTTTAACCTAGATCCCCACAACCCCTTGAAAAAAAGTCCAGTTAGTCTGGTAAACAAAGAAATAGGTGGTGGGAACACGTAACTGAGATGTAAAAAGATCGGTGTGACCAGAGTTTTAAGAAGCACAACCCTTTTCTTCTTCCCAATTAAATGCCGTTTCCACCCATTAATCACATTATCTGCTTTTTGTAGAGCAAGATTCCAATTATATGTTTGCATGTTTTCACGACCAAAAAAAATGCCTAAATACGAAAAAGCTGCAGTAGAAACAGAAACTCCGGCATAGAGGCCTGCACTGGGAAGGGAGGTATGCCCTAGTGGTACGCAGATACTTTTTTAAAAATTTATTTTAGAGCCTGAAACTGAAGAAAAGGTCTGAAGAACCTGAACAATAGCCTCTTGCTTTGTGGAGGAATCCACAGCCAAAACTAAATCATCAGCATAAGCTAATGTTTCAAGGGGTAAAGAGGAAGGAGTACAAAACAATCCAATAATCTGTGGGCAAGAAAAAATAGCTCTCAAAAAGGGTATCTATATAAAAATTATACAATAGGGACTAAGCGGGCAACCCTGACGAACCCCACAGGCTAGAGAAATAGGGCGGCCTATCCAGCCATTAACATTAGGGCGTATCACTACATCTATATAACAAGCGAAGCCAGAAAGAAAGCAGCACTGGAAACGCTAAACCAGAACTAGGAATAAGAACTCATGGAAACTTTATCAAAAGCCTTTTCTTGGTCCAGACTTATAATCCACCCAGTGACAGCATTATGTTCTCCTAAAGGAATATTTCTCTCAATAAAATAAGATTATCAGAAAGATGTCTGCCTGGGATACCACAAGTTTGTGTCGGACTAATCATATAGATGCAAAAGTAATCATTCTGGACAAGAGAATTTTGGCAAGGATCTTGTAGTCAACGTTTAACAAACTAATTGGTCTCCAATTATTTAGATCTGAAGGATCCCTTTCTTTTAAACAGTAAAATCAATAATGCTTCTTTCATGGAAGCAGTTAAAGCATCACAATGTAACATCTCATTATAAATGATAGTTAACACGGGAACAAGATCAGTAGAGAAGGTCTTATAAAAATGTGGGGTCAGTCTATCTGATCCTGGGGCAGAATGTGGATTCAGACTAGTAATAGCAGCTAATACTTCATGTTCATTAATATCAGAAGAAAGCTTGACTTGATCAGAATGAGAAAGTTGAGGTAAGGACAATGATTGAAGAAAGTGATCTGCATTAACAAGGTCAGGTTTAGTACCGAACAGACTGAAAACGTGATTTTCAACATAGCGAAGCAAGTCTTCGGGTTTCTTGAGTAATTCCCCGGACTGAGATAATAGAGAGGTGATTAATTTAGTGTCAATTCTATCTTTACAGGCCTTGAAGGGATCTAAACAACCTTTAGTAATATGGGTGCCAAAACGCGCTTCCTGACCTAATGAGTCAGCTCGATTATACTGAGATAACCTCATTTGAGCACTGATTTCGCTAATTTGAGAACTAAAATCATGATTAGTGGAGCTGGCTAAGAAAATAAATGCTGTAACTGATGCCTTAAGGTTAAATAGGACAAATATTTAGTATTTTGTTTATTGCAGCTGTTTTCTGAAAAACTGTTTCCAACTCAGCTTGAGGCCTCCACCAGTCTATCCAGTGTCATAGAAGTCAACTACAGACAAGCGAGCTAAAAACTCTTTGTGCCAGAGTTTGAGAAAAAAGGAGTCACTGAGTAAGGAATCATTGAGACGCCAACTGGCTTTCTTACATCTCGGGGCTGAGGCCCAGGAAAAGGAGGCACATAAAGCAACATGATCCGAGAATTCAGTAGCCACGGTTTTACAAGAAAGTAAAATCAAAACCTTAGATAAAAAAAGAAAATCTATCCTGGTGTGTAAGGACCCCTTAAAAAAAGTAGACCCACCCGATTTGTAGAAATATCTATATGCATCCACAAGCTTAGCCATGGAAACTATATTATTTAAAGCTATAGAGTCACAAAATAGCTTAGAAGTTTGTAGGCCTCGATCCGTTTGATGTAGGCTGCAATTAAAATCTCCGACCCATAAAAGTAATCTAGACGTAAAAAGATAGGGCTTAATTAGATGAAAAAGGGAAACTCTCTGTGCCTTGGTTTGAGGGGCATAGGTCCCAATCATCCGAAACCTCTCGGATTTATATGAAAAATCCAACAACAAGGCCCTACCAGGAAAATATCTACCAATCTGGATACTCTAAAATCAGAGCTGGAGAATAATATCCCAACACCATCACAAGTGTCTGGTCCAATAGACCAAAGGAGGGTCCTGCAGTCCATGCCTTTGAGGCCTGGAATAGTTCCCCATGGGTCTTCAACCTAGTATAGACTAGGCAGAAAATGTCACAGTTCAGGTCAGAAAGGGTTAAAAATTCCACCAGCTTCTTCTTCCCTATACTATTCACATTTAGAACATATATTTAAAGAAGACATAATTTAAGAATTGGGTGGGGACTTGCCCCTCCATCTTTGCCTAGTGCTGTTTGGCTGGGTCCGTATTAGCTCCCCATCAGACCCCATCAGGGAAGGAAAGAAGGAGGAGGGTATCAGTATCCTCACCCCAGAGTCCTTATCCGAAAGATCTGTGGCTAGAACCACAAATTTGTTAGGGGTTTGCCAGCTAAGTGAAGGGTATCCTTGCTGCGACTAGCAACAGCAAGGCCCTTCCTGGTTCATTTGTGGGTAACAGTGGTGAAACTAGGGATGTCTCCTCCAGACTCGTGGGATGGGGGAGGCATAACTGTATCAGAACAATGGGAGTAATAACAGGAGAATCCACAGCAGAAGCAGGAAGGGGTACAGCTGGAAAGGGGGCCTGAGGATCTGGAACAGGGGCTGCAGAGGGATCATCTCCAGCTACCGAAGGGGGGGGTAACCTCTGAGGTAGAGGAGGCTAAATTGTGGGCAAGCAACTGTTAAGCAACAGTGATGATGCCATCATGGGAAGGGCAATCATCTCTGTTATGAGAGGCCCAGGGGCACCTGCCATTAAGGACCCTTATAGTCAATTGATCACTTTGATTTATGAAAATCGCAACTATAAGTGATCTGTAAATGTATGGCAATATTGCCCCCATAGAAGTGAATGGGGCACGCTCATGCAGCCTTCGTTTTGTGACATCACAAAACAGGGCTGTGTGGGCCAGTGTGGGGCGTGGTTTGGAAATCGGGAAGCCGGCTTGTTTTTTTCGGCTATGGTGAAAAACAAAATTACGAGGGCTGTAACTTTTGAAAGAAAAAGAATTAAGATGCAGGATTTTGTCTGCACACTCCTGGCCAGGTTAGTTATCGCTGACGTTGGGGGGGTAGCCACTGTCTCACTGGTAGGAAGCTGCTCTTTAAGGCTCTGAGCTGCAAATCTGGAGACCTGGGTTTGAATCCCATAGCCCCCACTTGCATACTGTGTGACCCTGAGCAAGTCACTTAACTTCCTCGTGCTCCCAGGTTGCACCTGCAAACAAGCTTTCAGCTTAGTGTGTCTCACCTGGTAAAATAATTGGTAAAAATAAAAAAAATAAAAATCCATGCTGCCTTGGGTCCTGTGCCCCATTGGCCTCTAGGTATTCAACAATTCTTTCTTTCAGGACGGATTCCACCATTTTCCCCTACCACTGAGGTCAAACTAACAGGTCAGCAGTTTCCTGCCTCTGCCTTGCTCCCACTTTTGTGAAGGGGAATCACATCCGCCTTCCTCCAGTCCTCAGATACTGCACCATCCTCCCATATTTGGCCGGGGAAGGGGGAAAAGGGATAAGGATCCTGGCGAATACCATGTGGTGATTTTTATTTTCTAAACAGCTTTATCAGCTTGTTTGTCTTAGGTATAAAGATGCATTTAGTTATAGAACTAAAATCTGGGATTTTAACACTGGATAATTGTGTGTAAATTGAGATGAAGTGTGGATTGATGAGCTTTTCCTTCCTAGATGGACTGATATAAGTAATTTAATGACTATTGGACCTGTCTGTAAATAGTTTGAATGATTAGTTTATGTTTTGTTCTTGTTATTTCTATGTATATGTTGTTTGGTCTGTTGTCTTATCAAAATCAAATAAAAAGATTATGCAAAAAAAAAAAGGGTAGTCAGCTGTAACACTAGTTCTCCCCTTAGTTATTTTAGAATTCTAGGGTGAATCCTGTCAGGCCCCATTGCTTTGTCCACCTTGAGTTTTAGGAGTTCTTTCAGGACCCTTTCTTCTGTGAATGGACTGATATCGACCCCCACCGTTCAGAGTGCTTCTATTGTTTGGTTTAGGTACCTCCCCACTTCTTTCTTTTGTGAATACTGAGCAAAGCATTCATTCAGTATCTCTACCTTTTCACAGTCACCCTCTGCCCACCTCCCCTCCCCTTTATTAAGCCTCACTATCCCTCCCTGGTCTTCCTTCGCTCCCTGATGTACCTATAAAAGGTTTTATCCTCCTTTGTAACTGAGTTGGCTATCTTTTCCTCAGTTTGGGCCTTCACTATTCTGACTGCCTTCTCTGCTTCCTTCTGCTTTAACTGATACAGTTCTCTGTCCTGTTCCTTCTGTGATTCCTCATACTTCCTGAATGCTATCTTTTTCTCCCTAACCTTTCCTGCCACCTCTTTTGAGAACCATAGTGTTTTTTTTTACTTAGTTTCGTTTTGTTTATTTGCTTCACACAAAGGCGGATTACCTCTGTGATGGCAGTTTTGATTTTTCCCATTGTTCTTCCACCCCTCCTTCCTGCCCTTATGATCATGGCTCTAATTAACAAGATCTAAAGATCAGTAAAAGCTCCCAAAGAAATCAACAATATTGCATAGATGCAGACTTGGTTGTCCCCAGTCAACTCTTGTTATAACAAGATAATACTTATGGCAAGACTGGAATCAAGAAAAAACATGAACCACATGAAAAAAAGGATAACAAAAACAAGGAGAAACTCACACAGATTGAAGGGCCACCTTTGCATTCCCTGCATACACACGCACAAACACACACACACACATATACACTGCCAAACACAGATCTGTGCCAGCTGTGTAATTATCCATAAAACCCAGTTGCATGAATAAAGAACTGGCGCTCATCTGTTGCTGAGCAACACTGTAAACAGCCAGTTGCAAGCACCCACCCTCGCCCCCAAGCTGCACGCAGGTAAACTGCGATGCCATAGCATGAAGAGAGGCAGTAAAAAACACTTGAGAGACAAGATGGTTTTCGTCGGAGGAGGAGGATGTTTTGCCCTTTGCATACTAAACAGCAACACATTGAAGAGCTCCAGGCACCATTTCAAAGGGAAACTTGAAAACAATTTTTAGACACATTTCATATGAACATACACAATAACCAGCATACGAAGACCTCAGGATCTATCGAATCTGCTTGATCCTTAATTCAGAAATTACAGTGTGCCCCACCTACCCAATCCTGACCCTTCCCTTCACCTCTCTCCCACTGTTGAGCCCCCTCCATATTTCTCTTTTCAGCTTATACTGCATGCATCTCTTGCATTTAGCTTTTTCATGTCTAAATAACTATACAGCAGCACCGTCATTAACATGTAAACAGGATCACCATTCCCTAGACTTCAGCTGTACTGGCTGCTTGTCTACAGCTAACTTCATAATCCACTGCTTGTTATATCATATATTTGTTGTTGTGGAAACAATTCTGATGTCATAAACAGAAGATTATGGTAACAGTAATTTCACATTGGAAGGGGCTCTAGGTCCAACAAATCTTCCCTGCTTCATAAACAGTGAACAACAAGTGTACTGTGCAAATACATATGGACACCCCGTCCCCTCTAACCACCTGGGGTACACTGTGATTTCCTTGGTAAGCAGAAATGTATCCAGGCTTACCTCAAAGTCCTGTAATGTCTTTATATCCACTGTTTCTGCATGTAAGCTGTTCCATAGGTTCACCCTTACATTGCCCCTATGTTCCATAGGCCCTCCTTACCTTGTCCCTACATTGACCACCTTTGAGATTTAAGGTGGGTCCCCATGTCCTTCTGGAATACACCAGACCAAACATATCTATCTGTTTGATCTTGTCAATACCATTTGAGTGTGCAGGACTGACATCATGCACCCCTTCCAGTCTCTTTCCTCCAGGGTGAACATGTTAAGGGCCTCCAGTATTTCCTCATAGCATTTGTCCCCCATGACACTGATCATTTGGGTGACCCTACACTGCACTCTCTCAACTGCCTCAATGTCCCTTTTGTATTGGTGAGCCCAGAACTGCACACACTACTCCCAGGTGGGACCTGGCCAGGGCTTTGGAAAAGGGCAAGATTACTTCCCCTCGTTTGCTGATTGCCACCCTTTTGGTGCACTCAAGCATTCTTCCAGCCTTCTTACAGCAGATATCCACTGCTTGTCATGCTCTGGCCCCTTGTCTATCATGACCCCCAAGCCCTTTTCCTCCACTACAGAAACAGAAGCCCTATATGGTGTGTAGGTCTTACTTCTGTTTTTCTTTCTTGAGGAATGATATTGCAATCAGTAGGAGCATTGTAGCTGCCAGCCAAGTGGTGTGGAGGGTTCAGGCATTGAATGACTTCCCTCCTGTCATGCTGGTGACCCAATAAGGAGGCAGTATAGTGCACTGGTTTAAGGGCTCTGAGCTGCAAACCTGGAGACCTGAGTTTGAATCCCACAGCCTTCACTTGCATACTTTGTGACCCTGAGCAAGTCACTTAACTTCCTTGTGTTCCCAGGTCGCACCTGTAAACAAGCTTTCAGCTTATTGTGTCTCTCCTGGTTAAAAATAAATAAATAAATAAAGTGTTTGGAAATGAGCACAGGTTGCTGAAGGCCACTGGGATGGGAGAGGATTAAGCATCCCTGGGACTGCTTTACTCGGCTGGGTAGGGATGGCCATCCATTTTGGCCTCTGACTGCTACTGGGTGGAGGCCCAGGGTAGTGCAGTTAGAGAGCAGCTTGATAGGCAGGGCCACAGCTCTGCAGGATGTACACACCTCCACATGCACATACTGATGTGTTGCTGTGGCAGGGGTCAAAGAGAGAAAAAGGAAGAGTGGGGAGGATGGGCTTAATGAAGCCCTGCCCATTCCCCCACAGCCCATGTCACCACTAGACTCTGGGGGGGTACATAGAAGTTGTCGGCAGATAAGGACCGCAAGGCCCATCCAGTCTGTCCATTTCTTTTTCTACCTTATAAATGTGCCATCGTCCTTTGCTGTCAGTGGCCTATCTATTCATACTCATCTATATTGCTCCCTTATGCCTATCCCATGCCTGTTTGAAGCTCTGCACTGTATTCATAGCCACCACTTCCTGAGGTAGGCGTTCCAGCCATCCACCACCCTTTCTGTGAAAAAGAACTTCCTCACATTACCCCTTAATCGGCCTCCCTCTAATCTCATGCTGTGTCCTCTAGTCCTGCTATTTTTCTTATATTGAAACATGTTAGACTCTTTCACCTTGTTAATGCCCTTAAGGTGTTTGAATGTTTCAATCATATCACCTCTCTCCCTCCTTTGCTGTAGGGTATAAATATTGAGCTCCGTTAATCTGTACTCATATGTCTTCTGATGCAGTCCCTGCACCATTTTGGTTGCCCTTCTCTGGACTGCCTCAATTTGGTTAATGTCCTTGTGAAGGTGTGGCCTCCAGTACTGCACACAGTACTCCAGCTGGGGCCTAACCAGTGTCTTGTTAAGAAGGATTATTACCTCCCTCTTATGACTTGTGATACCCCTACTAATACACCCTAACATCCCCCTTGCCTTACCTACTGCTTTAGAGGTCTGCTTGGATGATTTCAGGTCATCAGTGATGATGATGCCCAAGTCTCTTTCTTCCTTTGTGACTGCCAGCAACTCCCCTCCCAGCCTATTGGTGGCTTCAGGGTTTCTCTTCCCTATGTGCATGATCTTGCACTTCTTTGCATTAAATCCCAGTTGCCACTCTTCCGACCATTTTGCTAGTTTATCCAAATCTCTTCTCATTCTGCCCACCCCATCTGTGTATGTCCAGGGGAAGGATGGCCCTCCCCCTCCTGGACCCACCATGGGGGGGGGGTAATCCATGGGAGACTTGTCCCCCAGGTCAGGAGAGGTGAGCGACGGTTGTGGGGGGTAGAGACAAGGCTGAGACAGCCTGCCCACCTTCTCCAGAGGAAACCAAAAAGCTCTATTGCAAAAAGTAGGAGCACTGTATGTAACATAGTCACTAGGGAACGTTGCAAAGATAACAGCTGACTACATCGGGACGCTTCTTTTTCAGTCAGTATCTCCACCAGAACTGTGCCATGCTTTGCATGCCCTTTCAAGGGATAGGAATGTGGGCAGACAGCACAGTAACTGCAGGAGCATTTTTATATTAAAATCTTACTAGGTTTAAAAAGGGAGTCCAGACAAAAGTATTACATTGCAGAATTAGTGTCATCATACCCCCAATAAATCGCATAACCAAAATTAGGTTTGTCCGTAACTTTATTTAAAGGTTACAAGCTATTCTGTAACCCTGAACTCATGGACTAATCCTTCTTGTCAGCATTATTGTAGGACCAATTTCTCCAATGTTTAAGAAACTGTAGGTGTAGCTGTCATTAAAAAAACTGGCATAGGATCAGCTGTAGTGCTTGCATTTCCTGAATGTTCAGATGCATGGTACTGTACTGTGCTTGAGAATGCGTTAGGAGGTGGTTTTGGAATGCAGCGCTGAACCAAGGTATAGAATGTCAAGGTGTTACACAGTTTTAGAATGTTGGGGGGGCATGCAATCTCAGAATGTGGCAGGGATGATTCATCCTGAAATGTGGTGGGGCACTCAATCTTGAAATGTGACAGGGACACTCATCTAGGCATTTGGTGGGAACTGACAATTTCAGAATATAGTGGGGATGCACATTGTTGGAACGTAACAGGGACACACCATTTTTTTCTGAAATTGCTTGTCCCTACCACATTCCAGATTAGTACGCACCCACCACATTCTAAAATTGTGCATCCCCGCCACATTCCGAGGCTGTGTTTCAATGCCACATTCTGAAACTGTCACACCACATTCCAATCTTGTGACACTGCCACGTTCCAAAACTGTGTCACCTCCACATTCTGAAATTGTGCACCACCACCAGATTCCGAATTTGTGCATCGCTGCCACATTCCAAAACTGTGCATCACTGCCACATCCCGAAACTGTGCCTCACCACCACATTCCAAAACTGCACATCACAGCCACATTCCAAAATTGCATGTCCCAGCTACTTTCCTTGATTGTGTCATTACTGCATTCCACAGTAGCAACCTGCTGGCATTTTGAAATCTCATCCCTGTAGTATTCTGAAAATTGCATACAACATTGTCATTCTAAAGTCATGTTTACCGCTGCATTCCAGCACCCCACTGTCACATTCTTAAGTACTGTACCTTGCATCTGCACTTTATGGAAATGCATGCTGTGACCCACCCAGTGTCAGCTTTCCTTTTTATGTTGATTGCGTGCACACGCAAACCAATGCTATTGTTGTCATACGGGATTCTGTAGAGTGTCCTGTCGAGCCCATTGCAGTACACAAAACCAGGGACTTGCAATGGGCTCAGCAGTCAGCAAAAATGACCACTCGGTGTGGTCCTGACACAGTCCTCTGCTAGGTGGGCTGAACGGTCATGCACTTCAAAGGACTGAAGTCGCTCCAATCAGAGAGGAATTTGGTCCTTTGATTTGCATTAAGCCCAGGTCAGCAGAGCCAAGTAATCCTGGGATTCCGAGACAGTACAGCCAATGCTAGCCTTCAGCTGAATTTATACAGTGGAGCAGGGAAGATGACAACTGCAGTGGCTGGCAGGCCTGAAGAGACAGGCGAGTGCTCTCATGTGCAGCTACCATACAACAAGTTGCACTTTACCTTGATTCCAGAGGACGAGCTGGATGGCTGCGGTATATGCGTGGCAGTTGGGAGCGAGCCGGAGGTGATCGTGGGGATGAGAGCATGCTCCCATAATGACGTCCTCACTCCTCTGCCCCCCTAAAGGCTGCAACAGTAGCCACAATGCGGCTTTCTCTCCCAGCCCTCTCTCCTCTGGCCCCCCTGCTTCAATATTTGCTGCAGTGTAGCTTTCTCTTAAAGTTGAATCAGGGTGCCCAATCTTCGTGTCGGCAATCCAACTCCACCCCTGCCTCCACTAAGGGACACTGGGGAGCCCACTCTCAGTGTCCCATATCTGTACCACCCAATAATCTGGGACACTGGGGAGCCCACTTCCAGTGTCCCAGTTATTTCCTCCCACCCATTTGCCATCTGGGACACTGGGGAATCCACTCCCAGTTTCCCATATCTGTACCCCCCAATAGTCCAGGACACTGGGGAACCCACTCCCAGTGTCCCCATATCTGTAGCCCCCAATAGTCTGGGACTCCCAGTGTCCCCATATCTGTACCCTCCACCAATAGTCCAGTACACTGGGGAGCCTACTTCCAGTGGCCCTATATCTTTACCCTCCAATAGTCTGGAACACTGGGGAGTCCAGTCCCAGGGTCCCCAAAAATCATTTACAAATGTACCTGTAATAAAAAAGAAAACAGTTCCCTGACATCTTTTTTTAACCTGGAAAAAAGAAAACAGTCCCTGTCACCTTCCCGTTCCCTCCCCATACAGACCCTCCCTCTGTGCCCACCTCCCTTACCCCCCTTACCCCATACTTACCTCCCGAAGTCAGCGGGTGTCATCTTCTGTGGAACGGGATACGTCTGCACTCTTCAAAGCCGAACTGCAACTGAAGAATCAAAGTAAGCACTGTGGAATGGCTGTCAATGGCATTTTGAACTTATGTTGATATCTCGGCCATTTTTGAATTGTTGGGACCCTGCCTCATGAACACTGTCACTGTCATCTCATTAATCTGTCCCGAAAGGTGATTTCGCTGTCACTGTGTGGAATCACCTTTCAGGACTGGTTAACGAAATGACAGTGCCAGTGTTCACGAGGTGGAGTCCCAAAAAGCTCATGCTGACAATTTGGTGCAAAAATATCAAAAAATACCTGAGTTACACGTGGTGATTGAAATTTTGCTACGAATGTGTGTAACTTTGGCAAATGTTAATATTTTCAGTCCAGATTTTTAATATAGCCATTTTTCGCACCACCTCACAAACAGTACAGCTGTCATTTCTCACATTGTGCCCAAAACATGTTTACGCAGCAGTGGCGGAGAATGGCACGTTTGCTGCACAGAATCCCCTTTTGGCACCCAGTAATGAAATGACAGTGCCAGTGTTCATGAGGTGGGGTCCCAAAAAGGCCATGTTGAAAATTTGGGGCAAAAATACCAAAAATGACCATGGTATGAACATGCCTTGCACAGTTTCTATGCAGGCGCATAACTTTACCAATTTTTAATATTTGCACTTCAAAATTTCAGCATACGCATTTTATCACACCACCTCATGAACAGTACAGCTGTCATTTTTCATTTCCTGCCCAAAATGTGTTTTTGCACCTGTGGCGCAGAATTGCGTAGTCACTGTGCGAAATCACCTTTCAGGACTGATTAAGGAAACAACAGTGCCAGTGTTCTTGAGGTGGGGTACCAAAAAGCCCATTTTGAAAATTTGAGGGAAAGATTCCTAAAAATGGTCATGTTACGCAGGTTCATTGACATTTTCCTACACATGCGCATAACTTTGGGCTGTCCTTCCCTGCACCCTCCATTCTCTGTCCCAGCATCCAATTAAACCCTCTCACTCCTTCCCACTGTGTGCTGTCTGCCCTGCATCCTCCTTTCTGGCATCCAATTAAACCCTCCTGCTCCCTCCCTCTGCATGCTATCCTCCCCGCACCCTCCATTCCCTGTCTTGGCATTCAATTACACCCTCCTGCTCTCTCCTTCTGCATGCTGTCTGCCCTGCACCCTCCATTACAGTCCCCCTCTAACACAATACACCCCGCTACATATAACATGCAAGGAAACATTTGGCATTGACACATGCTTGTCTGACGAAGTGAGTTGGAAAGTCTGAAGAGTTTTGATCCAGCCAAAAGTGAGGAACTGTTTTTTTATTTTCAAATGTTTTGAATTTGTAGTGTTTGCATGCAAGGTGGTAAAAATAACATTGGTGTGAGCCATTGTTTTTAGACTTACTCATAACATTTAAATGCTGACTTCAGAATATGACTGGTTTCCGAGAGTCGTCCTGCTGCTCTTTCAGTTGTGCAAGAGAAATGGTGTATTACCTAAACCCGCCAGAGGCAGAACCTCAATATTTGTAAATGGAAATGCCGGTTAAAACAAACTTCTGGAGTTCATCTTTGGAAATAGTCACAGTAACCCAGATGTGCAGAGCCGAGCTCCATGAGGTGCATATTGATTGGCAGGTTGAAGGGGTTTGAAGGCAGTTAAAGGTGTGTAATGTTATTTGTTTGCAGTTCATGTACATTTAGTCACAATCTGTACTCAGCGACTTTCTGAAAAAAAAGTCTGCTGGTTTTTCTGTCATGTGTAGAACATCTGCATCTTACTGGTTTCATTGCTCAGACAACAAAAACTGTTGTAGGTACATACTTAATGTAATGTGTCGTACAGCATTTTTGCAGAATTTAAAACCGAGCCTGAATTGGCCCTTGCATGTTTGAAAACTGGACAGTGCCTGAATTAATTGTATTGCTTTCTTGAAAGATACAGAACATGGTTTTATTTATTGGATTTTGATAACCAGGTAGAGAGAGAGAGAGAGAGAGAGAGAGAGAGAGAGAGGCTCACTGAGACAGAAAAGTCCCTTTTTACACTGATTGCACGCATGCGCAAGCCAATGTATTGTGGCAATAGGGGATTTTGGGGTGTGTCACTGTCAAGCCCGTTGCAATACACAAAACTAGAGGCTCGGAATGGGTGCAGCAGTCTACACCAATGACCACTTGGTGTGGTCCTGATCCAGCTCTCTGCTGGGCGGATGGAATGGTCGTGCACTTCAAAGGATCGAAGCCGCTCCAATCGGAGAGAGCCTAAGTCCTTTGATTTGCATAAAGTGCAGGGCTAACAGACAGACAGGGAACACAAGCACCTAGCAGAGCATCTGCCAGCACTGTTGCTCTGAGACTGAGAGTAAATGCCAACAAGCAAGTCAGCAGTCCGTGCCACCAGTTCAACTCGCCCACCACTCTGCGGCCCTTCCTTCATTCATCCAATGCCAGATGCCAATGAGTGTAGACAGCCATGTCACCTCACAGTCCATGGCATGCACTAAGGCCCTTCCCAAATATTCATTAGTTGAGAGCCACTGCAGCACTGCCCACTCCAATCTGCCTATCCATGCCATGCCACTCATGACCCAGGCCACTGTGCAGGCCAAGAATCAAGGAAGGAGAAGGAGACGGGACGTGGTTCCACAAAAAGAACCAGGCCAGCAGCAGAGGAGGATTGAAACTCAGGCCAGGCAGCAGTGAGACAGGCCCAGCCCAGTCCAGGAATGCCAGTCACCTGGAGAGAGAGGAGGACTTTATTGCCTGCCTATAGTTGAGGAGTGGTCATCGGTCCAGTCGCAGTCCTCGCCCAGTAGAACAGCCAAGCCTGAGCTAGTCAGTTACCCATTGTTGCCACACTAGGCTGTCTGTGGCCTGCCAGCCCAGTGAGTGACCCACCAGAGGAGAAGAACCAACAGAGGCCCAGCAGGGCCAGACCCAGTAGGTCTACTCTCACTGACTGACTGTAGCAGCGTCTTTAACCCAGCCACCCTACCCTTAGGCTCTACCCCCGAGTCCCAAAAATTACTCTCGATTCTTGGCTTCTCTTTCTAAAAAAACATCAAATTGTGTAACAAGCAGCCAACATTTGACATTGACAAATGCTTGTTCAAATGTTTGCTACAACTGCAGTTTTATGTAACATGGGAGAAATAAGTCCTGTAAGGTAGCTTTCAGGGAGGACTGGGCTGCCAGTTCTGGTTATGACATCATCAGTAGCTCTTCACTGAAACTGACTTTTTTGAACAGGCAGTGAATTTAGAGTTACAAAATGACTTGTAACTTTCAAATAAAATAACTTAAGAAATCTCATTTTTGATATGAGGCTAATTGGGGATATGCTGATCCAAATTCTGAATTTAGTGATGCTAGAAATTTTGGCTGGACTCCTTTAAAAAATTAGTGAAGAGGGATCTATCCAAAACTGGACGAAAGCCTTAAAATGTCCAGTTCTGGAAGGTAAAATGAACTGTCTGTGCAAGTGTAAGCAGGACTGGTATTGTAATCAGCAGGATTACTGTGTGTGACACAGTCACTAGGAAAAAGTTACAAACTGCAATAACAGCGGACTGTATCAGGGCGCTTCTCTCTTTCTTTCTGTCTCTCTGTCTCTCTGTCTCTCTGTCTGTCTGTCTGTCTGTCTCTCTCTCTCTCTCAGTCAGAGCTGTGCTATGATTTGCTTGCCCTTCTAAGGGCCAGGAATGTGGGTAGACAGCATAGTTTCTGCAGGAAGAAACTAAAACAAAATCATACTAGTTTTAACAAATTAGTCATCCGGGGGAGAGGGGGATCCAAAACTGGAAGACAGCATTAACACTTCCAATTTTGGAGGATAAAAGAAACCACCTGTATGAGCATCAGTGAGTACTAGGTGGAGGCAAGTGACACAGACAGTGTGTGCCACTGACAACCAGCAGAAGCTGGCAGCTGGAGACTCTGTCCCTTCTAGCACATTCTTATTATCTCTATTGGTGATTCACTACAATAAGGTAAACACATCTTGGCTAATGGCTGATCAACAGGCACTGTTAAAGGCACCTATTAGGGCAGAAGTGGTGCAACAAATTAAGATAGCCAGATCTCAAAAATGTCAAGGCCCGGATGGATTTGTGGCAGAATGGTATAAACAATTTCAAGACTTACTCCTTCCCCAACTGCTTCAAACATTTCGAGAGGTCACGGATAGCAATGCCCCTCCTCTATCATGGGCATATGCAGTAATAGCTGCTTTGTCCAAACTGGGAAAAGATATCACAGATCCACCTTCTTACCGCCCTATGTCAACGCTGAACACAGACTACAAATTATATATGGCTATATGGATGAAGAGGCTAGAGCAAATAATGCTCTTCATAATACATGCAGATCAAGCAGGCTTTATAAGGCAGCGTCATATTATGGACAACATTCAGCATATCTTACTAGTAACAGAATATATTCAAATTAGGAAAATCCCAGCAATGCTTATCAGCTTGGACCCCTAACTGAAGGCCTGATTGTAGGGCCGAGGCACTAGGGTTGCAGTTTTTCTCCAGTCATTAAACTGCTGTCTGAACTTGGATTGCTGCCGTTTAGTCTGCTTTATTTCACCCTGAAGTTTGAGTGAGACCACGAGTGCTACAAGCTTTTGTACATATCTATCTTTTTTGGGATTTGCCTTCCTTGTTGCTTCAGCACCCGGGAAATCGCCTGAGATGCACCTTCATTTCTGTTTTCTTGTCAGCCTGGACGCAGAGAAGGCACTGACAGGGTGTCCTGGGACTTTCTCTGGGACACCCTGTCAAACCTCAGTTTTCCCAAACAGTTTATGTCCTGGCTGCAAATTATATATTCTCAGCCTCAGGCTTATATTCGCACTAATGGGTCACTGTCTTCCCCAATGACATTATACAGAGGAATCCCTTAGGGATGGTCATTATCCCCTTTACTTTTTGCATTATATATGGAGCCCTTGGCAACAGCACTGAGAAATTCACCTCAAATTGAGGGGATTCGCCTAGGGCAAATTGTACACAAGGTACCGCTTTACACCGGCAACATCCTTTTGATGGTGCTGACTCCAGAAGAGTTGATTCCAATGGCCTGGACTATTTTGCAAAATTTTGAGACCATAGCAAGCAGGGGAACAGATAAGGGAAGTAAAGGAGTATTTTACTACCAGTTTTGACTGAAATACTCCCACTTTCTGATTTTAGGAATTTGTTTCCCACCCTGCAGATTTACAATATGTGGTACACATGTACAAAGTACCATGAGATGATAGCAGCCATGGCACTACACTGGAACCCGTTGGGGTGGGGACAGGAGTTGCTCACTGGCTGGTTAGAAGGACTGTTGCAGCTTGACAATGTTAAAAATAAAGTCACAGTATGACTCCACAGCTGTATTAGACAGTCAGTGACTGAAGGCGTCCAGTACCATTGAGACTTGATTTAGATGTGAGGGGTATAAGATGGGTCAACGGATGACAGTACTACTGGCTGGATGAAAATACTACCAGGTATAAGAAGGCAGTAGTAAATACGTCTGAGTTCTAAAAATTATCTGGACCACTGACAGCAGGGTTTAAATTGAACACCCATAAAACTGAGGTCCTTTTATTTAATTATTCCTCATCAAGAGTACTAAAGCAAACATTTCGAATAAAATAGCATATTACTAAAATTAAACATCTAGGAATTCATATACCTAAGGATACTAATAATTTAGAACTAATAAACTATGAACCATTAACCTCTAAAATCCAAGAGGATTTGACAAAATGGGGATGCCTGGCTGTTTCCTTTTTTCTTTCTTTTGTATTATCTGTTTATTTCCCCTACCAGCCCAGCCACCCACTTCTTCGGGCAGCCAAGTCCCACCACATCACTCCTCCTGACTGCTGTCTGCTACTCTCTCAGATCCTGCCCCTGACCGACCCAACGTATCCTTTCATTGGAAGGCTCCCCTACCCATGGGAGGGACCGGGAGTGGAGACTATCATGTGCCCATAGGCACTTTCTTCGATCCTCGCCGGGGTGATGATGGTACAGCTCGGGCACTCCTGAGCTTCGCAGCGATGGGAGGGTGGGCAGCCATCATCCGGGTGGCCATTTTTCTTTTACCGTTCCCCCTGCCTACTGGAATGCAAGCCACTCCATCCTGGCATCCATGCGTGTGACATGTGGTCACCCACACCGCTAAGCACAATGCTGAAACTGGCCGCCAGGAGCCGCCAAAGGGCGGTGCATTCTTGACCCTACCCCCCATGGGAGGAAAGCATCCAAGGGACACTCTTGAACACTCCCTGCTGGCCTCCACTCCTGCTGTCCCGGGTTTGGGAGTGAACCTGGGTTGCCAGCATGTCAGGCAATCCCCTATCGCCCGGCACCATGGGGGCCAGTTCTTTCATTTTTTCAACAGGCAGAATTGTACGGGTGCATATTTTACCTCACCTGCTGTACCTTTTTCTTTTTTTATTGCATGATATATTCCCGTCCAGGCCACAGAGCTCAATTCCTTAAAGTCACCAAGGCATTCTTGAAACTAGCGTCCACCCTCCGTGCCATGAACCAGTGTGCTGCCAGCCCTCCCCACGTAGCTGTGGTTTACCCCAGATGGGAGGAGGGAGCTCTTCCTTGAATTTCTGCCACCTCGGAGGCAAAACTGTGGGTTGGGCAAGGAAGAGTCAGTATGGCCAGGCGCTCCGGCATCCTGGAGCTCAGGGGCCATTTTCCATTTGTTTTTCTCCTAGAGACATGATGTGTGCCTGACATCAAAGCATATGCACCAACATCATCATGCCTCCCTCCCTTGGTCTGAGCTCAAGCTTGTCTTGTCTTTAATCTGTCTTTGAGGCCAGAAGCCAGTCAAGCACTGAGCCCTCCCCCCTAGAGGAGGACAGCTGTCTCACAGATACTCAAATCTCCTCCCTGGCCAGCCCTCTGACTCCTCAAGCTCATTTCTAAACCTGTGTCGTCCATGTCATGAGTGGTAGTGCTACTGCAGCCTTCTGTACCTTTTTCAAACTATCCCAATCTTTCCAGCAAGGTACTATTTTACATCATGGAAGAAAATGATTTCAAATTTTCTAGGGGGGGGGCCATAGACCTCAAATCCTTTTCTCATTATTACAATTATCATTAGCACAGGGAGGGATAAACCTGTGTAACCCCCTACAAATGGGGGTTCCCAAAAAGTCTTCCTTGAGCTTGCCTAAATGCTCACTGCCAGGATGGTGTCCTGCGTTTTAGTAGATTAAATGTATTGCCAGAGAGTGCCTGTATAGCCTCTGTGTACTGTCTCTTTAAGAGCTGCCTGGATTGCAGTCTTAATTAATCTAAAAGGGAGCTCTGTTAGAAGATGTGCTTGTTTGCTGATCATTTGTTAGCATAGTAATAATATTGCAGTTTGTTCTAACCTGCCTTCTTTGCAGCAAGGACTGTTCTGTTTATCTTCACCAACTTGGCCCGGGACTGTCAGAATGGGCCAATCAGTACTGTTGGGACTCTAAAATGGAGCCTGCCTACAGGGGCTTGGTGGGGTCAAAACTTGTAGGAATTGTAGTTTTTGCATTTTGGCGCCTAAAATAACCTGGAGGGGGAGCCCTTGTTGTGACTGACGGACAGATCAACCAACCGAACCTTTTGGATCTTGGGGAAAATTCCCAAGCTGCTTGCAGCTAGTTTCAGTTCTGAGTTGGGAAGTGAAGAGATAACAGCTTGAATGATTCAAGCAGCAGCCCCGGCATAGATTCGCGTGGAAGAACTGTGGAAAGGCCTGAGTTTTGGCCTGCATGTCTGCCTGCTGTCCCTGAGAGGGAAAGTGTGCCTTTTTTGGACTGAATCCGAACTTGGAGAGCGAAGTAAGCCACTGAATTGTGACCAGGCTCCTACCTGAAGAAGACCGCAGATTTGCTGAATGTGGTCAGCCTGTCTGGACTTCCAGCCACCTCTGAACTCCCAGATTGTGCAGAGACTCTGTAATTGCAACCAGAGAGCCTTTTGCCTGGTACAGTGGAATTTCCTTACATGTGAATGTATTGTGTGCTTATAGTGAGTCGTGATTTGGTTCCCCACTGTGTTTTAAATTGTGTTCTGCTTGCTGGAAGCTGCATTAGAATTTCCTTACGTGCAAATGTGTTGTGTGCTGCTCATGGGTCGTGATTTTATTTATTTTATTTATTTATTTATTTGATCAACAGTTTACAGACCTTTGAGTCAAAGACTTATTTACAAAGGCACCTCATCAAGAGAGCAATACATCACAGCAAACAAAACAGTACAGTACATCATGCTTAGATTAAAAAAGCAACCAGTGTTACAGGCATTCACTGGTGGTACACACTTGGTAATAGGTAGATCACAGTAGTCATAATATAGGTACACGAGTACCACGTCAGGTAGCACCCAGAGATATTTTATTACATTGGTCAGCAGATGTTGCAAGACACCCCAGGTATATACAGCAAAAGTAGACAGGGCAGACCCAGCTTAGGGGTGAAGGTAAAGGGCAGGTGGGGGATTATGTGCAGTTGCAGCAGCAACTGCTTGTCAGATGGCTTCTGAGGGAGACCTTGAAAGGACCAAGCTTAGTGGAGTCAGCTATATTGGCTGGGAGGGAATTGAACCAGGAGGGAGCCCAATAGCAAAAGGATCTCTGGGCCACACACTGGGGACAATAAGGGAGGTTTTGACAGTGCTGCAGGTGGAGACTGAGAGGGAAGCATGCTGCAGGGAGGTGGTGACCCCAGGGGGGGAGAGTCCTAGCAGGGTCTTTTTTACAAGCATGCAGGTTTGGAAGTGGAGTCTTTCTTCAAGGTTGAGCAAGTTGGTGGTGGAGTACAGCAGGCACGTATGGGTGCACCTAGAGGCTTCCAGCATTAGCCTGCAGGCCTTGTTTATAGAGAGCTGGATTCTTGCAAGTGCAGTGTTGTCGGCTGCAGCATAAATGGGCAGCCCATATTTGGTTCCTCACTGTGGTTTGAACTGTATTCTGCTTGCTAGAAGCTGCATCCAGCCCCATGGACTGAATCCAAAATCATCTCCATTGGGCCTGGGCCTTGCCACACTGGCCCAGCCAAACTACCCGCTGCTCAGAGAAAGCCATCAATGAGAGACCTGCCTGGGGATCAGCCCCCTGCTCAACACTTGAACAGGAACGACGCCTTGGTGATTCGTTTGGGCCCCGCTTCTCCGTGCACTCCAGCTGAACAACCTGCAGTCTCTATTTCATCCTGCCTGTGTCCAGTATTGGGTATTGTGAGTAAACATCAGGGTAGCTCCCTGCAACAACAGCTAAATCTAAAGTGTTGTCATGTGATTGTCTGGTTGCTTTTTCTTTCACGAACTGAGCCCTCCGGCTCCGGATTACAAATAGTTTGTGTTGTGCATGTTACTTTCTTCCATCACAGGGCCCCAACCAGCTGCAACATTCTTGGCTAGCCCACTGTCTCCCTACCTGGGTACCCAGAGGTGTGACTGTGTGGAGACTTAAAGCACATGCATAACTGTTTGATTAATATAGCCTTTAAGTCAATCAACCTGATTACGCCCCTTCCTTGTTCAATTCCCCTGAATAAATCAGATCTGACTTTTTTTGCTGCATTTAACCTGACTGTGGTTCCAGTTTATGCCAAGAGTACTGTACTGTTGCTATTTACTGTGCATAACCTTATTTTACAGGAGGTCCCCAGGGTCGAACCAAAGGAACCAGCCCTGGTGGTAAGTGCAAACAGTGTGGGTACTGGTATGGTGTATAAGGGGTACTGTGAAAGTAATTATCGTATATTGCTCAGGCCACTAGAAGGGAAAGAGGGGGGTTACAGTGTCCCGGAGAGCTGTGCCCAGGTTAGTTTGACCACTACCAACCTTGACCTCCGGGTGGAGGCACCCGTTTCAGTACTCAGGCCCCTTCACCTGCTACTAGCCACGAAGGCATGGGTAGTAGCCCTTGGGATGGCACCACCAAGGGGTTACATCCTGGAGGCACCGCTGGGATTTTGTGCCTTTTAGTGGCCAAAAATTATGAATTATTGTTAAAGACCAATTGCTACCCCAGTAGAAATGGCTGTACATCAGTTGGTGGGGTGGTGTACTGGGCAGGAGATCGACCCTCAAAATGCTCTGCTTATACTGGCTATTCCCCTGGGTATCAGTAAGGACACTGTAGAGAGAGCACTCTCCAAAGTTGAATGTTTAAAAAACCCTGTGGTAGTGGGTCGGCAGGCTGATTTGATCGCCCAAACTTTCATAGCCTTGGTAGAGTGTACTGACCTCGTGGACAGCTCTAAAGTACCACAGACTATTGCCTCAGAAGGGGTCCTAGCTGCCTGGAGAGTGATAACAAAAGACAGTAAAGACCCTGGGGAGGATGAGCTCCCACCATTATCTGAGACTTTTGAGGAGAAATATGCTAAGTTGTTACTGGAGGAAGAGAAAACCATAGAGAACTTTAAGAAACTATTCCAGCCACCTGGGGGTGTTCCTTCCCCAACACCCCTTCCCACTCCAGCACCTGTTACTGCCCCACCTTCTGTGCCCATGCCAATGCTGGCCCCTATATCTGTACCCACCATTAGTCACGACTCGTATCGCTGGCTGAGGATGCTTTCAGGCACCCTCCCCACACCCCACAGGGGGAGGACAATTGGGAGACTTGGATAGACTATGTTGCTGTATAGAATAAGAAGTAATTTTTCTAGGAATATAAGGCTTCATGTGATTAATACAATGTTAGTGCCAGTGATTGATTATGCGGATGTAATTTATGGGGGTGCAAATAAAGTTGATTTGAAAAAATTAGATATTTTATATAATAAAATGGCTAGGTATATTACAGGCTTACATAGACTTACACATCATTGTGAGTTATATAAAAATATAGGTTGAGACCATTTATATATTAGGAGAAATCAGCATATAATTAAGATGGTATGTAGGTTTTTGAAAATAAATTGCCTGAATACATTGCTAAAGACTTAAAATTAAATATCAAATAAGGGTTTAAGATCAGCCCAATATAGAAATTTATAGTTCCAAAGTTTAAGACAAAAATGGGTGTGCAACATTATTTTATTTAGGTCCAAAAATTTGTAATAGTTTGCCTCCTGAATTGAGAAGTTATAGTGGTAAAGTAAGTTGGATAAAATTAAATCTTGGTATCATGGGCAAAGTGAGAAATTGCATGATTGTTGTGAGGTATTAGAAAATGGGTGAATATTTATGTATTATGATTGTTTTGTATATATGGTGTATATTTATTGTATTATGGTTGTTTTGTCTTTAGTGTATGTTTAAGCTTGTTTGTATTCTTTTTTTTCCTATATTGTATCCAGGTATGTACTTTATAAAGTGTCCCTTGAAAATGAGTGTGTTTGTGTACTCAATGGGATTGTTTTACCTTGTTCATTATATGAATAAAATCATTACTACTTACTACTACTACTACCCCTCAAATCCGAGACTGGCAATGCCCCAAACCAGAAAAGAGGAGAAGGGTGGTTGAAAGCCTCAGCGGCCCCACCCAACTTACTATCCACGCTACACAGACAAGTAATCCAGAAGCAACTGCTCAAGATTTTTTGAATGCATTGGAAAATGTGTATGGGAGTCCCGATTTGGATGAGGACCTGTGGGGTAGGGTCAAAAACACTCAGCAATACCCAGGGGAGCTTTTATCCGTGTATGTGCCTCGACTCAAATTGGTGCTACAGGAATGCCTAAAGAAAGGTGGCATGGCCCTAACTAAGTTAGATCAAAATAGGTTGGACCAACTTCTCAAGTCAGCTCCATTCTCTGAATTATTGTTGCTCCAACTACGCCTTGCTGCTCGGTTGGATGCGCCTCCTACCTATGATGGACTGATGAAGGAAATTCAGAGGATTGAGATGAGGCAGCCACATGGGGGTCCTTCTTCTATCTGCTGTTGCTGCTGCCCAGGTGACCAAGGATGCACAGATGAGTGATGCACAGGGGTGAAATACAGTGCCAGTTGAACAATGGGAGGCTACAAAGGACGCTCCGCCCTGGGGTGAGATATTGTGAGAGGTCCGAGAAATGAGGGCTACCGTTTCCCTACAAGCCCATTCCAGAGATACAATGGGCCCAAACCCCTCTCAGAGCGTGTCCCCTGTGGGGTTGGGGGTGCACTCCCAGGCATCCCCTGTTGACAGCAGCTTAAAGATTGATGAATTGACTATGGAAGTGAGGGAATTACTGAGGCATCTCCCCATGCTCACCACACACCAAACAGAGGTTGAATCATGATTTTCTGTTGGTGGTACCCCCTCCTCAGCCTCCAATGTGATGCGTCAGCCATGCCAGACTCTAGGAAGCATACTCTGTCATAATTGTGGGAAGGAGGGGCATATGAAGAAGGAATGCCGGTCCCCAAGAGACTTAGATAAGGTTGTATACAAACTTCAAGGGGAGCTCCAGAAAGTGAAACCATGGCCGAGGGGTGCTGGAAATGACTGCAGTGAAGGCTCAGGAAATCCCAACTCCAACATCTTTGTGGCTAAGTCGTCTGTACCGGCCCCTGCTACTGTCCCTCCAGACTGGTCCAAGATAGTGGGCCCTTCAATGGAGACTAATGTGGCTGTGAATGGTATTCCTACTTGAGCTGTGCTTGACAGTGGGTCGCAAGTGACCATTGTGTTTCAGGACTGGTATGACAAACACTTATCTGATGTGCCCTTACAGTCCCTGGAAGGCCTATATGTGTGGGGGCTGAGCGACAAGTCTCATCCATATCTATGATATGCCCACCTCTGGTTGTCTTTTCCTGCAACTGTCACTGGCGTATAGGAGCAAGTAGAGACACAGGCCCTAGTGTGTCCCCCCACCAGACTGTATGATGGGGTTCCCTTGTTAATTGGAACAAATGCCCAAATGTTTGGGAGACTAGCACAACTCTGCCATGAGAAACAAGGGCAGCTGACTGGATGGGCCCTAAGAATTCCAGCCTTAGTAAAAAGGGCTTATGACTGGCAACAGAGACCCGATGAAGTGGACCCAGATGAGCCAGTGGGGGTTAGTGTGGAAAAAGGAATCTGACTCCTTGGTATTGACCCCCAACGCCCAGTTCACAATCCATGGAGAAGTCTACCTAAAGGGAAACATAAAGAAAAAAATATTAATGTTGGACGCTTCAGGAGATGGAAATTTGCCAGAGAGATTATTGGTCAAACCCAGCATCTTGCCTGCTCGTGCCCACGCCTATGCACGATGAGTGATGGTCCAGATTCAGAATGTGTCAGATTGGGAGATTCAGGTGAACAGAGGGTGCACCCTAGCTATAGTACACTGCGCCAACACTGCCGTATTGCCCAGCAACAAGTGCTCTGGCGAGAAGGAGAGAGTGACCCTGGACTTATTTGACTTTGGTGACTCCCTATTGCCAGCTGAATGGATGGCTAGAATTAGCAAGAAACTCGCTCAGAGGGACCAAGTGTTTTCATTAAAAGAATGGGACGTGGGGTGTGTCCAGGGTGCAGAGCATCACATACGCCTGCATGATGACCAGCCATTTCGAGAGAGATCCCAACGTCTCACCCCAGCAAACATAGATGATGTAAGGAGACACCTGCAGAAATTCTCGCTGCTGGTGTGATACAAGAATCAAGGAGCCCATATTCCTCTCCCATTGTGGTTGTGCGTAAGAAGAATGGGTCAGTAAGGATGTATGTTGATTATCAAACCCTGAACTGGCAGACCATCCCCGATCAATACACCATGCCTCATATACAAGATGCACTGGAATGTCTGAATGGGAGTAAATAGTTGTCGGTATTGGATCTTCGCAGTGGATACTACCAGATCCCGATGGCCCCGGAGGACCATGAGAAAACAGCCTTCATCTGTCCTTTGGGGTTCTACGAATTCCTGAGAATGCCACAGGGGATTTCAGGTGCCCCGGTCACATTTCAGCGACTGATGGAACGTGCGGTGGGAGATATGAACTTGCTGGAATGTCTAGAATACCTAGACGATGTCATTGTGTTTGGGCACACATTAGAGGAGCATGAGACCCAGCTGTTGAAAGCCCTAGACTGATTGGAAGATTTCAGTCTCAAACTGTCCATTGACAAGTGCCAATTTTTTCAAACCTCCGTGAAGTTTGTGGGGCACATAGTATCTGCAGAAGGGCTAGAGACTGATCCCAGTAAGGTTGAATCACTGACTACTTGGCCCCAACCCCATAATTTGAAAGAACTACAATGTTTCCTGGGGTTCTGTGGCTACTACCTCAGGTTCATAAAATACTATTCAAAGGTGATTTGCCCGCTCTTGAATCTTACCCAGGGTTACCCTCCTACCAACCATAAATATAAAAAAGGGTCAGTCAGAGAACCAGAGAAAGTGTACTTCCACACAGGTGAACGTTGTGGGCCCCGCTGGACACCCAAATGTGAAGCAGCCTTTCACAAAGTCATATACCAGCTCACCCACGCCCCCATCCTCTCCTATGCTGACCCCACCAAGCTCTATGTGCTGCATACGGATGCCAGTCTGCAGGGTCTAGGAGCTGTGCTGTATCAAGCCCATGAGGATGGTTTGAGACCAGTGGACTTTGCCAGTTGGAGCTTGACCCCGTTGGAGCGAAACTACCCTGTGCACAAGCTGGAGTTCTTTGCACTAAAATGGGCCATCATCAACCAGTTTCATGAATACCTCTATGGGGCAAAGATATTGGTGAAGACCAACAACAACCCATTAACCTATGTACAGACTTCAGCTAAGTTAGATGCCCCTGGGCACCGGTGGCTTTCCGCCTTATCAACATATGGTTATGCTGTTGAATACAGGCACGGACTGAACTGTATTGATGCTGATGCCTTGTCACAAAGGCCAGTTTCCAAGAGTGATTGGGTCAGGCTGTCTGAACCTGACATCCGTGCCTTGTGCCAAAAATTTGACCGAGATGAACAGATGTCTGCGGACACAGTGGACTGTTTAGTAGATTGCTTGGGCCCTCCTGATACCTGCATATCGGTTGCCCATTGCCAATTTTATGCTCTAGACATTAGTGTACTACCTCAGTTTGACAATGACAGCATTCAGTGGGCTCAATCCCAAGATCCAATGATTCAGCCCACACTTTAATACCCTGCGTGCGGGGAAAGATGTGTCCCAGTTGCATTCCCCTAACTTGCAAACTGCTCTATTGTTTAAAGAGGGCTCCAGGTTGAAGCTACTCAATCAGTTGTTGTAAGAGAGACAGTGGATTATGACGGTCAAGTAGACAGACAGCAAAGTGGTCCTGCTCATGGCCTTTAAAGATTTGGTACTGAGGTTCCTCCACAATCACATGGGGCACCTTGGTATTGACAGAACTCTCGACTTGGTACGATCTTGATTCTACTGGCCCAAGATGGGGGCCGATGTTGAGCACCACGTAAAGACCTGCAGTCATTGCCTGCAAAGGAAAGCTCTGCCTTAAAAAGCTGTCCCCTTGTCAATATTACTACCAGAACCCCCATGGGACTGGTCTGCATAGACTTTTTTGTGTTTAGAACCTGATCAGCAGAATATTGGCAATGTGTTAGTGGTTACGGATCATTTCACACGGTATGCGCAAGCTTTTCCAACTAAAGATCAAAAGGCCTCTACTATGGCCAAGGTGCTAGTGGAAAATTTCTTCGTCCACTGTGGTGCCCCTCAACGGATCCACTCTGACCAAGGCAGAGATTTTGAAAGTTGGCTAATCAAAGAACTACTCTATCTATGGGGGGTGCAGAAGTCAAGAACCACCCCTTATCACCCACAGGGGGACCATCAGCCAGAACGTTTTAACCGCACCCTTCTAGACATGCTGGGCACCCTCCATCCCAAAAACAAGCCTAAGTGGAGCCAGCAGATTAGTAACTTGGTCCACGCATACAATTGCATAAAAAATGATGCTACTGGGTTCTCCCCCTACTGCCTCATGTTCAGGAGGGAGGCCCGACTGCCTGTTGATGTCTGCTTTGGGGTCTCTCCAGATGGGGTCCAAGCTGAAAATTACCTACAGTATGTACAGCAACTGAAAGCTCAATTGAACCATGCCTATCAACTGGCCCAGACAATGGCCGCCAAAAGAAATCTCACCAACAAAGAGGGGCATGATTAAAAAGTAAAGGCCCAAGAGCTTCGACCTGGAGACCGTGTGTTGTTATGCAATTTGGGACTGTATGGCAAACACAAACTTGCTGATAGGTGGCACCATCCTCCCCATGTAGTAGTTGGAAAGTTGAATGATTTACCAGTGTACAAGGTGCGCCCAGATAATAACTCCAAAGCTGTCAAAACCATGCACCGTAAACATTTGCTACCGATCGGCCAAGTCATAATTGAGGCTGCACCATCAGAGACTGATTCCCCAGGGCCAATGACTCATGCTGCTGCAAAAAAGTAGAGTCAACCTACCCCAGTAGTTACAGATTTAAGGTTTCCCCCGCAGCAGGCCCAGAATGATAGTGACTGTCAGTCCACCTCTGATGAAAGTGAGTGTGACAATGCATATTACCCCTCCTATGAATTGAGTCAGCTGTTTCAAGGTAACCCTATGACTAATTGTGGGGATGAAGCTGGGCCTTCTGGACTGCCTAACCCCCCCTGCTTCGTCCTTGGAGCCAATGCTCCCTGAAAGTGAAATGCAAAGTATTACGTCTGAGGTTGCAACTCTCTGTGTTTTGTGGAACAGTGTGAATTGCCCGAAGAAGGGGCTGATAGTCTGAGTCTCTCTGGTGACACACCAGAACTTGAAGAACAATGTGAGAGTGCTGACAACCCCCCTTCAGTTCCGCAAAGCCTAATTGTGCTAGAGCCTCCTCAAAATGAGCAACCTGGGCCTCCGTCAGAAGATAATGAGCAAAGTGTTGTGGAAACAGAGCCTACAGAGCAAGGAGCTGACAGTGCCCCAAGTTTGGACTTTTCCATCCATGCAGAGGCACCCCTCACAAGTGACGAAAGCTCCAAAGTTAGTGCTGAAAGTACAGAGACTGTAGCTGCTCCCCCAAGAATGACTGGCCGAGCTGTCAAGCCAGTGCTACGATCTAGTTATGATTCCCCTGGGAGGCCAGTGGATTTGCCCCTCAACGAGGTTCACAAAGGGGTTTATGTTTCACCAAGCTCATGGCCCAATTTGAGCTTGACGGCCAATTCCAGGTTCCTTGTTCTTCCCTCTCACCATGGTGCCCCTGCCCCATCCAGCCCCAAGATAGCTGATAGGGAAGGGCCCCCTTTACATTGTTTAACGTACAAGAAGTTATTAAATGAATCAGTATTACTTGCATGAAACCTGCATAAGTATTGTCAATATGGATGTAGTAATGTGAAGCATATTGAAATGTAGAGTAATGTAACAAGCTAATGATATATACTGTATGTCTCGTTTATATCACATTATTGATATTGTGATGGTACAGACTTGATGATAATGCCAAGTTTTCTCCAGGCAGGGAAGGGTGTAACCCCCCTACAAATGGGGGTTCCTGAAAAGTCTTCCTTGAGCTTGCCTAAATGCTCACTGCCAGGATGGTGTTCTGTGTTTTAGTAGAAAATGTATTGCCAGAGAGTGCCTGTATAGCCTCTGTGAACTGTGTCTTTAAGAGCTGCCTGGATTGCAGTCTTAATTAATCTAAAAGGGAACTCTGTTAGAAGATGTTCTTGTCTGCTGATCATTTGTTAGAGTAGTAATAATATTGCAGTTTGTTCTAACCTGCCTTCTTTGCAGCAAGGGCTGTTCTGTTCATCTCCACCAACTTGGCCCAGGACTGTCAGAATGGGCCAATCAATACTGTTGGGACTCTAAATGGAGCCTGCCTACAGGGGCTTGGTGGGGTCAAAGCTTGTAGGAATTGTAGTTTTTGCATTTTGGCGCCTAAAATATCCTGGAGGGGGAGCCCTTGTTGTGACTGACAGATCAGCCAACTGAACCTTTTGGATCTTGGGGAAATTCCCAAGCTGCTTGCAGTTAGTTTCAGTTCTGAGCTGGGAAGTGAAGAGATAACAGCTTGAATGATTCAAGCAGCAGTCCCGGCGTAGATTCACGTGGGAAAACTGTGGAAAGGCCTGAGTTTTGGCCTGCATGTCTGCCTGCTGTCCCTGAGAGGGAACTTGTGCCTTTTTCGGACTGAATATGAACTTAGAGAGTGAAGTAAGCCACTGAATTGTGACCAGGCTCCTACCTGAAGAAGACCAAAGATTTGCTGAATGTGATTGGCTTGTCTGGACTTCCAGCCACCTCTGAACTCCCAGATTGTGCAGAGACTCTGTAATTGCGACCGGAGAGCCTTTTGCCTGGTACAGTGGAATTTCCTTACATGTGAATGTGTTGTGTGCTTATAGTGAGTTGTGATTTGGATCCCCACTGTGGTTTGAATTGTGTTCTGCTTGCTAGAAGCTGCATTAGAATTTCCTTATGTGTAAATGTGCTGTGTGCTGCTAGCGGGTCGCGATTTGGTTCCCCACTGTGGTTTGAGCTGTATTCTGCTTGCTGGAAGCTGCATCCAGCACCACGGACTGAATCCAAAATCATCTCCATTGGGCCTGGGCCTTGCCACACTGGCCCAGCCTGACTACCCACTGCACAGAGAAAGCCATCAATGAGAGATTTGCCTGGAGATCAGCCCCCTGCTCAACACTTGAACAGGAACGACGCCTCGGTGATTCGTGTGGGCCCCGCTTCTCCGTGCACTCCAGCTCAACAACCTGCAGTCTCTATTTCATCCTACCTGAGTCCAGTATTGGGTATCGTGAGTAAACATCAGGGTAGCTCCCTATAACAGCAGCTAAATCGAAAGTGTTGTCATCTGATTGTCTGGTTGCTTTTTCTTTCACGATCTGAGCCTTTCAGCTCCGGATGACAAATAGTGTGTGTTGTGCATGTTGCTTTCTTCCATCACAGGGTCCCAACCAGCTGCAACGTTCCTGGCAAGCCCATCGTCTTCCAACCTGGGTACCCAGAGGTGTGACTGTGTGGGGACTTAAAGCGCATGCATAACTGTTTGATTAATATAGCCTTTAAGCCAATCAACCTGATTATGCCCCTTCCCTGTTCAATTCCCCTGAATAAATCAGATCTGACTTTTTTGGCTGGATTTAACCTGACTGTGGTTCCAGTTTGTGCCAAGAATACTGTACTGTTGCTATTTACTGTGCATAACCTTGTTTTACAGGGGGTCCCCATGGTCAAGCCAAAGGAACCAGCCCTGGTGGTAAGTGCAAACAGTGTGGGTACTGGTATGGTGTACAAGGAGTACTGCGAAAGTGATTATTGTATATTGCTCAGGCCACTAGAAGGGAAAGAGGGGGGTTACAGTGTCCCAGAGGGCTGTGCCCAGGTTAGTTTGACCACTGCCAACCCTGACATCCTGGTGGAGATGCCCGTTTCAGAACTCAGGCCCCTTAACCTACTACTAGCCTCGCAGGCAGGGTAGTAGCCCTTGGGATAGTGCCACCAAGGGGTTGCACCTACCAAATGTAGATCAATATGCTTGGGCTGCTTTTGTAAGAATAATTGTCATGTGGCTGACACCACACTATGCAGCTCCTTGAAAAACAACTGAGTTTCCTCTCAGTGATTTATACAATTTGGATCCCATTCTGTTTGCAACACAGGAGAGAACACCTCTGTTGACTCATTTCACTACACTAACAGCTCATACACTGAAAGTCTGGTACCGATTAGGGCCCCATCCTAAGTTAAAACATATATTTTATTTTTGTCGACTATTGGCAGTAGATGTTGGCAGCAGCTTGGTCTAAAACATATTCACTAATTCCTCGATCACACTGGAGTGGTTTTGTTTGAAACATTACAAACTTCCTATGGCTTTACAGGGCAGGAACACTAATGTATCTACAGGTCAGGACATATATTTTATATAAGCAAAAGCAATATACTGGGTTCCCTGACCCTATTCCACCCTTACTTAGTATATTAGATATGCAACGTGACCAACCGTGGGGCCATTTAATAGTCTATATTTATTAAACTTTACGGAAATAGCTAGGCAACTCCACTCAATCCACCCCAAATAGTTTGAATAAAGACCTAAATATAACAATACCTTATGACTCTTGGCTGAAGTATGCTATCCCAGCAGTAAAAATATTTATATACAATTCTTGGAGAGAATATGCCTGGAAATGCAGGTATCTATATTTTCGCACTGCAGCAGTTCTAACAAAATACACGCCACGATCTTATGGAGCACGCTGGAGGAGTTGTGGGCACACCTCAGCGGATCAGAGTCATATTTTTTGGCCATGCCCTGTTATTGTTCCGTACTTGACCACCATACTGACCGAATTGGATGATTCGATGGGGGAACCAGTGGCACTAATGGTAGAGCTGGCTTTACTTTTGATCCCCGCAAGGGGGCATCATAATTGATCTAAATCATTGCTATTAGTATATATATATATTACCTGCAAAAAAGGCTATAATGAGACACTGGATGCCCCCCTAGTCTCAGAAATGTATCACAAGAAGTTAACAGCAGATGTACGTGACAGACTAGACCAATATAACATTAGATGGCAATGCTGGGTGTGATATGTAGCCTTGCTGGATGCAGATCCTGTCCCATGATGTACCAGTTGAGAAGATTTTGATGGGGTGCTGCTGCTGCAGGGGTAGGGGGGAGTCTTTCTCTGGCCCTTACTCACAGGCCATGGAACATACTTTTGTCAACAGAGCTTGATAAGTTAATGACCAAAAGTAAGGATTTCTTTCATTTTGTTTAAACTGCTCCTTCCTCTTCCTAGTGGATGTTAACATATGACATAACTTTCTAGAAGCAACATATGTAAGAATCTACTCTGATAAGGAACCTCTATTGTACCGTATTTATATTGATTGAGACTTGTCATGTATGTCTAATGTGCTTCATTCAGTAAAAACTTCAGTAAAAAAAATGAAGTAAACATATCTAAAATGGAATCTTGTGGTATGAAATGTATATTTTTTATTTTATTTATTTATCATGGTAATCAGAATTACAATCCTTTCAGTCATAGACTCGTTTGCAAAGGCTCTACTTCAGGAATTACAGACAATTTGTAAAACAGCATTTACATACATTTTACAGGCAATTTACAGTGTGGTAAATATAGAAGACAATGCATTCAGAGTAGACAACAGATTAGATACAGAGCTAAACATGTGAGGGTGGTATAGTCCCTGAGTCAGGTAACATTCTGCGGGAGAAGCAATCCCAGAGTCAAGCAACATACAAGAACATTCAAAGAAATATACTTTAGGTCTAGTAACTACTGTACGGTCATTTTCTGATTCACCTTATCTGAGGGAGAGAGAGAGAGGCCAACAAGGGACAGCAACTGGGACTGGGAGATTAGTTGCAGTCACAGGCCAGACCCTCGAGTAGGAATTCCCTGAGGCAGGTTTTGAAGCAGCCAATCTTAGGCTCGGCTGCAATAGAAATGGGGAGGACACTAAGCTATTGAGGGGCCCTGTGATAGAATGCTCTTTGACCCAGTGTGGTCCTACAACAGGAGACTAGGTGGGAAGCCCTGGTAGTACTCCTGGATACCCTAAGTTGGGGGATGGGTTGAATAATGGGGAGCAGACTAGGCGGGAGAGTTTGCAATGGATTTTCTTGGCCAGCAGGCAGGTGTGATATTTTAAACGATCCTCAAAATGTAGCCAATTGGTACTACTATAAAGATCGCATGTGTATGTCCATCTATCGCAACCCGTCACTAGGGGGCAGTCTTTGTTCAGGGTGGTCTTTATTCTGCACAGGGCGGTATCATCTGAGGAGCCGTAGCACACAATTCCATAATCTACAACCAAAAGGATCAAGGACTGCACGCTAGGCAAAGGGCATCCGGAGGCAGGCAGTGTTTGAGCCGGTGGAGTTGACCAATTCTGATGTTGATGGTGGAACTCAGTGAGTAAATATGTGGGTGGTAGGTGAGGGATGTGTCAAGAGTGATGCCCAAGTATTTGAAGGAGTTTACCTGCTCAGTCGGTGAGCCACGACTATTGTTAATAAGGAAAGTGTGATCCTTGAGCAGGTGTTGGCGATGAGAGAAAACCATCGACTTGTTTATTTTAAGGTTGAGAACTAGCTTGCGCTCTGTGAACCATGATTTGGCTTCAGTGAATGATGTTTGGATGGCTTGTTGTGGTAGGAAGGGATTGGGATGGCTTGTGAAGATGACAGTGTCATCGGTGTATAGAAGTAGATAACTTGAGCAGGCACTGGGCAATGAGTTCAAGAAGAGGCTGAAAAGGAGTGGGCCAAGTATGGATCCTCGAGGGACCCCAGAATGGACAGGGAGGCTAGAGGAGAGGGTTAAGTTCATTTTTACGTGTTGGGTCCTGTCACTTAGATAGCTCTCAAACCAGGATGTAGGTTAGGGAACAAGACCCAGGGAAGATAGGGAGTTAAGCAGGAGGGCATGATTGACCGTATCGAATGCCTTAGTTAGGTCAATGTAGACAGACCCAACTAAGTGTCCTTGGTCGAGTGCCTTGTGTATGAAGGTGGTGTATTCCATACTGTAAGAGCTGTGGTGGTGCTGTGACCCTTGAGGAAAATGTGTGGCTTACGGCACAGGAGATTATATATAGATAAGTAGTCTGTGAATTGGTCAGCCACCACTTTTTCTAGGGGTTTGGAGAGTGGAGGTAAGATGAAGATGGGGCGGTAATTATTGGGCAAGGTACAGTCATCTGGTTTGGGGATGGGGTAATGACTGTCCTTTTCCAGGAAGTAGGAAACTGACTTAGACAGAGGGAAGAGGTCAAAAATTTTGGTTATGGGGTTAATGACTACGTCGAGTGTGAGGTGTAGTAGTTTTAGATCTAGCATATCTCCACTACGGTGCGATTTGTCAGAACATTTGTGAGGTAGGTTTTAGCCTCACTCACAGTTATGACCACGAAAATCCAAAAGGGGTGAGCCAGGTGGGGGGCAGGGACAGTTGAGTGGGGGGTTGAAGAAGTTAGGTGGGGAGCATACTCACTGAGGTCAGAGAAAATTAAGTTTAATGGCCTGCAATTTGTAGCGGGTCTTGTGTCAGGATGCCATTCATAGTGATTTGTGAGGGAGGGGGGATACAGTTTTACCACTGAGTTCTTTTATGGTGTCCCAGAATTTGTGCCCATTGCCCATGGAAGAGGAAAGCGCATGCTGTTAGTATGTGGATTTGGCTTGGCACAGGGCCCAAGTGCATTTGTTTTGGGCCTCGCTATATTGTTGCCTATCTTGAGGATGTCCAGAGTCTAGGGCTTTATAGCAAAGGCAATCCCGATGGTGCATGAAGTTGAGAAGGTTTTGGAGAGCCAGGGGGTATCAAGGTCCTTTACAATTTGTTTGGTAATAGGGGCATAGAGGTCGCAGGCTGGGTTAAATGTAGAGATGAAATAAGAGAGGGCTGTCGGAGTATTTGGCTGTGTCAATGGGGGACCAGTCACAGTTAAGGAGGTGGAGTTTAAAGGAGGCTAGCATGCCTTTCTTTAATCTGCGAGTATAATTAATTTTGGGAGGGGAGTTAGCCATCTCACTTGACCACCTGCAGAGCACAGGGGAGTGGTCACTGAGGGTATCAGGAAGTGCCTTGACCCCTGAGATCCATTTAGGATGATTAGTAAAATTCAGGTCCAATAGTGTGGATGTCCCGGTTTTTTGGTTGAGTCTCGTAGGGGTGACTGCTACTTGCGTAAGGTCAAGGGCAGAGGCAGAGTCTTTGAAGGGGGCAGCCTTGGGGATAACCAATTGATATTGAAATCACCCATAATTAGTAGCTTGTTATTAGAGGGGAGAAGGGCGATGTAGTCACTATTAGCAGTAAATGCAAGTTTTTGGTTTTGTGGGGGAATGTATACAACCAGGACATACGGGGGTTTTCCAGGGCTTCCCAGAAACAGTTTTACTGTGAGGATCTGGGCCCCATGCACAGGAGGGGGGACTAAAATAATTAAGGCTTGCAGGGATTCCCGTATGTAGAGGGTACAACCCCCGCCCTCTTGGTTAGTCTGTCTGTCTATTCTATCTCATAAGCTGAAATTAGCTTCCAAATAAAAAAAAAAGGAGATGTGACAATGACATTGGATGGAATAGTGGGGATTAGATGAAAAGACTGCAGTATGTTTAAGCTTATAGATGGGGTTGTCTAAGTGGAGAATTTTATGTGTGAAAAATGTACCTCGTTACAGATAGTGCACTGAGACAGATTAAATAAATGACACCTTATGTAACAAAGGATTTGACAGTCTTACACCCAGAGACCCAGAGGGATTTTTAGATGAAATCCATGCATCAATGCTGTTTTCAAACACTACTGCAGGACATGACAAAAACAATATGACATAGGCACAAGGACATCGAAAAGGAAAAGCCTATATAAAGAAGATACTGGTGATGATAGCTGGTGTACTGTATCCGGATGGAGAAGAACAAACACAAGGCAGAGTGACAGAGCACTATGAAATACAATTGAATTGTACTGTAGGTTTGGCTCCTTGACAGATCCTGATCCAGATATAGTAGAAGCCATTTAATTGAGATGGCCTTGTGGCTATTAGCCTTGTTTCAGTTAACTTCTTCAAAGCCTTAACTGCAAGAAAAATGAAAATTATAAGTAGTTGCTGTGAGTCCTAGCCTTGTCCCTCATCATTTATCCCCTTGGTCTTCTCCAATTCCCTTCCCCCTCTGCAGTCTTTTCCTTTCCCGTCCTTCCCCCCATCACCTGCTTATTCCCTCCCTTTCCTCCCTCCTCCCCCAGCCACCCTTCCCCTTGTCCATTTCTCCACCCATCCACCTCCTCTATTCTACTCTCGTCCTCCATATATCTGCTCCTCTGTCACTTGGCACCACCTTAACTTCCCCCACTTCTTCGGCTCCTGCTACCCCCTTGGCCCCCTTCTTTTTCCCCTCATTCTCCACCTTTTCTATCTCTACTTCCTCGAGTATATTAGTACTTTGTGTCAAATTTTCTAGGCTGGCACCTCCATTAGTCTGCTACGTACTAGAAGTTGTTCTTTCTAAATATCGTATCTGTCATGTATACAATGTACATTTGTGCCCAGTGTTAATCCTATGTACCAGGACTGTATGTACTATACCTTGTCTTTTTCTCTGTATATGTACCTGCTATATGTTCTCAGGACCTCTGTGTGAATGAGCCTGCTCAATGGAGTTATTCCTACAATAAACCTGAACTTGAACTGCCGTTACGTCCCAATTACCCAGCTGTTCCGATTATCAAAAGTGCTTTTTATGTTTGCTAGCACGCATGTGCAAGAAACATAGTGCCACCACATGAATTTTCGTAGGTGTGCCACTCAGCTTCCAATGCCCTGCTCCCTTTTGCAGGCGCTGTCTCACCGCACCAATACATGTCAGAGCTGTCTATGACAGCAGTTCAGATGCAGTGGCGTACAGTTGAAAGTGAAATACCACTGCAATCAGTGGTGGTAGCGATGTGAAGTTTGCATACTGCCATCAGCAGTGTCTGGAAACTGTCTGCACGTCACACTGCATCTGAACAGTCACAGACAGTTCTTCCCTTCCCGCCCCCAAACACCCACGTAGCACGCCAGGAGCCCACCCCAGGCCTCATGCACTTCACCCGCACAATCGGGTATGGCCGACGGGGTGCTCAACCTCATCAGCTCCACTGCTCCTCCCAAAACAGATTTCCAGGTGCCACGCTAGAAGCCCACCCCAGCGTGGTGAAAGTCTGTATAACAACGGTGCTCAATCCCCATCGGCTGCACTGATCCCCTCAGCAAAAAAAAACTGCTTCTGTTGCCACGCTGGGAAGCCCACCCCAGCATGCAAACGCCCCGTATAGGCTGACGGGGTGCCCAACCTCTGTTGGCTCCACTGGCCCCCACCCCAATAACAAACTTTCCAGCTGCCATGCTGGGAGCCCACCCTAGCATGGCAAAAGTCCCCTGTCATCTTCTAAATAAAAGAAAGACACCTGTAAAAAAAAAAAACTGTTCCTTGTTGACTGTCTTGCCCCTTCCCCCACCCCACAGCCACCCTCTGTGCACCCACCTCCTGCCCCCACCCCATACTTACCTCCGGAGTCCAACGCGATGATCTTCAGTGGACCGGGAACACATCTGCATTCTTCAAAGCCGACCGCGAACTGAAGAAATGCCAGTAAGCTGTATAATGGCATAAATGGGTTTTTTTCAACTTTGGTGCATATCTTGGCCATTTTGGGAAATTCTTTCACCAAATTTTCAACATGGGGTTCTTGGGGCCACACCTCATGAACTCAGTCACTGTCATTTTGTTATTCAGTCCCGAAAGGTGATCTCGCGGTCATTGCGTGGAACCACCTTTCAGGACCGATTTATGAAACGACAGTGTCACAGTTCATGAGGTAGGCCTCAAAATATGTTGAAAATTTTAAGAAAAAATTCTAAAAATGACTTTACGAAGCGCAAGTTATGAGTTCCTACGCATGCTCTTAACTTTGCAAATTTTTAATATTTTCACTCCAGAATTTCAACATTGCCATTTTACCACACCTCCTTATGAGCAGTACAACTGTCATTTTTCACATCTCGTCCAAAATGTGTTTTTGCACATGTAGCGCACAATGGTGCGGTCGGTGTGTGAAATCAATGTTCGAAATAGATTAAGAAAATCACAGTGACACTGTTCATGAGCAGAAGTCTTAAAATGGTATGTTGAAAATTTGGTGACAAAAGTCCATAAAATAACTGCGTTACGAGCGTGCATTCCGCAGTTTCCACGCACCCTCGTAAGTTCATGAATTTGCAATATTTTCAGTCCAGATTTTCTACAGTAATATTTTTCCACACCTCCTTATGAGCAGTATAGCTGTCATTTTTCACACCCTGGCCAAAATGTGTTTTTGCACTTGCGGCGCAGAAATGCGTGGTTGCTGTGAGAAATCAGTGTTCGGGACAGATTACGAAAATCACAGTGACACTGTTCATGAGCGGAGGTCCCAAAATGCCTGTGTTGACAATCTGCTGTAAACAATCCCCAAACTAATTACAGTTTCTACACACGCTTGTGACTGCACCAGTTTTTTTATGTTTTCACTCCAGATTTTCAACATTGCCATTTTTACACCTCCCCATGAACAGTATAGCTGTCATTTTTCACATCCTGTTTGAAATGTGTTTTTGCACCTGTGGTGCCAAATGGCATAGTCACTGTGCAAAATCAGCTTACGGCTAACAAGCTGATATTGCCACTGTTCATGAGGTGGGGGTCACAAAAAACCCATGTTGGAAAAATTGGAGTGAAAATACCAATGAACGCCTGAGGCGTTAGGGTTTCCACCATAATGCCCCACCCTGTAGAGACTGACAGGCATCAGGGGTGTGACTTGGGATTGTCACCTGTAATGCTCATACCATTCCACCCCCACCCACACCCTGCAGCCAGTGAGAGGCATCGAGGTGTGCCTTGGACTCTTCGGCCCCAAAGTTCACCCCATTCTCCTATACTGCACCCATCTCACCATATTTCCTTGTGGAATGGGGTGAGCATAAGACACAAAGACCCCAAAGCACACTGTGACACTTGTCGGTGTCTGCAGGGTAGGGTGTGGTGAAGTGGCATGGCCATTATGCCTGACACCCCAAAGGCACATCCCAATGCCTGTCAGCCTCTGCAGGGTGGTGGTGGGATTGACTTCAGTTCAATAGTTCACTGCCATTCCTATTATGCAGCTCTCTAACTCCTACACTACCAATGCCAATGCCAGCAGGCAAACATTCGGCATTGACAAATGCTTTTTTGTTATGCACTTATATATAGTCAACTGTATTTCTATGTTCAACAATGCTCAACTACACATCCCTGCTACCCCATCAGTAACAAAAGTACTTGTACTGTACTGTATATGTCAGGAGAAAGATGTCAGGAGCAAAAACAAAGTTTATTTTATCATTTTACCTTACTTACGAGCCACACAACAGCTTTGTTGTGTGGGGTGCCTCAGAGTTCAGTACTGTCACCCATGTTATTTGCGGTGTATATGCTACCCATCGGAGACATTGTAAGAAGGTATGGGCTGAGGTTTCATTGTTATGCAGATGATACCCAGCTGTACCTTTCTTTTGCTCCCGACCATGATGGAGCTCTCTCAGTCTTTAACAGCTGTCTAAAAGAAATCCAGGAGTAGATGGATTCTAGCTGGCTGAAGTTGAACTCGGAAAAGTCAGAGGTACTGGTTGTGGACCTGGGTCGACAGGTAGGGGGCACAGGTGTTGGTGTGCCTTCGGAATTTTTCTTGGTGGCATCTTTCTCCCAACCTCCGAATGGGTGCGTAACCTGGGGGTGGTTCTTGATGATAGACTGACACTGCAGTCGCAGGTGTCAGCTGTCGTCAAGACTTCCTTTTACCATCTTAGGAACATCGCCAGGGTTAGGCATCTGGTTCCGTCTGACAATTTTCCAACTTTGGTCCACGCCTTTGTGTCCTCACACCTGGACTACTGCAACTCCCTTTATCTAGGGCTTTCAGGGGTTGAAATCCGTTGCCTGCAGCTAGTGCAGAACGCAGCAGCCCGGCTTTTGATGGGCTCGAGTAGATCCTGTCTTATTACTCCAGTGCTGCGCGAACTGCACTGGCTGCCAATACGGTGGCAGATCACCTTTAAAGTCGGCTTGCTGATCTTTAAAGCCCTACATGGTCAGGGTCCGGTCTATCTGAAAGAACTTCTGGTACCCTACTGCCCCGATCAATCGCTCCTCTCGGCCGACAAGGGGTTGCTACAGATTCCAAGGGTGAATCTGAAATCACCTGGTGCTAGAGCTTTTTCATATGCTGCTCTCACCCTTTGTAATTCTCTACCCTGTCAGTTACGGGAGTGCAGTTCTGTGAGGAATTTAAGAATGGTTTGTAAACTTTTCTTTGGCAAAAAGCCTTTTTGGAAAACTGAATTGTTTATTTGATTATGATTTTGGCTCTGTTGAATATTATTGGATTTTTAATGGTTGTTTTTAATTGTTTTATATGTAAGGCGCCTTGGAAACAGAAAGGCACCATATAAATGAAAATTATTATTATTATTATAAATGTCACTGTCTTGAGTGACACAAGCAGCAGCATGGTGGCATCAGCCAGGACAAGCACAGCATGTAGCCAGAAATAAATAAAAAAACAGAGCCAGTTTATTTCTTCCCTCATTCCCTGTGCATTGTTCTTGGTTAGTTGGTGTCTCTAGTGTGGTCAGAGGGGGTGAGACTAGAAACAAGCACCATGTGCTCAGCATGTTCAGCAGCATGCCGGAGTTGGCGGGGAGTAGCACAGGTACATAGCCAGTGGCGCAAGTGGTAGACAAGAAGTACAGGAACTCAGACACTGGCAAATATGAAATGCAGAATGAACATCCTCAATCGAAGAATAGCTGTGTCAAGACACGTCTATCTGTTTAGACACGAGTAGATTCAGTTAGAGATATTGAAGTATTTCTAGGAAAATAGAATTGTTGTACAAGTCAAATATTGTTATACAGACCCTGATTTCAGATCACAAGCCAAGAAACTGTCATTATGTTACTGGTTTAAGAATTCCATTTCTGGTGTCAGTGGGAAGAAGTACAGGAGCTCTGTTCCTGCTGGAAAAAAAGGTACAGGAACTCCTGTGCGTTCCTAGATACATAGATACATAGACAGTGTCGGCAGATAAGGGCCTATGGCCCACCCAGTCTGCCCATTTGAGCTTGTAAGTTCAGTTTGTTTTCCTAGAAGTCTGTTGCCCCTTACCCCTGACCTCCAGAATTCCTTTATGTCTATCCCATGCATCTTAAATCCGTGATTGTTTCAGCCCCACCACTTCCTCTGGCAGGGTGTTCCACTTGTCCACCACCCGCTCTGTGAAGAAATTCTTTCTCATGTTTCCTCTGAATCGGTCCTCCTCCAACTTCATCCCATGCCTCTAGTCCTGGAACATCTTTTCACATAAAAATAGTGTTTTCCTGCACCCTGTTCCTCCCTGTAAGATACTTGTATGTCTCTATCATATCCTCTCTCCCTCCTCTCCTCCAGGGAGTACATGTTCAGTTCCTTCAACCTGTCTTCATAGGACTTGTGATGCAATCCATGCACCATCTTTGTTGCCCTCCTCTGAGCCTTCTCTACCCTGTCTATGTCCTTCACGTAGGTATGGTCTCCAGAACTGTACACTGTACTCCAGGTGGGGCCTCACTAGTGTCTTGTATAGCGAATTATGACCTCCCTTTTCCTGCTGGTGATGCCCCTGCCTATACATCCCAGCATCCTATTTGCTTTACCTGCTGCCTTGTCACACTGTTTCCCTACCTTAGGGTCATCAGAGATGACAACCCCAAGATCCCTTTCCTGCTTGGTGCATGCTATATCCTCACCCCCAACTGATGTATTGTGCCAGGGTTTTTGCACCATATGCATTATCTTGCACTCTTTCATTGAATTTCAACTGCCAAACCCCTGACCATTCTTCAAGTTTCTGCAGGTTGCTTCTCATTCTGTCTACACCCTCTGGTGTGTCTACTGTGTTACAGAGCTTTGTGTCATCAGCGAACAGTGAAATTCTGCCTTCTAGGTCCTGCGCAATGTCACCGATGAAGATGTTGAATAGGACTGGTCCCAGCACTGATCCCTGTGGTACCCCACTGGTCACTTTTCCCTCTGTGGAGTGACAGCCATTTACCACCACCCTCTGTGTCCTGCCACCCAGCCAGTTACCTACTCACCACACTACTGTCCTGCCCACACCCATATTCCCCAGTTTGTGTAATAGTCTTCTATGTGGCACAGTGTCAAAGGCCTTGCTGAAGTCCAGATAGGCCATGTCCACTGCCCTCTCCTGATCCACCTCCCTAGTCACCCAGTCAAAAAATTCAATGAGGTTGGTCTGACATGACCTCCCCCTGGTGAAACCATGCTGCCTTGGGTCCTGTAGTCCATTGACAACAGATGTTCCACCAATCTCTCCTTCAGTAGTGCTTCCAGATCTTCCCCACTACCGAGGTGAGGCTGACTGGTCTGTAGTTCCCTGCTTCCTCTTTTGTTCCCACTTTTGTATAGGGGACTACATCTGCTGTCCTCCAGTCTTTGGGTACCTCCCTGTTTCCAGTGATCGGCTAAACAGGATAGCCAGAGGTTCAGCCACCACCTCTTAGTTCTTTAAGGACCCTGGGTGCATCCCATCTGGCCCCATTGCTTTATCAACTCTTATTACTTCCAGTTCCTTCAGGACCCTTTTCGGTAAAGGACTTGTGTCCATTTCTGCACCATTCTCACCCCTTGTACTCCCTTCAGACCCATTACCTCCTCTTCCTCAGTAAAGACTGAGCAGAAATACCTGTTCAATATGTCAGCTTTACTGTTGTCATCCTCCACGTGGCTCTATCCTCCCCCTTCAGTCTCACTATCCTCCTTTGTCTTTCTTTTTTCACTTATGTACCTGTAAAAGGTTTTGTCCCCTCTACCCACTGATTTTGCAATGTGTTCTTCTGTCTGAGCTTTGGCTTCCCTTACTGACCTCCTGCCTCCCTTTGCTTCTCCTGGTACTTCTCCCTATCCCCTTCTGCCTGTGTCTTTTTGTATTGCCTGAATGCAATCTTTTTGGCTTTCACTTTCTTTGCTACCTCTTTGGAAAACCATAATGGTCTCCTCTTCCTTTTCCTTTTCCTCTTGCTAACCTGCTTAATGCATAATTCTGTTGTTCTTGTAATCCCCATTTTAAATACTGCCCACTGTTCCTCAACCCCTGATTCCTGTCCCATTCCCCTTAATGCCTCTTTCAAGTATCTCCCAATTTTCCCAAAGTCTGCCCCCTAAAATCCAGGATACGTGTTTTTGTGTGGTTTGGTTATGCTCTTTCTGTGATTTCAAACCACAATGACTAGTGGTCACTGTTTCCCAGGTGCTCCCCCACTGTTACCCTCACACTGTCCCTGTTTGTGAGCACAAGGTCCAGTATTGCCTTCTGCCGAGTTGGTTCCATGACCAGTTGCTTGAGAAAGGCACCCTGAAGGAGTCCAGGATAATCTGCTCCTAGTTGATGCTGCTGCTGGGATGCTCCAGTCCACGCCTGGAATATTGAAGTCTCCAACCAGTACTACCTCACTTTGTCTGCCATCCTTTGGATGGCTAGCATCAACTCCCTATCTGTTTCTTCCTCCTGGGCTGGTGGTCTATAGACCACACCTGTGCGGATGGCTGTCCCCATTTTCCTTTCCAGCTTAACCCACAGTATCTCTCCCCATTTGTTCCTCCTGGATCTCTGTGGCCCTTATGTCATTTTTCACATACAGTGCCACTCCTCCTCCTTCCTGCCTGCTCTGTCTCTCTTCTGAATATGTTGTAGCCAGGTATGCCATCTCCCAGTCGTGGTTATCATTACACCAGGTTTCAGTGATGACCACAATGTCCAGGTCTGACTGTACCATGACAGCCTCCAGATCTTCCATCTTGTTGCTAAGGCTTCTGGCATTTGCACACATGGCTTTCCATGATTTGACCTCCCTAGACTGTTTCACTGTTCTACTCCAGCCCCTTCCTTGGTTGTCATTTATCCCTGGTTCTCCTTGCTGTCTGCCCTTCTGCTGAATTTTGCCCCTGTTCACTTTCATCACTGTACACAGCCCAGGTCAGAATGACTGTGTGAGCAAATGTCAGAAGAAAACTGTCAGGAGCCAAAATAAAGTTGGGGGAAGACTGCCAGTGCAGAAATAAAGTTTTTCTTGTTTCTCCTGGTTAGTGAGTCGGTCTCGAGTCAGTCAGATCAGAGTTTGGGGGAGTGAGAACAGACACAAGCATAGCGTGCTCAGCAGTGTGTCACAGTTGGATGGGACAGAGTCAAGACAGAAAACTGCAATGTAATTTGCTTCTTTAATTTTTATCTTGGCTTTACAGCAGAAATAAAGTCTATTTTCTCAGCTTTCCCTGCTGGTTTGGTGCTCAGGAGGGAGGAAGGGAGGGAGACAGGAAGGAGTCTGCTAATTTGGGTTGTGGCTCTCAACAGTAGATGAGCATAGACGCTGAAGAAGTGGAGATGAAAACTGTCCCATTAATCCAGTGGCCCCATCCTGTTAACCAAAAATCAACAACATAGAAGTGAATGGCCACTTAATTGGTACTCGGTGGGACATCCCAATTATCTGCATCCCAATTAAGTGGCTTCTACTGTACTAATAATTTACTCAAACTTGGTACTAGCACAGCAATATATATATATATATATTTTTTTTTCATTATTTGTTTTATTCTCCTCAGCTGGGGGGGTTGTACATATGGTCCCCCCCATCCAGCTGTCTTCTCAGCCCCATCCCAGCTGCAGTCAGAGCTCTCTGACCCTCATGTCCTGCCCACCCTAGTCACATCGTGGTGGGTACTTACCCCACACATTGTGGAAAGCCAGGGGTGGACACCAGGGGAGCTGACTTGAGTGCGTCTGATGCGATAACGCTGGATCCGCCTTCACTGTGCACACTGAGGCTTTTCTGGACATGGTCCCCCCCCATGGTGCGGGTATGCAATGATACCAAGGACGCTGCTGTGCGTGCATCCGTGCATGACACGTCCGACGTCAGCCCATGCCGACCCACAGCTAATCTCGGCATTCACGAACCCCCAGCCACCGTCAGGAGCCAGTGCATCCATGGTAGTCCCTTCCTACCCTCCCCGGAGGAGAAGGAGAGCAGTCCCTGGGATGCGCAATCCTCCCCCCCAACAGCCGACCATCCAGCACCTAAGGTCGCTCTCAACCCCAGGTCGCTGGCGTAGTGCGAGGTGTGGCATCCGGCACCTCAACCCTCAGCATCACCGGGCCGGCACTGCACAACAAAAACTTTAAATCAGTTTAGCCAAAATAAAGACAGGGATAGGGAAGTTGGAAAAAAAAAGAAAGCTTTTGTGATAGGTGACTCAATCATCAGATTTACAGACTCTGGTTTGTAGGAAAGCTAGGGAAAGCACCTCAGTTATGTCACTTTCTGGAACAAAAATATTAGATATCAAGAAAAATGCCAACAATATTATAAAAATGCATGAATGAATCCAGTGGTCATGATTTATGCTGGAGTGAATAATATTGGCAACAGACCGGATGAAGATATTTGAAAGGATTGCCAAGCTTTGGGAGATGAATTCAAAAGGAGGAAAGCTTGTGTTATTATCTCAGAAATCTTACCAGTTCCCAAAGCAGGGAATAAGACAGAAGGATTAATCAAACAAACATATGGTTATGAAAGTGGGCGGGGAGAAGAATTTTGTGTTTTTATGAAATGAAAATATATTTTGAAGCAGATGAGGTCTTTACAGACGAGATGGAATATTTATTATTTAGGGAGCTATTAATATTGGGGGTTTTAGTCTACCTGATGTAGAGTGGAGCACCCCAACAGCATTGAGTGAAAGAGGCAGGCCCTACTGGAAAGGAAGTAGGAGGCATTCCTGAGCCAGAATAACAAGCGGGAACAGAACAGGGGAGGAAACAGTGAGGGAATGCATTCCCCAGGCTCAGATAATCACAAGACCATGTGGGCTGAGATTAGGCTTAAAGGCAATTTCCAAGCTATTTGCTTTTGCATAGAAACATAGACAATGACAGCAGAAAAAGACCAGAAGTCCATCCATTCTGCCCAAGTTCCCTATAATCCCTGAAACCTACTGTTCCTCCAGGGTACTAACCCTCCCCGTCCTCTCGCTATTCTCCTCCCTGGTCTTGTCACCCCTGGTAACCACTATTTCTTCCATCATGTCCCAGCCCTGCTTGAACCCCCAGACTGTTTTCGCATGCACCACCTCAGCCGACAGACTGTTCCAAGGCTCCACCACCCTTTCCATAAAGTAGTACTTCCTCATATCTCTCCCGAACCTACCTCCTGTTAATTTCCATTCATGTCCACAAACTGGTATGCAGACTATATAGTTCCCTGTACTTCACTCTGTTAATTCCTTTAAGGAACTTGAAGCTCTCTATCATATCTTCCCTCTCCCTTCTGGTCTCCAGTGAGTACATATTTAGTGCCTTGAAGCCCTCCTCATAGGATCTGCCGTGCTGGCCCTGAATCATTTTTGTCACTCCGTGCTGCACTGTCTCCAACCTATCCTTATCCTTTCTGAGGTGAGGACTCCAGAACTGGGCGCAGTACCCTAGGTGAGGCCTCACTGGGGATCTTTAGAGGGGAAGCATTACCTCCTTTCCTCTGCTATCAATACCTCTCCCATTACATCCCAGCATCCTCTTAGCCTTGCTATAGGCCTTGTTGCACTGACTCAATTGCTTAAATGAGTTTACTAATGATACCTCCCAGATCCCGTTCCTCAGCTGTAGTGCTAAGTCTCTCTCCTCCTACCCAGTACTCTCTCTCCTGGGGTTCTTTTTCCCTAGGTGCATTACCTTGCACTTTCTAGCATCAATTTTAACTGCCAGACCTTTGATCACCCCTCTAGCTTTTGTAGATCTCTCTGCATTTTAACAATTCTCTTTTTAACACAAAAGCTCCATAACTTATAGCTGCGATAGTGTTTTTAGCCTAAAAATTACATTTTTAATTTCTGCCACTTTGTGAGGGACAGGATCAAAAATTGAGCTTAACAGTCAGACAGCCAATCTCTTACTCTTCCTGGTCTACCAGCCCCACCTCCACCCCCACACTCAGACGTTTTGTGACGTCTAACCAGGAAGAGCGTGGGGATGTGCCATATAGAAATCTATGGGGGCCATGTTTCAGAGGAGTTTTGTATATATTTGTGACAGGGTGACCTCTGTCATAGTGGACACCCCTGGGATAAGTTGGAACCATGTCCCAAGCAGTTACGTAGGCATTAAGCCACGACGGAGGTGTGCTCTAATGCTGGATTGATGCATGGGGGGGCACCCGAGGCCCAGGGCTGAGGGCTGCCACCCCTCCCCCACCATGCATCAATCCCATTAGAGCACACCGACAGAGTGGCTTAATGCACTTGTAACATGGGCAGCCCGACGAGACAGTCACCAGGAGCCCATTTTGCCTCTGTACCACTACATAACAGGGGGAGTCGGGGACATCTGTGCACTGTAACGGTGCACTTAGAAATCCTTTGAGAGAACGGCATTACGATGCTGATCGCTGTACACACTATGTACCTGTACTAATAGGGAGTAGAGTGGCTCGCGAGCTCGTGCAGCACTTGTCGATGTGCCCGACTGTTTCTCCGGGTAGCACTGGTTGGATGTCTCGGTGCGCTCCGTCGCGGCGCTGCGCCCGCTCACAAATTTGCATCTAGGCTCCCTCACTTCCTGTTCCCTCTCTCAGGCTCCTCCGACGATGCACCGCTTGCCTGCATGGAGTCTCACTCTGGGGCTCTGTAGCCTATCCGTCCTGTACGCGTCTGCTTCTCCCCCCTTCCATCTCCTCCACATGGTCGCACTCTTTGGCTGCCACGCTTGCCTCCTTCACCCACTCCTCCATCGCGGCCCCTCCTGCCAAACAAAAGCAGACCACCCTGTGTGGTACTGCCTCTCACCCTTCCCAGCTACACAGTCCTGCACAGTGTGCCACGAGTTCTCGTCCCCCTGTGTGCCTTTCTTGCCTCGGACTGCTAGTGGGGCTCCTGGACCGCCGCTCTTCCTCTACCTTCCCCGCAGGACCCAGTGCTGCTAGGCTGGGGGTCTGGCTGGTCGCGGTACTGCCGAAGCGGGCACGGCATATATGCTGCATTAATACCCGCTTCGGCTGCCGTCCCATGACCGCCCTAGCCCTATCGGCTTGCTCCCTCAGAGGTGCACAATTCATGCCATGTTACAATATGTTTTGTACAATGTCCAACATGCTGCTTGGCTGGCTGAAACAAAACTGCTTTGATATGTGAATAGCAAAAGCTAGTGCCTGTGTTTTTAAGAAGTTTCCCTGCTGGATATTATTATGTATAAAACTGCTAGGATGTCTTTTACAGCAGACAGAATGTCCATGCAGGAGAGTACAGAATGTTCTGACCTCAGGTCTGACCTTTCCCAATGCTATAAACAAGTCTGCAGCTGCCATTTGAACTGTTCTCTGTGGAGCAACAGTGGCCCCTAGTGGCTAATTTTATGTTATCTGATGAATGGAATTTTCCTAATTCCCAGAGAGACTATAAAAAGCTGAAAGGGATTAGTGTTCTTTTAGACTGAGACTGAGAGAGGATAGATAGGAAGGTAAAAGACCTCCTTGTAGTGTGTGCTTTCACACTGTTTGATTTATGTTAGGCTGAAGAAAAAGCCTTGGAAACTGTTGAAGCTAAGCAGTTGTCTGACTTACTATTTTGCTTTCTGTATATTTTACTTAATGAAAATAAAATAAGTGCAATCATGCATTTTTTTTTATACACCTGACTTGTGGTCTGCCTGAAATTGTGTTATCCTAAACCCACACCTGGTGGTAATATTTAAGTAACCTTTGACATAAATGAAAGCCACTGCTCAACAAACAGCAGCCCTGTTAGTTAAACAATGACTTTCATTTATGTAAAAGGTTACTTAATCGTATACAAGAGTGCTGTAAAAAACTGCCCCATAGACTTCTATACAGTGCGCCCCCACGGTCTCCCTGGTTAGATGCCACAATATGTCTGAGCATGGGGTGCAGGGCTGGTGGACCAGGAAGGGTAAGGGATTGGCCAGGCAGCTACTTGGCTCAATTTTTGATCCCTTCACCCACAAAGTGTCTGAATCTAAAATGGTAATTTTTAGGCTAAAAAGACTACAGCTATAAGGTATGGGGCTTTTGTGTTAAAAAAGCAAAAGCAAATAGCTTGGAAATTGCCTTTAAGCACGTCCTTGATCAATTGCAATTTGTTTTCTCTGCCACACAGTTAAGCAGGACAATCTAAGTAGAGCATGGCAAAAAAGGAGGTGTTTTTCAATGGGTACAGGCTTTTTCCCCCATAGAAAGTTTTATTAAAAGGTTTTCCAGAGTTAGAGCGGTACACATTCTGACTACGCTCTGGCAGTGCTGAAGCAATAAAAAGCCATTTCTATCTGAAAAACTTAAGCCAGTAAGCTGCATTTCCAGGCTCCCTTCCTAGCCAAGCTGATGGTTCAGTTCCCTGTTGGCCAATATACCCATATAACAGTGGAGGAGATGATCTAAGATTTGTCCAATAAAGGGTATCCAGCTGGTGTCCCAATCCCCGGGTCAAGACAGAATAGTAGCACTGCAGAAGGTTACCCAGAGTTGCTGGCAGATGACGTCAATAAAAGGGAGCAAAGTAGGACATGCCAAGGCCATCATTCATCAAGTGATTGTGCAGCTGAAGGGCATACAGTAGAGATGTTGGTGACAGCAGGTAGAACCAACATTGTGATTGGCTAAGGCTACTTGAAGCAGGGGTGAATTTTTTATGTGATACAGTACACCCTGAGAAGTTGGGTCAGGTACCTTTTCCTCCCCTTTATTTGCTTCTCCCTTTAATGGAGAGTCATGGGGTTTATATTGTACTTTTTTGTATTCTGCTGTAGGTTGACTTGCGTCTCTCTGTGCAGGGTTGGGCTATGGCCAGTGAATGTTACTTAGCTGATCTGGAAGGCTGGTGTGTGGCAACCAGAGATGAGGTGGGCTGTTTTTACTCTGAGTAGTATGATCACTCTGTGACAGTAAACTAGTGGTGCCACAAATTTTCTTGGTAGGCATCAGTTGTTGCATTAATTCACAACTGTCCAGAAGGCCTAATAGTGTGTGATCTGCAGTACATGTTTATTTCCGGAAGGCACATGGTTTGATTAAGGCATTGTACCTGGCCTGGCACAGGAAGCGGAGAGGGATCTCTTGTGGCCTCTGACATGCTGAAGTATGCCTTGGCTCTGAGGTCACCTGATGTATCCAGGGTATGTTGTTGCCTGTCCCTGCAACTTAGTTCTGATCATACTATGCAGCAAGTTCTTCCCTATACCTAGTCCAGCTCTTTAGTTTGGTGTAGGCACAGATGCCTGAGCCACCACGTAAGTGTGACCACCTGGTTTCAGTGTTACATCTTTTAACTCATCGCCTACACAGGCTCACTCTGAGATTACACCACTTGCCTCCTGAATCTCCTGTATACTTTTAACAGTGAATCCTGGGCCTTTCTAAGCAAAATCAAGCCATAGTCAGCATGTCGCAAACAAATGCTAATAGCTTAATAACTGTTCATGCTAGACACAAAGTATGAGTGGCAGAGTTATTCAGCACAAAATTGCCTTTCCAATGGTGGCATGCATGTAATAATAAGTAATTTTGGGTTTTTTTCTATGTTGGTCGAAAGAGCAAACTAAATATTTTTTTCACTAAAAAAGGGCAACATAAGCCATTTTTTGTTGGAAAATATGTAAAATATCAACACCAAATTAAGCATACAGACATTAGATGGTGTTTAATATTATGTTAGTTAAAAAAAAGATATGTTTTACTATAAAATGTAATTTTCCCCATTTTAGTCAAGGTGCTTTGATGAGATTTGAGGCTAAATCTCAACCACACACCATATCATAAACAAATGCGTATAACTCCAAAAGTATACATGATACACACAAAGTATCAGCATGAAAGTTGATGAGCACAAAAATGACTTTCCAATGGTGCTATGCAACCAGTTGTAATCAATACGGTTTTTATTTTACACCTGCTGAAGTGCCAAAAAAGTGAATTTTATTCAAGCTGCTTAGGTGAATCTTGATGGAAAACATGTCAGCCATACACACCATACCATAAACAAATGCAAATAACTCCTAAAGTATACATGATATACACAAAATATCAGTGACAAAGTTGTTCAGCATAAAATTATCTTTCCAACGGTGCTATGCAGTCAAATATATATTATATTCTGTTACACTATATATTAAAATATACAAGTGACTTCTCCAGACATTGCAAGGGCACCCTGGGAGTCAGTAGCCGACTTCTGCAGACGTCCTCAGGACACACCAGTGTTTTTTTACTGACGATTACAGGTGTCTGCTAGGAGACAATGAGTTAAATACACATGGCTTGGGCTTGTTGGCCTGTTAAATTATGGTTCTGGCTCTCAGATGCTCCTGGTTGGAGGGGGGATGACTTAGTCCAGTGGTGATACCCTGGAGTGAGCCGGTAAAAGTTATACTACATGCCATACCATTCTGATTTGGCATACTAGAGGTTCACCTCACTGACTTCTGCCCTGGTTAGGCTATTTGAAGTCCCTCAAGGCTTTACATAATATAGACTTTATAAAGTTAACTAAACTGAACTCAGTGGCCCAGGGCATATAAACTGTACTCCTTTTAAAGGATGTCTGTGCAGAACCTAACTCGTTAGCAATTTCAAAAGAAGAAGCAGAGTAATGTGCAGTCATTAACAATAGCGTTTTGCAGATAACTCTGCTTTTTCACAAAAGTGCTTCTAAATGCCTGAACTAATAGCATACAGGCATGCCATTTGTACATCCCTCTAGTGGCTTGTCAACATACCACAAAGGATTGCCCATTGCAGGAGGGGAAGAAGTGACAATGTGCTATAATCTCTCTCTCCCTATATGTTGAATAGGGAGAAACTGTGATCTTGCTCTGGTTTTGTACATAAACTTATGTTCCTACTGTCCTGCAGGGACAAGTATTTTTAAAAAACCCCAATGAAGACTCATCTAAGAGTCAAAGTGCCAGGATTAATGTGACTGTCTTAGCCCAACAAACCTTCTTCTTTTGGCATTCTGATACCAATCCTGATTCAGTACTTGACTTGCTGCTGGTGATATTTTTGCTCCTGGTGTGCAACCTTTTGTGTGTTTCGTGGTTGCTATGTTTTCAGCTGCACCAGTGTATTCTGCAGCACGTGGAGTTCTGTGTTTTCTCCTTTGCTAGCATGTACCCTACTGCAGAGCTTCGTGTCACCTACTAAGGGACACAGCTTGTCCTGGATGCTTCTTCAATGTCACTGTTTAACATCAACTGCTTCTCAATCAGAAGAAAATCAAGTCTATGGTTTTTTGCAGCCCCCACAACAAAAACAAACAACTCCACCTCTCCATTGCAACCGAACAAGGAGCCATTCTAGAACAAGCACAATCGTTCAAGTACCTTGGCATCACCCTTGATCCCCACCTCTCATACGCTGTCCATATTAGCATTGTGGCAAAGTTTGCCAATGTGAGGTTAGGCATATTATTCCGGCACAGGAAACACCTAACCCCAGAAGCACTGTCAGTGGCCGTCCAAAGCTCCATTGTCAGCATCATAGACTATGGTCTTATCATATATGGGTCTGCAACTACCACTGTTCTCAAACGTATCATGACCTCCCTGAATAAGGCCTGTCATCTCATCACTGGCTCACATTGCCATACCCACACTTGTGACCTTTATTCCCAATCTGGATGGCTTCAACTGGACAAACGCATAAAATACCAAACCTGCATCACGGCCAAGAAAATCATAATGATACTTGCCCCACCTGGTGTCCGTGCCCTCCTTAAGCCTAGACATAGGAATGTCACTACAAGGAGATCCAATTCCCATCTACTACATATCCCATGATGTCGCACGACCCAAGGACAAAGATCATTTGCCTATCGGGCATCCAACTGGCTCAACTCTCTTGGCAGTGACATAGTGACCGCTCCAACACTTGGCCTTTTCAAGTCCAAGCTGCGCCTCTCACTACTTGTATCCTGCGATTGCCCATCTTAACATTTCCACCGTTCCACCTGCACATGCCCCAGCACCCAGCACTTACAATCAGTCTTTGCACCCCTAACACCTTACCTGGTATATTCCCTCGAGAAGGCCCCCTGGCTGCACTGTCTCCCACCCTCGCCCACCTCCCCCTCCGTATCTCCACTCCTGTCCCTGCCCTCACCCACCTCCCGTGCTCCCCCTTACCCCTGCACCTCCTACCCCCTCGATCTCCTACCTCACTTCTCCCCATCGACCCTCCCTCCCTTGTCTTGCTCATAGCTCAAGTCTTTGTACTGGTTATTACATGTCTGTAAGTCAGTGACTTTATGTTTGTAACTAAAAATGATGACTGTTGCACACACTGACGTGGAACCTTTGTAAAAGAGCCTCGGCTCAAAGGTATTGTAATCCTAGATTGAAATAAAATAAATAAAAATATTGAAGAGGACAGGACCCAGGACAGCTCCCTGCTGCACTCCATTCATGACCTCCCTGATGAAGGCCTTCTTTTTATCCCTCTCTGCCTCCCTGACCTTTTCAGAGAACCATATTTCTGTCTTGTACCGGTTTCTCTTGGTAACCTTTCTCATGCATGTCTGTGTTACCTCAAGAATGGCTTCCTTTATTTTCCCCATCTTTTCTCCACTCCCATGATACTGTCCACTCCCAGAACTTCAGGTGAGGTTTGGTGAGGGCTTACAGATTCCAAGGGCTAGCTCAAACCATACAGTGTTATGGTCGTTGGATACCAATGGTTTCCCAACCCACACTCTGCTTGCCTTTTTTGAGGTTTTTGAGTTGGTGACCACCTCGTCAGGAATAGCAGCCTGACTTGTTTGTTCCTGACCAGCTGCACTCACATGCAGTCCTGCAGTTCATCTAGCCTGGCCTGTCCATGTATATTTACAGTTAGAAATAGCCAGAACTCCAGGAAAGAATTTGACTGTGTTTTGTTTGATATCAAAGAGAGAGGAAAGCTTGGAAAAGCTGCAACAGTACTGGCACTTGGATTTTCTCAGAAAAGGTTAGATCATTTGTAAGTTTCAGTCTAAGTTTGCTGAGCTTTGGCAGTAGCTTGCAAAAACGAACAGTTTACTCTATAGCTCGGATTTTTTGTCTGTTGCCCTGGACCTGCAATCCATTGACTTACAGATCTTGTCTTTACACTCTGTACCTTTCAGACAGAACTGTTTTTATCTCTCAGCTGTGATCTACATGTTTGCACAGTTCATCCTAGCTTTTCTGAGATTTTCCCACTGGCAGCCTCAGTTCTCCTGCAGTGGTTTTGTAAGTTTTTTCACCAATAACGTCATCAACTTGAAGTTGCACCTCTCATACATTTAAATAAGAGTTACAACACAAATTTAAATGGGCTATTGAAAAGTAAACTACAGTACTCGCATCTGCAATACTATATCCAGCTTGTGGGGAGACATCTTCTGTAAACTGAATTAGAGGCACATGTCAGACCCAGGAATCAGTCATTACTTAGTCTCAGAGGCAGCAGTTCTAACCCTTAAGCTCATAACAGCAAAATAAATGTATTCAAGGGAATAATGCCTGACAGGATGGGTGTTATGCCAGGATAACATCCCTGCTGTGATGGCCAACTGACCAATCAGAGCCCAGGATTCTTTCTTGCCATTATATATTAAGGCTTAGATTCTTGATATTAAAGAAAGCAATTAGAAAAGGCTGGCCTCCCAGTGCAGCAGTAGCACTACTGCTTGTGATGCCAATATCCCATGTTTGGAGGTGAGCCCAGGGTGTCGGAGGGCCAGCTGGGGGGAATCGAATACCTGTGGGACTGCTCTGCTTCTCCTGAGGGGGGAACAGTTCGGTGTTTGACTGTCCCCAGCAGAAGCCAGGGGAAAGGCAACCCAAGCTGAAGAGGTGGGGGAGGTGTGGCAGACGTCAGCATGTGTTCCTTGCCGTCAGCACATGCCATGCCTCCCATGGGGACAAAACTGGGAAAACTCCTGGTAGAGCAGGATGAATACTGGCCTCCGCAGGCCCTGCACCTGGCAACTCAGACACCTCCCAGAATCTGGATCCTGTCCTGGCGGGTCGAGGAACTGCCTGACACCCTGCCATGGAGGGCAAGCCGTGGGGGACTACAGGAACAGGTAAGCCCTCAGAGAAACCGGGATGATAGGGCTGGGAGGACCAGAAGGAAGGAGGGCTGACCAGGATGGGGAAGATAAAAAAAAATAAAACATTCAGAAAACAAATACAATCCGGGAGGGGGGGGGGCGATGTGGAGCAGCAACATGGCGGTCTAATTTTACAGAAGCTCAGTCGGTTAAAACCAACCAACTGTACTAAAATAGTTAAAACTACTAATTTGAGACACTTGAAAATACTATGAGATACAGGAAAGTTCCAGGAATGCAATGAGCCCGAAAAAGGATGCAACATACAGGACGCAGAATCTCGATGTGTATCTTGCCTCTGCCAGCTCGTCGAAAAACTTGGGGCCCGTGGCAGCTACCAGCGCAATCGCACCTGAGCTTCTGATGGGCCAAATACTGGTGATGTTAACAAAAATACAGGCCACTGGTGATGAAACTAATAAGAGGCTGGGCAATCTTGAACACAAAATTGCTGAATCAGAGACTAAACTATCTGGTAACACCACTGCTACTAAGGAACTTCAGGCTGCAAATGGCCATCAAACAGAGTGCACTGCTACCCAAGTAAGCACTATAACCTTTTTAAAAAACAAATCAGAAAGCCTGGAAAATGTCCAGTGCCCAGCCAACGTTAGAATTGTGGGGTTTCCGCCCTGATTTGCCTCTCAAAATGAACTATTGCCAGCAGTTAGGAGACTGGTGTTCACTGATCTTAAGCTATTGCCTGAAGACTCTACTATCCAGATCTCCAAGGCCTTCATGATTCCACAGCGGGCGAGGGTGAGAGGGGATCCTACACAGTGACCAATGATAGCTATCATCACCTTGTCTCCCCCAGAAGCAAGGATACCTTTGCTACAGGTGGTACGTACTAGAGGGGACATAGTGTGGGAGGGGAGCAAAATCAGTCTCTTTCCAGATCTGGCAGCTCAAACACAATCACAGAAGAAAGAGCTCCGAAAGATAAAAAAGGAGCTGCTTCAAAATGGCGTTGAAGCGCAGCTCAGCTACCCTGCTCACCTGCAGGTGCGTCACAACTCAAAGGCCCATGTTTTTCTCGACCCATCTGCTGCAGCTACATTTGCAGAGAAAATCCTGGCAGATTGCTTACCAAGAGAAACAGCGTCAGACAAAGATGAGGGATGAAACGTCAATGGCCTGGCTAAGTACCCTGTCAGGAATGACTAAAGTCGGGACTATCATCTAAACTACCTTGCTTTAATGCTTGAATCCTATCATACATTTGTTGGTTGTCCTAGATGCAGATGAAAGATCCCAAGTAGTTGGTAGTAACTCCAAACATAACTGCTTTAAAAATATTCTATAATGTAGGTTGTTTATGGATAGTATGTTCGCTGCGACAATATATTTTAATGTTGATAGACGTGTTAGAACAGTAGAATTGGTCGAATGCAGGTGCTGATGTGTACCACTTCAGCTTGTGAACGATTTACGCATCCTAACAAGTTCTCTGTGAACCCACCGGGCAGTCTGCCTTGTCTTGTCATGGACTGTGGGGTAACCTCAAAACTTAACTGAGTCCAGGCTTTCTGTTTTAAAAAAGTTATATCTACTTGTCCTAATAGTGTGTACCCTCCTAGGCTCAATTTCTGCAAGAGTTCCTATATGTTGGTGTCAAATCTGTAAAGTGTTAAAATTTAGGTGAGAGTGTAACAGCTCTACAATATAACTGGAACAAACTTAACTCCTTGATTTATTGCCGAGCAACTCTTGAATGGCACGGACTGATAGATAACTGCATATTCTGTAATGTATGACACCCTGTACATCCTATTGAAGGGTCTGGGCACCCTACTTTTATGTATTTTATGTACTATAGATATCTGTGATATCATAAAATCTATAAATAAAAGTTAAAAAAAGAAAAGAAATACAATCAGAAATGTATAATGATCAGTTAAATGTTTATAGAAAATATTTTTTCAACCAGTCAACTCCACACTGACTCTCATTGCCTATGAACTATATATATCTTTTTAATTCTTGTTGCCATTTCTATTTTAGCACTTTGCACTAAATTAAAAAAATAAAGTGTAATTAGGACTGTCCAAACTTTTCTCTGCTAATCCCACCCTGCAATTGTCTCATACTAAAAGTCCAAGAGTTAGCAAGAACAATGCTTGGTCTAAAACATTCAAGATTCAGAAAAGCTGAGAAAAGATGGAGGTCCAAGAATTTCTATGCTCCGAAAATGTCTAAGCTTTCCTAAGCATTGAAACCTTGGATAGATGTCAGAAATCCTCAGGCTTCTGAAGAGTTCTAACCTTTTTATGAAAAACTGGGTGTAACATTCTACGTGGGTGGCTTCTGGCACTCATAGCTACTGGAATGTCCCAGTTAATGTCTAGCAGGTTAAGATCCCCCACTATTATCACCTCCTCCTTTGCTATCCTGTTCTCTGCTTCTTCTCCTAGTTCCCATTCCTGCTCGTCCCCCTGTCCTTGTGGTCTTTGGCCCTCGTGGCCTTTCAAGACACTGGGGAACCCAATCAGTCACGTTTATCCAGTCGCTCATGTTTTGGTCACATATTCAAGGTTTGTTCTGTTTGGTGCAGTTCTGGTTGCAGGTTTTACTACAAAGTCATTTTATTTTCCAGACACAAATGATTGCTACTGTGTACAGCCCAGACAGGCAGAGCAAGGGTGTTCTGCTCCCCCAACTTGGGAGGAAGTCCTATAGGATCATATTTAGGTAGCGCCACTGCTCTCAGAACTATGAAGGAGAGTGAGAGGAAGTTGGGTGCCCCCACTCGGATTGTGTGACCCTTGACTGAAATTATATATATATATATATATCAAATATTTGGGGCCAGATTTTAAAAGGTTGATGACGACTTGCATCAAGCCATCGTCAACCTGCGTTTCGCATAGCTTCGTTATATGCATCTTCAAAACTGCAGCCGATTTTACAATGTTTGGAGCAATTGTGACATTTCCTCTCTTCACGGCAGCTTATGCCAGACCTTTAGTGCAAGCCCTGTAAAATATAGGTCACTCATTTGACTACTATACCGGGGAGATGGTTTAACTACATGCTATGCAAGGGACTTGTGTCAGATTTCGTGCTGATTTAATTGCAAAATCGTGGTTGCCATGCTGTTTGATGCAACTAGTTGCCACATGTGTCAAACTCCCTGACGCAAATCCCTTGTGTCAATCTGATGCTGTTCTAAAATCAGGCCCATAATGCTAATGAAATTAACTCTTTTGTGAAAGGAACCTAAATTCTTAGTGAACCTAGTAAGCTTAAATGTGATGTGTGCTTTTTACAGCAGCTGCATGTCAGTAATGCAGCTCATAACAGAAATGATAGAGAAGTTGGTGTAAGGAAAGCTTATTATTCATCTTACCCTCAGGCTAAAAGAGCAGGGTACCTTGATATTACTCATTCTGAAGTTGATAAATAAGGAGATTCTTTACTGTAACAGGTAGGAAAGGATATGGTTGTTTACGCTCCAGACACCAATTCGGTAGATTTTTTTATGTTCCCTTTTTAACAGAATAAGTACACTCCCTTAGGGGCTACTGGTCCTGGTTGGGACTTCAACTGCGTTACCTGGAATTTCTGAGATAGGTCCCAGGGCAGTACCAATACTAATCATCTTAGTGCTAAAGCCCTCAAACCTCTATGTTTGGAGAATGGCTTTACAGATACCTGGAGAGTTCAGTATGATTCAGAGAAAAATGATGTTTCTTATTCTTACCCCAAAAACTGATACTCAAGGATGAACAGATTTTATTTCCAATACATGCTGCTGCATATATGTCACTCCTGGATTCATAATATCATGATTTCAGACCACGTCCCAGTCTCTGTCATTCTCCAACGACTTCCCAAAAAAGCTATTTAACTCCCATGATTAAATGTATCCAGGGGTTCAGTTAATTTATTGTTAGTGGAAGCCTAAAACTTCCATGAGTCAAAACGGAAGTCAAAACACTTCCAGGATCCCACTTTTGGAAGTCACTATTCTAGGAAGGGCCAATTTATGGATGTGAATAAAATATATTAGTGGTAAATTACAGTTTCTTTCAGGAAAATCCATAATTTCTGACTTCCATACCTGCAATTTTGAAAGTTATCGAATGTTTTTTTTTTTTTACATCTGGAAGTCAATGACTTCCTTCTCCTTTATTCTGAACATTTTTGGCTCATTTTTGGGAGTCAAACACTCCCAAAATGGAGTTAACTGAATCCCTAAATCTATCTTTAGCAAATGATGATATCTTAAAAGCAAAAAGAAGGATTTTTTATTGGGATGCACATGTTATGATCTGAGTCCACATATTTCCAAAGTAAAGGGTTTTATGGCACAATAGGAATAGCTTTTCATTTTACAGTGCATTCTCTATATGAAAAGCCTGTTTAGTAGCTGTAGCTGATAATGGTTTGTGACTTAAGATCACGCTGTACATGTAGTTCAAATAAAAGGCAGTTCCTTCGGGGGAAACACCTACACGGTTTCAGTGTGATGCTCATTTGATGCTGTAGCAGACTGCACGCATATGTTTACATTATTCCCTGATCCTTGTAGCCTTCTAACTGCCAGTAATCAGCACAAGTCAAACATCTGGCAATACAACAGGCCAATTAAAAGGGCATGCAAAGGTGAAAACAAAGTCACTGATTTCCTTTTCTTGTTTAACCTGAATGAGAGGTACGCTCAGTCTTTAAATAGCTAGTTGGAAACAAAAATCAATTTCTTTTAAAGTAATACATGGCATCCTCTTATCTTGTAGTTAACTGTAGTGCATGGTAAATTGATATGTATCAGATTCAGAAGATATGGTGGGCAGGGCAGTATGTTTTGTTAACATTCCTTATCAGTGTACTTCATGCGAGGTAATAAAAAGTGTGTGGGGCGGGGGTGATGGGGCGAGCTGTGTCTGAACTAAAAGGTAAAATAATAGAGAGTGGGGCACGCTGAGGCTTGTTTGTGGCATCCTAACCACAGATTGAGACTGGAGACAATTCTGCATGCTGTGAGGTCATCCTCGACTGCCACGTAGCCTGAACTAAAGACTAGACTGAGACATGCATGATGCTGAGGTCCTCAGCTGCCACGTGGTCAAAAAAATAATACTTTATGTAAAGAAGCTACAAATCTGTGCCAGTAGTTTTGTCTATAGATAATTTTTGGAACTCAGAAGGTTCTGTGTCTGTATAGAGGCCGGCTGATTTTTTTTTTTTTTTTTTAGATGATGGGTGTTAAAGCAAAGCATTTCCTATTACTAGTATTAGTATGTTTTCAAGCTGTATTTAGTCTGTATTCTTCTTGTTTTTACTTTTATTCCTTGCTGCCACTGCCCTCCCCATTTCACTAGTTATTCACTATCACCCTTCCCCCCCAACTAGCACCTGCGGCCCAAAGTCACAGATTATACTACATTGTGCCACTGATGGTGCCTGATAAAGCCATTCCTCTCATCACCCCCGTCGGCTGCTGTCTGAATAACTGGGAGGGGAACAGTAAGCACTAAGAACCAACTTCCAAATGTAAGACTGCTGGTACCAGTTTGCTCTTTGTGTGCAAGGGCATTTTTTTTAACTTGCTGCTTACTGTAGTATAGTAGAATGTATCAGTCTAATTTTGCTGCCTTCCAAGCTGACGTTTGCTGTAGCCATTAAATCTCAGAATCCCTCATCTGATGACATCAGAGCAAGGCTGCTGCAGTGGGAGTTCAATAACCTGCTCTGCATGTTGGAGTTTTTTTAAGCTCAGCACTTTTATTTACTGGTCCTGCTGCCCTCCTGAGGCTGAGTACAGAAACAGAGGACATTACTAAACCCTGAGAGCACAGCAGGACTGGCAGATATCCAATCTGAGCTTATAAATCTCTAGGCTACACTATAAGCTAATGAATCTCTCACTGCTACAGCCCCGATCTGATATCAAATGCAGGGGATTCTGGGACTTCTTATCACAGCAAGTGTCGGCTTGGAAGGCAACAGAATTAGCCTGATAAAATCTTTATTTTTTTTTTTTTTTTTATTTAGTTGTTTAACCAGGTATAGCACACTAAGCTGAAAGCTTTTTTTCAGGAGCGACCTGGGAGCACAAGGAGGTTAAGTGACTTGCTCAGGGTCACACAGTATACAAGTGGAAGCTGTGGGATTCAAACCCCTTTCATACTGCAGTAAACAGCAAGTTTACTGGCTTTGCCAGTCACCATCACTTGGAATAAGGAAACCAAAGGAGCAGGAGCAGCAGGGAAGTGCTGGTTTCTTCTGTTTAATTTTGATATTGGAATAGTTAGTACTGTGAGGGTAAAAGGTGCTGGGGAATTTAATCAGTGCTGTTTAGATTATTGGAGCTGTTACTGAGTGGAATTCTGTGCTGTGGGGCTGAGACAGGAAACTACAGATCAGCTTGGCCTTGTGAGTGGGGGATGGGGAACTAGCAGGAGCCAGTTTTGCTAACTGAATCACTTGGGACCCGGAGACCAAAGGAGCAGGACTCAGGAGCAGCATGGAAGTGCTGGTTTCTTCTGTTTAATTTTGATATTGGAATAGTTAATACTGTGAGGGTAAAAGGTGCTGGGGAATTTAATCAGTGTTGTTTGGTTGGGGCTGTTATTGAGTGGAATTCTGTGCTGGGGAATTTAATCCATGCTGTTTGGGCTGGATGCCTGATTGTTCCAGGAGCCAGGGGTATCAGTACAATTCATAAATGTGCAGTGCAGTATCTGAATATTACAGTCCAGCAGGGGACTCAATTTTTAAGGAGATGGTGTTGAGAATAGATGGGGATATAGAATGGGAGGTAAAGTGTCTGCCAGGGTCCACTGCTCAGAGGGACACAACATCAATCCATAGGATCGTCAAGGCAGGGGCAAGGAGGGGGGAAGTACATGTTGTTGTCCATCCTGGGACTAACAGCTTGGACAAGGAAGGGGTTAAGGTAGAGACAGTATAGGATGACTTCAGGGTCCTGGGTAGTCAGCTTGAGGGGTTCATGAAATCAGTGATTTTCTCTGAGGTCCTACCAGTCAGGGAGAAGGGAGAAGGGAGATGCAAAGAATCAACACATCAAAGCTGGTGTAGTGGTGCTGAGGGTTGAGGCGCTGGACACCACACCTCGTGCAACACTGGTGAACCGGGTTCGGGAACGAGCCAGGGTTGTCAGGGGTTAGTGGGGGGGAGGGGCAGGGCGAGGAGGAGGATGTGAAGGTTACCCAGCTCTTGGCACACCCAATGTAGGACAGGTGGCAGTTTGGGCTCTGAGGGGCCTCAGCAATCACCAGGGAAGGGGCAGAAGGGGCTGAGCTGGCACCATGGGGTGTGTGTGCACCTCCATGCACATGCATGGCTGTGTGCTGGGGTCCCAGGCAATGGGGATAAAAACAATATGTATCCCCGTCACCAAGTAGGTGGGTGGTGGCAATGGGGGTTGAATAGCTAAATAAAAAAAATTAAAAATCAACACATCAGCCAGTTCAACTAATGGTTGAAGGAATGGTGCAAGGATAACAGCTTTGGCTACACTGGGGACTAGGGATCCATCTGGGTAGATGCACGGCTGTATAGGGATGGTCTGCATCTGTCCAGGCAGGGGACTGCAGTCCTCAATGAAAGGTTTGGGTGCTTCCTTGCTGGGCATTTAAACTAGCTGGGGGAGGGGCAATCAGAGGGGATGGAAACAATGCAGCCTAGCCCCTCAGGTTGGTAATGTCAGCACTGGGAAAAGGGAGGACAGGAGTTTAGCGAATACAGATAGAAAACAGGGACAGGGTAAGGGGCACAATGAGAAACAGAAGGAAAGAGTAGTAACAGATGCAGGTCAGGAACAACAGGTCAAGAACAAAAATAATGGCAGAGGGTCCAGGAACAAGTTATGGAACATAATGCATACGGATGCCTGAAGTCTGGGAAACAAACTCCCTGATCTAGTGGCTTTAATGGGAGAGGCTGATACAGACATAGTGGCCATAACAGAGACGTGGTATACTAATAACCACTCATGGGACACAATTATACCAGGATATGCCTTGTACAGGAGAAACAGGGAGAAAAAGGAAGGGGAGAGGGGTGGCACTTTACATCAAGCAGGCAATCAAGGCGACAGAAATCCAAGCCAAAAATGAGGAGCCAGGGAAGTTGTGGGTCACCCTTGAGCCGGGTAATGGAATGTCTTTTAGAACAGGAGTGATCCATAGGCCACCATCTCAGGGGAAGGGGGCAGACAAGTTAATGCCGGGGTCAATATACAATATGATGGATAAGGGGGAGGTTCTGCTTACAGGTGATTTCAATATGCCTGATGCAGACTGGTCCATTCCAACAGGGCCTCGAGCAGGACCAGGGACATTGTGGAGTCCCTACAGGGAGCAGGCTTAAGACAATTGGTGCAGAAGCCCACCAATGATAGGAATATCCTGGATCTAGTGCTCACCAATGGACACAGGGTCACAGATCTCCAGGTGGAGGGGGACATGGGGTCCAGCGACCATCACATAGTTTGGTTCAAGTTGGACACAGGAATACAAGCCACACATACAAAAGCTAAAATCCTATATTTCAAAGGAGCTGACTTTGCAGAGATGGTAAGCAGGGTTAAAGAGGAGTTGGCTAAGAAGGCCGGGGGGCATGGAGGGGCAATGGGCATACATTAAGAGTCCATTATTGTCAGCGTAACCAATCCATGTGTGAGGGTGAAGAATAAGAGCAAGAGAAGGAGAAAGCCACTCTGGTGTTCTAAGGTGGTGTCAGACAAACTCAGGGCCAAGAGGGTAGCCTTCTGAAAATGCAAGGGGACACAAGAGGATGGGGACAGAGAAGAGTACCAAAAATGTCAGGGAGGCAGGGGGCAGTGAGAAGTGCTAAAGCACAGACTGAAGAAAGACTAGCACAATCAGTGAGGAAAGGGGACAAGTCATTCTTTAGGTACATCAGTGAGGGGAGGAAGTCAAGAGGGGTATATTCAGATTCAAAGGGGGCAATGAAGAGAGGGTAGAAGGGGGACCTAGAGAAGGCCACCATCTTTAACAGGTACTTCTGCTCGGTCTTTACTAGAGAGGCAGCGGGGCAGGGACCACAACTGGAAAACAGATGTGTAGAGGGGGACGAACTGAGCTTCACAACATTTATAGAACAGAGGGTCCTAGAGGAACTTACAAAACTAAAGGTGGACAAAGCAATGGGGCCAGACAGAGTACATCCAAGGATCCTAAAGGAACTAAGGATGGAGTTAGCAGCACCTTTGGCAGCCCTATTCAGTGAGTTGCTGAACATGGAGGTGGTCCCACAGGACTGGAGAAGGGCAAATGTGGTCCCCCTTCACAAGAGTGGTAGCAAGGAGGATGCAGGAAACTACAGGCCACTGAGTCTCATCTCAGTAGTGGGGAAGATCATGGACACACTGCTTAAGGAACATATTGTGAATCATCTGGTATCCATTGGAATGCAGGATCCAAGACACCATGGGTTCATGGTGGGACGGTCCTGTCAAACAAATCTGCTAGATTTCTTTGACTGGGTGACCAAGGTGGTGGACCAGGGAGGGGCAGTGGATATTGCCTACCTTGATTTTAACAAGGCCTGTGACACAGTCCCGCATAGAAGGCCAGTAAATAAGCTGAGGTGTCTAGAGGTGGGACACAGGGTGGTTAACTGGGTCAGAAATTGGTTAGCGAAAAGAAGGCAGGGGATGGTGGTAAATGGTACACGGTCAAAAGAAATGGGAGTCACCAGTGGGGTGCCACGCGGTCAGAGGATCAGTCTTGGGACCAGTCCTCTTCAATGTCTTCATAGCAGACATTGCAGACGGGCTAAAGGGAAAACTATGCCTGTTTGCAGATGACACCAAGATCTGCAACAGAGTAGATGCTCCAGGGGACATAGAGAGAATGAAGAGAGACCTGGAAAACCTGGAAAAATGGTCTGAGGTATGGCAGTTAAGGTTTAATGCAAAGAAGTGCAAGATCATGCACGTGGGGCACAGAAACCCTGGTGGGAGCTACATGTTGGGGGGAGGAGTTGTTGACGATCACCAGGGAGGAGAAGGATTTGAGGGTCATTATATCAGATGACCTAAAATCCACCAAACAGACTGCAAAAGCAGTTTGGAGGGCCAGTGGGATGTTAGGGTATATAGGGAGCGGTATTACAAGCCGTAGGAGGGAGGTAGTGATCCCAATGTACAAGACGCTGGTTAGGCCTCACCTAGAGTACTGTGTGCAGTTCTGGATGCCGCACATGCACAAGGATTTTGATAGGATGGAAACAGTGCAGAGGAGGGAAACTAAGAGGGTGCAGGGTCTGCATGAGAAGGCATATGGGGATAGCCTTAGGGACCTCAATATATACACATTGGAACAGAGATGGGAGAGGGGGGACATGATTGAGACTTTCAAATATCTTAAGGGCATAAATAACGTGGATAGGGATAGCATCTTCCAGTATAAAAAATACATTATACAATGGCAAGAAAGAATCCTGGCTCCTGATTGGTCAGTTGGCCATCACAGCAGGGATGTTATCCTGGCATAACATCCCTGCTGGTCATTTAACTGCTGACCACCACATTGATTGTTTGCATCTTTTCTTAAAAAAATATTTTTAAACACTAAATAAAATTCTTTAAAATTATTTTTTTTCTGTATAAAACTATGAGCCATTGTATAATAGGAATAATGCCCTCTAGGGTGGATGTTATGCTGGGATAACATCCCTTCTTGGGTGTTGGACGTCCTCGGCCGGTGACCTTGGGCCCAACCACCCAAGGTGGGATGTTATCCCAGCATAACGCCCACCCTGTCAAGCATTATTCCTTTAATAGAACTAGAGGGCATGACATGAAATTGGAGGGGAGGGGGTTGCATAAGGGGTAATGTGAGAAAGTTATTTTTTACACAGAGGGTGGTGGATGCATGGAATGCCCTGCCTCAGGAGGCAGTGGGAGCACCTACAGTGGAGGGATTCAAGAGGGCATGGGATAGGCACAAGGGAAATATATATGAGGGAGGCATAGCTGAGGCCGCTGACCTAGTAGAGGCAGCGGGAGCAAACTGGTAAAATGGGCAGACTGGATGGGTCTTGTGGTCCTTTTTTGCCATCAACTTCTATGTTTCTAAGTTTATACTTAATATCAACAGCGTCCCCACCCAGGACCCTCAGCTGATCGCTGATGGCTTTAATACTGCCTTCTCTGACCGCAGCAGTGTCCTCCCACCTGACTTTGTCAATAATACCGCCAGTTCCCCTCCAACCCCCCCCCCCCAAGCATTCCTCCTTCCATTTCAGGATTGTCTCCACTCATGAAGCAAAAAAGTACCTAACCCGGGTCCTGGGCAAATCCAGTTTCAGTGGTGATTCCCTTGACTTAAAACTTCTGCACCTAGCCCTTGATGTAGTCCTTGCCCCTCTCACCAAATTCCTCAATCTTTCTCTCTCTACCTGGGTCAGTTCCCCTCACAGTGGAAGATGGCCATGGTTACCCATATCCACAAAGGTGGTGACCAAACCCTACCCAATAACTACTACTCCATCTCCATCCTCCCCCCTATCTCTAAAGCCCTTGAGAGGATAGTCTTTGACCAACTCTCCAACTATCTCTCAAAACGTAACATACAGTGTCAGCAGCAGCACAGTTTCCGGAAGGATCACAGCACCACCACTGCCCTTCTGGAATATACTGATCATATACATAAAGTCATGACTGAAGCCATCTTGTTGGGTCTGTATAAATAGACCTCACAAAAGCTTTTGACACTGTGAACCACCCTATCCTTATTGACTCCCTTCCATCTCTTGGCCTGTCAAATGAAGTCACCTCCTGGTTCGCTAACTATCTCTGTGGTAGAACCCAGCGGGTTAGGTTGCAAGACACCCTCTCCTCCTCCCTATAAGTTCGCTCTGGGATACCACAAGGCTCTATCCTGGGCCCCATCCTCTTCAGTCTCTTCTTTAACACCCTTCCCCTTGCTTGCTCTGGTCACCTATTACTCTATGCAGACGATGCAGTTATCTTTTCCTGCCACCCTGATCCCTCCCCCCTTGAATGCAACCTCCAAGAGTTGTTCTCTGAGACCGAATCGTGGTTCACTCAGCACAAACTCATAATTAATTATAAGAAAACCAAAGTCATGCTGTTTACCAACACCAACAACAAATACAATGGTCAGGCCCTGCACATTTTTAACAAGCAGAAACAATCCCTTGATCAGGTAAACAGCTTCAAATATTTAGGCATCACTCTCGTCTCTACCCTCTCTTTTCAAGACCACATCAATCTGGTATGTAAAGCTGTGAATACCAGGATTGGCCTTTTCTACCGCATTGAAAGTTCCTTACTTCCAATGTTCTTCGCCTAGCTATCACAAGTTCAATCCTGGCCATAGTTGATTATGGTATTATAATATATTGCTCCGCAGTTTGCACTGCACTATCACACATCAAAGTTGCCCTAAATAAAGCCTGCCGCCTTGTGACTGGTTGTGACAGGCTCACTCACACATGCAATTTGTACGAACAAGCAAACTGGTTAAACTTTGCTGGTAGACTTACCTATCAGATTTGCCTGCTAGCCAAAAAAATAGCCTCCGGTCTCTCCTCTCCTGCCACCCTTCACCTCAAAGTCTTCTCCCACCCCTGGGCTACCAGAAGTTCCTCAGCTACCGCCTTCCAAGTCCCTTTCTGTAGGACATCCTTGGGGCAGAAGGCCTTCATCGACAGGGCTCCTAACTGGCTAAACAGCCTGTCCCCTACGGTCTTCTCCCTACAAAAACTTGGCCCTTTCAAACTCTCACTTTGGCAACATCTCCTGGCCAGGGGACGCTGTGACTGTGCCTAGCCCCACCTCTCTCATCTCCTCTGGCGGCTCTCTCATCCCTCTGATGCTCAATCTCGCTAAGACAAGGTCTCCTCTGACTGCTTCACGGCTCGTCCCCTTCATTTCCTTTCTCATACCCCCCCAACCCGACAATGTCTTCTAGGACTGCGCCTCTGCTTACCCTATTCCTTATATTTCCCTTGGTGGCCTCCCCCTTAGATGGTGGGCCCTCCTCTATATCAATACTTCTGTACATTTCTTGTTACAGCCTTTGCACCTTGATTTTGCATCACTGTATGCTGTATCCCTTGTATCATATTTTTTTTGCATTCTTGTACCTTTTATTGTGCAATACACGTATTATATTGTTATGTTTACCTCCATTTATTTTGTACCCTCTGTCTATTGTTATGCCTCTGACGTGGAGCCTATGTAAAGGAGTCATTGACTCAAAGGTTGTAATTCCAAAATTCCAATAAATAAATAAATAAAATAAATGTTTTTGCACACAAATTGCAAACTGGGACCACTTGGGTGTGGGGCTCTTAGTGCTAACTGTTCCCATTTAAAAATTACCGTGCTTATTCTTTGATAGCTGTTGAGGGCTAGGATAAGTTACTTAACTTCAAAATGAGCCAAATAAATAAATGCACCACAGAGCATCTAGAAGCACAGGGCTTCTGGGTGCCCAGTGGCTCCCAGACGCCTGTCCTATGAGCCAGCAGGTACAGCAGGAAGCAACAACTGTGGTTAGCACGGTACTGTACTACTTAAGGTAGTACTATACCCAGCTAACCACAGCTGCAGACTCTATGTCTCAGATACAGTTATTATCAGCATCTTGCTAGCCTCAGGTACTGAATACACATATGTATTCACCCTGCAGCCAGCCAGATAATAACTTTCCTTAGCGCAAAAGATACATAGATGCTGTCAGCAGATAAGGACAACTAGGCGCATCCAGTCTGCCTGTTTAAGCTGCCTAATGAAGTGTTCGGTGACCCTATCTGGTCATTGACTTTAGATTTTTTTCCTATCTCTATTATTCCTTTGTTGCTGTCCCGTGCATATTTGAAGCCCACCACTGTACAGGCTGCCACCACTTCCTGGGGCAGGCTATTCCATGCATCCACCACCCTTTCCATAAAAAAGAACTTCCTGACATTTCCCCTTATGTGGCCACCTCTCAGTCACATGTCGTGTCCTCTTGTCCTGTCACTACTATTACTCTGTAATATGTTGTCCCCTTCCACCTTGTTGATGCCCTTGAAGTACTTGAATGTTTCTATCGTGTCACCTCTCTCCCTCATTTGTTCCAGCATGTACAAAGTGAGGTCTCTCACTCTCTCCTCATAAGGCTTGTGATGTAATCCCTTCACCATTTTGGTCACCCTCCTCTGCACCATCTCTATTTTGTCAATGTCCTTTCGAAGGTGTGTTCTGCAGAACTGTACACCGTATTCCAGGTGAGATCTCACCAGGGTCTTGTACAGTGGCTCTATTACCTTGCTCCTTCGGCTTGTGATTCCTCTTCCAATACACCCCAACATCCCACTGGCCTTTCCCACCACCTTTGCCATCTGCCTATCGGCATTCAAGTCATCTGTGATTACGACCCTCAAGTCCCTTTCCTCCTTAGTTACTGACAGCAGCTCCCCTCCAACCTGTAGCACACCCCAGGGTTCCTGCTCCCAACATGCATGATGTTGCACTTCTTTGCATTAAACCTTAGCTGCCATGCCCCTGACCATCTCTTCAGCAGTTCCAGGTCTTTTCTTGTCCTTTCCACACCCTCCAGAGGATAGAGGAGAGCTCAGATATGAGTTATTTAGCTTTAAAATAAGCCACAAAATGCACTACAGAGCATCTAGGACCCCAGGGTTTCTGGGAACCGCTGGGGGCCTTGTGGCCCCCAGACCTCCAGCATTTTTTTAAAAGGTCACAAACTGCAAGAAAAGACCCCCTCTTGCAAAAATCCTGGCAATGAGCTTGCTATAAATAGTAGGATGGTAGCAAGCTGATGCAGCCTCAGACAAAGCCCTGCAGTGACCAGGCAAAACCTAAGGCACCTTTGACATTGGTAGACATTTTTTTCCCTCTGTGTCTGAATATACTGCAGTTAACCTGTTTTGTTTGTTTGCACATTGTAACGCATGACTAATGAACGTGATAGTTTTTTTTCTCATTTCCTGTTTGTGGTGGCTGTCTTTTGCTGTGGGTGCATAACTTGGACTTTGAAATGTGTAATCATTAGTGCACCACTGCCTTTCCAGGTATGGCTCCCTTACATGGTTGTGTAATACATAAACATACAGAGCAGGAGACTAATATTACAATACTCACAGGGGACTGCATATTGTTCACAGGGCATTAAGCTGTACACTTTATCAGAAGGTACAGTATATTTACAAAACATAAATATACAGAACAGTATCTGAATATTACAATATATGCAGGGGACTGTTTATTGTACACCGGACATAAAACTGCAAACATTATGAGGAAGTGCAGGGAATTAGTACAAAGCAGTGTCTGAATATTTTGGTGCACGCTGGGGGACTTCATATTGTACGCAGAGCATTAAACTACACACATTATGAGGAAGTACTGGGTATCGGCACAATACAGAAAAATACAGAACAGTATCTGAATATTACAGTACATGCAGGGGGACTGCATATTGTATACTGAGAATTAAAATGCATATATTAGTAGGAGGTAACAGCATTGTTACAATACATAAAAATACAGAGCAGTATCCAAATATTATAATACTTGTAGGGGACTGCATACTGTACACAGGGCATTAAACTACACGCATTATGTGGGTATTGGTACAATGTGTACCAATAAAAAGCAGCATCAGTATATTACAATACACACAGGGGACTGAATTTTGTGCAAAGTGCATTAAACTGCATACATTATAAGGAATTAATGGTATCAGTAGAATACATAAACAGAGCAGTATCTGAATATTACAAAACATGAAGGGGACTGCATATTGTACAAAGTGCATTAAACTGCATACGTTATAAGGGGATAACGGTATCAGTAGAATATGTAAATAAACAGAGCAGTATCCAAATATTACAAAACATGATGGGGATTGCATATTGTAAATGGGGCATTAAACTGCATGCATTATAAGGAGATACAGCATATTGGTAAAATACATAAACATGCAGGGCAGTATATGAATATTACAATACATGAAGGGGATTACATATTGTATACCGGATATCAAACTGAATATATTATGAGGAGGTACAGGGTATTGGTGTACTAGATAACTATGCAGAGCAGTATTTGAGTATTACAATCCATGCAGGTAACTGCATATTGCACATGGGGCATTAAACTGCATACATTATGAAGAGATATAGGGTATCTTTGGAATACATAAATATACAAACCAGTATCCACCTATTGCAATACATGCAGGGGACTGCATATTGTACAAAGAACATAAGAACGTAAGAAAACAACCAGCAGAAGGGGACCTATCAGTCTATCGTGTCTGCTCAGGAAAATAAATATTGTCTGTGCCTTGTGATTTCAACTGTGCCTATGCCTCCCCTCATATCCCCTGGATTTCTTTGTCGTATTCCTGACTATGCCTCCTGGCATTCCAATATGTTTGTCCCATGCTCTTTTAAAGGCTTCCACTGACTTTGTCCCTATCATCTCCTCTGGCAGCTCGTTCCATGCTGTTACCACCCTCTCTGTAAAGAAATGCTTCCTTATGTCCCTCTTGAACCTTCCCCCCATCAGTTTTAGGCTGTGCCCTCTGGTAGTGGTGTTGGTCCTTTTGTTGAATAGGCCCTCACAATCCACCCTGTTAATTCCCTTCAAGTGCTTGAAAGTCTCAATCATATCCCCCCTCTGCCTCCTCTCCTCCACGGTGTACATCCCCAGGTCACCCAGCCTCTCCTCATATGATTTCTCCTGCTGCCCTTCTATCATTTTAGTTGCCCTCCTCTGGACCCTCTCTAGTATGTCTATGTCCTTTTCCCCATGCAGATGCCAATATCTCACACCGCACTCCAAGTGTGGTCTTACCAATGACCCATAGAGTGGCAGAATAACCTCTCTCTTCCTGCTGCTAAATCGCCTTGCAATGCAACCCAGCATTCTCTTTGCCTTTGCTACTGCATGCTTGCATTGAGTCGATTGTTTCGGGTTACTAGAAATTAACACCCCAGGTCCTTCTCTTCCTCCAACGGTGTAACCTGGACCTTCCCAATGTAGTACTCTGCTCTCAGGTTCCTCGCTCCATGAGCATCACTTTGCACTTTTTGGCATTGAACTCAAGCTGCCATGTCCCTGACCATCTCTCCAGTCTAGCTAAGTCCTCCCTCAGCTCTGTTATCCCCACCTGGGTGTCCACCTGCCCACAGAGCTTGGTGTCATCAGCAAACATGCACATTTTTCCCTGAATGCCTTCCCTTATGTCGCTGATGAAGATGTTAGACAAGGGTGCTAAACTGCATACATTATATAGAGGATTGTGTATGAGCAACCATATACAACAAGGTTATTTTTCAATCAAGAGGTTTCCATGGTAACTGTAGACCTTGAAAGTGTGGCTCAAGAGGTCTCATTACCATGGAAATCTTGAGATTAAAAAATATCCTTGTCTGTGTATGGTTGCTCATACACAATCTTTTATAGTGTATGGGCAACCACAGATGTAGTCGACTCCCTCCTTTAGATCCTGGTAAAAAAAAAAAATCCTTACTTGGTCACAGATGTGACGGCTCATTCCAGTGCTGGTCGCTTGCTCACCACTGCGGCCACTAAATCATGCATGTGCAAAGATATTCAATGTTGTTATGCTGCACTAGTGACCTACTCAGTGCAGCATTGCAACATCATGATGTAGTCAAGACAGCATGACAATGCTGTTCCAGGCATGGACTTTCATGCAAAGCAACATTCTACCATACACAATCAATCAATCAATCTTTATTTTACCAGGAGAAACACTGTTGAGTAAAACTCATTTACAAGTGGACCTGGGTGTCTATGGAGAGTCATTCACAACAAGGATATTCTTGATCGAGAGGTCTTCTTGGCAACACTAGACCTCAAGAGCGAAGCTCACGATGTCCTCCATTGCCAAGGAGATCTCGATATCAGAGAATATCCTTGACTGTGAATGACTCACCATAAACTATCTTTTATAGTGTATGGTGAGTCTATACCAATTTTTAGCAGTATGGGAAGTACTTTCTTGGTGCGATTCATTCAAGCGTCGCTTGTTTTCTTGTCTGTTGTCACCGCCATGGCCCAACATCACGCATGCGCGAATGTGTTCGATCTTGTTGTGCTGCACTGGTGATGTACTCAGTGCAGCACAAGATTGTGACGCACTGAGTCAAGCACAACAACGCTGTTCTAAGCATGGATTTCCTTGCTCAACAGCATTCCACCATACACTATAAGCAGATACAGGGTATTAGTACAACACATAAATGTGCAGTACAGTATCCAAATATTACAGTCCAGCAGGGGACTGCATATCGTACACTGGGCTGCATATATCGTGAGGACATACAGGGTGTAGGTGCAATACATAACTATACAGAGCAGCAGCTGAATATTACAATCCATGCAGGGGACTGTGTACTGTACAAAAGACAGTAAACTGCACTTATTTATTGAGTTGTGTGTTTATTTAGCTACTGAAAATGTTTACCAGGTTAACCCACAGAGATTCAGAAATCTCATTTACTGTTGTGAACTGGGGGGATTGTAAGGGGCATAACACAATATACAGTAGCCAAGAAGGTTTATAACAAAATATCTAAAGTACATGAGAATGCAAAACACATTAATCAAAACAGTGGGCACAAACAATTAAAAAGTGAATTGCATACATTATGAAGAAGTATGGGGTGTAGGCACGATACATAAATATGCAGAGAGGCAGTCAAATACTTTTACATACATTATAAGAAGGTCAGTGCAAGCTACAGATACCATATGTATGTATGCCTCAGTATTTTCCACTAGCTTCCAGTAAATTTGGCATTTATTTTGCTGAGGAGTAGCGATTCAAAGGACAAAATTCTGCCAGACAGAAGTGTTCCAGTCTAATCCTTCTTCAGAATAAGCTTTTCACACCAAACCATACATTATGGCAGACTTTGAGCCAATATTAACAGTTTTTTGAAGATGCATGTCCCTGATTTTGGCCTCTTGTCCCTGAGTTGCAAGTTAGGAGGTTGAGAGGCAGGTTGGCCCAAAGTCCAACCCTAGCTGCACCCCTTTTCACAGCTGATAAAGTCATTGCAACTCCTCCAAATACACTTTCTATATCAGAGTAGATGTGCATTGGCAGTACGTGAAATGCAGAGTGGAAGGAGTTAGCAACCAGAGGAAACATAGTTTCAGTTACTCTGATTGGCTGTTTTTATAAGTAAGACAGCACTCTGTGTGTGTGCGGGGTGGGGGTGGGGGGTGGAGGTAACCTGAACTGCAGCTGAAACAATAAATAATTTGATAACATTTACCATGATTTGACCACTCCAAACAGATTAAAAAATAGAACACTTTTGTGGAAAAACCAGAAGACCAGATCTGCACCCTAAAAACTGGATCAACAAGTCCAAGATCACGAGGTGGCAATCCTGCGCGTGGAGACCTAGGTCACAGCTAATGGAGTTGCGCTGATGAAGTGCTGAGCTTGGCCACTTGTTTCCACTGAAAGCCACGGGAGCATAGACTTGAGAAATGACTTTGAGATGTGCCTGTGTCTCTGGAAGGGATAGCCAGCTCAAGCTGGTTTAACCCAGTCCTAGATACACAAGGCTGAGAATTTCCTGAACCTGTCAACCAATCAGCTAAAGTAAATGACTGTCTCCTTTCCCCCTCTCTCCTGCCCCTTGAAATAGAGTGGAACCAAAACAAAAATGCATCTGCAACATACATTTCTCAGCATCTATAGTTACAGGCAGAAGACAAATGTGTTGATGCAGGCCCTCCTACAATAACCTGCCGTAACTGTGCAGAGCCCCAGCTAAATGAGATCAGAAGAGGTCAGTTCCAGGAAGATGTTTCTGCAGAGGGATGACACACATTGCAGAGAAGCACAGCTTACTTGGGAAGGACAGCTGGAGATCACATACCACCACTGGGATTACAACAAGAGTATGCATACAGCAGCTGTTCTGAAAAGCAAAACTCAACCTTAATTACAGTGATATCTGCAGATAGAATGGCTCTGCATGCTTTGCTGTGTGCTAGACAAAGTCGAGAGTAACTGTGGTGAACGGCCTTGGTGATATCAGCAAAACAATACATCATATTGTATAACTGACTAGAATGGAGAAGTTATTTGGACACTATATGACTAAAGGGGAACAGCCACTAGGTCAGTCGGTCCCACATCTAATGTGAAAGGCTACCTCTCAGATCTGCACATTCAGTGCAGCAGAAGAATTTAACTTTCTTGGCCATTTATAGTTTTTACTTCAACCAGCAGATCCAGTGACCCTCCCACTTCAATTTCAATTTTCAATTCAATTTCAATTTTCAGTTTTATAAAACCATTGAGCAAAGCTCATTTGCAGTGGTGTCCCCAACATTCACATTGTTCCAGTTACAATAAAATACATATAACACTGAATACTTAAATATCAACTGCAAAAATGTATTATGTGACATGCCTTACAGAATAAAACTAACCCCCAAATAAATGTAACCCCCCTCCGTTGGGGGCTTAGGGGAATAGGAAGGCTGCCAGTCGGTGGGGGAATAAATAAATATAAAGTGTCAAGGACTGCAGCCAGTACACTGGGGCAATGTGTGTGCTGCCTAGGGGTTTAAGGTAACAGCAGCAGCAGTGACTGCAAAAGGGCTAAAAGAAAATGTTTAAAAGTGCAGTCGCTAGCTGTCCCAGTGGCGCTGAGGGTTGAGGCGCTGAACGCCACACCTTGCGCCATGCTGGCGGCCTGGGTTTGGGAGCAGATTCTGGTCGTTGGGGGTCAGCCGGGGGAAGAAGGATTGAACATTCCTGAGACTGCTCTCCTTCTCCAGGGAGGGTGGGGAAGGACTCCCGTGAAGGTGCTGTTTCCTAGTGGTGGCTGGGAGGTGGTGCTGGTAGCAGAGCAGTGAAGAGGACGGTGTGGACAGATGTCTGACATATGGCACATGGGAGTTCACGCTGCAACATCTTTGGCATCCCTGCACTCAAGCACCGTGGGGAAGAAATAGGAAAAACTCAGCTGAATCCTCTGGCATGTGTGAGGATCTGCCTGCAGCGCTACACCAGGTGCTCCAGGAAGCTCCCTCTGGCCTTGGCCTTACGCAATGGGGTCCATGACATGGCCTTAGAGAGAGAGAGAGAGAGAGAAAGAGATGGGAGGAGGTTGAGACTCGGGCGCAGCGCCTGGTGCAGAAGCTGCTGGTGGACCTGATAGGGGAACCAAAAGGATCACCCCAGCCAAGGAGGTAAGCACAAAAAAAGGGGGGTCAGTCGTTATGCAGGGCATAGGGGTGACTAAAGCTGTGTGGGGAAAAAGGATAATAAAAGTAAGGCATTTAGCTGCAGGGACTTTTGGAACTTGGGACTCTGTGTTAATGTGTGGACACTATTTACAACAGCCACCACGTTTACATTGTTCTGAAGTTGCACCACAGTGGTAAGGCCAAAGAAGCAGAGGAAGAAAAGATTGTGTCCTGAGCTTGAGGTAAAAGGACAAAGGTTGGGTCTAAACCTGGGGAAAAGACCGCGGTTGCGTTCTGAGCCTTGGAAAAGAACGAAGGTTGCGTCTAAACCTGGTGAAAAGATGGAGAACAGAGAATGAGGAACAAGGACATATAAATGTGCTGAGAGAAGAAGAGGGAGAGGGAACCTCTTCAATTCAGAGAATTGCCAGTACCTGCATGGTGAGAAAAGGGACTATATGTGCAGGGGTGACATGTGAGCCAGAGCAAATAGTTTGACTATGTTAAAGTTGAGAGACTGTGAAAGCAGAAGGATGGGCAGGTGCTTTCTGGCTCAAGTTTATTTTATTTTATGTATTTATTTGAGAGTATCAGAATTACAACCTTTGAGTCAGAGACTCCTTTGCAAAGGCTCCATGACAGACAAAATTAGACAGAACGCATCAACAGTCAAACAGAATCAAAAGTACATGGGTAAATAAAAGACAGGTACATGGCAATGTACAATAGAAACAAAAGGGCATCATTGACAATTGCAGGCAAGAATTATGTAGACGTTAATTATATACAAGCATGTCATGTAGAACACGTAACCAGTTTGTGGTAGCTAAAGCAGGAATTCATTACTGGTCATTCAAGGCCAGGTAAAGCAGGAATTTCAAAACAGGTCATTCAGGCCAGGTAAGACAGATGAAGTAAGGGAACCCAAATGGCCAACAAGGCCGGAGCCTAGGAACAAGGCTAAAGCAGTCAGAGGAGACCTCATCAGGGAGGAGAGGTCCTGGTGCAATCACAAAGGCTGGAGGTGAGTATGTGGCCCTTAAGTTTCTATTTGAAAGGGCAGAGCTTCATGATGGCAGAGTTCGGAAGGTATTACAATTGCCCCCTCCCACCCCTCCTAACCTCTTCTTCCTTCAATATCCTTGGCGCATCTTGTGCTCTCAGTGCCCTTGCTTTATAGTCTTCTCTTAGTCCACGTAAAGCTTTGCTGGTCTAGGCCTCATCCAATATAATATTGTACTCTACTATCTATCAGAGACCTGCCTTACATAGAACTTGCACATAGTGGTATGCTGACTGCCTTTGATACCATGCCTGTAAATTATGCTGTCTTGTTCTGTTCTCAGTATCAAGCCTTACCTTGCTATTTGTAAATTATTGTACACCACCATGCCAAGCCACGCCTTTCTCACTTGTAATGACTGTACATAGGCTGCTAATGTTGCTACACCTACTAGAAAATTGTTGTATTATGACTTGTTATTGTTTAAACTACCAGGTTCATCTTGTAAATGAGTCCTGCTCAATGGTGTCCCGCCTGGCTAAATAAAGATATTGATTGATTGATTGACTGATTGATAGGGAGGTCAGCCAGAGTGGAGCTTTGTACATAAAGGACCACTGGCCCAGAGACATCCAACACTGTGGGACAGTGTAGGGGGAGTTTGTAGAACTTCTTGTGGTTTGGGTAGTTAGGGCCAGGGTAAGTAAGTGGTAAAGACTGGGGTGGGTGAGACCCAGGGAAATTTTTTTAGCTAAGAGACATGTTTGGTAATGTACCTTGCAATCGAAATTTAGCCAGACAGACATTCTGTAAAGGTCACAGGTATGGATTTACCTGTCACACCCTATCACAAGCCTACAAGCCCTATTCAATGCAACTTTGATCCGTTGGAGTGCAGTGGGTGTGGCAGACCCATAAAGGACAATCCCGTAGTCCACTAACATGAGTACAGAGCTGGTGACAGCCAGCCTAAGTGCTTCTGGAGGCAAACAGCAACAGTGTCTATAAGGCATCCCAATTCTGGCACTGATAGCAGAGCTGACCAAGTTAATTTAATTTGGGTAAGTGAGGGAGGCATCAAGGGTGACTCCAAGGTACTTAAAAATGTTAACTTGTTCCAGAGAAGTAAGATGATGGTTTAGTATTTGAACCAGGGCATTCAAGTGTCTGACTGGTGATGTGAGAAGATCATCGCTTTGGTTTTTTTATAGTTAAGGACAAGTTTATGGGCAATAAACCAGGATTTGGCTTTGGTAAAGCACTGTTGTAGGTTATTCTGGAGAATGAGGGGGTCTGGGTGGCTATTGAAGATTACTGCATTGTCGGCATATAGGAGCAGGCTTTAGGCAGGGTGTTTAGGAAAAGGCTAAATAGGAGTGGTCCCAGGATAGAGCCCTGGGGAACTCCAGAGCAGACAGGGAGACTTTCCGTGAGGGTAGTGTTAATTTTAACTTGCTGAGACCTGCCACTTAGGTAGTTTGCCAACCAGGATACAGCATCAGGGGATAGGCCCGGGGAGGGTAGGGAATGAATTAAGACAGTATGATTCACCATGTCAAAAGCCTTAGTTAGGTCAGTGTAAACAGACCCAACCAGGTGACCACAGTCAAGTGCTTTATGTATGAAGTCTGTGTATTCAATTAGGGCAGTCATGGTGCTGTGTTCTGGCCTAAAGCCATGTTGCTCATGGCAGAGTAGATTATTTTTTGAGAGGTAATCTGAGAGTTGGTCTGACACAATTTTTTCAAGGGCCTTGGAATTCGGGGGGAGAATAGAAATGGGTTGGTAGTTTACTGGGGAGGTTCTATCACCACCTTTCAGGATTGGAGTAACCATTGCAGACTTCCATTGTGTAGGGAACTGTCCGAGACAGAGGGAGAGGTTCAGAATGTTAGTGAGGAGGTAGAGAACAACATTGAGGGCAAGATGGAGTAGCTTGAGGTTCAGACCATCAGCACTGAACCTAGACTTCCCAGGTACCTTTGCAAGGTAAGTGTAGGCCTCACGTGGTGCGATAGTCCGAAAGCAGAAAAGAGGTACCCAATCGGGGCCGGGGAAGGAAGAGGGAGTGGTGGGGATATTGAAGACATCTGAGGGGAGAATGCCACTTAGGTCAGTGAAGGAGGTGTTAAGTGAGTTAGCAATGCTAAGTGAATCATGTAGGAGATTACCATTTACCTTGAGTAGCGCGGGGAGGGGGAGATGACTTTACTTTTTACTTTTGAGCAATCGGTTTAAATGCTTCATTGGCAAGTTTTTGAACTAGTCAAGGGGGGAGGCACTGATAAGCAGCAGGAAAATCCCAGCCTCCCCCTACAAAACAGGGTGCTAAATGAGAAAAAGACCAAGGTAGAAAGGTCAGTGGGGGATGCTGCAACAGAAGGTAAAGCCATCAAAAAATGGAGAGCAATGAGTACCAATGCCCGTAGTCTGAGTAACAAGCTTCCTGAATTAGTGGCCTTGATGGAGAAGGAACATCTGGATATCGTGGCAGTCACAGAAACATGGTACACACAAACCATGACTGGGATGTAAACATACCAGGAGACACTATCTACAGGAGGGATAGGGAGGGTAAAAGAGGAGGAGGAGGAGGAGTAGCTCTTTACATAAGGGAAGGAATCAAAGCAACAGAACAAAAGGGTAAACAGGGAGGAGAAGAAGCACTGTGGGTAAATTTGGAGACCGGCAATGGCACCACAATACGCACAGGGGTTGTATACAGACCCCCTTCTCAGGGGGAGGAAATGGACAAGGAAATGATAGAAAGTATACTTAGAATGGCAGAAAAAGGGGAGATATTGCTGATGGGTGATCTGAATATGCCAGATGTTAACTGGAGTGCAGTTGCAGCATCCACTTCTAAGAGTGGGGTTGTGTAGATGCCTACAGGGGCATGCCTACACAACTAGTATTGGAGCCCACTCGAGAGGAGCAATCTTAGACCTGGTTCTCTCAAATGAAGATGAAGAGAGGATCACAGATGTAGAAGTGGGTAGCCATCTGGGAACTAGCGACCATCGAACAGTATGGTTCACAATAAACACAGCAATAGAGTCAAGCTATACAAAGACAAAGGTACTGGATTTTAGGAGGGCTGACTTTGTCAAAATAGGTGAGCGCCTAAGGAATGCACTAGCAAATGGGCAGGAAGGAGGGGTGGAAGAACAATGGGGAATAATAAAAACTGCCATCACAGAGGTATCAAGCCTTTGTGTAAAGCAAATAAGCAAAATGAATCGAGGTAAGAAACCACTATGGTTCTCAAAGGAAGTGGCAGTGAAGGTTCAAGAGAAAAGAAAGCATTCAGGAAGTACAAGGAATCACAGAAGGAACAGGACAGAGAACTGTATCAGTTAAAGCAAAAGGGAGCTGGGAAGGCAGTCAGAAAGCACAAAGGCCCAAACCGAGGAAAAGATAGCCAACTCAGTTAAGAAGGGGATAAAACCTTTATAGGTACATCAGGGAGCCAAGGAAGACCAAGGGAGGGATAGTGAGGCTTAATAAAGGGAGGGAGGGTGGCGGAGGGTGACTGTGAAAGGCAGAGATACTAAACAAATATTTTGCTCAGTATTTACAAAGGAAGAGGGGGAGGTACCTAAAACAAACAGTAGAAACACTCTGGATACAGAAGTTGATACCAGCCCATTTACAGAAGAAAGGGTTCTGAAAGAACTCTTAAAACTGAAGGTGGACAAAGCAATGCGGCCTGATGGGATTCATCCCAGAATTCTAAAAGAACTAAGGGTAAAACTAGTGACACCACTGACTACCCTCTTTAACAAATCATGGGAGGATGGGGTGGTACCTGAGGACTGGAGGAGGGCAGATGTGATTCCTCTTCACAAAAGTGGGAGCAAGGCAGAAGCAGGAAACTACAGACCTGTTAGTTTAACCTCAGTGGTAGGGAAAATGATGGAATCACTTCTGAAGGAAAGAATTGTTAAATATCTAGAGGCCAGAGGGGCACAGGACCCAAGGCAGCATGGATTCACAGCAGAAAGGTCATGCCAGACAAATCTGATAGATTTCTTTGACTGGGTGACCAAAGTAGTAGATCAGGGAGGGGCTGTGGACATGGCCTACCTAGACTTTAGCAAGGCATTTGACACAGTCCCACACAAAAGATTAATATACAAGTTAGCCAGCCTAGGAGTGGGTCCCAAGATGACAGCCTGGGTAAAGAATTGGCTGGAGAATAGGACACAGAGAGTAATAGTAAATGGAGTCCACTCTGAAAAAAGGGGGGTTAGTAGTGGGGTACCGCAGGGTTCAGTATTAGGACCAGTCCTCTTCAATGTCTTTATACGTGACATTGCAGAGTGACTGGAAGGAAAAGTATGTCTCTTTGCAGATGACACAAAGATCTGCAACAGAGTTGATGCACAAGGTGGAGTGGAAAGGATGAGAAGGGACTTGGCAAGGTTAGAGGAATGGTCAAATGTATGGCAGCTTAGATTCAATGCTAAGAAGTGCGAGGTAATGCACCTGGGAAACATAGATACATAGACAGTGTCGGCAGATAAGGGCCTATGGCCCACCCAGTCTGCCCATTTGAGCTTGTAAGTTCAGTTTGTTTTCCTAGAAGTCTGTTGCCCCTTACCCCTGACCTCCAGAATTCCTTTATGTCTATCCCATGCATTCTTAAATCCCGTGATTGTTTCAGCCCCCACCACTTCCTCTGGCAGGGTGTTCCACTTGTCCATCACCCGTTCTGTGAAGAAATTCTTTCTCATGTTTCCTCTGAATCGTCCTCCCTCCCACTTCATCCCATGCCCTCTAGTCCTGGAATATTTTTTTCACTTAAAAATAGTGTTTTCCTGCACCCTGTTCCTCCCTGTAAGATACTTGTATGTCTCTATCATATCCCCTCTCTCCCTCCTCTCCTCCAGGGAGTACATGTTCAGTTCCTTCAACCTGTCTTCATAGGACTTGTGATGCAATCCATACACCATCTTTGTTGCTATCCTCTGAACCTTCTCTACCCTGTCTATGTCCTTATGTAGGTATGGTCTCCAGAACTGTACACTGTACTCCAGGTGGGGCCTCACTAGTGTCTTGTATAGCGGAATTATGACCTCCCTTTTCCTCCTGGTGATGCCCCTGCCTATACATCCCAGCATCCTATTTGCTTTACCTGCTGCCTTGTCACACTGTTTCCCTACCTTGAGGTCATCAGAGATGACAACCCCAAGATCCCTTTCCTGCTTGGTGCATGCTATATCCTCACCCCCAAATGATATATTGTGCCAGGGTTTTTGTGCCCCATATGCATTATCTTGCACTTCTTTGCATTGAATTTCAACTGCCAAACCCCTGACCATTCTTCAAGTTTCTGTAGGTCGCTTCATTCTGCTCCACACCTCTGGTGTGTCTACTCTGTTACAGAGCTTTGTGTCATCAGCTTAACAGTGAAATTCTGCCTTCTAGATCCTGCGCAATGTCACTGATGAAGATGTTGAATAGGACTGGTCCCAGCACTGATCCCTGTGGTATCCCACTGGTCACTCTTCCCTCTGTGGAGTGACAGCCATTTACCACCACCCTTTGTGTCCTGCCACCCAGCCAGTTACCTACCCACCACACTACTGTCCTGCCCACACCCATATTCCCCAGTTTGTGTAATAGTCTTCTATGTGGCACAGTGTCAAAGGCCTTGCTGAAGTCCAGATAGGCCATGTCCACTGCCCTCCCCTGATCCACCTCCCTAGTCACCCAGTCAAAAAATTCAACGAGGTTGGTCTGACATGACCTCCCCCTGGTGAAACCATGCTGCCTTGGGTCCTGTAGTCCATTGATAACCAGATGTTCCACCAATCTCTCCTTCAGTAGTGCTTCCATGATCTTCCCCACTACCGAGGTGAGGCTGACTGGTCTGTAAACAAAAACCCAGGGGAAGAGTACACAATGGGGGGTGAGATACTAACAACAACAAAAATGGAAAGGGACCTGGGGGTAGTCATATCAGATGACCTAAAGGTGGGCAAGCAATGTGAGAGGGCAGCAAGGAGGGCTGGAGGGATTCTGGGATGCATAGGGAGAGGCATCACCAGTAGAAAACAGGAAGTTATTATCCCTCTGTACAGACAGCTAGTGAGACCCCATCTGGAGTACTGCGTGCAGTTCTTGAGACCCAATCTCTGCAAAGACATAGACAGGATGGAAGCTGTCCAGAAGAGGGCAACTAAAATAGTGCAGGGTCTGCACCGGAAGACATATGAAGAGAGACTTAAGGAGCTTAATATGTATAGCCTCGAGGAAAGGAGGGAGAGGGGGGACATGATAGAAACTTTCAAGTACCTCAAGGGAATCAACAAAGTCCAAGAGGGTAGCATTTTTCAAAAAAAGAGGTGTGTAAGAACAAGGGGGCACAATTTGAAGATAGAAGGGGGGCGGCTCAGAGGTAATTTAAGGAAGTATTTTTTCACAGAGAGGGTGGTGGATGTATGGAACGGCCTTCCAGAGCAGGTTGTGGAGTCACAAACAGTGGTGGAATTCAAGCATGCATGGGACAGTCATAAGGCAATTCTGGGGGGGGAAGAAGTAGGCTGCTGGTTAACTAGGATCTGCAGCTTATCCATCAGGTAGGGAAATGGGCAGAATGGGTGGACCAAGCGGTCCTTATCTGCTGTCAAATTCTATGTTTCTATGTACCTGATAATTATTTTATGTTGTCCCAGAAACGACGGCCAGATCCCCACATATCAAAGAGGGCAGACTGAAAGTAGGCAGTCTTAGCTCTAAGACTTTCCCGGGTGCAATGATTTCTGGTTGCTATATATCACTGCCTGTCAAGTGGGAGTCCAGTGGCAAGGGCAAGTGCCTATGGTCTGCTCCTGAGATACAGCCAAGAGAGAAATGAATGGCTGTGGCTACACACCATAGCAGGAAGATAGAGAAGGAAAGAGAAGCAGCAGGAGAGAATGTGCTGAATGTTGCTGCTGGCATCCAGGGCCAGGTGGGGAACTTGCTAACCCCCATTTAGTGGGGTCTGCTGCTGAAGGGGTTCATGGATCTTGTACCCGAGTGCTAGGGTGCCCTGATTGAGGGAGCCGAGCTGTGGGGCCACTTCCTGGTCTGGATCCCCTGTGGTGATAGGCCTTGTGCACGCGCTCTGCACCGAGGCCTTTAATGGGCCAAAGGGAACAGGCGTCAAGATCCATGAGCAAGAAGAGAAAGAGAGAACAAGCTGCAGCCTCTATGCCCCGGTCAAGAAATTGTGCCAGGTTCTGCATGTGATCCATCCATCCCCAGGAAGCTAATGAACTGTACCATCTGAGGACTGAGTTCTGCAGAACCGTGAGTAAATGGCAGGAATTGCCCTGTACCTGGGGACTGTAAATATGTTAGCATACTAGGGCTCGAGGAAAAGCCAAGGGAAATGTAAAAAGGTTTAAAGTGCAATTCAAGTAAGTGCACCAATGCTGGCTACCAGATGCACCTCAGGCCTGCATCTAAATCTGAGTACCCAGTGAGGAACTTAAAGGAAAGGGATTGGGACCTGAGGGTCTGGTTTTGGGCAATTGCAGCAGATAGCTTGATAGCTCCTGATGGCTGTATGGATTGAAACACGGGAATGAATCAAAGGGATATGCAAATGAAAATGCCTTAACCTCTATTCCACTATCCTAATCCTAAACCCTCCCCCTGTAAATAAACCCTGGAGTTAAGCAAGGCAAGGCAATTTTTATATAAAAAGATGCCCAATCCCAGAGGCTCTGGATGCCGTACAAAGTAAACAAATACACAGCTAAAACTCAGACTAAATATCAGTAGACATTAAATTTCATAAATTATAAAATAAAACAAATTTTCCTAAAAAAAATTTAAAAGCATGGTGGCTTGGAACTGAGATCAAAACCTTAGCATACTGATCTCACTTAAAAAGCTAGGTCAGGGGAAAGCCTGGGCAAACAGGTGGGCCTTGAGGTGATCTTGAACACCTCCAAAGACAGGGCCTTCCTAACCTTGACGGGTAGCAAATTCCACAGGATGGAGCCGGCGACACTAAAAGCCCTGTTGCCGACTGTTTTTAACCCCTTCCTGGGAATCGCCAGGAGGCTCCTACTGGAGGAGCGGAGGGGACAGACTGAGACAGCAGTTGTAAGAAGGTCCATCAGGTAACCAGGGCCCTGGCCATGTAGGGCCTTATAGACGAGAAGACCCACCTTAAAGAGGATCTTCCACCTGACAATCAGCCAGTACAGCTCACGCAGTACTGGAGTAATATGGCAATATTTAGGATGCCCCATAAATAACCTGTCAGCTGCTTTCTGCATCAGCTGCAGTCTGCAGAGAGATCCCCCACGACCCTGAGGTAGACCGCGTTACAGTAGTCAAGCCTTGATGTCACCAAGGCATGTATCACAGTGGGACGATCCAAAGGTGGCACAAGGGGCTTTATCCTGGCAGCATTCCTGAGTTGGAAAAAACAGGAGTGGACAGTGGAAGACACTTGTGCCTCCATCGTCAAACCCCAGTCCAGGATGATACCAAGATTCCACATCTCGGAGGAGGCCTTCAGTGGGACCGATCCCAGAACAAGTCCAGTCTCTGCACTAGAGGCCATCCTATCCCGCACTCTGTTCGACTCCACCACCAATACCTTCGTCTTAGCGGGGTTCAGCCGCAACCAGCTGGAGACCATCCAGTCATTGATCTTGGCAAGGAAGCTGTTTAGCACGTCTGCCACGTTGGATGTTCCTGGGGCAAATGACAAGTATAACTGAGTATCATCAGCATAGCAATGAAACCCCAGGCCATACTTCCTGATGACCCCCAGGGTCAGTGTGTACACTGCGAACAACACTGGGGACAAGACCGAACCCTGGGGAACTCCACACAACCGGAGACTAGAGGTGGAGGAGAAATTCTCCATCACAACACTTTGCCTCCTGTTGGATAAAAATGACTCAAACCAGCAGAAGACAGTACCGGTGAGTCCACAGAATTCCCTAAGGCGGTCCAGCAACACACAATAGTCCACAGTGTCAAATGCTGAAGAGAGATCAAGGAAAACAAGAATTGTCCTTTCCCCTCGATCTCTGGCCCTGAGGATATCATTCTGCACCCGAACAAGCACAGTTTCTGTGCTATACCTCACCAGAAACCCCGACTGGAGGGGTTCATATAACTCATGGGTCACAAGTTGCTCCTTCAACTGAAATGCCACTACCTTCTCCACACTCTTCGCCAAAAATGGGAGATTGGAGATGGGACATCAATTTGCCCTGACCTCCGGGTCCAAAGATGGTTTCTTTGGGAGCAGTCTCACCAATGCCTCCTTCAAGGTGTTTTACAGCAGAAAAGGAATCCAGAGCCTTATTTTAGTGAGCCTCTTTACTGATGAGATGAAATGGTAAATGTTTTAATGGAATGTGGGGAGGTTCGATTCCTGTTAAGTCCATGTCTGGGGTAACTGTTTTGGGGAGGTGGGTTGGTACGACATCCCAGGGGGTTGCACTGTTGGTCATTGGTGCCCACTGAAAACATACTTTGGGTGGAACCACCACCATTTTTATTTATCTTTTGGGGAAAGGATCCTTGTAGGACAGCTATGGGAACCAAAACCCCTTGCCCTTGGTCAGGACTACAAGGCGGGGGCAGTAGCCCTCTCCAGGATGGCACCAGAGAGTGGGTTACATCATGGAGGCACTGCTGGGATCTTCTGTGCCAGTCACACCCAGCATAGACTCCCCCCCCCCAGCTCACTAAAATGGGGACCTTTGCAAGTGGCGGGAAACTGGAAAAAAGGTTATGAGAAGCAATGAAGTGATTTTGGTGCCAAAACTGGCATTGGCCTGTTCATCACTGGTCGATGAGATAATGAGGAGTGCACACTCCCCGGTGGTCAAAGGTGGAAATTGCACCAAAAAGTGTGTCACTTGGAAATTAAAGGTGCAGAGGGTCCCTGAGGAGGGTTTGTGCCATCAACAGCTCTGAGATGATGAGGTAAGGTGTAAAATTGATTGGGAATAGATGATGATTATGGAAAAATGGAAAATGGTTGATACCAATATATTGAATAGGTAACCCTATGCAGGGCTTCAGATCATTTTTTTTGGTGGAAGTCAGATACTTCCATGGGCTGAAATTTAGAAGTCATTTCAGTTTTATTGGAGTCAAAATACTTCCAGCTGACAATTTTTGTGAGTCAAAATAATTCTAGTCCACAAATTTTAGAAGTCAAAATACTGCAAGTCCTACAGTTTTTTTAAGTCATAGGTAGGTTACTTTGCCACTAGAACATGAAAGGGGTAGGGTGGAAATAATAGCCCCAATCTGCTGTGCTGAAGTGAAGGTATTGTACAAGAAGTACAAAGAAAGAGAGAGGCACATGGACAGTCAGTCTGAAAGAGACTGAGAGACAGACTGGTGTGATGTGATTGATGACAGACACAGACACATCCGCCAAGAGGAGAGAGAAAGGTGGGTCACCTGGGGTAAGCTGTCAACCTGGTCTGCACATCAGGGGCAAGTTGGGCAAGCACAACAAATCTCCGAGTCCAACATCAGGTTGGCAGCTTGGGAGCATAAGGCTTAATTGCTCTCATTGGAGGAATGGCACTCTCTTACCCATACCATTCTAATCAGAATTTACCAGAAGGAAAAAGCGTTGAATGACCAGATTCACATTGTAAGCTATGCCTAAGACTTTGAAACATAATGAAATGGGGTATGGGAACACTACAGAAAAAGCAGTCACACACATCATTTCATCACAGGTGCCGAGTATTTGGCTCCAATGGGATTTGAATCTGTGAACCCCAGATTCCCAAGCCGGTGCATTAACCATTAGACTACAATGTATTTGTACTGGCCAGGCTACCAAAACTGGGGACTAATCATCTTATTAAAGTCACTTACTATGTATGCATGGCCACAGGATCATGTTACAATAATGGATTGTTTTATTCACTATAACAGCCTTGTTGCTGTGTCTGTGGAGAGGCATCAGACAGCCACCTAATCTAGCCACACAACTGCACATTTACATTGCACCAATCCAATGTATGTAAACTGGCATTTTAAGAGTCGAAGAAACAGGTGAAGTACTCACTTCAAACCTAGGATAAACCAAAGAGGAGTGTGTCCTGTGTGTGATGTCCAAATTCAAGATACATTCCATTTGTATGTATCACAGCAGAGGCATTAAAAAGGTGTTTTAAATCCAGCAAATGTTTTATTGATTTAGTTCTTTGGTAACTGGGTATGGTCCACTCGGCACAGATGCCTCTTTTCAGGGATGACCCAAGAGCACTGAGAAGGTTAAGTGATGTGCTTAGAGTCACACAGTATGCAAGTGGTGGTTGTGGGAATCAAACACAGGTCTGTCTGCACCAAACTCATTCACAACTTGTTACTCTAACCTCTAGGCTATACTGCCAGGATTAATAATAATACTAGTAGCACAGCATTAAAAAATGGCAGTTCTTAAGAACATAAAAGTTCAGAACTTAGTGTCCACTCTGCAGCATGAACACAAAACAGTCATGACTTATCATAAGCAGCAATAGATGAACTGACAAAGCTATTGGGGGGAGGGGCAAACAGTGAGTGTTGCCCTGTGGGAAGTGCTACACTGAAGAATGGATATACCCATCTCCCTGCAGCCAAACTTATAAAGTGTCAGTGGCTCAGCAGGTTGCACACTCGCCTCTGAGGCCGAGAGATCAGAAGGCTGTGGGTGCTGTCCCCACACCAGGCACTTGGGTTAAATCCCAATACTTGACACTGTAGAGCAGCATGAGGGTGGTGCTGCACTCCTGAGGTGTAAATAAACAGAGTCTGCTCTCTCATTCCTCATAGCCAACTCACCTTAACAGTGAGGGTCCTGTGCACCACACACACAACACACATATGTATAAACATACTTCCCAAAGTGCAGGTCCCCATGTCTGGCACCCTCACCTCAAAATGCCATGGCAACATGACTGCCCCCACCATCATGGTCAGCTCTACACACATATGCCCGGTCCCTTCCACTGCCAAAATGGCCAGTTCTACACAAATACACCTGGCTTCTGTTACAGTAGCCACCATCCCCCACCAAGACACATATAGCCTGCTCCCCAAACCCAGAGTCCGCTCCACCCTCATTCCTCATAGCCAACTCACCTAAACAGTCAGATCCTGTGCACCACACGCACACACACACACACACACACCGTCCCCTCCATACCCTGTGCAATACAGCACAATATGTGGAGCCACCTAAGATCACAAGGGTCCCCTGGACACACCAGCCATCTTGCAGCCTTTCAATCTGTTACGCATACACACAGAAAAAAATATATAAACATACTTCCCAAAGTGCAGCCAAGTGTGGCATGCTTTGGTAACATTTTGTAAGCCAAAAATAACCTTTCACCACCAGTTTAAGGCACCAACATGGTCAGGTCCCCATGTCTGGCACTTTCACCCCGCAATGCCATGGCCAGCTCCTGTGACATGCCGGCCCCCACCAACATGGTCAGCTCCCCACATATATGCCTGATCCCTTCCACTGCCAGCATGGCCAGTTCACCACACATACACCTGGCTTCTCCTACAATACCCACCACCAGGACACACACAGCCTGCTCCCCAAACCCCCACACACAGACTGCTCCACCCTCCCCACATAAATACACACAACTCTATCTCTCTCTCTCTCTGAAGCAATATGGCTAATGAGTTCCCATTCTACAGTAAGTCCCCCTCCATCCAGGCATCCTGCTCCCCTGAAATGACCACAGCCAGCCCCCACAGCAACATAAACAGTCCCTGAACCACAACATGGCCAGTCCTCCCCTGCCCTCGGCCACCCCACACCCAAGTGAACACACCCCTGGCAACACTGCCAACATCACCCCACACAAGTAAACACAGCCAACCCTGGAACCAACACTACCAGCACCCCCGCCAAATCCAAGCGAACACAATGATAGAGCCAGTGCCTACATGGCTAGTCATATCCCCACCCAAGCAAATAGCCCACCTCGTACCAACACTGCCAGCCCCCCTTGCACTACCCAAGTGAACACTGATGCCAATGGTACCAGTACAGCCAGTCCCCCCCACCCAAGCGAACACAGCCAGCCTTGGCACCAACACTGGGAGCCCCTACCCCACCCAGGCAAACTCGGCCAGCTCCCCTACCCATAGCCCCAACACAGACTGCCCCTGAACTGTAAAGAAGAAAGTAATTTTTTTTAAATTCTTTGGTAACCAGGTAAGACCTGCTAGACACGAGTACCTGTTTTCTGGAGTGAGCTGGGAGCACTGGGGAGATTAAGTGACTTGCTCAGAGTCACACAGTATGCAAGTGGAGGCTGTGGGAATCAAACCCAGGCCTGCTGGATGCACCAAGTTCATTTACAGCTTGTTACTCTAACCTCCAGCTATACAGTCCTAGCTCACTATACGGCTTCTCCCCTGTCCTATACATATCACATGTAGGCTGCTCTAATCTTTCCCGGCTCTCTAATAATTAAAAAACAAGCATTTGTCAATGCCGAATGTTGTCGCGCTGGCATTGGCAGTGGCGGAGGTGGAGAGGCATAGTGCTGTGAGTTTGTTAATGTGTCCCAAAAGATGATTTTGTACAGCGAGTACGCCACTGTGCAGCAGAGCTGCAGAAATGCATTTTGGGCAGGCTGTGGAAAATGGCAGCTGGACTGTTGATAATGAGGTGTGCACAAATGCCAGTGGTGAAAATGTGGCATGAAAATATTGCAGATTGACAAAGTTACAAGGGTGCGTCGAAACTGCGCAATGCACACTTGCAAGACTGTCATTGTCTGGACTTTCACCACCAAATTTTCAACACAGGCATTTTAGGACCTCTGCTGATGAATAGTGTCACCGTCATTTCTGGAAAGTGTCCCAAAAAGTGATTTTGCACAGTGACTGTGCAATTCTGCACCGGACGTGCGAAAACACATTTCAGCCAGCTGTACTGTTCATAAGGAGGTATGGAAAATGGCAATGATGAACAGCTGGAGTGAAAGTATTACAAATTAACAAGGTCACCAGCGAGCATGCAAACTGCGCAATGCATGCTCATAAAACACTCATTTTATTGACTTTCGTCCCTAAATTTCAACATAGGCATTTTAGGAATCTGCTAATGAACAGTGTCACTGCCATTTTCATAATGTGTCTCGAACACGGGCTTTCCACAGCGACCACGCTATTGTGCGCCGGAACTGCGAAAACAGCTTTTGGTCAGGATGTGAAAAATTACAGCTGTACTGTTCATTAGGAGGTGTAGAACAATGGCACTGTTGAAAATGTGGAGTGAAAATAGTTTGTGAACTTACAAGCATGCGTGCAAACTGCGCAACGCACGCTCGTAACACAGTCCTTTCATGGAGTATTGTCACCAAATTTTCAGCATAGGCATTTTAGGACCTCTGTTCATGAACAGTGTCACTGTCATTTTCATAATGTGTCCTGAACAGTGATTTCGCACAGTGACCACGCTATTCTGCGCCAGAAGTGCGAAAACATATTTCAGCAAGGATGTGAAAAATGATAGCTGTACGGTTCACAAGAAGGTGTGATAAAATGCCAGTTCTGAGAATGTGGTGTGAAAATATTGCAAATGCGCTAACTTACGAGCGTGTGTTGTGCAGTTGCTACGCACACTCGTAAAACAGTCATTTTATGGAATATTGTCACCAAATTTTCAAAACAGGCATTTTAGGACCTCTGCTCATGAACAGTGTCACTGTCATTTTCATAATGTGTCCTGAACACTGATTTCACACAGTGATGCACTGTTCTGTGCCAGAAGTGCAAAAACATATTTCGGGCAGGATGTGAAAAATGACAGCTGTACGGTTCACAAGAAGGTGTGGTAAAATGCCAATGTTGAGAATCTGGCATGAAAATAGTGCAAATGCGCTAACTTACGAGCGTGCGTTGCGTAGTTGCTATGCACACTCGTAAAACAGTCATTTTTTTTATTTTTCCCACCAAACTTGCAACATAGGCTTTTTGAGAGCCCCTCTCATGAAGAGTGGCACTGTCATTTCAAAGGTGATTCTGCACAGTGACTGCAAAATCACCTTTTGGGACTGAATAATGCCATGACAGTACAATAATTCATGAGAAGGGGTCCCAAAAACCCCATATTGAAAATTTGGGGCCATAATTCACAAAAATGCCCGAGATATGCATTAAAGATGAAAAACCCCTATTCATTCTATTATACAGCTTATCGGCATTTCTTCAGTTCACGGTCGGCTTTGAAGACTGCAGACGTGTTCGGTCCACAGAAGATCGTCACGCCGGACTCCACAGGCAAGTACAGGTGAGAGGGGTGAGGGAGGCAGGGCGCGGTGGGTGGGAGTGGGTGGGAGGGCATCAAGACTACAGGGACCATTTTCATTTTACAGGGAAATAATGAAAAAAAACATTGTGGGATAGTTCTTGTTTTGCAGGGAGTTTGTACGCTGGGGTGGGCTCCCAGCAAGCCACCTAACTGTTTGGGAGGTGTCTACAGCTGACAGAGGATTGGGCACCCTCATCAGCACACAACACGGGGTGGGAGGAGGAATTAATGCCAACGAGTTGGGCACCCCCTCGGCATTCAACAATTGGGGGTTATGCTGACGGGAGTGGGCTCCCCCGTCGGCACACCTAGAAAGGGGGTTAACCAACAGGGAGATTGGGCAACCCCGAATATGGCAGTAGTTAGGTGGCCTCCCGCTCGTCGACCATGCACATAATGGCAGCGAGCACAGCAAGAAAAGGACCACTGTATATGATGAGCTTTGCTCGGATTGCAGCAGACCTTTTCTTAGATGTGCTCGCCCCATTATCTATGCATGGTGTGGTGCCGGCATGCAGGCTGATTAGAGATGCAGACACACTGCTGGTGCGTGCCTGCATTGCTAACAGTGACCCGCCTCCAAAGCTGCACTGGTCCCACGATGTTGGCTGCGCAAGCGTGCCAACATAAAAATAACTTACATTTGTTCCCTCCAGATAGTAATAAGTTTAAGTCTAATAATGGAGACCAGCCAGGTAAATGTAGCCTTAGTAGTAGTACGAAAACTCAACGGTGTTGAACTTGTCAGCAGTCAAACAACAGACACACTCATACAACAGGCTTCTCTCTTTTTTTTTTTTTTTATAGAAATAAACTGACACAGACACTGACACTGACACGGACACTGACCAGCACAAAGTCCATTGCAAGATTGGCTATAAATCTTTCAGCTATTTGAGTCAAGATACTGTGACAGAACATAGATAAACATACTTCTCCTTGCTGAAACTAATTAGTAGGGTTGCAGATAATGTTAGTTCAGTTTAACCCCTTCACATCACACCTGAATTATATAGAAGTCAATGCAAATTAAATTCAAAAGTGTCTCTTTGTTAGGTGTGCAGGGTTAAATAAAAAAAACAAAAAAGAAACCGTCCACAACAGAAAAAACAGGCATCAGCCCTTAACAGGGTTCTTAAATATGAACATAAATTACTCCACAGAGTGTATTTTTAGACTTTTTACACACTTTTCTGGATGTCAAATACATCCAAAATTGGCTTATCTAAAGCTCTGACCCTATGTATAGAATAGGATGCCGTAGTTTTTGACCTTACTGTTAATGGAGATGGGTTACAGTGATGACTTGAGAGTAAGTCCCTTGGCTTGGCGCGGATGCCAAACATTTAAGAGGCAGGGGAGTGTAACCCCCCTGTTGGGAGCTTACCTGAAAGTCCCTGAAAAGGCTTGTTTCCCCAAGGGGTTTTGGTCCACCTCCATATTTTTGTCTGGAGTCCTGGTGTTCTCCTGTGTCCTAAGTTGCTCCTGCCAGCCCCCGCACTGGTTTCTAGAGAAAGCAGGGCCGAAGGAGCTGTAGCATGGAGCCGCCAGCTAAATGGCACTGCCATTTTTATTTTTATTGTTAGGAAATGACCCCTGTAGTACAGCTATGGGAACCCAGACCCCTTGCCCTTGGTCGGGCCCGCAAGGCAAGAGCAGTAGCCCTCTCCAGGACGGCACCAGAGAGTGGTTACATAAACATAACAATAACATATGCACATACAAAAAGGGTCCAACTTATTTTGGACCTGCATAATCCAGGCAGCAAGAATCATATTCCGGAATGATGTTAATTAACCATGTCTTAACTACCTGTAGGCACATCTTTTTACATGAAACTACTTCGTTTAGGAGAGAGCGAATTCAAAATTTCAATACCCAATGGCTACATGAATATGTTGATCAGATAGTTTTACCCCATCAGTATCACTAACTCAAAAGAGGAGGCATTTTCTCAATCACGATTTTACCGGGTGGGTTGTGAGGTGACTCCCCAAATGGAGAGGCACCTATCCATATGCACTTTTCCTAGGGGCTTGGATATGGTGCACTATCCACACTCTGATAGTCTTCCTTTCCCCTTTAAATCTGCTGGGCATCTTCAAGCTAGGCTCCTCCCACCCACCCGGGTTGGTATACTCCTCAGCTCTGCCCCTTGATGTCAGATCTTTCCATCAACTGGAAGAGTTAGGTCTCCTCCTTCGCAGCTCTGTGTGCAGTGTAGGCCTCTCTAAAGTGTGCCATTGACAAACTTGCTTTTTCCAATTTTATGAGTGTATTTCTTTGTGAGTATATTTCCTCCGTTCTGCTTCAGTTATTGACTCTGCTATCGCACATGAGGAATCTAAAACAGGTCTGGGCTTCAAATATTGTGTTCAGTGTAACCAGAAAATGTCCCAACTGGATCTGCACAGTAAGTGCATCTACTGCCTCGGGGCAGAGCTCAATGTCAACACCTGCATCCTTTGTGTGACCTTGCTACCACAGTCCCTCAAAGACCGCTATGCCCGTACACTCCAAGGATACATGCAGGGCAATTTTCAAGGCTGCGGGGTCTGTAAACCAGCTTGCAACGATGGAAGAGGTGGTGGCCAAAACTGCAGTGGGGCATCATTGGTCTCAGCACTGTTCCCAGCCGGGGCCAGTGTTGAGGCATCGTTCTCCAGTACATCTCCAATACAGCTGTCAAGCACTCAATTTTGGTGTCAGAGTGGGATTCTGTCATTGAGGCACAGGTCAGGAAGCATAGGAAGACCAGGAGCAGTTCTAAAATTTGCAAGTAGCATTTTATTATCAACAACGGTAAAATAAAAAAAATAAAATTGTTCAGTATAACTATTTACAAAGACAGTACAAACAGAGAAAACAAAGTCCTTCATCTGAGGGTATCTTGAATTCCAAGTTTCATTCTCAGCCTCACTCTAGCTAAAGCATTGCTGTTCTTAGTCTTTGCCTGGGAACTCGTTAAGAGACATCCTGTTTTTCTCAAAATGTTCTTGTCAGTTTCCTTGCAGGTGCAACAAATAGAACAGCGTCCCAAGCTGGCCCCTGCTGACAACTCTGCAAAAGTTTGTGCTGCATAGCAAGTTTAACCCTTTGAGTTCCAAATAGCTTTTTGCAATCATTTCAACTACTATATATATTTCAAACCAAGGGATCCCCATTTCACATTATGATTCAGATACATTTTTATAACTGCAGGGGAAAGAAAAGTCAGAAACAGCAAGTGAAGGCAGAGAGATAGTGAAAGGTGAAGAATCGTGAGACTGTCGGAGTGATCAGTTCCTAGGTCTCACAAGAACATTTGGTTGCCCAACCAGACAGACAAGAGACAGAAAAGGAGAGGATAGAACAGGTCCTTATGTTTAACTCTTTCTGCATAACAAATGGGACAGGGCCTTATTCAACCCTACACAGACCCATCAGAGTCATAGGAGGACTCCTCAACCATGCCCCTCTGCCTTTTCTCACCAAGCACCACTCAGGATTCATCTGAGTGAGAAGTCTCCATGGACAACCAACCTGGCAAGCTGGTAGCCAAAGTCTTCAGTGGGAGCTTCCTGCAATGGCTTTAGCAGCAGTTCCACCCGGATTGGGGGAGAGAATGGTGTTGGTTACACTTGTCTTGGCAGGACCAGTATGGCTGTATCCGAGGCGATCAAGGGTAGAGACCTACTCTGCTCAAGTAAAGCCCACTGCTGCCACATGTCCTCATAGCACCACCTCATCCAACGATGGAGCCTCTCTTTGTCATACAATGAAGAGGAATGTCTGCAGCAGTACCTAGATTCATAGGTAAATTACGTGATCGAAGGACATGCCCATTTTGATCACGCCACCTAAGCTAGGTGAACTTCATATTTTAAGTCATTCATGTATGAATCAAGCTTGAATTTAAACTGAGTCAAATTATCACAATGCACAACTCCATGTGGAAGGGAATTCCATATCGGGATTATCCTCTATGTAAAAAAGTTATTTCTCTTTGATGTTCTATTTGTAATGGCCTTCAGTTTTAAATTATGTGATCTAGTATGACAAGCAGTTGGATGCCAATTTAGATAAATGGTTTCAAACAAAAATTCATCCTTCATAGCTCTAAAGAGCAAACAAAGGTTTCCTCTCAAGGAAAGATATTCCATAGTGTAACCCCTCACCCCTGCCTTTTTAGCAAACTGACAGGTGGCATGCTGTTAAAGCTGACAGCAGTAGCTGGTGGGGACTGGGTTCAGGGAGGATGAGGTTACTCGGCACAGGGGACCTAGGTTTGGCTACTCTGCACAGGGGCACCCAAGGAAATCCATACACAGGAAGCAATAACTGTATTGTCCAGAACCAGGAATGGGATTCTCCAGTGTGGCTTTTATTCACATCCAAGCTGAACAAACAAAGCATAGATGGACCCCCATGGAGCTACATTTCCTGGTAATGCAGATTTGAGACAACAGAACACTTTTTCACTATTTCCAGCCCTCAGGCTCTAAACCCACCAGGCACACAGCCCGGACTTGCACGCAGCTTTGGGTACACAGCCCGACTTGTACACTACTTGGGTTTTCCCCGCTGGCACGGCTCCCCCGCTGGCCACTTGATCCATGGTCCATTTTGGGAATGAACCAATTATCCATGTTGTGGCTCCCCAAACCACACTAGAGCCTTCGGCTCCTAGAGAGAATTTTCCTTACAGTCTCACGTCTGGGTACTTCCCTCATTACTGGCCATGTGCCTGAGGTAAAGTAGAAATCCACAGAACAAATCCGTAGAGGTGGACCTGGTCACTAAAGATGGGGGGGGGTCTCTCACCTCCAGCTCCCACAGCCCATACCCAGCCATTTCTCCTGAAACTAAACAATTCCTTTACTGAAAACTTGCAAATGTAGATTCTTGGGTAGACGTATGTCACATCTTCTCTACATATCATTTTCATCCCAACAAGCTCTGGACTTGAACCTACTTTTACTTGTTGCTTAGCCTATTACTCTAGGCTTCCCACTATTTTAGTAGTTCAATCCCCACATTGTCACACAAGTCCCAGGGTGAAAAACATAGGCCCTTTCAGGAAGAGCAGACACTCACCCTCCGGTTGCAGGTGCCCCCCACAGGTGACTCACAAGTCTTCTTGTTCTCCCAAATAAACACTGGAACACATAGGCAGCTTCTCCTTTAATAGCAGAACTAGGGGGTTACCCCAGGAATCTGCAGGGAACCCTTTCCTGCCCCCATCCCCGAAGGGAGGGGGCACTGAGACCCGAAAACAGTGGTCTTCACCACTTCAATTATCTTCTGTGTCTATCTTTTGGTGGAGACACAAACCCTTTTTCTAAAAGTAGCCCTCTGTCAGGGCTGAGGCTCCTAGAGCCTAACTGAGCTGCTGAGCTGCTTCCTCAGCAAGCTCCCAACACCAACTCCACACTGAGTTGACTGACTCTGTTCAAAACTCCCAACATTCTATACCAAGTCCCTTGCTGCAGATTCCAATGTGGGTCATGCAGCTGCGATAGTTCTATTGGTGATGTCATCCCTCAGTTTCAGCTGAGACTGAGAACAGAGTGAGACAGTGTGAAATCCACTTAACTGGAGTTTCACAAGCTGTCTTCCCTGCCTACCACTAGGTCTTACTGGGATTCTAGTAACCCCGGGTAACAAGGGGGTTACAATAGCATAAAGATTTAACTTTTTTAATCTTTCATTATAAGATAAAGAGCACATGCCAGTGATGTGCTTAGTAAATCTTCTTTGAATTCTTTCCCTAGATAGTCTGTCGCGAATTAGCATTGGAGCACGAAATGAGGAACAATAATCAAAGTTAGATCTAACAATGCTGGTATGTAATGGAAGTAATACAGTTGGCTCCCTACTTTTTATATTTTTCAGTATACAGTTAGTCAAGCGGGCACATTTTTTAACTGTAATATTTAAATGTTCGTAAAATTTTAAATTATTTGAAATAATAATCCCCAAATCCTTTTCAGAACTGGTTTTACTTAATAGTTGATTATTAATAGAATAATTGACACCTCTCAGACAACTGAGTTTCAGAGAGTAAGGAATCCCACGACCGCAGTCTCCACCACAAGCTTAACCTTGACCGACAGATTGGTCATCAATGGTGAGGAGAAGCAAGTGGGGGGGCATGTAGATCACATGAACTGGCTCCTGCTACACAACCCCGGAGGGAAGCCGTTCCTGGGAGGAGACAGCTGGGTCCACCGACTGCTTCTGACCTTCCTGAGAAACTATAGGGGTCCTAGAGACTGAGTCTTCCTCGACCTGTCCAACAATAGACTAGCAGCATGGCCTGGCCTTCAACTAACACAGGTTTGGCCAAAGTTGAGTGCTGGACAGTGTCAAACAGTCAAGGGAATCATGGGAGCAGGACGAGCATGCTCTTTCCCGTCCCACGATTGACGGTGGGGCTTTTTGGATTTTTTCCTGCTGTGGTGGGAGGAGCTGTCCCCGAAAGTCTGACAGGACTTTCATATGTCCTGGGACTGTCTGTGGAGCTCTAGCAGCATCAAGCATTTTGTGCAGCACCCTTAGCCCATATGGTCTACAAATATGCAGTCCCTTGCTGCAGATTCCAATGTGGGTCATGCAGCTGCGATAGTTCTATTGGTGATGTCATCCCTCATCTTGTCCAGTTTCTCAGACCACCCCTCAGCTGAGGGTTTGGTGGCTGACTCTGTCTTCTGGAAAATGAGCAACATTGGTACATGGACAAGCCCCCTGGCAAGGAGTCCAAAAAGATCGACCACACAAGAAAAAAGGTGTATGTTGCATCCTCCCTGAGTTTCCATCAGGCAAGCTATGTCCTTATGATAGCCAACTTCGATCACTCCCTAATTGGAGTACTAGACCATGTCCTCCCTCGCCTATCTGCTGACTAGCAGATGGCAGTCAAGATGGTCAGAGACCGGGGTCAAGCTCTAGCTAAACTCCAGCTCTAGATGGCCTTGTACATCAGAGACTCTTGTGCCCACTCCATAGCAGCAGCTATCACAATGCATTGCAGGGCCTGGCTGCAGATCTCCACCTTCACAGCGGACACCCAGCACAGATTGGCGAATGTTCCCTTTTTGTGCACCGACCTCTTCGACCCGGGGGGTGGAAGGGCATCTAATTAGGACTGAGAAGTCCACCACCACCCTAGATTCTGTGACTTCCTCACAGAAGGCCCAGAAGGGGCAGAGGCCAAAAAAGAAGGCCTTTTAGTTTTGGCCTCTTCACTCCAAGCAGTCCCAGCAGGCAATCTCAGACTTGGTGCCCCAACAGGAGTGGTGGGGTGTGACAGGGCTGAATAAGGCCCTGCCCCAATTGTTATGCAGAAAGAGTTTAAATGCAAGGGTCTGTTCTATCCTCTTTTTTCTGTCTCTTGTCTGTCTGGTTATGCAACTGTAACCCCTAGATGACGCTATCCCAGGGGCTACTACCCCTGCCTGATTTGCCACTAACAGGTTGAGGGGCCTGGATCCAATGGCGGGTGCCTCCACCCAGAGGTCAGGGTTTGCAATAGTTAAACTTACTTGGTCACAGCCCTCTGGGACACTGCAACCCCCCTTTCTTCCCACTAGTGGCCCACACAATATATCAGAATTACCTTCACAGTATACACTTACCCCCAGGACTAGTTCCGGCACTGGGACCTCCTGTGAAATAAGATACAGTGCAACAATCACAGTACAGTACTTTAACATAGACAAATACCTCAGGCAGTATAACTTTGCTGAAACAAGCAGCCTGATTTATTTAGGGGATATAACAAGGACAGGGGGAAATCAGGTTAATTAGCTTATCACTTTACTATCTACCTATGGCTCTGTGCACAGGCCTATCCCTACCAGTTACTGTCCCTGGGTACCCAAGCCCTAGTGGCTAGTCCAAACCGTGGCAGCTGGTAGGGGCCCTTTCACACAGTGAAAAGAAAAATTAGTTTAAACAGTCAGCAGTACAGTGATTCCATTTGGATTTAATGTGGCAATTCAACAGGGAGCGACCCTGAATTAGTACTCACGACCTCCAAACAAGATAGGGTCCTTCAACATCAGCAGGGCTACTCTTGAGCTCCACGAGACTCTTCACACATTTATATGGTAAAAAAAGAAAGTACTATACCAGGCAGGCTGCTTCTCTATCCCGATCGCAATTACTGCACAATACCCGGGAGAACACACAGCAGATTCAGTTCCTGACAGACCGAATGCAATTCAACAATTTCTCCAGTCTTCTACAGGGTGAGCCTGGTTTCTACTCTTCAGAGATCCTTTGATTCTTTTCACAGGACGGATTCAGTCCTAACAAGCAGTTACACAAGCTGTGACCGGAACTCTGGGCCTTACACACGTTTTTTGACTGAAACTGTGCACTGAAGGAGCACAGGGTTTCTTTCCCCTTCACTCCAGAGCTAAACTGAAACTCCAACAGACAAAACCGGGCACTTCCTTTGAGTTCCTCCCAGTTCTTGACTGGATTGGATGTCACTCACAATAGACTGCGCTGTTGGTCCAAAAGGCGAAGTCTAAACTCATCTCCAGTCACTGCCCATACAATCCTCTTGTGGCTGGCTCAGATTATGAGTCCAAGTTCTGATTCGTCAAGGCACCATTTTAGAGCTAGCTTACCCCACACTGATTGGTCCAGTTCAGCAGTTCAAAACCAGAATGGGAACTAGGCAGACACAGTTCTGACTGCAAAGAAAGCAGGTTAGACAAACTGTAATTTCATTATTACTGTAAATGATTTCTGGCAAACAGTTACATCTTTCAGATAGGTTCCCTTTGCACTCCTAGTGACTGCAAAAATGGAGTGAATTGGCAGCAGCTCAGTGGTACTCAAACAGAAGCACACAGTCCCCCATACAAACTAATTATGTCTGCAAGCAGACAGCTCTTAAAGAACAGTACCAGAGGCTCTAAAAACACTCACTGATAAATGGCTTAAACGCCAAACACCATTCAGGCTTGGAGCATTCAAGCAAGCTCCTGGAAGTCTTTTGGGAACCCCCATTTGCAGGGGGGTTACACAACAAATGTTCTTGTGAGACCTAGGAACTGATCACTCCGATGGTTTCGCAATTCTCCACCTCTCGCTATCTCTCTGCCTTCCCTTACTATTTCTGTTTTTTCTTCCCCCTTGCCTATCTGCGGGTATAAAAATATATGTGAATCTCTAAGTAAAACTGTATGTGAAATTGGGATCCCTTTGTTTAAAACTGTATATAGTTATACTGTAGAAATGATTGCAAAAAGCTATTTGGAACTCCAGGGGTTAGCCTGCGATGCAGTTTTAAGCCTTTTGCAGAGCTGCAAGCAAGAGGTCAGTTCTGGGTCACTATGTTCTTTTTGCTGAACCTGCATCGAAAATGACAAGAACATTCTGTGAGAAGCAGGATGTCAACGAGGCAAAGACTTGTTATAAAAAGAGCAGCAATGCTTTTGCTAGGGAGACAAGGAGAGTGAGAGGCTGAGAGACTGAAACCTGGAATTAAAAGATACCCTCAGAAGAAGGTCTTACTTTTCTCTGTTTGTACTGCCTTTGCAAATAGTTATACTGAATAATTTTTATTTTTTGTTTTGCTGTTGTTGAGAAAAGTAAACACTATTTGTGAATTTTGAAACTGCTCCTGGTTTTCCTATGCTTCCTGACCTGTGCCTCGACAACATAGTGCCCCTCAGGCAGCCGGTGCCCCATCCAAAGCTACCCAGTGAAGGTCAGGGTGTGTGTCCCTGACACAGCTCCTTTTGGGGGGTCAGCTTCACTATTTCTGGTGCAACTGGTCCAACATCACTTTAGATCAATGAGTGCTAGATGTGGTAGGCAGAGGATTGCCTCTTGACTTCAAGGCTCTCCTGCTGTACCGGCCCAGTGCTCCAAGGGATTCCCTGGTGTTGCATGACATGCTGTCCACCCTCAGGGTGGACGTTGCTTAGCTGCTCAAGCAAGGAGCCATAGCCTGTGTCCTAGACTCTATGGCAGGTCAGGGTTTCCTGCTCAGGAACTTCCTGGTTCTGAAACAGACGGGGGGGTTGGCACCCCATACTTGATTTTCATGATCTAAACCCATTTTTGAGGACGTGCAAGTTCAGGATGGTCACTCTGAACCAAATATTTCCATCTCTGGAGCAGGGCAGGTGGTTCTACTTGCTGGACCTCCTGGACACTTTGTGACACATTCTGGTCCATCTGTCCCACTGGTGTTACCTCTGGTTCCATACAGAGGGTGTTCTCTATGAGTGCCAGGTCATGCCTTTCAGCCTCTCTTCAGCTCCCGGGGTCTTCACCAAGTGCATAGCAGTGGTGGCCACATTCCTGAGGTGCCTAGGGGTCAGAGTCTACCCCTACCTAGATGATTAGCTAATAGCCAGGCTCTCCAAGCAGGCTGGGAAGGGATCAGGGACCTGGCCCTCCAGAACTACAGAGACTGCAGCCTTCTGGTCAACCCAACCAAGACACACAACTCAACCCCTCAAAGGTGATTCACTTCATTGGGGAAGAGCTACACTCCCTCCAGGCCAAGGCCTGATTCCTGCAGACTGGGCATCAGATCCAACCTCTTTTGCCCAATCATTTCAGGTTCAGTGGTCATGCCCTGCCTGGGACTTCCTGTGGCTTCTAAGGTACACGGCATCCTACCGTGGGAGCTGGGCTGCCAGTGGTCTTAGTGCCTAGGTCACCTGGACCAGCAGATCACAGTGACCCAGCTGATGTGGGATGCCATCCAGTGGTGGCTCATTCCAGAACATCTGAGAACATCTGGAGAAAGGAATCCCATTTGTCCACCCTGAGCTGACTGTCACACTGATAACTGATATGTCTCCAGTGGTATGGGAAGCGCAGCTGGGGGAATCATGGAACCCACGGGTTCTGAACTACCAGGCCGTCCCTACAACACATCAACCTGCTGAAGCTCCATGCAGTGCATCTAACTCTAATGCAATTCACTCCTTTTGTGCAGGGGCCAAGTCATGCAAGTCCATACGGACAACACCATGACCATGCATTATCTGAACAGCCAGTGTGGCACTCACTCCCTTCATCTGTGTCAGGAGGCTCTCTACACCTGGACCCTTGTGCACCCTGAGGGCATCTCCTAGCTGGTTGGAGGTTCCTGCTACATGGATTGTCAGGAGATATGCATCCGCCAGGTGAACATAGTGTCACACAAGTGGTCTATGCATCCAAAGTTGATGAACCACCTGTTCTCCCTGTGGGGTACTCCTCTGGTGGGCCTCTTTGTCTCCAGGGAGAACGCAAAGCTGAGGCTGTTTTGTGCCACCCCCCCACACAGTGCAGGGCACTGCTGGGGGATGCCTTTGTGAGGCCCTGGACCCAAGGCCTTCTCTACACCTTCTCTTCCTTTCTACTGATCCACAAGGTGCTGGTCAAGGTACAGAGGAACAAGGCATAGATGATCCTGATAGCAACAGACTGGCCCTGCCAGTTTTGGAACCCAGATCTCTTGAGCCTCAGCAGCAGGACTCCATGGCAGTTACCTTTGTTCCTAGATTTGCTCTCTTGTCACAAGGAGATCCTGCATATAGATCTTCATTCCCTGCACCTCACAACCTGGTTCCTAAGTAGTTAGAGTTCCAGGCATTGGGTCTTTTGGAGGATGTGCTCCATATGGTGGAGGCCTCTTGTAAAGAGTGGACCCATCAGTGCTATACCTTCAAATGGAAGAGATTTTCCATCTGGTGCCAGGACAGGGAGCTTGACCACCTGGCCTGCTCTTTGGCTGGCATTTTAGACTACCTTTTCTCCCTTTCTCAGTCAGGACTGAGGTTGATGACCCTCAAGGTGCACCTGGAAGCCATCTCTGCATATCAGGTGTGTGCTGGTATTCTGATGGTGACGCAGGAGAAGGTGATCAGGGGCTTCTTCAAAGGCCTGGACCACCTGTTCTTGATGTTGCCTTAACCACCACCACCTTGGGACTTGTTGCTGGTGTTGACAATGCTCATGGGCAAGCCATTTAAAACTGGTGTGCAGGTGTGAGATGTCACACCAGTCATGGAAGACCACCTTTTTGGTGGCTATCACATCTGCAACAAGGATCAGTGAGCACCAGACACTCTCGGTGGAGCCTCCATATTTGGTGTTCCATAAGGACAAGGTAGTCCTCCGTCCCCCACCTAAGTTTCACCTTAATCAGGTGATTAACCTCCCAATTTATTTCACTCATCCAAGCTCGGAGGCCGAGCACAGATTCAACTTGTTGGTCCTGAGGTGAGCACTCACTTATTATCATTATTGGGACAACTAAATGTGACGAAATAAAAGTAAATGGGCATGAAACGGATGGTGTAAGATTAATTAGATGGTGGATATTGGGGCAGACTGGATAGGCCAAGGGGTCCTTTTCTGCCTGCACATTTCTATGTTTCTATGTTGTTATAAAGGGCGCACAGCTGGAGTTCGGGGAGAGGTTTGCCAGCTCTTCGTGACCTACACTAAAGCTGCACCTGGCAGACCGGCAGCTAAGAGGACAATTGGCAGGTGGATAGTCTCCTACATTGACCTCAGCTACAGGTAGGCTATTAGCAACTTCCATGGGGCTAAGGGCTCATTCCACCAGACATACTGCTGACTTGGTGGCTGCTTCCAGGAACATCCCTCTCCAGGAGATCTGCAGGGCTGCTACCTGGAAGTCAGCAGACATCTTCATCTCTCATTACAGCATTGACCTTAAGTCATGCTGGGATGCTGCTTTTGGGACCTCCATTCTCTAGTCCTTGTTTGCCAAGTAGGGTTGTACACTTTGCCTTATCCCCCCAGGAAACTGCTAGGAGTCTTCCAGTGTGTGGATACTGCACCATATCTATGCCCCTAGAAATGAGGGTTCTAGGGACATGGATATGTTGTTCATCCACACTTATTGGCAGGTTCCTTGCCGCTTTAAATCTTGCCGGAAGGTCTTCAAGCTGGCTCCTCCCACCCACCCGGGTGGTAAAACTCTCAGCTCCGCCCCGTGACGCCAGATCTTCCTTACCACTTGGAAGCTCAGGTTCCCTCCTTAACGCGTTGCATTTAAGACTGGTACCTAATTCTTCGAAAAGTTCGAAATTAAAAGGTTTTTTGCTAAAAAGACTTCGGTCTTCTTTTCCTCGCGGCTGTGATGGACAAATCGACGGTTTCGGAGGTGCCTTGCAGACAGAAGATGTCTAGGGACGGATCCACTCCACGTGCGTCTACTGCCTGGGCCTTGAGCACGACCCGCAGGCCTGCGGCTTGTGCTCTTCCTTTTCAGCCTACGTCCTTGAAGACCGTGCTGCCCGATTACAACTGGGGCACCCCGAGAAAAGAATTCCACCGGTGAAATCTAAAGAGGCCCGATTGGCGGTGTCCACGGCGGCGGGCTCGGCGGATCAACTAGAGCAGATGATCGCCCTCGAAGAGGAGGCGGCGCGGGCCGCTTCTACCTTGGCTGCGGCATTTGTTCCACTCTCTCTCGGTGCCTCATACTCAGCTTCTTTTAAGGAGCTTTGTCTGACCCTCTCGACCAAAGGTGAGGGTCCAACTTCTTCGGGACCTTTTTCCAGGTCCAAAAAGAACAAAAGTAAGTCTCTCCGTCGATGCTCTTGGGAGGCGGGGAAGATCCCCTCCCTTGTCGACAATTGACAGTGGGCCCCCAGCCGACTACTGGCTTCCACGGTGTCCCGTCAGGCCAGTTGACCGAGACTCCTGTCGGCGGTCGAGATTTTTCTCAACCGTTAGATGGGTTGTCGGCTGGAGAAGCTGAGAATTCCCTCTCCCGGTTCCCGGTGGGGTTGAGGATCCCGTCGGCTCGTCCGTGCCTCGGTTCCGGAGCCGGTGGGATTGTCCGGGCCGAGGGAGTGCCGTTCTGACACTTCTCCTGCTTCGCTTCTCGGCCTGAGTCGGACTCTCGGTCTCTGTCTCGGACATCCTCCCGGTCAACCGATCCCCCGTCGCTTAGGCGGTCTCCGCTACCGCGGGCAAGCGGCACCACTGCTCTTCCTCGACGAGGGAGGCTTCGGAGCAAGTTGCGCCGGAGGTACGAGGAACTTGCGGTAATAGCTCCTTTTTGATCGGGAATAAGCCGACCCAGTCGCCTTCCCGGCCATTAAGTGGCTGTCACGGGCAGCCGAAACAACCCCTCGTTGTAGTCGAGAGCCTGTTCTCAGGCCAGTTGTTGGCCAATTCCAGCTGCCCACCGATTCTGGGTGGACCTCCGCCCCCACAGCCATTAGTTGGGGCTCCGACCAAAAATTCTCGGTCGGCTTTGGGTTTGCCCCATAGGCTGTCGGTCACCCTCACTCCCGATAAACCTCGGCAGGTGGAGGGTGGCTCAGGGCCGAGGCAGCTCTTTGAGGACTCTTCTGAGTCCGATGATGGTTCCTCCCTCTTCTCCAAGCACATGGACTTGGAGTCCTCGGGAGGACAGTCAATGGACGATAGCCCTTCGTCCTTCTTAGGGTTGCTTCGACTCATCTCGGAGTCCACCGGGATGAAGCTCGAACCATCTCTAAACAGGCCAGGTATCCCCTCACGGAGATTCTGGACCAAGGGGATTCTCCTACGGAGGCCTTTCCGGTGGCCGAAGCCATAGTGGGTCCGGCCTTGGAACTTTGGCAGCGTCCTGCTTCCTGCCCTGCGCCTTCGGCCAGGTTGGCCAGGAAGTATGTGGTCCCTCCCGGTTCCCTGTCCGGTTTTTCGGAACACCCCTCGGCCGAGGGGTTGGTTACCGACAGCGTTTTCCGGCGTGCCGAGAATGCCAGGGATGTGGACAAACCTCCCGACAAGGAATCCAAGAAATTGGATTATGCCGGGACGAAAAGTCTATGCTGCATCCTCTCTCGGCCTTCGTCAGGCCAGTTCGGCCGTCCTCATGGCACATTTTTCTCACACCCTGTTGGGCTCCCTGGATGAGGTTGTCCCTCATCTTTCCACTGATCTGCAGACTGCCGTCAGGCAGGTGCGGGACCAGGGTGGGGCAGTGGCTAAACAGCAGCTCCAGACTGCGTTAGACATCGGACCTCATGTGCCAGGTCTGTGGCGGCCGCAGTGGCCATGCGTCGTCGGGCTTGGCTGAGGATATCCACCTTTACTTCGGATACCCAGCACAAGTTGGCGGATGTTCCCTTTTTGGGGACTGACCTCTTCGGCCCTGGGGTGGAAGGTCACCTGCAGAAGATCGAGAAGTCCAATGCTGCCTTGGACTCGGTCTGTTCCGCTCAGAAGGACAAAGGCCGCAAGCCACAGCCTAAGCCCTTTCGTCCTTCTGCGCCCGCGGCGCGCCCGGCCCAGCAACGTCAGGGCCAGCAGGCTCAACCTTGGTATCCCAAGCCCTAGCCATTGGCTTCCTCCAACAGGAAGCAGGGAGGTAAAGGCCCATGAGGTCCCTCGGCTGGTCCCTCCTCCAAGCCTGCCCAGTAACGGGCTGAGGGGTGTCGCCCCCATCCCTGTCACCTGGTTCCCCCCGTGGGGGGATGGCTCAGACACTTCCTTTCCACCTGGTCTGCTGTTACCACGGACAGGTGGGTACTGGAGGTGGTGGGAAAAGGCCTACCTCTGGAATTCAAGCAGGCTCCGCCCTTCAGAGCCGTCGCACCTCAGGGGGCCTCGGGGTCCGCAGCCTCACTGGCGGCTCGCCGAGCCGACATCGCTCTCCTCCTCCAAAAGGAGGTGATCACGGAGGTGGAGGACCCCCCTTCAGACCCGGGGTTCGTGTCCAGGTATTTCCTGGTTCCGAGACGGACGGGGGGCTGGCGCCCCATTCTCGACCTACACGACCTGAACAAGTTCCTAAGGTCTCCGAACCTTCAGGATGGTCACTCTGGCGCAGATAATACCATCTCTGGAACACGGCATGTGGTTCTGCTCTCTGGACCTACAGGGCCGCGTTCTTTCACGTCCCTATCCGTCCGTCACCCGGAGATTCCTCGCTTTGGCGGAGGATCCCTCTTCGAGTTCCGAGCCATGCCCTTCGGCTTATCTCCAGCTCCCAGGGTCTTCACCAAATGCATGGCAGTGGTGACAGCATTCCTGCGGTGCTGAGGGGTCCAGGTGTACCCTTACCTGGATAATTGGCTGATAGCAGCCTCCTCCAGACGGGAGGTGGAGTGGTCCAGAGATCTGGCCCTCCAGGTTTGCTCTCGAGTTGGCCTTCTCATCAACGAGGCCAAGTCGGAACTCGAGCCGAAGCAGGTGATCCTGTTCATCGGGGCAGAGCTCGACTCTCTTCGAGCCAGAGCACAGCTCCCGGTGGACAGGGCCGAGGTTCTTACCTCCTTTGCCCAATCATTTCTGGTTGGGCAATCGCGCCCTGCCCGGGACTTCCTGCGCATTCTGGGTCTCATGGTGGCCTGTACCAGCGTGGTCCATTGGGCCCGCTGGCACATGCACCCCCTTCAGTGGGGACTGGCCAGCCAGTGGTCACAATGCTGCGATCCTTTGGACCAGCTAGTGATAGTGACCCAGGAGATGTGGAACGCTCTCCAGTGGTGGACCGTTCCATTCCATCTGCAGGAGGGCATCCCGTTTGTCTGCCCCGAGCCGACAGTCTCTCTATAGACCGATGCCTCTCTGATGGGTTGGGGTGCCCATCTGGGGGAACACCGAGTGCACGGCCTCTGGTCCCCACGGGAGTTCCGATGCCACATCAACCTGCTGGAGCTCCGAGCGGTCCGCCTAGCTCTCACCGCCTTTGCTCCGTTTCTCTCGGGGTCAAGTGGTCTGAGTCCAGATGGACAATACCACGACCATGTACTACCTGAACCGCCAGGGCGGGACGCGCTCCATGCTTCAATGCAAGGAAGCTCTCCGCATTTGGTCACTCGTGCGCAGCCTGGAGGCGGATCTCCTAGCCATTCATGTGGCAGGAGCCTCCAACACCCTGAGCTGGATAGGGGCTGCATCTCACGAGTGGTCTCTCCTGCCGGAGGTAGTACAAGATCTGTTCTCCCACTGGGGCACACCTCAGGTGGACCTGTTTGCCTCCAGGGAGAACGCGAAGCTGAGGCTGTTTCATGCCGGCCCCCCTCAGCAGGGCTCGCTGCAGGGGGATGCCTTCTCGAGGCTGTGGACCCCGGGCCTCTTCTACGCCTTTCCCCCATTTCCCTTGATTCACAAGGTACTTCTCAAAGCAAGGAGGGACAAGGCGCAGGTGATCCTGATAGCCCCAGACTGGCCCCGCCAGTTCTGGTACCCAGATCTCCTCAGCCTCAGCTCCAGGCTCCCGAGGCAGCTTCCAGCTCGCCCAGACCTGCTCTCAGTCAATCAGGGGAAGGTGTTCCATCCGGACCTTCAATCCCTGCACCTGACAGCCTGGTTCCTGAGTGGCTAGAGTTCCAGGCCTTGGGTCTTTCCGACGAGGTCCTCAATGTTGTTGAGGCATCCCGTAAGGAGTCGACCAGAAAATGCTACGCCTTCAAATGGAAGAGATTCTCCATTTGGTTTCAGACAGGGCTTGGACCCTTCCTCCTGTTCTGTGGCAAGCATTCTGGACTATTTATGGTCCTTTCTAGTCAAGGGCTTGGTCGACGACCCTAAAGGTGCACCTGGCAGCCATCTCTGCTTGGGCGGCAGAGCCAGGAGCAGTCGGTGGCGCAGGAAAGGTGGTCGGGCGGCTTTTCAAAGGCCTTGATCACATTTCCTCGGTGTGAGAACCTCCACCTCCGTGGGATTTACTGCTGGTACTGGCAAGCTCATGGGCAAGCCATTCAGAACCAATGCACAGGTGTGATCTCTCTCACCTGTCATGGAGAACCGCCTTCTTGGTGTCTATCCGTCAAGCGAAGGATGGGAGGCTCCAGGCACTTTGCATCGAGTCTCCTTATCTGGTCTTCCACAGGGACAAGGTTGTCCCTGCCCCCACCGAAATTCCTTCCGAAGGTGGTGTCGGAGTTTCATCTTAACCAGGTGCTGACTCTGCGGTGTTCTACCCCAATCACACCTCGGAGGCCAAATAGGCTCCATACACTGGACCCTGAAGGGCGCTTAGCTTATTATGGGTGAGCGCATCGGCTGAAATTCGGGAGAGGTTCGCCAGCTGTTTGTCATCACCTACGGCTGAAGCCGCACCTGGCAGACCTGCAGCCAAGCGGACGATAGGCAGATGGGTCACCTCCTGCATAGATCGCTGCTATAAGTTGGCGGGCATGGAGCCTCCCAGAGGATAAGAGCTCATTCTACCCGTCATACTGCTGCATCGGTGGCTGCTTCCAGGGATGTCCCTATCCAGGAAATCTGCAGGGCTGCTACCTGAAGTCAGCACACCCTTATTACCCATTACCACATCGACCTTGAGTCACGCCGGGATGCTGGTTTTGGGGCCTCGGTTCTCCAGTCCTTATTTCCCAAGTAAGTATTGGGGTGCGCTTTGCCTCCCTCCTCCCGGAGAACTGCTAGGAGTCTGCCAATAAGTGTGGATGAACAACATATCCATGTCCCTAGAAATATAGGTTACTCACCTGTAACAGGAGTTCTAGGAATGGTATATTGTTCATCCCTGACTCCATCCGACCTCGGCCGGACGCACAGCCTGAGCTTCCAGTGGGCCAGATCTGGCGTCATGGGGCGGAGCCGAGTTTTACCACCCGGGTGGGTGGGGAGCCAGCTGAAGACCTTCCGGCAAGATTTAAAGCGGCAAGGAACCTGCCAATAAGTGTGGATGAACAACATATACCATTCCTAGAACTCCCGTTACAGGTGAGTAACCTGTATTTGCTCACCTGTAACTCTAGTTCTAGGAGTGGTATATAGTACACATCCACACAACCCACCTGACCTCCTCTGGTAAGTGGCACAAGGATCCCTGGTTCCAGTGTGCTAGATCTGACGTCATGGGTTGAAGCCATGGAGTATACCACCTGGGTGGGTGGGAGGAGCTGAACTTGAAGACATCCAGCAGATTAAAAGTGTCAAGGAAGACTGCCAGAGAGTGGATGTGCACCATATACTGTACCAGTCGTAGAATTACAGTTACAGGTGAGTAACCCTCATTTACTGCCCATATTGTCTTGTGTAGTTTCCCATGGTTGGAGGGGGAGGTCCACCCCTGTTTATAGAGCACACAAGAATGTGTGTCTTTTGGACACTCCAGCACCAACCGGGCTAGACGATTAAATAATAGGTCTAAACAATGTAACCTTTCCTTTGACAAGTAGCCATACAGCACGTCTGCGTAGTCAAACAGTGGCAGAACTGAGCTGTGATAATCCTTAATCATAGTTTGGGAGTCTAAAACGTCTCTAATTTTACAGAGTACCCACTCTAGCAGGGGTTCAGTTAATTTATTTTCAGTGGAAGTCCAACACTTACATGAGTTGAAATCTGGAAGTCATTCAAATTTTTTAGAAGTCAAAATACTTCCAGGATCCCACTTTTGGAAGTCAGTATTCTAGGATGGACAAATTTTTGGATGTTAACATAATGAATTAGTGGTAAAATACAATTTCTTTAAAAAAATCCATCATTTCTGACTTCCATGCTTGCAATTTTGGAAGTCATTTAATTTTTGGTTTTACATCTGGAAGTCAATGACTTCCTCCCACTTTACTTTGGAAGTTTTTGCCTTATTTTTGGAATTCAAATACTGTACTCCCAAAATGGAGTTAACTAAAGCCCTGCACTCTAGCTCCTATATTTTTCATCAGATTGTTACATGACAGTTACCTGAACCTCCAGACTCTAGCCAAAGGCCCAAGGGCTACACGACAATTTGCGCTGGTCAATCTGGTCCATGATACATGTCTCCATCCTGTGTGCTCTGGCATAAACCACACCCATAAATAGACTGTCCCCTGACAATTTTCCCTCAGCATAAATATAATAGAAAAAATTCTGGCGGTGCGAATTGGCAGCAAATTGTTCATGGATGCGGTTGATGCTGGAGCTCATAGCCCAGAGCGAGCTGTCGTGGTGCGGAATGACTACCGTGAATTGACGTGTCCCCAAGCCCAAGTACTTTTAGGAGGTGATATTCTCCAATTTTATACCATCAACTGAACAAATACTTACAGTATATGGAGGGATACTCTTCACTTTAGCTGGGGACACAAAAATCATTGACTTTATTTTACTTGATTTTAGTTTTAATTTGGAGTTAAGGAAGAATTCACAGAGTCCATAAAAGCCCCTCTGCAATCTTCATAAAGCAAGCAGAGTGGTAGAGACAAAAGGGGAAAGGAACGGGAGTATTATAATGGGGGAGAGGATGGAGGGCAAAAAGGGAAACGGGATATAACAAGCAGAGTGCAAACAAAATCTGGAAGGCCATGTGTGCAAATGCTAGAAGTCTAGGAAATACAATTACAGACCTAGAGGCCATCATGGCAGAGGCCAGCCTGAATACAGTGTCCATTACTGAGTCATGGTGCACTGAAAACCATAACTGGGACATGGCCATCCCAGACTATACTCTGTTTAGGAAACACTGGGTGGGAAGGAAAGAAGGGATTCTGGTGCTTTATATGAGGGAAAGCATAAAAGCAACAGAGATACAGGGAATACAGGGGGAGGCAGAGGTACTGTGGGTCACCCTGGAGATGGGGAATTGAGCCACTATTTGCACTAGAATGATCTACAGACCTCAAGCACAGGGGGAGGAATTAGATAAGGTATTGGTGGAAGTCACTGGCAGGATGGCAAAAAAGGGGGAGCTGCTGCTGGTGGGGGACTTCAACCTGCCAGATGCAGATTGGAGCCTCCCAGCAGTGGCTTCAGCTAGAAGCAGATACGTCCTGGACTCTCTGTAGGAGGCATTTCTCAGATAATTAGTCAGTGAACCCAGTCTTGATGGAGCAATACTGGACTTGGGACTCACTAGCAGGGACAGTGCTGCAGATGTCAAGGTGGGAGGTGTGGTTCAATATAAGGACAGCTGCGGAATTGAATCACACAAGAGTGAGTGTCCTAGACTTCAGGAGAGCAGATTTTATAAAGATGGATGAGTGCCTCAGGGGTGACCTGGTTGGGGGAGATGGCCGGGGTGGGGAAGAGGAACAGTGGATAAAGCTAAAAGAGAGCATAGTAAAGGCAACAAATCTCTGCATCAAACAAATGAGCAGAAGCAAGAGGAAAAAGAGACCACTATGGTTCTCAAAAGAAGTGACTGAAAAGGTAAAAACTGAAAGGGTAGCAGTCACAAGGTATAAGGAGATGCAGAGAAAGGAGGATTGGGAGATGTATCAGGGGAAGCAGTGAAAGCAGTAAGGAGCACAAAGGCACAAACTGAACAGAGAATAGCCCAGGAGATAATGTAAGGGGACAAGACATTTTTTAGGTATGTAAAAGAAAAAGAGGAAGACCAGCGGTTAGATCGTAAGGTTAAAAAGAGAAGGGATGTACTGTGCAGAGGGGACCAGGAAAAGGCAGACATCCTAATCAAATACTTTTGTTCAGTGTTCACAGAGGAAGGAAAAGGGAAGGGACCACAAAAAAGTAACAGAAGCTTGGGAGGAAGGGAGGTAGACGCTAGTCCGTTTTTGGAGGCAAAAGTCCTGAAGGGACTCGCTAATCTGAAGGTGGACAAAGCACTACGACCAGACAGGGTGCATCCATGGGTACTGAGGGAGCTCAGGGAGGTACTGGCTAAACCTGCGACAGTCCTATTTAACAGCTGTCTGGAAACAGGAGAACTCTGGAGGACAAGATGAGGGCAGATGTAGTCCCACTTCACAAAAGTGGTAGCAGGGAGGAGGCTGGCAATTATAGGCCAGTCAGCCTGACATTGGTGGTAGGAAAGGTAATAAAATCACTGCTGAAGGAGAGAATTATGGAATATTCTGAATCCAGTGGGTTACATGACCCAAGGCAGCATGGGTTCACAGAGAGGAGGACATGTCAAACAAATCTGATAGATTTCTTTGACTGGATGACAAAAGAATTAGATAAGTGGAGTAGTGGATATGGCCTACCTAGATTTCAGTAAGGCTTTTGACACCGTTCCACATAGGAGACTAGTAAACAAGCTGGGTAGCTTAGAAGCGGTCCAAATGTTATAAACGGGATAGAAATTTGTTAGGGGACAGGCGACAGGGGGTGATGGTAAATGGCATTCACTCTAAGGAAGGGAGGGTGACCGGTGGGGTGCCACAGGAATCTGTGCTGGGATTGGTCCTCTTTCACGTCTTTATAAGTAACATTGCAGAGGAGCTGAAAGGGACAGTCTCTTTTTTTCCTCCAACTGTTTAACCAGGAGTGGCACACTAAGCTGAAAGTTTGTTTACATGTGCGACCTGGGAGCACAGGAAAGTTAAGTGACTTGCTCAGGGTCACACAGTATCTGCCTCTTTGCAGATGACACCAAAGTCTGCAATAGGATGGACATTCCAGGGGTGGTGAAAAGGATGAGCAGAGACCTGACAAAACTAGAGGAGTGGTCAAGGGTAAGGCAGCTGGGTTTCAATGTGAAAAATTGTAAAATAATACACTGAAGGCACAGAAACCCAGGGGCAGAGTACAAAATGAATGGTGTGGTATTGATGACTGCCAAGCAGGAAAGAGACCTGGGGGTAGTCACATCTGATGACCTAAAGGTGGCCAGACATTACATCAAGACTTCTATTCAGGCTAGTGGGATGCAGGGGTGCATAGGGAAGGGTATCACCAGCAGAAAGAGGGAGGTGCTGTTGCCTCTGTATAGATCGCTGGTAAGACCCCAGCTAGAGGAGGACAGAATCTCTCAAGCAGGGATTTCTCAGATTCCATTAGTGACCACTCCCCACCTATTGCATCTGGTCCTCAAAGCCCAAGCACCCACCCCTAAATATCTACATTTTAGGGATTTCTCGAACTATGACACCACCCGCCTGTCCGCCGACATTACAGCAGTAAACTGGGCATCCCTATTCTTCCTGCATGATGTCAGCTTAGCAGCTGGATTCTTCACTGATGCTCTAGTAAGCATCCAGAACAAGTATGTAAGCAATAATACCTGACAGGGTGGGCGGTGTTGGGGAATACTGGCATGCCCAGGGGCGTAATGAGGCCTGATGCTGCAGGTGGAGGGCCTCATAGCCCCTGGAAGGTCCGGTATTCCCCAATACTGCCCACCCTAGAGGGTATTATTGCGCTTAGAAAATGATCACTGTGAAAAAACATATGTTTAATAAAAAAAAAGTTAAGGAAAATTTATTTTAAAGTAACTTTTGTTATAAAATAGTTCCTCCACCTTAGAATTTTCTCTAATGATGTATGTATGCTTCTAGTACTGCCACTAGAGGGCACTGTAGCTATTGTTTTAAAAGCAGGACTCTCTATGTTTCAGCACCTGCATTTCTATATGTTGCCATGGTGACTTTAGGCCAGTGGTAACAAGAGCAGCCTTCATAACCACAGAACTCCATTTGTTTTATTTATTTTGAGATGAAGGCGTTTTTTCCCTAGTTTATTTTATGTCGGATTTAAATCAGCGAGCTGACCCCCCCACATAATGAGGAAATGTATGGTGCAACTCTGAACTTTTGTGCACGTGTCGAAACATTTCAGAAGGCGACTACTAGGGAAAACAAACCAAATTAAGGTACCGGGTTGTGCAGAGCAAAAAAAATCCCACAAATTTGTATGTTTTGTTGTTTTCGTGGCTCGAGCGGAGTTGGAGGTAAGGTGATTGGGGAGAGGCTTTTGCCACTAGCGCTGAGCACATGATGTGCCAGCGCTACTGATTTTTAAACGAACTAAAAAATACATTTTTTTTCTGATGGCTGAAAACTGTTTTCGTTTTCATCGAAGGAACAGTTTAGTGTGGGAGCGGGGATACAGAGCTGGCCTGCCAACTTGCTGACATGAATTTCGTTAAGCGAGATGAGAAACATGGTGGCTAGGGAGTTTGAAAGTTCGGGTGCCCAATAATATTTTAAGTAATGGGGCATCCCGAATTGGCATTTTCTTTTTAGCGGGCTCTATCGAGAAATACCTGCCCGCTTAGTTCAGCATCCTAGCCAATCAGGATGCTAGGTTTTACTCGCCCATTTTCTAATTATCGTTAACCTCCCATTGGATCAGAGGAGGGAATACCCGTTGGCTCACAAAATATCTGCTCTCCTTATTGAAGTGTAACCCCTAGATGGCGCTATCCCAGGGGCTACTACCCCTGCCTGATTTGCCACTAACAGGTTGAGGGGCCTGGATCCAATGGCGGGTGCCTCCACCCAGAGGTCAGGGTTTGCAATAGTTAAACTAACTTGGTCACAGCCCTCTGGGACACTGCAACCCCCCTTTCTTCCCACTAGTGGCCCACACAATATATCAGAATTACCTTCACAGTATACACTTACCCCAGGTCTGGTTCGGCACTGGGACCTCCTGTGAAATGAGATACAGTGCAACAATCACAGTACAGTACTTTAACATAACAAATACCTCAGGCAGTATAACTTTGCTGAAACAAGCAGCTCTGATTTATTTAGGGGATATAACAAGGACAGGGAAATCAGGTTAATTAGCTTATCACTCTAATAATCTACCTATGGCTCTGTGCACAGGCCTATCCCTATCGTTACTGTCCCTGGGTACCCAAGCCCTAGTAGCTAGTCCAAACCGTGGCAGCTGGTAGGGGCCCTTTCACACAGAAAAGGAGAATTAAACAGTCAGCAGTACAGTAATTCCATTTGGATTTAATGTGGCAATTCAACAGGGAGGCGACCCTGAATTAGTACTCACAACCTCCAAATAAGATAGGGTCCTTCAATGTCAGCAGAGGGCTCACTTGAGGTACACAAACCTCTTCACACATCCATATAAAAGCACTATACCAGGCAGGCTGCATCTGTATCCCGATCGCAATTACTGCACAACACCGGGAGAACACACAGCAGATTCAGTTCCTGACAGACCGATTACAATTTTCAGCAATTCCTCCAGTCTTCTACAGGGTGAGCCTGGTTTCTACTCTTCAGAGATCCTTTGATTCTTTTCAGGACGGATTCAGTCCTAACAAGCTGTTACACAAGCTGCAGACCGAACTCTGGGCCTCACACACGTTTTGACTAAAACTGCACACTGAAAAGCACAGGGCTCCTTCCTTCTTCACTGCCAAAGCTCAACTGAAACTCCAACCCGACAAAACCGGGCACTTCCTTTGAGTTCCTCCCAGTTCTTGACTGGATTGGCTGTCACTCACAATAGACTGCTGCTGTTGGTCCAAAAGGCACTGAAGTCTAAACTACATCTCCCAGAGTCACTGCCCATACAATCCTCTTGTGGCTGGCTCAGATTATGAGTCCAAGTTCTGATTCGTCAAGGCACCATTTTAGAGCTAGCTTACCCACTGATTGGTCCAGTTCAGCAGTTCAAAACTAGAATGGGGAACTAGCAGACACAGTTCTGACTGCAAAGAAAGCAGGTTAGACAAACTGTAATTTCATTATTACTCTAAATAATTTCTGGCAAACAGTTACATCTTTCAGATAGGTTCCTTTGCACCCTAGTGACTGCAAAATGAAGTGAATTGGCAGCAGCTTGAGTGGTACTCAATCAAAAAACACACAGTCCCCCATACAAACTAATTATGTCTGCAAGCAGACAGCTCTTAAAGAGACAGTACCAGAGGTTCTAAAAACACTCACCGATAAATGGCCCAAATGCCAAACACCATTCAGGCTTGGAGCATTCAAGCAAGCTCCTGGAAGTCTTTTGGGAACCCCCATTTGCAGGGGGGTTACAGAAGGAAAGGTAGGTAAAAGTTTTATTCGTTCGACATATATCATTACAAAAATTTACAATCGCAATTACACTTATAAATAATATAATACAATAAAATTGTTACATTACATATTATTACACATTCCCTTATGTCACGAGGAACTCACTCTTTACAAATGTATTATACAGTAAATTCGGTGACTTCAGGAATTTAAACAATCTGTTAAGTACATGTGTATCTTGACAATTAAACAAAAACACAATTAAATGCTCTGAGGGGAGACCAAGGGTGGCTAATATTAGAGCTAACCATTTTTTCCTTTTTGTCTCATATAATGGGCATTGCAAGACTATAGGTTTAAGGTCATCTTCCATACCCTTTTGGCAGTCACAGATCGGGCTGATTATACCGTTCCTTTTCTGATCAAAATAGATAAAGTTTGCTTTATATAATTCAAGCATATATCTAGTTATAGTTCTTTCTTCAGGATTTTTGAGAAGCATTAAATAAGGTGCTATTTTATATTCATCTTTTATTATTGTATACCATTTAAAATGGTGAAGTTTTGTGATCTTCTCTAAATCATTTTGAATTGCCAGATCTCTCATTCATTTTTAACCTTTTCCTTTATTTCTATTCATTTTTTAACCTTTTCCTTTATTTCTATATAAGGAAACAGGTATAAGGTGATGAAGGAGAGAGATGAAAAATGGGCAGCTTCTAAAGCCTCCCCCTCCCCCACATACTGGAATGAATACAGGAGACTGCGCAATCTGTGTAAACAACAGATTAAAGCGCACAGGGTGACCTAATTTCACAAGCTCCAATGTGACAGCCTTAGCAACCCCCATCAGTTCTGGTCCACCATAGGCTCGATGACTGCCCCTAGATCTAGCCAGATGGGCATACAACTAAAAACCCCAGTTGGCTTACTGACTGACCCCATTGATGTGGCCAATGCCCTCAACATTAAATTTACAGACTTGTCCACCCACCTCGATAAGCTGCCCCCTCAAAACATGACGAGCCCACCTCCTCAACTGGCACTGACACTCCTCCTTTCCACTTCAAAGTTATCTCCCCCCAAGAAACATATAAACTGCTCTGGAGCCTCCCAAACAGGGGTAGCTCAGGGAGTGATGGGCTCCCCCCACGCTTCCTAAAAACAGTGGCCCAGCATTTAGCATACCCACTGACCACAGTTTTTAAACTCTCCCTCACCTCTTCCTTGGTGCCCAAAATCTGGAAAAATGATAGGGTCATCCCCATATTCAAATTTGGGGAGCCACAATCCACAGACAACCACCAACCTGTTTCCATCCTGACACACCTTGGCAAGCTCCTTGAAGAAGTTGTGCATCAACAATTCTCTGAGCATGTTGCTAGATATGACCTCCTATGCCCCCAGCAACACGTTTTTAGGAAATATCACAGCACGCCCTTGGCCCTGGTCCAACTCACAAACCACGTCTTCGGAAATATGGACGCAGGGAACCTTAAAGGTACTGTTTTCGTAGACCTAACAAAGGCTTTCAATCTGGTGGACCACAACACTCTATATGGCAAATTGAACAGCCTTGTTTGCTCTGCTGGGACCTCCACCTGGTTCCAGAGCTATCTCGCAGGATGCTCCCAAACTGTGAATGTGGGGGGAGCCACCTCCACAGCTAAGGTCGTAACTACAGGTGTTCCCCAGGGCTCTATCCTAGACCCCCTCATGTTTTCCCTATTCATAAACTTACTCCCCAATGACAGCCTCACATGTAAAGCCATACTATACGTGGATGACCTGCTGTTGTACCACAGTGACAAACTGCTGGATAACGTCTCCGCCACACTCAGTTCCACCTACTCAATCAATAAATCAATCAAGTCTTTATTTATCCAGGCGAACACCATTGAGCAGGCTCATTTACAAGGTGGACCTGTGTTACACAAGGTCAAGAATAACACTTTTATGTACAGATAATAAATAGACATAATTATACAGAAATAGAAAAAAAATACACAGAGCAATGACAAGTATTTCAGGTATAGGGTTAACAAGGTTAGGGAGAATTTTTTTTATTTTTTAGTTGTTTAACCAGGAGTAGCACACTAAGTTGAAAGCTTTTTTACAGGTGCGACCTGAGAGCACAGGGAAGTTAAGTGACTTGCTCAGGGTCTGGAAACAGCTGCATAGCTCCTTAACAACCTTGGCATACAAGGTCTTGAAGGTGGTAAGACTAACAGGGAGACTCCGTTTCATAGATTTCTGTAGTTTGTTCCAGAGTGAGGGCAACACAAAGCCTATGGCTGCTCTCCCAAAGCGTGTATTGGCCCTAGGTACCTTCGGTAGAAGCAGAGAATCACTGAGGGATTCAAACCCAGGTCTGGTCTGCTGGATGTCACCAGATTTGCAGCTCAGAGCCTTAAACCACTGCGCTATACTGCCTCCCTAAAGAATGGTATGAGAAGGGGAATTAAAACATTCTGAAACAAACAGCATATTAAAACATTTTCAAACAGCATGGCATATCATTGGTCAGGACATATACAAACTTAAGGGGCAGCTGTGGAGGGGAGAGGTACAGGACTGCAGCTGTTCTAGGAGGGGTGTTGCGGTAGATGGGCTGGGGACATATATGTCAGGAGTCTGAGAGTAAGAAAGGTAGTGGATTAGCAGAAGAAAAGGGGGGGTATAGGTGAAGACAATCAAGTGGCCAGGTTAGGTGGAGATGTAGTGGGCAGGTAAGCAGTAGGCACCCTAGCACACTAAGCGTGCTGGAAACAGCTGCATAGCTCCTTAACAACCTTGGCATACAAGGTCTTGAAGGTGGTAAGACTAACAGGGAGACTCCGTTTCATAGATTTCTGTAGTTTGTTCCAGAGTGAGGGCAACACAAAGCCTATAGCCGCTCTCCCAAAGCATGTATTGGCCCTAGGTACCTTCAATAGAAACAGAGAATAACTTCTCAGTGCATAGTTGCCTACCACATATAACGGCAAACAGTTGGAAATGTATTGGGGTCATTTGTTGGTAATAGCTCTGTAAGTCCAGAGAGACGCATTTCTATTCCTCCTGTACTGAAGGGAGGTCCACCCCACAGCTGCATATAAGGAGAAGTGGTGGGTGGTGATAGGGAGGCCAGTTATTAATCTCAAGGCTCTGTGGTATAAGGTGTCCAATTTAATAAGACAGGAGGTATTACACTGACTATAAATGAAATCGGCATAATCAATTAGGGATAGAAATGTGGATTGAACTAACTGCATCTTGGCATCTTTGGTCAGGAGGCGGTTTATTCTAAAGAAGAGACCAAGTCTCTGCCTCAACTTTTTCAGCAGATCCTCGACATGCTCCACGAAGGAGAGTCTGTGGTCTAGCCAGACCCCTAGGTACTTGAATTTTGTAACAAATTCCAACCTCTCTCCTAGTAAAGTGTTTATGGGAGGTAAGCAGCCAGAGATAGCAGGGTTTGCCGAATGAGTAGCCAGAGAGAACAGCATAACTTTTGTTTTTTTGGCATTGAGTAAGAGTTTTTTGTTCAAGAGCTGATTCTTCAACAAGTTGAATTCTGTTTGTAAATCTCCACAGGCGGCTTCCGGAGTTGGGCGGCTTAGGTACAACACCGTATCATCAGCAAAAAGGGGAATATTGGCCTCCTTGATGCCAACATCAATATTGTTTATATAAATGGCAAACAATAGAGGCCCCAGGATGGATCCCTCTGGAACTCCTCTTTCTAGTGGTTTGAGTGGAGAGAGCTCCCCTTTGGCCTTGACCTGCTGAAGCCTATCTGTAAGGTAATTATTGAACCAGCACAGAGAGGTCGGGTCTAGACCTATCACTTTTAGGGTGGAAAGAAGCAGGCAGTGGTCGACAGTGTCAAAGGCCTTGCTAAGGTCTAGGAACATGGCACATACATATTTTTTGTTTTCCAGCTCTCGTTGCCACTTTGGCCAGAGCCGTAATGGTACTGTGCTTGGCTCCGAAACCAGACTGCATAGGGTTTAGAAGGTTCTTGTTATCTAGGTAGGTTCTCAACTGAGCATTCACAATTTTTTCCAGCAGTTTAGACAATATTGGTAGGAGAGATATCGGCCTATAATTATTTAGATCATAGGGATCCCCTGATTTAAACAGAGGAATGACGTGGGCAATTTTCCATAGATGTGGAAGAGTCCCCTGGGACAAGGACAAGTTAAATAGGTGTGTGATTGGTACAGCTAGGATGTGGTATGCAATCTTTAGGAAATAGGGGTTGAGAGAGTCAGCACCAGTGCTTTTCTTGGTGTCCAACTGTAGAAGGAGGTCTTCGACCTCCTTCAACGAAGCAGGAAGGAATAAGAAGACTGCATTAGTGGTTCTAGGTTCAGGAATCTGTGCACTAACCTGAGAACGTAACACGGATGCTGGTGAATTATTGAATGTTAGGCCTGCCATAGCAAAGTGGTTGTTGAAGGCCTGGAGAATCTCCTTGCTATCGATGACAGTAACGTTGTCAGAGATGATTTTCTAGGGAAGTACATTTCCAGCTGTATGACCAGACAGCTCTTTGATTGTGGACCAAAATTTAGCTGGGCACCTTGAGGCAGAGTCAAGCTCCCTCTACTACACTGCCCATAAGTGGTTCCTGGAGAACAGGCTCCTGATCAACACAAACAAAACTAAGATCATGCTCCTAGGCTCCAAGCCAAAGTTAGCCAGACACGTCAGTACTCCCCCACCCAATGCGTATCTACCCCTGGTGGTCCCCCTCTGGTCACAGTACCCTCTATTAAGTACCTGGGCATTACCCCAGACCCAGCACTAACCTTTTCTGAACACATAAGCTCCACCTTCTGGCGCATCCACCAAAAACTGGCAGTGGGTTACCGTTTAAAACAATTCCTGATCCCAGAGGCCCACCTTGCCATAGCCCAAGGTAATCTCCTCCCGTTAATGGATTGCTGTGCCCCCATATATATGCAAACCTTCACCCATCAACTCAGCAGACTAAATGCAACATACAGTAATATCTGCAGATTTGCACTAATGGCAAAATACAATACATACCACTGTACCCTATACCAGTCTCTTGGCTGGCTCCCCCCTCAGGCTCGGAGAGATAATAACCTCGGATGCATCACTGACAAGGCCATTAGAGATGGGGACAAATCACCCCTATTCCCCCCGCTCAAACCAAAAACATTCCCCCATACCCTAAGAAACTCCACTAGCATTCTGTTGGATGCCCCTCAAATCACCACCTGCCTATGCAGTTGAACCTTCTCTGTAGCAACCCCAAAACTGTGGAACAGTCTGCCCTCCACACTTCGCTCTATGGACTCCCACCTCTCCTTTAAATCTCACTACGAAAACAGCCCTAATGGCTAATGTGCTTGTGCCTACCCCAGGATAACTCCCCCGGTTTTGCGGATTCACAGTGGTTATCCTGAACCCAGTTTTCACCCAATGAGACTGCACTACTATGTCCTAGCTCTTCTCAGCAACACAACACTGTCTTGCGATTCCCAAGTAGCTAGATATTGCTGAGGCTCCACAAATGCTCTGCACTTCAATCCATATGATGTTTACCTATGTATTGTTTTTTATACTGTCCTGCATTTTGTACACAGTGTTTCACTATGTATTGTTGTTTTCACACCATGCTTGTACGTACACCATTGTATCTACTTTACTATATCCCATCAGGCTGTTGTACTTGGATTGAATTGTATATTTTCAGTTCCTATGCCATTACTGTTATGTACCTGTACCTTATCATTGTGCCATCTTTATGGCCCGGGTCATGCCTGAAAACAGTCCATTGGATCAGTGCACCTACGCGGTAAATAAATGAAAAATTAATAAATAAAGAGAGAGTGCTGTGTCCAATTCTGGAGACCACATCTCTGGAAGGACACAGAGTGGAGGTGGTCCAGAGTAAGGTAACTAAAATGGTACAGGGTCTGCATCAAACGCCCTACGAGGAGCGACTAAAACACCTCTATATGCACACCCTGCAACAGAGGAGGGAGAAGGGAGTATGATAGAGACCTTTAAATACCTCACGGGGATAAATAAGGTACAGGAGAGAAGTATTTTTTTGGAAAAAAAGGTGCTTAAGAACAAAGGGACATGCTATGAAGCTGGGGGAGTAGATTCAGGAGAGATGTGAGGAAGTCCTTCTTCACTGAAAGAGTGGTGGATTCCTGGAAAAACAGCAGAACAAAGCAAAACGGCTTCCCTTCAGGTTTCAGCAAAAAGACCACTTCGTTTGGACACGATAAAGGGAGAAGTACAAAACTTTTTAATACTTAATCCATGAAAGGTACACAGCAAACCATGAAGATTAAATGGCAACCCCCCCCCCCCGGCATCAACATTTCACGACCTAAACATCACTTTTTCAAGATGTAATAGCTATGTTACCATTACTAGCTTTATAGCTCAGCACCACCACCATGTGAGGTCGTCTCTGTGACCCTTTCTTTCCTGCGCGAAAATGTTTAACACAACAGGGAGAAGGGAAATAGGGCAGAGTATAGGCAGGGCATCACCAGCAGGAAAAGGGAGGTCATAATTCCGCTATACAAGACACTAGTGAGGCCCCACCTGGAGTACAGTGTACAGTTCTGGAGACCATACCTACGTAAGGACATAGACAGGGTAGAGAAGGTTCAGAGGAGGGCAACAAAGATGGTGCATGGGTTGCATCACAAGTCCTATGAAGACAGGTTGAAGGAACTGAACATGTACTCCTGGAGGAGGAAGGAGAGGGATATAGATAGAGACATACAAGTATCTTACAGGGAGGAACAGGGTGCAGGAAAACACTATTTTTAAGCAAAAAGATGTTTCAGGACTAGAGGGCATGGGATGAAGTTGGAGGAGGACGATTCAGAGGAAACATGAGAAGAATTTCTTCACAGAACGGGTGGTGGACAAGTGGAACACCCTGCCAGAGGAAGTGGTGGGGGCTGAAACAATCACGGGATTTAAGAATGCATGGGATAGACATAAAGGAATTCTAGGGGCAGGGGTAAGGGGAAACAGACTTCTAGGAAAACAAACTGAACTTACAAGCTCAAATGGGCAGACTAGGTGGGCCATAGGTCCTTATCTGCCGACACTGTCTATGTATCTATGTATCTATGTATCAGAAACTGGTCATCTGACCAGGGCTACTCCCTTTAAAAAGTGGAACAACCCCGGCCAGTTTCCACCCCCCAGGTACAAAGCCAAAGGATAAGGACCAAATAAAAAGATAGGTCAAGGGGCTTAGCCACATGACATGCTGAGTATTTAAGTAACTGAGGAGACAGGTCATCTGGTCCTGCACTTTTCCTAGTTTTTAATCCAAATAGGGCATCTGTAACGTCATACTTTTGGATTTTGACAAATTCAAACAGCTAGCTTATACCAATATCCTTTTCAGTTTTAAGTTGATTCTGATTCTCAGTCCCTGAAAAGAAACTGCCTAAGTTTATAAAAAAGGAATTGAATTCGTCTGCCAGCCTTTCTTCAGGTACATGATGCCTCACATTTTATTATTTTAATGATGGTACTGTTTTTTCCCTTACCAGATAATCCATTTATGGTCACCAAAAACTTTTTAGGGTCACCAGTGTCATCCATTGTCTTATCCTTAAAAAAACATTTTTTGGTATTTCTGATTTTAACAACATATCTATTTCCTGCTCTTCTACATGTTTCCCAGTCACCTACAATTTTAATTTTCTGAGCTTGCCTCCACAACTTAGTTTAGTTAGAAAAGGGGTGCACCATGTTGCCAAATATTTCTTTATTTTCTTTGTTTTTGGTGACACATGCTTGTTATAAACCAGTTTTAATTCATCAACAAAACTAATCCATGCTAGGTTAAGATATGGGATCAGACTTACCGTAGCCTGTCCTAATCAATTGCATCTAAATCAGACATAGATGTCAAAAAATCTAAATGCTTGGAAGTAAGCAATAAGACATGACAGGGTGTTGGTTGTTTTGTGAAAACTGCACGCATAGGTGAGTGGTATGGCACAAGGCCGAAAGCTGAGTGTCCTTTTGCACCTAAGCGTGCAGATATCACATAACAAGCAGCACCCTGGAGTGTCTTATTGCCCTTATAAAATGGGTTATAATTATGGGAAAAATGACACCTGGTAGTTTGAGTTTTTAAAATTGTGTAACATTCAAATAAAGAATAGAGAATTCCTTAAAGAGGAGAGAAAAAAAATAGTCCCTAATTAAACTGCTTGGGATGGCCGACATTGTAAATCACTGTAGATAAGTAGGTTGTCTGTCAGTAATAGTGGCTGTGGGGTCAGAAAGGCTTTCTTTCTGTGTGGAGCAATTCACCAACTGAAAAAGCTGTAGGCATGTTCTGAGTCACTGTCCTGACTCAGCATGAGACTCTGTCTTGCCCCTGAAACAATGTGTTTTTATTTCTGGACCCACAAAAGGAATAAAATGGCTCTTTTTATAAGGAAATGCTTATGTGTTTACTAAATGGTAACCCTTGCAGACATTAGTCATTAACAATGCCAAAAAAAAACCAACTTTGTCAAATAGATTTGTTAATCAAGGTAGCTGCGCGAATGTGTGAGGTGACAAGCTTCAACACATTCCTGATCATCACACAATCATTAAGGAATTGCCATGGTCAGCTGACATGGACATGCAGCTTGGTATTAGATCCAGGTCCAACATGGAAGTAATAGTAAGTGACTTTCACTCTGAGATTAAATGTTTTTAACCGCAGCTTCAGGATTTGAGCCTTTTTGACCCATACTGACAGTTGCCCCCTTTTCATTTAGTTTAGCTGCCTGCTTGCTGTGATGCATCATTGCCACAGAGCTGATTTTTCTTTTTCTGTGTGACTGGCTTTGCTGTTACCCATTGAAGGCTTCCTGTTTTGCATCTTCAGCTCCCCCTCAAAAGGTCCTCACAGTGCTGTGCAGGTGAGGACTATCAGTGTAAGTCGTTGGAGTTCTTTTGTTCCAATTATTTAGTTTTGTTTTTTTACAATTGTCAGAGTCTGATGAGCCTACGATTATCGTGGCTGCCAAGTGTTCCGTGATTGCTGGGAGGGAGGGTGAGTGGGACGTCATTCCATTAGAAAAGGGAACACTTTTTCTGTGGCTACAGTTACTACCACGTGCTGGATCTGCGGCCTAAAATTTAAAAACTATGAGGACAAGCATTAAAAGGTCAGTACTGGGGACTCTAACTGGACATCATATGAAATGTGTGCTGGTTGTTACTGGTGATCTAGTTACTGCTATAAATATGCATTTTTGGGTCCTTTTATGACTAATGGCACTTCCTTTTTTTTTAAGTATTCACTTTACAAAAATGTCTGACTAAAGTTCTTGTTTAGAACTCAAAAAGCATTGATACCACTGTGCACTGTGTACTAGCTGCCGAAAGGGTTCCCAATCCAGTGATTCTCGCTCCTTATGGCACTGGATTCTGAACCCTTTCAGCCAATCAGAATGCAAAAAATTCTCAACCCATTTTATAAAATTTTGCATTGAATCTTCCCTACACTTAATGCAATAAGTACTGTAGTATTATGGTCACTGAAAAGATACACCATAACCCCTGCATCTTCTCTATTATTTTGTGGATAGTTGGTAAAATTATATCTAGAATAGCTGAATTCTGATGAGTCTTAATATTGATGTGTGTTGAGTCACTAATCAATTGCTCCAATCCTCAGCTTAGGGAAACTTTTATGAATGCCTTGACTTCATATTGAAATCCTCTAACTTCAGGATTTCATGTGTTAGTGAAAAGGGCAACAAGACTTCAGACAAATTCAGAATGGCTGACATAGGGAATTTAGGCAGACAATAACAAGCAAGGGTAAGGCTACGTTACCCCCAATGTGGTTTAAACTCCAAGGCCAGATAATCACAGAAATTATATTTGATTAGTAGATTTATTCTGCTGGTGGTAAATTTGTCAGAATAATAATCCCCCCCCCCCCCACTTACTTCTATCTGCTCTACAGTGATAGTACCCGTGAATTGGTACTTCTCCTTCATTTCCTGAGAGCCAAGTTTCTGAGAATATTTGAAAGTCTAGACATCACGGAAAAAGCACATGCCCTCCTGAAAATATCCCAGAATTCTCTGCAGCTGACTTCAGGGATGGGAGATTCAATTGTACCGAAAGCATCCTGGAGATTTTGAAAGCTCCAATGTGCCAGTTGCCAGGTTTGTGCTGCTACCAAAGTGAAATGCAGGCAATGCTGACAATACGTAATTCTTTCTTCATAGCCTCCTCCTCCATCTGGGCCACAAAGGGGCTGTCATGCATCGGTGCACATGTTGTGTTGCCATGCATTGGTGCACACCTGCTGTTATGGATTGGTGCACATGTTCTGCTGCCATGCATTGGTGCACTTCATGCTGCCATGCATCAGTGTGCATGTTGTGCTGCCATTCATCGATGCACATGTTGTGCTGCCATGCATAGGTGCACATGCTGTGCTGCATGCATCTGTGAGCATAGATTGCTGCCATGCATGCCTGTGCATTATATGCTGTCATACATCAATGCACTTATCCTGCCATGTATTAGTGCACATGTGCTGCTATGTATCGGTGCACATTTTGTGCTGACATGCATCAGTATGCATGTTGTGCGGCTATGCATCAGTGCACTTCATACTGCCATGCATCAGTGTGCATGGTGTGCTACCATGCATCAGTGCACATGTGCTGCCATGCATTGATGTGCATGTTGTGTTGCCATGCATCAGTACACTCTGTGCTACAATGCATCAGTGTGCATGGTGTGCTGCCATGCATCAATGTCACTGTATGCTATCATTCATCAGTGCACATGAGCTATTCTGTATCAGTGCACATGTTTTACTGCCATGCATTGGTGTGTATGTTGTGTTACCATGCATCGGTGTGCATGTTGTGCTGCCATGCATCAGTGCACTCTGTGCTGCGATGCATCAGTGTGCATGGTGTGCAGCCATGCGTCGGTTCGCATGTTTTGGTGCCATGCATCAGTGTGCATGCTCTGCTGCCTTTCATCGGTGTGCATATTGTGCTACCATGCTTTAGTGTGCATGCTGTGCTGCCATGCTTCAGTGTGCATGCTGTGCTGCTATGCATTAGTGTCCATGGTATGCTATCATACATCAGTATATATGTGTTGCTATGCATTGATGTGTATGCTGTGCTGCCATGCTTCAGTGTGCATGGTATGCTGTCATACATCAGTGCACATGTGTTGCTATGCAATGTTGGGCATGCTGTGCTGCCATGCTTTGGTGGGCATGCTGTGCTGCCATGCATCGGTGTGCATGCTGTACTGCCATGCATCAGTGCACATGTGCTGCGATGCTTCAGTGTTCATGCTATGCTGCCATTTACTGGTGTGCATGGTGTGCTGTCACGTATAGGTGTGCATACTGTGCTGCCATGCTTTGGTGCGCATGCTGTGCTGCCATGCTGTGGTGCACATGTTGCGCTGCCATGCTTTGGTGTGCATGCTGTGCTGCCATGTATCAGTGTACATGTTGTGCTGCCATGCTTCAGTGTGCATGTGTGCTGCCATGCTTTGGTATGCATGCTGTGCTGCCATGTATCAGTGCACATGTTGTGTTGCCATGCTTCAGTGCACATATGGTGCTACCATGCACTGGTGCACATGTTGTGCTGCCATGTATCGGGTGCACATATTGTGCTGCGATGCTTCGGTGTCTATGCTATGCTGCCATGTATTGGTGGGCATGCTGTGCTTCCATGTATCGGTGCACAAGTTGTGCTGCCATGCATCAGTGCTCATGTTCTACTGCCATGCATCAGTGAACATGTTCTGCTGCCATGCATCAGTGCACATATTGTGTTGCCATGCATCAGTTCACATGTTATGCTGCCATTCTTCGATGCACAAGTTGTGTTGCCATGCATCGGTCCACATGTGCTGCCATGCATCGATGCAAATGCTGTGCTGCCATGTATCAGTGCGCATGTTATGCTGCCATGCTTCTGCGCACATGTGCTGCCATGCATCAGTGCACATGTTCTGTTGCCATGCTTCGGTGCACATGTTGTGCTGCCATGCATCAGTGCACATGTTCTGCTGCCATGCATCGGTGTGCATGCCGTGCTGCCATGCTTCAGTGTGCATATTGTATTGCCATGCTTTAGTGTGCATTGTGTGCTGCCATGCATCGATGCACATGTTGTACTGGAATGCATCAGTGCACATGTCATGCTGCCATGCTGTGGTGCACATGTTCTGCTGCTATGCAGTAGTGCGCATATTGTGCTGCCATGCTTCAGAGTGCATATTGTGCTGCCACACTTTGGTGTGCATTGTGTGCTGCCATGTATCAGTGCACATGTTGTGCAGTTTTGTCATCCCCAGCCAATGCAGTGAACAGGAGATTAGTTAAAGAGGGGCTGGGATGGACCCTCAGTAAAGGTAGTGGATGGGACTAGCTAGCTCAGGGGAGCTTGATACCTCTTCAAATCGTTTTCTTTGGGTGTAGGTAGGTGGTTACCTCTATATTACTATAACCCTGAGAAGGGACTAGTCCTGAGCCCACTGCATGCATTTGGTTCAAGTTCAAGTTTTATTAGCAGGGAGATTGAAGTAACCATTGAGTTGAAACTCATCATTTTCAGTGGTGTCTCTTACAAATGCAGTCAACAGCATATTTCAACAGTCACTGTTGATTAAAGATTGTGCCTAGTCCCTCCTTCGAGACTGGGTCAGAGGAATCCTGGGACTAGGACTTGTTTGGGTGACTGAGTGGACAGAATGACTGAGTCCATTGAGTATGCCCTGCTATCCTACTTGATTTCCTCTGTCCCCCGAGTCCTCCATGCCCTCTCCCTCTCTCATCCTTAATAACTCATTTGAAAGTTTCTTACTGTGTTTTGAACCAAGATAGTCCCAAGCACTGATCACCTTACTGGTTAGACTGTCCCACCTATCCATCACCTGCTCTGTGATAAAATATTTTCTGATTTGCTTTTTGTTTAAGAGTGGGCTTTCTGATGGCTGTACAGCTCCTCAGCTTGAACAACTCTGTGGAGCCCTCCATATTATATCTACATATATTTCTGTCATGTCACCCCCCTTTTCCTCCAGTCCTCCAGAGTACATATTAAGACTGTCCAATCTGTCTTCATAGGTCTTCCCCTGCTATCCTTGGACCATTTCTGTAGCCCTGCCACTAGGTCTCTATTCTTCTTCCTGCCCTTCTTCAGACGCGGGCTTCAGAATTGTGCGCAGCGCTTCAGGTGCCGCCAAAACCAACGGGCTACACAAGGGCAGTGGCACCTCCTTCCTGCAACTCATACATCCCAGTCCTGATTGCCTTCCCATATGGCATGCTGCATTGGGAAAGAGATTTTTTAAACTATTACTTATTATCAACCCTGGGTCCCTTTACTCCCAGTCCTACACCTTGACCCCAAAGATATAGTAGTCCGTCTGTGGATTTTTGCTACCAGTGTTTACCACTTTACATTTTTGGCATTGAACTTCAGTTGCTAAATTCTGGGTCTCTATTCCAACACCTCTACATCTCTTTTAAGTTACTGATTTATTTATTTATTTGTTAACCTGGTTGGCACACTGAGCCAAAAATCCTTTTTCAGGTGTGGTCTGGAGCCGCAACAGGCAGCTAAAAAGATGGAATACATAGCATATGCAACAGTATAAATAGATTACACTTGCAATATGCAGGTACAAAATATATGCGTGAGAACACACTTTGCAATGTGAAACATTACAAACAAGTACATACAGAGTTAGCAAGTAAATGATGCTTTAGTTTAACGTGAAACAATCGTAGGAGTATTTACATTACAAACAATATCCCTCCTCACTATCTACCTTCCCACTGAATTTTGTGTCATCAACAAAATGACTCACTTTTCCCTGTTACCCATTCGCGATGTCACTTGTATACATGTTGAAAAGTACTGGTCCATGGGGGCAGAGATAGCTATCCGCTCAAGCACAGTTATGATTATGGAGCTCCTACCCTGGGGTTCACTTAATAAATGAATGCATATTTTTTTGCTTTTCAGTTTAATTCCTAAATGTCACTGGATGACAGAGAACTAGTGCTACTTCCAATCTGCAGCTATGGGACAGCCAAAACGAAAGGCAGCATAGCAGTCAGTGACAAACGTCTTCCGATTGAAGCAGGGCTCCAAAGGTTCCTCGCAGGAAGGGGGCCAAAACAGTGACTCGGGCCCTGATGGTAATGATTTCCTAGAGGCATAAAAAAAAAAAAACTTGCTGCAAGCACTATGCTGCTCTATTCAGAACCTGGAGAAAAAAATGTAATGATTTCTTGACAAGGGTGGTTTCAGTGGCATAGTCGGTGACAGGTCTGGCCAAGCAGATGGGCAGTATGCTGAGGAAAACCAAGGAGGCTTTGGCGGTAACAGGGAAAATAGTGGCAAACAAACCCTCAAGACTTATAAATGAGCATTTAGAAAACTCAGCCCGGGATCAAAATCTGTGCATTGTTGACCTCCCCAAAGGCTTGGATGGATGAGCTCAACAGAGTGCAGTCCAGTTCTTTTCCATTTCTTTCTTTCTTTCTTTCTTTTTTCATTCATAACACACATTCATTAAGTGGGCAACATTTCATGCCACCGCTATTTCATCAGGCCCTACTTGTTTTAGTTCTTGTGTAACACAACAGGGCCTGATAAAATGGTGGTGCCATGAAACGCGACCGACGTACCGAATGTATGTGTTGAATAAATAAAAGGAAAAGAAGCGGACTGCATTGTGTGGAGCTCATCCATCCATTTCCTAGTAATGCCCAATTCTGTTTTTTGGATGACCCAAACTTGAACAATCGTTGGATGCTTTAACCAAAAGAAGGGCAAACCTGGAACTGACCCCCCCCACTCCAAACAGGCTCCCCAATGGCCTTGAAATGGATGATACAGTCTTGTTGTTTTTTTTTGTTTTGTTTTGTTTTTGCATTATCTGTTTTACCGCCTCCACCATGGCCATCCCCGTCGAGCTCTCCTTCGGGTGGCTTTTGGCCACAATCATGTCACTACAACACAACTTTATCTGATGGTCGGTGGTATTCTGGATAAGGCTGGTCTCTCCCAGTATAGAAATCTGAGGCTGACATGGGACTGTGCTATGAATTACCTGAATGATAGTATTCATTAGCTCTCCCCAGATGGGGTATGTCCTTGGGCACATCAAAGAACATATGCGATAAAATACTGGTGCAATTCCCACAGTTCCAGCAAACTGATGCGGGTCTGGCCTTCACCAAATGTAGTCTGAGGGGTGTCAGTACCACCTGTGAAGCAAACTGAAATGAAACTGGATAGCCCTGGCATCCCACACTCCACAATACACATTTTCCCATACTGTCTCACAATCATCTGACAGGCCCAGGCCCTTTTCCCAGCTCCCTTCCAGAAGTGTGATAGGTTTCAGCAGGACCACCTAATATACTTGCAAAACTGAGCCATCAGATGTCTCAGGCCGTCAACTCTGTTTAACAGATTGAGGACTAGGGAGGTGTCTGACTAAATCCACCACAAGGCATGCAAGCTAGGTAGGATTGTCTCAGTTGCATCCATTGCCACTGAACCTTGCTGTCTAAGGAGTATCAGGCTTGCAGCCTATCAAAAGGGGATTACATCTCTGTCCTCCCAGACATCCCAAATCAACCACACCCATTTCTATTGCCAGGCTGTCCATGTGACCACCCTACCCCTATCTTAATTAGTAGGTTTCTTCACAGGGAGGCCTGAGTAGAGGTATTAATGTTATACTATAAAATCTGTGAGCCTTTATCTGTATGTCCCTTTGGCTCATCAGAACTGGATGTTTTCCCAGTTTAAGAGGCAGTAGGGAGGGCAAGTGGGATGCTGGGGTGCATAAGGAGGAATATCACCAGCAGAAAGAGGGAGGAGGTGTTGTCTCTGTATAGTCACTGGAAAGACCCCACCTAGAGTACTATGTCCACTACTAGAGACCACATCTCTGGAAAGACATAGACGGAGTGGAGGCAGTCCAGAGGATGGCAACTAAAATGGTGCAGGGTCTGCATCAAATGCCCTCTGAGGAGAGGCTGATGGACTTCAGTATGTACACCCTAGAACAGAGGCAGGAGAGGGAGGATATGATAGAGACCTTTAAATACCTCATGGGGGTATATAAGGTATAGGAGGGGAGTATATTTCAGAGTAAAAGGTGCTCAAGAGCAAGACAAGGGGACATGGTATGAAGCTGGAGGGGGGAGGGGTAGATTCAGCAGAGATGTGAGGAAGTACTTCTTCACAGAAAGAGTGGTGGATTCCTGGAACAGCCTTCCAGCAGAGGTGGTGGGGGCAAAAACAGTGGTGGGGTTCAAGAATGCATGGGATAGGCACAAGGGAATCATAGTGGAAAGGAAGGGGGAGGGAGAAAGTGCTATAGATCAGGCATGGTCTTTGGTAATAGGGCAGGTAGGGAGGAATGTGCAGACTGGATGGGCCAAGTGGTCCTTATCTGCCGTCAAATTCTATGTTTCTATGTTCTATGTGACCCTTTTATTTCTGTGGGAATCTGGGCCAAAGTGCAGTGCAACCTGTCTGAGCCCACCTGCACTGACTCTGTCCCCAGCCAGCTGGGCTGGTCCCAGTCTTCTCTTGACATAACAGCAAAGCATGCATACCTTGACTCAGATAATAAAGTGTGGTTAAGACCGACCCATTGTCACTGGGTAACTGCAACCCCTCCAGTATTATGCGGGGACATTTATCCCACAGGAAGTCTCTGATTGTTTTAGCAATCGCTTTAAAAATGGAAGTGGATACAGTCAGGGGCAACATAGATGGAGTATATAACACTGTGGGGGAGGATGGTTATTTTGACTACAGATGTCTACTTCAGAAGGATAATTTACATTTCTCCCTTCTTTTTCACTGGTTGTCTTTTACTCAGTAAGAGGATAAAATGTAACCAGATCATTGAGTGCAGATCCCTGTGAGTTATGAGGCCCAGGAGGGTTATTCCATTCCTGGTGGCTTTTGGTGGCAGCAGGGAAAAGGCATTACTCAGGCAGTAATTTGTAAAAGCCCCAGCTTTGTCAAGTTCACTTTATAGCCCAATATCTAGTTTGATATACAGGCTACCTCATCCGAAAGGGATACCACTCCATCAGTGTCCAGGTGGCGTGTGATGCCACATGGAGCATCAGCAGTGTCCTGGCACAGTACCCCGGAGATGCCCATGATGGCTTCATCTGGCACAATGTCACCCCATGCCAGAGGTCTGAAGAAAGGGACATACCCCATTAGTACCTCATTGGTGAGTATACACCCAGGACCCCAGTGCAGAATGTAAGTGCCACAGATGACACTAACCAATGGATATTCACTGCACAGGGAATAGTGCATACCTCCTAACACCTGCCCATAACGCAACTGGACAAGTACAGTGCGGCACACACAGCGACCCACAACATCACAGTGTGTTTTTGGCATGATCAAAATGTGGGTCTGTTCCCTGGACAGATCTGTCGATGCCCTACAGTACAGACCACAAGGCTTGTATCATTTTCCATGCCTGTTGTATCCTACACGACATGGCACTGAACCATGGAACATGCATACAGGCCCCTGAGGGCAACAAGACAGCGGATGCAAAGTCAGTGGACCAGAGGTTACAGAAGCAACTCAACAGGCAAGACCAAAGGCTGGCCAGGAGGTCCAGAGACTACTGAGCAAGGGTCATCAACAAGCACTTTGGACCCAGACGGTGAGTACAAAATAGGAGACAGTAATGATGTAATGCTAATGTAATGAATATGCAACTAAAATATATCAAATAGCAGAAAACAAAAGGAGTACATGGTTCTAATAACAACATTGTTTACAGAGGTAGAAAGCCAACCTGGCTACCCTGTGATGGGAATGTGGGAATGTGGGATCAAATCTAGGACAAAAATAGTGCTGAGAGAAAATAACTAAAGAGGACACCAGAAGACTTGATTATATGGCAAGGAAAGCTTGTACTACAGCTACCTTGCAGCTAAAGTAAGTAGCTTACATGGCATAGACAGCTCAATATCAGAAAGCTGGCATTGTGCATTTTGCAATATGGAACACTGTGCTGTTTTCCTACTCAGTGTCCACCCACCATGGACACAGGCATGGTGTGATCTGCGTGCATGTGGTGCATGCATCTGGGACACCAACAATGCAGGGTGGACTGCTAGGCAGAAGAGGTCATCAGCCCATGACAGTGTGCTGTAGTTGCTGTGTAGAAGGGGAGCCATCAGCCAGAGGTCACTGGGGCCTGCATCCCATAGTCAGGCTGCGAGTGGTGTGTGGGGTGTGCTGCCCACACTGCCTGTGCTACACAACCCTCGGGAGTGGTTGCACCCTTGGGTGTGCCCTGCGATATGTGGATGCCATGGCCTACCACGGAAATACTGCATGCCCATCAACCCCTGCAAGGAGGAAAGGTCAGTGGTAATAGATTCATTTATTTATTTATTGAGATATCGGAATTACAAACCTCTGCATCAGAGACTCCTTTGCAAAGGCTCCCCGTCATGGAAGTACAAAACAAGAAAAATGAACAATATGATGAAAGGTATTACAAATGAATGCAGAGTGTAAAACAACCCAGAGTCAAGTATGGTACAAAGGTAACGAGCAATACATTGAGAGGTATTTCATCTGAATGTGGAGGGTAAAACAACCCAGAGTCAAACATGGTACAGAGGTTTCAAGCAAATTAAGCTATTGTGTACATTCAAATTTCAAGGATGATACAAGGTTTCCTAAGCCAGTAAAACAGATACTTAAGATAAAGGCACAATACATTAGAAGAATCAATCAGAGTAGAGGGAGAGGAGAGAGGAGGGAGGGGGCAGAAGACACAGAAGTTTGGCATGGCACATCAGTGAAAGAGGGGTGACTATGCGAGTGGACCGCCCGGGGCAGTCGCAGGTACTGGCAATGAGTAGTTGCTCTCTGAGTTTGAGTTTGAAATGACCAAGGTTCTGAACAGATGAGGTATTGGGGGCAGATCATTTAGCCAGAGTGGAGACCTGCAGTGGAAGGCATGTTGGCCCAAGGACTTTTTGCAGAATGGCACAAGCAATGTGGTTTTGGCTGGGCCTCTTGGTAGCCTCTAGATTCCTGCAGGGAGGAGAAGCTAGCGGTGATGAACTGCTAAAGGGAGGATATGCCTGCTGTTATCACATTCTGCAAGAAAACATGGCAAATGGCAGCCCTCTCCTCTCTTGTCTACAGTTGTACTTCCAGGTGCCAGACCTCAGCCTGAAAATCCTCCTGGGCTGCTACAGCTAATTGCAGCAGGTGCCTGTTGGCTGCTGCCTGCTGTCTGCAAGAGCTGGGTGGGTGTATGGGCACTGGCTGCACTGTGAGGGGCCCTGTGTTTCTGCGGTAGCAACACCGGTCCTGTAGCCACCGGCACAGCCTGTTGGAACATGAACGACAATCCTGTTATCAGTGATGCTGCCGTCATTGTCCCCATCCTTCTCCTTCATCAACAACTGGCCATATGCCTCTAGTAGGGCCTCCCCCCATCCTTGGATCACCTTCCGATGGGCCTTCCTCTGTTCTGGTGACTTTGTGTGGTGCAGGTTCCAGCAGGGCATTGACTGCATCCTCGTCCTCCATGCCCTCCAATGTGATGCACAGCAACTGCATCCTCGTCCTCCATACCCGCCAATATAATGCACAGCAACTGCATCCTTGTCCTCCATGCCCTCCAGTGTGATGCACGGTGACTAGTTTGTGGAGAAATGGAGAAAGACACAGATGAGTAATGCATGTTGCCGTGACATGGCACACAGCCTGTCTGCCAAGCCAGCACCATTCGGATAGCATACCCATGCTGCCTGTGCAGTGCATTGCATTACCACCCCCAGTCCTGTACACATCACACAAATCACCTGTGATCCAACGTGCACCTTGATGACACCAACAAGAAAGCAGAAGAGAGTAACACCTGGTACCAGTGTGACATGCATCACACCAGCAGTAGTATGCCCATCAATATAGTGCCATGTGCAGGGACAAATGTGGTCGCTAACATACCTATGAGGTACCGGGCTTGGTCTTAAAGCTCCCTGGGACAACTTGCATGGCCACGCACCAAACAGTGGTGGCCATGACCTCTTCTGCTGCTGACAGTGTTGGGGCAATGGACAGCCCATGCCCTGCATGTCAGCACAAATCTGTGCCAAGTGCTCCTTTTTGCACACCTGCATGCCACTGACTGTTTGCTTGGTGTCACTCCTGTACAGACTGGCACAGGTGTGCCTCTGAATTCATTGCATCTACCACTTCCTTCCAGGCCTGATCCTACTTAGCCTGTGTGTCTTTATGCCCTCCATGGCCGCATAGGCCTGGGCAAGGATCAGCTGCTCAGCCTCACTGAATGTCAGCCTCAATTTCCATACAGCATTAGCTGCAGCCATGGTTATCTGTGGAAAGGGTACAGAATATCAGCCACAAGAATTGTACTACTCTGCTGCATAAGAACTGTCTCCTGCAAACAGTCCCTGTTTGGAATGAAACATAGTGACTTACCTTTAACAGCCTGCAGTTCCTGCGGTTCACCTGTGTGGATGTGTATTGCTGGCTGCTCCCTGTTTTGCACCCAGGGCTGTGTGGATCTGCATGTGAATGAATACATTCCAGTAATGCCACATTAAACAGCTGTTGGTGCCCAGGCTGTGTTATTAGGTCATTTGCATAATACATCTTAATACTGCAATTTAGCACTGTGTGTTAATGTTATAGTGTGGCACTGTCAGTAGTCACCTGCCCTGCACTGCCATGATGTCATAACACAGCATGGGTCAAGCGCAATGACACGAACAGCATGTGCCAACAGTATGTCTTCGTGTGCAAAACTTAGCACTGTGCATGCATGCATGGTACCCAGGAAACATGCCTGTTCACATGCAGTACACATGCCCCCAACAGGAAAGGATGTTGTATTGCGCAATAAATGTTAACGCAGCACTAACAGTACATGAACAGCACTACTGCAGTGCAGTCTCATAGGGCAGCTCTATCACCCCAGTCAGTCAGAGCCAGTCATGAGAAGAAACACTTGCACCTTCGAGCAGTGGCCAACAGACACAGTAGGGCATGATGGGGAATGCAGAGGGGCACCAAACGGACACCTGAGGAACTCACCCACCTAGTGGACCTGGTGGTTGCCAGGGAAAAGCTGCTGTTTGGGGAGGTATAAAAGGATGTGCCCTGCCCCCAGAAGACATATGGGACTCCACAGACCAGTGCCTGGCCAGGCATACATGCACTGTGAGGATGGGGGACCAGTGTCACCATCATTTTAATGACTGGCACTGTCAGGAGGGAGCCCAGATGCCATGAACAGCTGAGGGCCACTGTTGTGAGTGGCAGTGTGCCCAGAGCAGGCACAGTGAAGCCACGAGTACTGCCACATATCTTTCAACTTTTTGTCACTGCAGTGAGGGACATTTATCCCCATAATAAGGGACATATCTTCACACATAGGGATACAAGCTCAGAACACGGTGGAAGCAATTGTTTTTACCTGCATAAGGTTTCATTTAGATTTTTTATTTGTGACTATTATGACTGCCTGCTTTAAATCCTAACCTTACAATATGTTCTCTGCATGGGCAGAACATTTTCCTTGAAGGACAGAGCAGTTGTGAGGGGTAAGAGGAGTGAAGTCCCTCATAATTAGGGATAGTTGAGAGGTATGTAATGCCATGTGTCGACGTTGCTTTGTTCATGTCTGAATATACTATGAAGTAGCTTTGTGCATGTGCCCTCACCTGCTGGGTGTTGAACTGCATCCTTGGTGTCACAAGGTGCCACGTGGCAGAGGTGCTTGACCCTTAGACATGTGTTGCAGTGGATGTGGCCCTGTGTGTCTATGGGGCCCGTCCCCACCACTCACTGGTCACAGCACCCTCTGTTCAAGCTTTTTGAAAAGATAAGACAAAGAAGCCTTGAAACCCTGAAACAGGCCTTATGCTTTAAAGAGGTAAAGCTATAGTAGTAGTTTTACTAGTAATTGTTTATTCTTGAAAATCAAGAAAAGGACAGCCTAGTTGAGCCGACGCTCATTTACAATGGGGTCCTTCAAGCAGACAAGAAATATACACACTGTTACAAAATTCATACAATAACACTTTTATATATATATATATATATATATATATATATATATAAAAGTATATGAACATTGACATCTCTGATATCAAATACAGCCGATTCAAAATTTCCAGTAAAACCAATATATAACAAGATATTCCATTTAGCCTTTTTATGTTGTCTTGTGTGTGCACAAGCAACATCTTGTAGTAGTAGCAGAAATGCAGAGGTGTGTCAGTGTTGGCGAATGCAGGGCACACTTTAGTAGGTGCATCCCTCATTTCCTAGTTAGCCAGCATGCTAGTGCTGATACAAGAATTATGTAAAGTGCCACCAACTTGAAAGAAATGTGTCGCTGCAATCAGAGACAAGCTCAAAGATGACAGCGGCACAGATTACACGCCTCCCGGTATGTGTCTTTCCTGGAGAAACATTTCAATAAACATGGTACACAATCCCCAAAGAAAGCTGACATCGGGGGGGCAATCCCAGTGTCAGCATGTCCGCCACCCCCCCACATTGTGTGGTACACTGGGAGACCACCCCAGTGTGCCGCCACTCACAGAAAGCCAACTGCGTCAGCATGTTCTTACCCCTACCCCACCCCCATTGTGTGGCACATTAGGAGTCCATCCCAGTATGGTTAACATCACACTCCCTCCGAAAGTCATGGGGCACACTGGAACCCATCCCAGTGTGCCCAACATTTGTTTTATTTCACCTGTAAAGAAAGAAAACGGTCCTGCGAGGTCCGTTTTTTATTTGTACCTGAAAAAAAGGAAATGGTCCCTCGTTGTTCACAGCCCCCTTCCCTCAACCCGCACACACACCCTCTGCGCAACCCACCTCCCCACACCCCCCCTCACCTCATACTTACCTCTGGAGGTCTGGCGCTGCGATCTTGAGTGGAGCAGGAACACGTCTGGACTCTTCAAAGCTGAACTGCAAAATGAAGAATTCCAGTAAGCTGTATAATGGCATAAATGGGGGTTCAACAAGTGGATATCTCAGTCATTTTTTTTAATTTTGGCTCAAATTTTCAACATAGGGTTCTTAGGACCCCACCTCATGAACACATGCACTGTCGTCTCGTTATTCAGTCCCGAAAGGTCATTTTGCAGTCACTGCATGGAATCATCTTTTGGGACTGATTAAAGAAATGACAGTGCCACTATTCATGAGGTGGGGTCCCAAAAAGCCTATGTTGCAAATTTGCTGAAAAAATTAAAAAAAAATGACTATTACAAGCGTGCATAGCACAGTTTCCACGCATGCTCGTAACTTCAACAATTTTTAATACTTTCACTCCAGATTTTCAGCATTGCCATTTTTCACACCTTCTTATGAACAGTACAGATGTCATTTTTCACATCCTGCCTGAAATGTGTTTTCGCATATGTGGCACACAATGGCGTGGTTGCCGTGGGAAATCAATGTTCGGAACAGATTAACAAAATCACAGTGACACTGTTCATGAGCAGAGGTCCCAATATGCCTATGTTGAAAATCTAGTTAAAAAATCCTCCAAACAATTGCGTTACGGGCGCGTGTTGCGCAGTTTCTACATATGCTCGTGACTCCATCAATTTTTCATATTTTCACTCCAGATTTTCAACAATGCCATTTTTTTACACCTCCTTATTAACAGTACAGCTGTCATTTTTCACATCCTACCCAAAACGTGTTTTTGCGCATGTGGTGCACAATGGCACGGTCACTGTGTGAAATCAATGTTAGGGACAGATTAACAAAATCACAGTGACACTGTTCATGAGCGGAGGTCCCAAAATGCCTATATTGAAAATCTGGTTAAAAAAACACAAAATAATTGTGTTATGGATGTGCGTTGCACAGTTTCTACACACGCTCATGACTTCACCAATTTTTCATATTTTCACTCCAGATTTTCAACATTGCCATTTTTATACACCTGCTCATGAACAGTACAGCTGTCATTTTTCACATCCTGCCCAAAATGTGTTTTCGCACCTGTGACACCAAATGGCGCAGTTGCTGTGCAAAATCACCTTTTGGCTAACAAACTGATAGTGTCACTGTTCATGAGGTTGGGTCACAAAAAACCATGTTGCAAATTTGGAGTAAAAATACCAACAAACGCCCAGGGCATTAGGGTTTCCAACCGTAATGCCCCACCCTGTAGAGACTGACAGGCATCAGGGGTGTAACTTGGGATTGTTAGCTGTAATGCTCACGCCATTCCACAGCCACCCCCACCCTGCAGCCAGTGACAGGCATCGAGGTGTGCCTTGGACTCTTTAGCCCCAAAGTTCACCCTATTCTCCTATACTATACCTATCTTAGTGTATTTCCTTATGGAATGGAGTGAGCGCAAGGCCCGAAGACCTCAAGGCAGAATGCGACACTTGTCAGTGTCCGCAGGGTAAAGGTGAAATGGCATGAGCGTTATGGCCGATGACCCAAAGGCACACCCCAATTCCTGTCAGTCTCTGCAGGGTGGGGGTGGGGTTGGCGTCAATTCAGTACTTCACTGCCATTCCTATTATGCATTTTTCTAACTCCTGCACTACCAATGCCAATGCCAGCAAGACAACATTCGGCATTCTAATTGTGAGCCTGATTGTCCTATCCCTGTATGCTGTCGCAATGTATATTTGTGTATAACATGTAATTACTGTAAATATTGCCCTTAAATGTCTCTTTATGTAACTAATTCCGGGTCGCCCCTGAGAAAGGGACCTCTGGTCTCAGTGGGCTTACCCAGTTACCAAAATCCAAATAAATAAAATTGACAAATGCTTGTTAATCGAAGGCACAACAGTTTTTAGGCAAGGAGATTCCTTTAAGAACCAAGATTGTATCAAGTTCCAGGATGCTTTCCCATTTATTACCTTCAAGGAATGTGGTAGATTATTACAGACCTTAGGTCCGAAACTAAATTTGGTCACATTACCTTTGGATGTTTTAAGTACTGGAATTTTTAATTCCAAAATTCCTGCTGATCTTAGGTTACTTCTTATTGGATAGACTTGGAAAAAATTATTTAGCTACAATGTTTTTTTTAAAGAGTTTGATAAATTAAATGTAAATTATGCAAATTTCTATGTTCATTTAAACTTAACCAACCCAATGAACGATACAATGAACAATGATGAGTTAACCGTGGGACATCCAATATAAAACGTGTAAACCTATTATACACCATATCTAATTTCCTTAATTCCCTCCCAGTTGCCCCCCATAAACCATATCCCCATAATTAAATAGGGGGATAACCATCGTGTTTACAGTTCGCTTTCTCGCATCCATGGGAATAAACATTATGACACTATATAAAGCCCCTAGCCTCACATTTAGTTTTTTTATTAGATTATCTATGTGTACATCCCATTTACACTGGGAGTCAAACCATACTCCCAGGTATTTTTAAGGAATTCACTTGCTTCAGAGTGGAACCTGTTTTAGTTGAAATATGCATTAGTTGAGTTGTATTATCACCTGTGATTTCTTATCGTTCAGTATCAATCTGTGATCTGAAAAATAATCTTCTATACTATCAAAATCTCTTTGTAGTATATCCTGTATGTGTAATATTGTTTTGCCCTCTAAATATATTACAATATCATCTGCATACAGATGGTGCCGGGCCTCCTTAATGAGAGGCACGATCCCCTCTGTGTACAGATTGAATAAAATGGGTCCTAAAACTGACCTCTGGGAGACTCCAGATCTATTAAAATTAAAATGAGATCTGAATTTCCCCCAGGGTAACCAGTTGTGTTCTTCCAATCAGATACTTCCCAAACTAATGTAGGGTCACCTGGTCGCTATCTGACAGAAACAGTCCTAATTCTCTATAAGTTTGCCTGTTATTTAGGCAAATTTGCTTCATGAAAGATTGTCATATGGTTACAACAGCCTCAACTATCCTGAAGTAATTTAAACTGTATCATGAAATAATTTCATATTTTCTATGTTTCACAGATATACAATGAATATATGCTGCGCCAAAGGCATTTAACCTGACTTTTGTGCCTGTCTAGCTCTCTGTGACCCCCACCCCCATGACAGTACCCCCATCTGCCTTATCACATGCTTTCTCAGCATCCGGGAAATCACTGCAATGCCTTCTGAGGTTATACGGGGCCAGTGTACAGTACCCTTGGTAACTCCCACCTGATCTTTGTCCACCAGGTGAGAGAAGAGCCCTTCTGGCTGGTTACCCAAAATCTATGCCAGGATTTTCTATTCTGATGAGAATACGGATATCAGCCTGTAGCTTCTGGGCTCTAATGGGTCTTTCCCTTTCTTTAAAATAACTGTAATCACCACATCCCTTATAGACTCTGGCAGAAAGCCCCAGTTAAACACAATCTGCAGAGTTAGTGCTAGTTCTTCACTACACATTTGTTAGATTATTTATTTATTTATTTAAAAGTGGTGACCGGGAACGGTACACTGAGCCAAGACTTGTTTCTAGGTGCGACCCGGGTGAGATTAACACAGTGGTTGATCGAAAGTTACAGTACAAGTTACAGTTCAGACAGTTTACAGAGATAAGCAGGAATAACAAGAAGTTACAGTACAAGTCACATTTCAGAGCTTTACAATTATCTGCAAGAGATTGAATATGGTTTAGGCACAGTGTTACATAAGACAATCACAATCATTAAAGGAATGAAAAATATAACAAAATCTATTAGGTTTACCTGGGATACCGAGAGACAAATTTGAGTCCCTTCTTGAGGGATCTGGTGTAAACAGGGGCTGAGTATGGGATTCAGGGGGAACAGGTCAGGCCAACAGAGACATGAAATCACAGTGGGAGGGGTGTGAGGGAACATGTTGTGGATGAGGGGAGACAAGTGCTCGGAGTCAGAAGGGGAATGCAGGGGGTAGGAGCACTGGAGACACTGGGGAGGTAGAAGGAGTCAGAGGAATCTTTTGAAGGATGAGAGAGGGGAGGCCAGACAAAGGTCAGAAGGAAGATTATTCCAAAGGAGAGGGAGGTGGTACGAGAAGGCGGACTGGCCAGCAATGGAGTGAGGGTGAGGGATGGAGAAGGTGCACAAGTCTCTATTGTGAAGTGAGTAAGATGTGGATTCAGTAGGAGATATGGGGGGAAGGGAGCTGAACCAGTATATTGCAATTAGGGAGGCACATTGGATGGTTCTCCTGTGAGACAGGGGTGTAAGAGAGAGGGGAGCATAGAGGAGACTGTGGTGGGGAAGGGGAGAGGGGGCAGTGGCAACGTGGCAGAAGGAGTTGATAAGAGTGTCTAATTTGGAGAGGGAAGAGGTGGGGGCGGTGCCATAGATAACATCGGTGTAATCTAGCACAGGCAAGACTGTTTTTAGTACTAGTTTACGTCTAGATGTACATTGGGTACCCATCTATACCTGAGACTTTTCCTGGTGTCAACTGTCCTGTGGCTTGGAGAATTTGCCCTATGTAAATATCCCCATCCAGCTCTACCTTTTGCATGAGGGGCTGCAGAACCAGCCACTAAAGGTTTTTCCAATTTCTCTACCAGCCTCTCAGCCAAGGGGGCAGTAGCATCATTTCAGCAGAATCATAGGGGTTGTAAAGTCCCATTTTAGCAGAATCATCCCTTGTATAAAGCTTTTCAAAGGCAGTGGCTATGCCCCTTGGCCGAGTCTCTAGGCCCCTAATTCTGACCTTATTACAGGAACCATGCTGTCCTCATCTTGCTGAGTCTGTTCACTAGTAATCTTCCTGCCTTGTCCCCCTCCTTCATAATATATTTGTTTAATCAGAAATATGATGTACTGTATTTTATCCTGCAGTGTATCATTTATATCTCCTTTACATTTTTTGATGCCCAGCAGTAACCCTTCATTCCTTGTTTGCCCAAATTGACTCTCCGGGCCCTTAAGTGTTAGGACTAATCCACCAGTCATGCCTCCCTCTCCTGCTTTTTTGCACTCACCTGAGCAATAAACTCCTCCTGAAGGTGCATGTTAGTGCCTCCGAAAGTGTATCCATAGAGGCTACTGTTCCATAATTGTCTCTGAGACATTACTTTAAAATTTCCCTCACTAGCTCCTGTATTTTCTCATCCTACGGCAGCGTTACATTAAGCCTCCATCTCCCCCCTTCCCTGTCCCCCTCCAAACTGAGTGCATAGGCATAAAGACCAGGGCATGATCAGAAATTGCCTTAGTCCCCACTGAACACTCTGCTATTCTCTTCATCCTGCTATTAGACAAGTGCAGGTAGTCAACCATGAGTGTATCTTATGGTTAGTTAAATAAAAGATGTTCTCTGTGTCCTTGGGGTGAACTAGTGGCTCACATCCCCTAGATGTAGGTCAGTCAACAGCTGCCTTATGGCAAGTGCATTTCCACTCAGGGTGACCAAATGTGTGGAATCAAGCAGTGTGTTGAGATCTCTCCTAGAGGATAGGGAGTGGACCCAGCTCCAATATTTCTGCTGTAAGGGTTGAGAGAAATCCAGGGTCCACAATATTAGGTCCATAAATGTTCCCTATGGTCACCTCCAACCTGTCCAAGTACATACCAGCCTCCAGGATCTTTTTAATGTTCTTTACTCTCAGGCCCACACCCCTACAAACAAGAACACATACTCCACTATTCTTGAAGGTGTAATAACTATATATAGAGCCCCGTGAAATTCTTTCTATATTTTATCATTTTTCTTTTAATTTTTCTGGAATTTCTTGTTATTTTTTTTTTATTCACGGAAAATGTAGTTTTATTTCTTGTTATCACATTTACATTAATAAAATACCTCAAAATGACCTTATACACACTAGAAATCACATTCCTAGTGTACTACATTGTATTAAGCAGCATTATGCTGTGGTCTTGAAAGGTTTTGTGAATCAGACAATTCCACTGCCACTTCCTTGTGGATAGGGGTGTAGCCAGGGATTTCAGATCTGCACACCAAGTAGACTCACTGCTACTCCCACCGCCTTGTTAGGGTGAGCTCCCCAGCCGCCCCCAGGGTGTAGCCAGACAATATACATATGTACACCAGGACCGTATTTGTTGCCTCATCTGGCACAATAAATACAACTTTTGTATCTCATGACAATGGTTGTTGCCATTCATGGGTAAATACAAATGCCATGCATTGTTTCCTAAGACACCCACATACCAGCCCAGAGCCTGTAAAGTTGTATTGTCCTTGGGAGGCAAAGAGAGTATTAGTGACCAGTCCTAGTTTTGACACCTATGAATAAAATTACAGAAAGGTTCAGTGTTTTCTTTGTTAGTTTTCATGGAAAAAGGAAGCATTTCAGAGCCTATTTGCTACCCCACTTAAATAAAATTGCACACCATGGAGTGCTTGCAGTATGACTGCCTACGCCCATGCTTGTGGACCATCTCTGTGGTAACAACGGAGCCTAAATAACAACTGCTGCAAGCATTTATTTAGCTTTTGCCCCTCAAAAAAGCAATTTTTTTAAAATTTTCTTGTGTTTGTTTTCATTTTATTCCTTTTTATACCTTGAATTTCTTGTTATTTCTTATTTACAAAAAACACGGCTCTCCAACTATGTATTTATTACCTGTGCCACTCACCCTCAGGCCAGTTTCTCCATTTCATTAGCCACTAGATGAAGCTCCTGCAACATAACCAGATCAGCTTTAAGCCTGTTAAACTGTCCCAAATACTTCCCTTTCACTGGACTGTGTAATTTGTTACCCTTCAGGTTATGTAATTGTATGTGTTACCAGTCCCCATTTAGGCTGTTTGTAGTCGAGTCCCCCCCCATTTGGTGTCCCTTCCCCTCTCACTCCAGTCCTAGCTCGGTCCCTTTGACTCCTGCATTCTCAACCCCAGCACTCCCCTTCCCTGGCGCCTGAGTTCCCCCACACCTTGCAACATTCAGGTCAGGCATGCCTTATGAAAGAATTCAAAAAACAGAAACCCCCAAGATCCATGCTAACATAACCTAGCACTGGTTACCTGGTCAATCCCTCTGGCATTAATTTACTACAATGGGTAGTGTGGTGTAAAGTTTTTTTATTTTCAGTCTTAAATCACTACTCAAAAAAATATTAAAGTGCACTGCTGTGCAAACAAAGTTCTTATGGACAGGCTTCAATGGACTTGACAAGGACGGTCACACTATGCTCCCCTATGTATCAACGCACTCTGCGTCTTCTTCAGGGATGGTTTTATTTTGTTTGTTTTTTTAATCCCTCTGGCATGGATCTGTCTCAGTACATTCTCATGAGGCAAGTGGTGACTGATCGAGAAACCACTGCTTATCTGAGGCCCACAACTGAATCACTCACTGCCCCCCATACAGTCCCATGCTCTTGATCCATGGAACTAACCAACCACTTACAGAATCTCACCAGATGAGAGGTAGCACAATAGTCTTTCCCCTTTCTGCCCATCACAGCATCTTCTTAGCCTTCAAAATGTTCTCCAGTTTTATAGGGCATGCAAATTGATTCTGTGCCCCATTTAACTTAAAATGCATTGTCGCTGGATGTGCCATAAAGGTTTTTACTCACACGTTATACCCCAGGTCGCACCAGGAGACGAGCAACTTGTTGTTCAGTGTGCTCTCCTGGTGAAACATTTCAATAAATAAATAAAATAAATAAAAATTCTACTCACCTTCCGTAGGTCTTTTAAGGCCTTTGTTTCTCCAAAATGGGATTTGGTAGGTCAGGGTATACCATAATGTAATGATCTTTTGACCTGAGGTTCCAACTTTGTTTAGCCTGTCACAAGATCTCTTCCATATCTTCATACCAGAGAAACTTTACAATGAGCTGTCAGGGCCTGTCTCTTGCTGAGGGATCGGTGCTTCTAGTCCTGTGTGCACGATCCACCCCCAACAGATCTACCCCGATGTTGATTGACACCCTCCAGCACTTTAAAGCAGCAGTATTTGTTAGTCAACAACAAATTTCATCATACATCTTTTTGGAAAAGTATTTCTGACATCCTCAGATTTATGCTCAGTTTATTTTTAGTTTTCTCAGATATTGCTTAAACAGCTTTTACAGCTAATGTTGTAATTAATGACTCACATCATTAAAGATGGCCGCCATGCTCAGTTTTAAAAAAAATCTCTTTTGTTGAGGTTACCTGTTGAAAGTACATGCTAGATTCATAATGTGGATGTTTTAGAATTGTGTTACCACATGTTTCTGATGGCAAACAGCATAACAACGTACCAAGATATTTAATTTTTTTTCATGGTGGCCCTGGCACGGGAGTGTGAACTTTTAAAAACTTCAAAATCCCATATCTTAGTTCAGGAATGAAAGACAATGAGAAGAAAATTGAATATTTTGATATTTTTTAAAAGACAAACATTGCTGAAAAAAAATTTATGGTTCTTAACAAATATGGCTGCTTTAAATTTCTTTAACAAATTATTGCAAAAACGTTCAGATTGGCATTTAATTTCAAGCAGCCGTATTTCAGAATGTAAATAAAAGGGAATACACCCACTATTCTTTCCCACATGGTTCCTATGCTAGGATCGACTATATATTAGTCTCAGGTGAACACCAGGATCAGATCCTGGAATGCAAGCATATCCCATCAGTCCTATCGGACCATGCCCAGGTGACTATGGTCCTAAAATGGGAAGTTAGAAGGGGGCAGTCCCTCTGGAAATTCAACAACTATCTTCTGAATCTAAAAGATTTTACAGACATGGCCAAGAGCAGAATATCACAAATCCTGAAGGACAGTGAGTTTCCGGAAATCCCCAATACCGTACTGTGGGACACTATTAAGATGATGTTCAGGGGGGATTGTATTAAATATGCCACATATTTTAAAAAACAACAAAATAAAAAAATGGAACAACTCCAGGGGCAGCTTCACAACCTGTTAGATCAGGCGGCAACGGGAATGACCTCGGTACAACCAGAGATACTGAAGGTTAGACAACAGATACAGGGGATTATTGACATCAGGATGGAGCAGGCATTACAACGTCTTAGACAGAGATATCATGAATCAGGCCCCAGGGCTTCCCGCCTTCTGGCCCACAGACTCAGACGACAGATTGCAGAAAACACAATTATGCAAATTAGGGACCCCAGGTCAGGAAATCTCGTGAGGTCCTTGGAGAAAATTCTCTCTCAGGCTTCAGATATTTTTATTTAAATTTATACAGATTGGACCGTTCTCCGGGAGGTGAACCCATCAAAGACTACCTAAGGAAACTAAGGCTCCCAGAATTGACCCAGGAACATAGAGATCATCTGGATTCCCCCATATCTTTAACAGAACTAGAGGCTGCAATTAGGAAATTAAAAACAAAGAAATCGCCTAGCCCAGATGGATACACCCCTGAATTCTTCAAATTCTTTAGAAAAGAAATAAGTATCCCACTATTGAGAGCCTGCAGATTGGCACAAATGGGGGGGGACCTACCAGAGACTTGGAATTACGCAGTCATTTCGAGTATCCCCAAGCCTGGAAGAGACACAACTCAGTGTGGGTCCTATCGCCCTATATCAGTATTAAATATTGATTATAAACTATATGCTTCAATTCTTGCAAAGTGATTAGAGGAGATCCTACCCAAATTGATTAACTATGACCAGACAGGATTCATCCCAGGCAGGCAAACACAAGACAATATTAAAAGAACTCTTTATGTGATGCACCATGCCGCTCGGTCGGAGGCCCCCTGCATGATTTTGAGTCTGGATGCGGAGAAGGCCTTCGACCGGGTGGCATGGAATTTTTTGAAATTGGCCCTGAGCAGATTTGGGATCTCAGAAGCCTTTATAGAGATCATATCCAAGATCTACAGTAGGCCAAGGGCATACATAAAAATAAATGGCAGTGTCTCCCACCCAATACCTTTACAGCGTGGCACCAGGCAGGGTTGCCCCCTCTCCCCCCCCTTCTCTTCGCACTGTATCTTGAACCATTAGCTCAGGCGTTGAGGCAGGAGGAGGGGATTCAGGGATGGGAGGTGGGAGGAGAGATGCATAAACTAGCACTATATGCAGACGATCTCTTGATTTATCTCAGGGATCCAGAGCAATCCCTGGAAAAGTTGTGGGACGCCTAATCAGAATTCAGCCTCTTGGCCACTTACAAGTTGAACCTATCTAAGACAGAGGTCCTAAAAAAGCACTATGAGCCATCTGATCGTATTAAACAGAGGTTTCCCTTTGAATGGAACCTGACCAATTTTAAATATCTGGGAGTACGGCTGGGATTTCAGTTCGACAGTTTATTTTTGCTTAACTTCTCCCCAATTTTAGTAAATATCCGGACAGAATTGGAACTTTGGTTATCTATCCCTATTTCCTTGACCCAGAGAGTGGAGGCCATAAAAATGATAATTCTCCCCAAACTCTTATACCTGGTATAAACAATTCCGATCAAGGTCCCAGATTCATATTTTAATCTATTAAATAGAGTGGTCTCTCGGTTTCTTTGGGGCCCACACAAGCCCAGGATCCGGCTCTCAGTTCTCTAAATCTTGAAAAAGGCTGGAGGTCTCTCATTACCCAACTTTAAGCTTTATTATCATGCGGCACAACTGAGAACGATTTTGTATTGGTTGGACAATCTGTACATCTCCAAATGGAAAAATATGGAACTTATAGATGGAAATCTTTCTAACCTAAATAACTCACTGCTCAGACAGGATAAAAAACCTTTCACGGGCCATCAGAAAAATCCCTTTACAACATTTACACTTGAGGTGTGGCATAATATCTTAAATGACAAAAGGGCTAAGAATTGGAAATTCCTTCTTTTCTCTGTTCCATACCTGGACTCTTTTTCACCTGGGATTTGGGATAGTGGGTTCAGAGGATGGGAATCAAGAGGCCTACATTTAATCTGGCATTTTATAGAAGATGGAGAGATTGTCCCCTTTGAGGTTTTAGTACACAAATATGACATCCCCTGGCAAGGTAGATTTAGATACTTTCAAGTCAGGAACCTGGTAAGGAAGCTTATGTCGGAGTTTAGCTGGGGGTCGATATCTCCCCCCTAGATTGCCCTTACTCTTAGAAAAGCGATAGAGCACCTATCAGGACTCACATTATTTCTAATCTATATAGGGATTTATTAGCCTGGAAGGGGGATACTACAGACTCTATAAAGAGAGCCTGGGAAAGGGACTTGGGGAGTCAGGTCCCGGAGGAAGTCTGGACCAGGGCTCACTCTACAATACATTGGGGTCTTTCAGCTATCAGCTGGCAAGATTTTTCCTGGAAAATTTTTTCCATATATTTTCACTTGCCAAAGAGTTTAGGGCAGCCTCTAGCTGACAATAGGACAGATTGTTGGAGGGGGTGTGGACAGACGCAGGCAACATATTTTCATATGCTGTGGAGCTGCCCAGTACTGTCTACTTTCTTGCTGGAGCTGCAACAAATCTTGGGAATAATATTTACACCAGATATAATAATATCACCCACCTGTTTCTTGTTCTTGGAAGTCCCGGAAGGGTTTGGAGACCCACCCACCACCAGATTCCTGAAAATAGCATTCTTAGCCGCTCAGAAGGCTATAACCAGGAACTGGAAGTCTCGCCTACCTATCACCATAGACAAATGGCAAGAAATTATGATAAACATATATAGAATGGAAGCATTGACGGCTTCCTTGAATAAAAGATTACCTCAATTCGAAATACTGTGGAGACGTTGGATCTTGTACATGGCAAGGGATAGACCTGATTTTGTTCCATAGTGAATGATCCCCTTTTTTTTTTTTTTTTTTTTGGGGAGGGCCGTCTCTTCAATTAAATTCCTGTTGCCCTCATTGTTCTCCTGAAGGGAGTGAGGATCGTACACTCTAGTTCTTTTTGGGCCTCATGACCTCAGGAATAAAAGATTACTATGAAAAGCCATGTACAGATTGAAAGTCCCTCATTAAGTACATAATCAAATATCTGGGCAGATATCCACCACCCCTAGTGATAACCTGGAGTAAATGAAGAATTGTATGAATTTGTCTATGAATTTGCCTTTGTAACCATTCATATTAGTGGATTGAATGTATTTTGAATGTATTTTGATTAAGAAATTTTATAAATAAAGAAAGTTTAAAAAAAAAAAAGAAACATAGACAGTAATGACAGAAAAAGACCAGAGGTCCTTCCAGACTGCCAAGTTCCCTATTGCACTTCTTGGCATAGAATCTCAACTTCTAGACCGTGCTTTGGCCACCTCTCACACCTTTCTAGGTCCCTCTGAAGTTCCCTCTTTCCTCACTCTCCACCCTGCCACAGAGTCATCATAAAAAGAAACACTTCTTTTCCTGCATACCTTCCCCTGTCACTAATGAACATATTAAATAGGGCCGGTCCCAATACTGACCCCTACGACACTTCACTCATGACCCCCCATCCTCAGATTTGACACCATTTACTATCACCCTCTACTGCCTTCCCTCTAACCAGTGTCCCACCAACTTGACTAATATCTTCTTTACTGCAGCCTTTCAGCATTTTTAACAGTCTGCTATGTAAGACGGAATCAAAGACTTCACTGAAATCAAAATAGAGCAAGTCCACCACCTGGCCTCTGTCCACCACTCTAGTGACCCAGTCAAAAAACATAATCAGGTTGGTCTGACACGATCTTCCTGTCAAAAACCTGCTTGCTGTCCTACAGCCTGTTATCTTCTAAGTAGGCCATTAGACTTTTCCATCACTATGGTCTCTATCAGCTCACCCATGATGGAGGTAAGGCTTACCAGTGTGTAGTTGTCCCGGGGGGGGGGGGCCTTGTCGAATGGGACCACATCATGTTGCTTGAACTTGGCTGGCTGAGGTCAGCTGGCTTTGCTGCTGGCTCAAGGAATATGACATGTTCTACACTGGTCCATGAGTCCTGGTTGCTGTGCGCAAAGTAAGAAATGAGAAGAACAGAGCAAACACTTTATGTGACAGTCAGTATATTTAAAATTGCAGACAAAGATGCAAAAAAGCAGTAGAATGACTGTATATGACACCATGAAAGAAGCATCCACTGTTTTTGACACATACTCATTTCAGAAGTTCAGAAATGGCCAGTAAGAGAATGTGGAGTGGTAAGCTAAAGTACTAGTGGGGCATCATCCAGTCTGGTTCCACAATAGGTGACTTCAGTAAGGGAGCTTGTTGATAAGTTAAATTGATGCCGACCTAACAGAAACAATTCAGTAACAATATTCAGCGGACTCTAATGTGCAAATAAACATCAGCAGATATAGTGTGACATGAACTGTTGTGCTATTCCAAAAAGTCAATAAAACTGTTCTGCTACCCATGTTGCAAGGCTGTAGCCCCAGTGTCACATGAAATGCCACAATCATTGTGTTTTCCAGACTTGTTACAAAACAAAAAACATCACAAACTATAAGAACAATTGACAGCCAAATAATAAGACCCGACTACGACATAGCACACTATGTGTTATGCAGTAGCATATAGAGTATACAGCAGCACAATGACTTGAGTATGACTTGTGAACAGCATGTTGTGACTTGGTACACCTATATAAAAAGAAACATCAAAGTCCAACATTAAAGGGACACTGTCCATCTCCTTAGGCCTCAAACTGTCCCTAATTTAAAACAAGCATTTGTCAATGCCGAATGTTGGCTTGCTGGCATTGGCATTGGTAGTGCAGGAGTTAGAGAGATGCATAATAGGAATGGCAATGAAGTATTGAACTGATGCCAACCCACCCCCACCCTGCAGAGACTGACAGGAACTGGGGTGTCCCTTTGGGTGTTTGGTAGTGCAGTGCGGGAAAACATTTTGGGCAGGATGTGAAAAATGACAGCTGTACAGTTCATAAGGAGATGTAAAAAAATGCCAGTGTTGAAAATGTGGCATGTAAATATAGCACATTTGCGAAGTTACAAGGGTGCGTGTGAAATATGCAACGCACGCTTGCAACACTGCCATTTTATGGGCGTTCGGCACCAAATTTTCAACATAGGCATTTTAGCACCTCTGCTTGTGTACAGTGTCACTGTTATTTCCTCAAAGTGTCCCAAGAAGTGATTTTGCACAGCGACCACGCTATTCTGTGCCGGAAATGTGAAAACACATTTTGGGCAGGATATGTGAAATGACGACTGTACTGTTCATCAAGAGGTGTGGAAAATTGGCAATGGTGAAAATCCAGAGCGAAAATATCACAAATTCACGACAGTACGAGCGTGCGTGCAATCTGCCAACGCACACTCATAACACAGTCATTTTATAGAGTATCATCGCCAAATTTTCAACATAGGTATTTTAGGACCTCTGCTCATGAACTGTGTCACTGTCATTTTCATAATCTGGCCCAAACACTGATTTCCCACAGCGAAAGCGCCACTGTGTGCCGGAAGTGCAGAAACACATTTCAGGCAGGATGTGGAAAATGACAGCTGTACCATTCACAAGGAGGTGTACAAAAGTGACAATGCTGAAAATTGACATTAAAATATTCGAATGCGGCGAATTTACAAGCCCGCCAGTTATGGCAACCTGCGCATATGCGCTAAATAAAACAGACATTTGTTGGTTTTACACCAAATTTGGAACATATGCTTTTGAGAGGCCACCTCATGAACACTGGCACTGTCATTTTCGTTAATGGGTCCCGAAGGTGATTTCCGCAGTGACTGCAAAATCGCAGCTGCAGGCCAGTGCGCCATGACAGTGATAAAATTCATGAGGAGGGGCTAAAACCCCATGTTGAAAATTTGGTGCAAAATTCCAACAAATGCCGAATATGCAGCAAAGTCGAAAAAAACCCTATTCATTCCATTATACAGCTTACTGGCATTTCCTCAGTTCGCGGTCGGCTTTGAAGAGTGCAGCCGTGTTCCCAATCCACCGAAGATCGTCGCACCAGACTCCGGAGGTAAGTATGGGGTGAGGGAGGGGTGTGGGGATGCAGGGTGTACAGTGGGTGGGTGCAGGTGGGGAGCAGGAGACTATGAGGGACGGTTTTTTTGTTACAGGGAAGAAAAAAAAATTACATCGCAGGACAATTTTTTTTTTTCAGGGAACTTGGTACGCTGGGGTGGGCTCCCAGCATGCCACCTAACTGTTTTGGGGCAGGTGCTGCAGCCGACGGGGGATTGGGCATCCTTGTCGGCAGACAATGGGGGGGTGAATTTATGCCAACGGGGATTGGGCACCCCCGTCGACAGACAATGACAGCCGGGGAGGCAAGAGCCGGGGATTAGGCACCCCTCGGCATATAAATGCAGAAGAGGCTGATTTGATGCCGACGGGGAGTGGGCTTCGCCGTTGGCACACAATGGCGGCGGGAGGAAAGAACTGAGGGTTGGGCACCCCTCAGCATATAGAAATGGAGGCTGCTCTATGCCGGACGGGTGGGTTCCCTGTCGGCAAATTTGTGCCACAGAAAGCCGGGCTGGGGGATTGGGCACTCGGTTGGCTCTATTGGCCAGCTCACCATTCTACTAATGTGGCAGCACGCAGGAAGGGTCCATGCCTCTGATGAGCTTTGCTCGGATTGCAGCGGACCTTTCCTTAGATGTGCTCGCCACATTAGCATGCATGGTGTGGCGCCGGCATGCAGGCTGATTGGGAAATGAGGGACGCACCTACCGATGCGTGCCCTGCATTTGCCCAACAGCGGCCACGCCCCCAAATCTGCACTGTCCCAAGATGTTGACTTGTGTGCAAGCGCGGCAAGCCAACATAAAAAAAATATGATTGCTCACATTCTGTAGATACTGCTGATGCAGCTGGTAGTTTGATTCACATTCCTTTTTTTCTTTTAAAAGTGAAAAACAGACTACCCACTATGCTAGTGTTACCACACAAAATGTGTTTGTTTAAATTCCTTGAAAAAAAATCTTAATGGATCTTTCCTGGACTTGGGAACACCCCTACCATAGTCTGTACACTTAAGATTCAGTGGGAGGAGAGGATACTACTGCTTCATGAGTGGCTTGCACTATCTGGTGGTGTTCCTAAAGTTCATGAAGTATGCAATAAGAGTAGATCAAGGATTTAAAACAAAACAAGGTTTGGTATTAATACACCATTTGCATGCATTTCAGTTCTGCTAAGAAAGGAAGAATATAAAACAGCCAACAACTACAATGAATGTTAGAGAATATAAGCAATCATAACGTGTGGGGGTTTCAACTATAAATAATATGGTGAAAAAGGGGTTGACTGTGTCCTTTTAATGCCTACATCATGACATTGTTGTTTCTTGTACTGTAACATGAAACACTGCACCAATAAGTGGCATAAACATGTTATTAAACAGTTGTTGTGGGACTGCCAGGTTATCCTTCCTTTCTGGCAGGCAATTCATGACTTCCTGTAACAAATGTTTAACATTTAGATAGATAGATAGATAGATAGATAGATAGATAGATAGATAGATAGATAGATATTTTATAGAGCACCCTTTCCCAGGGGCTCGGAGCGCTGTACAATTTTACCACAGCAACATCAAACCATTTCAATAATCATTGCCGAGTAAGATAAAACTATAACTATATCTATCATAGAAACGTAGAAATTAATGGCAGATAAAGACCGCTAGCCCCATCCAGTCTGCCCATTTTCCCTGCCTACTGTAAAAGCCACAGACCCTACTTGATCTCCGGCTTTACCTCCTCGTTCCCATTGCTAGGGTTCCCCTATGCCTGTCCTATGCATACTTGAATCCCCCCGCTGTGTTTGCCCCCACAACTTCCACTGAGAGTCTATTCCATGCATCCACCACCCTTTCTGTGAAGAATGCTACCTCTTAGTCTACCCCCTTCCAACCTCATGTCATGCTCCCTAGTTCCTGGACATCTCCTTTTCTGAAAGATGCTACCCTCTGGTACCCTATTTATGCCTTTCAGATATTTGTAGGTTTTTATCTTATCTCCCATCTCTTCTCTCCTCCAGGGTATGCATATTGAGGTATCTCACTCTCTCCTCATATGACTTTTGCTGCAGGCCCTGCACCATCTTTGTTGCCCTTCTTTGAACTACCACCACCCTGTCTATGTCCTTACAGAGATGCGGCCTCCAGAACTAGACACTGTATTCCAAATGATGCCTCACTAATTATCTGTAGAATGGCATCACCACCTCCTTTCTTCTGCTGGTGATACCTCTTCCTATGCACCCCGGTATCCAACTGGCTCTCCCCACAGCCTTGGCACATTGTTTGGCCACATTTAGGTCATCAGATATGATTACCCCCAAATCCCTTTCCTTTTTGGTTGCCATCAGTTTCTCTCCCCCACCATCATGTAATCCTCCCCTGGGTCCTTGCACCCCAAATGCATGATTTTGCACTTTTTCACATTAAATCTCAGCTGCCACACTCTAGACCATTCCCCCAGTTTATCTAGGTCCCTCCTCATTTTTTCTTCCCCTCACAGAGTGTCCACCCTGTTGCAGATCTTAGTGTCATCTGCAAAGAGGCATACCTTCTGCTCAAGCTCCTCTGCAATGTCACTTATGAAGGCATTAAACAGGACTGGGCCCATGACTGATCCCTGTGGCACACTAATGGTTACCCTCTTTTCCTCAGATTGAGCACCATTTACCACGACCCTCTGTCTTCTATCAATCGACTAGTTCCTAACCCAGCTTACCACCCTGTGACCCACTCCCATGCTGCCCAGCTTGTTCACAAGTCTTCTCTGTGGAACGGTATCGAAGGTCTTACTGAAATCCAAGTAGGCAACATCCACTGCTCCCCCCAATCGACGATCTTAGTCACCCAGTCAAAGAAATCAGTTAGATTTGTTTGACATGACATTCCTGCTGTGACTCCATGCTGTCTTGGATCCTGTGTGCTGCTGGCTTCAAGATGTTCCAGGATCCTTTGTTTAAGTAGTGATTCCATAATCTTCCCCACTATTGAGGTGAGGCTGACTGGTCTATAGTTTCCAGCATCCTCCCTACTGCCACTTTTGTGAAGAGGGACTACATCTACCCTCCTCCAGTCCTCTAGAATCACTCCTATATCGAGTGACTCATTGAACAGTGCTGCCAGTGGTGCTGCCAGCACCTCCCGTAGTTCCCTTAATATTCTAGGATGTATCCCATCTGGTCCCATTGCCTTGTCCACTTTCAGTTTTGTGAGTTCTTTTAGGACTCTCTCTCTTCTGTAAATGGACTGGTGTTTATCTCCCTCCCATATATTGTTCATGTTGTCTAAAGGCGGTCCCTCACCTTCTTCCACTGTGAATACAGAACAAAAATATTTGTTCATTATTGATGCTTTTTCCAGGTTCCTTTCACACACTCTCCTTCTTCCCCTTTAAGCCTTACTATCCCATCCCTGGTTTTTCTCTCTTCACTAATATACCTATAGAAAGTTTTGTCTGCTTTCTTTACCTCCTGTGCTATTTCTTCCTCCATTTGTGCCTTTGTGCTCCTGTTTTTCTTGCCTCCCTCTGTTTATCCAGATACACTACCCTGTCCTCCTCCCAGTGTGTTTCCTTGTATTTTCTGAAAGCCATCTTTTTCGCCCTTACCTTCCCGGCCACTACCTTTGAGAACCATACTGGCTTTCTCTTGCCCTTGTTTACTTGCCTAATGCAAAGGTTTGTCACCTCCACTATGGCTCCTTTCAGATGGGCTCACTGCTCCACCACTCCCCCTTTTTGTCCCTCCCTGCCAGGGCATTCTTGAGACATATCCACATCTTAGTAAAGTCTGCCCTCCTGAAATCCAGCACCCTCGTCTTTGTGTGGCTTGTCTCTGCCTCTGTACTCATGCTGAACCACACTGTGTGATGATAACTGGATCCCAGGTGTTCGCCCAGCCCGACTTCCTCAATTCCATCCCCATTGGTGAGTATCAGATCCAAAACTGCACCCTCCCTGGTGGGCTCTGGCACTAGTTGCCTGAGGCCTGCCCCTTGTACAGAATACAGGATGTCCCTGCTCCTGGCTGAGGCAGCAGCTGGGATGCTCCAATCCACATCTGGCAGATTGAAATCACCTACCAGCAGCACCTCCCCCTTTAGCTGCCATCATGCAGATGGATTCCACTAGAAACCTACCCACCTCCTCCCCCTGTGCTGGAGGTCTGTATATCATGCCTGCGCGAATATCGAATTGCCTGTCACAAGGGTGACCCAAAGTACCTCTGCACCCCACTGCATTCCCTGTCCTTCAGTCGCCGTAATACCCTCCCTGACGTAAAGAGCCACCCCTCCCTTTTAACCCTCCCCCCTTCTCCTCTAAACAGAGTATAACCTGGTACTGCTATATCCCAGTCATGGTTTCCAGTATACCAAATTTCAGTAATAGCTACAATGTCCAGGTCAGCCTCTGTCATCAAGGCCACCAGGTCTGGGATTTTATTCCCTAGGCTGTGTGCACTAGTATACATGGCCTTCAGTGTCTTGCCATTTGTCCTTTTATCATCCCCCTGCTGACTTTTTGCCTCCTCTGTTTGTCCTTCCCATATTCATCCCCCTTCCTCCTGTCCTCCGCTGTTCCCCCTTATATGGGTTTAGTTTCCTCTGGCGATACCATAACGTCATGGTCCTCTATGTCGATCTACCTTAAAAACTGGGCATTCAGTGGGCTATACAATCTTAATTATATTATATAGTATTGAACGCTTAGCAAAATAAAAATGTCTTCAGCCCTTTCTTAAAGGTTTTCACCAAGGGTGCCTCCCTCAGATAAATTGGCAATGAATTCCACAGGGCTGGCACAGCAACAAAGAAAGCCCTATCCCCAGACTGTTGCAGCCTAGTCTTGGGAATCACCACGAGGCAGCCCTTGGCAGAATGAAGAGAGCGAGCCAGGCAGTGAGGAATCAGAAGGTCTTGCAGGTAGTCTGGTCCCCAGCCATGTAAGGCTTTATAGGTCAGTAACCCAACCTTGAAGGCAATCTTCCACCTTATTGGCAGCTAGTGCAGCCTGCGGAGAACAGGCGTGATGTGGTCAGATCTCAATGCACCTGTTAACAGCCTTGCCACTGTGTTCTGCACCAGCTGCAAACAGCAGATATTGCCTCTAGATAGCCCCAGGTACAGAGCATTGCAGTAATCCAACCTAGACGTGACAAAGGCATGCAATAAGGTGGCCAGGTCATCGGCTGGTATCAGGGCTCAGACCATGATCCCCTTCACTTTACAAACCCAGATCTCCACCAAGGCTTGACAAATAAGGTTAACCTGCGTTAAATACTATTTGTGTCTGCCCTCAAGTGTTTGACACTAAACTAGTTATATACCAAGGCCCCCACACTGGAACAGTGGAAGGTCTCTGAAATCGAGGCAATGGAGCATATAACAGGTGTACTTGGACTCAGATTGCCTTGGTTTCTGGACCTTTGGCAACCTTGGTACCAGTTCGGTATCCTTGGCACTTCTGGGCCATAGCGCATCTCTTTCTGTTTTGGAATTACCCTTCCATTGCTGAATGAGATAGATGGCAGAGCCCTTTGCTGATATCCTATCCCATTTTCAAGCTTTTAATGTATTCCTTAACCTCTTGTTATGGTTTTTGCACCCATTTTATTATCAGTTTTCATTCTTCTTATTTTTAATAACTCTTGACTAATATTAACTTTACTAGTATTTGTAATAGGCTTAGTTTATCTTGACACACTCGGTCTTGGAGGGCAGGTCTGTGCGTTGTGTGTTGATATTTATAGTTCATCTTTATTTTGTTATTTCACTTGATGCGTTTATGAGGTTATAGCTTTTTGGTGTTTCCTATTTAGTCAGCTCCTTATTGTTAGCCAGGAGATATTCTATTTTCTTTGTACTTCTTATTTTACCTTTTTTGTGAGTTTATCATTGACTTATAGTTATACCCTGGCTATATCATATTCCACTGTCATGTGCTACTTTGGATCAATAAACCTGAGTTTCAAAAAAAACAGTTGTTGTAACACTTCATGAATTGATGCCCAATGCAGTTGTAAGAGTGGTCAGAAAGGATTCAAATTGATTTCCTTACAATACATTAAGGAAAAATCAATGCAAGAGTACTATAAATAGTATGTTGTATGGCATCAGAGATGTCATCTGAGTGGAGTCTGAATCTCTGAATATCATATCAGACATGCACCAATTGGCTGATATAGATAACAACAAACCCTCATACAGTACACATTAATAAATATTTCACCTGTGCAGCTCCAGAACTGATGACAACTCACCATGATAAGGACATACACTGGCACCCTTACAAAAGACTTGTGTGTAAGTCTCCTACCCCTGATAAATATTGTAGATTTTGGATAATATGCTGCTTAAAGTTGCAGTTCTTCTGCTGTCTTACCTCCTACATTGTTAAAAAATGAAATAAATCATAGTAGTGACTAGATAATTTGGAGTAAAAGTATGGTTAATGGTAGAGTGATCTGTTCCAAAAACCAGCTTGGGCTTCCCATTATAAATTGTGTGTGGTCACTCCTGTTTGCAACTTTCCCAAAACAAATCTAGAATTTATAGTTTCTGCAATGCAGAAGAGAGTGATATGCCTGTAACAACCGGGGTCATATTTATTACCCCTTTTAAATACTGGAACAATTAGTCTCAAATTCCAATCCTTAGGTAATATCAAAGATGAGCTAACAGTATTTTTTTTGCCATAATATACTTTATTGAGTTTTCAGTTTTAGTTAACAATCTATTTAAGCAATCAAGTAAATAATGACAGAATTACACAGGTTTTTAAGTACATGAGCATAAATATCAACAGATACACAATATTCATACATACAATTACAATTTGATTTGAGCTAACAGTATTGAATATTATAGGGGAAAGAGGAAACTGTTTAACCAGAAACATAGGAAACACAGAATTTGATGGCAGATAAGGACCGCTTGGCCCACCTAGTCTGCTCATTTCCCTACCTAATGGATAAGCTACACATCCTAGTTAACCAACAGCCTACTTCCACCTACCCCTACCCAGTAGAATTGCCTTATGTCTGTCCCATGCATTCTTGGATTCCCCCGCTGTTTTTGACTCCATGACCTCCTCAGAAAGGCTGTTCCATGCATCCACAACCCTCTCTGTGAAAAAATATTTCCTCACATTACCGCTGAGCCGTCCCGCCTCTATCTTCAAATTGTGTCCCCTTGCTCTTGCACATCTCCTTTTCTGAAAGATGCCACCCTCTTGGACTTCGTTGATTCCCTTGAGGTACTTGAAAGTTTCTATCATGTCCCCCCTCTTCCTCATTTCCTCGAGGGTATACATATTAAGCTCCTTTAGTCTCTCGTCGTATGTCTTCTGGTGCAGACCTTGCACCATTGTGGTTGCACTCCTCTGGACAGCCTCCACTCTGTCTATGTCTTTGCGGAGATGGGGTCTCCAGAACTGCATGCAGTACTCCAGATGGGGTCTCACCAACTGTCTCTACAGAGGGATAAAAACTTCCTGTTTTCTACTGGTGATGCCTCTCGCTGTGCATCCCAGTATCCCCCAGCCCTCCTTACTGCCTTCTCACATTGCTTGCCCACCTTTAGGTCATCTGATATGACTACCCCCAGGTCCCTTTCCATTCTTGTTGTTGTCAGTATCTCACCCTCCATTGTGCACTCCTCCCCTGGGATTTTGTTTCCCAGGTGCATTACTTTGCACTTCTTTGCACTGAATCTAAGCTGCCATACATTTAACCTTGCCAAGTCCCTTCTCATCCTTTCCACCCCACCTTGTGTATCAATCCTGTTGCAGATCTTTGTGTCATTTGCAAAGAGACATACTTTTCCTTCGAGTCCCTCTGCAATGTCACTTATAAAGACATTAAGAAGGACTTGACCCAGTACTGAACCCTGTGGTACCCCACCAGTAACCCGCCACCTTTCTTCGCTGTGGACTCAGTTTACTATTACTCTCTGTGTCCTGTTGTCCAGCCAATGTTTTACCCAGGCTACCACCCTGGGACCCACTCCCAGGCTGTCTAATTTGTTTATTAATCTTTTGTGCGGGACTGTGTCAAATGCCTTGCTAAAGTCTAGGTAGGCCATGTCCACAGCTCCTCCCTGGTCTACTACTTTGGTCAGCCAGTCAAAGAAATTGATTAGATTTGTCTGACATGACCTTCCCGCTGTGAATCCATGCTGCCTTGGGTCCAGGAATCAGGAAAGGTACACTAAGCTGAAGTTTGTTTCCAGGTATGACCTGGGAACACAAGGAAGTTAAATGATTTGCTTAGGCTCACACAGTATTCAAGTGGGGGCTGATGGCTTTCAAATCCAGGTCTCCAGGTTTGCAGCTCAGTGCCCTTAACCACTACGCTATACTGCCTCCTATGGAAAAAATATATAGAAATGCCTCCTATATGCTGTTCCTTATAGAAAGGTTATGTGCCCACCATTTGGGGTTTACATGAAATATCTTGGCTGGTAAGCCGTCTGTCTATACCAGGTGCCTTATTTTTCCTTTGGGACAGTATTAATGGAAGTATCTCATCAGTCTTATTATGATCTCAGGCTGGGAGAACCTACCTCTTTATGTTTTCAAAATCACTTTTTAAGATGGTTTCTGTACAAACTAAACCATTATTGGTTCCATTTCCAAGTAGCAGTTAGAAATATTTAACCCACACTGGGAGTAATACATGCTTCAGTGTTAATCCTTGCATTTTCTATTCCCATCACAAGTTGCCAGAAATTATAATAATTTGTTGTGATCATAGCAGTTTCTAATTTTCTCCAAAGGTCAAATTTATAATCCTCTGTTTTACTAATAAGAAGGCAACTACTGTATATTCTTTTTAGCTCTCCTCATATCCATGGCATCATCTGCAGTAAAGTAATTTCTATGATGCCTAATAAGAGCATTTATAACCTGTTAAGTTTTTACCCATGTTAGATTTGTTTACTCTAGTTTCAATGCTACTTCTAGTGACATAGCAAAGCTTTTGACCAGTAAGGAATATTTTTCTATACTTGGAACTGGTAGCTCCTTTAGAACAAAAAATCATCCACTTCTTTTACCATGCTTTTTAAATGTGGAGAAAGGATCAATTGCTATAACTTATCATGTGGCAGGAATCCACTTGATTTTTTTATTTTGTTTACCAAAGCCATGTAATGATCCGCACCATCATAAATCTTAGCTTGCATCTTTTCTTTTCCAACATCAGTTAGGGAATATTCCAAAATTATTAGCAGAGGGGTGTTCTTGTGCTGTACCTACTACATGCCATGAATTTAAGAACATTTTGGAATTCAAATATTTTTATAAGTATCAAATTGATTACACTCTGTCTCCTGTCTTAGTTCTGTGCTGCATAGTCACTCCTGTGATGTTTCCCATGCCACTGTCACCTTGTCCCATTAACGCATCCTGTGTAAGGTTTCTTTCCCTCACTCACTTCCCATCTTCATTAGCGGGGGTTATCGTTCCCCTAAAGTCAAGTCTGATTTTGTCATTCCTCTTCTCTCCTCCCTTCTTACTCCTACTTCCTCTGGGTAATTTGTTCTTGGGGACTTCAATAACAGCTGGTCTACTCCTGCTCTCAAATTCCTAATTGAAAAAGTTGAGTCTCTGGATCATTTTCAGCTTATTTCTGATCCTACTCAGCACAACCCACACTCTGCCAACCACTCAATTCTTGACTGGATCTTCTCCTCTCACCCATACTGAATAAGTGCTGCTAGTATTCTTCCAGACTTCATCAGTGATCTCTGCATAGTCTTCTGTGTCTGGAAAATTCATTGCCCTAAACCTCCCCCCCCCCAAAGTACAGGTGGACCCAATCATTCAGAACACTCAACCTGGACAAGCTCCTGGATGACCTGTGGTCCTGTAACTGGGCTCTTGTTTTTTTCTGTTCGGGCATCAGTTCTGCCGTCTCCCACTTTACTTCTGTCTTCATGTCTGCCTGAGATAAGCACACCCCCAGCGGAGGTCTTGTGTATGTGGTATCTACCTCTCTTCTGTCACATTTGAACTCACCTCCCTCCTCATGGCTTATGACTCTGCCTGGTTCCTCCAAAAATCATCAGGGTCCTGTGAGCACTGGTTGAAGTGTTGTCAATTATGGAATGCCCTTACAATGTCTTGTAGAGATGCTTAAGCCAGTTACTTTGTCTCGAACCTCCAGAACAATCTTAATTCCTTAAATAAGATATGGAGGGTTATCCACTTAATTTTTCACCTTCCCATGTATACGCACCTCATCTCAAGCTCCGTAACCCACCGGTGCACTAATCTGAGCCTGCTGAGGTGGCTGCTGCATTCAACTTACACTTCACCTCCTCTGCCATCTCTGCTGCTCCCACCTCTACCCCCATCCCTGCTGCTCCTCTATCTCCTTCATCTACATTTGATTTCTCTCCAGTCACTGCCTCTGATGTTCTAGCCACTGGTCTCTCACTAAATCTCTCCAAAGGGCATAGTCCCCATGGTCTTGACCCTTAACGCCTGTATTTTTCTGCTCCTGCCATTGCTGCCTCTCTCGCACTCTACTTATGAATCTCTCCTTTTAGTTTTGTTCTGTTCTCACCTGCTAACATGCTAAAGTCCTCCTTCCCCTTCCAAAAAGGTAGTGACACCTGCACTCTTGGGAACTATCATCCTATTTCTCTTTTTCCCTCACTGGCTAAAATGCAGGAAAGGCTGGTCTTCTCTCAGCTTTCCAACTTTCTTGACTCTTCCTCTTGTCTTTCTCCTTCTTTCAGTCTAGCTTCCACATAACCCATTCCACAGTCTCCTCCCTCCTACATGTCACTGATATCATCCTGAAGGGGATAGTTCAGGGTCATATGTCGACTGCTTTCTCTAATGACCTGGCTAAAGCATTTGACTCTGTTTCTCTTTGCCACCCATGACTGGTTCTGCTTCTACCTCTGTGGTCAGAGCCAGTAGGTCCAGGTGGGGGAATTCTTCTCGTCTCCCCTCCCCATTATCTCTAGTGTGCCCCAATGCTCTTCCCGGGGCCCAGTCTTCTTCTAAATGTTTTGGAATGACCTCCCCTCAGCCTGTGTCTCAGCTGACATTTGCCACTGGTATTTCTATCCCCCAGCTAGAACAGTCCATTCAGTGTGATCTTGATAACATTTAATTCTGGTTATGTGTCATCCAGCTCTCACTGAATGCCAAACAATTGTCACCATGCTATTTTGGTACTCACCAATGGCTTAGTAAGCTCAGCTAGACCCCTGCCTTCAAAACCCTCAATGGCACTCCCCTTGAGTCAGTCCCCTGTTTTAAATACCTTGGTATGTGGCTAGCCAGTTATCTCAACTTCTTGCTCCACATTGATCCCAACATCAAAAAATTATGCCACAAATGTGGCGCACTCTACAGGAATAAATTCTGTTTTCCACCCCCAGTCCAGTAGGAGATCATTCTCAGAATGATCCTCCCATTGTTCAGCTATGTGGATGTGGTGTGTTGTGCTCTCCAAAACTACACTAGCCAGACTCGACTCTGTCTTTTACTCCAGGGGCTCAATTTTCAAAGGGTGGTGCAGGGCTTGCATCTAGCCCCATGTCAACCCCATTTTTTTTGTGCAGCTGCTCCAGACTCATTTGATGCAACTGCGTTTGATTTTAGTACATTTGGTACAGTTGCAACAGTTTCTTTAATTTGCAGCGGCTTGCACCAAAGATTTGGTGCAAGCCTCGTAAAAAGGGTTCCCCAAATGGCACAAGTTAGACTAGGGAAAAGCTGGCCTAACATATTGCAGTTGCTGCTTAGGATTGAAAATCCCAATCACTGTCCGGGAGAATGCAGCAAGTCCTGTGTGCCAAACGATCGCCACACCAGGGGCATGCAGAATTCATGGGGCTTTGAAAATTGAGCCCCTGCCCTTTGGCTACTGGTTTCCCTCCTCTTACTCATCACTGTTCCCTGTGCCATCTCCTCTCTGTCTTCCATCCTTATCACCTATCCTATAGTGCTTCCTTCCTCTCCAAGTACAGATTTACATTCCTCCCCTGCTACCTCTCTGACCTGTTTTCTCCCTCAACTCACTCTACTTTTTCCCTTCAGTCTTCTAACTCTCATTCCCATTGCTCTACATCCACTGGTCAAGCCTCTTTCTCAACTCGGCTGCCCTCTATCTTGAACTGTCTTCCCTCCTCCCTTTGACAAGACCCCTTATACTTCTCCCAGGCAGCCTGGTGGGCTGGAGCAGCAGTGTGCAGGGGGGTACCTGTTGCCACCGCGCCCAGCCGGCATCTGTTGGTGGGGGCATGTAAAAGTTATGGCAGGGTCACCCATTGTGTAACTTGCACCCGTGGTCCTGGCACTCCATGCCTTAGTGAATGGGACAGAGTGCGGGCACACCCCCTGGCACACCCCTGACCACCCATGATACGTAGCTGCATGGGTGGTCAGGGGATCCAGTGTACAAGGCACTAGCTCACCTGTAGTGAATGCCGCCAGGGGTATGCTGAACCCCCCTGCACGGCATTCAGTCATAGGCATGCCTATGCATTGTACATATGCAGCATGAAGACTTTTGTAAATAGACCCCATTGTCTTGCTGTGTTGGGGTCCACTACTGTTGTCAGTTGTAGCTTTCAGTGACCTCATTTTGATTATATGTACAGTACCATCATGGAACTTTAATCTCAACTGTTGGTCACCGTTCTCTCCTCTGCCCTCCCCCCTCCTAGTTGGGTCGCTCCTGGAAAGGAGCTTCAGCTCAGTGCACCTTTTCTGGTTTCCAGTTTTCAAATAAATAAATAAATAGATGGATATGTAAATTCATCATTTTTATCTCCTTCTGGCCTACCATTTAAAACCCTCGGGGATGATTTGTAGCACTTAAAGTATTCCTTTGTTTGTTGACAACAGTATCTTTTGAATTCCTTTGGGGCATATTTAAAAAGGTATTCATTCCCACATAATGTACACTGTCTTCACTGTGGTTGAGTATTCTAACATTTGCATCTCCAGCTAACAGAATGGGTACTTAAGGCCAGTTTGCACCACAGTAATCGAATAATTCTCTCATAATTCTGCTGCTGTCTTTTGTCAGTGACCGCCACTAACTTTGTTACGTTTAGTGTTTCTTGCTTTTTCTTTCCCTTTTACAATTGGGGTGATACTTTTCAGTTCCTCCCTAACTATATGCAAGCATTGAGCCAAGACAATATCTTCACAAATTCTGATAGCTAGATTTTCTAATCTGGTTCTGTTGGCAAGAACTAAATCTTGTATGCTAAAATCCTTAATTACGCCACATATCCAGCCCATTTTAGGGAAAATCCTATATCTGTAAGTGGAGTTTAAATTGTTCCACTGAAATTTTTTATCTAAAACACTCTTTAACACATTGTAAATTGTTATTGTGAGAATGGTTTTATTTTTAGCACTGGACCTAGGGATGCCTTTGATGAATATTGTAGGGAGCGTACTAGAATTATTCTGCTTTTTTTCTTAAATTGGTTATTCTTAGGCTTTCCCTCTAATTGCTTTGAGCTATAAACTTCCTCATGTTCTATTAAAGAGATTTATAACAGTTTAGCTTTTTCCATTGACTTCTCATTTTTCTTTATTTTTTAAGACACTAGGATTTTCCAGCCCAGTGGTGCTGGCTGGTGGTGCACTGCACTGCATTGTGGGAGACCTGGATTTGTCAACTGAGCCCGACTTCCCCACTCCAGGTCAATTAGTCTGGGATACAATACAGAGGCATCATGTTCCTACCTTTGGGGGGGAGGGGTGTTGAGCATCCTGCTCTCTTAGCGCCTCCTCTGATGGGTAGCGGTGCTGGTATTAATGCAGTGGGTAACCATGTTGCATCAGCCAGCACTCACCTGATTGGCTTTTCTACAGGACACGATTGTCTTTTGCCAGGGGTGGAGGGGCGGGCAGCAAAAAGTGGGAGAAAATCCACTGGCCTCATGGATGATGATGCAGACACCACAGAACGCCCCTAACACTTCCTTCCTCGGGAGACCTTGTGCAGTGGGCACAACCTCTTGCCACCATCAGAGGGACTACGAGTTTGTACTTATTCACTCAGACCTAAGGGTTGTCTGACTTGCAAGGAGAGGCAGGAATGAGTTCAGATGCAACCAAAGGCTCTTTATTATGGAGAAGTGCACGTGTCACGACAAGATTCTTACAATTGGACACCTGGGAATATGGTAACAGGCAGCTAACTCTATAAGCAATGTAAAGAATTCAAAGCTCTATAAGTTACATTACATAGAGGATAATGTATGGGGCTGGATTAGTAACCACGCTGTGATCGCTTTGAGAGGATACCATGACAACTGTAAACCTCGAGAGTGCAGCTCGAGAGGTTTACAATTTTGTCATGGTAACCTCGAGAAGTGGTTTCAGTGAGGTTACTAATCAAAACCCTATGCATTAGCTTTTATAGTGTGTGGGATCAGAGTGTATGGGTTCAGGAGAAATAGGTTCATACCCAAAAATATCCTAAAATAAATTGCCATTTTGTCAGTAATCCATTAGGGAAGATCGGTTGGTCGGTAGACACCATGTGGTGTCTTGTTGCAGGGAGTGCTGGGAGACGTCTGCATGTCATCTTCACGAACAATGAGAGGGTCCAGCGATGAAGTGAGGAACATCAAGGTAACTAGATTTGGGGGCAGAAAAAAAAAGGAAACTTAAAAAAAGGCATCAAACATATTTACAATTCATTTTGGGCAGCAATAAACAGAATTGGGCACAGTGACATCTTGATCGCTAGTTCAAGCAAGCAAGCATTAACTGACACAGTGGAATTAACTGTTCAAGCGCTTGCAGGGGCTAGCAATCAGCGCTCTGAGAAAGGAATACAGGTTAATGCTGGCATTCCATCTAGTAAAATCATCACTATGACTTACTTAAGAGAGGTTTATCACTGACATCATAGCGCTGATATTACAAGAAAATAACTGTTTTCCATATATAACAAGCGTCTCCCATACATTATTATACTCTAAGCAATTTTCAAGACTAACAGGCATTATGATTTCTGTGGAACTCTGAAGCTCTGAGATTGCAAAGACTCTAAAGGTCTAACGGCAAAGAATTCTAAACTCTGTATTATAAAATGGGTATAAAAAATCCAGAAACCTGATTGGCTGAGAAACTGAGAACCCAGTGCTGATATCCCAGCACAACAGCACTGTGTAAAGATGCAGCAGCCTCTTCACAATAAAATCAATACTACCACACATCACACATCCCTGACTGCCATAGTGCCATCACAAACATGGCTGTCGCCTTCACTCACTAAAAACCTTCAACTAGGTCTTAAAAATAAAACTGCCTTAAATTTAAAAACATAATAAATGTTATTTGCCCATGTAATTCTCTTCTTACACACACACACACACACACACCCTTAAAAAATGATGTACTACAGTACTTACAGTTTTAATTTCTGGTGTTTCTCTGCTGACCACCAAAAATCCCTCTCTTATCCTCACCTGCTTACTAGGGAAATCTGTGCTGTTTAACCAGCTACTGATAACACAATAGCCCTGGTTCCATCTGAGGCCTTCTGTTGTGTGACAATGAGGGTAAACCTTCTGCCAGTAGAACTGAGCAGAGGTTTGAATTCTTGTGTTCCATCCAGAGCAAACATTCCATCTCTTGAATGTAGGCAAGACAGAAAATAAACAAGGCACGGAAAAGGAAGGGAATAATATCAAGAAGAAGAAAGAAAGGTGAGGAAATGGGTAAATGGGGTGAGTTGGGGAAAATAGAGGGTTAAAGAGCTAATTAAAAATACATGTATTTTGCTGTGCACAATATTAAAACCTAGATGGCATGACAGTTGTGGGGGCTATTTGCTGAGGTGGATGAACTTTTTTAAATAAATGTCATAAAAATTTTTCTTTTTTGATTTTGGGACATTTCTCCCCCACAAAAAAAACAAAACAAATGTAGGACCCATTTTATAATCACAATAAGGCACTCCAGAGTGTGCATGGTGGTGGGATAACAGCACTTCTCAGGTGATTGAAGGCACTCTGCAATGCTTCATGCCTCATAACACACTTGAGGTATGCCGTTATCCCACCACAATGCACGCCCTGTCATGTCTTATTGCTTAAGCAATGACAAAGAATTCTGAACTGCATGGCACTGGCAAAGAATTACGAACTCTGTAGCAATGACAAAGAATTCTAAACTCTATAGCCCTGGCCAGGGATTACTCAAAATACTGCTCTGGTTAACCTTTGTTGCAGCTTTAAAGGATGACCTGCTAGTTGACTTTCAAATCAATGTGGTGCACCAAGAAAGGTGTTTCAAGGAAACAAATGCACCAGAGTAGAATGAAGGCATGCACTTCTTGGAGGAACAAGGGACACTGTACTTCCAACAGAGGGGACCAACAGAAGAAGCTTCTCACTGTGACAGATTGGAATAGGGCCCTGTCCCAGTTGTTAGAGAAAGTGATTAAAATTCAAGGATATTTCCTTTTCTGTCTCTTCTCTGTCTGGTTGCGCAACCAAATTTTCCTATGAGACTTCGGACTTGACCAACCTGATAGGCTCGCAGTTCTTTGCCTCTCACTGTCTCAGTTATCTCTTGCTGTCTGTTTTTCTCCCTTGCATATCTAGATTTGCTGATATGAAAATATGTGCAAATCATTGTATGGCAAAGTAACTGATATTGGGACCCCTTGTGTTTGGAAAATATATAGCATTGCTGTTGAAAGGTATATAATTATGTTTTAAGATAATTACAAAAGCTATTGGAAAACTCAGAGGTTGCCAGAGTTCAATTTTTAAATCTTTTGCAAGAGCTGTGCAAAAGGGGGCCGCAACTCAAGAAGCACACTGTGTTATAGCAGCTCCTACCTGATATTTACAAAAACAGGATGCTTGCTAAGGATGGGCGTTGAAAGGACTTATAAGAGCCAAGCTGCAACTGCAAGAAAGATTAGAAGAAAAAGGGACAGTCTGAACTAAAACTGCTGTTTTTCTCCTCTGTACATAGTTATTCTGAAAAAGTTTATTTTTTTTGTGTTACTGCTACTGTAAATAAATATTTTTGGTGAATTCTGCAACTGCTTTTGGTTTTCCTTATGCTTCCTGACCTGTGCCTTGATGACACTCATCCTCTGAACTGAGGATTCAATGACCCAGGAAAAAATCATAACATTCCGCCAGGCTGGATGCACTCCATGAGGTCATGGCAGATCACTGATCAGTGAAGAACAAGGGGTTTCTCTCTTCGGCAAACTCTCTGGGCATTGGTAGGAAAGTTGTGGCAGACCACCAACTAGGGTCACACAGAACACACACACAGAGATTTCTAATCCAGGCTTCTTGAGCTTTTGTTGTCCCTGTCTTGCTGCTTTTGCCATCCCTGTGTTGCTGCTTGCATCATCCCTGAAACAAGAAAATTCCCACCCCACTGTACGTTGGAGCCCTCATCTATTAAGCTGATGTGGCTCCTAGTCTTACTTTACTTCCTAAATGGGGTAGGATGAGCAGCTGAGGGGGCCTGTCCTAACTATCCCCCAATTCTAGCTGGAATGACCACCCACTTTGTAGTCCACAAGGAAAACAGTTCCTTTACAGTTAGGCACAACACAAGTCTGGCAATTGATCTGCAGTAGGACAAAGCACAGTCTTCACAGTTCAGTAGCAAGGTCATAACACAGAACTGGCAGTTCAGTTTGCGGGTGCATAACACAGAACTGGCAGTTTAGTTAGAATTAGCAATTCAGTTTGCAAAGGCATAACACAGAATTGGCAGTTCAGTTAGAATTGACAGTTCAGTTAAAACTGGCAGCTCAATTTGCAGGCGCATACCACAGAATTGGCAGTTCAGTTAGATTTTGCAGTTCAGTTAGAATTGCAGTTCAGTGGCAAGGGCATGGCACAAAATTGGCGGTTCGTTAGGCAAAAGGAGCAATAATCAGTTCATGTAACAGTTCCTTAGGCAAAGGGGCAATAACAGTTCATGTGGCAGTTTGTTAGGCAAAGGGACGATAACACAGTTTCTGTGGCAGTTCGTTAGGCAAAGGGGCAATAACACTGTTCCTGTGGCAGTTCATTAGGCAAAAGGGGCACTAACATAGCTCATGTGACAGTTCATTAGGCAACATAACAATGAAACAGTTCCTGTGCAGGGACGCAGTCACTTTAAATTCAGTGAGGGAACCAACAAGCATCTGCCCTGTTTTACAATTAGATTTCCCCAGCCTCATGGCACCTGCTTAACTGGGGCTACCTTCAGATGTGCCCTGTGGCAGCTGCCTTAGCGCCACTGGGCTCTTGTTAATTAAATGTTACTATTTTCAGGGCCTACTAGTCCACTCTGACTTTCAGTTGCCTCTATGGGCGGTCAAGAGATGGGGAAAGGGGAGAAAATCCTCCCACCCTTGCGGCCTTGACCGTCTTGGTTAGTGCCCTGGGTATGAGTTATATGAAAAAATAAATAAGTATGATACTGGGGATTTCCTGCCCCTTGGGAGCTTTCCTGTCTAAACGAAGGACCTAACACCCATGACTCTGCCCCTTGGGCTGGCCTTCTTTTGGAGGCCTGCCTGCCCCCCTTCACAGCCTCGGCCATTTGCCTGTGCCATCTGGTGCTAAATTCAAATTTGAATGCCCTTCTTTTTCTCTGGCAGACAGCACTTGGCTAGCGGTGCTGCTGCCTTCTCATCGCCCTGATCCAGGGTGAAGAAATGGCAGGGGAGAGCTGGAGGAAGGAGGTGCTGGAGGCAGGGCCTGACTATGCTGACATCCTGCTGCTGCTACCTCTTGGCTCCTCCCCTCAGCTCTCTCTCTCACTGTGGCTGCTGCTCCACGTCCTATAGTGGCTCTACCTGCCAACGCCACCAATGAGGGACCAAGCTAAACTTTTTAAATAATTATACAGTACATAAAATAAAAAAACGGGGCTGAAGAGAAGGCAACACCATACCGCCACCGACTGCGGGAAACTGAACTGCTGATTGCAGCTGACCAAAGGGAGGAATGGAGTCAATGGATCCTCTACAACCTGGTAAGCCTCTGAGTCATGTCTGTCCGGTTTGATGACTTTTTTAAAACTCCTTGAACAACTTTCGGGGTTTCTGCTTCCATGCTCGGGGTTCCAGCACATGAACACCAAGCCCATTTGCCTCATATTAAAAAACATAGAATACCAACATGCTGGGCGGGGACAGCAGTCCCAGCCTGTGGTCTGCCCTGCCTTCCCTCCCCTCATGCTACTTGCTTCCAGAAGAGGGGGGTTCTAAGAGCAGCAGCAAGGGAGATTATAGAAGAGAGGAAAAAATATATTCTAAAACAGTCCAGGGTTGGACTCTGGGGGTGAACTGCTGAAGGAGTAGGGGGTTCCTTGGGGCAAGGACTGTTGGCACAAGTTCCAAACTGGCTACCAGCTCCTATTTCTTCCCTGGGGCCCTTTAACCTGTTTCTCTGGGACCCCACCCACACTGCCCTCCCACAACTACCTTTGGGGGGTTCCAAGAGAGCAATACCCCTGTAGGGCACCAACTCTGGGGCACTACACTTGGATGCTACTTGGCATTTGGCAATGTGCAGGCTGGGTGTCAGGGCCCCAGTGGGGGGCAATCCCAGGATAATGGAAGCAGGGAACCAGGAATGCATCAGTATAGTAAGTATGAGTGTGGGGGGGCACACGAGCTGCAGTTGCGTTAGATTGTAATGCGTTGTTCAGTGAAATAAAAATAAAATAAAAAAAAAAAGACACTTGGATTTTTCACTTTTCTTTTCAATCAGCTACCACTCTATGTATAACAACACAGACAGTTTTACTACATGGCGTGCTGGACTCAAAAGCAGGACAAAGACCAAATAGAAGAAAGTCAGCACCACCTGTCTACAGACTAACAACAATTTATTTGTAGCAATTTAAAAAGAAAGGCAATTACTAACATGCAAAAATGGATGTGCTGTGTAAGTTCATTTCGTGCTGTGCGAAGTATTGGGGAAGCAGTGCGACTGATGTCACGCATGCGCTGGTACTGCTTTTCTTCTAGTCGGTCACCATTCTGTGTATAGCTATGGTTTTCTTTTGTGCAATATTTTAGTCATTTCCTTGATAAATTGTTTATTCATAATCCTTGTGTTTTTGTCCCTTTTTTCCCATGTTTAATCTTTCACTGTTTTTGTATGTCATCGTACACACTCAGGATGCAGTCTGCAACAGTTTCCCAAGTTTCTCAGCCCTCAACACCTCTAAGGGTCCCTCTGTAGCTGCCACCACTCAGAAGTGATTCTCTTACCTGGGGACTTTCTTAGTATGAATCCCACCTGAGTCACTGCTCACAAAGTATAGTGCTCCCTTAGCTACAGTCACAGCCTTCCCCGGTCACGCACTCCTGAGTAGAGATGGGCAAAGTTGGCAAAATTTGCTCTGCAAATTTAGCACACTTCGTGGAGTGCGGAGCAATCCACGAAGTGTGAAGTTTTGCTGCAAAGTTTTGCATGCGATATGCAGAACTTTGCCCACAAATGGCAACTTCACGGGCAAAATTCTGCACTTTGTTGCCCAAACTTCACGATTACTGGTGCAGATCTCTGGGTTTTGGCTTCACTGGGGACTGGGGGTCCACCAGGAGGGATGCAGGCCTATACTGGTGCGATGGCCTGCATCTGTTCTGGAGGGGAACCAGGATCCTAGGTGTTAGGTTTAAATGCTTCATTGGCAAGCATTTAAACTAGCCAAGGGGTGAAGCACTGAAAAGGAGCAGGAAAATCTTAGCCCCCAAAAAATCAGGGCAGTTAGTGAGGTAAACACCAAGACAGAGAAGTCGATAGGGAGAAGGGCAGGGGTAAATGGAGAAAAGGCAGTAAGGACAGAGATGGGGCAAAAGGGTTAGGGCCATCATAAAATGGAGGGTAATGAGTACCAATACCCGTAGTCTAGGTAACAAGCTCCCTGAACTGGTGGCCTTGATGGAAGACGGACACCTGGATATCGTGGTAGTCACTGAAACATAGTACACAGAGAACCATGACTGGGATGTCAACATACCAGGGTACACAATCTACAGGAGGGACAGGAAGAGTAAAAGAGGAGGAAGAGTAGCTCTCTATGTAAGGGAAGAGATCAAAACAACAGAACTAAAAGGTAAAAAGGGAGGAGAGGAGGCACTGTGGGTCACTCAGGAGACAGGAAATGGCACCACAATCCGCATGGGGGTTGTATAAAGAACCCCATCTCGGGGGAAGAAATGGACAAGGAAATGATAGAAGACATACTTACAATGGCAGAAAAAGGGAAGATATTGTTGCTGCGGGACCTGAATATGCCAGATGTTAACTGGAGCACCTTTGCTGCAGCCACACTCAAGAGCAGGGTCATTCTCGATGACCTGCAGGAGGCATGCCTCAGACAGCTAGTGTTGGAACCCACTTGGGAGGGAGCAATCTTAGACCTAGTACTCTCAAATGGGAACGTAGAGAGAATCTCAGATCTAGAAATGGGTAGCCATCTGGGAACAAGTAACCACCAAACAGTGTGGTTCATAATAAACACAGCCGCAGAGTCAAGCCATACAAAAGTGAAGGTACTGGACTTTAGGAGGGTTAAGTTTGTCAAAAAGGGAGAGTGCCTCAAAAAAGCACTAGCAAACATGCAAGAAGGAGGGGTGGAGGAACAGTGGGGAAACATCAAAACTGCCATCACAGAGGCAACAAGCCTTTGTGTGAAGCAAACAAACAAATCAAAATGAAAGAAAAAAACACTATGGCTCTCAAAAGAAGTGGCGGGGAAGGTTAGGGGGAAAAAGATAGCATTCAGGAAGTATAAGGAAACACGGAAGGAGCAGGACAAAGAACTGTACCAGATAAAACAGTAGGGGGCAGGGAAGGCAGTCAGAATAGCAAATGCCCAAACCATGGAAAAAATAGCCAACTCAGTTAAGAAGGGGATTAAAACATTTTATAGGTACATTGGGGGCGAAGAAAGACCAAGGGAGGGATAGTGAGGCTTAATAAAGGGGAGGGTGGGTGGACAGAGAGGGACAGTGAAAAAGCAGGGATACTGAACAAACACTTCTGCTCAGTATTCACAAAAGAAGAGGAGAGGGAGGTACCTAATCCAGTCAATGGAAGCACTCTGGATAGGGGGGTCAATACCAGTCCTTTCACAGAAGAAAGGGTTCTGAAGAACTCCTAAAACTGAAAGGTGGACAAAGCAATGGGGCCTGATGGGATTCACCCCAGAATTCTAAAAGAACTAAGGGGAGAACCAGGGACACCACTGGTTACCCTTTTTAACAAATCATGGGAGGACAGTGTGGTACCTAAGGACTGGAGGAGGGTGGATGTGATTCCCCTTCACAAAAGTGGGAGCAAAGCAGAGGCAGAAAACTACAGACCTGTTAGCTTGACCTCAGTGGTAGGGAAAATTATGGAATCACTTCTGAAAGAAAGAATTGTTGAGTGTGTAGAGGCCAGTGGTGCACAGGATCCAAGGCAGCATGGATTCGCAGTGGGAAGATCATGTCAGACAAATCTAATAGATTTCTTTGACTGGGTGACCAAAGTAGTAGACCAGGGAGGGGCTGTGGACATGGTCTACCTAGACTTTAGCAATGCATTTGACACAGTCCCACACAAAAGATTAATAAACAAATTAGCCAGCCTGGGAGTGGGTCCCAGGGTGGTAGCCTGGGTAAAAAATTGACTGGACAACAGGACACAGAGGGTAATAATAAACAGAGTCCACGCCAAAGAAAGGGGGGATACTAGTGGGGAACTGCAAGGTTCAGTACTTGGTCCGCTCCTTTTTAATGTCTTTAAAAGTGACATTTTTTTTTTTTTTTTTTTTATCTATTCTAGGATTACAAGCACCTTTGAGCAAAGGCTCTTTTACAAAGGTTCCATGTCAGAAATAACAAACAACAAGTAAGCAACAGTGAAATAACAGTAAAGAATTCATGTACAACTGTGCTATTGAAAGGGGTCAATTATAGGAAGAGTAGGGTGTAGAGGAGGAGAAGTGTAGGTAGTTAACAGAGGCAGCTATAGTAAAATGGTGAACACAGCTAGGACGCATGTGCCCACAAGGAATGGGTAGGGTCAGGCGCCCGAGGGTGGCAGAGAAACAGGGATGAGAGGAGAGGGGGAGGATGAAGATGCATTTGTCGAAAAATAAATGTGAAGGAGTGATAGAAGAGAAAAAGGGGTAGGGTGGGGGGAAATAAGTGCTATAATGGGACAAGGAGAGACTAATGAGGTGGTATGAAGACCTGAGATTTGAAGTTGCTCCTCAGGAACTGGGGGAAGGGGACTGGGGGGCCCGGGGTTAAGCAGTATATAAATTAGGATTAAAGCTGTGTAGGTCATCATCTAGGAGAGGCAGTCACAGGAGCTAGAGGCAATGAGATGGGCCCAGAGCCTGGTTTTGAACAGACCTAGTATTGAGGCAGAGGAGATAGTGTGGCTGAGACCATTCATCCATAGAAGAGCCCTATAGGCGAAGGAGCGTTGGCCCTGCATAGTTTGACAGCGAGAAACTTGTAGAATCTGGGTTGTCGAGCTCCTGGTGTTCTGTTGATTGGTGTTTTGATGAAACAAGGCAGTAACACCAGGGGGTGTGAGGCCAAGGTTGATTTTTCCCGCCATAGCACATGTGAGATACTTATACAGTTGGAGAGTTGGATTGTTCATAAAGGGCACAGTTGTGGGTAAGGCAGTGGGCACCAGTTGTGAGTCAGCATGCTTTGTTCAGTGTAGTTGTTATACGTCGGAGGGAGGACGTCATGGTGGAGCCATAGATAATGAGGCCATAATCAATAATTGACACCACAGAGCTCTGGACGGCAATCTTCAGGGCCTCTGGGGTGAGGTGCTGCCTGTGCTAGTAGAGTAATCCAAGGCGTGTGCTGGCAGCTTTAGCCACGCTGTCAATGTGAGCCATATAGGAGAGATTGGGGTCAAGCAGAATCCCTAGGTATTTGAATGAGTAAACTTGTTCGAGGACAGTCCCCTGCTTGGTGGAAATGGCAGGGGGGTGTTGCTTGTAATGGTTATGTGAACTGCAGAATATCAATGACATGATTTTCTTGTGATTGAGGACTAGTCTATGATTGGAGAATCATGTTTCAACGGCACTGAATCTGAGTTGGAGGTTGTGTTGTAGTGGTGAAAGGTCCTTGTGCGTAGAAAACACAACAGCATCATCCGCATACAGGATGATTTGTTCCCAGCAGGATTGTGGTAGGGAGTTTAAAAAGAGGCTGAAAAGGAGAGTGCCCAGTATGAACACCTGAGGTATTCCGGAGCGGACAGGCAAGGTGTCCGAGATAGCACTGGCAATTTTTACTCTTTGAAGAGTGGTTGTCAAGGTAGCTTCTGAACCAGCGGGCTGAGTCCGGTGCGAGGCCAGCAAGGAGTAGTTGGTCATACAGCAGCCAGTGATGGACCATGTCAAATGCCTTAGAGAGGCTGATGAAGACAGCCCCTGTAAGAAGTCCTTTATCAAGGGAACTATGCACTGCACCGGTAAATTCAAGCAGGGCAGTGGTGGTAGTATGCCCTTTTCTAAAACCATGCTGTTGTGTGCACAGAATATTATATTTGTCCAAATAATCAGTGAGCTGGTCCACAACAATACGCTCTAGGGCCTTGGATAGTGGTGGCAATATGGAGATTGGGCGGTAGTTAGAGTGGCAGGTCTTATCCCCACTTTTGTGGACCGGGGTCACAGTGGCAGTTTTTCATATTTCAAGGAATGTACTGGTGTGGAGAAAGAGGTTAAGAATTTTAGTTAGGGGACTGAGGACCTCGTCAAGTGTAAGTGATAGCAGCTTAAGGTCCAGGGTGTCACTGCTGATTCTGGAAGTGGAGATGGCTGAGGCAATGTGGCAGCGAGCTTCATTCACCTTAATCTCCCTGAAGTAAAAATGAGGGTGGCTTGACAGAGTGCAGGATGTGTTAGAGGGGGTGTGACTGACTGTGAAGAAATCGGGTGGTAGAACAGTACTGAGGTCAGTAAAAGCCGTGTTAAAGGTATTTGCAATGACCATGGGATCAGGGGGAGTGGATCCTTCAACAATTAACATGGCCGGAGGGGACTTTGATTGTTTCCCAGTAATGTCCTTGATATTGTCCCAGAAAGCACGACCATTTCCCCAGGTGTTGGTGAGGACATCCTTATAATATGAGCTTTTCGTGAGACGAATGAATTTTGTGCAGGCATTAGGGGCATGTTTGTATTTTTGGATGTCAGATTGTTTGCCTGTGGCTTTAGCAACTGCCCACAGGTGGTCCCTAGATTTCAGCAGGGAAAGGAGCTCCGCAGTTATCCAAGGGTTACAGAGGGCTTTTGTTTTCCATTTTTTTGAAGGAGTGAAGAGGTCACAGGCCTTATTGAAGGCGGTGATGAAGTAGCCGAGGGCTAGGTTAACATCCATCGCCTTGTAGATGGGCAGCCAGTCTTGCAAGGATAGGTACTGTTTGGGATGGGTAAGTTGACCACGGGGGAGGACTCTGCTGGTAATGATTATAGAGGGTGGCTTTAGAAATTTATTAGACCATTCACATGTAACCGGGGAGTGGTCACTGAAAGAGTCTGGGAGAATGGAGGTACGAGAGATCCCGGTAGGGTGATTGGTGAGAACCCAGTCCAGCAGGGTACTGGTGCCAGTTTTGTAATTTATCCGAGTTGGTGTGGTGGCCAATTGTGAGAGGTTGGCAGCTGCAAGGGCATCCTTATAAGTGTAGACATCAGATGCCAGCCAGTTTGCTGATGAAGTTAAGAACTTCTTTGATGCCAAGATCTTGATCTTGAGGTGGAATATATACAGAGACAATGTTGAGGGCTTTTTGATTGGGACCTAGAAGAATTTTAATGGGTAGAAGCTGGGCCGAGGAGGCAGGGACGGGGGTTGGAACAAGGTGCCCCAGGAGATTATCTTTAATGTAGATGGCACAGCCCACTCCCCTTTTAGAGACACGGTCCAGTCTGAAAACATTGTAGCACTGTAAGGTAATTGCCAGATCAGGAACTTTTGGTGTCAGCCATGTTTCAACTACAGCAAGGATGTCAGGATTATGCTGGCTGTTAAAGGCTTGGAGTGCATCAAGCTTTGGTAACAGGCTGTAGACGTTAATGGTTGCGATAGTGAGAGCTCCTGCCTTTTTCAGAAGGCCTGAACAGCCCGGGCCAGGATTTGGATGGACGTTGCCCAAGATCAGTAGGAGAAGTAGGAGGAGCTTCACTGAACAGAGGCGCAGGTCCAGTAGTGATAATTTGTGTTTCCTTTTAGCGTATGGGCAGTAGGTAGAGTCCATATGACCGCCTCGATGATATGCAATGTGGTACAGTAGGGATAGGTTGGCATTAAGACCAATCTTAGTGGTGCTAAGAAGCAGCCAGATATTTCCAAGTGGAGGCCCATGGGGAGGACTGGCCGAGACGTGGAGCGTTCCCAAGGTGCTGCTGGTATTGATTAAGTAGATAGTGAGTACGGTGTGGGGTGGCAGGGGCCTGGGAGAGAGAACAAGGGAGGAAGCACAAGGAGGGAGGGGAGGGAACTCATAGCTGGTGTAGGGTGAAAGAAAAGAAAAAAAAAGAAAAAGGCAGGAAGAGGTAGTGAAAAGAGAAAATTTCGGCAAAATAGGATTTAGTAGGGAGGCAGTACAAGGAAGGTATATAGTAAGTAAAGCAACTGTGACTTTAAGAGGGTAGACTTTTTTAAATGAAAGAAGAAGATCCCTCTAGTGGCAGATCTGTATAACCTGCTCATGGAAAACTAGCCACGTGTAAAAAAAAAAACCTAATTTTAAGTATAAGGAGCAATTGCAGCATCAGGAAGAATTAGCCAGGGGAAAAGCCACTCGAGATGCAGCAACAGAGGGCAGTGTCCAATCAGGATGTGGCTGTGGAATGCGTCAAAATTGAACCTGATGGCTGAGTACTGTCGTACCTTTGCAGGGTAGAGGAGCTTTCTTCAAGGCAGACCAGCTGAGCAGCGCAGGTGGAGGCTTAGTTAGAGCCGACCAACCGGGCAAGGCTTCGGGAGGCAGCAGAGATAGTATTTGTGCTGGAGGCAGCACCCAATTTGGGTCTGCACTGTGGGGGAAAGAGACAAGCAAGAAGTTAAATAGGAGCTAGAGAACTCTGGGTAGGGGTACAACATAACAGCAGAGACAGAAGAAAAAACAGTAGGCAAGAGATGTAAGGGCTTACAGATTAATTTAACAAAGGGGTAGAAATGGCCAAGGGATAAGGAATTTAAAATGAATTTGCAGCTGAAAAGGTGGTCTTGTTGCCACTGAGTCTGGGAGGGGGCTGCAAGGCTATACAGAATTTGATGCTTAAACTATGTAACAGCTTTAAAATTATACTATACAAAATGCCAAATGTTTTAAAACCTTTAAGAAAACAAATACATTAATCAGTAATTTAGCAGCATTGGCCTGAATGTAGTAACATCACTAAGATCAGGAACTTAACAGCCTTTAAAACAAAAACAAAAAAAACAGTCATTTTAAGTATAAGGAGCAATTGTGGCTTCAGGAAGAATTAGCCAGGGGAAAAGCCACTCGAGATGCAGCAACAGAGGGCAGTGCAGAGGGACTGGAAGGAAAAGTATGCCTCTCTGCAGATGACACAAAGATCTGCAACAGGGTTGATACACAAGGGGGGTGGAAAGGATGAGAAGGGACTTGGCAAGGTTGGAGGAATGGTCAAAAGTATGGCAGCTTAGATTCAGTGCAAAAAAGTGCAAAGTAATGCACCTGGGAAACAAAAACCCAGGGGAAGATTACAATCGGGGGGGGGGGGTATTAACAACAACAGAAATGGAAAGGGACCTGGGGGTAGCCATATCAGATTATCTAAAGGTAGGCAGGCAATGTGAGAAGGCAGTAAGGAGGGCTGCGGGGATACTGGGGTGTATAGGGAGAGGAAACACCAGTAGAAAAGAGGAAGTTGTTATCCCTCTGTACAGGCAGTTGGCGAGACCCCATCTGGAGTACTGTGTGCAGTTCTGGAAACCCCATCTCTGTAAGGACATAGACAGGATGGAGGCAGTCCAGAGGAGGGCATCTAAAATGGTGCAGGGTCTGCAACAGAAGCCATATGAAGAGAGAGACTAAAGGAGCTTAATATGTATACCCATGAGGAAAGGAGGTGGGGGGGGCATGATAGAAACCTTCAAGTACCTCAAGGGAATCAACAAAGTCCAATAGGGTAGCATCTTTCAGAAAAAGAGATGTGTAAGAACAAGGGGACACAATTTGAAGATAGAGGGGGGATGGCTCAGGGGCAATGTGAGGAAGTATTTTTTCACAGAGAGGGTGGTGGATGCATGGAACAGCCTTCCTGAAGAGGTGGTGGAGTCAAAAACAGTGGGGGAATTCAAGAATGCATGGAAAAGATATAAGGCAATTCTGTTGGGGGTAGGAAGCGGTAGGCTGTTGGTTAACTAGGATATGCAGCTTATCCAATAGGCAGGGAAATGGGCAGTCTAGGTGGGCCAAGTGGTCCTTATCTGCTGTCAAAGTCTATGTTTCTAGGTTTCTATGATTCAGGCATAGTCAAAGTCGTTGAGGGCAGGGAAAACTTTGCAAAACTCGAGGCAAGTTCTTCGGTATATTAAAACTTCTCCACATCTCTACTCCTGGGGCAACACTTCACTTTTTTTTGACTATGGTAACTGTAGCCATCTGCTTCGTCTTCAGAGATGGATCATAGATTTGTCAGTGCCATCAGTTGACTAGTCGCCAAAAAGATTCAGTTACAGAGTCATGAAGTACACAAAAATAGTATTTATAACTTCACAGTATTTACACAATCTTTTTTTTTTTCTTTACAGAGATTTTTTATGTACCTTTTCCCCAGTTTTCGCCCAGACCCAGGACCCCGGCACACATACGCATGCATGCACGTGGAGGCGCACATGCACGCTGGGTACTGGCTCGGCCCCTTCCACCCCACCCTTGGCAATCACCGCCGCCCCTCCCTCTTACGCATCCCATCAGACCTCCACCTGATGGAAGTGGAACTACAGGAAGGGCGGACAACCACCCCGGGAGGGGAGAGCTGCCTTTTGGCTGCTCAGTCCCGCTCTCTCCCTCCCCCGTGCTGGCTCTCCAGTGACCCAAGGTTGTTCCCAAACCTGGGAAACCAGCATGGCACGAGGTATGGTGTCCAGCGCCTCAGCCCTCAGCGCCATCGGGCCAGCCAGTATTTACACAATCTACAGGATACTGATGTGGCAAGATAGGCCTATTACCACTTTATTTAATGTTCCTATTTCCTGGGTTGTGAGACACTCTAGAGTTGAGACACTGTCCCTTTAAAAGGCCAAGGAAGAGTTGAACATATAAAGATTACTGTTAAACCAGTTTGGGCCTGGCATTCATTTAGATAGGGACCAGACAGGTTTATGTATCCCAAGGGTCATATCCCTTGGATCGAATGCACAGTTAGGGTCATATCCCTTATATCAAATTGACACTTAGCCATATCCAAAACCAGTTACGGCCCAGTGGAAGGACAGCCTAAGTCTTGAACTCAAGTCAGTAAAAGGTTATACATAAAACAGATGTTACAGGAGTTAAACATGAAACCACAGTGTCACAACGGTAAACTGTTGCACCCCAATCTCTGTATAGCTCAGAGTATTCACCCATCCCCCAAAAAGGGGTGTGGCCTGAAAAAGAACACCACTCAGTCTTTATCTTGCAGACACACATTTTGAAAATCAGTACATTTTTAGTTTGGAGTGTGAAGCCTGATGAACTGTTCCTGGAGAATAGCAGAGCTAAGAAGAACTTATCAAGCCTGGGAAAACCCCTGAACCAGACCTGAGTTTGTGAACGTGAACTTTTCACATTCTGAACAGAAATTCTGATTTTTAAGTCAGAATCTGGGAATCAAGACTTTGCTTCAAGGCAGCCCTGAGTTTTGCACCAAGAAGAAACTCACAGACTCAAGTTTCTTTCCAACAATCTTGTTTTTTCTAAAGAACTTTTCTTCACCTATAGGGAGAGTTTCCTCTCAAAAAGGACACTTGGTATTTTCTGGACTGTAAACCTCAGAACAAGGTATAGTTTTTAGAACTAACAGTGTATGGTGTTTTCTGTATAACCATCCAATAGTTATTTTTGGTATTGTCTGCATTTTAAATCTTCCAAATTGTAGAATTTACTGTGCAGTTTTTTTCTTTTAAGTTAATTAGTGAACTCAGTAGGATCAATACTTCAAAAATCGCAAATAGCTCACCTTTAGATGTGATATTAACCACTCATCCTCACAAAATTTTACATGCAGCGGTCTTCCACAACGACATGAGTGACCATAGTATCGTAGTCTGCACGAGATCACAAGCTAAAGCGCACCATCAGCCCAAGTTCATCACTAAACGGTCCTTTCGTAAGTTCAATGCTTTAAACTACTTGACTGATCCAAGTAAGGTCAGATGGCAAGATCGCTTTCTTGCAAAATCAGTTGATGAGGCTGTTACTGTCCTCAATGATAACCTTACTACACTGACTAATAAACATGCACCTTTTATCAAGGTTCAGATGCGCAAAAATCTCTCAACCTTGGTTCACACTGGAACTTAAGGTCGCATTGACAAACCGTGATAAACTCTGGGCCCAGGCTAGGCAAACCAAGAGCCTTGTAGATTGGCAGACCTTTAGAGCAGCCAGGAATGCCTGTGTTAAACGTATTCACTCCGCCAAAGCAAACTTCTATGTTTCCACCCTAGAACAGGCTAAAGGGAACTCCCACAAAATTTGGAGGACCCTTAAGTCCATTGAAGGTGGGACGACTGCCCCCTCCATTCCATCTAAGATCCACAGCAAAGGTACGATTGTGGAAAGTAATCGCCAAATACTTGAAGAATTTAATTCCCACTTCGTCACTGCCAGCTTACCCTTCGACTCTTCACCGTATGCTGCTCGTGTTAAGAATCAAGACAGTTCGAACACAACACTGCCTATTTCAGCTGTTTATTCCAGCTGCTTCCCTTTAACTTCAAAGAAGTTGAAGACTCGCTTATTAATTTAGACACCAAAAAAAAAGCACCGGAGAAGATGGACTTGAACCACTCTTCCTAAAACTTGGTTACACCTACCTTACTGCCCCTATCCTCCATATACTTAACCTCTCTATTTCCATAGCCACAGTTCCTTCTTGATGGAATCCGCTCTCATCCTTCCCCTATTTAAATCAGGTGACCCATGTGACCTAAATAACTACAGGCCCATTTCAATTCTGCCCATCCTCTCAAAAGTTTTAAAAAAATTGATCAATACAGAACTAAAAAACCACATTGAAACCCATTCTCTTCTAAGCCCAGCACAATCCGACTTTCACCCTAATCACAGCACCATCACAACTTTGGCCAAAGTTACTAATGATTGGGTCTCTGCAATGGATTCTAAGAAAATAACGGGAGCACTATTCTTAGATCTCAGTAAAGCTTTCGACATCATAGATCACAAGTTACTAGTGAATAGCCTTATTAAAATAGGTTCTACCCCATCCACCACTCAGTGGTTCAATAGTTACTTATCCGGAAGGACACAGAAAGTTAAAACAGGAGGCTTGTTCACATCCTCTCTGCCTATTACCAGGGGAGTTCCACAAGGCTCCATCTTAGGTCCCATTCTTTTCTCCCTATATATCAACGATCTTGACCATAAGATAAACAAGTCAAACCTGCATTTCTTTGCAGATGATGCAGTTCTATACACCTCTGGCCCATTATTGTCTGGAGTCAGGGGCCTTCTCCAAGCTGACTTCGCACAGTTAGAAACTAACCTAATCAATGCCAAGCTGCTCCTAAATGCTAAGAAAACCAAAGCCATGATTTTCTCCCCATATACTTCCTCCACTACTACTCTCGACTCACCTAAAGACTTTATCATCACTTCCCTAGGAGAACTGCTGGAAATTATCTCAAAATTCAAATATCTTGGCATCTGGCTCGATAACAAGCTCTCCTTTAATGACTACCTCGATGACCTGTTCAAGAGATTAAAAGTCAGGCTAGGTTTTTTTCTTCCACAATAGGTCTTTCTTTCCACTGGAGATCAGAACCAGGCTTGTCCAGGCCACATTCCTCCCCCTACTTGATTACGGTGACATAATTTACAACTCTTCAGCAATTACCAAACTCCATAAACTAGACATCCTCTACCACCATGCCCTGCATTTTATCATTAACTCCCCATACCGAACTCACCACTGTGATCTGTATGCAACTGTTTGCTGGACCTCACTTACCATTAGACATACACTCCATGCTGGAATCTGGACCCTAAACCTTCTTCTGAATAAACTCCCGAGCTACCTGATTTCTCTTGTCCGCATCTCCCGCAGTGTTTACTCACTCAGAAAGTCAGACTTTATCCACCTTGATGTACCCAGGACTCGTACCTCCTTTGGTAAACGCACCATCTCATGTTCCCTTCCAACCATTTGGAATCGGTTACAATCCTTGCTGAAATTATCCAGTATTGTCCCTGTTAACTTCTTCAAAAGGATAGCTTTTGATAAACTAAAAGATACTTGTAGCGGTTTTAAATTTCTTTTCCTTCTTAGTAGTCCTCACTTCGCCACCACTCAATCCTTTCCCTTTTGCTTTTACTGTACTCCCTACTCCTTCTGTTCCATATGCCTCTCCATAGCTTCACGCTCTTTTTACCAACACTGTTATATTTATCCTGAGCATTATGTACCACATGGAATTTTATTGCATATTAAGTGCTGTTATGTTATTCTCTATATGTATTGTGTACTTGTCTGTATACCTGTTTCAGGACCTCCTTGTGAATGAGCTTGCTCAATGGAGTTTTCCTGCAATAAACTTGAACTTGAAGTAAACTTTTATAATTTATCGACTCTGCCTGGGGTCTGGTTGTGTGATCTAACATTTTAAACAGAAGGGTTTTATAAGGACTGCATGCCTTGTTAATGAAGACAGTATTGGCTCGGCTATCCTAAAAAACATATTAGCACAGAGACTGCCAGCTGAGAGCAGGAAGGGGGATTCTAACCAGAGAACATAGCACAGAGTCAGGAGGACTCAAGACTACATTTCCATTCTCCCACTGAGAAATGGAAGGTTGGTAACTCTTCCTGAACCATACAGCTGCTCACGAGTTCCATAAAAAGGGGGACCTCCCTGAAAACAGGATGCCCTGCCATGCCCACAGGGTTGGGCTCGTGACAATCACAGGGTTATTGAAAAATCAGAAAGAAAATGGTTTACACACAGCAGAAGAAACACATAAAAACCTCACTATACTGTACTTCTTACCTCCTAATGAAGTAGAAAGATGTCTTACCACACAGATAACTTAATGATTGAAGGTAGACTCGAACCTTAGATGCTAACTGGTTGGAGTCCCAACCTAACTACCTTTCTAGGGTCTGATAAGTCCTCTGAAACCTTCAGCTAGCAGCCCCCATGCTGCATCATCAAATATGTCACTCTGACATCATAGATTTGACATGTCCTTTGTCTCTTGGAAAACCTTTTATCTGGAAAACTGGTCAAAACTGGATTTGTACTCCAGACCCTGGTTTTGTGGATTGCAGTGTCCATCCTTTTGTCTTCCTGTTTAGTAAAATCCATAGGATTCCATCTTCCCTGCTTTGACTTTGTTATACTCAAAACAGAGCTTGTGACGATGAAAGAATTCACCTCTTTGAAGTGTAAGTACCCTTTAGCTGATAGGAACTCTATTGTTTGCCCAAATGTCCCTTTAGATGACTGCCTCAGGCCTGGGCTCCAGTGGCATGCAACTTTAGATTTACCAGACAGTTATAGCTCAGCTGAAATACTTACAGAGGTCTAGCTGATAAAAAATTAAACACACACACAAAAAAAAAAATACACAACGGTTGTTAACAATCATATTCCCTTTAAAAATGGAGTTTCTTTTCAATCCCTTTTTTAACAGGAGTACTGTGGTTAAATCCAGAACCACATTTCCTTTGCCATTCCTTTTGAATGCTAATTGATCTTCATTATGGATATCTAGCTGGACATTAGATTGTCCCGTTTGGTAAGTTCAACACTGATACCCAGCAAACCAGATTTTATTTCTCTGAAGAACATGCTATTCAGTGTTCCCTGATTCCCAACACCCCCTCCAAAATAATTTTTTTGATAATTCCTAGTTCATCTAATGGAACCCTTCCATTTTGCTCTTTATTCATAGGCCGGTTTAATATTTCCTTCTCATTGTCTGTTATGTTATGAATAACCTGCAATTCAGGCTTATAGTTAGTATGGACCTAGCCTTTGCTCGATATAAGGGGATAGAAAGGCTTCGTATCCTTCCAAGGACTTTTGCTCACAGATCTTATCTCCTATCTTCTGTTGAGAACTCCTGATGTTCACATCTTACATTTATAGTTGTACTATCCATTTGGTTAGAAGCAGGTTTAGATTGTCTAGTTCCTTCAGGCTGACTATACTTAAAGATTAAATCCACTTTTCTTTGGGTAAATATTTCACAAATCACTGACAAGCACCTGGCTGACTTATTGTATTTATCTACATCTTGTTCTGATTTGATGATTTGGTTCATTAAAACATTTTCAGCCCAATCAACATTGCTATTTATTTACTTTATTTAGGTTTTTCTTGACCAGGTAGGTACACTAGACAGAAACTGCCTGTTTTCAGGTATGGCCCAGGAAAATACAGCCATAGGAATACAGTACATGACAATAGGAATAACAATACAATACATAACTTCTTACAATGTATGATAGGACACAACATATACATGAGTTAAGAGCGTAGGAGTAAAGGTTCCCATGTACTGTTTCATTAAGTTTAGAAATGACAAATACAGGTAAAGTAACGTGACATTATAATCAGGAATCAAATTTACATCAAGAGTAGCATTGTATCTAGCATCCAAAATTGGCAATCTACCTGTTGGGGAAGCTTTTACATACAGTGCTATGTAGGAGGAACTTACGAAATGATTGTTTGAAGCACATATAGGCATTAGTAGTAGTGTGGATGTCAGGTGGTATACTATTCCACAACCTAGGAACAAAGTTTTGGAAAGCTGCTGACACCATACTGAATTGTCATCATGCTAACCTGTACCATTTAACCATGAACAAATTACTTCTAGTGCTTGTCTCCTCCTTGGCCCTGGTCTGTCATCATGCTTTCATGTAACACCTTGATGCCTCTGTCCTCCCTTTGGTACTGGTCTATCTTCCCGCTTTCTCCAGCCTTCTTTTCACAACTCTATACTGCACTCATCCACAATCTACACGCAATCATACTATAAAAGTCCTAACTGCCCTTTCCCTCTCCCCGTAGGCCCCTACCGCCGCAACAGTTCTACCGACCAATCCTTGGGACTTTACTTCTCACAATGTTTATCCTTCGCTTACATATTACATACCCCTCCTGGTACCCCATCTTCCATTAGTTGGTGGTTCTCCAAGCCATTTTCATGGCTAGTACTAGTGACTGCCTCTGGTAAATGAACTAACTGGTGCTTCTATACAGAGAACATGGTTTATATACAGTTGCATGGTTCAATGGTGGACCTGCCCCCTTGTATTTAAATTCTCCTCCGTTATGGCTTACCTTGTCTTCCTTTTATCATTCGACTCCCCTATTACTGCACCATTGTGTTTGTGTTTATATACTTATTTACATGTATTTATTTGTTTTTATGATGAATGTTACCCGACCCTGTTCTAACCAGGTCCATCTTGTAAAAGAGCTCTGCTCAATGATGTTCGCCTGGACAAATAAAGATTTTGATTTGATTGATTGATACTAGTCTTTATGTTAGGCACAGTGAGCAGTTCGAGGTCTGAGGATCTAAGGGGATATGAATTAGAGTAGGTTCCATGTCAACTCAGCGCATGAAATTTGGTCACGGTAAAGTTAAGTGTGATCATTTCACCGCATTTCAAAGTAGCGTTAGTAAATATAAACGCAAGGCACAATAGCACAAATCGGTAACAATGCAGTCAGTAGTACTAACTTTGTGGTCACTACTACTATTTTTCCCCCTAGGCATCTTTGTTACCCATATGAAAGAGGGTTACCTAAGTTTGTTATTTACCCTGTATGTTCAGGTTATTCAAGTTCACTGTCAGTGGCATCCTTTATAAGTTGATGCAGCTGCTCCCTGAAAAAAAGTCATCACTCTGTATTACGCTTGCCTTTTTGACATTTTAACCCTCTGTGCTTTAGTGTTCAATCAAATTAAGTTTAAAGTTTCAACAGTGGCTATATCGTGGAACCTTAAATTACATTTGCTCCATTGTTGAATGCATGTTGAATCTAATTAAATGTTATTTATTTATTTACTGAGGATTCGGAAAAATAGCTTTGAGTCAGAGATTCCTTTACAAAGGTTCCACGTCACAGAAATTAGATACAAAACAAACATTACATGGTAATTTACCAGGACATGAAACAAGCTATTTACGTAGAGCAGTGAAAGGCTAACAGTCAGACACTAGGATTAATAAGCACAGTTCTTAAGCAATACATTTATAAACTCAGAAATAGAGCTGAACCTGTCAGACTCAGGCTGGAGACTCAACGGGGGGTGGGGTGGGAATAAGCCAGCCAGAGGCCATAGTCAGGGGAGGGGTGGGGTTCAGTGGCAATCACAGTTATTTGAGGACTGGAGATGGTCCCTAAGATGAGTTTTGAAGATGACAATTTAGTTTTCATTAGCAAGAGAGGTGGGTAGGCAATTCATCCAAGACGGGGCTCTGTAGCTAAAGGACCTTTGGAATTGGGAGGTACAGCAGTGGGGTACTGCAAGGAGCTGCTTGACAGAGCTTCGGGTATGCTTAAGGGTCGGAGCCGAGTGGATTAGAGGTGTGAGCCTGGGGAGGGAGAGGCCAAAGGTAATCTTTTTGCCATGAGGCAGGCGTGGTACCTGATTCTATTTTCGAGGTTGAGCCAGTTGGTGGTATTATACAGTGAACATGTGTGGGTGAGAAAGTCACAAACCCAGGGTGAGGTGGCAGGCTTTATCAAGGGCAAGGCAGAGTCTGTAAAAGGCTGAGGTGCTCGCCATGCAATAGATAAGTAAGCCATAGTCAAGCAGGGAGAGGACCGAGGAGGAGACAGCGAGCCTAAGGGCGTCTGGAGTAAGACAGTGTTTGAAGCAATGCAATATCCTAAGATGAATATTAAGGGCAGTGGACAGGAGGTGTATATGTTGAAGGAAGTTTAGCGCTGGGTCTAAGGTGATGCCCAGGTATTTAAAGGAGTCCACTAGCTCAAGAGGGGAACGATTGACAGTTAGTAGAGGGGGCAGTGCTCTGTCTGGGAATTCTGTGGGTGGGAGAAGATCATAACTTTAGTCTTCTTGTAGTTTAGTATAAGGCGCTGTGAGGAGAACCAGTTTTCAGCACCACTAAAGGAGGTTTGAAGGGAGTGATGGAGTAGAATAGGGTCAGAATTGGAGGAGTATAGGACAGCATCGTCCAGGTAAAGTAGCAGGTTGCCTGTGCAGGACATGGGAAGGGAGTTAAGGAAGAGGCTGAAAAGTAGTGGCCCGAGAATGGACCCCAAGGGATGCTGGAGAGAATGGACAGTCTACTGGATAAGGTGTTATCAATTTTGACCTGTTGGAAGTGGTTCGAGAGGTAGTCAGTGAGCCAGCAGAGGGTGTCCTAAGAGAAGCCGATGTTGGAAAGTGTGGTTAGTAAGAGAGAGTGATTGACGGTGTCAGATGCCTTAGTGAGATCAATGAAGACAGCACCAGTGATATGACCCCTGTCTAAGGCGGAGTGAACATGAGCAGTGAACTCCAGGAGGGCAGTAGTGGTACTGTGCCCCTTGAGGAAGCTGTGTTGCTGTTTGCAGAGTAGGTTGTATTTGTTGAGGTGGTCGGTGAGCTGATCAGAGACAATCCACTCTAGGGTCTTGAAAAGGGGAGGGAGAATGGAGATGGGGCGATAGTTGTTGGTGCTGGTATGGTCCCCACTTTTAAATATCAGAGTAACTGAAGCAGATTTCCACTGGGAGGGGAATTTTCCCTGACATAAGGAGCGATTTAGAATATGTGTGAGGCGGTTGAGTACCTCCTGTAGGGTGAGTCATGATCTAACGAGTCACTGCTGTAGCGGGAGTGGCTGAGGGCTTTTTTGAGGTAAGGCTCTGCAGACTTGGGTGTAATGTGGTGTAGATGGAAGGGGGGGCTTCTGTTGGAGAAATGGGGGGGCTCGCTGAGGGTGGGTCAAAGAAATTTGGAGGTAGGACCTGGCTGAGGTTTGTGAAGGTGTCACTGAAGGCTGTAGCTATACGTGTAGGATCAGTGGTCAGACACCCATCAACTAAGACCTGGTTGGGGACAGGATTAGGGTCTTTGCCACAAATATCCTTAATGTTGTTCCAGAATTTCTGCCCCGAGCCCCAGGTGGAGGTAAGGGAGGATTTAAAATACTTGGCTTTGGCTCTGCGCAAGGCCCACATGCATTTATTTTGGGCCTCCCTGTACTTCTGTCTGTCGGCCAGCAGGCATGACTCATTGGAGAGGTGGCAGAGTGAGTCTCTGGCCCGCATCAGTGCCAGGAGGTGGTTCAAGATCCATGGTGCTGGGTTCCCTTTGGCCATCCTTTTAGTGAGTGGGGAAACTTGTCACATATAGTGTTAAAGGAGTGAATAAAGAGGTTGAGGGCTCTGTCAGGGTCAGGGGTATTCATTATGAAGGACCAGTCCATATTACCGAGATGAGCTTTAAGGAGAGCAAGCTTGCCAGGGCCAAGTTTGCGAAGAAGTATTATTGTGGCAGGAGATTTTGGTGCTTTGCTGGTCCAGGTGCAGAGCACTGGGGAGTGGTCACTGAGGGCATTAGGGAGAACGGTAGTGCTTGTGATTTTGTGGGGGCAGTTGGTGAAAATCAGGTCCAGCAGTGAGGAAGACCCTGTGCTCTGTTTCAGTCGGGTTGGGGATGCGACTACTTGCATTAGATCATGGACAGTGGTAGCATCGATGAATGGTGCGGTGGCTTTACCTAGCCAATTAATATTGAAGTGCCCAAGTACGATCTTTTCTGTTTGAGATGGGAGGGTGGCCAGGTAGGCCGCCTTTTGGTCCCTAGGAGGTATGTATACAGCAGTGATGAAAAGGGGGGTTTGTGAGCGTCCCAGGGTGAGTTTTAGTGTGAGAGCCTGGGGTCCGGGTTCCATCTGGGGTGGTGGAATTAGCTGTCCGTGTAGTGTGGCCTTAATGTAAATGGCGCAGCCACCCCTGCGCTTACCCTTCTGGTCAGCTCGGTGAATGTTGTAGTCAGAGAGGGTTACTGACGAGTCTAGAATCGGGGGGGGGGCAGGTTTCATCCACGGCAATGACATTGGGCCGATGTTGCAGGACCCATCCTTGGAAAGAGTCCCACTTTTTTAATAGACTGCAGACATTAAGGGAGGCAATGCGCAGCCCACCGGCAGGGAAGTGTATTGGAGGAGCGGATGTGAATGGTCTGGGGTGTGGGTGGATGTTTCCAGACATGAGAAGCAGAAGGAGGAGGAGGCACCTGAGGACAGGGTTTCAGGTCAACTTTTTGAGTAGGTGAGATTTGCAGGCTAGATACCCTTTCAGGGTTAAGAATGTAGGAATGGGGAGGTTTAGTATATGGTGGTAGCCAGGAAAAGGAGCATAGGTGTGTGGTGGGGGGGGTGACTGTGGCAGGGGTTTTAAGTGGTGAGGTTTACAATGGTAGCAGGGAGCGCATAGGGTGGTGCGACTGGGGTGGTGGTCATTAGGAGTGATCGTAGGGGAGAAGGCCGGAGGTGCAATAGGGGATAGCTGCCAGGCAGCCAAACGGCAGTCAGTGTCATAGGTGGGGTGCAAGCTCGGGGAGAGTATCAGGGAGGGAGTCAGAACAGGGAAAAACAGAGAGGACAGTGAGAGGGCTAAGAGAAGCATGCTGAAATGTACATGTACAGTGGACCAAAGGACAAGCAAGTACTTGCTGAGGCTGGCTCAAAGGCCCTCTAATGGCAAAAGGATATAGGCTGCTAATGGAGAAATGGGTTGATTGGTTCAGCCCTGAGCCTCAAACCCTATATAAGGGTGAGCACACCAAGGGTGGTGGTGGGGGCAGTGGGGAGCCGACGCAGAGTGTCGGCAGGGCCAAAACACAGAGGGTGGGATATTCAGACTGCACCAGGCTGTGGCACAAGCCTGGGCGCAGCGCAACTGGGATGTGCCAGGGCGCTGACAGGGTGATATTCAACGGTGCTGCGCCATGGCCCAGCACCGTTGAATATCGCACTGTGGCCACCCGCACTGTGCATGGCGCAGTGGCACTGCACCAGCGCAAATGGCCAGAGTGGGGCAGGGGGATATGCTAGCGGAAGTGCCGTTGCGCTAGGTGCATCACCCACGATATTCAAAAGTGCACATGCAAATGGGGCCATAATGCATGTAAAGCGCAAATGGGACCATTTGCATGTCATTATGGCCCCATTTGCATGCAGGTGCACCCATCCCCAGCAACATGTGCCTGGCGCCCTGCCAGGCTGCAGCCGTCGGGGACCGACACCCCCTGCACAAGCGGCAAAGTGCCCCACTGCCTGATCGCAGGCATATGTATAAAATGTAAAACGTTCTATATCCCTGGTGGTCCAGTGGACCGCTCGCAGCCCGATCGCGGGCATATGTACTAATATTAAAACATCCTATATCCCTGGTGGTCCAGTGGACCGCTCGCAGCCCAATCACGGGCAGAAGTATGAAAGTAATATCCTCCTATATCCCTGATCGCGGGCGTCAGTAATAAAATATGAAAAACCAATCCATCCCTGCTGGTCCAGCGGTACCCCCCCTCCCCACCTGCCTACTGAACCCCACCACCCCGCCCTTCGTCAGCGGGCGGCAGCAACTATCCACCCGCATGCTCCCTGTTAGTCGATTAGACGGTAGGGCTGTGACGTTGTCCATTAGCGTAGCCAATGGGCGCAGTAGCTATACGCATTACATAGTCCAGAAATGGCATGATCCATTCACATATCTGGTCTGTGTAGTAGTACGGGCTGCACGCCCATTGGCTCACGCTGTGGACCAGTGTGTGTACAGCCCACCGTACGGAGTCAGTCAGCGGCAGTGGGGCAGTGGCTGGGGAGCTGTCGCCCGCTGCTGACCGGGGAGCGGGTGGTGGGGCTCAGTGGGTGGGTGGGAGGGGGTACCCGACCACCAGGGATGGATTGGATTTTCATATTTATTACTGACGCCCGCAATCGGCTACGAGCGGTCCACTGGACCACCAGGGATATAGGAGGATACTACTTTCATACTTCTGCCCACGATCGGGCTGCGAGCGGTCCACTGGCCACCAGGGATATAGGAGGATATTAATTTCATACCCCTGCCTGCGACCGGGCTGTGAGCGGTCCACTGGACCACCAGGAATATAGGAGGATATTAATTTCATACCTCTGCCTGCGATTGGGCTGCGAGTGGTCCACTGGACCACCAGGAATATAGGAGGATATTAATTTCATACCTCTGCCCGCAGTCGGGCTGCGAGCGGTCCACTGGACCACCAGGGATATAGGACCTTTATTACAATACTAATGCCGGCGATCAGGCATGGGGGGGTGCTTCCATGAAGGTGCCGCCGGAGCTCGGCTGGCCACCCACAGCTGGCAGCTGCCGTGTTGCACCCTGCAATATGGCAGCTCACCTGTGGGTGGCCAGCTGTTGCTCTTTTTATTTTTTGCTCAACTGTGTGCGGCGCAGGTACGGGTTGCGCCTGCATCTGCTCAGCACATCCCGGTTGAATATCGGGATGTGCAAAATATGCATGGGCATGCCCCACTTGCGCCAAGATACATTACTGATGCTCTCCGCGATCGGGATTTGTGCCATGCAATATTCCCTTTTGAATATCGCACATGACAGTGGTTAAGCACATGCAACCCTTCTGAATATCCCACCCCGAGAGTCTAATGTGCAAGAAGATGGAGCTTCTCAGCATGACATCTGCTCCACTGCTGTACCTGGTGGTTTCGGGGGGTGGGGGAGGGCGACTAGTCCACGGCCCTCATGACCTCCGATGTCCTGCTGCAAGGTGCTGTGGAGGAAGGAGAAAACAGGTAAGGATTTATACTTTGGGGGCTGGCAAGGGGGGAGGGCTTAAAATCGGATTACACAGAGCTCTTAGTGCTGATTTACTACTCAGATTCCCAAAGTAGTGCGAAATTCTTAAGTCGGAGCCTGCCCTCAGAGAGCTGATTTTGTTTAAAAAAACAGCTAACAGTGCTCCAATTCCAAACCAGCGTGAAATTCTTAGCCCTCAGAGTGCAGATTTTGTTTAAGAAAAAATGGATCCAGTCAGAGTTCCCAAGTCGGAGCCTGGCAGATTTAGTCAGGGCATGTATTACTGATTTTTGGTGTTTTGTGACAGACCCTAGGCAGCAGTACAATTTCTGGGGAAGTAACTTAAAGCCCTACAGGGTACACAGACCCTGTGCAGTAGTACAATTGGCTAAACTTTCCTCAAATTAAATTAAAGGGTATGCTGCAACAATTCAATTAAGGCAGAGACGGTCCAGCTATGTTAGGATTTCACAGAGTGAAAAGACTATCTCCACATATAAACCGGCAGAAATTCAACTTAAAATGGCACCAAAACACAGAGAGTCTAATGTGCAAGAAGATGGAGCTTCTCGGCGTGGCGTCTGCTCCAGTGCTGTACCTGGTGGTTTCGGGGGGTGGGGAGGGCAACTAGTCCACAGCCCTCACGACCTCCGATGTCCCGCTGCAAGGTGCTGGTGGTTTCAGGGGGTGGGGGAGGGTGACTAGTCCACAGCCCTCATGACCTCCGATGTCCCGCTGCAAGGTACTGGTGGTTTCAGGGGGTGTGGGAGGGTGACTAATCCATGGCCCTCATGACCTCCGATGTCCTGCTGCAAGGTGCTGGTGGTTTCGGTTTCGGGGGGTAGGGGAGGGTGACTAATCCATGGCCCTCACAACCTCCGATGTCCCGCTGCAAGGTGCTGGTGGTTTCGGGGGGTGGGGGAGGGTGACTAATCCATGGCCTTCATGACCTCCGATGTCCCGCTGCAAGGTGCTGGTGGTTTCGGGGGGATGGGGGAGGGTGACTAATCCATGGCCCTCATGACCTCCAATGTCCTGCTGCAAGGTGCTGATGGTTTCGGGGGGTGGGAGAGGGCAACTAGTCCAAGGCCCTCACAACCTCCGGATGTCCCGCTGCAAGGTGCTGGTGGTTTCGGGGGGTGGAAGAGGGCAACTAGTCCATGGCCCTCACGACCTCCGATGTCCCACTGCAAGGTGCTGGTGGTTTCGGGGGCGACTAGTCCACAGCCCTCACGACCTCCGATATCCTGCTGCAAGGTGCAATATTTTAACAGTGTATATATCGTGGATTAGCTGCAGACAGTCCCCTTTAAGTACAGTGATTCGTGCAATCATGTAACTCATCGGATCATGTGACCTTTCTCAGAGAACAACGACCAAGATATGGGAAGTTGCTGAGAGACAATATCAAGGTAATTATGAACTTTTTAAAACAAGCATTAAAACAAGCATACAAATTTCTTCTTAGTCAGCGAAAACAGACGTATCGGTGTATTAAGATGAGTAGAAATCTAAGCAGCAATAGCAACTGCTTCTTGCCAACTGTTTATTGATGATTTACCAAAGTACGCATTGATAGAGACTGCTTATTTTCAGTATCGCATTGTGTTACGTGATATATTGTGCCATTAGATGTTATTGTTTTATGCGCATTTGCTTGCGCTTACATGCTAGCACTCAATTGCGTGTGCTGACATGACGTGATACCATTAGAGTATGGCTTAATACATTCTGCGAGCTGTTGAGGTTCCTGGTTATTGAAAACTCTATAAATGATACCACCAAGTACCAAGTCATGCAGTGCATTTGGAAGGAGCCACTGTAAGCCTAGCCTAGCCTAGGGAACCTAGCAGCCGATTGGTCACTCCACTGCTGCACATTCTTATGGCTATTGGCTTCTCTGTCTTCAATACCTGACTTGACCCACTCTCTTACCTCCCCTTTTAAAAGCAATCTCTCCCACAGGGTTGCACAAAATGAATACCTCCCTGGTCTGACTACTAGCTGTATCACTGACCGGACTATTAATTACCACAGATTTTTGTGCATCAATACTAGCTGCAGACCAGTCATGCCTAAATCAAATTTCGTCTACTCGTCCACCCCCTATCCCCCTAAACTCTGTGATTTCACATGAGTTACTGTCCCATGGCTTCACATTCCTTGTCATACTATCAAACTATGAGAAGCACCTACTGGGCCGCTTCGTGCACTCCTTTTCCATATGGTGCCCTTTCTGGGTCCCCACAACCACTCCCCTCTTTTCCCTCATCCTCCTTACGGGAGGTCTGGAAAGCAATCCAGGCACTGCTGACATGCATATCAACTCCTCTGATGTATCTTGGGCAAGAAATGCAGGCCTTAAAATTGCGCACATAAATATATGTAGCCTCCCAGCAACATTCGCTGAACTTGAGGCGTGGGTGACCATGTACAAGCCCCACGTGCGAGGCGTCCCTGAGATCTGGCTAAAACCATGTCATTCAGACACCTTGTATCCTCTTCCCGGCTATTCCCTTCTATGCCTAGACAGACTGGGCAAAAAGAGGGGTGGGAGTGTGGCACTCTATGTGCAGGATCATATATCTGCCTCCTGCATTGGCTCCTCAACCCCCTCCTCAACTAGTGAGGGGCACCTCACCGAGATCACCCTAGGTAACACAGAAAAACTATACCTTGGATGCTGCTACAACCCTCCCACTGGGGGCATCCAGGGTCTATCCTGCTTTTTGGATGGGCTTGGGTGCATCTCACCCCCCCAGAGATACCATAATAATTGGGGATTTTAATTTCAACTGGTCAGGTGACTCTGTGCCTGTATATGTCAGCTTACTGAAGGCACATAGCATGGAGCAAGTAATCTCCTCCATTACTAGGCACAACCTTCACTCACCTAACCACTCCATTCTCGACTGGATTGTCACTAATACAGTGCTCCCAGATCGGCCAAAGCATTTTCCTGTAGAAGACCCTAATTTTTCCTGCATTTTCCCTGTAAAACTTTGGTGAAATTCCTGTAGATTTTCCTGTATGCTCATTTTCTATCCCTGCTTCTTGCCCCCTTCTCCCTTCCTATCCATCCCTCTCGCAGCTACATCAGCAACACCCCCACACTCCCTCTTCTACCAACAGGCATAGAGGTTAAAACGATCTGTGAGCCTTAGACCAAGTACTTCCGTGCCTTCTGCCCATCTCGCTTATTAAGAACATTACCATCAGCTTATTAAAGTCTGCATGTTATATATTTTTATGGATATGCAAAATATTCCAACCCCAAACCAGAAAAAATTGCTAAAATATCTTGACAGCTTCCCAGGCATCCTCCCAGGTAACTATCCAATCGCACATCAATGTCCACCTGAAAATAATAAGCTACACAGCCAGAGTTACAACTAATATTATACCAAAATGTCCTTGATCAACACAGGGTACACTATAGTTCTCCAAGTCGGGAGACTGGCTCCCTGACCATGCTGCGCATCATCTCTCCTCCACTGGGCTAAAGCATGATTCACAATTATAGGAAGAATTAAAAATCATCTCCTCCACCTCCCCAAGTTGTTAACCATACTCACAGCCAAAGCAGCCAACAGTGACGTATGATTCAAACTTATCTCCTGACCTCCCGAGTTCATGGCCCAGCCAAGCAGCAGCAGATCATTGACGATTAGGATTACCTCGAGACAGGTTTGGTACCTGAATTATTTTTTCATCCTCCAATGGAATGGGAGTTTTTCTGTTAATATTCATGTTTAAAAACTAATTATCTCCTCAACCTCCAGTACACACTGTCCCTGGACACTTAAGGAGGACACATGTTAAACATTAAAAATGACATTAAAACTAACAATCTCCCTCCTCAACCTCTCTCAGCCAAAGCAGCACAGATTCATAGAGGCCAAAGCAGCACAGATTCATAGAGGTTTCAGCTAGTAGCTCGATTTAATTTTATGCCAGCCCAGACTCAGAGAGAGGTTATTAATATTTTTTTTTACCTTTTTTTTGCAAATAATCGTCTGGTGAGAAGCCAAGAAAGCAGCTCAGGATCTGATCAGGCTCGTCTCTCTCAGGGTCCTCTCGGTGCGGTGGGGTCATTTTAAAAAAAATTATTTTGCAGATTCAAGGCAACAGGCTGGTCTCTCTCCTTGTCGTCTCTGGCTGCTGCCGAAATTAAAAACCGATGAAATTCATCGTAGCTCTGCTCTCTCGGATACTGGGGTCCCAGGTCGGTGAAACAAATGCCAAAAACACATGGCAGGCTGAGGCGGTGAGCTGTGGACATACGGGGCCGATATCTCCTCTCTCTCTCTCTTCTTTCTTCAGCAGTGGCGGCAATAAATACTAAAGTGAACTCCGGAGTAGGAATTAAAGCCAGTTTAAATATTCCCGGGCAGCACTCTGCATCAAACACTTGCAGCACAGCCAATCGGAGACCACAGTCAGTGCGTGATCAGAGCATGACTGGGGTCTCTGAACCAATTAGGGGCAGGCTTGTGTGGTAATCAAGTCATGTCTGGGAATTGATCCCAGATGAACTCCAAGACTCTTGCTGTAACTTTCCCCAGATTTAAAGTGACGGCAGAGCGGTGCCAATTTCTCCCAGATATTTTTAAAAATGACTTAATTCCTTCCTGCACTGCTTTTTTGAGCCCTGAAACCCCGTAAAATACGGGAATCCGCGTAGATCTGGGAGCACTGCTAATAGGTTAGAGTTGGTCCTCCAGGCTGGCACTGTCTCTGACTCCATAAGTGACCATGCTCCATCATTTGTAATCATAACCATCAAGTACAAATGTCCACCCCCCAAATTACTGTCTTTCAGGAAATTCAACCACCAGGATCCCGATACAGTTATTAGGGATGCAATGACTGCTGACTGGTCCATCCTCTACCTGCAAAATAACATCTCAACTGCAGTCACTTATCTCACTAATGTCCTCCGCAAATTACAAGACAAGCATTTCCCCTTCACTACCAGAAGGGTCAGAGGGGGCTGTATGCGATGGGTATCAAAGAAACTTCTGGTGCAAATGAAAGAAAGGGACTGCAAATGGAAAGCCTACAGGGCATCCCCCAATCCCCCACCCTCCCATCTTTGGAACGCCTATAGGCAACAATGCAACATATGTAAACAGGCAGCCAAATCATTAAAACACAAGTACTACCTCTGGCAACAGAGTAGCTCCCTCAGGAACCCTCATAATTTCTGGGCCACCATTGGGTCCATATTAAACCCTCGTACAGGTAACCAGATTACCCAGATCAAAACCCCCTTGCTAACATGTCAGATCCCTCTAAAATTGTGGACACATTCAACGCCATGTTCACCGACCTATCTGCCTATCTCCATAAACTCCCCCCTTAACCCTCCATTGGAAGGAACATCAGCCAAAACTCCCCTACTTCTCATGCTAATCCTGCCTCCCCACCTTCCTTTTATTTTAAGGCCATTAGCCAGAGAGTCACTACCAAACTCCTAAAGGCACTGCCAGGCAGAGGTAGCCCCGGCAGTGATGGTCTTTACCCGGCTTTCCTAAAATTGATTTCCTCCACCATTGTCAAACCCCTTACTTTCATCTTCAACCTTGCCCTCTCATCTTCCACTGTACCAGACTCAAGGAAGCTTGCACAGTTTATCCCTATTTTCAAAACTGGTGACCGACTTGCGCCAGAAAACTACAGTCCCATCTCTTTCCTCCCTCATCTCAGGAAATTACTTGAAAAAAATCATTCATTACCAGTTATCTGAACATCTGGAAATGTGCAACCTCCTACGCCCCCTACAACATGGTTTTCACAAACATCATAGTACCTCTTCTGCCTTGACACTTTTTACAGATCACATACTTAGAAATATGGACAAGGGGAAGGCCACAGGTGTGGTTTTTGTGGATCTATCCAAGGCGTTTGACCTAGTTGACCACCAGCTTCTCAACTCCACTCTTCGCAGTTTTGGTTGCTCATCTAACACTTCATCCTGGTTTCACAGTTATCTATCTGGTAGATCCCAGACTGTCATCATAGGCAAAGTACACTCTTCCACTTCACCTATTGGTACTGGTGTCCCCCAGGGCTCAATACTTGGCCCTTTGCTTTTCTTCATGTTTATAAGCATGCTCCCAGCAGATAGCCTCACCTGTAATTCACTCCTCTATGCTGATGATTTAGTCCTCTACCATAGTGACAACTTGCTTGACTCTATCTTGGTCCTTCTGGATCTCTCGTCAGCATTTGACACCGTGGACAATGGGGTACTTCTTGATCACCTGCGGTTCATCTGTGGCCTGTCTGGTACAGTCCTCAGATGGTTTCATTCTTTCCTCACTAGTAGGTCGCAGAAGGTAGTATCAGGAATTTTTTCCTCTGACTCCTACTCCCTGCCATGTGGGGTTCTGCAGGGCTCAGCGTTGTCCCACATGTTGTTCACGGTTTACATGCTTCCATTGGGCGACATTAGAAGGTGGTACGGGTTGAGTTTTCACTGTTATGCAGATGATACTCAGCTGTAAATGTCTTTTGTACCTGATCAGGATAGTGCACTCTCGGTCTTTTCAAACTGTCTCGCCGAAATCCAAGACTGGATGAATTCCAGTTGGCTTAAACTGAACCCAAACAAGACCGAGGTGTTGGTTGTTGAACCAGGTCGCCGATCTGAGGGGTCGGTCACTGGGAAGCCTTCCGGGGTTTGGCTTGGAGGGTCTCAGCTCCTGACCTCTGAGCGGGTGCGGAATCTGGGGGTGTTATTTGACGATGGGTTGACTCTGCGTTCGCAGGTGTCAACTGTGGTCAAATTATCCTTTTATCATCTGAGGAACATCTCCTGGATTAAGCACCTCATTCTGCCCGTCAACCTGCCAACTTTGGTTCACGCATTTGTGACCTCGCGTCTTGACTAGTGTAACTCCCTATACCTAGGGCTTCCTGGGGTTGATATCTGCCACCTGCAGCTAGTGCAGAATACTGCAGCCAGGTTGTTGTGTGCGCCTACCCGATCTAGTCATATTACACCTGTGCTACGCGCTCTGCACTGGCTGCCAATTCAGTGGTGGATCACCTTTAAAGTTGGCTTGCTAACTTTTAGAGCCCTACACGGTATGGGTCCGAGTTACCTGCAAGAGCTTCTGTGTCCGTACTGCCCTGTCAGACTACTCCGCTCAACTGACGAGGGATTGCTGGAGATTCCCAGGGTGCATTTGAAATCTTCTGGAGCTCGGGCTTTTGCTTTTGCTGCCCCCACCCTGTGGAATTCTCTACCTCATCGGGTGAGAGAATGCCAGACAGTGGAGAGCTTTAAAATTTCTTTAAAAACACATCTATTTGGATGTGCTTTTCCTGTTGATTAGTATCTTTTTCTTTTTTATCTGCATTTAGTATTTTAAGATTGGATATTTATGTTTAATAATGCTGGAGTTTATTTACTTATTTATTTGTATTTTCCATTTTAGAATGTGATTGTACAGCGCTTTGATATTTTGATACTGCGCTTTATAAATACATTTTATTATTATTATTATCTCTTCCACCCTCTCTGTCAACTATGGCACTGCTCACAACTGGTTCCTCTCCAACAAACTGATAGTCAATAACAAGAAGACTAAGGCTATGCTCTTTGGCTCCAAACCCTTCCTGACCAAGGCTGCCAAAGCCAACTCGTCCCTCCTAGTTCACACCTCTGCAGGTCCCCCGCCTGACATTGTCCCCACTTTCAAATACCTTGGTGTTACCCTCGACCCTTCTCTTACTTTCGTGGAACACATCGACAACACCGTGCGGAAAACCCACCAAAGACTTGGTGCTGCCTACAGGCTAAAGCAACTACTATCCATGGAAGATCACCTTGTCATTGCGCTAGGCAGTCTTCTGCCCCTGCTAGTCTACTGCTCCCTGTGTACTCTCTCATGTCCTCCTCATTGTGCACCCGTTTAAACTCCACTTACAATTCCATATGCCACTTTGTGCTTCAAGCTCCTTATTCCACCCACCACTGTACTCTCTACCAGTCTCTTAGATGGCTCCCATTACAGGGTTGCTTTGACTATACCATGGGTTGCCTAATTGCAAACTCCCTCAGGAGCCACCAGTCATCACCCTACTCTTCTCTTCTCATAGACTGAGTGGTGCCTAGGAGCCTCAGGGTAACCCCTGTTTCCCCACTTGAAGTGCCACGTATATCTTCTGTCATGGGCAGTTGAGCTTTCTCAGTCTCTGCCCCACCCTGTGGAATAAATTACCTGCATCCATCCACTCCTCTGCCACCCATCTGTCCTTCAAGCCAATCTGCACAACTGGCTTCTAGTTGGGTCAGGCTGTAATTGCCCCAAGACAATACCAGAGGGAGTGGGCTATCAAGATGCTAGGCCCTACATTTCTGGCCTTTCTCACTCTGTTTGTCCCTTAACTTTCTCTGCCAGCATCAATTGCCCCCAAGAGAACACCAGTGGGTGCGGGCCATCGTGGTGCCAGGACCTGTTGTGCCATCTTTTGGGACCCCTCCCCTTCCTCCAACTCACCTCCCTGTTGCCCCCAGCCTTCTCCACCTGCATCATACCTCATGGTACTCTCTGCTCTCCTAACCTGTTCTTACCTCTTTGCAATACTACTGATCCACTGTTTTGATATTTCTCTAGCAAGTCTGAGCTTCAATGCACCTAGTTATCCTAGATCACTGTCAGCTTGTATAGCTTGTATGCTCTATGTAAGCTTCCATGCATCTACTAATTTAGCCCATTGCCCACTGTTACAGCAGGTAGGCATCTTAGATAGACCTTGAACACTGAAACTATGCTTGCAGACCTGCTTTGTCTCCAACACGTGTTAATTACCTAGTCTGGAGGTACGTTACCAAATCTTGTATTATATTGTATATATTGTATTATTTATATGTGTGACTCTGTACTATTGCTATTTTTATGCATCATCTCTGTTGATTATGTTATTTTGCAGCCAGATCTGTGGCCTGGGTCATGTCTGAAAATGGTCCAATGGATCAGTGCATTTACCTGGTTACCAAAGACATAAATAAATAAAAAAATAAATAAAGTACGTTGGCATATAGATCACAGTAGTGAACAAGTCTGTTTGAGCAAAGTGCAAAATGGCAGATGTTGTTGAAGGTGATGTCCTACTTTCCGAGTGCTAGTTTAGATGTTGAGAATGCATATACTACAGTACTGTATGTAAGATTATTGCTGTCTGTGATGTAGATAGGGGATGCATATACTACAATACTGTATGTAAGATTATTGCTGTCTGTGATGTAGATAGGGGATGCATATACTACAATACTGTATGTAAGATTATTGCTGTCTGTGATGTAGATAGGGGATGCATATACTACAATACTATATGTAAGATTATTGCTGTCTGTGATGTAGTTAGGGGATGCATATACTACAATACCGTATGTAAGATTATTGCTGTCTGTGATGTAGATAGGGGATGCATATACTACAATACTGTATGCAGTAGCATAGCAAATTCCCAGAGGGCCTGGGTGCAAGGATATGTTATAGGGCCCCCCTGGTTTTGAATAAACATCACAATTATGATTTGGGCCCCTCAAACCTTGTGGGCCTGGGTGTGACTGCACCCCCTGCACCCTTGTAGCTACGCCCCTGACTGTATGTAAGACTACTGCTGTCTGTGATGTAGATAGGGGATGCATATACTACAATACTGTATGTAAGATTATTGCTGTCTGTGATGTAGTTAGGGGATGCATATACTACAATACTGTATGTAAGATTATTGCTGTCTGTGATATAGATAGGGGATGCATATACTACAATACCGTATGTAAGATTATTGCTGTCTGTGATGTAGATAGGGGATGCATATACTACAATACCGTATGTAAGATTATTGCTGTCTGTGATGTAGATAGGGGATGCATATACTACAATACCGTATGTAAGATTATTGCTGTCTGTGATGTAGTTAGGGAATGCATATACTACAATACTGTATGTAAGATTATTGCTGTCTGTGATGTAGTTAGGGGATGCATATACTACAATACTGTATGTAAGATTATTGCTGTCTGTGATGTAGATAGTTGCTAAATCAAGTTAGGGCAGCTGGTGCTAGCCCATGTCTTTTAGTTTGTTGTAGAGTATGTCATGATCCATAAGGTCAATGAATACAGCCCCTGTATACTCTCCTTTGTCAATAGCAGTAGCTATGTGGTTGGTTAGTGTAAGCAAGGCAGTTGTACTGTGTGTAGTTCTAAAGCCAAGCTGGTGTGGGGATAGCAGCTTATGTGTCAGCAGGTATTCTGTGAGTTGGCTTGCCACCAATTTTTCTGGTATCTTATTTAGTATGGGTAAGATGGAGATTGGTCTGTAGTTATTTGTGTTTTGGGGGTCTCCTTTTTTGAAAACTGAGATGATGATGTGTGACAGTGTCCAGGTTGATGGCACAACACCGTAAATGAGGGACAGGTTGAATAGTCTGGTAATCACAGGAGCTATCTCTGAGGCTGCAGCCAGAAGGAATTTAGGTTCAAGTCCATCAGAGCCGACAGACTTGGATGTGGGGAGGCATTTGAGTAGTTTGCGTACCTCTGACACTTTGACAACTCTAATGTGAAAGGGTCTATGATTGGTTAATTTATCAACTGAGGGGTTACATTTTTGAGGGGAGGAGTTAGCATGGCACAAAAGTTCAGTAGATGCAGACAGATTGCTAAACTGTATGTTAAATGTGTGTGCTATAGTGGCTAGATTGTTGTAGTTTATACCGTTTATATTCATATCAGGTGGTGCTGGGGTATTATGTTGACCTATAATATGTTATAATGTATGGTAGAACGCTGTTAACCTTAGGAAATCATAATTTCCTAAGGTTGTTAACCTATCGATGTGACGTAGAAATGTTGTTAACCTATCGATGCTACGTCACATCAATAGGTTAACAACAGCGATCGGTCTGCGCATGTGCGCACCTTTTTTTTTCACACGGGGAACCGACGGATGAACGAGCGGTTAGGAAGGACTGAACGCTGTAGCTGTGACTATTTTTCAAAAGTACAGCCATTTCAGTTTTTACGGACCATACACTATAAAAAATAATGTATGGTCTCTCTATCGGCACCGTCAACAGACATCGCTCCGAGTTGCTGCCACGGCGATGAAACTTCTCGAGCTTCGCTCTCGAGGTTTACATGGTCGCCCTGGCAACCTCTCGACAGTTAACAGACCTGTTACCGATAGAGGTCCATACATTATTCTCTATTTATTTGCTTCCAATAATGTTGTGGGGATCTCACAGTGGCAGAGAGGAGTTTTTTTTAATAATTGCTTTTACATTGTTTAATAGTATTTTTTGCAGAGTGTGCGGAGCTGCCTGTATTTTTTCCACTTTGATGTACTGCCAGAGGCTTTGCATATTTTCCATTGTTTGTCTCTTTTATTTATCAGTGCTCGTATAGTATGATTAATCCACTTGTTGGCGAAACTCCTAATTCTTCTAGTAGTACGTGGCACATATTTTTCCTGCAAATTGAGGAAGATTGCACTGAAATAGTTAACAGCATTACCGCCATTGTCAGTGTGCCAGAGGTAGGACCAGTTCATGGTTTTTATTTCTGAAATAAAGGCTGTATGGTCAAATTTAGAGTAGTCCCAAAAAGTAATTAATCTTGGGGTGGGGGATGTAGCTTAGCCTTCCAGACACAGTATATGGGAGAATGGTCACTGATTGTGTCTAGAAGGATGCCAGACTGGATGATTCTGTCTTTTCTGGATATGATGATCCAGTCTATTAAGGTAGCTGTGGTGCCCACTTTTATAATTCTGGCAGGTTCTTCAATAATTTGGGTAGCATTTAGTTTACCAAGGTGTTGCTCGCCTCGTGTCCTGGTTTTACCAAGCCAGTTTACATTAAAATCACCTAGAATGATGAATTCCCGTTTTTTTGCCTGAGCATTTACTGTAGTGGCCAGATTGTCTATAGCGGTAATCCCACCAGTGGGCAGTACATATACACATTGTAAATGCAGTTTCTTTGCCTGGCCTAGTAGTAGTTCGATATGACAATATTCCAATTTTATATCTGTATTAGGTTGTAGGGAGGGCACTATGGAATAATTGAGTTGGTTTTTAATGTAAAATAGTGTACCTTACCCTCATTTAGATGTAGATCTATCCTGGCGGATGGAGGTATTGCCAGACGAGGTGAACACATTGTCTGGAATAATGGGTTTGAGCCAGGTTTCAGAGAGTGCTATTATATCTGGTTGGTATTGATGTACCCAAGTTGTTAGCTCATTTAGGTTAGGGAGCAAACTTCTAATATTTGGGTGAGCAATTTTAAGTCATTTGATCCCTGTCCAAGAAGGAGGACAAACGTTTGGGGGAGGAGAGGAGCTGGGACCTGGGTTTGATTTTATGATACCTGCGGTTAGTAGTAGTAGTAATGGAACTAGGAAGAGAAAGCGACAAAAGTTTAGGTTTCTTTGGATCAGTGAGTATCCTCCATTTAAATCTTTTAAATGGTAAGTAGGTAGGTAAAACTTTATTTTTATACAGGCAATACATGTCATTAGGATTTTAACAATCCTGCTTGCAAGACAGTCCTGTATTTAATTTCCATTTGCTCTGGCTGCAAATGAAAATAAGTTTGTTGCGAGGGATGCATTTTGTAGCTGCGTTTGTTTGGAATGTAGTATTTGGTTTGCTGCCCCCCTGTGCATCAATGGAATTGACAGCTCGCCTGTCCTGGCCACTGATACAACTAAATACTTGGGGATGACACTTGACCCCCAGCTTGATCTTGGTCGTCACATCCAGAATGTATGCAGGGCTGTCAATTGCAAGCTGGGTCTTGCCTACAGAGCAAAGAACAACCTTACATCTGTTGCTCGTCGTGCACTGGCCGGTGGCGTGTTTCTTCCGACTGTCTCCTATGGGCTCACTCTGTACGTGCATACTTCCAAAGCTCACCTTGCTAAGTGGCAGGTAGCCTATAACAATATTTGTTGTTTTGCACTTGCTGCCTCCCGTCTCACCCTCCACTGTGACCTGTACAGTAAGCTTGGTTGGCTCTCCCCACTCAATTATATGAGTTTTGTCCTGGGTAGTTTCACAGGTAAGATGCTCAGAACTGGCACCCCCACGGACTGACAGAGCTCCTTGTACCCGCCTCCTCTTCTTACTCCCTCCAGTCCTTGGGCTCTGCTGTTCTCAAGGTTCCTGCCACTCGAACGCAAATGGGGATAGGGGTTTTGCTGTATGCGCTCCCAGTGTCTGGAACTCTTTTCCCTCCTCAGGTTTGCTCCTCACCTGCTCACTCCTGCCTTTGGAGCTCCCTTTGGACCTACCTGAAGCTCTCCTCTGCATGTGGTTCACCTAAACCACTATAATTAATCTAGGCCCCTGTACTGGACTATTATGTACCTGCAGTTATGGCGGCCCCTGCGTGGGCCCTGAGGGTGGATCTTGCTTGCTTAGGATGCTGCTTTGTTTTATAATGTTACTTCTCTCTTCCCTAGGCGGAGTTCTGTCTGATGCACTGTTGTGGTGGGTCTGTTACTGCACTGAAATGTATTCACCCTACGCCTCTGGGTGGTGATTTTTTTCTCTGATGCACTGTTCTTATCTTTAGCTTATTCTAAGTATGTTCTTTCCTACCCAATTATATATAATTCTTTTTTTTTTATCATTTAACATTTTCTCCTTTGCAGCCACAGTCCTGCTCTACATCCAGCCACCGCTCCACTCCACCGCTGACCCCAAAGCTCGCATGCCTAGCTGGCAGACGCAACTACACCTGCAAAGGGGGCTCCCCCATAGCCCTCTGCGCCCGGCGAGGAACCAATACCTGCACATGCCTCCAGGCATCGTTGGCCTGTGGAGCTGTGGCTGTCAAGCTGCCTCGGATCCATGCTGCCATTTTCCCCTGTTCTTTCCCCACTGGGACCATGGACATGCAATGACGTCCGTGCATATACGTGCAGACATCCGCTGTGGTCCCCCTCCATTACACCGCTGCATGCGGTACCTCCAGGCGTCCCCAGGGGTAGCCACAGCGTGGTGTAGAGTCCCCATCCCACCCCAGGACTAGGACAGCTGTCTCCTGATGCTCAATCCTAGTCCTCCCCTGCCGACCCCCGATGACCCGAGCTCGTTCACGAACCCAGGTCGCCGGCGTAGCACGAGGTGTGGCGTCCAGCTCCTCAACCCTCAGCGCCACCGGGCTGGCATATATAATTCTTGACTGCTTGTTTTAATGTCACCTGACTTTACTTGAGCCTGTGCAATGTATGATTGCATCTTATTGTTTTCTGTATGGACTTGTCCTTCATTGTACTCTCCCGGGTCGTACCTGAAAATAGGCAATTGTTTGTCTAGTGTGCTTACCTGGTCAACAAAAGCTAATAAATAAATAAATGTTGAAGTCTGTGTTTTTGCTTTGGCTGTGGTCTATGGGTATAAGGAGGGGTATAGTTATAGTGAAGTTTGCAGAGCTTTGTAGGAATAAGAGTAACATTAGCAGTAATATTGTTTGTATTAGTGCCATTTTATTATGGTCACGATTGAGGGATATGATTAAGGTATATTTTAATTAGTTGCTGTGAGTTAGATTGAACGTAGGTCTTTGTATGATGTTGTGGAAGTAATAGTAGATGTTGGGTGAGGTTGCTAGTGAAGGATAATGTATGATAGTGAACTGTGCACGTAGAGACTATGAGGAACTGTGATTTAGCAAGGACACAGTATATGTGTGTGATGGATACGTGGGAGGTATGCAGTTGGATATGGTTTAGGTAGGGGTAAAGGGTTGGGAAAGCTATTTGTCAGCCATTGTACCATCACAGGGCAGTGTCAGGAGAAGCAATTGGCTGTGATCATGAGGGCCATCACAGCCTGCCCTCCCCTAACTCGGAGCACCGCGAGCCCCCCAGAGAGCCCCACTGAAGGTACGGTGATCACGACTCAGAGGATTGCCCCAGATATTCAGTTTGACCTGCGTGTGTGTGTGTGTGTGTGTGTGTGTGTGTCTGTGTGTACCAAGAGACTTTGTTTTGGTGCCAATTCAAACTTTAAAAAAAACAAAAACTTTAAATAAATAATTAATGGGATAAATAGCCTCCATATTCTAGTCGGCCCAGCAATGCTGATAGTTTATGTAGGCATTTTGTGCTGTGTTTCTGTGGGTCTGAGATGTTCAATTAATTAAGTTAGACTATTTTGGGGAAAGCTACCCTCCTTGAAAGCACTAGGCGCTTGGTGCTTACTGTAGCTACATTCCTGGACCTTTAAGGCATTTTTACTGTGTCTGCTCCTTGGGCCTGAGAAGTTTAATTAATTAAGTTAGACTATTATGGGACAAGCTACAATCCGATGAAACTCTAGGTGCTTACTGAAGCTACCTTTCTGGAACTTAAGACATTTTTGCACTGTCTAAAAGCACTGCATCTCTCCACAGCATGCCTCTTGAATAGTGTAAATGTAACTTACTTTAAAGTCCTAAGGAGCATGTGTAATTGGAATCAGTAAATTGCTCCTCCTACTGCACCATATAAAGTCACTTTCTGTTTCTTCCTCAGCTGTGGTCGCGAGGGCCATCGCAGCCTACCTTCCCCCAACTTGGAGTACCATGAGCCCCACTGAAAGTACGGTGATCGCGACTCAGAGGAGTGCCACAGATATTCAGTTTGACCTGTGTGTGTGTGAGCCTCACCGGCACTACGTGCCAGCTGCCCCGCCACCCCCACCACCACCCTTGGTGAGCAAAGGCTTATATAACTCTCATCACGTGATTGAAAATAACCCATCAACCCACTCTCTCATTAGCAGTTTATCTGCTCTCACCACTAGAGGCCGCTACACCCAGCTCACTGATAGAACCCAGCAGCAGGATGTCTTTAATTCTCATTGTAATATGCATACTCATACCCCTAACCTCCCTCCCACCTGCCTCAAACCCTCAAACCAAGCCAAACCTTCCTACAGCAGATACCAGAACTGCTCCTCCTCCCCATCACACATCATCCTCCCAGGGGCAGCAACACCTCTGCCCCCCGAACAACTGGGTACTTGGCCCAGCCATTCTGCCACCCTCTTTTCACCCAGGTCAAACAGTCCTTTACACCTCTGGTTTAAACGGCACTCCGCACCACTCCCAGAAACTCTCAGCCCTCTGCAAGCCCCAATGGTCTATGCACAAAACCAAACAGCTGCTAGCGCTACTGCCCCTCCTGGTTGGAGACATAGAACTGAACCTAGGTCCATGCCCTCCCGCCCTCCAGTACCTATTACTCTACCCAGAGGTCTAAAAGTAGCGTACCTTAACATTTGCAGCATTCTAAACAAAATTACAGCTCTGCAACCAATAGTACTTTCACTAAGCCCAGATGTATTGATTATCTCTCAAACCTGATTGAAGCCCCATCACATGGACGCAGAATTATCCATCCCTGGCTACTCGCTCATTCGTCGAGACCGACAGGGGAAAAAAAGGGGCAGAGGTATTGCCATGTACATCTCCTCCAAGCTCCAATTCACCCCAGTCCAGCTCCCCTTGCCTAAACAGGCCATAGACACACTCTTAATCAAACTCTCCCTCCCATACTCTGCCCCTGTATATGTAGCTGGCTCCTACTGCGCCCCTGACATCCCTCTGCCCACGGTATTACATAGATACATAGACAGTGTCGGCAGATAAGGGCCTATGGCCCACCTAGTCTGCCCATTTGAGCTTGTAAGTTCAGTTTGTTTTCCTAGAAGTCTGTTTCCCCCTTACCCCTGCTCTCTAGAATTCCTTTATGTCTATCCCATGCATTCTTAAATCCCGTGATTGTTTCAGCCCCCACCACTTCCTCTGGCAGGGGTGTTCCACTTTGTCCACCACCCGTTCTGTGAAGAAATTCTTTCTCATGTTTCCTCTGAATTGTCCTCCCTCCAACTTCATCCCATGCCCTCTAGTCCTGAAACATCTTTTTTCGCTTAAAAATAGTGTTTTCCTGCACCCTGTTCCTCCCTGTAAGATACTTGTATGTCTCTCATCATATCCCTCTCCCTCCTCTCTCTCCAGGGAGCATGTTCAGTTCCTTCAACCTGTCTTCATAGGACTGTGATGCAACCCATGCACCATCTTTGTTGCCCTCCTCTGAACCTCTTCTACCCTGTCTATGTCCTTATGTAGGTATGGTCTCCAGAACTGTACACTGTACTCCAGGTGGGGCCTCACTAGGTGTCTTGTATAGCGGAATTATGACTCCCTTTTCCTGCTGGTGATGCCCCTGCCTATACATCCCAGCATCCTGTTTGCTTTACCTGATGCCTTGTCACACTGTTTCCTATCTTGAGGTCATCAGAGATGACAACCCCAAGATCCCTTTCCTGCTTGGTGCATGCTATATCCTCACCCCCAACTGATATATTGTGCCAGGGTTTTTGTGCCCATATGCATTATCTTGCACTTCTTTGCATTGAATTTCAACTGCCAAACCCTTGACCATTCTTCAAGTTTCTGCAGGTCCCTTCTCATTCTGTCTACACCCTCTGGTGTGTCTACTCTGTTACAGAGCTTTGTGTCATCAGCTGAACAGTGAAATTCTGCCTTCTAGATCCTGTGCAATGTCACTGATGAAGATGTTGAATAGGACCGTCCCAGCACTGATCCCTGTGGTACCCCACTGGTTACTCTTCCTCTATGGAGTGACAGCCATTTACCACCACCCTCTGTGTCCTGCCACCCAGCCAGTTACCTACCCACCACACTACTGTCCTGCCCACACCATATTCCCCAGTTTGTGTAATAGTCTTCTATGTGGCACAGTGTCAAAGGCCTTGCTGAAGTCCAGATAGGCCATGTCCACTGCCCTCCCCTGATCCACCTCCCAGTCACCCAGTCAAAAATTCAATGAGGTTGGTCTGACATGACCTCCCGAGAAACCATGCTGCCTTGGGTCCTGTAGTCCATTGACAACCAGATGTTCCACCAATCTCTCCTTCAGTAGTGCTTCCATGATCTTTCCCACTACCGAGGTGGAGGCTGACTGGTCTGTAGTTCCCTGCTTCCTCTTTGTTCCCACTTTTGTATAAGGGAACTACATCTGCTGTCCTCCAGTCTTTGGGTACTCTCCCTGTTTCCAGTGATTGGTTGAACAGGATAGCCAGAGGTTCAGCCACCACCTCTTAGTTCTTTACGACCCTGGGGTGCTTATCTGCCCTCATTGCTTTATCAGCTCTTATTACTTCCAGTTCCTTCAGGACCCTTTCTCGTAAAGGGACTTGTGTCCATTTCTGCACCATTCTCACCCCTTGTACTCCCTTCAGACCCATTACCCCTCTTCCTTAGTAAAGACTGAGCAGAAATACCTGTTCAATATGTCAGCTTTATTGTTGTCATCCTCCACGCTGCCCCATCCTCCCCTTCAGTCTCACTATCCTCCCTTTGTCTTTCTTTTTCACTTATGTACCTGTAAAAGGTTTTGTCCCCTTTACCCACTGATTTTGCAATGTGTTCTTCTGTCTGAGCTTTGGCTTCCTTACTGACTTGCCTGCCTCCTTTGTTTCTCCTGGTACTTCTCCCTATCCCCTTCTGCCTGTGTCTTTTGTATTGCCTGAATGCAATCTTTTGGCTTTCACTTTTTGCTACCTCTTTTGGAAAACCATAATGGTCTCCTCTTCCTTTCCTCTTGCTAACCTGCTTAATGCATAATTCTGTTGTTCTTATAGTCCCATTTTTAAATACTGCCCACTGTTCCTCAAACCCCTGATTCCTGTCCCATTCCCTTAATGCCTCTTTCAAGTATCTCCCCATTTTCCCAAAGTCTGCCCCCTAAAATCCAGGATACGTGTTTTGTGTGGTTTGGTTCTGCTCTTCTGTGATTTCAAACCACAATGACTGGTGGTCACTGTTACCCAGGTGCTCCCCACTGCTACTCCCCATCACACTGTCCCTGTTTGTGAGCACAAGGTCCAGTATTGCCTTCTGCCGAGTTGGTTCCATGACCAGTTGCTTGAGGAAGGCACCCTGAAGGAGTCCAGGATAAATCTGCTCCTAGTTGATGCCGCTGCTGGGATGCTCCAGTCCACGCCTGGTATATTGAAGTCTCCAACCAGTACCACTCACCTTTGTCTGCCATCCTTTGGATGGCTGTAGTATCAGCTCCCTATCTGTTTCTTTCTCCTGGGCTGGTGGTCTATAGACCACACCTGTGCGGATGGCTGGCCCCATTTTCCTTTCCAGCTTAACCCACAGTATCTCCCCATTTTGTTCCTCCTGGATCTGTGTGGCCTTATGTCATTTTCACATACAGTGCCACCTCCTCCCTTCCTGCCTGCTCTGTCTCTTCTGAATATGTTGTAGCCAGGTATGGCCATCTCCCAGTCATGGTTATCATTACACCAGGTTTCAGTGATGGCCACAATGTCCAGGTCTGACTGTAACATGACAGCCTCCAGATCTTCCATCTGTTGCTAAGGCTCCTGGCATTTGCACACATGGCTTTCCATGATTTGACCTCCTAGACTGCTTCACTGTTCTACTCCAGCCCCTTCCTTGGTTGTCATTTATCCCTGGTTCTCCTTGCTGTTTGCCCTTCTGCTGAAATTTGGCCCTTTCTGCTTATCCACCTTGGACACTAATCTCCATCTTTGCACACTGCTTTGTAGAGATAGCCACTCCTCTGGTTCACTGGTTCCACTACTAGCTGTGGGGGGTGAGCAAGTGAAGTGCAAATCCTTCCAGCTGCCACCCCTTTGCTAGTTTAAACGCTTGTCAATGTAGCATTTAAACTTATCATTGAGTGTTTGATTCCCTCCAGGATGGATGCGGCCATAGGCTTGAACAAACCTCCATCCTCCAGGTGGGTCCCCAGTCACCAATGAATCCAAACCTTCTCACAGCACCAGTTCTTCAACCATGAGTTAAAGTTCCTGGTGCATGCACTCCTATGCTCTCCTTGCCTCTCACAGGTAGTACTTCTGAGAAAGTGACAGAAGTAGCTACTTGCTTGAGACCCTCCCAGTTTCCTAAACTCTTCCTGAACTTCCTTTGGCTCCCATTTGCCAAGTCATTAGTACCTAAGTGGATAATGACATCCAGCTCACCCTCTGCCTTGCCTTCCCAGTGATCCCCAGTATCTTCCTTCCATCCCTCCATGCCGTGGCACCTGGTAGGCACCTCACCTCCCTGTCCTCCCTCCTGTGTTCCTAGCTGATCCTCTTACGATGGAGTCCCCACCAGGATTCGCCTCCTCCTCCTCTGGGGTCCACTGCTTCTCCACTGAGGTCACCTCCTGCCCTAACCTCCACATCCTTTCCTTCCACTTCCTGGGTACCTCTATTTTGTTGTCCTCATTTGCCAGTGTGGCATATGAGTTCTTGAGAGGAATAGGATCTGGGATGTGCCTCTGCCTGACTGCTCTAACCCTCCCTGAGCCCACTGTCATCCAAGTGCTCCTCATTCTCGGCATCCTTTGAGGCAGCTGCATTGGACTGGGTGGTTCCTGGATAGGGGTGATGGTACTCCTGACCCAGTTTACTTCCGCTCTGAGTCTGGCTACCTCATCCCGCAGTCCAGAGAGATGCATGCAGATAGGGCAGCACCTCAGTGTCCAGAAGGTCTGCCTGAATATGGCTGCCCCACAGCCACTGCATTGCACCACTCCCCACATTATACTGCAATTCCACTACTTCTCTGCTACTGAAGCTCTCTTAGTTCTCTTTTTATTTATTTACAGTACTAAAAATCCTGTAACTGATCATCAGATATATATATATTTTTTAAGGAAAAAGAAACCAATAAATAAATAAATGAGTCAAAACACTTGTCGTGCTGAGGGTGGTCTTCTTCCCCCTTATGCCCCTCCTACTTCACACCTCTTACTATACCCTGTGTTTCGCTCCTGTCAGTCAGATTTATCAGGGCATATAATTAAGAGTTGGATTGGAACACCTGGGCACCCTAAAGTCATACACAATGGCAGGCGAGTTACTTATCCTCGGGGATTTTAATTTTAACTGGCTCGCCAACACCAGCTCCAAGCTTTACAGTAAGATCAATGCACTAAACCTCACCCAGCTCATTTCACAACCACCTGCCTAAATCTCAAATCACAGAACCACTCCTTCTTGGACTGGGCCCTAACTTCAAACCCCCATCACATAATCGAGGCTGGTCTACTCCCCGACTCCCTAAGCGACCACCACATGATCTACGTGGTTCATAAAATACACAGACCCAACGCACCACCCCCACGGACGCTGCTCACTAGATCTTACAAATCCCTCGACCTTGCTGCAGTCTTACATTACCTGACACAAATCGACTGGTCCTTCATCCCCACCCTCCATCAACAGTGCCTTCGCCCTCTTCAAGTTCAGTTTTCTCACAGTGTGGGCCTCCCACGCGCCTCCCCGAAGGACTCGGGTAAGGGGCGCCCACCTGCCCTGGGTCTCGGCACACATCATTGAGCACCTACACACCAGGGACCAGGCGTGGAAAATGTACAAAGCTACAGGCACACAAGCAGCACTTCTACTCTACCGCGAACTCCGTAAGTCCTGCACTAAACTCATCCGGCAGGCCAAGGCCACTTACTTCAAGGCAGCCTTCAACACAAACCTCAACCACCCAACTAAATTCTGGAAAACAGTAAAATCTCTACCTCCCCTGCCCACCCACCCACCCACCCCTTCCTCAATGTTCATGGGTCAATCATCTCCAAACCAAGTGATGTGGCCTCTGCTTTCATCACCGCTTTCACTAGCTGTGCAGCCTCTCTCCATCCTCTCTTCCACGCCCCTGCAAGACACCCCTGCAAATGCGCCCCACCTCTACATCCTCTAACTTCTCCTTCCGCTTGGTTACCCCATCCAAAGTGTTAAAAGCACTGCGGGCACTCAAAACCACCAAGGACAACGCCCTGCAGGACTGGATGCCAAAATGCTACACCTGTCTGCCCCAGCCATTGCCACCCCACTGGCGGCTCTCCTTATTCTCTCTTTTACGCTGGCTGATATCCCTTCAGACTGGAAGCGCTCCACAGTCATCCCCCTCCCCAGGGGTGGTGGTCCCTCCTCACCAGGCAACTATTGCCCCATCTCTCTACTCCCCATCCTGGCCAAACTACAGGAGCGCCTTGTACTAGCCCAGCTCTCCTCCTTTCTCGACTCGTCCTCCTCCTCCTTCTTCACCCACTACCAGTCTGGATTTCAGAAGACATACTCAACAATTACCTCCCTTCTAAGGCTAACTGACGCCATTCTCACTGGCATGGATAAAGGTCACGTCACACGGCCATTTTCATCGACCTTGCAAAGGCCTTTGACACCATCTCCCACTCCCTGCTATTAACCAAATTTACGAGAGCCGGTATCTCGGGAACTGCCACCAGCATACCTCTCAACCTCTCAGCACTAAAAATCATAGCACTGGCCTTCAAAATTCATAGCAAAGGGTCAGAATGTGGAGCACTTTCTTATTTTAAACAATTGTAACCCCCCTACAAATGGGGTTCCCAAAAAGTCTTCCTGGAGCGTGCCTAAATGCTCACTGCCAGGCTGGTGTCATGTGTTTTGGAAGTTTAAATGTGATTACCAGAGCTTGTATAGCCTCTGTGTACTGTCTCTTTAAGAGCTGCCTAATTGCAGCATGAGTAATCTGAGAGGCAGCTCTGTTGAACGATGTAACTATTTGCTGAAAATCATTTACACTGATAATGATAATGTAGTTTGTCTAACCTGCTTTCTTTGTAGCAAGGACTGTTTTGTTTGTCTCCACTATCTTGGTTCTGGACTGCAAATTGGACCAAACAGTTCTGGTGGGGCCTAAAATGAAGCCGGACTATAGGAGCTGTCTGAATTCAAAATCTTAGGAACTGTGGTTTGAGTTTTTGCGCCTTTTTTGCAACTGAAGGGGGAGTTCTAGCTTTGACTGACAGCCAAATCAGCCAACCAATTCTTTTGGATTCAATTCAATTCGTGTTTATTTATAAAGTGCCTTTCAAAATCAAGGCGCCGTACATGATAATAAAACAGAGATCAACATTAAGCAAACAAACTATAAAGAAAAAACCAAGTTAAAAAGATAAGTTTTTAGAGCAGTTTTAAAACTATCGACGGTCGGGCATTCTCTCAACCAATGAGGTAGAGAATTCCACAGGGTAGGAGCTGAGTAGGCAAAAGCACGAGATCCTGATAACTTCAAACGAACCCTGGGAATCTCTAGCAATCCCTCATTGGCAGAGCGGAGGGGGCGGAGGGGGTGATAGGGAATCAGAAGATCTTTCAGGTAACGGGTCCCTGATCGTGTAGGGGCTTTAAAGGTTAGTAAACCAACCTTAAAGGTGATACGCCATCAAGACAGGCAGCCAATGCAGTTCGCAAGCACAGGCGTAATATGACTGGTTCTTGAAGTCCCAGTCAAAAGCCTGGCTGCAGCGTTCTGCACTAGCTGCAGGCGGCGGATATCAATCCCTGGGAGCCCTAGGTATAGGGAATTACAGTAGTCCAAACGGGTTGTAACAAAGGCGTGAACCAAAGTCGGAAGATCCTCCTGGGGAATCAGGTGTTTCACCCGGGCGCTATTCCTCAGATGATAAAAAGAGGTTTTGACAACAGCTGACACCTGGGATTTCAGGGTCAGACCGTCGTCAAAAATAACGCCTAGATTTCGCACCTGTTGAGAGCTAGAGAGCGGCACCCCACCAAGTGATAAGCCTGATGGATGTGCCGCACCCAAACCCCTCCCAGGATGATCTGGGCCCACAACCAATACCTCGGTCTTATCCGGATTAAGCTTCAACCAACTCAAACTCATCCAAATTCTGATTTCATCCAGACAGTTGTTAAGTACAGAGAGTGCATCACTCTGATCGGGGAGAAAGGATAAATACAGCTGAGTATCATCTGCATAGCAGTGAAAACTCAAGCTGTATCTCCCTGATGATTTCTTCTAATGGCAGCATATACACTGCAAACAACATGGGAGCTAAATGGAACCTCTGCGGTACTCGCATGGTAGGAGAAGGTGTCAGAGGAATAAATTCCGTGACAACTCTCTGAGACCTACCAGTGAGGTAAGACGGAACCATTCGTGGACTGTACCAGACAGTTCACAAAAACCCGCAGCCGCTCAATAGCACCTCATGGTCTACAGTGTCGAATGCAGCAGAAAGATCAAGAAGGACCAGGATGGTATAAGCTTCGATCTCTGGCCATTAGGAGGTCACTCAATACCCGAACAAGGGCAGTCCTGTACTATGCCTTTCCTGAAGCCAGATTGAGAGTATCATAGACATTATGAGAGGTGAGATATTCATCCAATTGTGCAACTGCCTTTTCAATAACTTACCAACAAATGGCAGGTTAGAGATAGGCGGTAGTTAGCTAGACAGTCTGGGTCCAAGGAGGATTTTTAAGGAGTGGATGAACAACTGCCTCCTTAAGGGATTAGGAAAACCCCTCTCCAAGGATTTCCAGACAATGTCAGCAAGGATTGGGTAGATGACTTCAACACATCCTACTAACAGAGGTGTAGGACCGGATCCAAACTACAACTAGTTGGACGATTGATTGGATGATCTTCACAATGTCTGCGTAATTCCGGTGGTAAAACTCCAACCAGATAGGCCGAGGATTAAGTACAACGGTTGCCCACGTGACCCCCAAAGAGAGGTCGGACCCGATGCGGACCTGATGTCGGCAACCTTATCTGCAAAGAAGCGAGCGAACTCCTCACATCTAAGTTGAGAAAAGCTTCTCTAGGCTGAAGACAGACTGGATTGTACAGCCTGTCCACAGTCCAGAAAAGCTGAGCAGTCGATTCTTTGCAGCAGAAATCTCTCTGGACAGAATTCTGCCTTCTTACGAGTGATTTCTGATTGGTAGCCATCATAATGGGCTAGCAATCTAAGCCTGTCGACATCAAGGCCCGATTCCATCAGGCTCTCTCCAGCCTTTGGCCTACTTGCTTTTCCTTAAGGAGCCATCAAACCATGGACTCCTTGGACGGATAGTGAGAGGCCGAACACGAATAGGAGCAATTTTGTCCAGTGCATCTCCCACAGCCTTATTATAGGCGAGTACAAGATCCTCTGGACTCATGCATTCACCCAAAAAACTCGAGTAGGTCCAGTACCGCGTAAGGTCACTGGGCCAACACCTTAAAAGGGCGGTATTGGACCATCTCCGTAGGGGCAGACCTATTAGAAGGGCCCTGAAACTGAACCTTATGGTGTAATGGTCCGACCAACTGACTGGTTCCACCCCAAATCAGTGATCTCCATACCCAAGAGAAAGACCAGATCTAATGAATGACCTCCAATATGGGTAGAGGTGGTAACAACCTGTGTCAGGCCCAGTGCACTCATCAACTGGAGGAGACTTTGACCAAAATAGAGAGAGTTCATCGTCGCCCCCAAGCGTTGAAGTCGCCAGAAGAATTAATCTGGGAAACCTCAACCAAGGTCGACAATGAAGTCTGCAATCTCCTGTAGAATTCACTGGCCACCTGGTGGATGGTAGACTTGGAGAATCCCACAACCTGCACCCTCACCCAGGATATATTCAAAAGATCTGGTGTTCCCCAATGGAACATCCACAAGGCCCAGTTCAGATTTAAACATAATGGCCACACCTCCGCCCCTACGATCCTGCCTTGGACGGTGTATTACCGAGAACCCGGCTGGAGTTGCTGAGGCCAATATAGGGCCAGCATTTTCATCCAGCCAAGTCTCAGTAATGCAAGTCAGATCAGCTGACCCAACAAGATCAGCTACAATAGCTGTCTTGTTTTTAATAGATCTGGCATTGCACAACACCGCCAAGGCAGGATGAGATGTCGGGGAAGACCTCGGTACCTGTCCGATATTTTCGGGACTCTTGGGTATGGGGACAAGATAGGAACAACCTCTATCTTGACCCCATTTCCCCAGGACATCTTCTGGACCCAAAACCCCAATCCACCCCCTCCTGTCCCCCACAAGGCCCAGCTTTCCACCTTCATCCTCGCCTCTTCAGAATGCTTCAATGCCCCACACCCAAAATAGGCGTCCGGATGATAACGGTGGCACTCAAAAGGGCTAAGTTCCCTGAGCCTGGTGGGGAATAATGCCCAACCTCATTATTAAACAAATCACAAAATAAGCCTAACAGTAAACCTAAAATATCACAATTATACACACTCTCCCACTCTCTCACAGAGGAAGGAGAGCAAACCAAATAAACAAACATAAACCAAAACAACTCACAAATAACAAACAATAGAATAAAATAAAATACAATAATTTAAAACGAGTAAAATAACTTATTAAATATTAAACAAATTTGAATTTTAAACAATTTTATATCTTAAAATAATGCAGCACCTCTCACATGCAGCAAATACTAAAAATATTAAATAAACTCCCAACACCACCTCTCACATGGCATGGAGTTAAATTCAAATTTGTGATAATAAATAACCATCGCTCTTACTACCTACAGTCCAAAGACTAAACCACTCACTCAGTGTTCCATCAACAGCGTCCAAAGAAATCAGAAAAGTCTTTACGAAAAGGTTCGGAAAGTCAAATAAGCAGAAAAATCCTGAAATCTTCCAGCGACTGCTCCTCAGATGCCAGTAATTAATTATAAAACCAATAAAATACAGTCAGGAGATATGTTCCTGCAGGGAGCTGCCTACTTGGCTGACGCAGCCAGCAGCTAAAGTTGCCTCACAGGTCAGCACTCACAGCTGACCCAAAGCAACCTAGAAGAGGCCCCGGTCTCCCCCAGCTCCCTGGAAGGCACCAAGGGCCACTCCTGCCTGGCTGGAGACCACCAGGTAGGCAACACTCCCTACAAATTAAAACCAACTCCTGTGATAGCAGAGAAACCCTATACCACCATATATTAGAGGAAAATTGCAGGGTCCTTAGAAAGCTTGATCTTCAGGAATACAACAAATCTCCGAGCACGGCTGGATAATCCAGAGTTAAGTTAGTTCACAAACCGTGATTCTAAGTGGCAAAGATCATCCAAATGATGTAAGGGCTTCACAGTTTATCACAGCACGACATAAAATGTAGAGAAAACAGTCACCAGGCTCACTAGGTGGGGGGGGGGAAACAGTACGAAGGCAACAAAACCCCACAACCCAAAAATAGTGGAAACAATACAGCCTCACCAGGTGAGCCCCAATTCTAAAATCCAGCATCCAGGTCTCAGCAAGTCAGGCGACAGGCAAAGGCATAAAGAGCACAAACCACACAGCGAACACCTGAGCAGCGAAACAGAGCAGAGCAGAGCCAAAATTCGGCAGTCCTCCAGGAGAAGCCGCATCCAATTCCAGCAGAAGGCCTGCGTTTGGTGCCAACAATCCAAGGCAGTCAGAGTCCGACCAAGAACACAGCCCAGTCGGATCGACACAAATACTCGCCCGAGACTCTGTCCAGAATCAGCAGCCGCTGGGCTACTTAAACAAACGCATTTAGACACGGCACCCTTTAAATTAAACTTAAAATACGAGGACTGAACAGAATTAAACAGCAAGGGCACCAAAGGCACTTAAAAATAAAATGAAAAACGGATAACACGAGCAGCAAAGCGGCCAGCACTAGTATGCGCCATCTTGATACCTATATCTTGGGAAGTTCTGGGCTGCTTGCAGTTTTTCAGTTAGAACTAAGCTGGAAGCTGAGCAAGAAGGAGCTGAAGTGTTTCTGAGCAGCAACGTGGAGTGGATCTTATGGGAGAACTCTGAAAAGCACATGCTTTTGGCCTGCATGCGTGTGCTGCTCCTGAGAGGAGAGAAGAGAATTATTTTGGACTAAATCCAAGTTTGTGTGACTAAAGTAAGCTACTGAAGTGGGCCAGGCTCAACCTGAAGAAGACCAAATATTTTTGCTGAATGCGATTGGCCTGTCAGGAGTTCCAGCCACCCTAAGTTCCAGTGTGTGCAGAGGTTTAAGGACAGTGCCCGGGAGCACTTTGCCTGGTACAGTAGAATTCCATACATGTAAATGTGCTCATGAGCTACTAGTGGGTTGTGAGTTAGTTCCCCACTGTGTGAACTGTGTTCTGCTTGCTGGAAGCTGTATTCAACCCAAAACGGACTGCTTCCGAACTTGTCTCCATGCGGTCTGGGCTTTGCCAGACTGGCCCAGCCAGACTATCCACTGCACAGAGAAGCCATTGACGAGAGACCTGCCTGGGGATCAGCCCCCTGCTCCACGCTTGAACAGGAATGACGCCTCTGCGACTTGTGTGGGTCCTGCTTCTCCTGGCATTCCAGATCAACCACTTGCAGTCTCGATTTTCGTCCAGCCTGTGTCCAGTCTTGGGTATTGTGAGTAAATACCAGGGTAGCTCCCTACAACAACAGCTTAATCTGAGTGTATCATCTGATTGTCTTGTTGTTTTGTTTCCTTTACAAACTGAGCCCCCTGGCTCCGGATTACAAATATTGTGTACAGTGCATGTTGTGTTTTCCATCACAAGGCCCCAACCAGCTGCAACCCTGGGCAACTCTACTGGCTAGCCCATCTCTTCTCTACCTGGGTACCCGGAGGTGGACTGTGTGGGGGGACTCAAAGTGCATGCATAACTGCTTGATTGATATAATGTTTAAGCTAATTAATCTGATTTTGCCCCTCCCTTGTTCAAGTCCCCTGAAAAAATCAGATCTAACTTTTTCTGCATGTAATCTGACTGTGGTTCCAGTTTGTGCTCAAAGTACTGTACTGTTGCTATTTGCTGTGCTTAACTTTGTTTTACAGGGGGTCCCCAGGGTCGAGCCAGAGGAACCAGCCCTGGTGGTAAGTGCAAACAGTGTGGATACTTGTGTGGTGTACCAGGGGTATTGTGAAAGTGATTATTGTACAGTGTTCGGGCCACTAGAGGGAAAGAGAGTTACAGTGTGCAGGATGCCCAGTTAACCCTGACCACTATCAACCTGACCTCCGGGTGGAGGCACCCGTTTCAGAACTCAGGCCCTTAACCTGCTACTAGCCAAGCAGGCAGGGGTAGTAGCCCTTGGGATAGCGCCACCTAGGGGTTACACAATATTATGTTTACAGATAGTGGACCCCATATAGTAAGTGATAAGGAATGTTTCTATCAGCTTAGTTCAATGATTTAATAGTTTGTGTGTCCAGAAATAGCTCTAACATTATGCGGAACATCGGTAAACTTGTGAGGAGCAAGGGTAAATTTGAGTGTGAAAAGCATAGCGCTATGCAGAATTCATAGCAGTTGGTTTCACTCATACCTGACAGGCAGGTCCCAGTCAGTCAGAATTGGCACACACACACCTCTAACCCCCGTCACCTCTGGTGTCCCCCAAGGCTCTGTCCTTGGCCCGATACTCTTCTCAATTGTTTTGAATGACCTACCCTCAGCCTGCCCACAAGCATCCATTCACATGTATGCTGACGACACCGTACTATTTGCATCAGGCCCTTCCCCCACAGAAGTGGCCTCCATACTACAGCAGGACTTTAATGCAATTCAGCACTGGTTTCGCGCCAACCAGCTTTTCCTTAATGCCAAAAAAATGTCTCCCTAACCTTCAGCTCAAGACAAAGACTCTCCCGACTCCCATCCCCCCCACCTTCCTCACCATTGAAGGGACCCCTTTGGAGGCATGCACCTCCTTCAGATGCCTAGGGATCTGGCTTGAACCAGCACCTCAACTTCTCCGCCCACAACGACTTGATACACAAGAGACTGCACCCAAAACTAGGAGCACTATATCGCAACAAGGCCAGTATCCCTCTCTCTACCTGGAAGGAAATTGTTCAAAAGATGATCCTCCCCTTACTTGACTACAGCGATGTGGTCTATGGTACTGTCCCTAAGGCCTCCCTGGCTAGCCTCTACACACTCTTCCACTCCTTCTGTCACTTTGCCCTGGACTGCCCTCCCTTGACTCATCACTCCGACCTCTATAGATCCCTGGATCTGCCCTCTCTCCAGGACCGTAGACAGGCACACTGTGCCAGGCTCACAGCTAATTCTGGTCTCAATCCCTTCCCCCTTACCTTGAAGCTGCCCTCTCAAGCCTTCCGCTGCCAGTGTACGCTCTCAGGAGCAATGACTCCTGGCTCCTTTTTGTTTCACTAATGGGCCGGGAGACATTAGGCTCACCACAAACACGCAGCATCTCAACCTCCTCCTAAAATCACACTTCTCCTCCATGTGCGCATGCACCAGCACCACCAGGGGTCCAGATTCTCCTGCTCTTCACTGCCACAGGCGCTTGCTAAGTAGTACCCCTGCTTAGCGCTCATTAATTATCACCTAGTCATGCACGATTGACCGCTAGTCTGAATTAGGTGGTCCAACTGCCTTTCCACATCACTCTGTAACAATTGCTGTGATTACTTGTAATCCTATGATACTTAACACATATTTATTTATTCCTGCTGTAAATGTATCATGTTATCCCTACATGCTTGTTATGTTAACTGCCATTCTTGGAGTTCTCTTGTCTAGTGCACCTTTACCATCTAAGTTGCCCGCTTTAGGGGTGCATTGTAATCTGTAGTACTGACCTATGTCTATGTGTAAGTCTTGTACTCCCCTTCCCTTTTCCCCCAGGACGCATCTGAAATTGAGTGGGTCACCGCTCAGTTTGCCTTCCTGGTAAAACTCTTAAATAAATAAATAAATAAATAAATAAATAAATATAGTGCGATTGATGAGCCCGGGTGGGTTTGGTGGGGGGAGAGTGGGTGGAATACACCACAGTGGAGCGTTCACGCTCCAGAAACAATCTGTTTAACTTAACCGACTTTAAATGGTGTACTGCACAAAAGTTTGTTAATCAGTAACAGCGCCAGACACCAATGTCCACATGGTCCTGTTCCTGCAGCCTTTTGCCTCGTGGTGGTGCGGAGCGCATGGGGGAGCAGTGACCGTCTGACCTGGATGTTGCCTTAGGAGTCCTGATCTGAGGAGGGAAAGCAGATATACTGACGTAACAGGGCTGTCTCATGTCACTCACAGATACAGAAAATCCAAACCACAGCCAGATAGTTAGCAGAGGTGGGACTGGAGTACAGAGGGCAGGGGAAGGGAAATTACCTATTTCACTGTGGGGCGGCGTGGAGGGGTAGGGGAGACAGAATGGTCGAGTAATCTTCCTAAACAATAGATTCACCCAGTAACCTGCTTTTAAAGCCATAGCTGTATCAAACAGTCTTAAAATGTTTTGCCCAATGCTTTGCGTCACAGCAGTGTTGTAGGGTACCTCTGAGTTCCCTGACCACCATTAGCAGTGCACAGCTATCCTGGGGGAGTGAGCAGAAACAGTGCTGCTCAGTTATTTATTTATTTATATATTGAAATTTGTTACCCAGGTAAGCCCACTGAGACAAACAGGGTCCCTTTTTCAGGGGCGACCTGGGATTAATTACATTGAATAAAGGCATCATTGGAAATACAGTAGATAATAGTAGAACAGACAACAGTACATGGTTCAACATTGGTTAGTGTACAAGGCAAAAAAACACAAATCAATTTGGGTGACAGGACAGTTCACAGTAAGTAAAGAATATATGCAATTCTATCTGCTTAGGGACTGGGCACTGACTCAGCAGAAGGGATATTTAGGTTGGGAGGTAATCAGAAGGAGGCTAAGGCTAAGGAGTAGATCGAGTGGTCAGGCAGATCCACAGAAGATAAAAAACCCTGCTTCAAATACATGTGCACTGATTTACCACAAGCATGTGAGATTTTAACACAGCTTTGAATGTGTTCAGGGTAGAGCAGTTCAACACCACTGAGGGTAGGCTATTCCAGAGAGCCGGGGCACAGACTGCGAAGGACCTGTCACCAGCACAGGATCTGGACCTACATGGTAAATGTGCCACAATAAGACAAGCAAGCCATTTACAGCTGTAGCCCAGAGAACACTAGCGAACACACAAGCACCTACGTTTAGCATAAAGGAGTGTCCCTACGGACGTGCTCAAGCCTTGAGGAAGGTACACTGCTATGCAACATGTCATAGGCTGGAAGACTCCACTATAACTGATACACATGCAATGCTCCACATAACTTGACTGGAATCACTACTATTTCATACTGCACAGCAGACACTTCACAGAAAGTACAGGCAGAATCAATTATATACCATAAAACAGTACCAGCACAAATACAGTCAGCAATTACAGTTGGGTCTGCAGAGGCGCTGTGTGAATATACAAATACGGATAATATTCTATATTACACCACAGTGGAGCATTTATGCTCCAGAAACAATCTATTTAAATTAGCTGACTTTAAATGGTGTACTGCAAAAAAGTTTGTTAATCGGTAATGGCGCAGGACGCCAATGTCTGCCTGGTCCTGTATCTGCAGCCTTTTGCCTCCTGGTGGCACCAAGCACATGGGGGGGCCGCAACCATCTGACCTGGATGTTGTCTTAGGAGTCCTGATCTGCAGTTTTTCACATTCTGGTGGCGCCGAGCACGTTGGCAGTGACAGCCTGACCTGGATGTTGCCTTGTGAGTCCTGATCTGCAGTTTTTCACCTCCTGGTGGCACTGAGCGAGTTAGGGGGGCAGCGACCACCTGACCTGGATGTTGCCTTAGGAGTCCTGATCTGCAGTCTTTCACATTCTGGTGGCACCGATCATGTTGGCAGTGACAGCCCGACCTGGATGTTGCCTTATGAGTCCTGATCTGCAGCCTTTCACCTCCTGGTGGCACCGAGCGAGTTAGGGGAGCAGCGACCACCTGACCTGAATGTTGCCTTGGAAGTCCTGATATGCAGCCTTTCACCTCCTGGTGCCAGTATAATTTTATAGCATAGTTCCACTGGCACTGTAGTAATTTTCCATTGTGCCTTTATGCTGCTCATTGCGCCACCTTGATGATTATAAAAATGTTATCACACTTTTCCCTTGCTATTTTTATGCTCTGTATGCACTTTACTTTGTACCCTTATACTGGATGCTGTACTGTCCTTACCATGTATGTTGTACTGCTTAACATCTTTCCCCTTTTCCCTGGGTCACATCTGGAAATGAGAATTGGCTTGGTGTGCCTCTCCTGGTTACCAATTTTCAAATAAACAAATAAATTAATTCATTTTGGTAATTACTGTACAATGGAGAGGACGTCTCTGCAACATGAGACAGTTTTCTTTTTTAACAGGTATGGAAAAATCACTTTTGGGGGGTGCTGGGAGTAAGAAAGAGGTGAGGGCTAGAGGAGGTTGTGTAACATGATTTCCATTGATGATTGTGGTTGGGCCACATGATGAAGTTGGGGGGAGGGCTTTTTGGTGCACAAGTTGGGGAAGAGTTTTACTTATTACAACAATGGGACCAGCTGATTGAGTGTAGCAGCGAACTTAGCTGGACAGGGGGAGGAGGGAGATTTTCCACTGTAGAGTTAGTTAATAATATTATAAGGTTCTGGTTGATAGGAGGGGGTGGGTACAAGTAAATGGAGCGGGTGGCAACAGGATTAGTTTGAAAAGTTTTTTTTTTAAATTAGATACTTCACCATGCAAAGCTGGTGAAAAGTCAGTGTACTTGCGAAGCTCGTGAAGTGCAAAGCTCCATGACTTTATACCAGCTTTGTGTATGAAGTAAAACTTTGCAAGATCACTGGACTGGAACATGGCAGGTGTGGTCCCTCTGCATAAAAGTGGAAGGAAAGATGAGCCAGGAAACTATAGACCAGTCAGCTTGATGTCTTTAGTGCAGGAAGGTAGTGGAGTTCATACTAAGGGAGGAACTGGTGGAATTCCTGGAAAGGAATGGGCTACAGGACACCAGAGTAGCATGGGTTCAAGAGGGGGAGGTCATGCTTGACATATCTTATTGACTTGTTCGACTGGATGACCAGGGCAGCTGACAAAGGGCAGGCAGTCAATATAATAACTTTTAGTAAAGCCTTTGACTCATTCCCTCACTGGAGGATGGTCAAGAAGCTAGGGGACTTGGGGGTGGAGAAAAAGTTGGTGACTTAGGTAGAAAGCTAGCTGAGGGGAAGGATGCAAAGAGTAGTAGTAAATGAGAAGTTCTCGGAAGTATGGGAGGTTATAAGCGGAGTACCTGATATGTGGGAGAAAGAGGAAGGCAAGGCAGGGATTGCAAGGCTGTGGGGAGGGAGGGAGGTAAAACTGGAAGGGACTATGAAAAGCAGAAGAACTGAACAAGTACTTTTGCTCAGTATTTACGGAGGAGGAGGGTAGAGGGCCCAAGCTTAGGGGAAGGTGGAGGGAGGGAGGACAGAAGGGTGGATCCAAGCCCTTTCAGTGTAGAAAGAGTTAGTGAGGAACTAGGCAGATTGAAGGTGGATAAGGCAATGGTGCCAGACGTGCTACACCCGATGGTGATCCGGGAGCTGAGGGAGAAGTTGGCCACCCCACTAATGATGCTATTCAACTTGTCTCTGTATGCGGGGAGGGTGCTAGATGACTGGAAGAGGGTGCTCATGGTGCTGCTGCACAAAGGGGGTAGTAGAGAGGTGACGGAGAACTATTGCCCAGTCAGCCTCACCTTAGTGGTGGGGAAGGTCATGGAGGCATTCATAAAGGAGAGGGTGGTGGACTACCTGGAGGATAGTGGCTTGCAAGATGACAGGCAGCATGGCTTCATGAAAGGGAAGTCATGCCAAACGAAATTGATTGAGTTCTTTGATTGGGTTATGCAGGTGGTCACCTGGGGGTGCAGCGGACGTAGCCTATCTGGACTTCGGTAAGGCCTTTGACATTGTCCCTCACAGAGGATTGGTGAGCAATCTGGAAAGTATAGGGGCTGATGGGAAAATAACCAGGTGGATGGAAAACTGGTTGGAGGGCACAAGCCAGAGAGTGGTGGTAAACGGGGTGTACTCCAGGATGAGGGGGTGATGAGTGGGGTACCCCAAGGGTCAGTGCTGAGATCCCTCCTTTTTAATATCTACATCAGCAATATAATGGAGGGGCTGAGGGGAATTGTATGCCTGTTTGCAGATGATATGAAAATCTGCAATAGGGTGGACACCGCAGGGGGGGGCATGAGGCAAGGTAAGGCAAGGCAATTTTTATTTAAAAAGACACCCAATTCCAGGAGCTCTGGACGCCATACAAAAATAAAATAAACAGATGAGTGGACACAGATAGACTCAAAAATAAGTATCATTTTTAAAATTGAAATCCATAAATAATAATAAAACAAGATTAATTTATCTTAAAAACAGGGAGGCCGGGAACTTAGATCTAGGTCATAGTATAATGATCTCACTAAAAAGCTAGGTCGGAAAAAGCCTGAGCGAAGAGGAGGGCCTTAAGGTGGGCCTTGAATACCTCCAATGATGGGACCTCCTTAACCTCTAGGGGTAGCGAATTCCACAGGATGGGCCAGGCGATGCTGAAAGCCCTGTCGCCAGCTGTTTTTAGCCTCATCCTGGGAGGTAGGACTTGAAGACTCTGGAGGGATGGGCAGAGACATGACACTGAAATTAATGCCAAAAAGTGTGCTGTGATGCACCTGGGGCGCAGGAACCCAAAAGCAAGATACACCCTTGGTGGGGAGGTCATCAAGGATTTGGAGCGGGAGAGGGATCTGGGGATTATAGTATCAGCTAACCTTAAAGTGGGAAACCAATGTAGCAGGGCAGTTGGGAAGGCCAATGGGATGTTGGCATGCATTGGCGGGGCATCACTAGCAGAAGTGGGGAGGTACTGTGTCACGAACCCACTCCTTGTGGTCAGGCCCACTGAGTTCACAGTGCCCACCCCTAAGTGCAATCCGTGACGGGGGGGCAGGGATACCCTCCTCGTCCTTTGGAATGCTCACCAAATTCACAACTGCACCTCTGCCACGAGGATACAGGGCATCCCTCTAGCTCTGGATAAGGGCACAATGCCAGTCTCAAGTCTTGTGGCCATATATGAACCCTTCCCTGGCTATTACAAACAGGAGGAAGACTCAGGTATTACACTCGTTTCGAGGTAGCAGTGTAAAAACCTGATTTGGCCTTCTCCCTACAGGACATGCAACAGCGGGGTTCAAAATCTTTGTAGACTCTGGTATTCTCCCTATTTTTCCAGATGTCCCTTCCAGATCCCTTTCTTAACTTGGTTGCTTACGGTGGCCCCTCTGACAATAACAGTTTTCACAAATTATTAATAAACCTTCTACAGTCACACATACAATATAAGAACTCTCACACAGGCAGAATTATTTAGGAAAACAAAAGTTTTACTAAAATATTTGAATAAATACAAGTACAACTAAAAAGTGAATATTAATTTGGGTTACAGTATACAGGAAATCAAAGTAGAAAAATGTACAATGAAACGCACTAAGACTGTTACTAATACCTGAGATATAATGATTTTAAAGTCCAGAGAACTCGCTGGTTTGCAAAATATTGTAGTCTTTCTATAGCAGCTTTTGGCTCTTAGGCAGTCTCTGTGCTGACAGGTGTTCTCTGAGGTCAGGAGAGAGGATCCAAGTAAACTGGCAAAAAATGCCGAAATGACCCTGAGTGTCTATGCTGCAGAGTTTATATAGAAGACCCCCCCCCCACCAGTCTGTGAGTAAAGACTGGCCCTTCCAGGTCAGAAAATAGAGGTTGGCCTTTCTCTTTAGGCCACTGGGTGTCACTCTTTTGTCAATCTTCTTTTCCTGATAATCTTTGATGTGTCAGATTCCCATAGTTAGCACAGGTTTTACAATCTCACACAGATATGCTATAAGGATGTGTTTCCTTTTCTGTTACCTCACACATGCCTGTTAGAAGGTTCATTCCTGGCTAAAACATCCTGGGCTTTGAACTGGCTTAATTTAATTAGTTATAAGGAAGATCCTGTAAGTTTTATGATTATACAGGTGATGTTATTACTTCTATTTCCCTTGGCCAGTTAACATTAGAGGATTACTCTTTGATCAGTTTCCCCAAAGCCTTTGACAATAATGTGTCAGATTCCTGGCAAGCAGCTGGCCTCTCAGGTCAGAGGAAGGTCAAAACCCTTTTAAAAATCCAGTCTTTTCTCTAGGTGCCTTGTGCTGATACTGGCATGTACATAGAATTACATAAAAAAACATATATACAACAGAATAATATCTACAAATAAGGGCTAGCAGCCAGGCAGCTCGCCACACAGATGCCCCTCTACAAAGTCATGGTAAGACCACACCGGGAGTACGGCATGCAGTTCTGGAGGCCACATCTACATAAAGACATAGACAAGATTGAGAGAGTTCAGAGAAGGGCATCCAGGATGGTGCAGGGTATGCAAAGGGAGAAATACAAGCAGAGATGTTTGGATTTGGATCTGTACACACTGGAGACTAGAAAGGAGAGAGGGGACATGATTGTTGATCCCCTTGACATATTTAAAAGTTTCAAAGTAAAGGAAGGGTGTTTACTCAAAAGGAAGGAAGGCAAGGGCTATGACTAGAAGGCATAGCCTAAGACTTCAGGGAGGAAGATACAGAAGCAATGTGAGGGGACAATTCTTCATGGAGAGGGTGGTGGAGGCATGGAACATGCTTCCAGAAGAGGTAGTGGGGGCTGAAACAGTGGAGGGATTCAAGAAAGAATGGGACAGGCATATGGGGCTGTGTAGCAGGGAGAGGGGTCCAGAGGGAGGAGAGACAAGTAAAGGGGGGTAAGGGGCAGACTAGATGGGCTGGTGTGTCTTTTTCTGCTACCAAATAGCTATGAGTCTATGATACCATGGGAATTGGTGCTGGGCCCTGTCCTTTCAATGTGTTCATATGTGACAATGGGGAAGGCATTAAGAACAAGGTCTGCCTCTTCACAGAGGACATGAAGATCTGCACAAGGGTAGACCTAGAGGAGGGGATAAGGAAACTTAGGGAGGATCTGGGCAGGCTCGAGAACTGGTCAGTGATCTGGCAGCTAAGCTTTAATGCAAAATAAAATGTAAGGTGATACACATTGGGGAAAAGAAAACCAAGAGTGCAGTACATATTGGGTGGTGGTACTGGAATGTATGACAGAGGAAAACCACCTAGGGGTCATAATAGCAGAAAACCCAAAATCCACAGCACACTGTAACAGAGCCCTGGGAAAGGCAAACAGGATGTTGGGATGCATAGGGAGGGGGGATCAACAGCAGAATCTGGGAAATAATCCTCCCACTATACAGATTGTTGGTGAAACCACATCTAAAATACTGCGCCTGGTACTAGAGTACATACCTATGGGAAGACTGCCATAAAGTGGAAGCAGCACAGGGCAACCAAGATGGTCTATTGTAGCCCACTCCCTGGTCTAGAGGTATTTGATGGTATTGCATTTGGGGAGGGGAGAGTGCAAACTACTAGACCACTTAGTTGACCTTCCAGAAGTAGGGTGACCTCCCAGGTGCTCAGACACCCTCGGGACCAGTGCAGAGCTGCAAATAAATGGGGTTGGCAGAGCAAACATTTCCAACAATAATGGGTTATACAAAATGTGATTAAAGTGTAACCAGAGGGTCATTTAATAGAATAGCTCATGAGCAGGTAATTAAGCAATATGCAAATCACAATACACAGGTGTCTTTTCATTCAGAGTCCGTCACTTCAAAGTGTTCAGTTCCTGGGGAAAGTACCACAATTCACAAGGGAGAGCATCCTCCCAAACAGTCTCTAGGTTAATTTTAATTTTTTGGCTGCAAGCAACCCAGTGGGTACAGGGCATAGTTAATTAAGCTACTTCACGGCTCTACACAGCCAGTTTCAGGACTCTGCTTGGCTACATTTAAGGCTCTCATAGCTGTATAAACTTGTAGGACCTAAACACAGAGGTATCTTTCAAAAAGACAGTAGATCAGTTATATCTCCAAAGCAGGCTAGGGATGACAGCACCTGGTATGGAGTACTCTGGGGAATTTAGCCACTTGGAGGGCTGCCCTGAAAATGCACACCACATTCCCTCAGACTGGGTATACAGGGGTCAGGGTTGCCCATCGGGGAAGTGACCCGTGGGATTCACATTAACCCCAAAGGGACTAGAGGTTTCACCAACCTTCACCCAGTCTTATGGCAGGAGGCATGTGCCCTTAGGTCTACATTACATGCCCATCCAGGTCCTTGCCCAGATTCTTACCTCAGAGATACATTCTTGCTGACACACCTACTTTTAGATTAGGCTCTGGAGGGGCAAACATCAACTAGGTGACCACAGCTTCAAAGGATGTGCCATCTCACCCTCTCCCATGCTCACTTCCATGAGACAGAGGGTCCTTGGCCAAATTAACAGTTACACTGGCATGTAAATTTACCCTCCTGCCTGCACCAGGTGTACTACAAAACAATCTTTGGCCAAAAAGGGTAACAGATTGTCTCAAATTTCACAGCACACAGTCTGCAGTTCTCCTTTCCATGCTAAATCTTGGCTCCCTCAGGAATCTTCATCATACCAGGGGTTTCACCCCTTGAGGTTCACTTGACAAACAGCCACTGGCATGATTCCTGGGGATTCGTCTGTGTCACTCCAGGGCCTGAACCTTCAGCTCACACAGGGAGCAGGCAACTCCCTGAACTCCTTTCTTAACCTGAAAGGAAACTGCCAGCAACTCTTTAGTGCCAAGCAACTGTCTCCACCCCTTGGAACCCTCAGTCAAACTAGCTGACCTAGAGCTCTGGAGTTAACCCTTCCATGCGTAGTAGACCTACAGGGGAGCTGAAGCTTTCCAGGACTACACCAGGGTCTGGGGCACATGGCATACAGGGAAAGGCTATAGAACTTGAATATGAACACCCTGAGAAAAGAAGGGAAAGGGATGACATGATCAAAACATACAATTGCCTGTACAGGATAAACAGGGTTGATGTCAAGGTCATTTTTCCCTTGAGCTCAAATAAGGGAAGAGAGGAAGGTCACTGAAACAAGTAGGCGAGAGATTCAAGAAAGACATCTGGAAAAAGAGGCAAGAGCCAAACTGGTAAGCAGTTTCACAAGGGGGGGCAAGTACATGGCCTTAGTTGGGGGGGGGGCAGAAACTAAGGGAAAGGACAGCCACTAGAGCCAGAGCAGATTAGTCAGGTAGGGCGTGCAGAGTGGATGGGCTGGTAAGCCTTTATCTGCTGTCAGTGTCTGAATCTATTTATTTTAATTAAATTCATGAGACATGGATACACCACTGAGCCAAGGACTCATTTACAATGCTTTCAAATTGATCATTTTTTTCAGTTGATCACTTTCAGGTGTGTCCTGGGATCACAGGGTGGTTAAATGGAAAGACCCCATAACCTATATTTTGTATACCTGTATAGTTTATAGGTATGAACAATGATTCCCTCTCTTGCACCCCCCTAATTTCATCCTTTTTTTTTTGCTCCCCCAGCTCCAGATTGGCCTCTCCTTCAGGCCTTCCTATGCCACTCACTGCCACCCTGCCTTGATGCAGCCACCCATCACCCCACATTGCAGCCCCCCAGGTAACCCAGATGTAATCCTTTGCCGGGTGGGTCCCTCTCCTCCGATGGGAAAGGCACCGGTGGGGCAGCCAGCGCAATTCTTGGCCCAGGTGCTGCTGGGATGGTTCGTGTACTGCTCAAGGTCGCGTGGCAGTGGGAGCTGGCAACTGTCATCCGGTCGGCCATGGGGCTCTTTTCCTGTTTGCTCCCTGGGGGCGTGGCATGCCACTAATGTAAGGTGTACGCCGACGTTTACCATGCCGCATTAGTTAGTGAGACCCTGTGCATTGCCGTACTCCCAGCCTCCACTAGGGGTCAGCAAGCACCGGGCCGCTTCCCTTCCCTCCCCCTGAGAGAAGGCGAGCAGTCATCCAATGCTAGAGCCTTCTCTCCCCGGCTGGCCTTCCAGTACCCGGGTCTGTTTCCCGAACCAGGGTTACTGGTGTTGCAAGTGGAAATCCAACCACTGTGCCGAGGGTCAGCATCCTTTTTTTAAATTATTTTTGTGGTCTGGCACCTCCCCCCTCCCCAAAAGGAGCTCAGCTCTGCCCGTGCGCCATCCCTCCATGCCCAGACTTATCCCCCTGGGTGGGGCCGCCAGGGCGGGCGCCCCCTCTCCACAGTCCTTCATATCTTGCCCTAGCTTACCCCCCAGGGTGGGGAAATGGGAGCGAGACCCCCCCCAGCAGACACTGGTGGCAGCGTGGATGACGGCTGAGCAGGGCATCATACATGGGGGTCCGGAATTTTTCTGTTGCCTTGCGGCAGAACCCTGGGGGTAGGGACGTGCAGTGACGTCCCGTGTCCGTTTCATCCCCTCAGGGGATGGCTCCGGCACAATGGAACCCCCTGCTTCTGCCAGAGGTCTGCGGTGTGCCGAACACTCTACCCCCTCCCCCCAGAGAAGGAGAGCAGTCCCTAGGATGGCCCTCTGACATCCCGAGTCCGTTCCTGAACCCAGGTCGTCTGCATCGCAGATGGACACCCTGCCGCTGCACCAGCAGGCTGACCCCAAATTTCACCCTAATTTAAATATACATGAGGTTGCTTCACTCTGTTTGGCCCTGCTGTGAAAACCCATTTGTCTCCATTGCAAAGGTCATGATCTCACTCCTGCAAGGCTTCATGAAAATTGATGATGTGTACATGCACATGCCAGCAGAAGTTATTCTCTCATTCAGTTCTGTTACATGTCTTGTGAAGTCCCTGTATTCTCTACAGGCATTTTTTTTTCTAATTCAGATACACTTTGCACTACAGAAAAGGGCAGGCACCTACTATACCTTGAAAAGTTTCATGGCCAGCATAAGACAAAAACATAGGGACTGCAGAGGACAGCAACTGTATTGAATAATACACTATAACTATTGCAGGCTTTAGTACTAAAACATCACAAAATTCCAGGATGCCTTACATGAGTTGAGTCATGACTTCTGTAATGGAATCAAGCAGGTTTTCACACTAGACTTAAGTATCTTCATTTACATTTAAATCCTGATGAAATTGGGAAAGTGCAGTAGAGGCAATCATTGTTCATGCTTACAAACTACACAGTTAAACAAAATAAAAGGCTGAGGAGACCTTTGTCATGCTCAGGGTCACACAGTATACAAGTGGAGGTTGTGTGACACAAACCCAGGTATGCTGGATGCACCAAGCTAATTCACAGCTAATTACTCTAACCTTTAGGCTATACTGCCACATCTATGAATCTAGGTTTCTGAGATAATAGGAAGCCAGTCTGTCTAAAGAACAGGGGCCAAATATTCAAATATGCACAAAGCACAGCACAAAAATTTGTGCTGCACCTTGCGCTTGCCCGTATGCCCAAAGATGCTACATTCAGTGGAATAGCACACTGGCACTATTTGACTGAATATAGGGCCATGTTGGCCCAGTGTTAAGTCACTTAGCGCTGCCCCAACAGGGCTTGCAAAGTACACCACCATTGTGGATAACACCAGAGTGCTGTTTCCAATATTCAAAGGGACCCATGCAAATGAACCCATTGGGCATGCAAAGCGCTATAGGGCCATTTATATGCCCATTATGGGCACAAGTACAGGGTAGCGATGCAGGTTGGTGTGGCACCACCCCCCTCAACTGTCTAGTCACAGCCATGTATACATGTCCCTGGTGCTTGTGGTACTCTCCTGGATGATCACTGACCTGTTCTTTATATTAAAAGGCTCCCTGGTGCTAGTGCACCCCCCAGCTGATCGCTGGCCCGTTCTGTAAATTAAAAGGCTCCCTGGTGCCAGTGGATCCCTCCTGGCTGATTGACAGCCCATTCTGTAAATTAAAAGGCTCCCTGGTGCTAGTGCCCCCCCCCCCGTTCCCCAGCCTGTTCTGTAAATTAAAAGGCTCCCTGGTACACATGGTGCCCTTCCCACTTCTGATCCCATCCCCAGCTTAAATGCAGTTATCCCTGGTGCTAGTGAACCCCCCTTCCATTCCCATCCCCAGCTTAAATACAGTTATTACTGGTGCTAGTGGACCACCTTCCAATCTCATCCCCAGCTTAAATGCAGTTATACCTGGTGCTAGTGGTGCCTTCCCCCTCGATTGCCAATCCTGCAGTTCAAACAACTCCTCCCTGGCATCCAGTGGTTCCCACAACTGTAGCACCAGCCACCCCCCCACTCACCGTAGCCTCAACAGTGGTGCCTGGGGAGCATACCTTAACTGCCACAGCCCTCCTCACACCTCCTCGGCTGGCCGGCGTATGTACAGCCAGGGAACGCATTTCGTATTTATAGGACAGAGTTTGTCACCCTGTCCTATAAAAAAAAAGAGGTGCACTCCCTGGCTGTACATATGACAACCAGCCAAGGAGGTGTGAGGAGGGCTGTGCTGGTCACCATATGCACCCATGGCACCACCGCTGAGGCTACAGTGCGTGGGGGGGGTGGCTGGTGCTGCTGGGGGGAACCACTGGACGCCAGGGAGGGTTTATTTGAGCTGCAGGTTTGGCAATTGTTGGGGGGCACCACTAGCACCAGGAATAACTGCATTTAAGCCAGGAATGGGATTGGGGGGGTTCCATTGGCACTAGGGATAACTGCATTTAAGCTGGGGATGGAATCGGAGGAAGGGGGGTTACCACTAGCACTAGGGATAAATGCATTTAAGTTGGGGATGGGATCACAAGGAAGGGGTTACCACTAGCCACAGTTCTAGGGTGCTTACAGGAATCACAGTGAATGCCTCACTGTGGTAATAGAAGCAAGCAGTCCACAAAAGAGAAAGATGGTGTACAAACCACTAAAAAAATATGAAGTTAATGCTGAATTTGCGAGCAAACGTGCCATTTTATTGAGAGCCAAGGGTTCGAAGCAGAACCAACAAAATTCCCCAGTGCTTCGAATCCAAACGATTCTTACTCAGGGGGACAGGGCACTGGTGGAGCAAGCTGCCTTAAGCAGCACAGTAACAGGTGTTTTGAATGAATGAACAGTGCAGCTGTCCCCAGCACCTCAGTTGATCTCCGTCAGACACAACCAAAATGAACTAACATTTTTAAACTCCAACAATACACTGTGATAGTTTAAGCATACTAAGTGACCCTAGTACTTTACAGTGACAAATGAATACCCAGGTCCACCTTGTAAATGAATCTGTCTCAATGGTGTTTCACCTGGTAAAATAAAGATGATTGATTGATTGATTGTGTGTAAAAATGTATAACTAGCAGAAACCGGAGATTTAACTTTTGTACAGAAGAAATTATTTTGCTTGAAGTTTAAGTTACTTCATCTCCTAAAAAGGGAGAAATATCCCAGTCATCATTCAATCCAATGGGAGTACAAGCTCCCAATTTAACAAGGTTTTTCACTCCCTCCTGGATCCTCCTCCCAACAAGCGTGCCCAGTCCTTAAAATCAATGACTCCCCTGTCTCTGACCCTGCAGCTGTAGCCAATGCTTTCAACAAATTCTTTGTCTCTTGTGCCCTACCTGGCTCCCCTTCCCCTTCACCTGACCCTCTCCCAGCCCTCCTGAGTCTCCCTCCCCCCTGCCAGCTTCCTCTTCCCTCCCTGCACTCCTCTTGAAGTTTACACTGCACTCGTATCCCTAAATCCCTCCAAATCTAGCCCTGACAGTCTCCATCCTAGATTGCTCCACATCTCCGCACCTGCAATAACCGCCCCCTTGACTTATATACTAAATCTCACCACATCTGCTTTTCCCAAAGCCTGAAAATTCTGCCAAGGTCCTTCCCCTACACCAGGATGGCGATCCTTCATCCCCAGAAAACTATCAGCCCATCTTGCTTCTCCTTTCCCTTGCAAAAATCCGGAATCCTCATTCTTGCAAAGCTCTCCTCTAACAACTCCCTATCACCTGTGCAATCAGGTTTTTGAAAACAGCACTCCACTATCACCTCTCTGCTGCATGTCACTGACTCCATCTTCATGGTAATGGACTAAAACCAAATCACTGCTGCCATCTTCATTGACTTGGCTAAAGCTTTTGACTCTTGTCTCCCACCCACTCCTTCAAAAACTTCCCTCTTTCAGCCTTGCAAAACCCGCTGTTGACTGGTTCCATTCTTACCTCCACAATAGACAACAGTCAGTTCAAATAGATGATGCACTCTCTATTCCTCTCCCTATCGTCTCTGGGGTCCCTCAAGGCTCTAGCCTTGGCCCCATTCTCTTCCCTCTTTTTATAAATGATCTTCCCTCAGTCTGCCACCCTCTAACATGCACATGTACATGGATGACATTGTCATCTATGCCTCTGGCCCTTCCCAGAACAGCATTCTCCCTAACCTCTAAAACTATTTCAACAGAGTGCAGTCGCATTCTCCCCAGCCTCCAAAATGATTTCAACAGAGTGCAGTCCTGGTTCCCATCAAACCAGCTAAAGCTCAATGCCAAAAAGACAGTTACCATGACTTTTGGATCCAGACAGAAGCTAGCTTACTGCCCTGCCTCCCACAGCACTCACAATCCTAGATGGCTCACCCATCGAGTTGGTCTCTGCCTTCAGATACCTAGGCATCTGACTGGACAGTCACCTCGATTTTTCAACACACATTGACGCCATCTGCACCAAACTCTGGCCAAAACTAGCAGTCTTCTACCGCCACAAAGCCAGCCTCCCTCTCCCCGCTTGATGTGAACTAGTACTAAAAACTGTTTTACCAGTTTTGAATTACGCTGATGTTGTCTATGGCACTGCCACAACCTCCTCCCTCTCCAAATTACACACTCTCATCAGCTCCTTCTGCCGGTTCGCCACCGCCTCCCCTCCTCTTACCCTTCACTGTCACCTTTATGCTTCACTTCCCTTGCCCCTCCATCTCACAGAAGAACTGTCCACTGCACCTCCCTTATTGCTAAATTTTGGTTTGGCTTACGTCCCACCTTACTCTGGCCAAATCCACAACCTACTCTCTCTGTCACAGAGCCTCGCGTACTTTCTCCATCCCTCATCCTCACTCTGCTGCTGACCAGTTTGCCTTCTCGTACCGTCTCCCTTTTCTCTGGAATAACCTACCCTCTAACCTTTGTTTTGCCTCCCCTTCTCATCCCTCAAAAGACTCCTCAGACTCCTCCACTCCCCACGTGCCCCAATGTTCCTAACCCCTCCCTGCATCTCCCCCACCCTGTGAGCCGCCTCTACTATCCCTACTATAGTTTCCTCCTTAGCCTCCCTCTCCGTGTTCACAGATCTCTGTTGGCCTGAGCTGGTTGCCCTCCCAATTTCTAACTCAGCCCCTGCTTGTTCCTGATCCCAGGATTCAAAGTGGCCAAGGATACATATGATAGTAATGTTTATATACTTCTTACATAGAAACATAGACTTTGACGGCAGATAAGGACCACTTGGCCCACCCAGTCTGCCCATTTTCCTACCTACTGGATAAGCTGCAGATTCTAGTTAACCAACAGCCTACTTCCTGCAACCCCCCACTATAATTGCCTTGTGTCTGTCCCATGCATGTTTGAATTCCCCCACTGTTTTAGACCCAACGACCTCCTCAGGAAGGCTGTTCCATGTATCCACCACTCTCTCCTGAAAAAAATTTCCTCACATTACCCTGAGCCATCCCCCTGTATCTTTAAATTGTGCCCCTTGTTCTTACACATCTCTTTTCTGAAAGATGCTACCCTCCTGGACTTTGTTGATTCCTTGAGGTACTTGAACATTTCTATCATGTCCCCCGTCCCTCCTTTCATCAAGAGTATACATATTAAGCTCTCTCAGTCTCTCTCTTCATATGGTTTCTGCTGCAGACCCTGCACCATTTAGTTGCCCTCCTCTGGACTGCTTCCATCCTGTCTATGTCCTTGCGTAGATGAGGTCTCCAAAACTGCACACAGTACTCCAGATGGGGTCTCACCAACTGTCTGTACAGAGGGATAACCACTTCCCTTTTCTACTTGTGATGCCCCTTCCTATGCATCCCAGTATCCCCTGGCTCTCCTTACTGACTTTTCACATTGCTTACCCACCTTTAGGTCATCTGATATGACTACCCCCAGGTCCCTTTCCATTTTTGTTGTTGTTAGTATCTCCCCTGCTATTGTGTACTCTTCTTCTGGGTTTTTGTTTCCCAGGTGCATTACTTTGCACTTCTTTGCATTGAATCTAAGTTGCCATATGTCTGACCATTCCTCCAACCTTGCCAAGTCCCGTCTCATCTTTTCTACCCCCTCTTGTGTATCAACTCTGTTATAGATCTTTGTGTCATCTGCAAAGAGGCATACCTTTCCCTCCAGACCCTCTGCAATGTCACCTATGAAGATGTTAAAGAGGACTGGACCCAGGACTGAGCCCTGAGGTACTCCACTAGTAACCCCCCTTTCTTCAGAATGTGTTCCATTCACTATTATCTTCTGTGTCCTGTTGTGCAGCCAGTTTGCTACCCAGGCTACCACCCTGGGACCCACTCCAAGGCCGACTAACTTGATTATTAATCTTTTGTGTGGGACTGTGTCAAATGCCTTGCTAAAGTCTAGGTAGGCCATATCCACAGCCCCTCCCTGGTCTATTACTTTGGTTGCCCAGTCAAAGAAATCAATTAGATTCATCTGACATGACCTTCCTGCTGTAAATCCATGCTGCTTTGGGTCCTGTGCCCCGCTGGCCTCTAGGTACTCAACAATTCTTTCTTTCAGAAGTGATTCCATCATTTTCCCTACCACTGAGGTCAAACTTACAGGCCTGTAGTTTCCTGCTTCTGCCTTGCTCCCACTTTTGTGAAGGGGAATCACATCTGCCCTCCTCCAGTCCTCAGGTACCACCCCATCCTGCCATGATTTGTTAAAAAGCATGGTCAGTGGTGTCACTAGGTCCTCCCTTAGTTCTTTTAGTTTTCTGGGGTGAATCCTGTCAGGCCCCATTGCTTTGTCCACCTTGAGTTTTAGGAGTTCTTTCAGGACTCTTTCTTCTGTGAATGGACTGGTGTCAACCCCCTACCCAGAGTGCTTCTATTGTCTGGTTTAGGTAACTCCTCCTCATCTTCTTTTGTGAATACTGAGCAAAAGTATTCATTCAGTATCTCTGCCTTTTCACTGTCTCCCTCTGCCCACCTCCCCTCTCCTTTATTAATCTTCACTATCCTCCCTTAACCTTTCTATGCTCCCTAATGTACCTATAAAAGGTTTTATCCCCTTCTTAACTGAGTTGGCTATTTTTCCTCAGTTTGGGCCTTTGCATACCTGACTGCCTTCCCACTTCTTTCTGCTTTAATTGATACAGTTCCTGTTGTGCCTGCTCTGTAGATTCCTTATACTTTTTGAATGCAGCCTTTTTCTCCTTAACCTTCTCTGCCACCTCTTTTGAGAACCATAGTGTTTTTTTACTCCGCTTTGTTTTCTTTATTTGTTTCACACAAAGGCTTGTTGCCTCTATGATGGCAGTTTTGATTTTTCTCCATTGTTCTTCCACCCCTCCTTTTTGGTCATTTGCTAGTGCATTTTTCAGGTATTCACCCATTTTGCCAAAGTCAGCTCTTCTAAAGTCCAGTATCCTTGTTTTTGTATGGCTTATCTCCATGGTTGTGCTCATTGTGAAGCACACTGTGCAGTGGTCGCTTGTTCCCAGATGTCTACTGACTTCTAAATTTGTGATCCTCTCCATTTGAGAGTACCAGGTCTAGTATTGCTCCCTCAGTGGGTTCCAACACTAGCTGTCTAAGGTCTGCCCTGCAGGGCATCGAAATGACCCTGCTCTTGGATGTGGCTGCAGTACATGTTATCCAGTTAACATCTGGCATATTCAGGTCCCCCATCAACAGTATCTCCTTTTCAGCCATTTTGAGAATGTCCTCTATCATTTTGTTGTCCATTTCCTCCCTTGAGACGGAGTCTGTATACAACCCTGTGCGGATTGTGATGCCATTCCTGTCTCAAGGTGACCCAGAGTGCCTCTTATCCTCCCCTTTACTTTTTAGTTCTGTAGCTTTGATCCCTTCCTTTATGTATAGAGCTACTCCACCTCCTCTTTTACCTTCCCTGTCCCTTCTGTAGATTGTGTACCCTGGTATGTTGACATCCCAGTCATGGTTCTCGGTGTACCATGTTTCCGTGACTGCCACAATATCCAATTGTTCATCTTCCATCAGGGCTACTAGCTCAGGAAGCTTGTTTCCCAGACTACGGGCATTGGTACTCATTGCCCTCCATTTAATGTTGGCTTTATCCTTTTTTCCCCCATCCCTGCTCTTATTGTCCTTGTCTATTTTTCCATTTACCCCTGTCCTGCCCTGTGTTGAGCTCTGTACCTCAGTGTTTACCTTACTACCTGCCATGTTTTGTGGGGGAAGGCTTGAAATTTCCTGCCTTTTATCAGCGCCTCCCCCCTTGGCTAGTTTAAAAGCTTGCCAAGGAAGCATTTAAACCTATCACCTAGGAGCTTGGTTCCCTTTGTGGACAGATGCAGACCATCATGCCAGTACAGACCTTTATCTCTCCAGGTGGCCCCCCAGTCCCCAATGAAGCCAAAGCCCTGTGCTCTGCACCAGTTTTGCAACCATTCATTAAACTGCATGGTGTGCAGTACCCTAGCCTCACTCCTGCCATGGACTGGTAGCACCTCTGAGAAGGTTACCGTGCTTGCTACCCGTCTGAGGCCCCTCCCCAACTCCACAAATTCATTCTGCACTGCACTGATCCCATGCCTAGCTAGGTCATTTGTCCCAAGGTGGACAATGATATCTAGTTCCTCTCCTGTGATGCTGCTTCTGCAATCTGAGGATTCGCTTCTGTCCCTCCAAGCCATGGCACCAGGCAGGCACCTTACTTCCTTCTCCTCTCCCTTTCCCAGGTTTACCCCCCTAACAATAGAGTCCCCTATCAGAAGCTGTTTCCTTCCCTGTGGTGTCCCTTGCCACCCTTTTGTGGGTCTCCCTTGTGGATGTCCTCAGCATTCTTCTGGGTCTCCACTGAGGGTGCCATCATAGAGGAACCTTGCTCTGCCAGAATGGCATATGATTTGTGTAGAGGTACAACTAGGGGGCTTCGCCTCTGGTCCACCACCCGCACCCTCCCAGAACCCACTGTGGTCCAACTGCTCTTCATACTTGGCAACCTCTGAGGCAGTGGTTGTGGCAGTGGTGCTCTTTGGAAGGGGGAGGCCTCCTTAGTCCTTGCTAGTTCAGCCTGGAGGTGGGCAACCTCCTCCCTCAGAGCTGACAGTTGCCTGCAAATAGGACAGCAACGCAGTTTCCAGAATGTCTCCCGGAAAACTGCTGCCCCACAGCCAGTGCATTGCACCACTCCCCACATGTCCCTCTCCCTTATAATATACAATATATATATTTTTTTATTATTATTTGTGGTGTGTACCTACTCTTTTTGCACTGTGCTGGGTTATTAAGGATATGATAGTTCTGCCCCAAGACCTGTTGAGGAAGTGATGTCAGAACTGTGGCTATAAAGGAAATGCCATGCCTGAGGGGGGGTGTGGGTGGTAGTCCACAGCTACTGGTGACGGTTAGAAACAATCAAATACACAACTGCTCCATCACCCTGGTGAGTATTGCCTTTATAGTAATTCAACTAACACCACAATTTACTAGACCATGGCTCCTGCACAAACCACTCTACTGAGTCCAGGGATAAAATTAACTCACTCCTCAGCCAGCAGGACACTTTTAAAATGTTGCAAAAATATCCTTCCAAATCCTAGGTCTCAACCCCAACAATCAAGCAAATTCAGTTGTATTTCACTCCCTCTGGTTATAAAATTACTACACTTTTAATGGAATCCTGCAATTCTCTGCTTAATGCCAATAAGGAAAAAAAAAATAAAACTTTTTGTAGAAAGCGTAGCTACCCTTCTTTATAAGTATTATGCCTTACCAGGTTTCCAGGTCCTAAATGGAATTATAGTTTGTTCTTTGCAGTGTAGCAAGGTTCTCAGCTTCCAACAGACAAATCAAAGTCTTATGGATTTCTTGCCTTATTTTATTTTTGCCTACCTTTGTATACCTTGTGCCTAAGCCATTCTATTATTGTGTAACTCTTTTGTAAATTTTTGTGACTTTCTTTAATTTACTTACTTTGTAACTTTGTTCTACCTCTGTGATATTTTCACCTGGGTCGCACCTGGAAATGAGCCTCAGCTCAGTGTGCCTTTCCCGGTCACCAATTTAAAATAAATAATAATAAATAAACAAAAAACTCTGGCCAGAGCTGATAGGGCTGCAAGTGAGGAATTTGGTGTAAAAATATTGAAAATTACTAAAGTTACGAGCCTGTGTTCACAAAATTCAATGTACAAAATGTAACGTAGGCTCCTAAATTTGTTGTTTTGTAATATTAGTACACCAAATTTTCAAACTAGCCTTGTTATGACCCTGCTTCATGAAGAAGGGCAGAGCAAATGTTTAAATCCTGTCTGAAAGGTGATTTCACACAGGGACTGTGAAATCAACTTCCTGGATGCAAATACACATTTTGGACAGGAGTTGAAAAATGACAGCTGTCACATTCGTGAGGTGCTGTAAAGAAATGGCTATGCTGAAAATTTGACTTAAAAAATGTTGAATATTACCAAACGTATGGGCCTGCATTTGCAAATTTCAGCATAACCTGATAACTTTTTTGTTTTTAAATATTTTTACATCAAACTGAGAACACAGCCTTCTTATGACCCCACTTCATAAACAATGGCAGAGAAAATTTTCATCTCCTGGCCAAAGGGTGATTTTGCACAGGGACTGTGAAATCACCTTTTGGGATGTAAAAAAAAAAATATTTTGGCCAGGATTTGAAAAATGACAGCTGTCAAATTCATGAGGTACTGTAAAGATATGGCTATGCTGTAAATTTGGGGTAAAAATATCAAAAATTACCAAAGTTATGAACCTGTGTTCGCAAAATTCAATGTAGGCTCATAGCTTTACTGTTTTTTATTATTTTTACACCAAATGTTCAACATAGCCTTCTTATTACCCTGCCTTATGGACAAGGGTAGAGAAAATTTCCAACTCCAGCCTGAAAGGTGATTTTTGCGCATGGACTGCAAAATCACCTTATGGGATGTAAAAAAAAAAAACCATTTTGGCCAGTACCTGAAAAATGACAACTGTCACACTCATGAGGTGCTGCAAAGATATGGATATGTTGTGAATTTGGGGGGAAAATATTGAAAATTATCAAAGTTACGAGCCTGTGTTAGCAAAACTCAATATAGGCTCATAACTTTGTTGTTTTTTTAATATTTTTACGCCAAATTTTCAGCATAGCCTTCTTATGGCCCTTCTCATGAATAAGGGCAGAGAAAATTTTCAACTCCTGCCTGAAAGGTGATTTTGCACAGGGACTGCGAAATTGCCTTTCGGGACAATTCTGTCTCATGACAGTTCGATTGTTCATGAGGTAGGGCCCCAAAGAAAGCATATTGAAAATGTGGGCCAAAAATATGCAAAAATGCCCATGTTATGCTACTAAGTTCAAACACCCATTGAAATAAATTGAATTGCATGTCTGTGGTCCAGAGAGGATTGCGGCGTTGGACTCCTGATTGGTAAAGAAGGGCTTGGGTGGGTGTGGGTTGGTGGGTGCTGAGTGGGAGAGTCGGGTGGGGGATCTAATGGCTGCAAAAGACATTGATGGACTTTTTTTTTTTACGGGGTTTTATGTAAAATAACAAAAAATAATAAATCTGAGTATTGCAGATCGCGACACTGGTGGATTGGGCACCTCCAGTGTCACGCTTCTGTTTCGGGGGAGGGGTGCTGAGAGGGAGAGTCAGGTGGGGGAACATGGGAAAAATAGAGAGGTCCCGATCCGGACACTGGGGGATTGGGCACCCTCAGTGTCACTTTGAGTTTTTGAGGGGGGCGGTTAGATAGGAGTTTGCTCGCAGCTCACTTTATTGTTCTAAACCCCCAGAGCTCCCAGCCCATGGGGTGTGGCTGTTGTGTTCTCACAAGATGATCTATCGGCCCCCCTTGCTAAGTGTGTGAAGGTAACAGCTTTGACTCCCTGCTCCTACTTCACCTTAAGCTACCGCCCCCTGCACTCCCAGAAAGATCCCAATGTGCATGTATTTGTAAACAAATCTGCCTGCTTCTGGGGAGCCGCTTGGCACTTAACCCATCCAGGACTGGTGGCCCCTGAAGTTTTGCTGATACTGGTGCTGATGCAGGTTCTGTGTCCAACTTTGTTGTTGGTGATGCTAGGCAGTCAGATTCTTACACGCTCTTAGTCTGTCAGCTCTTCCTTCTCCGATGCTGAGCTCAGACACCAATGGGTTATGTTCCCTTCTCCTCCCTCTCTTTCTTCTTTTCAGATTTCTCTGCCTGAAGCTGGCATGCATTACTTCCAGTCTGCTTGCTTCCCAAAACTGCTAACTCTCTATCCCCACCCTTCCACAACCATGTATTCCAATGTGTTTATTTTTGAGATGCTCCTGTTTGCCTGGGCTGGTGGTTATGGTGAGTGGGCAACCAGGTCAGCCTCTTGTATGCCTAGTGGTGCCAGGCTTAGTACTACATGTGGCCAGCTCCTTGTACCATGCACTCTGCTGCTGTCCTGGCCTATTGCTGTGATACTGGAGAGGAAGACTCTGGACCCGCAACTCCCTAACCAAAGCATCAGTTCCACTGCAGAGAGGAGAGAGACACTCAGGGATTCCCCCTTAAACCCTCTCAACCACCATGGATTTCCACAGGAAGGAGACCCCCTTGACTCACTCCACACTGCTGGATCCATTGGACGTCTCTCAGGTCACAACTGCCGTATCACATTATCCTAGGTTCAACACTTTGCCAACGTGAGGGCAACCGGCATCCCTTGCTTCCAGCAAGTGGTCTAATGTCTCCACCCCTTCTGAGTTCTGCATTTCCATCTTATTTATTTTCATATTTTGTGTGTGTGTGTGTGTGTGTGTGTTTGTTGGGGGGGGGCACCAGTTTCCCCTAAACTTTGCTCGGAATTAATCTCTGTTCTTTGCTGTTTGGATTGTATCAATGCAGGTTCTGTCTCATTCACTCCAAGTGCAGTGCAATGCCTTGCTAGTGTGCTTCCTAGAAGAAGCAGCAGCTGAGAGGCTGGATGATGGTGGTGGTGGTGCACAAATCCCTTATTTAGTCACTAGGAGCTGATGGTGCTGGAAAGTGGATGAGATTAATGGCATTTTCCAAGCAGTCAGTGGCAGCTATTACTGCTTCTCTCTCTCTCCCTTTCTCTGGTCTTGACCCCCTTTTACTGAGCCTCTTGCCTATCACTCAAGCAGCTCGTGGCCAGACTTCACAACTAGAGATCTGTGTGTACTATTTAAGCAATAATGCCCGACAGGGAGTGTGTCGTGCTGGGATAACGTCACGCCTCAGGTGGTTGGGCATGAGGCCACAGGCCGAGTGCGTCCAATGACTGAGGCATGATGTTATCCCAAATGACACACACCCTAGAGGGCATTATTGCTATTATACAATGGATCATTGTTATACAGAATGAAAAACATAATTTTAAAGATGTTTTTGTGTGGAAAAATATTTTTGTTTTTTAAGAGAATTTGAAACAATCAATCAAAAGCTCCATAAAATGCTCATCTCCAGAGTCACAGCGAGGCTGAGACTAGACACGTGATGTTGTACTGGGATAGCATCATGGCTCCAGCCCAAGACTGACCAATCAGAGTCCAGAATTTTTTCTTGCCATTGTATAATTCTTTTTTATTATATTTTATCTCAAGGGGTTGTGGTCTCTAAGAGTTAGACATGGGCTTGCTAGTGTGTCCTGGATGCTAGTATGCTAGTAGTCTTCACACCAGGAAGAAGCTGATATCCCCCAAGTGGCCATGGCAGTAACAGAAGTTGAGAAGCAGTAAAATGTAGCTGCAATAGTAATAAGCCTCATCATCATTAACAAAAAATTGGACCGTCCTGATCGGGACACTGGGGGATTGGGCACCCTCAATGTCACTCTTATGCTTCTAGGGGGTGCTGAGAGGGAGGGTCAGGTGGGGGGAATATCTGTAATTTTAAAAAAAGTGGTCACGGAGATGGCCACCTCACTCTATTTCGCATGTGCAGTAGAGTGTGGGGGCCATCTTCGATACAGCAGAGTGTGCCGTGTTCTTCTGTGACTGCCATTTTGTTTTTTAATTACAGATATTCCCCCTCACCCGACCTTCCCTCTCAGCACCCACCACCACCACCCCCTAGAAGCATAAGAGTGATACTGGGGGGTGCCCAGTCCCCCAGTGTCCCAATCAAGATGGCAAATTTTTTTTTTCAAGTACAAAATAGTGCAGTGCGACTGGAGTGCTCCACAGATGCAGAAGCAACTGTGACGGAACTCCAACATGTTGTTCAGTCACAAAGAATTGCTATTGCTGTTGCTCTACTCCTCCCTCATTTGGATTATGCAGGAAGTTTATATCGCAAGTTATCAGGTTGGGAAACCCATGCTTTATCTGTTGCTTTTTATAACATTTGTTGTTTTGTGCTGAGCTCTTCCCCTCGTACACACCGCTGTTTCTTTTATTCAACCCTTGATTGGTTATCTCCTAATGCTTGTTTCCAGTATGCTTGTTATTGTTTAATTTGTAAATCTATTTTTGGTTGCAATGAATTTCCCTTACATGATTTGTTTAGTGTTAGAGCTATCTCTTTGAATCTGAGATCTTTCAAGGGGATTCTACTTGTTGATAAACCATGTTTAACTAAGGCAGGTGCCAGAGCTTTTTCTACCTTGGCCTCCTTACTTTGGATACTGTTGATGGGGGACCTGAATATGCCAGATGTTAACTGGGTGACATGGACTGCAGCCACATCCAAGAGCAGGGTCATTCTTGATGCCCTACATGGGGCATGCCTTAGACAGCTAGCGGTGGAACCCACTCGGGAGGAAGCAATATTAGACCTGGTACTCTCAAATGGAGAGAGGATCACAAATTTAGAAGTCAGTAGACATCTGGGAATAAGCGACCACTGTGCAGTGTGTGCTTCACAATAAACACAACCATGGAGACAAGCCATACAAAGACAAGGATACTGGACTTTAGAAGGGCTGTCTTTGGCATAATGGGTGAATACCTGAGGAATGCATTAGCAAATGGCCAGAAAGGAGGGTGGAAGAACAATGGAGAAAAATCAAAACTGCCATCATGGAGGCAACAAGCCTTTGTGTGAAACAAATAAAGAAAACAAAGCGGAATAAAAAACCACTATGGTTCTCAAAAGAGGTGTCGGGGAAGGTTAAGGAGAAAAAGGCTGCATTCAAAAAGTATAAGAAATCACAGGCGGAGCACGACAGGGAACTGTATCAATTAAAGCATAAAGAAGTGGGGAAGACAGTCAGAAAAGCAAAGGCCCAAACCAAGGAAAAGATAGCCAACTCAGTTAAGAAGGGGGATAAAACCTTTTATAGGTACATTAGGAAGGTTAAGGGAGGGATAGTGAAGATTAATAAAGGAGAGGGGAGGTGGGCAGAGGGAGACAGTGAAAAGGCAGAGATACTGAATGAATACTTTTGCTCAGTATTCACAAAAGAAGAAGAGGAGGAGTTGCCTAAACTAAACAGTAGAAGCACTTTGGATAGTGGGGTTGACGCCAGTCCATTTAGAGAAGAAAGAGTACTGAAAGAACTCCTAAAACTCAAGGTGGACAAAGCAATGGGGCCTGACGGGATTCACCCTAGAATCCTAAAAAGAGCTAAGGGAGGACCCAGTGACACCACTAACCACACTTTTAACAAATCATGGAAGATGGGTGGTACCTGAGGACTGGAGGAGGCAGATGTGATTCCTTCACAAAAGTGGGAGCAAGGCAGAAGCAGGAAACTACAGACCTGTTAGTTTGACCTCAGTGGTGGGAAAATGATGGAATCACTTCTGAAAGAAAGAATTGTTGAGTAACTAGAGGTCAGCGGACACAGGACCCAAAGCAGCATGGATTCACAGCAGGAAGGTCATGTCAGATGAATCTAATCGATTTTTTGACTGGGTGACCAACGAATAGACCAGGAGGGCCTGTGGATATGGCCTACCTAGACTTTAGCAAGGCATTTGACACAGTCCCACACAAAAGATTAATAATCAAGTTAGCCAGCCTGGGAGTGGGTCCCAGGGTGGTAGCCTGGGTAGCAAACTGGCTGCACAACAGGACACAGAAGATAATAGTGAATGGAACACATTGTGAAGAAAGGGGGGTTACTAGTGGAGTACCTCAGGGCTCAGTACTGGGTCCAGTCCTCTTTAACGTCTTTATAGGTGACATTGCAGAGGAAGGAAAGGTATGCCTCTTTGCAGATGACACAAAGATCTGTAACAGAGTTGATACACAAGGGGGGGGTAGAAAGGATAAGAAGAGACTTGGCAAGGTTGTAGGAATGGTCAGACATATGGCAACTTAGATTAAATGCAAAGAAGTGCAAAGTAATGCACCTGGGAAATAAAAATCCAGGAGAAGAGTACACAATAGCAGGGGAGGTACTAACGACAACAATAATGGAAAGGGGTCTGGGTGTAGCCATATCAGATGACCTAAAGGTGGGTAAGCAATGTGAGAAGTCAGTAAGGAGAGCCAGGGGATACTGGGATGCAGGGAGGGGATCACAAGTAGAAAAAGGAAGTGGTTATCCCTCTACAGACAGTTGGTGAGACCCCATCTGGAGTACTCGTGCAGTTTTGGAGACCTCATCCACGCAAGGACATAGACAGGATGGAAGCAGTCCAGAGAAGGGCAACTAAAATGGTGCAGGGTCTACATCAGAAACCATATGAAGAGAGACTGAGAGAGCTTAATATGTATACCATTGATGAAAGGAGGGATGGGGGGACATGATAGAAACGTTTAAGTACCTCAGGGGATTCAACAAAGTCCAGGAGGGTAGCATCTTTCAGAAAAAGAGATGTGTAAGAACAAGGGGGCACAATTTAAAGTTAGAGTGGGGACGGCTCAGGGGTAATGCGAGGAAATTCTTTTTCACGGAGAGAGTGGTGGACGCATGGAACTGCCTTCCTGGAGAGGTTGTGGGGTCTAAAACAGTGGGGGAATTCAAACATGCATGGGACAGACATAAGGCGATTATAGTGGGGGGTTACAGGAAGTAGGCTGTTGGTTAACTAGAATCTGCAGCTTATCCAATAGGTAGGGAAATGGGCAGACTGGGTGGGCCAAGTGGTCCTTATCTGCCATCAAACTCTATGTTTCTATGAAATAATTTGCCTGAGGATTTAAGGAAAGAATGTTCTATTGCATATTTTAAAAGAAAATTGAAAACATGGTTGTTTTTTCTAATGTATGTGAATGGATCTAAAATGATTATTTTGTTTGTGTACATATATATATATATATATATATTTTAATTATAGTATTTGTATTATTGTTGTAATTGTCTTGGGTCAGACATGAAAAGGGCTTGCCCCATGTCTTTACCAGTTAACAAAATAAAACAAACAAACAAACAGAATGCAAGGAATGCAGAGTCCATTTTTGAAAGCAATAGGTCTGCAGAGCTCCACCCACTGCAGCCCTAAAATGAGTTTACTTTCTACCTGCAACAGCTTCCTTTTCTGTTTCCTCCTCGGTGTGTGTGTGGGGGGGGGGGGCAGGGGAAGAGAGACATGATCTATACCCATGAAGTTAAAAGTCCTTAGATATCAAATACATGAGCCTCCTGCCTATGTTTGCCAACCAGAGTTATGTTGTCAGGATTTAAGATGGAATGCACATATTCCTGGTTACGCCCTTGCTGGTTCTGCTTTGAACCCTTGGCTCTCAATACAACAGCACTTTTGTTCACAAAATTCATCATCAGCTTCATATGTTTTCAATGGTTTGCACACTGACTTTCTCTTTTGTGGCTGGGTTACCACTAGCACCAGGGATAAATGCATTGAAGCCGGGGATGGGATTTGGGGGTTTGGGGGGATGTACCACTAGCACCAGTGATAGCTTTAATTGAAAGAAGGGGCCGGCGATCAGTGTGTGTGTGTGTGTGTGTATGTGTGTGTGTGTGTGTGTGTGTGTGGGCCCCACGGATCACAGGGGGAGGTTGTGCTCCCCCAGAGGCCAACCAGCTAGGTGGTTGCATTACCTCAGGCAGCCACTAGGGTTGCCCGGAGTTAAGTCAGGGTTGTGTTTGGTGCTATTTGCATTGTGCAAAAGGACAGCGCAAAACTCTTTTGCACAGCACAAAACCACTGAATATGATGTAGTATGCACACTCATGGTCACGCACCTCCCCTTGCCTGTACGCACACATTGTTTTGTGATGGCCCTAACCCTCCTTGCCTGCTCAAAAGGCCTTTTTGAATATGGGGCTCCAGCACTAACCCCGGTTTGCAAGAGAAAATACCCATTAATGCAAATGTTTTAATATCAGGTCCCAGGTTTTTACTTCTGCTAAATAGACAGCTGACTATTTTATTTATTGTATTTTGATGTGTTAGTAATTACTTTCTAATTTTATAATAAAATATTTTTGTTTCTGCAATGAAACAAGATTGTTGTAGCCTTTGCTTTTCACACTGCTAGTAAAAAGAATTCAATGGAATTCTAGCATTGTGATGTCAGAAACTGCCAGCTACTTAGGAGCCCAGTGTATTTCAGTGAGAAATTAAATACATTGTTTTTTAGCTTTTTCAAAAAGATACTTCTTTCAGCAGCAGACTTTGCCTTTTATATGTTTGCATGATTGTGGTCCAGCTGTATGATTTTATAATTTTTGGAACAGTAATTGGCTTCTCTTTTCTTCTTCCCAAGTACAGTAAAATCTGCTTATGAAGAAAATGTCACCTGCTAAATTATAAGAAAATATCACAGGTTTTCAAAAATCACATATTCCTATTGAATATATAACATGTTGGTGGTAGAAAGTGTTATTTATCTAGAAAACCCTGAAGACAGGTTTGCAGTTTCCTATTGAAATGCACAGCCAGCCTCGTCATCACAACGCTTCTGACATAAGAGTTCCATTGCATTTTTTTCTTACTATTAGTTGGCAAAATATAAATAAAATGATGAAAATATGACTAAAATAACAAATAAAAGATAATACACTGATTACAGAGGCATCTAAAGTCCCCAAACCTTCATTTTTTAAAGATATACATCTTTACTAAGCGCATGCTCTTTAGGGCCACATAAGTCAATAACAGAAGCTTGAAATGGATCCTCTGTCTAACTGGCAGCCAACGGAGCAGAGGGGTGATACATCAGAAACCTGTTTGTTGCCACCTAATGCCGATAATGTAGGGGTGGATATTGCTATCAGTAGTGGTAGTAGCATTATCCCCCTCCCTGCGGAATATTATAAGCAACTGAAATCCAGCACTGTGGTCCCTGACTTTAGGAACACTGAATTTGGCAAAATGATAGCATTACTCAAAAGCCAGCTGAACAGGTTACGAGAAGCAGAGGGGTGGAATAAAGGGGGAAGCAATAAAAGGGGTAGCCATGGAAACCATCTGAGTGCATAAAATGTGTTGGCAAAACAAAGGCGCAAAGAAACCAGTTTGGCTAGACAGTCGAGAGAGATACAATTAGGTACAAAAGGAAAGCTTTCAGGGTATACAAGGGGGAGCAGAATGAGGCCAACAGTATGAAGTATAAAGAAAAGCTAGAGAAAAGTAAGGACCTCATTATTTATTTGTAGTACATGGTCGGGGCTTATTGTGTATAGAAATCAGTGGCTACTCAAAAGTAGTTGTGCACATTCTAAAAGTTCTTCTGTACATTCTAAAAGTTGCTGCGCACACTCTAAAAGTTCTTGTATACATTCTAAAACTCGTTGTACACATTAAATCATCAAAGTATCTGTACTCCCCCTCATGCTGACCCCTGATGCTTTCCTTCATCTTCCTCTTCGTAAAACACACAAGAAACTTCACCAGAAAGAAACTTTCAGCGATAGTTTTATTTAGACAACTTCTCACCAGTAAAACAGACCAGTGAGCAGCACCAGTAAGTAATTTGATTTTGGCACTCAAACCAGCAGGAACATCAAGGTTCACTAATGGTCTTCCTGGTGGCTTGTTTCCATCTGCAGTTACTTCATTCAGGAAGCAGGGAGCAGGCAGGTGGGTGGATACTGATTTTAAAACGTTTGAAATCTTATATTCAGACCTCTAGCCAGCACACAGTTACCATATAAAAATAAAAGACTGATAACAGTTCTCCCATACAGTTCTCCAAGGGTTAAACAAAGTGAGACCTGGTTTGATGGACTTTTATGTTTTGTACAACAAAAATTGTAATACCATATTGTATAACAAAAATAAAATTAAATATGGGCGACTACACACAACTTACCCTGTGTTTCTATCTTGGGGTTGAGATAACCACATGAACCTCTCATGTCCATGTGCTGTTATTCCAACCCCTTGATGGAAGCACAGGCTCATTGTATATGGTCACTCATACATTATTTCTTATGTATTTTATTTAATGCATATTTTATTAGGTAAGCAAACAAAGTCTGGGAGGGCTCATTTCCAGCTGAGGCCTGGGGGTGAGAGACGGGGAACAGCAGAGGTAATAAACATAGATGCATAGATACATTGTGCAGATATACATTTACATTCACATATAAATAAACGAGGTAATTCATACATATTAGTACACCATGGAGATATGATTTACATTTAATAGTCTAATGACACATACATAGTGTAAAATATAAAATTACGTTTTCAAGTAAAACCAAAGATGTAATACATAGCACACAGACATTGGTATGCCATGGATATATAATTTACATTTCTAATTCATCTAAGAACGCCATTACCAGGTGTACCCAGAGAGAGGGCAGGTGGCATGCACCAGCTGACAATATTGAGATTATGGGTTCAAGGAAGGCTGCCTAAACTGAGACTCAGTAGAGTCAAAGCCAATGATAATTCATGACACCCCGCATGAGTGGGACCATAGAGCTCCCTAGGGGCTGTTATGACAAGACAGTAGGGCCTTGTAGTGTGTCTTGATCAGGGTCTTAGCAGATTGGAAGTTGAAAGAGGTAGTTAGCCGAGAGGAAAGGTTATTTTGGATAGTAGGGAGGCTATACCTGATAGATGCCTGCCCTAAGTTATGCCTATGGCATGCCATGTGAAACCTGTGGCCTTACTCAAAATTTAAGGAGTATAATGGATTAGAGGAGGGGTTCAAAAGGTCCATGAGGTATTTCGGTAGTTTGTTTGACCAAAATTTGGCACCTAACAGGATGATATGGAGAGAGTGTCTCAAAGAGGAAGGGGCCCAACCTAGCTCTTTGTACATGGTATAGTGGCAGGTACGTGGAAGACATACCAGGGTGAATCTACAAAGAGTGTTAAACAGCATTAGTAGGGTGACAGCAAATGCAGAACTAAGAATAGCAGAAGGGGTCAAAAAGAATGATGAAACGTCCTTCAAGTACATAAGGGAAAAATGTTAAACATAGAAAGGATGAAGAAAGATTGAGAAACCATGGAAGAAAATGAAGGACAGGCAAGCATACAGTGCTAAATGAGTACTTCAGTTCTGTGTTTATTATGGAGGTTACAGGAACAATCTTGGACAGCAAGATAAGTTTCAAAGGTTCAGATAATCACAAATTAGAGATAGGAAATGTACCCAAGTAGAGAGTTGTGAAGTATCTGAAGGACCTGAACAGAAACGAGTCGCCAGGTCCAGATGGGCTGCACCCAAGGATGCCATAAGAAATGAGGCAGGCCCTGTGGCACACTTGGCAGACCTATTCAACAAGTCACTGATAACAGCAGAAGTACAGGTGCAGGAGGGTGGCAAACATGGGCCCCATGCATCAGGGTAGGGATAGGGAGAACCAGGGAAATTACAGATCAGTGAGCCTTACGCCAATAGGTGTCAAGCTTTTGGAGACAATAAGAAAAGAACAGATAGATAAACTCCTTGAAGACAACAGGTTTATAGATAAGAACCAACATGAATTCATAAGAGGCAGGTTGTGTCAAATGAACTTGACTGATTTTTCAGTGACACAGATGATGGATAGGAAGCACGTAGGCGATATCTTGTATCTGAACTTCAGCAAGCCATTTGACTCACTGCTACACTGGAGGCTAGTAAAAAGGTAGGAACTTGGGGCTGGGGAAAGGGCTAACTAGGTGAACTGGGAACTGGTTTTCTGGACGCAGAGAGTAGTCCTGAACAGAAAGTTTTCTGATCTCAGGAGGGTCACTTACTAGTGCCACAGAGCCTGTCCTTGGACCAGTACTTTTCTAACTTTCTTTTTATTGAAGTTTATGCAAAAACTTAATACAGGAATCAAGTAAGAAATTACCGGTAATCAAGTTTTTGTACAGACCCTGAGTGTGCCATAGCATTTGCTGAAAAGGTTGCGGCTAAAGACAATGCTGAGGAACCAGAGCCAAGTGACGAACCATAAAGACTTATTTGTCTGTCTTCTCTTGTGCAGCATGCTTTTTACAGGTTAATCTATAAAGTTTAGGGATATGATTCATGTGTGCTCATTCTGACCCTTGTTCCCTTGCAGAACGTATGACCTGAAGTTTTGCCATGTGAGCTATGCTTTACCTATATTTTCTAAGTTACAATCTCTTTGTTTGTTTCTAGATGGCTTTGCTTCATACAGGCTGGTGTGAAGGAACACACCTCTCAATCTGTGAACTTATCAACTTTACTGAATATCTGGTGTCCCCCTACTAGGCAACTTTGAGTGCCTTTGGATGCAGGGTGCTATGCAATTTAATTGAGCTCAGGACATCTGAGTACTGAGTTGACTCCCTGTGTACAAAAGCAATAGGGATCAGTTTTGCATATGCTGATTACTTGTCACAAGTTGGCAAATTTTTGGACTAGTGTAAGATCGATAGCGATGTAGTAGGACTGGACATCCCCTTCGATCTAGGCATCCTGCTGTTTGGTGAGACACTTTCAGTGATTGATGACTGGAAAAAAAATCACATTTCTCGCTCTCACTTTAATAAACACCAAACAATTAATTCTACAATATCAGAAAGACCAAAATCTTCCCCATAGCAAAAATTGGTTAAACCTGATGACAGATTGTGCGAATTTGAAAAGAATTCACTACAGTCAGGAAGATGAAAAACAACAGTTTGATCTTATATGGGAACACTTTTTTCACTACTTAAGTCAGATATGATTAGTTCATGGTAAAGTGTTGAAGGTTTTCTTCTTCTCTTTTTTTTGCTCCCCTTTATGCCCCTAGTCGTAGATGTTTAAGAAAATTCTTTGCTCTCCTTAAATTGATTTGCAGATAATACACAGTAGGTCAAAACCAGAGAGTCAACCTTACAAGAAGGAGGAAACATGAGGTCTAGCTTTTTAACCCTTAAAATCCAGCATAGGGTAACAAGCAAATGTCTGAGTCCATCGGGGAAAAGAGCCACATTTCAGTCATAGAGTTCGAATGAGCACAGCCATATTCCAGCTTGTCCATTCATAATCCATTAACAAATTCTGCAGGCAGAATAGGCCTCTTGGGGGGCTTTTCCCATTCCAGGAAGAGAGGCATAACTTTAGCATATGCTGGAGAGATGATTTTAACATGTAAGAAAAGCTACAACAAATAACTAGTGCATATAGGTGACTACAGGATGGGAGACTGGTAACGGCTTGGTAGAGCAAGATATAGTTCAAGAAACGGCAGCAACAGGAGGGGTCTCTTTGCAGACAACATAAATTTCTGTGGCAGGGTGGACAGTAAAGGGGGTGAAGAATTTGTAAAGGGACCTAGAAAGATTAGAAAGATTTTCTAAAGTAAGACAGTTGAGATTCAATGTCATGAACTGCAAGGCAATGCACACAGGGAAAAGTAACTCTACGATAGAATACTGAATGGGGGACGGTCTAGTTGACCACTACTACCAAAGAAAGGGACCTCTGGGAGTTATCATAAGTGACTCTCTCAATCAAACCAGTCCATGCAATAAGGCCTACAGTAAAGCAACCAGAGTGTTGAGGTGCAGCAGGAAGGGTTTTGATAGCAGAAGGAAGGAGGTGATGTTGCCCCTATACAGGTCACTGGTAAGGCCCTATCAAGAGTACAGTGACCAGATTTGGAGTCCTCACCTAAGGAATGACAGGGATAGACTGCAGTCAGTGCAGAGAAGGGTCATCAAGGTGATTCAGGACCAACAGGGCAGATCCTATAAGGAGCGGCTGGAGACTCTTAATATATTCCCCCATCTGCATCTGCTAACCCTCCCACCGATTACTGTCCCAGCTTCCCGCTGCCTGCATACTTGCAACCCCCCCCCCCATTTTCCTCCTAATTAAATATTTCTTCTTCTCTCCTTTCTACAGCAGACTAGTCCCTGACCGGGCTCAAGCTCACCATCCCCTGATTGGGTTCTGCTCTCAGTGGTGCGGCTTGTTTTTTCTGAAGCCGCCGACTGCTTGGAAGCCTGCTCCCTACCAGCTCCACTTGGAAGCCTGCTGCTTGCCACCAGCTCAAATGTAACCCTTCCAGTGCTACACCTATTCCCTGTATCATGTGGATAGGGCACTAGGGCACTACTAGGGGAGGTGGCGTATCCATCTATGTCAAGGAGCAGCTCACTACTACTGTTCTGCACTCCATTTCAAAACCAAAGGAATTTGAAAACCTAGCAATAAAAATTGCCATCTCAAATACTGAAACCATCACTATAATGGGCTGCTATAGGCCTCCCTCAGTGGGCCTGGATCGACTGTCCCATTTACGCCAATTCCTCATTGAAAATAACAATGAGACTATAATACTGGGCGACCTGAATCTGGACTGGCTCACAGCCAAATCAGATCCTTTAAAACAGCTTTGTGATGAGATGGGATTAACTCAAGTTATCATAGGTATCATTAGGCCAAATCATAAAAAACTGACGGGATCCCTTTCAGATGTAATCCTAACAAACAGGCCCCACAAAATTACCCACAAAGCTGCACTACATAATGCCTTGAGTGATCATAACATTTAAGTATGTGTTAGAAATTTACTCAAACCTGTAACTGTCAGCAAATTTATCTCCAGGAGATCCTATAGGAAATTTAACCCATCTAACTGCTTAGCCGACCTAAGAGACATAAATTGGCAAGACTTCTTCCTAACCAGCTCTATCAAGGAAGCAACTTCCATCCTCAGTTCTACTCTCGCTGCTATTATAAACAGGCATGCTCCTATGGCCAGATACAGAATTAAAAAAGCATCCTACCCACGCTTTAATGAGGATATTAAAAAAAGTCCTGCACAAGAGGGACAGACTGTGGGCAGTTGCTCTTCAGACCAACCCCCCTGCTGACTGGACTTCTTTTAGTGCATATCGCAACACCGGCACTAAGCTGATTAGGAACACAAAAGAGTCATACTACTTAAACATACTTGAATCGGCAAAAGGAAGTTCACTAAAAATATGGTGCACTTTTAAGACGGTTGAGGGAAGCAAAGCACCTCCATCATTGCCAAATAAAATAATTCTGCAGGGTACTCCTGTACTCTCATAGCTGATAAAGATATTATACTTAACAAGTTAAAAAGAGCACTTTGCAACGGAAGGGCTTGCTTTTGACTCTTCAAAGGCAGCTGCACTATGGCACAATACCCCTCATCCATTTATGGCAGGCAGTCCACTGCCTTATGCCCCCTTCACCTTTTCTGAAATCACCTTTAAGCAGGTCGAAGAGCAGTTGCTTAGGCTTGACTCGAAAAAGAGTGCTGGAGCGGATTATATAGAACCCTACTTCTTAAAGCTGGGCTGTCACTACCTCGCAGCTCCAATTACTCCCTTGTTTAATCTATCTTTAGCTCAAGGCAATGTACCCCATGTCTGGAAGGTGGCTCACCTTTAACCCCCTATTGAAATCAGGTGATCCCAATGACCTAAATAATTATAGGCCCATTTCAATTTTACCAGTCTTATCAAAACTGTTGGAAAAGCTTGTCAGTATTCAAGTACGAGCCTTCCTGGACAAACACCATTTAATAAACCTCTTGCAGTCTGGGTATAGACCGTCTTGTAGTACAACTTCTGCTTTGTCCAAAGTAACAACTGATTGATTAGAGGCAATGGACAAAAAACTAGTTACAGCTGCTGTTTTTTTGGATTTGAGCAAGGCGTTCGACACTGTGGACTACCTACTACTACTTGATAGCCTTAAACAGCTGGGGATTGGTACTAATGCAACAGACTGGTTTGCCAGTTACTTGAAGGACAGACAACAGCAAATAAAAATAAACGGCACCCTCTTGTCCCTGCTCCCACTTCAACGGGGGTTCCCTCAAGACTCCATTTTAGGTCCTCTGTTATTTCTGGGATATGTTAATAACTTAACCAAAAACATTTCAGACTCCAAGATTCACTTCTTTGCCAATGACACGGTACTGTGTACTTCCAAACCTTCATTCACACGAGCCAGCTCTGTACTTCTAACAGATTTTAATTAACTTCAGCATAACCTAATCTCAGAAAAATTACTTTTAAATGCGAAAAAAGCCCAAGGTAATGTTTCTCCATCTGTCAAATTCAGCTGCAGCAAGCTTAGATTACAGTAATGCATGCCCCATCACTACCGTCTAGGAGATAAGCTTGAGCTTGTGAATAACTTCAAATACTTAGGCTTCCTACTGGACTCCCACTTGTCATTCATCCCCCATATTGAATCACTGTCCAAAAGGCCAAAGCAGAGACTGGGGTTCTTCTACAGGAACAAATTCCTTTTCTCTCAGGATTCAAGAACCAGACTGGTTCAGGCTACCTTTATGCCCCTACTTGACTATACAGATATTATATATAATAACTGTTTAACTACCAGCATTTGTAACCTGGACACTCTTTATCATCGGCCTCTACGCTTTATTACTAATATCCCCCACTAGAACACATCACTGCACACTATACAAAAAGATTAACTGGACCTCCCTATCAACCAGGCGACTTGTCCACATTTACAATTGGGTATATAAAGCACTCCTGTACAAGTTGTCCTGTATATATCCACCACCCTGCACTGCATATAAAGCTCCTATGCATTAAGGAAATGTGCCTATATTTCTCTGGACATTCCCAAACTCCGTACTCAGGCTGGTAAGTCAGCCGTGAGTTATGTCCTCCCTTCAGCCTGGAACAAACTCCAAAGTACACTTAAGCTAAAAAATCTGATATCCTTAAAAGCTTTCAAGTCCCTTGTGGAAAAAAACTAACCCAGAAATCTATCACTGCTACTAAATGCCCTTAAATAGCTCTTGCCTTAACCCTATAAATAACTTTGATAAAAGCTGTTTTATGCACTTATTATTGCTTCCTGTATGCACGATGCTTACCGACTGTGACTGTGATCTCTTTTTGTTTTGTAACTGAAAGTTCTTATTTCTAATTTTTTTGCTTTTTTATAACCTATTATCTGTTTTATATTTTTCTAAATTAATGTACTTTTTTTCTTTGAACATCTGTCACTTCCTGTATTGTATTTTTACTGTTGCTTTATATTTTGCTCAGTTAATGTACTTTATTTTTCTTTGTCCATCTGCCATGTACTGTATTGTATTTTTACCGTTATTTATGTATAAGGGACCGCCTTGTGAATAAGCCTGCTCAATGGTTGCTATCCCTTCAGATAAACTGAACTGAACTGATATTCACACCAAAGGCCAGGAGGGAAAGGGGTGACACGATTTTAGACCTTTAAGTTCCTAAAAGGAACAAACAAGGTGAACAGCAAGAACCTAGTCAATAGTTAGAGAGCCAGTAATGTGGGGTCATGACTGGAAGCAGACAGGAAGAAGGTTCAGGAAAAATGTAAGGAAATTTTATTTCACAGAGAGGGTAACTAAGCCATTGAACAGTGTACCGGCAGAGGTGGGAGCAAGGACTGTTAATGGGTTCATGCATGGCTAGGACAGAGTATGGGGGCTGATAGTTACGCAGAGGAGAATTAGTACAAGGGAATATGTGTAGAATGGGATGGAGGTGGAGACCCTGCCAGGACAGTAGATCACAGGGTACAGTAGGAAAAACTATTTGGGCAGACTGGATGAACCATTGGTCTTCTTCTGATGGCAGTATCTATGTTTCTGTTTATATAGCACTCAAAACTAGTAGCCTACTCCTGAAGCTCAGTCACCTCCCCGACCCCCAACGTTCCAGTCTCTGGCAAAGTGAAAGAATAGGGAAAACCCCAGCGTTATTCTGCCCCATCCCAAATATAACGTCTTACCACTATAGATCACTGGATGACCTCGTCGTCTGAAGATGGCATCTGCCCCAGTTCCACATGGAGTCTCTCTTTTTCCAACTTCCGTAACAGGCAGCCTGCAATTGGGGATCATAGAAAATGCAGATTTCACCTCTGACAACAATATGCAACTGAGTAGGTAATAACATGGCAAAGTGGAAATTAAGGGCTCAGAGACATCTCTTGACGCCCTCAAAGGATTTGCATCAAACCCTGGTGGCATATGCCAGATCCAGTAATAGATGAATAATTAGGGTTACCACCCGTCCCTATTTTAGCAGGACAGTCCTGATTTGGGCAGCTGTGTCCTGCAAAAAAAACATACTGCAAAACAATGTAATACCTTAACTAAAATTCCTTAAAATGATAAGCAACACAAATTCACTCATTTCTCCGACCTCAGTTGACTCTGGGAGACCGTGAATCCTAATATTATCTCTCCAAGAGCGTGCTTCTAGATCAAGGCATTTGGCTGAAATATCCTCATTTTGCTGTGTTAGGTACTCAGTTGCCCTAGAGGTCTGCCGTAGATCGTCCTCAGCTGTCGATATCCTTTCTTCTGCACCCGTAACCCTGGTTTCCAGTTTGTTTAGGTCCGAATGTAATTTTCTAAATTCAAGTTTCGTTTCCGACCTGAATTGCTTTATCTCAGATAATAGTGTTTCAAACCGCGATCTGGATAGATTATCCATTTCAGTCTCAGTGTCGGCTCCCGCCATACTCAAGGGAGACTCTCTCCCACTCGCCGCCGAGCTTGTAGGACTCAATCCTGGGCAATCCTGTTTCCCCTTTGCATTTTTAGAGCGGGATCTCCTCCTAGGTGTATTTCCATGACTCGATTTGTGCATATTTGACATTATTGATTTAATTACGATTGTGTGGAAAATCCACTGTCTATGTTTCTAAGGTGACGCACTTACAGAAAAAGAACCCACACAATGAGTATTGGCTAGGAGGGGTTAGGCTTGCCATGACCCCAGAGGAGAGGGATTTGGAAGTCCTTATCAGTGACTCCCTCAAGCAAGCCATCCACTGCAATAAGGCCTATAACAAGGCATCAAGGATGCTGGGTTGTCTAAGAAGGGGTTTTATTTATTTATTTGCTTTTGGTTACCGGTCAGGTGCGCTAGACATAGCAATGCCTATTTTCAGGCACGACCCGGGAGTATACAAGGGAAACACGTGACAAGTAAAGTGTGACGCAACACAAGGAAGAGGTAGGCAGTAGGACAAATGCAAACGGTGTGAGACATGTAGATTGTTTAGCGTATTCAACAAATAGTGCCAGTTAAACTAAAGCAATACAGCTAACCTAGACCATATATAACAATGTTAGTGCTAACAGGTTCAAAGTAAAAAGTAAGTGCCATCAAATGACATGAGGTTTTGGAAGGGGAGAGATAAGGTAGAAGACAGGGGTAGAGGGGGTAGGAGAGGGAGGGTAAATAGGGTAGAAGGTAGAGGAGCGAAGAGTGGACTATGGTGGCCGGAAACATGTACAGGGGTTAGAAGCCAGAAGATGTTGACGGTGAAGATTCTTGAAGTGGGCATGGGTGGGGGCTTGTCGAATATTTTGTGGAATAGCATTCCAATTTTTAGGTGCTAGGTAGGAGAAAGCTCGTGTACCATAGTGGTTTTGCATCTGGGGATAAAGAGAGGGGTGTCGCTATCTCGATCGGAGCATCATAGGGCGGAGGTTTGGGAGTACAGAAGTAAGGCAAGAGGTCCAGGTAGACCTGAGCTGTAAATACTGTGCAGTAGAGAGCCAAAAGCTAGGTGCCGATGGGCTGAGGGACTAGGCCATTTGAGGTCAGCATAAAGCTGACAGTGGTGTTTGAAACACGGCGCCCGGGAGGCATAGCGGCAGATGCTGTTGTAGGTGGTGTCCCATCTGAGGAGCGAGGATTTTGAAGCACCTAGGAATGTGACTGAGCCATATGTCAGGGCTGGAAGCAAAACTCCTTGTGCCATAGCAAGCCTGGCAGATGGCAAGAAAGCATAGCTTGTACGGTAGGCCCCACCAATTTTTGCATTGATGGACTTGCAAGTGGAAGTGATATGGAGGTCGAAGTCCAGGGATTCATCAAGAAGGATGCCCAAGTATTTGAAAGAGCTGGTACTTACTACCATGGAGCCATTTGCGCTTTGGATCTGGAAGGAATTACGAGCCAATTTGAGTCAGGCAGGAGAGCCAAAAAGCATAGAGTGAGTTTTGCTCTCATTAAGTACCAAATAGTTATCACTTAGGCAGGTTTGAATGCAGCGGAAGTCTCCAGTTAGGGAATGATTTATATCCAAGATGTTTCTTCCACTGCAGTAGGAGACAAGATCATCCGCATAAAGTAAGGATGAACAGCCAGGAACCGCAGAAGGAAGGTGATTTATGAAGATGGAGAAGAGTAACGGGCCTAGTACAGAGCCTTGAGGAACTCCCATCTGCACGGGGGAAAGATGAGAGACGGCAGAGTTGAAGACTACTGCCTGCATACGGTTGGTTAGGTAGTTGTCAAACCAGTCAACTGTGTCGGCAGAGAAACCCAGCAAGGAAAGTTTGGGAAGGAGAAGGGAGTGATTTACCAGGTCAAACGCCTTCGTAAGGTCAATGAAAATAGCTCCTGTCAGGAGGCCAGCTTCCACAGCACCGTAAATATCATTTGTGAGTTTTAGTATAGCTGTGATAGTGCTATGGCCTTTTCGGAAACCATGCTGGGATCTTGACAGAAGGTTGTATTTGTAGATAGTCTGAAGTTTGGGTTAATACTATTTTTCAAGGATTTTACCAAGGACGCAAAAGAATGGCAATAGGTCGGTAGTTTGACATGTCTTTAGGGTCCCTTTTCAAGGATGGGAGTTATTTTACCTATCTTCCAGATGTTGGGGACAGTGCCATGACATATCGATAGATTAAAGATTTTTGTTATGGGGAGGCAATAAGTGGAGCTGCAGTTTTCAGGAGCTTAGGTTCCATCCCGTCCGCTCTGGGGCTAAGCTGGAATAGATCGTAGCAGTTTTAGGACTTTTTGTGGAGATGATCCAAAACAGAATTGTGGGTGAGGGGAGGAGATTGAAAGTCCTGGGAGTTATTTGTGGGGACCTGGGAGGCTGAGTAGCTAGATAGGTCAGAGAAATGACGGTTTAGAGTATTGGCTATGGTCTCAGGATTATTACAATGTACATTATATATCCACATGTCATTTGCAGTGGGTAATTTATTTGTCCCAAGAAGGGTTTTTATGATGGCCCAGAACTTCTTGGGGTCACCAGCAGATTTCGTAAGTAGGTCCTTACAGTGTGAGCTTTTTGCTAGTCTAATGTTCCTTTTACAGGAATTTCTCTGGGTCCTATAAGCATCAAAGTCTGCTGGGAGTCCTAAGGCCTTTCAAATGTGACCAGCTTTTATCCCTAGCCCTTAGTTGAGAGTGGAGATCTTTAGTGAGCCACTTAGTCTGAGTACCGTGTAGGCGGCGTGCGACTTTAGGGGCATGGATGTCCTGAAGGTGTCCAAACTTCATCAGGAAGTAGTCAAGGGCTGATTGAGGGTCTGGGGCAGCAAAGATAGGGGACCAGTCTATCAGAGAGAGGTCAAGCAGAAAGAGCGCCTGATTTAGTTTAGCTGCGTTGCGGAAGGTAATCAGCTTTGGCGGAGGAGATGCTGGTCTTGCTGATCGCCAGATACAATAAATAGGGGAGTGATCGGTTATTAAGTCAGGCAAAGTACCAGAAGATACTATGCTATCAGGGCAGTTCGTGAGAGCCCAGTCAATTAAGGTACTAGAACGAGGAGGGGCAAGGACCCTAGTGGGGTCAGAGATAAGTTGGTGCAGGTTATGCCCGTGTACCATAGAGTGAGAGGCCTGATTTGATTTGCCATTCCAGTTTATATTTAGGTCCCCATAATGAGGACCTCGTTTCGACCAATTACCTAGTCCACCTGAGTTAGTAGTTCCTTGAGTCCAACAGTGCTACTCTTCGGAGGGTTATAGGCACAGACTATGTGCAGTTTCTTAGAGCCTAAATGTAAGGTGGTATGAATGGCTTCACACTGTGACAGGGTAAGGGGAACATTAACATGTAGGGCTAGGTGGGCTTTAAAGAGGATTGCGACACCTCCTCCCGCTTGATGTGTGGATCTGTCCTGTCGGTGTATTTTGTAGTTTGGTAGCTTGCACAAGTGACCAGGAGTGGAGGGTTTTAGCCAGGTTTCGGAGAGACATAGGATGTCAGGATTGTGTTGGGTGACCCAGGCCTCTAGTTCTGTTAGGTTATGGGGTAGAGTCCTTATGTTCAGTGTAACATGCAGTCCCTTTAGGTCCTAGCAAGCTGTAGCTCGATGGGTTATATTATCAGTAGGTCCAGGGTTTCGTTCAACATCGCTTGCTAATATTAATGAGCGTAGAAATAGATACCATAGTTTACGATAAGATATCCATGTGGGTGAGGATGTGGTATGTGATAGGAGGTTACGTAGCGTGTAAGCAGAATGGTAGGTGATTTTGCTATTGACAGTAGTAGGGAGGAAGTGATATTGCTCCTATACACTGCTGGTGAGGTCTCTCCTGGAGTGGTGTGCCCAGTTCTGGAGCCCTCACCTGAGAAAGGACGTTGAATTTATAGGCTGGTGTCAGTACAGTAAAGGGTCACAAAAATGGTTCATGGCCAGCAGGGCAGAATCCTATGAAGAATGGCTGAAAGCCCTGAACTTGCTGGAGGTCAGACGGAAAAGGAAGGACATAACAGAGACTTATGAGTTCCTAAAGGGTATAAACTGGATAAATTGCAGGGACCTGTTTGTTAGACATAGAGATGCAGCCATGAGGGTGCATGATTGAAGATTAGCAGTGGATGAATTCTGGAAGGATGTAAGGACATTCTTCTTCACTGAAAGGGTGGCAGAGCCTTTAAACAGATTACTGGCAGAAGTCATTGGGGCAAGGACCCTAAATTGGTTCAAACATGGATGGCACATGATCAAGGGATTCATAGTCCCACTTGGGGGAACCAGGGAGGGGTAGACAGCAGATGGGAGGGCAGAGGGTGAATAACGTACCACATTAGGTTTGGGGGGTAAGGTAGTAATAAGTACGGGCAGACTTCCTGGGCCATCAGTCTCTTTCTGCCTTCAGATTCTGTATTTCACCAGCACCACTATATTAAAGAGCCTGTCTTCATCTACTGCAGTGATGAGTGTCTGTAACAAGCACAGTGTACATTGCTAGCTTATGATTGCTTATCTCCACAGTGGCATACCAGAAATCAGCGGCTGATGGTGGTGGGGTGACAGGTTTCTTGCAGAGCTGTGTTGCACCCTGCACTAAAACTGTCTTTTTCTCTTCTTGTGTTTCCCATTTACACAGGAATAACCATGGACAGTGTTGACCAAATCAAGGCTGCTCCTGCTCTTCCACCAGCCGGCCAACACAAACTCCTCCTCCAACCTGGACTTTTGAACAGCATATAGGATGGCAACAATCCGCCCCCTGTCAAGCAATCCAGCCAGCACAAACTCCTTCATCAACCTGGACTCTTGAACCAGCATATATGCGGGCAACAATCCACCACCTGTCAACCAAGCCAGCCAGCACAAACCCCTCCTCCAACCTGGACTCTTGAAATAGCACATAGGCAGGCAGCAATTGGCCACCTGCCAACCCAGCCAACCAGCACAAATTCCTCCTCCAAGCCGGACTCTTGAACCCGTGTATACGCCAACAACAAACAGCAAGCTGCCAACCAAGCCAGACAGCCAAAACAAACTTCCTCCACCAACCCAGACTCTAGGACCAGCATATAGGCCGGCAACTACTGTCCATCTGCCAACCAAGTAAGCCAGCACTAAACTCCTCTTCCAGTCCGGCCTCTTGCACCATCACCACCACCACCACAAAGGACCTGTCTTTGTCTGCTGCGATGGTGTGTCTCTACATGTAGTATGACATACATTGTTTAATGACTGTTGCTTTCCTCTACAGTGTTGTCCTTGAAATCCATGGTTGATGGTGGTGCATGCAAACAGTCTGCTTGCATCTCTCAATGTTCTACCCTTCACTAAAATTACACATTTTTCTCTGCTTGTATTTCCCATTGATGCAGGTATAACCATTGACAGCGGAGACCATAGCAGGTTACTTCACTCCCCTCCTGCCAGCCAACCATCTGAAAACCTCCCTCAACAATCAGACCCTTGCAAAAGTGTACAGGTTGCAGGTAACCAGCCAGCAAGCATGTTAGCCAGCCAGTCAGCTGCAATTCTCCTCCAGTATCCCAGATTCTTGCACCAGAGTAGAGGCCATCAACAACCACCCAGCAAGCACATAAACCAGCTAGACACCCAGCTGAAAACCTCCTTTAATAACCTGGACACTGGCATCCAGAATACAAGCTGGCAAAAACTGGCCAGCAAGCAAGTAAGCCTGCCAGCCAGCTTAAAACCTTCAGCAACCCGGCCTGCTGCACCAGTGTACAGGCCAGCAACAACCAACCACCAAGCATGTAAGCCAGCCAGCTACCAGCCAGCCAGTTGAAAACCTCTGACAACCCATCCTCTTTCACCAGTGTACAGGCTGGAAACAACTATCCAGCCAACATATAAGCCTGGCAGCCAGTCACCAGCCAGAAAGCTGAAAAACTCTCCAGAAAACTGGTCTCTTGTACCAGCATATAGGTTAGCATAAACTGGCCAGTAAGTATGTAAGCCAGCCACCAGTCAGCACCCAGCCAGCCAGTCAGGCAGCTGAAAACTTCCTCCAGCAAGCAAATAAGCAAGCCAGCATCCAGCCAGTGGAAAGACTCCTCCAGCAACCAGGCCTCCTGCATCAGAGTACAGGCCACCAACAACTGGCTAAAAATCATGTAAGTCAGCCAGTTGGCCAGTCAGCTGAAAATCTCCAGCAACCCAGACTCTTGCATCATCATACAGGCTGGCAACAACCAGCCAGAAAGCATATAAGCCACCAAGCCAACCAGCCAGTTGAAAACCTCCTCCAGCAATCTGAACTCTTCCAGTAGCATAAAGGGTGTCAACAACTGGCCATCAAGCATGTAAGCCAGCCAGCCAACCACCAACCAGCAGCCAGTTAGCTGAAAAACTATTCCAGCAATCCGGATGGTTGCGCCAGCATATGGGCCAGCAACAACTGGCCTGCAAGCCAGTAAGCTAGCTAGCCACTGGTCAGCTAGCAAGCCAGCCAACTAGCCAACACAAACCTCATCCTGCAACCCTCCCCCCTTGTAGCTGCACCACCCCCTTAAAGGACCTGTCTCTGTCTGCTGTGATGGTAAGTATTTGTGTGTAGTATTGCATGCATTTCTTAATTACTGTTGCTTTTCTCCACAGTGTAGTGCTTTAAATCTGTGGACATAGGTGATACAAATAGGATCCTTGCATTTTGCTTGTTTTACCCTTCACTAAAACTGCCTTTTTTTCTTTGCTTGTGTTTCTCAGGGATAGAGATATGACCATTGACAGCAGTGACAAAAATAAGGGTTATTCATTCACCTCCTGCCAGCCATCCAGCAAGCTGAGCAAGTGCGATGCTGGAATGTACTGGGAGAGGTATCTCCAGGAGGAGGAGGCAGGTAGTGTTGCCATTGTACCGCTCACTGGTAAGACTCCACCTGGAGTATTGTGTCCTGTTCTGGAGGCTGCACCTCAGAAAGGACACAGATAGGGTGAAGGCAGCCCAGAGGACAGAAACTAAAATGGTGCAGGTGTTACACCAAAAGTCCTATGAGGAGAGACACACACTACAAGCCTTACAAGGAGAGACTGAGGGATCACAACATGTACACCCTGGAAGAGAGGACAGCGAGAGAAGACATGATAGAGACCTATGGGTACCTCACGGAGGTGAACAAGGTACAGGAGGGGAGTCGATCTCAAAGAAGGAAGAGCACCTGGACCACAGGGTATGTGATGAAGCTGGATGGGAGGAGTTAAGGCATTATGTGAGGGAGAACTACTTCACTGAAAAAGTGGTAGACGCCCAGACTAGGCTGTCAGCAGAAGTGGTGGAGGCTAAAACAATAAGGGCTTCAAGTATGCATCAGATACACATAAGGGAATATTAGTGAATAGGCAGGGAGGAGCAAGGGTCACCCGAGAACAGTTAGGGTCTGTGGAGGCAGATTGGGCAAGGACCATCTGGGCAGACTGGGTGGGTCAAGTGGTCTTTTTCTGCCCACAAATTCTGTTTCTAAAAGCCAGCCAAAAACACCCTCATCCAACCTAGCGTCTTGCACCAGTGTCACCATCTCAAAATGTCTGTCTTGTCTGCTGTGATGGTGAGTGAGTGTGTGTGTGTGTGTGTGTGTGTGTGTGTGTGTGTGTGTGTGTAATTTGATTTATTTACACTTCAACTTGCACAATATTGGGGGTGCCATTGAGCATGCTCACCAAGAGGCATTCGTGGGCTGCTCTGCACCTCAAGAAGTATTAAAACTTTAAAAACTTTAAATATCTACTTTTTAACCTAAAACTGATGGCTCTGCATAGCTTACAGTTTGCTGCTCAGCTATAGACTGCATTTCATTATGGGGCGCTCTCAGAAAATTAGAGGGAGCGGTTCTAAAACTCAACCTGCTACTGAAGGACAGGCCGCAACCAATGCCATGCCGATGGCGGGATTTGATCCCTCTTTGACAGCTTTGCAGGCCTCTATGCATGCAATCAATTTAAAGGTGGAATCTATTTTGCAAAGGTTCACTGATCAGCATGTTGAAATCAGCGTCACCTCTAAAGCCGCATCTTTATCCAAAACACTAGCAAAAAAGTGCTCTCACTACAAGCATGAAACTAGTTCAAGAAAACACGCAGCTACATTACTGATTGGAGGCCCTTGAACACACTAATAGGGCCTCCAATATTCAAATTGTTGGACTTCCAGAAGGGTGCGAGGGGGAAGACCTCTTGGGATTTCTACAGGCTTGGCTACCGGGAGCACTATAATTCAATCCAGACTGTCTCCTAAATGGCTTTTGCAAAGCCTACAGAATCTCTCCGTGAATGGCTGGACCTCAGAGAGGCTTACCCAGGGCAGTGCTGTTGGTGACTGCTTGCATCATGGTTCGAGACCAACTTTTGCAAGCTGCTAGATCTGCCAACTCACTCAACTATTATGGAGGGACAATCCATCTTTTTCTGGATTTATCGTACAGCACCAGAGCTTGCAGAAAGAAATTTGATGCAGTCTGGGTGAGGCTTCAGAGCTTGGAAGTCACACACTTTTTATTGATGCCAGCTCATTTACGCATTCAGTATGGCCTGCATACCTTCCGATACTCGGACCCAGTGAGAGCAGGTAAAAAAGCTGAAGCCATTGCCCGTGAATTCAAGACCACTGGACCCCAATCCCGTTCAGACTCAGAGAATGACACATGAACTAGAAGCCATTTGCAAGTACTTTAATTTGAGCCACTCTGTGTAGTGTGCTGTCAGTCTGACCACACTATTTTGATTGCTGTTTTTATTTTTAACACTTTCCTATAGGAGACTGCAACAAGGCTTAAACTGTCCCCGGCATTTCATGTTTTTTTTATTATAGCTACCATTTGTTTATCAAATGTATTTACTGGCTGAGTTTTTCTTTACTGTTATTGTCCAGGGCCTGTTGCTCTGGTTTATGTAGATAATTTCTTTGTTACAGCAGAGCTCCAAGTGGTGGGGAACTTCTTCCACAAATGCTGTCCATCTTATGGACTAAATATGATGGGAGTTGGGGGTCATACTAGCACTCAGTGTTGCAGTAACTCATGTTTGGGATTTTCGCTTTCAGACTGACCACCAAAAGTCTTGCGGGGTGCAGCACAATGTTTAACTTTTAATGTTTTTTACAAGCATTTAGGATTTCTCCCAGTTCCGTAAGAAAAGTGATAGGTTTAAATGCTTCAGTGGCAAGTATTTAAACTAGTCAAGGGGGGAGGTACTGAAGAGGAGAAGGGAAATCCTAGCCCCCCAAAAAAATCAGGGTAAGTAGTGAGGTAAACACCAAAATAGAGCAGTCGATAGGGAGAAGGGCAGGGGTAAATGGAGAAAAAGACAAAGGCAGAAGGGACAGGGATGGGGCAAAAAGAAATAAAGCCATAAAAAAATGGAGGGTAATGAGTACCAATGCCCGTAGTCTAGGTAAAAAGCTCCCTGAAATGGTGACCTTGATGGATGAGGGATGCCTGGATATTGTGGCAGTCACAGAAACATGGTACACAGAGAACCATGACTGGGATGTCAACATACCAGGGTACACAATCAATAGGAGGGACAGGGAGGGAAGAAGAGGAGGATGAGTAGCTCTCTATGTAAGGGAAGGGATAAAAGCAACAGAACTAAAGGGTAAACAGGGAGGAGAGGCGGCACTGTGGGTCACCCTTGAGACTGGAAATGGCTCCACAATCCACACAGGGGTTGTATACAGACCCCCGTCTCAGGGGGAGGAAATGGACAAGGAAATGATAGAAGGCATCCTTGGGATGGCAGAGAAAGGGGAGATATTTCTGATGGGGGACCTGAATATGCCAGATGTTGACTGGAGCACCTTTGCTGCAGCCACATCCAAGAGCAGGGCCATTCTCGATGCCCTACAGGGGGCATGTCTCAGACAGCTAGTTTTGGAACCCACTCAGGAGAGAGCTATCTTAGACCTGGTACTCTCAAATGGGGATGGAGAGAGGATCTCTGATCTTTAAGTGGGTAGCCATCTGGGAACAAGCGACCACCAAACAGTGTGGTTCACAATAAACTTAGCTGTAGAGTCAAGCCACACAAAAGTGAAGGTACTGGACTTCAGGAGGGCTGATTTTGACAAAATGGGAGAGTGCCTTAGAAAAGCACTAGCAAACAGGCAAGAAGGTGGGGTGGAGCAACAATGGGGAAACATCAAAACTGCCATCACAGAGGCAACAAGTCTTTGTGTGAAGCAAATAAACAAAGCAAAACAAAAGAAAAAAACACTATGGTTCTCAAAAGAAGTGGCGGGGAAGGTAAGGGAAAAAAAGATGGCATTCAGGAAGTATAAGGAAACACAGAAGGAGCAGGACAGAGAACTGTACCAGTTAAAGCAGAAGGAAGCGGATAAGGCAGTCAGAATAGCAAAGGCCCAAACCGAGGAAAAGATAGGCAACTCGGTTAAGAAGGGGGATAAAACCTTTTATAGGTACATTAGGGAGCAAAGAAAGACTAAGGCAGGGATACTGAGGCTGAACAAAAAGGGAAAGTGGTCGGGCAGAGAGCGACAGTGAAAAAGCAGGGATACTGAACGAACACTTCTGCTCAGTATTCACAATGGAAAAGCGGGGGGAATACCTAATCCGGTCAATAGAAGCACTCTGGATAGGGGGGTTGATATTAGTCCTTTCACAGAAGAAAGGGTTCTGAAAGAACTCTTAAAACTGAAGGTGGATAAAGCAATGGGACCTGATGGGATTCACCCCAGAATTTAAAAAAAACTAAGGGAAGAACTAGTAACACCACTGACTACCCTTTTTAATAAATCATGGGAGGATGGGGTGGTACCTGAGGACTGGAGGAGGGCGGATGTGATTCCCCTTCACAAAAGCGGGAGCAAGACAGAGGCAGAAAAGTACAGACCTGTCATTTTGACCTCAGTGGTAGGGAAAATGATAGAATCACTTCTGAAGGAAAGAATTGTTGAGTACCTAGAGGCCAGTGGGGCACAGGCCCCAAGGCAGCATGGATTCACAGAGGGAAGGTCTTGTCAGACAAATCGAATTGATTTCTTTGACTGGGTGACCAAAGCAGTAGACCAGGGAGGGGCTGTGGACATGGCCTACCTAGACTTTAGCAAGGCATTTGACACAGTCCCACACAAAAGATTAATAAACAAATTAGCCAGCCTGGGAGTGGGTCCTAGGGTGGTAGCCTGGTTAAAACACTGGTTAGACAACAGGACACAGTGGGTAATAGTAAATGGAGTCCACAGTGAAGAAAGGAAGGTTACTAGTGGGGTACCGCAGGGTTCAGTACCGGGGCTGGTCCTTTTTAATGTTTTTATAAGTGACATTGCAGAGGGACTGGAAGGGAAAGTATGTCTCTTTGCAGATGGCACAAAGATCTGCAACAGGGTTGATACACAAGGTGGGGTGGAAAGGATGAAAAGGGACTTGGCAAGGTTGGAGGAATGGTCAAATGTATGGCAGCTTAGATTCAATGCAAAGAAGTGCAAAGTAATGCACCTGGGAAACAAAAACCCAGGGGAAGAGTACACAATGGGGGGTGAGATACTGACAACAACAAAAATGGAAAGGGACCTGGGGGTAGTCATATCAGATGACCTAAAGGGCAAGCAATGTGAGAAGGCAGTAAGGAGGGTTGGGGATACTGGGATGCATAGGGAGAGACATCACCAGCAGAAAACAGGAAGTTGTTGGCCTCTGTACAGACAGTTGGTAAGACCATATCTGGAGTACTGTGTACAGTTCTGAGACCCCATCTCCACAAAGACATAGACAGGGTGGAGGCTGTCCAGAGAAGGGCAACCAAAATGATGCAGGGTCTGCATCAGAAGACATATGAAGAAAGACTAAAGGAACTAAAGATGTATAGCCTCAAGGAAAGGAGGGGGAGAGAGGTGACATGATAGAAACTTTCAAATACCTCAAGGGAATCAACAAAGTCCAAGAGGGTAGCATCTTTCAGCAAATCATCGGTCTTCTTCAGGTTAAAGCCTGGTCACAGTTCTGTTACTTAAATCGTCCTCACAATTCGGATTCAGTCTGAATAAACTTCAATTTCCTTCTCAGAGGGGCAGCAGACAGACAGGCAGGCCAAAACTCAGCCCTTTCATAGTTCTCCCACGCGAATCTATGCAGGATTACTGCTCGACTATCTCGAGCTGTTACTCCTTCACTTCCCAACTCAGAACTGACTGAAACTGCAAGCAGTCTAGGACTTTCCCCAGGATCCAAAAGGTTCAATTGGTTGATTCCTCTGTCAGTCACAAGGGCTCCCCCTCCAGGTTCATTTAGGTGCCAAAAGCCCAAGACTACAATTCCTACAGAATTTTGCTCCCACAAAGCCCTTGGGGACAGGCTCCATTTTAGAGTCCCCAAAGGTACTGATTGGCCCATTTCAGCAGTCCAGGACCAAGCTGGTGGAGATAAACAGAAATGTCCATGCTGCAAAGAAGTCAGGTTAGACAAACTGCAATATTATTACTATTTTAATAAATGATCAGCAAACAAGTACATCTTCTAACAGAGCTCCCTCCCAGATTAATTATGACTGCAATCCAGGCAGCTCTTAAAGAGACAGTACACAGAGGCAATACAGGCACTCTCTGGCAATACATTTAAATTGCTAAAAAGCAAGACACCAGCTTGGCAGTGAACATTTAGGCAAGTTCAAGGAAGACTTTTTGGAAACCTCCATTTGTAGGGGGGTTACAAAGGGAATAATGGTCACCCGGGGCAACAAGACCATGGAGGAGAATGGGGATAGGACGGTGAGGGTTAGTACCCTGAAGGAACAATAGGTTCCAGGGATTATAGGGAATATGGGTAGAATGGATGGACCTATGGTCTTTTTCTGCTGTCATGGTCTATGTTTCTATTCCCTTCCATGCTCCCTGCACCTCTTAAACATTTCATATTCTAGAATGATCCGATTCCAGTCATGGTACTGTGCTGCCCAAATCTCTGTGATCACCAACAGGTTCAACTGTACTTCTGCAACCACTGTCTCCAGTTCACTGGTTTTGTTCCCCAGGTTCCTGGCATTAGCGCACGTACAGTAGCCCTCCAAATTACTTGATTTTTCTCTTTTCTTTATACTTTTCCTTCCCCATGCCCTCATCCCTAGTCCAACTCCTACTGCGTCCTGCCTTCATCCTTCCAGAGCTCCCTGCAGTCCTCTCCCTGTATTCTTTTCTGTTTCCCCTGTTTCCACTCATTGTACCTTGTTGTTCCTTCTGTATCTGCTAGCACTGGAGGAAGTCATCTGGGTCTCCCTCATTTGAGTATGTGCACCTATCAGCAAATGATCTGCCTACCCCCCCCACTAGTTTAAAAGTACCTCAATGCACTCTGAAAACTTTTGCTCTAGCACCCTGGTGCCTTTCTGGGTGGAGTGCAGGCCACCTGTTTAAACAGTCTTTTGTTCTTCTAAGAGTGCCCCCAATCTTCCATGTACCCAAAGCTCTCTTTCCTGCATCACTCCTTCAGCCATGAGTTGAAGAATCCTCCCCTCACCCCTAAACCAAAACAACAGGACCTCAGAAAAAGATACTGAAGTTGCTGTCAGTTTGGGTCTCCCTCCCAGCCTCCTAAAACAATCCTTCACCTCTCCTAGGGGTTTACTAGACAGGTCATTAGTCCCTAGGTGGACAATGACATCTAGGTCCCCCCAAGCCTTTGACAATCCTTTCCTCCTTGTTTGCATTGATTCCAGATAAATCTTCCAAAAGGCACCTAACTATTCTTTATACCTGGTCCCCATACCCACTACCCCGTCCATCCCCTTTCATAATAATAATAACTTTATTTTTATGGCGCCTTTCAAGGTATCAAGGCACCTAACAAATTTTAAAATAACATATCACAATCAATATCATAAAAATATAAAACCAATAATTCCATCTCAGTTATTCATTCACCAAAAACTTGGATCCACAAATAAGTTTTCAAAGCTTGCTTGAATCCCTCCACAGCCATGCACTTCCATACCCGATGGGGTAGAGAATTCCAAAGGGTTGGGGCCACGTGCATAAATGCATGAGCCCCAGATGATTTCAAACACACCCTCAGAATCTCTAGCAACCCCTCATCGGGTGAGCGGAGCAATTGTCAGAGGCGATAGGGAACCAGAAGCTCTTTCAGGTAATCCAGGCCCAGTTCATGTAGGGCTTTAAAAGTCAGTAAACCTACTTTAAAGGTGATCTGCCACTGTACCGGCATAATATAACAGGATCTAGAAGTTCCCGTCAAAAGCCAGGCCGCAGCGTTCTGCACTAGCTGCAAGCAATGGATTTCTACCCCAGGTAGCCCTAGATAAAGGGAGTTGCAGAAGTCCAGACGCGAGGACACAAAGGCATGGACCAGCGTAGGAAGAGCACCAGACGGAACAAGATGCTTAATCCTGGAGATGTTCCTCAGATGGTAAAAAGAGGATTTGGCGACGGCTGACACCTGCGAATGCAGAGTCAGTCCCTCGTCAAAAAATACCCATATGTTCCACCCCTATTCAGAGGTCGGGAGTGAGATGCCACCAAGGAAAAGCCCCAAGGGGGAGCCCACCCCCGGTCCCCCTATCCGGCACACTGGGTCCACAACCAACACCTCAGTCTTTTCCGAGTTCAACTTTAGCCAACTGGAATCCATCCACTCCTGGATTTCTGCAAGACAGCTATTAAAAGCTGAGAGAGCTCCATCCTGGTCAGGTGCAAAAGAAAGGTAGAGCTGGGCATCATCAGCATAGTAGTGAAACCTCAGCCCATATCTTCTTACAATGTCTCCAAGGAGCAGCATATACACTGCAAACAACATGGGGGACAATACTGAGCCCTGAGGAACCCCTCAAGACAGAGAAACTGGGTCCGAGGAATAAATCCCGGACATCACTCTCTGAGTTCTTCCAGTGAGGAAAGATGTAAACCACCTGAGGACTACCAAGGATAAGTTACAGGACAGTAAGGAATAGAAAGGACAATCTTGTGCAGTCACTGTCAAGAGGACATTTAAAGAATAACCTGGCTGCCTCCCACACCAAAGGGGAATTACCAGTGCAGAAATTGTACCCATTGCAGCAACACAGTCGACACAAAAAAGTTTAAACAACCCCAGCCGTGGAACCATATTCAAAATCATTAATTTTATCAATGGTAACACCTCAGGGGTTGTACATATGCTTCTGTATCCTTGTGGTATAGCATGCATAGGCCAAACAAAGAAATCCTTCAAAGTCTGCATTGGGGAGCACAAGACTGCTATCTGGAACCAGACTAATACACATACAATTGCTTTACAGAGATGGCAGTCATGGATCCAACAGCAGCTTAAACTTCTATGAGATCTAGAAGGTAACGTCACCGAGAGGAGGAGATCCGGAACATTTCTGCACAAAGGGAAGCATATAGGATACATCGCTTGCACACAGTCTTCCCTAAATGAGAAACTTAATTTGCAATGTCTCTCTCTTGTAGTTCTGTGTTTGTGATAGTCTCAGTTTGTTGTTCAGTCTGTCTATGCACTGTGGGCTTTTTTCAGCTTGCAAAGCTCCGACACTTTAGCCTTTCTATTGTTATTGCACAATTGGACTGTCGCTATTTACAGTCCTGTTTATTCATTATTCTTGTGGTTTTCTGGTGCACTGTATTTGCATGTTTTTATGTTGTTGAAAGTGGTCTTTTGCATAGGAAAGTCGCTATGTAAATTGCCTGAGCATTTTAAGGATCATTATACGATGGCAAGAAAGAATCCTGTTCCCTAATTGGTCAGAGTGATACTAGACCCAGGATGTTATCCCAGCATAACATCCCACATCTAGTCCCACCATACTGATAACCGCATTAAACATAAAAAAAAAAAGATCGCTCCACTGTCATCCCGAGCAGCAGCTTCAGCAGTCCCCACTCTGCTCGGAATCGGTGATCCCTGCCCCACTTGGCATCCGTGCTCCCTGCCCAACAACCCACAGAACAAAAGCTAGAGAAACTCCCCTTTCCCACATCCAAATTCACTCGACTTTTTTTCCCCAAAAAACAGAAGTGTACCTCCAACTTAGAGTGGCTTGCTGCTCCATTCAGAAATGCAAAACTGGAAATCTCCCCACCTCTCTCGGCTTCCTCAATTCTGACTGTGGCTTCAACAACCCACAGAATAAAACCAGGAGAATCTCCCCTTTTCCACACCCAGAATTTAAATAATTAACTCTACTTTTTTTCCCAAAAAAACAAAAGTTTACCTGTAACTTAGAGCACCTTGCTGCTCTGTTCAGAAACGGAAAACCAAAAGTCTCCCCTGCTCCCTTGGCTTCCTCAGTTCTGACTGTGGCTTCACAGTTCGAAAGCACACACATTTCACCTGGTCCCAAGGCAACCTCTAACACATCACACAAATAAATGGGGGAAAAGTCCAGAACAAATCTCCACCATTGGTCATTGTTGCAATGGTGGTGGAGATGCGGGAGTGAAAGTGGTAGCATCGAGGTGGGGGGGGGACTCATATCAACACTACATGGAACACCAGCACCACCCTCTGAACAAAATACAAATTATGGACTCTTTTTCCATTCTGTCTACCTCCACAAACAAAACATACTTTAAAAATGTTAAAAAAAAATCTTACTTTTATTTTTCCTTTCATAAATGAGCCATTGTATAATAGGAATAATGCACTCCAGGGTGAATGTTATGCTGGGATAACATCCTTTCTCAGGTGTTGGACACCCTTGGCCTGCAGCCTCTGGCCCAACCACCCGAGACGGGATGTTATCCCAGCATAACACCCACCCTGTTGTGCATTATTCCTTTAGTTTGGCAATGTTTGGCTAGTCTGAGAAAAGTATTGTGTGATACTTAAAATATTAGTATGCTGGGAGATGGCCAGAAGTCTGACCAGCTGAACAAGGCTCCATGATGCAGAGCACCTGGCCAGCTGAGGGGAAACACCTGTGCAGCATGTTCTGGCTGTAGGAAGATGCTCCAGAAGACACTCCAGCTTTTACTTTTGTTCTTCCTCTTACCCAGCAGTTTGAGATCTTAGCAGTGCTCCTTTTTCTTTACTTCTTTCATCTGATAACGGGGTAGAAGTAAAAGAGATGCCAGGACATGTCAAAGAAATACTACTGAGTGAACAAGATTACCAAGTTCTTTAAAGAAAGAAGACCCACCATTGCTAAGAGGTTGCCGAAGACTGGAAAGTCAGCACTAGGAAATTGCCACATTATCACCAAGGATTTGCCATTTTTGATGGATGAAATGCCAGCCAGCCACACGGCTGAACAAGGTGCCTCTTTTGTTATTTGGGGCTAAAGTGTAGCGTACTGAAGACTACAGAGGCTAAAGGAGATAAAGCTTTCTCTACTGCAGATAACCCGCCCTCAGAAGTACTTACTAAGGAACCTTTGCCTGGCGGCAATAACGCTTACACTCGGAGGGGGGGAGAAGAGTTTGGAGGAGGGGAAAACACTTGCCTTACAGCTCAAAGTATTACCATTTTTAACTCCCCCATTTGTAAGTTAGATATAAGGACCCTGGGTGAAAAAAGGAGAAATAAAAAGAAGGAGAGACTAAGCTAGAGATAAGCCAAGAACAAAGCAGCATAGCTTCTGCCTCTACTAAAATAAGGGCAGCTAAAAATCTGGAAAAGGGAGACAAAGGTGAAAAAATAGAAAAGAAAACTCCTAAGTCTAAAATTGAAAATAAAAAATGGAAACACAAACTACAGAAGAAATAAAACCAGAGGAATGAATAAATAATAACCCCGACAGTCAAGATGGAATGCAATTAACTATATTAAAGGAAATTAAACAAGGATTCAGTGAAGTTAACTCTGTGATTGGGTCCTTAAATCAGAAACTATCTGATATGGCTGAGAAATTTGAAACTTTAGCTATCTGCAGAGAAGAATGTAAAAAAAGAGTAAGCAATATTGAAGATACTACTCTACCTAAAATTTCAAATCATGTAGAAAACACAAAAATAATTTGAAGCCTTGCAACTAAAAGTAGAGGACTTCAAGTCCAGATCCAGAAGGGGAAACCTAAAAACTGGTAATTTGCCTGAGGGCATAGAAGGCTCTGACCCTCTAATATTTTGTGAAGAAATGTTGTCCACTATCTAGGGTCTGCAGTACCCTGAGCAAAAGATAGAACTGGTCCATGCTCACAGGGCCTTTGGCCCCCAAACTAATAAAGAACGACTCAGGTTTAAGTATGTGCACCCCCTAAAATACCAAGATAAGGTAAAAATATGAACTAAAGCAAGACTGGAAAGAGGCATTTTCTTTAGAGGAATCAAACTGCAAGTTTTTCCTGATCTTGGCAAGAAGGGAAACATTCGACTCTATTAGAGACACTTTGAGAAAGGGGATTTCTTTTGTTCTCTATACTCCACAAGAGGTGGAAGAGACTTTGGAAAGAAGGAAGCAAATTACATGGAAAAGTTTAAAGCATATATGGCTAAGAGAATAAGAGAAACTCTATGATTTTTATACAGAAAGGGAGAACGTGCAGCAAAAAAAAAAAAAGAGGGATTGCCATTTCAGAGCTCTTCTTGTTTAATGTGTGATTTCAGGTGTGATCTGAATCAGGGTAATTGTAGGATAGGCTAAGGGTTTACCTCTGCATACTATCTGCTTGCAATTCCAAAGTATGGTCCCTTCGTTTTTGAGGAGGGGGTCCAGAAGAACTACCAAATCAATATGCTTATTTGAACTTGGAAATAGGATAGGAAAACCTTCTATGGGAATGGGGGGCAAGAAAGAAATAGGTCAAAAGGAGTGAATAATAGAAGTAGAGGGGATAAGAGGGGTGGTAGAGGGAGGGAGGGTGGCAGATATTGGAAAGAGGTTAAGAAACAAGAAAGGCCTTCGAATCTAAAAAAAAAAGAAAAAACTTATCTTGTACAAGTCATGGGTGTTTTTATAATCATCATAGCATGTCTCAATGTAAAAGAGTTCTGGCTCATCTATGCTCACTAATGACTTTATTAAAAGAAATGTTCTCCTTCCTTTCTGCATCTCTGGGAGGTCAAGATGATGCAGAGGTCAGGCTACATTTAATAGGATTTCACTCTGGTGGACATCAGGTCCAAGAAAAGGGGGATTTAAAAAGACAACTATGACCAGCTTAAGAGTTATGTCTTGGAACCTAAATGGTTGCAAAGATAGAGTAAAGATTAAGAAAATAATTAATGGGGCCAATAACAAAAAATTTAATTGTCTACTTATACAAGAAATACATTTTGAACAAAAAGAGATCTCTTATTTCACAAATCTGTTTAAGGCAGTAGGGTGTGCCACTACATATTCTAATAATGCTAGGGGGACAGCAGTATTTATAACAAACACTTGGAAGCTAAAGTTATAAAGCATTATACTGACCTAACAGGTAGGTCAGTTACACTTAGGATTCAGATACATCAAAACCATTACACCCTACTTAGGGTTTATGGCCCAAGCAAGGAAACCCCAGCCTTTTTTACAAGACTTTCCAAATTTGGCAAACTTTGGAGAACCTTATGTGGTTGGAGGTGACTTTAATGTTACCCTCAATGAATGAGATAGAGCCCTGGGAACTATAGAATGGAAAAAAAAGAGTAGCAGAATTAATAAAAGGGCACATGATAGATCTTAACCTAGTAGATCCCTTCCAGTATAAATACCCATACTTTAAAAAGTACTCATACTACTCACCGATTCATAAATCATATTTCAGAATAGTCTTCTTTGTTGTCTCGCAGAGCTTAATGAGTAATATTAAGAGAGTAACGTATGGAAAAATAACCATTTCTGATCATGCACCTTGCCATATGGAAGTAGGATTGGATACATCCCATGTATAAATAATACTAAGTATTGGACTTTGGATAATTCTTTATGGTTAGATAATTCTTTTGTTGAGAAAATACAGGAGGAAATCTGCTCTTTCTTAATTTGGAATATGGAAGGGGGATGTTTTAGTCAGTCTATTTGGGAGGCTCTGAAATTGTATTTGATGGGCTGGTGTATGGCACAAATGGGTATTCAAAAAAAGAAACACACCTTAGAATTAACTACCCTGGAAGCCCAATTAAGCACAGTGGAGGCTGAACATGCAACCTCTGGAGCCGAGCAAGATAGACTTAAAGTATATACTCTGAGAGACAGGATAAAAAAAATTATTCAGAGACAGGCAGAACGGGCTATGTATAGAGCAAGGGCAAAATAATACTTTTTCTCCAACCTCCTGGATAAAATGTTAGCCTATCAAATACAAACTGAGAGAAACCAGAACAAGATTTACAAAATAAGAGAGGAAGGGGGAGTTATAAAAATGAACCCAGAAGAAATTAACAAAATGTTTGAAAACTTTTATAAAGACCTTTACATACCTCAAGGGGATAGCAAAGTAAATGAAATCCAGGAGTATCTAAATAGCTTGGAGATACCTTGGATTTCACAACTGGATTTGGAATTTCTGCAGAGAGATATCTCTCTAGAGGAAATTCAATCAGTTATAGACCAACTACCTAACAATAAGGCTCCAGGTCCCAATGGGATTCCCTTTGAGTTTTATAAGAAACTAAAGACTGACATCTCCCCATTGTTAAAAGTTCTTTTTCAAAGTATACATACACTGGGGAGAGTGCCTCTTTCCTTCAATGAAGCCATCATTTCCTTGTCTTAAAAAAAGATAAAACATCAGAGTTATGCAAATCTTATAGACCAATTTCTTTATTGAACAGTGACTATAAGATTTATGCTAAAATCCTGGCAAATAGACTAGCAAAGATTTTGCCAAAATTAATGCATGCTGATCAGGTTGGCTTCGTTGAGGGGAGGAGGCTCCATCACAACACAAGAAAGGCTTATAATCTGATACAGGATCGATAAGGCTCGCATACTCTGGTGATGTCGCTTGATGCAGAAAATGCCTTCGATAGGGTCTTGTGGCCTTTTCCGTGTCAAGTATTTTGGAATCACTGGTAGATTCTAAGAATAGATTATGAGTATATATATACAGAGCCCAGGGCGAGGGTAAGAACAAATAACCAAATCTTGGATAATATTAACCTCCAGAGGGGAACAAGGCAAGGTTGACCACTTCCTCCTTGTTGTTTGCTCTATTTTTAGAGACCTTGGCAATAAAAATTAGGAGCCAGGCCAAGAATCTAGGAGGAAAACCAGAGAGCAACATCTCCTCTATTCTGCTTTATGCAGGTGATATACTCCTGTTCTTATCCAACCCCAATCACACTTACCGTCTTGTAAATTCTATAATACAAAAATCTGGCCAAATTTCTGGTTATCAGGTTAATTGGGGCAAAAGTGAAGCTATCTATCTTGGAATAGATTGAAATAGTCTAACAGGTCCCTTATTGATGGCTATGCAAAAAGAATCTATCAAATATTTAGCGGTGTATTTGTCATCACGTATGAAAGATATTATTATGCTAAACTTCCATCCAATTTTAGAAAACATTAAGAAAGATTTGGATTAAGTGGCAGCATCTGCCATTAGTACAGGCTGGGAGAGTGAACACTCTGAAAATGAACGTGTTACCCAGACTGCTATTCTTATTCGACACAATCCTGGTAATATAGTATTGGAAAATAAATATTTTGATGATTTAGAAAAAAATATAAGAAAATTCATCTGGAAGGGCCAAAGGCCCTGTATTGCTTTGAAAAGACTTTACCAAGCGAAACATAAGGGAGATCTGGGTTGTCCAACTTTTAGGTGGTGTTATCTAGCAGCTCAACTGGAACCTGCTTATTATTGGTTCTATAATTATGAGGACAAGACCCTGGCAAGCTTCCAGTTAGAGGAAGACAAACTTCCTGGGGTGGGGTTAAAACACTATTTGTAATATAATATTTTATTAATTTAATCTTTTATGTATACAGAAACAATATGCACACATGTGCTCCAAGAAGGAAAACAAAACAGATAATTCATAAATGAACCCATGAGCCCATAAGCCCATACAACATCTTCAAACTAGTTTAAACATTGATTCCTTAGTGCATACCTTACATAATGTAAGGTATGCACTAAGGAATCGATGTTAAAACACTCTTCGACTTTGAAATTGACCACCAACGCCCACTATAGGGCAGTCCTCCCGTTTACCAAAGCAGCCAATAATGCCTGGCAGACTGTGTGGAGATTATTGGGGGCCATAAGCAACTTTCGAATCTCACCCCAATACTGGGAAACACAGAAATTCCGCCCTCCCTATCTAGTGACATATTTCAAAGATGGTACAAAACAAAAAACATATGTCAGGGGATTTCTTCGAAGATGGACTGTTTATCAGTGCTGAAAGATTTAAGACAAAATTTGATATTACTGAACCTTATATGTTCCAGTGACTACAGGTCAAAAATTTTGTTTTTAAAAAAATTGCGGAGCCTGAATAAGCTAGAATACTCCAAGCTAGAGGAAATGATACTAGATCTAGAATCAGGTAAACACTTCATCTCTCAGATATATATACTATTAAGAGATTCTGCTAACCAGTCTTTACTGTAGTTAAAAGCCTCTTGGGAGAAAGAAATGGGTCAGGAAATCTTGCAGGCTGATTGGGAAAAAATCATAAATTTAGAGGATTTGGACACTAAAAATAATAGACTAATTCAAATCTATGTCAACACGCTACACCAAACGTATTTGACCCCTGCTAGGCTGAGTAAGTTCGATCCTTCAGTGTTGAGGACCTGCCAGAGATACAACAAGCATTTGTCAATGCCGAACGTTCGCTTGCAGGTATTTGCAGGGGTGTTTGGCATGTATGGTGCTTTACCCTAATGCCCTGTGCGATTGCTGGTATTTGCACAATAAATTGTCAGCATGACCTTGTTGCTACCCCCATTGTGCGCTATATAGGCGGAAACACGTTTTGGGCAGGATGTGAAAAATGACAGCTGTACTGCTCATAAGGAAGTGTGGTAAAATGGCAATATTGAAAATTCATAAACCTCTGGCGTGCGTGGGAACTGTGCAACGCACGCTCATAAAACAGTCATTTGTAGGATTTTTTTTCACCAAATTTTCAACATTGCCATTTTAAAACTTCTGCTAATGAACAGTGTCACTGTGATTTTCTTACTGTGTCCCATACATTGATTTCGCACACCGACTGCGCCATTGTGCACTACATGGGCGGAAAGACATTTTGGGCAGGATGTGAAAAATGACAGCTGTACTGCTCATAAAGAGGTGTGGTAAAATGGCAATGTTGAAAATCTGGAGTGAAAATATTGAAAATTTGCAAACTTATGAGCGTGCATAGGCACTGCACAATGCAGAGTCATAAAACAGTTATTTTTAGGATTTTTTTCACCAAATTTTCAGCACAGCCATTTTAAGACCTCTGCTCATGATCAGTGTCACTGTGATTTTCTTAATGCCCCATACATTGATTTAGCACACCGACTAGCCATTGTGCACTACATGGGGAAACCGTTTGGGTGAGATGTGAAAAATGACAGCTGTACAACTCATAAGAAGGTGTGATAAAATGGCAATGTTGAAAATCTGGGTGAAAATATTGAAAATTTGCGAACTTCTGAGCCTGCGTAGAACTGCATAACCTGCGCTGAGTAAAACAGTAATTTTAGAATTTTGCACCAAATTTTTCAACATAGAATTTGAACCCCTTCTCATGAATGATGTCACTGTCATGGTGTTATTCGAGGCGAAGGTGATTTCACACGAGTGACTGTGCAGTGCCTGCGAAATCACCTTCAGGCTGAATAACGCCATGACAGTGACATCATTCAATGAAGAATCCCAAAACCCCATGTTAAATAATTGCAAAAATTCCAAAAAATGACTGAGATATGCAATAAAGTTGAAACCCCCCTATGTAGCCCATTATACAGCTTACCGGCATTTCCTCAGTTCACGTTGTCGGCTTTGAAGAGTGCAGACGTGTTCCCGGTCCACCGAAGATCGTCGCGCAGTCGGAGGTAAGTATGGGGTGAGGGGTGTGGGAGAGCTGGGTGCGCAGTGGGTGGAGTGCGGGTTGTGAGAGGAGGGCTGGGAGGCGCGCACAGGACCGTTTTGTTTACAGGTTGATAAATAAAAAGACAATGTGGGGCGTTTGCCATGCTGGGGTGGGCTCCCAGCGTGGCAGAAGATGGCTGGGAGGGGCGAGGCCGATGGGGTATTGGGCACCCGTCAGTAAACTCGTGCGGAAATTAGAAACCGACGGGGATTGGGCACCCCCATCGACAAAATGGCGACCATTTGCCCGCATGGGGTGGGCTCCTAAGCGTGGCAACAGGTTTAATAACAGGGGAGCCGTGGAGCCCGGCCGGGGATTGGGCACCCTGTCGGCCAAACAACATTTGCCAGGGTGGGCCCAAGCGTGGCACCAAAGCTTTGAAGGGCGGGCGTGGCGTGTGCGGGGGAGGTGGCGCGTGGCGTGAGGGGGCGGTGCTCAGTATGGCAGCAGTGCTCGCTTTGAAGCAGAGGAACACCGCTGTCATACTGAGCTCCTGCACCCATTGGTGCAGGACCGCCACGCCTGCTCAAGGGAGCAGTGCATTGGGTGGGAGAGGCACACCTCCAAGTGTGCTACTCTCCCAAAACGTTCCTTGCACATGTGCGCAAGCGAACGTAAAAATGAGAAGGGAACCCTTACATGTTAGCCACATGTAAAGAGATCAGAAAACTTTGGGGAAAGGTTTTGATTACTCTGGTCAAAGCCATTGGATATGACATTCCATTTGACCCTGGAATTGCTATATTTGTTCTAAAGACAGGAATATTTCTTCAAACAAATAAGCCAGCACTAATGAGTGAAGGAATAATAGGGGTGAGAAAATTACTCTTGCAACATTGGAAAGATCAAACTTCCCCAACCTATTTGGAATGGTTAGGGTTAATGTTAGATCTGAGTCCAATAGAAAGAGCCTTATATATACATGATGGAAGGTAGGGTGGATTTGTATGAAGATATATGGTCTCCCTTTTTAACAATATTGGATAAAAATTGAATACGGGAAAGTGGTTATTTCCCTTTTTTTTTTTGGCAATGACAATGAGCTTCATATGGCTTCAGGAGTTTTTATGATGAGTGAGGCACCCTCACTCTGAGCCTAAAAAAAAAGGAAAAAAAAACGTCAGTACGCTGACACAGTGATATCAGCTGATGTCAGCATCACACCTGTGCACAGCCCGAGTGAATGGGAGAATTAACTGTTTTGTCCGTGTGGATTTACAACTGCTTATGATAGCTTTCATTCATTGGTACTGCCTGTAAACTACAGTTTGACAGTGTTTCTGGAATAAGGACTAAAACATTTCAAAAGCTTGAACAAAATTGCTTGGAGGGTGGATCTTCCAAGAATTAATCTTCATTGTTGATTCCCACTAATAAGTCTGGGCCGGAGGCACTAGGATCCTGTGGAAGCAAAGCTTTTGGCCAGGGGGCTGGCAACAGCTGCTGGGTATAGTGCCTGTACAGCCCCCATGTGGTGCTGCGCACTAGCCAATAACTGTTGCCAGCTCCCTCATAAACCTCAGTCCTGTTCTTCCTGCTGTCAAGTGCACACTGTGGGAGAGTAGCACCTCAGTTCACCTTGTTGCCACTAGAATAATTATTGCATCACCATGTATTTTTTTTTATGGTACTGTCTTTGTTTCTTATTTTCCCCAATACTGAAATCAGCAAAGAAAGGTGCCATGTCAAAGAAGAAAGTTCAACAGCCCCCCTTTATGTGATGTTGCCCCTGTGGGAAACCAATGGCTGTGACGGACTGGCATAAGTCCTGTGTGGTCTATCATGGACCACAGCATGACATGGATGCATGCAATACCTGCTTCTCCATGGATCACTGTACCCTAGAGAACCATGCGTTGAGGTGGGGTTGCCTGACCCGCACCTTCAGAGACAGTCTTGCACGCATGTATCCAAGACTAGGTTTTTAGGCCTTCCCCTGGGCCTCTTCCCAGAACCTCTGGATCCAAGAAAGCACAGAGTTGTCCTCAACCTCACTGTGCTGAGGCATCAGAGACTGCGGTGGATGGGACTGGTAGACAGTCAACTACTTCTGGGGGGTCCAGTGCAAACCCTCCACCGTCTGCCTGCCTCAAGCTGCAGACCTCCCTGTTGGTGAGGCTGCAGTTAGATGTTCAGTCTACACCAATGGACACCTTGATGCTGTCTTCAGGTGTCACTGGTGCTGTTATTACTGTTCACGGTGATGACATGACTGGTGGTACTGAGAATGGCACCAGGCCCCCTCCTGACACTGTTCGTGGTGTCAGAAGAGGGACCGACAACAGCGGCTCTCACCTATGTGGACACTGTCACCATCCATGGTGTTACTAATGATACCAAGGAGGGTCACTGCTCCGGACATGGTGAGGGGGTGGCGATGGCAATGGTGCCAATCTTGGGCCAGGCTCCGAGCAAGGTGCTGATGATGATGTCATCTTACAGGCTGTCCCCAACTCTGGTGTTACCCATGACACCAAGGAGGGTGACGACACTGAGTGTGACATCAAAGTTGACACCAAGTGAGGGGCTGAGGATAATGCCATCTGCAACGACAGGGAGAATCCTGTGCTTGAGGACATCACTGATCCTGAGTCTGGTGCCGGGGGCAGTCCTGACTCAGGGTCGGATGATGGCCTTGAGATGGATTTTTTTCCAGAGCCACTGGATGTCACTGTCACTGGTGAGGAGCGGGGTCACCCCGTGGGACCTGTACGTCTCCAGTCTCCACACTTGGGGGTTCCCCCCCCCATGGGCACTAATTGCGTCTCTCCTCGGATGTAGGAGGGTACCCTTCAGGCAACTCTTCTAGGCCCTCCCCTTGGGTGAGGCCCCCTATGCAGTTTCACAACCCAGGTGGAGGACCTCGAGACCAGGAGTCTCAGCCTTCACTAGATGAGCCTCTTCGCTTCCTCAAGAAGATGCCCTCATTCATAGGCCCCAAAGGGCCATTAACATGGGAGTAATACCATGCAATCAGTGCCTTAGAAAACTGGCATATGGAGGCCGACAAGGCCCAGTACAGGCCCTTCTCCCTGGCACCAAAGATACCCAGAGGTAGTACCTCGCATCCATCAATGTCCTCCTCAGAGGGCAGTGAATCATCTGTCCACCTTCCTGCTGCTGCTGAGTATGCTCTGTATCAGCAACTGTTGGTGGAGATGCTCCAGGTGCTCAACCGACACGTTTTTACAAATCATGATTCAGCAGCCCTGCTGTTGGAACTCCTCTGGGTTCCCAATGTTGACACTACTGTGGTTCCTCTATAGCCTAGAGCCTTTGAAGAAGCACCCAGGGCAGTGTGGAAGTGTCCCCTCTCCAATCCAGCTATCCCTTGAAATCTTCTCATACAGTACTGAGCACCCACAGGGTCTCCTGGCGATTTACAATGGAGCCAGCCACGATGCAACACAGTGACTTGCATTAAGTGACATGTCGCAAAATACTGCATGCCAAAAGGACTTGATTCCCATTGAATTTACACTGTTCCCTGCAGTATGCTGCAGCATTTCTCTGTTGCATCATGGCAGGCATCGCTGCAGCTCACCCCTCCTCAGGGCCTGAAGTATTACAGACTCCAGCACCTCACGCAACCAACTCCAGAGCTAGAGTCCGCTCAGACTCATGCTCTTGGAAGGAAGGCATTTTCCCTGGCACACTACCCTAATGTGGATTTCTGCACATTAGGCACATATGGCGATCTCTAACCAGTGCCTATGGTTGCAGCTGAGCGCACTTTTAGCTGCACTGTCACAGAGCAAGACAGTCAGGACAGACTCTGCAGAGACATCACCTGTCCGAGTGATTTGAGAAGCCGACACAGTATCTGCAGTGATCATTACTTGCAAAAGCAGCAATAGTTGGAGGGAGAGGTGTGCATTAACAGCAAAAAGAACGAGACTGCTATGTGCGGTGAGCATCTGAACACAGCAGCTGGAGGAAGTCAGTCTGCATGGGTAAGCTACCCTGCAGCAGAACTGTTCAGTGTCCTGAGAGATACCTTGAGGTACTGACATGGGTCTGAAGCTGCAACAGAGCCTGAAGGGACTAGGTAGTCATCATCACCAGCCACCACAGCCAGGTGATTGGCCTGCAGTGTTGTTGGGGGGGACTGACCTGCTGTGCTGTGGGTTGCCTTGGAGCTTCTCTGGTCAGGAAGGTGAGCATTCCTTAGTTGAAGCTCACATAAGACACCCCCAGAGAGAGATGACAGAGAACCATTGGCAGAGCAAACACTGAGAGAGGTATACCAGGATGCCAAAGCTGACCTCTACCACAGGAGCTGAGAACTAGAGCCTGCAATGGAGAACTTACTCAACCAGAGAGGCCTGCAGTGCTTGGCTAGGACCATGAATACATAAACCGGGCCGTGGCCCTGCAACTCAATGTAGACAGATAGTTTAAGATTACCGAATAGACTTTGTGACTTAACTGAGCACTAGTATTATTTTATCCTTTGCATTACAAACAGACCCCTGGGACCATGGCTTACACATAGTGCACTTGGGTTTTCTGCAATTCTTTCACCAGTTATCACATGCAATGTGACTGCTGACAGGCCTACATTGTTCCACTGGTTGGGTACCCAATGAAGCACCATGAGCCCCCTATAGGTTAAGGGCATACTGATACTGGTAAGAGGCTGTGGTAGAGGGCTTGCACAGTACAGTCAGACCTGACATATGTAAAGCCTGAGGGTGGACAGAGTGTTAAAGACAGCAGCAAGAAGAGGGCTAATGCTTATTGTTTGCCTTTATTATTTGCAAACTTTCACATCTTTTTAAAAATCTGGTAGTGGGGTAAGTCCCAAGGGCATCAGATATCTATCTTCATTTTAACCCTTTCCATTCCCAGATCCTATGTTTCTGCCCCAATACTTATACTTGTATTTTGTACTGTATCACTGGATAGCTGCATTATTGCTGTTTAGAGTGAATAGTGGTATTGTTTATTGGAGGTTGCACTGTGTGGGCATCAGGTGGGGTGAACCCTTGGGGCTACAGTGGGATAGTGTTGTTTTCCAGGGGGCAGTTCTGATTTTGTCACCTAGTCCACCTAAATTCCCTGGATGGAGGAACCATGCAAATTAGTATTTAACTTGGATCATGAACCCCAACAGGAGTTTAACAACTTGGCCCCTCAACCTTACTGAGTCAGAAGGCAGGAGTAGTGATAGAGGGAAGCCACACTGCTACAGGTCTCCCTGGGGGGTGTCGCATGGTTTTAACCTTTAAAAAATCTTTAAGAAACTCCATTAGAAGAAATAGATTTTTCACTCAGTTTAGACATACAGGTTAAAACTGCAGCTAAATGCACCTTGAGGGAGGATGATTGAAGTCCTTTACTTTTAAAGAACAAAAGGTACTCAAACTCTAACTACACTACAAGCACCGGGGGAAAAACTGATTAGAGTCACACCAAACAGAAAAAATGTTTCCATTTAGATAAATACATTTTCCTAGTAGCTGGCTTCCTGGAGGCCTTTAAAAATACCAAAACTTGGGTGGAGATATTTCATTCTGCAAAATACCAAAACTTGGGTGGAGATATTTCATTCTGCAAACTCTGGCTCCCCTACCCCCCTCCAACTTCATAGCATGCCCCCTTGTTCTTGATCATTTTTTTTCTGAAAAACACTTCCCTCTTGTACCTTATTTATACCCATGAGGTATTTGAAAGTCTCTATCATATCCCCCCTCTCTCCCCTTTCCCCAGTGTGCACCAAGCGGTGGAATGTTCAAGACAGAGGACAGCAGAGTAACTGACTGGTTTAAGTGGAATTCTGACACCACCTTAGGCACAGATTTCCTACTGGTTCTAAGGACTACCTTGCCCCTGTGGAAAATTATGCAGTTTGGATCTGTACAGAGGGCTTTTGCACTTCACTTACCCTCCTGCCAGATGTCATGGCTATCAGGAAAAAGGTCTTCCATGTGACATATTTTAAGTTAGCTGTAACCATAGGCTCAAAAGAAGCCTCTATCAGCTGGCAAGATAGAAGTTCAGGTTCCATGATGAGGACTGGGTCCCTTACAGGTGAATACAGGTGGTTGAGGCCCTTAAAAAACTTTTTAACAGTGGTCGTGAGGCCAAGAATTTGTCTGCCTGCTGACAGGTAGGCTGACACAGCTGCCAGATGTACTTTTAGGGTTGAAGGTCTCAGATCTAAGGACTGTAAGTGTAACAGATAATGCAGAACTGCAGATAACACTGCCTACACTGGGACTATCTTTCTGGGGGCACACCAGTATAAGAATCTTTTCCACTTAAGAGAAATATGGGCTCCTTCTTGTTGTTTTTCTGGAAACCTTCAGCACCCTCAGCACTTCCTCTGACAGAGTCAAACTACAGAATTCTAACTATTCAATAACCATGCCCCCAGACAATCTTCTGAAGTCTGGGAATGTTATTCAACCCTGAGACAGAGTTAGCAGGTTCTGTCTCAGTGGCAGGTTGATCAGAGTACTGCTGGAGAGGGTCAGCAATACTGAGTACCAAGCCTCTCTGGCCCAGTCCTGGACTATTAAGATCATTGTTGCTCGCCCTCTCCTGAGCTTTAGGAGCACTCTTTATATGAACTAGAATGGTGGGAAGGCATACAGGAACTTCCCTGTCCAATCCAGGGCTAGGGCATCCTCTGGGACTGTATCCCTGGCTTGTGCCCTGCAAGAAACTTTGGGAGCTGATTGTTCTCTCAAAGGCAAGCAGAAACTGGTAGTTTCTGGAGTACACCATCTTCTGAAGGCCTAAGCCAGCACTGGATGGTTCAAGGTCCACTTGTGGTTTCCAGACTGGGTTCATCAGCACAGTGTTCTTGCCTGGCAAGTGTACCACAATAATCTTTGTGTCTAGGGAATAAACCAGATCACAGACCCTCATTACTTCTGTGCACAGTTTTGAGGTTCTTGTTCTTCCTTGTTTAGGTAGTACATTGCTGTAGTACTGTCTGTCCAAATTTAGACAGACTGGCACTGTAGCTGTGAGAAAAAGGACCGCACTGTCAGTGGTACTGCCCTGAGCTTGAGGAGGTTTATGTGCTCCCGAGTCTCTTGAGGTCTCCAGATGCCACTTATTGTGAAATCCTCCAGATGGGAGCCCCACCCTAGGAGTGAAGCATCTGTTGTGAGAACTCTTGCTGGGGATTGCTGGAGGAAGCGTATGCCCTCCCTGAGGTTGGTTTCCTCCTTCCACCATTCTAGTGCTTGTACAAAGGTTTTTGTGACTGGCACTAGCTTGGACAGTGAGTACGACCTCTGGGACCAGTGATTTCTTAAATGATACTGAATGTTCCTCATCTGAAACTGGCCCATGGCACCACAGCTGTGGATGAGGGCATGTACTATAGCAGCTGCAGAAAATCCTTTCCAGGCCTTGGATGGCCCAGTGTGAATCATTCTGCACTGGTATTCACAGATCTGAAACACTTTCTGTGGAAGAAGGGCTTCCCCCTGCAGGGCATTTATTTTTATTTGTAATTTTTGACCAGGAAAGGCACACTAAGCTATGATAGCTTGTTTCCAGATGCATCCTAGGGGGTAGGTTGTATAACTTTGTTTTATTGACAGGGACAATGTTGGCCATGACACCGAGGGGAAACTCCCCTACTCTTCTTCTGTAAGTGCCATGGGACCTTTTACTTCCACCTGGGTGGTGACCAGATATGGGCATAAGGGACCTCGGTTTAACATCTCATCCAAAGGCTGTCACCTCACCAGTGCAGTACCCCCTCACACTGTAGTACAGTGTCAGTTATAGGTTACTACCACAACTACCTAGTATGTGGTTAGAACCCATGACCTTCCTAACTTCCGGCCTCAGAGGTGAGCATGCTACCACCTGAGTCACTGACACTGATACAGGATATCTAGCTCTGCACCTATGAAGTCCAGCACTGTAGCTGCACTGGTTCTGTCTGAGACTTCTGCAGATTTATGAGGAATCCCTGGTTCTCCAGGGTGCTCCTCACCTGCTGGAGTGTATTGCCTTTTGTTTTGTTTTCCCTGAGACTAACCAGTCATCTAGGCAGGGTAAAAACCACAACACTTTGTTAGGTGAGCTGCCACCACTGCTAGGCACTTTGTGAATACCCTTGGTGCTGAGGTAAGGCTGAAGGGAAGGGCTGCAAACTAAAACTGGTAGTTTTCTAGCCTGAACCTGAGGTATCTTCTGTGGCTGGGTCTGACTGGAATGTGGAAATAGGCACCCTTCAGATCCAGTGACCCTAACCAGTCTGCTGACTGTAATGTAGGTAAGTAGGTTTTTGACTACCTTTCTTCTCTTCCTCCTCCCCTATCTCCCTACTCTACCCTTCCTTCCAACCCACCCCCGCTACCTCTACTGCTCAATTTCCATCACTCCACTGCCACCTCTACCCCTCTAGTTCCCTCTCTCCATCATCTTGCCAGTTTCTCGTCCCCTTGCAGGGTTCTCAGCATCCTGAAGGACAGTAGATTTTTGGCTACCTTTCTTCTTCTCCACCTCCTCCTCCTCCTCCTCCCCACCTACCTTTCCACCCTGCTTGTTTACCTTCCCTCATGTTTCAATATAGCACTTAGTATCCTTTTCCCCTGTACTCTAAGCACTTGGTATCCATATGCAATTTTTTTCTGTGTACCTGTCTAATCTTCATGTACTTAGCACTGTACACTCCTCAAAGTACTTCACTTATGTACTTATGCTTGTATTTATGCTGGTATTTTATTACGTATGATTAATTCATATGTTGTGTCCTAAAAGTTATGTACTTCTCAGAGAAGTGCAGCAGGGAGTCGAGCAGCGGAGAAAGCCGCGGGGAGCAGCGGAGGACCCGTGGGTGGTTGGAGGAGCTATCCGGAGCCTGAGGTGAGGTTGGAAACCGCCCGAGCCCCCCCATTCCCAGAGAAGTGCAGCAGGGAGTCGAGCAGTGGAGGAAGCCGTGGGAAGCAGAAGAGGACCCGTGGGTGGTCAGAGGAGCTACTGGGAGCTTGAGGTAAGGTACAGCTCACAGCCACCAGCTAGAGAGTGTGTGCCCATCGATGCTGCGTGTCAACTACCCCACTCACCCCCAATAGTGGAATACTTTTCATAAACTGTACAGTACATCAGTCTCTTTTTTTTCATAGTATCGCAACCATTTATAATTGTTCAGCCAGTGAGATTGAAACATTCTGGCCCTTTATTTTCCTGGTCATATTTTTTGTCTTTAGAGATTATGTCTCTTTGTTGTTGCTGATCCAGATCCAGTAAAGTGTGTTTCTTAGGAAAGGAAGAGGAAACAGATGCTTCCACTTCATTCAATTCAATTGACTGATGAACATCAGCATTAGCTGCTGTTATATCCATTACCACAGCAGAAGACCCAGTGTCACTTTTATCTTGAGAAGACTGTATTTGTGTTTGGCTAGTAGTGGTGACTGCTGCCGACCACATAGAAAAAATAGTCTGTTGTTTTTTATTCTTTTGCATAGCCATATTTTTTATTTGTCATATAGTGTTTTCTCAACACTTGTCTTTGTCTTACTTTCCTCCAATAAAAATATGTTAAATAACTATGTGTGCGTGAGCATGCTTTCTACTGAGTGGGAACTGGAATGGGAAGGAAGATGAGGGGGTGGTATTGGTGTTAGTGTAGTGTACTAGTGGTGGTGGTGGACTTGGTGGGACTGGGTACTAGTAGGCCAGGGTAACTAAATGCAGGATGATGAAACCCCATTTGTTAAAGCTTTGTGCTCAAACTCAGTTTAATAATAGCTTTTTTAATTCAGTTTCTGTTTTACTGATGCTCACTCCTCCTCCTGTCCCTCAGCAGACACACACTGTCTAGCACTGCAGGCAGTTGATGAGGACTGGATTTATTCAGTCATATCTGCAGCAGATTTCGTTTTTGGTTTTTTTTTATAATTTCTGCCTCTCAGTCTCTCTAGCCCCTACTGACCCTCGCACAGCCAGGCACTTGTGTGGCACAGCACTGTGGGCTCACTCTCACTGCCCCAGTATAATATATATATCTTTTATTCAATTTCTGCTTTGCCGATGCTCTCTCCCCCTCCTATGCCTCAGCAGACAATTGACGAGGACTGGATTCAGTCACAGCTGCAGCAGACTTCTGTTCTTTTTCTCGTCTGTCTATACATTATTTTTTCTTTTTAAATTTCTGTCTCTGCTCTCTCCAGTCCCTCATAGTCAGGCACTGTGTGTGGGCTGACTCTCAGGGCCCCACAGTCAGACTGAACTCTCTGTCTCTCTCTTTCTCCAACAAAGAGTCTCATAGCTTAGTAACACATACAGTGTTGTCCAAAATCCTACTTTTTGCCTTTTTTCTTTAATATTTTTTCAATTTCTGGGTCTCACTCTCTCCCCATCCTGTCCCTCAGCAAAAGCCACTGCAGACAATTGATGAGGACTGAATTGAGGATTCAGTAACAGCTGCAGCAGCTTAATAAATGTGATGGAACTGTTATTTTCTTTTTTTTAATGAGAATTTTTTAATTTCTGGTTCTAGTGCCTCCTGTTCCTCACTAGGCAGTAGGAAATGGCATTCAACAGCCAGCACCAGCAGCAGTAGTAGTAGCTAGAAATAATGAGGACTCGAGACAAGTCTGTCACTCTCACACACACAGCTGCTGCTAGTAATCAGAAATATTAAGAAGAAAGAAACCTTTGTTTTCCCCCCTTTACGTTTTTGGTCCTCAATCTTCCCGTCTCCCTCTATCCCTCACCCAACAAACCCAACAATTGCTTTGTGGGCTCTCACAGATGACCCACTCATCGTCCCTGACCCTCCTTCTTTTCAGTTCCTCCCTTACCTGCTTTTTATGTTTGCTTGCACGCATGTGCAAGAAACATAGTGCGGTGATCCAAAATGCAGTGCCGTACAGCTGAAAAAGAGAGCACTGCTTCAGTGAGCAGCACTCCCCCTCCCAACACACATGCACATATGCATATTGCGTGCTAATGCACTCCTCCCCCCCACGCACATACTGTATAGCCGACGGGGTGCCCAATCCCCCATCGGCCTCACACCCCCCAAAAATAAGCTGTGCAGGTGCTGCACTGGGAGCCCACCCCAGCATGGCAAAGATTCTTATAGCTGCCGGGGGTGCCTAATCCCCCATCAGCTTCACGCTCCCCCCTCCCCAAAAAGCTTTCAAGGTGCCACGCTGGGAGCCAACCCCAGCGTGACAAAGCTTGTTGTGGCAGACAGGGGTGCCCAATCCCCCATTGGCTCCAGCCCCCCTCAAACAGTCTTTCCAGCTGCCCGCTGGGAGCCCTGGCAGTGGCAAACATCGCGTCATCTTAATAATAAAAAAAACCCTGTAAATAAAAAGCGGTCCTCGCAATCTCCTTGCCCCACCTGTACCCACCCACTGTGCACTCTACCTCCCCACCCCCTCACCCCATACTTACCTCCAGTCCGGCTGGCGATCTTGGTGGACCGGGAACACGTATGCACTCTTCAAAGCCGACGCAAACTGAAGAAATGCTGGTAAGCTGTATAATGTAATGAATAGGGTTTTTCAACTTTGCTGCATATCTCAGGCATTTTGGAATTTTGGCACCAAATTTTCAACATGGGGTTTGATGACCCTCCTCCTGAATTCTGTCACTGTCATGGCGTTAATCGGCGCGAAGGGTGATTTCACAGTCACTGCATGAAATCACCTTTCAGGACTGATTACGAAATGACAGTGCCAGTGTTCATAAGGTGGGCTCTCAAAAAGCCTATGTTGCAAATTTGGTGAAAAATTCCTAAAAATTACTGTTTTACGAGTGTACGTTGCTCAGTTCTTATGCACGCTCGTAAGTTCGCAAATTTTTTAATATTTGCACTATGGATTTTCAACATTGCCATTTTACCACACCTCCCTATGAGCAGTACAGCTGTCATTTTTCACATCTCGATGAAAATGTGTTTCCGTGCATGTAGCACACAATAGCGCAGTCGGTGTGCAAAATCAAAGTATGGGGCACATTAAGAAAATCCTGAGTGACACTGTTCATGAGCAGAAGAGTCTTAAAATGGCTATGTTGAAAATTGTGAAAAAATTCTAAAATGACTGATTCAAGGTGTGCATTCGCAGTTCCTCATGCGCCCTTCATAGGTTTGCGAATTTTTAATATTTGCACGCCAGGTTTTCAACATTGCCATTTTACCACACTTCCTTATGAGCAGTACAGCTGCCATTTTTCACATCTCAAACAAAATGTGTTTCCGCACATGTAGCGCACAATGGTGCAGTTGGTGTGCGAAAGCAATGTTTGGGACAGATTAAGAAAATCACAGTGACACCGGTCATGAGCAGAGGTCTTAAAATGGCTATGTTGAAAATTTGGTGACAAAGTCCATAAAATGACTGTGTTCTGAGGAGCATTCTTGCAGTTTCCAACACCTTTGTAAGTTAATGAATTTGTAATATTTTCAGTCCAGATTTTCACCAGTGGCATTTTTCCACACTTCCTTATGAACAGTACAGCTGTCATTTTTCACAACATGGCCAAAATGTGTTTTCACACTTTCAGCACAGAAATGCTTGGTCACTGTGGGAAGTCATTGTTCGGGACAGATAAAGAAAATCACAGTGACACTGTTCATGATCGGAGGTTCTAAAATGCCTGTGTTGACAATCTGCTGTAAAAAATCACCAATTAATTAGATTACGGGTGTGTGCGTTGCGCTGTTTCTACGCACGCTCGTGACTTCACCAGTTTTTTTAATATTTTCACTGCAGATTTTCAACATTGCCATTTTTTACACCTCCCCATGAACAGTACAGCTGTCATTTTTTACATCCTGTTTGGAATGTGTTTTTGCACCTATGGTGACAAATGCAATAGTCGCTGTGCAAAAGCAGCTTTCAGCTAACAAACTGATATTGTCACTGTTCATGAGGTGGGGATCAAAAAACCATGTTGAAAATTTTAGATGAAAATACCAATGAGATGCCTGAGGTGGTAGGGTTTCCGGCCGTAGCGCCCCACCCTGTAAGAGAATGACAGGCATCAGGGCTGTGACTTGGGATTATCGCCTGCAGTGCTCATACCATTCACCCCCACCACACCCTGCAGCCACTGAGAGGCATCAAGGTGTCCTTGGACTCTTATTTAAGTTCACCCCATTCTCTATACTTCCCATCTCCCGTATTTCCTGATGGAATGGAAGTGCGCATAAAACCAAAAGACCCCAAGGACACACCGTGACACTGTCGGTGTCTGCAGGGTAGGGTATGGTAAATGTGGCATGGCCGTTATGCTGAGCGACCCAAAGGCACACCCCAATGCCTGTCAGTCTCTACAGGGTGCTGATGGGGTTGGCTTCAGTTCAGTACTTCATTGCCATTCCTATTATGCAGCTCTGTAACTCCTACACTACCAATGCCAATGCCAGCAAGCAAACATTCGGCATTGACAAATGCTTATTCCCTTTGATTCATCTCATTTTTTGAAATCCTATATTCAATAATGTCCCTAAAATACAGCAATTGTAGTTGTTGCAAACTGAAAAAGCTCCACTCCAAAAACTGCATCTGACTCCACCACACAACTCATGCGGCTCAGTCAGAATGCATCACATGCTCGCTAGCCTCGTCCCTTCCCCTGCTTCATTTACTCCACTTCCCTACTGTCAGTCTTGGGCAATTGTATGTACAGCAAGGGAAGGACCTGTGCTGCCAATTGGCGAGTCCTTCTGTCACTGGACCCCCCCCCTTTGCTGGAAACACCCACATCCTCCTCTCATGCTCCCGCGTTGCCTCCCAGCCCTTACCTTGACTTGTCATCACATGACTGGCAGAAGAAGCATCATGTGATGACCTGCCTCATGGTGTGCACCCAACCTTCTGGCACTAGCAGACTGACTGGCAGTGGTACGTGCCGCAGCCCCGCCTCTTCATAACGGGGCACCCACACCTCGGCTCTTGCTGTGCATGCCTGCTGCTGCTTTCCTCAGCTCCATGCCCCCTCCTGGATGGATACTGAAACTGCAGGACCAGGTATTGAAAAAAAAAAAAAAGGTTTGTTTTGTTCAGAAGAAATGGTTGTCAATGGACAAGTGGTCCCTTAAAAAATACTTGTCTGAAGGAGCAAAAAGGTAGCCCGGGACATCGGGCTATGGGATTAGTCAATCCCTGATATATATATATATATACACATACATACACACACACATTATACTGGCCCGGTAGGCCAGTATAGTTAGCGTTTGTAGGACTGTTTAATGTTAAAGGGCACTTTTTCCTGGTTGATAACTTTAAATTGGTTTCACAGATTTTCCTGCAATTTGGCATGCATCATCTGCTGGAATAAGTCTGTTGATGTGCCAAATTTGGTATGAATCCTTTTTGAGATATTTGAAATATAAAGTGTTGAAAATACAGAGATTTTCCTGATTTTTGCCCTTTTTATCGGCCACCTGTATCTCAGAAACGGCTGTAGGTGCTGGGCTGAAATTTTCAGGGTAGAAAGCCTTGGCATCACTGATGTGCCTTTTGAAGGTTTGGTAAAACAATAGTAATCCATTCTTAAGTTATTAAATCTTGAATTTGCCATTATTTCATATGGGATAAAACAGATGTAAAAGTGAAAGTGATTTTCGCACACTGTCATCCAGTTTTGCATACTTTGCACCTGAATAACTTTGCAACACTCCAACAGGTTTGCTGGAAATTTGACAGGCATCAGCCTAGGGCACAGGTCTCTTGACTTGACAAATTTGGTTTGAATCGCTTATTTGGTTTCTGAGATACATAGTGTTGGAAAAAAAAAGATTTTTTGAGGGTTTTACTGTTTTAGTAATGTTCTAGGGCAATTTGGGATCTTAATAACTTTGTAACGGTTAAAGTGATTTCTATGAAATTTGGCTTGCACAATTACTCTGGGGAGGTGTTTGTAAGTGATAAATTTTATCTTAATCTTAATAGCTTTAGCCATTTTCTGAGATACAGAGTGTTAAAAATAAAGGTTTGGGGGGTTTGACACTCTTTTTGTCCACCTCTATCACGGAAATGGCTTTAGCTTCTGGGCTGACATTTTCAGGGTAGAAAGCCTTGGCCTCACAGATGTGCCTTTTGAAGATTTGGTGAGAAAATATAAATTTGTTCCAAAGTTATGACATGTTGAATTTCCCATTATTTCCTAAGGGGGAAATAGATGTCCCACACAACACAGGATTCTGCTTTGAACTAGGATTCTGATTCGAACCAGGATTCTGCTTTGTTTGAGCCCTATGGAAAGGTATTCTGCACTGAACAAGGATGCTATTTTGCAGTACTAAATCCCTTTTGGCAGACAGAACCAACACAGCAGGGGAACAGGAAACAACAGCCAACCAACCCTGCCTATTCTACAGCCCCCAGGGCCCCACCCCAGGCTGCGTAAACCCCCTAGAATTTTTTTGTTTTTTTTTAAAACACAATCTCCACTCTGGGGTGATCTGCCAGGCTTTGTTCTCTGCAACACTGAACTGAGATTTAAACTTACTATAGGACTGAATGAAGTGTTGAACTTTTTGTTGGTTTTCCAGCTCGGTGCTTTTCAACTGAGTTTAACACCCTGGTAAGTGCACCTCATGCTTGAAGTCTAAAAGTTTTGTGCCATTGAGATACTGTCTATTGTATTTTTTGCTATTTCAGTATCTTATTCCTCCCCCCCACCACCACCAGCACAGTAGGACACTGCGGAGCCTACTCCCAGTGTCTAAGATAAAGCACCCCTCCCCCCATGGTGGGACACTGGGGAACCCACTCCCAGTGTCCTGAAATATATATGTAATGGTTTTGCCAACAGCAGGGTGCCCAATTTCCATGTCAGCACTACAGTCACCCCCACCAGCAATGTGTGACTCTAGGGAGCCCACTCCCAGTGTACATAGTGTACCCAGTTATGCTGTATCCCTCCCAAGAGCAGTGTGGGACACTGGGGACTCACCCCCAGTGCCCTGATAAATGGTTCTACTGTTCCTGTGAAAAAAGAAAGCAGTCCTCAACATTTGTTAAACTCCTGTAAAAAAAGGTCTCTCATTGTTTTCCCATCCCCCTCTCGCATCCCGACCCTCCCACTGAGCAAACAACCACCCAACACCCCTTTGCCCTATACTTCCCAACCGAGATTGGCGGCTGTCATCTTTTGTGGACTGGGACACCTCTGCACTTTTCAAAGTCAAACAGCAAACTGAAGAATAAAGGTAAGTGCCATATAGAGGCGGTCAATGGCATTTTGAACATACTGTATGTTAATATCTCAGCCATTTGTAGGTGTTTTATATAGATACATAGACACAGTTGGCAGATAAGGGTCTATGGCCCACCCAGTCTGCTCAATTGAGCTTGTAAGTTCACTTTATGTTTTTCTAGAAGTCTGTTGACCTTTACCCCTGACCTCCAGAATGTCCTTATGTCTACCCCATGCATTCTTAAATCCTGTGATTGTTTCATCCCCCACCACTTCCTCTGGCAGGGTGTTCCACTTGTCCACCACCCTTTTTGTGAAGAAATTCTTCTTCATGTTTCATCTGAATTGCCCTCCCTCCAATTTCATCCCACACCCTCTAGTTCTGGAACATCTTTTTCACTGGAAAATAGTGTATTCCTGCACCCTGTTCCTCCCTATAAGGTACTTGTATGTCTCTATCATATCCTCTCTCTCTCCCTCCCTCTTGTCCTCCAGGGAGTACATATTCAGGTCCTTCAGCCTGACCTCATAGGACTTGTCATGCAATCCCTGTACCATCTTTGTTGCCCTCCTCTGAACCTTCTTTACCCTGTCCATGTCCTTATGTAGGTAAGGTCTCCAGAACTGCACATTGTACTCCAGGTGGGACCTCACTAGTGTCTTGTATTTTGAAATTACCACCTCTTTTTTCATACTGGTGATGCCCCTTCCTATGATCCCAGCATCCATTTTGCTTTACCTGCTGCCTTGTTGCACTGTTTCCCTACCTTGAGGTTATCAAAGATGATAACCCCAAGGTCCCTTTCCTGCTTGGTGCATGCTATATCCTCCCCCTCCCCAATTGATATGTTGTTCCAGGGTTTTTGTGCCCCATATGCATTATCATGGACTTCTTTGCATTGAATTTCAACTGCCAAACCCTTGATCATTTGTCAAGCTTCTGCAGGTTCCTCCTCATTCTGTCTACACCCTCTGGCATGAACCAAATTTTCAACATGAACTTTTTGGGAACACTGGCACCATCATTTTGTTACTCTGTCCTGAAAGAAGATTTCACTGTGGCTGAAAGAAATCACCTTTTGGAACTGAGTAATGAAATGGAAATGCCACTGTGCATGAGGTGGGGTCCCAGAAAGCCCATGTGGAAAATCTAGTACAAAAATACCCCAAAACACCAGAGTTATGCATGGTCATTGAAATTTTCCTTTGCACGTGTGTAACTTTGCCAATTTATATTTTCACTCCAAGTTTTCAACATAGCCACTTTTCACACCATCTCATGAACAGTACAGCTGCATTTCTTACATCCTGCCCAAAATGTGCTTTTGCACCTGTGGGGCGGAATGGTGCAGTCGATGTGTAAAATCACCTTTCGGGATTGAGTAACGAAATGACAGTGCAGTGTTCATAATGTAGGGTCCCAAAAAGATAATGTTGAAATTTTGGAGCAAAAGTAACAAAGAATGCCTGAGTTACATGCAATCAATGAAATTTTCCTACACATGTATGTAACTGCCATTCATTTATATTTTCACTATAAAGTTTGAACATAGCCATTTCTTCACAGCATGAATACTACAGCTGTCATTTCTTACATCCTGTCGAAAATGTGTTTCCACAGCTGTAGCACAGAATGGCATTTTGCCATGGATTAAGAAATTTACACCTATAGTACGAGGGTTATGAGGTGGGGTGATAAGAAGACTGTCAAAAATTTGGGGTCACAATGTGAAAAAAATTACAAACTTATGGGTATTTGTTGCAATTTTGTTACACACCTATAGGAAATTCATTGCAAAAAACTATTTTTTACAAAACCAGTTAGGATTTCCATTGCACCTTTAAAAGTATGGAAATTTAATGTTAGGGTTAATACGTATATCAGCACAACACCACCAATCTCTGCAAACATTAGAAGCAAAACAGTTATTTGATATATCCCTTGGTGTTCTTCCACCTAACTCATACACTATATAAATGTATTGTTCTATACCACATGATTAACAGCTCAAATGGTGTACGAGTTAAGTGGAAGGACACCAAGGGATATATCAAATAACTGTTTTGTTTCTAATGCTTGCAGAGGTTGATGTGCTGATACATGTACTAACCCTAACATGGAATTTCCATACTTTTAAAGGTGTAATGGAAGCCCTAACTGGTTTTGTAAAATGGAGTTTTTTGCAATGAATATATATATTTTATATATACATACACATACACATATATATATTTTTTCTTCCTTCGTCTGCTTTGTTTCCCCATAATGAAGGATGAAGTCTCACCAATGTAACCTAAATCTAAGCATGACAACCCATACTCCCCTTTGTGGATTTAAATGCTTAGATGACCATCATGATCTGGGCAAAAACTGCGACTTTGACATGGGGCTGCTGGGGCACTAGGGGGGGCATCCTTAGTGGCTGGCTTCTCTCCCCCTTGGTCAGTAGAATCTAGTCGATGATTGGGTCCCCGGCTTTTTGATGTCCCCCTATAACTATTAAATACTAGAACCCACCTATGTGCTGTATTCAGCACCACCTAACCTTTTTTTAGTGCTCCCCAATCAGAACAACCTGACTCTCTATTCACTAAGGGAATCTCCAGATCAATGTCTGGACAATATTAAAGACTTAGCGAATTACAACTACTGTATTGGACGCACCCCCTGTCTGCAAAAAGGTCACAAATAAAGTCAAACCGTATTTCACCTTAAAATCTTGCCAAACCCTCAGCCACTGACAAGAGGGGATGTTGTCACTCAGAGACAAGCTTCAGCTAACAGAGTCTGGTGAATAGATAGCCTAGACTATAAAGAACTATGTCTAGTGGGGGGACTCGGTGTCCCCCCCCCCAGACACCCTTCCTCCTCAGGATTCTGGATTGGGATCTGGGAGGGTGGAGGTTTTCCTAAATAAACAGGTCCCACATTCTTAAAGGGGAAGCAGGATATGCCCTCTATAACCATCCTCTGTTTAAACAGGGAGCAGCCTGTTAGACACTTCCTAGGGAAATTTGAACTTTCAAGCCAAATAAGAAGAAACATGGCATGGAGTCCCCAAGATACCCTTTAGGATGGATTTCCCATCAGTCTCTATTTCTGTTCCAAATTGCTCCTTTGCTTCTATAAAGGGCCCCTGGAGCAAGTGACATCTTCCCTTCCTTAGTACACCCTACCCTCTACCCCTCCCCTCTTCAAATTGGCTTGAGGCCCTTCCTTTGGAGGATGCTCCTCTGAGCAGTCTTGTCTGCTAAAAGGGCCTGGATAGGCCCCCACTTTGGAAGCTCTCAAGGTTAGGTCCCAGTTGGACCACTGACTTTGTTAGTAACATTTAATCATCTGGCCCCAATGTTGGTTCCACAAGAAACTGTTGTTATAGTTCTAGTGTTAGCTTTTTGAAGATTTAGCTGTATACCCCCATCCACTGCCCTTCAGTTAGGTCAGCATGCTTTCTTCCCTTAATAAATAATGCGCAACATGGTTTGAGTCGGGAAGGGGGCTGCCTTTGGGGGGATTAGACTCAGGTGACACTACAACTAATATTAAATGATGGGACAGCCAAGAATTCATCTCTGCTTGTGGAATGTGAACGGCCTCACCAACCCAGTAAAAGGGCAAAAACCCTGAACCATGTTAAGAAATTAAAACCCAACCTGGTGTTTCTCTAGAAGTCACGTTTAACCCCCTTCAAACATGCTAATCTTGTAAAATTTGGTTAATCAGCAGAATACTCCGCCTCCTCACAATCTGGCCACTGCAGGGTGGTTATTTTTATTCCATGATACACCAATTTTGAGGCAGGACGAGTGTGGTGTGACCCAGGGGGATGACTGGTAGTGGTCCAAGGCACTTTACATGGACTAGAGGTCACCCTAGGAAATATCTATGTACCCCCCAGAATAAACACCCCAGACCTTAAATTCCTGTTGCATAAAATCATCATCCAAACTAAGGGTATTCTTTTCCTGGCAGGCGACATCAACATGACATTAACTCACAAATGAATACATCAGTTGCTTGTCGCTCATGCCAAACTGCTCCACAGAAATGTTTTAAAAATATAACCAAAGAATTGGGTCTGACAGACATATGGCTTGCACTACATCCCAGAACACACATATACTCTCATTATTCAGCTGCGCTCTGCAACATCTAACTCGGGTGGCCATGACCAGTACTGGGGACATTTATCTCTCAGACCATATGCCAATGAGCACCTACTGGGAATTTGGATTGGAACATAGGTCCACATGCTGGCATCTAAAATCATAACTACTAAAGTCCCCCCAATTCTACACCTACATAAAAGATAAAAGTATCTGACATCCTACAAAATAATCCCCCCCAAATACAAGTCGGCAGCAATCTGTTGGGATACCGTTAAAGCAGTGTTACAAGGTCATATTATTTAGTATTCCACACACCTTAAGAAATAAAGATCAGAACGCTCGGTGCATCTTGAAGAAACTCTACACTTATTGCAACAGGCCCACCAACAGGGGGACCTTTTGATCTCCTCACAATTGGCCCAGGTGAAATCTGAATTGGATAAAATAGCCCTTGAACAAACTGAAATCGCGCTCACTTTTTTATGCTAATAGTTCTATGAGATAGGCCCTCAATCTTCCCAACTGCTAGCATAGCAACTCTGCAGGCAGCGTCACCTAGCAATGATAACATCAGTTACCCACCCACAGACAGGCCTGAGACCTACAAAATACCAGGACATAGCCCATACCTTCCAGGCCTACTAGGAAAAAGTATATATCCCAGAATACAATCCCTCACAGTCTGACACTGAAGATCTCCTAGGAGAGCTGACTCTCCCACAACTTAACGAAGCCCAAGTGCAGTAACTTATGTGCCCCATTTCCTTTACGGAGCTAGATTGAGCAGTTAGTAACTCCAAGACTCAAAAAGCCCCAGGCCTAGACGAATATGGCGCGGAACTTTATAAAACAGCCAAAGGAACCCTTGCAGCCAATCCTCCTAACAGTTTTCAATGAGGTAATGTTGGGGGAACCTATCCCCTCCCCCCCACATGGGCTCACACCACAATATCAGTGATCCTCAAACCGGGGAAGAACTTATTACACTGCGCTCCTCATACCACCCCGTATTGGTGTTAAATACTGAGAATAAGTTGTATATGGCTATACTTGCCCAATGTGTGGATGACCTGATGTCTACCCTGATTCATCGAGACCAAACTGGCTTTATAGACACTCGAACCACAATGGACAATACTAGATGCACATTACACATTATGCATCAAATACAGCAATCCCACACCCCTTCACTGTTACTAAGTCTTGACATGGAGAAGGCTTTCGACTGCATGTCATGGCCATTTCTCTATGCCACCCTTGATCATTTGGGTTTACCCTCCTGTTTATTTCCATTTTACAAAATATTTACCACTCACTTCAGGTCTGTGTCAAAATCAATGGCCAATACTCCCCAAACTTCACTCTACAACGAAGTACACATCAGGGATGTCTGTTATCCCCCTTTCCTATTCACTGTATATATTGAACCACTCACTCAGGCAATCAGGGAACTGGAGATAATCTGGGGAGCTACTGTAGGAGGTGAGGAACACTGAATAACCTTGTGCGCTGACAATGTGCTGCATTACCGTCAGCATCCAGAAGAATCCTTAAAAGGTGTGACAGATCTTATTATGTGGTTCAGCAGAATCTCAGGCTATAGTTTAAATACAATAAAAACAGAAACTCTTAGCTTCCACTGGTTGCCAACACCAGACATACGAACAAAATACCTACTTCACTGGGACTTGCAGAAAATGCAGTACCTGAGTGTCTGCTTGACATGAGATCCCTCCCAAGCATTTCAACATAACTATGCCCTTTTCACCCCAAACCTGATACAGGACCTAAAAACCTGGGGGATGTTGCCCCTCTCTGTTTCATGCAGGATCGAGGTGATCCAAATGGTCACTCCCATGAGCTCTATACCTCTTTCAAAATGTCCCAGTAGAAATACCAATATCCAATGGGAAGGTATGGCATAAGAGAATGTCATGCTTTATATGGGCAGGTCAGAAACCTAGAATAAAGCACCAGCATCTAAGCCTCAATAAGGACCTGAGAAGCCTTGCCCTCCAGTCACTAAAACATATTACTGGGCCTCACATACTCGCCTTGTCTTGTTCAGATCCCTAGAAGTCCAAGGGAGTGCCTGGTTTGACATGGAACAAACCCTCTTTCCAGCCCCACACTTTATACCAATAATGTTTCATGGAGCCCTCCCATCAGCGCCCCTACTACCTAATAACCCCTGACTGGTCTCATAGATTAGGGTATGGCATTCCATTCATAGGCCGCTTCATCTCACCCCGTACCTTGTGTTGCTATGTTCCATAACTCAGTTAGAACACTTTCCCCCCCCCTTACAAGAGATCCAGTTTACCATATGGGAAAGACGGTCTTTGAAATATATCTACCAATTTTTTAATGGAACAGTAATACACTCTTTTGTCGACTTGCAGGTGAGCTTCCATTTGCACCATGTGGATTTCTTTTGGTACCTCCAAATCTGACATTTCATACTCTCTCTACCTGCTGGAACCCACAATCCTGGCAGTTATCTGCTACTGGCTCTTACTTTATCACTTTCTTTCAAGCTGGACAACAACCCCATATTATTTCTCAGTTTTACCAGACCCTCCAAGCCACTGCAGGAATATCTTCCCTAGACATCACCCAGAAATGGGAGGCTGAAATGGTCTCCCAGGTAGAAGCTGAGAAATGGCCCCATGCATGTTGTTCCTCTGCAAAGGTTACAGCCTGACACCAATGGTGGGAATACGCATAGAAGCAACTTGTAAGATTTTTCCGTACTCCAGTTATTACCGCACACTTTACAACTGCTGCCACTTCTGCATGCTGGAGGAACTGCAGAGAACGTAGAGCAATGCACTACCACATAATGTGGGACTGCCCCCAAATTAGAGCTTTCCTTAATAACATTCAAACTGAACTTAGGAAAATATTTGATCCTTCCCTTTAATTAATGCCCCAACTGTATCTCCTTCTGCAATACCCAAGGGGGCACAGGGATCAATTAGCCCGATATTTACTTGGAATATTACTAACAGCGGCCAAGAAAGTCATCACAAAGCTATGGCTAACCCCAACTTATCCAGATGTGGCAACCTGGAGAACACTAGTTAAAAACATATACCAAATGGAGAGATTAACGTACTCTCTTAATGACCGCTCAGAATTATGCTCCAATCATTGGCAGAGATGGCTAGTTTACATCATGAGCACAGACCCCCACATTAGTATCTTAAACACTCCCTAATATCAGTCATTAAATCTGGGGCCCCAGGATGATAGAGGACATCTGCTTAAAGAACCAGGCTCCTCCCGCACCTAAAGGGCGTGCCACCCCCTTCTCTACCCTAGAACTCGAGCCATGGTGGGCACTGGGGAATATAGTAAAACATGAAGTCATGCTTAGATTTTATAGCAAGTCTAAGTACAGTCATTATTTCTTTAATGACTACCCTCACCCCACACTGTAATAAAGGGGAAGAGGCATTTTCTGAATATGATAAGAGACTGAAAGAATTGATAGTATACTGTACTGATACTTGGACCCATGTGCAATTATGGTTTACTGTACTGCTTATGAAACTTGAAACATGCTGTACCTTAAAAAGTTTAATAAAAAGTATTCTCACACAAAGCACTGCTCAGACATTTTAGTAACTGGAAACGTAACAAATATTTGTAATGAGGGTGCACCTTACCGAGACTTTAGTTCATAACACACACACCAGTTCACAAGAACATCTTAAGAAGGTGTCATTTGTGATGTTGAAATGTAAACAACGTGTGTCTGTTCGAGCATTTGGCCGGCCGGTAGTCCGTGAAATCTGAAGCTTGAAGTTTGTATTTTAAACCGCAATTGGACTGTGTAATTTGCACTATGAGCCATGAGCCTACGCTTGAAAACTGCTGCTGCAATATTTAAATTCTAAATAAATACACTGACAATTTCTAAATTGGAGGAGTGCTGACTGTGGCATGATAGGCCTATACCCATTTCTGTGGTTTCATCTTATACTGTATATGCAGTAATGTACTTAGAATTAAGACACTGTCCCTTTAACAGGTAACTACAAAAATAACTGTTATTTCTATCAAGGCTAGTGTGAACCTGTTATATTTCAAGATAAAGGAAGATGGGTATATTTATTTTTATTTAATAACATTTGGAATTACAACCCTTTGAGTCATAGACTCCTTTATAAAGGCTCCACGTCAAACAACAATAAGGACATACAGTACATTTAGTTTTAAGTAGTACAGTGTTCAGGTAACAGAAACAAGAGAGAAAAAAAGTAATGAAAGTTATGCATACAAAAAATTGTACAGTATTATAAGTACAGTGATCATGGAAGAAAGATAATGCACGAAATCACACAGACAGGGGATACTGAAACAATAGTCTTCGGGAGAGGAGGACCCAGCGTCATGCATAATATGCATAATATTTAGGTATCGCATGAATACATGTTTTGTTTTCCATATATATCATATCATTTATGAGGTAGATTTATACTACAGAGCCCTGCCAAGAGGGTGGAGCAGGTGGGAGAGAGGGTTAGGGACAGTCACAGGCTGAAGATTTTAGCAGATGAGCTTTCAGACTGGTCTTGAAGGGACTAATCCTGGGCTCCAGGGAGTCAAGGGGAGGCTGTTGAGCCAATGGGGGCTCTGTAGAGAAAGGCTCTTTGTCCAAGGGAAGTTTGGCAGTGGGGAACTAGTAGGGAGGTCCCAGTAAAGCTTTGGGAGGTTCTGACCAATGGGACAGGTTGAATGAGGCTATGCAGACCAGGCAGGGCTTGACCAAGGTGGATTTTCTTGGCCAGGAGGCAGGTATGGTACCTAAGATGGGCATCAAATGGCAACCATTTGGCAGACTTGTAGAGATCAGAGGAGTGTGTCCATCTGTCACAACCCGTAACCAGTCTGCATGCTTTGTTTAAGGTGACTTTGATGCGTCGCAATGCCATGGGGTCAGCAGTGCCGTAGATGACAGTGCTGTAATCTACCAGGGAGAGGACTGAAGAGGTAATGGCCAGGCAGATAGCCATTGGGGGAAGGCAGTGTTTGTGGTGGTACAGAAGCCCAAGTCTGGAGTTGATAGCGGAGGACAGTTGTTGGATATGTGCATGGTAGGTGAGAGATGTGTCAAGGGTAACACCTAGACATTTGAATGAATCAACCAGCTCAAGTGGGGATCCTAGTGAGTTGGTGATGGTCAGCGGGAAGTCATGATGAGGACTCTGATGGTGGGAAAAGATCATTGATTTTGTTTTCTTATAGTTTAGAACTAAGCGGTGGGAACTGAACCATGTCTCAGCTTCACTGAAAAAAACCCTGCAGTGCATGCAGGAGAGAATCAGGGCTGGGGTGGCTCCAGAAACTTACCGTGTCATCTGCATAGAGCAGAATTTTTCCAGGGCATGAGCTGGGGAGGGAGTTTAGGAAGAGGCTGAAGATGAGGGGTCCCAAGATGGAGCCTTGAGGTACGCCTGAACAGACCTGGAGGCTGGTTGACAGAGTGGCGTTAATTTCCACTGGCTGGAATCTGTCAGAGAGGTTACCTTTGAACCAAGTTATTGTTTCATCTGAGAGCCCCAGGGAGGGCAGGGAGGCCAGAAGCATAGCATGATTAACGGTATTGAACGCCTTTGTGAGGTCGATGTACACCAACCCCACTAGGTGACCACATTCGAGGGCACCGTGGATTTAGGAGGAGTATTTTAGGAGGGCAGCGGTGGTGCTGTGGCCCTGGTGGGGCACAGTAAGTTACATTTAGACAGATGGTCCATCAGCTGATCAGCCACTATTTTTTCGAGGGCCTTAGAGAGGGGAGGTAGAAGGGAGATGGGACGATAGTTATTGGGGGACAGGCGGTCACCACTCTTGAAAACAGGGGTGATGATAGCTCATTTCCAGAGGGCAGAGAATTGCCCTATGCTGAGGAACAGGTTCAAAAGTTTGGTAAGGGGTTGTACGACCTCCTTGAGGGCTAGCCAGAGGAGCTTCAGGTTAACGGAGTCACTACTAATGCGGGACTTGGCAAGGGATTTGGTGAGGTATCTCCTAGCCTCCCGCGTTAAGATGATTCGGAGGCAAAAGCGGGGAATGTTGGAAGGTGGGCTGCAACTGGGGATGGGGTCTAGTGGGGCGAAGAAGTTGGGGGGTAGGACACCACTGAGATCTGAGAATGTGGTGTTTAGGGTGTCTGCAATGGACTGGGGGTCCGTGTTAGGTTACCATTAACTGAGAGCTGGGCAGTCGGGGGGTGTGGCAGATTTCCCATTGAGTTCCTTTATGTTGATAATGGGTTGCCTTGGCATGGTGATTGGCCCAGGTACATTTGTTTCTGGCCTCATGATATCATTGTCTATCCAGTGGGAGTTGTGAGTATAAGGCCTTATGCCAGAGATTATCACGGTGTTTTATTTGGTCAAGCAACTGTTGCGATATCGAGGTGGTGTTATGGTTTTTAGTGATTTGCTTTGAGAAAGGGGCAAAGATGTCACAAGCGGCACTGAAGATATTTATAAAGTGGGAGAGGGCGGTATCAATTGATTGGGTGCTATACATGGGGGACCAGTCAGAGTTAGTTAGGTAGGTTTTGAATTGGTGAAGCACACCCTTTTTTAGGCATCTACGGTAGAAGACAGTAGGGGGAGCAGTGGGAGTTTTATTGGACCATACGCAGGTTACTGGGCAGTGGTCGCTAAGGGCGTCAGGGAGTACTGAGACATTAGTGATGCTGTTGGGGCAATTGGTGAGGATAAGGTCCAGCAACGAGGAGGTGCCTGATTTGTCGTTTGGTCTGGTAGGAGATTGTATAACCTGAATGAGGTCGAGAGCAGCAGCTGAGTCCTTATAGGGAACGGAGGATGGGGACAGCCAATTGACAAAGTCCTCCATGGTGATAACTTTGTTGTAGGAGGGGAGTTGAGAGATACAATACATGACTGAGGGGAAGGCAAGTCTCTGATTTCACAGCGGGTTGTAAACCGACATGACATATAGTGTTTTGCCAGGGTCACCAAGGAGAATCTTGGCTGTGAGTGTTTGGGCGCCATGCTCAGGAGGAGGTGAACTGGCAATGATTGGAGGGTGTTCCTAATGTAGAGGGCGCAGCCACCGCCTCGTCTGCCCATTCTGTAGGCACGGAAAAGGGTGTAGCCAGGTAGGCTCACAGCCAAGTCTGGGGTGGGGTGTCAAGGGAGAGCCATGTCTCAGATAGGGCCAATACGTCTGGGGAATGCTGGGCTAACCACCCTTGGAGTAAGGTGAACTTTTTTTGCAGGCTACATATGTTAATTACAGTGAGCCAGAGCCCATGCGTCCTGTTGCTAGCTAGGGAGCATGACAGAGTCGGCCCAGGATTAGGATGAACGTTTCCTGATAGGAGGACAAGGATGGCGTGTCACAGAAAGACAGCTTTAGCAAGTTTGTATTTTGGGGCTGTGGGACTTCTGAAGGGGGAGAGTATTGTGGCAGAACAGGGGGCAGGAATGGAGAGGGTGAAATGCATAAGGAAGGAGGAGGGTGAAGGGTGGGTGGAGAGAGTGGATGATACTACTTGAGGGGGGTGAGCCACTCCTGTTCAGTGAGGCTGGAGGTACCACAAGGTGTATGGGGGGGGAATGATAGGAATGAATGGATATTCTGGGAAGAGGATGTTTGGAGGATGGAGGAGGGGAGGTAGGCCCCAGATAAACAATACACAAAATACAAGCAGACAGCACTCTCGAGCCACAGAAAAGAAGAAACAAACACAAGTCGGTAAATTACATTAACCAGAGCCCACAGCTACAGTACCCAGCGCTTCGAGTCCAAGGTGTGACTCTTCATCAGGGGGTGTCTCCTGAGTGCTGGCCCGCCCGGTGATATTTATTCAGAAAAGTTTTAAAGTGACAGTGTAGAAAAGAATATATTTATATTTTACATCTTTTTTAATACAAAACAAAACACTTATGCACATCAGATCAGTGCTAGCAGAATCTTCATGTTACACAAGTGCGCCCCAAGCAATAAATTATTTTAGGAGTCAGAAAAATATCAATTTATAAATAGTTCAAACATATATAAATATGTAAATTGATAAGTATTCATGCAGCATTATTACAGCCAGATAAACAATAGTAGGCTCTAAAGGTGAGGCATAGTGATGAGCGGCCAGAGGAAGGGGTTAAAGTAAATGTGTGATGTACCAAAATCACACTTTGGGCTTCACAGCTTGCAACCCTGGGGTGGTGATACCCCGCTGTGTAAAAATATTATTTTTACATACGCATCAAAGTTTGGAAGGATGTAATTTATTAAAACCGTGAGCTAGCCAATCCCTTCCACTTCCTAGATTGCCGGTTCTGCCCCCGTGCTCCCCCGTTTTGTGACGTGGTACCAGGAAGAGTGCGGGGACGCGCCCCATGCAAGCTTATGGGGCTTATTTTTAGAACATTATTTTAATACTTTAAGCTACCTTTTGATAAAAAAAGAAAGACACCGCTCCCTGTACAGTGTCCGTATTGATACCCAGGGGGATGTCCAGGATAAGCATAGCATTTTGAGGGTCGATCTCTTTCCCAGTACACTACTCCACCAACCGGTGCACAGCCACTTCTGTTGGGGTACCCATTTATTATTTATTTATTTTTATTTTTTTACAGTGGTTCATAAATGTGGCCACTAGAGGACACAGAATCCCAGTGGTGAGCCTCCAAGATGTAACCCCTAGGTGGCGCTATCCCAAGGGCTACTACCCCTGCCTGTTTGACTACGGACAGGTTGAGGGGCCTAGGTCCTATGGCGGGTGCCTCCACCCAGAGGTCAGGATTTGTAGTGGTTAGACTAGCTTGGTCACAGCCCTCTGGGACACTGAGACACCCTTTTATTCCCTCTAGTGGTTCACACAGTACCCCGGAGTTACAGCCCCAATAAATACCCCACGTATATACACTGTTCACTCATATACATATCACTTACCTTCGAGACTGATTCTGCAGCTCATCTCTAAGGACCGCTGTAAAACAAAGTTAAACAACATACACTGCAAAACACAATACTGTTTCCATAAGTACCAACATCACAGACAGTATATAGTATAACAACAAATCTTATTTATTTAGGGGGCAGTGACATGAGAGGGTGAACTCAGGTTAATTGGTGGCATTGAATCACAGTACTGTGCACACATACAGGGTCTGAAAAGTCACACTCTGGGTACCCAGGTGGGGGGGGGGCTAGCCAGGTCCATTGCCCGGGGTTGGTCGGCAGGTGCAGATGAATGGGGCCCTGCAGAAGAAAATATATGCGCAACACCTAACTGTAATCCAGAGCCGGATGGCTCAGTCCATGATGCAGGGAAACAAGAAGAATTAGATGACACACTTGTGATTGAAAACAGACTGCAGGGGAATACCCTGATTTGTACTCACAATACCTAAGCTGAGGACTGGATGGTAAATGTTCTTCTGGATTGCCAGAACAACAGGGCATGGAGACAAAGTCCTTGTGACTGGACCCCACTGCAGTTGACAGCAAACGTATTTAGTCCAAGCTAAGCTAAGGTTTGCATCCAGCTTCAGCACACAGCACGGGGGATTGGAAATAGCGATTCTCCACAAGCACTACGCACATTTATATGTAAAAGGAAAGTACTATACCAGGCAGGCTGCTCCTCAATCCTGATCGCAATTACTGCAAAATACCAGGGAGCACACACAGCAGCTTCAGTTCCTGACAGACCAAGCGGGATTCAGCAGTTTCTCCAGTCTTCTACAGGGTGAGCCTGGTTTCTACACTTCTAGTGCTTCTTTCTGCTCACAACTCGGATTCAGTCCAAACTGGCACTCACAAAGGCTGCAGACCAAAACTCAGGGCCTCAAACACGCTTCCCGCGTGAAACTACACACCGTAGAAGCACAGAGCTCCTTCTCTCTTCACAGTCACAACTGATCTAATCTTTCCAGTCACAGAGCGGGGCATTTTCTTTAGCTTCACACCATTCTGTTGGCTGGTTCGGCTGTCAATTACAATAAGATTCCCTCTGTTGATGGAAAAAGGCGCCAAGGTTAAAACTACATTTCCCAGAGTCACTGCCCATACAATCTCCTTGTAGCTGGCTCAAAATTGAGAGTCCAAGTTCTGATTCGTCCACAGGCTCCATTTTAGAGTCTCCCTATCATCGTGATTGGTCCAAGTCAGCTATTCAGAACCAAAATGAAAGAGCTACACTGAAACAGTTCGTGCTGAAATGAAAACAGGTTAGACAAACTACATTTTCTCAGCCACTCTAAATGATTTCTGGCAAACAGTTATATCTTTCAACAAGGCTCCCTCTGCACATGTAGCAACAGCAGAAGCGGAGCGGATTGACAGCAGCCCGGGTGGGATTCGGGCATTAGAAAACACAGTCCCCCCCATACAAACTAATTAAGTCTGCAAGCAGACAGCTCTTAAAGAGACAGTACGTGGAGGCTCAAATAGCACTCACTTGGAACCACATTTAAACAGCTCAGATGCCGAACACCGCCCAGACTTGGAGCATTCAGGCAGGCTCCTGGAAGACTTTTGGGAACCCCCATTTGCAGGGGGGTTGCACCAAGATCTGCAACAAGGTGGATACTCCAGAAGGGATGGAGAAAATGAGGAGGGACCTGGGGAAGCTTGAAAAATGGTCTGAGGTGTGGCAACTGAGGTTCAATGCAAAGAAGTAAAAAATAATGCACATGGGAAGAGGGAACCCTACAGAAAGATACAGGATGGCGGGGGGGAGCGAGGTGCTGATGATCACCAAAGAAAAAGGGACCGGGGGTTATCATTTCAGATGACCTAAAGGTGTCAAAGCAGAGCACCAAGGTTGTGGGGAAGGGCCAGTGGCATGCTGGGATGCACAGGCAGGGGTATCACTAGCAGAAGGTGGGAGGTGGTGATGTCATTGTATAAAACACTAGTGAGGCCTCACCTAGAGTACTGTGTGCAATTCTGGAGGCCACACCTTCACAAGGATATCAGCAGGATGGAGGCAGTCCAGAGAAGGGTGACAAAGATGGTACAGGGCTTGCACCACAAAACATATGAGGAGATATTACAGGACCTCAATATGTACTCACTGGAGGAAAGAAAGGAGCGGGGGACATGACAGAAACATTCAAGTACCTCAACAGCATAAACAAAGGTGCGGGGGAGACTTCTTCCAATGTAGAAGGAGTTCAAGAACAAGGGGGCATGATGTGAAATTGGAAGGGGGCAGGTTAAGAGGAAATGTGAGGACTTCTTTCTTAGCAGAGAGGGAGGTGGACACGTGGAATAGTCTGCCACAAGGGGTGGTGGGAGCGAGCACAGTGGGGGGTTTTAAACATGCCTGGGACAGGCACAAGGGTACCATGTGGTGGAAAAAGTGATGGAAAGCGACTGACCAGATAGGGTCAGAGGCTGCAAACAAGCATAGGGCTTATGGGCAGACTGGATGGGCCTGACAGTCCTTATCTGCCCAAATTTCTATGTTTCTGCAGATTGCTGGGCTTCATCCACCACTGGAGCACCTTGCAGACAGGAGAGATTACTAGAACCTTCTGTTCTACATCATCGGTGCACTGATCCCACTGGACTCTTAGTGTCCACTGAGGGATGCACATATGTAGTCTAGCCAAGGGTTACGTGACAGTGGCCACTGCCATCAGGCCTAGGAGCCTCAGGAAAGTCCTGGCTGTGACATACCTGCAGTCGTGGACCATGTGGGCCTGCACAATCAGGCATTTGACCCAGATTATGGGCAGGAAGGCTAAGCCTTGGGCTGTGTCCAAAACTGACCCATGTACTGCAGACACTGGCAAGGAGCCAAGACAGACTGGCAAATTGACAGTAATCCCTAGAGCATTGAACAGGTGTCTTGTGTGTGCTAGGGTGTGAAATAGGTGCTGCTTGGAGTGAGCTTTTAGGAGCCAGACCAGTCCAGGTAAGGGAAAACATAAAGGCCTTCCCTACGAAGGGCTGTTGGTACCACTGCTAAGCATTTGATAAAGACCTGTGACACAGATGATAAGTCAAAGGACAATATCATGAACTGGTAATGTTCCCCTTGAATCAGGAATCTATTTCATGAGAACAGTTGCACGGGAGTCTGAGCTGGACATCATTGTCCACCTAGGGACAAATGACTGTGCTTATCATGAGATTAGAGCAGTGCAGAAGGACTTTATAGAGTTGGGGAGGGGCCCGAAGACAAGTAGCACACACAGTATCCTTTTCAGAGGTGCTACCTGTCAGTGGCATGGGTGAGGTGAGGGTACTTTGCACCATGCAGTTTAACGAATGGTTGAAAAAATGGTGTGGAGCACAGGGTTTGGCTTCATTTGGGACTGGGGTTCCACCTGGAGGGACACCAGCCTATACTGGCAGGATGATTTGATTCATCTAACATACTGTTTGCCAGCAGATTAGGCCTTACGGTCTATTGAGTCTGCTCGAACCTCAGATCCCTAGTTGGGTGAGGCCGCCCCCCTTGTGTTCCAGAAACCCTATCATCCATCCCCACCCCCCTGGACAGGCCATCATCTGATACATCCACTTTCTGTGTCTGTCCCACCCTCTCTTGAAGCCCTCTACTGTGGATCTCTGAACCAGATCACCAGGCAGTGCATTCCAAGGGTCTACCACCCTGTCAGTGAAAAACCTCCACCTCTTTTCCCCCCTCACCCTTCCACCTTCCAACTTCAAACCATGCCCTCCGTTGATACGTCCCTGCTTTAGTCTAAAGATCCCCTCATGTTTACCCTATTTATTCCCTTCAGGTACTTGAAGACCTCAATCATGTCCCCCCCCATCTCCTCTCCTCCAATGAAAACAGGCAGAGCTCCTCAAGTCTGTCCTCATACATTAAATCCCCTAGTCCTCGTATCATCTTAGTTGCCCTCCTCTGTACCCTCTCCAGGAGCTGTATGTCCCTCTTCAAGTGTGGTCTCCAGGACTGTACACAGTATTCAAGGTGTGGTCTAACCAGTCCATTGTACAGCGGCACAATCACTTCCTTGCTCCTAGAGGTGATCCCCCTTATGATGCATCCCAACATCCTGTTTGCCTTGCTAGCTGCTCTCCTGCACTGCTCAGAGTTATTCATACATGCATCCACCATGACCCCTAGGTCTTTTTCCCCTATTGAGGCCTCCAGTGCCTCCCCTCCCAGGGTGTACCTGTGTTTTAGGGTTCCCACCCAAGATGTAACACCTTGCACTTGGTGATATCGAAATTTAATTTCCATGTGTGAGCCCAGCTTTCCAGGGTATCCAGGTCCCTTGCAGGGCCAACCTCCCTCTTCTCCCTCAACTACTGCTCCCATCTTGGAGTCATCAGCGAAGAACTCATTACACCATACCCTCCTGATGTCCGATATGGCGCATTAAACAGGATCGGACCCAGGACTGAGCCTCATGTACCCCACTACCAACCCCTCTAGGGTTGAGAGCTCCCCACTGACCACTACTCTCTGGGTGCATCCAGCTAGCCAGTTTTCAATCCATCTGACCATCAAAGGGCCTACTCCCAACCCCATCAGTTTCTCCACCAGACCATTGTGGGGGACAGAGTCAAACGCCTTGCTGAAGTCCAAGAATATTACATCCACCAGCTTTCTCCTGTCCAGTTTTGATGTTACCCATTCGTAGAACTCCACAAGATTGGTTTGACACGATCTACCTGGCACAAACCCATGTTGCCAACTATCCAGACCTCCCACCTCCTCCAAGTACACCCTCAATTGTTCCTTTAGTATACTCTCCATTAATTGTCCCACCACCGAGGTCAAACTGATGGGTCTATAGTTACCTAGTACTTCCCTCGACCCCCCTTTATGGATTAGCACCACATGTGCCTCTTGCCAATCCCTAGGTACCCTCCCAGTCTCAAGTGACCTGTTGAAGAGCTCCACCAGGGGTGCAGCCAGTATGTCCGCCAATTCCCATAGCACTCTCAGGTGGATGTCATCCGGCCCAGGAGATTTGTCTTTCTTTAAGGCCTTGAGGGCTAACCACAACCTTTTGGCAAGGATAGCATCATCCGTCCCCTCCATCTTACTGGCCTTTTTATCCTTATCCTGATGTGACACCCTTGGGGTACCTCTCCCTCCCTCTTGCTCCATTTCTGTTGCTCCCCTGATCCCACTCACTGCCGCTTCTATCCCCATCGTGCCTTGCTTTGTAGATATCCCATCCCCCTCCCTAGTGAACACAGAGGCAAAGTACTCGTTAAATACCTCTGCCTGGTCCCTCGCCTCTTCCACCCCACCCTCCTTCTGATCTCAATCTGCAGAGATGGCCCTTAGTTTTTCTCCGCTCCCCAATGTACCGGAAGAACCCTTTTCCCCTTCATGTATCCACTGTGCCAGCCGCTGCTCCTTACTGGACTGACCCCCCAGCTTGCTCCTCACCAGCCTAATTGTTCTCTCTCTTATCCCTGTCTTATCAACACTAGGCCTGTCCATCCCCTTATTCTTCCTTTCCCAACCTCGGATAGGAGCTCACTACCCTGGGTTATGACATCCTACCATGCCCCGTACTTTATAGCATTCAATCCCGGGGCTCATACATACTCCTTTTCTCCATCCACCTTCTTCATCCCGTTTACCAACTCCTCTCTGTGCACCATGCCCTCCTAGCCTTTCTCCCCTACCTCCTCCCTTCCCCCCTACCTTCACCTCTACCTGCTGTATATTTTTATTTTTATTTTTTTTCTTCCGTTACTTCTTCCTGCAACCTTAGATAACCTGCTTTATCTTCCTATAGACACTTCTATGTATGTAAATACTGTGTAATCTGTACAATATCTGTATAATTCTATGCGCATATGAACTTCTTTTTCTTCCTCTCTGTAAAGAATATTATCTGTATTGCCTTGTAAATACCTGTGTTGACCTGTATATACAATTGTTCATGCTCCACCCAGGTCCATCTTGCAAATGCGCTTCTGCTCAATAATGAACGCCTGGTTAAATAAAGACTTGATTGATTGCCCCCCTCACCATCCGGGTGACTTTTCTAGAAGCAAGATGGTACATTTTCTTATCCTTATTCCTTATCCCTCTTGTTGTTTTATATTTTTTGTAGGACGCTTTCTTTTCTCTGACCACTACCTGAACCTCACTGGACCACCAGCATGGTTTATGTGACCTTGCTCCCTTACGTTTCACCTTAGCGCAGGTCCTGACTGCCTCATGAAGTCCCGGTTTTATGACCTCCCATCTCTTTTCCAGATTTGTCATTGATGTAATCCCCTTCAAGTGATCCTTGAGAATATTTCCCATGCCCACAAAGTCTGTCCCCCTGAAGTCCACTGCCAGTGTCCTAGATCTCACCCCCCTCCCCATGCCTATTTGAAACCAGACAGTATTGTGGTCGCTCCCAGTCAGGGGATCCTCTACAACCAGGTCCCTTACCAGATCCCCATCTGCCAGAACCACGTCCAGGACATGCCCCTCCCTTGTCGGCTCCATCACATGCTGTGTTAAGAACACATCCTGGAAGCCGTCCAGCAGCCTCTGCTCCTTAGCCACCTTAGAGGACATGGTTCCCCAGTTTGTACCTGGCATATTAAGGTCCCCCATCAACACCACTCCTTCCCCTTTTGGTCCACACTGAGCAATGATGTTGTCCAGCAAACCATCCTCCAGAACATCACCCTTATCCTTCCTAAGAATAGTGTACCCCCACACGTTTAGGTCCCAGTCATGGTTTTTGTTGGCCCACGTCTCCGTGACCGCTGCCACATCCACCGGCCACCCCCCCCCAAACAGCATGGCCTGGAACTCTGGCAACTTGTTTCCCAAGCTCCTGGCATTTACTAACGCCAACTCCCACCCCTTATCCCTGATCCCCTTTGCCAAACCCCACCCAGGTTCCTTATACTTCCATCCTCCCTCTGCTCCTCCTGAAACCTCTACCCCCAGTCTGTCCTCCCTCTGGTTTGAAGGCTACTCCCCTCATCTGGAGGAGAGGGCTTCTGGTCAGCCCCTCCCTTATCCCTTCCCCCCCCTCACAAGTTTAAACCCCACCTTTCTTGAATGTAGTCAGCTATCCCCTGTTTAAGGACTTCCTTCCCTAATGGGGCAAGATGAAGCATGTCCTTGGCATACAGTCCCTTATCCTCCCAAACTCTTCTCCAGTTCCCTAACACCCCCAACCCACTCTCTTCACCCCATTTCCTGAGCCAGTCATTAACCTCTGTGATCTTCATTTTTTTCTCCACTGAGGCCTTTGGTACTGGCAATATCTCTGAAAAGGAAATGTTGCATCCATTATCCCGACAGACTCTGGCAAGTTCTTGGAACCTTGCTTGGATTTCCAAAACGCTATTTCCCTCTAGATCGTTAGTTCCCAAATGCACCAGGAAATCCAGTTTCCCTCCACAATCCCTAACCAGTTCGTACACCATGAACTTTGCTCTGTGCACTGTCAGCCCAGAGATACTCACTACCTTCACCTGGCTATGGCATTCACCCCCCTGTCCCTCCCAGTGGATACCCCTAATCATCGAGTCTCCCAATAACAGAACCTTAACATCACCATCATCCTTATGGTTACCTCCACTATGCACTCTCAGCCCCCCATCCCTCCCTTTTATTCGTGATCTCAATTCCATGGGAGTCTTCCTGCCTTATTAGAGACCCCCTTGTCACCCTCCCCTTTCTGCCTCCCTTGTTATTTTGCCCACTTAACTCAGACCCCCTCTGAATAGGTGTCCCCTTTAACCCTCTCTTATCCAAACCATTTTTCCTGGCCCTGATGGTTTCCCCTTCCCCCACACCGCCATCCTCCCCCCTTGTAATAGTACCCCTACCTCCAGAGGCTCTCTGTGGGTCCCCTTTACCTAGGGCCCCATCCTTGGTACAGACCCCCCTGCTGAAGGGGGGCCCCTCCCCCACCTCCTTGTCTCCCAGTCTCTCTCCAGTCATGCTCTCCTCCCTCATGTCTGCAATATGTTGCATCTCCCCCATCTGCTTAACATTTATGTTTCCCCTTCTCCCTCTGGGACTATTTCTATCCTTTCCATTGCCGGTCTGTGATGCCCTATGGGTATCTGACTCCCTCCCCCCGGCATCTGTATCAGTTTCCTCATTTTCACCAACCCCTTCCTCCCCCTCTAGGTTGCTTAGTAGCTCAAATTTATTGTGACACTCTATGTCAGCCTCCATCAAGTAACCCGAGTTTCCCCTGACTGCACCTCTAAACTGCACCTCTTCCTCCCCCAGCTCTGTTCTCCTTAGGAGCTCCCTTCTCACAGTCTGCTGTTTTAGTCTTCCCCACAACAACCCTTCCCTTCTCAATGTCTGCTCTACTAGGCTTCCCCACAACAGCCCCTCCTGACTATTCCCCCTCCGCTATCTTTGTATTCGGAATGTTCACCCCGTACGCTTTCCCCTTAGCATCAACATCCCTATCTAAGGGTCCTCTGTCCCTAATATCCCCCCTCCTGCTTGCTGTAACATACTGTCCTGTAATTTTAGAGTGTTGCCCCAGCCTCCTCTCAGCCCCACCCTTCTGCTGCCCATATCCACACCCCTTATCCTTGGACACCCCCCCAACTCCCCCAGCTTACTCCTTAACCAATGTACTTCCCTCCTGATACAAGATAGCTGTCTACAGAGTGGGCAGCCTCCCTCTCCAGGCCCAATTGAGAATGTGCCATCCCACACCTGTGCAGCCTAACAACCCTACCGAAGATGCCTGCCATGGTGGAATATGGCCACCCTGTTTGTCCCCCTCTGTTTATAATGGCACACACCCCTTTTCTCAGTCCCTTCCCCCTGGAATACAGTTTCTCTCTATACTGACTGCAGTTATTTACAAACCCAATTTCAACCCCACCAATAAAGTTCCCAAGTCTCACAAACACATACAGTCCAGTGTGTGTCCAGTCCCACTAACAATGTGTGTATGCAGACATCAGGTACCATATGATGTCACAGGCCCACCAGTTCCTCTTGCTTCAAATTTAAGTCACAAACAGAAATACACAGCCCTTCAATCCCAACCTCCAGTGGCTTTTCAGTATTTAAGAAAGCCCACAAAACAGGGTGAGTGGGAGGGCTCTTACCAACACCAGGCAAACATCACATTTAAATTTCACTCTAATTATCACTGCCAAACAAGTGTTCCCAAGCCCCAAAAGTTACAATATCACAGCCCAAGTAACAGTTCTAACTCAAAGTAGTAATTTTTAACACATAGAACTAATTTCACATACACAAAACTATTCAAATATTTCAGTTAAAACAGAATATAAACCCAAATCTCTGTCCTTACCAGCCTCCTGCTTATGTTCCCAAGTGAACAATGAAAGACAAGGTGATTCTTGTTAATTTCCCCTCCCCAACACCAGGCAAACATCACATTTAAATTTCACTCTAATTATCACTGCCAAACAAGTGTTCCCAAGCCCCAAAAGTTACAATATCACAGCCCAAGTAACAGTTCTAACTCAAAGTAGTAATTTTTAACACACAGAACTAATTTCACATTCAAAACTATTCAAATATTTCAGTTAAAACAGAATATAAACCCAAATCTCTGTCCTTACCAGCCTCCTGCTTATGCTCCCAAGTGAACAATCTGTCCAGGAAGGGAACAAGTCTTTTGGACAATCGGTTTAAATGCTTCATTGGCAAGCTTTTAAACTAGTCAAGGGGGAGGCACTAATAAGCAGTAGGACAATCCCAGCCTCCCCCTACAAAACAGGGTACTAAATGAGAATAAGACCAAGGTAGAAAGGTCAGTGGGGGATGCTGCTACAGAAGGTAAAGCCATCAAAAAATGGAGAGCAATAAGTACCAATGCCCGTAGTCTGGGTAACAAGCTTCCTGAATTAGTGGCCTTGATGGAGGAGGAAAATCTGGATATCGTGGCAGTCAAAGAAACATGGTACACACAGAACCATGACTGGGTGTAAACATACCAGGATACACTATCTACAGGAGGGACAGGGAGGGTAAAAGAGGAGAAGGAGTAGCTCTCTACATAAGGGAAGGAATCAAAGCAACAGAACGAAAGGGTAAACAGGGAGGAGAAGAAGCACTGTGGGTCAATTAGGAGGCAGGCAATGGCACCACAATCTGCACAGGGGTTGTATACAGACCCCCTCTCAGGGGGAGGAAATGGACAAGGAAATGATAGAAAGTACACTTAGAATGGCAGATAAAGGAGAGATATTGCTGGTGGGTGATCTGAATATGCCAGATATTAACTGGAGTGCAGTTGCAGCAGCCACTTCTAAGAGTGGGGTTATTCTAGATGCCTTACAGGGGGCATACCTTAGACAACTAGTATTGGAACCCACTCGAGAGGGAGCAATCTTAGACCTGGTTCTCTCAAATGGAGAGAGGATCACAGATGTAGAAGTGGGAAGCCATCTGGGAACCAGCGACCATTGAACAGTATGGTTCACAATAAGCACAGCAATAGAGTCAAGCCATACAAAGGCAAAAGTACTGGACTTTAGGAGGGCTGACTTTGCCAAAATGGGTGAGTGTCTAAGGAATGCACTAGCAAATAGGCAGGAAGGAGGGTTGGAAGAACAATGGGGAATAATAAAAACTGCCATCACAGAGGTAACACGCCTTTGTGTGAAGCAAATAAACAAAACAAAACGATGTAAGAAACCACTATGGTTCTCAAAGGAGGTGGCAGTGAAGGTTCAAGAGAAAAAGAAAGCACTCAGAAAGTACAACGAATCACAGAAGGAGCAGGACAGAGAATTGTATCAGTTAAAGCAAAAGGAAGCTGGGAAGGCAGTGAGAATAGCAAAGGCCCGAACCGAGGAAAAGATAGCCAATCCAGTTAAGAAGGGGGATAAAACCTTTTTTAGGTACATCAGGGAGCGAAGGAAGACTAAGGGAGCGATAGTGAGGCTTAAGAAAGGGGAGGAGGATGGGCAGAGGGTGACTGTGAAAAGGCGGAGATACTAAACAAATATTTTTGCTCAGTATTTACAAATGAAGAGGGGGAGGTACCTAAAACAAACAATAGAAACACTCCTGGAAACAGAAGTTGATACCAGCCCATTTACAGAAGAAAGGGTTCTGAAAGAACTCTTAAAACTGAAGGTGGACAAAGCAATGAGACCTGATGGGATTCATCCCAGAATTCTAAAAGACTAAGGGTAGAACTAGTGACACCACTGACTACCCTCTTTAACAAATCATGGGAGGATGGGGTGGTACCAGAGGACTGGAGGAGGGCAGATGTGATTCCCCTTCATAAAAGTGGGAGCAGGGCAGAAGCAGGAAACTACAGACCTGTTAGTTTAACCTCAGTGATAGGGAAAATAATGGAATCACTTCTGAAAGAAAGAATTGTCAAGTACCTAGAGGCCAGAGGGGCACAGGACCCAAGGCAGCATGGATTCACAGCTGGAAGGTCATGCCAGATGAATCTAATAGACTTCTTTGACTGGGTGACCAAAGTAGTAGATCAGGGAGGGGCTGTGGACATGGCCTACCTAGGCATTTGACTCAGTCCCACACAAAAGATTAATATACAAGTTAGCCAGCCTGGGAGTGGGTCCCAAGATGATAGCCTGGGTAAAGAATTGGCTGGAGAATAAGACACAGAGGGTAATAGTAAATGGAGTCCACTCTGAAGAAAGGGGGGTTACTAGTGGGGTACCGCAGGGTTCAGTATTAGGACCGGTCCTCTTCAGTGTCTTTATAAGCAACATTGCAGAAGGACTGGAAGGAAATATATGTCTCTTCGCAGATGACACAAAGATCTGCAACAGAGTTGATGCACAAGGTGGGGTGGAAAGGATGAGAAGGGACTTGGCACGGTTAGAGGAATGGTCAAATGTATGGCAGCTTAGATTCAATGCTAAGAAGTGCAAGGTAATGCACCTGGGAAACAAAAACCCAGGGGAAGAGTACACAACAGTGGGTGAGCTACTAACAACAACAAAAATGGAAAGGGACCTGGGAGTAGTCATATCAGATGACTTAAAGGTGGGCAAGCAATGTGAGAGGGCAGTAAGGAGGGCTGGGGGGATACTGGGATGCATAGGGAGAGGTATCACCAGTAGAAAACAGGAAGTTGTTATTCCTCCGTACAGACAGCTGGTGAGACCCCATCTGGAGTACTGTGTACAGTTCTGGAGACCCAATCTCCGCAGGACATAGACAAGATGGAAGCTGTCCAGAGGAGGGCAACTAAAATGGTGCAGGGTCTGCACCAGAAGACAAATGAAGAGAGACTAAAGGAGCTTAATATGTATAGCCTCGAGGAAAGGAGGGAGAGGGGGGACATGATAGAAACTTTCAAGTACCTCAAGGGAATCAACAAAGTCCAAGAGGGTAGCATCTTTCAAAACAGAGGTGTGCAAGAACAAGGGGCACAATTTGAAGATAGAGGGGGGGCAGCTCAGAGGTAATATAAGGAAGTATTTTTTCACAGAGAGGGTTGTGGATGCATGGAACGGCCTTCCGGAGGAGGTTGTGGAGTCAAAAACAGTGGTTGAATTCAAGCATGCATGGGACAGTCATAAGGCAATTCTAATGGGTGGGGGTAGAAAGAAGTAAGCAGCTGGTTAACTAGGATCTGCAGCTTATCCATTAGGTAGGAAAATGGGCAGACTGGGTGGGCCAAGTGGTCCTTATCTGCCATCAAATTCTATGTTTCTGTGTGGCTGTCAAATTTTGATATGGAGGTATGTGTCCTGCATATCCAGAGAACATATCCAATCTCCTACCTGTGGTAGTGGGAGTAGGCCCTGCAGGGTGACTATTCTGAACTTTTTATATTTGATGAAAAAGCTTAGGTCACAGAGATCCAGAATAGGTCTCAGATCTCCATCCATTTCAGGACTAGGAAGTACCGAGAATAGAACCCTGTGTTTCCTTAGTCCAGGGAAACAGTTTTTTGGCCCTTTTCTGAAGCAAGGTATGAATTTCCTCCAGAAGCAGGAGGATATGCTCTGAAGGATAATGCAAAGGCACTGGAGGATGGTCTGGAGGGAGTTCTAGAAGCCACAGAGCATGGCCTTGTGTTACTATTTCCAGGACCCACGCATCTGAAGTCACTACACTACACTGGTCTAGGTGGAGGGAGAGACGACCCTCAACAACCACCCCTCGAGGCAATGGTGGCTGGGGGTTGTAGAAGGAGTCAGGCAGATCCAATTGCTGCAGCAGCTGCCACACTGCCACCTCTAGGGGCTTTTGAGTGGGCACCTGGGGTGGCTCCTGGGGTAGGCAGGGCTCCTGTTCCTCTACCGTTACCCTGTTGTCTGACAGTGGTACAGTGTCTAGTACTGGCTGGATAAAAGGATACCCTCTGTCTACTCCTTATCTGAGTATGATGATAGAGGGAATGTACTGATTTCAGGGATCTCACAAATATTTACTCTGTAACAATCATACAGGAGTGTGGTGTGCATATTTATGGAAGACATAAAAACAGAGGTGAGAAAGTAGTAAGTGCCTCAACTGGAACTTGAACCCAGGCTGCCCGTAATACCGTTCCGATTGAGCTAACCCGCTGCACCACTGAAACAACTGGAACCTGGGCTGTCCCGAAGCATATTACTCTTTCTCAAATGCACAACCCAATGGCAACACAAATATTTACTTTGTAACAACACACAGGAGTATGGTGTGCATATTTATGAACACATATTGCCATTGGGTTGTGCATTTGAGAAAGAGTAATGTGCTACATTACATACCAGGATTGATGGACAGCAAGTGAATAAAACAAGTCCACACTTGCGGAATAAACATTTGAAGCAACACTACGTGAGTGCGGTACAGTGCTTAGTAGATAACAGGGAGAAACATGAGACAGGGGAGCCTCCAGTCAGTTGGAGGGCAGTTAGATGCAGCCAGGCATGTCTTTGTCCGGGGGAGGGGGAGAGGAGGGGGGCAGTCTGAAGGGCAGGTAAGGAGACGTAGAGGAGAAAATATGATAGGGTAATGTAGGACTGGGGCAGGACCTGTTGCTGGCAGCCGTTGGCCAGCAGCAACATTGACAGTCGGATTTGTTGGCAAGGAGAGATCATAGCCCTACTTTAAATTGGCTGAGCCTGGAAGGTTCGGTAAGGTCAGCAGGCAGGTCATTGAACCACTTGGGCCCACAGTAGGAGAGGGATCTCTCGGCCAGGGTAGTTCGCTTAAAGGGAACAATGAGTCCTCCCTTGGATGCACTTCTTGTGCTGATGGAAGGTTGTGCATTTTCAAAGAGGACAGAAGTACAGTTTAGCATCCTTCACAAAGTCAGCCACCCTGAGCCAGGAGTACCTCCTGAGGCATACTTCAGAGGCAGCCACCTTGGCAGAAGCATCAGAGACATCATAGGCTGTACATAGGAGGTCTTTACCTACATCAGCCCCAGCTGTTAGAGCTTTGAGAAGCTGTTTAGGGGCACCTTCTGGGAGAGCTTGAGCAAACTGCCTTAGCCTTCCTCCAGAGGGTATTTTGGTATTTGACCATATGGGCCTGGTAGTCTATAATTCTAAGACCCAGAGAGGCTGACGCATAGGTTCTTTTGCCCAGGACATTTAACCTCTGTGATTCCTTATCAGAAGGAAGAGAAATAAGGTGCTTTGGTGCCTTAGATCTGTCATGGGCAGCATTTATGACTACAGAAACCACCTCAGGTTGGTCTGCAATAAAAAAGCTTGCCTGAGAGGGTCTGATACATTCTGTCTGCCTTCCTAGGTATGGCAGGGATCATGTTGGGCCTATGCCAGGCAGCAAATATGGCATCATGCAAGGCAGGGAGATAAGGTGGAATGATTATGGGAGTGGAATAAGGACATTCCAAGAACTCCACCAAGCAGGGGGTGTAAACTATTGAATCCTCACTCCCTGTGGACACAGTGGAACTGGTCGTTTCATAGGCACTTTCCACATAATCTTCCTCCTCCTCCTCTTCATCCGGCATTACAGAATCAGGATTATATTCCTAGTTGCCAGTGACATGGTCCATGGGAAATAGGGAGTGAGCTGGTGAGGCCATAGACACTCAAGACGGGAACTGGTGCGTGCGGTCTAACAGATGTCGATGCGGGGGCTGGCTTACAGGCCCTGTCGATGTGGCTCCTGTTTCAGGAGGAGGAGATAGCAGACACTTCAGTATGTCCGTAAAGGATGAATGTATAGCTTGGACATTGGGGCCCATGTGGTTGACGGGAATGCCGGTAGATGTTGACGGGGAAGACAAGGTCCCTGGCATCGATGGCAACACCAAAGTGGTTGACAGTGCCGAAGCAGTCACATTGGATTGGCATGTCGACCTGGAGTGGAACAGGGAAGCCTTGTACATGTCATGCTCTCTCTCCTGGTGCTTGTGCTACCCAGATATCTTCTCTCCAGACCCAGAGGACCTGGATCCCGATAAGTGGGACAGCGATGCAGCGGACCTCCCTCTAACTTGGGGCTTGTAGGAAGTACAGGCTTTCTCTTTAGTTGCATTGCTCTGATCAGTGGTTTTGTATTCCTCCACCTTTTATGTATGCCTCCATTTTGTTCCCAAAAAGAGAATTGTTCTCACAGGGGAAGTCCATAGCTTTAGTCTGGGTGTCCTGGGAGGGACTGGAGGTTCTCAACCAGGTAAACCTCCTGAGAGAAATGGACTGAGCCATAGCCCTGGAGGCAGTGTCATTGGCATCTACATCCATATGGAACTGATATTTTGCAGCTTCCAAGGCAGTTTTAACAGTTTCTGTCAGGTTCTGAGCCATTTTGTCTGAGGCTTGCTGGCTGATAGCCAGGACAGAGTTCCACAGAGCCTTCTGATACTGAGCCATGTATGCCATGTAAGTAGAAAGAAGGAGCAGCAGAGAGGCTGTGGTGTAAGATTTCTTATCCATAGTATCCAGTTTCCTTTTCTGGAGGCTGGGATGAAAGGGGTACATTAGCATTGTCACAGGCTGCAGCCTGTAACACTCCTTCATCGTCTGGATGGATGTAAAGGTACTCAGCATTAGATTTTTCTAGCTGGCATGTTTTCTCTATTTTCTTATCCACCCCTGGGATGGAGGTGAGATTCTGGAGTAACTTGAAAGCAGCCCTGCAAAGGGACTTATGAACGTGAAGGAGTAGCTTTTCAGGAGGAGGGAGACCAACACATCCAAAAATTATGCCTACTCATCTTCTTCAGTAGTCTCCTAAATAGAGAGATCAAGAGTGTGCACCATGTGTGGGACAAATGTATAATGAGAGGAAAATTCCTCCTGGCCATGGGAAGGAGAGCTAAATTCCTCATCAGAGGATACATCAGGCTCTAAGGGTTCACCCTCCTCTTCATCATCATCACCCCCCCTCAAAAAAAAATGCCCTGTCTGAGACCACGGTCAGAGGGGATAGAAGTGTTGGAACCAGCAGGGGCACCAAGTTGACTACCCACAGCCTGAAAAGTTTGATATAGTTGCCAAGCCTTTTCCATTTCCTCCACAGAGGGTATATTTTATAGTAATACTGGCATCTCCCTCTTCTTTTCAGCGGGAGGGCCAGTGATATGGTTTTCTTTTTGTTTCCTTTTAGCAGGCACTGAATCAGGAACCTGCTCTGAAAGTCTTCTTTATTTGGCTTGGTCTTTATTATTTTTATCAGATGTATTTTCTGGAGGGTCCTTGGAGGACCTGTCTTTAGATTTTTGATAAGAGGACCCCTCTTCTGAAGTTTTATTAGAGGGGGAGGCAGACTGTGTGACAGGGTTGAATAAGGCCCTGCCCCATTTGTTATGTATAAAGTGTTTAAACGCAAGGGTCTGTTCCATCCTCTCATTTTCTCTCTCTTGTCTGTCTGGTTGCACAACAAAATTTTCTTGTGAGACCTAGGAACTGATCACTCTGATGGTTTCGCAGTTGTCTGCCTCTCCCTCTCTCTCTCTGCCTTCCCTTGCTATTTCTATTTTTTCTTTCCCTTTGCATATCTGCAGTTATAAAATATATGTGAATCTTTATGTGGAAATGTAACTGATACTGGGATCCCTCTGTTTAAAATGTATATAGTTATACTGTTGAAATGATTGCAAAAAGCTATTTGGAACTCAAGAGGTTAACCTGAGAAGTTGGTTTGCAAACTCTCTGAGATGCTGGCAACAAGTGGTCAGTTCTGGGTCACCATGTACTGTTTTGCTGCACCTGCAAGGAATGAAACATACAAGGACATTCTGTGAGAAGCAGGGTCTCTTAACAAGCTCCCTGCAAAGACTTGTTATAAAAAGAGTAGCAATGTTTTGCAAGAGAGAGACAGATTTGAAACTGAGAACAAACACTCAGAAGGAGGACTGTTTTTCTCTGTACTGTCTTTGTAAATAGTTATACTGAACAATTTTTATTTTATATTTTGCTGTTATTGAGAAAAATAAAATGTTATTTATGAATTTTTAAACTGCTCCTGGTTTTCCTATGCTTCCTGACCTGTGCCTCGATGACAGACTGAGAAGCCATTAATTCCAGTCTTTTCTTAACTGTTTTTGAGCAAAATTTAGTGCAAAGTTTACAGTTAGCAAAAATGTGGGCTGGACCCAAACAACATGGGGAGGGAATATAGCGCAGTGGTTTAAGGCTCTGAGCTGCAAATCTGGAGACCTGGGTTTGAATCCCACAGCCCCCACTTGCATACTGTGTGACCCTGAGCAAGTCACTTAACTTCCCTGTGCTCCCAGGCTGCACCTGTAAACAAGCTTTCAGATTAGTGTGTCTCACCTAGTTAAACAATTGGAAGAAAAAAAAAACTTAAGCAAAGGTTGCGGCCGACTGCCTTGGTCAGGATTTTAAAACATTTAACCCCATTTTTTAAAACCAGTAGGTCCAGTCCTTTTTTGGGTCTATCTGACATGCTAATCTCATCAGAAAACCTTTAAAATGGTTCCCAAAAGGGACAAATATATAGTTTGCAATCAGTTCCCAAGCACTATGGTAAGTAAGTAAAAAAAATAGTGCTAAACACAGTTCTCTTAAAAACAAAGGAACCGCTAAACAACTGAAGCTAAAATATCGCAAATGTGAAAATGTTACCTCAACAGCGTTATTTTTAGTTAGAATAAAAAGCGTTGGAACCGTGGAAAAAATGCTGTGAGGAGACTTTCCTCAGTTCCTAGGAACCGAGGGAAACGGAGGAAAACACACAAAAAACACTAAGAAAACAATAAAGGCAGCACAAACTTTAAAATAATACCAATTTTAAAGGAAATAAACTACTTCAAGCGAAGATGGAAAGAGAGTGCTCCGGGGCAGACTTGTCCAGTCAGTGGAGAAATGAATCTGACTGGCTTACAGCAGCACCTACAGGCAGCACTCTCTTACTACAATCTGACAGACTATTTCTCTGTCATTATTAGCATAAACTCCACATCTGGGGCAGTTGAACCCAGCTGGCATAACTGCATTAGTCAAGCATTCTGAGGGATTCCTGGGGCAAGAACAGTAGATATTCAAGAGAAACTCTTCCACTAGGCCACACCTTTGGAACTATATCCATGTCAGTGCTTGGACCACATGGAAACTTTTGCTTGCCAGGGGCTGACCATGATGACATCATACACCAGCATCTATTCAAATGTGGGTGGCCCCATCTCTTCTCAGTTCCCCGCCAGAGATTAGTCTCTGAGGATCTCCATCTGTGGGAAACCAGGAGATAAGACCAGCTCAAGCATACAAGAAGAGGCACTGGGCTGGATATATTATACATGGATTAGGTGCAGGCACATTATCTGTTGTAACCCTCACTGAATCAGAAAGAGGATGGAGGGAGGGATGGCATGGCCTAATGGAAGAGTTTTTCAGATCTACTGTTATGGTAAGTACTTAACTGTTCTATCTTCTTTGAGGATACCTCTTCCATTAGGCCTCACATTTGGAATGATTCCCAAGCAGTCCCAAACATTAGAAGGAGGCTGGTACAGTATGATATATTCAAGACAGCAGGCCTTGCACCACAGCAAGCCAAAATCCAGCATGTCTACTAGATACGATGTCCAGATTGTGATGTTTAGTGAAGGTGTGGCCAGTGCTCAATGTGGCTGCAGCACAAATGTCAGCAGTTTCTGAAACAAGCAACAGAAGTGGGTATTCCCCTTGTGCAGTGACCATGAACCGCACCATGAAGTTCCTTGCCGTACTTCCTATAAAAGAACATAATATAATGTGCCAGCTATTTGGACAGGCACTGTTTAGAGACAAGTGTGCCCTCTTTCCCAGGGGTGAACAGAACAGAACAAAAAACACAGGATTTTCTACAGTCCTTGGTGCGATTCATGTAGTATCGAAGAATTCTATGCACATCCAATTTATTGAGCAATGCCTCACCCTGACTGGCATGTTCAGGGAAAGAGACAGGAAGGTGCACTGTTTAAATCAATGCAAACTCAGATACCACTTTTGGTAAAAACTTAAAGGAGAAGGCTCATAAAAATAGTTTAGAATGAGCAATCTATGTAATAAATATTGAGTTTGGTACCTTTCTGTGTTGGGGAGTCTTTTTTCATTAGTGTTCTGGATCATCCGCCTGTGTGTTTTTAGTAGTGTTATTCGTAAAATGCTGGTGCCCCATTTCTCGAGTTTTCCAGCCCGCACCATGTTTAGAACGCGCATGCGCATTTCTGGGTAGTTATTGTCATCAAGGACGTCATCACCGCAACAGCGTTTCCCTGTGTAATTGTGCGCGATGCGGATATTGTCCCCGTGTGTTGCTAATTCAGGGAGTGAAGCAATGTGTGTAAACATTGGGCAACGGTAATTTTAATCACATTTTCGATCCTCAGATGTAGGTTTTATATTGTGGAGCCTCATACAGGTTGTCATGGCCTCTAAAGTGATTAATGTGTGGTCTACAGAAGACAGCATGGTAAATTGTGCGCCAGTGAAACAGAGTGACACCATGTGTTGTTGTCTTGTTTTGCTGTATGCCCCTCATTAGCCCAAATGAATTTTGATTGAGGCATCGTAGTTATTCACTGATTTCTCAGCGCAGCATACTGCTATAATATTGTTGACCCCCATATGGGTTGTCCTTGTTTGTGAAGTAATTTGTTGTGCACAGAAGACTGGATGGGAAGGTGTGCTGCAGCGAATGGAGTTGCACCGCATGGTGTTTTATTTTCGTGCTGTAGAATACCCAATGTGATTTATTTGATCAGAAATTCTGGAGTAAGCCTGGCTGCACCCATGTTTGGTACAATTAAATTTTCAATTACTTCTAAACCAGGCACTCATCCACCACCAGTAAAACATCAGTGATGCTGCAGTAAAGTAGAAAAACATTTATTTAAAATATAATAAATGTTTGTTCTAGTTTACTGCAGTGTCAATATTTTACTGGTGGTGAGTGAATGCCTGGTTCTGAAGTAATTGAATATTAACTGTACCAAGCATGGTGCAGATCAAGTATACTCCAAGCACTTCATGGTGTGCAATTTTGGGTAGCAAATAGGCTCTGAACTGCTTCCTTTTTCCATGAAAACTAACAATACTGAACCTTTCTGTCATTTTATTCATAGGAGTGTAAACTAGAAGGACTGGTCACTAATACCTTCTTTTCTTCTCAATGACAATACAACTTTACAGACTCTTGGTTGGTATGTGGGTGTCTTAGGGATTTATACTTACCCATGCATGGCAACAACCAGTGTCATGAGATACAAAAGTTGTATTTATTGTGCCAAATGAGGCAGCAAACATGGACCTGGTGTACATTTGTGTATTGTCTGGCTACACCCTGGGGGGAGGGTCAGCTCACCCTAACAAGGGGTTGGTGGTGGTGGAGTAGCAGTGAGTCCAGTTGGTGTGCAGATCTGTAATCCCTGGCTACTCCCCTGGTATCAAGCGCACCCCCCCTTGTGCTAGCCTTTTCATATGGTTGATGATTTCATCAGAAATGCAGTTTGATTATGGCATTATATTCAGTATCACTAGTTGCTCATAATATTGTGAAATACTTGGGCGTGCTGTGGGTGGCCACCCGACCACCTGAGACACGGGCTGGGTGTTGCCCCCCCACCCGATCATGGGCTGCATTAGTAAAATTAAATCCCTGGTGGTCCAGTGGACCTGTTCCTCAGCCCAATCATGGGCTACATAACAGTACTACATGCCCTGGTGGCCCAGTGGACCCACCCCCTCGCTTTATCGTGGGCTACATGATAGTCCCTATTCCATGGTGGTCCAGTTGACCCTACCCCCAGCCTGATCGTAGGTGTAATCACATGAAGACATTCCCTGATGGTCCAGTGGACCACATCCAGCCCAATTGCGGGCTTTGTAAAAAAATAATTTTATCCCTGGTGGTCCAGCGGTACACCCCTCCCCACCCACCCACTCAGATCCGCCACCATGCTCCCTCCCCTATAAGCAGCTGGCATTAGCTCCCCACCCGCAAGCCGCCCGTCCGCCCACCGACTGACAGCGTACAGTATGGCTGTATGCCCATTGGTCCACGGCATGGGCTAATGGTCATGCAGACTGTACTGTACTACACAGTCCTGATATGTGAATGGATACTGCATGCTGTCAGTAGGCGGGCAGCTTGTGGGTGGGTAGCTAATGCCTGCCACTGACTGGTGGGGCGGTGTGCCGGGTCTGAGTGGGCGGCTGGGGGTGGGTGTCGCTGGACCACCAGGGATAGAATTATTTTTACAAAGCCTGCAGTCAGGCTGGATGCGGTCCACTGGACCACTAGGGAATGTCTTCATGTGATTACGCTCTCGATTGGGCTGAGGGTAGGGTCCACTGGACCACCAGGGATGATATTACTTTTTACACTTCCCGTGATCGGGCTTGATGCAGTCCACTGGACCACCAGGGAATATGTCAACGTAATTAAGCTTGTGATTGGGCTGAGGGGCAGGTTCACTGGACCACCAGGGATTATTTAACTTATACGAAGCTGGCCATTGGGCGTTGAATTGCACCGCTGCTGAAGCTAAAAACAGTCAAGTATGCACAAATATGTCGTAATCTGGTGTATTTTGGAGGGAGAAATATGTCTTGGAGGGGAAAAAAATAACAATAATGCATAGGCAGCCAATGAAATACATTTGTTAAAATATATGTGATCAATAGCAGGAGGTAGATACTATAAAATGAAACATCAGTGTTACACTGCAAACTGTATGCAATGAGACTGCTTTAATAAAAATACATGAGACCATTTTCTTTTAACACCCATTTTATTAAATGAACTGGACAGTATTTCTTTATATACAGCATCAGTTTTTATTATGCATCAAAACTGTCAGCTCCAGTACAGAAAAGAACAACATGCCTCACACCACACTGGTCTGTAGACTCAGGATCACATGCTACTGCATGTGTGCATCACTAAACAGCTTCCCCCATTCTGGAGAGGAACTAAAATTCAAAGCGCGTGTTACACACGTGTCCATATTTACTGTGACACCCCATCTCGGCTGTTGTGGTGATGACATCGGAAGCAGCGCTGGTGTTGAAAATGGAGGAGAAACAGACAATAAACTGTTTCTTCTGTTAAATTATGTTTAAAATGCGTGAATTTGCTGGAAGATGGGGACACGATGCTGACTACATCAGTGACTCAAAGTAAGTAGAACAACAGAAACGAAGCTGGACTTCTCCTTTAAGATCTGTACACAAAGAAATTCTGTGGAAAACAGATATGGCGACTCACACATCAGAGCCTGCAAACTCTGAAATCCTTCAAGCAGAAGTGACTGCAACTCTGATGATGCCTGACAGTGGTCAGGGGAAACATTAGTGTTGGTACTGTTTTCACCGCTTATTTTTGGGACTTGGTGCACATGTAACATGCAGTTTTGTATTTAAATAAAAGGACTTCATTTTTTTCATCAAAGTCCTGTGTGCTCTGATTTTTGTGGGTGCTCTTACTACTTCTTCTGTTACTACTGGTCAAAATGAGCACCACAGTAAATTGCCTGGTGCTCCACTTCACTGTTTTTCTGCAGGAAATATAAGCCACAACTTGCAGCCGGCTCAAAAAATGCCAATGTCAGTTTCTCAAGCACAAAATTGAAGTCCCAAAGCAGGAATGGATTGTGGATAGGTTTCAGATGAAGAATACCTGTCAGGAAATGTAAAGGACGCCTCCAGCTGTGAAACCATGCAACCATCAAAAGAGGCATCGAAAGCTAACACAACAGCCAAATGCCCCTTAAGTGAGGAATACTGTGGACCAGAGTCTGACAGGAACAGCAAGTATTCCAACACTGCATTTAAAAGACATGTAAACAGGCATACCTCTCAACCTCTTGCCTCATGAATCAGGGACAAGGCTTAAAATAATCAGGGACAAAGACCCCAAATCAGGGACACATCTTAAAAACTGGTACTATTCAGTGAGAAGGCTGATAGAATAAGGGGATTTGTGTTAAGATGCATTTTCTGAAGAAGAACAAGTCTGTAACTTTAATGTTTGACATTATTCTGTGTTTTTAATCCCTGCTGTTCTGTCACAAAAACACAAATTTTACAAGGGACAGAGGAAAATTTTGAGGCAAAATCAGGGACGTCCCTGAAAATCAGGGACAGCTGAGAGGTATGTAAACAGGTCTAAATTCTTGGAAGTAGCCTACAAAGTGAACTGATTCTACTTCAGCAAATGACTATGTCTGGTAGAAGGCTTTCTGGCTGCAACCAAAACATCAGCAATGTTATGGGATACCTCAAAACGTGCAATGGCTATGTTCTCAGGAGCCATGCATGCAAATGTAGGGACTTCAGGTCCGGACGGACCAGGGATCCCTTGTCCTGTGATGACAGATCCTGACACAAAGGTAGGGATACAGATGTCTCCACTGCTATCTGTGCAGAAGTGGAAACCACATCTGGCTAGGCCATAATGGAGCAATCAGGATGAGAGTGTCACACCCCATCAGCAGCTTGATCAGCACCCTCTGTATTAGAGGAACTGCAAATAGGAATTTCCCTTTCCAACAGAGGTACAATGCATCTCACCAGAAAACTCGGGGCCTTGGATTGAGCGAGCATAAATGTGGCAGTCTTGCGCTGTGTGGGGACACAAAAAGGTCCAACTCTGTATGACCCCATCTTGTAAAATCATCTACCACCGAGGTCAGTAGTTCCAAATTGTACATTCTGGACTGTGACCTGCTTAGCCTGTCTGCCAAGACATTCTGGAGACTTGGTAGATGGACCGCTGACAGCTACAGGCCATGATACACAGCTCAGTACCATACTTTCTTTGCTTTCCTGCACACTGGGTAAGAACGAACGCCCCCTTGTTTGTTGGTGTAATGCATCACACTGGCACTATCCATCTGGATTAATAAAGAACTGGGACACAAATGCTCCTGAAATTCCTGGACGCTGCATAAGACAACCCATCTCCAGGACATTTATATGCAACTTGGCCTCCACCTTGAGCCATAACCCCGTGTTTCCTGGATGCTGTACAAAACAACTCATCTCCAGAACATTTATATGTAACTTGGTCTCCACCTTGATCCATAATCCCTGTGTTTTCTGGATGCTGTACAAGACAACTCATTTCCAGGTCATTTATATGTAACGTGGCCTCCACCTTGATCCATAACCCCTGTGTCTGATAAGGGCCAAGGTGAGCTCCCCAGCTGGAGCCTGAGGTATCTGTGGTGAGAATTTGTACAGGATCTTGTACAAGGAATGGAATGCCCTTTAATAGGTTTTTGCAATCCATCCACCACAGCAATGCTCTGTGAAGTGGAGACGCAACAAGAACAATTTGGTCCAGCTCATCCGTCAGCTGATCCCGATGGAGCCAGAGTGTCAACTGGGGAATTCTCATGTGTAATTGGGCCAGTGGTACTGTCACAATGGCCACAGCCACAAGATCCAGGAGACCTAATTACCATTGTTCTCGAAGAAATGTAGTGGCTCCTGTATATTGACTGCATTTGAGAAATCAGGGTTTCTGCTCTGTCCTTAGGCAGAAAAGTACATCCCTTCTCTGTGTCCAAGAGTGCCCCCATGTACTGCAGTTTTTGGCAAGGAGTCAACACAGACTTTGACACATTCACTGTGATCCCCAAGTCTTCCAACAACTGACATGTTCGAGTCAGAGTATGTTGTAGAACTTGCCTGGAATTGCCTTTAAGCAGCTATTCATCCAGATACGGGAACACACATAGGCCTTTCTTGCAAAGGACCTCTGCCACTAATGTCAAGTTTATGGTAAACACCCATGGTGCAGAGGACAAACCAAATGGCAATACTCTGAACTGATAGTATTCCCCCTCCAGCACAAAAGGGAGGTATTTTCTGTAAGCTAACCTCATCTTTACATGAAGGTAAGCATCATTCATGTCCAAAGAGCAAAGTTTGTTCCCTCACTGCAGAAGAGGAATTAGAGCTTGAAGGAACACCACTCAAAACTCCTTGTATTATATGTAGAAGTTGAGATCCCAGAGATCCAGCACAGGATGCAGAACCCCTGCCCATTCTGGGACTAGGAAGTATCTGGAATAGAACCCTTTGTTCCTCTGTCATGGAGGAACTACTTCTAGAGCATGCTTTTGTAGTAATGACTGCACTTTGTCCTTCAGAAGAAGCAGATGTCCTAGAGGGGAGGAGGAGGAGGATCTGGAGTGGTGTTTGTTAGCTCCAGGGCATGCCCCCTTCCAGTTATCTCAAGGACCCACTCGTCTGTTGTAATCTCCCTCCACTGTACCAGATGCAGGGAGTCTACCCCCCACAGCCACCCCTGGAGGCATCTGTGGAAGTGGTGGTGGGTCTGGGTATGAGTCAGGCTGAGCCGGTGCGGGAACTCCCACTGGTACCTTCTGCTTTGGGTGCTTTTGTATGGGCACCTGGGGGGGTGCTGGCAGTTCCCTTACCTCGGCCTTGTGGATGGAAACCACGGCCACCTCTGTCAGCAGGCTGATGAAAGGATCCCCTTCCATGCCCCTTAGCAGGGGTGAGATACAGGAATTTTTATAGACCTTAGAGTCGTCTTAGATATCTGAAGGCCTCTTATGGCCTCTTCCACATCATATCCAAAATGTTTTGTCCCTCTGAAAGGGGTATTCAAAATGGCCTGCTGCACATTTGTGGGAAATCCAGCAACTCTGAACCAAGAACATCTCATATAAATGCCAGACACTGCAGCCCTATCAGAGACAACATATGCTGAGCAGCACAAATGTTTGCCCACCTCAGCACCAGAAGTTTTCAGCAACTCATTCATGGCGAGCCTTCAGGCAAAGCCTAGGCTATAGTCTTGGCAGCTTTCCACAGGCTATTTTGTTACTTAATCATACCAGCATGATGGTTTGCAATCCTAAGGCCCAGTGAGGCAGAGGCATAAGCACACTTGCCCATCGTAACCTGCCTCATAGATTCCTTATCTGGAGGTAAGGTACTCATACATTTAGGTGCCCAGGATCTATCGTGAGCAGCCATGATGACTATAGAGTCAGTTTCTGGCTGGTCAGCATAATAAGGCTTAGTAGACAGAGCAGGATACTGTTTATTAGCCTTTCTAGGAACTGTAGGCAGTGAGTTAGGTCTGTACCATGCAACCAAAGTAGCATCCTCTAATGCCGGATATATAGGTGGAATTATTGTGGAGGGGGAGCATTGGACCTCCAGAAATTCCATCATGTTCTTCTCTGTGAAATCTTCTTCTTCCACAGCAATGCCCATGGCAGCTTGCATTTGCTGCATCATGGCTTGTTTGTTTTTTGTTTTATTTAAAATCTGGTAAGTCCATGAGCCAATGGCCCATTTTCAAGGCTGACCAGAGTCACATGCATCCTTCAATAAATACAGCTAACAAACACAGAATATATTAGACATCAGAAAATGCTAGCTGAAACAGGTACACCGATTCTTAGAGAAAAGATACTTTTTCAGGTGAAATGTAAATTAATATGTAGAAACAGTAATACAATCAAAGACTTTTGTAATCATATTAAAAAACACAGGGAATGTGTAAAACAAATTCCTCTGCCCCATAGTTTTCATACAAGGTATATTAAAAAAGTACAGTCACGTAGGAACTTACCGTAACAGCAGATCTTCGAGAGGAGCTCTTGCAGCAGGTAACACCATTAGAACTATGCTGCCAGGCACTAGGACCCCACGGAAAACTTCTAGCTAGAAGTCCAAGACGGGTGACCACCCCGTGACGTTGGTCCCGCCCCAACGTCCCCTATGGTATAAAGGGGGCAGTCCTCTGGAGCTACCTCAGTTCACCCACTGGAGACCTGGCTGACTTACAGGATGGGGAACAGAGGAGGATCTCCCATCCCCAGAGAGAAGTACAGTTACATAACCCCGGGGGCAGGTGGGAGGGAAAACCACCTGCTGCAAGAGCTCTTCTCGAAGATCTACTGTTATGGTAAGTTCCTACATAACTGTACTATCTTACTTCGAGAGGGAGCTCTTGCAGCAGGTAACACCTACAGGACTGAGTCCCAAGCGGTACAAGGAGAGACCCAAGTCAGAAGAGTAGTTGACTAGAAAACAACAGTGTCCTTGGCACTCGTTAGTAGAGTAGTCCCTGAAGGACCACAAGGCCAAAACCTTCTTTCTTTCTGGAAGCAATGTACAGGCTGTAGTGCCTAATGAAAGTGTAGACCAAACGTCAAGTAGCAGCTGCACAGAGATCTGCTGCAGACACATTTTTGAGGGATGCAAAGGAAGTTGCGACACCTCTTGTGACCGATCTTGGCAAGGGTTTGCCGTACTTTTAGTAACAGAAAGTAATGCAGTTGACCATTTGGCTAATGTCTGCTTGGTCACTGCAGCCCCTAACATTCTTTGGGCAAAGGAGACAAACTGGTCTGTCTTTCTTGATGAACGAGTACGTTCTACATAGTAACATAAAATTCTATGTACATCCAGAGTATGTAACAAGATTCTGTTCGAGTACTCTGGGTAGTAAACTGGTAGATGAATGTCCTGATTTAAAGTAAATTTCGACACCGCCTTCATAAGAAACTTTGGGTATGTATGCAGAGCTACTCTGTCCCTGTGAAAAACAGGATAAGGCACTTTACACATCAGAGCCTGCAGCTCGGAAGTCCTCCGAGCGGAAGTCATGTCGACTAAAAACAATGCTTTACAAGACAGAAAGTGGAGCTCGCAACTTGCAGCTGGTTCAAAGGGAGGCAAAGTAAGTTTTTCTAACACAAAAGAAGGTCCCAAGGAGGAACAAGGTCCCGCCTAGGGTGTTTGATGTGCAAGATACCCCTTAAAACGGTCTTGCACAGGTCCAGTTGTGCCAGATCTTTTCCCTTCTGCAGTGCATGATAAGCTGAAAGTGCAGAGAGATGCACCTTAATGGATGAGTAGCTGAGACCCATGTCAGATCTACATGGAAAGAAGGTAAATAGCACAGATTCCACCAGACAGTGGAAGGGATCCAAGGAATGGGGGATGCCCACAAACAGAAGTGCTTCCACTTCATGGTGTATGTTACTCTGGTAGAGGGTTTTCTCACTGCCATGAGAACCTCTGCCACTCCGGGGGATACCGCAAATCTGTCTCTGATTAGATCTGCAGGAGCCATGCATGCAGATGCATACAGATGCAGAGATCAAAGATTCGGGTGTACTAGGACCCCTTGCTCCAGAGAAAGCAAGTGAATGGACAGGGGCAATGGGATCTGTGGTTCCGATGCAAATTGTTGTAGCAATGGGAACCAGATCTGTTGAAGCCAGAAGGGCACTACCAGAATCATGCAAACACCTTCTGCCTGCAGTTTGATCAGTACCCTCTGCTAAAATGGAAAGGGAGGGAAAGCATACAGGAACCTCCTTGTCCAAGAGAGGGACAATGTGTTGTGCCAGAAAACACCAGGTCCTGGATATAGTGAGCAGAAACTGGGCAGTTAGGCATTGTGTGGGGACGCAAAGAGGTCCCGTTCTGGCTGACCCCATCTTTCGAAGAGGTCGTCTATGACTTCCTGCAGTAGCTCCCATTCGTGACTCATATAGGACGGCTCTTATCTCCAGTATGTTGATATGGACAGCATGTTCTGTCGAAGTCCAAGAGCCCCTCGCCAGGTGCACACCCAGCCCAGCTCCAAGGTGTCTGTGGTCAGAACTTGCTGGGGGCTGGGACATTGAAATGGAACCCTGTAATCTAGCCAACAAGGGGTGATCTACCATTCCAGAGACCGAAGAACCGCACTGGAGATTTGAATCGGGTGAGCAAGATCGTCCGTGTGCCTTAGTCCCACTGAACTCCGAGGTTCCACTGCAAGACCCTCATATTCATGCATACCAGGGGAACAGTTGCAATGGCTGCAGCCATGTGGCCCAGAAGTTGGAGCACTACTCTTGCCAGGACTGGCTTGATAGCCATTACCCTTCAAGTAACTGCGCTCAACCTGTCTGCTCGGTCTGCAGGGAGAAAGGCCCTTCATTGGATGGTGTCCAGGACTACCCCTATGTACTGCAACCATTGGGTAGACCAGAGGCACAACTTGGGGAAATTTAGGGTGATGCCCAAGTCTTGAAACAGACCGAAGGTCTCCCCCATTGACCAATGCAGCTCGTCCTCCAATGAGGCTGTAAGAAGCCAGTGGTCCAGGTAGGGGTAAACATAATGACCCCTTCTCCTGAGGGTTGCTGCCACTACAGCCAGGCACTTGGTAAAGACCCTCAGTGCCGACAAAAGACCGAATGGTAGCATCCCTGAACTGATAGTGCTCTCCTTGGAAGGTGAAGCGGAGGTACTTCCTATGGGGCAGCAGGATCTTTATGTGCATATAAGCATCCTGCATGTCCAGGGAGCACAGCCAATCTCCTTGGTGGATCATGGGCAACAGGCCAGGCAGTGTCACCATCCTGAACCTTCTGTACTCGAAGAAGGTGTTCAAGTTGGCTCAGACAGAGGATGGGACGGAGGTCCCTTGTCTTCTTTGGGACCAAGAAAAGTGGGAATAGTATTCCCTGCCTCTTTGACCTGTGGATACTGCCTGAATCACCCTTTTCTTGAGCAGGGTCTGTATTTCTGTCTTTATAAGAGCTGTGTGGGATGGAGAGCAGTGGGAAGGAATGGGCGGGTTGTCTGGTGAAATCCGGGTAAACTCCAGAGCATACCCTCTTTCGATGATCTGAAGAACCCACTGATCGGTGGTAATGTTGGACCATCCACGGAGGTAGAGGGAGAATCTCCCGCCTACTGCCTCCCCTTGAGCTTCTACTGGAGATGGGGAGGCTGGCAGGGAGTCATGCCAAGGCAGAGGGGGTAGGCAAGGGAGCTCTGGCATTTTTGGCGCTTTTGGTTCCCTGGGAGCCTGAAGGCAGGGAAGGGCCCCTTCGCTTGAAAACTCCCTTTCATGGTTGCTGACGCCTTCCTTGGTGACCTTGGTTCTTACGAAAAGGACGGCATCTAGTGGTAGCAGGTTCCGATTTGTACATCTTGTAGATGTTGGAAACCGCTTTTCCAGAGTCTTGCAGTCCAGTAATCAATTTTTCTGTATCAGGGCGGAAGAGGACCAACTCCTGAAAGGGTGCGTCCAGGATTGCATCCAGTAGGTCCTGTCAGAACCCTGAGACCTGCAGCCAGGTGTGTCGCCTCATACACACCCCTGTGGCTGCTGCTCTGGCAGCCGTGTCTGTCTGCCCACATCAGTGCCATATTGCATAATGGCCAAGAGTTCAGATTTATTGTCTGAGGCATGTTGAGCCTTGACTAAATCTAAGGCCTTGCTCCACAAAGATTTTTGGTACGTCACCATATGTGTAAAAAAATTGAGAGACATGACTGTGCAGGTTGCTGAGGAATAGACTTTCTGTCCTATCTGGTCCAGCTGTTTTGATTCAGGATCTGGGGGCTGGGAACTCATGTGCTTAGGCTGTTGCACCCTGCCATGTGCTGCATTTAGTACCATGGAGTCCACTTTTGGTTGTTCACTGAGGTGAGGCTCCCCCCCCTTAGGGGTCTTATACAGGCAGTCCGCCTTCCTGGGGATGGCCGAGGTGGTGGAAGGATGTTTCCAGGCTAATTTGGTGACATCCTGAAAGGGCTCTACTAGTGGGGGAACAACCAATGTTTTTGGTAGTTTGCCCCAAGGAACTTGGCCAGTCGGTGGCATTCGGGGTCAAGTTCCTCAGTGTCCCACTGGTTGAGGAACTAACTGTATGTGACACATCACGTCCAAGAAGGATGGATCGTCTGGAGGAAACGTGGGAAGAGTCCTTTTTGTAGTCCGGGGAGGGCAAAGGCAACTCGTCCTCAGAAGAATAGTAAGAGGAGGAGTCCCCTGCATCTTCCCCAGAGGAAGAGTGCAGATGTCCCCTAGAGGAGGGAACAGATGATGGGTGCCTTCTACAGTCATTAGGAGCTGGCAACCCCCGGTCGTTATCCCCAGATGGTGGGCAGTCTGATGTCACAGAAGGTCTTTTATGTCTTTGAGGTGAGGGCTCTTTGGGTGGGGCTGGAGGTGGGAGTCCTCTAGGAGGCAGAGATGGCTCCCGTGGTCTGGGCAGCAGATCCCCTTTAATAGTATTCCACCAGGAATTGAACAAAGCCCTAACCTCCACCAGTGGAACGACAGGCTGTGCCAGTAGTGGGGTGGGGACGTTTGAGGGTCCAGGCGACGGCTTTTGTGGTGCGCTCAGTGCTGTCACCTGATCCCCAGGTTCTTTGCTCTCGGGCGTTGGGTCCAATGGGACCTTCCCTGTCAGGGCAAGGTCCCCTGGAGATTTGGCATCTGGCTTTATCAGGAGGAGGTGATGGCGAAGGGCTCGACCCTCAGTCAATAGGCCCAGGCATCCGGTCTTTAGGCGTGTGACCTGTCACCTGATCCGACACGCAGTCTTTTGGAGCAGACAACCACTTGGGTGGTGGCACCTGGTCCATCTCTGATGCAGAGTTGGAAGGCCCTGTGGTCCGACGACCTTCTGAGGTGGACGTTGCCCTTTCCTCAGGCAGAGGAGGCTTCTGATGGTGATCAGAATCCTGGCATCTAGTAGAGTCGGACTTTCCGCCCAAAGAAGACATCTGTCCATCTGGCCAATACCCAAGTGATGGCCTGTGGGGCCTTAGAGCCAGGGACACAGGGGCAGATGAACGCCCATGGCTAGAAGGCTCTGCCCTGTGAATGAGAAGCGGCGGTGGTCTTAGCAGTCACCTCGGGAAAGGTTAAGGAACCGGGAAGAGGGACAGATTCCAACCTCTGGCAAGAAGTGGAGGATGCAGAGGCCTTGTGAGGGGACGTAGCGCAGGATTCTGATCTGGCAGTGGTCCTCATGAATGGATCATTTCAACACTGTCCAAAACAACTTAGCTTTTGATTTTGAGCTTATACAGCATTGGTTTGTAGGTCATAGACTGGTCTTGAATGAAAAAAAGTCTATGCTCTTTGTAGTCACAAAAGGAAAAGTGCACTGAGATCTACCCTTACCCTTCACACTACTAGTGATGGAGCTATACAGCTAGTGATCTTCAAACAAGTTAAATCATTTAAAGGGACACTGTCAAACTGTTTTGCATCATATTATTTTTAGTTGAAAGTACATATTTTATGATGGCTTGTTTTATCTACTTAATTTCTTAGTAGAACTGAAATGCATGCCAATAGTGTAATTATAACAACCTTGTTTTGTTTCAGGTTCTTGAAGATCTACTGTTGCTGCATACTTCTTGAACATTAGGACCCCCCCCCCAAACAGTGCAACAACTCAAGATGCAATAGTCTTCTCTTTTCCCACTGCATCATGAGTAGGTAGACAGTGCTGGGGGTGTTCAGAAGTCCACAAAAGATGAAGTGGGGGTTGATACAGGAATATAAACAAACAGTTCTGCGTGGTAACACCAGTGTGGTGAGTAGTATTTTTTTCACTTTAAAAAGGAAAAAAGGAATCCGAATCAAACTCCCAGCTACATCAGCAAATTATATAGAATGCGAACAATCATAAAATGTGAGTTTTAAACTAGGCACAATTTGAGCCCTAAGGGTTTGACAATGTCCATTTAAATATAAGGGAGTTCTACTTTTTAGGGCCAAATGTTTTCGGTGAGTAAAAGTGACAGCCTTGTTTGGGGTGTCAGCGATGAGTTAAAGGACTACTAAACCCCTTATTTTATCCTTTTAAACTATAACAAAAAAAAAAAAAACAGCTTCACAGCAAGGTAAAGACAAGGCAAAGTTTATTTCTATGGCACCCAACCCTGGAGGCTCTGGGCGCCTTACATAAAACAGGCAGGGTTTTAAACTAGATTCATATATTATTAATAAATCCAAACAAATAAAACAATAAAACATCAGATGCAACTTTAAAATTAGCAGATTTTTTTCGGCTGGTCAGATCACTATGTCCGGGAAGGCCAGAGAAAATAAGTAAGCTTTCAGACTGCTCTTCAACATCTCAACCGACGGAGAGGCTGTTTACATTGATGCTAAAACTGCACTGATATAACAAACATAAAAGCAGTTTTGTAGTGTTTGAAAAATGTCAGTAGCCCTCTCCTTTCATATCTCCCACCCAGTTTGGTCTACAAAATGGCCAGCAGACGTGAGATGTAGTGAAGTTGTTGGAGCGAGAACTACACTACTCTCTACAGTGCTAATAACCATTTTTCTGTCATTCATTTACAGTAAAGTTTCAACAAACTGGTTAAAATCATGACTTAACATGTGTATTATTTTTACCAAGACACATGGTGATGGTTTTGTTTTTTTACACAAATATTGTCAACCATCAACAAAGTTTAGGGCTGTCTGAGCCGAACTGCAGTACAACACTGCAATCTTATAATTTACCTGGTTGTCTAGTAGCTCTGGCTTGCTCCTTTTCATGTACAAATGTTTTTCCTCTTAGCGAGGTGTCTTTATGTTGTATCAATCTGTCAGTTTCACATAATTCCAGTAAAGGTACTCTGGACCCCATTCCTGTCCAACCGCTGCCGTACCCTCAATGACAGTCCTACTATAACACACCTGTTCCAATGAAGATCATGAGAGCCACCGCAGGGTTTTAAAAAAAAAAAAGAAAACTCTCATCTCAGTTTGCTTATGTTTATTCTGCATACATAGAGCGATTGCCTAAGAATGCCGGTAGCCCTTCTTTTCCTCAACCAGCAACGGTAAATGATATGAGATCATTTCATTTACCAGTGCTGGTAGGGAAGGAGCTCAGCATTCTTGGGCAATCTGGCATGTATGTACAGCAAACAAATGCAGACTGAGAAGGGAGATTTGATATTTTTACTTGCAGTGGCTCTCAAAATCTTCTTTGGAAAGGGTGTGGTATAGTTGGACCAGAATTGTAGGTACGACGGCAGTGAGTCATGCGGGGTGGGGGTCTGTAGTAAATTCACTGGAATCATGTGAAACCGACAGACTGATAACATATAAAGACTTTCGCTAAGAAGAAAAACATTTTTACATAAAAAAAGGAGCACTGTTATACTGCGGTTCAGCCCAGAGAGCCCTAAACTTTGTTGACCTTCGGCAGTAATTGTGTAAAAAAATTATTGAAACCATAGCTTACAGCCAGCCCTCCAGCACACCAGTAGCACCACCGCTTGCGATGCCGGCGATCTGAGTTCGGAAATGGGCTCGAGTTGTCAGAGAGCTGGCTAGGGGGAGGAGGATTGAGCATCCCAAGGACTGCTAGTCTCCTCTAGGGGTGGGGGGAGTCGTGGCTCAGTGCATGACCGGCCTCTAGTGGTGGCTGGGGGAATCGGCATGCCTGCACTGCATGTAGGGGTGGAGCATGATGGACGCGGGCTTATTCCTTGGTGTCAATGCATGCCGTGTCTCCGGGGGGGGGGGGTAACACAAAAGGAAAAAAAAAAACTTGGCCCAGCCCAACACCAAGAGGGTTGGAGTGGCCCTTACCACCAGTGCAGCAGCTCAAGAGCAGGACCCCGACATCCAGAGGTACAGAAAGGGAGGGGTGGCTAACATGGGGGCTGGCTGCCTGTTCCCACTCCGTCCCCACCTAGGGAGTAAGCCACGGCTCCATTTGGGGAGTCCATCCGGGCTTGTGGTGCTGGGGGTCAGTCGGGTGACAGTGCCAGGGACCGAGTGGGAGAAAAATAAATAAATAAATAAAAAATAGCTTACCATGTATACTGGTAAAAATAATACACAAGTCTTGATTTTGATGTTTGTTAAAACTTTACTGTAAATGAATGACAGGGAAAACAGGTTACTCACCTGTAACAGTATTCTAAGAGTAGTATATGATGTTCATCCACACTTCTGGCAGTGTCCTGTACCTCTAAGAGCTTGTCGGAAAGTATTCAAGCTGACTCCTCCCACCCACCCAGGTGGTAACTCCCTCGGCTCCACCCCATGATGCCAGATCTTGCCCGCTGGAAGCAGAAGTGTGAGCCCAAGCCAGGGGAGGTCAGGTGGGTTCGTGTGGATGAACACCATATAACACTCCTAGAAAGTACAGTTACGTAAGACCTTACCGTAACAGTAGATCTTTCAGGCGTGTGCTCTTGCAGCAGGTAATACACACTTGGGTCACTGCCAGAGATCGCTGTGGCGCACGTCAGCTCTTCTAGCAGTCTTTGCTAGGGACCGCCCAAACATGACATCAGCTTCCTGTTTCCTATATAAAAGTGTGCGCGGTCCCTGATATCCTCAGTTTCCCCCGCCGAATTCAGCTCACTAAGTGAGGACCAAGGGGAAGCCGAGATATTAAAGGTGTCCCAAACCATAAGTCATTGGACCAGAATTTGTTCTCTTAGAGAAGGAGGGGGATGGAGGGAAGGAACACACCTGCTGCAAGAGACACTCCTCAAAGATAGTACAGTTACATAAGGACTTACCGTAACAGTAGATCTTCGAGAGAGGCTCTTGCAGTAGGTAATTACATATAGGACTGACGCCGGCAGGCGGCAGGACCCCATGGAAAAATTTCTAGCTAGCAGTCCCTGGCGAGGGACCGCCCCACGTCAGGTGACCAGCGTCAGGCGAAGTCGGTATAAAAGGGCGGTCCCTGATGCCCGCCTTTCCCACCACAGGCCAAAAGAGGCCAGACGAGAGAGGAGCAGATATTTCTCTATATGGAAAAGGAGCTGAAAAAAGCCTAGGGGGATGGAGGGCGGGAAGGTATTAGCTACTGCAAGAGCCTCTCTCGAAGATCTACTGTTACGGTAAGTCCTTACATAACTGTACTATCTTACTTCGAGAGGGCTCTTGCAGTAGGTAATTACATATAGGACTGAATCCCAAGCAGTCTGGAATAAAGAAAAGGCACCGGGAGGAGGAAACTACTCCATGAAATAGCTCTAGCCGTGCAAGCCTCAAGACAGGAGGCCTTGCAAAACAGCTAGCCCGAAGCCTGCTCTACGGTGAGAGGCAATATCCAAACTATAGTGTTTCATAAAGGTATGGGCAGAAGTCCAGGTGGCGGCAGCGCATATGTCTGCCACAGACACATTCTTGAAACAAGCTGCAGAGGCAGCTACTCCTCTTGTGGAGTGGCCTCTGACTTGACCCCGGAGGGTCTTGTGGTACTTGTCATAACAGAAAGTGATGCAATAAGCCAACCACTTAGAGAGGCATTGCTTGGAAACAGCATTGCCTTCCCTTTTGTGAGCAAAAGAGACAAACAACTGATCAGTCTTTCTGAGATCCTTCGTCCTGTTGGTGTAGTATCTCAGAATCCGGTGAACATCCATAGTGTGGAGTAAATATTCCCCTTGGTTAGAGTACTGCGTAAAAAAGGCAGGTAGCTCTATAGACTGATTAAAGGTAGACTGCTACTACTTTAGGTAGAAACTTAGGATTCGTGTGAAGAGCAACTCGTTCCTTGTGAAAAATCAAGTAGGGGATTTTGCACATCAGGGCCTGGAGCTCGGAGTTTCTTCGAGCTGAAGTAATGGCCACCAAGAAGAGTGTCTTCCACGAAAGAAACTTCAAATCAGCAGAAGCTGCAGATTTGAAGGGAGGAAGGGTAAGTTTCTCGAGAACAAAATTCAAGTCCCAAGGGGGGGCAGGAGTACGGATGGGGCCCTCAGATGGAGGACCCCTCTGAGAAAGGTCTTAGAGACCTCCAGTTGAGCGAAAGCTTTGCCTGCGAAGGGAACATGATAGGCTGAGATAGCTGCCATGTGTACCTTCAAAGAGGAATGGCTGAGACCCAGGTCGAACAGATGATGTAAATACTCCAGCAGAAGCCCCGCTGAACAAGACAAAGGTTCCACGTACTTGGAGGCGGCCCAAATAGTGAATCTTTTCCACTTCATGACATAAGTGGACCTGGTGGAGGGTTTTCTGGCCTCCACTAAAATCTCCGCCACTTTGGGAGACACACCAAAATGGGATTGGGCTAAGTCTGCAGGAGCCATGCATGCAGTTGAAGGGATTTGAGGCCTGGATGGACCAGGGTCCCCTGATCCTGGGTCAACAAACCTCGAGATAGAGGAAGAGGAGGATCCTCTGAATATTGTTGTAAAAGAGAAAATTAGATTTGCTTGGGCCAGAAAGGAGCGATCAGAATCATTCTCGCTCCTTCTGAAGCCAGTTTCTGCAAGACTCGTAGGATAAGAGGAACTGGGGGAAAGGCATAGACGAATCTGTCCTTCCAGTCTAGAGACAGAGTGTCATTCCAGAAAGCGCCTCACCCTGGAACGAGCGAGTAGAAGGTGGGAAGTTTTGCATTTTGGAGGGATGCGAACAGGTCGACCTGTGGTATTCCCCAAAGTTGGAAGATATTGTCTAGGACCCCTTGGTCCAGTTCCCACTCGTGAGTCAGAGCAGAAGAGCAACTTACCCTGTCTGCTAGGGTGTTGTCGATTCCTGGAATGTGAATCGCCATGAGGTGAAGGTCGTGTTGTGTTGCCCAATCCCAAACCCTCATTGCCTCCCTGCATAGAGGGTAGGACAGAGTTCCTCCCTGTTTGTTGATGTACCACACTACGCACATGTTGTCCATCTGGACGGCTAGGTGGCCATGAAGGATGTATTGGTGAAGGGCCTGGAGAGCATACAACACAGCCCGAAGCTCGAGCACATTGATGTGAAGAGCTTGTTCTAGCCTGGATCAAGAGCCCTGGGTCCGATGAGGGCCTAGATGGGCTCCCCAACCTTCACCTGAGGCGTCTGTGGTTAGAGTCTGGGAGGGGGGAGGATGAAAGAAAGGGAACCCCCGAAACACGTTCTCTCGAACCATCCACCATTGCAAGTCTCGCATCATCGGCGATGAGATCAGAACTGAATGATCTAGGTCGTCCACTAGTTGATCCCACTGAGAGCATAGAGTCCACTGAGAGATCCTCATGTGGAGTCGACCGTGGGGGACAGTCGGTATGGTGGCCGCCATGAGCCCGAGAAGGCGAAGGACCGACCTCGCCGAGACCATCCTGCAGTCGGATAACAGACATATTTGGGTCTGAAGGGAGGACTCCCTGTCCGGAGGCAGGAAGGCCTTGCCTATGGTCCTATCGAGGATCGCCCCGATGAACAGTAGCCTCTAGGAAGGGTCCAGATGAGACTTGGAATGGTTGATGGTAATACCCAGGCAGGCAAAAACCTGCTGGGTAAGGGAGAGGAAACGTAGGAGTTCCTCCCTGGATGAGGCCACCAGGAGCCAGTCGTCCAGGTAAGGGAACACCTGTACTCCCTTGGTACGCAGGTAGGCTGCCACCACAGCCAGGCATTTGCTAAATACTCGGGGGGCCGAGGATAGACCAAACGGGAGTGCCTTGAACTGGTAGTGGTCCTCCTGAAACGCAAAAAGAAGGTATTTCCGATTGGAGGGGCGAATGGGAATGTGCAGATAGGCATCCTGCATATCCAGGGCACAAAGCCATCGACTCGGCCGTAGGAGGGGCAGAAGGCTCTGCAGAGAGAGCATCCTGAACCTTTTGTACTCTACATAAAGATTCAGGGAACTGAGATCTAAAATCGGTCTGAGATCTCCCGTCTTCTTTGGGACCAGGAAGAAATGGGAATAGTAACCCATCCCCTGAAGATGAAGGGGGACGGTCTCTATCGCTTGCTTCATCGGAAGCACCGAGATTTCCTCCTAGACCAAAGGAAGGTGTTCCCGTGAATACAATGACTTTAGAGGAAGGTTTGCCGGGGTGGTTTCTGAAGAAACTCTATGGAGTGTCCTTCTGCTATAAGCTGGAGTACCCAAGAATCCGTGGTTATCCTCTCCCATCCCGGAAGGTGGAGGGAAAACCTCCCTCCTACCGGTTCCTCCGGGGAGTCTGGAGGCAGTGGGAGAGGAAAGGAGTCAGGTGGTGGGCAGCGCCGCAGCTGAAGCACCTGCAGCTTTTTTGGGCGAAGGAGGCTTAGCAGCCACGGGGGCACGACATTTTGTGGCCCGCCTTCCTTGGGGTGTCGCCTCTGGCCGATTCCATCTGCGAAAGGGACGGCGCTGCTGCTGATGGGGACGGTACATGACATCAACTGACTTCAGAGTCGTCCCCTTCTCTTGCAAATCGGTAATGATGTCCTTGACATCAGCCCCGAAAAACACCGACCCTCGGAAAGGTGCTTCCTGAATAGCAGATTACATCTCTGGGACCAGACCTGACACGTGGAGCCAAGCATGACGCCGTAGGCCTACGGCAAAAGCAGAGCTCCGCCCAGCAGTGTCCACTGCATCGTATGTCACACGTAGCATGTGGCGACTGGCCGAACGAGCAGAGCGGACGAGATCAGCCAACTCCTGTTTGACTTGGGAGTCAGGAAAGGAGTCCAGCTTGGCTTCCACCTGAGTAAGGATGGCCTTCTGGTAGTCCCCCATGTGGCCGACGTAGTTCAGGGCCGAATCCCCAGTGTGGAGGAGTGTAAATCTTCCTCGTGCTAGTCCAGAAGAGATTCCTTATCAGGAGGTGACAAGCTAAGATGCTTTGGGTTCGCTGACCGGCCATGAGCGGCACTAATCACAACTGAGTCGGCACAAGGGTGAGAATCTAGGAAATCAACACCCTCTGGAGCCTGATACCGCCTGTTCTACTTCCTGGGAAGTGGGGCTAAGGCCGATGGCTGTTTCCATATCGTGGTGACAAGGTCGGCGTGAGGCTCTATCCAGGGTGGCACTAGTGTAGGAGCTGTCACAGGCAGATCCAGATGTTCAGCGAGTTTCAGACGCTGAGGATCTGGTTCCAAAGAGCGCCACTGATGGACCTGATGGACTTAGTGGCCTTGATGGAGGAGGAACATCTGGATATCATGGCAGTCACAGAAACATGGTACACACAAAACCATGACTGGGACATAAACATACCAGAATACACTATCTACAGGAGGGACAGGGAGGGTAAAAGAGGAGGAGGAGTAGCTCTTTACATAAGGGAAGGAATCAAAGCAACAGAACAAAAGGAAAACAGGGAGGAGAAGAAGCACTGTGGGTAAATTTGGAGACCAGCAATGGCACCACAATCCGCACAGGGGTTGTATACAGACCCCCTTCTCAAGGGGAGGAAATGGACAAGGAAATGATAGAAAGTATACTTAGAATGGCAGAAAAAGGGGAGATATTGCTGATGGGTTATCTGAATTTGCAGATGTTAACTGGAGTGCAGTTGCAGCAGCCACTTCGAAGAGTGGGGTTATTCTAGATGCCCTACAGGGGGCATGCCTTAGACAACTAGTATTGGAGCCCACTCGAGAGGGAGCAATCTTAGACCTGGTTCTCTCAAATGGAGATGAAGAGAGGATCACAGATGTAGAAGTGGGTAGCCATCTGGGAACTAGCGACCATCGAACAGTATGGTTCACAATAAACACAGCAATAGAGTCAAGCCATACAAAGGCAAAAGTACTGGACTTTAGGAAGGCTGACTTTGCTAAAATGGTGAGTGCCTAAGGAATGCACTAGCAAATGGGCAGGAAGGAGGGTGGAAGAACAATGGGAATAATAAAACTGCCATCACAGAGGTAACAAGCCTTTGTGTGAAGCAAATAAAAACGAAATGAGGTAAGAAACCACTATGGTTCTCAAAGGAAGTGGCAGGAAGGTTCAAGAGAAAATGAAAGCATTCAGGAAGTACAAGGAATCACAGAAGGAGCAGGACAGAGAACTGTATCAGTTAAAGCAAAAGGAAGCTGGAAGGCAGTCAGAACAGCAAAGGCCCAAACCAAGGAAAGATAGCCAACCAGTTAAGAAGGGGGATAAAACCTTTATAGGTACATTAGGGAGTGAAGGAAGACCAAGGAGGGACAGTGAGGCTTAATAAAGGGAGGGAGGGTGGCAGAGGGTGACTGTGAAAAGGCAGAGATACTAAAACAAATATTTTTGCTCAGTATTTACAAAGGAAGAGGAGGAGGTACCTAAAACAAACAGTAGAAACACTCTGGATACAGAAGTTGATACCAGCCTATTTACAGAAGAAAGGGTTCTGAAAGAACTCTTAAAACTGAAGGTGGACAAAGCAATGGGGCCTAATGGGATTCATCCCAGAATTCTAAAAGAACTAAGGGTAGAAGTAGTGACACCACTGACTACCCTCTTTAACAAATCATGGGAGGATGGGGTGGTAACCGAGGACTGAAGGAGGGCAGATGTGATTCCCCTTCACAAAAGTGGGAGCAAGGCAGAAGCAGGAAACTACAGACCTGTTAGTTTAACCTCAGTGGTAGGGAAAATGATGGAATCACTTCTGAAGGAAAGAATTGTTGAGTATCTTGAGGCTAGAGGGGCACAGGACCCACGGCAACATGGATTCACAGCGGGAAGGTCATGCCACACGAATCTGATAGATTTCTTTGACTGGGTGACCAAAGTAGTAGATCAGGGAGGGGCTGTGGACATGGCCTACCTAGACTTTAGCAAGGCATTTGACACAGTCCCACACAAAAGATTAATATACAAGTTTGCCAGCCTGGGAGTGGGTCCCAAGATGACAGCCTGGGTAAAGAATTGGCTAGAGAATATGACACAGAGAGTAATATAAATGGAGTCCACTCTGAAGAAAGGGGTTACTAGTGGGCACCGCAGGGTTCAAAGTATTAGATTGTCCTCTCTAATGTCTTTATAAGCTTACATTGCAGAGGGACTGGAAGGAAAAGTATGTCTCTTTGCAGATGACACAAAGATCTGCAACAGAGTTGATGCACAAGATGGGGTGGAAAGGATGAGAAGGGACTTGGCAAGGTTAGAGGAATGGTCAAATGTATGGCAGCTTAGATTCAACGCAAAGAAGTGCAAGGTAATGCACCTGGGAAACAAAAACCCAGGGGAAGAGTACACAATGGGGGTGAGATACTAACAACAAAAAAATGAAAGGGACCTGGGGGTAGTCATATCAGATGACCTAAAGGTGGGCAAGCAATGTGAGAGGGCAGCAAGGAGGGCTGGGGGATACTGGGATGCATAGGGAGAGGCATCACCAGTAGAAAACAAGGAATTATCACTCTGTACAGACAGCTGGTCAGACCCCATCCTGGAGTACTGCATGCAGTTCTGGAGACCCAATCTCTGCAAAGACATAGACAGGATGGAAGCTGTCCAGAGGGAGCAACTAAAATGGTGCAGGGTCTGCACTGGAAGACATAAGAAGAGAGACTTAAGGAGCTTAATATGTATAGCCTCGAGGAAAGGAGGGAGAGGGGGACATGATAGAAACTCTCAAGTACCTCAAGGGAATCAACAAAGTCAAGAGGGTAGCATCTTTCAAAAAGAGGTGTGCAAGAACAAGAGGGCACAATTTGAAGATAGAGGGTGGGGCTGACTCAGAGGTAATTTAAGGAAGTATTTTTCACAGAGAGGGTTGTGGATGCATGGAGCGGCCTTCCGGAGGAGGTTGTGGAGTCAAAAACAGTGGTGGAATTCAAGCATGCATGGGACAGTCATAAGGCAATTCTAATGGGTGGGGGTAGGAAGAAGTAGGCTGCTGGTTAACTAGGATCTGCAGCTTATCCATTAGGTAGAGAAATGGGCAGACTGGGTGGGCCAAGCGGTCCTTATCTGCCGTCAAATTCTATGTTTCTATGTTGGGATTTTTCTAAGCAACTCCGTAAAAGAAGGATCCTCTGGAGGAGACTTCGGAGGAGTCCTCGGCCGGGGCTTCGACGGAGAGCGAGGCTCGTCGTCTCTCTCAGAGCAGCCATCGGAAGAGTCCGAGGAGTCCGAGAGTGAAGAGGAGGAGGAAGAGGAGTAAGACTCCCTTTCCCGACCCGGGGGAGGAATGGGTCCCTTGGGTAGTCCCCAGGGACGCGTGTCCTGCCCCTCTCTGGACCCAGACGAAAGAACCCTGGAGTCTGGAGATGGTGAGGGAGTATGTCGCCTGGGGCATACAGGAATCTGGGACAGCACTGTCGCTGGAAGGCGGCTCTCGACCTCTTTGGTGAGTTGAGCCTTGGCCTCAGCCCACCAGGAGGCCAGAGTCTCCTGCAGGTCCACCGGCGGCTGCAAGGGCGGTGGAGGAGGAGGAGGAGGTGGGGGATAAGGATATGGGCTATACCCATATGGAGCGTATCCAAAACCCGGCTGCAGGTAACCCGGCGTCGGGTATTGAGATGTCAAGTACTGTGGCGTCGGGAAACCCGGCATCAGGTACTGCGGTGTCGGATACAGCGCCCCGGCACACTGATGTCAAAGACGGCGGTACCGGGCGGGGGGCTGCCTGCGCAGACGTCCGCTGGGGAACCTCGTGGGCGGGTCCATAGCGGAGAGCCCGGAGGGAGGCCTGATGGCATCAGAACTCTCCTGAGTCGGTAAGCGCGGCGTCAGGGCCGAGCGGTGGAGGCTCTGACGCCGGAGGTACCAACATCGGAGGGGCCGCGAAGAGCCGGCATCCGAAGGCGACGCCAGGTCCGCTGCCCGGATGGAGGAGGGACTAACGGAGGCAAAACATCCCCAACTGTGCCAGAGGACGGGGGGGGGAGTCCCCGGGGTTAGGATGGGGGGACTCTGGTTCCCCAGATGGCAGCAACAGCTGCAGTGAACCGGGATTGACGGACGTTGGGGGGTCTGTTGTCGATCCTCTCGCCGGCCGGATGTCGGACGAGCCGACGTGAGGCGTAGAGGCGAGCTCTCTGCGGGCGCCGGAGGAGCCGACGTCTGACTTATAAGAGCCTTCACCGGAGGCAGGTCAAGAGGAAGGGTTGGCCTGGTCCAGTGGGGAAGAAGCCATCCGTCGCCCCGAAGGGTCGGACGTCTTACCAGTTCTCTCCGGGCGGACGTCAGAGGAGCCGACTCCCGGCTTATCGGAGTTGCCCACGATGGTAGGCCACAAGCCTGTGGCTAAACCAGGGGCGGAGGCCTCCAAGAGCCCGGAGGTGCCCGCAAGGCCCGAGCATGAGCCAGACAGGCGGGCTGACGCCGCCTCAGAAACCTCCGAGGCGGCTGTCAAGGAGCGATCCTCCGGAGAGGATGTTACCTGTATACCCGTGACTCCCGAGGGAGACGCAGTGGCGAAGCCTTTGTCCCGGTGCCTCTCCTTGTCTTTCTTCTTTCGATGGCCTTCGGGGGAAGTGGACACCTGCCTTAGCTTTTTAAGCTCCTTCTCCATCAAGCTCATTTTCTTTTTAAGAATATGGGCCTCCAGGGATTGCTGCCGTCTCTTTCAGGTGGCCGCATTGAAGCTAAGGCAATGCTGGCACTTCTCGACTTGATGATGCGGGCCTAGGCAGAACAGGCACAGGGAGTGGCTGTCCTTGTGCGGTAGTTGGGAGCCGCACGAATCGCACTTGTTCTTGTGCTCAGAGGGTGTAGGGGATGACATACACAGACGTTAATGCTGACGTTCGAGAAAAAATAAGATCTTTCGCAAAAAACGCAAAGGTAGGGCTGACTACACCTAACTTTTCCGGCGAGACACTGCAATTGAGCTAATGGCGGGAAAGAATCGAAGGTGGGCGTCAAGGACCGCCCCTTTATACCGACATCACCTGATGCCGGTCACCTGACGTGGGGGCAGTCCCTCACCAGGGACTGCTAGCTAGAAATTTTTCTGTGGGGTCCTGCCGCCTGTCGGCGTCAGTCCTATATGTAATTACATACTGCAAGAGCCCTCTCGAAGTAAGATCTACTGTCATGGTAAGGTCTTACATAACTGTACTATCATCCACGGAGTGGTCTCTTGCAGCAGGTAATACACTTGGGATGAATCCCAAGCAATAAACCCAAGAAAGGTGGTCATTATGACAGAAGGCCTTGTAGAACAGCTTGGCCAAAGGCCATCCTATGGCCTGAAGCATATCTAAGTTGTAATGCTTCATGAAAGTATGAATCGTGGACCAGGTAACTGCATTGCAGATATTCGTGATAGAGGCCCCTTTAAAGCAGGCTGCAGTGGTGGCAAGAGCTCTGGTAGAATTGGCTTGGACAGGTCCTGGTAATGACTTGTATTTTGAATAACAAAATGTTATACTGTGTGTTAGCCAATTAGAGAGAGTCTGTTCAGTGACTGGGAGACCTTCACTGCCTGAGGTGAAGGTGACAAAAAGTTGAAAAGTCTTTCTAATCAATTTAGTTCAATTAGTATAGTATCATAATATATGATGGACATCTAGAGTATGTAAGAGGTGTTCATTTCGAATAGAGTGTTCAGGATAATACACTGTTAACTCCAGGGACTGATTTAAGGGGAGGGAGGGAGGAAGTAAGGAAGGAAGGAAGGAAGGAAGGTTGGGTTGGTGAGAAGTGCCACCCTGTCCCTGTGAAAAATTAAGTAAGGTTCTCTATATGAGGGCATGGAGCTCGGAAATACGTCGAGCTGAAGTAATAGTGTTTTCCACTAAAGAAAACAGAGGTCACAAGTGGCCACCAGTTCAAAGGGTTCAAGAGTTAATTTCTCTATTAGAAAATTGAGATTCCACGGAGGAGTGGGTCTTCTGATAGGTGGCTTAATATGTAACATCCCTCTTAGAAACACTGTGGCTAGATGATGTTGATACAGTAATCTGCCATCAAGAGGTTCAAGGAAGGCCAAAATAGAGGCTAAATGGACTTTGATGGAGGAATAGCTTAATCCTGTCTCAGCAATCGAGGCCAGGTAATCCAAGACTTTCATCAGTGGACAGGAATAGGGATCCAATGATCGGAAAACAGCCCAGATGGAAAATTATTTCCATTTGGATTTATAAGTTTCCCTGGTCACTGGTTTATATAAGGCCAGTAATATATTGGCAACAGGAGAGGACACTTGTAAACATGCTATGAAAGCATCCTGAGGAGCCAAGTGTGAAGGCGTAGTGCCTTCAGGTTGGGATGTAGAAGGGTCCCTCGATTCTGAGTCACGAGATCTGGTCTGATTGGCAAAGGAACGAGTTTCTCTACTGAGAATTGTTGAAGTAGGGGGAACCACACCTGCCGGGGCCACAGAGGGGCTATGAGAATCATGGTGGCAGGTTCAAGTTGTAATTTCAGTAGAGTCTGTTGCAGGAGTGTGACGGGGTGGGGAAGCATATAAGAAGAGTCCTATCCATGCTTAGGACAGGGCATCTATAGACCATCCCTTTTAGCTTGGGAAAATGGAACAGTATCTGGGTAAATGGTGGCTGACTGGGGAGGCAAACATACAGTTGCGGTGTCCCCCACAGATGAAAGATTTTCTGAAGCACTTCGTAATGAAATGTTCATATGTGTGCGGACAATTGGCAATTGAGAAGGTCAACTAGGAGGTTGTAACGTCCTGGTAAATGGATGGCTGTCAGTACGAGGTGCTGCCGAATGGCCTCCTGCCAGACTGCAAGTGTCTCTGCACAGAGTATGGGACTTTGTACCTCCTTGTTTGTTGAGGTAGAATACTACTGCAGTGTTGTCTGACTGAATCAGCAATGGTCCCAGAGACAGGTGAGGCTGAAAATCCAGGAGGGCTAAGCAAACAGCCCTCAGCTTCAGGAGACTGATGTGGGGATGAGGGATAGAAATGATCCACTTGCCTTGTGTCCTGTAAGGACCCAGGTGCGCACTCCACCCATCCAGGGATGCATTAGTGGTAAACGTCTTGGGGGGAGGGGGACTGGAAGGGCATGCCTTGACATAGGTTGGCTCAGAGCGTCCACCATACTAGGGTGGACCGCAATGTGGGAGTGACTCTGATTTTGTCTCTGAAATTTTATGTTCTTTAAGACCACTGGTTCTGGAGAACCCACTGGATTAGTCTCACATGAAGACAGGCGAAAGCTACCGCAGGGATGGTAGCGGCCATGCCACCTAGGAGACATAGAATGCGTCTTGCTGTGACAACTTTCTGGGCTTGTATCTGCATTGCCAGAGAAAGGAGCTTGTCTTGCCTGTTGGCTGGAAGGTAGGCCCTGGCGGAGACTGTGTCTAGGACTGCTCCTATATATTGGAGTGACTATGTAGGGGTCAGATTGGACTTCGGCCAAATGACTGTAATCCTTAGAGCTTGCAACAGAGATAAGGTTGCTTCTAGGGAGGAAAGCAGAGCAGTTTTGGACTCTGCTTTGATGAGTCAATTGTCCAGGTATGGGAAGACAAAGTGTCTGTCCCGTCGTAGGGCTGCTGCTACTACCGCTAGGCATTTGATGAACACTCGTGGGGCTGATGAAAGGCCGAACAGGAGTGCCTGAAACTGGTAGTGTTGACCCAACAGGGGAAAACGAAGGAACCTGTGGTAGGCAGGATGGATAGGGATATGTAGGTTGGCATCCTTCATATCTAGGGTACATAGCCAATCCCCTTGTTTCAATATTAGTATGATGGAGTTTAGGGTGACCCTGCGGAACCTTTTGTACTGGATGTGTAGGTTCAATTGTCTGAGGTCCAGTATTGGTCTGAGATATCCAGTTCATTTGGGTACCAGGAAGAAGTGGGAGTAAAACCCTTTTTGGTGTTCTGTAGTGGGTACTGGATAAATGGCCTTCTTGGTTAGAAGAGTCAGTAATTCCTCCTGGAGAATAGGAATATGGTCAGATGGATAATGGACAGAGTGGGGGGGGAGATGAGGGGTAGGTCTGGAAAGTAATTACAGAGTGTGACCACTCTGAATGATCTGGAGTACCTACTTGTCCGATGTGATAGTTTTCCAGGCCTCCAAATGGAGGGCAAAATGACCATCCACAACTTCGGAGTTCTGGTCAAAGAAGTGTACACAGAGCCCCAGTAGGTCCCTGGAAGGTGGACTGACCAGCCCCACCAGGAGGGTGGGAGCGGGAGCCCTTGGCGGCAGAGGTGTTGGTTCTGGTAGACTGCAAACAACTCTGGAATCCACCCGTATCTGAGCCTCTGTATTTTCCACCTCTTTTGGAATAAGAGGAGGATTGAGGACAGTGGGATGGCTGAGAAGTATGGTACATGCCATGTACCATATGCAGGGTTCTTCCTGAAGCCTGGAGATCATCTGTCAATGTTTGGGTACCTGGGCTGAATAGTTTGGACCAATTAAAGGGGGCACTGACCATGCTATACTGTACATCAGGTGTGAAGCCTGAGACATGAAGCCAAGCATGGCGACGCAGGATAAGGCCAGTTACTGACATGTGGGCCGCAGCATCGACGGCATCATATCCTGAAGTAGGTGTCAGGAAATGGAGTTGCCAGTAGATATTGTAGCCAGTAATTGTTCTCTTTCCTGTGAAGGAGGGAGTTTATTGACTAATTCAATGGCAGAAGACCATAGTGTGCACTGGTACTTGACCATATGTTCCATGTAATTTAGGATTCTGAGATTCATGGTGCTTGTTTGGAAGACCTTTTTTCCCCATATAGTCTACTATGCGGGAATCTTTATCCAGAGGTAAGGAGCTCATGTGTTTTGGTCGTTTAGAATGATCATGAGTGGCAATCACCACTGAATCCACTTCTGGAGTGGTGGATAAGAAAGGATGATCCAGAGGAGCCTGGTAGAGGCGATACGCCTTGCGGGGAACAGCCGTAACAGAGGAAAGTTGATTCCAGGTGGCAAGTGTAGCATTTTGGTGCGTTTGGATTAATGGGGGTACCACTAAGACAGGATCCTCTGGTAACTCCAAATTGTCTGCCATATCCTTATGTTGTTTGTCATGTTCGATAGTAGAAGAATCCCATGACTTTCTGAATTTGGACCATCATCTCATGAAAAGATGGGTCATCTGGAGGAGAGGCAGCCACGTGCCTGAATAGGCAAGGCAAATGTTATTTTTCTGGTGCCCAATCCCGGAGGCTCTGGGTGCCAAACAACAAAAAAATTCTCGATACAACATAATAAATCAATATAAAAACAATAAAATATTAATATACATAGATATAATTAATATATATCTAAAAACTGATAAACAAATAAGCCAGGTGCCTAGGGTGGACTAATGGCTAAGGTCCAGGAAGGCCTGATTAAACAGGAAGACCTTGAGGCAGGCCTTGAAAACCTCTACCGAAGGGGCTTCCTGAATTGGTGGAGGCAGCAAATTCCACAGGACGAAGCCGGTGACGCTGAACACTCTGTCGCCAATGGTTTTGAGCCTCGTTCTGGAAATTGCCAGGAGGCCCCTAGAAGAGGACTGGAGGGAGCGGAACAGCGGGTGTAAGAAGGTCTGACAGGTGACCTGGACCCAGCCCACGTAGGGCTTTAAAGGTGAGCAATTCCACCTTGAAGAGAATCCTCAACCTAGCTGGCAACCAGTGCAGCTCACGCAAGACCGGAGTACTATGATAGAATTTAGGCTGCCATGTGAGCGGCCTAGCAGCCGTGTTCTGCACTAGCTGCAGTTGGCGAAGGTTCCCTCCAGAGACCCCAAGGTAGAGCACATTACAGTAATCAAGTCTGGATAAGTCCTTGTTTAATGAGGAAATCTCCGATACGGGAGACTGGGACTGGAAATCCATATCCCGGAATTCCTCATCCTCCAGATCTCTGGTAAAGTCTACCGGAAATTCAGACTTGTCTGATAGGTAATCATCCACATATGAGGGAGGTGACCAGGGTGGTAAAGGGTCCCTGTCACCCTGAAATCTTTATGGCGGAGGAGCAGGGGAGCGGGATGGGTTGCTTGGCTCTCCTGGATCAGAGGGCTGAGCATTCCGCATGGCATGCAAGACATGCTATACTACTGAAGTGATATCCAATTGAGTTGAAGGGGGGGTGAGGGAGTTCTGGGAAAAGTACAGTCACATAAGAACTTACAGTAACAGTAGATCTTCGAGAACAGCTCTTGCAGCAAGTTACACCATAAAGACTGAAGCCGGCAGGTGCCAGAACCCCACAGAAAAATTCTAGCTAGCAATATCCAGTGGGGGACCACCCCTGACATTGGCCCCACCCCCATCTGGCATCATACAAAAGGGGTGGTCCCCCAGCATCCATCAGTTCTCCTGCCGGAGACTCCTGGCATAAAGGTGACTTCTGAAGGTGAGACCGAGGATCCGCTTCCAAAGGAAGACTCATGAAAACAGTAATCTGACTGCGTCCAAGACGCCAAGCCTGAAGACCAAACCTCCTGAGGGGAAGGTGGGGGGGGCTACCTGCTGTAAGAGCTGTTCTCTAAGATCTACTGTTACAGTAAGTTCTTATGTAACTGCACTATCTTACTTTGAGAAACAGTTCTTGCAACAGTTTACACCATAAGGACTGATTCCCAAGCAGTAATGGAACAAAATACCTGTTCAGGAGGAGGATAGGAGGGATCCTAGAGTGAACCATATCTAGGACAAAAGTCCTTGAAGGACTGCAAGGTCGAAACCAGCTCTACGCCTAGAAGCAATGTCCAAACTGTAATGCCTAATAAAGGTATGTACAGTGCTCCAAGTAGCAGCCACGCAAATGGCTGATGTGGAGACGTTCTTAAACGCTGCAAAAGAGGTAGCCACCCCTCTTGTGGAATGTCCTTTTCCCTATCCCAATAAAGGCTTGTTGCACTTTTGGTAACAGAATGTGATGTACTTAACCAGCCACTTGGAGAGAGAGTTTGTTTTGACACAGGTGCTCCTTGCATCCTGTGAGCAAATGAAAGGAAAAGCTGATCTTACCTGCGATGGGATTTGGTTCTGGTTAGATAGTACCCGAGGATCCTATGCCATGTCTAATGTGTGCAAGAGAGCTTCCCCTCGGTTAGAGTGGTTGGGATAGTATACTGGAAGGTCAATATCCTGATTGAGAGTTAAGGTCGAGACCACCTCGGAAAGAAACTTAGGATTTGTCCTCAAGGACACTCTGTCCTTGTGAAAAATCAAGTAAGGTTCTTTACACATGAGCGCAAGAAGCTCAAACTCTTCTGGCGGAAGTAACTGCAACCAAAAATAGTGTCTTCCAAGACAGAAGATGCAGCTCGCAATCCATGGCTGGTTCAAACGGGGGTAGCGTGAGCTGCTCTAAGATGAAAAGAAGCTCCCAAAGGGGAATCAGATCCTTGATAGGAGGTCTCAAATGGAGGATGCCGCGCAGGAAAGCACGGGAGGCCTCTAGCTGCGCTAGTGACCTCTGGCCTACCAGGGAATGGTATACCGAAATGGCACAGAGGTGTACCTTTATGGAGGAATAGGCTAGCCCTGATTCATACAGGGATAGGAGGTAGTCCAGCACTGATTTCTCAGGGCAGTCAAGTGGGGTTAAGCCATGGGCCTGAGCCCAAAGACAAAACCTGTGCCATTTCATGGCGCAGGTGGCATGAGTGGAGGGTCTTCTTGCCACTACTAAAATGCCCGCCACATCCTGCAAAATCCCGTGTCTAAGGACTGCTATGTGCTTAGGAGCCAGGCGTGCAGGTTTAGTGATCTGAGGTTCAGGTGGGCCTGGGAGCCGGCTTCCTGGGACAACAGGTGTGAGCTGACCAGCAAAGGAAAAGTACAGTTACGTAAGAACTTACTGTAACAGAAGATCTTCAAGAGAGGCTCTTGCAGTAGGTATTTACAGATAGGACTGAAGCCGGCAGGCATCAGGACCCCATGGAAACATTTCTAGCTAGCAGTCTCTGGCGGGGGACCGCCCCCACGTCAGGCGACGTCAGTATAAAGGGGTGGTCCCGCATGCCCGCTCTTCCAGTTCTTTCCCGCCAGCGCAAAAAGGCAAGACAAGAGAGAAGGGATGTTTCTTCCTGGAAAAGGAGCTGAAAAAGCTTAAGGGGATGGAGGACGGGAAGGTATTACCTACTGCAAGAGCCTCTCTCGAAGATCTACTGTTACGGTAAGTTCTTAGTAACTGTACTATCTTACTTTGAGAGGGCTCTTGCTGCAGGTAATTACAGATTGGACAGAGTCCCAAGCAGTCTGGAACAAGAAGAAGCAAACAGGAGGAGGAAACTACCCAAATGTAGACCCTCTGGCTGTAAAGGTCTTAGGAAAGAAGACCTTGCAAAATAGCCAACCTGAAGCCAGCTCTACGGCGAGAGGCAATGTCCAAACTGTAATGTTTCATAAAGGTATGGACAGATGTCCAAGTTGCGGCTGCACAGATGTCTGCTGCTGACACATTCTTAAAACAAGCAGCAGAGGCAGCGATCCCTCTGGTGGGGTATCCTCTGACTTGACCTGGCAGGGTCTTGTTGTACTTGTCGTAACAGAAAGTGATACAATGAGCCAATAATTTATTTATTTATTTATTTAGTTAAACATCAGTTTAGAAACCTTTGAGCCAGAGGCTCATTTACAAAGGTACCTCGTCACAAAGAGGACATCAGAACAGTAGTACAGGGGACACAGTACTTACAAACAAAAAAGTTACAGTTCAATTACAATTTTGTTACAATAGAGTACAATCTCCAACGAGCAAAAGATAACAAAAGGTGCAAAACTTATGGTTGGGGGAGAGCTGGTGGGGGTAGAAGGGAGGGAGATAGGGGAGGAGGAATAAGTAGGGAAAGGAAGGGGGGGAGCCGCTCAGTGAGCATTGTCAAACAGAGTGTATATACATATATATATATATATATATATATATATATATTTTTTTTTTATAATTTAGATAGGCATTGCTTAGAAACAGCATTGCCTTCTATTTTAAAAGCAAAATATTTAAAACAACAGTATGGAACCCAGTGGCACTGTTACATGTGGGTATAAACGATATACTCAGGAAAACACTGCCTGAAATGCAAAAAGACTATAAAAAACTAGTTGAAAAACTGGTAGAAAGGGGGAGTAAGATACTAATCTCTGAGATTCTGCCTGAGCCAAGGGCCTCAGTATATAAGGAAAGGAGGATAGCTTTAGCTAATGAATAGCTGTCAAAATGGGCAAAGTCAAATGGGTACAGGTTTATTAGGCATTGGGGAGCCTTTAAAAATAAAAATGAGCTGTTTGGAAGGGATGGATTGCACCTGAATCTTAGGGGTAGCAGGATTTTGGGAATGAGATTAAAGAACGAAACTGATTATTGTTTAAACTGAAGAGAGGGGGCTCAACTACTGGTGGAGAAGGTAGTAGTAAATTAAAGCATAACAGGGTTCAGAAAGTAACTCTGAAAGTGATGTTCTTTAATGCGAGAAGTTTGAATTAGTTATGCATGTCAGAACTAGAGGTGCTGATAAAGGAAAATAAACTGGATATGATAGTGGTGGTAGAGACGTGGTGGAAAAATGAAAGTGAATGGAAACATAATATTTATTTATTTATTGAATTTTAATGACCGGTTAGGCCCACTGGGCCCTGGAGGTCCCTTTTTCATGGGCGACCCAGGAGTTACAGGACAAGTAGGATACACAAGTAGTACAGATGTAGGTTACAGCATGTACAGGTATCATATAGCAATGACATATTACTTAACAGGTTACAGTGATTAGCAAGTGTGAACAATGAAGGAAAGCCAGAGCAACACCTGGGTTGCTTTTACCAGAGTAGAGTATGTTGGGAGGAGAGCCAGTAGAAAAGTATTGAGGATGAGGTAAGTGCTCAGGCTGGAGGGTAGCAAGGAAGTGTCAGGTAACATAGCATTGGCATTGACTTGTGGCGAGCATGTGTGCCTTGAGTCTTGTTTGGAAGCTCACAGGTGATGAAGCTTCCCATACCTCCAGAGGAAGGTTGTTCCACAGGGAAGGGGCAGTGTGGGAAAGGACATGCCACCTGCCTTAGTCCTTACCCTTGGAACTTCGAGAAGAGTTTGGCCTGAAGCCCTTTTTTGCAAGGATTTTGCTTGGCAGTTATGAGCCCAGAGAGGCTGGGGGGGCTGGACTAATTAGCTTATGTGCTAGGCAGAGCACTGGGTATCTGAGACGGCTTTGAACGAAGGCCAGCTGATAAGCACTAGAGAGTCACAGTGGTGGCTGCTAGAGTGGGACTGAGTGGCGAAGTGGACCACCTTGTTGTACAAGACATGTAACTTACTGAACTCAAGCTTGGCCATTCCCTGAAGTATCGGAGCAGCGTAGAGGAGCGTTGGGAGGAGGACACACGAGGCAATAGCAGTCTTGGCTTCTGGGATCAGCTGATCCTTGAGGCGATAAAGGGTACCAAGTTTACCATGAATGACTTTGGTGACTTGGTCAACATGTTGTTTTAGACTGAATCCTTGGTCCAAAGTAAGGCCTAGATATTTTGTGGAGGCAACCATTTCTAGTTTGTTACCCCACCCTGGAAGTGAGTTGCAGGTGTCGTGTTCTGTTTAGGCCAAGGGATCCAGGTCTGAACAACATGGCCTTGGTTTTGGTGGTATTGAGGACCATTTTGTTCTTAATAAGCCAGTCCTCCATAGAGTGTAGGTCCTCTTGGAGGGATGGACCTAGGTCCCCCAGGTTGTCCGCGAATCTATAAATCACGGCGTCATCAGCATACTGAATAACAGCACTGCTCCCGCAGTGGTTGTGCAGATCATTTATAAACAGGGAGAAGAGAAGGGGACCAAGTATGGACACTTGTGGAACTCCCTCCTTTAGGGGCAGTGGATCAGAGATCTTGTCCTTCCACTTGACCCTCTGAGAGTGACCGGTAAGGTAGCTTTCAAACCACCTGAGAGCATGAGGGTTCACACCTATGTTACACAACTTGCGAAGTAGGAGTCGGTGGTTGACCATGTCGAAGGCCTTGGAGAGGTCGATGAAAACCACTCCTGTGTTGGACCCTGTGTCAAGTTCCTTAAGCACATCTGCAGAGAACTTAGAGCGGTGTCCCATGTTTAGCTCTGAACCCATGCTGGGCTGGGGAAAGAAGTCTGTGTACCTCTATGTATTCTCAGAGTTGACTGTACACTAGTTTTTCCTGGATTTTTGCTAGGGTGCAGAGCAGGGAGATGGGCCTGTAGTTGCCAATGGGTTCCGTAGGCCCGCCTTTGTGAATGGGAACCACGTGAGAGTGTTTCCACAGCTCTGGGACAGTCCCTTCTAGAAGGGACCAATTTATGAGCCAGGTGAGGGGCCTTGCGAGTGCTGGAGCACCATTCTTGAGCAGTCTGGCTTGGATACCGTCAGGCCCTGCTGATCCTCTGGCTTTCAGGGACTTTAGGAGGGTGAGGACTTCTTTAACTTTCACTAACCTCAGATGAAAGGATGGGCAGTCAAGGTTAAGAGGTTCCAGTGTGTAGGACTCATTGTTCGTCACTGGGAGCTCAGCCTTGTAATCATCAAGGTTAGTGAAGTGGCGATTGAGGGCCGCAGCAATGAGGGTCCCATAATTTAGTAACTGCCCATTGGCCACAATGGGGCCTGGGGCGGCCTTGCTTTTTCCCTTCATCAGCTCACTGATGTGAGACCAGAATAACCTCGGATTGCCTAGGCTAGGTTAGGTGATTGACATAAGCCCTTTTTGCCAGTTTGACTGCATGCTTTCTTTGGTTTCTAAGAGCTCTGTACGTCTCAAGGTCAGCTAGGAGTGAGGAGCACTTGAACTTTTTCCAGGCTTTGTCAGCAGGGCCTTTGGGGGAGGAGTGATCCACTTATAGCAACCGTCTTTAACTCGATGGGTCTTCAACGGAGCAAAGAGGTCAGTGACCCTCATGAGAGATTTCTGGAGGAAGGAGATGGCCCCGTCCAGGGTAGGGAGGCATCGTATCGGGCTCCAGTCAGTGTTGCTGAGAAAGGTATTCTTGGGAGCTTAAGCAGCAGGCAGGTAGGAAAGAGGGCTGGAGTTATATTCTGTTTTAATTGAAATATTTGAATAGTTGTAAGTGAAATTAGTTTTATGTGTTAAAAATTATTACCTTGAATTAGAACTGTTACATTGTAACTTTGGTGGCTTGGGGATAGTTGTTTGGCAGGGATACTTAGAGGGAAATTTAAATGTGTTGTTTGCCCTGGTGTTTGGTAAGAGTCCTCCCACCCACCCTGTTTTGTATGCCTTCTTAAATACTGAAAAGCCACTGGGGGTTGGGATTGAAGGGCTGAGTATTTCTGTTTGGGACTGAAATTCGAAGCAACAGGAGCTGGTGGGCCTGTGACATCATATGGTACCTGATGTCTGCTTACACACACTGTTAGTGGGACTGAACACACACTGGACTGTATGTGTTTGTGAGACTTGGGAACGTTATTGGTGGAGTTAAATTGGTTTGTAAATAATCATAGTCAGTATAGAGAGAAACTGTACCCAGGGAAAGGACTGAGAAAGGGGTGTGCGTGACATATACAGAGGGGGATAATCAGGGTGGCCATATTCCCACCATGGCAGGCATCTTCGGAAGGGTTGTAGGCTGCACAGGCTGTGGGATACTAATAATTCTAAGTTGGGCCTGGAGGGAGGAGGCTGCCACTCTGTGACAGCTATCTTGTATCAGGAGTGAGGTATATTAGTTAAGGAGTAAGCTATGGAGCTGGGGGGTGTCCAGGATAAAGGGGTGTATATGGGCAGCAGAAGGGTGGGGCTGAGGGAGGCTGGGGCAACGCCTGAAATTACAGGACGTTATGTTACAGCAAGTGTGAGGTGGGATATTAGGGGACAGGAGATCCTTAGATAGGGAAGTTGATGCTAAGGGGAAAGCGACGGGGTGAACACATTCTGAATACAAAGAGACTGGAGGGGAGAATCAAGGAGGGCTGTCTGCTGGAAGCCTAAAACAGCAGACTGTGAGACGGAGCTCTTAAGGTGGAACAGCAAGAGAGAAGAAGAGGGTCAGTTTAGTGATGCAGTCAGGGAAACTCGGTTTACTTGATGGAGGCTGACAGAGTGTCACAATAAATTTGAGCTACTAAGCAACCTAGAGGGGAGGAAGGGGTTGGTGGAAATGAGGAAACTTATACAGAGGCTGGGAGGAGTCGGATACCATAGGGCATCACAGACCAGCTATCGAAAGGATAGACATAGTCCCAGAGGGAGAAGGAAACATATATGTTAAGCAAATGGGGAGATGCAACATATTCCAGACATGAGGGAGGAGAGCATGATTGGAGAGAAACTGGGAGACAAGGAGGTGGGAGAGGAGCCCCTTCAGCAGGGAGGTCAGTACCAAGGATGGGGCCCTAGCTAAAGGGGACCCACAGAGAGCCTCTGGAGGCAGGGGTACTATTACAAGGGGGGAGGATGGTGGTGTGGGGGAAGGGGAAACCATCAGGGCCAGGATAAATGGTTCAGATAAGAGAGGGTTAAAGGGGACACCTATTCAGAGGGGGTTTGAGTTAAGTGGGCAAAATAGCAAAGGAGGCAAAAAGGGGAGGGTGACAAGGGGGGTCTCTAATAAGGCAGGAAGACTCCCATGAAATTGAGATCATGAATAAAGAGGGGGAAGGGGGGCTGAGAGGGCATAGTGGAGGTAACCATAAGGATGATGGTGGCGGCAAGGTTCTGTTACTGGGAGACTCGATGCGATTAGGGGTATCCATTGGGAGGGACAGGGGGGTGGATGCCATAGCCAGGTGAAGGTAGTGAGTATCTCTGGGCTGACAGTGCACAGAGCAAAGTTCATGGTGTAGGAAATGGTTAGGGATTGTGGAGGGAAACCGGATTTCCTGGTGCATTTGTGAACTAATGATCTAGAGGGAAATAGCATTTTGGAAATCCAAGCAAGGTTCCAAGAACTTGCCAGAGTCTGTCGGGATAATGGATGCAACATTTCCTTTTCGGAGATATTGCCAGTACCAAAGGCCTCAGTGGAGAAAAAAGAAGCTTACAGAGGTGATGACTGGCTCAGGAAGTGGGGTGAAGAGAATGGGTTGGGGGTGTTGGGGAGCTGGGAATGGAGTTTGGGAGAGGATAGGGACTATATGCCAAGGACGGTTTTCATCTTGCCTCATTAGGGAAGGAAGTCCTTAAACAGGGGATGGCTGACTACACACAGAGAGGTGGGGTTTAAACTTGTAAGGGGGGAAGGGATGAGGGAGGGGCTGACCTAGAAGCCCTCCTCCAGATGAGGGAGAAGCTGGCTGCTTCAAGAGGGGAGGGGAAACAGACTGAGGTGGAGGTTTAGGAGGAGCAGGGGAGGATGGAAGTTATATGAATCTGGGTAGGGTTCGCCAAAGAGGATCAGGGATAAGGGGTGGGGGTTGGTGTTAGTAAATGCCAGGAGCTTGGGAAACAAGTTGCCGGAGTTCCAGAGCCATGCTGTTGGGGGGGTGGATGTGGCGTGTCACGGAGACGTGAGTAACAAAACCATGACTGGGACCTAAATGTACAGGGACACTATGCTTAGGAAGGACAGAAAGGAGGTCAGAGGGGTGGAGGGTTATGTTCATTAGAGATGATATAGAAATTGCTATGGTAGAAGAGGCAGAGGAAACGTGGAGGCCTTATGAGTCACTCCAATATCCCCAGCAGGAGATAAGGTCAAGCTGGGAGTAGTATAGGCCCCGGGATGAGTGATGTCTCTGAGGATGGTTTGTTGACAACATCATTTGCCAGTGGTCGAAAAGGAAGGAGGTGTTGATGGGGACTACTTATGCCAGGTACAAACTGGGAACCATGTCCTCTAAGGTGGCCAAGGAGCAGAGGCTGCTGGATGGCTTCCAGGATGTGTTCTTAACACAGCATGTGATGGAGCCCTGACAGGGAGGGAATGTCCTGGATGTGGTTCTGGGCAGATGGGGATCTGTAAGGGACTATAGTTGTACAGGACCCCTGGGCTGGGAGTGACCACGATACTGTCTGGTTTCTAAATAAGCATGGGGGAGGGGGTGAGATCTAGGACACTGGCAGTGGACTTCAGGGGGCAGACTTTATGGGCATGGGAAATATTCTCAAGGATCACTTGAGGGATTACCTCAACGACAAGTGTGGAAAGGAGAGGGAGGTCATAAACGGGACTTCATGAGGCAGTCAAGGATCTGCGTAAGTTGAAAACGAAAGGGAGCAAGGTCACGTAAACCATGCTGGTGGTCCAGTGATTGCAGGTAGCAGTCAGAAGAAGAAGGCGGCCTACAAAAATATAAAAACAACAAGAGGGATAGGATAAGGATGTACCAGCTTGATCTAGAAAAGTCACTTGTATGGTGAGGGGAGCAAAGTCCAGAAAGAGCAGCGGCTGGGTACAGGGGATACATGGAGGGGAAAAGGTTCTTCCGCCACATTGGGAGCGGAGAAAACTAAGGCCATCTCAGCAGATTGAGATCAGAAGGAGGGTGGGTGGAAGAGGCGAGGGACCAGGCAGAGGTATTTAATCAGTACTTTGCCTCTGTGTTCACTAGGAGGGGATGGGATATCTACAAAGCAGGCATGAAGGGGATAGAAGCGGCAGGGAGTGGGATCAGGGAGCAATAGAAATGGAGCAAGAGGGAGGAAAGGTACCCAGAGGTGTCACATCTGGATAAGGATAAAAAGACCAGTAAGGGGAGGGGACGGATGATGCTATCTCCACCAAAGGGTGTAGGTTGGCCTCAAGGCCCTAAAGAAAAACAATTCTCCTGGCGGATGGCATTCATCCGAGAGTACTATGGGAATTGGCGGACATACTGGCTGCCCTTGGTGGAGCTTTCAGCAGGTCACTTGAGACAGGAGGGGTACCTAGGGATTGGGCGAGGCACATGTGGTACCAATCCACAAGGGGGGCAGGGACAGGTAACTATAGACCCATCAGTTTGACCTCGGTGGTGGTAAATTAATGGAGAGTATACTAAAGGAACGATTGGGGTGTACTTGGAGGAGGTGGGAGGTCTGATAAGTGGCAACATGGGTTTGTGCCAGGTAGATCATGTCAAACCAACCTTGTGGAGTTCTATGAATGGGTAACATCAGAACTGGACAGGGGAAGCCTGTGGATGTATTATTCTTGGACTTCAGCAAGTTTGACTCTGTCCCACAATGGTCTGGGGTGAGAAACCCCAGTGGGGTTAGGGTAGGCCCTTTGATGGCTGGGATGGATTGAAAACTGGCTAGCTGGGACGACTCCAGAGAGTAGTGGTCTGTGGGGGCTCTCGAACCCTAGAGAGGTTGGTAGTGGGCACCACAGGGCTCGTCCCTGGGTCCAACTCTGTTTATTGCATACATATGGACATCAGGGAGGGTATAGGGTGTGAAATGAGTCTCTTCTGCAGATGACTCCAAGATGGGAGCAGTGGTTGAGGGAGAAGAGGAGAGTGGCCCTGGCAAGGATCTGGACACCCTGAAGAGTTGGGCTCACACATGGAAATTAAATTTCAATATCACCAATGTAAGGTGTTGCATCTTAGTCGGGAAACCCTAAACACAGGTACACCCTGGGAGGGAAGCTGGAGGCCTCAATAGGGGAAAAGACCTAGGGGTCATGGTGGATACATGTATGAATAACTCTGAGCAGTGCAGGAGAGCAGCAAGCAAGGCAAACAGGATGTTGGGATGCATCGTGGGGATCACCCCAGGAGCAAGGAAGGATTCTGCCGCTGTACAATGGACTGGTTAGACCACACCTGAGTACCTGTGTACAGTACTGGAGACCACACTTGAAGAGGGACATACAGCTCCTGGAGAGGGTACAGAGGAGGGCAAACAAAGATGATACTGAGGGCTAGGGATTTGACTTTATGAGGACAGATTTGAGGAGCTCTGCCTGTTTTCATTGGAAGGACAGAGAGACAGGGGGACATGATTGAGGTCTTCAAGTACCTCAAAGGGAATAAATAGGGTAAACATGGAGGTCATTTAGACTAAAAGCAGGGAGGTATCACCAGAGGGCATGGTTTGAAGTTGGAAGGTGGAAGGGTGAGGGGGAAGAGGAGGAGGTTTTTCACCGAGAGGTGGTGGACCCTGGAATGCACTGCCTGGTGAGCTGGTTCAGAGATCCACAGTGGAGGGCTTTGAAGAGAGGGTGGGATGAGACAGAAAGTGGATGTATCAGATGATGGCCTGTCCCGGGGGGGGTGGGGATGGATGATAGGGGTTTCTGGAGAACAAGGGATGGGAGGGTCTCGGCATCCAACTAAGGATCTAGGTTTGAGCAGACTTGATAGACCGTAAGGCCTAATCTGCTGGCAAATAGTATGTTAGTATGTTAGTATTATATTGCTCGGGTAAGAATTTAGAGTAGTCTCACGTTGTGAGGGTTCTAGGTTGAATCCTGTCTGCCCTGTTCTTCCAGACACAGAAGATGGGCGAGTGGTCACGCAGGGCATCGGCCATAGTGCCTGCCGACTGTATATTCTTTGGGTTTGACACCACAGCACAGTCGAGGGTGGAGTGCCTTCCCGTTCTATGATTCATTCTGGTGGGTTCAGTCATTATCTGGGCAAGCTTTACCTCCTGCAGCAGGCCACTGATAGATGACTTTGACTCCTGGGCCCATTTTAGGTTAAAGTCCCCCAATATGAGAAGTTCAGATGTAACATCATTGGCTAGGTCTTTAGTGAGTGTCTCTAGGGATTGGAACGCATTCTTAGGGGGGGCTGTATACGCACCCAGTGGTGGCGGTGCTTAGCACCGCCTGGGGTGAACAAATGCGAATCGATTCATTCTCAGGAGCACGTGCTGTCTGCAGCTGATCTAGGAGGAGATTAGGGTGTCTCGCATAGATGAGCACCCCACCCCCCCTTCTAGTTATCCTGTCTTTTCTGTAGTGGATGTACCCTGAGGCAGCTACCCCGTGCTCGAGGACATGGGGTTTCAGCCAGGTCTCCAAGACTGCTAGGGCATCTGGTTTATAGAGGGCAAGCCATGCTTGAACTTTGTGTATCTTCGGCCACAGGCTGCATACATTCATATGAGAGATCCGCAACCCCTTCAAGGATAGCCAGGGCTGGACCTGTGGGGAGGATATGGAGAGGTTTGCAATTACAGGGCCCGGGTTCAGTTGGATATTACCTACAAGAATCAATAAAGTTGTTAGCAGCAGATGTAGGGGTTAGGTGAGAGAGGGAAGCCTCAGTCTTGCTGGGTATTTCCTCTGGAGAAGTGACCTGTAAATCCCGTTTCTTGAGAATTCAGAAGCAACTTGGAGGAGACTGTGCTCGCAGGGAGGGGAGTAGTAATGGCTGGTAGGATGGGTACTTGGGGTCCCTGTGGGCCATAGGTGGTTGGGTCATATGAGCCTAGTGAGCCAGTCCACCCACAGTAAACAGAATGTGGGGTGGTGGCGAGGAGAGCTACTCATGGGTTTGCAAGCACAGCTGCCAATTCCATATGGAAGCAGCTGGCTGACATCGCTGCGTCCAGGTACGGACGCTGTAGCTGCATTCTTTAAGCTGGCGACAGACCAGGCAGATCTTCTACAGTTTCCACGGGGAGATGGTCACTGGGATAAAACAAACTCAACAGGAGAGAAACAGAGTGAGATCAGGACAGGATTGCTTTTGTGCCAGAGGAGCACACAGGTTTACCCCAATTAACTACGTCACAACAACAGCTAACAAACGCAGGCCTCACTAGCTCAGTGGTATCACTTGGCTTAGATCACGTAAGAATACACTATGCCATATGTTGCATTTGTCAGGCTAGCATCAAATTAGGACAGCACAATTAAGAAAAGTCGTTACTGTCTGTTAGGATGCAGAAACCACATACGTCAAAGGCAGATTCAAGCACCTGGGAGCAGGTGTACCAGCTCGTCGTCGAATATCTCCAACAGTAAAGGCCTGTATGTAGGTGCTTGATTTGGTGATGAATTTACTGAAGCTCCGGCCAATTTGCTGTCCACAACCCACTCTATTGGCTACTTAGAAGTGGGCGGGCTGGGCGGCACTTTAAGGAGAGGAGGGAACGGGGAAGGTGCATGGGAAAATTTGATTTCTCAAGCAGCAGTTCTAACATCAGGGGAGGTCTGCCGGCAAGGAACAGCTAGCCGGTACTTCAATCCCGAGGTGCAGATCGAGCAAATTGCGGTAGTGGGAGGGGGGGACTTGGTTCAGGAGGTCACCCTCGCCGCCCCTGGTGATCTGGTCTGGAGTCCCATGGGAGAATCAAGCCACTGAGCTGGGTTGCAGCCTTTTGTGTGGGCTGCTGGCGTCCACTGGCTACCTCCCAGCCAATAGGTGCTTCTGCCTATTCAAATATACCAGGATATAGAGTAATAAGTACAGAGAGGAAAAAAGGGGTAGGGGAGTGGCTCTTTTTATTAGGGAAGATTTGGAAGTTAGATTAATTGAGGACGTTGTGGAATTAGGTGAGGTAGAAATTCTAACAGTGGAGCTAGTGGGAACAGGGGCAGGAAATTTAGTATTTCAGTGTTCTATAGAGCTCCAGATACAGAGCAGAAGGATTCCGATTCCTTTTTAGAACATATTGTAAGTCTACCTGAAGTATTGGATATTGTACTAATGGGGACTTAAATATACCAGGATCACATGGGGAAAGAAGCAGCAAGAAAACAGCATGGAATGTAGATTCGGGAGGAAATACTATCAGTGGGTTTACAACACTGTATTCAAGAACCCACGAGGGAGGAACATTTTGGATGTGATATATAATCTACTATAAAGATACTATAAAAACATTGTCGTACAACAGCATATAGGAAATAGTGATCATAGCTCCTTACTATTTGACTTAGATTGGTCAATGGAGACAGTAAAGGTTGTCACGTCTCAATTTTGTATAGGAAAGTGAAAAATAAAAAAAAAAAAAATCTGTGCATACGAATCAGTGGGAGGATGATGGAAAATAAAGGAATAGAAGAGTCTTGGAGACTGTTCTTACACATAATAACAGATGTAACAACAGTATACATCCCTCAAATATAACATACAACAGTAAGAACAAAAACTTCCTTAGTTAAATAGGTTATAAGGTTGTAAGAGGAAGAAAGCGTTGTTTAATAGAATGAAGAAACAAATGACAGAGGAACATATTAATAAATATAAAAGTTGTCAAAGGAGACTTAAAAGAGTGATAAGGCAGTCTAAACAACGTCTGGAGAAGAAACTGTCAGTGAGTAAAAATAATAAAAGTTTCTTTGCCTACGTAAATAGGCAGAGAAATGGAAGTTGTATAGCAGGTCCACTAACCAGCAATAGTGAAATTATATCAGAATCTCTGAAGATAGCGGAGGAGTTTGGAAAATGTTTTTCTGCTGTATTTAGATAATAGAAATAATGTGGAAGTGAAGAATGAGGAAGAGGTATAATAACCAGAATTATTAATAGCAGAGGAAAGAGTAATGAGGAGAGTTATGGAACTGAATAGTGACAAGGAGGCGGGCCGAATGGGATTCACCCATTCATGGTTAAGGAGCCAAAGGAAGAACTAGTACCAGTGATCACAATGTTGGGTCAAAAATCTGTGGCTGAGGGGTGGTGCCAGAGGATTGGAAAAGGCATTTGTTGTGCCAATATTCAAGAAGGGAAGAAGGGATCAGGTGGAGAATTATCAACCAGTGAGCCTGACATTGATGGTGGGAAAGATTATTGAGGGAATACTTAGTGATATTGTGGGGAAACCATGAATAGAAAAGGACAGGTTGATATGAGTGTATATGGTTTACCTCTGGAAGATCATGTGAGACAAATCTATTGATGTTCAATGAGAATATTAATGGATGGGTCGATGGAGGGAACAGTGTTGATGTGGTTATGCTGGACTTTAGAAGAGCCTTGACTGATCCCCCCATGATAAAATAATTGAAAAAGTTGAATAAGTTGGGGATTGATTACTGTATAGTAAACTGGGTATCCCAGTGGTTTAGGGATAGAAAACAGCAAGTTAGGATAAGGGTCTGTCTGTCGAAACCACAAAAGGTGGAGCGGAGTCCCACAGGGGTCCGTGTTGGGACCCCCATTGTTTGGTATATTTATAGGTGACTTGGACAACAAAAGTCATAGCAAATTGGTCAGATTTGCGGATGATATCAAGATAGGTGGGATAGTAAACACCTTTGATGACAAATTAATGTTTGGTATAGATCGGATTAAAATTATGGAATAGGCTGAGAAAAATGGAATGTAATTTAATGTTGAGAAGTGTGCAATAATGCATTTGGGAAAATGAAATGTGCATCAAAACTATCATATAAAGAACTTAAAGTTAAGGATATCGGATTTAGAGAAAGATCTGGGAGTCTAGATCCAGAGTGACTTGAAAAATGGTTCACACTGTCGAAACGTGTCCAATAGAGCCATGTTTTGGGTAAATAGTGTGAGAAGGAGTTTTCACACAAGAGACAGAGGGGTGTTGATGCCACTGTACAAGACACTGATTAGGCCGATATTGGATTATTGTTCTGTTGTTTGGAATCAATTTTTTATAAAGGATGTAAAATTGGTAGAGAGACCTCAGAGGTCTTACAGCAAAATTATATCATGTTGTAAGAACTTAAGCTATGAGGATAGGTTGTAAAAATTGGTATTTGGACTTTGAAGAATAGGAGAGTTAGAGGGGAGTTAAGGAGATTATATAGTATTACTAAAAAATAGTAATATGTTTAAAGAGATGAATGTGAAATTTAAATATAACCCATATCAGCTAAGGGGACATGATAGACCGTTGAGAGAAATTAAATGTAGGATGGAGATAAGAACAAATGTTTTTTTAGGAATAACAATAAAACTATGGAATGGATTACCTCACAAAGTGGTAGAGGCGGATAGTGTGGTTAAGTTTAAAGAAAGATTAGATGGATATTTCACTGTTGTTGGTAACTTCGGTTATCACCACTGAATAGTGGGGAAGTCTGTGTGGGCTATGCCTTTTTGACTTCCTATCTCTCCAGTATTGAATCCAGTATTAAAAAGAGACAAACAGTTCATCAGTCTTTCTGAGATCCTTAGTCCTGGTGGTGTAGTATCTCAGAATCCAGTGAACACCCAAAGTATGCAAGAGGTACTCCCCTTGATTGGAGTGCTGCATAAAGAAAGCAGGCAGCTCAATGGATTGATTCAGCGTAGATTCCGCTGCCACCTTAGGGAGAAATTTAGGGTTGGTACACAGAGCTACATGTTCCTCGTGGAAAATCAAATACAGGATTTTGCACACGAGGGCCTAGAGCTCGGAAATCCTTTCGAGCAGAAGTAATGGCCACTAGGAAGACAGTCTTCATAAGAGAAAGAGACACCAGTGCTAGGCTGCCAGCTCGAAGGAGGCAGGAAGTAAACTTCTCAAAATAAAATTCAAATCCCAAGGAGGGCAGGAACCCAAATAGGGGGTTGCAAGTGGAGGACCCCTCTAAGAAAAGTCTTAGAGACTTCCAACTGTGCAAAAGTTCTGTCCTCAAAAGGAACATGGTAAGTGGAGATTGCAACCATGTGAACTTTCAGAGAGGAATGACCTATTCCCAGATCAAAGAGGTGGCACATGTAGTCCAGAAGCCGCCCAACAGAGCAAGAGAATGGCTCAAAATCTTTGGAAGCGGCCCAAATAGAGAACCGTTTCCATTTCATGGCATAGGTAGATCTAGTGGAGGGTTTTCTGGCCTCCACCAGAATCTCGGCCACCAGTGGGGAAACCCTGAATTGGTCTTGAGGTACGTCTGCAGGAGCCACGCGTGCAACTGAAGGGACTTGAGGCCTGGATGGACCAGGGTCCCCTGATCCTGGGTCAGCAAAAGTTGCGACAGAGGAAGAGGGAAGTTCTCGGAATACTGCTGCACAAGAGAGAACCAACTTGCCTGGCCCAGAGGGCGATCAGATCACAATCTCCCTTCTGGCTAAGGCTTCTGTAAGACCCTCAGAATCAATGGAATCAGGGGGAAGGCATAGACGAATCTGCCCTTCAAGTCTAGAGACAGAGTGTCTCTCCAAAAAATGCCATGCTCTGGACTGAGCAAGCAGAAGGCAGGAAGTTTTGCATTGTGAAGAGATGCAAACAGGTCTACCTGTGGTGTTCCCCAGCGTAGGAAGATATTGTCTGCTACCCCCTGATCCAGTTCCCACTCGTGAGCATGAGCAGATGACCGACTGAGGTGATCTGCCAACGTGTTCTCGACCCTCGGGACGAGAACTGCCGTGAGGTGATGGTTGTGCTGCACTGCCCAATCCCAAACTCGCATCACCTCCCTGCAGAGAGGGTAGGAATGCGATCCTCCCTGTTTGTTGATGTACCAGACTACACACGTTGTCTGTCTGGACAGCCAGATGCCCTGGGAGCAGAAACAGATGCAGAGCCTGAAGAGCATACAGCACGGCCCAAAGCTTGAGCACATTGATGTGAAGTGTTTGCTCGGGCCTGGACTAGGAGCCATGGGTCCTGTGAGACCCCAGATGGGCTCCCCAACCCTTGCCCGAGGCTTCTGTTGTCAGCGTCTGGGAAGGGGGAGAAAGACAGAAGGGAACCTCCGGCAAAGATTCTCCTGAACCATTCACCATTGCAAGTCCTGAACCATAGGGTTGGAGACCAGCACCTGATGATCTAGGTCATCCACCAACTGATCCCACTGAGACCGAAGTACCCACTGAGAGATTCTCATGTGGAGCCGAGCACGAGGGACTATCGGAATAGCAACTGCCATGAGCCTCAGGAGGCAAAGAACTGACCTGGCACTGACCCGCCTGTGGCTGGACAACAGGCTGACCTGAGCCTAGAGTGTGGCCGCCCTGTCCAGTGGCAGGAATGCCATGCCAGAGGTTGTGCCAGGATCACCCCAATAAACTGGAGCCTTTGGGACGGGATCAGATGGGACTTGGCCTGGTTGATGGTAATACCCAGGCTGGTGAAAACCTGCAGGGTAAGGGGAAAGAGCGCGAGGAGCCAGTCGTCCAGGTACAGGAAAACCTGAACCCCAGGTACTCAGGTGAGGCTGCTACTGCAAGCATTTGGTGAACACTCGGGCGCGAGGACAGACCAAATGGGGAGGGCCTTGAACTGGTAGTGGTCCCCTGGAATCAAAAATGCAGGTATTTGCGGAGGGAAGGGCGAATAGGGATATGCAAGTAAGCATCCTGCATGTCAAGAACGCATAGCCACTGTCCCGGACAAACAAGGGGCAGAAGAGACTGCAGAGAGAGCATTCTGAACCTTTTGTACTCCACGAACATGTTCAGGGAGCTGAGGTCCAGAATCGGCCCTTACGTCTCCTGATTTTTTCGGGACCAGGAAGAAATGGGAGTAGTAAACCGTCCCCAAGATGGGATGGGGCGGACTCAATCGCTTTCTTCAGAAGAAGAGAAGATATTTCTTCCCAGACCGAAGAAGGTGTTATGGGGGTAAGGCGTCCTGGAAGGGGTGGGTTTCAGGTGATTCCTGAAGAAACTCTATTGAGTGTCCTTCTGCAATCAGCTAGAGCACCTAAGTGTCTTAAGTGATCCTCTCCCAACCTGGTAGATGGAAGGAGAATCTCCGCCCTACCAGTTCCTCTAGGAAGCCAAGAGGCTGTGGGAGAAGAGAGAGTCAGGAGGTGTGAGGCAGCATTCGGCAGGGCTCCTGGCCACGTTTTTGTGTGGGGACTTGGCAGCCAGATCGGCCTGACGTTTGTTGGCCCACTTTCCTGAAGTTTAGCCTTGGGTGAGCGTCTGTGAAGGGACAATGCTGAGCTTGAGGGGCCTGTACAAGGAGTCAATAGACTTAAATGCAGTACCCTTCTCCTGCAAATTGGTGATGATGTCCTTGACATCACCACTGAACAGCACTGAACCCCTGAAGAGCACGTCCTAGATAGCAGACTGCACCTCGGGACCAAACCTGACACAGGCCAGGCATGGCCGCCGCAACCCCATGGCAAAAGCCGACTCCGACCAGCAACGTCCACTGCGTCATGCATGGCACGAAGCATGTGTAACTGGCGAGCCACACACGAGACCAGACTAGGTCAGCCACTTCCTACCTCGTCTGAGACTCAGGAAGGGATGAAAAAATTACTCACCTTAGTAATGTTGTTTCTTCTAATGGAGTCTTGCTATATTACGACATATGCAGTTTGTCCCAGCCTTAGAACAGCTCCGGAGGTGAAAGAGTTAACTTTCCATGCCAGGCATGGAATCTTGAGCGCGAGCTCGGTTGAAAACTCTGTCTGTTGTTCTTCAAACTCAAACTGTCAGATCTTTGAGCAAAACTCACTAAGATTCTGTGTGGAAGCTGTAAACCTACACTAGCCAACTGGCTACTAAAATATTAACACATTTTTGGTCCCAAAACAAAGACTCAAGTCAGAGGATCCAAAAAATAAAATACAACACCCAAACACCCCAAAAAAGAGGGGTGAAAAACACAAGGTGGGCATCTATTAAGTGCCAACACTGCACTGCCCACCCACATCCCAAGAGCAGAGGTTCTGAGAGGGACAGGCAGGGGGGGAGGTCATAATATAGCAAGACTCCATTAGAAGAAACAACATTACTAAGGTGAGTAATTTTTTCTTCAAACAACATGAAGTCTTGCTATATTATGACATATGCAGACTACACAGCAGTACCTCCATGGAGGAGGGACAGAACCTACTTAGGAAATAGGCTCTGAAGCACAGCTGTGCCAAACCCGAGCATCACTCCTAGCCTGGATGTCCAGGAGTAATGCTTGGTGAAAGTGTGAACTGTTTCACAGTAGCTGCTTGACATATCTCTAAGATAGGGATGTCCTGGCCGCAGCTAGGGACGCAGCTGTACTCTGGTAGAGTGAGCCCTCAGGCCTGAAGGAACCTTAGCCAGTTTTTGATAACAGAATTGGATACAAGAGACAATCCACCTGGCAATGGATCTTTTAGTGGCAGGTTTCCTTTACCAACCTCACCATAAGTGAGGAACAGTTGGAAGGAGTCAAAACCTGTGACCCTTAGTCGCTCTATATGTCTTGCCCAATGACAGGGTTCTCTTACATCTAACTATGTAGCCTCCTCTCGCCAGAGGAGGAATGGTCAGTGAAGTACACTGGAAGAGATATAGATTGATTAAGGTGGAAATCTGAAACCACCTTAGGCAAGAACTTCCTGTTAGTCCTGAGGGCCACCTTATCTCTGTGAAAGGAGATAAAATCAGGCTCCACTGACAAAGCTTGAATTCACTTATCGTCTGTAGAAGTGATGGCTACTAGAAACACAGTTTTCCAAGTCAAGTACTTAAGCTCTGCTGAAGACAAAGGCTCAAAGGGAGGTTGCATAAGCTGAGCAATGCAAACATTAAGATCCCAGGCAGGAGCAGGGTCCCTGAATGGAGGGTTGGTGTGAAGCAATCCCTTGAAAAACTTGGAGAAAACAGGGTGAGCAGAAAGAGAGGGCTTTCCTGCTGAAATAAAAGCAGAGACAGCTGCCAAATGCACTTTCAGGGTAGCTGGCCTCAGCCCCAAAGTATTTAGATGGACCATATAATCCAGGACTGTGGGCAAATCAGCAGATTCTGGGGAAATATGCTTTCCAGAGCACCATATGGAAAACCTTTTCCATTTGGAATTATAAGTAGCCCTGGTGGAAGGCTTCCTAGAAGCCTTCAAGATATAGAGTACACCTTGAGAAAGGTGTAGGTCAGCAAACTAACTCTTCTAGAGCCAGGCCTTGAGGTTGAGGGATTTGAGATTCGGATACCAAACTCCCCCCTGGGCACAGGTTAACAGATTGTGATTCCTGGGAAGACACAGGGGAAGGTGGACTGCTAAGGACAGAAGGAGTGGATACCAGGGCTGTCTGGCCCAATCTGGAGCAATCAGAATCATCTTGCAAGGTTGAGATCTGATTTTGACTAGCACCTTGAACAAGAGAGGAAGGGGAAGGCATAGAGAACTTTCCTTCCCAGTCGAGAAGGAAGGCATCCAGAGGGACTGAGCCCAACACTGGGGGCCTGCAGCAAAAAAGCAGAAGTTGGTGATTGTCTGGGGCTGCAAAAAGATCTATCTGAGGGGTGCCCCACCTGGCAAATACTACCTCCAGTACTAGGGGATCCAGTGACCATTTGTGATGGCCCTGGGAAATCCTGCTGAGAGCATCTGCCAGGATGTTGTCCTTGCCTGGGAGGTGAACTGCCACAAGGGAGGTGTTCAGGGAATAAGCCAGAGACCACAACTTCATTGCCTCGGTGCACAAGGCCGAAGACCGAGTGCCCCCTTGCTTGTTGATGTACCACATTGTAGTGGTGTTGTCTGTTCTGACCTGTACCACTTTGTTCTGAACAGATGCAGAAAAAACCTGAAGTGCTAGAAAAACAGCTCTGAGTTCCAACAGATTGATGTGGAGCAGAGATTCCTGAGGGGACCACAATCCCTGGGTGGTGAGGGTTGCCCATGTGAGCTCCCCATCCCAAGAGAGGCGCATCTGTGTAAGGGTCAAGGAGTGAGATTGAGGATGAAAGAACACCCTGTCTCAGACTGCTCTGATCCTGCCACCACTGCAGCGCCTGGATCAGGGTTCGAGTTACTAGGATCAATTTGGTTAGAGGATTTCTCCTTTGAGACCAGAAGGCTCTCAAATGGAACTGGATGTCCCTCATCTGAAATCTTGCTCCTTGCACTACAGCTGTGGAGGCAGCCATGTGCCCTAGGAGCTGTAGAAAGTGCCTTGCTGGTCGAGAGACCTGCAGAGTGAAGGAGGAGGCCAGAGCCACCAGGGTCTTTGCTCTTTCTAGAGGAAGGAAAGCTCTGGCCTGCTTTGTGTCCAGTTCTGCGCCTATGAAGGTGAGTAGCTGAACAAGCTCTAGCACTGACTTTGGAAGATTGAGAAGAAAACCTAGAGATGTAAGCAGCTGCTGGGTAACCTGAAGGTGTAATTTGACTTGGACTGGAGACTGACCCACTATGAGCCAGTCTTCCAGGTAAGGAAAGATGGCAATCTTTTGCCTTCTTAAGTGAGCAACTGCTACTGCCAGGCATTTTGTGAATACCCTTGGGGCAGAGGTGAGGCCGAAGGGCATTGCTCTGAACTGGTAATGGCCTGAGGGCAGTTCGAATCTGAGGTACTTTCGGTGGGAGCTTCTGATGAGAACATGGAAGTAGGCATCCTTGAGGTCCAGGGACGCTAACCAGTCCCCTGGCCTTAGGGAGGGTAAAATAATTCCCAGAGTCACCATTTTGAATTTTGGTTTTAAAAGGTGCTTGTTTAGGTATCTGAGATCCAGGATGGATTTGCAGGTGGAAAGGATCTGGTTCTCATCTTTGGAAATTTTTTGAAGCTGAGAACCAGTCCCTGGCTTACTACTTCCAGGACCCACTTGTCAGATGTTAAAGACTCCCAGTCCTGGACGAAGTAAGCCAACCTGCCCCCTACAGGTAATGGAGAATCGTCCCTGGCCATCCCATCAGGGTGCCTGTTTGGCAGGGGCTTTAGGCTGAGGGGTGGGAGCAGGCCTGCTCGTCCCCGTCTGCCTCTCCCTCTGAAGAACCCCTCTGGGCATAGGCTGAAGAGGAGGCCTGAAGCAGGTAAAAGGCCTGTGAAAAGGCCTGCCCCTGCCCCTGGAAAGCTGCCTCTGAGAAGTGGCTTGCCTTTCCTTGGCCTGTGCACTCCTATAAGTGGTCCTATACCCATCCATTTTTTTCATGTAATTCTCTGTCTGCTCCCCAGAGAGTTATCCACAACAGGAAAATCCGTGGCCTTAGCCTGGGTATCCTGAGACAGGCTAGTACATCTGAGCCAAGCCATTCTGCGAAAAGCCACAGATGTAGCCATGACTCTTGAAGATACATCATTAGAGTCCACTGCAGCATGGAATTGCACCTTGGATGCCTCAATACCATCAGCAGCCACCTGCTCCAGCTCCTTGGCAAGCTGGTCAGGGACCTGTTTCGCTAGAGCCATAACAGTATCCCATCTGGATTTCTGGTATCTTGCAACATAGGCCATATAATTTGCCTGTCTGAGTCCCAAGGATGCTGCCATGTACTGTTTCTTAGCCATGGCATCTATCCTCCTGGAGTTCTTGTCAGGGGGTGTGAAGCCAAGGGAATATTTGCCTTATCACAGGCTGCAGCCTGCACTACTCCAACATGGCTGCATTGCTGTGAAAGGAACTCCATATCAGAGCCTGACAATGTGTACCTCTTGTCCATTTTTTAATCCACAGGAGGTATAGTGTGAGGAGCTTTTAAATTTTTATTGTCTGTTTCCTAAAAGATTTATGTAAAGGAATAGACAGTCTCCTAGGCTCTGGGATATCCATCATTTCTACATAGTCAGGCTCCTCCTGTTCATCCACAGCTTCTTCCAAAGGGAGCTGGAGGGTTTCAGCCACTTTTTTGTAAAACATAAAATGAGAAGGGGACTCAGAAAGCCTAGGGGGAGATGCTCCTGAAGGTCTGTCTGGGGAGAGGTCCGGTTCAATGGGCACATCCAGACTTTCAAAATCACATTCACTCTCTTCATAATCTTCCTCCCCCTCCTCCGGTTCATAAAAATCCTCCATATCATATTCCTGAACCGGTGGAACCGACCAAACCGACCGCTCACTTGATGGGTGCCGGTTTGCGGAACCGGGAAAGTGACTGGACAATTTTGATCATTTGGCTATCTCTGCAGCGGTTGGAGAAGGAAATTTTGGCTCCACACCTGCGGTTTTCTAGTCCTTTTGCAGGGACTGACTCCTCCCGAGTCAGCTCTCCGTTGCCGAGAAGTCTGCGCCTGGTCAGAGGCACTCCCTCCGGTTCAGTTGGCACCGAACCGGGCTGGCCATCCGGGTCAGCGGACTTCTTGGCCTCTCGTTCCCTGAGCCTACCAACTCTCTTATCCAGGGTAGCTGCAGGGAAATTCTTGCAAATCTGGCAGTCTGCATTGAGGTGGTCAAACCCCAGGCAATAAACACATGTGGTGTGTGGGTCAGCCTTGCCAAAGGCTTCCCTACAGACACTACAGTGCTGAAACCCAGTGGGCCCGTTTTCTTTTGGGTTTCTCAGACATAGTGCCAGCCTAACCAAAAACTTGCCCGTTTACGGCAATTCTAAACAAGACACACCCATATCGGTTCCCAACCGTGTCACGGGTTATGGAAAAAAACCGTAATGAAATCCGTTTTTTAGAACCGATAAGAACCGGGAACCGCACTCTAAATGCAATTTAACAAAGTTTAAACACAACCTGATCGGTTCAAACCGAACCGATAATATAGTTTGCAAGTTCCACACAGAAATAATGTAAAACCTATCTATTACTTACGATACCACAGACAGAGCTTGAACCGACCGGTTGCAGTTAAAATAAAAACAAAATGCGGTTTAAAAACCGAGAATTACACTTTTTAACCGACAAAATGAACCAAGCAGTAGGAGAAATCTCCGGAGCGACTGTTCAGTGAGACGGAGTAAAGAATCTGACAGTTTGAGTTTGAAGAACAACAGAGTTTTCAACCGAGCTCGCGCTCAAGATTCCATGCCTGGCATGGAAAGTTAACTCTTTCACCTCCGGAGCAGTTCTAAGGCTGGGACAAACTGCATATGTCATAATATAGCAAGACTTCATGTTGTTTGAATCCAATTTAGTTTCCACCTCGCTAAGGATCACCTTCTGGTAATCCCCATATGAGCAACATAATTCAGGGCCCAGATTCCCAGAGTGGAAGAAGCATAGACCTTCTTACCGTACTGGTCCAGAAGGCGGATTCCTTGTCAGGTGGTGATGAGCTCAAGAGCATGGGATTAGCCGACCCGGCCGTGGCGGCGCAATCATGACTAAATCAGCTCTGGGGTGTGAATTCAATGAGTCAACACCCTCGGGAGCCTGATATAGCCTTTCCGACTTCCTCGGAAAGAGGGCTAATGCCAACGGTTGCTTCCAAATGGTGGACACAAGGTCGGCATGAGGCTCAGTCCAGGGCGGAACCACAGTAGGAGCGGTCTCAGGCAGATCCAGGTGCACAACAAGTTTCTTATGCTGTGGATGAACAGCCTGGATTTTACGCAGCAACTCCATGAAAGCAGGATCCTCTGGAGGGGATTTCAGAGGAGTCCTTGGCCTGGGATTGTCTGGAGTGCGTGGCTCGTCGTCTGGATTGGAGCGGCCATCGGGAGTCATCCGAGGAGGATGAAGAAGAAGAGGACTCCTCCTCCTGGTGCGGGGGAGGAATGGACCCCTTGGGAAACCCTTGGGGAAGCATATCCTCTCCTGCCCTGGAACCCGAGGGCTTGCCTCTGGTGTCCGGGGTGGGGGAGTCTCTCGCCTCTGACGTCGGGGGTCTGGAACCGGGTCCAGCATCAGAAGATGGCTCTCCTTCAAATCCACCAGTGGCTGAGGGGCAGTGGAGGAGGAGGAGGAGTACGGATACTGGTGGTATCCGTACGGTGCATATCAGCATTCCTGGCGGAGGAAGCCCGGTATTGGGTACTGGAGCACCATGTACTGTGGCATTGGGTACTGGGGTGCCGGATACTGCGGACTTGGGTAGGATGGCATCTGATATGACAGGGTCGGATACCCAGGTACCAGGGGTTCTGAAGGAGCAGAGGGCCCTGGAAATGGCCCAGCAGGCGAGTCCAGAACAGGAGGCCTGGCAGGCAGCGGGCCCGGCATGAGGCGGGGGTCCGGCAGGGGATGTTGCTGGGCATCGGGTAGGCTGGCATTGGCGCCAGCATCCAAGGATCCACAGCCGGGTCATCTGGCCCAGTGGGAGAAAGACCCAATGGCAGCATGCCAACATCCTCCAGTCACCCAGGGAAGAAGGATTATCATCCCGGGGTCCAGCAAGGAGCGCTAGACCTCGAGATACCAGCGGCGTGCAGACAAGCAGGACAACAGATAGACCCAATGGGTCTGGCATCGGCTCAAATGACGACCGGCCATCAGAGCCGACGTCCAACTTATCGGACCCTGTGCTCGACGAAGGCAGCGATGGAGGAGTGGCCTTGGCGGGCGCTTTGAAGGCCGCGCGCTGCCCCAAAGAATCAGGCATCTTATCTGCCTTACCAGGGCGGGCGTTAGAGGAGCCGACACCCGGCTTACTGGGGCCGCTCGGACCAGAAGGCCACACGGCAATGGCAGCCTTACTGGTAGCAGCTGCCTCCTTTGACCAAGGGGCCCAAGCGAGAGCCCGATGGGAGGGTCGCCGCCTTGAAAGCCTCCAAGACGGCCGTAGTGGAACTGTCTCCTGGGTAGACATTACCTGCAGCACTGTGACCTCAGTCAAGGTCGCAGTGACCGTAGAAGAGGAGTCCTGTTCCTCCTTCTTGCGGTGGCCCTCAGGAAAAGTAGAGGCCTGCCTGAGTTTTTTTAGCTCCTTTTCCATGGAGGTCATCTTGAGTTTGAGAACGTGGACCTCCAGGGACTGCTGCCTCTGCTTTCAGGTGGCCACGTTAAACTTTTGGCAGAGCTGGCACTTCTCCATGGGGTGGTGGGGCCTAGGCAAAAAAGGCACTGGGAGTGTCCGTCCTTGTGCGGGAGCTGGGCGCCGCAGGAATCACACTTGTTTTTGTGCTCGGAGGGAGTCGGGGAAGACATACACGGCAGCTGAGGTAACAAAATTCTGAAGAAAAGGTGAAAATAAGCGGTAAAACTACCGACGATTGACTGCGAAGCAGTGAACATAACCGTGAGGTGCTATACAAGCTAACAGCAGGAAAGAACTGGAAGACAGGCGTGGGGCACCACCCCTTTATACTGACATCAGTCACCTGATGTGGGGGCGGTCCCCTGCCAAAGACTACTAGCTAGAAATTTTTCCGTGGGGTCCTGACGCCTGCCAGCTTCAGTCCTATCTGTAATTACCTACTGCAAGAGCCCTCTTGGAGTAAGATCTGTGGTTTCTGGACCAGTTGGTGCAGGAGTGTGAACCAAATTTGCCTCGGCCAAAAGAGCACCACTAGGATCATTGATGCTCCCTCCTTTCGGAGCTTCAGTGAAACCCTCTGGATCAAAGGGAAGGACAAGAAAGTGTAGAGGAACCTGTCCGTCCAGGAGAAGGACAACATGTCTCACCAGAAAACACCAGGCCCTGGATCTAGGGAGCAGAAACTGGGCAGTTTTGCGTTGTATGGGGATGCGGAACAGATCCTCTACTACTTCATGCAGCAGTTCCCATTCATGAGCCTGGGCCTGCGACTGGCTCAAGCAGTCTGTGATGGTGTTGTACACACGGGAACATGCACTGCAGTTAGCTCTGCGTCAGCTGTAATACCCAATCCACACCTTCCTTGCCTCCCTGCAAAAAGTGTAGGAGTGCCTCCTTGTTGATATATAGTACATCACTGAGGTTATGTCTGTTTGTAACAGTAGGAGACCTTGTATGATCTCTGACTGAAAGGCCTGTAGAGCATACAGGACTGCCTGCATTTCGAGGATGCTGATGTGGAGGTGAGACTCAGGGTGACCAAGATCCCTGGGTCCTGACCTCCTTCAAGTGGGCTCCCCAACCAGACCCTGGGCGTCCATAGAAAGAGTCAGAGGTGGAGCAGGTGCTAAAAAGGGGACTCCTCTGGAAGGGTGCTCTGGGACGAGCCACCATTGCCACTTTCGAATGATGGCATCCGTGATCCGGACTAGCTGATGCAGTTGATCCTGCTTTTGGTCCCACTGAACTCGTAGCATCCATTGGGAAATCCTCATATGAAGTCGAGCTAGGGGAACAATCACGATGGCTGCTGCCATGTGTCCGAGTAAGCAAAGAATGTTCCTGGCTGGGACCAACTTCTTTTCCATTGTATCCCTTATGAGGGATCGGATGCATTCCGCCCTGTCCTGAGGCAGGAAAGCCTTCCCCAACCAGTGTCAAGAACTGCAACGATAGAGTGCAACCTCTGTGAAGGGACGAGGCATGACGTCTCCTGACTGATAGTAATGCCCAGTGATCCGAAGAGGGAGTGAGTGTCTTGAATTGCAGCTATCAAATTCTCCCGTGAGGGGGCCATGAGGAGCCAGTCATCTAGGTACAGGAACACATAGTGGCCCTGCCTCCTGAGGGCCACTGCCATGACTGCCAAGCATTTCGTAAACATGCAAGGTGCCAAGGACAGTCTGAAGGGGAGTGCTTGGAACTGATAGTGGCGCCCCAGGAACTCAAAGCGCAGTACTTTCTGGTGTGCTCAAGTGATGGGGAGATGGAGATATGTGTCCTGCATGTCCAGCAATGCGAGCCAAGCGCCCTGTTGAACATGGGGATGAGACCTGGAATGGTGATCATGCAGAAGCATTTGTACAACACAAAGGTGTTGAGATCGTTGAGGTTCAGGATTGGGTGCAAGTCTCCTGTCTTTTTGGAACCGAAGAAGTGTGAATAATATTCTTCTCCTCTCTGGTTCTGTGGCACTGGTTCTATGGCATCCCTGTCCAGGAGTGCCAAGATCTCTTGCTGTATGAGGCAAGGCATGCTGACCGAATAACGAGAGCAGAGGAGGTCTTGATGTTAGGCGGTGGAGGAACTCGATAGAGTGTCCTTGACTTACTAGTTGAAGAACCCATCGGTCGGAGGTTATCCTCTGCCACCCTGATAGGTGGTAAGATATGCGATCCCCAACCGTTCCTTCCCTCGGATCCAGAGATGGGGCAGAGGCCAGGAAGGAGTCATGCTGTGATGGTGTTGGTTCCGGCGGGCTGGGCAGATTTTTGGTGTTTCTGGCCCTGGCCTGCGGAGAATCTGGAATGACTCTTTCTATTAAAGTTGCCCCTTAATTGCTGGTCAGAACGTGGCTGCTGCCTTTGTTGCCGGCTGCGAAAACGATTCTGGTTCCTACAAAAGGAACCAGCTTTAGGTCTGTACATGGCTTGTACAGTCCTGGCTGCCTTCCCGGCATCCTGTAACTTGGTGATAACTCTTTCTGATTCCTCACCGAACAGGACAGCGCCATTGTATGGGACATCCAGAATACTTTTCTTAACATCTGGGGTAAATCCGGAGACCCTCAACCAGGAGTGTCTCCAGAGAAAAACGCCTGTAGCAGCGCCACTGGCAGCCGAGTCCGCTGAGTCGTAAGCGGCTCAAAGGACTTGGGTCCCCATGTCTGACCCAGTGCGGAGGAGGTTGAGAAGTTCCTCCTTTTTTGTGCCCTCTGGGAAATTCTTGATAACGTCCTGGCCCTGTTCCCACAGGGCATTCTGAAACTGCACCATGTGCATGAGGTAGTTGAGACCCCATATCGAGCATGTAGCAGCCGCGTACGTGCATCTCCTCAGTGAATCTAGCAGTTTAGATTCCTGGTCTGGTGGCTGAGTACTCAGGTGCTGAAGTCTTTGAGACCGGTCATGTGAGGCCGTAATAACCAGAGAGTCAGCAGCCAAGGGCTGTTGCGTCACGTAAGGGTCCTCCATGGGTGCCCTGTAAAGGCAGTCAACCTTCTTAAGTACTGCCAGACTGGAATGCAGGCATTTCCACGCTGCCTTGGTGACATCCATAAATGTATCCACCAGCTGTGGGACCACCACAGGCTTAGGGTCTTTCTACCAGAGGTATCTTGCAAGGCATTGTCTTTCAGGGTCTAAGTCTTCCATCTCCCACCCCATATTCTCCTGGATGTGCCTCATATCATCGGAGTAAGAGGGATATCCGCCGGGGACATGGGTAGGTCTCGTGGGTCTGCTGATGGGAGAACGATCGGAGAGGGTGACCTTGAAGTGTTTGAGATATCTGGCCGTGAGTCATCTCCTGGCAGAGTAAGGTGTCTGCCTCTGTGGCGTTTTGGTGGATGGTCACTGGGAGACCCGGAGGGAGACCTGGAGTGGGGCTTTTCCTTTCATGGCATCTGCCTCTACGAGACGGGGTGGGCTTCTTGGGTTCAGGAGACACCCTATTGCCAGGTTCCTTAGGAGGAGGCTGTGGAGGCTTGGTGGGTGCCATGTCCTTATTGATGGTATCCCACCAAAAATTGAAGAGGTCCTTCACCTCTTGCAGATTCAGGACAGGCGTTGGTGTCTGCCCATTGACGGGCTCTGGCATCGGACCTTGGGGTGTAGCTGGGTCCAACGTCAGTTCTTGGGGCAGCCTGGCGTCCTCAGTATCGCCTGTCAGGTTGTCAGAAATGGGGAGTTTCGGCCTCCTCCTCCTCCTCTGAGGGACCTGGGTGACCTGTGTCAGCGGATTAGGTAGGGCTGACGCCGGGTTCTTTGGCACGCTTTTGCAGGTGATGGGTTGGTCACCCGCTGGGCTCTGAGGTCTGTTTTAGGGATGTCAGCCTAGCTGCCTTTCTTGAGGGGCGCCAGGTCCTCTTGGGGTTGGGAAATGAATGATGGTTGGAGTCCTGGCGTTGGTCTGATGCGTCGGCGCCCTGTTTCGGGGCCAGTTTGGACTTATGTCAGTCTGAGGCCTTGGGCCTGGCTGTCGAGCTGGACATCCGGCTATCCTTCTTCGTTTTAAGAGGCTGAAGGGAGACTGTGCTTGAGCCTCCCGAAGACCGTACCTTCACCGGAGGGGGCTGAAAGTGAGCCCGGAAGGGGGACCTATCTGACCTCGTAGAGCTGGAGCTGGAACTGGGCCTGGATTCCGAGGCCCAACTCTGGGATCTGGCCCTATCCTTGTCTCAGTGCTTTTCATGGTGTTTCCCGGACTTATGGTGGGAGTATTCCCCCATGGAGGAAGGGTCTTTTTCCATAGCCTTTAATTTGTCTTCTAGAAGGAACCCCTGGAGAGCTTTCTGGTGGCGGATCCTGGTCCTGCTGTTGAACTGCTGGCAAATGGAGCAGGCCTTGATGTCATGCTCTGGGCCTAGGCACTGTACACAAGCCACGTGCCAGTCCTTAAACGGGATCTGTTTGCAGCAAGCGCACTTCAAGGGGTGTCCTTTGACAGGAGTCTGACAAGAAGACATGCGGGTGATTTAATAAAAAAATACTTTATTTCGAGCGTCGTTCATCTGCTAGAGGTGTCTGTGAGGCAGATGCTCGTGAGTCAACGGGAAAAGAACTGAGGGATGCTGGTGGATCGCCCCTTTTGTTTGATGCCAGATATTGGGGGCAGTCTTCTGCTGGATATTGCTAGCTAGAATTTTTCCGTGGGGTCCTGGCACCTGCTGGCTTAAGTCCTTATGGTGTAACTTGCTGCAAGAGCTGTTTCTCAAAGTAACAGCCAAGGGGATGATGGAGGGGACTGGATGCATAGCCTGAGCAGGTCTTGTCCCTGAGTGGTAAAGTTCAGGGTCCCAATCCCTGTCTGCCTGGCCCCTGTGAGAACCCACCTGTGAGGGTGGAGGGGCAATATGCATAGCAAATACTGTAGGTTTCCCCAGTGGAATGCGGTTCCTCATTGATGGAACCACTGGGGAAATGGTATTACACAATAGAAATGACGCCCCATCGACGGAGCATCGACAGAACCCATAAAGGTTCATCACAGATTGCAGTCAACACGCTGGAAAGCACCATTGACGGAGAGGGTATAACCCCATCTACGAATAGGCAGTCAGAGATCGCGCTGTCGATGGTGGGCACCTGTAACGGTGGCCGTCGATGAGCGCTTAGGCACGGAGTTTGAGGAGGGCTTCTCCTTCTCATTTTTATGCCATTGATGAGAATCAGTGGAGGGGGAGCCCCCTGATTCTCCATGAGAGACAATTTCTGCTCCATTAAGTGGTTTTTGATTTCTAGCAACCGTTGCCGACGGGTTGCCTGGTAGAAATTCTGACAATGTATGCAGGAATTGGTGTCGTGTTTGGGTCCCAGACACCTTACACAAGTTGTATGATTGTCGAAGTGGTAGATTTTCCTACCGCAACAGCAGGAACGAACAGCGCTATTTTGCTTGAAGATTCTTTGGACATTCATCAGTTGCTCAAATTCTCGTCAGTGACTGCTGTCTGAAGTTGCTCTAGCTGCTGCATACGAGTTGAAGATAGTGGGAAAATGAACTGAAGATACCAGGGACCGCACACACTTACATAGGGAACAGGAAGTTGATGTCATGTGTGGGGGCCCCTGGAAAAGACTGCTAGGAGAGCTGCCATGTGCCACAACAACCTCTGGCGATGACCCAAGTGTAATTACCTGCTGCAAGAAACCAAAGATCTACTGTTACAGGTGAGTAACCTGTTTTTCTAGGGACATGGATATAATGTTCTATCCACACTTCTGGCAGACTCCTAGCAGTTCTCTGGGAGAAGGGAGGCAAGGCACACAGCCCCTACTTAGGGAACAGAGATTGGAGAACTGAGGCCCCAAAACCATCATCCTGGCATGACACTAGGTAAATGTGGTAATGGGAAATGAAGGTGTGCTCAGCTTCAGGTAGCAGCCCTGCAGATTTCTTGGATAGGTAAGTCCTCGAGCAGCCACCTACACAGTGGTATGGCAGGTGGAATGAGCCTTAGCCCTCCGGGATGCTCCTACCTACCAACCTATAGCACAGATCAATGCAGGATACAGTCCACCTGCCAATTGTCCACTTGGCTGTAGGTTTGCCAGGTGCGGCTTCAGTGTAAGGGACAAACAGCTGGCGAACCTCTCCCCAAACGCCAGCTGTGTGCTCTTTGTAATAAGTGAGCGCTTGCGCAGGTCCAAAGTATGCAGCCTGTGCTCGGCCTCTGAGATGTGATTGATGAAGTACACAGAGATTAATCACCTGGTTAAGGTGAAAATCTGACACAACCTTAGGTAGAACTTGGGTTGAGGCACAGGACAACCTTGTCCCTGTGGAAGACCAGGTAAGGAGACTCCATCGAAAGCACCTTGAGTTTGCTGATCCTTCTGGCTGATGTGATAGCCACCAGAAGGCAGTCTTCCACGACAGGCGCAGACATGTCACACCTGTGCATCGGTTCAATAGTTTGCCCATGAGCTTTGCCAAAACTAGCAACAAATCCCATGGTGGTGGTGGTCCATGCACTGAAAATGTGGTCAAGGCCCTTAAAATAGCATCAGACCACCTTTTCCTGTGCCACTGACTGCTGAGCAGCCTGCTCCTGATAAGCAGAGATGGCTTCCAGGTGCACCTTAAGGGTCGCCGACTGAAGACTCAACTGAGAGAGGGACCAAAGATAATCCAGAATGCTAGCCACTGGATAGGACAAAGGGTCCAGCCTCTTGCCTGACACCAAACGGAGAATCTCTTCCATTTAAAGGCATAGCACTTCCTGGTCGACTCTTCAGGATGCCTCCACAATGTGAAGAGAGCTTTGGAGAGACCTAAAGCCTGGAACTCTAGCCACTCAGGAATCAGGCTGTCAGGTGCAGGGACTGAAGGTCGGATGGAGTACCTTCCCTGATTGATGGAAAGCAGGTCTGGGCATGGGGAAGACACCTCTGAAGCCTGCTGCTGAGGCTAAGAATATCGAGGTACCAGAACTGGAGTGAGCCAGTCCAGAGCCACCAGGATCCTTGTGCCTTGTCCCTCCTGGCATTGAGCAGCACACTGTAGATCAATGGAATCAGAGGAAGCATAGAGAGAATCTGAGGGTCCAGGGCCTCAAGAAGACACCCCCACAATGTACCCTGTTGAAATGGAGCTGTCCCCAGCCTCAGCTTTACGTTCTCCCTGGAGGTGAACAGGTCCACCCTGAGGGCTGCTCCACTGGGAGAAAAGGCTGTGTACTACCTCTGAGTGGAGAGACCACTCGTAAGATGCCTCGCCCACCCGGCTGAGAGCATCCGCCAGCTGATTGGAGGCCCCTGCCACATGAATAGCTAGGAGATCTGCCTCTAGGCTGCACATGAGGGTTCAAATGTGAAGCGCTTCCATGCATAGGGACAGGGACTGCGTCCCACTCTGTTTGATGAGATAGCACATGGTCGTGGTGTTGTCCGTATGGACCTGGACCACATGACCCCGGCTCTGCAGAACAAATGCAGTCAGTGCTAGCTGAACTGCTCTGAACCCCAGCAGGTTGACGTGGCATTGGGACGCCGAGTGTTTAGAGCCCGTGGACTCTGTGTTCCCCCAGGTGGGCACCCCAGCCCGTGAGAGAGGCATCGGCTCATGAGGATGACCGGTTCCGGGTGGACAAACAGGATCCTTTCCTGTAGGTGTGCTGGGACCAGCTGGTCAAAGTGACTTGGCGCTGAGAACACTGGCTGGCCAGCTCCCAACTGCAGGGGCGCATTCTCCAGCAGGCCTACTGGACCATGCTGGTGCAGGCCGCCATGATGTCCAGCAGGCACCGGAAGTCCCTGGCAGGGTGCAACTGCCCAACCAAAATGATCAGGCACAGGAGGAGAGCCTCCATCCTGTCCGCCAGGAGCCAGACTCTGGCTCTGCAAAGTCAAGCTCTGCCCCGATGAAGCTGATCACCAGCAAGGCACAAGTTCCAACTTGGCCACCGTTGACAGAAGGCCAAGGGAGATGCAGGTCTAGGAGGACCCAAGTCCCTGACCACTCCACCTCCTGCCTGGTGGGACCTGCGATCAGCCAATCGTCCAGACAGGTGAAACCCAGACCCCTTGGCACCTCAGGTAAGCAGCCACCACTGCAAGGCACTTGGGTGAAGACCCTGTGGGCCAAGGAAAGGTTGAAAGACATGGCCTGAACTCATAGAGGGTTCCCAATGCTCGGAAGTGGAGGAACCTTCGATGAGACGGATGCATGGACGTGGAAGAACGTGTCCTGAATATCCAGGGAGCAAAATCACATGTTTCAGCTCTAGAGATAGTATGATCTGAGACAGAGATACCATCCTGATGCTGCACGACCTCAGGAACTTGTTCAGGCCATGCAGATCTAGAATGGGGCACCAGCCGCTCCGTCCGCTTTGGTACCAGGAAGTACCTGGAGACAAACCCTGGGTGTTTCTGAGGATCTGCAACACGAACCATATCCTCCTTGTGGAGGAGCTGGGCTATGTCGTCTTGAGAGCTGACAGCATGTCTGCAGAAACCAAGTCCTCCCATGGGGCACGGGCTCAGCAAGGAGGGTACAGCTCAAATTCCAGAGGCATACCCTTACCACTTCTAGAACCCACCTGTCCATGGTGATAGCTGACCAGGCAGAAAAAGAAGTGGCAGAGCCGGCCCCCCATGGGAGGACCCAGGGGAGACTGTGACTGGCATGAGGGAGATACCCCTCATTCCATCACTGAGCAGGCTTGGAGGGGGAGGTGGGCCCAGCTGAGGCACCACCAGAGCCTCTCCCTCCAGGCTTACGGATGACCGAGGCCACTGACTTGGGCTGAGGTTGCCAGGCCTGAGCCTGCTGGCCAGCCTGGGGTTGGGCGGATTTGGCCGCAGCAGTGGAGGTGGACCGAAAGAACAGGTTACTCACCTGTAACAGTAGTTCTAGGCGTGGTATATGTTGTGCATCCACACTGTTTGGCATTGTCCCTTTCCTCTTTAAATCTGCTGGAAGTCTTCAAGCTGGATTCTCCCACCCACCCCGGGTGGTATATACCTCAGTGATGCCCCATGACGCCAGATCTTAGCCCAGCTGGAAGCCAGGTTGTGTGCGTCTGCAGCCGGGGAGGTTGGGTAGGTCCGTGTGGATGAAAAATATATACCACTCCTAGAACTACTGTTACAGGTGAGTAACCTGTTCTTCTAGGAGCATGGATATGTTGTTCATCCACACTGTTTGGCAGACTCCAAGCGGTTCTCCAGGAGAAAGGAGGCAAGGCGCACACCCTCTACTGAGGGAACAGAGATTGGAGAACTGAGGTCCCAAAACCAGCATTCCAGCATGACTCAAGGTCGATGTGGTTGTGAGTAATGAAGGTGTTTGCTGACTTCCAGGTAGCAGCCCGACAGACTTCCTGGATAGCAATGTCCCTGGAAGCAGCCACCAATGCAGCAGTATGGCGGGTAGAATGAGCTCTTATCCCTCTGGGAGGCTCCTTGCCCGCCAACTAATAGCACAGACCTATGCATGATGTAATCCACCTTGCAATGGTCCATTTGGCTGCAGGTCTGCCAAAAGCAGCTTCAGCATAGGTGACAAACAGCTGGCAAACCTCTCCACGAATTTCTGCCGTCCTTTCCTTGTAGTTGGAGAGAGCACATCTTAGGTCCAAAGTATGGAGCCTATACTCAGCGTCCGAGGTGTAATTAGGGTAGTATACCGGCAGAGTCAACACCTGGGAAAGGGGAAACTCTGACACCACCCTCGGAAGGAATTTCAGATGAGGGTGCAGGACTTTGTCCCTGTGAAAGACCAGATAAACAGTCTGGTTTCTTCAGATGATCTTCCTACTTTGGTCCACACTTTCGTTACCTCCCGCCTTGACTACTGCAACGCCCTTTACCTTGGGCTACCGGGGGTTGAAATTCGTTGCCTGCAGCTAGTGCAGAATGCGGCAGCCAGGCTGTTGACTGGTTCTTCTAGGCCCAGTCATATAACGCCTGTGCTCCTCGGACTGCACTGGCTGCCAGTTTGCTGGCGAATCACCTTCAAGGTCGGTTTGCTGACCTATAAGGCCCTACACAATCAGGGACCTGCTTAACTGAAAGGTCTCCTTTGTCCCTACTGTCCCACCTGCTCTCTCTGATCCACTGATGAGGACTGCTAGAGATTCTCAGGGTTCATTTAAAACTTCAGGGCCAGATCTTTTAGTTTTATGGCCCCAACCCTGTGGAATTCTCTACCTCGTCAGGTGCGAGACTGCCCGACTGTCCAAAGTTTTAAAGGAGCTTTAAAAACATATCTCTTTAGCAAAGCTTATAATGATTTTTGAATACTGTTGTTTAGTTTAATTTTAATATTGTGTTAACTATTTATTGTTTTATCTTGTATTGTACAGGTGCCTTGGTTTCAGAAAGGCGCCTTATATAAATAAAGATTGATTGACTGATTGATAAGGGGAGTCAACCGAAAGCACCTGGAGCTCCCCTGTCCTTCTAGCTGACATGATAGCCACCAGGAAGGCCGTCTTCAATGACAAGTGTGACAGCTCACACTTCTGCATGGGTTCGAATGGCTTGCCCATGAGTTTTGCAAGAACCAGCAGCAGATCCCACGGAGGTGGAGGTTCACGCACAGGAGGAGATATGTGATCCAGGCCTTTGAAAAAGTGCCTGACCACTGTCTCCTTTGCCAATGTTGGCTGACTGGCCTGTGCCCGGTAAACAGAAATGGCTGCCAGGTGCACCCTAAGGGTCGATGACCATAGACCCCCTTTGGAAAGAGACCAAAGGTAGTCGAGAATGTTAGCCACAGAACTGGATAAGGGGTCCAGACCCTTATCCTAACACCAAATGGAAAATAGTTTCCATTTGAAGGCGTAACATTTCCTGGTCAATTCCTTTCTAGATGCCTCCACTACGGTGTAGACATCTTCAGAAAGACCTACAGCCTGGAACTCTAGCTGCTCAGGTACCAGGCTGTGAGGTGCAGGGATTGAAGATCCAGATGGAAGACCTTCCCTGGTTGAGAGATATCAGGTCTGGGGTTGTACAAAGCCGCTCCGGGGGCCTGCAGCTGAGGTTGAGGAGATCTGGGTACCAGAACTTGCGCGGCCAGTCTGGGGCTACCAGAATCACCTTTGCCTTGTCCCGCCTCACCTTGAGTAACACCTTGTGGATCAAGGGGAATGGAGGGAAGGTGCAGAGGAGGCCTGGGATCCACGGCCTTGAGAAGGCATCCCCCTGCAGCGAGCCCTGTTAAGGGGGGCGGGCATGATACAGCCTCCGCTTGGTGTTTTCCCTGGAGGCAAAAAGATCCACCATTGGTTTGCCCCAACGGGAGAACAGGCTGTAAGCTACATCTGGATGGAGAGACCACTCCTGGGATGTCTGGCCTATGCGGCTGAGGGCATCCGCCAGCTGGCTCGAGGCTGCTGCCACATGGAAGGTTAGGAGGTCCCCTCCCAACCAGCTCACGAGGGTCCAGATGCGAATCACCTCCTTGCACAGCAGATGGGAGTGCATACTGCACTGTTTGTTGAGGTAGTACATGGTCGTGGTACTGTCCGTCTGGACTTGAACCACTTGACCCCGGAGCTGAGGAGCGAAAGCCGACAGTGCCAGTCTGACTGCTCTGAGCTCCAACAGGTTGATGTGGCATCGGGACTCCTCAGGGGTCCAGAACCCATTGACCCTGTTGTCCCCCATGTGGGCTCCCACGTCCACGAGAGAGGCATCGGTTGTGAGGACGACATTCGGCTTGAAGCGAACAAATGGGATCTCTTCCTGCAACTGGCCTGGAGTGGTCCACCACTGGAGAGCCTCCCACATCTTCTGGGTTACAGTGATCACCTGGTCGAAATGACCATGTCGCCAAGTCCACTGGGTGACCAGCTCCCATTAAAGGGGGCATATGTGCAACCAGGCCCAACAGACCACTGAGGTGCATGCCGCCATGTAACCCAGAAGGCGCAGAAAGTCCCGAGCAGGGCGCAAGTGCCCAACCAGAAATGATTGGGCAAAGGAGGAGAGAACCTCCGCCCCGATCTGCCGGGAGCTCTGGTTTGACGAGAGTCAAGCCCTGCCCCAATGAAGCCCATCACCTGGAAAGGCACGAGTTCAGACTTGGCCTCACTGATCAGGAGGCTGAGTTGGGAGCAGGTCTGTAGGGCCAGATCTCTGGACCTTTCCACCTCCTGTTGGGTGGAACCTGCCAGGAGTCAATCGTCAAGGTTGGGGTAGATTCTGACCCCCCGACGCCAGAAATGGACCGCCACCAGTGCGATGCATTTGGTGAGGACCCATGGGGCCAATGACAGGCCAAACGGCATGGCTCGGAACTCGTACAGGGTCCCTTTGACCCTGATGCAGAGGAACCGCTGATAGGATGGACAGATTGGGACATGAAAGAATGTGTCCTGCAGATACAAGTGAACAGAATCACATGTTTCGCTCCAAGGATGGTATGATCTAGGACAGAGTGACCATCCGAAAGGTGCGAGACCTGAGAAACTGATTCAGGTCGTGGAGATCTAGAATGGGGCACCAACCCCCCATCCGCTTGGACACCAGGAAGTACCTGGAGACAAAGCCTGGGTCTGCAGACGGATCCGCAACGAGAGCTACTGCCTTGTTGCGGAGGAGCTGAGCTATGTCGCCTTAAACAGCCGACTGGGTGCATGCAGAAATCCATTCCTCCCAAGGGGCACGGGCTAGGCTTGAGGATACTGCTTGAACTCCAGAGGCAGTTCCCACCCGACCACTTTGAGAACCCACCTGTCCGACGTGATAGTGGACCAGGCAGAAAGAAAGTGGTGGAGCCGACCCGCCCACGGGAGGCCCAGAGCTGGCATAACAGAGATAGGGGTGGCAACACCCATCCTGTCACTGGGCAGGCTTAAAGGAGGAGGAGGAGGCTCCAGGACCTGAGCCTCTGCCTCCTTGCGGGCCTGTTGGGGTCCAGGATTGGGTCGAGGGCGCCAAGCTTGAGCCTGCTGCTGATGCTGGTCTTGCTGTCCTCCTTGATAGGAGGGCTGATGAATCACAGGGGAAGAGTGCCAAAAAGGCTTCTTCATCTTCTTTTGCTGGTTCTTGCTCAAAGAACCCTTGGCAGAAGTGGTGTTCAAAGTCGACTGTACTGTTCTATGCGCTGAAGGTGACTGGCCACTCCTGGTCTGAACAAGTCAGTCCCAAGGTAGGGTACATCAGCAAGCTTATGCTGAGTATCCGCTGGGAAAGAAAAGCCTCAGCCAAGCCCTCTGCGGCGACAGGCCACTCGCGGCGCCTTGAACGGCACAGGAATCTTCGATGTCCAGGGCCGCCTGGAGCTGTTGTTGGCAACAGCACGGCCCTGGTCCCGGACTTGTTTGACCATGGTCTGCATGTCCACAGGGAGATGAAGGAGGACTTTGTCTAATGACCCGGGAAGGGCATGAGAGAAGTGTGCCATGATGACAGTCGAGTTGGCTTGACGAAGGCCCAAGGAGGAGGCGGCCGCACAGACCTTCCGAGCTGAATGGTCCATATTCTTGGACTCTTTGTCCGGAGGTTGGTGAGTGTCAGCCGAACTGCCAGTACGCCTGAACACAGAGGCGGTCACCAGGCTCTCGGCTGAAGGGTGCTCTGTGAACCCCACTAGAGACCCCATGGGCACCGCGTACTTGTAGGCCATGTGGTCAGATGGTGCTGGGCATGAGGCAGGGTGCTGCCAAAGTTTGAGGGCTGGGCCAATGATTACTTCAGCCACAAGAAAGACCTCCGTCGGGGTATCCCCTACTCTGCCTTTTTTTGGATAGGCTCCAGGGGCATTCCAGTAGAGTCGGAAATGAGACAGAGAATACCTTGGAAGGAGGAAGGGCCTTCCTCCATCCCTGTGCCAATGGACGACTCATCATCCCCCGGATGAGTGTGGAGTCCGGTGACATCCGAGTCTGAGGAGTCAGGATATAGTGGTCTGCCACCTAAATAACCCTTGATCCGCCAAGGGCAGTCCAGGGTGACTGTGACCGACAGACATCGGGGAAGTCCGGTGTCCTGTCAGTCCTCTTCCGAAGGAGCCCCTCCCACAGACTGTTTAGGTGGCGGTTCCACTTGAATGGGCAGAGAGACCAAAATAGGTCGAACCGGGGACCGGGACGGCCCCACAGGTGAAGGTACTGAGGGTTTCGGTTCTGGAAGGGTCAGCTTCAGCCTGGGAGGCGTAGAGCCAAGTAATGGTCGGGTGGTGGTGGCAGAGCTGCTTCTGCCCGTCAGAATCAGGTTGCCACATGAGGTCCTCATACCCGACCAGTTTCCACTAGAGCCTCTCATCCGAGGAGGATGAGGATGACCTGTGACAGTGCTTCTTCTTGGAGTGCTTATGGCTCTTCCTCGGTTGATCGGCCGAGGGGGTTCTGAACCTCGACCGTGATTGGGCAAGCCGACTTGGTTGATCGGGAGACACCGGGGGAATCGTTGAAATCCGAGGGTCTGGAACCGGATCCTTGATGGGGACACTAGCGGGCTGCATCTCTTCAGGAAAGACTAGGACTGAAGTCCTTTCTAAGGAGTCGTCAACCACAGCCGGCAACAGAGGGTTGATCAGGTTGAGAATGATCTTGACCTCATCGGCCACTTCCTCGGCTGTCTGGCCAAATGGAAGATCCGTAAAGCCTGCGGCAGAGGAGGCAATCTTGACCGAGGTCGGAGACCACATGCTCCTGAGATTGAGACCCTCTCGGCCTCAGGATCGCTTTCACTGAGATGAAAACAAGCTAGGTTCTTTATCCCTCTTCCGAGGGCAGGAGGAGTGCAAGCCCTGGGCACCTCACCCCGGTGGGGAGAAACTGGCACAACTCTTTAAACAAACCTGTAAAGGTGGAGCCTAGGTTCAGTGGAATGAAGAAGCTTTGATTTGCTGAAGCGGCCTTCTTCCTCGAATGCCTGCATACGTTCCAGCTGCTTGGTGAACCGCGGCTGTGGAAACCGCCCACCTAGCCTCCTTGGACTTCACAGGAAGGTTCCTTTCTTCAGTCTCCACAGTTTCAGGTATACCACATGGTCGCCCAGGATGTTGGGATGGAAGGCCAAGCAATAACTGCAGGATGAGGTGTCATGGCAAACACCCAGGCAGTAGACGCACGTGAGATGGGGATCTGTCACGACATCTTTGGATGCAAGGACACCGCAAAATCCTGGGAAGAGTTCTCCTCCATAATCGAAGACACAAATGCGCACTTGCTAACTCGAACGAGTTTTAATTTTGTAAAACTGAAGATATAAAAAGCCAGGGCCTACGAAATGCGAAGCACGAGGGAGGCAACCTGCATCTTCCATCGGAAAGGAAGATCTGGCGCCATGGGGCAGAGCCGAGATATATACCACCCGGCGGGTGGGTGGGAGAAGCCAGCTTGAAGACTTCCGGTAGATTTAAAGAGGAAAGGTACAATGCCAAACAGTGTGGATGAACAACATATCCACGCTCCTAGAAGGGCATGCTCTTCTGTTGCTGCTTGGAGCCCTTGGGGTCCCTCTGGGCAGCTGTCGCAAAGTCCAAGGTGGCACTGGACTTTTTCTATATGGGTAAGGTGATCCTCGACCCCGGCCCTGAACAGGTCTGTGACAAGAAGAAGTACATCTGCCAGCTTGAGCCGAGTGTCCACCGTGAATGTCAACATCCACAGCCAAGCCCTGCGGTGCATGGCCACTGAGGCCGCCATGGAGTGGGCACAGGAATCCCCAATGTCCATGGCTGTCTGGAGCTGTTTAATTGTGGTCTGAAGATCCACAGGCAGATGAGGAAGCACCCCATCTAGGGTGCCCAGCAGGGCATAGGAGAAGTGGACCATGAGGAGGGCCAAGCTTGCCTGGTGGAGCCCAAGAGAGCAGGCAGTGTAGACTTCCTTAGCCGCATGGTCCAACTTCTTGGACTCCTTGTCAGGTAGCTTGTCAACATCCCTGGTGTTGCCAGAGCACCTAAACAGAGAGTTTGCCACCAACCCCTCAGCCAAGGAGAAGGCAAGAAAGAGACTTGGGCATCATCATCACCGATGACCCGATATCATCCAAGCAGACCACTAAAGCAGTAGGTAAGGTGAGGGGGATGTTAGGGTGTATTAGTAAGGGTATCACAAGTCGTAAGAGGGAGGTAATAATCCCTCTTTACAAGATACTAGTTATGCCCATCTGGAGTACTACGTGCAGTACTGGAGGCCACACTTTCACAAGGACATCAACCAAATTGAGGCAGTCCAGAGAAGGGCAACAAAATGGTGCATGGACTGCATCAGAAAACAGATGAGGACAGATTAACGGAGCTCAATACGTATACTCTAGAGCAAAGAAGGAGAGAGGTGATATGATTGAAACATTCAAACACCTTAAGGGCATTAACAAGGTGAAAGAGTCTAACATGTTTCAATACAAGAAAAATAGCAGGACAAGAGGACACAGCATGAGATTAAAGGGAGGCTGTTTAAGAGGTAATGTGAGGACTACTTTTTCACAGAAAGGGTGGTAGATGCATGGAATGACCTACCTCAGGAAGTGGTGGATATGAATACAGTGTAGGGCTTCAAAAAGGCATGGGATAGGCATAAGGGAACAATACAGATGAGTATGAATAGATAGGCCATCGACAGAGAAAAGGCTGATGGCATATCCATAAGGTAGAAAGAAATGGGCAGACCGGATGGGCCTTGGTCCATATCTGCCATCAACTTCTAGGTTTCTGTGAATCCCGAGAGCGAGCCGTAGGTACCACATATTTGCAGGCCATCCAGGCAGAAGATGCAGGGCAAGAAGTAGAATGCTGCAAAGCTCCAGGGCAGGACAAAGAATGGCTTCTGCCACCAGGAAAGCCTCCATCGAAGTGTCTCCCCAGTCAAGGATCTCAGTCAACAGGTAACGAGCCTGCTTCTGGACGGGCTCCATTTTCATACCCATCAACTCAGAGATCAGGTGGAGAAGGCCCAAGAAGGAAGATGGGACTTCGCCCATTGAGAGATCCCCCACAGACTCCAAGTTGACTGGACGGGAGTGGAAGCAGGATCCCTCAGACTCCGAAGAGTTGTTAAAGAGTGGTCACCCACCCGAGTCACCACTGACCCTCTGTGGACAGTCAGAGGTGATGGTGACTGAGGGCCAACAGGGAAGCCCCTTATGCGGCCGAGATGTCTTAGTCTGAGTGCCAGTCAACAGCTGTTTAGGTGGCAGTTCCACCACTATCGGCAGAGACGCTGGGGTGTCCGAGCCGGGACCATTTTGGTCGGCTTTGTCGATGGAGATGGCATCGGCTTTTTGGGCAACGGCCAGGTGATGGCTGGCATAGCAGATCAAGTCGGCTTGACACCGGTAAGCACCAACTGTTGCCACATCAAGTCCTCGTACTGTCAATGCAATTTGCGCTGAAGTCTCTCCTCACCCAAGGAAGACGAGGATGAAAAGTAGCGGTGGCGCCACTGCCCATGCTGCAGAGAGCGGGAGCGCCGGTGTTGGTGGGACCCACTTGACCCATGGGAGAAAGACCAAGATCCTACCGCCGGGGGGGGGGGCGCGGTGGTGGGGCTCGGAGGGAGTCAGCGAGCACCAAGGCTCCTCCAGGTCTAGGTTGTCGAGCAGAGGTGGCAGGTCAGTGGACTCATCTGTCCTGCCAATGGTCTAAGTCAGGATCAGAATCCTGGACAAGGAAGTGTCAAGCCTCTTCAGCGGACAATGGTTGGATGGAGAAATATCTTGGCCAGGACCTCAACCAGCATCTCGGTCAACTGGCCCAATGGGGTTACCGTGGAGCCGGCGACCTGGGCTGAGGATTGACCAAGTCAAATCCAGGGAAGCATGGGAATCAAAGGCTCTTGACAGAGAGCTCCCGACCCTACTGAGCAACAGCGAGTCCTTTCTTTGTGAGATTCAGATTCGTGCCCAGAGGGTCCCTGACAGAGGGTTGCAGGGTCTGACAATCCTTGAAGGACCCCTAAAGGTCAAGCCCAGCAAGAGCAGCAAAAGGAGAAGCTGAAGAGGAGTCAGCTGGGCCTGGGCCATCTCCTCTCAAATGCCAAGCTGTTCGGGCGGACCCGGCAGCCATGGACACTAATCCAACGGGTGTTCTTAGAAACATAGAAACTATCTAATGGATAAGCTGCAGATCCTAGTTAACCAACAGCCTACTTCCTCCTACCCCCACTAGAATTGCCTTATGCCTGTCCCATGCATTCTTGAATTCCCCACTGTTTTTGACTCTATGACCTCCTCAGGAAGGCTGTTCCATGCATCTACAACCCTCTGTGAATACTTCCTCACATTACCTCTGAGCCATCCCCCCTCTATCTTCAAATTGTGCCCCCTTGTTTTTGCACATCTCTTTTTCTGAAAGATGCTACCTCCTTGGACTTTGTTGATTCCCTTGAGGTATTTGAAAGTTTCCATCATGTCCCCCCTCTCCCTCCGTTCCTCAAGGCTATACATCTTAAGCTCTTTTAGTCTTTCTTCATATGTCTTCTGGTGCAGATCCTGCACCATTTTAGTTGCCCTCCTGTGGACAGCCTCTACCCTGCCTATGTCTGTGCAGAGATGGGGTCTCCAGAACTGTATACAGTACTCCAGATGTGGTCTTACCAACTGTCTGTACAGAGGATCAACAACTTCCTGTTTTCTACTAGTGATGCCTCTCCCTATGCATCCCAGTATCCCCCAGCCCTCCTTACTGCCTCCTCACATTGCTGGCCCACCTTTAGGTCATCCTTTGTTGTTGCATCTCACCCACCATTGTGTACTCTTGCCCTGGGTTTTTGTTTCCCAGGTGCATTACTTTGAATCTAAGCTGCCATACATTTGACCATTCCTCCAACCTTGCCAAGTCCCTTTTCATCCTTTCCACCCCACCTTGCGCATCAACCCTGTTGCAGATCTTTGTGTCATCTGCAAACAGACATGCTTTCTGTTCCAGTCCCTCTGCAATGTCACTTATACAGACATTAAAAAGGATCAGCCCCAGTACTGAACCCTGCAGTACCCCACTAGTAACCCTCCTTTCTTCACTGTGGACTCCATTTACTACTAACCTCTCTGTCCTGTTGCTCAGCCAGTGTTTTACCAGGCTGCCACCCTGGGACCCACTCCCAGGCTGGCTAATTTATGAATCTTTGTGCAGAACTGTGTCAAATGCCTTGCTAAAGTCTAGGTAGGCCATGTCCACAGTCCCTCCCTGGTCTACTACTTTGGTCACCCAGTCAAAGATCAATTAGATTTGTTTGACATGACCTTCTTGCTGTGAATCCATGCTGCCTTGGGTCCTGTGCCCCACTGGCTTCTAGGTACTCAACAATTGTTTCCTGCCTCTATCTTGCTCCCACTTTTGGGAAGGGGCATCACATCCGCCTCCTCCAGTCCTCAGGTACCACACCATCCTCCCATGATTTATTAAAAGGGTAGTCAGTGGTATTACTAGTTCTCCCCTAGTTCTTTAGAATTCTGGGGTGAATCCCATCAGGCCCCACTGCTTTATCCACCTTCAGTTTAAGAGTTCTTTCAGAACCCTTTCTTCTGTGAAAGGATTAATATCAACCCCCCTATCCAGAGTGCTTCTATTGACTGGATTAGGTATCTCCCCCTGCTTTTCCATAGTGAATACTGAGCAGAAATATTCATTCAGTATGCCTGCTTTTTCACTGTCACTCTCTGCTCAACCACATTCCTCTTTATTCAGCCTCAGTATCCCTGCCTTTGTCTTTCTTTGCTTCCTAATGTACCTATAAAAGATTTTATCCCCCTTCTTAACTGAGTTGACTATCTTTTCCTCGGTTTGGGCCTTTGCTATTCTGCCTTCCCACTTCATTCTGCTTTAACTGATACAGTTTTCTGTCCTGCTCCTTCTGTGTTTCCTTATACTTCCTGAATGCTATCTTTTCTCCCTACCTTCCCTGCTAACTCTTTGAGAACCATAGTGTTTTTTTCTTTCGCTTTGATTTATTTGCTTCACACAAGGGCTTGTTGCCTCTGTGATGGCAGTTTTGATGTTTCCAATGTTGCTCCACCCCACCTTCTTGCCTGTTTGCTAGTGCTTTTCTGAGGCATTCTCCATTTTGACAAAATCGGCCCTCCTGAAGTCCAGTACCTTCACTTTTGTGTGGCTTGACTCTACAGCTAAGTTTATTGTGAACCACAATGTTTGGTGGTCGCTTGTTCCCAGATGGCTACCCACTTCAAGATCAGAGATCCTCTCTCCGTCCCCATTTGAGAATACCATGTCTAAGGTTGCTCCCTCCTGAGTGGGTTCCAAAACTAGCTGTCTCAGGCATACCCCCCATAGGGCATCAAGAATGGCCCTGCTCTTGGATGTGGCTGCAGCAAAGGTGCTCCAGTTAACATCTGGCATATTCAGAGCCTCCATTAGCAATATCTCCCCTTTCTCTGCCATCCCGAGGATGCCTTCTATTATTTCCTTGTCCATTTCTTCCCCCTGAGACAGAGGGGTCTGTATACAACCCCTGTGTAGATTGTGGAGCAATTTCCAGTCTCCAGGGTGACCCACAGAGCCTCCTCTCCTCCCTGTTTACCCTTTAGTTCTGTTGCTTTGATTTGACCAGTGGTTTCGAAAGTCCTGGGTGGCCCAGTTTAAGTTGAGCGAGACAGTCTTCCAAGACGTTCGGGTGAAAAGAACGACAAAAGTCACAGGTCTGGGCATCATGGTTGTGCCCCAGGCAGTAGACGCACGAGGTGTGCGGGTCGGTCCTGGACATCTTTTGCCCGCAAGGGCACCCACAGAGCCTGGGAATGGACTTACCATCCATGATGTTTGCAATCGAAGATCGAAATGAAGACAAAACCTGTGAGAGTTTTAAGTTTTAGGGAGTAAATCTGAAGATTTAAGTGAGAGGTCCTACTCAATGCAGTAGTGGTAAGAAGGGAACCTGCTTCTTCCAGCAGAAAGGAAGCTCTGGCGTCATGGGGCGGAGCCAAGGGAGTCACCACCCAGGTGGATGGGTGGGAGAAGCCAGCTTGAAGACTTTCCGGCAAGCTCTTAAAGGGAAAGGACACTGCCAGAAGTATGACTAGATCATCATATCCAGGTCCCCAGAAATGGTTATTAGCATTATGGTGTAGCTCTTGCTCTAATTATGTCATTACGTCTCACATCTGCCTGCCATTTTGTACAGCAGACTGGTCATAAGTTTTGAAAGGAGACACTATCATTTACATTTTTTAAATGCCATAAAACTTCATTTATGTTTATTATACAAATGCAGTTTTGGCATCAATGTGAACAGCAGTCTTTCCTTTATCTCACTGTGAAGTCTGTTTTTTTAACTAGTTTAATGGCAAAATAAGGGATTTAGTTATCCTTTAAGTGTCTCATGAATTCTGTATGCGATTTGTCCACACTGTGGCTGGCAGCATAGCTTACAGGTTAGAGCAACAAGCAGTGAAAAATCTTGGTACATCCAGCAGACCTGGGTTTGATTCCTACAGCCTCTATGTAAGGTGTGACCCTGAGCAAGTCACGTAACCCCCTCAAAGTTCCTAAGTCCCCTCTGTAAACAGACCTTGTGCCCAGTGGGCATTACCTCCTTACCAAAGAATAAAAATAAAATATAAAAATTCCAAAAGCCACAGCCTGAACATGTTCCAATTGTGCATTTCTATAATGGTTCTTGGATCTCATTCAACCAATCAGGAAATTTCCAACCCACTTAATTTATCAACATTGCTACAATGCACTGCTATCTGGATAACACTTCAAAGGTCAACATTAGCCACATGCTTTATCTCGATCAAGTGAGGGGACACATGGCTACCACCACCACTCCCTACAGAACCCCTGTGAAAAACGTCCTTTGATCAAATAGCCTATTGGCAGACCTCCTTTGGGTAGGAAACTCATTTGGACCAGGAGTCACCTAGTTATAATTCCTTATGCTAGTGAGTCACCCAGTTACAATTCTCCATGCAAGCAGAGTACCATTTGGGTTTGATGGCAAACTGAAATACCCTCCTGACATCTACCAGGGAATGGTGTTGCCTGGAATAATGCTTTCTTGGCTCCATAAGCAGTTTTGTCTAAGTTTCCACCAGCAGTGGAAATAAGTTCAAAGGAAAAGGCACAGCAAGCAAGGAACATGGGGTTCAGATATTCAAAACTTTGTTCAGGGTGCACACTAACTGCGCCACATTTGCGCAGGATTGCTATATTCAAATGGCCAAAAAGCACTGGCACAATGTGTTAGTGCTGACGCTAAAAGATAATGTATGCACAGTGCAAAGTGAGGGATGGGGACATGCATACAGGCACAATGGTATATTTAAAAGGTTAGTGCCGATCAATCATAGTGAGCGGCACAAGTTACCACCTATGAAAAGTTAGTCTTAACCTCGGGCAAACCAAGGATGGGGAGCGAGACACAGCAGCAACAGGAAAAGGCTGTATGCAGCCAATGAGGAGACAGCTGGCAGATGGCCACCCTGGGCCACTCCATATGCGCAGGCATTCAAACTGTGGAATACACTGCAGTACTATGTGTATGTTATTCGAGTATCCCATGCCAGTGGCGCATCTGTAGGTCACATGACAGTAGTGTCCACTGTCAGAACACACCTGCCAGCTGGCCCTGTCACTGTATGGAGTGCTGCAGTCATCAATGCCTGACACACCATGGGCATTGATGTGTCCCTCATACTACCGGTCACCTTGTTATTGTAGCGTCTGCTTTGCACTGTAGCAGGGACTACAGTTTTGACTACTGCATGCAGCACCACCACCTGTGCCTGTGCTGCATAGTCCCCTGGGGCAAAACAGTCTCTGCAGCTGTGTACAAACGTAGCCTGCAGTTACCACCATGCTCTTCCAGACTGACATACAGGTGGAGCTGTGAGCAGTCCCAGCCTGCCCCTGTACTTCCAGATTGACATACAGGTGGAGCTGTGGAACTGTGCAACAGCACTGGGAATCTACATGCAAATCAGGCCATAATCAGATGCTAATATAGATGCTTGCCCACGGACTGTCTAAGTAGGCTCGTTTGCATATCACTTTTGAATATAGAAATTTTTGCCCCTAGCAAACCTGTTAGCACTGCACAAATGTTTTTGTGCAGTGCACACCTGTCCGAACCATGGCACAGTTCTGCAGCATTTGGCCTGCACTGTTTGCAGCTTTACTGAATCCCCTTCTTTGCTAGCACACACACTGGCCACGTAGTTCACCTTTACTTTCCTCCACATCTCTGTGCACTGGGCTGTTCTGGTTTGCACTTCCTTGATGCTATATTCAGAGCTGTCTTATTTGCCAGGCTATTTCTGCACTGCACTCCCAGCCATCTGCACAGCTTCATCTGCATGCTATATTCAGCTGCTTTAGCCCCGGGGATATTCCTTTCAATATAGCATGCAAATGGTTCTGGGCTAATTTAGCATGCTGTGCAGTGCTAATTTTGCTCTGGGACTCTGTTTTGAATATCTGGCCCATGGTTTCATCTACTGCCTTCATACAAACTGCATCCCACCATGTGTTACACACCAAGAAATGGAGGGAGAGAATGTTAGCAACTAGGCACAGAGGGAGACTGTGCTCTAACCACCAGGCCAAACTCCTCCCTATGTAGGTGTGCACTGGCTGGGAGGGGCACATCTGATGACAGTGTAGTCCATGTTTTCAAAAAGCAAGACCCCAAAACGTTAACTTTAAAATAGTTTTATTCTTTAAAATATACATCAGTTCAAAATTTCAGAAAATAAAGTTTGTCAAGGTTTTAACAGTCTTGTTTTATCAGAAGAGTGTGAGGTGGAATGGCAACACAATTCTTGAAGAGTTTTAAGATTGTCCATTGAAATAGGAGTAGGTAAAACATAGAACACACCACTAAAATGTGAAATAAAAAAGGAGTGGCAGCACAGAGAAACACAATGCTAACAACTGCACCTAGCAACAACACAGCGCCTCCAGCAGTCCAGTCCTGATGACTACTCTTTGTAGGCGTTCCTTTTCATTCACTGGTGCAGTACAAATGAGCACTTGGGTGGGCAGTGAGCTCTTGTACACATCCTGGTTGGGTTAATGCACTAGCAAGCTGGGAAATACTACCTGGCGATGGGTTTCGTTTATGAATGTGTTAACTACTGTACGTATGACCAGTATAACAATCTACCAGTCAAAGTGGCACTGCACTGCAGTGCTCTAACACATGGGAAACAGTGTAGGGACTAAATACATCCTAGAAACGTAAAAAAAACAAAACAGCAAGAGTGGCCTGTCTTATTCCTACCAGCACCCCCCCCCACACAGAACTTCAATGGAATTCTCATTGCTTGGTACAAGCTACTGAGTACCAGGAAAGGGGTGGGACATGGTCAGTAGGACATAGCATGGAGAGGAGATAAAAACAACCGGGGGCCCAATACATACGGGATATTTGTGCTCTCTTCAAATCATTCTTAACACAAGAGCAGTTGGGCACTCAAAGCTGTAAAGTTAGCCTAGTTATCTGCACTCCCCCTGGCTCGGTAGCAGCATTAGAAATTACAGGGTAGCCCCTACCCTTCAGGGTGGAGCTGGTATTTAGTAAAGAAAAGCAGCAGCAAGAAGGGAAGACAGGGTGAGTGAAAACAACTAAACTAAGTACTAATAACAACAGAGGAGCCCATGCCTCCACAATCCCAGCTTGAGTGTGCATGCATTTTCAAAGTGGGTACTCGGAACCAGAGCATGTCCGAAGTGACTTTGCAATTCAAGTGCACATTACCTTCTTTCAGCGACTTCCTGTTAGCACCTTTCAGACTCTTTTTCAAGTCCACAGAAATAGAAATACTGCAATGTTATAACACACTTTAAGAATTATATCCCGATCATGTTACAGGTTTAATAATACAAATCAACTTTTATCCTAGTCATGAGGAGCTGATTGTGTCACCAAGAAATAAAACTCAACGGAGCTGGCTACATGGCTCAAACGAGTGTGGCAAAGTGAAGCAGTGAGGACTTCAATTTCTGGATCTCCGTGGTACAAAATAGAAAATGCAAAGGGGCGCACACTCATTTGTGGCAAACAGTGGCCAGTAATACTGAACAAAGGCTTTTTCGTAATGTGTGTGCTTTGGTGAGTGGTTCCTCACTGTCTGCCATGAGTGAGTATTCACGCCCCTTGCGTTGTTTGTGCTTTGGACTACTTGTGCTGGTAGCAGGGGCAGCACCTTGGTGACTGTCCGGAGTATTTCGTTTTTTTTTTTTTGTTAACATCTTGATTCACGGTGATATAAGCCTGCTCAGTCACATTTTATTGCCATTACCAGCAAGTCCCCCCCACACCCATCCATTCAAAATGTTTTAAAAATCAGTTTTATTTCTCATCTCAACCAAGGAATGCAGATTAGAAAAAGATAAAACAGGCATACAATATAACAGTAAGAGAATGACTTCCTGGTTCTCTCAAATTCAGACTGGCTGAAAAGCCACTTACAACCAGTGCAGCTGATAATTACATCTGGTTTACTTCGCAATCTAAGACAATTCTCTTGTTCTAGACTTGTTGCTTGGAATAAATACTTAGAAGCAACGGCTCTTAAAAAATCATATACCTAGTTTTACTTTTTTTTTTTTTGTTAGGGAAACAGAGATTTGTAGGTCCCAGAGTTTGAAAGCCCATAAAATACTCTTTCCAAAAAAAAAAAAAAAAAACTGGGCTTACCTTTGTCAACAGTGTGGTGATATCCATGTCTAAGTCTGCCCTATATGCAAGCCACCAGTTACTGTATTTTTGGAATCTTGAAATAGTAAATGATGTAACAGGGAAGCTGCGATTGTAAGCACAGCTTCCTACAGTGACTTCGGTAAGCCTGAATGTATTATTCTTGGACTTCAGCAGGCGTTTGACTCTGTCCCCAAAATGGTCTGGTGGAGAAACTGATGGGGTTAGGGTAGACCCCAGTGGTCAGATGGATTGAAAACTGGCTAGCTGGGACGCACTCAGAGAGTAGTGGTCTGTGGGGCTCTCGAACCCTAGAGAGTTGGTAGTAGGAGGTACCACAGGGCTCGGGTCCTGGGTTCAATCCTGTTTAATGCATACCAGTCGGACATCAGGGAGGGTATGAGGTGTAAGAATGAGATATATTACGCAGATGACTCCAAGATGGGAGCAATAGTTGAGGAGAGAGGGAGAGTGGCCCACTGAAGGGGACCTGGACACCCTGGAAAGCTGGGCTCACACATGGAAATTAAATTTCAATATCACCAAGTGCAAGGTGTTGCATCTTAGTGGGAAACCCTAAACACAGGTACACCCTGGGAGGAAGCGCTTGGAGGCCTCAATAGGGAAAAAGACCTGAGGGGTCATGGTGGATACAATAGCATGAATAACTCTGAGCAGTGCAGGAGGCAGCAAGCAAGAGCAAACAGGATGTTGGGATGCATCGTAGGGGATCACCCCAGGAACAAGGAAGTGATTCTGCTGGCACATGGACTGGTTGAACCACACTGATACTGTCTACGAGTACTGGAGACCACACTTGAAGAGAGGGACGCATACAAGCTCCTGGAGGAGGGTACAGAGGGAGGACAGCAAAGATGACACGAGGGCTGAGGATTTGACTTATGAGGGACAGACTTGAGGGAGCTCTGCCTGTTAGCAGTTGAAGGACAGGAGACAGGGGGACATGATTGGGGTCTTCAGGGTACCTCAAGGGAATAAATAGGCTAAACATGGAGGATCTTTAGACTAAAAGCAGGGAGGTATCCCAGAGGGCATGGTTTGAAGTTGGAAGGTGGAAGGGTGAGGGGAAGAGAGGAGGTTTCTCACGAGAGGTGGTGGACCAACAGGAATACACTGCCCTGGTGACTGGTTCAAGATCTGCATGGAGGAGAACCTCGAAGAGAGGTGGGACAGACACAGAAAGTGGATGTATCAGATGATGACCTGTCCAGGGGGTGGGGATGGATGATAGGGGTTTCTGGAGAACAAGGGATGGGGGGGTCTCGGCATCCAACTAAGGATCTGGAGTTCGAGCAGACCTTGATAGACCGTCAGCCTAATCTGCTGGCAAAAGTATGTTAGTATGTTGGTATTATATTGCTCGGGTGAAGTTAGAGTAGTCTCACGTTGTGAGGGTTCTAGGATTGAATCCTGTCTGCCCTGTTCTTCCAGACACAGAAGATGGAAGAGTAGTCACATAGAGGCATGACCGCCAAGTGCCTGCCGAGCTGTATATTCTTTGGGTTTGACACCACAGCACAGTCGAGGTGGGGTGCCTTCCGTTCTATGATTCATTCTAGTGGGTTCAGTCATTATCACAGGCAAGCTTTACCTCCTGCAGCAGGCCACTGATAGATGACTTTGACCCTAGGCCCGATTTTAGGTTAAGTCCCCAATATGAGAAGTTCAGATGTAACATCATTGGCTAGGTCTTTAGTGAGTGTCTCTAGGGAGTTGGAGCCATTCTTAGGGGGCTGTGCTCACACCTAGTGGTAGGTGCTTAGCACGCCTAGGGTGAATCATTATGAAGACCGATCTACATTCTCAGGGCACGTGCTGTCCTCTGCAGCTGATCTAGGAGGAGATGAGGGTGTCCCTGCATAGATGAACACCCCCCCCTTCTAGTTATCCTGTCTTTTCTGTAGTGGATGTACCCTGAGGCAGCTACCTCGTGCTCGAGGACATGGGGTTTCAGCCAGGTCTCCAAGACTGCTAGGGCATCTGGTTTATAGAGGGCAAGCCATGCTTGAACTTTGTGTATCTTCGGCCACAGGCTGCATACATTCATATGAGAGATCCGAAACCCCTTCAAGGATAGCCAGGGCTGGACCTGTGGGGAGGATATGGAGAGGTTTGCAATTACAGGGCCCGGGTTCAGTTGGATATTACCTACAAGAATCAATAAAGTTGTTAGCAGCAGATGTAGGGTTAGGGTGAGAGAGGGAAGCCTCAGTCTGCTGGGTATTCTCCTTGTCTGGAGAAGTGACCTGTAGCAAATCCCGTTTCTTGTGAATTCGTAGGCAACTTGGAGGGAGACTGTGCTCGCAGGGGAGGGGGAGTAGTAATGGCTGGTAGGATGGGTAGCAGGTCCCTGTGGGCCATAGGTGGTTGGGTCATGTCAGGCTGGTGAGCCAATCCACCCACAGTACAACAGAATGTGGGGTGGTAGCGAGGAGAGCTACTCATGGGTTTGCAAAGCACAGCTGCCAATTCCATATGGAAGCAGCTGGCTGAGCATCGCTGCGTCCAGATGCAGACGCTGTAGCTGCATTCTTTTAAGCTGGCGACAGACCAGGCAGATCTTCTACAGTTTCCACGGGAGATGGTCACTGGGATAAAACAAACTCAACAGGAGAGAAACAGGTGAGATCAGGACAGGATTGCTTTTGTGCCAGAGGAGCACACAGGTTTACTCCACATCCACGTACAACAACAGCTAACAAACGCAGGCCTCACTAGCTCAGTGGTATCACTTGGCTTAGATCACGTAAGAATACACTATGCCATATGTTGCATTTGTCAGGCTAGCATCAAATTAGGACAGCACAATTAAGAAAAGTCAATTACTGTCTGTTAGGATGCAGAAACACGCACGTTCAAAGGCAGATTCAAGCACCTGGGAGCAGGTGTACCAGCTCGTACGTCAATGTCTAACAGTAAAGCGTCTGTATGTAGGTGCTTGATTTGGTGATGAATTTACTGAAGCTCCGCCTAATTTGTTGTCCACAACCCCACTCTATTGGCTACTTAGAAGTAGTGGGCGGGCTGGGGCACATTTAAGGAGGAGGAGGGCAGGGAAGGTGCATGGGAAAAGTTGTTCTCGAAGCAGCAGTTCTAACATCAGGGGAGGTCTGCCCGGCAAGGAACAGCTAGCCGGTACTTCAATCCCGAGGTGCAGATCGAGCAAATTGCGGTAGTGGGAGGGGGGGACTTGGTTCAGGAGGTCACCCTCGCCGCCCCTGGTGATCTGGTCTGGAGTCCCATGGGAGAATCAAGCCACTGAGCTGGGTTGCAGCCTTTTGTGTGGGCTGCCCAGCGTCACGGCTACCTCCCAGCCAATAGGTGCTTCTGCCTATTCAAATATACCAGGATATAGAGTAATAAGTACAGAGAGGAAAAAAGGGGTAGGGGAGTGGCTCTTTTTATTAGGGAAGATTTGGAAGTTAGATTAATTGAGGACGTTGTGGAATTAGGTGAGGTAGAAATTCTAACAGTGGAGCTAGTGGGAACAGGGGCAGGAAATTTAGTATTTCAGTGTTCTATAGAGCTCCAGATACAGAGCAGAAGGATTCCGATTCCTTTTTAGAACATATTGTAAGTCTACCTGAAGTATTGGATATTGTACTAATGGGGGACTTAAATATACCAGGGATCACATGGGGAAAGAAGCAGCAAGAAAACAGCATGGAATGTAGATTCCAGGAGGAAATACTATCAGTGGGTTTACAACACTGTATTCAAGAACCCACGAGGGGAAGGAACATTTTGGATGTGATTATAACTACTATAAAAGATACTATAAAAAACATTGTCGTGTAACAGCATATAGGAAATAGTGATCATAGCTCCTTACTATTTGACTTAGATTGGTCAATGGAGACAGTAAAAGGTTGTACGTCTCAATTTTTGTATAGGAAAGTGAATATGAAAAAATAAAAAAATCTGTGCATACGAATCAGTGGGAGGATGATGGAAAATAAAGGAATAGAAGAGTCTTGGAGACTGTTCTTGCACATAATAACAGATGTAACAGCAGTATACATCCCTCAAAATATAGCATACAACAGTAGGGGCAAAAAACTTCCTTGGTTAAATAGGGTTATAAGGTTATGTAAGAGGAAGAAAGCGTTGTTTAATAGAATGAAGAAACAAATGACAGAGGAACATATTAATAAATATAAAAGTTGTCAAAGGAGACTTAAAAGAGTGATAAGGCAGTCTAAACAACGTCTGGAGAAGAAACTGTCAGTGAGTAAAAATAATAAAAGTTTCTTTGCCTACGTAAATAGGCAGAGAAATGGAAGTTGTATAGCAGGTCCACTAACCAGCAATAGTGAAATTATATCAGAATCTCTGAAGATAGCGGAGGAGTTTGGAAAATGTTTTTCTGCTGTATTTAGAGATAATAGAAATAATGTGGAAATTGAGAATGAGGGAAGAGGTATAATAAATCCAGAATTATTAATAACAGAGGAAAGAGTAATGAGGAGAGTTATGGAACTGAATAGTGACAAGGAGGCGGGGCCGAATGGGATTCACCCATTCATGGTTAAGGAGCTAAAGGAAGAACTAGTACCAGTGATCACAATGTTGGGTCAAAAATCTGTGGCTGAGGGGGTGGTGCCAGAGGATTGGAAAAGGGCATTTGTTGTGCCAATATTCAAGAAGGGAAGAAGGGATCAGGTGGAGAATTATCAACCAGTGAGCCTGACATTGATGGTGGGAAAGATTATTGAGGGAATACTTAGTGATGTTATTAGGGGAAACCATGAATAGAAAAGGACAGGTTGATATGAGTCAACATGGTTTTACCTCTGGAAGATCATGTGAGACAAATCTATTGATGTTCAATGAGAATATTAATGGATGGGTCGATGAGGGGAACAGTGTTGATGTGGTTATGCTGGACTTTAGAAGAGCCTTTGACACAGTCCCCCATGATAAAATAATTGAAAAGTTGAATAAGTTGGGGATTGATTACTGTATAGTAAACTGGGTATCCCAGTGGTTTAGGGATAGAAAACAGCAAGTTAGGATAAGGGTCTGTCTGTCGAAACCACAAAAAGGTGGAAGCGAGTCCCACAGGGGTCCGTGTTGGGACCCCCATTGTTTGGTATATTTATAGGTGACTTGGACAACAAAAGTCATAGCAAATTGGTCAGATTTGCGGATGATATCAAGATAGGTGGGATAGTAAACACCTTTGATGACAAATTAATGTTTGGTATAGATCGGATTAAAATTATGGAATAGGCTGAGAAAAATGGAATGTAATTTAATGTTGAGAAGTGTGCAATAATGCATTTGGGAAAATGAAATGTGCATCAAAACTATCATATAAAGAACTTAAAGTTAAGGATATCGGATTTAGAGAAAGATCTGGGGTCTAGATCCCAGAGTGACTTGAAAAATGGTTCCTGTCGACGTGTGGCCAGAGCCATGTTTTGGGTAAATAGTGGAGAAGGAGTTTTCACACAGAGACAGAGGGTGTTGATGCCACTGTACAAGACACTGATTAGGCCGATATTGGATTATTGTTCTGTTGTTTGGAATCCATTTTTTATAAAGGATGTAAAATTGGTAGAGAGACCTCAGAGGTCTTACAGCAAAATTATATCATGTTGTAAGAACTTAAGCTATGAGGATAGGTTGTAAAAATTGGTATTTGGACTTTGAAGAATAGGAGAGTTAGAGGGGAGTTAAGGAGATTATATAGTATTACTAAAAAATAGTAATATGTTTAAAGAGATGAATGTGAAATTTAAATATAACCCATATCAGCTAAGGGGACATGATAGACCGTTGAGAGAAATTAAATGTAGGATGGAGATAAGAACAAATGTTTTTTTAGGAATAACAATAAAACTATGGAATGGATTACCTCACAAAGTGGTAGAGGCGGATAGTGTGGTTAAGTTTAAAGAAAGATTAGATGGATATTTCACTGTTGTTGGTAACTTCGGTTATCACCACTGAATAGTGGGGAAGTCTGTGTGGGCTATGCCTTTTTGACTTCCTATCTCTCCAGTATTGAATCCAGTATTAAAAAGAGACAAACAGTTCATCAGTCTTTCTGAGATCCTTAGTCCTGGTGGTGTAGTATCTCAGAATCCAGTGAACACCCAAAGTATGCAAGAGGTACTCCCCTTGATTGGAGTGCTGCATAAAGAAAGCAGGCAGCTCAATGGATTGATTCAGCGTGATTACGCTACCACCTTGAGGAGAAATTTAGGGTTGGTACACAGAGCTACATGTTCCATAAGTGAAAAATCAAATACAGGATTTTGCACGCAGGGCCTGGAGCTCGGAAATCCTTTCGAGCAGAAGTAATGGCCACTAGGAAGACAGTCTTCATAAGAGAAAGAGACACCAGTGCTAGGCTGCCAGCTCGAAGGAGGCAGGAAGTAAACTTCTCAAAATAAAATTCAAATCCCAAGGAGGGCAGGAACCCAAATAGGGGGTTGCAAGTGGAGGACCCCTCTAAGAAAAGTCTTAGAGACTTCCAACTGTGCAAAAGTTCTGTCCTCAAAAGGAACATGGTAAGTGGAGATTGCAACCATGTGAACTTTCAGAGAGGAATGACCTATTCCCAGATCAAAGAGGTGGCACATGTAGTCCAGAAGCCGCCCAACAGAGCAAGAGAATGGCTCAAAATCTTTGGAAGCGGCCCAAATAGAGAACCGTTTCCATTTCATGGCATAGGTAGATCTAGTGGAGGTTTTCTGGCCTCCACCAGAATCTCGGCCACAGTGGGGAAACCCTGAATGGTCTTGAGGCATCGTCCTGCAGAAACGCGATGCAACTGAAGGGACTTGAGGCTCGGATGGACCAGTGCCCCTGATCCTGGGTCAGCAAAAGTTGCGACAGAGGAAGAGGAAGTTCCTCGGAATACTGCTGCACAAGAGAGAACCAAACTTGCCTGGCCCAGAAAGGAGCGATTAGGATCATGCAATCTCCTTCTGAGCTGAGCTTCTGTAAGACCCTCAGAATCAATGGAATCAGGGGGAAGGCATAGACGAATCTGCCCTTCAAGTCTAGAGACAGAGTGTCTCTCCAAAAAATGCCATGCTCTGGACTGAGCAAGCAGAAGGCAGGAAGTTTTGCATTGTGAAGAGATGCAAACAGGTCTACCTGTGGTGTTCCCCAGCGTAGGAAGATATTGTCTGCTACCCCCTGATCCAGTTCCCACTCGTGAGCATGAGCAGATGACCGACTGAGGTGATCTGCCAACGTGTTCTCGACCCTCGGGACGAGAACTGCCGTGAGGTGATGGTTGTGCTGCACTGCCCAATCCCAAACTCGCATCACCTCCCTGCAGAGAGGGTAGGAATGCGATCCTCCCTGTTTGTTGATGTACCAGACTACACACGTTGTCTGTCTGGACAGCCAGATGCCCTGGGAGCAGAAACAGATGCAGAGCCTGAAGAGCATACAGCACGGCCCAAAGCTTGAGCACATTGATGTGAAGTGTTTGCTCGGGCCTGGACTAGGAGCCATGGGTCCTGTGAGACCCCAGATGGGCTCCCCAACCCTTGCCCGAGGCTTCTGTTGTCAGCGTCTGGGAAGGGGGAGAAAGACAGAAGGGAACCTCCGGCAAAGATTCTCCTGAACCATTCACCATTGCAAGTCCTGAACCATAGGGTTGGAGACCAGCACCTGATGATCTGGGTCATCCGCAACTGATCCCACTGAGACCAGAGAACCCACTGAGATTCTCATGTGGAGCCGAGCCCCAGGGAACTATCCAGATAGCAACTGCCATGAGCCCAGGAGGCAAAGAACTGACCTGGCACTGACCCGCCTGTGGCTGGACAACAGGCTGACCTGAGCCTAGAGTGTGGCCGCCCTGTCCAGTGGCAGGAATGCCATGCCAGAGGTTGTGTCCAGGATCACCCCAATAAACTGGAGCCTTTGGGACGGGATCAGATGGGACTTGGCCTGGTTGATGGTAATACCCAGGCTGGTGAAAACCTGCAGGGTAAGGGAAAGGAAGCGCAGGAGCCAGTCGTCCAGGTACAGGAAAACCTGAACCCCCAGGTACTCAGGTAGGCTGCTACCACCGAAAGGCATTTGGTGAACACTCGGGGCGCCGAGGACAGACCAAATGGGAGGGCCTTGAACTGGTAGTGGTCCCCCTGGAATCAAAAATGCAGGTATTTGCGGAGGGAAGGGCGAATAGGGATATGCAAGTAAGCATCCTGCATGTCAAGAACGCATAGCCACTGTCCCGGACAAACAAGGGGCAGAAGAGACTGCAGAGAGAGCATTCTGAACCTTTTGTACTCCACGAACATGTTCAGGGAGCTGAGGTCCAGAATCGGCCCTTACGTCTCCTGATTTTTTCGGGACCAGGAAGAAATGGGAGTAGTAAACCGTCCCCCAAAGATGGGATGGGACGGACTCAATCGCTTTCTTCAGAAGAAGAGAAGATATTTCTTCCCAGACCCGAAGAAGGTGTTCTGGGGAGTAAGACGTCCTGGAAGGGGGGTGGGTTTCAAGGTGATTTCTGAAGAAACTCTATTGAGTGTCCTTCTGCAATCAGCTAGAGCACCTAAGTGTCTTAAGTGATCCTCTCCCAACCTGGTAGATGGAAGGAGAATCTCCGTCCTACCAGTTCCTCTGGGAAGCCAAGAGGCTGTGGGAGAAGAGAGGAGTCAGGAGGTGTGAGGCAGCATTGCGGCTGAAGCTCCTGACGCTTTTTTGTGTGGGGGGGAGCTTGGCAGCCAGATCGGCCTGACGTTTGTTGGCCCACTTTCCCTGAAGTTTCGCCTTAGGTGGAGAACGTCTGTGAAAGGGACAATGCTGAGCTTGAGGGGGCCTGTACAAGGAGTCAATAGACTTAAATGCAGTACCCTTCTCCTGCAAATTGGTGATGATGTCCTTGACATCACCACTGAACAGCACTGAACCCCTGAAGGGCACGTCCTAGATAGCAGACTGCACCTCCGGGACCAAACCTGACACCCGGAGCCAGGCATGACGCCGCAACCCCATGGCAAAAGCCGAGCTCCGACCAGCAACGTCCACTGCGTCATGCATGGCACGAAGCATGTGCCAACTGGCCGAACACGCAGACCAGACTAGGTCAGCCACTTCCTGCTTCGTCTGAGACTCAGGAAGGGATGAAAAAATTACTCACCTTAGTAATGTTGTTTCTTCTAATGGAGTCTTGCTATATTACGACATATGCAGTTTGTCCCAGCCTTAGAACAGCTCCGGAGGTGAAAGAGTTAACTTTCCATGCCAGGCATGGAATCTTGAGCGCGAGCTCGGTTGAAAACTCTGTCTGTTGTTCTTCAAACTCAAACTGTCAGATCTTTACGAGCAAAACTCACTAAGATTCTGTGTGGAAGCTGTAAACCTACACTAGCCAACTGGCTACTAAAATATTAACACATTTTTGGTCCCAAAACAAAGACTCAAGTCAGAGGATCAAAAATAAAATACAACACCAAACACCCCAAAAGAGAATGCTGAAAAACACAAGGTGGGCATCTATTAAGTGCCAACACTGCACTGCCCACCCACATCCCAAAGCAGAGTTCTGAGAGGGACGAGGCAGGGGAGGTCATAATATACAAGACTCCATTAGAAGAAACAACATTACTAAGGTGAGTAATTTTTTCTTCAAACAACGAAGTCTTACTATGTTATATGTCAGACACAGCAGTACTCTCCATGGAGAGGGACAAGAACCTACTTAGGAAATAGGCTCTGAAGCACAGCTGTGTCAAACCCGAGCATCACTCCTAGCCTGGATGTCAGGGAGTAATGCTTGGTGAAAGTGTGAACTGTTTCCCAGGTAGCTGCTTGACATATCTCTAAGATAGGGATGTCCTGGCCGCAGCTAGGGACGCAGCTGTACCTCTGGTAGAGTGAGCCCTCAGGCCTGAAGGGGGAACCTTAGCCAGTTTTTGATAACAGAATTGGATACAAGAGACAATCCACCTGGCAATGGATCTTTTAGTGGCAGGTTTCCTTTACCAACCTCACCATAAGTGAGGAACAGTTGGAAGGAGTCAAAACCTGTGACCCTTAGTCGCTCTATATGTCTTGCCCAATGACAGGGTTCTCTACATCTAACTATGTAGCCTCCTCTCGCCAGAGGAGGAATGGTCAGTGAAGTACACTGGAAGAGATATAGATTGATTAAGGTGGAAATCTGAAACCACCTTAGGCAAGAACTTCCTGTTAGTCCTGAGGGCCACCTTATCTCTGTGAAAGGAGATAAAATCAGGCTCCACTGACAAAGCTTGTAATTCACTTATGCGTCTGGCAGAAGTGATGGCTACTAGAAACACAGTTTTCCAAGTCAAGTACTTAAGCTCTGCTGAAGACAAAGGCTCAAAGGGAGGTTGCATAAGCTGAGCAATGCAAACATTAAGATCCCAGGCAGGAGCAGGGTCCCTGAATGGAGGGTTGGTGTGAAGCAATCCCTTGAAAAACTTGGAGAAAACAGGGTGAGCAGAAAGAGAAGAGGGCTTTCCTGCTGAAATAAAAGCAGAGACAGCTGCCAAATGCACTTTCAGGGTAGCTGGCCTCAGCCCCAAAGTATTTAGATGGACCATATAATCCAGGACTGTGGGCAAATCAGCAGATTCTGAGAATATGCTTTCCAGAGCACCATATGGAAAACCCTTTTCCATTTGGAATTATAAAGTAACCCTGGTGGGAGGATTCTACAAAGCCTTCAAGATATAGAGTACACCTTGAGAAAGGTGTAGGTCAACAAACTAACTCTTCTAGAGCCAGGCCTTGAGGTTGAGAGATTTGAGATTAGGATGCCAAACTCCCCCTGGGCACAGGTTAACAGATTGTGATTCCTGGGAAGACACAGGGGAAGGTGGACTGCTAAGGACAGAAGGAGTGGATACCAGGGCTGTCTGGCCCAATCTGGAGCAATCAGAATCATCTTGCAAGGTTGAGATCTGATTTTGACTAGCACCTTGAACAAGAGAGGGAAGGGGGAAGGCATAGAGGAACTTTCCTTCCCAGTCGAGAAGGAAGGCATCCAGAGGGACTGAGCCCAACACTGGGGGCCTGCAGCAAAAAAGCAGAAGTTGGTGATTGTCTGGGGCTGCAAAAAGATCTATCTGAGGGGTGCCCCACCTGGCAAATACTACCTCCAGTACTAGGGGATCCAGTGACCATTTGTGATGGCCTAGGAAATCCTGCTGAGCATCTGCCAGGATGTTGTCCTTGCCTGGGAGGTGAACTGCCACAAGGGAGGTGTTCAGGGAATAAGCCAGAGACCACAACTTCATTGCCTCGGTGCACAAGGCCGAAGACCGAGTGCCCCCTTGCTTGTTGATGTACCACATTGTAGTGGTGTTGTCTGTTCTGACCTGTACCACTTTGTTCTGAACAGATGCAGAAAAAACCTGAAGTGCTAGAAAAACAGCTCTGAGTTCCAACAGATTGATGTGGAGCAGAGATTCCTGAGGGGACCACAATCCCTGGGTGGTGAGGTTGCCCATGTGAGCTCCCCATCCCAAGAGGGACGCATCTGTAGTAAGGGTCAAGGAGTGAGATTGAGGGATGAAAGGAACACCCTGTCTCAGACTGCTCTGATCCTGCCACCACTGCAGCGCCTGGATCAGGGTTCGAGTTACTGGGATCAATTTGGTTAGAGGATTTCTCCTTTGAGACCAGAAGGCTCTCAAATGGAACTGGATGTCCCTCATCTGAAATCTTGCTCCTTGCACTACAGCTGTGGAGGCAGCCATGTGCCCTAGGAGCTGTAGAAAGTGCCTTGCTGGTCGAGAGACCTGCAGAGTGAAGGAGGAGGCCAGAGCCACCAGGGTCTTTGCTCTTTCTAGAGGAAGAAAGCTCTGGCCTGCTTTGTGTCCAGTTCTGCGCCTATGAAGGTGGTAGCTGAACAAGCTCTAGCACTGACTTTGGAAGATTGAGAAGAAAACCTAGAGATGTAAGCAGCTGCTGGGTAACCTGAAGGTGTAATTTGACTTGGACTGGAGACTGACCCACTATGAGCCAGTCTTCCAGGTAAGGAAAGATGGCAATCTTTGCCTTCTTAAGTGAGCAACTGCTACTGCCAGGCATTTTGTGAATACCCTTGGAGCAGAGGTGAGGCCGAAGGGCATTGCTCTGAACTAGTAATGGCCTGAGGGCAGTTCAATCTGAGGTACTTTCGTGGGAGCTTCTGATGAGAACATGGAAGTAGGCATCCTGAGGTCCAGGGACGCTAACCAGTCCCCTGGCCTTAGGGAGGGAAAATAATTCCCAGAGTCACCATTTTGAATTTTGGTTTTAAAGGTGCTTGTTTAGGTATCTGAGATCCAGGATGGATTTGCAGGTGGAAGGATCTGGTTCTCATCTTTGGAAATTTTTGAAGCTGAGAACCAGTCCCTGGCTTACTACTTCCAGGACCCACTTGTCAGATGTTAAAGACTCCCAGTCCTGGACGAAGTAAGCCAACCCTACCTAGGTAATGGAGAATGGTCCCTGGCCATCCCATCAGGGTGCCTGTTTGGCAGGGGCTTTAGGCTGAGGGTGGGAGCAGGCCTGCTCGTGCCCCGTCTGCCTCTCCCTCTGAAGAACCCCTCTGGGCATAGGCTGAAGAGGAGGCCTGAAGCAGGTAAAAGGCCTGTGAAAAGCCTGCCCTGCCCCTGAAAGCTGCCTCTGAGAAGTGGCTTGCCTTTCCTTGGCCTGTGCACTCCTATAAGTGGTCCTATACCCATCCATTTTTTTCATGTAATTCTCTGTCTGCTCCCCAGAGAGTTATCCACAACAGGAAAATCCGTGGCCTTAGCCTGGGTATCCTGAGACAGGCTAGTACATCTGAGCCAAGCCATTCTGCGAAAAGCCACAGATGTAGCCATGACTCTTGAAGATACATCATTAGAGTCCACTGCAGCATGGAATTGCACCTTGGATGCCTCAATACCATCAGCAGCCACCTGCTCCAGCTCCTTGGCAAGCTGGTCAGGGACCTGTTTCGCTAAGAGCCATAACAGTATCCCATCTGGATTTCTGGTATCTTGCAACATAGGCCATATAATTTGCCTGTCTGAGTCCCAAGGATGCTGCCATGTACTGTTTCTTAGCCATGGCATCTATCCTCCTGGAGTTCTTGTCAGGGGGTGTGAAGCCAAGGGAATATTTGCCTTATCACAGGCTGCAGCCTGCACTACCCCAACATGGCTGCATTGCTGTGAAAGGAACTCCATATCAGAGCCTGACAATGTGTACCTCTTGTCCATTTTTTAATCCACAGGAGGTATAGTGTGAGGAGCTTTTAAATTTTTTATTGTCTGTTTCCTAAAAGATTTATGTAAAGGAATAGACAGTCTCCTAGGCTCTGGGATATCCATCATTTCTACATAGTCAGGCTCCTCCTGTTCATCCACAGCTTCTTCCAAAGGGAGCTGGAGGGTTTCAGCCACTTTTTTGTAAAACATAAAATGAGAAGGGGACTCAGAAAGCCTAGGGGGAGATGCTCCTGAAGGTCTGTCTGGGGAGAGGTCCGGTTCAATGGGCACATCCAGACTTTCAAAATCACATTCACTCTCTTCATAATCTTCCTCCCCCTCCTCCGGTTCATAAAAATCCTCCATATCATATTCCTGAACCGGTGGAACCGACCGAACCGACCGCTTACCTGATGGTGCCGGTTTGGTCGGAACCGGGGAAAGTGACTGGACAATTTTGATCATTTGGCTATCTCTGCAGCGGTTGGAGAAGGAAATTTTGGCTCCACACCTGCGGATTTTCTAGTCCTTTTTGCAGGGACTGACTCCTCAGTCAGCTCTCCGTTGCCGAGAAGTCTGCCCTGGTCCAGAGGCACTCCCTCCGGTTCAGTTGGCACCGAACCGGGCTGGCCATCCGGGTCAGCGGACTTCTTGGCCTCTCGTTCCCTGAGCCTACCAACTCTCTTATCCAGGGTAGCTGCAGGGAAATTCTTGCAAATCTGGCAGTCTGCATTGAGGTGGTCAAACCCCAGGCAATAAACACATGTGGTGTGTGGGTCAGCCTTGCCAAAGGCTTCCCTACAGACACTACAGTGCTGAAACCCAGTGGGCCGGTTTTCTTTTGGGTTTCTCAGACATAGTGCCAGCCTAACCAAAAACTTGCCCGTTCGGCAATTGTAAACAAGACACACCCATATAGGTTCCCAACCGTGTCACGGGTTATGGAAAAAAACCGTAATGAAATCCGTTTTTTAGAACCATAAGAACAGAACCGCACTCTAAATGCAATTTAACAAAGTTTAAACACAACCTGATCGGTTCAAACCGAACCGATAATATAGTTTACAGTTCCACACAGAAATAATGTAAAACCTATCTATTACTTACGATACCACAGACAGAGCTTGAACCGACCGGTTGCAGTTAAAATAAAAACAAAATGCGGTTTAAAACCGAGAATTACACTTTTAACCGACAAAATGACAAGCAGTAGGAGAAATCTCCGGAGCGACTGTTCAGTGAGGCAGAGTAAAGAATCTGACAGTTTGAGTTTGAAGAACAACAGAGTTTTCAACCGAGCTCGCGCTCAAGATTCCATGCCTGGCATGGAAAGTTAACTCTTTCACCTCCGGAGCAGTTCTAAGGCTGGGACAAACTGCATATGTCATAATATAGCAAGACTTCATGTTGTTTGAATCCAATTTAGTTTCCACCTCGCTAAGGATCACCTTCTGGTAATCCCCCATATGAGCAACATAATTCAGGGCCCAGATTCCCAGAGTGGAAGAAGCATAGACCTTCTTACCGTACTGGTCCAGAAGGCGGGATTCCTTGTCAGGTGGTGATGAGCTCAAGAGCATGGGATTAGCCGACCGGCCGTGAGCGGCGCTAATCATGACTAAATCAGCTCTGGGGTGTGAATTCAATGAGTCAACACCCTCCGGAGCCTGATATAGCCTTTCCGACTTCCTCGGAAAGAGGGCTAATGCCAACGGTTGCTTCCAAATGGTGGACACAAGGTCGGCATGAGGCTCAGTCCAGGGCGGAACCACAGTAGGAGCGGTCTCAGGCAGATCCAGGTGCACAACAAGTTTCTTATGCTGTGGATGAACAGCCTGGATTTTCGCAGCAACTCCATGAAAGCAGGATCCTCTGGAGGGTTTCAGAGGTCCTTGGCCTGGGATTGTCTGGGTGCGTGGCTAGTCGTCTGGATTGAGGCGGCCATCAGAGTCATCCGAGGAGGATGAAGAAGAAGAGGACTCCTCCTCCTGGTGCGGGGGAGGAATGGACCCCTTGGGAAACCCTTGGGGAAGCATATCCTCTCCTGCCCTGGAACCCGAGGGCTTGCCTCTGGTGTCCGGGGTGGGGGAGTCTCTCGCCTCTGACGTCGGGGGTCTGGAACCGGGTCCAGCATCAGAAGATGGCTCTCCTTCAAATCCACCAGTGGCTGAGGGGCAGTGGAGGAGGAGGGGGGGGTACGGATACTGGTGGTATCCGTACGGTGCATATCCGTAACCCGATGGCGAGAAGCCCGGTATTGGGTACTGGAGCACCATGTACTGTGGCATTGGGTACTGGGGTGCCGGATACTGCGGACTTGGGTAGGATGGCATCTGATATGACAGGGTCGGATACCCAGGTACCAGGGGTTCTGAAGGAGCAGAGGGCCCTGGAAATGGCCCAGCGGGCGAGTCCAGAACAGGAGGCCTGGCAGGCAGCGGGCCCGGCATAGGGGCGGGGTCCGGCAAGGGGATGTTGCTGGGCATCGGGTAGGCTGGCATTGGCGCCAGCATCCAAGGATCCCACATCGGGTCATCTGGCCCAGTGGGAGAAAGACCCAATGGCAGCATGCCAACATCCTCCGAGTCACCCAGGGAAGAAGGATTATCATCCCCGGGGTCCAGCAAGGAGCGCTAGACCTCGAGATACCAGCGGCGTGCAGACAAGCTCGGGACAACAGATAGACCCAATGGGTCTGGCATCGGCTCTCAAATGATGACGGCCATCAGAGCGGCGTCCAACTTATCGGACCCTGTGCTCGTAGAAGGCAGCGATGGAGGAGTGGCCTTGGCGGGCGCGAAGGCGCGCTGCCCCAAAGAATCAGGCATCTTATCTGCCTTACCAGGGCGGGGCGTTAGAGGAGCCGACACCCGGCTTACTGGGGCAGCACCGGACCAGAAGGCCACCGGCAATGGCAGCCTTGCACAGTGGCAGCTATCCTTGACCAAGGGAGGCCCAGCGAGAGCCAGTGGGAGAAGTCGCCGCCTTGAAAGCCTCCAAGGCGGCCGTAGTGGAACTGTCTCCTGGGTAGACATTACCTGCAGCACTGTGACCTCAGTCAAGGTCGCAGTGACCGTAGAAGAGGAGTCCTGTTCCTCCTTCTTGCGGTGGCCCTCAGGAAAAGTAGAGGCCTGCCTGAGTTTTTTTAGCTCCTTTTCCATGGAGGTCATCTTGAGTTTGAGAACGTGGACCTCCAGGGACTGCTGCCTCTGCTTTCAGGTGGCCACGTTAAACTTTTGGCAGAGCTGGCACTTCTCCATGGGGTGGTCGGGGCCTAGGCAAAAAAGGCACTGGGAGTGTCCGTCCTTGTGCGGGAGCTGGGCGCCGCAGGAATCACACTTGTTTTTGTGCTCGGAGGAGTCGAGGAAGACATACACGGCAGCTGAGGTAACAAAATTCTGAAGAAAGGTGAAAATAAGCGGTAAAACTAACAGCGATTGACATGTAAGCAGTGAACATAACCGTGAGGTGCTATACAAGCTAACAGCAGGAAAGAACTGGAAGACAGGCGTGGGGCACCACCCCTTTATACTGACATCAGTCACCTGATGTGGGGGCGGTCCCCTGCCAAAGACTACTAGCTAGAAATTTTTCCGTGGGGTCCTGACGCCTGCCAGCTTCAGTCCTATCTGTAATTACCTACTGCAAGAGCCCTCTTGGAGTAAGATCTGTGGTTTCTGGACCAGTTGGTGCAGGAGTGTGAACCAAATTTGCCTCGGCCAAAAGAGCACCACTAGGATCATTGATGCTCCCTCCTTTCGGAGCTTCAGTGAAACCCTCTGGATCAAAGGGAAGGACAAGAAAGTGTAGAGGAACCTGTCCGTCCAGGAGAAGGACAACATGTCTCACCAGAAAACACCAGGCCCTGGATCTAGGGAGCAGAAACTGGGCAGTTTTGCGTTGTATGGGGATGCGGAACAGATCCTCTACTACTTCATGCAGCAGTTCCCATTCATGAGCCTGGGCCTGCGACTGGCTCAAGCAGTCTGTGATGGTGTTGTACACACCGGGAACATGCACTGCAGTTAGCTCTGCGCCGTGCTGTAATACCCAATCCCACACCTTCCTTGCCTCCCTGCAAAAAGTGTAGGAGTGCCTCCTTGCTTGTTGATATATAGTACATCACTGAGGTTATGTCTGTTTGTAACAGTAGGAGACCTTGTATGATCTCTGACTGAAAGGCCTGTAGAGCATACAGGACTGCCTGCATTTCGAGGATGCTGATGTGGAGGTGAGACTCCAGGGTCGACCAAGATCCCTGGGTCCTGACTCCTTCCAAGTGGGCTCCCCAACCAGACCCTGAGGCGTCCATAGAAAGAGTCAGAGGTGGAGCAGGTGCTAAAAAGGGGACTCCTCTGGAAGGGTGCTCTGGGACGAGCCACCATTGCCACTTTCGAATGATGGCATCCGTGATCCGGACTAGCTGATGCAGTTGATCCTGCTTTTGGTCCCACTGAACTCGTAGCATCCATTGGGAAATCCTCATATGAAGTCGAGCTAGGGAACAATCACGATGGCTGCTGCCATGTGTCGAGTAAGCAAAGAATGTTCCTGGCTGGGACCAACTTCTTTCCATTGTATCCCTTATGAGGATCGGATGCATTCCGCCCTGTCCTGAGGCAGGAAAGCCTTCCCCAACCAGTGTCAAGAACTGCAACGATAGAGTGCAACCTCTGTGAAGGGACGAGGCATGACGTCTCCTGACTGATAGTAATGCCCAGTGATCCGAAGAGGGAGTGAGTGTCTTGAATTGCAGCTATCAAATTCTCCCGTGAGGGGGCCATGAGGAGCCAGTCATCTAGGTACAGGAACACATAGTGGCCCTGCCTCCTGAGGGCCACTGCCATGACTGCCAAGCATTTCGTAAACATGCAAGGTGCCAAGGACAGTCTGAAGGGGAGTGCTTGGAACTGATAGTGGCGCCCCAGGAACTCAAAGCGCAGTACTTTCTGGTGTGCTCAAGTGATGGGGAGATGGAGATATGAGTCCTGCATGTCCAGCAATGCGAGCCAAGCGCCCTGTTGAACATGGGGATGAGACCTGGAATGGTGATCATGCAGAAGCATTTGTACAACACAAAGGTGTTGAGATCGTTGAGGTTCAGGATTGGGTGCAAGTCTCCTGTCTTTTTTGGAACCACGAAGAAGTGTGAATAATATTCTTCTCCTCTCTGGTTCTGTGGCACTGGTTCTATGGCATCCCTGTCCAGGAGTGCCAAGATCTCTTGCTGTATGAGCAAGGCATGCTGACCCGAATAACGCGAGAGCAGAGGAGGTCTTGATGTTAGGCGGTGGAGGAACTCGATAGAGTGTCCTTGACTTACTAGTTGAAGAACCCATCGGTCGGAGGTTATCCTCTGCCACCCTGATAGGTGGTAAGAGATTCGATCCCCAACCGTTCCTTCCCTCGGATCCAGAGATGGGGCAGAGGCCAGGAAGGAGTCATGCTGTGATGGTGTTGGTTCCGGCGGGCTGGGCAGATTTTTGGTGTTTCTGGCCCTGGCCTGCGGAGAATCTGGAATGACTCTTTCTATTAAAGTTGCCCCTTAATTGCTGGTCAGAACGTGGCTGCTGCCTTTGTTGCCGGCTGCGAAAACGATTCTGGTTCCTACAAAAGGAACCAGCTTTAGGTCTGTACATGGCTTGTACAGTCCTGGCTGCCTTCCCGGCATCCTGTAACTTGGTGATAACTCTTTCTGATTCCTCACCGAACAGGACAGCGCCATTGTATGGGACATCCAGAATACTTTTCTTAACATCTGGGGTAAATCCGGAGACCCTCAACCAGGAGTGTCTCCAGAGAAAACGCCTGTAGCAGCGCCACTGGCAGCCAGTCCGGCTGGAGTCGTAAGCGGCTCAAAGGACTTGGGTCCCCATGTCTGACCCAGTGCGGAGGAGGTTGAGAAGTTCCTCCTTTTTTGTGCCCTCTGGGAAATTCTTGATAACGTCCTGGCCCTGTTCCCACAGGGCATTCTGAAACTGCACCATGTGCATGAGGTAGTTGAGACCCCATATCGAGCATGTAGCAGCCGCGTACGTGCATCTCCTCAGTGAATCTAGCAGTTTAGATTCCTGGTCTGGTGGCTGAGTACTCAGGTGCTGAAGTCTTTGAGACCGGTCATGTGAGGCCGTAATAACCAGAGAGTCAGCAGCCAAGGGCTGCCATGGCCACGCAGGGTCCTCCATGGGTGCCCTGTAAAGGCAGTCAACCTTCTTAAGTACTGCCAGACTGGAATGCAGGCATTTCCACGCTGCCTTGGTGACATCCATAAATGTATCCACCAGCTGTGGGACCACCACAGGCTTAGGGTCTTTCTACCAGAGGTATCTTGCAAGGCATTGTCTTTCAGGGTCTAAGTCTTCCATCTCCCACCCCATATTCTCCTGGATGTGCCTCATATCATCGGAGTAAGAGGGATATCCGGCGGGGACATGGGTAGGTCTCGTGGGTCTGCTGATGGGAGAACGATCGGAGAGGGTGACCTTGAAGTGTTTGAGATATCTGGCCGTGAGTCATCTCCTGGCAGAGTAAGGTGTCTGCCTCTGTGGCGTTTTGGTGGATGGTCACTGGGAGACCCGGAGGGAGACCTGGAGTGGGGCTTTTCCTTTCATGGCATCTGCCTCTAGAGGCAGGGTGGGCTTCTTGGGTTCAGGAGACACCCTATTGCCAGGTTCCTTAGGGAGGAGGCTGTGGAGGCTTGGTGGGTGCCATGTCCTTATTGATGGTATCCCACCAAAAATTGAAGAGGTCCTTCACCTCTTGCAGATTCAGGACAGGCGTTGGTGTCTGCCCATTGACGGGCTCTGGCATCGGACCTTGGGGTGTAGCTGGGTCCAACGTCAGTTCTTGGGGCAGCCTGGCGTCCTCAGTATCGCCTGTCAGGTTGTCAGAAATGGGGGAGTTTCGGCCTCCTCCTCCTCCTCTGAGGACCCCCGGTGACCTGTGTCAGCCGGATTAGGTAGGGCTGACGTCGGTTCTTTGGCACGTTTTGCAGGTGATGGGTTGGTCACCCGCTTGGGCTCTGAGGTCTGTTTTAGGGATGTCAGCTCAGTCGTCTTTCTTGGAGGGGCGTCAGGTCCTCTTGGGGGTTGGGAAAATGAATGATGGTTGGAGTCCTGGCGTTGGTCTGATGCGTCGGCGCCCTGTTTCGGGGCCAGTTTGGACTTATGTCAGTCTGAGGCCTTGGGCCTGGCTGTCGAGCTGGACATCCGGCTATCCTTCTTCGTTTTAAGAGGCTGAAGGGAGACTGTGCTTGAGCCTCCAAGACCGTACTTTTCACCGGAGGGGCTGAAAGTGAGCCCGGAAGGGGACCTATCTGACTGTGAGAGTTGGAGCTGGAACTGGGCCTGGATTCCAGGCCCAACTCTGGATCTGGCCCTATCCTTGTCTCAGTGCTTTTCATGGTGTTTCCCGGACTTATGGTGGGAGTATTCCCCCATGGAGGAAGGGTCTTTTTCCATAGCCTTTAATTTGTCTTCTAGAAGGAACCCCTGGAGAGCTTTCTGGTGGCGGATCCTGGTCCTGCTGTTGAACTGCTGGCAAATGGAGCAGGCCTTGATGTCATGCTCTGGGCCTAGGCACTGTACACAAGCCACGTGCCAGTCCTTAAACGGGATCTGTTTGCCGCAAGCGCACTTCAAGGGTGTCCTTTGACAGGAGTCTGACCAGAAGACATGCGGTGATTTAATAAAAATACTTTATTTCGAGGCCGCTCATCTGCTAGAGGTGTCTGTGAGGCAGATGCTCGTGAGTCAACGGGAAAAGAACTGAGGATGCTGGTGGATCGCCCCTTTGTTTGATGCCAGATATTGGGGCAGTCTTCTGCTGGATATTGCTAGCTAGAATTTTTCGTGGGTCCTGGCACCTGCTTTAAGTCCTTATGGTGTAACTTGCTGCAAGAGCTGTTTCTCAAAGTAACAGCCAAGGGATGATGGAGGGACTGGATGCATAGCCTGAGCAGGTCTTGTCCCTGAGTGGTAAAGTTCAGGGTCCCAATCCCTGTCTGCCTGGCCCTGTGAGAACCCACCTGTGAGGGTGGAGGGGCAATATGCATAGCAAATACTGTAGGTTTCCCCAGTGGAATGCGGTTCCTCATTGATGGAACCACTGGGGAAATGGTATTACACAATAGAAATGACGTCCCCATCGACGGAGCATCGACAGAACCCATAAAAGGTTCATCACAGATTGCAGTCAACACGCTGGAAAGCACCATTGACGAGAGGGTATAACCCCCCATCTACGAATAGGCAGTCAGAGATCGCGCTGTCGATGGTGGGGCACCTGTAACGGTGGCCGTCGATGAGCGCTTAGGCACGGAGTTTGAGGAGGGCTTCTCCTTCTCATTTTTGTGCCATTGATGAGAATCAGTGGAGGGGGAGCCCCCTGATTCTCCATGAGAGACAATTTCTGCTCCATTAAGTGGTTTTTGATTTCTAGCAACCGTTGCGCCAGGTTGCCTAGTAGAAATTCTGACAATGTATGCAGGAATTGGTGTCGTGTTTGGGTCCCAGACACCTTACACAAGTTGTATGATTGTCGAAGTGGTAGATTTTCCTACCGCAACAGCAGGAAACGAACAGCGCTATTTTGCTTGAAGATTCTTTGGACATTCATCAGTTGCTCAAATTCTCGTCAGTGACTGCTGTCTGAAGTTGCTCTAGCTGCTGCATGCGAGTTGAAGATAGTGGGAAAATGAACTGAAGATACCAGGGACCGCACACACTTACATAGGGAACAGGAAGTTGATGTCATGTGTGGGGGCCCCTGGAAAAGACTGCTAGGAGAGCTGCCATGTGCCACAACAACCTCTGGCGATGACCCAAGTGTAATTACCTGCTGCAAGAAACCAAAGATCTACTGTTACAGGTGAGTAACCTGTTTTTCTAGGGACATGGATATAATGTTCTATCCACACTTCTGGCAGACTCCTAGCAGTTCTCTGGGAGAAGGGAGGCAAGGCACACAGCCCCTACTTAGGGAACAGAGATTGGAGAACTGAGGCCCCAAAACCATCATCCTGGCATGACACTAGGTAAATGTGGTAATGGGAAATGAAGGTGTGTGCTCAGCTTCAGGTAGCAGCCCTGCAGATTTCTTGGATAGGTAAGTCCCCTCGAAGCAGCCACCTACACAGTGGTATGGCAGGTGGAATGAGCCCTTAGCCCTCCGGGATGCTCCCTACCTACCAACCTATAGCACAGATCAATGCAGGATACAGTCCACCTGCCAATTGTCCACTTGGCTGTAGGTTTGCCAGGTGCGGCTTCAGTGTAAGGGACAAACAGCTGGCGAACCTCTCCCCAAACGCCAGCTGTGTGCTCTTTGTAATAAGTGAGCGCTTGCGCAGGTCCAAAGTATGCAGCCTGTGCTCGGCCTCTGAGATGTGATTGATGAAGTACACAGAGATTAATCACCTGGTTAAGGTGAAAATCTGACACAACCTTAGGTAGGAACTTCCGGGTTGAGGCACAGGACAACCTTGTCCCTGTGGAAGACCAGGTAAGGAGACTCCATCGAAAGCACCTTGAGTTTGCTGATCCTTCTGGCTGATGTGATAGCCACCAGGAAGGCAGTCTTCCACGACAGGCGAGACATGTCACACCTGTGCATCGGTTCAAATAGTTTGCCCATGAGCTTTGCCAAAACTAGCAACAAATCCCATGGTGGTGGTGGTCCATGCACTGAAAAATGTGGTCAAGGCCCTTAAAATAGCATCAGACCACCTTTTCCTGTGCCACTGACTGCTGAACGGCCTGCTCCTGATAAGCAGAGATGGCTTCCAGGTGCACCTTAAGGGTCGTCGACTGAAGACTCAACTGAGAGAGGGACCAAAGATAATCCAGAATGCTAGCCACTGGATAGGACAAAGGGTCCAGCCTCTTGCCTGACACCAAACGGAGAATCTCTTCCATTTAAAGGCATAGCACTTCCTGGTCGACTCCTTCCGAGATGCCTCCACAATGTGAAGAGAGCTTTGGAGAGACCTAAAGCCTGGAACTCTAGCCACTCAGGAATCAGGCTGTCAGGTGCAGGGACTGAAGGTCCGGATGGAGTACCTTCCCCTGATTGATGGAAAGCAGGTCTGGGCATGGGGGAAGACACCTCTGAAGCCTGCTGCTGAGGCTAAGAATATCGGGGTACCAGAACTGGAGTGGCCAGTCCAGAGCCACCAGGATCACTTGTGCCTTGTCCCTCCTGGCATTGAGCAGCACACTGTAGATCAATGGAATCAGAGGGAAGCCATAGAAGAGATCTGGGGTCCAGGGCCTCAAGAAGACACCCCCCCCCCACAATGTACCCTGTTGAGGGGGGCGGGCACAATACAGCCTCAGCTTTGCGTTCTCCCTGGAGGTGAACAGGTCCACCTGAGGGCTGCTCCACTGGGAGAAAAGGCTGTGTACTACCTCTGAGTGGAGAGACCACTCGTAAGATGCCTCGCCCACCCGGCTGAGAGCATCCGCCAGCTGATTGGAGGCCCCTGCCACATGAATAGCTAGGAGATCTGCCTCTAGGCTGCACATGAGGGTTCAAATGTGAAGCGCTTCCATGCATAGGGACAGGGACTGCGTCCCACTCTGTTTGATGAGATAGCACATGGTCGTGGTGTTGTCCGTATGGACCTGGACCACATGACCCCGGCTCTGCAGAACAAATGCAGTCAGTGCTAGCTGAACTGCTCTGAACCCCAGCAGGTTGACGTGGCATTGGGACGCCGAGTGTTTAGAGCCCGTGGACTCTGTGTTCCCCCAGGTGGGCACCCCAGCCCGTGAGAGAGGCATCGGTCATGAGGATGACCGTCGGCTCCGGGTGGACAAACAGGATCCTTTCCTGTAGGTGTGCTGGGACCAGCTGGTCAAAGTGACTTTGGCGCTGAGAACACTGGCTGGCCAGCTCCCAACTGCAGGGAGCGCATTCTCCAGCAGGCCTACTGGACCATGCTGGTGCAGGCCGCCATGATGTCCAGCAGGCACCGGAAGTCCCTGGCAGGGTGCAACTGCCCAACCAAAAATGATCAGGCACAGGAGGAGAGAGCCTCCATCCTGTCCGCCAGGAGCCAGACTCTGGCTCTGCAAAAGTCAAGCTCTGCCCCGATGAAGCTGATCACCAGCAAAGGCACAAGTTCCAACTTGGCCTCGTTGACCAGAAGGCCAAGGGAGATGCAGGTCTGGAGGGCCAAGTCCCTGACCACTCCACCTCCTGCCTGGTGGGACCTGCGATCAGCCAATCGTCCAGACAGGTGAAAACCCAGACCCCTTGGCACCTCAGGTAAGCAGCCACCACTGCAAGGCACTTGGTGAAGACCCTGTGGGCCAAGGAAAGGTTGAAAGACATGGCCTGGAACTCATAGAGGGTTCCCAATGCTCGGAAGTGGAGGAACCTTCGATGAGACGGATGCATCGGGACGTGGAAGAACGTGTCCTGAATATCCAGGGAGCAAAATCACATGTTTCGCTCTAGAGATAGTATGATCTGAGACAGAGATACCATCCTGATGATGCACGACCTCAGGAACTTGTTCAGGCCATGCAGATCTAGAATGGGGCACCAGCCGCTCCGTCCGCTTTGGTACCAGGAAGTACCTGGAGACAAACCCTGGGTGTTTCTGAGGATCTGCAACATAACCATATCCTCCTTGTGGAGGAGCTGGGCTATGTCGCCTGAGAGCTGACAGCATGTCTGCAGAAACCAAGTCCTCCCATGGGGCACAGGCTCAGCAAGGAGGGTACAGCTCAAATTCCAGAGGCATACCCTTACCACTTCTAGAACCCACCTGTCCATGGTGATAGCTGACCAGGCAGAAAAGAAGTGGCAGAGCCCCCCCATGGAGGACCCAGGGAGACTGTGACTGGCATGAGGGAGATACCCTCATTCCATCACTGAGCAGGCTTGGAGGGAGGTGGGCCCAGCTGAGGCACCACCAGAGCCTCCCCTCCAGGCTTACGGATGACCGAGGCCACTGACTTGGCTGAGGTTGCCAGGCCTGGAGCCTGCTGGCCAGCCTGGGGTTGGGCGGATTGGCCACAGCAGTGGAGGTGGACCGAAAGAACAGGTTACTCACCTGTAACAGTAGTTCTAGGCGTGGTATATGTTGTGCATCCACACTGTTTGGCATTGTCCTTTCCTCTTTAAATCTGCTGGAAGTCTTCAAGCTGGATTCTCCACCCACCGGGTGGTATATACCTCAGTGATGCCCCATGACGCCAGATCTTAGCCCACTGGAAGCCAGGTTGTGCGCCTGCAGCCGGGAGGTTGGTAGGTCCGTGTGGATGAAAAATATATACCACCCTAGAACTACTGTTACAGGTGAGTAACCTGTTCTTCTAGGAGCATGGATATGTTGTTCATCCACACTGTTTGGCAGACTCCAGCCAGTTCTCCAGGAGAAAGGAGGCAGCACAAACCTCTACTGAGGGAACAGAGATTGGAGAACTGAGGTCCCAAAACCAGCATTCCAGCATGACTCAAGGTCGATGTGGTTGTGAGTAATGAAGGTGTTTGCTGACTTCCAGGTAGCAGCCCGACAGACTTCCTGGATAGCAATGTCCCTGGAAGCAGCCACCAATGCAGCAGTATGGCGGGTAGAATGAGCTCTTATCCCTCTGGGAGGCTCCTTGCCCGCCAACTAATAGCACAGACCTATGCATGATGTAATCCACCTTGCAATGGTCCATTTGGCTGCAGGTCTGCCAAAAGCAGCTTCAGCATAGGTGACAAACAGCTGGCAAACCTCTCCACGAATTTCTGCCGTCCTTTCCTTGTAGTTGGAGAGAGCACATCTTAGGTCCAAAGTATGGAGCCTATACTCAGCGTCCGAGGTGATTGGGTAGTATACCGGCAGAGTCAACACCTGGCAGGAAACTCTGACACCACCCTCGGAAGGAATTTCAGATGAGGTGCAGGACTTTGTCCCTGTGAAAGACCAGATAAACAGTCTGGTTTCTTCAGATGATCTTCCTACTTTGGTCCACACTTTCGTTACCTCCCGCCTTGACTACTGCAACGCCTTTACCTTGGGCTACCGGGGTTGAAATTGCTTGCCTGCAGCTAGTGCAGAATGCGGCAGCCAGGCTGTTGACTGGTTCTTCTAGGCCCAGTCATATAACGCCTGTGCTTCGCGGACTGCACTGGCTGCCAGTTTGCTGGCGAATCACCTTCAAGGTCGGTTTGCTGACCTATAAGGCCCTACACAATCAGGGACCTGCTTAACTGAAAGGTCTCCTTTGTCCCTACTGTCCCACCTGCTCTCTCTGATCCACTGATGAGGGACTGCTAGAGATTCTCAGGGTTCATTTAAAAACTTCAGGGGCCAGATCTTTTAGTTTTATGGCCCCAACCCTGTGGAATTCTCTACCTCGTCAGGTGCGAGACTGCCCGACTGTCCAAAGTTTTAAAGGAGCTTTAAAAACATATCTCTTTAGCAAAGCTTATAATGATTTTTGAATACTGTTGTTTAGTTTAATTTTAATATTGTGTTAACTATTTATTGTTTTATCTTGTATTGTACAGGTGCCTTGGTTTCAGAAAGGCGCCTTATATAAATAAAGATTGATTGATTGCTGATTGATAAGGGAGTCACGAAGCACCTGGAGCTCCCTGTCCTTCTAGCTGACATGATAGCCACCAGGAAGGCCGTCTTCAATGACAAGTGTGACAGCTCACACTTCTGCATGGGTTCGAATGGCTTGCCCATGAGTTTTGCAAGAACCAGCAGCAGATCCCACGGAGGTGGAGGTTCACGCACCGGAGGAGATATGTGATCCAGGCCTTTGAAAAAGTGCCTGACCACTGTCTCCTGTGCCAATGTCGGCTGACCGGCCCGCGCCCGGAAATGGCTGCCAGGTGCACCCTAAGGGTCGATGACCATAGACCCCCTTTGGACAGAGACCAAAGGTAGTCGAGAATGTTAGCCACAGAACTGGATAAGGGGTCCAGACCCTTATCCTAACACCAAATGGAAACCAGTTTCCATTTGAAGGCGTAACATTTCCTGGTCAATTCCTTTCTAGATGCCTCCACTACGGTGTAGACATCTTCAGAAAGACCTACAGCCTGGAACTCTAGCTGCTCAGGTACCAGGCTGTGAGGTGCAGGGATTGAAGATCCAGATGGAAGACCTTCCCCTGGTTGAGAGATATCAGGTCTGGGGTTGTACAAAGCCGCTCCGGGGGCCTGCAGCTGAGGTTGAGGAGATCTGGGTACCAGAACTCTCGCGGCCAGTCTGGGGCTACCAGAATCACCTTTGCCTTGTCCCGCCTCACCTTGAGTAACACCTTGTGGATCAAGGGAATGGAGGGAAGGTGCAGAGGAGGCCTGGGATCCACGGCCTTGAGAAGGCATCCCTGCAGCGCAGCCCCTGTTAAGGGGCGGGCATGATACAGCCTCCGCTTGGTGTTTTCCCTGGAGGCAAAAGATCCACCATTGGTTTGCCCCAACGGGAGAACAGGCTGTAAGCTACATCTGGATGGAGAGACCACCCTGGGATGTCTGGCCTATGCGGCTGAGGGCATCCGCCAGCTGGCTCGAGGCTGCTGCCACATGGAAGGTTAGGAGGTCCCCTCCCAACCAGCTCACGAGGGTCCAGATGCGAATCACCTCCTTGCACAGCAGATGGGAGTGCATACTGCACTGTTTGTTGAGGTAGTACATGGTCGTGGTACTGTCCGTCTGGACTTGAACCACTTGACCCCGGAGCTGAGGAGCGAAAGCTGACAGTGCCAGTCTGACTGCTCTGAGCTCCAACAGGTTGATGTGGCATCGGGACTCCTCAGGGGTCCAGAACCCATTGACCCTGTTGTCCCCCATGTGGGCCCCACGCCCACGAGAGAGGCATCGGTTGTGAGGACGACATTCGCTTGAAGCGAACAAATGGGATCTCTTCCTGCAACTGGCCTGGAGTGGTCCACCACTGGAGAGTCCCACATCTTCTGGTTACAGTGATCACCTGGTCGAAATGACCATGTCGCCAAGTCCACTGGGTGACCAGCTCCCATTAAAGGGGGCATATGTGCAACCAGGCCCAACAGACCACTGAGGTGCATGCCGCCATGTAACCCAGAAGGCGCAGAAAGTCCCGAGCAGGGCGCAAGTGCCCAACCAGAAATGATTGGGCAAAGGAGGAGAGAACCTCCGCCCCGATCTGCCGGGAGCTCTGGTTTGACGAGAGTCAAGCCCTGCCCCAATGAAGCCCATCACCTGGAAAGGCACGAGTTCAGACTTGGCCTCACTGATCAGGAGGCTGAGTTGGGAGCAGGTCTGTAGGGCCAGATCTCTGGACCTTTCCACCTCCTGTTGGGTGGAACCTGCCAGGAGTCAATCGTCAAGGTTGGGGTAGATTCTGGCCCCCCGGACGCCAGAAATGGACCGCCACCAGTGCGATGCATTTGGTGAGGACCCATGGGGCCAATGACAGGCCAAACGGCATGGCTCGAACTCGTACAGGGTCCCTTTGACCCTGATGCAGAGGAACCGCTGATAGGATGGACAGATTGGGACATGAAAGAATGTGTCCTGCAGATACAAGTGAACAGAATCACATGTTTCGCTCCAAGGATGGTATGATCTAGGACAGAGTGACCATCCGAAAGGTGCGAGACCTGAGAAACTGATTCAGGTCGTGGAGATCTAGAATGGGGCACCAACCCCCCATCCGCTTGGACACCAGGAAGTACCTGGAGACAAAGCCTGGGTCTGCAGACGGATCCGCAACGAGAGCTACTGCCTTCTTGCGGAGGAGCTGAGCTATGTCGTCTTAAACAGCCGACTGGGTGCATGCAGAAATCCATTCCTCCCAAGGGGCACGGGCTAGGCTTGGAGGATACTGCTTGAACTCCAGAGGCAGTTCCCGACCGACCACTTTGAGAACCCACCTGTCCGACGTGATAGTGGACCAGGCAGAAAGAAAGTGGTGGAGCCGACCCCGCCCACGGGAGGGCCCAGAGCTGGCATAACAGAGATAGGGGTGGCAACACCCATCCTGTCACTGGGCAGGCTTAAAGGAGGAGGAGGAGGCTCCAGGACCTGAGCCTCTGCCTCCTTGCGGGCCTGTTGGGGTCCAGGATTGGGTCGAGGGCGCCAAGCTTGAGCCTGCTGCTGATGCTGGTCTTGCTGTCCTCCTTGATAGGAGGGCTGATGAATCACAGGGGAAGAGTGCCAAAAAGGCTTCTTCATCTTCTTTTGCTGGTTCTTGCTCAAAGAACCCTTGGCAGAAGTGGTGTTCAAGGTCGCACTGTACTGTTCTATGCGCTGAAGGTGACTGGCCACTCCTGGTCTGAACAAGTCAGTCCCAAGGTAGGGTACATCAGCAAGCTTATGCTGAGTATCCGCTGGGAAGGAAAAAGCCTCAGCCAAGCCCTGCGGCGACAGGCCACTGCGGCGGCCTTCGAACGGGCACAGGAATCTTCGATGTCCAGGGCCGTCTGGAGCTGTTGTTTGGTAACAGCACGGCCCTGGTCCCGGACTTGTTTGACCATGGTCTGCATGTCCACAGGGAGATGAAGGAGGACTTTGTCTAATGACCCGGGAAGGGCATGAGAGAAGTGTGCCATGATGACAGTCGAGTTGGCTTGACGAAGGCCCAAGGAGGAGGCGGCCGCACAGACCTTCCGAGCTGAATGGTCCATATTCTTGGACTCTTTGTCCGGAGGTTGGTGAGTGTCAGCCGAACTGCCAGTACGCCTGAACACAGAGGCGGTCACCAGGCTCTCGGCTGAAGGGTGCTCTGTGAACCCACTAGAGACCCCATGGGCACCGCTGCACTTGTAGGCCATGTGGTCAGATGGTGCTGGGCATGAGGCAGGTGCTGCCAAAGTTTGAGGGCTGGGCCAATGATTACTTCAGCCACAAGAAAGACCTCCGCCGGGTATCCCTACTCTGCCTTTTTGGATAGGCTCCAGGGCATTCCAGTAGAGTCGGAAATGAGACAGAGAATACCTTGGAAGGAGGAAGGCCTCCTCCATCCCTGTGCCAATGGACGACTCATCATCCCCCGGATGAGTGTGGAGTCCGGTGACATCCGAGTCTGAGGAGTCAGGATATAGTGGTCTGCCACCTAAATAACCCTTGATCCGCCAAGGGCAGTCCAGGGTGACTGTGACCGACAGACATCGGGGAAGTCCGGTGTCCTGTCAGTCCTCTTTCGAAGGAGCCCCTCCCACAGACTGTTTAGGTGGCGGTTCCACTTGAATGGGCAGAGAGACCAAAATAGGCCGAACCGGGGGACCGGGACGGCCCCACAGGTGAAGGTACTGAGGGTTTCGGTTCTGGAAGGGTCAGCTTCAGCCTGGGAGGCGAGAGCCAAGTAATGGTCGGGGTGGTGGGTGGCAGAGCCGGCTTCTGCCCGGTCAGAATCAGCTGTTGCCACATGAGGTCCTCATAGCGCCGACTCAGTTTCCACCAGAGCCTCTCATCCGAGGAGGATGAGGATGACCTGTGACAGTGCTTCTTCTTGGAGTGCTTATGGCTCTTCCTCGGTTGATCGGCCGAGGGGGTTCTGAACCTCGACCGTGATTGGGCAAGCCGACTTGGTTGATCGGGAGACACCGGGGGAATCGTTGAAATCCGAGGGTCTGGAACCGGATCCTTGATGGGGACACTAGCGGGCTGCATCTCTTCAGGAAAGACTAGGACTGAAGTCCTTTCTAAGGAGTCGTCAACCACAGCCGGCAACAGAGGGTTGATCAGGTTGAGAATGATCTTGACCTCATCGGCCACTTCCTCGGCTGTCTGGCCAAATGGAAGATCCGTAAAGCCTGCGGCAGAGGAGGCAATCTTGACCGAGGTCGAGACCACATGCTCCTGAGATTGAGACCCCTCTCGGCCTCAGGATCGCTTTCACTGAGATGAAAACAAGCTAGGTTCTTTATCCCTCTTCCGAGGGCAGGAGGAGTGCAAGCCCGTGGGCACCTCACCCCGGGTGGGGAGAAACTGGCACAACTCTTTAAACAAACCTGTAAAGGTGGAGCCTAGGTTCAGTGGAATGAAGAAGCTTTGATTTGCTGAAGCGCGAGCGGCTTCTTCCTCGAATGCCTGCATACGTTCCAGCTGCTTGGCGGAGCCCGCGGCTGTGGAAACCGCCCACCTAGCCTCCTTGGACTTCACAGGAAGGTTCCTTTTCTTCAGTCTCCACAGTTTCAGGTATACCACATGGTCGTCCAGGATGTTGGGATGGAAGGCCAAGCAATAACTGCAGGATGAGGTGTCATGGCAAACACCCAGGCAGTAGACGCACGTGAGATGGGGATCTGTGCACGACATCTTTTGGATGCAAGGACACCGGCAAAATCCTGGGGAAGAGTTCTCCTCCATAATCGAAGACACAAATGCGCACTTGCTAACTCGAACGAGTTTTAATTTTGGTAAAACTGAAGATATAAAAAGCCAGGGCCTACGAAATGCGAAAGCACGAGGGAGGCAACCTGCATCTTCCATCGGAAAGGAAGATCTGGCGCCATGGGGCAGAGCCGAGATATATACCACCCGGCGGGTGGGTGAGAAGCCAGCTTGAAGACTTCCGTAGATTTAAAGAGGAAAGGTACAATGCCAAACAGTGTGGATGAACAACATATCCACGCCTCCTAGAAGGGCATGCTCTTCTGTTGCTGCTTGGAGCCCTTGGGGTCCCTCTGGGCAGCTGTGCAGTCCAAGGTGGCACTGGACTTTTTCTATATGGGTAAGGTGATCCTCGACCCCGGCCCTGAACAGGTCTGTGACAAGAAGAAGTACATCTGCCAGCTTGAGCCGAGTGTCCACCGTGAATGTCAACATCCACAGCCAAGCCCTGCGGTGCATGGCCACTGAGGCCGCCATGGAGTGGGCACAGGAATCCCCAATGTCCATGGCTGTCTGGAGCTGTTTAATTGTGGTCTGAAGATCCACAGGCAGATGAGGAAGCACCCCATCTAGGGTGCCCAGCAGGGCATAGGAGAAGTGGACCATGAGGAGGGCCAAGCTTGCCTGGTGGAGCCCAAGAGAGCAGGCAGTGTAGACTTCCTTAGCCGCATGGTCCAACTTCTTGGACTCCTTGTCAGGTAGCTTGTCAACATCCCTGGAGTTGCCAGAGCACCTAAACAGAGAGTTTGCCACCAACCCCTCAGCCAAGGAGAAGGCAAGAAAGAGACTTGGGCATCATCATCACCGATGACCCGATATCATCCAAGCAGACCACTAAAGCAGTAGGTAAGGTGAGGGGGATGTTAGGGTGTATTAGTAAGGGTATCACAAGTCGTAAGAGGGAGGTAATAATCCCTCTTTACAAGATACTGGTTATGCCCCATCTGGAGTACTACGTGCAGTACTGGAGGCCACACTTTCACAAGGACATCAACCAAATTGAGGCAGTCCAGAGAAGGGCAACCAAAATGGTGCATGGACTGCATCAGAAAACAGATGAGGACAGATTAACGGAGCTCAATACGTATACTCTAGAGCAAAGAAGGGAGAGAGGTGATATGATTGAAACATTCAAACACCTTAAGGGCATTAACAAGGTGAAAGAGTCTAACATGTTTCAATACAAGAAAAATAGCAGGACAAGAGGACACAGCATGAGATTAAAGGGAGGCTGTTTAAGAGGTAATGTGAGGAACTTCTTTTTCACAGAAAGGGTGGTAGATGCATGGAATGACCTACCTCAGGAAGTGGTGGATATGAATACAGTGTAGGGCTTCAAAAAGGCATGGGATAGGCATAAGGGAACAATACAGATGAGTATGAATAGATAGGCCATCGACAGAGAAAAGGCTGATGGCATATCCATAAGGTAGAAAAAGAAATGGGCAGACCGGATGGGCCTTGCGGTCCTTATCTGCCATCAACTTCTAGGTTTCTGTGAATCCCGAGAGCGAGCCGGTAGGTACCACATATTTGCAGGCCATCCAGGCAGAAGATGCAGGGCAAGAAGTAGAATGCTGCCAAAGCTCCAGGGCAGGACAAAGAATGGCTTCTGCCACCAGGAAAGCCTCCATCGAAGTGTCTCCCCAGTCAAGGATCTCAGTCAACAGGTAACGAGCCTGCTTCTGGACGGGCTCCATTTTCATACCCATCAACTCAGAGATCAGGTGGAGAAGGCCCAAGAAGGAAGATGGGACTCGCCATTGAGAGATCCCCACAGACTCCAAGTTGACTGGACGGGAGGGAAGCAGGATCCCTCAGACTCAAGAGTTGTTAAAGAGTGGTCACCCACCCGAGTCACCACTGACCCTCTGTGGACAGTCAGAGGTGATGGTGACTGAGGGCCAACAGGGAAGCCCCTTATGCGGCCGAGATGTCTTAGTCTGAGTGCCAGTCAACAGCTGTTTAGGTGGCAGTTCCACCACTATCGGCAGAGACGCTGGGGTGTCCGAGCCGACCATTTTGGTCGGCTTTTGTCGATGGAGATGGCATCGGCTTTTTGGGCAACGGCCAGGTGATGGCTGGCATAGCAGATCAAGTCGGCTTGACACCGTAAGCACCAACTGTTGCCACATCAAGTCCTCGTACTGTCAATGCAATTTGCGCTGAAGTCTCTCCTCACCCAAGGAAGACGAGGATGAAAGTAGCGGGCGCCACTGCCCATGCTGCAGAGAGCGGAGCGCGGTGTTGGTGGGACCCACTTGACCCATGGGAGAAAGACCAAGATCCTACCGCCGGGGGGGGGGGCGCCGTGGTGGGGCTCGGAGGGAGTCAGCGAGCACCAAGGCTCCTCCAGGTCTAGGTTGTCGAGCAGAGGTGGCAGGTCAGTGGACTCATCTGTCCTGCCAATGGTCTAAGTCAGGATCAGAATCCTGGACAAGGAAGTGTCAAGCCTCTTCAGCGGACAATGGTTGGATGGAGAAATATCTTGGCCAGGACCTCAACCAGCATCTCGGTCAACTGGCCCAATGGGGTTACCGTGGAGCCGGCGACCTGGGCTGAGGATTCGACCGAAGTCAAATCCAGGGAAGCATGGGAATCAAAGGCTCTTGACAGAGAGCTCCCGACCCTACGAGCAACAGCGAGTCCTTTCTTTTTTGAGATTCAGATTCGTGCCCAGAGGGTCCCTGACAGAGGGTTAGCAGGGTCTGACAATTCCTTGAAGGACCCCCTAAAGGTCAAGCCCAGCAAGAGCAGCAAAAAGGGAGAAGCTGAAGAGGAGTCAGCTGCGGCCTGGGCCATCTCCTCCTCAAATGCCACAAGCTGTTCGGCGGACCCGGCAGCCATGGACACTACCCAACGGGTGTTCTTAGAAACATAGAAACTATCTAATGGATAAGCTGCAGATCCTAGTTAACCAACAGCCTACTTCCTCCTACCCCCCCACTAGAATTGCCTTATGCCTGTCCCATGCATTCTTGAATTCCCCCACTGTTTTTGACTCTATGACCTCCTCAGGAAGGCTGTTCCATGCATCTACAACCCTCTGTGAATACTTCCTCACATTACCTCTGAGCCATCCCCCCTCTATCTTCAAATTGTGCCCCCTTGTTTTTGCACATCTCTTTTTCTGAAAGATGCTACCTCCTTGGACTTTGTTGATTCCCTTGAGGTATTTGAAAGTTTCCATCATGTCCCCCCTCTCCCTCCGTTCCTCAAGGCTATACATCTTAAGCTCTTTTAGTCTTTCTTCATATGTCTTCTGGTGCAGATCCTGCACCATTTTAGTGCCCTCCTGTGGACAGCCTCTACCCTGCCTATGTCTGTGCAGAGATGGGGTCTCCAGAACTGTATACAGTACTCAGATGTGGTCTTACCAACTGTCTGTACAGAGGATCAACAACTTCCTGTTTTCTACTAGTGATGCCTCCCTATGCATCCCAGTATCCCCAGCCCTCCTTACTGCCTCCTCACATTGCTGGCCCACCTTTAGGTCATCCTTTGTTGTTGCATCTCACCCACCATTGTGTACTCTGCCCTGGGTTTTTGTTTCCCAGGTGCATTACTTTGAATCTAAGCTGCCATACATTTGACCATTCCTCCAACCTTGCCAAGTCCCTTTTCATCCTTTCCACCCCACCTTGCGCATCAACCCTGTTGCAGATCTTTGTGTCATCTGCAAACAGACATGCTTTCTGTTCCAGTCCCTCTGCAATGTCACTTATACAGACATTAAAAAGGATCAGCCCCAGTACTGAACCCTGCAGTACCCCACTAGTAACCCTCCTTTCTTCACTGTGGACTCCATTTACTACTAACCTCTCTGTCCTGTTGCTCAGCCAGTGTTTTACCCAGGCTGCCACCCTGGGACCCACTCCCAGGCTGGCTAATTTATGAATCTTTTGTGCAGAACTGTGTCAAATGCCTTGCTAAAGTCTAGGTAGGCCATGTCCACAGTCCCTCCCTGGTCTACTACTTTGGTCACCCAGTCAAAGAAGTCAATTAGATTTGTTTGACATGACCTTCTTGCTGTGAATCCATGCTGCCTTGGGTCCTGTGCCCCACTGGCTTCTAGGTACTCAACAATTGTTTCCTGCCTCTATCTTGCTCCCACTTTTGGGAAGGGGCATCACATCCGCCCTCCTCCAGTCCTCAGGTACCACACCATCCTCCCATGATTTATTAAAAAGGGTAGTCAGTGGTATTACTAGTTCTCCCCCTAGTTCTTTTAGAATTCTGGGGTGAATCCCATCAGGCCCCACTGCTTTATCCACCTTCAGTTTTAAGAGTTCTTTCAGAACCCTTTCTTCTGTGAAAGGATTAATATCAACCCCCCTATCCAGAGTGCTTCTATTGACTGGATTAGGTATCTCCCCCTGCTTTTCCATAGTGAATACTGAGCAGAAATATTCATTCAGTATGCCTGCTTTTTCACTGTCACTCTCTGCTCAACCACATTCCTCTTTATTCAGCCTCAGTATCCCTGCCTTTGTCTTTCTTTGCTTCCTAATGTACCTATAAAAGATTTTATCCCCCTTCTTAACTGAGTTGACTATCTTTTCCTCGGTTTGGGCCTTTGCTATTCTGCCTTCCCCACTTCATTCTGCTTTAACTGATACAGTTTTCTGTCCTGCTCCTTCTGTGTTTCCTTATACTTCCTGAATGCTATCTTTTTCTCCCTTACCTTCCCTGCTAACTCTTTTGAGAACCATAGTGTTTTTTTCTTTCGTTTTGATTTATTTGCTTCACACAAGGGCTTGTTGCCTCTGTGATGGCAGTTTTGATGTTTCCCCAATGTTGCTCCACCCCACCTTCTTGCCTGTTTGCTAGTGCTTTTCTGAGGCATTCTCCCATTTTGACAAAATCGGCCCTCCTGAAGTCCAGTACCTTCACTTTTGTGTGGCTTGACTCTACAGCTAAGTTTATTGTGAACCACAATGTTTGGTGGTCGCTTGTTCCCAGATGGCTACCCACTTCAAGATCAGAGATCCTCTCTCCGTCCCCATTTGAGAATACCATGTCTAAGGTTGCTCCCTCCTGAGTGGGTTCCAAAACTAGCTGTCTCAGGCATACCCCCCATAGGGCATCAAGAATGGCCCTGCTCTTGGATGTGGCTGCAGCAAAGGTGCTCCAGTTAACATCTGGCATATTCAGAGCCTCCATTAGCAATATCTCCCCTTTCTCTGCCATCCCGAGGATGCCTTCTATTATTTCCTTGTCCATTTCCTCCCCCTGAGACGAGAGGGGTCTGTATACAACCCCTGTGTAGATTGTGGAGCAATTTCCAGTCTCCAGGGTGACCCACAGAGCCTCCTCTCCTCCCTGTTTACCCTTTAGTTCTGTTGCTTTGATTTGACCAGTGGTTTCGAAAGTCCTGGGTGGCCCAGTTTAAGTTGAGCGAGACAGTCTTCCAAGACGTTCGGGTGAAAAGAACGACAAAAGTCACAGGTCTGGGCATCATGGTTGTGCCCCAGGCAGTAGACGCACGAGATGTGCGGGTCGGTCCTGGACATCTTTTGCCCGCAAGGGCACCCACAGAGCCTGGGAATGGACTTACCATCCATGATGTTTGCAATCGAAGATCGAAATGAAGACAAAACCTGTGAGAGTTTTAAGTTTTAGGGAGTAAATCTGAAGATTTAAGTGAGAGGTCCTACTCAATGCAGTAGTGGTAAGAAGGGAACCTGCTTCTTCCAGCAGAAAGGAAGCTCTGGCGTCATGGGGCGGAGCCAAGGGAGTCACCACCCAGGTGGATGGGTGGGAGAAGCCAGCTTGAAGACTTTCCGGCAAGCTCTTAAAGGGAAAGGACACTGCCAGAAGTATGACTAGATCATCATATCCAGGTCCCCAGAAATGGTTATTAGCATTATGGTGTAGCTCTTGCTCTAATTATGTCATTACGTCTCACATCTGCCTGCCATTTTGTACAGCAGACTGGTCATAAGTTTTGAAAGGAGACACTATCATTTACATTTTTTAAATGCCATAAAACTTCATTTATGTTTATTATACAAATGCAGTTTTGGCATCAATGTGAACAGCAGTCTTTCCTTTATCTCACTGTGAAGTCTGTTTTTTTAACTAGTTTAATGGCAAAATAAGGGATTTAGTTATCCTTTAAGTGTCTCATGAATTCTGTATGCGATTTGTCCACACTGTGGCTGGCAGCATAGCTTACAGGTTAGAGCAACAAGCAGTGAAAATCTTGGTACATCCAGCAGACCTGGGTTTGATTCCTACAGCCTCTATGTAAGGTGTGACCCTGAGCAAGTCACTGAACCCCTCAAAGTTCCTAAGTCCTCTCGTAAACAGACCTTGTGCCCAGTGGGCATTACCTCTACTTACCAAAGAATAAAAATAAAATATAAAATTCCAAAAGCCACAGCCTGAACATGTTCCAATTGTGCATTTCATAATGGTTCTGGATCTCATTCAACCAATCAGGAAATTTCCAACCCACTTAATTTATCAACATTGCTACAATGCACTGCTATCTGGATAACACTTCAAAGGTCAACATTAGCCACATGCTTTATCTCGATCAAGTGAGGGGACACATGGCTACCACCACCACTCCCTACAGAACCCCTGTGAAAAACGTCCTTTGATCAAATAGCCTATTGGCAGACCTCCTTTGGGTAGGAAACTCATTTGGACCAGGAGTCACCTAGTTATAATTCCTTATGCTAGTGAGTCACCCAGTTACAATTCTCCATGCAAGCAGAGTACCATTTGGGTTTGATGGCAAACTGAAATACCTCCTGACATCTACCAGGGAATGCTGTTGCCTGGAATAATGCTTTCTTGGCTCCATAAGCAGTTTTGTCTAAGTTTCCACCAGCAGTGGAAATAAGTTCAAAGGAAAAGGCACAGCAAGCAAGGAACATGGGGTTCAGATATTCAAAACTTTGTTCAGGGTGCACACTAACTGCGCCACATTTGCGCAGGATTGCTATATTCAAATGGCCAAAAAGCACTGGCACAATGTGTTAGTGCTGACGCTAAAAGATAATGTATGCACAGTGCAAAGTGAGGGATGGGGACATGCATACAGGCACAATGGTATATTTAAAAGGTTAGCTCCGATCAACGTGTGTTAGTGAGCGGCACAAGTTACCACCTATGAAAAGTTAGTCTTAACCTCGGGCAAACCAAGGATGGGGGAGCGTAGACACAGCAGCAACAGGGAAAAGGCTGTATGCAGCCAATGAGGAGACAGCGTGGGCAGATGGCCACCCTGGGCCACTCCATATGCGCAGGCATTCAAACTGTGGAATACACTGCAGTACTATGTGTATGTTATTTCGAGTATCCCATGCCAGTGGCGCATCTGTAGGTCACATGACAGTAGTGTCCACTGTCAGAACACACCTGCCAGCTGGCCCTGTCACTGTATGGAGTGCTGCAGTCATCAATGCCTGACACACCATGGGCATTGATGTGTCCCTCATACTACCGGTCACCTTGTTATTGTAGGCCTGCTTTGCACTGTAGCAGGGACTACAGTTTTGACTACTGCATGCAGCACCACCACCTGTGCCTGTGCTGCATAGTCCCTGGGCAAAACAGTCTCTGCAGCTGTGTACAAACGTAGCCTGCAGTTACCACCATGCTCTTCCAGACTGACATACAGGTGGAGCTGTGAGCAGTCCCAGCCTGCCCCTGTACTTCCAGATTGACATACAGGTGGAGCTGTGGAACTGTGCAACAGCACTGGAATCTACATGCAAATCAGGCCATAATCAGATGCTAATATAGATGCTTGCCCACGGACTGTCTAAGTAGGCTCGTTTGCATATCACTTTTGAATATAGAAATTTTTGCCCCTAGCAAACCTGTTAGCACTGCACAAATGTTTTTGTGCAGTGCACACTGTCCAACCATGGCACAGTTCTGCAGCATTTGGCCTGCACTGTTTGCAGCTTTACTGAATCCCTTCTTTGCTAGCACACACACTGGCCACGAGTTCACCTTTACTTTCCTCCACATCTCTGTGCACTGGGCTGTTCTGGTTTGCACTTCCTTGATGCTATATTCAGAGCTGTCTTATTTGCCAGGCTATTTCTGCACTGCACTCCCAGCCATCTGCACAGCTTCATCTGCATGCTATATTCAGCTGCTTTAGCCCCGGGGATATTCCTTTCAATATAGCATGCAAATGGTTCTGGGCTAATTTAGCATGCTGTGCAGTGCTAATTTTGCTCTGGGACTCTGTTTTGAATATCTGGCCCATGGTTTCATCTACTGCCTTTCATACAAACTGCATCCCACCATGTGTTACACACCAAGAAATGGAGTGGAGAGAATGTTAGCGCAATTAGGCACAGAGGGAGACTGTGCTCTAACCACCAGGCCAAACTCCCTCCCTATGTAGGTGTGCACTGGCTGGGAGGGGGCACATCTGATGACAGTGTAGTCCCATGTTTTCAAAAAGCAAGACCCCAAAACGTTAACTTTAAAATAGTTTTATTCTTTTAAAATATACATCAGTTCAAAAATTTCAGAAAATAAAGTTTGTCAAGGTTTTAACAGTCTTGTTTTATCAGAAGAGTGTGAGGTGGAATGGCAACACAATTCTTGAAGAGTTTTAAGATTGTCCATTGAAATAGGAGTAGGTAAAACATAGAACACACCACTAAAATGTGAAATAAAAAAGGAGTGGCAGCACAGAGAAACACAATGCTAACAACTGCACCTAGCAATAACACAGGCCCAGCAGTCCAGTCCTGATGACTACTCTTTGTATGCTCTTCATTCACTGGTGCAGTACAAATGAGCACTTGGTGGGCAGTGAGCTCTTGACACATCCGGTTGGGTTAATGCACTAGCAAGCTGGGAAATACTACTCCATGGCTGGGTTTCGCTTATGAATGTGTTAACTACTGTACGTATGACCAGTATAACAATCTACCAGTCAAAGTGGCACTGCACTGCAGTGCTCTAACACATGGGAAACAGTGTAGGGACTAAATACATCCTAGAAACGTAAAAAACAAAACAGCAAGAGTGGTCTGTCTTATTCCTACCAGCACCCCCCCACACAGAACTTCAATGGAATTCTCATTGCTTGGTACAAGCTACTGAGTACCAGGAAAGGGGTGGGACATGGTCAGTAGGACATAGCATGGAGAGGAGATAAAAACAAACGGGGGCCCAATACATACGGGATATTTGTGCTCTCTTCAAATCGTTTTAACACAAGAGCAGTTGGGCACTCAAAGCTGTAAAGTTAGCTGTTATCTGCACTCTGGCTCGGTAGCAGCATTAGAAATACAGGGTAGCCCTCACCCTTCAGGGTGGAGCTGGTATTTAGTAAAGAAAAGCAGCAGCAAGAAGGGAAGACAGGGTGAGTGAAAACAACTAAACTAAGTACTAATAACAACAGAGGAGCCCATGCCTCCACAATCCCAGCTTGAGTGTGCATGCATTTTCAAAGTGGGTACTCGGAACCAGAGCATGTCCGAAAGTGACTCTTGCAATTCAAGTGCACATTACTCTTCTTTCAGCGACTTCCTGTTAGCACCTTTCAGACTCTTTTCAAGTCCACAGAAATAGAAATACTGCAATGTTATAACACACTTTAAGAATTATATCCCCGATCATGTTACAGGTTTAATAATACAAATCAACTTTTATCCTAGTCATGAGTGAGCTGATTGTGTTCACCAAGAAATAAAACTCAACGGAGCTGGCTACATGGCTCAAACGAGTGTGGCAAAGTGAAGCAGTGAGGACTTCAATTTCTGGATCTCCGTGGTACAAAATAGAAAATGCAAAGGGGCGCACACTCATTTGTGGCAAACAGTGGCCAGTAATACTGAACAAAGGCTTTTTCGATGTGTGTGCTTTGGTGAGTGGTTCCTCACTGTCTGCCATGAGTGAGTATTCACGCCCCTTGCGTTGTTTGTGCTTTGGACTACTTGTGCTGGTAGCAGGGGCAGCACCTTGGTGACTGTCCGAGTATTTCGCTTTTTTTTTTTGTTAACATCTTGATTCACGGTGATATAAGCCTGCTCAGTCACATTTTATTGCCATTACCAGCAAGTCCCCCCCACACCCATCCATTCAAAATGTTTTAAAAATCAGTTTTATTTCTCATCTCAACCAAGGAATGCAGATTAGAAAAAGATAAAACAGGCATACAATATAACAGTAAGAGAATGACTTCCTGGTTCTCTCAAATTCAGACTGGCTGAAAAAGCCACTTACAACCAGTGCAGCTGATAATTACATCTGGTTTACTTCGCAATCTAAGACAATTCTCTTGTTCTAGACTTGTTGCTTGGAATAAATACTTAGAAGCAACGGCTCTTAAAAAATCATATACCTAGTTTTACTTTTTTTTTGTTAGGGAAACAGAGATTTGTAGGTCCCAGAGTTTGAAAGCCCATAAAATACTCTTTCCAAAAAAAAAAACAAAAAAAAAAACTGGGCTTACCTTTGTCAACAGTGTGGTGATATCCATGTCTAAGTCTGCCCTATATGCAAGCCACCAGTTACTGTATTTTTTGGAATCTTGAAATAGTAAATGATGTAACAGGGAAGCTGCGTATTGTAAGCACAGCTTCCCTACAGTGACTTCATTTCCTGTCTTAAAGGGCAGCCGACATCTTCAGGAGAACGTTAACAAAACATTACACTTAGATACAGTTCAGCTCATATTTCACATTAATTTTGTATTCTTCCTCCCCACTATTTATTACTGAGGTCATTTGCATGAAAACAGAACACTGCTCTTGAAGAGTTAATATATCCCTGTTGCTTTTTAGCTACCTTAGGTCATAATGCCCTGCTTGTGACATCACAGTTACTCACAAGGCAACAGACTGTGATGTCACAACAAAACAGTATAACTCGAAGTAGGGAGTACGCTACAGAGGCAGATAAACTCTAAGAGAAATCTAAGGGATAAAAATCATGTACTCGTGCAAATTTACTCAGTAACAAATAAGAGGAAGAGAAATATATAGACTACATATGGAATACAAGATGTATTGTACCTAATTATTAGGGTTGTCAAAGTTTTCTTTTTGGCGTCAGTAGCTCTTTAAAGTGAATTTACAACATTTTCTTGGAGGTTTTTGGGGCTTTATAGCCAGTTAACTCAGTGCAGCACAAGTCGTTTGAGCCATACATTTTTTTTACTGGTCTTGTTAAAAAGGGAAGGGATTGTAAATCGGACTGAACCTGATGGCTGGCCGATCCCTTCCACTTTCCGGTCCACCGACCACGTCCCTGCAGTCAGATGTTTTGTGAAGTCTAACCAGGCAAAGTGTGGGGCGTGCCCTATTGAAGTCTATGGGGCTCATTTTCAAAATAAAGCAATTTCTGGTATATATGGAAGCCACTGCTCAACTAACAGAGGGTCTATTAGTTGAGAGGTGGCTACTACACTGGGGGAAATCCCCATCTCATATGAAAAGTGCCTTGGGTTCTTTAAGTTTCACCTGGACACCCACCTGTAAAACATCAGAGATGTGCAGAGAGAACTTTGGTTTAACATGTTATGTGAAGGACAGCACACCTCGACAGTACAGCATTCGCCCAGTACTGCACTCTGCTGCCAGCGTTTATGGTATGAGCTCAAGTCCTGGTGTGGGACTAAATCCATGACTTTCTGGTCGACTGGCACATGTACTACCCAACCAGCCATACTGGAAGAATGTTTACTCAGGGGGGTATGTTCATGAGGTCTTGGGCCATACCATATGTCTATATCTAGATCTAAATGATTGAGGGAGAAAGTGGCAGACATAGCTACTGGTCTAAACGGTATGTCTACTGCAGGGGAACGTCTCCGTTGCCAGTGCAGGTTCTTCCAAGGCCTGAAACATCTGCTGACTCTGTGGGCAGTTGTATTCTGGAGTGCTTTCTAATGCTTCAGCTCACTCATGAGTAATGTTTTACAATGAAGAAAATGATCAGTTGCGCTCATCATGCGCTAGTCAAGACAAACCACTTATGATAACATGGAATAACAGAATCAACATCACACATAATTTAAGATTCAGCAACACTGTGGTTGCTTCTACCTCAATATCAGTATTCTTCTTTTTTTTAAACATAAATCAGTGAAGTTCTACCATCAGTGGTGAACATAAGTGACCATTCCTACATGGAAATAATATGGAGAACAAAACAAATAACTCATTCTGCTACAACTTAAAAAAAAAAAAAAAAACAACATTCCTGATTAAGGTTAAAAAGAAAAGTTAATATCTCAGAAAATGAAAAACAACCTCACTTATACAGTGAGCCATTCAAGACAAGGTAAAAGAAAACTTACGACTTCTATAAATAAAGCAGCAGCAATGCACTGAGGCTGGGGGGGGGGGCAGTGGCAACCACTTTTTTCTATAACATTTTAGAAATTTCCCAATTTAATTTAATTTAATGAACCACTAATTTAATAGTGTTTTAAGCAGCAGTTTATGTTAAATTTGTTCATATACTTCATTATAAAAATGGTTCCAGCAAATCCTGCACTCCACTTGGCTGGTAGAGCCCAAAATGTGCTTGATTATCAGATTACAACCACAGACTTCTGTACTTCTTTCAGCAACTGAGGCAACTGACTTTTTCAAATCACTACACCTGTTACTACCTATGACAGCACTTATATGGCAAACTTGAACATGATTTAATGTTTAACTGCAGTACGTTTTCTCTGTATCCAATTGTGTAAGCACACAAAAAATTTCACACAGCACAAACAGTAGTCTGCCTCTTTTTTCATTGGTCTAACTCTAAATATTCTGTTCTGTCCTTTGTACTGTAGTAACTGTAAGTGTACAAAGGCACTCCTGAGTGCAAGGTTGTGATGTGATGCAACCATACGTGCAGGGGCTAGGAGCACTCATTGATTGGCCTTGTGCTCATCACTGCATAATGACATTCGGTCATGTCTTATTGCTTACTTATGCTCAATCCCCGCCCCGCTGTTCATTTTTGCTCCCAGATATATTTATACGGTGTAGCATTTCATTTTACGTTCGCCAGGTTAGCGATTCTAATTTGTGTCCTGGAATTACCCCCGATGTCCCAGTGTCCTAAAAAGTCAAGGAACATTGTTGTTTCTTCTTTTTTACAGCTTATTTTTCCAGGACAGCCCAGCTGAGATGCAACATCTCCTTTCAACTGGTGTCCTAAGAAGTAAAGTGACTTGCCCAAAGTCACTCTGTGAGTAGTTGGCTCCAGTGGGGTTTGAACCTACAATCTTCCAGTTTCCAAGCCAATGCTCTAAACACTACACCACACCTCCTCCCTGCTGCATGTTAGCTCATCTTGGAATTTTGTGAGAAAAATTCTGTGCTTCATGGCGAACTTCCGGACTTTGTGGTGAAAACTTCGCACTTCCCAGCGAAAACTTTGTGAATCAGGTGAAGTCAAAGTTGCTGAGTGCTAAGAAAACTTCGTGAAGCTCCACGAATGCTAATTTTTGTCACTTCGCAGCAACTTCGCTGGCGAATTAAAACTTCGCTATATCTCTATTCCTGAAGACATTTTTTATGAAAACAGAATCTTTCTGTATTAAGGCTTTCTCTGTTCCTGTTGCTTAAACCTGCCTTGAAGTACTAATTCACTGTATGCGACATCCCAGTCTGCTGGAAATGATTCTGCCACAAGCAGAGAGTATGACTAAAAGCAGCAGGAACAAAATCAATTAAAGGGAAAAGATCATGTTTTATGTAAAATAATGAATGGAATTCCCTGGAATTCATTTTCTGTAATGGTATGAGATCGAAGTCCTACTGATATAGTGTTATGAAGAACAAGGACAAATCTTATTTAGTTTTGTTAACGAGTGCTCCCAGAATTCACTTTTTCTGCTCTGCTGCTAATTCAGCTGATTCATGTCAGTTTCCATGTCAGGGGAGTGCAAATGGGATGTTTCAGCAGCTGTTCACCCTCCCAGGCTTGGAGAGAGGGACAGCGGGTGTGAGAATGGAACAGGTTAGAGAAGACAGTTGCACCTTGGAATGCACAGTGATATGGAAGCATCCTGCTGCCACCTGCGAGATCAGGTTTCACGTGCGAGACCTGAAATGCTAGGCTGAGGCCGTCTGGCGACTGGGCGCGTAAGAAGTAGTAAGGGGCTTGTTGTTTCCCAGGGAGAGGGCGTGGGCCCCCAATATTCATGGACCCCTGCCAGCAGACCACACAGTGGCATCAGCGTGGATAGTGAATGCAGAAGCTCGCTTCACCTTCCCAGCCAGGAAAAGAGTGCAGCAATGGCAAGCAAACAAACAAACAAAGAAAAAATAGCACAAATTTAACAGGCATTCTTACCTTCTCACTGATTTCAGTCAGAAACGAGACTGCAGAGAGTGCCACAGCTTCACATATTGTGAACTGTATCAGTTTAACTCCAGTTCTGTAGTAGTCGAGGGTAGAAACTTGCTTTAATTCATTTCTTTCTGTTAGAAGTAGTCCTCTGTAACTATCGTGGGTACCTCCATTTTCTGGCTGTTGAAATTTCAGTTTGTTCCCAAGTATTGCATTAGCAATGACAAGACAGTGTCACTGCACCCAGTTTACAACATGCACCGCTCTGCAGTAAGTTTAAACCTCAGACAACGCACAGAATGAAGTGACATACAAGGGAAAATCCCTCTATACCACTCCTAAAATGTTTCTAAAACATTATAATTGGGGCACTTTACACCTTTGCTGCTACTTGTTTTATTTTTCTAAATCTGCAGATAGGCATACTGCAGAGATTAGTGGGTGTTGACACATTATCTTCTGATTTTAATGCAGCTCCCAGGAACTGTGATTTCAACAGTCATAAAATGGAGCTGCCCAGGATGGTTACAGACACAAAAAAAGGTAAAAGTAAGCTAAAACAAATGAATATATCCCCAACTGCTACAGAATCATGAGCAGATTATGGCAACAAGAAAACCGATTTCTGATAAGTGAGGGCGAGTGCTCCTTTGAAGGTCCCTTTCTGAAAAGAACAAAAGCCCCCATTTGTTGGTCATCCATTCTCTGTGCTTTACTGAGCTACTACTGGAAGTATATGGGCCAACCCCAGTGCTAATATGGTTAGGATCAAAATGTGTGAATAAGCACCAGATTCCATGTTACTTTTACTGATACTGAGAAAACCCATACAAAGCAGTACTCTTAGAGGGGAAAAAGCAGTCACCACTACACAGCGAGCGATTTGCACTATTGTGATCCAGTAGTAGTGTTGCTAGGTCCGGTCTAATAACTATCTCCAGTAAAACAATGGTGCAAAATACTTTTAAAGAAGAGTATAAGAACAAAACAGAGAGTGCTGAGTCAGAAAACAGAAATAAGGTTATGCTTACTTTTCCTTTCCAGATAATATCTGAAGATGAAGTAATAGTAGAAGCATTGATTCTGATCTTGTTTTTATCTAGTTTGTGTGCCTGTAATGTAATCGTTTTGTTTTACTTCTGAGCAGTTGTGCAACAGCCCGGCAGAGGCACACATTTTGTGGACAGGAAGGGGGTTGTGGTGATGCCACTGCTTGATTAGTCCTAAGTAGTGTGTAGTCATGCAGGTAATGCCTCCTGGGGATTTTGTTAAACTGTGAAGAAAAAACAAGGATTTTCTTTGTATCCTTTGCTAAAGGGAAAATCGAGTCTTCTGTCACAGTTCAACAGGATCAGTCAAGTGGGTGCGATTCGCTCTCCCCAGTTTCAAAGATCCCCACTAGGTTCGGTGAGGAAATGACGTAATGGAAAGAACAGTTACGTACGAACCGTAACAGTAGATCTTCAACAGAATCTCTTTCATCAAGCCACACTCTTTGCAACTTACAGCTACCAGGCACTAGGACCACATGCACATTTTTGCAAGCAGTCAGTAATGCGCCACCTACAAACGACGTCAGGCGTCGGTGTATAGATAAACGTGAGAGGCCCCCTCCTTTCCTCAGTTCCCTGCCAGAGATCGTGCTCGGGGGACCTGTCTGTAGGGAACCAGGAGAGACCCCACCCTCCACATACCAGGTGAGACAGAGTGCTAGAAAAATGGAGCAGCACAAAAAAGGTGGAAGGAGGTGGAACAGCACAACATGATCAAAGAGATTTTCCTGAAGATCTACTGTTACAGAACGTACATAATTGTTCTATCTTCTTCGAGGATGCATCTTTCATCAGGCCACACACCTTTGGAACGAGTATCAAGCAGTACCAAAAGCTAACAGTTTGCGTAGCTGGAGTCTGTAGGTTTATGAAAGGAGGCCTTGTAGTACAGTTAGGCCAAACCCAGCTTACACACGAGAGAAAATGAACAGACTGTAGTGTTTAGTGAAGCTGTGGACAGTACTTCAAGCAGCAACTGCATAGATCTCTGCAGCAGAAACATTCTGGAAACAAGCAACAGAGGCAGCCCCACAAACCACACCAGGAAGTTTCTTACTGTACTTCCTGTAAAAGAATGTAATACAGTCTGCTAGTCATTTGGACAAGCACTGTTTAGAAACTGGGGCTCCCTCTTTCCCAAGGGTGAACAAAACAAAAAGCTGTGAGGACTTTCTGCAGTCTTTTGTACAGTGTGTATTGTACCCTAGTATTCCATGCACATCTAAATATGGAGCAATGCTTCCCCTGGATTTGGCAGGTGGATGGTCTGTTTTAAAGTAAACTCAGACACCCCTTTGGTAGAAACTTAGGATAAGTATGCAAAGATACCCTGTCTTTGTGAAAATCAAGTAAGGAGACTCGCACTTTAGAGCGTGAGCCACAAGTCGTGGCTGGCTCAAAAGGAGCCAAAGTCAACTTCTCCAAAACAAAATTCAAGTCCCAAACTGGGACTGGATTGTGAATATGAGCCTTTATGTGTAAAATGCCTCTCAAGAATATACGGGCTGGCTGGCCCAGTGGCGCTGAGGGCTGAAGCGCTGGACGCCACACCTTGCACCACGCCGGCAACCTGGGTTTGGAAGTGAGCCTGGGTCATTGGGGGTCAGCAGGGGACAGAGAGGAGTAAGCATCCAGAGGACAGCTCTCCTCTCCTGGAGAGGGAGAGTGGGTGGATGACTCCCTGACATGAGCGGTTCCTAGCGGAGGCTGGGACCGCCGCAGTACAGGGATCACACTAGGTGCAGGGGAGGAGCCTTGGCAGCCATCTGCGAGCTGGGTGCGGGAGCACACCCGGCAGCACTGGATGGCACTGCACATCCAGGCTCCTAGGGGGAATGCTAAGAACAAGTGAAACCACCCACAGACTGGGGGGTAGATGTCACTTACCCCCACCTCCACTGCCAGATACTGTCCATTGTGTTCTGGGCCCAACATCGCCTCCGCCTATGGAGAGCCAGATGAAAGCGCCATGTAGCAGAAGGTGACCCCACCCCGGGGGGTGCATTCCAGGGGGATCGTCTCCATCAGGGGTGCCGCGGGCCAGTAGAGTATCCAGGCACAGATGGGAGGACCTCAGGCTAGAGGGGATAAGGTAAGTCGACTGAAGGGGCCCCAGTCGATGGTGACCGGAGAGAAAAAAACTTGACCAAATAAAAATGAAACAAAACAAAAAAAAAAAAAAACAACGAAAATATCCCAGTTGGAAAGGGTCCACAAAGAGACATTAGACCGAAATTGTGAGATTGAACTAATTAGGTCCCGAACCAAACTGAACAAGATGCTAGATCTTCAGATGGAGAGACTCTTAGCTTATGCTAGACAAAGGTTTTATGAACACGGTAACAAAGCGGGTAAAATATTAGCTTGGCAGCTACTAAGAGAAAGGGCCTCCAGGGCGGTAACTAAACTTAAAATGCAAGACTCCAATAATATAACCTGGTTCCCCCTCCCCCCCCTTTAATTACTGCACAATTTCAAAAATTTTACTCTACCCTATATAGTACAGATAAAGACATACACCATGAAAGGAACACCCATCTATTTCTTAACAAACTCCAATTCCCCACCCTATCTGAGATACAGAGGAAAGATCTAGAAGCCCCTATATCAGCAACAGAAATAACTCAAAAAATTAAAAACCTGAAAAATGGCAAGGCTCCGGGGATGGATGGCTATGTTTCGGAATTCTATAAAACCTTCTTAGACTCGCTTTTGCCGGTATTACAAGACACATACAATGAGTTGTGGAGGGGAGAGGGGGCAGCCCTAAATCCTGGAGCCTTGCACAGATCTCTGTGATTTTGAAACCAGATAAGGATCCAGAGGACTGTAGATCTTACCGGCCAATTTCACTTTTACCGGTGGATCTAAAAATCTTCACTGGGATACTAGCCGATTGGCTCCAGAAGGTAATAGGCTGCCTAGTACACAGAGATCAGACCGGCTTTATCTCAGGGAGATTCCTTCAGGATAACATTTGTCGCCTGTTAAACGTGATCTCAGCACATAAAAATACTAAACACCTTCAATTAGCGATTAGCATAGATGCTGAGAAAGCATTTGACAGGGTAGACTGGGTATTTTTGGGTGAAACCCTAAAAAGATTTGGCCTCGGGGAGAGGTTTGTCAATATAATTAATAACCTATACAAGAACCCAGAGGCCAGAGTTAAGATTAATGGGCACCTTTCAGAGAGATTTTCCCTGGGGAGGGGTACGAGGCAGGGCTGCCCCCTCTCTCCACTCCTTTCTGCCCTGTCCCTGGAGCCCCTCGCTATAGAGATCAGATCTAACCCATTGATCCAGGGTGTGGAGGTTGAAGGCCACTCCCCAAAAAAAAAAAAATCACACTGTATGCAGATGATTCTCTTTTCTTTTTATCACACCCAGAAACTTCCGTCCCAGCATTAATTCACTCACTGGAGGAATACGGTGCATTAGCAGGTTATAAAATCAACCTTCAAAAATCTGAAACACTGATCCTCAGTGGATCCCCCTCAAGAGATTTTAAAGCATCCTTCCCTTTTGCGAGGGCCAAAAATAACACAGTTAAATATTTAGGTATACACATTTCAATTGATCTTTCCCTCCTATATAAAAATAATTACGCCAAACTATTTCAGAATATACAAGCAGATATAGCCAGGTGGCGTCTACTCCCCCTGTCATTGTATGGTAGATCACAAACTCTCAAAATGAATGTCTTACCTAGGCTCCTGTTTTTATTCCAAACCCTTCCAATTCAGCTCCCTAGGCAATTCTGGGCTAACTTGTAAAAAGAGGTCCAGGACTTTATCTGGAACAGGAAAAGGCCTAGGCTAGCTAGGAAACTGTTACAAGCCCCTAGGAAAAAGGGAGGCTTGGCTCTCCGAATTTTACTATTACTTCCTGATGCCCAGGGAGCTCAGCTGTGCTCCTGGATAAAACGCCGGGTGGACTCGGCTGGTACCACTTAGAAGAAGCCGAGTTCACAGATGGCCTCTGCGTTCCCACAGGCAATATGCCTACACCCTTGATCAGAGAGATTACTAACCCATGGATTCTGCATTCATTCTGGATTCTAAAGAAGTTGAGAGGGGTCACTGGTACTACAGAGGGGCCCAGGCCTCTTTCCCTAATAAGATTCAAAGCCTCATTTGTTCCCCCGAGGGAGGATTCAGGATTCCAATATTAGGCTGCACATCGACTTTCCACCTTCTCCCAATGTACTGAGACAGCTAACTGTCACTCCTTTACTTTTCTAAGGGACAAGTACCATCTCCGTCGGGAGGATCATTTTAGATACTTACAAGTCTGACACTATATCACCTCTGAGAACAGGTTACAAAAAATCATTAGAGAAAGGACCCCCATAGAAGAGTTTTTTTACTGCAATAGTAAGATCAGAAATATCCCACATCCCCTTGCTCAATTATATGAGATCCTGATTAACCTAGACAACCCAGGCTTAGACAAACTTAAACAAAGATGGGAAACAGAATTAGGGACCTCGATCTTGCAACAAGTCTGGGATAATAGACTAACTAAAGGCTGGCAGGTGACAAGTTCTCCCTCTTGGCGAGAATTTCACTGGAAAGTTCTTCTGAGATATTTTCTTACACCCTCCAAAACAAAACACTTTAAAGCAGGGAGCTCTGAGTTATGTTGGAGATGTGGTGAGGCAAGGGGAACTCCAGCACATATAATGTGGGATTGTCCCAAAATTAGCAACTTTTGGAAAGAAGTACATGCAAAGAGTATCAGGCCTACAGATCCCTCTTAAGGGGGAGGAGATGGTGCTGGGGCTTCCCTGCCTGGTCACAGGACCTAGACGGGAAAGGCTGTTACCACAGATTATGAGAGTGGCAGCATTGAAGGCGATCACCTCGAGGTGGCTTTCACCTCACCCTCCAACAATAGAGGACTGGAAGGTCAGAATGAGGCAGTTGGAGTCAATGGAACAGATCACCTATAATCTAAGGCAGGGTAGGGAGATACTCGAGGCCATTTGGTCTCCCTGACAAGCCTTGGAATCAGATGGGGGGGAGCCCCGGACATTCCACTTGAAGCCCTAGGACTTCACTTAAGGAAAAAGAATTATGTCATGATGGCCTTTTTGATTTTTGAACAGTAAAACTGTATAAGGAGCCAAAGTTTAAAAGTATGTTAAATGTTGAAGGAAATATCAGGATGCCAAAGTTTAGTTTTGATTGTTATACTAATTATTCAAATACCTGGTCCATTTGTCAGTTTTGTTCCAAGTTAGGGTAACTAGACAAGCAAGCCTAGATCATAGACAAGGGTTATTATCCACTTTGCCAGAGAAGTAGATAAGGAGCAACCTAGTCAGTAACAAGAGGGAAAGAGGGAGGGTCAATGAAGTACGGCTCCTACTCTTATATAATTTTATTAAGTCTAACAAGAACTTATTGAATGGACTCTAACCTTTCTGATGAACTTACCGACAGAATTGTTGTAAGGTGTAAAAGTATAACCAATTACGAAAAGTTTACCCTATGGAACTATGCACTGTTATGTAAAGAGATACTATGGACACTCAATAAAACATGAAGTAAAAAAAATTAAAAACATACATGCTACCTCCAGCTGAGCAACTGTACGGCCCTCCACAGGCACAAGGAAAGCTGATATGACAGCCAGGTGCACTGACTGAGGTATATTGCAAGTCTGAATCTAGTAAGGACAGCAGGTACTCCAGAACCTGACTGACTGGACAGGTAAAAGGATCCAGGTGTTAAGAAGCGGGCCATAAAGCAAACCATTTCCACTTCACAGAGTAAGTATTTCTGGTGGATGGTCTTCTAGCAGCCACCAGAACATCCACCACTTTTTGTGAAACCCCAAAGTGAGCTAAGCTGAGCCATGGCTATGTCTTCAAGAACCACATGTGCAGACAGAGATATTTCAGGTCTGGATGGATCACAGTTCTCTGCTCCTGTGACAGCAGACCCTTGCACAGGGGCAGAGGTATAGGGGTTCCACTGCCAGCTGTTTCAGAAAGGGGAACTAGATCTTTCGAGGCCACAGAGGAGCAACGAGTATTAGAGTTGCCCCCTTCCTTTTCAACTTGAGTAGTACTCTCTGAATGAGTGGGAAGGGAAGGAAGGCACACAGACACCTCCCTTTCCAAGAGAGGGACGTGTCTTGCCAGAAAACTCCAGGCCCTGGAGTAAGTGAGCAGAAGTGTGGCAGTTTTGTGTTGTGTGGGGACACAAAAATATCCAACTCTGGATGACCCCGTCTTTTGAACAGGTCATCGACTCCTGAGGTCAGCAGCCCCCACTTATGCATCCTAGACTGTGAGCTGCTTAGCTTGTCTGCCAAGACATTCTGTATGCCTGGAACATGCACTCCTGATGGTTCTGGACCGTGCTCCAGAGCCCAATACTAAATTCTCAATGCTTCACTGCACAGCGGATAGGAATGAGTCCCCCCTTGTTTGTTGATGTAATGCATTACACTGACACTGTACATTTGTATTAGCAGAGGACCTGGGGACAAATGGTTCTGGAAGGCCTGGAGTCCATACAGGACTGCCCGCATTTCCAGAACACTGATGTGCAAAGTGCACTCCACTTTGGTCCATGTGCCCTGTGTCTGATGACTGCCCATGTGAGCTCCCCATCCTACTCCTGAAGCATCTGTGATGAGGATCTGAAGAGGGGAGAGGATTAGGAAAGGAACTCCCTTGAGCAGGAGAATGTGTTCCTCCCACCACTTGAGCACTCTGCACATTAGGAACATGATAAGAACCATCTGTTCCAGCTTGCCCGTAATCTAGTCCCACTGGACTCTTAAGGGTCCAGTTGGGAATCCGCATATGCAGCCTGGCCAGTGGAACTGTGAATGGCTACAGCCATGAGACCCAGAAGGCATAAAATGTTCTTGCTGAGACTAACTGTAACCAGGTGTTTGTCCCTGTCCAGGGGCAGGAAAGCCGAACCCTGGGCCGTGTCTAAAACTGCCCCTATGTACTGCAGTTGCTGGCAGGGTGACAATACTGATTTGGGTATGCTGTCACCCCCAGAGCATCAAACAGCAGTCTGGTTTGACCTAAAGTCTTCAACAGTTGGGCCCTGGAGTAGGCTTGTAACAGCCAATCATACAGGTAAGAAAAAACATGTAGGTCTTCCCTGCGAAGAGCTGCTGCCACCACTGCCGTGCATTTGGTAAGGACTTGTGGCAAAGAAGACAACCTAAAGGGCAACACTCTGAATTGGTAATGCTCCCCTGAAACAGGAATCTCAGGTTATTTTCTGTGAGGCTTCTGGATCTTAATCTAGAGGTATGCATTCTTCATATCCAGGGAGCATATCCAGTCATTTGTTTGCAGTAACAGGAGGAGACCCTGCAAAGTGCCCATTCTGAACTTCTTGTAGTCTATGAAGAAGTTTAGATCCCACAGATCCAGAATAGGCCTCAGGTCTCCTGTTCACTATGTGAAAAGGAAGTATCTGGAGTAAAAAACCCGTGTTTCTCTGTTCTAGGGGGACAGGTTCTATGTCCCATTCCTGGAGCAGAGTCATTACTTCCTCCTACAACAAGAGCAGGTACCCTGGAGGGAATGCTGTCACAACTGGGGGATGATCTGGAGGGTTGTCCAAAAGTTCCAGAGCATGACCCTTTTCTATGATCTCCAGAACCCGTGCATCTGTAGTCACTTCCCTCCACTGGTCTAAGTGGAGGGAGAAGCGACCCCCCTACAACCATCCCTGGAGGTAGCGAACCCCTACAACCACCCATGGAGGTAAAGGTGGCGGGGGGGGTGTATAAGGAGTCAAACTGAACCAGTGGGGGTGGCTCCACCACTTTTGGATGCTTTTAAATGGATACCTAGGGTAGTGCCGGGCTCCAGCTTCTTTGCCCAACCCTGTTGTCTGGGGGCTGGGTACTGCCCCCTGACATCAGCTGGATGAAAGGTACCCCTGCTCCTATCCCTGGGTTGAGTATGGTACAGGGAGTGCACCTATCTCATGACCAAACAACTGTTGCCCTCTGAATGAACTCCTGTTTTGAGGAGCCTCCAGGGAAGACCAGTGCAGCAGTCTCAGCCTTCCTCCAGAGGATGTCCTGATACTTCATCATGTGAGCCTGGTAGTTAGCAATACAAAAGCCCAATGAGGCACAGGCTTATGAATGCTTGCCTTGGATATCCAACCTCCTAGATCCTTTGTCAGGAGGAAGGGAGCGCAACTGTTTAGGTGCCCTAGAACAGTCATGGGCAGCAGCGATCACAACTGAGTCAGTCTCAGGCTGTGTAGCATAAAAAGACTTCCCAGAGGGGGCAGAATACATTTTATCTGCCTTTCTGGGTACAGCTGGTATATTAATTGGTCTGTATCAAGCTGCGCACATGGCATCCTCTAAGGCTGGAAGCAAAAGAGGCACCACAATAGCAGGAGATTCTGGCAGCTCCAGGAACCCCAGCAGGTTCTTTTTGTAGCAGTATCCTGCTCTTCTAAAGCAAAGCCCATGGCAGCTTGCATCTGCTACATCATGGTGAAGAATGAGGGATCCTCTGAAGGTGACCTAGATGTACTCACAACAGAATCCTCACTGCAAGCAGACACTGTAGAGCTGGTGTCATGTTCATACTGGCTATTAGCATAGTCTTCTTCCTCCTCCTCTTCCTGCATCATCAGATCAGGGTTATACTGATATTCGTCGTCGACTGGGTCAACGGGAATGACAGACTGCACCTGTTACATCAGTGGCAGCGTAGGAGGATTCTGTGGCAAGGAGTACCTTTCATCAACGGTTTAGGACATAGAGGGACCCATTGACGGGCTCCCTGGAACAGGGAGATCAGTCATTAGATGCCTTATCATGTCTGAGAAAGAGATAAGGACTACCTGAGCGTTGGCGCCGCTTTGGTTAGCGGGTGCGACTGGAGAAGTCGATGGTGGAGGTAGGATCCCGATTGTTGACAGTGACGTACCAGCTGTAATAGGTCTGGTAGCGCCCATGCCAAGTCCTGACCTTACTGTCGGGCCAATGGTCGCGAGGGGGGGTGTCACTGCCAGGGTGGACATCATCGAGATAAAGGTCGTACTTGTAAAGCACAGAGGTGACCTGTAGCATGCCAGGGAAGTCTCCTCCTTGTCCCAGTGCTTGTGTTTGTGACTCCTGAAGATTTCTCCCAGGATTTTGACAACCACGATTCGGTCGATGAAGCCATGACACAGATTATTCTTGAAGTTACTTCTCCATTCTTTCTATGATCTTTTGAAGTACACATTTCTCCAAAGACCCTTTCTGCATTGCCTGGTTGCAGAATTAAAGCCCCAGCAGATTTTGCAGGCTTTCACGCTGTGGTCTAAGCCTAGGTGGCAGACAACAAACTGCGTGGAAGTCTCTGGAGTACATTTTTCTCCGCACTCACAGTACCGGAAAGTTTTGATGGTTCCTTTGACATCATGCAGGTTGTCGAAAATCACTATAAAAGTGATTACTTAGGTATGTAAAAGAAATAAAATGGTGGCTATAAGCAGTGACGCTTCCGATGGCAGGAACTGAGGAGAGGAGGAGCAGTCCACATTTATCTATACGCCAATGCCTAATGTCGTCTTGGGCAGCCCCAGGCTGACTGCTTGCAAAAGTTTCTGTGTGGTCCTAGTGCATGGCAGCTACAAGTTCCAAAGGTGTGGCCCAATGAAAGAGATATCCTCAAAGATGCATTTTTCTTGTTCACAAAATGGATACTTACATGTAAGGGACTTTCTCTTACCATTCAGAAGCACTCTGTCAACTTCAAACAGCTGCTGTTCCACATTTTATACTGAGATTTTAATATAAAAATTGTTAGAAATCTGTGTTGCTAAATGAATAACTGGCCTTGTAAAAAAAAAAAAAACCTTTACAAATGCCGGAGTTTCCATCTCCAAGGTCTGATGTGTTCCACATTTTGAGGGGCAGTGTCCTTTTTTTGTAAGAAGAAAGCTGGAGAGTGTTTATAGTACGGCTGTCACCATTGTTTCGCTGAAGACAGTTGTTAAATTGTGACTAGCAAACCAGTGTATAAACGTATAAGGAATGCTGCCCAATCTCTTTAATAATAAATTCTCAAATAACAGACAAACATGTCCGTCCTAGACAGAAGGACATGAGCAGCCAGGAAGCACACGCTGGTGCCAGAAAACACAAGAAACCAAACAAGAGGTAAGAAACATCCCTACTGGATACAGAACAGCATGCTAATTTATAATCATTAAAAAAAATTTAAAAGGAGCAGGCCACGTGAGTTTCTACAGCTGCATATGAGCCATCTAATGACAAAGGCTCTGCAGCCAAGTAATGTCAAAATGATCAGTCCCGGGCCGGGGTGGGATGGTACTGAAGGAGACGCACTACATTTTCAGCAGGATTAACTGCTGCTCAGTGCGGCTGGGTAACACCTTATCATGCTGCTGCTGAGCGAATACTGAAATGCAATGAGCAGAGAGTACTGTTGGGCTCACGGCAGTGCCTGCATCGAAATGAAAACAACATACAGAATGCTAGACCAGGACTGGATGGCAACAGCTGTCAATATGCACACTGTCCACAACAGAAAGATGGGATTTGTATCTGTCAATAATGGAACTGAATGTAAAAGTGATTTGGCCAAAAACACAGGTCTTGTGACACAGACCGATATCCTACAGCTGTAGTGTCTGTTGCATGTAACTCGATTGTACTCTAGATCCTGCAGTCATGTAGGACCCGACTTTAACACTGTGGCAAACACGTTCATTTGTACTTTACTTCCTAGCAAGGTTTAACCAAAACATTACTCAATGCAAGGCCATGAAAGTGTAACAGGGAGGTACCCGAGACCAGCAAGGTGCTGATCTTCAACGAACAAAGCCCACAACATTTACAAGGATTTGCATAGACAGCGGTCCTTAATGTAGCTAGCTTCTCATCACTTTCATGAATTCCTCAAAGCACTGTGGTGACTCTTTGTACCTGGTCAACAGCAAGGTCAGACAGCGCTTCCCCTAAGAAAGGGGGGGGGGGGGGTACAGACACAAGGGTGGTGTAAAGCAAGCCTCAATTCTCAACTGATTTATGATGGAACTTCCAGTGGATCTGTGTCGATACCACCTTTCTCCCCTTCAACATCTTTATCACTAAGGCTACAGCCACCATTATCCAATCAGCAATCAGCATTATCATGAACTATGCTGAGGAGATAGGATTTTGGCTGCTTAAGTCAAGTCTGCTCAACCCCATCAGAAGAGCAGTCCTCAATACGGAGAACTTCCTTCATCACTGCCTGGTGTGGCCTCTACTTGGACACACTCTCTACTTGAGAACAGCCTTTACCCGGCAAGCCAGTATTTTCTGTAGAGCTTGTTTCTCAAATGCCGGTTCACACACTTAATGTTTCACTTTCTTGACATTCAGGGGTTCATGTTCAGGGGTTTTCTGATTTACACACTGGTGGGAAGGACTATTTAAGAACTGTAATGATGTAGCTTATGTGTGTAAGCTCTTATACTGCTGTCTCAATGCATTTATGGTCCTTACTACCAGTGTGTAACACCCACTGAGTTTACTAAAAGGCTAGTAACGACAGAAGGATGACAAAAAGTGCAAAATAGTGCTACCACATGGTCAAAAGAAATGCACTAGGGAAAGGACAGCTCAGACTGGTCAAAAGCACTTCCTTAATCTATAATTATGTATCATGAATGGGGAAATACTGTGATTACAAAATGTATTTTCTCTTTAAAGGTTCTGTTTTCTCTCCAAACAGCTGAGGAGTTCCAAATCAGAACAAAGCTGCAGCATGAGCATTATGACACTAGAGGGAGCCAGTAACAATCTAGTGGCACTGAAAAAACTGCACAGCACAATGAAACGACCAAGAGAGGTGCTACAGAGCTGTGTACAAATATTTGCATCCGCAGTTATTTTCCTTCTCCATACAGTATGAAACAATAACAAAATGTGAAACAGTTTAAAAAAAAAAAACAGCTTCTACAGTATAATACTACTTACAGGTTCAGTTCAGTTCTCCTTTAACACAGTGCTGGCGAATGAGACTTTAATTTTACACTGTTGTCCCTGTTTCCCATCCCCATGCTGATAACTCTTACGCTGACTGTCAGGGGTATGCAAATGCTAGGTAGCCTGTCCCCGCCCCTGGCATACCATGAACTGAACATCTACACCTCTGAGACACACTTGGTACCAAGTTGGCCGCAGAGTGGCACTTTGGGGCTCACACACAGACTCTGGTCTCCGAGGTGGCAGTTCGATATGCTCAGGCTGCACCATCTGGGCTAGCTGGGGTGGTAGCTAAGCACCAGTATGCACTCTCTTTTGATGTATTAAGACTCCAATGCTATTGGGTTGGACTGTAAACCCCACCCCAAGTGTCTGCAGAGTTGGGACTTCAAACAGCACTGCTGAGCCCCTCAAATCTCCAGCCTCATAGCATTCTAAAACCATCGCAGTGTAAAACCAGCAGCCAACTTTAACCCTACCCTGCCCAGTTCTGTCCAGGTAACAAAGGTGCTGAAATCACATGCTGTCCAGGCTTTGCGTCAAATTAATATTTTACAACAAATGACTTTGCTCTTCAGTGTTACAAATGCTGGTTAAACTGCTAGCTGTAGAACACTGGAATAACAGTGGTAAAATGTTAAAAGGAATTTTGTAATCTTAAGACAACAATGATTCTCTAGGGCACAGTTTACACCCCCTCAAAAAGTGATTTTCTTTCCAAGCCTAGGGAAAAAAACAAACAGTAATTCAAGTGAGAAGATACATTTCTGTCCTCACAACCTTCATGTAATGGAGCTCCTGTTTCATGTGTGGGTGTGTGTGTGTGTGTGTGTGTGTGTGTGTGTGTGTGTGTGCAGCTCCTCGATCCTTCTCATTTAACCATTACGGCCTCGTGATAATATGTACAACTTCAGCAACATAATCAGTTTCATTCTTACTGAATGGTCACCACATCAGGATACATTCTAATTTTGGTCAGGAAACATTCTGAAATCCTGGTGATTCTGTATACCCTATCATATCTTAAAACACTTGTTAAAAAACCTTCAACCACCAACATGTTGAGCATTACCTACCAGGGGGCTTTAAAGAAACGGTCAAATGACCCCTGATACCAGCAAGCTCTGAGACGGTGTGGAGAAGACTGGGGTCTTCGTGCAGATAAGCAGTTTGGGGCACTCCCACTGAGGGCACTGCTGACATCATCATCCATGTGCCAGTGCCCATTTCACTACACAGGCACAGCAAGGGACGCTGGGTCTTTACCACAGCCTCATGGTAGACAAGATGCCACTCCACAAAGCAGCTTATCCCTAAATCATCTATACTGTTAGTGTTTCTGAATCTTTAGTGCCAAAGCAAAACTGCATTAATTATGCATTACTGCAGAGCTTGACATAAATACAATGATTTTGTTTCTTTAATGACTCTGGGTAAAGAATGCAGCAAGTAGCACCCTGCTTTAGTTAACCACCCCATGATCAGCTTACCAAAATAGACATTTATATATAAGCTAGCCACTTTCGGTTGATTTCAACCCTGAGGAGTGGTTTATATGCAAGCTATCATAAGCTCAGTCTCTTTCTCCATCACTAGTTAAGAAGGTTGCCATGCTCCTGCGCCCGTGTCAGGCTGTCCTTGCGATGCAAATGGTGGACCCCCATCCGTTTTGGGCTTTTCTGCTGACGAGGTGGTGGTAGCCTCTCTTCTAATTCCTCCTCACTGACAGGTGTGAAGCTGGTGACTGTACTTTCTTGAAGCAGAGCTTCCCGCTCCTCTGCTGAGCTTCCAGCTGAGCCCACATCCACGTAGTCCTTTCGCTTACCCACAGGGCTGCTCTTACTGCCAAGTTCTTTAGCACTACTGGCTTGCAGCAACCTTGTTTCCTCATCTTGTCTGAGCTCCCTTCCACACTCTGGAGAGGACTGGCTCTTCCCAGCTCTCAGCTCTGTGCTGTCTGTGTCTAAACTGGAGTCCCTGCTCACTGTCCAGCTGCAGCTCTGCGGCGACTCTTCCCCGTCGGAATAGGCGGACCTCCCCTGGCCCAATTCCTGCATGGATTTACTTAAGTTCTTTTTCAGCTCCTGGGCAGTGTCGCGACTGAATGAAGTCCGGTTGACAAAGGTCCTCTCTGAGGTAGGAGCTACCTTCTCTACAAACATCCGTTGCCAGTTGGCCAGCAGATCCTCTTCTGAACTTGCAGAACTGGCGAAGGCGCTTGGTACTTGAGGGGGGCTGCTGAAAGGACTGGACTGTGAGGACCTGAGTTCAGTTTCTGATTCTCGGGTTACACCTGCTTTCGGTGAGTGCTGGTAAGACCAGCTAGCAGCTGGTGCTGACCGCCTGCCTTCAGATACTGGGCTATTGGGTACAGTTCTGTGTCGATCCAATCCGTCCTCATCTCCTTGCACCAAGCTAAGTGATATCGCTTGCCTAGTAGCATAAGTACAATTAGGAAGTGGGCTGTTCTTTGGTATTTTGACTTTGTCATCAGAAGAAAACTCTATGACTTTGCGCCCAGGGTATATTGAGTGAGGAGGGGGCGGTGTTGGGTAAGGACTCAGTTTCTCGAAGGCTTGTACCTCATCAGTAGCACTCTCCATGCTGTTTTGCCGTCTGCATACCCCATTGTACTGCTGGCCCCCTTCAGTTTCTTTCCCGCTAGCTTTGTGGCCACCATCAGTGTCACTTAGGCTTCCACTCATGTCCACATGAACAAAAACATCTTCTGCTAGTGGGCGGTTGCCACCACTGCTCGACTTAGCTGAGTTGAGGACCAGTGGCTCCGGTTTTTCCAACACTCTGGCAATTACTGAGGTCGGCACGACATCTGAAGGAGCAAGATTCTGTTCTGATGGTTTTTCAGGGCTAGAAGACTCAGGACTGGTCTGAATGTGCTTACTAATCATGTCTTGCAGCTCATACGGAAGCTATGAAACAAAAGCAAACAGAAAAGTATAGAAATTAAAAAGTATACATTCATTATGGATAAGAAAAATAATTATTTTTTACATCACGGGCTCATCCAGGGGCAGTATCACAGGATAAGGGTATAGCCTAGATGAAAAACCCTCTAGTAATTCTGTTAGAAACTCTACACATCTACCCAGGGCAGCCCAAATGAGATACATCATCTCCATTTACAGTGGGGCCCCCTGCTTCTAATCCCGGTTTATAGCTGGCCAGCATGATGCACCAGAAGGCTGTGTTTCGTCAGCTGAGGGTCGCACAGCGAGTAAGAACATACTGCAGGCTTGAGAACCAGGAGACCCAACTTCAAATACAACCTCATCCACTTACTGTGCGACTCTGAGCAAGTCACTTGACACCTCCCACCCTTGTGCACCAGAAGATGCAGTTGTAAAAAGGGGTAAATGCCGAACATCACTGAAAATGAGATGCTGCATTTCATCAGGGTGAGTGAACACATTTTAAAATGGCGGTATGGGGTAGGGGAGAGACAGAGATAACATTCTGTTGGTATTTGAACTAGTGATTTCCCAATAATCTTGCTAATGATACAAAACCCCACTTAAAGTACTGTAGTAGTATTTGTTAGATGGCAAAACATTTAATCATATGGTTTTTAATATTATGTATTTCTGACAGTATCAGATTCATTATCAGAATATTTTATTTCTCTCAGATGTTTTTAAAACAGCTTTATTAATCATTTTATAATTAATGACTCAAGTCATTAAAGGTGGCTGCCATATTTAAAAATCCCTTTCCCTGAGGTTACTTTTTACATTACATACCGTATACATACTGTGGATGTACTAGGAGGGTTCTCTCACACACACACACACACACACACACACACACACACACACACACACACACACACTTACTTCTGATGTTAAACAGCACAGCACCACCCCAAAATATAGGTTGCTCACATGTAAAGTACAGTTACGCAAGAACTTACTGTAACAGAAGATCTTCGAGAACAGCTCTTGCAGCAGGTTACACCATTAGGACTGAAGCCAGCAGGCGTCAGGACCCCACGGAAATCTTCTAGCTAGCAGTCTTCAGCGGGGACCGCCTCCGACGTTGGTCCCGCCCCCGACATCAGGCATAGTACATAAGGAGGCGGTCCCGCCAGAATCCCCAGTTCTCCCGCCGGAGACTCCCGGCCGCTGGATGACATCAGAAAGGGAGACCGAGGACCCGCCATCAGATGGCCAAGACTAAGACGATCTTGCTCAGCGTAGGCTGGAACTTACTTCCTCCAAGGGGGAATGGTGGGTGGGAAGGTACCTGCTGCAAGAGTTGTTCTCGAAGATCTACTGTTACAGTAAGTTCTTACGTAACTGTACTATCTTCTTCGAGGTACAGCTCTTGCAGCAGGTTACACCATTAGGACTGATTCCCAAGCAATGGCGCCTAGAAAAGCCATCAGGAGGAGGCAATACTGAGCAACATGTCCTGAGCCTAGGACAGGAGACCGTGCAGGACAGCAAGTCCGAAACCCGCTCTTCGCCGTGAGGCGATATCAAGGCTGTAATGCCTGATAAAAGTGTGCACTGAGCTCCAGGTGGCTGCAGCACATATGGCTGATGTGGATACGTCTTTTAGTGCTGCAAAAGAGGTAGCCACTCCCCTTGTGGAATGGCCCTTAACCACCCCTGGTAAGGGTTTCTGTCTACTGTTGTAGCAAAGGGAAATGCACTAGATTAGTCAGCGAGAAAGGGTCTGTTTCGAGACTGGGTCTCCCAACATCCTATCAGCGAAAGAGACAAACAGCTGTTCCGTCTTGCGGTGCTGTTTGGTCCTAGTCAAGTAGTATCGAAGACACCGGTGAACATCCAGGGTGTGAAGCAGTGCTTCTCCTCGATTAGCATACTTAGGGAAGTACACTGGTAAATCAATATCCTGGTTAAGCGTGAGGGCTGAGACCACCTTAGGCAGGAACTTGGGATTCATCCTCAGGGACACCCTGTCCTGGTGAAAAATTAAATAAGGTTTCTTGCACATTAGAGTGTGTAGTTTGGAGATTCTTCTCGCCGAAGTAACAGCGACCAAAAATAGCGTTTTCCACGACAGAAAATGCAGCTCGCAATCTGCGGCAGGTTCAAAAGGTGGCAGCGTAAGCTGCTCCAGGACGAAAGGCAGGTCCCAAGGAGGGACAGGATCCCTAATGGGTGGCCTAAGGTGGAGAACCCCTCTTAAGAAGGCCCAGGACGTATCCAACTGTGCTACCGTGCGTTGGCCTACCGGGGCATGGTAGGCTGAGATTGCACAAAGGTGCACCTTGATCGAGGAGTAAGCCAACCCTGATTGAAAAACGGAGAGCAGGTACTCCAGAACTAATTTTTCTGGACAGTCTAAAGGGGAGAAGCCGCATGCTTGAGACCACAGGCAAAACCTACGCCATTTCATGCCATATGTAGCGTGTGTCGCCGTTTTACTGGCGGCAGAAAGTACTTCCACCACCTCCTGCGAGACCCCGTGACGCAAAATGGCAATGTCTCTAGGAGCCAAGCGTGCAGGTTCAGTGAATGTAAATCTGGGTGGACTAGTGAACCCTCCTCCTGAGACAGTAGATGGGAGCTGATTGGCAAAGAAAGCGGAGATTCCCGGGACAGGTGACTCAGGAGCGGGAACCAAATCTGTCTGGGCCAAAAAGGCGCTATCAAAATCAGCGTCGCATGCTCCCTGCGAAGTTTGAGAAGGACACTCTGGATCAACGGGAAGGGAGGAAAGGCATAGAGGAATCTGCCTGCCCAGGAGAGGGACAACGCGTCTCGCCAGAAAACACCAGGCCCTGGATCTAGCAAGCAAAAATTGGGCAGTTTTGCATTGGATGGGGACGCGAACAAATCCAATTCTGGAGTGCCCCATCTGTGAAACAGATCCTCTGCCACCTCCTGTAGAAGTTCCCACTCGTGGACCCTGGCCTGGGAACGGCTCAGGCTGTCTGCAACGGTGTTGTCCACTCCGGGAACGTGAACTGCAATGAGGTTTGAGCCAGGTCATACTACCCATTCCCACACTCTCATGGCCTCCTGCAGAGGGGTAGGAGTGTGTGCCTCCTTGTTTGTTGAGGTAGTACATCACCGCTGTATTGTCTGTTTGTAACAGAAGAGTACTCGGTGGAATGTCCGACTGGAAGGCTTGCGGGCATAAAGGACCGCTCTCATCTCTAACATGTTGATATGGAGATGAGCTTCCTGAGTAGTCCATGTTCCCTGAGACTTCACCCTGTTCAAGTGCACTCCCCACCCCAGCCCTGAGGCGTCTGTGGAGAGTGTAATCACCGGGGACAGCACTGAGAACGGAACCCCCACAGAGAGGGCTCCTAGGTCTAGCCACCATTGCCAGTCCCGAACCACGGCCTTCGTGATTCTGACTGGCTGCTGCAGATGGTCTTGCCTTTGGTCCCATTGCACTCTGAGCATCCACTGGGTTACCCGCATGTGAAGCCTTGCCATCGGGACTGTTGGAATGGCCGCAGCCATGTGTCCGAGCAAGCGAAGGACCAATCTGGCTGGGACGGTCTTTTTCGCTGATAGGTCCCTTATGAGGGACCGGATGCGTTCCGCCCTGTCTTTGGGAAGAAAAGCTTTCCCCTTGGGTGGTGTCCAGAACTGCCCCTATGAATTGCAGTTTCTGGGACGGTACCAGGAGAGACTTCTCGTAGTTGATTAGGATGCCCAGAGACTGAAAAAGGATCTGGGTGTGCTGGATAGCTATCAACAGCACCTCTTCGGAGGAAGCCATGAGAAGCCAATCGTCGAGGTACGGGAACACATAGTGGCCCTGTCTCCTCAGAGACGCTGCCATGACTGCCATGCACTTGGTAAAGACCCTGGGGGCCGAGGACAGCCCGAAAGGAAGCGCTTGGAACGGATAGTGGTGGCCGAGGAACTCGACCGCAGGAACCTCCTGTGCGCTTGAGCGATGGGGATGTGCAGGTAAGCGTCCTGCATGTCCAGGGACACCAGGAATGCGTCCTTCTTCAGCATGGGGATTAGGCCCGGAAGGGTCACCATGCGGAAGGTTGTAGGCGACCGACATATTGAGGTCGCTTAGGTCCAAGATTGGACGGAGGTCCCCTGTTTTCTTTGGAACCAGGAAGAAGTGGGAATAATATCCTGCTCCTCTGGTTCACTGGGACGTGCTCCAAAGCTTCTTTTCTGCAGCAGCGAGCACTTCTTGCCTGATGAGCAGGGCGTGCTGACCCGAGTAACGGGAGAGCAAAGGAGGTCTTGTGGGTGGCTTGTCTGAGAATTCTATAAAGTGGCCTTTTTAGACCACTTGTAGCACCCACCTGTCGGTGGTGATCGACTGCCACCCTGGGAGGTGGTCTGCGATGCGACCCCCGACCTTTATTTCCTGTTGATCCTGAGGGGCCGGGGCTGGGAAGGAGTCATGCTGTGGCGGCGGAGGGTCCTGCAGGTTGGGCCGACTTGGTAGGATGTTGGCCTCTACCTGAGGACGACTTGCCCTGGGCTTTCCGGGTAAAGGAGCCCCTCTGTTGCAGGCCGGAACGAGGCTGTTGTCTCTGAGTCCAGCTGCGAAAGTGACTCTGGTTCCTACGAAAGGAACTGAGTCTAGATCTGTACATGGCCTGGACAGATCTGACGGCCTTCCCAGCTTCCTGTAATTTGGTGATGACCTTCTCGGATGCTTCACCAAACAAGACTTCGCCGTGAAAAGGGGCATCCAGAATGTTCTTCTGGACGTCCGGGGTAAATCCGGAGACACGGAGCCATGAGTGTCTCCGGAGGCATACGCCTGAGGCTGCCGCCTGGCCGAGGAGTCCACGGAATCGTGACGCGCTCGGAGCACCTGGGTCCCCACGCCTGAACCTCGCAGGAGGAGCTGGAGAAGTTCTTCCTTTGGGCCACCGCCTGGCAATTTCTCTGCCAGGTCCTGTCCCTGTTCCCACAGCGCATTCTGAAACTGAACCATGTGGGTGGCGTAGTTCAGGGACCTGACGGGCGCAGGTCGCAGCTGCGAAGTGCGCCTACCCATTAAGGCCCAGTTGCTTTGGACTCGGGTCCAGTGGCTGTGTGCTTCAGATGTTGCGGCCCTGGGACCGGTCATGAGAGGCTGTGATGACCAGGGAGTCGGCCAGAGGATTATAAGGCTGGGCACTGGTCCTCCCTTGGGGCCTTGTACAGGCGGTCAGCCTTCTTCGGCATCGCCGGGAGTGAATGTGGACGTTTCCACGCTGCCTTGGTGACATCCACAAAGGTGTCCACCAAGGGTGGTACCACCACAGGCTTAGGATCTTTCTGCTGAAGATAACGAGCTAGGTGTAGCCTTTCGGGTCAAGTTCTTCTGCGTCCCACCCCATGTTCTCTTGGATATGTCTCATAATCTCAGAGAATGAGGGGTCATCCGGAGGAGACCTAGGAAGTTCACATGGGTCCGGAGAGGGGACGCTAATGGGATAAGGAGATCTGGAGCCATCCGAGATGTCCGATCTTGAGTCCTCCGTAGATGGGGAGTAACGGCATCTTCTGGGTCTCTTGGGGCTGGGTGAACCAGAAGAGGATCTGGACGGAGGCCTTCTCTTGTCCGTAAGTCTGCCCCTAGAAGGTCCGGCTGGCTCCTGGGGGTACTCGGCCTGCTGCCCCATTGGGTGAAGGAGGGGGCGCTTGGGCTGGTGGTGCCGCAGGTGCGGGAGGAGGCTGCGTGGTGACCACATCCTTTTTGATGGTGTCCCACCAGAAAGTGAATAACTCCTTCACTTCCGAGATGTTAAGGCCCGACGACGGGCCGGGCGCCGGTGGCCTGTCGTCGGGTCCCGGCATCGGCTCCCCTGGGGTCTTCGGTTCTGGGGAGGGCTCCCGTGGGAGCTCGACAGGTCTGGGGTCACCCGCCTGGTCCTCGGGCTGAGTGGATTCCTCCTCCGTCAACGCCTCCTGGCTGACGTCGGCGGGTGGTGGTGTGGTTCTTCTCGCTGCTGTATCGGACGTCGGTCCCCCAGCCGGCGTCCTGGTAGGAGAGTGCCTGACCGGCAACTGGTGTCGGACTGTCATCAGTTCCCGGGATCTATGGTGTTTGGCCGATGTCGGGTCCGACGTCCTCTTAAGGGAGGCCTCCTTAGTCTTCCATTGAGGGGGAGGCGGCAGGGAAACTGACCGGATGTCGGGGGCCGAGTGACGCTTGTGGTGAACCCCAGACTTAGACGAGGCCTTGGAGGAAGAAGGAGGCCTAGAAGTCTTAGCAGGCCGCAGGGAGGAAGAACTGCTGGCAGACTTGACCACGACCGGGCCCGAGACGGAGAGCGGTCGGACCTGGAGTTGGAGCTGCAGGAGTCCGAGGCCCTGGAAGGGGATCTAGGTTTCACCTTCTCCCTGTGCTTCTCATGGTGCCTCCGGGATTTTTCCAAAGACTCCCCCTTGGAGGAAGGTTCCATGGCCTTGAGCTTCTCTTCTAAAAGGTAAGCCTGGAGAGCCTTCTGTCGGCGGATCCGGGTCCGGCTGTTGAAGCCCTGACAGAAAGAACAAGCCTGGGTGTTGTGGTCTGGGCCTAGGCACCGGACGCAGGCCGAATGTGGGTCTTTGAATGGAATTTGTATCCCACAGGCGCACTTGGACGAATGGCCCTCCACGGAGGTTGGGGAGGACATCAGACAGAAGAATGAATCTGGAGGAAGAGATTCTTGAAGAATTCTCGGTTGAAGAAACGGTAGAACGAATTTCCTGATCGTCGCACGCTAGATACTGACCGAAGGGTCGAGACATGCAAGTCGACGGCGGGAAAGAACTGGGGATTCTGGCGGGACCGCCTCCTTATGTACTACGCCTGATGTCGGGGTGGACCCTGACATCGGTAGGCGGTCCCCACTGAAGACTGCTAAGGCCAGAAGATTGGGTCCTGACGCCTGCCGGCTTCAGTCCTAATGGTGTAACCTGCTGCAAGAGCTGTACCTCGAAGAAGATCCGTAGTTCTAGGAGTGGTATACAGTTAGCATCCACACTCTGGCAGTTCCCAGGAACAGGCTGATTCATTGGACATCTTCAAGCTTATGCTCTTCCTACCACCTGGGCAGTATATCCTCTGGCTCTGGCCTGGGATGTCAGATCTTTGCATGCTGGAAGTAGCAATCTAGGTGCCACACTGCCAGGAAACGCTAGGTGGGTTAGATGGATGTGAACTACAGATCACTCTTAGAACAGCAGTTGCAGGTGAGTAAGGAACAGTTACGTACTTACAGTCTACACCTATGGAACTATAGCCACCATGCACTAGGACCACATTGAAACTTTTGCTAGGCAGGGGCCACACACGACAATGTCATGGGTCAGTGTCTACATAAACATGGGCAGCCCCGTAATTTCTCAGTTCCCCGCTGGAGATTAGACTGAGAGGACCTCCATCTGTGGGGAACCAGAACGTAAGCCTAGCCCAGCCCAGGCATACAAGGTGAGGCACAGGGCTGGGTACATAATAGGTTCAGTTACACAATACCTGTTGCAATTTTCCCTGAAGCAGAAAGGGGATGGAGGAAGGGACGGCATGGACCAATGAAGGGAGATTCTCTCACAGGTGTACTGTTATGATAAGTACGTAACTCGTCCAACTTCTTCGTGGATCTCTCTCCTCTGTTAGTCCACACCTTTGGAATGATTACCAATCAGTCTCAAGCACCAACTGGAAGGTGGTTACAGCCTTGTGTGTGTGTGTGTGTGTGTGTGTGTGTATATATATATATATATATATATATATATATATATATATATATATATATATATTTTTCAGGATAGTAGATCTTGCAGTATAGCAAGCCTGAAATCTGCATGTCTCCGAGAAAGTATGTCCAGACTGTGATGTTTAATAAAGGTATGGACAGCACTCCATGTTGCTGCAGCACAAATGTCAGCAGCAAAAATATTTCTGAAGTAAGTGGCCTTTCCCCTGGTGGAATGACCATAAACTGCACCAGGACGCTCTTTACTGCCGTACTTCCTATAACAGAACTCAACACAATGTGCTAGCCATTTGGACAGGCACGGTTTATCCATGAAAGTGTCCTCGTTCCCAGGGAGAAATGAAACAAAAAGTTGATAAAAGGCTTTCTGTAGTCCTTGGTGCGATTCCCATAGTATCTCAGCATTCTATGTATATTTAAAGTATGGAGCAGTACCTCACCCTGATTAGTATACTCAGGGCAGTAACTTACTGTATACCTTAGGGGTACTCCAGACATGCAATGGCTATCTCTTCAGGAGTCATGCGTGCAGATGTAGGGATTTCAGGCCCAGATGGACCAGAGATCCCTTGACCTGTGACAACAGACCTTGACACAGAGGTAGGGGAGGCTCCACTGCCATCTGTTGCAGAAGTGGAAACCACATCTGGCAAGGCCATAACGAAGCAAATATGGATGGTAGTGGCACCCTCGATTCCTAGTTTGAGCAGCACCCTCTGTATTAAAGGAATTGGGGGAAAATTCATAAAGGACATTCCCTTTCCTAGAGAGGGACAATGTGTCTCAACAGAAAACTCCAAGCCCTGGAATGAGTGAGCAGAAACACAGCAGTTTTGTGTTGTGCAGGGATGCAAAAATGTCTAACTCTGGACATCATCTTGTGAAGAGGTCATTTTACCATGGAGGTCATCAGTTCTCATTCATGCATTTTGGACTGTGATCTGCTTAATCGGTCTGCTAGGACATGTCGGAGACATGGGAGATGCACAGCTGACAACTGCAGGCTGTGGGACAGAACTCACTACCACACTCTCAGTGCATAACTGCATAACAGATAGGAAAATGTGTAACCCTTTGTTGATGTAATGCTTAACACAGGCATTGTCATCTGTTATTAACAGTGGACCTGGGCACAGATGCCCGAAGACTGTACAGGAAAGCTCTCATCTCCAGGACATTTATGTGTGTCCTGGCCTCCACCTTGGTCCAAGACCCCTGCGTCTGATAAGGGCCAAGGGCGAGCACCCTATCCGAAGCCCAAAGCATCCATGATGAGGATCTGTATAAGAGCTGGTACAACAAACGGAATGCCCTTAAATAGTTTTTTGCGATCCATCCACTATGGCAATGCTCTGCGAAGCGGCAGTGTGATGAGGATCATTTGGTCCAGCTCATCTGTCAGGTGATCCCACTGGACTCTTAGCATCCATTTAGGGGTTCTCAGATGTAGATGAGCCAGTGGCACCATTACAATGGCCACAGCCATGAGCCCCAGGAGATGTAAGATTGTTCTCGCAGAGACATATTGACTCCTGTATACCACCTGAATGGAGATGGTTCGGTACCAGCCTTTGAGGGGTTTGACCCCGGAGGGTCTGTTGGCGGTTCTGGAGCGATCAGGTGTGATGGGAGCTTGTGAGGAGCTGGGGGAATTTGTGTCGACCTACAATAAGGCTGACGCCCTCGACTCCTATCACACCAGTCTGTGTTTGGCCCCTTACTTCACACCAGAAGTCTCCATGGTTTGATGGGATTCTCAGAGAGCTGAAAGGGGGGTGGGGTGAAGGTTGGAGAAGCGCTGGCTGAGTTCCCGGTCTGAGGAGGATAAGCTGATTTTGATGTCTCATTACAGAGACTATCAAACAGCAATTTCCCAAAAGAAGACAGAGTTTTTGTCCAGGGAGATTGCTGCAGCAATCAACAGACTGACTCATCTCTTCCGGATGGTCGACAGGTTGTGTAATCCGGCCTGTCTCCAGCCCGTTACAGCTTTTTCACAATCTCAGTGTGATGTGTTTACTCTGTTTTGTGCTGATAAGACCTCAGTTACAGACCCAGATCCAGTCGGTGCCTCTCTCTGGAGCTTGCTGTGGCGAGTCGGTGGATGTCGCAGGCATTCCGCTGGTTTGACTTTGACAGGTTGATGGACGAGGATGTAGCTAGGGCCATCCAGCAACTAATGCCTACCTACTGTAGTCCAGATCTGGGTCTGACATGCCTTCTTGTAGGGTGTGTCAAGTCCATTGGCCTTGTTTTTGCTAAGGTGGCCCGGTGCTCTTTAGAAAGTGGGGTCTTTCCTGAGCCTCTTATGGAAGCAGTGGTGAGACCCATTTGAAAAAAACATCACCAGACCTGGACTGCCTGGCGAACTACAGACCAGTTTCTAACCTCCCCCTTTTAGGGAAGGTAATTGAGAATATGGTGGCTTTGCAACTGGAGGCCCATTTGTCAACTTACGACATCAATGATCCTCTTCAGTTGGGTGTCAGAAAAAGGCACAGTACTAAGACTGCATTGGTTCAGATGCTAAATGATCTCCTGGTGGCGAAAGATAGAGGAAAACGTTCCATTCTTGTTCTTCTTGACTTCTCGGTGGCATTTGACACCGCGGACCACGGGGTTCTTTTAGAGCACCTGCGGGTGTGCTGCGGACTTTCTGGAGTAGTCCTCATCTGGTTCCATTCTTTCCTCACTGGCAGGATGCAGAAGCTGGTCTTGGGAGCTTTTTCCTCTGAACCACTCCCCCTGCTGTGTGGGCTCTCGCAGGGCTCCAATTTGTCCTCCATGTTGTTCCCGGTGTACATGCTACCACTAGGGGGCATTATAAGACAGTATGGGCTGAGTTTTCATTGCTATGCCGATGACACTCAGCTGTACCTGTCTTTTGCACCCGATCAGAATGATGCGGTCTCAGTGTTCAATCAGTTCCTTTTTGAGATCCAGAACTGGATGACTGCCAACTGGTTAAGGTTAAATCCGGACAAAACGGATGTACTGGTGGTAGAATCTGGTCACCAGTGGGTCAGTGTGCAGGCTGGCCAAGCCACCGGGCTCAGGCTCGGGGACTCCCAGTTGCTCACCACTTGTAAGGTGAAAAATCTTGGCATTGTGCTGGACAGCGGTCTGACCCTTGAATCTCAGGTGTCTGCTGTAGTCCAGTCTGGTTTTTACCATCTGAGAAACATCACCAAGATTAAACACCTGATTCCTGCGAGTGATCTGCCATCGCCAGTCCATGCCTTTGTGACATCGGGACTTAACTACTGCAATGCCGTTTACCTAGGACTATCGAGGGTTGATCTTTGCTGCCAACAGCTGCTGTAGAATGCTGCAGCCAGGCTGCTGACAGGCCTTCTGAGGTCGTGCCATATTACGCCTGTGCTGCACTGGCTTCCAATTAGGTGGCGGATCACCTTCAAAGTCAGTTTGTTGACCTATAAAGCACTACATGGTCTCGGGCCCGGTTATCTGCAAGACTTCCTGCAGCCTTATTGCCCGTCTCGTTCCCTCCGGTCAGCTAAGGAGGGCCTCTTAGTGGTTCCTAGGTTTTATCTTAATTCATCTGGTGCCAGAGCTTTTTCGATAGCAGCACCCACCCTTTGGAACTCACTTCCTCAGTTTGTTAAAGAGGCCCCCCTCGGTTAGTGTCTTCAAGGTGGAGTTGAAGACCTTTTTATTCAATAAAGCTTTCCCTGCTCCTAATTTTAATTAATTTATATGTCTGAGTGATTTTACCTTATAATTTTATTTTATTTGTCTATGCTCCTTAATATGTACAGCACCTAGAGTCACAATTGAATTAGTGTGCTCTAACCAATAAATAAACATAAAAGTACGGTTACGCAAGAACTTACCGTAACAGTAGATCTTTGAGAGAAGCTCTTGCAGCAAGTATCAAAATTAGGACTGACACCACCTGGCGGCAGCTTCCGGCAATTTTTTCCACTAGCAGTACCGACATGGGAACGCCCCCCGCCGACGTCGGCTCCACCCCCATCACCCTATATAAGGGAGGAGTTCCCCACGTGCTCCAGTTCTTGCACGTCTCCCCTGTCAAGCAGAGAGACTGTAACAGGCAATAGTCAGAAGTATGAATTAAACAATCCCTCCCTCCGAATGGAGGAAAGGGTAGCATAAAAAATGCCTGATCCCCGGGGACAGGAAATACACTCTCGAAGATCTACTGTTATGGCAAGTTCTTACATAACAGTACTATCTAACTTCAAGAGGAAGCTCTTGCAGCAGGTACCACAATTAGGATTGATTACAAAGCAGTATAAATTCAAAACAACCTCTGGAAGGAGGAAGGGAAGTAAAGGAACAGCAGGAAAGGAGAGGGTCCCTCAGGAAACCAGGCCCTGCAAAACTGTGAGGCCAAAGCCTGCTCTGCGTCTGGAAATAATGTTGAGGCTGTAATGCCTGACGAAGGTATGAACAGAACTCCAGGTAGTGGCACCACAAATGTTTGCAGCAGGGACCCGCTTCATCGCCGCAAAGGAAGCAGAGACAGCCCTGGTAGAGTGAGCTTTAACCGGTCCTGAGGTGGACTTTTTATGCTTCTGGTAACAAAAGGAAATGCAATGGATCAACCAACGCGAAAGCGTCTGTTTGGTGACCGGGCGCCCTAAGGACCATTAAGCAAAGGATACAAAGAGTTGATCAGATTTTCTGTCCTGTTTGGTCCTGGCCAAATAACATCTGAGAGCCCTGTGGACATCCAAAGAGTGAAGCAGGGTCTCCCCCCTATTAGAGTGCTCTGGGTAATACACCGGAAGTTGGACAGATTGGTTGAGAGTGAGCTCAGAGTCCACCTTCGGTAGAAACTTCGGGTTAGTGCGAAGGTCAACCCTATCCTTATGAAAAATTAGGTGGGACTCCTTACACAAGGGCTTGTAGTTCTGAAATGCACCTTGCCAAAGTAATAGATACCAAAAGCGGAGGTTTCCAGGATAGGAAACGAAGCTCAGCCTCCATAGCTGGTTCGAAAGGGGGGGGGGCGTAAGCTTCTCCAATATGAACAGGAGATCCCACGGGGGCACAGGATCCCAGATGGGAGGTCTGATATGCAGAATACCTCACAGGAAAGCTTTAGAAACCTCCATCTGAGCCACCATCTTACCCAACACTGGTAAGTGATAAGAGGAGATGGCAGCCAGGTGTACCTTGATGGAGGAGTAACTGAGACCTGACTCTGAATGTGAGAGCAGGTATTCTAGGATGGAGTTAACCAGACAGACCAATGGGTCCACCCTCTTAGCTGTGGCCCAGATACAGAAATGTTTCCACTTCATAACGTAAGTAGCCCCAGTGGCAGGCTTATGCGCCTCAATCAAAACTTGCGGTATCTGATCAGACACAACATATCCGGCTTTAGCTAGGTCCTGAGGAGCCAGGCATGCAGGTGAAGAGAGCACAGATTAGGATGGATCAGGGACCCCCAGTACTGGGACAGAAGATGAGAGGAGAGTGGAAGAGGAAGCGGAGGCTCTGCCGCTAGACGCTGAAGTACGGGAACAAAATCTGTCGGGTCCATAGCAGTGCAATCAGAATGAGGGTGGAAGGTTCTGACTGCCCCTTGAGGAGGACCTTCTGCAGAAGCGGGAAGGGCATAGAGAAACCTCCCTTTCCAGGAGAGGGGCAACGTGTCATGCTAAAATGCTCCAGGCTCTGGACCTAGCGAGCAGAAACTGGGCAGTTTTGTGTTGAATTGTGACGCAAAGAGATCCAGTTCTGGCATCCCCCACTGGCAGAAGATGTGATCTGCGACTTCTTGCAGCAGCTCCCATTCGTGAGCCTGCGACCTTGTCCTTCTGAGTGCATCGGCTAACACGTTTTGTTCCCCAGGGACGTGTACTGCCGTTAATGTGAGCTGGTGTTCCAAAGCCCAGTCCCACACCCGCATGGCTTCCCGACAAAGAGGATACGAGTGTGTACTGCCCTGTTTGTTGATGTAGAAAATCACCGAAGTGTTGTCCGTCTGAACCAAAAGGTGGCCCGGCACCAGGACGAGACCAGGGCTTGAAGGGCATACAGGACCGTTCTCACCTCCAGAACATTGATATGCAGATCTTCCTCTACTGGGGACCAGGAGCCCTGAGTGCAATGTCTCCCTAAGTAGGCGACCCATCCCAAGGATGATGCGTCCGTGGTCAGTATCTGGGACAGTGCCCCTGTGTGAAAGGGGATACCAACCAGTAAATTTTGTGACGATACCACCAACGTAACTCCCGGTGGATTGGCTACGAGATCCGTATCGAGGTGTGCAAGCTGTCTAGCATTTGGTCCCACTGAACTCTGAGTGACCACTGGATGGTTCTCATACGTAGTCGTGCTAGAGGGACCGAAATTATGGCAGCGGCCATATGCCCCAACAGCCTAAGAAGTTGTCTTGCAGGGACTTTTGAGGCTGAAGAGATCTGATACGCCAAGACCTGAATCCAACCTGCCCTGTCGGAGGGAAGAAGCACTTTCCCAAGAGTGGTATCCAGAAGAGCTCCAATGAACTGGAGGTTCTGGGAAGGAAAAAGATGAGACCTGTCCCAGTTGACAGTGATTCCCAAGCACTGAAACAGCAAAATAGAGTCCCTGATGGTTTCCAACAGGCAGGACCTGGAGGGAGCCAGTCATCCAGATGGGGGAGCACGAAGTGGTCCCGTCTCCACAGTGACACGGCAACGACCGCTAGGCACTTGGTGAAGATTCTGAGGGCTGAAAAAAGACCGAAGGAAAGGACTCGGAACTGATAGTCTTTGAACCTGAACCTCAGAATTTGCTATGGCCCCTAAAGATAGGGATATGCAAGTAGGTGTCCTGCATGTCCAGGGACGCCAGCCAGTCTCCTGTCGAAACGAGGGGCAGGAGAGTGGGGAGGGAGACCATCCTGAATCTCCAGTAAGAGACCCATTGGTTCAGATCGCTGAGGTCTCCTGACTTCTTTGGGACAAGAAAGAAGTGGGAGAAAAACCCTGTATCTCGCTGGTCCTGAGGTACCAGCTCAATGGCGTTTTAGCGCTTGGTGTTCCCTGGGATACCGGGATGGGGGCAGTGGTCTGTCTAGTGGAAGAGAGTCGAACTCTATGGACTGCCTGAAATCCACGAGCTCGAGGACCCACTGATCGCAGGTCACTCGTCTCCATGCATCTGTGCAGAGGGAAAAGTGGCCTCTGACCGGCTCCGACGAGGTGTCAAGGGGAGAAGGGTGGCCTGGACAGTCAGGGGGTGGGAGGGGAAGGTGGTAGTGGCTGCCTTGGCCTGACTAGAGGAGGAGGCAGCGGATCCTCTGGCTCCGCCCCATCAACCGAAGCTGCCTCGCTGCGAGTGGTGCATGAAGCGAGGTTGCTGAGGAGGATGTCCTCCACAGCCACGAAAACGAGGCTTACGAGCACGCCCGTTTCAGACGGTACATGGACTGCATTGTTTGGATGGCTTTGCCGGTGTCCTGCAGCCTGGTGATGATGATCTCCATGTCATTGCCAAAGAGCATGGAGCCCTTGAAGGGAGCATCCAAAATGTTTGTCTGGACATCTGGATCGAACCCAGAAACCTGGAGCCAAGCATGGCGAGTGAGGCAAATGTCAGTGGCGGCTGCCCTGGAGGAGGTGTCCGCTGAGTCATAGGCCGACCGCAGAACGTGGGTACCCAAGTCTGAGCCGGTCTGAAGCAATTTGGCAAGCTCTGCCCGCTGAGGGCAATCGGGCATGCTCTGCACGATATCCAATCCCTGTTCCCAGATGGCATTCTGGAATTGGACCATGTGTGCCAGGAAGTTGAGACTCCTGTTACTGCAGGTGGCAGCAGAGTACACCTTGCGGCCCATGGAATCCAGCTGCTTTGACTCCCTGTCAGGCGGCTGGGTGCTCAGGTGTTTGGGCATCTGCGAATGACCATGAGCTGCCAAAATCACCACCGAGTCCGCTGCAGGTGGTTCGGCCAAGAAGGGGTTGTCCTTATGGGCCAGGTACAGCCGATGAGCCTTCTTGGGCACGGTTGAGGAGGAGGAGGAGTGAGGGCGCTTCCAGGTTGTGAATGTGACGTCCTCAAAGGTGTCAACCACGGAAGGGATGGCCACTGGCTTAGGGTCTTTTTGGCAGAGGTATTTAGCCAACCGCAGTCGCTCGGGGTCCAGGGCCTCAGTGTCCCAACCCATGTTGGCCTGATGTGCCTCATCACCTCCATGAAGCTGGGGTCGTCTGGAAGGGATTTTTGATGTTCCTCTGTGCCCCCTCAATCTTGGTCAATGTCTGAGTCCAAACGGGAAGTGTCGGAATCCACATAAGATTCTGAGGAAGAAGAGGATGGGGACTTATGCCGTCTCCTCTTGCGCCTTGCTTCCAGAGAGGGAGAGCGGGAGGAACTGCTTGACCTGGTCCTCCTGCATCTCTTGTCCTCATGTTTTGTCGGTGCTGGCTCCTTCCCCTCCTTTAAGTCGGATGGCTCCAAGGCGTCCTGTATGGGCACCGGAGTGGGCGTGGGGGGAGGTGCCCCATCTGGGAGATTACATTTGACCGTGTCCCACCAGTGGGAGAAAAGTTCCTTCACCTGCGAAAGGTTCAATTTAGGAGACCCTGGTATAGGGGGGAGGAGGAGCACCAGAACCCGTACTGACGTCGGCCCCGTCATCAGATGGCACTGGCGTTGGCCTGATGGGTGGCGCTGAGAGGCGCCTGCTCCTCCGTCATCAGATGGATCGCGACTCTGCGGTGTGGTCCCAGAGCTCACGTCCCGAGGGCTCCAGAGCGGCCGGCTTTGGGAGGACCTTGACCGGCGGTGGAATGACCTTCATCGGAATGGTGGTCGGAGGTGCCGCGGGCGGACGACGGACCGGCGTCTGCTTGTCTTTGTAGTCAGACGGGCGTCCCTCTGAGGCTGGGGCATTGGGATGGTCTGACTTATGTTTGGAGGACTTCTTGGTTGAGCATGGGCGCCGGTCAGAGTCCTTAGATTTCGGCAGCAAGGATGAGGCCCTGCTGCCAGAAGACCCGAAGGCCTTACTCGACTCCCGGGACTCAGCCTTGGAGGAGGAGGAGGCCGAGCGGAGGAATGCTTACCTGTGTCCGGCGAGACGGCCTTCTCGGTGGGTGGATGCACCTTCAGCGGTTGTAGTGTGGTCCCAGAAGACTTGGCCGCAGAGGAAGCCCCAGATGGCTTAAGGGTGGTGAGGCGGGTATCTTGCCCCAACGACCCGGACTTCGAGCCCAAGGACCTGGGCCCAATAGTGTGGGACCTCTCCTTGTCGTGATGTTCCCGATGCTTGTGGTGCTTGCAGGCAGGAGTGGGATCAGAATCCCCCCGAGGACAAAGCCTGTTCCATGGCAGCCAATTTATTTATTTATTTATTTTTAATTTAAAGCTTTATTAGGTTTATCATAAAACTAGCATTACAGGTACATTGTCGAGAACTGTTAGTTGGATAACAAACACAATACACATGAGTTACAATATCAACCCGCCCTCCCAAAGAGCCCAAAATACAAATCTCAACAGTAAACAGCTCATCAAGCCCCAGGATAGGGTCTAATCTGGTTTGTATCATTTTCCAGAGGGGGGCAATTTTTTCGCAAGACCATAGGATGTGCAGAATATTCCCCTCTTCCTTACCACACCTGGAGCAAATGGGAGGGAAGGTGATCCATTTTGGCTAGGTTTACTGGTGTGTAATACACATTGTTAAGAATATTATACTGGGTGAGCCAAAGCTTGTCCTGGGAATTGTATGTGTAGAGGTCCTTCCATATGTGTGCCCAGTTAAGGGAGTTGTCAGGCAATAAGGAATCCCAAATCTTGGAACTGGCCAAGGTATCCCAATGAGAAGTTGACAAGAGATACGAATACATGCAGGAGATTCCATGAGGCACAGTAGCCAATTCTGAAAATCGAGATAACATAGGGTGTACAACCAGGGGTTTAGACCCTGTTCCAAACAGTTGTGCTAATAAGTGCCTCAACTGAAAATTTTTGAAAATGTGGGATTGATCTATGTTGAATTTTACAAGGATGTCAGGAGAAGAAAGAAGAGAGTCTTGGCTGTAGAAATCAGAAACCATGGCATCCCGTAACTGAGGAAGCCATCTTTGAGAGACAGTCTTCCTCCAATCTTGATAACAGGATTAGAGAATATTGGTTGAGACGGGTCCTTGGAGAGCAGGATCTTCAAAGAGGAACAGAACTGAGAAAAGACTCTAATGGAGGTTCCAATTATTGATTCCCTGATAGGGACCGGCAGGGTTTTCCATGGTAAGTAGAATATATTAAAGGGAAGAAGATTCTGTTGTTGTATAATTTGATTCTCTATTTGCAGCCAGTGGGGAGTATTGTCACCTTCAGGTACAGAAAGCCACTGGTTACATTTAGAGAAATGGCTAGCCCAATAGTAAAGGAGAAAATTTGGTAGGTGGAGCCCTCCGGACTCCTTAGGAAGGCTCAGCTTGAGGAAGGAGCATCTGGGGAATTTTTGTAACCAAATGAATTTGGATACAAGAGAGTGGACATGTTGAAAAAAGGAAAGGGGAAGCCATATGTTCAGCATGTTCAAGGGATAAAAAACCCTGGGGAGGATGTTCATCTTAATGATGTTAATACGACCCCATAAGGATAATGGGAGGGATTCCCATCTCTGAAGGTCCTGTTGGATGCTGATCACTAGGTCATCTAGATTCAGTTTTTTGACAAGAGAAGGGTCGGTCGATATCAATATGCCTAGATATCTTATAGAATTAGCAGACCGTTTTATGCCAAACAGAGTAAAATCTGCCTTGTAAGTGAGGTGGTTAAGAGGAAAAATTTCCGTCTCATTAAGATTTAACTTACAGTTAGAGAGGAGGCTGAACTGGGATATCACCTGCAAGGTACAAGCAAGTGAAGCTGAAGGCTGGTCTAAGTGCAGTAAGATGTCATCAGCATATACAGAGAGAGTATATTCAGCACCACCTATCAGAATTCCACATATCTGGGGAGTGGACTTAAGATATCTAAGAAGAGGTTCCAGGCATAGATTGAAGAGGAAGGGTGACAGAGGGCAGCCTTGTCTAGTGCCTGTAAAGAGGGAAAAACAAGAGGAGAAAACCCCATTGCAGTATATCCTGGCAGAGGGAAATGAGTAGATCACTTTAAGCCAGCACAGAAACGTGGAGGGGAAACCTATTTTCTGCAGGGTTGACCAAAGAAAACACCAATCTACCCTGTCAAAGGCCTTCTCTGCGTCAAGCGATACGAGGGCCATGGGGGAGTGAGAGGATTGGGCTACTTGAAGAATATGGCAGCCAATTTAGATTCCGCTAAAAAGGCGGAGAGGGACTTCTGACGCCTGATACATGTTCTTGAATTGAAGGCCTGGCAATGAGGGCAGGTGTTGTGGTCGGCCCCAAGGCAGAAAAGGCAAGTGGAATGGCCGTCCTTTGAGGGATCTGGCACCCACAGGAGCACTTGTTGACTGCCCCTTGAGGAAGATGACATAGATGCTAAACGAGAAATTTTTCAGTGGACAAGGAAAGACAGAGGTATCATGAAAGCGTAACCTATCAAGAACTAACCCTGAGACCATGCGGGCGGAAAGAACTGAGCACATGGGGGAACTCTCCTTATATAGGATGACGGGGTGGAGCAGACTTCGTCGGGGGTGTTCCCACATCGGTACTGCTAGAGAAAAGAATTGCCGGAAGCTGCCACCAGGTGGTGTCAGTCCTAATTGTGGTACCTGCTGCAAGAGCTTCCTCTTGAGGTAAACTCATCCTTTAAGTCCAGGGAACAAATTCAATCCCGTTTGCAAAAGGGGAATCAGAGCTTACTTGGATACCATTCGAAATGTCTTTTGTTCAATGTAGAAATGGAGATCTCTGAGATGCAACACAGGACAAAAAATCTCCTGTCCATTAGGGACCAGGAAGTATATGAAACAGAACCCTTTGTTTCTCTCTCGAGGAAGAACTGGATCGATAACACAGGAGGAAGAACTGGATCTATAACACATTTTTGAAAATATGATTGAACTTCTTCCTTCATAAGGGACAAGTGACCAAGAGGATAACAGGAAGGAGGCGGAGGATAATCGGGAGGGGTTCTAGCCACTTCAGAGCATGCCGCTTTACAATTATCTCAAGTGCCACTCGTCTGTTGTGATCTCCTTCCACTGTTTGAGATGCAGGGAAAGCCTACCCCAAAAAAAACACCCCTGGAGGTAACAGTGGCATTGGGGGTGTCTCTGGAAGACGGTCTTGCAGATCCGGTGGTGGCAGTGCCACTGGTACTGCCTGCTTTGGCTGCTTTTGTATGTGCACCTTGGGGGAGGTATCCTGCAAAGGGTCCTCTACCACAGCATTAATGATAGGCACTTCCACCTCTGTCACAAAGCTGATGAAAGGATCCTCTCCCATGCCCCATAGCAGGAGTGGGATACAGGGATCTGATGGACTTTAGAAGCCGTTTTTGATGTCTGAAGACCTCTTAGGGCTTCCTCAACATCATAACCAAACGGTTTTGTCCCTCAAAAATGGGCACTTAAAACAGCTTGTTGCACATCATTTGCAAAAACAGCAACCTTGAGCCAAGAGATCTCTTCATACAAATGCCAGAAGCAGCAGCCCTGGCAGAGACATCAGAGACTGTATAGGCTTAGCAGAGCAAATGTTTGCCAACCTCAGCACCAGACATTAAGAGTTTAAGTAACTCATTCCTGGCAGAGCCTGTGTTGTAACTTTTGCAGTTTTCCACAGAATGTTTTGATATCTGATCACATGGGCTTTTTCATTTGTAATTCTAAGGCCTACTGAGGCAGAGGCATATGTACACGTGCCCATCTCATCCAGCCTCCTGGATTCTTTATCTGGAGGCAAAGTACTCATGTGCCTAGGTGCTTTAAACCTATCATGAGCTGCCATTATGGCTACAGAGTCTGTTTCTGGCTGATTTGCACAACAAGGCTTAGCAGATGGGGCTGGATACTTCTCATCCGTCTTTCTGGGTACTGCAGGCAGTAAGTTTGGTCCATACCTTGCAGTAAAGATAGCATCCTCTAATGCAGAATATATAGGTGGAATTACAATGAAAGGGGAAAAGAGCACCTCCAAAAATTCCACAGGATTTCTTTTCATGGAGTATTCCTCCTCCACTGCAAAGCACATGACAGTCTGCATTTGCTGCATCAAGGCTTGAGAAGTAGTGTCCACAGGAGGAGACCGAGGGGTACATATTACTGAGTCCTCACTGCAGGACAAGAGGGTAAAACTAGATTGAAGTGCCATATATTGTTCCCCTCATATTCCTCCTCAAAATCCTCCTCTTAGGCTGCAACAGATTTTGGTCCCTGTTCCTTCTCCATGGCTAAGTTTTAATATGTAGGACATTTTCTAGAGCTTTCTTGTGGCATCGCCTTGTAGCCTGGTTGAAGCTCTGTCAAATCGCACAAGTCTTCACGTTGTGAAACAAGCCCAGACAGCACACACACACACAAACTGTGTGTGTCTTCTTTGTAAATGTTGTCTCCGTACTCTCAATACCAAAATAAAGGGTCTTTAGACTTCGGCGGCATGCAGAGATGATGAAGTAAACTATTAGTTAAAGTAAAATGAATAAATGGCAACAGCTAGTTGATGATGTTTCCTTCAGCAGGTCCAACAAGGTAGACTGGCAGTGGGAAAAGAACGGAGGAGTGATGTGGCCACCAAAGTTTATATAGACGCTGATGCATGACGTTGTCGTGGGCAGCCCCAGCTAACAAAGTTTCCGTGTGGTCCTAGTGCCCGGCCGCTATAGTTTCAAAGCTGTGGACTAATGGAGGAGATATCCTCAAAGATCATCCTCTATTTCCAAGGGCATGGAACAGTTCACTATCTTCAGTCTGGCTGACTCCTAGCAGTTCTCTGAGAGTTGGGAAAAGGGAGCAAGGCATGCACTCCTATTTGGCGAACAGAGACTGGAGAACTGAGGACCCAAAAGCAGCAGAGATGGCCACCAGAAGCACCTTGTGGGTTGTCTATCTCAGTCCCAGAGGGACCCAAGTTAGTCAAGGATGCTAGCCAAGGGGCAGGCAAGGGAATCAAGCTCCTTACCCTGACACGAAATGGGAAAATCTTTTCCATTGAAAGGCACAACATTGACGAGCTGACACTTTCTGGGATGCCTCCCCAACGTGGAGCACGTTATCCGAAAGTCCCAAAGCCTGGAACTCTAGCTGCTCAGGAACCAGGCTGTGAAGTTCAGAAATTGAAGATCCAGATGTAGGGTCTTCCCCCATTGACAGGATGGTAGATTGGGCATAGGGGCAACCGACATGGAGGCATGCTGCTGAGACTGAGAAGATCCAGGTATTAAAACTGGTGGGGCCAGTACGGGGCTATCAGGAACATCTGTGCGTTGTCCCTCCACACCTTGACCACAACTTTGTGGTTCAAGGGAAAGGGAGGGAAGGCGCACAAGAGGCCTGGGGTCCAGGGCCTTGCGAAGGCATCCCCCAACAGTGTCCCAGACTAAGGGGGATGGGCATAAAAAAGCCTTTGCATTCTCCCTGGAGATAAAGAGGGCCACCAGAGGAGTGCACCACAGGGAAAATAGGTGATTCACCACCGCTTGATATAGAAACCACTCGTGCAACATCTCTCCCACTCAGCTGAGGGTTCTTGCCAGCTAGTTGTTAGCTCCCACTACATGAATCGCCAGAACATCTAAATCCAAGTTGTGCATGAGGATCCAAATGCAGAGGGCTTCCCGACACAAGGAAAGGGAGTGTGTGCCGTCCTGCTTCTTCAGGTAGAACATGGTCATGGTGTTGTCCGTCTGGACATGCATGATTTGACACCAGACAAAAGGAATGAATGCCATCAGAGCTAGGCACCCTGCACAGTGCTCCAGCAGGTTGAAGTGATAATGTGACTCCCTGGGGTCCACAGCCTGTGGGTTCTGTGGTCCCCAGTGCCCCCCCCAGAGATGCATCTGTAGTCAGAATGATTGATGGCGCTGGGTGGACAAATGGGTCTCCTTCCTCCAGATGTTCTGGGACAAGCCACCACTGGAAAGCGTCCCACATTGGCTGGGTCACTGCAACTGACTGGTCCATGTGACCTAGGTGCTGGAAACACTGACGGCCCAGTTCTCACTGAAGGTAACCCATCCACCAGAAGATCAACTGGACCATGCTGGTGCAGGATGCCATGCATCCCAGTAGCCGCAGGAAGTCCAGAGCAGAACGCGAGTGCCCAACCGGAAATGATCGTGCAAAGGAGGTAAGATCCAATGCCTAGTTTGCATGGAGTCGGGCCTTGGCCTGGAAGGAGTTTGGCTCTGCCCTGATCAAGTGAATCACCTACGAGGGGTTGAGTTTGGTCTTGGCAAGATTGATCAGAAGGCCCAGGTCTCTGCAGGTCTGGAGGGCCAGATCCTGGTACAGCTCCACTGCCTCCTTGGATGGCCCGTCTATCAATGAGTTGTCCAGGCAGGGGTATACCCTGACTCCCTGGGGCCGCAGAAAGGCTACCACCACTGCCATGTGCTTGGTCAAGACCGTGGGTGCCGAGGGAAAGGCCAAAAGGCATGACCTGAAACTGGTAGAGAACCCTTTCTGCATGGAACTGAAGGTACCACCAGTGGGACAGACCAGTTTGAATGTGGAAGAACACGTCCTGGAGGTCCAGGGAGCAAAGTCACATGCCCTGCTCCAGAGATGGTATTATCTGGTTCAGAGTGACCATCCTGAAATTGTGTTTCCAGAGATACTGATTCAGATTTTGAAGATTCAGTATGGGGCATCAACCCCCCAATCTGTTTCAGGACCAGGAAGTACCTGGACACAAAGCCCTGACCTGCCATGAAGTCTGGGACTGGGGCTATGGCTCCTTTCTCTAGGAGCTGAGCAATGTCTTCCCTGAGGGCAGATAGTGTGTCCTGCGACACCATGGACTCCCTTGGAGCATGGGGTCAGGAAGGTGAAGAGCCTCAAAATCAAAAGGCAACCCTCCAACGCCCACCCCTAGGATCCTCCTGTCTGAAGTAATTACGGACCAAGCGTGCCAGAAGTGCCACAGCCAACCCACCATGGGGAGCTGGGGCAGGGACTGGGTGGGTGGAAGGTAGACACCCTCCAACTCGTCAGTGGGCAGCTTTGGAAGGGGCACCAGCACCTGCTGCCGAAGGGACAAAACTACCCCTACCCCCACCTTTTTTGGGGGCCCTGAACAAGCCTGCAAAAGCCCCTGCTCGGGCTGCTGCTGCCTAGGCTGCTATGACAGAAAGAGACGAAACTGAAAAGGCTTTTTCTTTGCCCTCTGCCTTTTCTGATCCTTCTGCGAGCAGGTTACAGAATCTAGGGTGGCACCGGACTTCTCAATCCTGGTGAGGTGACCCTCCACCACAGGGCCAAAGAAGTCAGTGCCCAAGAAGTGGACATTGGCCAATTTGTGCTCGGTGTCTGCCATAAAGAAGGAAAATCCTCAGCCAATCCCTGAAGAGCATCACGACGACTGCTGCCATGGCACAGGTGCAAGAATCACCTACATCCAATGAATTCTGAAGCTGGTGTTTAGCCAGCACTTGACCCTGGTCTTGGACCACTTTCACTGCCATCTGCTTACATAGAAACATAGAAATTGTCGGCAGATAAGGACTGATAGGCTCATGCAGTCTTCCCATAAGCTCTACACTTGTATGTGGCCTATGACCCTATCTGGTCAATGGCTTTTCACCTCTCCTTACCACCTCAAAGGTTCCCTTATGCTTGTCCCAGGCATGTTTAAATCCCGCCACTGTACTCTTTCCCTCCAACTCCTGTGGCAGGCTATTACATGTGTCCACCACCCTCTCTGTGAGAAACACTTCTTCAAATTCTGCCTCAATCTGCCACCTTCCAATTTCATATCATGCCCCTCGTTCTAGTACTCCTCCTATACTGGAGGATGTCTTTCCCCTGCACCCTGTTTATGACCTTAAGGTACTTGAATGTTTCTATCATGTCACCCCAATCCCTTCTCTCCTCCAGCGAGTACATATTGAGGTCCTTTAATCTCTCCTCATATGTTTTCTGGTCCAAGCCCTGTAACATCTTTGTCGCCCTTCCCTGGACTGCCTTCACCCTGCTGATGTCCTTGCGAAGGTGCAGCCTCCAGAACTGCACACAGTATTCCAGGTGAGTTCTCACCACTGATTTATACAATGGCATCACCACCTCCTGTATTCTGCTTGTTGGCAGGGAGGTAAGGAAAGACATGGTTTAGGATTCCCATCAGGGAGTGACCAAAGTGGGCCATTATCAAAGCGGAGCTTGCCTGATGGAGACCAAAGGAGGATGCAGTATAGATCTTTTTAGCTGTGCAGTCAAGCTTTTTGGACTCCCTATCGAAGGCTTGTCCACATCCCCAGCATTTCCGGATTTGCGGAAGACCATGTCAGTAACCAGACCCTCGGCCAAGGGGTGGTGCAAAAATCTGGACAAAGTGCTGTCAGGGACCATATACTTGCAGACCATATGAGGGTGCCAGGCAGGAAGCTGGATGTTGCCAAAGCTGCAGCACTAGTCCCAAGATGACCTAGGCAATCGAGAAGGCAACCCCAGGGGATCTGTACCTGCCCAGGATCTCAGCAAAGATACATCACCCTTTTCCGGACTGGCTCCAAGGGGACCTCCATGGACTCAGACATAAGTCTCAGAAGAGCCCCAAAGGACATCAGCCCATGGTCCATAGTCAGTTCTTCGACTGATTCGAAGGAGTGAGCCCTCGAAGATTGCATCGAGGACTCACTGGAGTCAGTCAAGGAAACCGCAAATACAGCCCTCTACCATTTTCCGCCATGAACCACTTAAGCTCATTCGAGTGTGTGATCTCCACCAACATTGTAAGCCAGTAGCCGGACGAGAGTCCCCGGAGGGGGCTCCCTGCATGGACTGTTATGAAGGCGACTCCACCGGTATCGGTGGTGAAACTCGCGGAGACTGTCTCAGCAGTATCAATATGCCCTGAACTGGTGGGTACCAGGTGACTGCAGGGGTTGAGGGTAGAGCCCTACTCTGCCCAACCAAGGCCCATTGCTGCCAAAGGAACTCCTCACAGTGCCACTGCATACTGCGATAGAGACTCTCGTTGTCCTCGGACAAAGAGGAAGTGGAGTGCCGATGGTAGTGCCTCCCAATCAAGCGAGACCAACAATGTAAGGAATCCCTCAACCTCGATGGGATCAACAGCACTGAGGAGATGCACCTGAACTGCCTGCACAGGGTTTGATCATTTGACCCCAGAGGGAGGCAACTCCTGAGAGGAGACAGCCGGGTCCGCTTACTGCTCCTGGACCTCTTGGTTGAGGCCTGATGGGACCAGGGTCCTGGAAACTGATCCCCTCTGACAATGGGTCGAGAAAAGTCTCAACTGCCTGCTCAACCCATGTCGTGACCGACAAGCTCGACGGGGCACTGTGGAGCTAGCGGCCTTGCCCTCAAGCAAAGGTTCAGCTGAAGCCAAATGCTAGACAGTCACTGAGTGGTACTGGAGTCAAGGGAGTAGGAAGAGTTCACCTTTTCCCAATCCCATGATTGATGGTGGAACTTTCTGGATTTCTTTACCTTACCATAAAAACTGTCATAAGTCTCTGAGGAAGGACGTGGTTGGTCCAAAAGCTTAGACATCGTTTTCTTGTTGTACCATCTATGTTGGTCCAATAAAAGGTATCAAACTATTTGCTTCTGGATCTTTACTTTACCATGGCAGACAGTGCTCTTTTTTAAGGTCTGAAGGGTTCTGCACATCTCTCTAAAGTTACCAGCAAAAACCAGGCCCACACCGGCCCCGCAACAGGAGCAGCATGGAGACTGATGAGATACACGCTACGGACTTAGCTGCTGCCTCTCCCGTGGCTGCTATCTGGGCCGTGGACCCCACAGGTGTGGGGGTCACCTTATGTGCCTGCTTCGACTTCTCCAGAGGGTCCCATTTGGCCAGATAACCAAGGAGAAGATGGGTGTAGCAGTCTTCTAGGGATGAAGGAAGCATAGCCTGGCACAGGCTGCAGGCAACAACGTCATGCTGGTCACCTAGGCAGTATATGTATGACACGTGCAGCTCCATCCGTTAACATTTTCTGGTTGAACTGGATGCAACGCTTGAAACAGGGAACCAGCTCAGAATCCCCACGATCCATGAAACTGACGTCTGAGATGGAGCCATGGATATACCTTTTAAAGCTGAAGAAAAAAGTTAGCCAAGTGGTGCACTTGAAAAGATTTTTAGGCATACACCACATGCAGAGCTGTGAAGGAGGAGACCAGATTCTTCCAACGGAAAAAAAGATCTGACATCACAAAGTGGAACCAAGGGATATACCACCTAGGTGGTGGGAGAAGTTTCACTTGAAAACTGTCCGGGAAGAACAGTTCTTAAAGGGAGGCTGCCTACATGTGGGTAAATTAACCATATCCATGCTCCTACAACAAGAAGTTCTAAAAACAGTATACCAGCTACATTATGAGGGGTGGCCCTCATTTCACCACACAAAATTGCTTTGTCTCAGATGAAAAAGGTCTATATCATATTATAAAAACTATGTTAAAGTACAACTTTATTATACTCTAGTATGCTAAATCATTTTTTTCTAAGCAAAAGCCCTAGCTAACAATGTTATGAGCTTGTACCTCCATGTTTGATGGCATGTCCCATGTTCTGAGGGCTAATGTCCCAAATTTTCCCTCATTTGGAGCTGTGTGCCCCTTTCCAGTGATAAAAAAGGCTGAGGGATGTTTTAAACTTGAACACACATACAATGCCACTTTTCTACATAATGCAGCACCTTTCCTGTCCTAGGTGCAATGCCACTGGACAAAAGCAAAATGGAGCTCAGCAGAGAAAAAGTGAAACTAATCTGGGGAACAAATGAAACCATTCATATTTATTTAGAACAGCAGAAGCAGCGCATGGTGGGGTGAAAGAGTTAATTTATACTTTTTTAATTCCATTTTCGATTGGCCTTTACCTCTAGTCTTGTATGATAAACTTCTTTCCCCATTTTGCATTTTCTTTAGCACTTTAAATTGTAAGAGGTGATCTCATTTCAATATGGCTTGGACAAGGTTTTCATCAGTATTCTTAGCTGTTTCTGTAACACCTACTGTTCCAGAAGGTCAGTGAACAGTGTCTGCTGCATGCTAGTTCATTTTGGGTCACTAGAAAAGTGATGTTAAACAATGAGTGTTCAAAAAACCCCAGAGAATACTGATGAAAACCAGGACTGAGCCATGTTAAAAGGCATACTCCTTTTATTATTTAAAATGGAAAACAACAAAGCACTAAAGCAGACTGAAAAAAGGAGTATCGTACAAGTTTTTTTTTGCTCCTGCAGGGGCCATTGCAGGAGCCAGCCAATTACTCACTTTTGCACAGATTTTATTTACATAGGCATCCCTCCCATAAATACTAAATCGAACAGGCTTCGAAATCTGACAGGTTGAAAGTTAATGGGAACTGAATGTGTCCATATTTAGCACAGTGACATCAGCTCTAAATGAATGGGGAGAGACTATTGATCTGTGGAAAATCAGCTGACTGAACCAAGTGATGCACCAGCCACAGCGCAGGGCTCTCGACCTCTGGTAAACTACACAGTAATTACTGCCCTTGGCTATGGATCCCATGGGGGTAGGGAATGAGGAAGAGGGGGTGGAGGAGAGGGATCAATACTGACATTAAACAAACTTAGTCTTCGTGAACTTTAAAATAAAATACATGTCAAAAAGGGCTGAACTTGAGTGACAGTGCCTAGCACGCTGTCAACTATCCTGTTTAAAAGCACTTGCAGAAGAACTGTCAATAAGGAAGGCCTAACCATAACCTGAAATGGAAAAATAATTCTCTATGTCTCTCCATCAAACAGCTGGAAGGCCATAGGCAGTAAAGATATACTGCTCCTGTTTCATAAGCTTTTCACAAGGGGGAGCTCAAACTCTTTGTCTGAATAAAGCATCTCTAAGAAACAAAGATAGAAGGGGCTAATCCACTGGTGTGGTGGTTGTGGGTCACCTGGGGACTGGGGTTCACCTTCAAACCCCGGAATCTCACACTGTTGCTGGCAAGGGCAGAGCAGTGAGGCACTCAGCTCCCAGGGTGGGAGGGAGGGAGGGCCGGCGCTGCCTAGCATTCCCACTACTCTTACTGGTTAACCAGAGAGCAGTGTTTGCATCAGCTGCTACACTGGTATTATAATTGGTAGCCGTGACCTGTCCTTCTGGTCAGAACAAAACTGGAGTAATGGCATCCCTAGTTGTTGGTGTGGTGAACTTGGTTGGGAAGACACAAACTAACTGAAAGCTTGCCAAATGTTACTAACAAACATAGACATTGACATCTTGTAGCCTAATGACCCAGAAATGACACTTAAAAAGCAAATAGTTCCCAGAGAGAAGGTGTGCCTCAAGACAGCGTCTTCTGAGAGAAGGTGTAACCGGAGACCATTCCTTCTGAAGAGTGCCCAAAGATGTCCCCTTTGGAGAGAAGGAGTGCGCCAAGGTGTTCCCTCTGGAGGGGAGATGTGCCCCTGTGATGTCTCCTTCCAGGGGTTCTCTCAAGAAGCACCCTTCAGAGGTGAGGTCTACCCTGAGACATTCTCTTTTGAGGGGAAGTTTCCAAGGTGAGGTGCATCCCGAGATGGTCCATTCCAAGGGAAGATATGGCCAGAGATGTGCTCTTGCAAGCTAAAGTGAGCCCCAAGATGCCCCCTTCTGAGGAAGATGCACCCTGAGATTTCCCCTTCTGTTGGGGTGGTACACCCAAAATATCCCCTTTCAAGGTAAGGTGTGTCCCTCAGAAATCACCTTCCAATGGGAGGTGTCACCTGAGAGTTCCCCCTTCCTAGAAGAAGTGTGATCTGAGATTTCCCCCTTCCCAGGGGGGAGATGTGTCCCGAGAAGTCCCCTTCCCAGGGAAGGAGCACCCTGTGAAATCTCCTTCCAGGGGAGGTGTGCCCAGAGAAAGAACAGTTAAATACCTACCATAACAGAAGATCTTCGAGAGACTCTCTTTCATTGGGCCACACCTTTGGAACATATAGCTGCCAGGCACTAGGACCACACAGAAACTTTTCCAAGTAGTCAGCAAGGGGCCGTCCACAATGTTAGGCATCAGCATATACATAAATGTGGGCGGCCCCTTCTCTCCCAAATTCCCCCCTGGAGATCATGCTCAGAGGACCTCCCTCTAGAGAACCAGGAGAGAATCCAGCACTCTACACATCAGGTGAGACAGAGAGCTGGAAAAAAGCAGAAGTGGAGATAGAAGCACCAGAATCTGATTTTGCAGACCCAAAAAGGGGGAAGGACGGTGGGACAGCACGGCCCGATAAAAGAGATTCTCTCGAAGATCTACTGTTACAATAAGTAACTGTTCGACTTGCCTCGAGGATATCTCCTTCATCAGGCCACACCTCTGGAAGGTCTACAAAGCAATACTGAAAGCTAGCAGTCTGGGCATCTGGAGCCTATAGGCTTATGAAAGTAGGCCTTGTAATACAGCTAGGCCAAAGCCAGCCCATCTACAAGAGACAATGCCCAGACTGTAGTGTTTCATGAAGGTGTGGACAGTACTCCAGGTAGCAGCTGCGCAGATCTCTGCAGCAGAAAAACATTTCGGAAACAAGCAACAGAGGTGGCCATGCCTCTGGTGGAACAACCACGAACCATACCAGGGAGTTCCTTATCCTACTTCCTGTAACAAAATGTAATACATTTTGCTAGCTGTTTGAACAAACACTGTTCGGAAACTGGGGCATGCTCTTTCCCAGGGGCGAACGAAAGAAAACGCTGCAAAGACCTTCTGTAGTCTTTGGTACCGTGTTTGTAGTACCAGAGTATTCTACACACATCTAAGTATACAGCAATAATTCCCCTGGATTGAAATGGTCTAGAAAATAAACTGGCATATGGTCGGTTTGATGTAAAGTAAACTCAGACACCACCTTTGGGGAAACTTAGGATTAGTGTGCAAAGACACCCTGTCTTTGTGGAAAATCAAATAAGGAGGCTCATACATTACAGCCTGTAGCTCGGAAATCCTTTGAGCAGAAGTGACTGCGATTAAAAATGATGTTTTCCAAGAAAGAAAGCATAAGCCACAAGTCATGGCTGGCTCAAAAGGAGCCAATGTCAAGTTTTCAAATGCAAAATTCAAGTTCCAAGCTGGGACTAAATTATGGATAGGAGGCTTTATACGTAAAATGCCTCTCAAGGACGTATGGGGCTACCTCCAGCTGAGCAACAGTACGACCCTCAACAGGAACATGAAATGCTGATGGCAGCTAGGTGCACTTTGATGGAGGCCTATTGCAGGCCTGAGGTCATAACTTCCTCCTGCAACATGGGCAGATGCCCTGGAGGGTATGTTGACACAACTGAGGGATGACCTGGAGGGTTGTCCAGATGTTCCAGAGCATGATCCTCTTCGATGATTTCTAGAACCCATGCATCTGTTGTCACCTCCGATCACTGGGCTAAATGGAGGGAGAAGTGATGCCCTAAAACCATCCCTGGAGGTAAAGGTCGCTGTGGGGTGTATAAGGAGTCAGGGTGAGCCAGCAGGAGTGGCTCCACCGGCTCGACCACCTCATGGTACTTTTGTATGGACGCCTGGGGCGATGCTGGGGACTGACAAGTTCCCCGCACCCTTGCCATACTGTCTGGGGGCTGTATGCTGTCCCCTAATATCAGCTGGGAGAAAGGCACCCCATGCCCCTACCACTGGGTTGGGTATGGTAGAGGGGAGTGCATCAATTTTAGTCCTGCCTGAGGATTGCACATCTTTGAGAATCTCTTGTGCCTCAAGACCAAACAGCTTTTGCCCTCTGAATGGGGCATTAAGAAAGTACAGTTACGTAAGAACTTACCGTAACAGTAGATCTTCGAGAGAGGCTCTTGCAGTAGGAAACTACATATAGGACTGATGCCAGCCGGCGGCAGGACCCCACGGAAAATTTCTAACTAGCAGTCCCTGGTGAGGGACCGCCCCCACGTTAGGTGACCGGCGTCATGACGTTAGGATAAAGGGGCGGTCCCAGACGCCCGCCTTCCAGTTCTTTCCCGCCACAGGCCCGGAAGGCCCAGACACGAGAGAGAAGCAGATGTTTCCATTCCTGGAAAAAGAGCTGAAAAAGTCTAGTGGGATGGAGGACGGGAAGGTATTACCTACTGCAAGAGCCTCTCTCGAAGGGATCCAGATGAGACTTGGAATGGTTGATAGTAATACCCAGGCAAGTGAAAACCTGCTGGGTGAGGGAGAGAAAATGCAGGAGCTCCTCCCTGGACGAGGCTGCCAGGAGCCAGTCGTCCAGGTAGGGGAACACCTGAACTCCCACAGTACGCAGGTGGGCCACTACCACAGCCAGGCATTTGGTAAAAACTCAGGGTGCCGAGGAAAGACCAAACGGGAGTGCCCGGAATTGGCAATGGTCCTCCTGGAAAGCAAACCGGAGGTACTTGCGAGGCGAGGGATGAATGGGGATGCGCAGATATGCGTCCTGCATATCCAGCGCACAAAACCATTGACCCGGCCGAAGAAGGGGCAGAAGGGTTTGGAGGGAGAGCATCCTGAACCTTTTGTATTCCACGTAAAGTTTCAAGGAGCTGAGATCGAGAATGGGTCTGAGATCTCCTGCCTTCTTTGGGACCAGGAAGAAATGAGAATAGTAACCCGTCCCTTGAAGGTGAGGGGGAACGGGTTCTATGGCCTGCTTCGCGAGAAGGGCAGATATTTCTTCCCGGACCAAAGGAAGATGGTCCCTTGCATAGGACGACTTCAGAGGGGGGTGGCGGGGTGGTTTCTGTAAAAACTTCTATGGAGTGCCCCTCCGCTATAATCGGAAGCACCCATGAATCCGTTGTTATCCTCTCCGAACCCGGAAGGTGGAGGGAGAACCTCCCTCCTACCGGTTCCTCCGGTGTGTCCGGAGGCGGTGGGAGAGGGAGGAGTCAGGTGGTGGAAGAGCCAAGAGTTGGGGCACCCACTGCTTTTTGGGCAGTGGGGCCTGGTAGCTGCGGGGCCTGGCGCTTAGTGACCCACCTTCCTTGGGGTTTCGCTGTGGCCCGATCAGCGCCTGCAAAAGGACAGCTGTGGGGATGGGGACGGTACATGGAATCCACGGATTTCAGAGCCGCCTCTTCTTCCTGCAAGTCGGTGATGATGTCCTGACATCACCGCCGAAAGCACTGAACTCCTGAAATGTGCTTCCTGGATTGCTGACTGCACCTCCGGGACCAAACCTGACATGCGGAGCCAGGCATGACGCCAAAGACTTACGGTGAACGCGGAGCTCTGCCCGGCAGTGTCCACTGCATCGTATGTCGTCCGCAGGATGTGACGACTGGCCGAAAGAGCAGAACGGACTAAGTCAGCTAACACCTGCTTGACTTGGGAGTCAGGTAAGTAGTCAATCTTGGATTCCGTCTGGGTAAGGATGGCCTTCTGGTAATCCCCCATATGAGCTACATAATTCAGGGCCCAAATTCCCAGTGTGGAAGAGGCGTATATTTTTCTTCCATACTGGTCTAGGAGGCGAGATTCCTTATCCGGAAGAGATGAGCTTAGATGTTTGGGATGTGCTGACCGGCCGTGAGCGGCGTTAATCACGACCGAGTCTGCACGAGGGTGAGAATCCAAAAAGTCTACACCCTCCAGAGCCTGGTATAGCCTATTGGACTTCCTAGGAAGCGGGGCTAAAGCCGACGGTTGTTTCCAAATAGTGGAAACAAGGTGGGCGTGAGGCTCAATCCAGGGTGTCACTAAAGTAGGAGCAGTCAGGGGCAGGTCCAGATGTTCGGCTAGTTTGACCTGCTGAGGATCTGGTTCCAGAGAGCGCCACTGATATACTTCCTGGATCTTCCTGAGCAACTCCGTGAAGGAAGGGTCCTCCGGAGGAGACTTCGGAAGGGTCCTTGGCCGGAGAGCGAGGCTCATCATCTCTCTCAGAGCATCCGTCTGAGGAATCCGAGAGCGAAGAAGAAGAAGAAGAATTAGAAGCAGAATAAGACTCCCTGACACGTCTGGGGGAATCCCTGGACGCGTGTCCTGCCCCTCTCAGGATCCAGAGGGAAGGGCTCTGGGGTCTGGAGGCGGTGAGGGAGTGTGCCGTCTCGGGCGTACGGGGGCCGGGGGCGGCACCGTCGCCGTAAGGCGGCTCTACTTCCTTGGTGAGCTGCCTGGCCTCAGCCCACCACGAAGCCAGAGTCTCCGTGCAGATCCACCGCGGCCGAGGGGCGTGGAGGTGGAGGAGGAGGGATAAGTATATGGATTGTATCCATAAGGTGAGATCCAAACCCGCTGCGGAAAACCGTGCCGGGTATTGAGGCGTCAGGTACTGCGGTGTCGGCGGAACCAGCATCGGTACTGCGGCGCTGCATACCGCGGACCCGGTATGATGGTGTCGGATAAGATGGCGGGTACCCAGGCGCTGAGGAACTGCTGGAGCAGATGGCCTGGAAGGAGGCCCCACGGGCGGGTCAACATTGAGAGGCTGGGGGGGGGAAGGGGGCCCGACGGAAGGGGAATATCCCCCGCTGGCGTCGGGACCGGCGTTGGAGCCGGCGTCAGATCCGGTTCCCTAGGAGGTGGGTCTGGCGGGGTTGGAATATCCCCCGCAACGCCCGGGGACGGTGGGGAAAAGTCCTCGGGGTCAGGCTGGGTGACTCAGGCTCTCGACGGCAGCGAAGGCTGCGGGAACCGGGTACGACGGGGTTGGAGGTCTGTCGAGGTTACGCCGCCTGGGCGCAAGTCGGGGGCATGTGGCTTAGGGGTTGGTTTCCTGGCGGGCGCCGGAGGAGCCAGCATCCGACTTACAGGGTCCCTTGTCGGAGGCAGGCCGAGGGAGGGAAGCGGCCCGGTCCGAGGGGGATGAGGTCGTGCACCGCCCTGAACGGTCGGGCGTCTTATCTACCTTCTCCCGGTGGACGTCAGAGGAGCCGACGTCCGACTTATGGGAGTCCCCGGCACCAGTAGGCTGCAAGCTCGCGGCGGTATTGGGGTGGAGGCCTCCTTTTGTCCGGAGGCACCCGCAAGGCCCAAGCGAGCCTGATGGCGGGCCGACGCCCTCCAAAGCCTTGAGGCTGCCGACGGTCCCCGGAGGGATATTACTTGGCCGCCGACCGCCGGAGTCGGAAGCAGGAGGCCTTCCCGCGCCTTTCTTTGTCCCGCTTTTATGATGTCCTTCTGAGAAGTCGATGCCTGCCTGAGCTTCTTCAATTCTTTTTCCATTGAAGACATCTTTTTCTTTAGAAGATGGGCTTCCAGGGACTGTTGGCGTCGTCTGCAGGTAGCCGCGCTGAAGTGCAGGCAATGCGGGCACTTGTTGACTGGGTGGTTGGGGCCTAAGCAAAAAAGGCAGAGAGAATGGCCGTCCTTGTGTGGCAGTTGGGCGCCGCATGAGTCGCACATGTTTTTGGAAGGTGTAGGGGACGACATACACCGACGCTGACCTGACGATGAGAAGAAAAAATACTGAAAACTTCGGTAAAACCGACGAAAGAACAGGGCTTTACTAAGCACTAACTTTATCATGCCAGACGAAGCTAACGGCGGAAAGAACTGGAAGGCGGGTGTCCGACCACCTTTATACCGACGTCAATACGACGGGTCACCTGATCGCGGGGCGTCCTCGCCAGGGACTGCTAGCTAGAAATTTTTTCAGGTCCTGCCGCCGGCCGGCGTCAGTCCTATATGTAATTACCTACTGCAAGAGCCCTCTTGAAGTAAGATCTGTTTGTTGCACATCTGTGGCAAAATCTGCTACTCTGAGCCCAGAACATCTCTAGAGACTGGTGCCAGAGACCACAGCCTTGGCAGAAACATCAGAAACAACACAGGCTGTATGGAATAAATGCTTGCCCAACCCACATCAGCCCCAGCTGAGTTTTCAGTAACTCCTGTTTTGAGGAGCCCTCAGGCAAGGCCTGTACATCAGCCTTAGCGTTCCTCCAGAGGCTGTTCTGATACTTCCTCATGTGGGCCTTGCAGTTAGCAATACGAAGGCCCAATGATAGAGAGGCATATGTCCTCTTGCCTAGGACATCCAGCCTCCTAGATTCCTTATCAGGAGAAAGGGAGCTCAGGTGTTACGTGCCCTAGATTTGTCATTAGCAGCACTGATCACCACCAAATCAGTCTCCGGTTGTGTGGCATAAAAAAAGTTTCCCAGGGGGGGCACAGAATACATTCTGTCTGCCTTGCTGGGGACAGCTGGTATACTGCTTGGTCTGTGCCAAGCTGCATACGTGACATCCTCCAAGACTGGATGTCGAGGAGGCACCACAACAGAGACAGAATCTGACAGCTCCTGGAACTCCAGCAGGTTCTACTTAGCAGTATCCTTTTCTTCGAGTGCAAAGCCCATGGTGGCTTGCATCTGCTGTGTCATGGTGAAAAATGTAGGGGCTTCTGGTGGAAACCTTGGTATATTCACCACAGAGTCCTTGCTGCATGTACAGACTGTAGATCATCTGGCAGTATAGCCTAAAGGTTAGAGTAACAAGCTGTGAATGAGCTTGGCACATCGAGAAGGAGGACCTGGGTTTGATTCCCACAGCCTCCACTCTCATACTGTGAGTCTCTGAGCAAGCCACTTAACCTACTCATTACTCCCAGGTCGCCCCTGAAAACAGGCACCTGTACCTAGTGGGCCTTACCCGGTTAACAAAGAATAAAATAAATAAAAAGCTGGTGCCATGTTCATAATGGCTCTCAGTATAGTCTTCTGCTGCTTCTTCAGCCTCCTGCATCATTAGATCAGGATTATACTTACATCTGTCATTGACTGGGTCAACAAGAATAAGAGACCTTGCTGGCGATGGTGGCATAGGAGGATTCTGTGGCAAGGGAGTACCTTGCATCATCACGGGGTTATGTGTAGAGGACTCAGTCAATGGGTTCCCAGGAAAAGGAAAACCTGGCAGCAGGCATACTTGATAGATGGCAAATGCGTTCCCTCACCTAGAATCAAATTTCTGACCCTTTGCTTGTAAAGCAAGCACATGTCCAGTGTGCCACGTGAGGAGCTTTCCTTATCGTGTCTGAAAAAATGCTAAGTTTCTGAGCATCGGCGCCACTTTGGTTAGCAGACATGACTGGAGTAGTCAATGAGGGAGGCTGAGTCCCCATTATCAGTGGCAACATACCAGCCATAACAGGCCTGGTAGCGCCCACGCCAAGCCCCAACCTTGGTGTCAGGTCCGGGGGGGGGGGCGGTTGGCATCGCCACCAGAGTGGTTAATGTCACAGCAGAGGCCATATCTGTAGAGTGCATGGGTGACACGGAATGCGCTGGGGAAGATGACTTCTTGCCCTGGTGTTTGTGCTTGTGACACCCTGAAGTTTTCTCCCAGGATTTGAAGGACAGCAATTTGTTTGACAGAGCCGGTGACGTGGATTTCTTTTGGAGCTGCTTCTCCATTCCCTCTACAGTCTTTTGGAGTAAAAACTTCTGCAAAGCCCTCTTTCTACGTCGCCTGGTTGCGGAATTAACCCCCGGCAGATTTTGAAGGTTTTCACATTGTGGTCTAGGCCTAAGTAGCGAACACAAACTACGAGGGGTTCTCCGGTGTAGATCTTTTCTCTGCAGTCACAGTACCAGAAATGTTTGGATAGTACCTTCAATGATATGCAGATTATTGAAAATCACTATAAAAGTGATTACTTCTAGTAAGGGAAAAATAAAACAGCAGCTATAGAAGTGATGTTTCCAACAGCAGTACAATGAGTCTGATCGATGGGAGGAAACAAGTGAGAAGGGGCTGTCCCTGGGGCTGACAGCTTGTGTAACTTTCCATGTAGTCCTTGTGCCTATATGTTCTAAAGGTGTGGCCTGACAAAAGAAATATCCTTTCAGGGGAAGTGTGCCCTGAAGTCCCCTCCCAGAAGGGTGTGCACAAGGAAGCCCCATTCCAGGAGTGGTGTGTCCTGTGAATTCCCTTTGCAGGGGAGGTGTACCCTGGGAAGTCATCTCTTTCCCAGGTGAAGTAAACCTGAGAAATCACCTTCCAATGGGAGGTGTGTCCCAAGATGTCCCCTTCTGAGGGCAGCTGTGTCCAGACATAAGAATGCTTCCACAATTTGGGGATTTATCACATTCTTACCAGGCAGTATTTCCTGTGGAAAAATTACATGGGGGACAAACAAAATGAGAAAAAAAAATACTTATTACAAAGATTCAGTATCAAGGGCCCTGAAACTATAACACTGACAGCTTCCCCATTATAAGGCCTTAATGGTTTTGTAACATTGCCACACATATGTTAGCCTTATTATGAATGAATTCAGGTTCGTTATTGGTTGTTATGTTTTTTGGCTTTGTCTTCATAACCACTTATCTAGCTGTCATAAACCTTGCCACAGACATTTGGTATTAGGAGTTTCTGATAGTATTATAGTGTTAACCGTGTTGACCAGATCATGGAACAATTCTGGCTTATGCACGAGTTCTGGTTTGTTTTCACTATGTTTTAAGAACCACTAAACCGATTTTTGCCAAACTTGCTATACACTATGCTCACTCAAACCAGCTCTTTCTCAGTGCAAAGAAGACAGTTTCTTTGGCCTCTGGCACCAAGCAGAGACTGGATAAACTTCTTGCTACTCCAGTCTTCACGACCCTCTATGGCACCGCCCCTGAAGAGTCCCCCAATTTTAAGCACCTTATGAGAGGCCACCATCACTGATGCCATGTAAAAGAAGCTCCACCCCATTTTTCAGGGTCTGTACCACAAGTCCTGCATACTACACTTGATCCAAGAGATTATCTTCAAGATGATGCCGTCTGTGTTGACCTGCGTGGACATGGTTTCAAGGTTGCCCCTACATCCACCCGTACCAGACTGACACCCCTTCTTCTCCTTCATCTGTCGGTTTGTCCTTAGCTGCCCTCCTCATTCCCAACATTGCTGCTCCTACTTTAATCTCTCTCCCCCCTTCCCCCTTTCTTGAGGATTTGTGTCACACACGCTGTTCATCCTTCCTTGCTGAATAGAGTAACTTCTCTCGTATTTGCTACCTCTCTGGTAATCTGCTTTCTCCTAGCTCCCCTGCCTCTGAAACAGCATCTCCTTCCCTATATGCTTCTGCTTCTACCACTTTCTCTCTCAAAGCCCTCCTCCTGGATCATTCTGTTCCCTCCTGTTCTGGCAGCTACCTTTTCCATCTCCAATTTACTTTCTCTTTCCCTCCTCCTCCTCCTTTCTTCATCCTTTACCCCAAACCTTCATGATGTAGCTCCCCTCCCCAATGCCCAAGTTACTGATTCTTTTTGTAAACGTGGAACCATTCCTAGCCTCCCATTCCCCTTTCTTCTCCCCTTGCCCCGAACTCCCTTGGCTCTTTCCCTAGTTATGTGTTATATTTCATTATGTTTTATTACCTTCTCACGTCAGCAGAGAACTCCCCCATTTTCAAAATAGATGGACAAGATGGGATTTATATGAAGGCTTTAACCCCTCTTAATTGATACCCTCTGGTCTTTCTAGCCAGTTATTGTAAATAACTTGATATACATTAATATGACTGGTGGTAATCAGATTCATTATACAGGAATGATAACATTTTTATTTTGTCCTAAGCCCCAGTGTACACCTTTTCTTTTTTTTCCATACCAAGTTTCTAACTGAGTTACCATGGACCCATTTTTCTTTTTTAGATTTGAGCTTTTTGCTTGTTTCTTTTTACATTTAATAGTTCCGCTAGGTTTGTTAATATAACGCTGTCATCGAGGCACAGGTCAGGAAGCATTGGGAAAATCAGTAGCAGCTGTAGAATGCACCAAAATATTTATTTACAGTAGCAGTGACAAAAAAATAAACTTGTTCAGTGTGACTATTTACAAAGGCAAAATAAAATAGTTTCCTTGAGTCTCTGTGCCCCTTTTTCTTCTCATCTTTCTTGGCAGCTTAGCTTCATTATAAATCCTTTCAACCCCCAACCTTAACAAGCATCCTGTTTTTGTAAATATCAGGCAGCAGTTGCTAGAACACAGTGTGCTTGCTGAGGCCCCTTGTGGACAGCTTTTGCAAAAGGCTCAAAGATTTGCACTACAGTAACCTCTAGTTTCCAACAGCTTTTTGCAGTCATCTCAAATTATAAATATATACATTTCAACAGTAACACTATATATTTTCTAAACAAAAGAGATCCCAACATAGACACACAGATACATAGACAGTGTCGACAGATAAGAGCCTATGGCCCACCCAGTCTGCCCATTTGAGCTCGTAAGTTCAGTTTTTGTTTTCCTAGAAGTCTGTTGCCCCTTACCCGTGACCTCCAGAATTCCTTTATGTCTATCCAGCCGCCACCACTTCCTCTGGCAGGGTGTTCCACTTGTCCACCACTCGTTCTGTGAAGAAATTCTTCCTCATGTTTCCTCTGAATCGTCCTCCCTCCAACTTCATCCCATGCCCTCTAGTCCTGGAACATCTTTTTTGCTTAAAAATAGTGTATTCCTGCACCCTGTTCCTCCCTGTAAGATACTTGTATGTCTCTATCATATCCCCTCTCTCCCTCCTCTCCTCCGGGGAGTACATGTTCAGTTCCTTCAACCTGTCTTCATAGGACTTGTGATGCAATCCATGCACCATCTTTGTTGCCCTCCTCTGAACCTTCTCTACCCTGTCTATGTCCTTACGTAGGTATGGTCTCCAGAACTGTACAGTGTACTCCAGGTGGGGCCTCACTAGTGTCTTGTATAGTGGAATTATGACCTCCCTTTTCCTGCTGGTGATGCCCCTGCCTATACATCCCAGCATCCTATTTGCTTTACCTGCTGCCTTGTCACACTGTTTCCCTACCTTAAGGTCATCAGAGATGACAACCCCAAGATCCCTTTCCTGCTTGGTGCATGCTATATCCTCACCCCCAACTGATATATTGTGCCAGGGTTTTTGTGCCCCATATGCATTATCTTGCACTTCCTTGCATTGAATTTCAACTGCCAAACCCTGACCATTCTTCAAGTTTCTGCAGGTCCTTCTCATTCTGTCTACACTCTCTGGTGTGTCTACTCTGTTACAGAGCTTTGTGTCATCAGCTAACAGTGAAATTCTGCCTTCTAGGTCCCTGTGTAATGTCACTGATGAAGATGTTGAATAGAACCGGTCCCAGCACTGATCCCTGTGGTACCCCACTGGTCACTCTTCCCTCTGTGGAGTGACAGCCATTTACCACCACCCTCTGTGTCCTGCCACCCAGCCAGTTACCTACCCACCACACTACTGTCCTGCCCACACCCATATTCCCCAGTTTGTGTAATAGTCTTCTATGTGGCATAGTGTCAAAGGCCTTGCTGAAGTCCATCTAGGTCATGTCCACTGTCCTCCCCTGATCCATCTCCCTAGTCACCCAGTCAAAAAATTCAACGAGGTTGATCTGACATGACCTCCCCCTGGTGAAACCATGCTGCCTTGGGTCCTGTAGTCCATTGACAACCAGGTGTTCCACCAACTTCTCCTTCAGTAGTGCTTCCATGATCTTCCCCACTACCGAGGTGAGGCTGACTGGTCTGTAGTTCCCTGCTTCCTCTTTGTTCCCACTTTTGTATAAGGGGACTACATCTGCTATCCTCCAGTCTTTGTGTACTTCCCCTGTTTCCAGTCATCGGCTAAACAGGATAGCCAGAGGTTCAGCCACCACCTCTCTTAGTTCTTTTATGACCCTGGGGTGCAAATCCCATCTGGCCCCCATTGCTTATCAACTCTTATTAATTCCAGTTCCTTCAGGACCCTTTCTCGTAAAGGGACTTGTGTCCATTTCTGCACCATTCTCACCCCTTGTACTCCCTTCAGACCCATTACCCTCCTCTTCCTCAGTAAAGACTGAGCAGAAATACCTGTTCAATATGTCAGCTTTACTGTTGTTATCCTCCACATGGCCCCCATCCTCTCGCTTCAGTCTCACTATCCCTCCCTTTGTCTTTCTTTTTTCACTTATGTACCTGTAAAAGGTTTTGCCCCCTCTACCCACTGATTTTGCAATGTGTTCTTCTGTCTGAGCTTTGGCTTCCCTTACTGACCTTCCTGCCTCCCTTTGCTTCTCTTGGTACTTCTCCCTATCCCCTTCTGCCTGTGTGTTTTTGTATTGCCTGAATGCAATCTTTTTGGCTTTCACTTTCTTTGCTACCTCTTTGGAAAACCATAATGGTCTCCTCTTCCTTTTCCTCTTGCTAACCTGCTTAATGCATAATTCTGTTGTTTCTTGTAATCCTCATTTTAAATACTGCCCACTGTTCCTCAACCCCTGATTCCTGTCCCATTCCCCTTAATGCCTCTTTCAAGTATCTCCCCATTTTCCCAAAGTCTGTCCCCCTAAAATCCGGGATACGTGTTTTTGTGTGGTTTGGTTCTGCTCTTTCTGTGATTTCAAACCACAATGACTGGTGGTCACTGTTCCCCAGGTGCTCCCCCACTGTTACCTCCATCACACTGTCCCTGTTTGCTGAGCACAAGGTCCAGTATTGCCTTCTGCCGAGTTGGTTCCATGACCAGTTGCTTGAGGAAGGCACCCTGAAGGAGTCCAGGATAAATCTGCTCCTAGTTGATGCTGCTGCTGGGATGCTCCAGTCCACGCCTGGAATATTGAAGTCTCCAACCAGTACTACTCACTCTTATCTGCCATCCTTTGATGGCTAGCATCAGCTCCTATCTGTTTCTTCCTTCTGGGCTGGTGGTCTACAGACCACCCAGCGGATGGCTGGCCCCATTTTCCTTTCCAGCTTAACCCACAGTATCTCTCCCCATTTTGTTCCTCCTGGATCTCTGTGGCCCTTATGTCATTTTTACATACAGTGCCACCTCCTCCCTTCCTGCCTGCTCTGTCTCTTCTGAATATGTTGTAGCCAGGTATGGCCATCTCCCAGTCGTGGTTATCATTACACCAGGTTTCAGTGATGGCCACAATGTCCAGGTCTGACTGCACCATGACAACCTCCAGATCTTCCATCTTGTTGCTAAGGCTCCTGGCATTTGCACACATGGCTTTCCATGATTTGACCTCCCTAGACTGTTTCACAGTTCTACTCCAGCCCCTTCCTTGGTTGTCCTTTATCCCTGATTCTCCCTGCTATCTGCCCTTCTGCTGAATTTTGCCCCTTTTCTGCCTATTCTCCTCTTGGGCACTAATCTCCATCTTCTGCACACTGCTTTGCAGAGATAGCCACTCCTCTGGTTCACTGGTTCCACTGCAAGCTGTGGGGGGTGAGCAACTAGGTACCCTCCTTGCTGGCCTGCCACCCCCCTTTGCTAGTTTAAATGCTTGCCAATGTAGCATTTAAACTTATCAATGAGTGCTTGGATTCCCCTCCAGGATGGATGCAGGCCATCAGGCTTGAACAAACCTCCATCCCTCCAGGTGAGTTAAAGTTCCTGGTACATGGACTCCTATGCTCTCCCTTGCCTCTTGCAGGAAGTACTTCTGAGAAAGTGACAGAAGTAGCTACTTGCTTGAGACCCCTCCCCAATTTCCTAAACTCTTCCTGAACTTCCTTTGGCTTCATTTGCCATGTCATTAGTACCTAGGTGGATAATGACATCCAGCTCACCCTCCCATCTTGCCTTCCCAGTGATCCCCAGGATCTTCCTTCCATCCCTCCATGCCGTGGCACCTGGTAGGCACCTCATCTCCCTGTCCTCCCCTTGTGTTCCTAGCTGGATCCCTCTTATGATGGAGTCCCCCACCAGGATTCGCTTCCTCCTCCTCTGGGGTCCACTGCTTTCCCTGCTGAGGTCACCTCCTTGGCTAACCTCCACATCCTTTTCTTCCACTCTCTGGGTACCTCTATTTGGTTGTCCTCATTTGCCAGTGTGGCATATGAGTTCTTGAGTAGAATAGGATCTGGGATGTGCCTCTGCCTGACTACTCTAATCCTCCCTGAGCCCACCGTCATCCAAGTGCTCCTCATTCTCGGCATCCTTTGAGGCAGTTGCATTGGACTGGGTGGTCTCTGGATAGGGGTGATGGTACTCCTGACCCAGTTTACTTCCGCTCTGAGTCTGGCTACCTCATCTCGCAGTCCAGAGAGATGCATGCAGATAGGGCAACACCTCAGTGTCCAGAAGGTCTGCCTGAATATGGCTGCCCCACAGCCACTGCACTGCACCACTCCCCACATTATACTGCAATTATACTGCTATTCCACTACTCATCTGCTACTGAAGCTCTCCTAGTTCCCCTTTTATTAATTTACTGTCCTAAAAATCCTGCCACTGATCCTCAGATCATTTTCTTTAAAAAAAAAAAAAGAAAAGAAACCAATAAATAAATAAATGAGTCAAAACACTTGTGCTGAGGATGGGCTTCTTCCCCCTTATGCCCCTCCTACTTCACACCACTTACTATACCCTGTGTTTAGCTCCTGTCAATCAGATTTAACAGGGCATATAATTAAGAGTTGGGGGAAGGGGAGGGCGAAAATTTGCAGCAATTAAAGACAGCACAGAATTACACCACCACTACGTTTTAAATTGTCAACAGCCCAAAAACAATTCTAAGTAAAGACAACAAAGAAAGTACAGTGTCACTAAAAGCTCACAATCTAAGTTTAAAAGGAAAATAGCAATTACCAGTTACTCTCAAGTACTGAATTGAATATGTTTCCTTCCTTCCCTTCTATCTATCTGTCTATCATCTGTCTGTTTATCTAACTATCTATCTGTCTGTTTATCTAACTATCTATCTGTCTGTTTATCTATCTATCTAAATTACACACACACATACACACACAGTGGAACTTGAAAAGCATATTTTCTTGTTGCACACAAACTGGAGACTTACTTCTTGTAAAAGAATTACCATACAAGTAATCTCAAAATACCTAGTCGTATCAAAGAGCCTGCACAAATACATACAGTAGGGGAATAGGTCAGAACATAAGTAGGTCCATTAAAGTCTTTCAGGGAAAATATTTCCTTACATTGATTTGTATATATTTTTATATTGGCAGCTATGCAAGGCAGGAAAAGACAGACAGCAAAAGAGAACTGAGAGACAGTGAGAGGCAAATAATTGCGGGTTGATCAAGTCTGAGGTCTCACAGGAAAATATGGTTGCGCAACCAGACAGACAGACAGGAAAGGACAGATCCTTGCATTTTAAACACTTTCTCTAACAACTGGAACAGTGTCTTATTCCACCCTGTCACAAATGTATTAATAATTGAAGATGTATGTGATGCTGTTATTTGAGTGGCACTGTGAGTCTTGAAGTTGTTTAAATGTAATGTTACTCATTTTAAATTCTTTTTTTTTGTTTTATCTCTTTATACTCCCTCCTTGCCCCCGATGTCCCCCTCCTTCCGACTGCACAATCCCCCGACGCCCCCATCGGGATCTGCCCCTAGAGTGTCTCTTACCTCTCCTTTCTCCTCCATAGCACAGCGGGGTCTGTCCTTAGGTGGGCTCGAGATGGGGCAGTCTTCATCTAGGGACACCGAGGACGGACGTTTTTCCGCTGTTCTCCCACTTCCCCCCCGGCCCCTGGGACGCATCATGATCGTGACGCCTAGAGGGACGATCACGTGCTGACACACGCCCCTCAAGCACCTATCAACGCCCCTCCCCGGACTCCTGCCACGGAGCCGCCCCGAGCCGGGTGCTCCCACCGACATTCTCGGGTTGGAAATCCTCACTGAGGAGGAAAGCATCCGTTAGGCGCTCAATCCTCCCTCCCCGGCTGACCTCGACGGGCCAGTCCGCCTCTCTCGAACCCGGGTCGCCGCGTGCCGAGTGTGGCGCCCAGCGCCTCAACCCTCAGCGCCACCGGGCCGGTCATCATTCTAAATTCTTAATAAAGCCTGAGTATAATTTATTTTGTTTTGGATTTGCTTTTTTACATTTGAGAAAGGAAAGTGAAAAGCAATACACAGGCACCATGCTTGAAGCAGGACACAGAAAATAAAAAGGATACAGAGAGTGATAAGAAAAACTGAATATAAATAACTAATAACCTCACTGGAAGGGAGGGAAGAGCGTTCCTCCTCAAGATGCCACCCGCTGACTGAGCAGACAAGGTTGTACACAAAAACCTACAGGACATCTGAAGACAGCGGATCATCATCCACAAGCCCGAAATGAAGGAGAAAAAACAAGAAGGCAGTGAATTTGAACAGCTACCTTCTTAGCGCCATCAGATAAGATCTTCTGCACATGGGATGTAAAGCAGCAGTCTACTAATGCAAAGGGCAATCTGCATATGCTAAGCACCATGGCAGTTAGAAGAGAAAAAGTATCTCTCCTTTAGAGTGGAACTTTAACTGCTGGAGAGCAGATGTATGCAATCTAATTAGTTCATATCGCCATAATAGAAATGGAATTAAGGGGAGAACCAAACATCAAGAGTTCCCACTGGAGAAACTGTAGTCTTGGGTGATGGAGAGGAAAATGTTTTTGGATACTAGGCCTCTGCACCCAATACCTACTGTACATGTAACAAAGAGAATAAAAAGACCAGTTAGAGAAAAACTGGACAGGTGAAAAAATTCTCAAACTTTTGTAGATGATATTATGGAGAAAATCGTGTTAGATATGTCTATTTTCTCTTGAGAAAAAGTTGGATATAGTAAATGACGGACACCAATCAAAAGAAAAATTGTGACGTAGCCCTGAATGGGAGAAACCCAGACATGAAAGGACCAGCCCTCCAGGAAACAGGACCTCCAACAGTGCTGGCTGGGAAACAACCATTGAGGGTATAGCACTAAGCAACCACATTGACATTTCTGCCAGATTGTTACAGCAACGGCATCAGTATACAGTGCCGCACTGGGAGTCTAACTCGGGTCAGGGATTGGATACAGAAGAGGAGGAAAGCTGCATATAGAAAAAAATATCATAGGGGTATTAGTCCCAGTGGAGTTTTACTCACTAAACAAAATAAAAGAAACAAAAATGGAAAGGAAATATCAAAGATAGGAGATGGAGTAAAGAAACATTATCTCCCTCCTGAAAATGTTTTGTGTGCCCATTGGGCAAATAAGTGACCAACAAGCCAAAGAAAAAAGAAAAAAAGAAATAGTATCAGATGGAGGGTCAGTGCAAATGTTGCCCACAGTGGAAAGCGCATATACTGCCCAAGAGACTGAGGCTTTGCAGCCACTAGCCCTGGCTCTGATCCTCCTCCTCCTCCAGGGAAGGACATGTGAGTGCAGTTGGCCATGGGGAGTAGGTGTAGCAGCCCCCAACAGCTGCTGCCTCACTTGCTCGAAAAAAGTGAGATCCCCAGAATGGGGTATTCAGTGCCTTACAGCAGGTAGCCAGACCTAATCTGAGAGTAGCAGCAAGACATCTCCGAGACAGATGACAGATGCTACAGAGCCGGAAGCCACCTTGGAGGCATCGTCAGATCCCTTGTCTTGTGTTGTGCTGCTTTTATCCTCTTAGTAGTGATGTCAATGCTGGACTCCACCTTGTCACTTGCAAGTACCTCAGATAACAGGGTGTGTATCTGATCTCATAAGTGTTACTGATAAGTTGCCACGTGTGTCTGGTGTGATGTTATGGTTAGGGAGTATCTAGACATAGCAAATATCTTCCTCCTCAAGGCATCCACCTGCTTAGAGTCCTGCGATGCTGGGTATGGCCTGTCTGGTCTGCTGACCATCACAGAAACCCAGATAATGGCAAAAGAAGACCAAGGTCTATCTAGCCTGCCCATCACCATAGAAACGCAGAATTTGACAGCAGACAAGGACCACTTAGCCTACCCAATCTGCCTTTTTCCCTACCTGCACTGTTACTGCAGACCATACTTGATCTACCGCTCTTTCTCCCTCCCCTGCCTTCCTTTCCACTATGATTCCCTTGTGCGTATTCCATGTATTTTGAACCCTGCCACAGTCTTTGCCCCAACACCTCTGCTGGAAGACTGTTCCAGGAATCCACCACTATTTCTGTGAATAAGTACTTCCTAACAGCTCTCCTGAATCTACCCCCTCCACCTTCATAGCATGTCCCCTTGTTCTTGAAAACCTTTTCTTCTGAAAAATACTTCCCCCGTACCTTATTTACCCCTGTGAGGTATTTAAAAGTCTCTGTCCTATCCCTCCTCTTCCTCCTCCCTTCCAGGGTGTACATACTGAGGTCCTTTAGTCCTTCCTTGTAAGGCTCTTGATGTAGATCCTGCACCATTTTAGTTGCCCTCCTCTAGACAGCCTCCACTCTAAGTCCTTCCAGAGATGAGGTCTCCAGAACTGCACACAGTACTCTAGGTGGGGTCTTACCAGAGATCTATACAGAGGTAACACCACCTCCCTCTTTCTGCTGGTGATACCCATCCCTATGCACCCCAGCATTCCACTAGCTTTCTCAACTGTCTTGTCGCACTGCCTGGCCACCTTTAGGTCATCCAATATGATTACCCACAGGTCTCTTTCCTGTTTGGTGGTTGTCAACACAACTCCACCCATTTTGTACTCTACCCCTGGATTTCTGTGCCCTAAGTACATTATGTTACACTTTTTCACATTGAAACCCAGCTGCCATACACTTGACCACTTCTCTAGTTTTCTCGGGTCTCTGCTCATCCTTTACACTCCCCCCTGGAGTGTCCATACTGATCCATAGGGCTTCCTGAATCTACTCATCCCAAAATTAAACTCCTGAGATAAAGTCCCCCATACCACATGTTACAATTCAAAACCCAAGTCTCAAGGTACCCCAAACACTGTCTACCAAGTTTCAGAGTGCCCCAAACACTTCTTACAGATCTCTTCTTTTCTCCCCACTTACCCTGCTACTTTTAAAAGGAAGAGACTTATAAACAAATATTAATATATATTTAAGGGAAAGCTAGGTGCCTTCACTCCACCCTGTCGGCAAAGTCTGGTCTTCCACCCAGACCTGGCATTTGCTACCTCTGTCTACACCCATTTGCTAGCATTCAGTGTAATGTGGTTTTACTAGTCCGTTATGTACATCCCATGCTCTCTTGAAGCCTGTCACTGTTGTGGTCTTCATCTCCTCTCCTGGGAGGCTGTTCCAGCTGTCCACCACTCTTCTGGTGAAGAAATACTGTGATCTACCTTGTACATGCCTTCATAAACTTAAAGGTTTCAATCATATCCCCTCTTTTCCTTCTCTTCCTCAGCAAGCACATATTCAGGCTGCCAATCCTCTCCTCTTGTATTATCTTCCAGGCAGACCAATGATAGGATACAAAAAAGGATCAGCACTCATAAGCTTCCGAAGTTACATAAATACAGGTTACTCACCTGTAACAGGAGTTCTAGGAATGGTATATGTTGTTCATCCACACTCATTGGCAGGTATCCTTGCCGCTTTAAATCTTGCCGGAAGGTCTTCAAGCTTGCTCCTCCCACCCACCCGGGTGGTATAACTCTCGGCTCCGCCCCATGACGCCAGATCTGGCCCGCTGGAAGCTCAGGTTGTGCGTCGGGGTTGGAGAATGTAGGGTCGTGGGATGAACAACATATACCATTCCTAGAACTCCTGTTACAGGTGAGTAACCTGTATTTCTAGGACATGGATATGTTGTTCATCCACACTCATTGGCAGACTCCTAGCAGTTCTCCGGAGGAGGGAGGCAAGACGACACCCCTCAATACTTACTTGGGAAAGAGAGACTGAGAACCGAGGCCCCAAAACCAGCATCCCGGCGTGACTCAAGGCTCGATGTGGTAGTGGGTAATGAAGGTGTTTGCTGACTTCCAGGTAGCAGCCCTGCAGATTTCTGATAGGGACGCCCCTGGAAGCAGCCACAGAGCAGTATGGCGGGTAGAATGAGCTCTTATCCTCTGGGAGGCTCCATGCCCGCCAACTTATAGCAGAGATTTATGCAGGAGGTTACCCACCTGCTTATCGTCCGCTTGGCTGCAGGTCTGCCAGATGCGGCTTCAGCGTAGGTGACAAACAGCTGGCGAACCTCTCCCCGAATTTCAGCCATGCGCCCTTATAATAAGCGAGCCTCTAGGGTCCAGAGTATGGAGCCTATATTCGGCCTCCGAGGTGTGATTGGGGCAGAACACCGCAGAGTCAACACCTGGTTACAGGAAACTCCGACACCACCTTCAGAAGGAGTTTCGGTGGGGGCTGAGACAACCTTGTCCCTGTGGAAGACCAGGTAAGGAGACTCGATGGAAAGCGCCTGGAGCTTCCCATCCTTCTGGCTGACGGATAGCCACCAAGAAGGCGGTCTTCCACGACAGGTGAGAGAGAGCACACCTGTGCATAGGTTCAATGGCTTGCCCATGAGCTTGCCAGTACCAGCAGTAGATCCCACGGAGGTGGGGTTCCGACTGGAGGGAAATGTGATCAAGGCCTTTGAAAAGCGCCAGACCACCTTCTCCTGGCGCCATCGACTGCTTCCCGGCCCGCGTCTGTAAGCAGAGATGGCTGCCAGGTGCACCCTTAGGGTCGCCGACCTAAGCCCTTGACTAGAAAGGGACCATAAATAGTCCAAGATGCTTGCAAGGAACAGGAGGAAGGGTCCAAGCCTGTTCTGACACCAAATGGAAAACCTTTTCCATTTGAAGGCATAGCTTTTTCTGGTCGACTCACGGGACGCCTCAACTACATTGAGGACCTCGCCGGAAAGACCCAAGGCCTGGAACTCTAGCCGCCAGGAACCAGGCCGCCAGGTGCAGGGATTGAAGGTCCGGATGGAACACCTTCCCTGATTGACTGAGAGCAGGTCCGGCGAGCTGGAAGCCGCATGAGTCCTGGAGCTGAGACTGAGGAGATCTGGTACCAGAACTGGCGAGGCCAGTCTGGGGCTATCAGAATCACCTGCGCCTTGTCCCTCCTCGCTTGAGAAGCACCTTGTGGATCAAGGGAAATGGGGAAAGGCGAAAGAGGCCCGGGGTCCACTGCCTCGAGAAGGCATCCCCTGCAGCGAGCCCTGCTGAGGGGGCGGGCATGGAACAGACTCAGCTTCACGCTCTCCTGGAGGCAAACAGGTCCACCTGAGGTGTGCCCCAATGGGAGAACAGATGCTGTACTACCGCAGAGAGACCACTGTGGATGCAGCCCCATCCGCTCAGGGCATCGGCCAGGGTGTTGGAGGCCCTGCCATGTGAATGGCTAGGAGATCCGCCCAGGCTGCGCACGAGTGACCAAATGCGGAGAGCTTCCTGCATAGAAGCATGGAGCGCCCCGCCCTGGCGGTTTAGATAGTACATGGTCGTGGTATTGTCCGCCTGGACTCGGACCACTTGACCCCGGAGGAACGGAGCAAAGGCGGTGAGAGCTAGGCGGACCGCTCGGAGCTCCAGCAGGTTGATGTGGCATCGGGACTCCCGCGGGGACCAGAGGCCATGAGCTCGGTGTTCCCCCAGATGGGCACCCCAACCCATCAGAGAGGCATTGGTCGAAAGAGAGACCGTCGGCTCGGGGCGGACGAACGGGATGCCCTCCTGCAAATGATCTGGAACGGTCCACCACTGGAGAGCGTCCCACATCCCCTGTGTCACCGACACAAGCTGGTCCAAAGGATCGCAGCTGCCAGGACCACTGGCTGGCCAGTCCCCACTGAAGGGGACGATGTTCCAGCGGGCCCAACGGACCACGCTGGTGCAGGCCGCCATGAGACCCAGGAGGCGAGGGAAGTCCCGGCAGGGCGCAATTGCCCAACCAGAAATGATCGGGCAAAGGAGGAAAGAACCTCGCCCTGTCCGCTGAGCCGCGCCTGCTCAAGAGCCGAGCTGCGCCCGATGAATAGAATCACCTGCTTCGCTCGAGTCCCGACTTGGCCTCGTTGATAAGGAGGCCCAGTTGAGAGCAGACCTGGAGGGCCAGATCTCTGACCACTCCGCCTCCTTCCTGAGGGAGCTGCTATCAGCCAGTCGCCCAGGTAAGGGACACCCGACCCTCGGCGCCAGAGGGAATGCTGTCACCACTGCCATGCATTTGGTGAAGACCCTGGAGCTGGAGACAAGTCAAGGGCATGGCTTTGAACTCGAAGAGGATCCTTCCGCCGAAGCGAAGGAATCTCTGGTGAGACGGACTGATAGGGACGGAAAACGCTGGCCCTGCAAGTCCAGAGAGCAGAACCACACGCCGCTGCTCCAAGGATGGTATTATCTGAGCCAGAGTGACCATCCTGAAGGTTCGAGACCTTAGGAACTTGTTTAGGTCGTGTAGGTCGAGAATGGGGCGCCAGCCCCCCGTCCGTTTCGGAACCAGGAAGTACCTGGACACAAACCCTGGGTCTGAAGGAGGGTCCACCACCTCTCTTATCACCTCCTTCTGGAGGAAGAGAGCGATGTCGGCTCGACGAGCCGCCAGTGAGGCTGGGGATCCCGAAGGCCCCCGAGGGGCGACGGCTCTGAAGGGTGGTGCCTGCTCGAATTCCAGAGGCAGGCCTCTTCCCACCACCTCCAAGACCCACCTGTCCGGGGTAACAGCGACCAGGCGGAACGGAAGTGCCGGAGCCGCCCCCATGGGGGACCCAGGGTAAGGTGACGGAATGGGGGTGACACCCTCAGCCCGGCCACTGGGCAGGCTTGGAGGAGGGACCGCTGAGGGACCTCCTGGGCCTTTTCCTCCCTGCCTCCTGTTAGAGGAAGCCGGCGGCTTGGGTTTGGGATGCCAAGGCCGAGCCTGCTGGCCCTGACGTTGCTGGGCCGGGCTCTGGGGCACAGAAGGACGAAAGGGCTTAGGCTGTGGCTTGCGCCTTGTCCTTCTGAGCGAAGAGACCGAGTCCAAGGTAGCATTGGACTTCTCGATCCTCTGCAGGTGACCTTCCACCCCAGGGTCAAGAGGTCAGTCCCCAAAAGGGAACATCCGCCAACTTGTGCTGGGTATCCGAAGTAAAGGTGGATATCCTCAGCCAGCCCCGCCGACGAAGATAACCACTGGCGCGCCACCGATCTGGCACATGAGTCCCCTATATCCAAAGCAGTCTGGAGCTGCTGTTTGGCCACTGCCCTGCCCTGGTCCCGCACCTGCTTAACCGTAGTCTGTAGATCGGCGGAAGATGAGGGATGACCTCATCCAGGGAGCCCAACAGGGCATGAGAAAATGTGCCATGAGGACGGCCGAACTGGCCTGGCGAAGACCGAGAGGAAGGAGCCTGGCAGACTTTTACGCCGACATAGTCCAATTTCTTGGACTCCTTGTCAGGAGGTTTGTCCACATCCCTGGCGTTGCCAGCGCCAGTGAAAACGCTGACGGTAACCAACCCTCAGCAGAGGGTGTTCAAAACCGGACAGGGAACCGTAGGGACCGCGATACTTCCTGGCCATCCTGGCCGGGCGCAGGGCAGGAAGCAGGGCGCTGCCAAAGCTCCAGTGCCGGACCCACTATGGCCTCGCCACCGGAAAGGCCTCCGGCCGAGAATCCCTCGGTCCAGAATTCCGGGGATACCTGGCCCGCTTGGAAACGGGTTCGAGCTCCATCCCGTGGACTCCAAGATGAGCCGAAGCAGTCCTAGGAAGGACGACGGGCTATCGCCCATTGACTGACTCTCCTGAAGACTCCAAGTCCAGTCGCTTGGAGAAAAGGAGGAATCATCTTCGACTCGGAAGAGTCCTCAAGAGCTGCCTCTGGCCTGAGCCACCCTTCACCTGCCGAGGTCGGTCGGGAGTGAGGGTAACTGACAGCCGATGGGGTAGACCCTTAGCCGACCGAGAATCCTTGGTCGGAGCCCCATTGGTGGCTGTGGAGGGCGAGGTTCCACCGAATCGTGGAGAAGCTGGTTTTGGCCGAACAACCGCCTGGGTATAGGCCTCGGATAAGTCGAGGTTGTGTCGGCCGCCTGGTGACAGCCACTTAATGGCCGGGAAGGCGACGGGTCGGCTTACCTCGCCAGGAGGAGCTGTTGCAACATAAGGTCCTCGCATCGTCAACGTACTTACCGGCCTCCTCGTCCGAGGAGGAGGATGAGGACGAGCGGCGACGCCGCTATCACGTGCCGAGACAGAGACCGCCTATGATGGTGGGATCGGCTGGACCGCGAAGAGGTCCGAGACCGAGACCGAGAGTCCCGGAATTTCCGAGGTCGGTGCGGGGAGGTGTCGGCCGGAACCGGCACTCCCTTCGGCTCGGATGGTCCATCCGAGGGCTCCGGAACCGGAGGCACAGGCGAGCCCACGGATCTCAACCCTCCCGGGGAACCGGGAGAGGGAATCTCGCTGCTAAGGCGACAGCCCGTCCAATGGGTCGAGAAAAATCTCGACTTCATCGGTGGAGTCTCGGTCAACTGACCTGACGGGGACACTGTGGAGGCCAGTGGCCGGGCCGAGCAGTCGACTGCCGACGGTCGACGGCCCGGGAGAGGGACCTTTCCCGCCTCCCAAGAGCGCAACGGAGAGACTTACTCCTGTCCCTCTTTTGGACCGAGAATAAGGTCCAGCAGACGAGGCCCTTCTCCCTTAGTGGAGAGGGACAGACAAAGCTCCTTAAAAGAAGCCGGTAGGAAGAGCCCAGAGAGAGCGGATAAATGCCGCAGCGAGGAAGATACGACGCCGCCGCCTCTTCGAGGGGCGACCATCCGCCGAGCTGATCCGCCGAGGCCGGCCGCGGCGACACCGCCAACCGGCCTCCTTGACTTCACCGAGGGAACGCTTCGGGCGGCCCAGTTGTAATCGGGCAGCACGGTCTTCGAGGACGAGGCCGAAAGATGAGCACAGGCTCAAGCCTGCGGTGCGTGCTCAAGGCCTAAGCAGTAGACACCGTGGAGTGTGGATCCGTCCGAGACATCTTCTGACCGCATGGGCATCTCCAAACTGGAGTCGATTTGTCCATCGCCGTCAGGGATAGAAGACTGAAGTCTTTTCGCAAAATTTATTTTAAACCGCAAACGGAGAAATAGGAACCAGTCTCAAACGCAGAGCGTTAAGGAGGAACCTGAGCTTCCAAGCGGTAAGGAAGATCTGACGTCATGGGGCGGAGCCGAGAGTTATACCACCCGGGTGGGTGGGAGGAGCAAGCTTGAAGACCTTCCGGCAAGATTTAAAGCGGCAAGGATACCTGCCAATGAGTGTGGATGAACAACATATCCATGTCCCTAGAAATATATTTAACATTTTAAAGTGCAGCTATGTGCAGATTCAGCACGAAAGAGGTAAAACACCCCATTCATGCTGGGTCTGCACACAGCCGCAATTTAAATGTTAAATAAGCTTTTGTAAGCCTGGCAGGTTCCGAGTGCTGGTCCTTTTTTGTATCCTGTGTTTTTTTTTTCTGGGACCAGGCACTGTAGAGCTTGCAGCTTGTCTGGGGTTCATTTGTGCTAAGCTGCTGACAAAGGATCCTTTTGGTGGCCCTTCTATGGACAAACCCAAAGAACTTATATCCTTTTGGAGGTATGCGCTCCAAAACTGGACGCAGTACTCCATGTGAGATCTTACTAATGACCTGTAAAGGGGCAGTATCACCACCTTACTGCTGCTGGCAAAGCCCCTCCACGCTATATAACCCAGCATCCTACTGGCCCTTGCTACTGCCTTAGGATACTGCACTGATGATCTGAGATTATCAATAAGAAGTACCCCCAAATCCCTTTCTTCATTGGTTTGACAGATTTCTACACCCCCAGCTGAAAATTTGTCTTCGGGTTCCTTTTGTTTGTATGCACATCAGCAGTCCAAATACAGTAATAAAGTGCAGACACAAACTTGCAGCTCAAGCTGCTGCCTGTGCCCCGGTACTTCAGCTCTATCCAGCCTTCGTTAGGATGTGTGGCAGGAAAGCAGCATCCCGTTTAAATAGTTACAGTACTAGGTGATGTCATTTCATAGTGTGGCCAGTGTATAAACAATTTCAGTATAAAAAATAGCATATCAAAAACAAAACACACTCACTGCTGGACCACATAAATTGATCCAAGGTTACTAAGCAAATTCAAATGGGATTCCATAATACAATACATTATACTTGCCGCCGTTATTGCAGCACCCCTTCCCGGAGATAGCTGTCTGTAAGCCACGTCTGGTAACTGCTGGCCACGGGTACTGCCTGTATAGTGTTTTGGGCTGGCGGATGGCATTTTGGCAGTTCGAGCTGTTTTTCTGAACTTTTACACCCGAGGTAAGCTCTAAGCTAGAAGCAAATAGAGAACGAAGCAAAAAGCAATGCAAGATAGTGAAGAGGCTTCACCACATAGGTGTGGTTTCAGTTGGGAAAGAAATTAATCCTTGACCAGCAAACGCCAGAAAGCAAAGGAAAGGTTACAAGAAAAGGAGGTGCAAATGCCAGTAACAGGTTATATTAAATCTTCCTTCATTAAACTGGAAAGGTTGTTATGCAAAGAAAGAAATGGACCATATATACAATGTAACTACACTGGAGCAATACAGTGAAATGAAGCAAGCACCAAGGGGCCTGAGAGTGTCTGTTATACCATCTAGTAGCATAGACAATTTTGAGCACAAAGAGGAATGGCTGCAGACAGCTTCTGAATGCTTTAAAACTTTGTACAGCTTGCAATAAAGGAGGACATCAGTGAGCATGAGGAACCAGTAAAGGATATAAAAGAAGCAAAATCTGAAGTACTTAAATTTAAAGGGGAACTAGGCCATGAAGTGTGCTCAACTGGCCCCCTGGAGGAGACCGGCTGTCCGCCCGACCCCTCGTCCAGGCGTCCGGTCTCAGTGAGACCCGAGGCAACGGAGGCCTGCTCTTCTTGGTGCATATAGCAGCGGGGGGAGGCCCAGGGGAAGGGCCCAGAGACCCTACCTTAGTGGCCCTTGTGCGACCCGACCACCAAAAGTTGGGGAGTCCCCATCCCAATATCATCACGCGGCTAACTAAAGTATGAAAACCCATTGAGAAACAGGGGCCACAATGATCCATATCATGGTTCTGCCCCAAACAGGTGAAACACCGGTCATGTGGGTCCATTACGGAAAAAAAGACTACCAAAGGGGCACCGACACTTTGTGGTAGTCCCTGCATTCGACTAACGTTTTTGCCCCAAACCCTTCATGATCGGTTGCACAACAAATAATAAAAATGAAAGAAAAGACTCAACGCCACACTTTACAGATAAAAGAAATAAATAAATAATGCCAGCCAACGGTGATGGAAACGGTAGCAAGTAACTGCACGATTGAGCAGAACTGATTAAAATGAGGTTTTTTTGAGGATTCTGAAGAGCTGTCCCATGGAATCATGCTGCTGCCTCAATGGCAGGAAAAACATAACTGAGGTGGTAGAGGGGCCAGCTTCCATTACTAGCCAACCTGCGAGCACCACGTTATACGTTGGCCTTAAGGGCTATGTGCGTTTCGACATCGCCTCCTCCAGATAGAAAGCTTTAGCTAAAAAGCTTCCTGAGGGGCCCTAGTGCCTCCGGCTGGTACCCACCAGTGATGAATGGTGAAGACTGATACAAGTAAAATCAACATTTTCGCACCAGCGGACATTACTATTTTCAGCTTATGGTGCACATGATTGGCAGGCGTAACTGCTGAAGAGGTTAAGCCTGGTAATACCAGTTGCAGCATTCCGATGCAGTACTAACATACTAAAATGACAGCAGAATAGGCCTAATGGTCTTTCGTGTCTGCTCGTTTGGTCAGCCCCCACCCTGGGTGCTGACCTTGCTGCCCCCTCGCCTTCTCTGGCTTCTCCCTTCCTAGTTCCGGGTATTCTTGTTGCATTGGATTTTGCTTCCAGAACCCTTCCCCTGTTCCTGTCTCACCCCCTCTTGAACCCCTCCACCAGCCCCCTAGGCAGCGCATTCCATGGTACCACCACCTTCTCAGTGAGGTAGCACCTCCTCCTTTCTCCCTGAATCTTGCCCCCTCCAGCTGCCACCCATGCCCTCTAGTGGCCCCCTCCTCCTTCCTTCGAAGCACCCTGACTGTTCCTCCCCTATTTACCCTCTTCATGTACCTGAAGATCTCTATCATGTCCCCCCGGTCCCTTCTTTCTTCCAATCTGTACATATTTAGCTCTTCGAGCCTCTCCTCATAGGTCCTGTCCCCCAAGCCCCAAATCATTTTGGTTACCCTCCTCTGGACCCTCTCCAGGAGTTTAGTGTCCCTCTTTAAGTGTGGCCTCCAAAACTGCACGCAGTACTCAAGGTGCAGCCTCACCAAGCAGTTATACAGAGGGAGTATCACTTCCCTCCTTCTGGAGGTGATCCCCCTAGCGATGCATCCCAGCCTCCTGTTGGCCTTGGCTGCTGCCCTCCTACAAGTCTCAGAGTTGTTCATCTTGACATCCACCACCACTCCCAGGTCCCTCTCAGCCAGAAACCTGTAGCATTTCCACCCCAAGGGTGTACACTTGGCCGGGGTTTCTGGCCCCCAGGTGGAGCACCTTGCATCCAGTACTGTCGAAAAATGTTGCAAGCTGCTGTAAATTGTGCAGCCAGCTGTAAAATGGCTCCTTGGAAAATCCCACATGTGCAGGAAAACCTGCGGCTCTGAAAGTGAAGATCCACGTGTGCAAGTTTTTTTTCTGCAGGTGTGCCAATTTTAGTCGTCTTTGAAACTCTGGCCCAAGTGCTTGAACAGGTGTGCAGAATGCAGCATGTAACTATTTCTGCTACCATGAACTGCTGCTTCAGTGATGTGCAGTGAAGCAGGCAACAACTGGCTGCTCATGCTGATGGGGATCCTATTAAATTGTGAAGAGAACGCTGGATGTTATTTTTGCCAAAATTTAGCACGTGCACTTGTTCTGTGCCATGTATGTTCTCATCTGGACGCTTGTGAAAATGGATTTTCTTAGCTTATCTTGCTAGCCAGTATAATACAATAAAATAAATGAAAAAATGAACCCAGTGCTTTTCCTAACCTTTTAACAAGCTAGGCTCCCTGTCTGTACATAGATACATAGACAGTGTCGGCAGATAAGGGCCTATGGCCCACTCAGTCTGCCCATTTGAGCTTGTAAGTTCAGTTTATGTTTTCCAAGAAGTATGTTGCCCCTTAACCCTGACCTCCAGAATTCCTTTATGTCTATACCATGCATTCTTAAATCCCGTGATTGTTTCAGCCCCCACCACTTCCTCTGGCAGGGTGTTCCACTTATCCACCACCTGTTCTGTGAAGAAATTCTTCCTCACGTTTCCTCTGAATCGTCCTCCTCCAACTTCATCCCATGCCCTCTAGTCCTGGAACATCTTTTCGCTAAAATAGTGTATTCATGCACCCCTGTTCCTCCTGTAAGATACTTGTATGTCTCTATCATATCCCTCTCCCTCCTTTCCTCCACGAGTACATGTTCAGTTCCTTCAACCTGTCCTCATAGGACTTGTGATGCAATCCATGCACCATCTTTGTTGCCCTCCTCTGAACCTTCTCTATCCTGTCTATGTCCTTACATGAGGTAAGGTCTCTAGAACTGTACAGTGTACTCCAGGTGGGGCCTCACTAGTGTCTTGTATAGTGGAATTATGACCTCCTTTTCCTGCTGGTGATGCCCTGCCTATGCATCCCAGCATCCTATTTGCTTTACCTGCTGCCTTGTCACACTGTTTCCCTGCCTTGAGGTCATCAGAGATAATAACCCCAAGATCCCTTTCCTGCTTGGTGCATGCTATATCCTCACCCCCCAACTGATATATTGTGCCTAGGGTTTTGTGCCCCATATGCATTATCTTGCACTTCCTTGCATTGAATTTCAGCTGCCAAACCCCTGACCATTCTTCAAGTTTCTGCAGGTTCTTCCCTTCTTGACTGCACTCTGTTAGGGCTGATGAGGCAGTGACATCACAGTTCCCTTCCAGTCCACAAAATGGATAATTCCACATCATAGTTTAAAATGCATTTTTCCACAAATTACTTAAATTGGTAAATCTAACCTAGAAACCCCCGATGCAGGATAACTGGATGGGAGGCAGGCAGACAGGAGCTACCTAGATGGTCTGGAGTTGTCTGGGGGGGGGAACCTTTTCTTATGCAAAATTATATTCTCCTGGATAAGCTCTCAGAGATTAAACATCTTGTTTCCATAGGGGTCCCCATGGAGACAGCCAGTTGTTAAGTAAGCATTAAGACACCACAAGATGTGCATTAAGCCATATTGCTGAATACTCCAGGCGTGCAGACATGAGGCCATCGCTGATTACAGCTTAATGCACACCCGGTCATGTCTTACTGTATTTATAAAGTGGGCTTCTAAAAAACAAATATATATATAAAAAATTAAATAGTTACATTCTGTCTATAAAGTAGTTTCTTCTGTTTCTGCTCTGTACCTGATGAATTAACCGGATTTTGTTTCTTGAACCCTCTCCCCATTTTGTATGGCTAGGAGAGCCGTTTGTGTGGAGAGCCAGTTCTGCATGTGGAGCCACTTGCCCTCTCCCCTGTTCCTTGTACACTAAGAAAAGTGCGGGAGCTGATCAGCTCGAACTGTACTTTTTAAAACTTGGGTTTCTACTGCCTGGCACCTCCCATCTTTTCAACTTGTCACTGTCCCAAGGGGCTCTTCCATTTATGGAAAACAGCCCATATTATCCCACTTTTCAAATCTGGTGACCCTTGTGACCTTAACAACTACAGACCCATTTTGCTGCTACCTGTATTATCAAAAACACTCGAAAAAATCTTTAACCCTCAGCTGAGAGAATATCTGGAATTCTCGAACATGCTTAACCCGTTACAGTCTGGTTTCAGGCCCAAGCACAGCACTGTAACTGCTCTGGCCACAGTCACAAACGACTGGCAAACGGCCCTTCAAAAATTACACATGTGCGCTGTTCCTTGATCTGAGTAAGGCCTTTGATACTGTGGACCATGTTCTTCTACTAAGAATGTTACAGAACACTGGACTAGATATTCAGGCTGTGAAGTGGTTTTCCAGTTACCTCATAGGTCGCCAACAGCAGGAAAAAGCACGGGGTGATCTTTCCCCATTAAAAACTGTGCTGAGAGGGGTACCTCAAGGATCTATCTTAGGGCCTCTATTATTCGCTATGTACAGTATATTAACGACAACATTAGGTCAGCAAGTGTTCACCTTTCTGCAGATGGCACTGTACTTTACGTTGCTCGGCCTTCCTCAGAGTCTGCATGTCTGGGACTGCAGCGCGAATTTCATCTACTACAGCAATCTCTGATTCACCTAAAGCTTTTGCTCAATGCTAACACAGAAGTTATACTTCTTTTCCCCACACATAAAATCAGTAACTGCCTTCCCTCCTTTTAACTTCCCACAGATTATGACACTTTCAGGGGAACCCTTGAAATATGTGGATAAATTTAAATACTTAGGACCCTGGATTGACTGCAAGCTTTCCATCTCGGTACTCTTTCGACGAACTTAAAAAAAACAAACGAAGGCAGCGACTAGGTTTATTCTTCCGCATTAAGCATTTGTTAACCCAGGATGCAAAACTGAGGCTGGTTCAGATGACATTTCTCCCCCTGCTTGATTATGCAGACTTCCTTTATAGCCACAGCCCTAAATCTGCACTAGCAAAGCTGCACACGCTGTATCATACAGCTCTTAGATTTGTCTCTAATGCCCCTTATAAACTCATCACTGCTCCCTTTATTCTCTTTTAGGCTGGACCTCACTTGACACTAGGAGGCTGCGGAACACTTTGCTCTGGGCATATAGCGCTATCTCCAACAAACTCCCTTCCTGTATCTCTGCTCTCTTCAAATGTATCCCCTCTGCCTACCCCCTTAGAAAATATGCTTACATCACACTAAATGTTTCCTGGATAAGAACTCACTTTGGCACTTCATCTTTGAGTCATACCATACCACCTGTATGGAACATCCTCCAACAGTCCTTAAAACTGTCCCACTGGGTTGGAATACCCCATTTTAAGGTTCTCCTCAGTCGATATGTAGAAGATAATAATAACTTGACTCACTTTCCCAAGAATTAAACATTTTGCCTTGCATAGAAACATTGAAACATATAATCTGATGGCAGATACGGACCACTCGGCCAACCTAGTCTGCCCATTTCCCTACCTAACGGATAAGCTGCTGATCCTAGTTAATCAACAGCCTACTTCCTCCTAACCCCACTAGAATTGCCTTAAGTCTGTCCCATGCATTCTAGAATTCCCCTACAGTTTTTGACTCTATGACCTCCTCAGGAAGGCTGTCCCATGCATCTACAACCCTCTCTGTGAAGAAATACTTCCTCACATTACCTCTCAGCCATCCCCCTCTATCTTCAAATTGTGTCCCCTTGTTCTTGCACATCTCTTTTTCTGAAAGATGATACCCTCTTGGACTTTGTTGATTCCCTTGAGGTATTTGAAAGTTTCTATCATGTCCCCCCCCCCTTTCCTCGAGAATATACATCTTAGCTCCTTTAGTCTTTCTTCATATGTCTTCTGCTGCAGACCCTGCACCATTTCAGTTGCCCTCCTCTGGACAGCCTCCACCCTGTCTATGTCTTAGCGGAGACGGGGTCTCCAGAACTGTATACAGTACTCCAGATGTGATCTTACCAACTGCCTGTACAGAGGGACAACAACTTCCTGTTTTCTACTGGTGATGCCTCTCCCTATGCATCCCAGTATCCTCCCCAGCCCTCCTTACTGCCTTCTCACATTGCTTGCCCACCTTTAGGTCATCTGATATGACTACCCCCAGGTCCCTTTCCATTTTTGTTGTCGTCAGTATCTCACCCCCATTGCGTACTCTTCCCCTGGGTTTTTGTTTCCCACGTGCATTACTTTGCACTTCTTTGCACTGAATCTAAGCTGCCATACATTTGACCATTCCTCCAACCTTGCCAAGTCCCTTTTCATCCTTCCCACCCCACCTTACGTACCAACCCTGTTGCAGATGTTTGTGTCATCTGCAAAGAGACATACTTTTCCTTCCAGTCCCTCTGTAGTGTCAGTTACAAAGACATTAAAAAGGACAGGCCCCAGTACTGAACCCTGCGGTACCCCACTAGTAACCCCCCTTTCTTCACTGTGGACTCCATGTACTATTACCCTCTGTGTCCTGTTGTCCAGCCAGTGTTTTACCCAGGCTACTACCCTGGGACCTACTCCCAGGCTGGCTAATTTGTTTATTAATCTTTTGTGTGGGACTGTGTCAAATGCCTTAGAAACAAAGAATCTGATGGCAGATAAGGACCGCTTGGCCCACCTAGTCTGCCCATTTCCCTACCTAATGGATAAGCTGCAGATCCTAGTTAACCAACAGCCTACTTCCTCCTACCCCCCAACTAGAATTTCCTTATATCTGTCCCATGCATTCTTGAATTCCCCCACTTTTTTTTGATTCTACGACCTCCTCAGGAAGGCTGTTCCATGCATCCACAACCTTCTCTGTGAAGAAATACTTCCTCACATTAACTCTGAGCCATCCCCCCATTATCTTAAAATTGTGCCCCCTTGTTTTTGCACATCTCTTTTTCTAAAAGATGCTACCCTCTTGGACTTTATTGATTCCTTGAGGTATTTGAAAGTTTCTATCATGTTTCCCCCTTTCCTCGAGGCTATACATATTTAGTTCCTTTAGTCTTTCTTCATATGTCTTCTGATGCAGACCTTGAATGATTTTGGTTGCCCTCCTCTGGACAGCCTCCACTCTGTCTATGTCTTTGCGGAGATGGGGTCTCCAGAACTGTTCACAGTACTTCAGATGTGGTCTTACCAACTATCTGTACAGAGGGCCAACAACATCTTGTTTTCTACTGGTGATGCCTCTCCCTATGCATCCCAGTATCCCCCCAGCCCTCCTTACTGCCTTCTCACATTGCTGGCCCACCTTTAGGTCGTCTGATATGACTACCCCCAGGTCCCTTTCCATTTTTGTTGTTGTCAGTATCTCTCCCCCCAATGTGTACTCTTCCCCTGGGTTTTTGTTTCCCAGGTGATTTGCTCTGCACTTATTTGCACTGAATCTAAGCTGCCATACATTTGACCATTTCTCCAACCTTGCCAAGTCCCTTTTCATCCTTACCATCCCACCTTGTGTATCAACCCTGTTGCAGATTTTGTGTCATCTGCAAAGAGACATACTTTCCCTTCCAGTCCCTCTGCAATGTCACTTATAAAGCATTAAAAAGGACCGGCCCTAGTACTGAACCCTGCGGTACCCCACTAGTAACCCTCCTTTCTTCACTGTGGACTCCATTTACTATTACCCGCTGTGTCCTGTTGTCCAACCAGTGTTTTACCCAGGCTACCACCCTGGGACCCACTCCAGGCTGGCTAATTTGTTTATTAATCTTTTGTGTGGGACTGTGTCAAATGCCTTGTTAAAGTCTAGGTAGGCCATGTTCACAGACTCTCTCTGGTCTACCACTTTGGTCACCCAGTCAAAGAAATCAATTACATTTGTCTGACATGACCTTCCCGCTGTGAATCCATGCTGCACTGGGTCCTGTGCACCACTGGCCTCTAGGTACTCAACGGTTCTTTCCTTCAGAAGTAATTCCATCATTTTCCCTACCACTGAGGTCAAACTGACAGGTCTGTAGCTTCCTGCCTCTGTCTTGCTCCCACTTTTGTGAAGGGGAATCACTTCCGCCCTCCTCCAGTCCTCAGGTACCACCCCATCCTTCCATGATTTATTAAAAAGGGTAGTCAGTGGTGTTACTAGTTCTCCCCTTAGTTCTTTTAGAATTCTGGGGTGAATCTCATCAGGCCCCATTACTTTATCCACCTTCAGTTTCAGGAGTTTTTTCAGAACCCTTTCTTCTATGAAAGGACTAATATCAACCCCTCTATCCAGAGTGCTTCTATTGACTGGATTAGGTATCTCTCCCTGCTCTTCCACTGTGAATACTGAGCAGAAATATTCGTTCAGTATCCCTGCTTTTTCACTGTCGCTCTCTGCCCAACCACCCTCCTTTTTATTCAGCCTTAGTATCCCTGCCTTAGTCTTTCTTTGCTCCCTGATGTACCTATAAAAGGTTTCATCCCTCTTCTTAACTGAGCTGGCTAGGTTTTCCTCAGTTTGGGCCTTTGCTATTCTGACTGCCTTCCCCGCTTCCTTCTGCTTTAACTGGTACAGTTCTTTGTCCTGCTTCTTCTGGGTTTCCTTATACTTCCTGAATGCTATCTTTTTCTCCTCAACCTTCCCTGCTACTTCTTTTGAGAACCACAGTGTTTTTTTCTTTCATTTTGATTTATTTGCTTCACACAAAGGCTTGTTTTGCTTCAGTGATGGCGGTTATAATGTTTCCCCATTGTTGCTCCACCCCACCTTCTTGCTTGTTTGCTACTGCTTTTCTGATGCACTCTCCCATTTTGACAAAAACAGCCCTCCTGAAGTCCAGTACCTTCACTTTTGTATGGCTGGACTTGACAGCTAAGTTTATCATGAACCACACTCTTTGTGAAAAGTACCTTGGGTTCTTTTACTTCCACATGGACACCCACCTGGACAGCACCATGATGGCTAGAAGGGACCTACATTTCATCTGAAGGACGGCCCACCCCAACAGTACAGCACCCCCATAATACTCCCCAATACCGGTGTGGAACTAGAACCAACAACCTTCTAGCCCAGAGGCAGATGTGTTACCAACTGAACCATGCTGACACCCGTCCTCTGTTCAAGATGGTTGACAGCAGCTGCCTGGAATTTCGTATTGCAACTATTTTTATGTCTTGGTAAGCAGGACTGTTGAAGTAAAGTACAGTTACGTAAGAACTTACTGTAACAGTAGATCTTCGAGAAGAGCTCTTGCAGCAGTTAACACCATTAGGACTATGCAGCCAGGCACTAGGACCCCATGGAAAAATTCTAGTTAGCAGTCTAAGGGGCAGGGGACCGCTCCCCTGACACTGACCCCAACCTCAATGTCACCTATGGAATAAAGGGGCAGTCCCCCGGCACCACCTCAGTTCATCTGCCAGAGACCTGGCTAGCATAAAGGATGGGGAACCGAGGAGGTTCTCAACATCCCCCAGAGATAAGATCAGTTACATAAGCCCAGGAGAAGGTGGAAGGGAAAGTATACCTGCTGCATGAGCTCTTCTCGAAGATCTAGTATTACAGTAAATTCTTACATAACTGTACTATCTTATTTCAAGATAGAGCTCTTGCAGTAGGTAACACCAATAGGACCGAGTCTTAAGCAGTACAAGGGCAGAATCCAGGTCAGAAGGGTGGTGGTTATACAACAATAAACCACTGATACTCCGAAGTGTGTAGTCCCTGGAGAACTGCAAGGCCAAAACCTGCCCTCCTCCTTGAAGCAATGCCCAGACTGCAGTGCTTTACAAAGGTGTGGACTGAACTCCAAGTAGCAGCTGCACAAAGATCCGCTGCTGAGACATTCCGTTGGGATGCAAATGAAGTGGCAACACCTCTGGTGAAGTGACCTTTAACTGGTCCCTGTAAAGGTTTGTCATATTTCTGATAGCAGAAAACTATATAACTGACCAACCATTTGGACAATGTCTGCTTAGTCACTGGTGCCCCCAACATTCTCTGGGTAAGGGAGACAAACAACTGGTCTGTCTTTCTGGAAGATCGAGTACGATCTACGTAGAAACAAAGAATTCTGTGAACATCCAGAGTATGCAACAGGGCCTCCTCTTTATTTGAGTACTCTGAGTAATAAACTGGAAGCTGAATGTCCTGGTTAAAGAGTGAACTCAGACACTACCTTTGGGAGAAACTTAGGACTGGTATGCAGGGATAGCCTATCCCTGTGAAAAATCAAACACGGCTCTTTACACATCAGAGCCTGAAGCTCAGAAATCCTTCATGCAGAAGTAATGGTAACCAAAAACAATGCTTTCCAAGATAGGAATGTAGCTCGCAACTTGCGGCTGGCTCAAAGGGAGGCAACGTAGACTTTTCTAACATAAATAAAAGATCCCATAGGGGGATGGGGTCCCTCCTGGGAGTCTTGATATGCATAATGCCGCGCATAAAGGTCTTGGACAACTCCAACTGTGTCAGGGTTCTGCCCTCCATAGGTACATGGTAAGCCGACAGTGCAGAAAGGTGTACCTTTATGGATGAATAGCTGAGAACCTTGTCAGATAGGGAAAGAAGGTACTCCAGTACCAAATTCACCGGGCAGGTGAAAGGATCCAGGAGATGGGATAACACCCACAGGCAGAAACGTTTCCATTTCATGGCATATGTGGCCCTAGTCGAGGGTTTCTTCGCGGCCACTAGGACCTCCGCTACCCCTGAAGACACCTCATATCTGTCCCTGACTAGGTCTGCAGGAGCCATGCATGCAGATGCAGAGACTGAAGATTCAGGTGTACTAGAGTTCCCTGTTCCTGGGACAGTAAGCGAGGAGACAGGGGCAAGGGAATTGGAGGTTCCGATGCCTACTGCTGAAGCAACGGAAACCAAATCTGTCAAGGCCAAAATGGCGCTATGAGAATCATGACAGCTCGCTCTTCTTGTAGCTTAAGTAACACCCTCTGAAGTAGTGGGAAGGGAGGGAAGGCATACAGGAACGTTCCTGCCCGAGAGGGACAACCCGTCTCGCTAGAACACACCAGGCCCTGGATCTAGCAAGCAGAAACTGTGCAGTTTGGGGTTGAGTGGGGACACAAAGCGGTCCAGTTCTGGGAGGCCCCACCTTTTGATAAGTTTGTCTACTACGTCCTGTAGTAGCTCCCATTCATGAGTCTGAGATCGAGAGCGGCTGAGGCTGTCAGCAAGGGTGTTTTGGACTCCTGGAACATGAACCACTGTGAGTTCCTGGTTGTGCTTCACTGCCCAGTACCAGACTCTCATGGCTTCTCTGTAAAGGGGGTAGGAATGCATGCCCCCTTGCTCATTGACGTAGAAGACCAGTGGCATGTAGTCCAACTGGATCAGTAGGGGCCCTTGCAGGAGAAACATCTGGAACGTTTGTAAGGCGTACGGAACAGCTCTCATCTCCAACACGTTGATGTAGAGAGTACATTCCAAAGAGATCCAAGTCTCTCTTGTTTGATGGACTCCAAAATGTGCATCCCACCTTAGTCCCAGGGCATCCGTTGTCAGGATCTGCTAAGGACTGGGGCTTTGGAAGGGAACCACAGATTCTGGTCTGGACAGGTCGAGTCACCATACCAGAGTCTGACACACTGCTTTTGAGACTCAGACTGGCTGTTAAGAGGTCATCTAAGCGCTGGTCCCATTGAACCGAGAGGTTCCACTGGAGAGCCCTCATGTGCAGACGAGCTAAAGGAACTGTAACAATGGTGGCTGCCATGTGGCCTAGCAGCTGCAGTACCATTCTGGCTGGGATCTGATTTGTGGAGATGATCCTCTGAGCCAGTGCCCTTACTTGATCTGCCCTGTCTGAGGGAAGGTTGTCTGGGCTGGTTTTGCCTGGCAAGAGGAGGGTCTGGCTGATCCCCTGTGGGTTCCCCTCTGGCTATAGCCTCCCCACTGAGGTTGTTGTTGCTGGAAACGGGGTTGCTGTTGCTGATGACCCTTCTGCTCTGAAAACAAGATCTACAAAACTGTCTCTGTTTCGGGCAATACATGGACCGGACTATCCTCACTGCCTTTCCAGAATCCTGGAACCTATTAATGACCCTTTCAGTGTCCTTGCCAAAGAGGACGGATCCATGAAAGGGTGCATCGAGGAGTTTCAGCTGAATGTCCTGCGCGAACCCTGAGACCCGAAGCCACGAATAACGGCAGAGGCACACCCTGGTTGCAGCTGCCCTCACCACCCTGTCTGCTGAGTCATACATGGATCGAGGTACATGGGTGCCAACATCCAATCCAATCTGTAGGAGTTTAGAAAGCTCTGCCTTCTGCAGGCAGTCTGGCAGTTCCTGCACAATGCCCAGCCTGTTTCCAGAGCGCATTCTGAAACTGGACATACAGGTCAAGAAATTCAGACTCTGAACCCTGCAGGTTGCAGAAGTGTATACTTTGCACCCCATGGAGTCCAGTTGCTTGGACTCCCTATCCGGTGGCTGAGTGCTAAGGTGCTTTAGCCTTCGGGAGTGGTCGTGTGCTGCTGAAATCACCACTGAATTCGCAGTGGGGTGTTCAGCCAGAAATGGTGGATCCTTGGGTGCCCTATACAGGTGATCTGCCTTCTTGGGGACGGCTGTAGTGGAATGAGGATGCTTCCAAGCCGCCTGGGTGACGTCCGCAAAGGTGTCTACCAGGGGTGGGATAACGACCAGCTTCGGATCTTTCTTTCTTAGGTACTCAGCCAGATGCATTCTCTCTGGGTCTAGGTCCTCAGTGTCCCAACCCATGTTGGTCTGGATGTGCCTCACAACCACCATGAAAGAGGGATCATCCAGAGACAATTTGGGTGTGTCCTCTGGGTCCAGAGGAGACAAATCCCCTAATGATGAGCCTGGATAGGAGGAGTCCGAGGGCTGATACGAGTCTAAGGAGGAGACAGAGGAAGACCTGCGTTGCCTTTTCCTGTGTCCACATCTGTCAGAGGAGCTTGAAGAGCTCATGCTCCGTGACCTGGACCTGGATCAGTGGTGTCTCTTCCTAGAGGCCTTTCTTTTGGGCTTATCCCAAGGGTTAGGCTCTTTACCATGGTCCTCACTGGACAGCGGCTGAGGGCCTTCTCTTTGTCCGGACTTGGGGGAAGGGGTTCTGTGGGCCCTGCTCCATCCGGATGTGGCACATCTGGATTAGTTGGAATATTGTCTTTGGGGGCAGAACATCTGGTTTAATGGTCTCCCACTAGTGGCTAAATAAATCTTTGACCTGGGCTAGGTTAAGTCTAGGCAACGAACCTGGCATCTGGTCTGGCATTGGCCCAGTACCTGTGCCAGCCCCGGTGTCTACACCGTCGTCGGGTTGGTCCAGCACCGGGGGAACTACTGGGGGCGGCGCAGAGACGTTAGCTGTGTCAACGCTGGGTGCCTGTTTACCTTGAGGGACCGACTACAGTTCCTCTACTTCCACCTGGGTGTCGTCAGTCCGGTTGTCAGTTGGAGGAGGAGGAGACGACGCCGGAGGCGACGGGGTTCCTGCCAGTGGGGCCAGCATATGAGGAACTTTAGGAGCGTCGTCAGAAGTCCGATGTCGGTGGTGGTCTGACGAGGACTTAGAAGGAGGATGCTTGTCGGACGACCGCTTGTCCGATGGCAGTCTAGGAGATTTTTCTGCCGATTTTTTAGATTGTTTGGGTGGAAGAGAAGAGTACCTCCCTGAGGAGCCTGAGGTCTTTTTCCTGTCTTGGAAGTCAGTGTTATATACAGAGGCCGACTGGAAGGGCTGATGTCCCTTACCTGGATCCGAAGAACGGCCTGTCAGTGGGACCTGGAGGCCTAATCTTGATACACTGAAGAGAGGGTGCAGATGACCCCGAACCCTTATCCTTATGCCCCGAGACATGGGCTGTGGCCGGGGCCTTAATGCAGGTAAGCCTGGAGTCGTGGCTGGCGGAGTCGGAGCTGCTTTTAGAGGCAGAGTGTGATCCTGCGGACTTCGATCTTGAATGGGATCTTTCACACTCTTTCCGTTTTTCTGAAGAATATTTCCCCAATTTTTTGTGGGACTGGTGAGAAGATTCCCTCTCCGAGGAGGAGTCCCGCTGCATGGCGGCCAACTTTAGTTGAGTGATGTTGGCCTGCAAGGTTTTCTGGCATTGGATCTGGGTCCGGCTGTTGAAGCACTGACAGGACTCTGTATCATGGTCAGGGCCCAGGCACAGCAGGCAGGCTGAATAGCCATCTTTTGCCGGGATTTGCTTCCCACAGGCACACTTGTCAGTGTGCCTCGAAGAAGGAGACAGGGAAGACAACATACAGAAGAAAAGGGCTTGAAACACGCGTACTATTCAAGAAAAGTTGTAACAATAGTGAAAACAGCGTACAGACTGGCACAAGTCAAACTGTGGAACTGATACACACAAGTCTACGGTGGGAAAAGAACTGGGGCACGCTGGGGACCGCCCACCCTTTATACCATATGAGACGTCGGGGGCTGGCCAACGTCGGGAGGGCAGTCCCCGCCTGGTACTGCTGGCTAGAAGTTTGCCGTGGGGTCTTGACACCTGCCGGCTTGAGTCCTATTTGTGTTACCTGCTGCAAGAGCTGATTCTTGAAGTAAGATGGTGTCTTCCAGTGAGCAACACAGCTGTTCTTCTGTGGGAGCTTTTAATAGCTAGTTGTCGAGGTAGGGGTAGACATAATGTCCCTGCCTCCTGAGAGCTGCTGCCACTACTGCCAGGCACTTGGTGAACACCCTGGGTGCCGAAGAAAGGCAGAATGGTAGCGGTCTGAACTGGCAGTGCTCTCCCTGGAAGGTAAAGCGGAGGCACTTTCTGAGGGACGGCAGGATCTTTATATGCATGTAGGTGTCCTGCATGTCCAAGGAGCACAGACAGTCCCCTTGGCTAAGCATGGGCAGCAATCCCAGCAGTGTCACCATCCTGAACCTTTTGTATTCGATAAAAGTGTTCAGCTGACTGAAGTCCAGGATGGGACGACGGTCCACTGTTTTTCTGTCAGGACGAGGAAGAAGCGGGAGTAATACCCCTTTCCTCTTTGAGATGGTGGCACTGCTTGGATCACTTTCTTGCTATGAGGGCTTGTATTTCTGCTCTGACAAGGCCCATGTAGGATGGGGAGCAATGGGTGGATTTTCTGGTGGAATCTGGTTGCACTCCAGTGCATAACCCCTCTGTATGATCTGGAGTACCCACTGATTCATGGTGATACTGGACCAGCCGCTGAGGTAAAGGGAGAATCTCCCACCTACTGCCTCCCCCTGCAACTCCGCCAGAGGAGGGGGGCAGGCAGGAAGTCATGCCGAAGTTGTTGGGAGTGGGCAGGGGAGCTCTGGAGTTCTTAGCGCCCTTAGGTCCCTGCATTACTGAGGACGGGGGGTTACCTTTTCTTTTGTAACCCCATTTGCTGCTGTAGCCTTCCTTGGTGGCCCTGCTGCCTTTGAAAGGAGCAACTTCTGGTCGTGGTTGGTTCAGATTTGTACATTTTGTGAACTTCAGAAACTGCCTTTCTGTAATCCAGTTATCAGCTTTTTTGGCCTCCTGACTGAAAAGGACTGGTCCTTGGAAAGGAAAGGGGCATCCAAGATGGTGTTCTGCAGATCCCGGCGGAATCCTGAGACCCTCAGCCAGCAGTGGCACCTTAGGTATATTCCTGTAGCTGCAGCCCTAGCGGCAGTGTATGTCAAGTCATATTAGCACCTGAGGACATGCTTACTGACATCAGCACTGGACTGAAGGACTGCTAAAAGTTCAGTCTTGTTGGCAGTCAGGTTGTGACTGGGCTAGGTCCATGGCCTTATTCCATAGTGATTTTTGATACATCACCATGTGTGCCAAAAAATTAAGTGACCTGACTGTACAGGTGGCTGAGGAATACACCATGTGACCCAAATGGTCCAATTTCTTGGACTCCTTATCCAGTGGCTGGAAGCTCATATGCTTCGGTTGCTGGGTTCTCCCATGAGCAGCTGTGAGGATCATATAGTCCGCCTTGGGCTGCTCACTCAAGTGTGGTTCTCCCTTTGGTGTTCTATACAAGTGGTCAGCCTTTTTGGGGACCGCCAAAGTCATGGAGGGGTGCTTCCAGGCTACTTTTGTAACGTCCTGGAAGGGTTCCACTAAGGGTGGGACGACCAAGGGTTTTGGGTCAGTAGCCCCCAAGAACTTTGCCAAACTGCACCTTTCAGGGTCCAACTCTTCAGTCTCCTACTGATTTAAGAACTGGATGTGTCTCATTACATCCAGGAAGGAAGGGTCATCCAGAGGAGACCTCGGACAGTCTCTGTAGGTGTCTGGGGATGGAAGAGACGGGTCATCTTCTGAGGAATTGTAGGAGGAGGAGCCTCTGAAAGATCCTTCGGAGGATGTGTCACTGTTGCACTGGTGACCCATGATCTTCGTCCCCTGACGTTGGAGGGGCCAGAGTCGGGGGTGGCGGAGGCGAATGGGGGGGGAGACAGCTGTATAGGTGAGGCTGATACCAGGGGCCAGCTCTGCTGGCCTAGGTAACAGATCCCTTTTAATGGCATTCTACCAGCTATTAAACAGGGCTCCGACCTCAGCCAAAGGGATGACAGGGCCTGGCTGGGGTGCTGGTGCCGGGATAGGAGCGTTAGGGGCCTCTGGAGTCGGCCCCTGTGGGATGATCTCCTCTGACGTCAGGTCTGATGCTACCTTCTTGTTGGACGTCAGCTCTGGTGGGATGGTGTCCTCTGGCATCGGGTGTCCTGACGCCTGGTTGTCGGGCCCCCGGGGGGGGGGGCACACGAAGGTGGAGGGGGTTGTGCCTGGTCTCTGGTATCCCCAGAGGTGAGCATCGGGTCCCCTGACAGCTGATCTGTAGTCAGGTCTTTGTTCAGGCCCTGCGGAGCAGACAGTGGTTTAGAGGGTGGTGTCTGGTCTGGCTCCGTAGTGGAGTCAGAGGGCGTTGAGGCTTAACGTCAGCCCAAAACCTCAGCCGATGACTGTCTAGAAAGTGAGTGAAACTTCTCCTGGTGCTCACATTCCTGGCATCTTCTGGTGTCATCCGACTCCGAGCCCTGTCGAACAAACCAGAGACTATGGCGTTGCGGACAGCAGGTTCCAACCTGCCAACCGATGAAGAGTGTGCCTGTCCTGCTGACTGAGACCCTAGCGCATGCATGTGAGGTAGGATTGCCAGGGACATGGGGGCTTGAGAAAGCCAGAGCCCAGAAAACTTCCCACCGTGCACCTGAGAACAGGCAGGTGGCTTCCTCAACAGTAACCCCAGGAGAGCCAGGGAGACTGGGGGCTGAGTCTGACCTTGCACTGGAGGCAGATGACTTAAAATCTCGTGTGGGGACCTAGGACGGGATTCTGACCTTGTCCCGTTGATGGTGCTTCCCACTCGATTTCTTCTCTCTGGGAGAGAAGTCCTTAGACAAGTAGGAAAAAGAGCTATGCCCCGACTGGATCTTCTGCATGACAGCCACTTGTTGTTCAAGGACGTATGCTTTTAGTGTTCAGGCAGCGGATTCGGGTCCTCCTGTTGAAGCCTTAGCAGTGCGGGCAGTCGTCCAGCCTGTGGTCGGGGCCTAGGCAGAGCAAGCAGGCCAAATGGCTGTCTTTTGCCGGGATCTGCTTGCCGCATGCACACTTCACTTTCCCCTGCTCTAATGAGGAAGATGGCTGGGAAGACATACATGATGAACTAGTACTTTTTGAGGAAAAAATGGCAAGTGTGCCAAGCGTGAAAATGGCAGTCGACTGGAAGCAGGAGGTGTCCATGGAGCCGATATGCACGGGTTGATGGCGGGAAAAAAACTGAGGTGGTGCTGGGGGACCGCCCCCTTTATACCCCTGGTGATGTCAGGGGCGGGACGGAGGGGGGGGCAGTCCCCACCTTAGACTGCTAGCTAGAATTTTTCTGTGGGGTCCTAGTGCTTGGCAGCATAGTCCTAATGGTGTTACCTGCTGCAAGAGCTCTATCTCGAAGTAAGATGTTGTGTTCAACAAACGTTTTTTGTGTGTGTGTGTGTGTCAGTCAGCAGGGCTTTGAGGAAGGGTTCCAGACAACAGGAGGAGAATATATGCTGTGTTTGTGGTCTAGTGTAGTGGAGCATTTTGTAGTCATCTATTTTTATAACAATAATAGGACTAGCCAAATTCATATACAATAATCAATATCTTTACAGAAATGGTGGGTACATGTACAGCAGGGGCTGCCACAGTACAAGCTTCCTCCTACTGTCCCAGCAATGTTCTGTCAGCCCACTGTGGAATAAATTAACTCTAAGAGGGTGAGAGAGGAATGCTGCCCACCAAACTACCGCTCCGCTGCTCCTGATAGTGTCCAAGGCAAACAACCAAACAAAGCCTTTCTAAGATTCCTGGTGAGATGTCTCAGGAAATTATTAATTCTACTGCTACTCTGTGCAGGCAGTGTGGAACTAAACCAGGGCTCCCTCCTACTGCTAACTGCCCCAGGGGAACTCCCACAGCTAAAGGGTCCGAGCTTCCTGCATATGAATGTATGCAGCCTTGCCAACAAACCTGACCAGGTCCACGCCTGGGTACTACATGCCAAGCCTGATGTAGTAATGCTCTCGGAAACCTGGCTGAAAAATACTTTACCTGACAAAACGTATAACATACCAGGATATAACTTGATCAGGTGTGACAGACTGACCAGAGGTGGTGGTATTGCCATATATATTAAAGATAAATTCCTAACCACCGATATTGTCCGCACATCAATGCCCAAAGAATTTGAATGTCTTGCCTTCAAAATTACCCTCTCGCCTGGTATAACCTTATTGGTAGCTGCATGCTATAGACCCCCTGCAGCGGGCCTGTGTATACTGCCCCATATTCACTCTCTGTCCTAGAAAAAGCAAACACGGAATGCATTATCATGGGTGACCTTAACCTTAATTGGAACGATGCCAGCACAAACAAGCTTAAGGACTTCTGCGACGAGCACAGGCTCACTCAGATTATCTCTAATGTTACACGACCTAACAAGAAAAATCCAGACCGAAGTTCACTTCTGGACCTTATACTTGTCAACAAGCCACATAATATCTCTCATGCAGGGGTCTTCCACAATGATCTGAGTGATGCCTGCGTTGGGTGCTCCCCACACCTCCCCTCCACCTCTACTTTCAAACTTAAGCACAACCTAAAATACTTCAGTCTCCCAGCCTTCCTGACAGATCTTGGGAACATAAAGTGGCAGATTTTCTACCTTACACCCTCTGTGTCCGAAGCATTCTGCATCTTCCAAGATCTGCTTGTAAACATTATCAATAAACACGCACCCTTAAGGAAAATCAAATCCAGGAAATGTGTGCCTGATTGGTTTAGCCCACTACTTAAGAGAGCCTTACAGCATAGAGACACCCTTTGGAAAGGGGCTAGGAAGTCGCAGTCTGACTCAGACTGGCTCTCCTTCCGGGTAGCCAGGAATGCCTGCACCAAACTGGTAAGGTTGGAAAAACAACGGTTCTCCCAGTCAGCCCTCGAGACAAACAAAAACTGTCCCACCAATTTTTGGCAGATACTGAGAGAGGTTGAGGGACATGCCCCTGCCACCAGCTAAAATTGTGGTAAATAACACCTCCTACACAGATAGGTCCGAGAATTCCCGATCAGCTCAATAACCACTTCGCCACTGCAGGCCTCACATTCGACACGTCACCTGTTAGTAAACTGAGCACCACAAGCACAGACAGCATAGCTACTAGACCAACCATAGCTCCCCCTACCGACCGGTTCCTCTTTAAGTTCCAGTCAGTCTCCTCCAAACAGGTGGAGGACCTGCTCCTCTCTCTGGACACCAAAAAGAGCGCTGGTGCCGATTCGCTGGAACCCTTCTTCTTAAAAGCAGGTTCTTTTCTGGCAGCTCCAACTACACATCTCTTTAACAGCTCATTATCCCAAGGGGAATTGCCGCATAGTTGGAAAACCATGCACATTACCCCCCTGTTCAAATCAGGAGACCCCACTGACTTGAACAACTATAGGCCTATTTCGTTGTGTCCTGTTTTATCCAAGTGTAACCCCCCTGCAAATGGGGGTTCCCAAAAGACTTCCAGGAGCTTGCTTGAATGTTCCAAGCCTGAATGGTGTTTGGCATTTAAGCCATTTATCAGTGAGTGTTTTTAGAACCTCTGGTACTGTCTCTTTAAGAGCTGTCTGCTTGCAGACATAATTAGTTTGTATGGGGGGACTGTGTGCTTCTCTGAGTACCACTGAGCTGCTGCCAATTCACTTCATTTTTGCAGTCACTAGGAGTGCAAAGGGAACCTATCTGAAAGATGTAACTGTTTGCCAGAAATTATTTAGAGTAATAATGAAACTACAGTTTGTCTAACCTGCTTTCTTTGCAGTCAGAACTGTGTCTGCTAGTTCCCATTCTAGTTTTGAACTGCTGAACTGGACCAATCAGTGTGGTAAGCTTAGCTCTAAAATGGTGCCTTGACGAATCAGAACTTGGACTCATAATCTGAGCCAGCCACAAGAGGATTGTATGGGCAGTGACTCTGGGAGATGTAGTTTAGACTTCAGTGCCTTTTGGACCAACAGCAGCAGTCTATTGTGAGTGACAGCCAATCCAGTCAAGAACTGGGAGGAACTCAAAGGAAGTGCCGGTTTTGTCGGTTGGAGTTTCAGTTGAGCTTTGGCAGTGAAGAAGGAAGGAGCCCTGTGCTTTTTCAGTGTGCAGTTTTAGTCAAAAACGTGTGTGAAGGCCCAGAGTTCGGGTCTGCAGCTTGTGTAACTGCTTGTTAGGACTGAATCCGTCCTGTGAAAAGAATCAAAGGATCTCTGAAGAGTAGAAACCAGGCTCACCCTGTAGAAGACTGGAGAAATTATTGAATTCCACTCGGTCTGTCAGGAACTGAATCTGCTGTGTGTTCTCCTGGGTATTGTGCAGTAATTGCGATCGGGATAGAGAAGCAGCCTGCCTGGTATAGTACTCTTTTTTTTACCATATAAATGTGTGAAGAGTCTCTTGGAGCTCAGGAGTAGTCCTGCTGACATTGAAGGACCCTATCTTATTTGGAGGTCGTTGAGTACTAATTCAGGGTCGCTCCCTGTTGAATTGCCACATTAAATCCAAATGGAATTACTGTACTGCTGACTGTTTAATTCTCCTTTTCTCTGTGTGAAAGGGCCCCTACCAGCTGCCACGGTTTGGACTAGCCACTAGGCTTGGGTACCCAGGACAGTAACTGATAGGGATAGGCCTGTGCACAGAGCCATAGGTAGATTATTAGAGTGATAAGCTAATTAACCTGATTTCCCTGTCCTTGTTATATCCCCTAAATAAATCAGAGCTGCTTGTTTCAGCAAAGTTATACTGCCTGAGGTATTTGTCTATGTTAAAGTACTGTACTGTGATTGTTGCACTGTATCTCATTTCACAGGAGGTCCCAGTGCCGAACCAGACCTGGGGGTAAGTGTATACTGTAAAGGTAATTCTGATATATTGTGTGGCCACTAGTGGGAAGAAAGGGGTTGCAGTGTCCCAGAGGCTGTGACCAAGTTAGTTTAACTATTGCAAACCCTGACCTCTGGGTGGAGGCACCCGCCATTGGATCCAGGCCCCTCAACCTGTTAGTGGCAAATCAGGCAGGGGTAGTAGCCCCTGGGATAGCGCCATCTAGGGGTTACACAAGCTACTTGAAAAAACTGTAAACTCTCAATTAAGGGAGTACTTGGACTGTGAGAAAATCCTCAGTCTAGTTCAATCAGGTTTCAGACCCAAGCACAGTACCATGTCTGCTCTTGCCAAAGTGTCAAATGACTGGCTAAAAGCCCTGGACAGTAAACAGCACATCTATGCACTCTTCCTTGGACCTCAGCAAAGCATTTGATACGGTTGATCATTCCATGCTTCTTGATTCCCTGAGTAGCATTGGTCTAACCTCTGCTGCAGTAAACTGGTTCTGCTGCTACCTCACAAATCGTAAACAGCAAATTAAAGCCCAAGGGGAATTCTCCCCACTAAAATTACTTCCCTGAGGCATTCCGCAAGGTTCCATTTTGGGACCTATCCTCTTCGCCCTTTACATCAACCGCATCGATTCTGGCCTGGTTGCTGGAAACGTTAATCTCTTCGCAGATGACACAGTCCTCTACACGACCAGCCCCTCCTTGGGCATTGTGTACAAGGAGCTACAGTAGGATTTTATCATCCTTCAGCACAACCTGCTGAATTTAAAGCTCTCGTTAAATGCAAAAAAACCAAAACAAAAGCTATGATCATTTCTCCATCCCACAATACGGGGATACCTGGGACCCCACAGATTATTACCCTCCTTAATGAACCACTAGAGCTAGTGGATACATTTAAATATCTGGGAGTCTGGTTGGATAACAAACTCACCTTCGGTGCACATCTAAGCAAGTTAACAAAAAAGCTAAGGCAGCGCCTCAGTATTTTCTACCACATAAGACGCCTACTCATCCTGGAAGCTAGAAAGCAGCTGGTTCAAATAACCTTTCTTCCCCTGATTGACTACACCGACTTCCTATACAGCCATTGCTCCTCAAAAAGCTGTATACACTCTATCATCGCGCATGGAGATTTGTTCTTGACTTGCCCTTGCAGACTCATCACTGCTGATTGTACCAAGCATTAGGTTGGCCATCCCTCTCCATGAGGAGGCAAATAAATGCCGTCACGTGGCTATTCCAGGCTTTGCCCAATAAACTACGACCCTATATCTGTGACCTGTTTGAACATTCAAAGTGTGCCTATGGACTAAGGAACTGCTCCTTTGTCCTCCTTAAGCAACCATGAACAAGGACATGTCTTGGCTCAACTGCCATTAGCTCCATTTTACCAGCGCTTTGGAATAACATGCAGAAATTACTTAAAATCTCCCTGCTGCCCGCCCATTTTATATTTAGGGGGCTGTTCTATAGAGGCCCGAAAATGGCATGTGATTGTTTCAGGTAAAGCCTTACCCCGCTCAACTGAGTCCCTTAACCTCTGTAATCCTGGGCCACCTATTACCCTTGTCGGCCAGCATCCCTTTAGGGCAACTATCCCCCCCTCTCATTAATTGGCTTTGCAGGGGGCCTCATTCTATTAGGCTGCCCTATTCCCCCCTCTACTATGCGCCTGATACCCTTTCTTCCCACTGCCCCCCTATGTCCCTCCCTCCTTCTTCTCCTCACTTGTACTCTATAAGCTACAACCTGTATACGCTGCACTTTAAATGCCTATATTTGCACTTGCTTTCCATGTCTGATTCACACAAGTACTGAGTTTGTTTATTGTAACTGCCTGTACCTATGTCTACTTTTGTATGAACTGTTGTCTACTTTAAGGAAAAGTGTCCTCTGTGTCCAGCACCATCTTGAAAATAAGCTTGCTCAATGATGTAACTGCCTGGTTAAATAAAGTTTGATTGATTGATTTAGTTCATGACTTCTCATGCGAAATGTCATAATGGGCCCCAACCATTCCCAACAGTGGAGCGGAGTTAGGCTGGAACAATGAGCAGAAGAAAAAGGTGTATGAGAATCACTGGGCATACATGTAAAGTAATTCTGAGCACAATGGAAAAAAAAATCAATATCTGCTAGTAGAATGATCCTGTGAACTACCAAAAGCGAAAGGGATTTCAGCGTTTTAGTATCATCGTACTTAGGTGGAGCAGGCAAAGTGTACAAGTATCAAGCAAGGCAGGTTAACGCAATGCTAGGAAACATTAAAAAGAACTTTTGTGAGCAGGTCACAGGAAGTAAGAACAACCTTACAAGGACCATACAGTACAACAGATCACCTGGAGCTGTGTGTTCAGTTCTGGGCTCGAACCTAAGGAAGGATCTAATTGAGACAAAAATGACACAAATGCGACTTCCGGTGCAGCAACAGAGTGCATGGCAGCATGCTCATAGAGCTCCGTGAGCCCCCTCGCTAAATAACACCGATTTTAGCCATTAAACCCGGAGATAAACGCTACAAATTTATCAAACCTCATGGCTACCGACAGTACAAAAGCATGTACGAACAGATTTGCAAGTTTACCGGTCGATCTTGAACCGTCTAACCAAAAGGCCTCAGACTCCAGCATTTCCACGCGCAGTAGACCCTCGCCCTCCACCTTGATGAGCAAGAAGTCTAAAAAAACGCGAGAAAGCAGCTATAAAAATGGAGGGGAAATTAGACTGCATCCATAGCAAGCTCCGAGATATAAAATCGGACTTTCTCACTTTAAACATGAACATGGGCAAATACGTGGGGAAATTACTGAACTGCAGCAGAGAGTAGCAGAAATGGAGGAGACACAGGGGTCTTAATCAGGGACGCTGACAAACTGCCAATCCACGGTCTCCCAACTACTTGAAATATGCCACACCCCAGGAGAGAGACAGGAGGACCCCGAAAACAGGCATCGGCGAAAAAACTTAAAAATTTATGGTGTGGCTGAGGGAAGAGAAAATGACAACATGGACAGTTTTATTGGTCGTCTTTTGAGGGAGACCCTGCAGCTGGGACCAGATTCCCAAATAGAAATAGAGAGAGTGCATAGAGCTCTGGGCCCCCGTCCTACCCAACAAGAAGCCCAACCACGATCCATTATGGTTCATTTTCTGAGACACACAACCAAGGATATGATATTAAAGAAAGCCTGGGTCATGGGGAAAACGTATTTTGAGAGTTCCAGAATATATTTTGGCAATGACTACACCCACATGACAATGCAGTGGACACGGGACTATATTCCCCCGTTTCCCATTCTTAGGGCCCTTAAGCTGAAATTCAGAACGCCGTATCCGGCATGACTTGTGATCCAGTACCCAAACGGCCAGCAAAATTTTGACTCAGCAGAGCAAGCCCTGCACGATCTTAAGGAGAGAAACTATGAACTACCGACCAAAGACTCCTTTCCACAATGGGCAGAGATACAGAGAGATCGTCAGAGAAGCCCTCAGTCACCAGACCCTCAACTGCAGCTAGAGACATTAAACTCAATAAAACAGCTGCTTAGGCAGTTTGCACGGAATGGCCCATAGACCTGGACACTGCATGCTACTAGAACCGGAGGATGATTTGGGAGGTGAGTCCTAGGCACTATCTGTGGGTTGGGGAACGGAGGTTGGGGCAGGTGGGGGCTGAGGGTGGTGGTCCCCTCCCTACCCCATACGACGGGGTGGTGTATCGCCCGGTAATGTGCAAGATTCCGTCCATATTTAAACAGAAAGTGTGGTCCCTTGGTGAGGAGTCCTTGTTATTGGCCCTGGACTCAAATGTGAGTGAGGCTAATGTGGGCACAGGCGGACTATTTATTTTAATATGGGCTCTTGGGAGGACCTCAGATCCATGGTTTCAGGTTCCTCTCCGGTATCTAGTCCCTCTACTTAAAAGACCATCCCCGATCCACTGGGGGGGAGCCCCTCCACCTCTCAGTCCTTGTGGCATTATGAGGATGGAATTTCTTAGCCCTGAGGGGGCTACTGTGCTTAGGCCTCTTAGAACACACCTTTTCCTATCTACTTTTGCCTCTCACTGGGGACCGCTTCATTTTGAGGAGCGATCTCCGCAGTGGTAACCCCGGAGCTGCTGGGAGGTCTGGGGAGTCCCCCTGGTAAGCTAATTAATGGGGACTACTTATGGGTCAGGGACTGCACAAACATCCTGGAACAGCTATATAACATGATGGCTTTAGTGATCTGCGTGAAGGATGGGAGTGGTGAAACCGCTGGATGGTGGGGTTGTGGGGGCGCTTCCTACAGTCCCTGCCCTAGCCCATAGTGACTCTTCGGTCCTCGGACCTAAGGAGGTAGCTGGTGGGCCTCCTCTGGATCGGTTCTCAGTGTGTGGTATGCAACGGGAGTCACTGAGGACTTTGATCCCTACATAGCAACAATGAATGCCATCTTTGAGATTACCTAGTAAACTGCAGAAAACGTATATAGCCCTCTAAGATAGGCCCTAGAAACAGTGCCTTAATTATATTCACTCAGGATTGACACGTAGTATGATGGACATTGCTCCCTTTCATAGATCCGACGAGGGGCCGGAGAACTACACAGATGGACTCTCTGAAAGCACCATCAGACATTTTGGTTAACCTGTTATTTTTTATGTTATCCCAAATTCCTTTTCTAACTGACCTGGCCCCTACCTTAAAGATGTTTAGTTTTTTTGGGGACTTGATACACCCCGAGGAGCACCTCAAAATTAGAAGTGCAGTCACCCATATGACAGCAGCAGATCTGTCAGGGCCCGGGGAATTTCCCTGGCTCATGGAAGTCACTGAGACAACTCTGTATATATTTAGGCACAGTTTTAATAGGTGCCATATAGGTAGGATAGAACTGTTACTACTTTATGAGGAAAAAAAGGTGATTCGGAGTGCATCATCAAGGAGGTGTAGATTGTTTTATAGAATAAGGCGGGATAAACTGGAAATGGGCTACAGGGAGACATGGCAAGGTCAAGAAGAGAATCAGATAGAGGTGTTTTACTCAATTCACCACAATGGCTCAATCTCAAAAGGTTAGAATAATTTCCCAGAATGTACTTGGATTAGGTGGTCCAATTAAACAAGGGAAGGTGTTGTCCTACCTTAAAAAAATCATCTCACCCTCAAATGACATTACTGCAAAAAAAAAAAAAAGACATATGGGCCCCGTGGAATAACAAAAATGTTTACATTTTGGAATGCACACTGTAGTGACCAGTTCCCACCATTCTAGTAAGAGGAGGGGTACAGCAATTTTAATTCCCAATTATTCAGCATTCCAACTGGAGAACTCGTACCATGACAGAGAGGGCACATTGGCTATGGTCAGAGGGACTTAATGGGGCACTCCCTATACAGTGGTAAGCCTTCATCTTCCACTGGGCACTACCCCGCAGATGCATCGGGCATTAATGGATAAAATAATACACTTTAAACATGGGGACTTGGTTATAGGCGGCGATCTAAATCTTGTAATGGATCCGGGAAAAGACAGCTGAAATCCAAATCCCCCTCGTATATCAGCAGGCCAAAGACGTGGTCAGAGGTTGATAAAGGAAATGGGTCTTCTAGATATATGGCAAAATAAAAATAGAAGCAGTAGGCATTACACTCACTACTCTGCAGCCCATCACACATATTCTCGGATAGATTATTTTCTGGTCACAGCAGAACACCGGGAACTAGTGCACCAAATTCAGATACTCCCCAACTTACCCACAGACCATGCCCCACTGTTAACTGAACTTGACTCTCATCAAGAGAGATCACCCACTCAGTGGCAATTTAATAGCTCCTTACTGAGAAACCAGAAATACACTGATTGAATTAAGCAACGTATCCCTGAGATTTAGACTCAGAATAAGTTCCCCGAGATTTCAGTAGCATCTTTCAGAAAAAGAGATGTGCAAGAAAACAGGTTACTCACCAGTAACAGTAGTTCTAGCAGTGGTATATGTTGTTCATCCACACTGTCCCTTTCCCTTTAAATCTGGCTGGAAGACTCTTCAGCTGGCTCCTCCACCACCACCGAATTGTGGTAAATCTCGACTCCACTTCGCGGACGCCAGATCTTAGCCCGCTGAAAGCAAGGTGATGCGCCTAAAGCCAGGGAAGTCGGGTGGGTGCATGTGGATGAACAACATATACCACTCCTAGAACTACTGTTACAGGTGAGTAACCTGTTTTTCTAGGAGCGTGGATATGTTGTTCATCCACACTCTTTGGCAGACTCCTAGCAGTTCTCCAGGAGGAGGGAGGCAAGGTGCACACCCCTCCTTAGGAAACAGAGATTGGAGAACCGAGGCCCCAAAACCAGCATCATGACGTGACTCAAGATCGATGTGGTAATGGGTAATGAAGGTGTTTGCTGACTTCCAGGTAGCAGCCCGACAGATTTCCTGGATAGGGATGTCCCTGGTAGCAGCCACCGATGCAGCAGGATGGCGGACAGAATGAGCTCTTATCCCTCTGGGAGGCTCCTTGCCCGCCAACTCATAGCACAGACCTATGCATGATGTAATCCATCTTGCAATGGTCCGTTTGGCTGCAGGTCTGCCAGAAGCGGCTTCAGCATAGGTGACAAACAGCTGGCGAACCTCTCCCCGATTTTCCGCCGTCCTCTCCTTGTAGTAGAAGAGAGCATGTCTAAGGTCCAGAGTATGGAGCCTGTACTCGGCATCTGAGGTGTAGTTAGGGTAATATACTGGCAGAGTCAACACCTGGTTAAGGTGAAACAACACCTTCAGAAGGAATTTCGGGTGGGGGCACAAGACAACTTTGGCCCTGTGAAAGACCAGATAAGGGGAGTTCACCGAAAATGCCTGGAGCTCTCCTGTCCTTCTGGCTGTCGTGATAGCCACCAGGAAGGCAGTCTTCCATGACAAGTGTGAGAGCTCACACTTGTGCATGGGTTCGAATGGCTTGCCCATGAGCTTTGCCAAAACCAGCAAAAGATCCCGCGGAGGTGGAGGTTCACGCACCAGAGGGGATATGTGAGCCAGGCCTTTGAAAAAGTGCCCGACCACTGTCTCCTGTGCCAATGTCGACTGACCGGCCCGCACCCAGTAAGCAGAAATGGCTGCCAGGTGCACCCTAAGGGTCGATGATGTAAACCCCCTTTGGAGAGAGACCAAAGGTAATCTAGAATGTTAGCCACAGAGCAGGAGAAGGGGTACAGACTGTTACCCTGACACCAAATGGAAAACCTTTTCCATTTGAAGGCATAACATTTCCTGGTTGATTCCTTACAAGATGCCTGCACAACTCTGTTGACATCCTCGGAAAGACCCAGAGCCTGGAACTCTAGCCCCTCAGGTACCAGGCTGTGAGGTGCAGGGATTGAAGGTCCGGATGGAAGACCTCCCCCTGGTTCAATGATATCAGGTCTGGGCGTGTACAAAGCCGCTCCAGGGCCCTGCAGCTGAGGCTGAAGAAGATCTGGATACCAGAACTGGCAGGGCCAATCTGGGACTACCAAGATCACCTTTGCCTTGTCCCTCCTCACCTTGAGTAACACTTTGTGGATCAAAGGAAATGGAGGGAAGGCGTAGAGGAGGCCTGAGGTCCACGGCCTCAAGAAGGCATCCCCCTGAAGCGAGCCCTGCTGAGGGAGGCGGGCATGGTACAGCCTTAGCTTGTTCTCCCTGGAGGCAAACAGGTCCACCAACAGTTTGCCCCCACGGGAGAAGAGATTATAAGCTACCTCTGGATGGAGAGACCACTCGTGGGATGTCTGGCCTATGTGGCTGAGAGCATCCGCCAGTTGGTTCGAGACTCCTGCCACATGGATGGCAAGGAGATCCACCTCCAACTGGCTGATAAGGGTCCAGATCTGGAGCGCCTCTTTGCACAGCAGACAGGAGTGCGTGCCGCCCTGTTTGTTGAGGTAGTACATGGTCATGGTATTGTCCGTCTGGACTTGAACCACTTGACCCCGGAGCTGAGGAGCGAAAGCTGACAATGCCAGTCTGACTGCTCTGAGCTCCAGCAGGTTGATGTGGCATCGGGACTCCTCGGGGGTCCAGAACCCGTGGGCTCTGTTGTCTCCCATGTGGGCTCCCCAGCCCATGAGAGAGGCATCGGTCATAAGTACGACTGTCGGCTTGGGGCGGACAAACGAGATCCTTTCCTGCAGACGACCTGGGATGGTCCACCATTGGAGAGCGTCCCACATCTTCTGGGTGACAGTGACCAGCTGGTTGAAAAGACCCTGATGCTGAGTCCACTGAGCAGCCAGCTCCCACTGGAGGGGGCGCATGTGCAATCTGGCCAACTGACCACTGAGGAGCACGCCACAATGTAACCCAGAAGGCGCAGGAAGTCCTGGGCAGGGTGCAAGTGCCCAACCTGAAATGATTGGGCAAAGGAGGAAAGAACTTCAGCCCTGCTTGCTCGGAGCCGAGCTTTGGCTTGATGAGAGTCGAGCTCTGCCCCAATAAAGCCCATCACCTGAGAGGGCACGAGTTCCGACTTGGCTCGATCAGGAGGCCTAATTGGGAACAGGTTCGGAGGGCCAGGTCCCTGGACCTCTCCACCTCCTGCAGGGAGGAACCCGCCAGGAGCCAATCGTCGAGGTAGGGGTATATCCAAACCCCCTGATGCCACAGATGGGCCGCCACCACTGCGATGCACTTGGTGAAGACCTGAGGGGCCGATGACACGCCGAACGGCATGGCTTGGAACTCATACAGGGTCCCTTCCACCCTGAAGTGGAGGAACCGCTGGTGGGACAGACAGATTGAGACGTGGAAAAATGCATCCTGTAGATCCAGTGAACAGAACCACATGTTTTGCTCCAGAGATGGTATGATCTGATTCAGAGTTACCATCCGGAAGGTGCGAGACCCGAGATATTGATTCAGGTCGTGGAGATCTAGGATGGGGCGTCAACCCCCCGTCTGCTTGGGCACCAGGAAGTACCTGGACACGAAGCCTGGATCTGTAGGAGGATCTGGCAATGGAGCTACTGCCTCCTTGCGGAAGAGCTGAGCAATATCGTCCCAAAGGGCCGACTGAGATCCTTTCCTCCTGAGGGGCACAGGCTCGGCAGGGAGGTTACTGCTTGAATTCTAGAGGCAGTCCCCGACCAACCACTTCCAGAACCACCTGTCCAAAGTGATACCGGACCAGGCGAAAGAAAGTGGCGGAGCCAGCCCCCCATGGGAGGATCCAGAACTGGCATGACGGTTGTAGGAGTGGCCACCCCCGACCTATCACTGAGCAGGCTTAGAGGAGGAGAAGGAGGCTCCTGGACCGGCACCTCAACCTCCTTTGCAGGGCTGTTGGGGACCCTGCTTGGGCCTGGGGCGCCAAGCTTGAGCCTGCTGTTGCTGCTGGTGCTGTTGACCTCCCTGGAAGAAGGGCTGTCTAACCGCAGGAGAAGAGTGCCGAAAAGACGTCTTCTTGTGCTTCTGCTGGTTCTTGCCCGAAGAACCCTTTGCAGAAGTGGCATCCAAGGTGGCATTGGACTGCTCTACGCGCTGGAGATGACCTGCCACTCCTGGACCAAAGAGATTGGTGCCAAGGAAGGGCATGTCAGTTAACTTGTGCTGAGTATCTGCCGAGAAACAGGATAACCTCAGCCAGGCCCTGTGGCGAGTGGCCACTGCGGCAGCTAGTGAGCGGGTACAGGAATCTCCAATATCCAAGGCCATCTGGAGCTGCTGTTTTGCACACAGCACAGCCCTGGTCACGGACCTGCTTAACCGTGGTCTGCATGTCTGCTGGGAGATGAGGGAGGACTTCATCTAGTGACCCCAAGAGGGCGTGACAGAAGTGTGCCAGGATCACTGCCGAGCTGGCCTGACGAAGGCCCAAGGATGAGGCCACATACACCTCCCGGGTAGAATGGTCCATATTCTTGGACTCCTTGTCTGGAGGGTAGTCAATATCTGCTGAGCTACCCATGCATCTAAATACAGAGGCAGTCACAAAGCTCTCGGCTGAGAGATGCTCTGTGAAACCCGCCAAGGACCCCATGGGTACAGTGTACTTGCCAGCCATGCGGGCAGATGGAGCCGGTCAAGAGGCAGGGTGCTGTCATAGCTCAAGGGTTGGGCCAACAATGGCTTCGGCCACTGAGAAAGCCTCCGTTGGGGTATCCCTCCTCTTAAGGATTTCCATGAGAGGATATTCCACCTTCTTTTGGATAGGCTCCAAGATCATACCGGTTGACTCTGAAATAAGGTGGAGGATGCCCTGGAAAGAGGAAGAACCTTCCTCCAAGCCTGTCACTGACAACTCATTATCAGGGTGTGAGTGTAGACCAGTGGTATCCAAGTCCAAAGAATCGGGATATAAGGGTCTCTCGCCTATGTCCCCTTCAATATGCCGAGGGCGATCGGGGACAACAGTGATGGACAGACGATGGGGCAGGCCAGTATCTGTCCGGTCCTCTTTTGAGGGAGCCCCTTCCTGAGGCTGCTTAGGCGGTGGCTCCACCAAAATTGGTGGGGAGACCAGAACAGGCCGAACAGGAATGCGTGCCAGACCTACAGGAGGAAGAACCGGAGTCTTCGGTTCCTGAGGGGTCGGAGTCGGCCTAAGAGGCTGGGGCCAAGTAATGATCGGTATAGCTGGTGGAGCCGGCTTAAGGCCGGTCAGAATTAGCTGTTGCCACATAAGGTCCTCATAACACCGAAGCTTCCGTCGAAGTTTCTTCTCGTCCGAGGAGGATAAGGATCAGTGGCGACGCCTCTTCACAGTGTTTGTGACCTTTTTTCGGTTATTCGACTGAAGGGGCCCTAGTCCTCGATCGAGACAAACGGGGTCAGCTTGTTCGATTGGGAGAGGCCAGAGTCAGTGAAAACCGAGGTTCCGGCCCCTGTCCCTCGATCGGGATACCCGAGGGCTGGGTCTCCTTGTTGGGGAAGGAAAGGACAGGTGTCCTCTCCAATGAGTCATCAACTGGGGTCGGCGATAACGGCTTGGTCGGGTCGAGAGATATCTTGGCCGGTTCGGCCGTTTCCTCGGCCTCAGTGCCTTGGCCTGACGGAAGGTCCGAGAAGCCGGCGGATGAGGAAGCGATCTCGACCGGGGCCGAGACCGCAAGGTCCTGGGATTCAGACCTCTCTGGGTCCCAGGAACATCTTCTCCAAGAAGAAGAAGACTTAGGGTCCTTGTCCTGCTTTCTAGGGCGGGAGGAGTGCATGCCCGAGGGCGCCTCACCCCTGGTGGGGAGAGACTGGCACAGCTCCTGAAAGGATCCTGTGAAGGTAGAGCCAAGGTTTAGCGGCACAAAAAAACCTCGTCTGGCCGAGGCTTGGGCAGCTTCTTCTTCAAATGCCGCCATCTGGTCGAGCTGCTCGGTGGATCCCGCGGCTGCAGAAACCGCCCACCTTGCCTCCTTTGATTTCACCGGTGGATTGCGAAGCTCCGGTCTCCCCAGCTTAAGGCTCACCTTGCGGTCGTCCAGAACGTTGGGATGGAAGGCCAAGCAGATGGTGCATGAAGAGGTGTTATGCACGACACCCAAACAATAAACACACAAGAGGTGGGGATTGGTGCGTGACATTTTCTGTCCACAGGGACACCGGCAAAACCCGTGGGACGACTTGTCCTCCATGTCCGATGCGCTCGGATCTGAATCGTAAACTTATACGAGTTTCAAAGAAAGCAACTGCGGTGAAAACTGTCGACTAGTATCCAGGGCCTACAATACTGCAGAAGTAGCACGAGGGAACCTGAATCTTCCAGCAGAAAGGAAGATCTGGAGTCATGGGGCGGAGCCGAGGTATTTACCACACGGGTGGGTGGGAGGAGCCAGCTTGAAGACTTCCAGCCAGATTTAAAGGGGAAAGGGACATGCCAAAGAGTGTGGATGAACAACATATACATGCTCCTAGAACAAGGGGGCACAATTTGAAGATAGAGGGGGGACAGCTCAGAGGTAACGTGAGGAAGTATTTTTTCATGGAGAGGGTTGTGGATGCATGGAACAGCCTCCCTGAGGAGGTCGTGGAGTCAAGAACAGTGGGGGAATTCAAGAATGCATGGGACAGACATAAGGCAGTCCTAGTGGGGGTAGGAGGAAGTAAGCTGTTGCTTAACTAGGATCTGCAGCTTATCTGTTAAGTAGGAAAATGGGCAGACTAGGTGGGCCAAGCAGTCCTTATCGGCCGTCAAATTCTACATTTCTTCAGGAATATTGTGAGACACCTTGAAAGCGATTATAAGGGGGGAAATCATTAAGTTTGCAGCTAAGGAAAAGAAGGAAAGAGAAAAACAGCAGAGGACTTTAGAACAGGAGCTTCAAACTTTGCAAAAGGCACATGTGCAGGGAGATAAATCTGCTTCACAGAAAGTAAATGACATCAAAAGTAAATTGCAAGACCTGCTTAATTACAAAACAGAGCAAGCCCTCCTCTATATCAAACAAAAATATTATGAAGGTGGAGCCAATGCCTCTAAGGTGTCGACCTCTAGATTAAGGGGGAAAAAAATAGGGGTATGATTGTGCAAATTAGGCAACCTCAGACGAAACAATACCTTACTAACACTAAAGATATATTGGAGGGATTTAGACACTTATCACACCCTTTACTCCCAGGATCCAGAACCAGAAGATACCAATTATCATTCCTTTTTTCAGCAATTGAAACTGCCCCAGTTAACGACCCTATAGCCGGAGCAACTTCTTCGGCCAGTTACTTCAGGGGAGATAGAGAGGGTCATAAAAACCACAAAAGCAGGCAACAGCCCTGGTTAGGACGGCCTAACCTCGGAATTCTATAAAAGTTTCACTAAAGAGCTTCTACCTACTCTTCTAACAATATTTAACGCCCTACAAACCAAAGAAACTACCACCCCTCGTGGCAGTATGGAAACATATCAACAATTTTAAAACCAGAAAAGGACCCCCTCAATTGCTAATCATATAGACCCATCTCAGTCCTAAACCACGATTATAAATTTTTTGTTAGTACTCTTGCCCATCGACTAGAGCCCCTTTTAACTAATATAATTAATAAAGACCAAACAGGCTTTATCCCCACAAGAAAAACAAGAGATAAAAAAAATGGAATACCCAGAACTTCTGGTACTTGGGAGTTAGAATTCCCCAAGATCTTACAGTTATATGAAGTAAATTTTCCCCCTTTAGTTAAGAATTTGAAGAGAGACTTACAGTAGTGGCAGCACTTACCTGTTTCCCTAATGCACCGAATAGACTCAATCAAAATGACAATACTGCTGAAGTTCCTTTACCTTTTCCAAAATCTACCCATCTTGCTCCCCTCAGCTAATTTCAAGGTCTGGGATAAAATGCTTTCCCAGTATATATGGCATGGGAAGAGACCCAGAAAGGCCTATGCTTTTCTGCAGCTACCTAAACTCAGAGGAGTTCTGGCACTTCCACACTTTAAAATGTACTATTGGCTCAGCCCAACTGGCCCACATCCTACATTAGTGGGACCCGAACACAGAAACACATTGGAAGTCAATAGAATGGGATGAGCAACCAGAAGATAGAGAGAAAGTGTTGGGATCCCCTTATGCTACGAAGAATCGGCACATGACAGACATTTGATCCAGATTTACCAGAACTGGGCTGCAAGTTTGGTGTAGGAAATTTAGTGAACCCACAATTAGACCCCAGGCAGTGCCACTAATAATACCCGTATATGATCTGTCATTTCTGCCAGCCATTACGGATCATACCTTTGATCTGTGGAGGTGACAGGGTCTGACATACATATACCAGTGGTATGAACACGGGACGCTTAGGTCCTTTGCCCAAATGCAGCAGGCTCATCAGTTACACAAGAGAGACCACTACCGTTTCCTCCAAATGCGGCAATATATACTTCAAAGCTGTGGCACTGCCTGGAAGTTAGCCCAATCACACCTTCAGTCCAATTAATAATTGTCACTAAAACTAGGCAGCTACCAGATCACCTCATTTCAACTTTATACCAACTTCTTCAACCTATGGAGCGCAAGTCACTTACTAAGCTGCAAAAATCATGGGAGCTGGATTTAGGAATGGAGATCTCTGACCAGGAGTGGAGACAGATGTATACAAACCAGCAAAAGGCAACTAGCTTTCATATCTGGAAAGAACAGAACTGGAGGTGCACAGTGAAATATTTTAGAACACTTCAAATAACTGAGAAGTATGAGGGTAGGAGAGGTTCTAACTGCTGGAGATCATGTGGAAAGACTCAGGCGGATCATATCCATATATTTTGGACTTGCCCGAGGAGCCAAGACTTTTGGTTGCATGTTGAGGACGGGATGCATCAGCTCTTCCCTGAAATCAAACAGCTCTTCCTTGGTCTAGCCCTTCTTCATTGGTTTACTGGGGAAATTTTGAATAATCCAGTCAGGAAGATGATTATCATCCTGCTTTTGGCAGCTGAAAAATCAATCTCCAGGAAATGGCTCCAGCAGACCCTTCCCAGTGTAAAAATGTGGGATGATACTGTACAGGAGATTTATCAAATGGAGAAGCTCACAGCAATGCTGAATCAAAGGACAAACAGAGTTAGGAATTTCTGGAACAAATGGCTCCTGTGGGTGATGCAACACAGACAGAATATTATTCCTTGAATATGCTTAGATTGGGGTGCATATGTAAAGCATTAAATGAGCTCAGTGTATTTGACAAGTTATCCTTATCCTGTGATTTTCAGAATCTTCTGTCTGGATAGGATACAATGCTAAATTCTCTCATGTGGATATACATATACATATACATATACATATACATACACACACACACACACACACACACTGTTTAAAAAAAAAAAACGATTATTCCTGCCTATTGTAGTGTAATGTGATTATCCCTGCTTACTGTAGTGTATTGTGACTACTGATGTACTCTGAACCTTTTTATTTATTAAAAAACAGTAAAAAAAAAAAAAAAAAAAAAAAAAAAAAATAAGAACAAGGAAGACTGCAGGACTTGAGAATTGTGGAGGTAGTATGAAGGAAGGCTAGCAGTCCTAAACCTCTACACCCTAGAATTAAAGAGCACCTTTCATGATGGTCCAGAAAGTTACAGCTTGCAGTCATTATATACAATGCTAGACCTGAAAGGGTGTGAGCATTTGTTGTGTTTGGCCAAGGTTTACTCTGCATTTCATATTTTGCATTTGTTTTTGAGCCCTGCTGCTGGCTCTCGCTAACATCACTATATGGCAGTGGAGTGCCTCACACTGAGCTGTGCAGTACAGTGCAGTTGCAGCAGCTTTGCAAGGGAAAACTACCAGTACTGGGTGTACATACTGGCTTCCCCCTTCCCCAAGACTTATATTAAAATCCAAATGCCTTGTTAGTATGTTTTTCTGTAAAACTGACTGACTTCAGCCTATGTAACAAAGCATGGAGAGTGAAAAAAGATCAAGTTGCTGTCAGCACCTTTCCCAGTCCTTTTGACTTTCATGCATAAATTATCCTTTCTTGCATTGAGTCTGGAATTGTATTTCTTTACCGTCCTCTGCAGTTAGTTTTTGCATTCTGAGCTTCTAAAAACTGCAGTGTGTACCAGAGCTTCTACAGCAAGCCTGGTGTTGCTGTGGACCCAGCGCTGTACTGCTGACATCACTACTGTATATGGCAGAGGGGTGACTTACACTGCAGTACAGTGAAGTTGCAGCACCTTTGCAAGGGATAACTACATTACTAAATGTATATACTGTAGTCCCTCGTCACAAAGACACCCTGTTAACAATGCATTATGCCAAAATCCGAACACCTTGTAAGTTAGTTTTGTTTTGTAAAACTGACTTACTTCTGCCTCTGTAACAAAGCATGGGAAGTGAGAGAAGATAGAGTTGCTGTCAGCTGAGACAGCTGTAAGTTTATGCATCGGTATGATTAGCATCTATACCTTGATCATTTGAAAGCAGTAATGACTCCTTACCCATGCATACTGGTGACTTCCATGTCTTTCTGTAGTAAAGCACCTGGCAGTCACTCCAATTGAAAATCTCTTTCTGCTCCTCCATCCCACGCCTCCTCAACATCAGCATGGCATCGTGGAATACCAAAGACTCATTTTGGTACCATATAATATCTCCAGTCTGCGCATACGCAGAATCCCGGTTTCACTTTTCAAACAAGAATATCTCTGGAAATAGCCCTCACTTTTTAAAACCACCTCAACAGTGCATATAGCACATCTAAGCACATTGGCCCCTATGCACAAAGGGGCAGAGTGGCTATGCACTGCGGATCTGCGGGATGGAACCACTCCACGCCCACTGCCCCCCCATGCAGGATGCACTACTGGGGGCGCGCAGCCCCAATACACCCGATCCCCTGTCCGCACGGACAGCAGCGCATCGGTGGTGGGCATGGCGGCACTACGCGGCAGTCACTACCACGTGTAGTGCTGTCCGCAGGGGTCTGGCGGACAGTGTAGGCTACGGCAGAGGGGACCCTGCTATAAGGTCTGTATGAAGCCATGGCTGTACACCCACAGGTCCCTCAACCCCTGGCACAACCGGTCCCAAGCTCCCTCCAACAGTCAGAGTCCCCCCTCCCCCGCACACATATGCCCTGTTCCCGATGGAGAAGGTGTGCAGTAGGCATTGCCGACAGCAACCCATGGCCGTGGCAACTGCCAGGTCCGACGGTGGTGTGGACAGTGCAGCGGTGTGTGTGTGTGTGTGTGATCTGTGTGCCTGTGGTAGTAGTACTGCAGTCCCGGGGCTAGTGCCCCCTTGTGTTCCGGGGGAGGGGGAATTCCGCCAACGGTGACCACCCGCATTGTACATGGGTGCCAATGCTCAAACCTGGTCCCGTACCGTCATGCGTGGGGGGGGGTCCACTCTGGTTCCCAGGCAGGCCATTCGATTGGCCACCTGCCTGGGACTGCAATTCTGCCCCTATTCACATGCCAGGGTCAGGCTCATGGATAGGTGACCAGTGGTCATGAATGCCATAGCACTCCAAACCGCAGGTGCACAGCTCCATGGGTGGATACGCGTTTAGCGATAATTCATGCCCTTATGTGTAGGGGCCATTGTTTGCATTATATGGTACCAAAATTAGTCTTCGGCATTCTGAGGTGCCATACTGATGTTGGGGTGGTGTGGGGTGGAGGAGCAGTAAGGCATTTTCGATTCGGGTGACTGCCAGGTGCTTTTCTACAGAAAGACATGGAAGGCACCAGTATAACAAGGGTAAGGGGGCATTACTGCTTTCAAATGATCAAGGTATAGACACTAATCACACCGATGCATAAACTGACAGCTGTCTCGGCTGACATCAATTTGATCTTCTCTCATATCCTGTGCTTTGTTACAGAGGCAGAAGTCAGTTTTACAAAAAAAACATACTGACAAGGCATTTGGATTCTGGCATAATGCATTACTAACAAGATGTCTTTGTGAAGAGGGACCACAGTATGTACACTTAGTACATTCAAATCCGCTTTGAAACAAGATCAAAACCATGTATGCCTATGCTATGGATGACGTCCCCTTTGTTAATATAAAATCTTGTGTCTACACCATATATGTAAAGTTGTTGTATATCCCTAGTCTTTTATCTGTGTATAATTTGTTTTAATGTGTGTAATACTTTTGGAACATCTACAGGAACACCTTGTTAACAGGGTATTTATAGCCCTAATGGTGTATTTGGTTGCTCAAATTAAGCCTGTATAAATAACAATGTTTCACTACTACTAGTAATGTCGTTTTCTCTTACAAAACTGCTGCAACTTCACTGTACTGCAGTGTGAGTCACTCCTCTGCCATACAGTGATGTTAGCAGTACAGCCCTGGATCCAAAGCAACACCAGGCTTGCTATAAAAGTTCTGGTACATCCAGCAGTTTTTAGTAGCTCAGAATGCAAAAACAAACTGCAGAGGACAGTAGTGAAATACAATTCCAGAATCAATGCAAGAAGGGGTAATTTATGCATGAGAGTCAAATGGACTGGGAAAGGTGCTGACAGCAACTCTATTTTCTCTCAGTTCCCAAGCTTTATCACAGAGGCAGAAGTCAGGCAGTTTTACAAAAAAACATACTGATAAAGCATTTGGATTCTGGCATAATGCATTGCTAACAGGGTGTTTTGGTGAAGAGGGACTACAGTATGTGTACACCTAGTGATATAGTTTTCCCTTGCAAAACTGCTGCAACTTCACTGTACTGCAGCGCGAGTCACTCCTCTGCCATATAGTGATGTCAGCAGTACAGCCCTGGGTCCACAGCAACATCTGACTTGCTACAGAAGCTCTAGTACACCCTGCAGTTTTTAGCAGCTCAGAATGCAAAAACTGCAGAGGACAGTAATGAAATGCAATTCCAGAATCAATGCAAGAAGGGGTAATTTACACATGAAAGTCAAAAGGACTGGGAAAGGTGCTCTTTAAGTACTATATATTTAGGTAAGAGACTTGATAACAGCAGTTAAGATACTAATCAGAAGTATTCAAGTGATGCATACAGAAATGTTAGCTAATTGAACTTGGGGTCATTCATGTAATGTTATAATGAAACTCAGTTGAGAAAAGGGAGGACAATATTTTAACATTAGGGCAGTGAAGCTGTAGAATTCACCTCCTCAGGAGGTGGCAAAATCAAGTAACATGAGTGAGGTAAAATCTGGATAAGTACTTAGTAGAGGCAGTGAAGTAAACAGGCGTACAATATCAATGGGCTAAGCTTCCTTTTATTCTGTATTAATTGGACACCTTTCAACTAGAAAACTCATTCCATACAGATTGCTAAACAGCCATCATATCATATCTTTCGGTTGCTAATGAACTTGGCTGTACTGGAACCACTGACCTAGAGGTAAGAAGCAAGGGAACCCACTTCCAATCCACTCCTGCAGAACTTCCTTTTAAAGTCTACTGGAAGAGACTGAAGTTCACCGAGTCTCCTGGCTGAGGTTACACTTTATAAAACAGATTGGTGTAGGACAGAGAGAGAAGTAGAAAGTAGAATTTTTAGTAGATTTTTATCAAGCGGACTAATATAAACATACATAAAAGGGCTCAACAGGGTCCGACGCCTGTCAGTTTAGCAGGCATGCTCGGACAAGCAAAAAGGGGAAAAAGAAAAAAAAAAACAAAAAAAAAAAAACAGTTGATGCGGAGCCTCCCCCTTCCCTCCCCATATATGACAGGCAGTCACAAACACTAATCTGACCAGGAGAGTGGTATGCATGAACATCCTTTGCTATGTGTACTCCTGGGGTAGGGAAAGATTGTTAGAGCCTGGTAGAGCATAATCTTTTCCCTTGCCAGATGTCTTGCATCTCTGTCAGTGCAATGCACTCCTACTGCACTAGCACCAAGCAGGAAGTGCATTTGTTACACCGTTCCCAAGTTTACTTTTCCCCAGTTAAATATAAAATTTTAATTCCCTCACTCCCCCAAACAAAATTAAATGTTTCCCGGATGGCAGACAGCACTTTACTGTGCTAACCTTCTTGATTAAGTTATAGTGCACTAGCAATCCTTAAACAGGTACCCTACCCTAATTAAGATTTTACTTCTGAAACATGCATCTTGTGACTGGAAAAATTAGAAAGGCCCTTTTCTGCCTGCAGCTGTTGTAGACATGATGGCACTTTGATGCCCTTATCAGAACATGCTCAGAGTATGGTACAGTGCGTGTTTAACGATATCGAGGTAGAAGGAAAGTGAACTGGGCTGGTTCACAGTCCCCCACTAATGTTACATTTCAACATGTTAACTTCAAAACAATTATTTTTTCCAAATTTGGAATAACAACTCAATCATAATTACTGTATTTCAGTTAAAATAGAAAAAATCTGAATACTTGTATTTGATACATTATTAAAACACAAATTTATGCAGCTATCCTTAAAGTTTTATAGTATATTACGCATGTTTGGGTGGTTTTGCTGCATTAGCTCACTACACTAAAGCAGTGGTTTGCGGATCCTAATTGTGGTAAGAGGCTGTACATTCAGACCTGGGGGCACCTGCTGGAGTGAGATTTGAAATGAGATAGGTATTAGTACTGCAATGACAGAACAGACTTAGGTTCTTTGTCCACTTCTCCTACCTCACAGTAGTGTCTATACCCCATTTGAGTACGAGCACACATCAAAGCTCAACAGTTGGAGTGCTACAACAACTCATGATGTGTGACTCTCAATGCAATTCTTCCTCAAGAATTTGTCTACTGGCATTGCTATCTCCAGTGGAGGCACTAATACTTGGGAAAGGTGTGGGTTGAGAATTCCTTACCAGACAAACCGAACCCATATGGGGTAGAATGGGTGATATCATGTGACATCAATGGATATATAATTTAAAAGTTGAAAGAGGGTAGCCAAATTACCTGAAGCAATGAAGTAGGTGGGCTAATACAGAAACATGGTAGCAAAACAAAGTGTGAAGTTCTTTCTTGTTATATTCTTATCTATCTACTTAACCGTTATCAGTTCTAATGCTGGAATACAGACCTATGCATAGACTGCAGGTTTCATGATTTAGGCATTAGTTTCATCCTTTCTACATGAATACACAGAAATTTTATGTGAATTTCTGAAGACTTAGAGCAAAACACCTGTGAAAAGTCCAGTGGTGGACTGGAGAAAGATCTTAAAGAAATATAGCAACCCAGAATAAGTACATACAATGGATCCCAATGTGTCAAATGGATTGTGATGCTAACTTACTGCTGGTTTTTTAAACTGTATTAGTTTGCAATTCATGTATGGCGATTGCTATCTAGGTACGATGCTGTATCACAGACTGCATCTTTGTTAAAAAAAGAAAAATCAATAAAAACATCATACAAAAAAATGTAATCTGTTTTGTCCAGCTTTGACAATCTGAACAGTGCTGGCTTCCACAACCTCATTAGGGAAACTATTTCATATGTTGACACCCTTTAAGCGAAGAAATGCTTTCTAACTGCCCTCCCCCCCTCAGTTTGAGTACATGTCCTATAGTTCTGCTCTGCATTCCCCAACTGAAACATCTGTCTATAATTCAACGTCAATACTTTTTCAATACTTTCTACCGTCTACCCCTTTAATGCTGAGAACTCCATGGGCATGTTCTCTCTCAGCCTTTTATTTACTAAGATCAATAACATGAGTAGGTCTAATCTCTCCTTGTTGCTCTTGCCTCCCAAGTCACTACAGTAGTTATATACAGGACCCTCTTGATTGCTTCAATGTTCTTTCTGTACTCTGTGACCAGAACTGGGTGCAGTCCTGTAGACATGGCCTAATCAAGGCATTGCATGGGGAGGATCGCTTCCCTTGACCTGCTCCTTACCCCCTACTAATGCATCCCAGCACTTCAGGAACATTCTGTTGGTACACTGTTCCAAATATTGACCACCCTCTGTGTACACTGTTCCAAATATTGAACACCCTTTGTGTAAAGAAATGCCTTCTTTGCTCACGCCTTAGTTGTTCACTCACTATCTATCTGTTGTGCCCTAGTTACTTTTATGTTCTGATGCAGTTTTAAATTTACACAATTCATTAGTGTCACGTCATTCAGAATTTTATATATCTAGATACAGTCTTATTTCTTTTCTTAAGGTTAAGGTCATTTAACTTTACCTCATAGCTCAGTTCTGCTAGTCCTTTCACTGATCTGTTTGCCTTCTTGGTGATGGCAGTGTACTGTCTATGTAGCTTCAGCTCACTGTCCATAACTGCCCTCAAATCCTTTTCCCTAGTTGTGATGTCAACTGTTGCACTACACAGGATGTACTGTATACGTGACCCAGATTCCCTGCCCCTAAATGTAGCACACTGCATTTCCTTACAATAAATCTAGGCTCCATTTCTCAGCCAACGCCCATAATGTATGTGGGTCCCCTGTAGTGCATCCTCCCCCCCACACTCTGCAAATAGAGTTTCATGAGTGCTAATGCAGGAGAAAAGAGTTCACCTTCTCTCAGTGAGAGAGACAGAGATGCACCTCAATACCTAGTCCAAGTTGGTCCACAGTGAAGGGCCATTGTGTGCACAGTTAGCATCCAGCTCTGGGAAGCTCTCTGCAGCTCTGAAGGCCCTGACACCATCTACACTGGTAGCACCCAGTTCTGACAACACTGATGCAATCTACACAGATAGGACTCTGCTCTGTGAAGCTCTCTGAAGCCCCTTATGCTATCTACACTGATAGGATTCTGCTCTGTAAAGCTCTCTGAAGGCCCTGATGCTATGTACACTGGCTGAGTCATGATTTGGAAAAATCTCAGTAGCACACAGAAGACCCATTGCTATCTCTACTAGTAACATCCAGCTCTGGGGAAGCTCGCAGCAGCTCTGAGAGTCCTTATGCTACGTACACTGGCTGAGTCATGATTTGGAAAAATCTCAGTAGCACACAGAAGACCCACTGCTATTTACACTAGTAACATCCAGCTCTGGGGAAGCTCACAGCAGCTCTGAGAGTCCTGATGCTATCTACACTGGTAGGGCCCTGCTGTGTGGAAGCTCTCAGCAGCTCCGAGGGCCATGCTGCTATCTACACTGGAGGGGCCATTTTCTGGGGAAGCTCTCGGCAGCTCTGAAGGCCCTGATGCTCTCTACACTTGTGGAGCCCTGCTATGGGGAAGTTCTCAGCAGCTCAGATGTCCCAGATGCTATCAACACTGGTAAGGTCATGCTTAGGGAAGATCGTATCACGGCTAAAGGCCCAGATGTCATCTATACTGCTAGCACCTCATTCTTGGGAAACTTTGACGATTCTGATGCTATCTGCACTGGTACCACCCATGCATTTGGAAAGCTTTGAGGAGCTCTGAATGCCATGATGCTATTTACACTGGTAGATCACTGCTGTAGGGTAGCTCTCTCAGTAGCACAGAAAGCTCTTAAGCCATCTACACTTGGCAACGCCCTGCTCTGATGATGTCCTCAGTAGCTGGTTAGGCTCTGATGTTATCTACACCGGTAGGGCTCTGCTCTGGGGAAAGAGCTCACAGCACCCCTCTCGGGGAAAGCTCTCGGCAGCACTGAAAGCTCTGACGTTAGCTACACTGGCACCACCCATTCATTGGAATGTCTCTTAGCAACTTTGAATGCCCTGATGCTATGTACATTGTTAGGGCACTGCTTTGGGGCACACTCAGTATCTCTGAAGACCCTGATGTTATCTGCATTGGTAACACCCTGCTCTGGGGAAACTCTCAGCAGAACTTAAGATCTTGATTCTATCTGTACTGGTATCATCCATGCACTGGGAAAGTTCTGAACAACTGGTAGGGCACAACTCTGGGAAGCTCTCAGTAGCTCTGATGCTAGCTACACTGGTAATGTTCTGCTCTGGGAGGCTACCAGCAGCACTGAATTATTTAAGTCTATCTACATGGGTTTCACTCATGTACTGGGAACGTTCTGAGTAGCTCTGAAGGCCTTGATGCTATGTACACTGGTATTACAGATCGAGGGAGTTCTCCTGACTGACCAGAGAACTCTTTTCCTTTGCGCGTGACACACTCTTATTCTGTGAAGAGCGTCTCATAAGCAGCTGCCCTGGAAACGGCACATTTGGGTAAAGATTTTTTTTTTTAAATGTAATATAGTATTGATGGAGCTCGAGCAATAATATGTTAATACCGCTTCCAAGACCACTCTTACAGTTGTAAGTGTGGTTTCATATTCTTAGGGTATAAGAACTGCTCAGCTCAAGTTTGCAGTTCTCATACCCTAAGAACGCATGTCAGCCCACTCTTACAACTCTAAGGTGGTCTCAGCAGAGGTATTAACATGCAGGACACTTCTGGAAGCTCTCAGTAGCTCTGATGGCCTTGATGCCACCTACAATGACAATGCACTGCTCTGGGGAAGCTCTCACCAACACAAAACGCCCTGATGCCATCTATATTGGTACCAAAAATGCATTGGGAAAGTCCTGAGCAGCTTTGAAGGGTATGGTGCTATTTATACTGGCAGGGCACTGCTCTGGGACGATCCCAGCATCACTGAAGTAGCTGATGCTATCTATACTGGTACCATTCATAGGTGCCGGAATGGGGGGGCCACTAGGGCCATGGCCCTACCACTTTCATAAGTGGCCCTATCACTTTTTGCTATCATGGTAATATATTTAATAGGGGAAAATTTACCCTTTACGTCCTTGGCCCTACCACTTTTTAAACCATTCCGGCACCACTGGTTACCACACACGCATTTGGAAAGTTCTGAGCAGCTCCGAATGACCTAATGCTATTTACACTGGTAGGGCAGTGCTCTGGGAAGCTCTCAGTAGCTCAGAAGGCTCTAATGCGATGTCTAGATTTTTTTTTTTTTTTTTTGAGTTTATTAATTTTTACCAGAAATATAACAATGACAATACAAACAAACAGACACGATATACAGTTACAGTCAGTTCAGACAGTAAAGGGTACCTATCAACCATACAATTTCAGGTGTACATGCCGTAGATAATGTATGATGAAGTATCCAAAGACTGGAATCATATGATAAACTGTGATCCTGCCAGAGTTCCCCTCCCACAGGCAGTAAAAGTCATATCAGCTAACCTCTAGATATTATGGCACAAAATTTAGATTCTGAGAGACAAAAAGTATCAGCCACCTATTCTGGCATTTGTCAGCCTGGTGTTGGACAGCATAGGTCATTGCTTCTAACTTACACATACTGCTTACCAGGGTGATACAGTCCACAAGGGTCAGGGTCACCAGGGTAAACCAGAGGTTACTGATGCGCTTTTCTACTGCCACTAACAGGATTCCCCACACATATCTACCAGTGGAATCCCAAAAGCCTTGTGGATTCATAGTAAAAAGAAACAGGGTTCTGGTCATTGATAATCTAGGGTTAAAGATTTCCTTACGGGCTCCTCCCACAGCCTGGAGGAAAGAGAAAGTACAGTTATGTAAGAACTTACCGTAACAGTAGATCTTCAAGAGAGGCTCTTGCAGTAGGTAATTACATATAGGACTGACGTCGGCAGGCGGCAGGACCCCATGGAAAAATTTCTAGCTAGCAGTCCCTGGCGGGGACCGCTTCTATCGGGGTGACCGGTATTCATCTGACGAAGCGTCATAAAGGGACGGTCCTAGACGCCTGCTTCCAGTTCTTTCTGCCACAGGCCCGGAAGGCCCAGACGAGAGAGAAGCAGATATTTCTCAATGGAAAAGGAGCTGAAAAAGCCTAGGGGATGGAGGGAGGAGGTATTACCTACTGCAAGAGCCTCTCTCGAAGATCTACTGTTACAGTAAGTTCCTACGTCACTGTACTATCTTACTTCTAGAGGGCTCTTGCAGTAGGTAATTACATATATGACAGAATCCCAAGCAGTCTGGAACAAATGAAAAGGCACCGTGAGGAGGAACTACTCCAAGAAGTAGCAAACAACCTTGCAAACCTCACGATAGGAGGCCTTGCAAGACAGCTAACCCAAAGCCTGCTCTACGGTGAGAGACAATGTCCAAACTGTAATGTTTAGTAAATGTATGGATGGAAGTCCAAGTGGCAGCAGCACAGATGTCTGCCGCAGACACATTCTTGAAACAAGCTCGCAGAGGCTGCTACTCCTCGAGTGGAGTGACCTCTGACTTGACCCGGTAGGGTCTTGTTGTACTTGTCATAACAGAAAGTGATGCAATGAGCCAACCACTTTGAGAGGCATTGCTTGGAAACAGCATTGCCTTCCCTTTTGTGAGCAAAAGAGATGAACAACTGATCAGTCTTTCCGAGATCCTTCGTCCTATCGGTGTAGTATCTCAGAATCCTGGGGACATCCACGGTATGGAGCAAGTATTCTCCTTGGTTGGAGTACTGTGTGAAAAAGGCAGGTAATTCAATAGACTGATTTAAGGTAGACTCCGCTACCACTTTTGGGAGAAACTTAGGATTCGTACGAAGAGCTACTCTTTCTTTGTAAAAGATCAGATAAGGGATTTTGCACATGAGGGCCTGGAGCTCGGAAATTCTGAGAGCAGAAGTAATGGCCACCAAGAAGAGCATCTTCCACTATAAGAACTTCAAGTCTGCGGAAGCCGCAGGCTCAAAAGGAGGAAGGGTAAGTTTCTCGAGAACAAAGTTCAAGTCCCAGGGGGAGCCGGAGTCCGAACAGGGGGTCTGAGATGAAGGACCCCTCTGAGAAAAGTCTTGGATACTGATACTTTTCGGAAAAAAAATGACGAAGCAACAGGACTGAGCTTTATGAACTTCACTGCGAGGCGCTGCACGAGCTGACGGCTGGAAAGAACTGGAAGGCGGGCGTCTGGGACCACCCCTTTATACCGACGTTGTCCGACACCGGTCACCTGACGTGGGGGCGGTCCCCACCAGGGACTGCTAGCTAGAAATTTTTCCGTGGGGTCCTGCCGCCTGCCGACGTCAGTCCTATATGTAATTACCTACTGCAAGAGCCCTCTTGAAGTAAGATCTCCTGCTGCAGGAAAGAGAACAACTTTGTGCATGCTCACAGAATATGTAAATGTGCAGCCCTACTTTCTCCACACTGTCTCCAGCAATGTGTTGTGAGAACCATTGTCCTAGGGACCTTTTGCACTGGAGTTAAAAAATACCTAATTAAACATTTCCAAATGAACTCCTTTCCATGTCAAAGAGGAAGACTTTGTGCATAGTAATAAGGGGATATGTGATGGCTAGGTGTGTGATAGCAGAATATATCTGAATGAGTGGCAAGTGAGCTCGGGGAATATCACGAGTGGCAGAGCATAGCAGTTGGACCAATACCTCAACTTCTCTGTACGTGTCGCCATCCTGAAGAAACTGCACCCCAAGTGTGGTGCCCTGTACAGGAACTGCAGTTGCAGCCCACCGACTACGAGGTACAAACTTGTCCAGAAGATCATACTCCCCATTTTTGACTACTGTAATGTAGTCTATGGCGCTGCTTCCAAATTTTCCCTTACCAAACTGGACACTCTCTTTAACTACTTCTGTTGCTTTGCCCTCGACTCTCCCTCTCGTACTTATCACTGTGAACTTTATCATGCCCTAGCCTTTCCTTCACTGGCAAACAGGTGCCTGTCCCACTGTGTCAAACTGACCTCCAAATTCTGGCTTGGTGAACTCCGTGTGCCTTCCTGGTGAAACATTTCAATAAATAAACATAAATAAATAAATATCCTTATCCATTTGTCCCCACCCTGTGCTGGAGGTCTGTGGATCATTCCTGTGTGAACAGTGGCCCCCTTCTGTGTCTCCATGGTGACCCAAAGTACCGCTGCTCTTCCCTGTTCCCCATGTATTTCGGTAGATTTTATGTTTTTCCTCACATAAAGAGCCACTCCTCCCCCATTTACACCTACCCTGTCCCTACTGAATAGGGCATAACCTGGTACGGCTACATTACAGTCCTGGCTTTCACTGCACCAAGACTTGGTAACTGTGACTCTGTCCAGGTCTGCTACTGCCATGGTGGCCTCTATGTCTATAATCTTAGTGCCCAGACTTCAAGCATTTGCACACATGGCTCATCAGATTGTACTGCCCCCCCCATTTTACCCATCTGCCCTCCCTTATTTCCTCCACTATTCTTATTACTATCGCCCTTCCCTTCTACCCCCTGGATTCTTATGTTAATTGGTTCCTTTTGGGATTTCTCTCCCTCCGGATTCCTACTACTGACCTTGTAAGCCGGGGGGCAGTTTATGTCTCCCTCCCTTGTTCCATCTCCCCCAGGCTAGTTTAAATGCTCACCAATGTAGCATTTAAATCATTCACTGAGGGTAACGGTCCCCCTCCTGAATGGATGCAGACCATTGCCCCTGTACAGGCCTTTATCCCTATAGGTGGGGATCCAGTTCCCAATTAATCCAAATCCTGCCTCTCTGCATCATTTTTTCAACCAAGCATTGAAGTTCCTGGTGTGAAGAAACCTGTCCTCCCCCATCATAGACAAGTAGCACCTCCGAGTAGGTCACAGATTGTGCTAATTTCCTAAGACCTCTCCCCAATTCCATGAACTCCTCCTAAACTATTTCTGACTCATACCTAGCCAGGTCATTAGTCCCCAGATGGATAATGACATCCAGCTCTCCCTTCCTGCTGCCCCAGCGATTCCTTGGATCCTCTTTCCATCCCTTCGAGCCATGGCACTGGGAAAGCACCTAACTTCCCAATCCTCATCCCTACCTGCCCCCAACTGTATTCCCCTCACTATGGAGCCCCCCACCAGGATTTGCTTACTTCTCCTCTGGGGCCTCTGCAACCCCCTTGGGGTCTCCACTATAAAAGACCCCCACACCCACCTTGGTCACTACTTCAGGTGCCTCTGGGAGACATTCCTGCCTGGTCAGTGCAGCGTAAGTTTCATAGTGGTACCAGATAACGGATGTGCCTGCAATCCACTATCCTTTACCCTCCTTGAGTCCACTGTTGTCCATCCGCTCTTCCTTCCTGGCATCCTTTGAAGCAGTGGAGGTGGACTAGGTGGTCCCTGTGTGGGGAAGCAGGTCCTCCGAAACCAAGCAAATTCGGCCTTGAGTCTAGCAACCTCCTCCCTCAGCCCAGAGAGGTGCACACAGATGGGGTAGCAACGCAGCCTCCAGACGGTCTCCCTGAAGACTACTGCCCCACAGCTACTGCGCTGCACCACTCCCATCAGCTTTCATTTCTATGCTGCCTGTTTTTGATTTGTGTTATGCAACCTCTTTGTTCCCTTACCCTATATAGGGAGTTTTACCTACTTCTAACCTTTTATATCTTTGTAAAACCCTTGTGTTCCATTACCTTATATAAGGTGCTTCACTTACTCCCATCTTTTTTGTTTTCGTAACTCTCAGTACTTCTGAAGCCTCTGATGCCATCTACACCGGAAGGGTCATGCTCTGGGGAACGCATCAGCCAGTGCTCCAGATAAGGTGAGTGAGTACTAGCCTGTTCTACTCACCAATTTTTAAGAAATGGTCCCCAAAACCTTTTTAGAAGAGTACTGATACTCCTCCCAGCCCTTGGAAATGCTCCACAAATACTTTAGAAAGAGCTGTTTTTTCCAAGTGTAAAGCTCTTTTACGCATAACAATTATATTTTACTTACCCAATATAAAAAATTGGGAGTACTTTACACTTGAATGTCAATGTCATCTGAGCAATGGTCTTAGCAGTTGAACAAGGCCATGGTACCATCACAGAGTGCTGCTGAGGGCACCACGGCGGCAACAGTGGTTATTGGACCATCGCTATGCAAGTAGCGCAAATCTTTCATGAATACAGTGCGTGCGACTGTGCTTACTATTAATGTTGGTTGTGTCAGTTTGTTTTGAGTTGGGGGGCTATGCCACATGCTCACCCCTTGTTTTGTTTTTTTTATGGGAGTGTTGGTGGGTAAAGCCCACAAACACAAATAAACTACTAAAAAAATAACCCAAAGACTGATTTGAGAAAGTAACATAAGTTGACCTATCGTTAATAGTACAGGTCCATTGGCAGTCCGATGATATCCACTATCTCCACCACGGCTGTAGTAATGCATTAACTGATGGTCAGAACAACACTAATCTACATACTCACATCTGCAAATTTGTGGTTCCTGAAGTGGGACTTGTTACACTTGAGCAGTTGCACAGCCAGATTACAGTCTAGCCGATAGCGCTCCTAAAACAAACACAGAGACAGAGTGTCATTTGAATTGTAGCACAGCTCCACAGCAGAAGTAATAAAACTAGAGTTCATCAGTTCAAAAGTCCAAGAGCTTCAGATTCAAAACATTTTCATGCTCAATGTGATTACTCCTGATAATGTATACCCTAGAGCAAAGGAGGGAGAGGCGATATGATCGAAACATTCAAACATCTTAAGGGCATTAACAAGGTGAAAGAGTCTAACATGTTTCAATATAAGAAAAATAGCAGGACAAGAGGACACAGCATGAAATGAGAAGGAGGTTGATTAAGGGGTATTGTGAGGAAGTTCTTTTTCACAAAAAGGGTGGTAGATGCATAAAATGGCCTACCTCAGGAAGTGGTGGCTATGAATACAGTGCAAGGCTTCAGACAGGCATGGGATAGGCATAAGGGAGCAATACAGATGAGTATGAATAGATAGGCCACTGACAGAGCAAAGGCCGATGGCACATCCATAAAGTAGAAAAAATGGGCAGGCTAGATGGGCCTTGAGGTCCTTCTCTTCTGTCAGCTTCTATGTTTGTTTATTTATTTAAGAGTTTTACCAGGAAAGCATACTGAGGAGGGTACCACTCGATTCCAGATGCGCCCTGGGGGTGTGGGGGATAGGGAGAATACATATTTCAATACGAATGTTTCTATAATTAAAAAAACAAATGTATTTTTGTTTATTAACGTACTGTCCAAGGTTTTCATAACAAGTCATAGTTTGCTGATGGTTGTGAGGTCCATACTGTTCTTGAATTATCGAAACTGGCCATGGGCCAATATCAGAAATTAAATTCAAAGAGACTGAAAAGATCAATCTAGGTACAAGAGAAGGAGATATCATCACAAGACTTCTCACTAGACATGAGTTTTGGATCTTTACATTACAAACTACAAAGCCACATGGACTGAATGAAGATGTGTCTCTTCTGCCTTTATTATGACAAATTATATTTGGACCAAATTAAGATGCATTAAGGGCTTTTTTATTCCAGAAAATCAAATATCTTGAATTTTTTTTTGTATGTCCATTTGATGATTTTTGCCTGCTAACTACAGTACTGATATTTTTTTTATTCTCCATTCCTTCGTGTCCCCCACCCCAGTCCATCCTTCATCTCGAACTTCTCCCTTTTTCTCCAGGTTTAGATTTCTCTTTGTATCATAGCACTTTATGTATTGTTTAGACCAGCTTGTGGTTCTTTGATTTGCAGTTTTATCACACTCTTTATGATTGTGGATTTCTTTCATTGTCATTACTAAAACCTGTCATCTCCGCTTTTCCTCTTTTGTGGAAGCTCTTAGGCCTGACACTATTTAATAGCCACACACAGTGCCCACAAGCCACTAGTTTGAAGAACTGGAGACGTGTCGCCAAAGTGTTAGCACATATCATCCGTAGTGTGCACGGTGTTCTTTACCTGGTGCAGCAGCTGATTTCTCCATGTGTGGGCATATGGTAAACCTATTGGGGAAAGTGCCTATGAGTTTACACCTATTAACTGAGCTTATAAATGTGGGCTACACTGCTCATCAGGCTTCAATAATCTGTTTCCCTTTAATCCTAAACTCCTCATTCTAGGGATAAATGTAGATGTTGGGAGACAGAATAGGCACCAAAACGTATTTGGTCAGCTACAATGACACTCAAGAGGATTCTACTCTCACATTGGAAGACTCCTCCTCCTCCTGTTTATAAGGAACAGGCCTTTAAAATGAGTGAAGTCATTAATAATGGAAGATTGGTGCACCTGATTCTTGGTAAGAGAGAACTGTTTGAAACAAATTCGGCACCGTTTCTTAGTTATCTGGATAATTCATGATGGAAGGTTTTCCATCCCAGTTTTGAATCAATATCTAATGTCTGGAACTCTAAAGTATATAGTAGATTTCCCAGCTTTACTATTTTTGCATGTACTCTCCTATGTGAGACCTTACAGTTTAGTTATGTACGTAAGAATGTATTTCTAATGTTGTAATATTTTTGTCTTTTAATTGATGTATCTTATTTTACTGAAAACTAATAAAAATATTTAAAGCAATAATCTGAGCTGTGACCCTGTACTTTAGTCAATTTCAAATCACACTTGAGCCTAGCTATCACTGATCATTTCTGCGAAAGTATGTTTTGGGACAGGAATGCTGCACTAATCAAATTTAAAGCCACAACCTTGGTGACACACACCTGCACCTGTACAGCAAGTTGTTTATTAGTTTTATTTTGTACTTTCATGCCTTGTGATTTTTTTGTAATTGGAAATCTGCCTTCTGCATGATATAGTGTTGCGAAAAAAACCCTTTATGAGTGCTGACTGCCTGTGGTTGCAGTTATTTGCCTCTATGATACTTGGTTACCAACTTTGGCTAGACTTTCACTGCTGTAAAAAGGAGGAGAGAGAAGGAAAAAAGATTTCCCAGAATAAATACAGGGTCAATAAAACAACACTGAGAAGAGGGCTGCAAAGAACAACCTCTCCAGTGGCGGGATGGACCACCTATACCCCGCCTCTTCTCAGGTCTAGAGTGGAGCATTCTGGCTATGAAGAAGAAACTGCTGTGATCGCTAAAAGACCTACAATAATGTCACTGTATACTGCACAATGACAGTCCCTTCTACACTGACCCAGGGGGTGAAGGAGCATCTCATCACAGGAGCCACCTGGGTTGCAGATGAACCTTTGGCTGTGGAAATAAGTGAACTGGCAGATGCTCACTTGAGGTGACCTCTGGCAAACGCTTGGAGGTCTGCTGAGAAACCCTTAAGGAATTAGCAATAGCAGCTTATCCAGTTGCTGTATAAGATGACAGATTTGTTTGCTGAAGAAGGACATCCCTCAGAAACAGCAACTCAAAACTTTCTTTCCAGCTGGGAAGTCTAGTGTGGAGAAGTGGCGCCCTAAGTGCCTCCACAAGCAGATGGCTACAGCCGCTGTGTGGCAAACTCCATTGTGTCATGTGTAAGCCACAACTGATGCCTGGTAGTGGGATGCTGGGGAGCACAGAGATGGTATCTCGAGGAGGGTGGTGGTGTTGTTGCCACTGTACTGCTTGCTGGTGAGACCCCACTGTGGTAGATACATTAAATCAGGAAGCAGAGGTAGACCAGGAGTAGTCAAATTTGCAAGTAGCGTTTTACTGTTATCAATAATAGAATAGAAAACAATATAAATGCACAGGACAGCACTTCATAAAGCAGTACAAACAAAAAGTCTGACATCCGAGTCTCTCTCTGGAAAAGCATTGCTCTGTTTATATAAGGTGTTTTTGCCTGGCAGTTCATACTCTACAACCTGTTGCTGTAAATTACAGCTCCTGTTTCTCACAAAATGTATCAAAACTTTGTCACTTTCCTTCATGTGACTAGCCCGATGAGTACATCTAGTCTTAAGATACAATAAAATAATACATTTTGTCCAAGCTAGTTTCCTGTTGACAATTCTGTAAACAAGACAGTGTAGGTCAATATACATCTCAAGGTCAACCTCTAGGTTTCAGATTATCTTTTCTAATAAACCCAAATAACTGTTGCAAATGATTTCAACAATTATATATATTTGCAAACAAAGGAATCACAGATTCACATATATTTTTAACCACAGATAAGCAAGGGGAGAAAGAAAGAATAGAAACAGCAAGTGAAGTGAAGGAAAGGAGATAATGGGGGAAATTGTGAGATCACTGGAGTGGCCAATTTCTAGGTACCATAAAAAATGTCATTGTGCAATCAGACAGGCAAGAGACAGACAAGTGGCAGAATGGGTGAGGATGATATAGATCCTTGCCTTTTCAACTCTCTCTCTATAACAAATGGGACATGGTCTTACCCAACCCTGTCTCCCCCCCAAGAGAGAATCTGTTTTTTTTCCACAGGTTTCCAAAACTTTCTATTATTTTTCTTTTAACACTGCCTTAAAACATTAGTTCTTTACATATGCAGTATCCACTTTTTGCATAACACCTTTTAGAGCAAACAATTTTGTTAAGCACATGCATTTTTTCCAACCTTCTGAATTCTCAATTCCTGAACTATATCCTGATTGAAAATTTCTCATTTCTGGATTTGTGTATCCCTTGAATTTATATGGCTGTAGTGCTAGACACCTCCATGTGATTCTGGGATTTTTGTCCTTCATTTGATTAAGTCAGACAGGACTGTGATCTAAGTACAAAGTCAGACCCTAGCATATAAAACTTAAGGGACTCCATTGCCCATTTTGCAGCAAGACATTTCTTTTTCAATAGTGGAATACTTTTTCTCCCTGTCGTGCAGTTTCCTACTGATATATAGAATGGGATGTTCCTTCCCATATATATTCTGACTCAGGACTGCACCTAGGCCAGTCTGTAATGCATCTGTCTGTAACAGAAATTGTTTCTCAAAGTCTGGATTTCTTAAAACAGGGGCTGAACATAATGCAACCATGATAGCCTAAAAAGCCTCATCACACTCTGGGGACCATCCCACATTATTTAGGTATCGATTTTTTGTGAGTTCAGTGAGGGGATCAGCTAATTGGGCAAAGCTGGGAACAAATCTCATAGTAACCAGCCAGCCCTAAAAACGATCCGACATGTGTCTTTGTTTTAGCAACAAGACGGTTAGTTACAGCTTTTATCTTGCAAATATCTGACTTTACTACTCCATTTCCAAAAATATACCCCAAATATCTAGTTTATTGCATGCCTAATGCACACTTGGTAGGATTACCTGTCAGACCTGCATTTTAATAGATTGGGTAACTGCTCACAGGTGTTCCAGGTGGCTTTTCCAGTCTGGACTGTACACCATGACATAATTCATGTAAAGAACACAATACCAGTGTGAGGGGCTAGAATTACATCCATTACTGCTGGAATATAGTGGGTGCGCCACAGAAACATAGACTCTGATGGCAGATAAGGACCGCTTGGCCTACCCAGTCTGCCCATTTCCCCACCTATTGGATAAGCTGCAGATCCTTGTTAACCAACAGCCTACTTCCTCCTAGCCCCCACTAGAATTGCCTTATGTCTATCCCATTCATTCTTGAATTCCCCCACTGTTTTTGAACTCACAAACTCCTCAGGAAGGCCATTCCATGTATCCACCACCCTCTCCTCGAAAAAATACTTCCTCATGTTGCCCCAGAGCCATTCCCTGCTATCTTCAAATTGTGTCCCCTTGTTCTTGCACATCTCTTTTTCTGCAATATGCTACCCTCTTGGACTTTGTTGATTCCCATGAGGTACTTGAAAGTTTCTATCATGTCCCCCCCCCCACCCTCCTTTCCTCGAGTATATACATAGTAAGCTTCTTTACTCTCTCTTCGTATGGTTTCTGGGGTAAAGTGATAGGGTCTTCCCGCTGCACCCACCCTGGTCAAGACAGACAAAGCAATGTTTGCAAAATGGGAATAACACATGTAAGTTTAAGGAGATTTGCTTTGATACACAGTATCTCAGAAAAACACAACAGATTCGTATAAAATATTTTTTCTAACTGCTCTCAGGCCAGGGCAGGCGAAGACAAGCGGTCATAAACATGCACTGCTGCTAATTACTAGTAGATACCATAGCACTACAGTCCAGTGACAGAGCTGAGACTGAGTCAAGTAATTTCCAGGCAGATTCAGGCAGACTAAGGGGAATCTTGGTGCATCTGTTTGTAGCAGAAAAGTTTTCTCAAAGTCTGGGCTTCTTAAAACAGGGGCTGAACATAATGCAGCCTTTATGGCTTGAAAAGCTTCATCACACTCTGAGGTCCATTTCCCATGATTTGGGTATAGTTTCTTTGTGAGTTCAGTGAGGGGAGTAGCTAACTCAGCAAAGATGGGAGCAAATCTCCGATAATAACCAGCCAGCCCTAAAAATGACCTGACATGTTCCTTTGTTTTAGGTACAGGGCTGTTAGCTACAGCTTCTTTCTTAAAAACCTATGGCTTAACTTCTCCATTTCTCAACACACGGCCCAAATATCTGGTTTCCTGCATGCCCAATGCACATTTGGTAGGATTAATAGTCAGACCTGCATTTTTCATAGCTTGGATAACTGCTCGTAGGTGTTCCAGGTGGCTTTTCCAGTCTGGACTGTACACCATGGCATCATCCAGGTATGCAGCACAATAACCAGTGTGAGAGGATAAAATGACATCCATGTACCATTGGAATGTAGCTGGCGCACCATGTAAACCAAACGGCATGGTGGTGAACTGATAGAATCTTATGGGGTGGCAAATGCAGTTTTATCTCTGGATTTTTTAGCTAAAGGTATTTGCCAGTAACCCTTTGTGAGATTGAGGGTATTGATATACTTTGCACGCCCCAGTCTGTCCACCAAATCATCTATTCTGGGCATAGGATAACTGTCAAATTCTGACACTTGATTAAGTTTCCTAAAATCAAGGCAGATTCTAACACCCCCTTCTTTTTTGTTTACAATTACCATGGGAGATGACCAAGCACGCCTCGACTCCTCTATGATATCCAATTATTTCACTTTTTGTATTTCCTTAATCACATCAGATCTTAACCATTCTAGCAACCTGTATGTCTTTTGCCTAATAGGACGAGCATTCCTTGGCACTATTATGTGCTCAATCCCTTTTGCTCAGCGTGGTACCATGGTAAAAGCACTGTTAAATGTCTTTGGCACATTACGAATGTCTGCAGTTAGTTCTGAGGTTAAGGAAACATTCACCTTTACAGCATCAGCATTTACAGTTTGTTCCAGTCTATCATAAGCTACATCAATATCTTCCTTATCAGTTTCTGGTAAAACTAGCAAAGCAGCATTTGGCATTTTTTCAACCCATTTCTTGAGGAGGTTAGCATGGTATATCTTAGTAGGATTTTTCCTGTCAGATGTCTCAGTCATGTAGTTAACAGTGCCAGTACGTCTAAGAACCTTATAAGGCCCTTGCCACTTCATTAACAGTTATTTTCTGTTGTGGGTAACAGTAGCAAAACCTTTTCACCTGGCTCAAAAACCTTTTCTTTTACCTCATGGTCATAATATACTTTTTGTTGATTTTGGGCCTCTTCCTGGTTACTATGGGCAATTTCAACTTATTTTGCCAGCCTCTTTCTTAGGGCACACATAGAAGAAGATATAGATTGTTTCTGGGTGGGATTATCTTCCCACGTTTCTTTTATCACATCCAGTGGCCCTCTTGGCTGCCTACCATACAGCATTTCAAAGGGTGAAAACCCTGTTGATGCCTGTGGCACTTCCCTGTAGGCAAAAAGTAGGTAAGGCAAGTACTGGTTCCAGTCTTTCCCTTCCCCTTTTACAAACCTTTTTAACATGCATTTTAAGGTTTAGTTAAAACGCTCAACAAGACTGTCTGTCCGAGGGTGATGGGGGAGGTTCGTATTGCAGTGATACCTAGTAGTCTGTACAGCTTCTTAAGCAATGCAGCACCAAAATTACTACCCTGATCAGCAATAATTTCTTTAGGTATGCCCACTCTGCTAAGAATTTTGGCAAGCTCTGCTGCAACTTTTGGGGCTGTAACAGTGTGCACTGGAACTGCTTCTGGGTATCGAGTAGCATAGTTGCATACTACCAGGATAAATCTATTACCCTTTTCACTTTTGTCTAAAGGACTAACCACATCCATTGCAATTCTCTCAAAAGGCACATCTATCAAGGGTAGGGTCACCAGGGTACCTGGTCTTTTCTAGTGACTGGAGCTACTTTCTGACACTCAGCACAGGAATTACAATAGGTAGAAACATCTTCATGAATTCCAGGCCAGTAAAATCTATACAGCAAGCTGGCAAGGGTGCGATCCTTCCTGAGTGACCAGCCATAGGACTATCATGTGCTATCTGTAACAACTCTGTTCTATACTTCTGTGGTATAACCAATTGTTCTATCTGTTCCTGTGTCTGAGGTTTAACCCAAACTCTGTACAGTAACCGATTACATTTTTTAAATATTGGTCCACCCTGTTTTGGTTTTACATAGAAACATAGACTTTGACGGCAGATAAGGACCACTTGGCCCACCCAGTCTGCCCATTTCCCTACCTACTGGATAAGCTGCAGATTCTAGTTAACCAACAGCCTACTTCCTGCCACCCCCCACCTACAACTGCCTTATGTCTGTTCCATGCATGTTTGAATTCCCCCACTGTTTTAGACCCAACAACCTCCCCAGGAAGGCAGTTCCATGCATCCACCACTCTCTCCATGAAAAAAAATGTCCTCACATTACCCCTGAGCCGTCCTCCCTCCATTTTTAAATTGTGCCCCCTTGTTCTTACACATCTCTTTTTCTGAAAGATGCTACCCTCCTGGACTTCGTTGACTCCCTTCAGGTACTTATACATTTCTATCATATCCCCCCATCCCACCTTTCATCAAGGGTATACATATTATGCTCTCTCAGTGTCTCTTCATATGGTTTCTGATGCAGACCCTGCACCCTTTTAGTTGCCCTCCTCTAGACTGCTTCCATCCTGTCTATGTCCTTGCGTAGATGAGGTCTCCAAAACTGCACACAGTACTCCAGGTGGGGTCTCACCAACTGTCAGTACAGAGGGATTAACCACTTCCCTTTTTCTACTTGTGATGCCCTTCCTATGCATCCCAGTATCCCCCTGGCTCTCCTTACTGACTTCTCACATTGCTTACCAACCTTTAGATCATCCATATGACTACCCCAGGTCCCTTTCCATTTTTGTTGTTGTTAGTACCTCTCCTGCTATTGTGTACTCTTCTCCTGGGTTTTTGTTTCCCAGGTGCATTACTTTGCACTTCTTTGCATTGAATCCAAGTTGCTATATGTCTGACCATTCCTCCAACCTTGCCAAGTCCCTTCTCATCCTTTCTAACCCCCCCTTGTGTATCAACTCTGTTACAGATCTTTGTATCATCTGCAAAGAGGCATACCTTTCCCTGCAGACCCTCTGCAATGTCACCTATAAAGATGTTAAAGAGGACTGGACCCAGTACTGAGCCCTGAGGTACTCCACTAGTGACCCCAACTTTCTTCGGAATGTGTTCCATTCACTATTACCTTCTGTGTCATTTTGCAGCCAGTTTGCTACCCAGGCTACCACCCTGGGACCCACTCCCAGGCAGGCTAACTTGATTATTAATCTTTTGTGTGGGACTGTGTCAAATGCCTTGCTTAAGTCTAGGTAGACCATATCCAGAGTCCCTCCCTGGTCTATTACTTTGGTCACCCAGTCAAAGAAATCTATTAGATTCGTCTGACATGACCTTCCTGCTGTAAATCCATGCTGCTTTGGGTCCTGTGCCCCGCTGGCCTCTAGGTACTCAACAATTCTTTCTTTCAGAAGTGATTCCATCATTTTCCCTACCACTGAGGTCAAACTTACAGGTTTGTAGTTTCCTGCTTCTGTCTTGCTCTCACTTTTGTGAAGGGGAATCACATCTGCCCTCCTCCAGTCCTCAGGTACCACCCCATCCTCCAATGATTTATTAAAAATTGTGGTCAGTGGTGTCACTAGGTCCTCCTCACAGGTAAGAGGTAACTTAGGTACTGCCCCCACTTTCATTTGGTGTGACACACCCTTCATGGTCAGAGTCACTTGGGTGGTGGGATAGTATCGATTTTTCCCATGGATGCAGATGACACCAGTACCTGGTCCCTTTGCACAGTGTTTTCCCAGCACTTTAACATGCACTAGGGTCTGTCTGCTTCCCGAATCAATGAGTCCCTTCGCAGTCTTATTCCCCCACCGTCACATCTGTTAAGTACTTGCCCCAATTTGCAAAGGACAAATCTGCTCCAGTGCCACTCTCCTTACTATGGCAGTTTCTTGCAAACTGGCCTGGCTTATTACAGTTATAGCAGATAACGTCTTTGGGCCCAGATTTGTTTCCCCCACCAGAGATCTTATTAGGCTTGGAGTTTAAATGGGGGGAAAAAAAAAAAAAAAGAAAGAGTATCTTACTGGTGCTTGGTGTTGCCTCATTGCTGTGGCATCTGTCTGGCCATTTGGTAGTCCTCGGCCAAATAAATAGCCTTTCCCCCACTCTCTGGTCAGTGTGTCTTTACACATAGCTGCACATCTGTAGGCAAGATGGTGATGAAATGCTCCATGGCAAATGTGTCGATGGTCCATGGGGCTGTTTTGCTCTCTGGTTGGATCCATTTTATCAGGAGTTCTCAGAGTCAGCTTCTCAAGGATTGTTGACCGAGTTATATCTCAGAGATCGAAATCTCTGCCTGTATGTCTCTCCGGAGATTTCATACCTTTTCAGGATTTTGCTTTTCACCAGGTCATAGTTTTCTGACCGTGCAGTGTACATACCGCTGTAGGCAATTTGGGCTTTCCCTGTCAGGTAGGGTACCAGTCTGACTGTCCATTGCTGCTCTGGCCATTGGCAGGCTGTGGCAACTCTTTCAGAAGTTGTCAGGTATGCTTCAATATCACCTGAGGGACACAACTTTGTAAGTTTAATGACTTTTACATTGATTGCATTTTGGTGCTCATCAGGATCTGTGCCAGATCCTCAGCCTTTGACAGCCTGCAAGGCATCCAGCCATCCCTGTTCCTGTCGCTGCATCTCTTCTCTCCTCTTCTGCTCTTGTCGCTGCATCTCTTCTCCTCTACGCTTCTAAACATTGCATCTCTTTTTCTCTCTGCTTCTCAGTCTCTTTTTGTTATATAGCCCACCATTTGAAAAAGTCCATCAGGCTTTCAGGTTCAGTCACTGCCTGTTCTTTTTCCATAACTTGTGCTGGCTGTACAATCTCAGACTGGACTGCTGTCTCTGCTAGTTTGGCTGCCATTCTCCTGGTAACCACTCCTGGACTTGCTGCTGCAGAATCCATACCTTCCTCAGTGCTTCCCTGGTACTAGGTCCAGTACCCACGCACAAAACTCCTGTCTTAGAGTATGCATGGCTTAAATCCCACTTAGGCTGACACCATCTGTCGTCGAGGCACAGGTCAGGAAGCATAGGAAAACTAGGAGCAGTTGCAGAATTCACCCAAAATGATTTATTTACACTAGCAGTATCATAAAATAAACTTGTTCATTATAACTGCTTACAAAGGCAACATAAAATAAAGATTTCTTTCATTCTTTGTGACCCTTGTTCTCCTAATAATCTTGCAGTTCCAGTGTAGCTCTTATAAGTCTTTTCAACCCCCATTCTTAGCAAACATCCTGTCCTTGTAAATATTCTGTTCTTGTAAGTTTCAGGAGCTGCTAGTACACAGTGTGCTTTCTGAGGCCCCTTCTGCAGCTTTTGCAAAAGGCTGAAAGATTTACACTCAAGTAACCTCTAGAGTTTACAAAAGCTTTCTGCAATTATCTCAAAATATAATTATATATATATTTCAACAGAAACACTACATATCTTCCAAACAAAAGGAATCCCAATACCAGTTACATTTCCATACAATGATTTGCATATATGTTTATATTAGTAGATATGCAAGGGACGAAAAGACAAACAGCAACAGAAAACTGAGACAGTGAGAGCCAAAGAATTGCGAGATTGTCGGGGTGATCGAATCTGAAGTCTCACAGGAAAACTGGGTTGCGTAACCAGACAGAGAAGAAACAGAAAAGGAAAGATCTTTGCATTTAAACGCTTCCTCCATGACAAATGGGACAGGGTCCTATTCTACCCTGTCACAGACGGGAGGCCCAGAGTCAAGTCTGAAGGACAGCCAGGAGTCAGCCCTAATGGCGGCTGCTGGTTGCCCGGAGGCAGTGCCTGGGGATCCGAAGGAAGGTCTGGAGGTGGTACAGCCAGTATGCTTGGTCTGAGGAAGGAGGACCGGCAGGTCCTGGAGATGGGTGGTCCGGCGCTGGGTCCCAATGGAGAGGGCTGGCAGATGGCAGCCCTGCTGGCACCTGGTGGGAAAGTCCCAGAATAGGGACCAACAGCGACAGCTGAGGATCCAGAAGCGCCCATGGAGGGGGAACCCCAGGGCATGGGATGTGGCGTGGCAGGAGCGGGCGACAGCTGGTGTCAGTCCAGAGGACCACAGTCAGACCCCAAATAGGGATCCGGTGAAGACAAGGCCAGGCGGCCATCAGCTGAAGTATTGGTATCCAGAGTTCCGGCCAGGCAAATTGGCTGAGGACCATGAGGGTGAATGGGCCGGAGCGACAGGATGGAGGAAGAGTCCCCCGCACCCGCAGAGCCGCCACCCACCACAATAATCAAGGAGGGTGGTGCAGCCAGAGGGAAGGAGGGCCGGCGTGGCTGCAGAAATCGACGCCCCCATGGGAGGAAGACCCAGCATCGGCTGTGGCCCCCGGAGGTGACCCCGGCCCAGAAACGGACTGCTCGCGGTCCTGGAGTTTCTTGTACTTCTTCTTGGAAGAAGTTGTGGCCTCAGGAGATGTCCCCGAGGTTGCACTCTTGACCTACAGCTCTTTTTCCACAGCGGCCAATTTCTGTTGAAGGAGATGAGCTTCCAAAAGCTTCTGGCGTCATTTACGTGTGGCCTGGTTAAATGTCTGGCAGGCCTGGTGGGCTTTGGCACTACGATCTGGGCCTAGGCAGATGACACAGGAAGAATTGCCATCCTTTTCTGGAATTTGTTTGTCGCAGGCACATTTAGATTTGCAGTTATCCGCAGAGGAGGTCGGCAAAGACATGCAGCCAACTAAAAAGGAAAATTACGTACCTACCGTAATTCTTGATCTTCTCTTGTATCTTCACCATTCATTACTTACTGGGTGTAAGCCGGAGGCGCGCACCGACGCGGAGCTTTTTTTTTTTTTAAAGTTGCTTAACGGCCCTCGACCGAGAGCGACGGCCATGCGCTGGCGCGCGAGGGCGCGTTAGCAGGGCAATCCCACCTCCTCCAACTCAGTTCTCAGAGCCGGAGAGGCAAAAATGAAAGCAGAAAATATAGATAGCGAGGCAAGATAGCCGAGGATAGCAAAAGCAAGGAAGAATGAACTGAAAAAGGAATAAGTCATGGAGGAAGGACAGAGGAGATAAGAACATCCCTAGCCTAGGAGTGCAGGGCCTCCTTACCTGGGCGACTTAGAGGAGAGATGAGTAAGGAAATGAGAAAATAGAAGAAGAAGAAGAAAGAGAAGAGAGAGATGGGATGTTGAAGGGACCAGAATGCCCAACAAGCATAGTTAGCTTGTAGCTGAAGGCTCGACTAAAGGGGAAGCAAGAATCCCGGAGATAGAGCTGAAGAGAAGGTTCACCGAACCCGCTAGACAGACTCAGAAGGGCATAGTCCTCATCTTCAACATGCCATTAGCTCTTGACACCCACCTCGGCTCCTGGCCGTGGAAGGCCTTTAACTGGAGGACAGCCGAGGAGGGAGAATAAAACCCCGAGCATGAGAGCACTGCTCAGGGGTTTAGAAATGGAAATGTAAGCCTTCAGGTGCTCCAAGAAAGAAACGGGACCCAGACTGACTGGCTAAGGCCGGCCAAGGCTTAGGCTGGCTAAGATTGGATATGGTCAGCAGAGCTCCACTGTAAAAATTGTCCAGGAGGACACTTAAAGGGAGAAACCACTTAGCAAAACAGCGAGAAGGATAGCCTACCTTCTCATTTGCCTTCTTGTTTGATTTCTCCTTTTCCTTTTTTTTTTTTTTTTTACAGATAAAAATTTTTTTTTTTTTTACTAGATGCATGACCCAGATACCAAGATGCCTATAGCAGTCGGAGAGAGTTCCCTCAGCATTTTATTTTTTTTTTTTTAGAAGAGAAAGTAAGACGTACTGCTCCTCTGCTCTGCAAGGCAAGAATAGAGGGGGATTAGATTTCAGGGCAACTATCTGAACACGGGATTGCAGGATCAAAACTGAATAGCCTGAGCCAGGCCAAACAACCCCAGAGGTATCTTGCCATAAGAATAGCAAGAGATAGTTGTGCAGTCTGATCGCCAATGCAATCCACGAGATGGCCCATGAATCTTAGAGTAAATAATTTTTCTGGATTTTAAACCCCCCCCCCAGAAGATTTTTTTTTTTTTTTGGAAAATGAAGCAATTTTCCCTATATTTTCTATAAATGCAGAGAGAGGAAGGAGACGGAGGTGGAGAAGCCACAGGAAGAGGCCACTGAGGGGATGGTGGATGGTGGTAATGAATGGGAAGATACAAGAGAAGATCAAGAATTCGGTAGGTACGTAATTTTCCTATCTTCCTTGTCAATCTTCACCATTCATTACTTCCTGGGTGAGTATTAAGCCCTCTTCCCCTGGAGGGGAAGAGGCCATACCCTGAGGGAACAAGACCCCCAGCCTTCTGTTGGTGAGAAACAGAAGAAGACCCTGGCTTATTCAGAAAGCCTAAGTGGGAGAAGAGCTAGGAGGTGCCTCCCGAGGACGAGGAGACGGAGGGAGCCCCTGTAAAAGTCTCCTAGCTCTGGAAGAGAAAAGACGGGTTCCCCGGAAGGCGGAGCGAATCACCCTACGCCGGGCCAGGGGTGACAACCTGGAAAGACGAAGCCATGCCGTCCGCCTGATGCAGATCGCTGTCCCCGCAAGCCTGGAAGCCACCTCATTGGCGTCATAAGATGCCCTTGCTTGGTGTCTTGCCAGCTCCAGGCCTACCGCGGAGAGGGCAACGGCTTGTCTGGTTTGCTCCGTATCAGGCATAGATGCCAGCAGCTGGGACATCATCGACCACAGATGCCGGTTGTAGGCAGCGTGGTGAGCCTGATGTGATGCAATACATGCACTCGCATCGAGAAGAAGAGAACACTCTTCGCCTCCTCAACTGTCGAATCAAGAGAGTCCGAACTTGGGCGGTCGTGGCGCCAGGCAACGGCGCCTAGAAGGAGTATCCAGGTATACCAAACCTGAGGACGGGTTGGGAAGGGAACCTAGAGACTCAGAGGGGCACAATACCTACGCTGGCAGTCCGCCGGGCTGGGAAGAAGCGCAGGGACTGCCATGACCGGATAGACGCCTCCTGGAAGGGGATAGGCCAGGAAGGTACCACCAGATGCTGGGCACTGAATTCACCAAGGAATTCACGCCGCTCCTGTCTGGTATTGTCTCTTCGAACGAGGAAATCCGGAGATCCTCACCATCTCGAGAGGAAACGCTGATATTCTGTGAAATCAGCATCGGAGGACAGATGAGCAGGGGTTCCTCTCCCTGGAGGAGGGAGACGAGGATGATGGGGAACTGGAATGCCCAGAGGATTCCTGCGCGGCGGTGGGAGAGTCGAAAGACCCGCTCATGCATGTATCTAACATATGAGGGAAGGTCCCGAGAACTCCTGAACTGCCCCCAGGATAACGGACCCGGAGGGACCGACATGGCCTGGGAGCGGGTGGTGAAGGCAGAGAGATGGGAGGGGCACCTCGCTGAGGTAACTGTCGCTGCGAGGGCTCTGGAATCCGGGGAAAGGGGCCCTGAAAGAGGGATCCGATATCAGACCAGGCCGCAGAACGGAACTCTGGGAAGCGGAGCCTGAAGAGCCCTGGGGAGAACCTCCCTATGACGCACGCCGGACTGTATGGATCCAGAAGGGCAGTCCGCACAAACGCCGGAGGACACCCTAGAATCCTGGAGGGAGGGGCGAGGCTCTGCACCTCGCCCTGGCCACCCCCTGAGTGGCCAAAGAAGACCAGCAGCAGACCCCTGCCCCTCAACCCTCCGGACTCCGAGAGGGCCCTCCTCCTCGACCACAGCGTCCCCCTGTCCCTAGAGAGGGCAACAGCACCCCGTAAGGTAGCTGTCACCGGGCCTCCAGAGAGGGGAGCCTCCCCCTGCGTCACCCCCACGCCTGCCCCCCGGGGCTCCCGGCCACCCCCAGCCGGGGAACCCTCAGGAGACGACGGAAGGGGGGACAGAGGGAGGGGCCCGCTGCGCCGCCTGGCACCTCTAGCCACCGGGGACCCAGACTCCGAGGAGTGGGGGTGCCAGGATGGGTCCACGTCTGAATCATCGCCCCCCGAGGAGGACGAGATCAGCAGGACCTCAATGCTGGCCACCCCAGGGGTCCCTGAGGCCACGGGGCCCCGAACGCCCGCGTCAGCGCAAGAGGCGCCGCCGCCTCTTCAACACCGTAGCAGCCAGGTTTAGCTTCACACCCCAACGGCGCTGGCAAGGCCGGCACCGCCTGGAGGAAGGACAGGCCCACGCGCCGCTGCCGGAAAGCGAGAAGCGCATCGCCACGGCGCCGCTTCGTCCATCGGGCGCCGCGAACGGCACCGAGGCCTGAAAGCGGGCATCGCTTAACGGCGCCGCTTCGATCACTGGCGCCGCGAACGGCACTGGATCCCGAGAAAGCGGCGCTGGCCAATGGCGCCGCCTCTGATCACCGCACTGGACTCCAAACGGCGTTGGGAACGGGCGCCAAGATTTATCACCGCACCTGGAACGGGCGCAGGATCCAAACGCGCCGGCGCGCGTGAGGGTCCACCCGAGCCAGGCCAAAAGTCGAGGGCCTCGCCACGGGGAGCCTGCACCTCAAGAGGTGACTGCCGAGGCGGTGTCGGCGCCGCGGCCCGGGAGGGACTACACGCCCCCGACACCGCTGAAGGGCCTCCTCCGGCAAGAAAAGACGAGGAGACCCTCCTCCTCAGAACAGAGCAGGCCGGGAGGGGACCCGGGAAGGGCCTAGAGACCTTACCGCGAGAATCCCTTTGACGACGTCGTCCCCAGTCAAGGTGGGGGGCCTTTGCCGAGCTTGAACGCGTGGACTTCGAGGACACGGCGGTCCATGGAGAAACAGGCGTCGCACGAATCCATGTCATGGTTGGGTCCCAGGCAACGAAGACAAACGTCATGCCGGTCCGAGACAGAGAAATGCCGGCCACAGTAACACCGACGCATAGGGGCGCGGCCCGTCTTCGAAACACGTTTAGCTCCGGAACCGGACATAACGCGAAATCAACAAGAAAAAACAGTAGGAAAGCACACCGCGCCCTTTGAAATAAAAAAGAACGGTCTTACCGATTGGCGTCCGAGTGTGGAAAGAGGAAAGTCAGGAGCGCAGTCAAAATATGGACGCCCGCAGGAGGTGCTGCCGACGGCGGGAGAAACAGAACTGAGTTGGAGGAGGAGTCGTCGATTAACGGCCGCCCAGAGACGATGACGCCGCCTCGAGGGCGGGCCATAGGCAACTTTAAAAAAAAAAAAAGTTTCCTGATTTGGCGCGCCTCCGGCTTACACCCAGGAAGTAATGAATGGTGAAGATTGACAAGGGAAGATAAGGTGAAATACAAATCAAGAAAATAAAGATCTTAAAAGTTATACTTAGAAATGGTAATCAACTGAAGCAATGTTCCGCTAAGTGCGACGAGTGCAGGTAGACGGCGGGAAAAGAACTTAGGTGGACATGGGGGACTGCTCCTCTTATACCACTGGCAGACATCAGGGGAGGTCCTCCACTGTAGACTGCTAATTAGATTTTTTCTGTGTGGTCCAAGCACCTGGTGGCTTTTCCTAATGGTGTTGCATACTGCAAGAGCCCCCTTGAAGTAAGATCAGCCTTTTCCTTACTTTCTGGTTGGTGTTCTTTTACCCAAAGCTGCAAGTATGTGGGAATGATGTTGATGAACTGCTCTATCGCAAATATGTCGATGATCTGTGGGACTGTTTTCCCCTTTGGATGTAGCTATTTATTGACGTGTTTTCTGAGTCGAGTGAAGGCTTCTCGAGAATTGTCGACGCAGTGGTACTTAAGGGACTGATATCTCTGCCTGTAGGCCTCTCCTGAGATGTCATATCTTTTAAAGATTTCTCTTTTCACAAGGACATAGTTTTCTGACTCTGCAGTGTCCACACTGCTGTAGGCAAGTTGGGCTTTACTTGTTATATAAGGTACCAGCCTGTTGGAACACTGCTGTTTTGGTCACTGGCAGGTTCTGATGACCCTTTCAAAAGCTGGCAGGTACACTTTGATATCCTCTGAGGGACACAGCTTTGTAAATTAATGTCTGTTAAGATATTTGTGATTTGCTGATAGCTTGCAAGGCATCCAGCCATTGCAGCTGCTTGTCACTGCAACTCTTCTCTTCTCTGTTCTTTTACACACTGACTCTCTTATTCTCTCTGTTTCTCTAGATGGTGAATCTCTATTTCTCCATCCCTCTTTGTTGTATAGTCCACCATCTGAAGAAGGCAGACGTGTTTTCCAGTTTTGCCACTGCCTGTGCTTCTTCTTTCATCACTGGTGCCAGCTGTACAGTCTCAGTTTGGACTTTTGTTTCTGCTTCTACTTTGGCTGCCATTCCTCTGGTAATCATTCCTAGGCTTGCTGTTGTAGGATAGTACAGTTACGTAGGAACTTACCATAACAGTAGATCTTCGAGAGAGGTTCCTTCAGTAGGTCATTACATATAGGACTGGTGCCACCAGGCGTTGGGCCACATGGAAGACTTTACTAGCAATCCCTGATGGGGGACCGCCCACCTGACGTCACGTGACCGACGTCAGTGTGGCTGTATATAGTGGGCTGTCTCCATGCCTACCCTCCAGTTCTCCCGCCGCAGCCAGGAAGAGGCTGACAGAAGGAGCAAACAGGATCTGGAGTCCCTGTAAGAAATAAAATGAGGAGAAGGAGGGAGGGAAAATATGACCTACTGAAGGAACCTCTCTCGAAGATCTACTGTTACGGTAAGTTCCTACATAGCTGTACTATCTTACTTTGAGAGGGTTCCTTCAGTAAATCATTACATATAGGATAGAGTCCCAAGCAGTCCCTCTAAAGAGAGACCGAGAGAAACTGGGGAGGAGGAGAAATAGCTCCAACAGAAACTGGGGACCAGAGTGGACCCAGCCTAGGACAGAAGACAGCTAGGCTGAAACCAGCCCTCCGCCTAGAAGCAATGTCCAGACAGTAGTGTTTGGTAAAAATTTGGACAGAACTCCCAGTGGCTGCGACACAGATATCAGCCGTAGAGATGTTTTGCAAGAAGGCAGCAGAAGCAGCCATGCCCATAGTAGAATGACCTCTGATGGGACCCGGCAGAGGTTTTCCATACTTTTGGTAACAATACTTAATACAGTTGCCTAGCCATTTGGAAAGGCCCTGCTTGGAAACTGTTTTGCCCTTAGATCTGGGGGCCAAAGAAACAAAAAGTTGATCGCAGCTACGGAAATCCTTGGTTCAATGTGTAGCACTGAAGGATACGATGGATGTCCATGCTGTGCAGGAGTGCCTCACCTCTATTGGAGGGGGATGGAAAATAAACAGGAGGCTCTACTGATTGGTTCAGTATGGCTTCTGACACCACCTTGGGAAGAAACTTAAGATTTGTCCTGAGGTCCGCTCGGTCCTTGTGGAAAATAAAATAAGGCTCTTTACAAACCAGAGAGTGAAGCTCCGAAATCCTTCGGGCTGAAGTAATGGCAACCAAAAATAACATCTTCCAGGAAAGGAAGCGCAAGTCACAGCTCATAGCTGGCTCAAATGGGGGAAGGGTGAGCTTCTCTAACACAAAGTTCAAATCCCAAGGTGAAGTTGGGCTGCAGATGGGGGGGTGGGGGCAGATGGAGAACCTTCAGAAAGGTTTTAGAGACTTCCAACTGAGCCATGGGTTTACCATCAACCAGCTCGTGGTACAGCGAAATTGAGGAAAGGTGGATCTTCAAGGAGGAATATGACAGCCCAGAGTCTGACAGATGAAGGAGGTAGTCCATATTTGAGAGGCAGAACAAGGAAATGGGTTCCAACACTTGGAAGTCACCCAGATAGAAAATCATTTCCACTTCATTGCATAAATGGAATGAATAGAGAGGTTTTCTAGCCTCTATAAGGACTTGAGCGACTCGGGAGGAGACACCGAAGCGAGAAATCCTATGTCTGTAGGAGTCCTGCATGAAGATGCAGAGTCCTGAGCCCCGGATGTACCAGATGACCTCGATCCTGGGTCAAGAGGTCGTGGGTCACTGGAAATGGAACCGGTTGTTTTCTGGATAGCTGTTGTAACAGCGGAAACCAAATTTGTCTCGGCCAGAGAGGGGCGAGGAGGATCATCCTCGCCTTCTCTGCCTGAAGCTTAACAAGGACCCTCTGGAGAATGGGACACGGAGGGAAGGCGTACAAAAATGTTCCTGTCCAGGAGAGAGACAGCGCGTCATGCCAGAAAGCACCATGCCCTGGAATGTGCAAGCAAAAACTGGGAAGTTTTGCATTGTATTTGGAGACAAAAAGGTCGATTTCCGGACGCTCCCATTTTAGGAGGAAGAGTGATTCTGCCACTTCCTGAAGTAGTTCCCACTCATGAGCTAGAGTCTGAGACCTGATGAGACTGTCCGCCAGGACACTGAGAATACCAAGAATGTGCACAGCCACAAGAGCCAAATTGTGCCGCACTGCCCAGTTCCACACCTGCATCGCCTCTCTGCACAGGGGGTACGACTGGGTTCCTCTTTGTTTGTTGAGGTACCAGACTGCTGACATGTTGTCCGTTTGGACCAGCAGTGATCCCTTGGGAAGGAGGGCCTGGAAGACGTACAAGACTGCCCTCATCTCCAGAAGGTTGATGTGTAATACCACCTCCAAGCTGGACCACAATCCTTGAGCTTGGTGTTCCCCTAGATGTGCTCCCCGTCCCATGTTCGATGCATCTGTAGTTAGGGATGCCGAGGGATCCAGGTTCTGGAAAGGAAGACCCAAGGAAAAGTTGCAATTCTTTCCGAACCGCTGAGAAGACCAGTACTGGATGGTCCAGGTCGTCTAGGAGTTGGTCCCACTGCAAGCGCAAGGACCACTGAGTAACTCATGTGTAGCCTTGCCAGGGGAACAGTGATGGAGGCTGCCATCAGGCCCAGGCTCTGACAGATCAGGGTTTCCACCCTGTGTGGAGGGAGGGAAGCTCTGCATTGGACTGTATCCAAGACTGCCCCAATAAACTGAAGTCTCTGGGACGGGATCATGGATGACTTGGGGATACTGATAGTAATCCCTAGTCTGCCAAAGAGGTCCAAGGTGAAAAAAAGAGCCTCCAGTAAAGAGTCCCTGGACGGCGGTGAGATTAGCCAGTCGTCCAGGTATGGGAAAACCGCAATACCTTGGCGGCGTAAGAAGGCCGCCACTATCGCCAGGCACTTGGTAAACACCTGGGGTGCAGAGGACAAACCAAAAGGGAGTGCTCGAAATTGGAAGTGTTCCCCTTGGAATCTGAACCGCAGGAAACTGCAGTGGCTGGGGAAAATCGGGATGTGCAGGTAAGCATCCTACATGTCCAGAGCACACAACCAATGATCCTCCAGAAGGAGTGGGAGGAGACTCTGGAGTGTCAACATCCAAAACTTTTTGTACTCGACAAACTGATTGAGGTTGCTTAAGTCAAGCATGGGCCTGAAGTCTCCCGTCTTTTTTGGAACCAGGATAAAATGGGAGTAAAACCCCCTGCCCCTTTGCCGGAAAGGAACGCGTTCTATTGATTCCTTGAGCAAGAGGCTTTGAACACTAGTTGCAGGATCCATGAGTCTGAAGTTATTACCTTCCATTCCTGCATATGGTGGGCAAACCCCCACCTACTCCTCACTGAGAGACTGAGGAGGTAGTAGGGATAGTGAGTCAGGAAGTGGCAGGATGTTCAGGGGGAGGACCCCCTGCTCATCTCTGGTTCTTGAAGGCTGGAGGAGTGGCGGAACCCGTGGACTTGCGCTTGCCCTGGCACTGAGCCAGGGCCTGCTTCCTCTGCCTCCAGGTCCTTTTCCGAAAGGGCTGCTGTTGAGTGCCCGATTGCTACATGGACCTCACTGATCTGAGGGCGAGGCCTCTGTCCTGGAGGTCAGTAATAATACCCCAGGAGAGATGAAGATCCTTGGCAAGCTCCTCTTTCAGGCTTGAGGGTTCCATAGCCTGGACCCGAGATTCTAACCTGTCCAGGGTAGCCTTTTGATGGGACACCATGTGAGCCACATAGTTGAGGGATCTAAGTGCGCATGTGGCCGAAGCATAAACCTTTTTACCGAACTGGTCCATCTGCCTTGACTCTTTGTCTGGAGGAGAGGTGCTCATGTGCTTGGGTGCAGTGGAGCGGTCATGAGCAGCGGAAATGACGACAGAGTCCGCCTTAGGATGCAGCTTTAGAAATGGAGTGTCCTTCGGCACTGTCCTGTCCGCTCTCTTGGGGACAGCCGGGAGAGAATGAAATATCTGCCAGACCATAGAGGTGAGGTCCTAGTGAGATCCGATCCAGGGAGGAATGGGGACTGGAGACAGAGACTTTAGGTCCAGGTGCTTGGCTAGTCTCTGTCTCATAGGGTCTTGTTCCTCCAACTCCCAGTCGAAGAAATCCTTCATGGACCTCAGAAGATCCGAGAAGGCAGGGTCCTCTGGGGGGATTTGGGGGAAACCTTGCCTGACAGACCCTTAGGCTCCTCCAGGGCGTCCTCCGCCCCCTCATCATCGTCTGCCACCTCATCAGGAAGGTGACAGATGTCTGGAAGGATAACGTCCTGACGAGTTGCCCCCGAGACATGTACTGTGGATGGAGAAGAGCTTCTTGGGGATGCAGACCTAGGAGACTGTGGAAGAGGGAGTCTTGTCTCCAGGTCTGAAATCACCTCTGAACGTGCCCCCTACCATTAAGACTGGATGGGAGTCTTGAAATCCGGTGTAGCGTAGGGGTAGAGAAGGAAGTTGAGGCTGAGGGGGAGGAGGAGGAGGAGGTATAACCGGTGGGGCGGATAACGGTAACCCTGGTAGCGATGGTAGGAGTTATAACCAGGTTAGTACTGCCCAAAAGAACTCCAATGCTGAGGAAGACCAGCCGGGAAGTGGTCCCCAGGATACCTGAAAGGGTAATGTGGGACAGTCCGGGGTCTTGTGTAAATCCCCGTCATCAGATCTGACGGAGGGGGTACCCATGTCGGACCGGCAGTAGTATAGATCAGCAGGGGGTCCGGCGTCAGGATAGCCAGCATCAGGGGGACAGACACTCCCCGATCCGGCACCATAAGGGGATCCGGCGTCAAAGGGGCTAGCGTTGGAGCTGGACAAAGGGGGCCCAACGGAGGGACTGGGCCTGGCGCTAGAGCCGAAGGAGAGCACATTTCAGGTTTGAAGTCTGTCTCAAATTACTGAAAAATGTGTGTGCTGTCACTGTAATCTAAATTATTGGTGGCAAACCAGGAGGGTGGTTGGGGTGTAGACAATGCTGGAGTAGTGGAGGTCTTGGCTGTGGAAATGGCTTCTGTAAAATCCTAAGTCTGGCCGAGCTACAGGGGGTCTGAAATGTCAACCAATGGCACATGCCACAGTGTAAGATAGTGTGCTCCCAACCCAGACAGGTGAAACATCACGGATATGGATCTGTTCAGATGATTTTCTTGCTGCAAGGCCAAGGACAAAAAAAAGGAAGTTTGTTTTTTTTTAATAATTTTTTGGGCCCAGACCCCCCCCTTGCCCCATTCTGGGCCGAGGCTCAGCCCCTGCCCCACATGTCACTCCCCCATTCCCAGACTTGCCCCCTTGGGTGGGGCCAACGGGCAGGCACCCCCTCCCCATGGACAATGATCTCTTAGCCCTGCCTTGACCCCCAGGGTGGGGCCACAGAAGCGGGCCCCCCCAAACACAGGCGGCAGCGGCGGCTGAGGCAGGGTGTCATTGATGGTGGCTGGATTTTTGTGGATGCTATTCCCTGGAAGTGGGACATGCAATGATGTCAACGGGCACGCCTGATGTCTATCCTGCCTCCCACGGATCCCCTAGCCTCCACCGGGGGCCACTGATGTGCCAGGCAATCACCCCCGTGGAGAGACACCACTCGGTCACCCAATCCTTCTCTGACTGGCCAGCCCTCTGACTCCCAGGTTCATTCCCAAACTGGCGATGTCAGCATCGCAAGTGGATGTCTTGCCAGTGTGCCGGCAGGCTGGCTACAAAAAAATGAAGTTTATGTAACATACGAGAAACAATGAACTTGGAAATATAATACTAGTAGAACACACAGAAAATATAGAGGCCTGCACAGGCAAAACCTGAAATCCTGATCCTAACAAAAAGGTGCACTCTTGACAGTGTAGAAATAAGGAACTGGGGTGCTTGGGACTGGCACATGCTGGCACCATACGCTGGTAACAGATGCAGGTGCCGTCAGTCCAAAAAGTTCTAATTCCCACAGAGTCCTACTACCACAGGTCCTAAAGCCAAAGAGTGGAGCTCTATAGAGGAGATGAATGCTATGCTAAGACCTGGTACTGTGACACTGGGGGTGCAGAGGATTCAGATACAGCCTTAGTTATATCTACTACACCAAAGGAAGCCAAAATGCATGACAGAAATATTCTAGTACAAGGCTACTGACAGGCTAGGGCTTTTATCTATCTGGCCACCCCAACATGTCTTCCATGACCTGGTGTCTGAATTCCAAAATTTTTGCAAAACTGCAAAATTCCACTTTAGGCAGTTCATTTAAACTGCAACTTCTGGCAACTCAAAATCAGCCATACTTTGTGCAGGAGTCTGAACAATTGACATTTACACTGACTACTGCAGGGTCAACAAATCTTCAAAATACAGTGATACTCAGTTAAGCAGTTTTAAAGCTACAGGGGCTCTAAATCATGTAGCTTACCTATTTGACAGATTTCATGAAAATGTCTGAAATATTTGGCTGCTTATAGCTTGCCTGCCCATATAAATAGAGAGCTAATCCTGGCACGCATACCCTTTCTGAAAAGGTCTTGCACTTTGTTAAATGTGGGGAAAATTCAGTTTAGTAGTTTTACTCAGAAAAATTACACAGATTACTTATGCATTGGCTAAATGTCATTTAAAGTCCAAAATATTTGGTTGCTTGTAGCTAAGTTGCCCTTATTGCTAGAGAGCTAAAAATTAGCATGCATTATCTTTGAAAAAATGTCACTGAATGTGCTAATGCTGGAGAAATTTTACTGAGTAGGTTTACTGTTACTGGAAAACTCCAAAAATTACTTATGTATTGCTAAAATTTCATGACAATTAACAAAATATTTGGTTGCTTAGAACTCGGCTGCCCTTCAACCTGAAAATGTAGCATGCATATTTCTAAAAGGGTCTTGGAACTTTATATGGAGACATTTATTTGGGACAACCAGCCACAGAACTGGTGGAACTTTGAGAAAATCCCCAAAATATTTGCTTGATTATAACTCACCAGTCCTTAGTGCTAGACACATGAAAAAGTACAGTTACGTAAACAGAACTTAGCATTAACAGTAGATCTGTGAGGGGATCTCTTGCAACAGGTCACACCTATGGAACTACCACTGTCAGGCACTAGGATCACCCGGAAATTTTTCTAGCGCTCAGTCTATCTGGGGGCCGTCCACTCAGAAGTCACCCTCTGACATCGGCTAACCCTATGAGTGGGCAGTACCCAATCCTGCCTCAGTTCTCCCGCCAGACCCAGCACCAGGTGACTCCTGCTGAGGAACTGAGGAGGTACTGAAGGTTCCCACCAACATGGAAGCAAAAAGGAAATCTGCAGGCAACAAACAGCTCCACCAGAGCAAGGGGAAGGAGGGAGGGACTGCATGGCCTGCTGCAACAGATCCCCTCACAGATCTACTGTTATGGTAAGTTCTTACTTAACTGTACTATCTGACATCAGGGGTATCTCTTGCAGCAGGCCACACCTTTGGAACAAGTCCCAAGCAGTTCTGACATCAGGAAATGCAGTCTGGGTGGTGGGAAACCAAGAACCTAAGAAATTAGGCCCTGTTGAACAGCTAGGCTAAAATTAGCCCTGTGCCTAGAGGCAATGTCCAGACTGTAGTGCTTGGTAAAGTTGTGGACAGAACTCCCAAGTAACTGCTGCACAAATCTCTGCAGCAGAGATGTTTTTGAAACAGGCAGCAGAAGCTGCCATACCACTGGTGGAATGGTCCTTGACATCTCCAAGGAGTTCCTTGCCATACTTTCTGTAACAGAATGTAATGCAGTTGGCCAACCATTTGGATAAACACTGCCTAGAAACAAGGGAACCCTCTTTCCCGGGGGCAAATGAAACAAACTCCTCTTTGGACTTCCTGCAGTCCTTGGTATGGGGAGCATAGTAACTCAAAATTCTATGCACATCTAAAGTTTGGAGCAATGCTTCCATTGGACTGGCATGCTCTGGATAATAAACAGGTAGGTGGATGGATTGATTCTTGGTAAACTCAGACACCACCTTTGGAAGAAACTTAGGGTTAGTACGCAAAAGCACTCTGTCTTTGTGGAAAACCAAATAAGGTTGCTCACACAAGAGAGCTTGCAGCTCGGAAATCCTTTGACCAGAAGTAATGGCAACCAAAAACAATGCTTTCCACAACAGAAATTGTAGCTCGTAAGTTGCAGCAGGCTTGAATGGAGCCAAAGTAAGTTTTTCCAACACAAAATTCAAGTCCCATAGAGGGCGAGATTACAGACAGTAGGGTTCAGGTGAAGGATGCCTCTCAAAGAAATATGTGATACTTCCAACTGTGCCACCATACGTCCATTGATGAGCACATGGAAAGCAGAGATGGCAGATATGTGCACCCTAAAGGAAGAGTACCCCAAACCAGAGTCCAAAAGGGAGGGTAGGTATTCCAAGATCTGATTAACGGGACATGTGAAAGGATCCAGCTGGCGTGAAGCAACCCATAGTGGAAAACGCTTCCATTTCATGAAATAAGTGGCCCTGGTGGAAGGCTTTATGGCCACCACCAGTACATCAGCCATTTTAGGAGACACCCCATACCAGGCCACGGCTATGTTCTCAGGAGCCAGGCTTGAAGGTGCAGGGACTTGAGGTCTGGATGGACCAGGGTGCCCTGGTTCTGGGACAGCAAGCCAGTGCACAGAGGAAGAGGTACTGGAGGTTCAATTGCTAGCTGCTGGAGTAAGGGGAACCAAGTCTAATGAGGCCAAACGGGGCGATGAGCATCATCATGGCCCCTTCCATCCGCAGCTTGATTAGCACCCTCTGAAGCGGTGGGAAGGGAGGGATGGCGTACAGAAAAAAAAAACAGGTTACTCACCTGTAACAGTAGTTCTAAGAGTGGTATATGTTCTTCATCCACACTATTTGGCATGTCCCTTCCCTTTAAGATCTTGCCGGAAAGGTTTTTAAGCTGGCTCCTCCCACCTACTCGGGTGGCATAACCCTCGGCTCCACTCCATGACGCCAGATCTTGCCTGCTGGAAGCAAGATTGTGTGTCGAAGCCGGGGAGGTTGGGTGGGTCCGTGTAGATGAACAACATATACCACTCCTAGAAATTAAAATTATGTACCTACTGTAATTGTTGATCTTTCTGTGTATCTTCACCATTCATCACTATTGGGTATAGCTCACCGGATCTAGGACCCCGCGGAAGACTTTTTTTTTTTTTTTGTCATGGGCGGAGCCGACACAGGGCTGGCGCTGCACTCGAGGCTGACGTTCCATGTGGCGCTCAAGGGTTGGCAGTTAGCATTATCGACTCCACCCCAGCCCCAGTTCTGACACGCCACAGAATGTAATGGGAGGGAGGGTGGGTTGAGGCAAGACAGCCTAAGGGATAGATAAAAGGAAAAGAAGAATAAACCAAAAGGAGAAATAAATGATGAAGGCGACAGAAAGGAGAAGACTTTAATAGGAAATTGGTGAGAGGGGGCCCCAATCTCTGGAAGGAGAAGAAGGAAAAGGGAAGGAAAGATAAGGGGAGGGAGCAGGGGGAAAAAAAAGAGTAGCACACCCTCAGAAGTGGAGCTGCACAAATGTGTTTTTAGGGAATAAGGTCCAGACCTGGACTACAGAGTTCAACTGCAAGATATAAATTGTAGCAGCGTAGGTCTGAAGACCAACCACAAAGGAGTGCAGGCTGAGGGTGCGTCTCAACTCTCCCCCCTCCCTCCCAAAATAAGGGGGGGAGAGAACATTTTAAAACAGCCAGAGGCTTAGAGGAAAACATTTGGGCCCAAAATTTGAGCCCACAAATAGTAAACATATTGAAAGGGGGGACAGAAAAGAAGATGCCCCCCTATTCCGAGACGCCCTTGAAAAGGAACAGGAGAAGAGAAGGGGAGGCCCCCTCCAAACTCTATAAACCCTCAAAGGGTTCACCCCTGTGTGTCTCCACAGTCCCCTCCCACCTACACACAAGGGAGAGGACAGCGAGGAAAAGAAAGAGACACAGGGGAAGGTGGAGTCCAGAGACTGAGGCCCCAGGGGGAAGGAGGGTGGGATTTAGTGATGAATGGTGAAGATAAACAGAAAGATCAACAATTATGATAGGTACGCAATTTTCATATCTCATCTGTTGCAATCTTCACCATTCATCACTACTGAGTGAGTACCGTGCCCCCCCCAAAGGGGGGGTACTCTGAAACACCCTGAGGGACTAGGTCCCTTAGCCTCCAATGGGTGAGACACTGAAGGGGAGAGCCCTTACAGGCCTGGGGAGGCCTGAGACTGGTCTGGGTGAGACAGGGATCCCCAGTGGGGGAAGGAAGGTGCCCCGAAAGCCGCCGTCTCACTCGTCCAGAGAAGAGATGGGTTCTCCAGTAGGCAGAGTAAATCACCCTACGCCGGGCCAGGGGTGACAACAAGGAAAGGTGAAGCCATGCCATCCGCCGAAGGCAGATCACTGTCCCTACCACTCTGGAAGCTACCTCACTGGCATCGTAAGATGCCCTTGCTTGGTGCCTTGCTAGCTCCAGGCCCAGCGCTGAGAGGGCAATGGCTTGCCTGGTCTCCTCTGAATCAAGCACTGAGGCTAGGAGTTGTCCTAGCCTGAACCACAAGAACCTGCATAGGCTGCATAGTGCACCTGATGTGCTGCAATTGACAGGGGAGATCTGTACCGAGTAGAACACTCGTCTCCCCCAGAAGTCGAAGTCCGCAGAGTCCGAATCTGGAGGGCAGTCACGTTAAGGGGCGCGAGGCCCTGACAGGGTGTCCAGGGAAGTCAACCCTGAAGAGGGATGAGGCAGAGAACCTGGAGACCCAGGTGGAGCGCAATACCGCTGGCTTAAGTCACTTGGGGCTGTTACTGTGGAGAAGGAACAAAGCCAGAGCCGATGCGACGCTTCCTGAAAAGGAACAGGCCAGGTGGGAGCCACCATGTGGGCCACACTGTATTCACCCAAGAAGGCGCGTGTCACATGCTCGAGATTGCTGATCGGTATGGGGGTCAAGTGAAGCTCATCCAACATCCTCACAAGGAAGTGCTGATAGGAGGACAGATCAGACGCTGGGGATATGTGGACCGAAGGTTCCTTTCCCTCAGTAGAGGGAGAAGAGGAGGAAGACGAGCTCCCAGGTTCAGGGTCCGGCTGCACGGGGGCATGGTTAAACATCTGCTGGTCCAGGGCATGGAGGTAGGTGGGAGAAAAAATGCAGTCAAACCTCTGAATTGTTCCCAGGTAAGAGGCCCGCGAGGACCAGGAATACCTGGGACTACCGGGGATGGAGACAGAGGCTCAGAGTACAGGCTCCTGGCAACAGGAGAGCGGTCTCCGTCAGGGCAGGGAGGCCAATAGGAAACCCTTCACAAGGAGGGGGAACCAAAAGCTGCTGCAGCTAACAGCCGTTCAACTGGGTCGGAACGGTCAGAGCTGTGCCCCAAAGAAGAAATCCCCCCCTTGAGGTGACCGGGACCGTGCGAGTCCATAAGGACGGCCCCTGACCTGAGAAGAAGAGATCCTCCTTGTGGACCCCATTAGGAAAAGGCGAGGGCCTGCGCTTCAGCTCCTACCAGAACCCAGCTGGGCCCTAGGAAGGGCTCTCTACGCCACACCCCTACCTCTCAACCCTTCGGAGTCAGAGAGGGACCTCGTCCTCTTAGCCACTGACCTAGGCAACTGGCATCACCAAGTAGCCACTGAGGAGTCCACCCAGGGAACCATAAACTCCCCCTCCTGATGTGCCCTGGGCTGCCCCAAACTTGGACTGTCCAAACACACCAAGGAGAGGGGTACCTCAACTGAAGAAACAGTCAAACCAGTAACCTCAGACTGCTCAGCAGTAGTCACAGGGGCCACCACTGGCTGGTCAAACCCCCTGACACTGAGGTCTACCGGTGACAGCTGAATTCCAGGGGGGGGGGAGTGGGGGCCAAGGAGCTGGAGACAGAAGGATCCAAAGATTCCAAAGAATTTGGGAGCCAGTCTGGATCAGACTCAGAATCCGCCTCTGAAGAGGTAGGTTCCAAGGTCCAATGCCAGACCACCCCATGGGCTCCTCCAGTTCCTGGACCAAAAGGTCGGGCACCCTGAGATTTGAAGCCTCCAACAGCAGTAGTGGGCACAGCCCCACGCCTTTCCCAATGCCGGAGTCGGAAGCAACCCCGAGCATGGCTCCGCGCGCTCCCCCGCGTGCCGCAGTGCCAAATCCAAAACAGCACTGTGCCTGGCGCTGACACCCACCAAGCGCCATGAAGTACACCGAGACACACTCTGCCCCAAACACGGCGTCGCACACCATTCTGGAGCCGAAGGCAGGATCGATGCCTACCACAGCACTGACTCAGTCCCCGGCACCATGAGCAGTGCCGGTGACAGAGGCAGAGTCAGAACCAGAAACCTCCAGACTACCAGTCTCGATGGCGCAGAGAGAGCCCCGATTCCGCAAGCAGCATCAGGGACGATGGCGGCGCCAAGGACAGGCCCGACGCCGACTGCAGCGTCGCCCTTCAAGCCCACAGCACCGCAAGCAGCGTTGGGACCAAGAGTGACACCGGGAGTTGGCACCGAGGACAGTGCCAGTTCAGTCCCGAGGGACCCGGAAGGCGACACTGAGGGAGCCTCCGCTACCGAAGTAGCGGCTGCCAAGACAGTGCCTCCCAACTGACCCCCAAGAGGGTCAGCCTGGGCCTCCTGCACCGTGGAAGAAACCCCTGCTGAGGCAAGGCTAGAAGAGGCGGGGGTTCCCTCCTCCACGGGCTGTATAGGACCGGGAAGGGATCCGGAGGAAAGGCCGAGAGTTCTGACCTTGGCTTGTCGACTGCGAATTCATCCCCCAAAAGTCGGCGGCACACATCCAACTTTCCACGTGTGGATCTCAATGACATGGCGGTCCATGGAGGAACAAATATCGCTGTTATCCATATCATGTCCAGAGCTGAGGCAGGAGTGCCAACGGTCATGCTGGTCCATTACGGAGTAAAGGCGGCCATAGGGGCACTGACACATGGGAGGCCGCCCAGCTTTCGATGCCTTCTGGCCCCTGGACGAGACATGACCAGATAAGAAAACAAAACACAGTACTCAACGCCACTTTGTAAAAGAAAAAGATCTTACCGGGTTGTAGAAGCGACGTTGAGCAGACAAGCAGAACCAAGGCAATACAAGTTAAACGACAGAGTAGGCCGCAAAAACACTTCAGTTTCGCATGCAGGATCCTCACTCGATGGCAGGAGAGAAAGAACTGGGGCTGGGGTGGAGTCGAGGATGGCTAACTGCCAACCCTCGAGCGCCATGTGGAACGTGAGCTTTGAGGGCGGCTCCGCCCATGGAAAAAATAAATTCTCCCGCTGGGTCCAAGCTCCAGTGAGCTATACCCAATAGTGATGAATGGTAAAAACTGACAAAGATAAGATCTACTGTTACAGGTGAGTAACCTGTTTTTCTAGGATCGTGGATATGCTGTTCATCCACACTATTTGGCAGACTCCTGGCAGTTCTCCATGAGGAGGGAGGCAAGGCACACACACCCTACTTTGGGAATAGAGACCGGAGAACTAAGGCTCCAAAACCAGCATCCCAGCATGACTCAAGGTCGATGTGGTAATGGGTAATGAAGGTGTCTGCCGATTTCCAGGTAGCAGCCCTCCAGATATCCTGGATAGGGACATCCCTAGAAGCAGCCACAGACACAGCGGTATGGCAGGTGGAATGAGCTCTTAGCCCTATGGAAGGCTCCCTACCTGCCAACCTATAGCAGAGATCAATGCAGGATGTAATCCATCTGCCAATCGTCCGCTTCACTGCAAGTCTGCCAGGTGCGGTTTCAGCACAGGTGACAAACAGCTGGCGAACCTCTCCCTGAACTTCAGCCATGCGCTCCTTATAATCAGACAGCGCTCATCTCAGGTCCAGAGTATGGAGCCTGTACTCAGCCTCCAAGGTGTAGTTCGGGTAGAACACAGGCAGAGCTAGCACCTGGTTAAGGTGAAACTCCGACACCACCTTCGGAAAGGAACTTCGGGTTGGGGCACAGGATAACCCTGTACCTGTGGAAGACCAGGTAAGGAGACTCCACTGAGAGCACCTGGAGCTCCCCAGACCTTCTGACTGATGTGCTAGCCACCAAGAAGTCGGTCTTCCACGACAGGTGTGACATTTCACACCTGTGTATTGGTTTGAATGGCTTGCCCATGAGTTTAGCCAATACTAGCAGTAGATCCCACAGAGGTGGAGATTCACGCACTGGGGGGGATATGTGAACGAGGCCCTGGAAAAGCACCAGACCACCGTCTCTTGTGCCACCGTCTGCTGACTGACCTGAGCCTGGTAAGCAGAGATGGCTGCCAGGTGCACCGTAAGGGTAGTCATCCGGAAACCTCCTTTGGAGAGAGAGAGATCAAAGGTAGTTGAGGAAACTGGACATAGGACAGAAACCAGGGTCTAGGCCCTTGCCCTGACACCAAATGGAAAACATTTTCCATTTGAAGGCATAGCACCTCCTGGTCGACTCCTTCCTAGATGCCTCAACTACGCTGAGGACATCGGTGGAAAGACCCAAAGCTTGGAACGCTCAGGTACCAGGCTGTCAGGTGGAGGGATTGAAGGTCTGGATGGAATACCTTCTTCTGGTTGACTGATATCAGGTCCAGGCATGCCGGGAGATGCCTCGGGAGCCTGTTGCTAAGGCTGAGGAGATCTGGATACCGGAAAGTAGTTAGGGAAGAACTTACTGTAACAGTAGATCTTCGAGAGAGGCTCTTGCAGTAGGTATTCACATATAGGACTAAGCCATCTGGCATCAGGATCCCACGGAAACATTTCTAGCCAGCAGTCTCTGGTGAGGGACCGCCCCCCACGTCAGGTGAACGGCGCCATACGACATTGGTATAAAGGAGCAGTCCCCCACGCCCGCCTTCCAGTTCTTTCCTGCCAAAAGCCCAAAGAGGCAAGATGAGAGAGAAGAGGATATTCCCTCCATGGAAATAAAGAAAATAAAACTTAGGGGGCGGAGGGCGGTAAGGCAATACCTACTGCAAGAGCCTCTCTCGAAGATTTACTGTTACAGTAAGTTCTTACATAACTGTACTACAGTACTTCAAGAGGGCTTTTGCAGTAGGTATTCACATATAGGACTGAGTCCCAAGCAGTCTGGAACAAGGAAAAGTAGTCGGGAGGAGGATTGTTATCCATAGCATGGAACCTCAGGGATGAACGGGTCTCATGAAATGAGACCCTGTAGGACAGCTAACCCAAAGCCTGCTCTACAGCTATAGAGGTGATATCCAAACTGTAGTGTTTCGTGAAGGTATGGACAGAAGTCCAAGTTGCGGCTGCACAGATGTCTGCCGCTGACACATTTTTGAAACAAGCCGCAGAGGCAGCTACTCCTCTGGTGGAGTGACCTCTGACTTGACCCGGAAGGGTCTTCTTGTATTTGTTGTAACAGAAAGTGATACAATGTGCCAACCATTTTGATAGGCATTGCTTAGAAACCGCATTGCCTTCTCTTTCGTGAGCAAAAGAGACAAAAAGTTGATCAGTCTTCCTGAGATCTTTAGTCCGATGTAGTAGGATGGTGTAGTATCTCAGGAATCTGTGAACATCCAAAGTATGCAAGAGGTATTCCCCTTGACTGGAGTGTTGCGTAAAGAAAGCCAGTAACTCAATGGATTGATTCAGCATAGATTCAGTCACCACCTTAGGGAGAAACTTAGGGTTGGTGCGTAGAGCCACACATTCCTTGTGAAAAATCAAGTATGGGATTTCACACATTAAGGCTTGAAGCTCGGAAATTCGACGAGCAGAAGTAATGGCCACTAGGAAGAGTGTCTTCCAAAAAAGGAACTTCAAATCAGCTGCTGCTGCTGGCTCGAAGGGAGGCAGAGTAAGCTTCTCCAGGATGAACTTCAGGTCCCATCAAGGGGCAGAAATGTGGATGGGGAGGGTCTCAAATGGAGAACCCCTTGAGAAAAGTCTTAGAGACTTCTGAGCAAAAGTTACGTCTCCAAATGAAATATGGTAGGCTGAGAAAGCTGCCATGTGGACTTTCAACGAGGAATGGCAGAGATCCAGATCGAAGAAGAGATGCATGTAGTCCAGGACTTTGCTGACTGGGCACGAGAAAGGCTTGAAGTCTTTTGAATCTGCCCAGATAGAAAACCGCTCCACTTCATGGCACAGGTGGACCTAGTGGAAGGCTTCCTGGACCTAGTGGAAGGCTTCCTGGCCTTCACCAAAATGTCCACTACCAAAGGGGAGACTCCAAAATGGGCTTTAGCTACGTCTGCAGGAGCCACGCATGGAGATGAAGGGATCTGAGACCTGGATGAACAAAGGTCCCCTGATCCTGGGTCAACAATTGTTGCGACAGAGGAAGAGGAGGTTCCTCTGAAAACTGTTGCAGAAGAGAGAATCAAACTTGCCTGGGCCAGAAGGGAGCAATGAGAATCATTCGAGCTCCTTCCGATCAGAGTTTGTTCAGGACCCTCGGAATTAAAAGAATAGGAGGGAAGGCATAAACAAATCTGTCCCTCCAGTGGAGAGACAGAGCTTCCTGCCAAAAAACGTCTCGCCCTGAAGCAAGCGAGTAGAAGGTGGGAAGTTCTGCATTTTGGGGAGAGGTGAAGAGGTCTATCTGAGGAGTTCCCCATCGCTGAAAGATGTAATTTATGACTTGCTGATCTAACTCCCATTCGTGGGACCTGGCTGAGGCCTGACTGAGTTAATCTGCCAGTGTGTTTTCCGCTCCCGGGACGTGAACTGTGGTCAAGTGAAGGTGACGTTGGGCTGCCCAATACCAAACTCTCATCGCTTCCCGGCACAGGGGGTAGAAACGTATTCTTCCCTGTTTGTTGAGGTACCAGACTACACACGTTGTTTGATTGTATGAGATGACCGGGGAGGATGAAGGGAAGGAGTGCCTGAAGGGCATAAAGACCTGCCCTCAGTTCGAGCACATTTATATGCAGGTTCTGCTCGAACTTGGACCAGCTGCCCTGAGTCCTGTGAGACCCTAGATGGGCACCCCAGCCTTCTCCTAGGGGGATCAATGAATCAGTGCACTCCTAAGCACAGGTTCTCCTGAACCATCCACCACTGCAAGTCCCTGATCATGGGATCTGATACTAGTACCTCTTGGTCTAGGTTGTCCCTGGTCTGGTCCCGTCGCAACCGAAGCGTCCACTGAGAGATCCTCATATGAAGCCAAGCGAACGGGACTGTCCGGATGGCAGCCGCCATTAGCCCGATGAGGCGGAGGACTGACCTGGCTCCGACCCTCCTGTGGCAGGACAGAAGACGGGCCTGATTCTGAAAGGTGTCTACTCTGTCTGGAGGCAAGAAGGCTTTGCCAGCGGTCATGTTCAGAATTGCCCCTATAAACTGGAGGCTTTGGCAAGGGACCAGCTGAGACGTGGCCTGGTTGACGGTGATACCCAGGATAGTAAAAAGCTGCAGGGTAAGGGAAAGGAAGTGCATGAGTTCCTCCCTGGATGAGGCCGCCAGGAGCAAATCATCCAGCTTCCGGCATACCTGTACTCCCTGGGTTTGCAGGTGGGCTGCTACCACCAACTGGCATTTGGTAAACACTCGGAGGGGGCTGAGAAAAGACCAAATGGGAGGGCCTTGAATTGGTAGCCGTCCCCTGAAAACAAAACCAGAGGAATTTGTGGTGGGAAGGGCATATATGGATATGCAGGTAGGCGTCCTGCATGTCCAGAAAGCATCGCCACTGTCCCTGCCCAAGTAGTGGTAGAAGACTCTGCAAGGAGAGCATTCTGAAGCGTTTGTATTCCACGAACATGTTCAGGGAGCCGAGTACTAGAATGGGCCTCAGATCTCCAGTCTTTTTTTGAACTAGGAAGAAATGGGAATAGTAACCTGTCCCCCAAAGATGAGTGGGGACTGGCTCAATCGCCGCCTTCGAGAGAAGGGAGAGGATTTCCTCTAGAACCAGAGGAAGATGTCGCAGGGAGTAAGACGACTGAGGGGGTGTTTTTTGGGGCAGTTTCTGCAGAAACCCTATTTGAGTGTCCTGCCGATATCAGCTGAAGCACCCAAGCATCTGATGTTATCCTCTCCCAACTTGGCAGATGGAAGGAGAATCTCCCTCCTACTGGTTCCTCTGGAACCTCCAGAGGTAGCAGGAGAGTCAGGGAGTCAGGAGGTGTAGGGCAGCGCAGCAGCCGGGGCTCTGCGGCTTATTTTGCTGGAAGGAGTCTTGGTTGCTGGAGGGGCCCAACATTTATTGGCACGTTTTTCTTGCGGCTTTTGTCTTTGTTGGTTTTGGTGACGAAAAGGACACCGCTGCCCTTGAGGGGGGCCTGTACATAGTCTGGACAGACTTCAGTGCAGTACTCTTCTCTTGCACTTCGGTAATGCCGTCCTTGACATCACCCCTGAACAGCACCGAACCCCTGAAGGGAGCATCCCGTATAGCAGATTGTACCTCAGGGACCAAATGTGACATGCAGAGCCAGGCGTGATGCCATAGGCTTACGGCGAAGGCTGAGCTCCTTCCAGCTGTGTTCACCACATCGTAAGTAGCACGGAGCATATGCCGACAGGCCGAGTGAGTGGAACGGACAAGGTCACCCTCTTCCTGCTTAGTCTGTGACTCAGGAAGAGTGTCCAACTTAGATTCCATCTGGCTAAGGATGGTCTTCTGGAAATCCCCCATTTGAGCAACATAGTTAAGGGCCCTGATGCCTAGGGTAGAAGAGGCATAGATCTTCTTCCCATTCTGGTCCAGAAGCCGGGATTCCTTATCAGGCAGAGATGAGCTTAGGTGTTTAGGATTGGTGGAGCGGCCGTGAGCGGCGCTGATGACAGCCAAATCCACCTTAGGAGGTAGAGATCGGGGTACCTGGAGGTCACTGGAGAAAGTTCACCTGGGTGGAGGTGAATAAACAGAGTTTGGAAAAAGCTCAGGGTGGACCAGTGTTTAAAAAATGTAACGGGTTACTGTACAGAGTTTGGGTTAAGCCTCAGATACAGGAACAGGCAGAACAATTGGTTAGACCACAGAAGTATAGAACAGAATTGTTACAGATCGCACATGATAGTCCTATGACTGGTCACTCAGAGAGGGATCGGACCCTTGCCAGATTGCTGTATAGATTTTACTGGCCTGGAATTCATGAAGATGTTGCTACCTATTGTAATTCCTGTGCTGAGTGTCAGAAAGTAGCCTCAGTCACTAGAAAAGACAAGGTGCCCCTACCCTTGACAGACGTGCCTTTTGAGAGAATTGCAATGGATGTGGTTGGTCCTTCAGACAGAAGTAAAAAGGGTAATAGATTTATCCTGGTAGTATGTGACTATGCTACTTGATACCCAGAAGCAGTTCCAAGGCGTACGGTCACAGCTTCAAAAGTGGCAGCAGAGCTGGCAAAAATTTTCAGCAGAGTGAGCATACTTAAAGAAATTATTACTGATGAGGGTAGTAATTTTGGTGCTGCACTGCTTAAGAAGCTATACAGATTACTAGGTATCACTGCCATAAGAATCTCCCCTATCACTCTCAAACAGGCGGTCTTGTTGAGCGTTTTAACCAAATCCTACAATGCATGTTAAAAAGGTTTGTGAAAGGGGAAGGGAAAGATTGGGACCAATACTTACCTTACCTACATTTTGCTTACAGAGAAGTGCCACAGGCATCAACAGGGTTTTCATCATTTGAAATGCTGTACGGTAGGCAGTCAAGAGGGCCACTGGATGCGATATTAGAAACAAGGGAAGATAACCCCACTCAGAAACAATCTATAACGTCTTATATGTGTGCCCTAAGAAACAAGCTGGCAAAATATGTTGAAATTGCCCATAGCAATCAGGAAGAGGCCCAAAATCAGCAGAAGGTATATTACGACCTTGGGGTAAAAGAAAACGTTTTCGAGCCAGGTGAAAAAAGGTTTTACTACTGTGACCCACAATAGAAAATAAGCTGATAATGAAGTGGCAAGGGCTGTAAAAGGTTCTTAGACGTATTGGCACCATTAACTAAGAGATTGAGACCCCTGACAAGAAAAATCCTACTAAGATATATCACGCTAACCTTCTCAAGAAATGGGTTAAAAAATTTCCAAAAGCTGCATTGCTAGTTTTACCAGAAACTGATAAGGAAGATATTGATGTAGCTTATGATAGACTGGAACAAACTGTAAAAACTGATGCTGTAAAGGGGGAATGTTTCCTTAACCTCAGAACAAACTGCAGACATTCGTAATGTTCTAAATAGACATTTAACAGTACTTTTACCACAGTACCAAGACGAGCAAAAGGAGTTGAGCATGTAATAGTGACAAGGAATCTCGTCCTATTAGGCAAAAGACATACAGGTTCCCAGAGCAGTTCAGAGCTGATGTGGTTAAGGAAATACAAAAATGAAAGAACTGGGTATCATAGAGGAGTCAAGGAGTGCTTGGTCATCTCCCATGGTAATTGTAAACAAAAAAGAAGGGGGTGTTAGAATCTGCCTGGATTTTAGGAAACTTAATCAAGTGTCAGAATTTGACAGTTATGCTATGCCCAGAATAGATGATTTGGTGGACAGACTGGGGAGTGCAAAGTAAATCAGTACCCTTGATCTCACCAAGGATTACTGATAAATACCTTTAGCTAAAGAATCCAGAGACAAAACTGCATTTGCCACCCCTATAGGATTGTATCAGTTCACCACCATGCCATTTGGTTTGCATGGTGCGCCAGCTACATCCCAACGGTACATTTTATCCCCTCACACTGGTTATTGTGCTGCGTACCTGGATGATGTCGCAGCATACAGTCCAGACTGGAAAAGCCACCTGGAACACCTACGAGCAGTTATCCAAGCTATCAAAAATGCAGGTTTGACTATTAATCCTACCAAATGTGCATTGGGCATGCAGGAAATCAGATATTTGGGCTGTGTTCGGAAATGGAGAAATTAAGCCAGAGGTTTCTAAAATAGAAGCTGTAGCTAACAGCCCTGTCCCTAAAACAAAGAAACATGTCAGGTCATTTTTAAGGCTGGCTGGTTATTAGCGGAGATTTATTCCCAACTTTGCTGAGTTAGCTACTCCCTTCACTATACTCACGAAAAAATGGTACCCGAATAATGTGAAATGGACCTCATAGTGTGACGAAACTTTTCAAGCCATAAAGGCTGCATTATGTTCAGCCCCTGTTTTAAAGAGGCCAGACTTTGAGAAACCATTTTTGCTACAAACAGATGCATCCGAGGTAGGCCTAGGTGCCGTGCTGAGTCAAAACATAGATAGGACGGAACAACCTATTCTGTACATAAGTAGGAAGTTGCATGACAGAGAGAAAAGGTACTTCACCATCGAAAAGGAATGTTTAGCACTGAAGCGGGCCATGGAGTCTCTTAAGTTTTATTTGCTAGGAACCGACTTTGTAACTGATCACAATCCTCTCTCTGGCTTAACCAGATGAAAGACAAAAATTCCAGAATCACAAGTTGGTACCTGGCACTACAGCCATTTAAATTCACAGTGATACACAAATCTGGTAAAGAGAATTGCAATGCTGATTTTCTGTCAAGATATAGATTAGGAATTGAGGGTCCTGAAGGTTGAAAAACAAGTGTATGAGTTTGAACTTTACTGCTTGCTGTACTGTTAAAAAAAAAAAAAGATCATTCATATGTGCTTAATTGCCGAAAGCAGTAAATGTTATTAGAGAATAAAAAGTTTTGGAAACCTATTTAATGAAACAAGTTCCCTCTTAAGGAGGGGGGTGTATGTGACAGGGTGGAATAGGACCCTGTCCCAGTTGTTGGAGAAAGTGTTTAAAATGCCATGGATCTATTCTTTCCTTTTCTGTTTCTTTTCTGTCTGGTTGCAAATAACCCCGACAATCTCACAATTCTTTGCCTCTCATTGTCTGTTTTCACTTGTTGTCTGTGTTTCCTCCCTTGCATATCTGTTAATATAAAAGTATTTGCAAATCATTGTATGAATATGTAACTATAATTGGATCACTTTTGTTTAGAAAATATATAACATTACTGTTGAAATGTATATAATTATAATTTGAGACAATTGTAAAAAGCTAATGGAAAACTCCAGAGGTTACGTGAGTGCAAATGTTTAAGCCTTTTGCAAAAGCTGTGCAAAGAGGACCTCAAGAAGCACACTGTGTTCTAGCAGCTCCTGAAACTTACAAGAACAGGATACTTGCTAAGAATGGGGGTTGAAAAGACATAAAAGAGCTAAGATGCAACTGTAAAAAATATTAAAGAAAAAGGGACAAAGAGACTATAAGAAAAACTTTAATTTCTCCTCTGTACATAGTTACACTTAAGTTTATTTTTTTATATGTTACTGCTACTGTAAATAAATATTTGTGGTGAATTCTACAACTGCTCCTGGTTTTCCTAAGCTTTCTGACCTGCGCCTTGATGACAGTCCCCAGCCAGCAGTTCTGTGTATGGTGGTTGGTTTGACTCCACTTCTTGCTTAGAGCTTTCTTCTCATTATTTCAGTTACCTTAATTAAATTAATAGTTATAAAATGGGCAAAAATTTTCTGATTGATCAATAGCTGTTCGGACCTGTGCGGTAACTAACTAATAACCACATGGGTCTGGAAAGTGCCTTGCAAGTTTTGAATCAATTCACTGTTTTGGAATTTCACATAACTGTGACAGTTGGGAAAAACCAAAACGATTCAACTAACAGCATATGCTCTTCGATGGGACAAACCTAGCTGTTCAATATAAGAAATGATTTACCAGTGATGACAATTCATTTATTTTTAATCTAACTCAATTAACAAACACACTTCAGGGCTTGTGGTTATTGGGTAATTACTCCCCCCCCCCCAGTGGTTGAGGGGCACTTGGCTAATGCCTCAGGCCTCCAACCCACAGATTTGGGGGGGTAATTACCCAATAACCACACATCCTGTTTTGTGTTACTGCTTAGTGGATTTAACTCGGTCAGCTTATGAACTGCACTGGGAGAAGGTCAACGTTAACATTGTTTCTGTAGCTTACTCTGTTCTTTCCTATTGTTTTGTATTTGGAGTTTCCTTTAAAAAAAAAAAAATCAATAGAGTATATTTTCAAAAAAAGCACAGTATACTATGTTGTTCCTCATAGCTGCATCACTCCCCTAATTACAATATATTTATGCTGTTCCCCATGTTACCATACTCCCCTAATACCGTATACTATAATGTTCCCTCATACTTACATCACTCCCTGAATACTGTATACTACACTGCCACCCATATTTCCCGTACTCCCTTTAGTACAGTAAGGAGTAAAGAATGTAGATGCAGCCCCCTGCTTCTTTCGATCCCAGTCTGTGGTCAGCTTCACTGCTCCCTTGTCTGTTATGGTTATTAAACAGGAGATATATGAAGCTGCCCACCACATTCCATCCCCAGTAACACTGGTTGCCAGTCGCCAAGTGGAGGATGTGACTCGTGCCTAATGACGGGGTACAGCCCACTAGGGGAGGAGAACTGAGCATCCCAGTGGACTCCTTCCTCTTGGGAGAAAGGATTGCTGCCTTCGTTCTAGTACTGCCACCTGCGTGACCTTGGGTCATAACATAACATTTATGGGGGGCAGGTTGTCAGTCGGGTGCACTGTCAACATGCTGTTGGTGGCACCCTCCGAAATGGGCCCCGGTGTGCTGATGTCCTAGAGGGCTGCGAGAAACATGGAAAAATGGCACCACCAATGATGGACTCCAGTATATCCAAGCTTTGCACTGCAGTCAGTGCTACTTGGGCCCATTCAGCAACTGGGTTAGGTCTCTCCTCAGAGCTGCTCAGGGTGCCTTGCCAAGGGTGACCATAACAGGTAAAAAGTTTCTGGGCGACTAGGTGGTGAACCTGATGGGGGTCCTTTCCCTGGTGCAGAAAGCGTAAATTAAAAAAAAAATTGGGAGTTTTTATTTAAGTAAAAAAGACATGACAGGATGTGTGTATTACTGTATGATGATAGCATACCTTGGCCAGCAAGACACAAGGCAAAGCTGAGTGCCTTACACACACCTGAGAAGAATCACTATCCCACAAATATGCACACTGTAATATAAAGACATCAACTTAAAATAAAATATGTCATCTAAAATAGTCTGTTCAGCATAAATACAATGTAAATATGGATAATACTAGAACCCCACTGAAAAAGAGAAACAGAATCCCATATGGCCTATCATGCAAAATTGCACTGCAAAAACTGGTACAAGCAACACCACACTGAAAACAAGATGTCACATCTCATCTGGGTTATACTAGGTAAATGCATTATAAAAATGAATAAAAGCAGGACCCCATTGAAAACGAGGTATCACATCTCAGCCTGTCTATCCTGGAGAAAAATCGACTGGTCTGTCCCTGTTAATCCCCAGCAACTTTCTGGTTCTACTGGCACCCTCTCTGTCTTTCTCATCCTCTGGTAATATAATCCGAGGTATCTAGTGACTCCCACTTATTACTGCCAGAATGTCTGGTATTCAGTGGTACCCCAATACCCAGTACATCCCAACCCCCCTCCAGTCTGAGAATGACCCTGGTTCACACCCTCAGCTCACCTCCACAGCCAGCAGTCCTCTGCCACATTGCCATTTCCAGCCACCTGCAGCAGCCAGAATCCAGCACCTAGGGTCACGAGAAATTAGTGTAAATCTTGGCCCCCACCCCCATGGATGCCACCAGTGGACCTTTGCACCAGTGCCCAGCAACATATTCAGCCCCTACAGCATGGCCCCGCCAATTGGGTAGTGTGTGACCAGAGTCACAGAAGAAAAAATTACTCACCTTAGTAATGTTGTTTCTTCTAATGGAGTCTTGCTGTATTCTGACAATAGCAGTGAGTCCCAACCTTCGAACTGTCCCGGAGATGAAAGAGCTAACTTTCCATGGCAGACATGGAACGCTGAGCTCGAGCTCAGTTGAGACTCTGTCTGTTGCTGCTCAAACTCAAACCGTCAGATCTTTACGAGCTAAACTCACTGAGGTCCTGTGTGGAAGCTGTAAACCTGCACTAGCCAACTGGCTACTAAACATAAAAACAGATTTTTTTGGTCCCAAAACAAAGACTCAAGTCAGGAGACCCAAAAAATGAAAAACACAACACCCACTCACCCAAAGAAAAGGGTGATAACAACAAGGTGGGGCACCTACTGAGTGCCAACACTGCCACTGCCCACATCCCAAAAACAGAGGTTCTGAGCGGGGAAGGCAGGGGGGAAGTCAGAATACAGCAAGACTCCATTAGAAGAAACAACATTACTAAGGTGAGTAATTTTTTCTTCAAACAACATGAAGTCTTGCTATATTCTGACAATAGCAGACTACCAAGCAGTACCTCCATGGAGGAGGGACAGAACCTACTTAGGAAAAAGGCTCTGAAGCACAGCTGTGCCAAACCGAGCATCACTCCTAGCCTGGATATCCAGGGAGTAATGCTTGGTGAAAGTGTGAACTGCTTTCCAGGTAGCTGCTTGACATATCTCTAGAATAGGAATATCCCTGGCAGCAGCCAGGGAAGCAGCTGTACCTCTGGTAGAGTGAGCCCTCAGGCCTGAGGGTGGAACCTTACCTAATTTTTCATAGCAAAATTGAATGCAAGGGACAATCCACCTGGCAATGGATCTTTTAGTGGCAGGTTTTCCTTTACCAACCTCACCATAAGTGAGGAAGAGTTGGAGGGAGTCAAACCTGTGACCCTTGGTACGTTCTATGTAGTAGCTAAGGGCTCTTTTGACATCCAAACTGTGCAGCCTCCTCTCACCAGAGGAGGAATGGTCAGTGAAGTACACAGGAAGGGACATAGATTGGTTAAGGTGGAAGTCTGAAACCACCTTAGGTAAAAACTTCCTGTTAGTCCTGAGGACCACCTTATCTCTGTGGAAGGAGATAAAATCAGGCTCCACTGACAGGGCTTGTAGCTCACGCATGCGCCTGGCAGAGGTGATGGCTACCAGAAACACAGTTTTCCAAGTCAAGTACTTAAGCTCTGCTGAGACCAAGGGCTCAAAAGGGGGTTGCATAAGCTGAGCAATGCAAGCGTTAAGGTCCCAAGCAGGGGCAGGGTCCCTGAATGGAGGATTGGTATGAAGCAATCCCTTGAAAAACTTGGGAGAATACAGGATGAGCTGAAAGAGAAGAGTGCTTACCTGCTGAAATGAAAGCAGAAACAGCTGCCAGATGCACCTTTAGTGTAGCTGGTCTGAGTCCCAAGCTATTCAAATGGACCATGTAGTCAAGGACTGTGGGCAGATCAGCAGACTCTGGGGAAATATGCTTCCTAGAGCACCATATGGAAAATCTTTTCCACTTTGAATTATAAGTAGTTCTGGTGGAAGGTTTCCTAGAAGCCTTTAGAATATCCATTACACCCTGGGAGAGGTGTAAATCAGCAAACTCTAAATCTTCAAGAGCCAGGCCTTGAGACTGAGAGATTTGAGGTTCGGGTACCAAACCCTCTCCTGAGCACAGGTTAACAGGTTGTAATTCCTGGGAAGAGACAGGGGAAGATGGACTGCTAAGGACAACAGGAGAGGATACCAGGGCTGTCTGGCCCAGTCTGGAGCAATCAGGATCACCTTGCAGAGTTGAGACCTGATTTTGACTAGCACTTTGAACAGGAGAGGGAAGGGAAGCATACAGGAACTTCCCTTCTCAACTGAGAACTAAGGCATCCGGGGGACTGAGCCCAACACTGGGGGCCTGCAGCAGAAAAGGGGAAGTTGGTGATTGTCTGGGGCTGCAAAAAGATCTATCTGAGGGGTGCCCCATCTGCAGAATATCACCTCCAAGACCAGGGGATCCAGTGACCATTCGTGATGGCCCTGAGATATCCTGCTGAGAGCATCTGCCAGGACATTGTCCTTGCCTGGGAGGTGTTTAGGGAATAAGCCAGAGACCACAACTCCATAGCTTCTGTGCACAAGGCCGTAGACTGAGTGCCTCCTTGCCTGTTGATGTACCACATTGTGGTGGTATTGTCTGTTCTGATCCGAATAACTTTGTTCTGAACAGACTTGGAAAAAGCTTGAAGTGCTAGAAATACTGCTCTGAGTTCCAACAGATTGAAGTGAAGCAGAGATTCCTGAGGGGACCACAACCCCTGGGTGGTCAGGTCGCCCAAGTGAGCCCCCCACCCCAAGAGGGAGGCATCTGTAGTAAGGATTAAAGAGTGAGACTGAGTGACAAAGGGAACTCCTTGTCTCAGACTGTTCCGATCCTGCCACCACTGCAAGGCCTGGATCAGGGTTCGAGTCACTGGGATCAACTTGGTCAGTGGGTCCTTTTTCTGGGACCAAAAGGCTCTCAGATGGAACTGAATGTCCCTCATCTGAAATCTTGCTCCCTGCACCACTGCTGTAGAAGCAGCCATGTGCCCTAGGAGCTGCAGAAAATGCCTTGCTGGTTGAGAGACCTGTAGGGTGAAAGAGGAGGCCAGTGCGATAAGGGTCCTTGCCCTGTCCAGGGGAAGGAAGGCTCTGGCCTTTTCTGTACCTAGCTCTGCGCCTATGAAGGTGAGGAGCTGAACAGGCTCTAGAACTGACTTTGAAAGATTCAGAAGGAAACCCAGAGAGGTGAGCAGTTGCTGAGTTATCTGTAGGTGTAACTTGACTTGGTCTGGGGACTGGCCTACTATAAGCCAGTCGTCCAAGTATGGGAAGATGGCAATCCTTTGCCTTCTTAGGGAAGCAACTACTACTGCCAGGCATTTTGTGAACACCCTTGGAGCAGAGGTCAGACAGAAGGGCATTGCTCTGAACTGGCAATGGCCTGAGGGCAGCTCGAACCTGAGGTACTTTCGATGGGAGCTTCTGTTGAGAATATGGAAACAGGCATCCTTGAGGTCCAGGGAGACTAGCCAGTCCCCTGGCCTTAGAGAGGGTAGAATTATTCCCAGAGTCACCATTTTGAATTTTGGTTTTAAAAGGTGCTTGTTTAGGTGTCTGAGATCCAGGATGGGCCGCCATTCTCCTGTCTTTTTTGGGGTAAGGAAGTACCTGGAGTACAAACCTTTGCCCTGGTGTAGGGGTGGAACCCTTTCCACAGCTCTGAGAGCCAGGAGGGAAGAGATCTCTGCCTCTAGGGCAAGTGCCTCTGAGGGATTTGCAGGTGGAAAGGATCTGGTTCTCAGCTTTGGGAATTTTTTGGAGCTGAGAACCAGTCCCTTGCTTACTACTTCCAGGACCCACTTGTCTGATGTTAAAGACTTCCAGTCCTGGACAAAGTAAGCCAGCCTGCCCCCTACAGGTAGTTGAGAATCAGCCCTGGCAAACCCATCAGGGTCCCTGTTTAGCAGGGGGGTTTTGGCTGAGGGGGAAGCAGGTCTGCTTGTACCCCTTCTGCCTCTCCCTCTAAAGAACCCCCTCTGAGCATAGGCAGGAGAGGAGGCCTGGGCTTGGTAAAAAGGCCTATGAAAAGGCCTGCCCCTGGGATGCTGCCTCTGAGGAGTGGCCTGCCTTTCCTTGGCCTGTGCACTCCTATAGGTGGTCCTATATTCGTCCATTTTCTTCATGTAATTCTCTGTTTGCTCCCAAACAGGAACTACCCACAACAGGAAAATCCATGGCCCTAGTCTGGGTTTCCTGAGACAGGCTAGTACATCTGAGCCAAGCCATTCTACGAAGTGCCACAGATGTAGCCATGACTCTAGATGACACATCATTGGAGTCCACTGCAGCATGGAATTGCACCTTGGATGCCTCAATACCATCAGCAGCCACCTGCTCCAGCTCCTTGGCAAGCTGGCCAGGGACCTGTTTTGCTAAAGCCATGACAGTGTTCCATCTGGATTTTTGATACCTAGCAGTACAGGCCATATAGTTGGCCTGTCAGAGTCCTAAGGATGCTGCCATGTACTGTTTCTTTGCCATGGCATCAATCCTCCTGGAGTCCTTGTCTGGGGGGTGTGAAGCCAAGGGAATATTTGCCTTATCACAGGCTGCAGCCTGCACTACCCCAACAAGGCTGCACTGTTGTGTAAGGAACTCCGTATCTGAGCCTGACAATGTATACCTCTTGTCCATTCTTTTATCCACAGGAGGTATAGTATTAGGAGTCTTTAAAATCTTAAATGTCTGCTTCCCAAAAGATTTGTGTAAGGGAATAGACAGCCTCTTAGACTCTGGGATATCCATCATTTCCACATAGTCAGGCTCCTCCTGGTCATCCACAGCTTCTTCCATAGAAAACTGGAGGGTTTCAGCCACTTTTTTATAAAACATGAAATGGGATGGGGACTCAGAACCCCTAGGAGGAGACACTCCTGAAGGTCTGTCTGGGGAGATGTCCGGGTGAATGGGCACATCCAGACTTTCAAAACCACATTCACTTTTCTCATACTCCTCTTCCTCCTCCGGTTCCTAATATTCCTGTAAATCATAATCTTGAACCGGTGGAACCGGACGAACCGAGCGCCTCCCTGATGGTGCCGGTTCGGTCGGAACCGGGAAAGCGACTGCACAATTTTTATCGCTTTGGCTATTTCCTCAGAGGTTGGAGAAGAAAGTTTTGGATCCACACCAGCTGATTTTTCTTTTCTTGTTCTCTTAGCTGGAACCAACTCCTCAGAATTGGTTCTCCTTTTGCCCGAAGAAGTCTCGCCCTGGTCAGAGGGCACTCCTTCTGGTTCGGTTTGAACGGAACCGGGCTGGCCATCTGGTTCAGTGGACTTTTTTGGCCTCTCTTTCCCTAAGCCTACCAACTCTCTTCTCTAGGGTAGCTGCAGAAAAATTTTTACAAATCTGGCAGTCTGCATTGAGGAGGTCAAACCCCAGACAATAAACACAGGTGGTGTGGGGGTCAGCCTTAGCAAAGACTTCCCCACACACACACTGCAGTGTTGAAACCCAGTGGGCCCGGTTTTTCTTTTGGGTTTCTCAGACATTGTGCCAGTCCTAGAAACATAGAAACATAGACTTTGACGGCAGATAAGGACCGCCAGGCCCATCTAGTCTGAAGGACTGCTAGGCCCATCTAGTCTGCCCATTTCCCTACCTACAGGATAGGCTGCAGATCCTAGTTAACCAACAGCCTATTTCTTCCTACCCCCCCACAAGAATTGCCTTATGTCTGTCCCATGCATTCTTGAATTCTCCCACAGTTTTAGACCCCACAACCTCCTCAGGAAGGCTGTTCCATGCAGCCACTACCCTCTCTGTGAAATAATACTTCCTCACATTGCCCCTGAACCGCCCTCCTTCTATCTTTAAATTGTGTCCCCTTGTTCTTGCAAGTCTCTTTTTCTGAAAAATGCTACCCTCTTGGACTTTGTTGATTCCCTTGAGGTACTTAAAAGTTTCTATCACGTCCCCCCTCTCCCTTCTTTCCTCAAGGGTATACATATTAAGCTCCTTTAGTCTCTCCTCATACGGCTTCTCTTGCAGACCCTGCACCATTTTAGTTGCCCTCCTCTGGACTGCCTCTATCCTGTCTATGTCCTTCTGGAGATGGGGTTTCCAGAACTGCACACAGTACTCCAGATGGGTCTCACCAACTGTCTGTACAGAGGATAACAACTTCCTGTTTTCTGCTGCTGATGCCTCTCCCTATACATCCCAGTATACCCCAGCCCTCCCTACTGCCTTCTCACATTGCTTGCTAACCTTAAGGTCATCTGATATGATTACCCCAGGTCCCTTTCCTTTTTGTTGTTGTTACTACCTCCCACCCATTGTGTATTCTTCCCTGGGTTCTTGTTTCCAGGTGCATTATTTGCACTTCTTTGCACTGAATCCTAGCTGCCATACTTCTGACCATTCCTCCAACCTTGCCAAGTCCCTTTTCATCCTTTCCACGCCTCCTTGTGTATCAATCCTGTTGCAGATTTTTTGTGTCATCTGCAAAAGGCATACTTTCCTTCAGTCCCTCTGCAATGTCACTAATGAAGACATTAAAAAGGACTGGACCCAATACTGAACCCTGCGGTACACCACTAGTAACCCCCCTCTCTTCAGAATGGACTCCATTTACAATTACCTTCTGTGTCCTGTTGTCCAGCCAATGTTTTACCCAGGCTACCACCCTGGGTCCCACTCCCAGGCTGAACAGTCGCTCCGGAGATTTCTCCGTCTGCTTGGTTCAATTTGTCGGCTAAAGTACCGCTTTTATCGGTTTTTGACCGAATTTAAACCGTAATGATGCTATTGTCAGAATACAGCAAGACTTCCTAACCAAACTTACCCTTTTAATGGCAATCCACCAGGCAAGACCCTCTTATCGGTTCCTGACCGTGTTACGGGTTGTGCAAAAAAACGTAATAAAATCAGTTTTTTTTAGAACCGATAAGAACCGGTAACCACACACTAAACGTACAGATAAAGATTTTTTAAACAACTTGATCGGTTCAAACCATACCGATGAACTGTTTACAAGTTCCACACAGAACAGAAAATAATATAAACCTGTCTAGTACTCACAAATACCACAGACAGAGACTGAACCGACAGGTTACGGTTTAAATTCGGTCGAAAACCGATAAAAGCGGTACTTTAACCGACAAATTGAACCGAGCAGAAGGAGAAATCTCCGGAGCGACTGTTCAGTGAGGCGGAGTAAAGAATCTATCGGTTTGAGTTTAAACAGCAACAGACAGAGTCTCAACCGAGCTCGAGCTCAGCGTTCCATGCCTGGCATGGAAAGTTAATTCTTTCATCTCCGGGGCAGTTCGAAGGTTGGGACTCACTGCTATTGTCAGAATACAGCAAGACTTCATGTTGTTTGAATGTGTGATTTTCAAACAATGCTGGGCTTTTAGTCATCAGTGCCCAACTACCCACATCATTTCCAGACCCCTCCAGCCAGAATCCAGCAACTGGTGCCAAGAGAGGGTGAGTGTTAATCCTGGCTCCACCTCTCCCCTGACGGACGCCTCCTGTGGACCTTTTCACTGATCCCCAGCAAAGAACTTAGCCCCTAAAGCATGACTCCACCAACTGGGTGGTATGTGGGCGGAATCACCAGCACAAATTTCAAACAGTCCTCAACTTTTAGTCATCAGCGCTCATCTACCCATGTCATTTCCAGCTGTCTCCAGCATTTGGGGTAGAGAGAAGTAAGTGTTAATCCCAGTTGACCTTCTTCACCCCCCCCCCCGACAGACACCTGCAGTGGACCTTTGTGCTGATCCCCAGCAAAGGACTCGGCCCCTACAGTGTGGCTCTGCCAATGGGGTGATGTGTGGAAGGAATCACAGAAAAGGTGCGATTTTCTAACAGTCCTGGTCTTTCAGCAATCAGTGCCCATCTAACCATGCCACTTCCAGATGCATCCAGCCAGAATCCAGCACCTGGGTTTGAGAGCTGTGAGCATTAATCCTTGGTCTCCCTACCCTCTGATGGACGGTGGACCTTTGTGATGATCCCAGGAACAGATTCAGCACCCACAGCGTGGAGTCACACCTCCCCTTTTTTCTGAAGCACCAGTTAATTGGTCCTCTGCAGTGTGGTCTGGAGCACTAAACATCAAACTGAAGGAGTCCACCTAGAGTCAGCCATCGGCCGGCCATGCTGCCTTCCAGTTCTCCCATCCACAAGGCTCCCTCTGTTCTCTTCCAGTGTCTATAAGGGATTTTGTACTGCCCACTGAAAGAACTGAGCTAGATACATCTATGCCAACCAAGGTGACAGTTTGCCAACTCTCCAGACCTCCTCCGTATATCAGAATCCTTGTTCTCTTCCGGAATTCCCAATTCTAGACTGACCCACCACCTTCTCAGGCAGGACAGGGGCAAACATAGTGGTAGTGTTGCCTTCTATGTTCACCAGAACCTCTCCTACACCATCACACTCAGGGGAGCTGCACCTTCCTCTCCTGAGTTTCTCCTTGCTAAACTTTCCTTTCATTCCACATTACCCATTTTCATTGGGTGGGTTTTATGCCTCAACAAAAATCTCTCCCTCCTCTCTGAATGACCCACTCTCTGTCATCACCTCACACTCCTCTTCTGGTGAAATCCTCCTCCTTGAGGACTTCAATATTAATTGGGTTTTCCAGGCCTCCAAACAGACCTTCCTCAGGACTGAGTCCCTAAACATCTCCCAACTCATTACTGAACCCACTCGGCTCAATCCACACTCCTCCAACACTCTCCTGGACTGTTTTTTTTTTTTCTCTCACCCCCACCGTATTGTTGCAGTAAGTATTATGGTGGAAGCTTTCAGTGACCACTGCGTGACAATCTGTGTCAAAAGCTCTAGTGCCCTACCTCCTCCCCCAAACACATCTGATCCAGGTCCTTCAGCTTGCTAAACATAAATGATCTATTGAGTGACCTTGCTGCAATTGATTGGTCTACCATCCTTTCTGCCCCCAATATGGATGTGGCCCTATCCCTGCTCCACTCAAACTGAACTTCTGTCTGGGACAAGCACACCCTCCCTTAGAATGTCCAGGGTCAAGTTTTTCCACCACCCCAGGATCACACTTGATCTCACGGATATGTGCAAGTCCCAAGATCGAGCCTCTGCTTATGCCATCTTGCATATACACTTGTATGCAGATGACAGTTATCTACACCTCAGGCCCCTGAACCACAGCAGTGGAAGGCTTATTCCAGCAAGACTTCCACAATGTTCTGCGCTGGTTCCACGCCAGCCAACTCCAGATCAACACTAAAAAAAGACTGTGTCCATGACCTTCAGCACCAGCCAGAAACTGGCCAGGTTCACCCCCCTCCCGCCTTCTCCACCATGGATGGAGCCTTGCTTGAAGTGATTGCCTCCTTCGAGTATCTCGGTGTGTGGCTTGACAGTAGGCTAGACTTCTCTGCCACATTGATGCCATCCACTCCAAGTTCTGCTCCAAACTCTGTGCTGTGTACTGCAATAAAGACTGCCCATCTCCCCATGTCTGGCGGGAGCCGGTCACCAAAATGATGCTCCCAGTCTTTTACTATACAGATGTCGTCTATGGCACTGCCCTGCCCTTGCCAGACTGGAGACCCTCTTACAATGCCTTTTGTCACTTTGCTAATAACTCCCCCTCGTACTCATCACTTCTCCCTCTACTCCTTCCTATTCATCTTCCCCCCCCTCACATCGCCAGTTACACTGCACCTCCTATCTCCAAATACTGTTTTGGGTCTCTGCCCTTTTACCTAGCCTCACTTCTCTCACCCATTCCCTTTGCCTCATACTCCCCCTGCTCCAGGGATCCTTGCATCTTCTCCCTCCCCATTCTCACTTCTCTGCTGGGCAGTCCTATCACCTTCCCTCCCTCTGGAACCTGCTCCCCTCCTCTCTCCATCTCTCACCCTTCCCAGCATCCCTTAGACACCAGCAAATCTCCTCCTTGCCCTCTCCTGCTCCTGTCAGCCTACTACCAGACCCTCTGCCTTGATCCCCTTTCATAGAAACATAAAAGTTGACAGCAGATAAGGACTGCAAGGCCCATCCAGTCTGCCCATTTATTTTTCTACCTCAAAAATGTGCTATCAGACTTTGCTCTGTCAATGGCCTATCAATTCATACTCGCCTGTATTGCTGCTCCCTTATGCCTATCCTATGCCTGTTTGAAGCCCTGCACTGTATTCGTATCCACCCTTTTCTGAGGTAGGCCGTCCCATGCATCCACCACCCTTTCTGTGAAAAAGAACTTCCTCACACTACCCCTTAATCGGCCTCCCTCTAATCTCATGCTGTGTCCTCTTGTCCTGCTATTTTTCTTATATTGAAACATGTTAGACTCTTTCACCTTGTTAATGCCCTTAAGGTGTTTGAATGTTTCGATCATATCACCTCTCTCCCCTCCTTTGCTCTAGGGTATACATACTGAGTTCCGTTAATCTGTCCTCATATGTCTTCTGATGCAGTCCCTGCACCATTTTGGTTGCCCTTCTCTGGACTGCCTCAATTTGGTTAATGTCCTTGTGAAGGTATGCCTCCAGTACTGCATGCAGTACTCCAGAAGGGGCCTAACCAGTGTCTTGTAAAGAGGTTATTACCTCCCCTCTTACGACTTGTGATACCCCTACTAATACACCTCAACATCCCACTAGCCTTACCTCCTGCTTTAGTGGTCTGCTTGGGTGATTTCAGGTCATCGGTGATGATGACACCCAAGTCTCTTTCTTCCCTTGTGACTGCCAGCAACTCCCCTCCCAGCCTATAGGTGGCTTCAGGGTTTCTCTTCCCTATGTGCATGATCTTGCACTTCTTTGCATTAAACCCCAGTTGCCACTCTTCCGACCATTTTGCTAGTTTATCCAGATCTCCTCTCATTCTGCCCACCCCATCTGGATCATTTACACTGCTGCAGATCTTGGTGTCACCTGCAAACAGACAAACCTTACCCTCCAGTCCATCTGCAATGTCACTGATGAAGATATTGAAGAGGACTGGCCCCAGGACTGATCCCTGAGGTACCCCACTTGTGACTTGCATCTCTTCTGACTGTATGCCATTTACCACCACTCTGTTTTCTGCCCGTCAACCAGTTTGCCACCCAGCTGACCAACTTCTGACCCACCCGAACCTACCCAGCTTATTAATCAATCTTCAATGTGGAACAGTATCGAAAGCTTTGCCAAAGTCAAAGTAGGCAACATCAACTGCACCCTCCTGGATCCACCACTCTGGTTACCCAGTCAAAGAAATCTATGAGATTAGTTTGACAGGACCTTCCTTTTGTAAACCCAATGCTGTCTTGGATCCTGTGTTCCTATGGATTCCAGGTGTTGCACTATCCTTTCCTTAAGGAGTGCCTCCATAATCTTGCCCACTACTGAGGTAAGACTGTCTGGTCTGTAGTTCCCTGCCTCCTCCCTGCTACCACTCTTGTGGAGCGGGATCACATGAGCCCTTCTCCAGTCTTCTGGGACCTCTCCTGTGCTCAGAGACTCACTAAACAGTTCTGATAATGGTTCTGCTAGTTCCACCCTTAGCTCCTTTAGTACCCTGGGTTGTATGCCATCATGTCCCATTGCCTTGTCCACCCTGAGCTTATCGAGCTCTTGTAGGACCCTTTCTTTTGTGAAGGGACTAGTGCTCACCTTCCGCCCCCCCCATGTCCATGGTGCTGAGCTGTGGGCCCTGCCCTACCTTCTCTTCAGTAAATACTGAGCAGAAGTATCTATTTAGGACTGATGCTTTCACATGGTCCTCCTCCTCACATGCCCACCTTATCTCCTTTGATCTCAGCAATACCGCCGCTGGACTTTCTCCTTTCACTAATGTATCTATAGAAAGTGTTGTCCCCTTCTTTTACTGTTTGTGCTAGTGTTTCCTTGGTTTGGGCCTTTGCCTGCCTTATTGCCTTCCCTGCTTCCTTTTCCACCCCTGTTGTTGGGCCTCCTCCCGGAGCCTCCTCCCGGATAAGTCATTGTCCCAAATACCACTGCACTGTCATGTTACATTATGCTATTTTGTCACTGTAATTCTAGGTTCTGGATTTGCTCATCAAACCAAATTCTAGCTCTCTGCATTATTATTTGCATTTGTACTCTGTTGAATTGCACACTATTAGCACTTTATTTTGTATTGTTTCACTACTGTTATGTATGCTCTGTGAGTGTATCCCCCACCCTCTGGGTCACACCTGGAAATCAGCATCAGCTCAGTGTGCCTTTCCTGGTTACCAATTTTCAAATAATACATAAACATGGAAGTCCTGTATCACTATACATGCTGCTGTACTATAGTAATGCAGTACTTGCTGTGAGTGTAATCAAACCCCTGCCCTCTGTGCGTGCGTGTGTGTGTCTGAAGAAATCTGTGTGCATTCTTATGTGTATGTGTCTGTACTCAGGGCCAGAAATTAATGGTATGATGCCCTGTTTTGCATGCCAGTTTCAAGGTGAAATCCCATTTTCATCATGCTGGTATTCCAGCTGGAATACCACTGCTCCATGTTGCCACTCTGTAGTATAAACTGTAGCATAGCTCTTTTAGATCAGCGGAATACCAGATCTGGAGAGGAAATACCAAATTTGCAGTTTTGGTATTTCATCTCCCACACCAGAATATTTTCTTAATTTCTATCCTAGGTCCTGTAGGTCCAAAGCCAACAACAGATGCTTCTAATCGAGGATTTTGTTACTGGGCTGTACCTGGGACGATAAGCTGTGCAAAACAACATCAAAGTATGCTCACAGTCAAAGAAACTGCCGGCACTGGCTACTCAGTGTGCCAAAAGGTCACACTTGTTTCAATCCCTGAGGCTGAAGAAGGGCAGGAAGATTTTCCACTTGTTGTGCACCTGAATAAAATGCAGCGCTTTTTTGGATTAAAATAGTCTGATGTGGATTCTTCAGCCTCTGATTGAAACAAGTGTGACCTTTTGGCATAGTGAGTAGCTGGTGCCGCAGTTTCTTTGACTGTGAACAGATGCTTCTACATTACCTCAATGTGATGGGTTTTCTTTTTTTTTTTTACTATTGTGATGTGATACAAATCAGGAATTTTATCATCACAGTACTATAACAAATAATCCAAGCCACACCGTAATTTTATATCCACCAGATTAAAGCATAAGCAGCCAAACACTGCATATTATTAGCACTGCAGAGAACACTCTTACAGTTTTAAGAATGGTCTCTCTTGCATTCTTCAGGTATCAGAACCACTCACCTTTGTTTGGCAGTTCGAACACCCCAAAAATTTGCATGAGACCACCTTTACAACAGTAACAGTGGTATTCATATAAAGCAGAGAGCAACATTGCCCGATAAATTGAGAAATAACTTACTGGTTGGCTGGTCGTCACACAGGCCCCCCCCCCCCAACCTGGGGTTCTAGGTAACTGCCCCTGTGTACCCATTTGCTAATCCAGCCCTGGATAACGATCAGCCAGTGGGCTAAGAACATGGTCCAACACCACTCCCCCAGTACAGACTGGTTCCCCTTGACCAGCTTAAGAAGCACCGAGGCTGGCAGCCCATGAAATGACTGAGCTTGGAGATTTGCTACAGCTGCTTTCTACTTTGGCTTTTATGTTTCCTGTAAAGTTCTGAATCTGCCTTGAGGCTCCTTTGGTTCTGTTTGGGTTTGTCAGAAAAAGACAGCTGATACAGACAGAAGAACCCATGCACACTCTTCCTTAGTGGGGAACAGCATAGACATTCTTCATGTCTTTTAGGGCTAATTTTTTGTTAAGGTCCTCTCCTACATTCTGGCCAAAGTTGTATGACCCATATTCATAACTTTTTGCCAAACATCATTTGCAAAACCAACAGGTCTGACTCAGGAATAAATCACAGTGCAGCATTTTCTCAACCCATTTTATAAATACAAATATCAATAAATTTAATTAGTTTTACGCTACAGGGTGTAGAACGCACTATTAAAAAAAAAAAAAAATTGAGAAATCAATAACATACTAAGCTGCTGGAGAAATCAAACACAGAAAATGTGAGTCTCTGAAAAGACTTGGTACTAGTTCTATCTAAACACCCAAATGTATGCTGCAACACAGGTTCTCTGGGTCAGGCTAGGGGCTTCGGGTTTCTAAGGGTTAAAGGCATCCTTCAACTAGAAAATGGCAGTGGCTACAAAACATCCTCTGGCATAATCTGCAGTGTTATCTAGCAGACAGAGAGAGGGAGTTAAACTATCTTTCAACTAAGTGATTTCAGAGAAAGGCTGTAACAGTGGGAGATTTCAAGTCTGCAGAGCAAATCGGAGTTTTTATAAGCTCAGATCCTTTGTTTGCTGGTCTTGCTGTCCTCCTAGGGCCACGTACAGTCACAGAGGATTAAACCCGGCCCTGGAAGAATAGTGGGACCAGCAAACATCTGACCTGACCTTATAAAATCTCTAACATGCACTGCAGGCTACTGAAGCTCCCAATGCTGCAGCCCTGCTCCCAATGCTAGCTGCAGGGGAATCTGGGATTTCTGCCTGCAGCATATGTCACCTTGAAAGTTAGTAGAATTAGCCTGATACAATCTACTGTACTGCAGTAAACAGTTGAGTAGAAAAAAATAAATAAATGCACTCAAAGTGCAACATGGGATCAGCTCCTCACTTCGGTGAGCGGCTCTTAGTGCAGACTGTTCTCCTTTGAGCAGATCATCATCATCACCCACCCACTGAGAGGGAAGCTTCCAAAGGAACCCTTTATATCCCTCTCTGCTGTCCCAGGCTCTGGGTACAAACCTGTGTCACTAGCGTGCCAGAACAACACCCCATGGCTTAGCGTTACAGAGCTGGCCTGTGAAGATATTAATATAAAGGTGAAAAGGAATTAAAAAAAAAAACAATGGTAGGTGGCAAAACGCTACAAGAGTAACACAAATTAGTTGTGGTGTGAAGGCACTGGGTGATGATCGTTAAAGAAAATGGTACGTACATTCAGCTCCTCCAGTTTATCGATAGTTGCTTTTGCATCCAGCAGTTTGTTAGTGAGTCCCACAATCTCCCAGTCCAGTGTCTTCTTATCCATTTCTGCCCTTTTAACCTACAAAAGCAAGATGGTCAGACACACTGCTGTAAGCACCCTACTGTGTCTGTCCAATCAAAAGGTAAAGAAAACACCCTCCTTAGAAGTACTCGAACCTAACCTGCTCAACCTCGGCCTCTTCGCTGATCCCCAGCTCCATCCCCAGCCTTTTCTGTGACACCTCTCTCTCTCTATTGTGCTTGCACAGCTTACCACATGTCAGTGTTGTCCAGGCTGGCCAAGCCCCTCTGGAGCAGGATCCTGTTTTGGAGGGCACCCAGCTGATGGTGCATCGCCTGCATGAAACTACACTATCATCCAGCTGCTGTTGGGTTATTTTCACCAAGTTTTTTCCCAGCCCTCCCCAGGGACACCCCTAGAAGAGGACAACCAGGGCACATGCGGACGGGGGGCTGTGCCATCAGGTGGTGTCCTCCCTACCTGCTAGTGGCTCCACCTGCACCACCACCTAGAAACAGCCAAGTGATGGTTGTGGTGTACAGCACACTGCCCACCCTCCTCGGACAGCAGTCATTGAGGCGCTCTGTCCTTTCCTGGCACCCCAAGCCAACTGCCAAACTTGAGTCGCCAGCATCTCAAGGAATACTGTTATAGCTCCATTTGGTAGGCCTACAGTTGAATCTTTTTTTTGTTATTAGAGAGCTCTTGCTCCGGCCCCTGGTCTGCCCCTCTCCTTATGGCACCCCTTCAAGCCCCTTCATCGTCCTTCTCAGGGACTTAGCAGCAAACAAATATTTATTTTTATAATGCCTTTCAATGTCAAGGCTGTTATCCAGTAATTTTCTGAGAAGGGACTACAGAAGCGTCAAGTTTTCTTGGGAGGGCAGTAGCGCTACCACTGCACTACTGGGAAGGCTTCCCCTTCAGTTCTGTTAATAAACTTTTCCCCATTTTGTTTCCCTAAGTCCCTGGATATCCCTGCCCACACACACACACACACACTGACTCAGGCTGGCTCACGGCTAACAATATCTGCCACAAGAGGGGCGAACTGTGGTCTTCCACAGGACCTCATCAAGAGTTCTTCATAGCTTAAGCCTTTGGGGGGTTGCTAGAATGGGATGCAACATTGCCCTCCCCACAGAGCAGGAGAATTATCCTTCACCCTTTTCAGACTCTACTAAATAAGAGACCCAAGATGGCTCAGACTTTTCCCCAAGGCACTGGGCCGGCACGGGATACATTCCAGCTCGTCTGGCACACTGTCTGTGAGGCAACATAAAATGTATGCCTTGGAGCCAAAGGTTACATACTAAATCAAATCCCCGGAGCTCCAGCTAATGCAATGAACTACAGGAATTCCAGGGAGGCTGAGCAGGCAAGAACACCACCACCCCCTCGCCAAACATCCACCTCTTCACTTGAGTGTATTTTCAAATTGCAGCAGGCTTCCTGATAACATTTAAACCCATTCATACCAAAGCACTAATCAATGATGATTCAGTGGCACAAGAATTTCAAACCTCCACAGTTTTCCATGAACATAATACTTCCAGCATAAAATGTGTTCAGACCTGATTAGCCACCCACAAGTGTGCAAAGCCTGCTCCCTTCAGTCTGGCGGTCTTAGGTTTTCACGTTCCAAAACAGGATGGAGAGAAACACCCCTCCCCTTTAAGCTAAATCAGGACAGTGCTCAGTCAGTCTTACACGAAAAGAGCTGGTGGTGAAGATGACTCATATTTAATGGCTATAAGAAAGAATCTATACTAAATGCTGCACAAAACTAGGGCAAAACAAGGTGACTTGTGCCCCTCCTGGATCATTTTACGATGAGTCTTGCATGAACAAGTAAACACGCCTGTTACTAATCAATAAGCAGACCCAATTAGATTCCTACATGCGATGCAATGTAGTTTAAAGGTCAAAAACAGGTAAAAGTTCAACTTACCCCCTCTGGGAAAACACTGCATAGTTTGTAGCAATCCACCTGACAGAATGGCCAACCCCCACCCCCCCAACCCCCCCCCGGGGGTTGCAGCCCTGGTAGCAGACAAGCAGTGTGGTGAAGTATCTCCTCTCCCTGAGAAAGGAAAGTAGCCCATGGGATGCATTATCCTTGCTCACGCGGCCAATATCAATGCCACGTGAGTCCACTCCTGAACCCAGGTTGCATCAGCATGTCAGGCAGTAGCACTCCTGCCATGCCACCAGGTTAGCCCCTAGACCCTGATTTTATAAGGTAATCGGGCCACTGGGGGTGTCTCTTATGGTACATGAAACTCTGAGCATGAGGTCTGGGTGAGGAGACTGTGAAGCTGAGTGGCTTGTCTACCCAAAACTCACAAGAGGAGTCTCTTATACACGAAGAGACACCCCTAGGAGGCCCAATAAACTTATTTACTCGAGTTAGCTGGAGTGATTTCTAATACATTAAATACTTTCTGTTTTACATTTCAGAAGTTTCTTTAGCTGCCCCCCCCCCACTCTTAAGTGAAGCACTCCTTTTCTAATACTCCTGTACAAGAGACCACTGTGTGAAGGGTAAGCGGTAATGTGGCTCTGTACACTGAAATCACACAAGTGATATACACTAGTCAAAAGTGGAGACAACGGCCAGCCAGTGGTGTTGTGGGTTGAGGCACTGAATGCCGCACTGCCTGCCATACCAGTGCCCTGGGCTCAGGAATGGATCAGAGTCGCACGGGGTGGGGGGGCAGCTGGAAGAGGGAGGACTGAGTGTCCCATGACAGCTCTTCTCCCTTGGGGGTAGGGAGCTTCTGTGTCTCTCAACTTGTCTGCCATCTCGCCAACTCCGCAGAGGCCAGATAGCAGTGACAGTGGGAACAGTAGGATGGGGCAAGAGCATCGTCAAATGCCACAACTACGCATACCAATGTGAAAGTGCATGAGTGTCATTGCATGCCCAAAGCCCTGGGGGAAAATGTGAAGAAAACTCTTGAAGGAAACTGCCCTGGCTCAATTGATATCACCCACAAGCAACGCAAGATGCCAGGGGGCAGGCCACCTGCCTATCAGGCTCAACTTGTGGTTAACCTGCAAGTCCTCGAGACATGTTGGTGAGGAGGCTGAGGGATGCCGCTGAGACTGGGAACATCAGGAGGGAAAATATGTACGGGGAAAAAGTGAAGACACCACTTCTGCCCAACACCCTCCTCGTCCAACTGGCTTGCAGCTCTTTCCTCCATTCACTCATTAACTACAATATTGTACCTGTGGTAAATACTGTAGTAACTTTGTACTCACAAGGGTCCAGTCCAATGTTGTTAAATCCTCATTTTCGTATTACAACAGCTTCCCTAATCATACAGTTGGCCATTTTCCACCAATCGGTTCAATGCTCTTTATTTTATTTATCCCGTTTTCCCCCTCTTTGATCCACTTGCACCATCTGCACCCAGAACCTTGGTCAAGGGAAGGTTTATCATTTAAAAATTCTCATTAAAAACTCACCATACAGAGGACTGCTCTCACCCTGGTATTTTATCATCCAATATTAACTGTCTGCTAAACCAATCTTTTTTTTTTTTTCAAACTTAAGTCTGTCAGAACAGTATTCTGTGCTTTTTCTTGTGTTTAATACAGCCCTGTACAGCAACTGGAACATTCTGCACTTAAATGGAGGCAGTATAGATCAGTGGTCTAAGGCTCTGAGCTGCAAATCTGGTGACATCCAGCAGACCAGACCTGGGTTTGAATCCCACAGCTTCCACTTGCATACTGTGTGACCCTGAGCAAGTCACTTAACCTCCTTGTACTCCCAGGTCACTCCTGTTAAAAAGCTTTCAGCTTAGTGCGCAATACCTGGTTAAACAACTAAAAAAAAAGAAAAATAAATAAATAAATGATATGTGCTACATTGTATCTTGTAACAAATTGTGCCTGTAACAATTGGTTTACTGATGTTGTATTGACCGATGCTGCTGCCTTGACAGCCACACAGTAAATGGGATGTGGTACTCATCTGTGCATCCCAGGGAAATACGTACGATAACTCAATAAACAAATAAAGTGTTGGGCCCTCAAACAACAACTGCCCAGTACCGCCTGCATTCGCAGCCAATATCTGTGCCGTGCACTGAATGTTAAAAAGCACCTTTTCTGATACCTTTGCACCCGAGAATAATCCGTGTGTTCCTCCGAACTGCAGGCTGCAGTAATAAAATGTTTACAATAACTGGCTTTAAGGAGGGAAGGGATCGTAGGACTGTGGAGCTGAGAGTCCAATCCCTTCCACTTTCCTATTTTGAGGGCTGCCCCGTGCTAGCACGTTTCATGATGTAACAGTCGGGAAAGCGCGCGCCACCAACTTCAATGGGGCAGATTTTTAAATGATTTTTTGATTTATTTACCAGGAAATACATACAGAACTGAGAAAACAGGTTACTCACCTGTAACAGTAGTTCTAGGAGTGGTATATGTTATTCAACAACTCTTATTGGCATGTCCCTTTCCCCTTCAAGAATCGCCGGAAGGTCTTCAAGCTGGCTCCTCCCACCCATCTGGGTGGTATAGCCCTCGGCTCCACCCCATGATGCCAGATCGTAGACTGCTGGAAGCCAGGTTTGTGCATCGCTGCCGGGGAGGTCAGGTGGGTCCATGTGGATGAACAACACATACCACTCCTTGAACTACTGTTACAGGTTGAGTAACCTGTTTTTCTAGGATCATGGATATGTTGTTCATCCACACTTACTGGCAGACTCCTAGCAGTTCTCTGGAAGGAGGGAGGCAAGATGCACCCCCCCCCCCTCCACTTTGGGAATAGAGACTAGAGAACTGAGGCCACAAAACCAGCATCCTGGTGTTACTCAAGGTCGATGTGGTGATGTGATGAAGGTGTTTGCTGTCTTCCAGGTGGCAGTCCGACAGATTTCCTGGATAGGGATGTCCCTGGAAGCAGCCACCGACGCAGCGGTATGGCAAGTAGAATGAGCCTCTTATCCCTCTGGGAGGCTCCCTGACCCCCAACCTATAGTAGAGATCAATGCAAGATGTAATCCATCTTGTGATCGTCCGCTTTGCTGCAGGTCTGCCAGAGGTGGCTTCAGCGTAGGCGACAAACAGCTGGCGAACCTCGCCCTGAATTTCTGCCATCCGCTCCTTACAATAGGAGCGAGCTCTTCTCAGATCCAGAGTATGGAGCCTGTATTCGGCATCGGAGGTGTAGCTCGGGTAGAACACAGGAAGAGTCAACACCTGGTTAAGGTGAAACTCTGACACTACCTTCGGGAGGAATTTCAGGTGGGGACACAGGACAACCTTGTCCCTGTGTAAGACTAGATAAGGGGAGTCCATTGAGAGCGCCTGGAGCTCCCCAGTCCTTCTGACAGATGTGACAGCCACCAAGAAGGCCATCTTCCACAAGTGTGACATCTCACTTGTGCATCAGTTCAAATGGCTAGCCCATGAGCTTTGCCAAGACCAACAGTAAATCCCATGGAGGTGGAGGTTCATGCACTGGAGGCTATATGTGATCAAGACCTTTGAAAAAGTGCCAGACCACCTTCTCCTGTGCCACCGTCTGCTGACCAGCCCGCGCCCAGTAAGCAGAGATGGCTGCCAGGTGCAACTTAAGGGTCTAAGACCAAAGACTCCCTTTGGACAGAGACCAAAGGTAGTCTAAAATGCTAGCCATGGTACAGGACAGAGGGCCCAGGCCCTTGCACTGACACCAAATGGAAAATCTTTTCCATTTGAAGACACAGCACTTTCTGGTTGACTCCTTTCTGGATGCTTCCACTACTGTGAGTACATCCTCGGAGAGACCCAAAGCCTGGAACTCTAGCCGCTCAGGTACCAGGCTGTCAGGTGCAAGGATTGAAGGTCCAGATGGAGAACCTTCCCCTGATTAACAGAGATCAGGTCCAGGTGGGCTGGAAGACACCTCAGGAGCCTGTTGCTGAGGAAATCTGGATACCAGAACTGGCATGGCCAGTCTGGGGCTATCAGGATCACCTGCGCCTTTGTCCCTCCTCACCTTGAGGAGCACCCAGTAAATCAAGGGAAACGGAGGGAAGGTGTAGAAGAGGTCTGGGGTCCACGGCCTCGAGAAGGCATTCCCCTGTAGCAATCCCCGCTGGGGGCCGGGCATGAAACAGCCTCAGCTTGGTGTTTTCCCCTTGAGGCAGACAAGTCCACCATCGGTTTACCCCAGTGGGAGAACAGGCTATAAGCTACCTCTGGATGGAGAGACCACTCATGGGATGTCTTGCCTATGCGGCTGAGGGCATCCGCCAGTTGATTTGAGGCTCCTGCCACATGGATGGTTAAGAGATCTGCCTCTAGTCAGCTCACGAGTGTCTGGATGCAGAGTGCTTCCCAGCACAGCAGCCAGGAGTGCATGCCACCCTGCTTGTTGAGGTAGTACATGGTCGTGGTATTGTCCGTCTGGACTTGAAGCACTTGACCCCGAAGCTGCTGAGCGAATGCGGTCAGTGCCAGTCTGACTGCTATGAGCTCCAACAGGTTATTGTGGTAATGGGACTCCTCGGGGGTCCAGAATCCATGGGCCCTGTTGCCCCCCATGTGAGCTCCCCAGTCCATGAGAGAGGCATCGGTTGTGAGGACGACCATCGGCTCGGGGCAGACAAACAGGATCCCCTCCTGCAACCATTCTAGGATGGTCCACCACTGGAGAGTGTTCCACATTTTCTGGGTCACAGTGATCAGCTGGATGAAATGACCTAGGTGCTGAGACCGCTAGGTGGCCAGCTCCCACTGAAGGGGGCACATATGCCACCTGGCCCAACGGACCACGGTGGTGCAGAACACCATGCAACCCAGAAGGCTCTGAAAGTCCCAGGCAGGGCGTAATTTCCCAACCAGAAATGACTGGGCAAAGAAGGCGAGAACCTCCACCCTGTCCACCCGGAACCAAGCTCTGGCTCGGCGAGAGTCAAGCTTTGCCCCGATGAAGCACATCACCTAAGAAGGCACGAGCTCCGACTTGGTCTTGTTGATCAGGAGGCCAAGTGGAGAGCAGGTCTGGAGGGCCAGGTCCCTGGACCTCTCCACCTCTTGTTCAGTGGAACCTGATAAGAGCGAATCGTTGTGGTAAGGGTATACCCTGACCCCTCGACAGCTGAGGTGGGCTGCCACCACTGCAATGCATTTGGTGAAGACCCGTGGGGCTGATGATAGACTGAATGGCATAGCTCGGAACTCGAAAAGGGTTCCCTCTGCTCTGAAGCAGAGGAACCGCTGGTGAGATGGACGGACTGGGACATAAAAGAATGCGTCCTGAAGATCTAGTGAGCAGAACCACATGTTTTTCTCCAGGGATGGTATGAGCTGGGACAGAGTTACCATCCGAAAGGTGCATGGCCTGAGATACTGATTCAGGTTGTGCAGATCTAGAAAGGGACACCAGCCTCCCCGTCCGCTTCGGGACCAGGAAGTACCTGGAAACAAACCCTGGGTTGACTGGAGGATCTGCCACTCGGACCACTTCCTCCTTGGGGAGGAGCTGGGCTAGGTCATCTCTAGAGCCAACTGAGTGTTGGCTGATACTCTCTCCTCCTGTGGGGCACAGGCTTGACTGGGTGGGTACTGCTCAAATTCTAGAGGCAGACCCTGGCCCACCACTTCTAAGACCCACCTGTCCATGGTAACAGCAGACCAGGCGGAAAGGAAGTGATGGAGCCAACCCCCCCCCCCACGGGAAGACCCAGAGCTGGCGTGACGGGAACAGGGGTGGCCACCCCTATCCCGTCACTGGGCAGGCTTGGAGGAAGAGGGTCCAGGGCCTGGGGAGGTCCGAGCTTGGGCCGGGGGCACCAAGCCTGTGCCTGCTGATGCTGTGCTCCATGAAAGGAGGACTGCTGGGCCGTAGGAACAGAGTGCTGAAAAGGCTTCTTCTTCTGCTGCTGCTTCTTCGGGCCAGAAGCGCTTTGAGCAGAAGTAGCCGAGTCCAAGGTGGCACTGGACTGTTCGATTCGCCGAAGGTGACATCCACACCTGGACCGAAGGGATAGGTGCCCAGGAAAGAAACACCAGCAAGTTTGTGCTGGTTATCCACCATCAAGGTGGAAAGCCTCAGCCAAGCCCTGCGGCGTGAGACAACCGTGGCTGCCACCAAACGGGCGCCAGAGTCCCCAATGTCCACAGCGGTCTCAAGCTGCTGCTTGGCAACGGTGCAGCCTTTGTCCAAGACCTGCTTGCCTGTAGTCTGAAGGTCTGCAGGGAGATGTGGGAGAACTTCGTCCAAGGACCCCAGAAGGGCATGGGGATGTGCGCCATGATGACGGCCGAGCTTGCCTCACGGAGTCCTAAAGAGGCCGCCGCACAGACCTTCCTGGCAGAGTGGTCCAGTTTCTTGGACTCCTTGTGAGGCAGTCTATCAGTGTTGGCAGAACTGCCTGTACGTCTGAACACAGAGGTGATCACAAGGCTCTTGGCCAAGGGATGTTCTATGAACCCCGAGAGGGATCCCATGGGCACTGCATACTTGCGGGCCATCTGGGCAGACGGCGCTGGGCAGGAGGCTGCCAAAGCTCCAAGACTGGGCCAACAATGGCTTCAGCCACAGGAAAGGCTTCCATCGGGGTATCCCCTCTCTTGAGAATGTCAGTGAGGGGGTACTTCGCCTGTTTCTGGACTGGTTCCAGGGGCATCCCCGTGGATTCAGAGATAAGGCAAAGAATCCCTTGAAAGGACGAAGTGCTTCCTCCATCGACAGATCACCCGCCGACTCTTCATCCCGCGGGTGAGAGTGAAGGTCGGTGTCATTTGAATCAGAGGTATCCAGATATAATGGTCAGCTGCCGAGGTCGCCCTCAACATGCTTGGGGCAATCAGGTGTGAGGGTGACTAAGATACTGTGAGGAAGACCCGGGGTTGACCAAGCTTCCCCTGCCAAAGACTGTTTAGGCGATGGTTCCACCACAAATCGGTGGACAGACTGATATTGGCTGAACCGGAGCGAGTTTAGCCAGTTCCGCAGGTGGGGGTACTGATTTCACCGGTTCCAGAGAAGTCAGCTTCGGCCTAGGAGGTGAAAGCCAAGTAATGGCCAGAGTACAGACCGTGGTTGGCTTCTGCCCAGACAGGATCAGCTGCTGCCACATCAGATCCTCGCAGCATCGGCTGAGCTTCCGTCGAAGCCTCTCCTTATCTGAGGAGAATGAGGATGACCGATGGTGTTGTCTCTTTTTGGAGCGCTTGTGCACCTTCCTTGGCCTGTCAATTGAGAGGGTCTGAGATCTTGACCTCGATCGGACTGGCCGAGTCGGTCGTTCAGGAGACACCGGTGAAACCGGTGACTTCCCAAGATCAGGGAACAGTTCCTCAACAGGATCCCCAGCTGGCTGGGTCTCCTCATCAGGAAAAGACAGGACTGGGGTCCTATTGACAGGATCATCGACAGGAACGGGTGACAACGGATTGATGGGATTGAGAACTATCTCAACCTCGGCGATCAAGACCTCGGTCAACTGGCCAGACGGCAAGGCTGAGAAGCCAGTGGCTGAGAAGGCAATTTCGACCAAAGTCGATACTGCTGAGACGAAGACTGATTCGGATCCGTATCCCTCTTATGGGCCGAGAGGAGTGAGAGCCTGCAAGTCCCTCGCTCTTAGTGGAGAAAGACTGGCACAATTCTCGGAAGGAACCTGAAAAGGTACAGCCCAAGTTGAGAGGAATGAAACATGACAGAGAGGAAGACTCTGCAGCCCACCTCGCTTCTTCTTTGAAGGCTTGCAGTCGCTCCAGTTGTTCGATGGATCCCGCAACCACAGAGACCACCTAACGGGCCTCTCTAGATTTTACTGGAGGATTCCGTTTTTTGGGCCTGCCCAATTTGAGGCACACAAGGCGATTTTCGAGGACGTTTGGGTGAAAAGTGAGACACATCTCGCAAGTCTTGGTGTCATGGCGACACCCAGACAGTAAGCGTACATGGTATCAGGATCAGTGAGCAACATTTAGCATTGTACGCTTTTACGGTAATCCGGGGAAGATTTATCGAACAATGAGAATCACTGTCGCTAACCCGAGGGTCGAAGTTTTGGAATAACTGAAGGGTTTGAAACCAGGGCCTACAAAAAGCGACAGCAAAAAGGAGACAACCTGAATCTTCCAGCAGAAAGGAAGATCTAGTATCATGGGGTGGAGATGAGGGCTATATCACCCGGGTGGGTGGGAGGAGCCAGCTTGAAGACCTTCTGGTGATTCTTAATGGGGAAAGGGACATGCCAATAAGTGTGGATGAATAACACAGCCACGATCCTAGAATAACTTGTTTTCTAGATGTGTCCTGGGGGAGTGGGACATGAGGAGAGTACAGCAGCAAGTTACAACAGTTTGTTATATAAATTACAAATATAAGTTAAACAATTAGGTGGCAACAAAATGAGCTAGGCAGAGCAGCTGAACAGCAACAAGTAATGTAAGTGCAAATTGGAACACAACTGGAGTATGAACCAGGCAGTGCTAGACGTGGTACTAAAGTACAAACAGCAGCAATTTGAAAAGGTGAATGAAGCACTGTTGGTGCTTCAGTCAGCAGGGAAGAAAGGAGGAAACTAGAGGAGGCAGGGGGAAATTAATAAGGGAAGGGGCAGTCTGTGAAGGGGGAATGAACTGCAGGGTAGCAGAATATAGCACAACTGCAGGAATGAGTAGTAAATTCATGAAGGAAAGATTTGTGTGAGAGTAGGAGGAAGGAGCAGTATGAATGGTAATAGGAAGAGAGCCCTACAGTTTGGGGACGCAGAAAGATAAGGCAGCTTGGCCAGCAAAGGATTTTATAGAGGAAAATACAAGTGTGCAAGGGCCACAGTTAAGAAGGGAGAAAGGGGTAGATGTGTGGAGGGGAATTGAGAAGGGAGGAAAGGTAAGGGGGAGGGCCTCAAGCCAGAATTTGGAGACGACGGTGGCATAATGAGTAAGGTGGCTGGCATTGAGGGAGGGGAAAGGACAGAGAGGAGTGGAATAAAGGGAGCAATGGTGGGTTCTAGGGGCAATCGGGGCAAAGAGTCAGAAGGAGCAAACTAGTGGGTTTGGTCTGGCTAGGGTGGATTTGTGAGCAGCACTGTAGACATCACCATAGTAAAAAGACAGGGAGAATCATCTTCGAGACACTCTCTCTGTGGGCAGGAAGTGGGATACTTGCTTTATTCCTGTGAAGCGCACCCAGTTTGGAGTGAAGTTTCTGGTGGATGTCATCCACATCCAGCCACACAACAAGGTATTTAAAGGAGGAAGCATCCTCAACTGCAACTTCATCAAGGGTATGGAAGGAGGTTACCTAGCTAGTCTGTGCCTTGTGCCAAAAATCATGGAGATCATTTTCTTGGCTTTGAGGAATAGCTGATTTGCCCGGAACCAGTGCTGGATGTTGGTAAAGTCCAGTAGGAGCTAGGCCATGAGGTCAGGGGCAGAGGATCCAGAGGCAGAGAGGACCATGTCATCAGTATATATGTTAATGGATGCAGAGGAACAGGCAGGTGGAAGGTCGTTCAGGAATATGGAGAATAGAATACAGGGGTTGAAATTAAGTTTTGCAGCCGTTAGCTAGCAGGGCTAATGACTGAGGAAAATCCACTAACCCCATAGACATTTCCAGTGGACCAGCTGGTGTACTTAATGAAATGTTACCTTCTCCAGTACAAGTCCATAGGGCTAATTAAAGGAAAACCTTATTAGCCTGATACAAAATATACCAGCATTTGGCTAGTGGGCCAGTGCCAATTTTGATCCCTGGAATAGGGCCAAGGATGGATCCTTGGGGTATGCCAGAACATATAGGGAGAGGAAGGGATAAGGCCTCACCAATACGGACAGCTTGAGACCTGCCCTGAAGGTAAGAGCAGAACCACTGAAATGAGTAAGCAGAGAGTCCTGCTGCCTTTAGCTTGTTGAGATGGACAATATGAACAACAGTGTGAAAGGCCTTGGCCAGGTCAACAAAAATGGCTGAGATGACCAAACCCTGATCCACACCAAATAGGATGGAATTAGTGAGACGCAGTAGGGAGGTTGAGATGGTGTGGGACTTCTAAAACTAGACTGGTATGGAATGAAGAAAGAGGAATAAAGGCAAGGGGAGAGTTGAAAGAGAACAAGGTGTTCCTGGAGTTTAACACAGAATTTGCCTGTAGACAAGGACCACTTGGGCTCACGTAGTCTGTCCATTTTCCCTGCCTATAGTATCACTGCAGATTCTACTTGCTCTCTGGCCCATTCAACACCCAGCAATCTATATAGCGGCAACACCACCTCCCTCTTTCTGCTGTTGATACCCCTCCCTATGCACCCCAGCATCCCACATGGCCTCTTAAGTGTTTAGTCGCACTGCTTGGCCACCTTTAGAGCATCTGATATGGTCATCCCAAGGTCTCTCTCCTCCTTGGTGGTTGTCAGTCTCCCCCAACCCACACTGTATACTCTGTCCCTGGGTTTCTGTGCCCCAAGTTCAGTTTTTTTTTTTTTTGCACTTTTTCACAGTGAAATCCAGCTGCCATACCTTTTACCACTCCCAGAGTTTTCTCAGGTCATTGCTCAACCTTTCCACTCTGTTGCAGAGTTTGGAGACACCTGCAAAGATGCCGACCTTTGTTTTTGGCTCTTATGCAATGTCACTTATAAGGACATTAAAGAGGACCAGTCCCAGCACTGATCCCTGAGGTACCCCGCTGGTCACCCTTCCTTCCCGGTTGTGAACTATTTGCCACCACTCTCTGTCCACTCCCCCATCTCTTAACCAATTTCTTACCTAGTTTACCACCTTTGGACCCACTCCTAAGCTACCCAGCTTGCTTACTAGTCTCCTTTGTGGAACAGTGTCATACACCTTACTGAAATCTAGGTAGGCTACATCCACCATTCCCATCCTGATCTAGTTCCTTGGTCACCCAGTCAAAGAACTCTATCTGATTTGTTGGACACGAAACCCCCACCCCGTGAATCCGTGCTGCCTTGGGCCTTGTAACCCACTGGAGAAGATATTCTACAATTGTTTCTTTCAGCAGTGATTCCATTAACTTTCCCACCACCAAAGTCAGGTTGATTGGCCTATAATTGCCAGCCTCTTTTCTGTTACCACTTTTGTGAAGTGGGACTACAACTGCCCTCCCCCAGTCCTCTGGGACCACTCCTGTTTCCAGTTTCGCCAGAGCGAGGAGGAAGATAGGGTGGTAGTTACCAGGTGAGGAAGGGTCACCCCTTTTGGGAACGGAGATGAACTTTGCCTACTTCCATGTGTCAGGGACTGAGGAAAGAGTGCAAAAGAGGTTTAGAAGGTAGGTGACAAGGACAGCAATGACAGAAGTGGAAAGCAACAGGAGTTTGGGGTCCCACCTTTGTGAAGATTTAGAGTAAAGAGGGCTCTGAGGGAAGCAGAGGGTGGGGGAGAAGAGGAAACTAGGTAAGAGGCGGGTGGGGAAGGCGAGAGGGTGTGGAGGAAGAGTGAGAGGAAAGGAGGGAAAGGACACAGGAAGTAAAAAAGGAGTTGAAAGATGAGGTGACAGTGGCAGAGTCAGAGACAGGATTGTTGCCCACCTTGAGGATGGGGAGAGAGGAGAAAAGGGCGTGAATGACCTTACAGAACTTAGAGAGGTGGTTACAGTTGTTCTGGAGTGTGAATGCAAAGTAATCAGCCTTTGCAAGCCTAGTAGTTCTGGTACAGGCATTGCGAAGAAACCTGTAACTAGAAAGGTCAAATGGGGAACCAGAGGACATGTAAGTCTGCCGGGCAAGGTTACGTGCTTGATGACAGGCCAGATACTCAGCTGAAATCCAGAGTAGGTGAGAACCTCAGCCCCTAGTTTTGCTCAGCGAGGGCATAGTGCCCCAGACAGAGAAGAACTTGGAGTTAAAGCATTCGAGGACTGTGTATGTTAGTGGCAGCTGAAATCAGGGACCAATAAGTAGCTGACAGGGCAGCATGAAGGGAGGACAGGTCCAGAGACGGAATGAACAGTTCTGTATGAATTTATAGGAAGCTTTGGGACAATGCATCTTTTGCATACAGTAGACCATATGGTGGTCACTTAGGGCATCCGGGAAGGTACCAGCATCCACTATTTGATGGGAGTGCGAGGAGAGTACCCGGTCTAGGACAGAGTGGTTGAGGGATCTGTGATTGAGCTGAGATGGATCAGAGATCAGCTGTGAGAGCTGGAGGGACTTTACATTTTGGCATAATCTGTGAAGGGAGGGGGAGAACCAACTGAGACTGAAGTCCCCTAGTATGAGTAACTCACCAGAGGAGGCATGGGAGGATATGATGGTGAGGAGTTCAGTGACTGATGAGGTAGATATGCCAGGACAGCAATGAATATGGGTACTGAAAAGAGGAGGGAAAGTTTGGGGAGGAGCATGTCATAAGCAGAAGGGGAGAAGTCAGACAGCATCATTTTAAACTGGATGCAAGAGGAGAGGTAGATGGCAAGACCACCACCCCTCTTTGCACGATCCTGTCTGGAGATGGAGAAACCTGGGAAAGTAACAGCAGGATTTGGGATCTTGGCAGTTGGCCAAGACTCTGAGATCACAAAAAACATCAGGTTTCAGTTTAACCATGATTGGTTTTAATAGGTCAGTTTTGAGGAGGAGACTGTGGAACTTGACATGAGCCACTCTCAACCCTTTGGGGAGGAGAGAGGTGGATGACTGGACTGGACCAGGATTAAACTGAATGTCACCTGCTACTATAAACAACAAAGAGACAAGGCGCTTGAGAAAGCCTATGAGGTGCTTGTGAGGAGAGGAGGTGGGGCTGGATGGGGTGAGGGAGGGGGCGGAGGACCCAGAGTGCTGCAAGGTGAAGCCAAGATGAAGGAAGGAGGCTGCACAGAAGAAACCTAGGGGAATTGGAGAGGGAAGGGAGACACGAGGAAAGAGAGTAGGGAGGGGAGGGAGGAAGGGCGATGGAAGGGAGGGAGGGGGCAAGAGTGGGAGGGAGGAAAGAGACTAGCCAGAAGGGACAAGAGAGCAAGTGCTACAAGCAGCATAATGGAGTGCAAGAGAAGCAGCTGCTCTGACAGAACCAGTACAGACGAGGGGACACTGCAACTACCAGTTAACTGAACAAAACTGGGTAATTTTACAGTGATGAGTAAAACACTGCAAACTAACAGAGGTAAGGCAAGGTAAACAGCAGCAGTGCTAGGAACCAGCATTATATAGTAAGGTAATGCAAAATTAAACAAGAGTGGTACTCTAAAGCAATTTTAATAACAGGACTACAGAGTAAACAGCAGTAATGCTATAGGCAGCTCCATAAACAGATCACCCAAATTACTAATAACAGATGCACCATGAGTCAGTTCTAATGATACAGAATTCAAATTATTAAAAGCAGTGGTGCCATAAAGCAGCTCTACAGACATATATTACAAGCTGACAATAGCAGTGGTGCTATGATGCAACAGTATAGATGGTAATATAAGAGAACAGGCTTACCACTGGTTAAAGACATGAGACACCCAGGGCAAACATTCTTTTATGATGCAGACTGTTCCGCTGGAGGCCACTTAAACTAAGAGCCCATATGTAAGTCCAATTCTGAAAGACTCAGCATGAAACGCTTGAAGAATGTTGGCTGATCACTTGACCCTCCAGGGCACCAAACTGTATGTAGTTCGACAGACCCCTTGATCCAGCCCCCACTCCCCAATGCACCCCTCAGGACCCCACTGAAAGAAATCCAGGATGGAAAGTGCAGTCCAACAGAACCAGTGTACTATAAAAAGCTGAAGAGAGATGCTGCCCTAAGAAGAGACACAGAAGAGCAGCAGACCAGTACCAGTACAAGGCAGCCTCAAAGTGTCCCTATTGGTGGATAACTGGGTGCACAGATTTGAACAAATCATGGCCAGTCCCTTCTTAGTTGAGCGGTGGCCATAATTTGTTCAAATCGGGCATTTAGAACGTTGAAAATTATCTTTTAAAAACCAGCCCCACTGAAGTCAGTGAAGCATACTTTCCCGACTACTGCATCACAAAACCTGCTAGAGAAGGGACGGCGCTCCAAATAGGGAAGTGGAAGCGACAGGGCTCCATGGAGCCAAAAGACAATCTCTTCCCTCCCTAAAGCTAGTTACTGGAACTATTTTATTAATGCAGCCTACAATTTGGATGGGACCTAAGGATCATTCTGGGGGAACTTGGAGAAAGGGCATGAAAGGTGCTCTTTAAAGCAAGTCTCAGCAGTGTTGGGTTTTTCATTTTACCTGGTTTCATTTCCATTTAATACAGTAGGCCTCGAATTGTTTTTAGTTTACAAAAACACATAACTCTTTATAACTGTGCACCTTCTCTAGACTTTGCTGAGAACTGTTTTATGTACTTCTTTTCTCTAAGCAAATGTGAAACACATGTTGTTTGAGTAATCATAATTGGTTAATAGTCTTTGGTCTCTTAGTTCTCACTGCATCATTTCTACACTTAGTAACACCCCCTCCCCCCCAAACAGTCAGTCCAGTCATGGTGCAGTAGTCCCCTCCCACGTTACAGGGAGAGATTACACTGTGAGGGGGTGCTCCTAATGGCCATAAAGAATACAGTGGGAGTAGAGCAAAGATTTTAAAGCGACACTGTCCACCCCCTTAGGTCTCAAAGTGTCCCTAGTTTAAAAAACACATTTTATGATTGCCAACATTCTGTAAAGATTGTTGATGCAGCTGGTAGTTTGATTCTCTTTTTCTTTTTTTTATGTAACGCTTTTTGCCACCTGCTGCGGCACAATACCGGCTTGGGGCATCCAGCTGCCGGCTCCGCCTGCCCGGAGAACTGGGTAGCTCAGACTGCACCCAGGAAGATCCGGGACAGCCATCTTACCATCCCGCTGGAGGGCTTCCCCTCTGCCTCAGCCAGCCAAGACAGCCCTGGACCCTCCCTCACAGGATTCCACCAAAGTTCTCAAGGCAGCTCGGAGCGCAGCCATCAAGCTGCACGGTCGCGAACAGCCATTTTTCCTCTGATTGGTCCCTGGAATGCAGAGGTACGATGACGTCCGGGCACAGCGTGCTGACGTCCACCGTGTTCCCCCTCCAGATCACCAGCACTTGTAGTGCCCTCGGGCGTCCCCAGGAGCCGCTACAGTGCGGCGATTCCCCATTCCCACCTCAGGACTGGAGAGCAGCCCACGGACGCCAATCCCAGTCCTCCCTGTCGATTCCCGACAGCCCGAGCTTGTTCTTGAACCCTGGTCACGGCGTGGCGCGAGGTGTGGCGTCCAGCACCTCAACCCTCAGCGCCACCGGGCCGATTCTGACTCTTTTTTTTTTTTCCTTTAAAAAAGTGAAAAACAGACTGGCCACCATACTGGTGTTACCACACAATCACAGGTTCGTTTACATTCCTTGATCAGCTCCAACTGCATCTTTCCTGGACTTGAGAACACCCACAACAGAGTCTAGCCCCTCATGATGCAGTGACAGTATAGGAGGCTACTGCCTCATGGGTAACTGCACTGTTTGGGTGTGTTTGTAATGCTCAGGAAGTATGCAGTAAGAACAGATACAGGATTGCAAACAAAACAAGGTTGCTTATAAATATACATTAGCATGCATTTCAGTTCTACTAAACAAGGAGACAGACAAAACAAACAGCAACATCAATGAATGTTAGAGAAGGTAAGCAATCAAAAAATGTAGGTTTTTAACTAGAAATAATATGATGAAAAACAGGTTGACAGAGTCCCTTTAAGTAAACATGTTTTCGCGTGGTGACTTCAACATGTTTCACAGCCAATTGTCCACTTTTATGCTGAAAAGGTTACAGATACATAACAATCAACAACATCAGCAAATTCTACAGCAGCTCAGCAATCTTAAACTGTCTCCAGTGTCCACCTCATTTTTAACTACACATCCATTTCATATGGAGATTAAGTAAATGGGTGGTTTGGACTTATAAAGGCGCTACTAGAAGTAATGATTTGAAGAACCTGTGACATTCTTGGAAAACCTTAAGACACAATTCTACTTAAAACTTACATTTTCAATATTTATCTTTCCCTCTTTATTACTAAGAGCTGCCTGAAAATAAATTCCTGTCCCCTTGACTTTATCTGGCACTACTACAGAACACTCATCTGTAGTTTAATACAAATGACATTAGTCACTTAGTTCAAATCCTTACATCATTCATTTGTAAAAACTGCCATTACCTGGAAAAGGGTCCTGTGTAAGCCTGAAAACTTGTGCAGAAAGAAAAAATAAATAAGAAAAAAAAAAAAGCCATTTACTGTAACTCTAGATTTTTACGGATACCTCCTTCTCCATAGATTATCACTTTTTGGTTGCAGAGTCAGAAGCAAAAAGACCCCTTGGGAACCAGAAATTTGGGGACTGGTGGCACCGGTGCTTAGCAACAATGAACGGCGGTGTCTGCAACTGCCCCACAGGGTATAACCCAGTGCCAGACTATACTGTCTTAGTACCTCTTGTTTAGTTTAATTGAGGGAAGACCATAGCTTGCCTATCTAAAATGTTAACAGCAAAAAATAAAAAGCACATAGGACAGCCCGTCAGTTCCAGTAAAACGTCAACAAGAGTCTTCACAACCCGTGCTCATCTGATTGGGCGCAAATAAAGCAAGTCCTGGGGTCAGGGGGAGAGTGGTACACTATGGAGAACACATTATTAAAGATCTAGAGTTATTGTGTAACTCTCCTGTCTTCAAAGAATCTATCTTTCCTATAGAGTCCCACTCTTTGACAGAATGATCAACAGTACCAGACTTCTGAGACTGGGGAGGCTAGAGACAGAACAGTTATGCAAGAACTTACCATCACAGTAGATCTTCTAGAGAATCTCTTCCATTAGGAAACACATTTGGAAACATAGACTTTTACCGCAGATAAGGACCACTTGGCCCACCCAGTCTGCCCATTTCCCTACCTACTGGATAAGCTGCAGATTCTAGTTAACCAACAGCCTATTTCCTGCAACCCCCCAATATAATTGCCTTATGTCTGTCCCATGCATGTTTGAATTCCTCCACTGTTTTAGACCCCACAACCTCTCCAGGAAGGCGGTTCCATGTGTCCACCACTCTCTCCGTGAAAAAGAATTCCCTCATTACCCTGAGCCGTCCCCCTCTAACTTTAAACTGTGCCCCTTGTTCTTACACTCTCTTTTCTGAAAGATGCTACCCTCCTGGACTTTGTTGATTCCCTTGAGGTACTTAAAGTTTCTATCATGTCCCCTGTCCCTCCTTTCTCATCAAGGGTATACATATCAAGCTCTCTCAGTCTCTCTTCATATGGTTTCTGATGTAGACCCTGCACCATTTTAGTTGCCCTCCTCTGGACTGCTTCCATCCTGTCTATGTCCTTGCGAGATGAGGTCTCCAAAATTGCACGCAGTACTCCAGATGGGGTCTCACCAACTGTCTGTATAGAGGATAAACACTTCCCTTTTTCTACTTGTGATGCCCCTCCTTATGCATCCCAGTATCCCCCTGGCTTTCCCTACTGACTTCTCACATTGCATACCCACCTTTAGGTCATCTGATATGACTACACCCAGATCCCTTTCCATTATTGTTGTTGTTAGTACCTCCCCTGCTATTGTGTACTCTTCTCCTGGATTTTTATTTCCCAGGTGCATTACTTGGCACTTCTGTGCATTGAATCTAAGTTGCCATATGTCTGACCATTCCTCCAACCTTGCCAAGTCCCTTCTCATCCTTTCTATCCCCCCTTGTGTATCAACTCTGTTACAGATCTTTGTGTCATCCGCAAAGAGGCATACCTTTCCTTCCAGACCCTCTGCAATGTCACCTATAAAGACGTTAAAGAGGACTGGACCCAGTACTGAGCCCTGAGGTACTCCACTAGTAACCCCCCTTTCTTCAGAATGTGCTCCATTCACTATTACCTTCTGTGTCCTATTGTGCAGCCAATTTTCTACTCCAGGCTACCACCCTGGGACCCACTTCCAGGCTGGCTAACTTGATTATTAATCTTATGTAGACTGTACAAATGCCTTGCTAAAGTCTAGGTAGGCCACATCCACAGCCCCTCCCTAGTCTATTACTTTGGTCACCCAGTCAAAGAAATCGATTAGATTTGTCTGACATGACCTTCCTGCTGTGAATCCATGCTGCTTTGGGTCCAGTGCCCGCTGGCCTCTAGGTACTCAACAATTCTTTTTTCAGAAGTAATTCCATCATTTTCCCACCACTGAGGTCAAACTAACAGGTCTGTAGTTTCCTACTTCTGCCTTGCTCCCACTTTTGTGAAGGGGAATCGCATCTGCCCTCCTCCAGTCCTCAGGTACCACCCCATCTTCCCATGATTTGTTAAAAAGTGTGGTTAGTGGTGTCACTAGGTCCTCCCTTAACTCTTTTAGGATTCTACGGTGAATCCCGTCGGGCCCCATTGCTTTGTTCACCTTGAGTTTTAGAAGTTCTTTCAGTACTCTTCTTCTTTAAATGGACTGGTATCAACCCCACTATCCAGAGTGCTTCTACTGTTTGGTTTAGGTAACTCCTCCTCTTCTTCTTTTGTGAATATTGAGCAAAAGTATTTATTCATTCATTATCTCTGCCTTTTCACTGTCTCCCTCTGCCCACCTCCCCTCTCCTTTATTAATCTTCCCTATCCCTCCCTTAACCTTTCTATGTTCCCTAATGTACCTATAAAAGGTTTTATCCCCCTTCTTAACTGAGTAGGCTATCCTTTCCTCGGTTTGGGCCTTTGCTTTTCTGACTGCCTTCCCTACTTCTTTCTGCTTTAATTGATGCAGTTCCCTGTCGTGCTCTGTCTGTGATTCCTTATACTTTTTGAATGCAGCCTTTTTCTCCTTAACCTTCCCTGACACTTCTTTTGAGAGCCACGGTGTTTTTTTATTCCGCTTTGTTTCTTTTATTTGTTTCACACAAAGGCTTGTTGCCTCCATGATGGCAGTTTTGATTTTTCTCCATTGTTCTTCCACCCCTCCTTTCTGGCCATTTGCTAATGCATTCCTCAGGTATTCACCCATTTTGCCAAAGTCAGCCCTTCCAAAGTCCAGTATCCTTGTATTTGTATGGCTTGTCTCCATGGTTGTGTTTACTGTGAAGCACACTGTGCAGTGGTCGCTTGTTCCCAGGTGTCTACGGACTTCTAAGTTTGTGATTCTCTCTCCATTTGAGAGTACCAGGTCTAATATTGCTCCCTCCAGTGGGTTCCACCACTAGCTGTCTAAGGCATGCTCCTGTAGGGCATCGAGAATGACCCTGCTCTTGGATGTGGCTGCAGTCCATGTTGCCCAGTTAACATCTGGCATATTCAGGTCCCCCATCAACAGTATCTCCCCTTTTTCAGCCATTTTGAGAATGCCCTCTATCATTTTCTTGTCCATTTCCTTCCCTTGAGACGGGGGTCTGTATACAACCCCTGTGCGGATTGTGATGCCATTCCCTGTTTCCAATGTGACCCAGAGTTCCTCTTGTCCTCCCCCTTTTACCTTTTAGTTCTGTTACTTTGATCCCTTCCCTTATGTAGAGAGCTAATCCACCTCCTCTTTTACCCTCCCTGTCCCTTCTGTAGATTGTGTACCCTGGTATGTTGACATCCCAGTCATAGTTCTCCGTGTACCATGTTTCTGTGACTGCCACAATATCCAAGTGTTCCACTTCCATCAGGGCTACTAGCTCTGGAAGCTTGTTTCCCAGACTACGGGCATTGGTACTCATTGCCCTCCATTTAATGTTGGCTTTATCCTTTTTTACCCCATCCCTGCTCTTATTGCCCTTGTCCATTTTTCCATTTACTCCTGCCCTGCCCTCTGTCAAGCTCTGTACCTCAGTGTTTACCCTACTACCTGCCATGTTTTGTGGGGGGAGGCTTGAACTTTCCTGTTTCCTATCAGCACCTCCCCCCTTGGCTAGTTTAAAAGCTTGCCAAGGAAGCCTTTAAACCTGTCACCTAGGAGCATGTTTTCCTTCCTGGACAGATGCAGACCATCATGCCAGTATAGACCTTCATCTCTCCAGGTGGACCCCCAGTCCCCAATGAAGCCAAAGCCCTGTGCTCTGCACCAGTTTGCAACCATTCATTAAACCGCATGGTGTGCAGTACCCTAGCCTCACCCCTGCCATGGACTGGCAGCACCTCTGAGAAGGTTACCGTGCTTGCTACCTGTATGAGGCCCCTCCCCAACTCCACAAATTCATCCTGCACTGCACTGATCTCATGCCTAGCTAGGTCATTTGTCCCGAGGTGGACAATGATATCTAGTTTCCTCTCCTGTGATGCTGCTTATGCAATCCTGAGGATTCGCTTTCTGTCCCTCCAAGCCATGGCACCAGGCAGGCACCTTACTTCCCTATCCTCCCCCTTCCCCAGGTCTACACCCCTAACAATTGAGTCCCCTATCAGAAGCTGTTTCTTTCCCTTGTGTTGTCCCTTGCCACTCTTTTGCGCTGTAAGCCACTGTAAGCTGTAAACTGTAAGCCATCAGCATCAGGACCAATCGGAAACTTTCTGCTAGCAGGGGGCAGTCCATAATGACATGCAGTATCGACACGTACATAACGTGGGCAGCCCCACCTCTCCTGAGTTCCCCACCTGAGACAGGCTTCAGAAGGCCTCAAGAGAAACCAGAAGACTAAACCAGAGCCAGGCAAACAAGGACAGGCATGAGACTGGAAACAGTATGCAAGGAGTAAGGCTCCAGGCACAGCATTTAATTAACCCTCAGAAGACAAAAAGGGGGAACGGGGGTTATGGCATGGCCTAATGGAGGACAGTCTCTCGAAGATCTACTGTTACGGTAAGTTCTTACATAACTATTTAATCTTCATCGAAGATATCGCCTCCATGAGGCCACATCTTTGGAACACTTCCAAGCAGTACAAAGCAGCCTGGGTGGATGGTACAGTCCAATATGCGATCAAGACAGAAGGCCTCTCAGTACAGCAAGCCCAAAGCCAGCACGTATATTAGAGATGATGTCCTGACTGTAGTGTTTAATGAATGCGGACAGTGCTTCATGTGGCAAAAGTACATGTCAGCAACAGGGACATTTCTGAAACAAGCAACAGAAGTGGCCATACCCGTTGTGGCGTGACCACGAACACTACCAGGAATTTCCTTACATTCTTCCTATAACAAAACGTAATGCAACTAGTCAGTCATTTGGACAAGCAATGTTTTGGCACAGATCACCCACTTTCCCAGGGGCAAATGAAACAAAAAGGTAAGAAGTCTTTCTGCAGCTCTAACTGCGAGTAACACTGTATCTCAGTGTTCTATGTACATCAAGAGTATGAAGAAATGCCTCACCCTGCTTGGCATGCTCAAGGTAGTGAACAGGAAGGTGTATATTCAGATACCATGTTCAGTAAAAACTTAGAATTTGTACAAAAAGAGACTGTCTTCATGAAAGAGCAAATAAGGAGGTTCACACTGAAGCTCAGAAATTCTACGAGCAGAAGTCATGGCAACTAAAAATAACGTTTTCCAGGACAGGAAACGTAAACCCCAAGTCACAGCTGGCTGAAAAGGATAGAATGTCAATTTCTCAGGTATGAAATATTAGTCCCAAGGCAGAACTGGATTACAGATAGGAAGTTTCATATGGAGAATACATCTTAGAAAAGTATGGGACACCTCCAGTTGGACAACCATACATCAGTAGGGGCACAGAATGGCGAAACAACAGCCAAATGCACCATAACAGAGAAGTACTGTAATCCTGAATCAGATAAGGAAAACCAAGTACTCCAGAACAGAATTCACAGGACATGTAAAATGGACTAGATTCTGGGAAGCAGACCATAAAGTGAAACGCTCCCATTTTAAGGAGTAAGTATGTCCAGGAGACGACTTCCTAGCTGCAAGCAGTTCATCAGCAACCTTAGGGGACACCCTAAAGCATGCGAGGGCTATGTTTTCAGGAGCCAGGCATGCAGATATAGGGAATTCAGATCTGGATGGACCACAGACCCTCTGTCCTGTGACAGCACAGCCTGACACAGAGGCAGAGGAACAGGATGCTCCACCGCCAGATGTTGTAGGACTGGAAACCAGATCTGTCGAGGCCATAAAGGAGCAATAATGATGAGAGTGGCACTCCCCACACTTAGCTTGAGCAGAACTCACTGTATTAGGAGAATGAGGAACATGCATCTTCTCGCCGTCCAGGAGAGACAACACGTCTCACCAGAAAATGTCAGGCCCTAAAGTGAGCAAGCAGAAATGCGGGAGTCTTGCATTCTGTGCTGGAGGCAAAAGGGTCCACCTCTGGATGACCCCAACTTGTGAAGAGGTCGTTTAACATGGATGTCAGCAGCTCCCAATTGTGAACCAGGGACTGAGACCTGCTTAGCCTGTCTGCCAATATGTTTTGGAGACCTACGAGAAACACGGCCAACAGTTGAAGGCTGCGACACATTGTCCAGTACCATACTCTCAATGCTTCCCTACATAGGGCATAGGAGCGAGTGTTCCCTTTTTATGTAGTGCATGACACTGGCATTGTCTGTCTGTATTAACAGAGGACTGGGGCAGAGACGATTCTGAGCTGCCTGGAGCCTGCAAAGGACAGCCCTCATCTCCAAGATATTTACCTGCAGTTTGTCCTCCATTATATTGCCGGACCCTTGTGCCTGCAAGAAGCAGAGATGAGCACCCCAAATGGTGCCCGAGGCATCCGTGGTGAGGATCTGTGCAGGAGCTAGTATGACGAATGGAATGCCCTTGAGTATATTGCTGTGGTACAGCCACCATAGTAGTGCTCAGCAAAGTGAGGACGTGATGAAAACCATTTGTTCCAACTCATCAGTCAGCTGATCCCACTGTACTCTAAGAGTCCTCTGTGGGATTTTCATATGAAGTCGAGCGAATGGCAATGTCACTGTGGCAGCAGCCATCGGCCCAGGAGACGTAGCATCAACCTGTCAGAGATGTAGTGGCTCCTGTGAACTAAGTGTGCCTGAGTAAACAGGGTATCTTCCCTGTACTACGGCAGGCAGGTACATCCCTTTTCTGTGCCCACTACCACCCAGTGTTTTGTAGGCACTGGCACGGTGACAGCACAGGTTCTGTCACATTCACAGTGACCCCTAAAGCCTCAAACATTGTCTTCTACGGGAAAGAGCATGAAGAAAGGCTTCCCTAGAATTGGCCTTCAGCAGCCAATCATCCAGATAACGGAAGCCACAAAGCCCTTCCCTGTGAAGGGCTGCTGCTACTACTGATAATCATTTGGTTAAGACTTGCAGCACACATATAATACAGCTAATATACAAAAAAGGTGGGAGCAAGACTTGGGAATATGCTTAAACCAATCACAATGGTGTTTGGTGTTTACAGGTAGCTGGCGTACAACATGTTCCCCAAGCTGGCAGGAATTTGCCTGGAAAATTAAGATCAGATATTTTTTAACCCCAAGCAGGCTGGCTAGATTGGGAGTGAGAAGTAGTGCAGAATGCTGGAGAGGGTGTGGCTGCTTGGAAGCCGATATGGCTCATAAATTTTGGAAGTGTCTCTCGCTTCAGAAGTACTGGGATGAAGTGAAGAGCCATCTTAGCAAAACATTTGGCATGGAGGCGAAGTCAGGCCCTGAAAATATAATATTGGGAATATACCCATCTGAAATTAAAGGGAAAGAGGGGCAACACCTATGGGCCATACTATGCACAGCTGCTTTGAAGGCCATTACTAAAAAAATGGCTCCAGCGGCTGCACCAGGAATAAAAGATTGGCTGCAGATAGTCCTTCAAATTCAAATAATGGAGAGAATTACTTTTGCTGCTAACCATACCACAGAGGCAGATGGACTTGTTGGGCTTTGTATAAAGATACAATGGAATAGTATTCCCCACCCTCCCCCTTTTTCCTCGCACTCTTGTCCATTTTGGCCAGAACCCTTAATATGCAATTTGTAGTCCCCTAAATATTTTGATTTTTTTTCTGGTTTGTTACTTTTTTAAGGTTATTTTTTAATGAAAGGTCTGAGATTAAATGTTATTTGAGGAATGTAACAAGAACTTAAATAGGAATTATAGTTCTAGTTAAAGAATATACTTTCAGCTTTTTTTGTAAAAAAGGAGGCATTTCACTTGGTGAATTTGTTAGCAAAAGTGAATGTTCGTCTGTAAAAATGAAATGTCTGTATAAGAACAATAAACAAAGTATAAAAAAAAAAAAAAAAGACTTGCGGCACAGAGTACAAGCCAAAGGGCAACACTTTAAACAGATAGTGCCTGCTCTCCAGCATACAGTAGGCATACTGTCTGTGGCACTTTCTGATCTTGATGTGAAGTGAGTATCCTTCATGTCTAGGGAACAGAGCCAGTCCCATTTACAAAAAGGGAATCAGAGCTTGCAGAGACACTATTCAAAACTTCTTGTATTTGATGTACAGACTGAGGTCGCGCAGGTCCAATACAGAGCGTAGGTTTCCTGTCCATTTTGGGACTAGGAAGTATCTGGACTAGAACCTTTCTTCCTGTCCTGTGGAGGAACCGGTTCAGCAGCATGTTTTTCGAAACAGGGTCTGGACTACCTCTTTTAGGAGGGGCAAGTGACCTGGAGGATAAGTGGAAGGGGACAGAGGATGATCTGGAGGGGTTTCTATGAATTCCAGAGCATGCCCCTTTGTTATTATCTCCAGAACTCACTTGTCTGTAGTGATCTCCCTCCACTGCTTTAAATGTAGGGAGATACTTCCCCCACCCCCCAGTCACCCCTAGAGGCAACAGCTGGGGGTGGGGAATGCTGAAGAGATGGAAGAGTCAGGCAGAACCGGGGGTGGCAGGGCCACCAGAATCAATTCTTTTGGGTGCTTTAGCATGGTTATCAGGGGAAGGGACCCTGGAGGGAACCACCACCTCTTCCATGGTCCAGCTCATGGTATGCATGGTTACCTCTGGCAGTAGGCCTATAAAAAATATCCCCTACCATTCCCTCTGGTGGGTGTAGGGCAAAGGGATTTAACAGACCTTAAAGTCGTGTTAGAGGACTGAAGGCCACACCCTTCCAAACAGTCTGCAGCCGCTGAAAGGGGCATTCAAAACAGCCTGCTGCACATTAGTAGCAAAACCAGCTACTCTGAGCCAAGTGTAATGCCTAATGCAAATACCGGCGGTTGCAGCACCGGAAGTGGCATAAAACACATTATAAGCTGAATGTAGCAGATGTTTTTCAACTTCGGTACCAACTGACAGGGTTTTCTTTCAGCAAGTCAATCTTGGAAGGGCCCGTCAGGTAAAGCCTGAGCTGCAGTATGCACAGCCTTCCAGAGGCTATTCTAATATTTTATCATATGAGCCAAGAATGCAGAGGCATAAGTACAGTTGCCCATAACATCCAGCCTCCTATATTATTTATCTGGAGGCAAAGTACAGTACTCGTCTTCCTAAGGGCTTCAGAGCTATCATGAGCAGTCATAATGATTACAGAGACTATTTTAGGCTAAGCAGCATAGTTAAGCTTAACAGATGGAGCAGGATACTGCTTATCAGCCTTCCCTGGAACTGCAGACAGAGTACTGCACCTACACAATGTAGCAAAAGTAGCATCCTCTAATGCAGGATATACAGGAGGAATTATAATAGAAGGTGTGCAAGGGACCTACAAAAGTTCCACAAGATTCTTTTCATGTGGATCATCCTTCTCTATGGCAAAGCCCATGGTGTACAGACCTTCTGCAGCACTGCCAGAAAAGAGGGATCCTAAGGGGGAGATCTGGGTGTGTAAACCACAGAGTCCTCACTGCAGGATGAGACGGTGGGCTGGAAGGCAGATTCCCATCTTCAAACTGACACTTTCCTTCATATTTCTTGTGTAAATCCCCCTCAATATCCGTGAGCTCAGGATTATATTAGACCTTATCATCATGAACAGTGTTGTGAGCCACAGAAGGAACTGGTGATTCTGGCAGTGGCTGAGAAGAAGGAATATGCAGTGTACTTGAAGAAGCCACTGATGAAAGCCCTGTGTCAGTGGCACAGCTACCATCTGTGGCAGTGATGGTAGCAGGCATTGTAACATCAGAAAACAACCCCCGTGCAGCCCTGAGAGTCAATGGCGCAGTCGATGGCACCCTGAAAAGTGTCTAGGACTACCAGCGTCAAATGGCCAGAGCCCAGTGACACATCCTCCATAGTAGGTGCAGCAGTTCTGAGGGAAGCCCTGACCTTAGAGAATCAATGGTGGTCGGGGGGGGGGGATTTTGTGGGTGCGGCCGAAGCGGGCACTCATTAGGAGGCACCCATTTTAAATGGCGACCTGGACCTCTATATTCCACATCCTCTTTCCTCAACCCCGTTCCTAATAGCTATCCCCCCACAAGGAACTTGAATATGAGTGAGGCAACTAACATTGTTATTCTTACTAGCTGCTGAGGCTAAAGAAAGATAACATGGCTTTGGCTAAAGCTTCACACACTACTATTCAACAATGGATAGAGCTCATGCATTGCTTATATCATCTGGAAAAATAAACCTATTACCACATTAACCAGCTGCCTATTTTTGAAACAACTTGGCAAAAATGGATACTCGACAGACACAGACACACTTTTTGTTCCATAAAAGGTATTTTATTATCAGCCTCAACTTACTTTTGTTTACTTTTAATATTGTGTAAGAACATAACTCAAATCTGTATATACTCCTCTAGGAATATGATGCAAACCAAGCTGGAAAGAAACTCGCATTTAAACTGTAATTCAGGCAAACCTCATGCATGATTTACAGATAGAAAGTATAATATGTACAACACGATGTTAATATTTCTTGTTTTTAAATGTATGTTTCAAATGAAAAAATTTTCTCTTAATAAAGACAGTATTATAAAAAAAGAATCATTCAGCTCCTGTGGGCCTTCCATCTGAGATGTAGAGTCTGAATGAAAGCGATTAGAAAAAAGGGGTAGGGAAGAAAATAAATGACAGTAGTAATGTTGTTTCTTCCTAAGGGATCCCTCACTAAATTTAACAAGTGCAATCATTCCCCTGTAATGAGCAGCCCTAGAGTTTTAGAATGTTTTGCTAATTATGGAATTTAGAATGAAATTCAAACTCTGCTGTGTGGTCATGCTCACCCATGCACTATAACCTCAGATTTATTTCTATAGCTAGGGTGACCAGTGACCACTGAAACTAGCTAAATGGTAACCGAAAATTCATAATATTTGTATTAACAATGTTTTAAATTTGTTAAAACAAGGCAGAACAAATCAATTGCTGTGAAAAAGTAAAATCAACGAGACCACTTAATCGCTGAAACACTAACAAGTAATTCTCAAGCAACTAGAAAAGGAATTAGTGGCTGCATGAACCTTTTTCTAGGTTCTGAAAGGAAAGACAGGGACTAGGGATTGGCAAATTTAGTAATGAATCCCTTTGGAAGAAAAGTACAGTTACATAAGAACTTAGCGTAACGGGGGGGGGGGACACGCTGCGGAGCAGCAAGATTGCGGCAGCACATTTACATAGCTCCTTAGTAGAATTGTTGTTACGCTTTAAAAACCTTTAATTGAACTCTCCTAAATCAGCCAAATTTTATAGGACACCTGTCGGATACTGAGTGAAATAAAATGGGGCTAAAAAAGACTCAAAATGGGTGGCTCACAATCTGGAATCCTACCTTTCCCCTGCAAGCTCTAGTGCAACTACGGGGCCTACAGCAGGGTCTGGAACAGCCGTGCCGGAGCTCCCGACTACCCAAATATTGTCAATGCTGTCGGAGATACAGGCCAATGGAGAAGAGACTAATAAAAGGCCTGGTAGCAGTTGAGGCGAAACTGTCAGAAAATGATCACCTTATACAGGACAATGCGGGAGCTATCAAAGAACTTAAGAGTCTCAGGGGCGGCAAACTGACTGCAATGCGGCCTTTGTTTGGAACCTATCGTTCCTAAAATCAAAGGTGGAAAGTCTAGAAAATATGCAGTGGCAGGGATATATCTGAATTGTTGGGTTCCCGCCACATTTTACTGGAGTTGCTGAAATCCTACCTGTGGTGTCCAGGTTTATTTTTGAGGACCTGCAGCTTCTGCCCTGGGACTCTGGCGTTAAAATACTAAGTATTTGCCATCCCACAATGAGTATGATCATGGGGGGATTCACTGCAGAAACCCTTGACTGCAATTGCTACTCTGTCGCCTCCTGAAGCCCAAATAGCCCTTTCACAAGAGGCCAGATCTAGAAGAGAGAGATGGTTTGGGAGGGCAATTGATTGGGGTTTTCCCCCCAATTTATCAGCACAGACCCAGGCACGGAAAAAGGAACTGCAACTCATTAAGAAGGACTTACTGTGCCATGGAGTCGAGGCCCGTTTGAATTACCCAGCGTGTCTGCAAGTCAAACATGACGTGAAAACGCACATCTTTTTGGACCCGTTGACTGCAGCCCATTTCACAGAGGAACTGCTGAAGAAACTAAATCTCCCCAATCCCTCATCAGAGGAAGATGGGTAAAGTACAGAACTTGCATCTTACTGTTTAAAATCCTTCTCAGATGGGGACAGAGGCAGTCTGTTGCTTTAAGTCTGGGCCCTCTATGCTTATGGCTTAACTGTTCACAAAAGGCTTTTTCTTTGTTTACAGCCTGATGTTTAGATCAAATAAAGTTTATTGGCTCAGGACTTATAAAGCATCCGAATATTAAGAAAAGCTGAATAACCACTTAAACGTTAAACTATTTTAGTCATACTTGCTGCTTTAAGTGCTAGATCTGTAAACTAGTATCTTATATGACTAAGCACAGTAGTGTTTAAAGGATGGTGAGTAAAATCATCACTCAGTTTTGCGTGAACATTAAAAATATCCTGATTTCAAATGTCTATACCCACAGAGCAGGACTGTGTTCTCCCTATGGGTGTGGGATAACAATGCAACGTAACTGAGTCCAGGCCATTGTTGACCAAGATCTCTATTTGTGCTAAAATCACTCAGCCCACCGCAAGTATATAATTCTACATGTGAACAGAAGTCTTGGGTTTTTGTAGATCTTTGTTGTGTTTTTTTTTGTGGTGAGAGCGCAAACGATCTACCAGACCATCAGTTCAAATTTACTCCTAAATGTCATTACCTGGCAGCTCTCCACAGTGTATGATTCATATGTGCTGTACATATTGATTGTACGATACCGTTACATTCATTGTGGAGGTCTGCGTACCTCACCTTTGCATTTTTATGTCTAATGGAGTAGTGTGCTGTAAAATTATAAAATCTTATGAATAAAAATTTCAAAAAAAAAAAAAAAGTAACAGTATATTTGTGAGGGGATCTCTTGCAGCAGGCCACACCTTTGGAACTACAACTGCCAGGAGCTAGGACCACATGGAAACTTTTCTAGATAGCAGTCTGCCAAGGGGCAGCCCACTCCAACGTCGGCCTATCTAGTAAGAGTGGGTGGCCCACTCGTCTTCCTTAGTTCTCCCGCTGGTGTCCATAAGGCACTTAGTCCCAGCTGAGGGAACTGAGGAGGAATTGAAGGTTCCCACCAAAAAGAAAATAATGGAGAAAGAGGTAGAGGAACAGAAGAGCCCCCCAAGTCCAGGGTGAAGAATGGAGGGACAACATGGCCTGCTGCAAGAAATCTCCTCACAGATAGTACAGTCACGTAAAAACTTACCATAGCAGTAGATCTTCGAGAGGATCTCTTGCAGCAGGCTATCACTGGTTGGACTTGAGCCATTAGGTGCTAGGACCACATGAAAACCTTTTTAGCTAGTAGTATAACAGAGAGGGTAGCCCACCTCCAATGTCAACGTCTGACGTCAGCCTATGCTATGTAAGGTGGTCAGTCTCCATACGTTCCTCAGTTCTCTCACCGTAGACCAGGAGCAGGAGTCCGGGGGGGCCAAGGAGAACGCTGAGGTAATCCCAATAGTAAAAAGAAAGCAAAAGGGGTGCCCCAATGGAAGGGAAGTGAGGCACAGACACAGAGGGGGAAGGAGGGAAGGAAAGGCAGAGGCTGCGGCAAGAGATCCTCTTGAAGATCTACTATTATAGTAAGTTCTTGCGTAACTGTACTATCTTATTTCAAGGGTATCTCATGCAGCAGGCCATCACTGGTAGGACCGAGTCCCAAGCAGTACTCACCACAGAAGCAGTCAGGATTGGAGGGTGGCAGGGAAAAAGACAGCCTAAGAAAGAAGGCCCTGAAGAACTGCCAGGCCAAAATTGGTATGCCTCCTAAAGGCAATGTCCAGACTGTAGTGCTTGGTAAAGGTGGGACAGCACTCCAGGTGGCAGCAGCACAAATATCAGCAGCAGACACACTGAGAAAACAAGCTACTGAAGCAGCCATGCCTCTTGTGGAACAGCCCTTGACAGCCCCAGGAAGTTCCTTACCATACGTCTGGCAACAGTACAAGATATTATTTGCCAACCACTTAGACAAACACTGTTTGGAAACTGGGGAGCTCTCTCTCTCCCAGGGGAAAACGAAACAAACAACTGACTGGACTTACGAGAGTCCTTAGTCTGGTGAGTACAGTATCTCAGAATCCTGTTTACATCCAAGGTATGGAGCAGTGCCTGCCCTTGATTGGAATGCTCTAGGAAATAAACAGGATGCTGGATGGACCGATTTAAAGTAAACTCTGACACCACATTAGGAACAAACTTAGGATTGGTACGCAAAAACACCCTGCCTTTGTGGAAAACTAAATAAGGCTCCTTACACGAGGGCCTGAAGCTCTGAAATCCTTCGAGCAGAAGTCATGGCAACCAAAAACAATGCTTTCCACGACAGAAATTGCAGCTCGCAAGACGCAGCCGGTTCAACAGGAGGCAATGTAAGATTTTCCAATACATAATTCAGATCCCCAAGGCTGGACAGGATCCTGAATTGGGGGTTTTAAGTGCAGAATTCCCTGCAGAACAGTACAGGACACATAAAGCTGGGCCACTGTGTGCCGGTCCACAGGTACATGGCATGATGCAGAGATAGAAGAATATCTTAAACCCAAGTTCAAGAGGGACAGGAAGTACTCATGGACCTGATCCACTGGGCAGGTGAAGGGATCCAACTGGTGCAAAGCAGCCCACACAGCAAACCATTTCCATTTTATGGAATAGGTGGCCCTGGTGGAGGGCTTGCTGGCTGCCACCAACACATTGGCCATGCTAGGAGAAACCCCAAATCTGGCCATAGCTATGTCTTCAGGAGCCATGAATGGAGATGAAGTGACTTGAGGTCTGGATGGACCGGGGTGACCCGGTCCAGGAAGAGCAAGCACAGGGGCAGGGGGGAGTGGAGGTTCCACTGCCAGCTGCTGCAGAAGGGGAAACCAAATCTGGCAAGCTCAGAAGGGAGTGATGAGAATCATCGTTGACCCCTCCATCTGGAATTTGATTAGAACACGTTGAAGGCATGAGAATAGAGGGAAGGTGTACAGAAACTTCCCTGTATAGGAGAGGGAAAATGCATGTTGCCAGAAGACTCCAGGCCCAGGATCTAGCGAGCAGAAAAGTGGCAGTTTTGCATTGAGTGGGGACGCAAAAAGGTCGAACCCGAGCCGATCCCATTTGTCAAGGAGGTCTTCTACTAAGTCAGAAGCTCCCACTCATGAGCTTTGGACTGCGAGCGCTTACAGTGTCCACCAGGACGTTTTGGACACCGGAAACATGAATGGCTGAGAGCTGAAGGCTGTGCTCGATGGTCCAATACCAGACTCTCATTGCTTCCCTGCATAGGGGGTAGGAAAGAGTGCCCCCCTTGCTTGTTGATATAAAAAACAACACAAGTTGTCCATCTGAAGTCTGAAAGGCCTGAAGAGCATACAAGACTGCCTGCACTGTACTTTTAGAAACCAGAGTGCAGCACAGGGTAACTATTACTGACTTTTTTCGTGAGCACCATCCCTGTGCACACTCTAGTTTCTGAAAGACTGCCTGCATCTCCAGAATGTTGATGTGGAGACCCTGCTCAAGTACTGACCAAGTCACTTGTGTCTGGTGTCACCTCATGCGGACACCCCAACCGAGGCTCGAGGTGTCTGTGGTGAGAATCTGTTGAAGGGTTGGGGAGGAAAAGACTCTCCCCTGAAACAGACTGTCAGGCTCCAGCCACCACTGAACTACCTTCACAGGGCCCAAAAGCAGCACTAGCTGATCCAAGGAGTCTACTTGCTGGTCCTATTGCACTCAGAGGGTCCACTGGGGCACTCTCATGTGCAGCCTTGCCAGAGGGACCGTGGCAATGGCTGCAGCCACAAATCCCAGGAGCCTGAGGAATTCTCTCGCTGAAACATGACAGCGCTGAATCAGAAGTCGAGCCTGAGCCACAAGCCCCTCTGCTCTGTTCAGAGGCAGAAAGACTTTTACCCTGCGCTGTGTCCAGGACAGCCCCTATTCAGAGGAGGCGCTGGCAAGGTGTAAGTGAGGACTTGAGTAGGATGACAGTAATGCCCAGGGACTGAAACAGGTGGCAAGTGGAAAGTAGGAGGGGGGAAAGTACATCTTTTTGCAAAACACATTAAGATCTGCAACAGGGTTGACACTCCAGAGGGAAGAGAAAAAATGAGAAAAGATCTATGCAGATTGAAGGAGTGGTCCGAAGTGTGGCAGCTAAGATTCAGTGCAAAGTCATGCACTTGGGGAGCAGAAATCCAAGGGAGGTGTACAAGATGGGGGGGGGGTACTGGCAGCCACCAAGCAGGAACAGGTCCTCGGGGTACTCATACTGGACAACCTAATGACAACCAACCAATGTGAGAAGGCTGAGGGGAAAGCCAGTGGAATGCTGGGGTGCACAGGGAGAGGTATCACCAGCAGAAAGAAGGAGGTGGTTATGCCACTGTACAGATCACTGGTGAGACCTCAGCTGGAGTACTGTGTCCAGTTCTGGAGACCACATCTCCAGAAGGACATAGACAGAATGGAGGTGGTCCACAAAGGAAGGCTACAAAGATGGTGCAGGGTCTGCATGAAAGGCCCTATGAGAAGAGACTAGGAGAACTCAATATGTATACCCTGGAGGAGAGGAGGGGGAACATGATAGAAACATTCAGGTACCTCAGGGATATAAACAAAGTACAGGAGGGTAGCATCTTTCAAAAAAGATTATGGGCGAGAACAAGGTGGCATGAAATGAAGTTGGGGGGGTTCAAGTGTAACATGAGGAAGTAGTTTTTCACTGAAAGAGTGGTGGATGCTTGGAACGGCCTCTCAAAGGAGGTGGTGGGGCAAAAACAGTTAGGGAATTCAAGAATGCATGGGGAAGACATAAGGGTACCCTAGGGACAGGAAAGAAAGGGTGTGCTGCAGATTAACTAGGATCTGTGGTTTATAGTCGGTAGGCAAAATGGGCAGACTTGGTGGGCCACACGGTCCTCATCTGCTGTCAACTTCTATACTGCTATGTTAAGTGCCTTCCAGAGTCTGCAGGAGGTGATCCCTGGATGGGGCTGCCAAGAGCCAGTCATCCAGGTAGGGGAAGACATAAAAGATCCTTCTCTGCAAAGCCACTGCCACTACTACCAGGCACTTGGTAAATACCCTGGGGGCAGAGGAAAGGCCAAATGGGAGGGCCCGAAACTGGTAGTGCTCCCTGACCATCCTGAAGCACTTGTACTCTATGTACAAGTTGAGACTGTGGAGATTCAGGATTGGACAATGGTCCCGTCTTCTTGGGGACCCAGAAGAAATACGAGTAATACCCCCAACCCTGCTGGGAGGCAGACATGGGCTCGATGGCCTTCTTTAGCAACAGAGTCTGAATGTCTGACCTTATGAGAGGGACACGGTTTGGAAGATATGTGGATGTTCTTGGTGGGTTGGCAGGGGGGCCACTCCAGAAGTTCTAGAGTGTGCTCGTGCTCTATGAGCTGTAGTACCCAGTTATCGGTCGTGATGAACCTCCACTGACTTAAGTGGAGGGCGAATCGACCTCCTACTGCCACCTCCTGACATTCTACTGAAGGGGGAGAGAGCATCAAGGAGTCAGAAGGTTGGGGGGGGCGACCCCTGGCTGAGCTGCAGGGGTACTCCTGGCTGCTCGAGAGGGACTGAGGGGGGCAAGGGGAGTCTCCCCCTGCTTGTGCTTGCCTGGGACCTTAGCAGGGGCACTGGGCTGTTTCCTGGAGGAACAACAAAAGGGGGCACAGTAGGCCGCCTTCAATTGGGTGTGGTACATCGAGTGGACTGACTTCAGCGCTCACCCTAAGTTTTGAAGCTCAGAGATAATGTCTTGGACGTCGCCCCTGAACAGTTTTGATCCACAGAAGAGGGCATCCAGAATACTGGACTGCACATTAGGGGCAAAGCTCGAAACTCTAAGCCAGGTGTGGCGCTGGAGGTCAATGCTGGTGGCCACTGCCCATCCAGAGGCATCCACATCACCGTACGCTGCCCGTGGGACATAGGTACCAACGCTGGACAAGGTTTTCATGACCTGTAAAGTTTGCTGCTTGGAGGGTTCATCAGGCATAGCTGCTACCGCCCCCTGAGCCTGGTCCCACAATAAACTCTGGTACTGTACCACGTGAGCCAGGTAGTTAAGGGCCCTGATGGCAAGTGTGGTCAAGGTAAAGGCACGCTTGCCCACCTGGTCCAGCAACCTCGACTCCCTATCCAGGGGAGGGCACTGAGGTGTTGGGAGGCTTGGTGCAGTTGTGGGTCACAAGCACGATCACTAAGTCAGCTTGCTGCTTCCCAAAGAAGGACTTGCCCACCGGAGGGTGGTACAATTTGTATGCCTTTTTGGGCACCTCAAGTATGGTATGCGGGTGAAGCCAAGTGGCCCTGGTAACATCATCATATGACTCCATCAAGGGAGGGACCACCAAAGGAGGAGCATTACACTAGCAGAGATAGATGGCCAGGCAGTGACGCTCCAGGTCCTGCTCCTCAGTCTCCTACCCCATTGCAGTCTGGATATGGTTCATAATTATCCATGAAGGTTGGATCGTTTGGTGGAGACTGGGGGACTGTACAGAGTTCGGTCTTGTCCTCTGAATAGGCACCAGCCAGTGAGGAAGATTTGGAGCCCTTCTCATCGTCTGAGGTAGAGTCCACCAGTTCACTGTCGCCGGGGGCTCCATCCAGCGAGCATGAGTGCCCGTATCCGTATGGAAAGAGGGTGTACTAGGCGGCGGACGCACTAGAACCAGTGAGGTGTTACCCCCTTGGGGCCCCTGTGGGTAGGAGTGCTGAGGCAGGCCCAGTTGAGGGGTCTGAGACTACATAAAGGCCCAGAACGCTGAGATCAGGACACTGTAATCCATAGGCAGTGGTGGCAGGCCCGCGGGTGCAGAATAAAGATATGATAGCTGGGGACCAACCGGCACAGGGTACAGGTAGGTCGGTGGTGGCGGCCCTGAAGGTGCCGGATACGGATAGCCCAGCGCCGGGTCTGCAGGCGTCGGCAGTGGGAACCCTGTCTGCGGCCCAGCAGGCATGGGCAAAGGTCCAGACGTCAGTCCCGCAAACTGCGGGACCGGAAGGCGAGGTGCAGGTTCCCCTGGAGTAGACAGAGGCGAGGCCGGCACAGGTCTTGCTGGCATCGGCGGTGTGACTGGCATTGGACCCGCGGGCTGTGGAAGTATAAGAGGCGGCTCAGTGAGTGTCAGTCTCCGCAACACCAGGGCAGAATGCACTGGCATCTGAAAGACTGGCACCAGAGAAGAGGGTGCAACTGGCGATGGCTGGGGAAGAGACCGGGGTGGAAGAAACACCAGTACCCAGCGACGCCTTCCCCTGTGTTTGAGGGGTGTGACAGGGTAGAATAGGACCCTGTCCCATTTGTTATGGAAAATGTGTTTAAATCTAAGAATCTTTCCTTTTCTGTCTCTTCTCTGACTGGTTGCGCAACCATATTTTACTGAGACACTTCAAACTGGATCAACCCGAACAGTCTCACAATTCTGTGCCTCTCACTGTCTCTCAGTTTTCTCTTGCTGTCTGTCTTTTTCTCCCTTGCATATCTAGATCTACTGATACAAAAATATGTGCAAATCATTGTATGGAAATAAAACTGATATTGGAAGTCCTTTTGTTTAGAAAATATATAGTGTTACTGTTCAGATGTATATAAATACAGGTTACTCACCTGTAACAGGAGTTCTAGGAGTGGTATATGCTGTTAATCCACACTGTCTGGCAGGTTCCTTGCTGCTTTAAGATGGACTGGAAAGTCTTCAAGCTGGCTCCTCCCACCCGGGTGGTAAAACCCTCGGCTCCTCCCCATGACGCCAGATCTAGCCCGCTGGAAGCCAGGTTGCGTGTCGAAGTTGGGAAGATCGGGTGGGTCATGCGGATGAACAACATATACCACTCCTAGAACTCCTGTTACAGGTGAGTAAATACAGGTTACCACCTGTAACAGGAGTTCTAGAATGGTATATGTTGTTCATCCACACTGTCTGGCAGGTATCCTTGCCGCTTAAATCTGCCGGAAGGTCTTCAAGCTGGCTCCTCCCACCCACCGGTGAGGTAAAACTCTCGGCTCCATGTGGCCAGATCTGGCCGCTGGAAGCTCAGGTTGTGCATCGAAGCCGGGTAGGTTGGTGGGCGTGTGGATGAACAACATTACCATTCCTAGAACTCCTGTTACAGGTGAGTAACCTGTATTTCTAGGGACATGGATATGTTGTTCATCCACACTGTCTGGCAGACTCCTTGCAGTTCTCCGGGAGGAGGGAGGCAAGGCGCACACCCCTACTTAGGGAATAGAGACTGGAGAACCGAGGCCCCAAAACCAGCATCCCGGCGTGACTCAAGGTCGATGTGGTAACGGGTGATGAAGGTGTGTGCTGACTTCCAGGTAGCAGCCCTGCAGATTTCCTGGATAGGGACGTCCCTGGAAGCAGCCACCGATGCAGCAGTATGGCGGGTAGAATGAGCTCTTATCCCTCTGGGAGGCTCCATGCCCGCCAACCTGATTAAGGTGAAACTCCCACACCACCTTCGGAAGGAATTTCGGGTAGGGGCGCAAGACAACCTTGTCCCTGTGGAAGACCAGGTAAGGAGACTCGATGCAGAGCGCCTGGAGCTCTCCCATCCTTCTGGCTGACGTAATAGCCACCAAGAAGGCGGTCTTCCACGACAGCTGAGAGAGTTCACACCTGTGTATTGGTTCGAAAGGCTTGCCCATGAGCTTAGCCACTACCAGCAGTAGATCCCACGGAGGTGGAGGTTCGCACCGGAGGGGAAATGTGATCAAGGCCTTTGGAAAAGCGCCAGACCACCTTCTCCTGCGCCACCGACTGCTTCCCGGCCCGCGCCCGGTAAGCAGAGATGGCTGCCAGGTGCACCTTAAGGGTCGTCGACCTAAGCCCTTGCTGAGAAAGGGACCAAAGGTAGTCCAATATGCTCGCCAAGGAACAGGAGGAAGGGTCCAGGCCCTTGCCCTGACACCAAATGGAAAATCTTTTCCATTTAAAGGCGTAGCATTTTCTGGTCAACTCCTTACAGGACGCCTCAACTACGTTGAGGACCTCGTCGGAAAGACCCAAGGCCTGGAACTCTAGCCGCTCAGGAACCAGGCCGTCAGGTGCAGGGATTGAAGGTCCGGATGGAATACCTTCCCCTGACTGACTGAGAGCAGGTCCAGGCGAGCTGGAAGCTGCCTCGGGAGCCTGGAGCGGAGGCTGAGGAGATCTGGGGACCAGTACTGGTGGGGCCAGTCTGGGGCTATCAGAATCACCTGCGCCTTGTCCCTCCTTGCTTTGAGAAGCACCTTGTGCATCAAGGGGAATGGGGGAAAGGCGTAGAAGAGGCCCGGGGTCCACGGCCTCGAGAAGGCATCCCCCTGCAGCGATCCCTGCTGAAGGGGTGGGCATGGAACAGCCTCAGCTTCGCATTCTCCCTAGAGGCAAACAGGTCCACCTGAGGCATGCCCCAATGGGAGAATAGATCTTGTACTACCTCCGGCAGGAGAGACCACTCGTGGGACGCAGCCCCTATCCGGCTTAGGGCATCGGCCAGGGTGTTGGAGGCTCCTGCCACATGAATGGCTAGGAGATCCGCCTCCAGGCTGTGCACAAGTGACCAGATGCGGACAGCTTCCTTGCATAGAAGCAAGGAGCACGTCCCCCCTGGCGGTTTAGATAGTACATGGTCATGGTGTTGTCCGTCTGGACCCGGACCACTTGACCCCAAAGAAACGGAGCAAAGGCGGTGAGAGCTAGGCGGACCGCTCGGAGCTCCAGCAGGTTGATGTGGCATCGGGACTCCCGCGGGGACCAGAGGCCGTGCGCTCGTGTTCCCCAGATGGGCACCCCAACCCATCAGAGAGGCATCGGTCGATGAGAGACCGTCGGCTTGGGCGGACAAGCGGGATGCCCTCCTGCAGATGAACTGGAGCGGTCCACCACTGGAGGCGTTCCACATCCCTGGGTCACCGTCACTAGCTGGTCCAATGGATGCTGGCGTTGGGACCACTGGCTGGCCAGCCCCACTGAAGGGGCGCATGTTCCAGCGGCCCAACGGACCACGCTAGTACAGGTCGCCATGAGACCCAGGAGGCGCAGGAAGTCCCAGGCAGGGGCTAATTGCCCAACCAGAAATGATTGGGCAAGGAGGAAAGAACCTCGACCCTGTCCGCTGGGAGCCATGCCCTGGCTCGAAGAGTGCGAGCTCTGCCCCGATGAAAGAATCACCTGCTTCGGCTCGGATTCCGACTTGGCCTCGGTGATGAGGAGGCCGATCTGAGAGCAAACCTGGAGGCCAGATCTCTGGACCGCTCCACCTCCTGTCTGGAGGGGGCTGCAATCAGCCAATCATCCAGGTAAGGGTAAACCCGGACCCCTTGGCGCCGAAGGAATGCTGTCACCACTGCCATGCATTTGGTGAAGACCCTGGGAGCTGGAGATAAGCTGAAGAGCATGGCTTGGAACTCGAAAAGGGATCCCTCCGCTCGAAAGCGAAAGAACCTTTGATGGGACGGATGGATAGGGACGTGAAAGAACGCGTCCTGTAGGTCCAGAGAGCAGAACCACATGCCGTGTTCCAAGGATGGTGTTATCTGAGCCAGAGTGACCATCCTGAAGGTTCGAGACCTTAGGAACTTGTTTAGGTCGTGTAGGTCGAGAATGGGGCGCCAGCCCCCCGTCCGTTTCGGAACCAGGAAGTACCTGGACACGAATCCCGGGTTTTAGGGAGGGTCCGCCACCTCTCTTATCACCTCCTTCTCGAGGACGAGACCGATGTCGGCTCGGCGAGCTGACAGCGAGGCTTCGGACCCCGAGGTGCGACGGCTCTGAAGGGTGGGGCCTGCTCGAACTCCAGAGGCAGGCCTTTCCTACCACTTCAACACCCACGGTCTGTGGTAATAGCAGACCAGGCGGAAAGGAAGAACCGGGCCGTCCCCACAGGGGAACCTGGGGTGAGGTGACGAGGTTGGGGGCGACACCCCTCAACCCGTCACTGTGCAGGCTTGGAGGAGGGACCGGCCGAGGGACCACCTGGGCCTTTACCTCCCTGCTTCCTGGAGGAGGAAGCCACAGGCTTGGGTTTGGGACGCCAGGCGAGCCTGCTGGCCCTGGTGTTGCTGGGCCGGACGTGCGGGCGCGGAGCGGACGAAAGAGGCTTGGGTTGCGGTCTCGGCCCTTGTCCTCTGAGCGGATGAGACCCGAGTCAAGGTGGCATTGGACTTTTCGATCCTCTGGAGGTGGCCTTCCACTCCAGGGCCGAAGAGGTCGGTCCCCAGGAAGGGGACATCCGCCAATTTGTGCTGGGTATCCGCTGTGAAGGTGTATATCCTCAGCCATGCCTGACGGCGCATAGCCACTGCGGCCGCGACTGACCTGGCGCATGAGTCTCCAATGTCCAGAGCTGTCTGAAGTTGCTGCATGGCCACTGCCCTGCCCTGGTCCTGCACCTGCCTAACCGTGGTCTGCAGGTCAGCCGGGAGATGAGGGACTACCTCGTCCAGGGAGCTCAACAGGGCATGGGAGAAATGTGCCATAAGCACAGCCGAGCTGGCCTGACGAAGGCCAAGGGAGGACGTGGCGTAGACTTTTACGCATGAGTCCAATTTCTTCGACTCCTTGGCCGGGAGGTTTGTCCACGTCCCTAGCGTTTCCGGCCGCCTTGAGCTGTCGATAACCCTCGTGAGGGATGTTCCGGAACCGGACAAGGGAACCGGTAGGGACGCATACTTCCTATGCCATCCTGGCCAAGCGCAGGGCAGGAAGCAGGCGCTGCCAGAGCTCAAGGCGGGCCCCTAATGGCCTCAGCCACAGGAAAGGCCTCCGTGGGGAATCCCCGGGTCCAATATCTCCGTGAGGATACTTGGCCGCTTGGATACTGAGCTCAGGCAGCTGCATCCGGTGGACTCTGAGATGAGCCTAGGCAAGCCCAGGAAGGACTGAAGGTGTCGTCCAGGCACTGACCTCCAGAGGACTCAAGTCCACTCGCTTGGAGAAAGGGAGGAATCGTCGTTGGACTCAGAAGAGTCCACAAAGAGCTGCCTCGGGCCTGAGCCACCCTCCACCTGCCGAGGCGATCGGGAGTGAGGGTGACCGACAGCCTATGGGGCAGACCTAGCCGACCGAGAGTTCTTGGTGGAGCTAAACAGTGGCTGTGGACGGAGGTTCCACGGAAGGTGGGGCAGCTGGTTTGGGCCGAACAACCGGCCTGGGAACAGGCTCCTCGGGTAAAACGAGGGGTTGTTTCGGCCGCTCTGGTGACAGCCACTTAATGGCTGGGGAAGGCGACGGCGTCGGCTTGTTCCCGGTCAGAAGGGCTGTTGCCACAGAGGGTCCTGAAATATGCGTCGGACGTGACTTGCGTCAAGCCTCCCCTCATCCGAGGAGGAGGACGAGGACAAGCGGCGGCACCGCTTACCGTGGTGCCGAGACCGCCTATGATGGCGGGATCGGCTGGACAGCGATGAAGTCCGAGACCGTGACCGAGAACCTTGGCCTTTCCGAGGACGGTGCGGGGAGGGGACGGGTGGAACCGGCTCCTCCCTCGGCTCGGAGGGTTCGCCCGAGGGCTCCGGAACCGGAGGCACTGGCAAGCCCACGGGATCCTTAACTCCCACCAGGGAACGAAGAGGGATTTTCGGCTTGCCCGATCAGACAACCGTCCGCTGGTCGAAAGATCTCGACTGCGTCGGCGGGAGTCTCGGTCAACTGACCTGGCGGGGACACCGTGAGACCAGTGGCGAGCCGAGCGATTGACCCAGAGTCGATGGCCGACAACTGCGGGAGAGGACCTTCCGCTCCCAGAAAAGTCGACGGAGGACTTACCCTTGTCTTTCTTCTTGGACCGAAGAAGGTCCAGCAGGCGTTGTCTCTCTCCTCTAGTGGAGAGAGACAGACAAAACTCCTTAAAGGAAGCTGTGTAAGAGGAACCCAGGAGGCCGGGATAAATGCATGATCGGAAAGATGCAGCCCGCGCCGCCTCCTCTTCGAGGGCGATCATGTGCTCTAGCTGATCCATGAGCCCGCCACCGTGGAAACCGCCGATCCAGGCCTCTTTTGACTTTACCGGAGAAAACGTTTCTCGGGCCCCAGCTGTAAACAGGCACACCGGTCTTAGGGGCGTAGGCTGAGAAGGAAGAGCACAGAGTCGCACCTGCAGGTCGTGCTCAAGGCCTAAACAGTAGACACACGTGGAGTGCGGATCCGTCGAGACATCTTCTGCCATGGGGCACCCGAAAACCGGAGTCGATGGTCCATCGAGCCGCGAGGGATAGAAGATCAAGTCTATACGCAAAAACTTTTAAATTCGGAAACCGAAGAATTAGGAACCAGTCTTATACGCAGGCGTTAGGAGGAACCTGAGCTTCCAAGCGGTAAGGAAGATCTGGACGCCATGGGGTGGAGCCGAGTTTTACCACCGGGTGGGTGGAAGGAGCCAGCCTGAAGACCTTCCGGCAAGATTTAAAGCGGCAAGGATACCTGCCAGACAGTGTGGATGAACAACATATCCATGTCCCTAGAACCTGTATTTCTACAGACGTGGATATGTTGTTCAATCCACACTGTCTGGCAGACTCCTAGCAGTTCTCCGGGAGGAGGGAGGCAAGGCGCACATCCCTCACTTGGGAAATAAGGACTGGAGAATCGAGGTCCCAAAACCAGCATCCCAGCGTGACTCAAGGTCAATGTGGGAAATAAAAGTGTGTGCTGACTTCCAGGTAGCAGCCCTGCAGATTTCCTGGATAGGGACGTCCCTAGAAGCAGCCACCGAAGCAGCGGTATGGTGGATAGAATGAGGTCTTATTGCTTTGGGTGGCTCCAAGTCCATCAACCTATAGCAGAGATCTATGCAGGAGGTGACCCACCTGCTTATCGTCTGCTTGGCTGCATGTCTGCCAGGTGCGGCTTCAGCGTAGGTGACAAACAGCTGGCGAACCTCTCCCCGAACTTCAGCCGTCTGCTCCTTATAATAAGCGAGCGCTCTTCTAGGGTCCAAAGTATGGAGCCTATATTCGGCCTCCGAAGTGTGACTGGGGTAGAACACTGGCAGAGTCGACACCTAATTCAGGTAAAACTCCAACACCACCTTCGGAAGGAATTTCGAGTGGGGGCGCAGGACAACCTTATCCCTGTGGAAGACCAGATAAGGAGACTCAATGGAAAGCACCTGGAGCTCTCCCATCCTTCTGGCTGACGTAATAGCCACCAAGAAGGTGGCCTTCCACGACAGGTGGGAGATATCGCACCTGTGCATCGGTTCGAATGGCTTGCCCATGAGCTTAGCCAATACCAGCAGTAGATTCCATGGAGGTGGAGGTTCTCGCACCGGAGGGGATATGTGAGCAAGGCCCTTGAAAAAGCGCCTGACCACCTTCTCATGCTACACCAACTGCTTGCTGGCCCGTGCCTGGTAAGCAGAGATGGCTGCCAGGTGCACTTTAAGGGTTGTCGACCGACGCCCTAGCTGAGAAAGGGACCACAGGTAGTTCAAAATACTAGCCAATGGACAGGAAGAGGGGTCCAACCCCTTGTCCTGACACCAAATGGAGAATCTCTTCCATTTGAAGGCATTGCATTTTCTGGTCAACTCCTTACAGGACACCTCAATGACGTTGAGGACCTCGTCAGAAAGACCCAAGGCCTGGAACTCTAGCTGCTCAGGAACCAGGCCGTCAAGTGCAGGGATTAAAGGTCCGGATGGAGAACCTTCCCCTTGTTGACTGAGATCAGGTCCGGACGGGCGGGAAGATGTCTCGGGAGCCTGGAGCTGAGGCTGAGGAGATCTGGGTACCAGAACTAGCGAGGCCAGTCTGGGGCAACCAGAATCATCTGCGCCTTGTCCCGCTTCGCCTTGAGAAGCACCCTGTTGATCAAGAGAAATGGAGGGAAGGCATAGAAGAGGCCCGGGGTCCACGGCCTCGAGAAGGCATCCCACTGCAGCGAGCTCTGCTGAGGGGGGCGGGCATGAAACAGCCTCAGCTTTGCGTTCTCCCTGGAGGTGAACAGGTCCACCTGAGGGGTGCCCCAATGGGAGAACAGATCTTGAACTATCTCTGGCACGAGAGACCACTTGTGAGATGCAGCGCCTATCCATCTGAGGGCATCGGCCAGACTGTTCGAGGCTCCTGCCACATGGATGGCTAGAAGATCTGCCCCCAGGCTGATCACGAGAGACCAAATGTGGAGAGCTTCCTTGCACAAAGGCAAGGAATACGTCCCGCCCTGTCGGTTTAGATAGTACATGGTCGCGGTGTTGTCCGTCTGGACCTGATCCACCTGACCCTGTACAAACGGAGCGAAGGTGGTGAGGGCTAGTCGAACTGCTCGAAGCCCAAGCAGGTTGATGTGGCATTGAGACTCTTGAGGGGTCCAGAGGTCGTGGGCCCCGGAGCTCCCCCAGATGGGCACCCCAACTCATCAAAGAGGCATCAGTCATAAGGATGACCGTCAGCTCGGGGCGGCCAAACGGGATATCCTCCTGCATATGAGCTGGGACGAGCCAACACTGCAGGCTGTCACACATCTTCTGGGTCACAGTTACTGGCTGGTCCAATGGACCAGAGCGCTCTGACCATTGGCGGGCCAGCCCCAACTGCAGGGGACGCATATGCCAGCGGGCCCAATGGATCATGGTGGTGCAGGCCGCCATGAGGCCCAGAAAGTGCAGGAAGTCCCGGGCAGGATGCAATTGCCCAACCAGAAATGACTGGGTAACGGAGGAAAGGACCTTGGCCCTGTCCGCTGGGAGCCGGGCTCCGCCCCAATAAGCTGAATCACCTGTGATGGCACAAGTTCTGATTTGGCCTCGCTGATCAAGAGGCCAATTTGAGAGCAGACCTGGAGGGCCAGATCTCTGGACCGCTCCACCTCCAACCTGGAGGGGGCTGCTATCAGCCAGTCATCCAGGCAAGGGTACACCTGGACCCCTCGGCGCCGCAGGAATGCTGTCACCACTGCCATGCATTTGGTGAAGACCCTGGGAGCTGGAGACAGGCCAAAGGGCATGGCCCGGAACTCGTAAAGTGATCCCTCTGCTTTGAAGCGGAGGAATCGCTGATGAGACGGACGGACTGGGATGTGAAAGAATGCATCCTGGAGATCCAGAGAGCAGAACCACATGCCTAGTTCCAAGGATGGTATAATCCAAGCCAGAGTGACCATCCTGAAGGTGCGTGGCCTTAGGAACTTGTTCAGGTCGTGCAGACAGAGATTGGGGCACCAGCCCCCCATCCACTTTGTGGCCAGGAAGTACCTGGACACAAACCCTGGGTTTGGAGGAGGATCCAACACCTCGCTGATCACCTCCTTTTGGAGGAGCAAAGCTATGTTGGTTCGACAAGCCGACAGAGAGGCTGCGAAACCCGTAGCCCTTCCGAGGAGAGATGGCTCGATAGGGAGGGGTCAGCTCGAATTCCAGAGGCAGACCCCTACCGACCACTTCCAGCACCCAACGGTCCGTGGTGATAGCGGACCAGGCGGAAAGGAAGTTGTGGAACTGTCCCCCCATGGAGGGACCCAGGGGCGGAGTGACGAGGTTGGGAGCGGCACCCCTCAACCCATCACTGGGCAGGCTTGGAGGAAGGGCGAGTCGAGGGGCCACCTGGACCCTTCCCTCCAGGCTTCCTGCTGGAGGAAGCAGCAGACGTGGCCTTGGGGTGCCAAGCGTGAGCCTGGTGCTGCTGAGCCGGACGTGCCGCAGGGGTGGAAGGGCTTACGCTGCTGCTGGAGGCCTTTGTCCTTCTGGGCAGATGTGACAGAGTCCAAGGTGGCACTGGACTTCTCAATCCTCTGGAGATGGTCTTCCACCAACGGCCTGAACAAGTCGGTACCCAGGAAGGGAACATCTGACGGCTTGTGCTGGGTATCCGCCATGAAGGTGGAGATCTGCAGCCAAGCTCTGCGGTGCATGGCTACTATGGCTGCTACTGACCGGGCACAACAGTCTCCAATGTATAAAGCAGTTTGGAGCTGTTTGGCCACCGCCCTTCCCTGATCCGGCACCTGCTTGACCGTCGTTTGAAGGTCAGCTGGGAGATGAGGAAGCAACTTATCCAGGGAACCCATAAGGGCATGTGAAAAATGTGCCATCAGCACGGCCGAACTAGCCTGTCGAAGACCTAGGGAGGAGGCAGCATAAGTTTTGTGCCCCAGGTAGTCCAGCTTCTTGGACTCCTTGTCGGGGGGGCTTTTCCATGTCCCTAGTGTTTCTGGAGCGCTGGAAGACACTATCATTTACCAGCTCTTCAGCCGAGGGGTGCTCCGAAAAAATGGAGAGGGAACCGGTGGGGATTGAGTACTTGCGAGCCATCCTGGCCGAAGGCGCAGGACAGGATGCAAGCCACTGCCACAACTCTAGAGCCAGACCAACAATGGCCTCGGCCACAGGGAGGGCCTCCGTAGGGGAATCCCCTTGGTCCAGAATCTCTGTGAGGGGATATCTGGCCCATTTTTGTACAGGTTCGAGCTGCATCCCAGTGGACTCTGAGATGAGCCGAAGAATTCCCAAGAACATGGATGGGCTCTCGTCCACTGACTGACCCCCAGAAGATTCCAGGTCGAGGGGCCTGGAATACAAGGAGTCATCATCAGACTCCGTGAACAGCTGCCGAGTGCCTGAGCCACCCTCCACTTGCCAAGGCCGATCGGGGGTGAAGGTGACCGACAAACTGTGGGGCAAGCCCTGACCCGACCGAGAATCCTTGGTTGGGGCCCCCGTCTTAGGTTGCAGAGGCGGTGGTTCCACCACAATGGGTGGAGCAGCTGGTTTCGGCCGAGCAGTCGGTGCCAGAGTCAGCTCCTCGACTAAGGAGCCAATGGCGAGAGATGGCTTTGGTTGTTCAGGCGACAGAGTTGGCTTGTTGCCAGCTAGTAAGAGTTGCTGCCACATCATGTCCTCATAGCGCTGACGCAACTTGCGCCTGAGCCTATCCTCCAAAGAGAACGATTAGGACGAGCGGCGATGCCACCTTCCGTGATGCTGGGACCGAGACCGCTGATGTCGGTGGGACCTACCTGACACGGAGGAGGACTAAGACCGTCGGGGGTTGCCGATGGTTGTTCGAAGAGGTGGCGGGGAAACCCGCTCATCCCTCGGTTCAGGGTCCTTAACTGGGGACTCTCAGCACAGGAGGCACAGGCAAGTCCTTGGTAACCACTGGGGGAACCGGTGAAGAAGGGTTGTCGGCTTCTCCAGTCGACAACCCGTCCAACGGGTTGAGAAAAATCTCAACTGCATTGACGGGTGTCTCGGCCAGCTGACCTGACGGGGACACTGTGAAGCCAGCGGCCTTAGCCACAAGTTTGACCGAAGTCGAAAGCAGATGCTCCGGGGAACGAGATCTCTCCCGCTCCCACGAACATCGATGGTGGGACTTACCATTCAGTTCCTTTTTCTTCGACCTACTTGTGTGAGTCCCTGAGGGCCCTTCTCCTTTGGTGGAGAGGGACTGACAAAGCTCCTTAAAAGAAGCAGTGTAGGAGGAGCCCAAGGGGAGCGGGATAAACGCCGATGCCGAGGAAGAAGATGACGCGGCCTGGGCTGCTTCCTCCTCTACGGCGATTAACTGCTCCACAGAGCCCACAGCCACGGACACCACCCAACGGGCTTCCTTCGACTTCACCGGCAGAAACTGTTTCTCAGGGCGTCCCAGTTGAAGTTGGGCAGCGCGGTCCTCTAGAACCAAAGGCGTAAAGGACTTGCATAGATCGCAGGCTTGCGGATCATGAGCAAGTCCCAGGCAGTAAACGCATGTGGGTCGGTTTGAGACATCTTCTGCCCGCAAGTGCACCGACAGAAGCCGGGAGTAGATTTTGTATCAATCACAGCTGCGAGGGAAGATGAAGACTTAAGTCTCGTAAACTTCAAAATTATTTATTTTCGGAAAAAACGAAGAATTAGGATCTAGACCTACAAATGCAGAGCGTTAAGGAGGCAACCTGAGCTTCCAAGCGTTAAAGAAGATCTGGCGTCATGAGACGGAGCCGAGGGTTTTACCACCCAGGTGGGTGGGAGGAGCCAGCCTGAAGACTTTCCAGCTCATCTTAAAGTGGCAAGGAACCTGCCAGACAGTGTGGATTGAAAAACATATCCATGTCCCTAGATTTGTATTTTGACATGACTGGAAAAAAGCGCATTGAGAACTCCAGAGATTAGTTGAGTGCAAATGTTTAAGCCTTTTGCAAAAAGCTGGCAGAAGGGGGTCTCAACTCAGCAAGCACAATGTGTTCTAGCGGCTCCTGAAACTTACAAGAACAGAACATTTACAAGGACAGGATGTTTGCTAAGAATGGAGGTTGAAAAGACTTATAAAAGAGCTAAGCTGGAACTGCAAAACAGATTAGATGAAAAAGGACACAGACAAAGAAAAAACGAATTTCTCCTCTGTACATAGTTATTCTGCACAAGTTTGTTTATTATGTTACAGATACTGTAAATAAATATTTCTGGCGAATTCTAAAACTGCTCCTGGTTTTCCTGTGCTTCCTGACCTGTGCCTCGACGACAGATGGTATCAGCTCAAGTGGGATTTACACCGTGCATACCCTAAGACAGGAGTTTTGTGTGTGGGTACTGGACCTAGCATCAGGGAAGCAGAGAGGAAATTATGGATTCTGCAGCAGCAAGTCCAGGAGTGGTTACCAGGAGAATAGCAGCCAAACTAGCAGAGACAGAAGTCCAGTCTGAGATTGTACAGCCAGCACAAGTTATGGAAAAGGAACAGGCAGGGACAGAACCTGAAAGCCTGATGGACGTTTTCCAATGGTGTGCTATACAACAAAAAGAGACAGAGAAGCAGAGAGAAAAAGAGTTTCAACATTTAGAAGCACAGAGGATAGAAGAGATGCAGCGACAAGAGCTCAGGGAAAGAAAATTTCAGACGGTGGGGACACTTTTCCTTTCAGTGATTTTGATTAGGACCTGTTTGAGCACAGTTCCAAGAACGAAAGACGATGCCTGAAGAAACTGTGGCAACAAATGACTGATGGACATGAAAGGTCAAAATATGAAAATGCCTAAACTAAATTGTTTTCTTTCAGAGCAAGCCGACAATGTTTCTTTCCAGGGTTATTTCAAGCAGCTGGGGGTGAAACCAAAACAGGGTGGACCAATGTTTAAAAAATGTAATGGGTTACTGTACAGAGTTTGGGTTAAACCTTAGACACAGGAACAGACAGGAACAATTAGTTATACCACAACAGTGTAGAACAGAATTGTTACAGATAGCACATGATAATCCTATGGCTGGTCACTCAGGGAGGGACCATACCCTTGCCAGACTGTTGTATAGATTTTACTGGCCTGGAATTCATGAAGATGTTGCTACCTATTGTAATTCCTGTGCTGAGTGTCAAAGTAGCCCCAGTCACTATAAAAGACAAGGTGCCCCTGGTGTCCCTACCCTTGACAAACGTGCCTTTTGAGAGAATTGCAATGGATGTGGTTGGTCCTTCAGACAAAAGTAAAAAGGGTAATAGATTTATCCTGGTAGTATGTGACTATGCTACTTGATACGATACCCAGAAGTAGTTCCAAGGCGTACTGTCACAGCTTCAAAAGTGGCAGAGCTTGCAAAAATTTTCAGCAGAGTGAGCATACCTAAAGAAATTATTACTGATCAGGGTAGTAATTTTGGTGTTGCATTGCTTAAGGAGCTATACAGACTGCTAGCTATCACTGCCATAAGAACCTCCCTCTATCACCCTCAGACAGACGGTCTTATTGAGCGTTTTAACCAAACCTTAAAACGCATGTTAAAAAGGTTTGTAAAAGGGGAAAGGAAAGACTGGGACCAGTACTTGCCTTACCTACTTTTTGCCTAGAAAGAAGTGCCACAGGCATCAACAGAGTTTTCACCATTTGAAATGCTGTATGGTAGGCAGCCAAAAGGGCCACTGTATGCGATAAAAGAAATGTGGGAAGATAACCCCACCCAGAAATAATCTATATCTTCTTATATGTGTGCCCTAAGAAAGAAGCTGGCAAAATATGTTGAAATTGTGCATAGTAATCAGGAAGAGGCCCCAAACTAGCAGAAAGTATATAATGACTATGGGGTAAAAGAAAAAGTATTCGAACCAGGTTTTGCTACTGTTAACAAAAAATACACTGTTAATGAAATGGCAAGGACCATATAAGGTTCTTGGACGTACTGGCACTGTTAACTACGAGATTGAGACCCCTGACAGGAAACATCTTACTAAGATATACCCATGCTAACCTCCTCAAGAAATGGGTTGAAAAAATACCAAAAGCTGCCTTGCTAGTTTTACCAGAAACCGATAAGGAAGATATTGATGTAGCTTATGATAAACTGGAACAAACTGTAAATACTGATGCTGTAAAGGTGAATGTTTCCTTGACCTCAGAACAAACTGCAGACATTCGTAATGTGCTAAAGACATTTAACAGTACTTTTACCACAATACCAGGCCGAGCAAAAGGGGTTGAGCATGTAATAGTGTCAAGGAATGTTCGTCCTATTAGGCAAAAGACATACAGGTTGCCAGAGCGGTTAAGAGCTGATGTAACGGAATACAAAAAATGAAAGAATTGGGTATCAGAGGAATCTAGGAGTGCTTGGTCATCTCCCATGGTAATTGTAAACAAAAAAGAAGTGGGTGTTAGAATCTGCCTTGATTTTAGGAAACTTAATCAAGTGTCAGAATTTGACAGTTATCCGATGCCCAGAATAGATGATTTGGTGGACACACTGGGGAGTGCAAAATATATCAGTACCCTCGATCTTACCAAGGGTTACTGGCAAATACCTTTAACTAAAGAATCCAAAGACAAAACTGCATTTGCCACCCCTATAGGATTCTATCAGTTCACCATGCCATTCAGTTTACATGGATGCGCCAGCTACATTCCAGCGGTACATGGATGCCATTTTATCCCCTCACACTGGTTATTGTGCTGCGTACCTGGATGATGTCGTGGTGTACAGTCCAGACTGGAAAAGCCACCTGGAACACCTACGAACAGTTATCCAAGCTGTCACAAATGCAGGTCTAACTATTAATCCTACCAAATGTGCATTGGGCATGCAGGAAACCAGATATTTGGGCCAAGTGTCAGGAAATGGAGAAATTAAGCCAGAGGTTTCTAAAATAGAAGCTGTTGCTAACAGCCCTGTACCCAAAACAAAGAAACATGTCAGATAATTTTTAGAGCTGGCTGGTTATTATCGGAGATTTGTTCCCAACTTTGCTGTGTTAGCTACTCCCCTCACTGAACTCATGAAAAAACGGTACCCCAATAATGTGAAATGGACCTCAGAGTGTGATGAAGCTTTTCAAGCCATTACGACTGAATTATGTCAGCCCCTGTTTTAAGAAGCCCAGACTTTGAGAAACCATTTCTGCTACAAACAGATGCATCCGAGGTAGGCCTATGTGTAGTCCTAAGTCAAAATGTAGATGGGACAGAACATCCTATTCTGTACATAAGTAGAAAACTGCATGAGAGAAAGAAAAGGTACTCCACTATTGAAAAGGAATGTTTAGCAGAAAAGTGGTCCATGGAGTCTCTCAAATTTCATTTTGTTCTCGTAATTGATCACAATCCTCTTTGTTGGCTTAAAAAAATTAAAGATAAATATTCCAGAATCACAAGGTGGTACCTGACACTACAGCCATTTAAATTCACTGTGATGCACACATCTGGTAAAGAGAATAGCAATGCTGATTTTCTGTCAATATATGGATCAGGAATTGAGGGTTCTGAAGGTTGAAAACAAATGTATGGTATGAACTTTACTGTTTGCTGTACTGTTATATAGAAACTGAATGCACATGTGCTTAAATGCTGAAGTGCTGAAAGCAGAAAATGTTAGTAGAGAATTAATAAAAGGTTTTGGAAACCTGTTTAATGAAACAGGTTCCCTCTTAAGGAGGTGGGTGTATGTGATAATGCGACTGAGTAGAATAGGACCATGTCCCATTTGTTATGGAAAATGTGTTTAAATGCAAGGATCTTTCCTTTTCTGTCTCCTCTCTGACTGGTTGCGCAACCATATTTTCCTGTGAGACTTCGGACTTGATCAACCCGAACAGTCTCGCAATTCTGTGCCTCTCACTGTCTCTGTTTTCTCTTGCTGTCTGTCTTTTTCTCCTTTGCATATCTAGATCTGCTGATATAAAAATATGTGCAAATCGCTGCATGGAAATAAAACTGATATTGGGATTCCTTTTATTTAGAAAATATAGAGTGTTACTGTTGAGATGCATATAATTGTATTTTGACATGACTGGAAAAAGTGTTATTGAGAACTCCAGAGGTTACTTGAGTGCAAATGTTTAAGCCTTTTGCAAAAAGCTGTGCAGAAAGGGGCCTCAACTCAGCAAGCACAATGTGTTCTAGCAGCTCCTGAAATGTACAAGAACAGAATATTTACAAGGACAGGATGTTTGCTAAGAATGGGGGTTGAAAAGACGTATAAAAGAGCTAAGCTGGAACTGCAGGACAGATTCCAAGAAAAAGGACACAGAGACTGCAAGAAAAAACTAATTTCTCCTCTGTACATAGTTATTTTGTTCAAGTTTATTTATTGTGTTACTGATACTGTACAATATTTTCCTGACCTGCCTCGACGATAAGGGGTAGGACCGATGGAGGTCCCGGAGACCGAGAGCTGCGTCAGGGGTGCGGGTGATAGGTAAAGAACTGGTGCCAGCAGCACCTACACTGACTGGAGGAGCTCCAGTCGCACCTCCTGCTGTAGAGCCCATGGAGAACAGGGGCTGGAAAAGCAGAGGCAACCGATGTCCCCTGTCCAGAGAAGACACTGCTGGACAAAGAGATCAGTGTGGGTGGCTGGGCCAGCAGCAGCCCTGAATTAGAGAAAGTGGTCTGGGCCCCAGAGGTTGACCCTCCAAGGGAGGGAGACCCAGAAGCAGCCTTGTGTGGTGACCGCGAGCGAGGACAGTCGCGGTCCTTGTCCTGGTGCTTGTGTTTCCCCGACGATTTCCCCTTCAATTTGAGAGAAGAGGAGCTAGAAGACTGAGCCGGTGAAGCAGAGCAGCTCCGGGCCTGTAGCTCCCGTTCCATCTGGGTGACCTTCTGCTTGAGGAGGTGGCTTTCAAGGGTCCTCTGGCATCATCTTCTGATGGCCTGGTTAAACTTCTGGCATGCCTCGCAGGCCTGGACATCGTGGTCAGGGCCTAGATGTAAGAGGCATGCAGAATGGCCGTCCTAGTCGGGAAGTTGTTTGCCACAGATGCACTTAGTGGAAAGTTCAGCTGAAGAAGAAGGCTGAGAAGCCATAAAAGAGCTAATGAACACCAAAAAAAATGTTTACTGGGATGCTGAAAATAAAAAAACCATGGTGAAAGCATAGGAAAAACAGATGATAGACTAGGTTTGGCGGCATGTGTGGTCCGATGTGCGCTAGTTGATGGCGGGAAAGAACTGAGAAGCATGTGGGGGCCGCCCGCCTAATACAGCATAGGCTGATGTCCGGCGCTGACGTCGGAGTTAGGTGTCCCCCTCTGGTATACTGCTAGCTAGAAAGGTTTCCATGTGGTCCTAGCACCTCACAGCTCAAGTCCTATCGGTGCTAGCCTGCTACAAGAGAGACCCTCGAAGATGTACTGTTACAGTAAGTTCTTCCATAACTGTACTGTCTGACCTTGGGGATTACCCCTTTCAGCAGACCACACCTATGGAATGAGTCCCAAGCAGTTCAGTTAGTAGACAGCACAGACTTGGCTGAGGAAACCTCAAGCCTAAGAAAGTAGGCCCTGGAGGACAGTTAGGCCGATGCTGGCCCTATGCCTAGAACCAATGTCCAGACTGTAGTGCTTGGTAAAGGTGTGGACAGTACTCCAAGTAGCAGCAGCACAGATCTCTGTAGCTGACACATTCCTGAAAACAGGCAACAGAAGTGGCCTTGCCTCCGGTGGAATGGCCACGAACACCACCAGGAAGCTCTTTACCATACTTTCTGTAGCAATAAGTAATACTGTTGGCCAACCATTTGGACAAACACTGTTTTGAAACAGGAATGCCCTCTTTTCCAGGGGCAAAAGAAACAAACAACTCAGAGGACTTTCTGCAGTCCTTCGTGTGGTGCGTGTAGCAATGCAGAATTCTATGCACATCTAAAGTGCGGAGCAATGCTTCCTTGGATTGGCATGCTCTGGAAAATAAACAGGAAGGTGGATGGACTGATTTAGAGTAAACTCTGACACCACCACAGGAAGAAATGTAAAGTTAGTATGCAAAGACAACCTGTCTTTGTGGAAAACCAAATAAGGCTGCTTACACATAACCACCTACAGTTCTTAAAATCTTCGAGCAGAAGTAACCAACTAAAAATTACGCTTTCTATGACAGAAGTCATAGCTCACATGTCATGGCTGGCTCAAAAGAAGCCACAGTATGTTTTTCCAACACACAATTCAAGTCCCAAGGTGGGACTGGATTGTGGATAGGAGGCTTTAGGTGAAGAAAGTCTCTCAGAAATGTACAGGACACCTCCAGGTGTGCCACCATACGGCCAACAACAGGCACATGGAAGGCAGAGGTGGCAGACATGTGCACCTTAAGAGAGGAGTACTTTAGGCCGGAGTCTAAAAGGGACAACAAGTACTCCAGAATCTGATTCACTGGACAAGTGAAGGGGTCCAGCTGACGTGAAACTGGCAGGTCTCCGTGAAGTCTGGCATGCAACAGTGGGAAAAGAACTGAGGAGGGCATGGGGGCTGCCCACTCTTATAGGACAGGCCAATGTCAGTGAACGACGTCAGAGTGTGTGGCCCCCTGGTAGGCTGCTAGCTAGAAAAGTTTCCATGTGGTCCGTGGTCCTAGCACCCGTAGTTCCATAGGGGTGACCTGCCGCAAGAGATACCCCCCAAAGTCAGATCAACATTACTACAGTATTTTTTTCTTCAAACCCCAGGAATCCCTCACCTAACTTTAACAAGTGCAGATTCCACAGCAGTACCTTGGGAGGCTGGGTACAGAACCTACTTAGGGAAAAGGTTCTGCAAGACAGCAGTGCCAATCTGGCATCCTTTCTGGCTTGTATAGCCAGACAGCAGTGTTCTGTGAAAGTATGCACCGTTTTCCAGGTAGCGCCTTTACAAATCTCTTGCAGGGGGATGCCCCTTGATGCTACCACAGAGGTAGAGGTGCCTCCGGTGACGTGTGCCCTGAGCCCTCTGGGAGGCATGGGACAGCCATAAGGCAATTCTAGGGAGTGGGGGTAGAAAGAAGTAGGCTGCTGGTTAACTAGGATCTGCAGCTTATCCATTAGGTAGGGAAATGGGCAGACTGGGTGGGCCAAGCAGTCCTTATCTGATGTCAAATTCTATGTTTCAGTTTACCAGCTTTGTCATAACAGTACTGTATGCAGGATACTGTCCATCGAGAAGCTGTTCTCTTGGATGATGGTTTGCTCTTCCCCACTTCACCATAAGTAAACAGCTGAGTGCTAGTGGACATGACATCCTTGATGTGTGGTCCAAATAGTAACTCGGTGCCCTTTTCACATCCAGACTGTACAGCTTTTGCTCACCTGAGCTGGACTGTCCTGTGAAGAAAACTGAAAGGGCTACTGATTGATTCAGGTGGAATTCAGACACCATTTTTGGGAGGAATTTCCTATTTATTGTTCTATAAAGAAAACTGCTGCCATGGCTTTTGGCATGGCACAAAAATTGGCCAAGCCCTCTTCTCTCCTTACACAGCTCAAAAATAGAAACTATGCAGTCCTATAAGTATCTGGGGGGTTTAACTTGATCCAAAGCTGGACCTCTCCCGCCATACAGATGCTAACCATGCCAAACTCTGGCCCAAACTTGGTGCTTTGTGCAAACACAAGAACTGTCTCTCACCCCCTATCTGAAAAGATCATCACCAAACTAATTCTCCCCTCTATAGATTATGTGATATTGTGTACAGCTCTGCACCCCAATCATCTCTTTCTAAATTGGACCCACTGTACAATGCCTTCTGTCGCATTGCTACAAACATTCCCTATCAAACCCACCACTACTCCCTGTACTTGGCTCTATTCCTCCCCTCACTTGCTAGTCGTCACCTTGTCCACTGTGCTACCGTCATCATAAAGTACTGGTTTGGCGCTCTCCCCTCCTGCCTCGCCAATCTCCTATCCCCCCCCCCCACCAACCCAGGATACTCACTTTGTACCCAAGACTCTCGTTCTTTAGCCCTTCCTCGACCACACTCGCAATCAGGTCCTTCTCTTTCAGACTCCCCGCCCTTTGGAACCATCTCCCCCACTTGGTCTGTCTTTTGCCCACTACTGCATCCCTCAAAAAGCACCTAAAACTCCCCCCTCCCCCTGCTCCCCTCCTCCTCCTCCTTGACATCATCCTCTTTCCCCGGACTTCCTCTACTGCCCCTGAAACTTTCCATCCATACATATGCTGCACCTTGCACATCGCCCCTTATACAATTGCCTGATCTTACAACATTGTATATTCTCTTTTCACTCCTCTCCCTTGTACTGTATATATTGTATATATTTGCAAAACATCTTGTATTTTATTGTACCTTATTGCTGTGTGGTCACTTCTGTATCCCTGTTGTATATTTTCCACTTCCCCCTCCCCAGGTCGCACCTGGAAACGAGCCCTGGCTCAGTGTGCCTTTCCCAGTTACCAAATTTTAAATAAATAAATTTGTTCTTAGGGCTACCTTGTCCCTATGGAACATTATGTAGTTAAGATCTGTACAGAGGGCGTGTAGCTCGCTCACCCTTCTGGCAGATGTCAGTGACGCCAGGAGACCTGTTTTCCAAGTAACATCAGTGTAGCAGTGGCCATGGGCTCAAAAGGAGCTTCCATCAGCTGGACAGTGCACAAGTTCAAATCCCAGGGAAGGACAGGATCCCTCACTGGAGGGTGCAGGTGATTAAGGCCCTTGAAAAACCTTCTGAAAAAGACAGCCCGGTGGCTCTGGAAGTTGAGGTGCTGGTTGCTACACCTCGCGCCACACCGGCAACCCGGGAATGAACTTGGGCCACTGGGGGTCAGCAGGGGACAGAGAGGATTAAGCGTCTGGAGGACTGCTCTCCTCTCTTGGGGAGGGAGGGTTTGCCGTCTCGCTTGTTGATCACCCTCTGGTGTCAGCGTGGGGGAGATGCGAACCAGGAGGCATGTCGCTGATATATGTCGTCAGTGGGTGGGAGAAAAACTTGTAGGAAAAGTATCTGGAATGCTCCACGATGGCTGCACCAGCACCCCGTCTGGCCCCAGATGTCTAGGTTTCACTCCGGGGGTGGGGAAAAGCTGGTGCCCCTTCGCCTTGGCCATGCCACCGGGGGACCCATGGGAGACGTAGGGGTGTCGGGCGGGAGAATGGTGCAGTCAGAGACCGAGTCACTTCGAAGAAGGGACCGGAGCTGCCTGGCAGGCTCAGAAGAATAAATAGATAATAGGAAAAAAAAAAAAGAAAAAGAAAAACTTTCTGAAAATGGGTTGTGAGGCCACTGATCTACAAGCTGACACTGCTGCCAAATGCATCTTCAAAGTCAAATGTCTCAGGCCCAAGTACTGGAGGTGGACTAAGTAGTCCAGGATTGTGGGCAAAGCTGCCCCGAGGGGGGGGGGGGGATGTTCTGTTTTGGAGAGCACCATAAGGAAAATCTTTTCCATTCTGAAGTATAAGTTTTCCTTGTTGCTGGTTTCCTGTAAAAGTGGGAAAGGAGGGAAGGCGTAGAGAAACCTCTGTGATCAACTGAGGACTAGAGCATCCTCTAGGATTCAGCCCACTAATGGGGCTCTGCAACAAAAAAGTGAGAGCTGGCTGTTCTCCCAGGAGATGAACAGATCTATTTCTGGTGTACCTTACCTTCTGGACACTAATGCCAGCACCTGCTGGTTTAGGGTCCGCTCATGATTTCCCTGGCTGACTCTGCTCAGGGAGTCTGCTAGTACACTGTCTTTCCCTGGTAGGTGTACTGTGGATAGCTGCACCTCAAGGGAATATGCCAGGTTTCAGATCTTCATGGCTTCTGTGCGCAGCCTGGATGATCTGGTTCCTCCCTGCTTGTCTATGTAGTACACGGTTGCGGTGGTTCTCTCAAACAGAAAGTGGCGAATGGTAGGAAGCGGTGCAGAGCAAGGTGGCCAATCTACACAAACACAAAATGAAAAGGAACTCCGCACTCGTCGAGTCAAGAAGCATCAGGCAAAAAATACGTTTAAGAAAATATTTATTATAGCACCATGGAGTTCCATGGTGCCGAAATACATATCATGGTTGTGGTGCTGTCTGTCCTGATCTGGACAGACTGACCATTGATCTGGGAGGAAACAGTCTGAATTGCTAGGTACACTGCCCTAAGTTCTAGGAGATTTATGTGCTCTTGTGTCTCCTGTGCACTCTGTGTGCCACTCACAGTTAGATCCTTCAGGTGGGCACCCCAACCTAGGTGGGAGGCATCTGTGACTGCAGGGAAATGCTTGAGGAAAGGAAACCACTGTGAGGCTACATTCCTCCTTCCAGTCTAGTGCCCTTAACAAGGTTCTTGTGGCAGGCACCAATTTGGATAGAGTGTCCCACCTCTCAGACCAATGGTCCCCAAGGTGGTACTAAACATCTCATCTAAAATCTGGTCCGTGGTACCACTGCTGTGGAGCAGGCCATGTGACCCACTAACCTTAGAAAATCCCTTGCAGGCCTTGGCTGGCCTACTTTGAAGAATTCTGCAGTTGAAATCAGATTTGCTACCCATTCTATGGGAAGGAATGCCATCTCTGGCAGGATAACCAGCTCTGTACCGATTAAGTCCAGAACCTGAACTGGTTCTGTTTGGGACTTTTCAAAGTTTATGAGGAAACCCAATTCCTCCAAAGTGTTTTGAATCAGCAATATGGGGAGGGAGGGCAGGGACATTAGATCAAGCTGTATGAGCAATATGAGCAGACCCGATAGATCAAATGGTCTCCTTCTGCTGGCTTCTTCGTATATTCATATAGAGGAGTTTGCTTCCTGCTGTGTTTTCTCCTGAAATCAGCCAGTTATCCAGCTAAGGAAAAAACCCCACCCCTCTCCTTCGCAAATGTGTTGCCAACACAGCTAAGAACTTTATGAATATCCTCAGAGCTGAGGTGAGGTCAAAGGGAAGGGCTGTGAACTGGTAGTGGCAGTTCCCTAACCTGAACCTGAGGTATTTTCTGTAACTTGGCCTGACTGGTATGTGTAAGTAAGCGTCTTTCAGATCTAGTGATCCCTGCCAGTCTCTTACTTGCAGAGATGGAATCACTGAGCCCAGTGTTACCATCTTGAACTTTTCTTTCTTTAAGTGTTTGTTGAGGAACAGGGTGCAAGAATACACTATTTTTAAGCGAAAAAGATGTTCCAGGACTAGAGGGCATGGGATGAAGTTGGAGGGAGGACGATTCAGAGGAAACATGAGGAAGAATTTCTTCACAGAACGGGTGGTGGACAAGTGGAACACCCTGCCAGAGGAAGTGGTGGGGGCTGAAACAATCACGGGATTTAAGGATGCATGGGATAGATATAAAGGAATTCTGGAGGTCAGGGGTAAGGGGCAACAGACTTCTTGGAAAACATACACTGAACTTACAAGCTCAAATGGGCAGACTGGGTGGGCCATAGGCCCTTATCTGCCGACACTGTCTATGCATCTATGTATGTATCTATGTTCAGGTATCAGGTCTAAAATGGGTTGCCACTTCCTATTTTGTATTAGGGTTAGGATGTACCTGGAGTAAAGTCCCTTGCCCTGTTGTGTGGCAGGTACTTTTTCCACTGCATGAGCTTGTAGCAATTTCTTCATCTCCAACTCCTGCTGGATTTTTTTTCACCTGGTGTGTGAGGCTGAAAGCTTGGGTTCTGTAATTCTGTAAATGTTTTGAACTGTAGAGATAAACCCTGGCCCACTACTTCTAGGACTTATCTGTGGTAATTTTTGTCCATTCTTCCGAGTAGTGCACCAGTTTTCCACCGGCTACAGGTGGGCGACCTGGACAGGCTTGTCAGGGGTTCTGTTTGGTCTGGGGTTTTGGGTGCTGGTGTTGCAGCATGCCTATTCCCCTTCAACATCTGCCCTTATAATAGCCGCTTTGTGGAGGGTATTCACAGAGAGCATAAGCATGAGGGTAGTATCCCCTACCTCCCTTTCCATATGGCCTGTAGCAAGTGGAGGACTTTTCTTTTTCAGTATTGCCCTGGTAGGAGATTTAGGAGGTAGTACAGTATAGTGGTTAAGGGCACTGAGCTGTAAACCCGGAGACCTGGGACTGAATTCCATCAGCCCCCACTTGCATGTATGACCCTGAGCAAGTCACTTAACTTCCTTGTGTTCCCAGGTCACACCTGGAAACAAGATCTGGCTTGGTGTGCCTTTCCTGGCAAAACAATTTTCCCTTTCCCTTATACTCATCCACCTTTTTCATGAAAGCTTCTGTCTCGACACCAATCAGGGGATTTCCTTCACAAGTAAAATCCATAGCTTCTGTCCTGACACCAAACGGGATTTCCTTCACAAGTAAAATCCACAGCTTCCGTCTGAGTGTTCTGGGATAGATTTGTAGTTCTAACCAGGCAAACCTTCTTAGGGACACTGCATGGGCCATGACCCTGGATACAGTGTCATTAGTATCCACTGTCATATGAAACTGGTACTTTCAGTGGCAGAGCCAGGTTTGGGAACATTTGGGAGCTGGAGGGGGGGGCATTCAGTCAATCATGGGTTCCACAATGGGCACTAAACAGTGAATAAAGATGATGGTGGGGCACCACTATCACACTGGGGCAGCCTGGAGGGGAAACCGCCCCCCCAGCCCCCTCTCTAGCTCCGCCACTGGGTACTTTGTGGCATCTATGGCTGATCTTGCTGTGCCAGCCATAAGATGTGCTGAATGTCCAGCAGCCTTTTCGTTCAGTGTCTGAATGGACTTCCATAAGGCTCTCTGGTACTGTGCTATGTAGGCCAGATAAGCGGCCTTCTGCCACAGCAAGGAAGCTAAAGTATATACTTTTTTGCCCATGATATCCAGTTTCCTGGAATCTTTTTCAGGAGGCTGAGAGGAAAAGGGCACATTGGCCTGGTCACAGGCAGCAATCTGAACCACTCCCTCATGATCAGGGTGGGAATACGGGTACTCAGAACCCTGTTTGTTAACCTAATATTTTTTCTCAATTTGCTTATCTATGCCAGCAAGCTGAGGTGGGTGCAGGCATGATTTTAAAAGTGACTTTTCTGGCAGACTTATGTATGGGTAGCATCAACATCTTGGTGGGGCTAAGCCTGTCATATCCATGAATTCAACCTCATCCTCATCAGCTTCTTGTCAGGAAATGCTGAGGCTATTGACCATATGGCTGACAATGGTATAGTGAGAGGTACTGTCATCTTAGGATCTTGAAGGTTTGCTAAATTCTTGTTCAAGAGAACCATCTGGTTCTATGGGTTCTCCCTCCTTCTCTTCTCTTCTCTATAAGACATTTTTACCTTCTCCTCCATACCTCCACAGACACTGGGAATGGAACCGGAGCCTGGGGAAGGGAGGTAGTCATATTAATGAAATTTCCCACAGCCTGGAAGAATTACCATGCCTTAGTCATATCCTTCTTTGAGAGCACTTTATTTTTATTCATTGACTCCTCCTTTCCTTCTCCAGGAGAAGGGACAGCTATATGTTTTCCGTTTTGTTTTTTTCTTGGCATGCACCATTTCTGGTGCCTGCTCTGAGGCTCTTTTATTTTTACTGGTTTCGGGGTTCCCCCTTCAGATACCCGGATTTCTGATCCATCTTCTGCAGCTTTCTCTTTCAGTTCTGTCCCCTCTAACAGGAACTACTGCTTATTTTGAGGAGCTTGACCTTCATCTGAGCCATTTGGTGATGTGGAGGCAGACTTAGAAAGGGTCAAAACAAATTAGAAGATATTATGGGCCATAATGTCTTCTAATTTTTTTTGCCACTTTCTTTCGTGTTTTAGGGCAAAATTTATACCAAGCTCACAACTGTTAAAATCATAGTCTGGACCCAGGCACTTTAAGTACAACTCGTGACAGTCTGCTCTTGCCAGGAGTTGGAAACAAACTTTACAATTTTACAGCCTGTAGATCCTGTCTTCTTATGCTGTCCGTCAGTCATGTCAAACACTGACGAACCAGAAAAAGCGAAGCGTTAATCGAAATTAGATTTTTTAAAATAAGCAACAAAAATAAATAAATAAATAAAACCAAAACCCCTGTATATGTAAAAAATGGTTAAAAAGTATCTGAAATCCGATTTGCTTCCCTTAAAAATTAAACCGTAAATAAAAACAGTGTAACAGGTGATTCTGTTAGGCTAAGCAGTTAAATATCGTCTCCGTTCCCAAATGAAGGGGAACCGAAAACAATAAACAGTAAAAACTGCAAAGAGGTTTAATTTTTAATAATTTAAAGAGTGGTTCCCTACACGCAGAAACCGCACCAAAAACAGCTATCTCTGGTTCCTGGGAACTGATGAGAAACCAGAGGAAAATTAAAATACACAATAAACAACCAAACTAACACAGAGTTATTGACAAAATGACTAAACAGCATACTATGATAAGTTTTACAAAATAATAAACTGTAAACCAGCGAAGCTGAAGAGAAGACTTCAGGGCGACTGCTTTCTTCAGATGGAGAAATAAATCTAAAGTTACAGTGCACAGGTGAACGTGACCACACAGCAGAGTTTGAATTTCATTCTAAATTCCATAATTAGGATAAAACTATAAAGCTCTGGGGCTGCTCATTCCAGGAGAATGATTGCACTTGTTAAACGGGTTTCAAAGACACTTGTCCACTTCAGCCTGAATGCATCCCGACAGAAAGCGTCACATTCAGATTTCTGGAACAAAAAAAGTGGCTGTTTTGCATTGTGGTGGGACACAAACAGATCTACTTCTGACCTGCACCAAACACTGAACAGAGACAGAACTACATCCTCTGCAAGAAACCACTCATGGGGGTCTGCTATAGTTCAACTGAGGCTTCCAGGAATATTTCTATTTCAGGGAGATGAGTTGCATGGAGAAGAACCCTGTGTCCCAGACACTACTTTCAGACTCTCATCACCTCTCTGCACAGAGGACAGAAGTGCATACCTCCCTGCTTGCTGAGGTAGAACATGACACACGTGTCTATCTGGAAATGTACTGCCAGACTGCAGACCACATTATGATAGGGCTTGTAGCCTGTGTAGAACAGCTTTCATCTCCAGCACATTTATGTGCAGACACTGTTCTGTGTTCAGCGAAATCCCTTGAGTCTAGAACCCCTTACACATACACCCCATACCACGGAGGCTATGTTTAGCATCACTGTCACTTGCGGCTCTTGAGGTGTGAAGGGAGACCCTTACAGTAGGTTTTCTTCTTTGAAGACCATCACAGAATGGAGCGAGCCAAAGCCTGGATGACCATATTATATACCTAGAGGCTGTGATGTCTGAGACCACAAGGTGCTGAGCATCCTTTGAGATGTTCTCATGTGCAAAAGATTGTGGCCATTGGACTTGGTATCCTCCGAATGGAGTGCACCGTCATCCGAGTCTACACCTTAAAGCAGCACGCCATGTGCATCCTTTGAGATGTTCTCATGTGCTAAAGATCGTGGCCACTGGACTTGGTATCCGACAAATTGAGTGCACCATCATCCGAGTCCACACCCTGAAGTAGCAGGCCATGTGCACCACTGATTCCACTCTGGTACTAAAGACTTTGCTGGTGTGGAATCTAGAATTGCTGCAATGAACTGAAGTCTCTGCAAGGGAACTAACAGAGACTTTGGAAGGTTGAGCAGAACTCCCATGGATATCAGTGTGACAAGGTGAGACTACTGTCTCTTGGTATTGACTCCAGGATGGACTCCTTATGAGCCAACTGTCCAGGTATGGAAACACTTGGATTCTCTGCTTTTGGAGGTGTGCTATAACTTGGTGAAAACATGTAGTGCCGAGGTAAACCCAAAAGATAGGACTCTGAATGGGTAGTGTTCGAGCCCTACACAAAACCTGAGGTACTGGCAGTGGCTGGCTCCAACAAAGATGAACAAAAAGAAGTGCAATAAACAAATAGGGGAAAAAAAAGTATAGCTCAAGTGCATTTGTTGTGCACAACATGAAAAAAAACACAGCGGATCAAACTTGCCCCAACGCTTCGAGCCCCAACTGAGTTCTTCGTCAGGGGGAAGGCAGACATGTGCTGCGTAGGTAAGTACACTAGACATATTTGTGCCTATTTTCAGGTATGACCCGGGAGGTTACACCACAAGTACACAGGGTAAAATGAAATGCAATGAACAGTAACAACACAGAGGCAGCTTTAGGTAATGAACGAGCAAAAAACTGCAAGAACGTAAAGTCAGAGCAGAAATATGCAAGTATCATCAGAGCAAACAAGTAACATGAGAGCCAAACAAGTAACACGATACAGATCAAGTGCAGATACTCTTACATGATATGATATGATCTTGCATGTGCACAGAAGCCTACCAGTCCTAGAGGCCTTTGCCCTACTCCAACACCAGTAATTTCTCTGCTGCTCTGCTCTGAAGAAGCCCTGTGACTTTTAGGGAAAGCAATTTGGCCACAAGACCCTGAAGTTCATTTCAGTTCCACAGAGGGTGGTCCTGCAGTTGCTCTATCAATTCTAGGGAGTAACAGCCTTGGTTAATTTTCAAGAGGTATTTGTCTGTGGTGAGACCCTGCAGCACTGGCAGAATAGGGCTAGTTGCCCCCCCCCCGAAACTGGCAAAGAGTGATAGACCTCTAGCAGCTGAGGTGGACAAGGAGCTCAAGTCCCATCAGTGGGCATTGCTTGGGGCCTTTGCTGTCTACGCTTTCTGCTGCAGCTTGAAGGACTTAGGTTTGGCCTGCTGATGAAAGTCTTTGTGCAGGCTTGCCACAGAATGGCTGCTGACAGCAAAAGAAGCAACATCCTCTCCCTTTCAGAGGGAGCATGGATGTTCTTCAGGTTTTTTTTAATTGAACTCATTAATGGCCTTTTCTACAGGTTTTCAAAAGAGATATGTCTCAATGAAAGGAAAGTACAGTTACGTAAGAACCTACAGCAACAGTAGATCTTCAAGAGAGGTTCCTGCAGTAGGTCATTACTTATAGGACTGTGCCCCCTGGCATCAGGACCGCATTGCAAACTTTTCCAGCAATGCCTGGCAGGTGACTGCCCACCCAACGTCACGGGACGGACGTCAGCATGACCCTATACTGTATAGTGGGCGGTCCCGATGCCTCCCTTCCAGTGCTCCTGCTGGAGATCCAAGGAGGATGAGACAGGAGAAAGGATGAAATCCTGGAGCCCAATTCAGAATAGGCTGAAAGAAATGCAGAAACTGGGTGAAGGAGGGAGGGAAAAGGTGACCTACTGCAGGAACCTCTCTTGAAGATGTACTGTTACGGTAAATTATAATACAACTATACTATCTTACTTCAAGAGGGTTCCTGCAGTAGGTCATCACATATAGGACTGAATTCCAAGCAGTCATTCTCAAAAAGACCAAGTCACGGGAGGAGGAGGAGGAGGAGCAACTGAAAGAACAGAACACAACTGGCCTAAGACAGCAGGCCCTACAGAACGGCAAGGTCAAACCCGGCCCTACACCTAGAGGCAATGTCCAGACTGTAATGCTTCGTGAAGGTATGGACCGAACTCCAGGTTGCTGCCGCACAGATTTCTACTGCAGAAACATTCCTTAGGAATGCTGCAGAGGTAGCCATACCTCTGGTAGAGTGACTTCTGATTTCCCCTGGAAGACGTCTGTCATGCTTCTGATAACAGAAGTGGATGCAGTTAGCAAGCCACTTGGATAGACACTGCTTAGATACTGCCAATCCCAAGGATTTGGGGCCAAAGGAGACAAAAAGCTGATCAGACTTTCTGGATTCTTTGGTTCGGTTGACATAACACCTCAGGATCCTATGTACGTCCAAAATGTGAGGAGAGCCTCCCCCAGTGAACAGGATAATAAACTGGGAGTTCAACTGTCTGGTTTAAGGTGAACTCAGAACCACCTTGGGAAGAAACTTAGGATTTGTATGCAGGACCGCCCGGTCCTTGTGAAAAATCAAATAAGGCTCCTTATGCATCAGGGCCTGAAGCTCGAAAATCCTACAAGCAGAAGTAATGGCAACCAAAAATAGCACCTTCCAGGAAAGGCAGCGCATGTCACAGCTCATCGCTGGTTCAAAGGGAGGAAGCGTAAGCTTCTCTAACACAAAATTCAAATCCCAGGGTGAGGTGGGGTTATGGATGGGGGTTTAAGATGGAGGATCCCTTTCAAAAAGGTCTTAGAGAGTTTTCCAACTGTGCCACGGGTTTCCCCTCCACCAACACATGGTAGGCTGAAATGCCCGACAGGTGGACCTTAAAGGATGAATAAGACAGACCAGAATAAGACAGGTACAACAGACATTCCATAATCTGGGGTGCTGAGCAAGTAAAGGGATCCCATCCTCTAGACGCTGCCCAAATGGAAAAATGCTTCCATTTCATTGGATAGGTGGATCTGGTGGTGGGTTTTCTCGCCTCCACCAGGACCTGAGTGACCTTGTGGGAGACCCCAAAACGAGACCTGATTATGTCTGAAGGAGCCATGCATGAAGATGCAGGGTCCTGAGTCCCGGATGTACCAGCCTGCCTTGATACTGAGTCAACAGATCGTGCCTGAGAGCTAGAGGAACTGGGGGTTCCACTATGAGCTGCTGCATTAGCAGAAACCAGATTTGCCTTGGCCAGAGCGGAGCTATCAGGATCATCCATGCTCCCTCTGCCTAGTACTCGCTGCAGAATGGGAAAGGGAGGGAAGGCATACAAGAACTTCCCTGTCCAACATAGCGACAGTGCATCGTGCCAGAAAGCACCAGGCTCTGGATGAGCAAGCAGAAGCTGGGAAGCTTTGCGTTGAATGGGGAGGCGAACAGATCTATGTCTGGGCGACCCCACCTCAGAAAGACAGTCTCTGTTACCTCCTGACTTAGTTCCCATTCGTGAACGAGGGACGACGTCCAACTGAGGCTGTCCGCCAAGATGTTGCAAACGCCTGGAATATGCACGGCTGTGAGAAACAAGTCGTGCTGGACTGCCCAGTTCCATACCCACATCGCCTCCCTGCATAGGAAGTATGATTGTGTGTTTCCCTGCTTGCTGATATACCAGACCACCGACATATTGTCTGTCTGGACAAACAGTGTTCCTTTTGATAGGATGGACTGAAAAGCCTGAAGGACATAAAGGACTGCCCTCATCTCCAGGATGCTGATGCGGAGAGACATCTCTAACTGGGACCATGGAACCCTGCATCCGGTGGTCCCCCAGGTGAGCCCCTCAGCCGAGACAAGAGGCATCTGTAAAGAGGGTCCAGAGAGGAAGGGGACTTCTGAAAGGAAGACCCCAAGACAGATTCAGGGGCCCTAACCACCTCTTGAGTGCACTGGAGACTAGAACCATGTGGTCCAAATTGTCCAAGCATTGATCCCATTTAACGTGCAGCATCCACTTGGTCATCCTCATATGCAACCTGGCGAAGGGGACCGCAGAGATGGAGGCTGCCATCAGGCCTGAGAGACGTAACAATGCCCTGGTCAGAAGAAATCTGGAAGAGGCCACTAGGTTAATCTGCTCTCGAAGAGCCTCACCCTGTCTGGGGGGAGGAAGGCTCTGCACTGGACCATGTCTAAGATCGCTCTGATGAACTGAAGGTTCTGGAAGAGGGTAAGAATCACCTTGGGGAGACTGACAGTGATCCCCAGACGCAAAAAGAGGTCCAGAGTGCATGAGAGTGAATCCAGAAGACTGTCCCTGGACGGGGCAGTCAAGAGCCAATCGTCCAGATAAGGGAACACTGCTATCCCCTGACGGTGCAAGGCTGCTGCCACCACTGCTGGGCACTTGGTAAAGACCCAGGGTGCCGAAGACAGACCAAAGGGGAGGGCTGTAAACTGGAAGTGCTACCCCTGGAAGCAGAAATGCAGGTAATGGCGGTGGCCTGGGAACACCAGAATATGCAGGTAAGCATCCTTCATATCCAGTGTGCAAAGACAATGGTCCTTCTGCAGAAGAGGCAGGAGGCCCTGCAATGTCAGCATGCAGAATCTTTTGTACTCGACAAACAGGTTCAGTCTGCTGAGGTCCAGTATGGCTGAGGTTGCTGTCTTTTTCGGGACCAGGAAAAAATGGGAGTAAAACCCTTTTTTCCCGTTGAGGCAGAGGGACTGACTCTCCGGCCGCCTTCCGTCTTAGAGCCCGAATTTCCTCCTGACTAGAAGAATCTGATGCAGGGAGTAACTCGAGCGACCTGCAAGAGATTCTGGAGGGAACTCCAGAAACTCCAAGGTGTGCCTTTTTGAAATGAGCTGGAAGATCCATGCATCTGAGGTTACATCCCTCCACTCCTGCACGTGAAGGGCAAACCTTCCTCCAACCGGCTCCTCACATGGCGGAAGAGGAGGGGAAGGGAGCTGCCAGTCAGGAAGAGGAGAAGCGAGAGGGAGAAGGTCCCCCGGCCGCTCTCTGGGATTTAGAGGCAGGAGGAGAGGTGAAGGAGGAACCCGTGACCTTTATTTTGCCCTGTCGCCTGGTGAAGGGCCGTTTCCGCTGCCTCTTGGTCTGTTGCCGAAAGGGCCATTTCTTCTGAAAGCCTGACTGGTACATAGACCTCATGGATCTCAGGGCCTGGCCACTGTCCTGGAGGCCCGTGATAATATCTTTAGTGTCTCCTCCAAAAAGGACCGAATCCCTAAAGGGGGCATCTTGAATAGCAGCCTGGACATCATTGGAGAGGCCAGAAATGCATAGCCCAGCATGCCGTCTGAGAGAGATGGCCGTGGCGGAGGAGCGGGCTACTGCATCTACCAAATTATAAGTAGCCATGAACACGTGTCTGCAGGAGATCTTCGACAGGCGCAGGTCTTTGGTAAGTTCCTCCTTGAGGTCCAAAGATTCCATGTCCTGGATATGGGCCTCAAGCTTGGCCATGGTCGCTTTTTGGAAGGAGACCATGTGCGCCACGTAGTTGAGGGAGCGGAGGGCAAATGTAGCAGAGGAATAGACCTTTTTTCCAAACTGGTCAAGCTGCTGGGATTCCTTGTTGGTGGTGGGGGAAGAGTGCTCATGTGCTTCAGGGTAGCCAAGCAATCATAAGCTGCAGCTATGACAATGGAATCAGCTTTAAGGTGAGCATCCAAACACAAAACACCCTCAGAAGCGTGATGTATCTGGCCTGCCTTCTTAGGGACATCCGAGATAGAGTAGAGCAGCTGCCAGATATTACTGATGAGGTCTTCATGAGGAGCTGTCCGGGGGGACAGGGACAGGCGAAACAGCATCTAAATCCAAGTGTTCTGCGAGACGTTTCCTCTTCGGGTCTTGTTCCCCTGTATTCCAGCTGTTGGTCTGCTGAATAATACGTAACAACTCCGTGAAGGAGGAGTCCTCTGGGGAAGATATGGGCGATTCCTTGCCTTTAGCCACAGAGGAATCCTCATCAGAGAATTCATCCGAGGAATCCTCCTCGGAGTCCAGAGTGTCATGATCCTCAGGGGTTCCAAAGTTCGGAAGAGTACCCTCCCAAGGCGTGGTCCCGGAAACATGCACTGTCGAGCAAACAGAGCTGACAGGAGACAGGGAACAAGGGGGAGGGGTGACTACTGGGGCTGGCAGACGCCTCTCCAAATCAGAGACCAACTCCAACCTAGCCTCCTTCCACCAGGATTGAATCAGAGACTGGAAATCTTATTGTGGGCTGAGGAAGGGTGGATGCGTGGAGGTGCATGGTAAGCAGGTACGATAAAGGCACCCGATCCTTGGTATTGATGATGATGAGGTAGATCTGGTAACAGGGATAACCTAAGTGCGATACCCCCAAAAAACTGAATGAGGCACAAAATCCAACGTCAGGCCAGATGGAGGATAGGCAGACGTTTGCCCCAGAAGCGGGAGATAACCTTGATGGGAAATGCGTGGACATGACGGGCCAGGAACAATATCCTGCATCAGAATACCCGATATCAGAGGGACAGGCATCAGACTTGCAGTAGTCTGAGTAGGTGGCGCTGGGCTCGGCATCACTGCAACTTGCGTCGGGGTTGGACGCGATGTCCCTGATGGAAGGGGGTCAGCCCTATACCTGTCGGCGCCCCTGGCATCAGAAGGTGTGGAGCCAATGGAGGAGGGCCCAACACGCCGTCAGGGTGAGTCCATGAAGGATGAATAGGGTCAAGGACCCTCTGAATATTGAGGTGTGGTGCCACAGCTCCAAGCCTGGTGTCCCTTGTGGGGGGGGACCTGGGACGCCATAACTGTGGTGGGAGAAGAAAGTACCACCTCCAGGGGTCCCACTTCCTCCTCCGTACCCGACGTGATCACTGGGGTTGGAGGTTCCACCAGGAGAGGTGAAGAGGAAGGGTCCTGCCCAGGAGGAGTCTGAGGGAAGGGTAGGCTGACAGCCATCAGCGTGCTCGATCAGACGGGTGAGTTGGCGTCAGCCCCTGATGGGTGAGCAATGTCCAGGCGGTCATCGGAGACAGAGATGACCGGCTTAACGGATGGTAAAGGGACCAGGCGGAGGGGTAAGGTCCCTCAAATGGCTTATCGGTCAGAGTCCTGCGGGTTCCCTTCTGCTCCTAGGGACCCGACTTAGCGGCAGCCAGGTGGGCCCTGGAGGAGCCGGGGGCCGACTTATCGGCAGAGACCGGGCGTCCGCCAGAGGAGCCGGCAGTCTTATCGGTGAAAAATCGGCAGGAAAGTGGCAGTGGGGCCTGGAGAAGTCCCAGACGCAGCCTGGACTACCACAAGGGCAGGCGGTGGGGGAATGGCCTTACTGGTCGAGGGCTTACTGGAACCCACTCGATCCCGATCCTCCAGACGCTCCCGCCCCCAGTGCTTTTCCTTGTCTTTTTCTTCTTAGACTCAGAAGAAGGTGTAGAAGCAGTGTCCCTCAATTTTTGCATCTCTTTCTTTAGAAAGGCCATTCTGGTCTTCAAATGATGGACCTCTAGAGCCTGCTGTCTCTGTTTGCGGATGGCCTGATTGAAAGGTTGGCAGTCAGGGCAGGCCGGGGTGTCGTGATTTGGGCACAGACAGAAGAGGCATCGACGGTGACCGTCTTTATGAGGGATTTGTGCACTGCATTTCTTTGCTGTCGGAGGTTGAAAAGACATAAACAAAACATAAATCGAGGAAAAAAACTTTGAGAAATAAAGGGGAAATGGTGATCGACTGAACAATATTAACCATGAGGTACTAAGTGCAGGTCGATGGCGGAAAAGAACTTAATTGTTTAATTAGTATTTCGGAAAGATCTTTGAGCGTGAGCTCTTTTACAAAGGTTCCACATCAGGGTGGACAATAAGACAATACACATATTCAGTGGTTACAGAGGCCTGATCATCAGGCATTAAAGAGCGATTACATGGCAATTAGACAAATAGGAGACAAAAAACTGAGCAGTTGTAATTGAATACTAAGCTATTTCTAATCGGTTGCCCTACGTAGCACACCCCTGGAAACCTCCAAATCCATTGACAGACTATGGCAGAGTAACTGCATAGGGTTTAACGCTATCCCAGATGGTGAGAGGCTGGATGACAGTGAAACAAGGGGGACTGGGTTTGAAACCAACTGCAGAGAGTGAGAGGTGGGGAGATAGTGAAACGGGGGGAAGGGGGCTGTGATGAGGGTGAGCAGCTCCAGAGGGCTTTGTCGAGTATGGTGTGTGTGCATGTGTGTGTAGGTGGGGTTTGGGAGGGGCAGTACCAAGTGCGTTTAAAGAGGACTGATAGCTTACTTAAGTCCTTGGCTATGCTGGAATGGAGGCAGGGTTCTCAAGTTAGCCCTGCTGGGTGTTACCTTGGGGGTAGGCCTGTCTATCAAGTGTGGCCTGAGAAGCAGGTGCATTTTGAGTTCGACATTAGGTGCTGTTTGAGGCCTACTTTGAATTGAGACAGGCTGTTTGTTTAATTTCATCAGGAGTTCATTTATCCAGAGGGGGGCCCGATAGGAGAAAGCACGCTGCCCTAGTGAGGTTCGGCTGAATGGTATGGACAGTGCTCCGTTCTTCTTCCGTCTGGTGATGTGTGCTGAGAGAGAAGCCTCAAGCAGGTTTCCTATACAGGGTGGGTTTTTTCCGAGGAGTGCTTTCTTTCCCAGGAGGCAAGTTTGGTATTTGATCCTGTCTTTTAGGTTAAGCCAGTTTGTACGCTCAAGCAGGGTGCAAGTAAGAATGTAGTGATCTGCACACAGGGTGAGGCGGCATGCCTTACTGAGTGCAATTTGGACCCTTTTGAGCACTGTATCAGTAGCAGTTCCACAGACCACCAGCCTGTAGTCTACTGTGGAGAATATGGAGCTGGAGACTGAGATTCGGAGTGCTTCCGAGATGAGGGATTTCTTATGCCTATAGAGAACCCCGATCTTTGTGTTTACCACTTTGACAAGGGAGTCTACGTGGTGTGTATAAGTGAGAGAGTCATCAATGGTGACCCCAGATACTTGAACAAGTGCACCTGCTCAAACTGCTCACTAGCCTTGTTGGTGATTACGAGAGGAGCATGCTTGTGTTTGTTGTAGGGCTGGAGTGTAGCATGGCCTTGGTTTTCTTGTAATTTAGTAGCAGCTTTTGCCTACTGAACCAGTCCTCGAGTTTACTGAAAGAGTTCTGTAGTTTTGTTTGTAGGGCAACCTGAGAGGTGCTGCTGCTGCTCAGCAGCACGGCATCATCCACATACAGAATAAGTTTGGTGTCACAGGCTGTGGGTAGGTCATTTACAAAGAGGCTGAAAAGCAGGAGCCCTAGAATTGATCCTTGAGGGACTCCTAGGGAGTACATCTCTGGAGTTGGATAACGTCTGCCCGATTTTGACTCGCTGGCTCCTGTGCGTTAGGTAGTCATTGAACCAATTCACGGCGTTTGGTGCCACACCCAATCTTTGGAGCTGGAGTACTAGTAGAGAGTGGCTGACTGTGTCGAAGGCTTTGGTGAGGTCCATGAAGATGGACCCCACCAATTTGCCTTCATCCAGCGCCTTGTGCGCATAGTCAGTGTATTCCAGCAGTGCAGTGGTGGTACTGTGTTTTTGCCTGAAGCCATGTTGGTTTGGGCACAGCAGAGTTGTACTTATTGAGGTATTCTGTGAGTTGACTTTTTCCAAAGCTTTGGATAGTGGGGAATAGGATGGATATTGGCCTGTAGTTTGACACCAGCGCCTTGTCACCATTCTTATGCACTGCAGTTACCAGGGCTTGCTTCCATACCTCTGGAAATTGAGCTAGGGCCAAGGATTTATTAAATAGCATTGTTATGGGCATAATAAGAATATCAAGGGTGAGAGATAGTAACTTCATGTCTAGCCCGTCACTTCTCAATCTGGTTTTGCCTAGGACTTTCCTGACCATCGTTAGAACTGGAAGGCGGGCGTGGAGACCGCCCACTATATAGGATCACGCTGACATCCGTCACATAATGTTGAGTGGGCAGGCATTGCTGGAAAAGTTTGCCGTGTGATCCTGACACCAAGAAGAGCAGTCCTATATGTGACGACCTAGTGCAGGAACCCTCTCGAAGTAAGATCATTCATGATCTTCTGTTGGACATAAAAAGGCAAAACCTGCCATTCTAAGGCAAGAATGGCTTCTGACACAAATTCCAGCAGTGGCTGCATAGGATGCCACATCAGAGTCACCAGGATCCACCTTAAATTGGTGGCTACTGGACTCAAACACCTGAGTACTGTAATTACTGCCAACATGTCCTGCTTCAAGGAAGATTCCAGAAAGCTTTCTGTAAGGTCTCTTAGCCTGTTCCAGAGGGAGTATTCATACCTCAGTATATAGGACTGGCAGTGTGCCACTCTGAAGCCAAGAGTACCAGAGGTGAACACCCATTTTCCCAAGTCAGTCAGCGATACTCCCTGACAGGAGGCTGTGCAGTGAATTCTTTCAAAGAGACTAACTTGTCATTAGTAGCCATAACAACAACAGAATCTGCTACAGGCTGTATATAATAAATCTGTTTAGTCTGTGGTGCCTTGTATTTCTTATCCAGGAGCCAGAGACTTACCGCTATGCAAGCAGGCTTACTCCAGGCTGTTTCTGTAATAGTTTCCAGAGCAAGATGGATAGGGGACACTAAGAATACAGGGAGTGTGGGTATATTATGGTACTCCATCTGTATCTTGGACTAGTGTACCATTACTATCTCGAAATTCAGAGCCTGGTGCATAATCTCCAGCATTGAGGGAAAAGAGTAATCCTCCCAAGGACCCTGCACTGTCTGAGAAGGTGGGACAGTGTCCTGAACTAAAGGGTACTCCTCGTAATCCTCTGTCTTATCGTCTGTGAGATCCGGTTTGTATTCCTGTTCATCATCCAGCAGGTAGGATGATGCCAGGGGCTCCAGCGTTGGTATCAATGTTGGGTCTTCGATGAACCATCCATAACACACAGAGTTCAGTCCTAGCATTGAAGCCTATCACACTGGTGCCGAAGACAACCCTGGAACCAAAAGTAGTGCTGACACATTGTACGGCACAAAACTGTGAGTGGCACTGATGAAGACCTGGGAGATGGCTCCAACAACCTCTTCAGTACTGTAGATGGCACCAACAAAATAAGGAGGAGACACTGCTCCATGAGCTGTTCATCAGCTAAATTGCTCATACATGATATCCCCTAAAGGAAGAGCGGGTGACTGACATGGTGGCCCCATTGGATAAAGAATGATGTTGCCTCCTCCGTCAAGAAAGATGACGGAGGGGACACCAGAGTCTCTCCCCCTCTCAACGGAGACAACAGCCTTAAGACAGAGTGCCTAGAACAAGATCTTGAGCTATATCGACCCATTTTCTTTTCTATGCAAACATGATTGGTCCCACCAACACCAAATGAGGGGGCCAGGACCTTTTCTTTATACGGGTACAGGAAGACTGCCTATCCTCCCAGTCGAGAGACCGTTCAGTACCGGAACATCTGCCAAGAGAGGAATGGTAGTCCAACGCATACTCGTTACCATAGCAACCTGCCTCACCAGGTACCCTTCCTGCCATGATGGTTTTCAAACGTCACCCAGGAAGAGCTGTGAAGAAAGCGAACAGAAAAAAAAATTACCAAGACAGTTAGAAAAACAACAAACTCAGTAACAGTATATAAGTTTAATAAATGTGACAAACTAGACTAGAATTCTATTTGTATACAAACTGAAGTTCTGGTCTCTGACAAGGAAAAGTGCTACACTTCAGCAGAGGGTGGGGGGTGAGGAACCGATGCCGCTGTGGATACTGCTGCTTTATACTGTGCGGGTGGTGTCTGGTATTGGTGCTGGTGGCCGCAAAAGTTCTGGTTCCCTTAAGGTCCTGTCACCTCCGGCCCTAATGCCAAAGAGTGAGACTCCATGAAGAAGATTGATTCTTTGAAGATTTAGTTGTTGGCCAATGAAAGGTATTAAATCCCCTAATTTGTCTGTTTGTACAAGGACCAGTATGGTTACAAACCTCCCTGTTACGTAACTTGTGCCACTGAATATCATTTGTGCTATTCACCTTGAATACATGTGGCAAATCTGGAAAGGACAAGACCAACAGCACACAACATACTACAGCTAACACCCAAACACAGGACATTTGCAACTCACTGCAAACTTGATTTAGGCCTCTGCTGATCTTACTGAAACATATTACCTGTCCCATCTCTCGATGTATGCAGAACCCCAAGAGTTGAAATATATATTTGTGTTTGTTTACCATACAAACAATTACATCACATGTTTGAAAAGGTTTGCAACAGGTCCAAAGGTAGAACTAGGAATTATTTTGCAGCTTAACACCACAGAGGCAGCCCACCTTCAGAACTACAACAACATAATCAGTGAAGTGATTTCAGTGACCGTTCAGAACAATGACACCCAAAGCAAAAGAACAGGCATGAGAGAGAGAAAAAGCACGCAACTGTATAAATCCAGCTTTGGCTGAGCGAGGCCTGAGAGATGCACCCACATCAATGCGGCAGCATGGAGGGGGAGAGAGAGAGAGAAACAGAGAGATGGAGCATATGAAAGAGAAACAGCAATGGGATGCAAAGATACCAAACCTACCCAGCACCCACGGTTTACCCTTAACAGAAATAAAAACACTCAAACTGGATATTGCTAGAAATGACAATGCACTGGCTATCTGGTCCCAGTAACTAAATACATTTTATTCTGTTATTCAAGAGGTAATGAAAATTATTTGAGGCAGCACTGGTCATCAGCATGAAATAATGCATAATGAAATCATGAGAGGGTGGCTAAGCGTTAACTACAGTATTTACAATGAACAGAAATGGTTCTTCTACCACCAGAGATTAATGATAAAATGGGAAATCAACTTAGACCAATGGGGATCTTGGCAGGCTGCCTGTTCAGCTGTGCTGGAAACTCAGCCATCTCCCAGAGAAGGTTAAAATCAAAACCCATCTTGCTGGCCACACTTCCACTGTCTGTCTTGCATTATTGGAGTGCCGCTTCTCATGGTGCCTCAGTAAATAAAACCAGTCTATCAAGTCTCTGAAAATACAGGTTACTCACCTGTAACAGGAGTTCTAGGAATGGTATATGTTGTTCATCCACACTCTCTGGCAGGTATCCTTGCCGCTTTAATTCTTGCCGGAAGGTCTTCAAGCTGGCTCCTCCCACCACCGAGTCGGTAAACCTCGGCTCTCCGCCCCTTAACGCCAGATCTGGCCCGGCTGGAAGCTCAGGTTGTGCGTCGAAGCCGGGGAGGTCGGGTGGGTCGGGTGGATGAACAACAAATACCATTCCTAGAACTCCTGTTACAGGTGAGTAACCTGTATTTCTAGGGACATGGATATGTTGTTCATCCACACTCTCTGGCAGACTCCTAGCAGTTCTCCAGGAGGAGGGAGGCAAGGCGCACACCCCCAATACTTATTTGGGAAAGAGAGATTGAAGAACTGAGGCCCCAAACCAGCATCCCGGGCGTGACTCGAGGTCGATGTGGTAGTGGGTATGAAGGTGCGCTTACTCAGGTAGCAGCCCTGCAGATATCCTGGATTGGGACGCCCCTGGAAGCAGCTACCGATGCAGCGGTATGGCAGGTAGAATGAGCTCTTATCCCTCTGGGAGGCTCCATGCCCGCCAACCTGTAGCAGAGCTCTATGCAGGAGGTGATCCACCTGTCCTATCGTCCGCTTTGCTGCAGGTCTGCCAGGTGCGGCTTCAAGCGTGGGACAAACAGCTGGCGAACCTCTCCCAACTTCAGCCATCCGCTTCCTTATATAAGCGAGCACACGCTAGGGTCCAAATTATGGAGCCTATACGGCCTCTGAGGTGTGACTGGGTAGAACACCGCAGAGTCAACACCTGTTAAGGTGAAACTCAACACCACCTTCCGAAGGAACTTTGGGTGGAGGCAGGGACAACCTTGTCCCTGTGAAAGACCAGGTAGGGAGGCTCATGGAAAGCACCTGGAGCTCTCCCATCCTTCTGGCTGACGTGATAACCACCAAGAAGGCGGTTCTCCACGACAGGTGTGAGATCACACCTGTGCATTGGATCGAATGGCTTGCCCATGAGCTTGACCAATACCAGCAGTAGATCCCATGGAGGTGGAGGTTCTCAGACCGAGGGGAAATGTGGTCAAGGCCTTTGAAAAGTGCCCGACCACCTTCCTCCTGTGCCACTGACTGCTTGCCGCCCACGCCTGTAAGCAGAGATGGCTGCCAGGTGCACCTTAAGGGTCGCTGACCAGCTCCTTGCTGAGAAAGGACCACAGGTAGTCCAGAATGCTTGCCATGGGCAGCGGAAGGGTCCGAAGCCCTTCCTGACACCAAATGGAAAACCCTTCCATTTGAAGGCATAGCATTTTCTGGTCGACTCCTTACGGGACGCCTCAATCCACGCTGAGGACCCGGCCGGAAAGACCCAAGGCCTGGAACTCTAGTCGCCAGGAACTAGGCCGCCAGTGCAGGGATTGAAGGTCCGGATGGAATACCTTCCCTGATTGACTGAGATCAGGTCCGGGCGGGCTGGAAGCCGTCTCGGGAGCCTGGAGCTGAGGCTGAGGAGATCTGGATACCAGAACTGGCGGGGCCAGTCTGGGGCTACCAGAATCACCTGCGCCATGTCCCGCCTCACCTTGAGAAGCACCTTGTGGATCAAGGGAAATGGGGGAAAGGCGTAGAAGAGGCCAGGGGTCCACGGCCTCGAGAAGGCATCCCCCTGCAGCGAGCCCTGCTGAGGGGGGCGGGCATGGAACAGACTCAGCTTCGCAATCTCCCTGGAGGCAAACAGGTCCACCTGAGGCGTGCCCCAGTGGGAGAAGAGATCTTGTACTACCTCCAGCAGGAGAGACCACTTGTGAGACGCAGCCCCTATCCGGCTTAGGGAATTGGCCAGGGTGTTGGAGGCTCCTGCCACGTGAATGGCTAGGAGATCCGCCTCCAGGCTGCGCACTAGGGACCAAATGCGGAGAGCTTCCTTGCATAACAGCAAGAAGCGCGTCCCGCCCTGGCGGTTCAGATAGTACACGGTCGTGGTGTTGTCCGTTCTGGACCTGAAACCACTTAACCCTCGTAGAAATGGAGCGAAGGCGTGAGAGCTAGATGGACCGCCGAGCTCCAGCAGGTTGAAGTGGCATCGGGACTCCTAAGGACCATAGATACATAGACAGTGTCGGCAGATAAGGCCCATGGCCCACCTAGTCTGCCCATTTGAGCTTGTAAGTTCAGTTTGTTTTCCTAGAAGTCTGTTTCTCACCCTGCCCTCTAGAATTCTTTTATGTCCAGAGGCCGAGGCGCCGGTGTTCTCCCAGATGGGCACCCCAACCCATCAGAGATGTGTCGGTCGAGAGAGAGACCGTCGGCTCGGGGCGGACGAACTGGATACCCTCCTGCAGATGAGCTGGAATGATCCACCACTGGAGAGCGTTCCACATCTCCTGGGTCACTATCACGGGCCGGTCCAACGGATCGCGGCATTGTGACCATTGGCTGGCCAGTCCCCAATGAAGGGGACGCATGTACCAACGGGCCCAAAGGACCATGCTGGTGCAGGCCACCATGAGGCCCAGGAGGCGCAGGAAGTCCCAGGCAGGGCGCAATTGCCCAACCAGAAATGATTGGGCAAAGGAGGAAAGAACCTCGGCCCTGTCCACCGGGAGCCGTGCTCTGGCTTGCAGAGAGTCGAGCTCTGCCCCGATGAACAGAATCACCTGCTTTGGCATGAGTTCCGACTTGGCCTCGTTGATGAGGAGGCCAACCTGAGAACAAACCTGGAGGGCCAGATCTCTGGACTGCTCCACCTCCTGTCTGGAGGGGGCTGCTATCAGCCAATCATCCAGGTAAGGGTATATCTGGACCCCTCGGTGCTGCAGGAATGCTGTCACCACTGCCATGCATTTGGTGAAGACCCTGGGAGCTAGGGAGAGGCCGAAGGGCATGGCTCAGAACTCATAAAGGGATCCCTTTTCTCTGAAGCGGAGGAATCTCTGATGGGACGGACGGATTGGGACGTGAGAGAACGCGTCCTGGAGGTCCAGGGAGCAGAACCACATGCCTCGTTCCAAGGATGGGATTATCTGAGCCAGAGTGACCGTCCTGAAGGTCCAAGACCTTAGGAACTTGTTCAGGTCATGCAGGTCGAGAATGGGGCGCCAGCCCCCCGTCCGTTTTGGGACCAGAAAGTACCTGGACACAAACCCTGGGTCTGAAGGAGGATCTGCCACCTTCCTTATTACCTCTTTTTCAAGGAGCAGGGCAATATCGGCCTGGCGGGCCAACAGCGAGGCTGCAGACCCCGTGGCCCCCCAGGGGCGACAGCTCGAAAAGGCGAACCTGCTCAAACTCCAGAGGCAGGCTCTTTTCTACCACCTCCAACACCCAGCGTGTCCATGGTGACAGCGGACCAGGCGGAAAGGAAGTGGCGGAGCCGCCTCCACGGGGGCCTAGGGGAGGACGAGGTTGGGGGCGCACCTCAACCCGCTACTGGGCAGGCTTTGAGGAAGAACCGCCGAGGGACCTCCTGCCTTTACCTCCTTGCTTCCTGTTGAGGAAGCCGCTTGGGTTTGGGACACCACGTAGCCGCTCTGCCCTGTTGCTGGTGCTGCTGGGCCGGTCAAGGAGCAGGGACTGAAAGACAAAGGACTTCTGCTGCTTGACGGCGGCCTTTGTCCCTCTGGGCGGAGGTGACCGAATCCAGAGTGGCATTGGACTTTTCGATCCGCTGGAGGTGTCCCTCCACCCAGGGCCGAAGAGGTCAGTCCCCAAGAAGGACGCCCGCCAACTTGTGCTAGGTATCCGCCGCTGAAGGTGGATATCCTCAGCCACGCCCTGCGTCGCATGGCCACTGCGGCTGCTACTGACCTGGCACAAGAATCACCTATGTCCAGAGCAGTCTGGAGCTGCTGCTTCGCCACCGCCCTGCCCTGGTCCCGCACCTGGCGGACCGTGGTCTGCAGGTCAGGCGCGAGGTGAGGAACGACCTCATCCAGGGAGCCCATGAGGGCGTGGGAGAAGTGTGCCATCAGCACGGCCGAGCTGGCCTGTCGGAGGTCGAGGGAGGACGCAGCGTACACCTTGCGCCCGGCAAAGTCCAGCTTTTTGGACTCCTTGTCGGGGGGCTTGTCCACATCCCGAGCATTACCGGAACGTTGGAAAACGCTGTCGGTGACTAACCCCTCAGCAGAGGGGTGTTCCGAGAAACCGGGCAAAGAGCCGGTAGGGACCACATACTTCCTGGCCATCCTGGCCGAAGGCGCAGGACAGGAAGCAGGCCGCTGCCTAAGCTCCAAGGCTGGGCCGACAATGGCCTCAGCCAACGGGAAAGGCCTCCGTAGGAGAATCCCTGGTCCAGAATTCCGCTAGATACTGGCCTGTGCGGACATGGGCTCGAGCTGCATCCCGTGGACCCAGATGAGTCAAGCAGACCAAGAAGGACGATGGGCTATCGTCCACTGACTGGCCCTCGAGGACTCCAGATCGCACTGCCTGGAGAACAGGGAGGAATCGTTGTCAGATTCCTCAAGAGTCTGCGAGAGCATGCCTGCTCCTGAGCCACCCTCCACCTGCCGAGGACGGTCGGGAGTGAGGGGTGATCGACAACCTGCGGGCAGGCCATGCACCGACCGAGAACTCTTGGTCGGTGTCCCGACTTAGGTTGTGGAGGTGGAGGTTCCACCACAATCGGTGGACCAGCTGGTTTCAGCTTAGCAACCGCCCTGGGGCAGGCAACTCGACTGGAACAGTGGTTGCTTCGGTTGCCCGCGACAGCCACTTGATGGCTGGGTCTTAGCGAAGGGTCGTTTAGGCCCGGATTAACAGCAACTGCTGCCACATCAAATCCTCATGAGCTGCCGCACAACTTGCGCTGTAGCTCTCCTCACCCGAGGAGGAGTGACGAGAAGAACGAGCGTCGCCGCTTACTTCGATAACGAGATCGAGACCGCCGATGTCGGGTGGAATGGCTGGACCGAGAGAGGTCCGAGACCGAGGACCCCTGGGAACCGAGTGGTGTCTGAAGCGGGCGGGATACCCGCCTTCCTCGCTCGGAACTTTTAACCGGGGACTGCGGTCCCAAAGGAGCAGGCAGATCCTCGGTATCCACCAGGGGAACCGGTGAAGTAGGGTTGTCGGCTTCTCCAGTCGACAGCCCGTCTAACGGATCGAGAAAAATCTCGACTTTGTCGATGGGAGTCTTGGCAGGCTGGTCTGACGGGGGCACCGTGAAGCCAGCGGCCTCAGCCGCAACCTCGACCGAAGTCGATGGTCAGCTGCCGGGGGACCTCTCCCGCTCCCACGAATGCCGACAATGGGACTTACCTTTCGATTCCCTTTTCTTGGGCCGAGAAGAATGTCCTGAAGGCCCCTCTCCTTTCGTGGAAAGGGACTGGCAAAGCTCCTTGAACGAAGCTGTATAAGAGGAACTCAGAGAGAGTGGATAAATGCCGCAGCCGAGGAGGAAGAAGATGCGGCCTGGGCCGCCTCCTCCTCGAGAGCGATCATCTGCTCGAGCTGCTCAGCCAAGCCAGCCGCCGGGACACCGCCCAATGAGCCTCTTTGGATTTTACCGTGAAAACGCTTCGGGCAACCGAGTTTCAAACGGGCAGTGCGATCGTCCAGAACATTGGCCGAGAAAGAACGGCACAACTCGCAAGCCTGCGGTCGTGATCTAGGCCTAAGCAGTAGACGCACGTGGAGTACGGATCCGTCCTGGACATTTTCTGCCCGCAAGGGCACCTCCGAAAGCCGGGAAAAGATTTGTCCATCGCAGCCACGAGGGAAGATGAAGACCGAAGTTTTTAAAACTTCGAAATCAATTTCGGAAGAACCGAAGAAATAGGATCCAGTCTAAAACGCAGAGCGCTAAAGAGGGAACCTGAGCTTCCAAGCGGTAAGGAAGATCTGGCGTCATGGGGCGGAGCCAAGAGTTTTACCACCCGGGTGGGTGGGAGGAGCCAGCTTGAAGACCTTCCGGCAAGAATTAAAGCGGCAAGGATACCTGCCAGAGAGTGTGGATGAACAACATATCCATGTCCCTAGAAAAAATCTTACATTCTTTCACATTGCTACAATTTAAAACCTTCGCCACTCACTGTAATATACATCTGTGTGTTCCTCTCTGACTTTTTTGCAACTCCATCAGACAATCACCCAGTTTTTTAAAAATCCCCTCTCCCATAAGGCTTCCTAACCACCTTTTTTCTTCTCTTTTCATCCCCTTCTCCTCTCATGGCAATAGCTGTGGTCACACCATGCTGGTTCTCTGTTATCTGTATGGTCATTGCCATCCCACCCCATGAGAGAGCCGAAGCTGAAGCCCAGTGTACACTCCTAAACATAACACATTGCCACTGTTCTAAATGGCCAACCAGTGATCATACCTACCTATCAGCCAAACACACGAGTCCATTCTCAAATCCAAACGCTCTACCTGCACCATCAGGCCAACTGCTAACAATCACCCACCCGAGCAATGCAGTAGCCCCAACTCCTCTGTAACCCAATGTGCTTCAACTGTACAAACAGGCTAACAGTCATCGCCCAGCCGCACAATGCTGCAGCCCCAAATCCACACTAACCCAATGTGCTTCAACTGTACCATCAGGCTATCCGCCAACAAACATCACTACCCGCACAATCCTGCAGCCCCAAATCCTCTGTAACCCAATGTGCTTCAACTGTACCATCAGGCCAACAATCATCGCACACCTGCACAATGCTGCAACCCCACATCCACTCTATTACTCTAACCCAATGTGCTTCAACTGTACCACTAGGCCAACAGTCAGCACTCACCCACACAATGCTGCAGCCCCAAATGCAGTCTAACCTAATGTGCTTCAACTGTACCCACAGGACAACAATCATCGCCCACCCGCACAATACTGCAGTCCCAAATCCCCTCTAACCAAATGTGCTTCAACTATACCAACAGGCTAACAATCATCACCCACCTGCACAATGCTGCAGCCCCAAATCCACTCTAACCCAATGTGCTCCAACTATACCAACAGGCTAACAATCATCACCACTTGCATAATGCTGCAGCCCCAAATCTATTCTAACCCACTGTGCTTCAACTGTACCAACAAGCCAACAATCATCACCAACCCGCACAATGCTGCAGCCCCAAATCCAACCTAACCCAATGTGCTTCAACTTTATCATTAGGAAATCCACCAACAATCATCACCACCCACACAATGCTGCAGTCCCAAATCTACTCTAACCCACTGTGTGTCAACTGTACCAACAGGCCAACAATCATCACCCACCTGCACAATGCTGCAGCCCCAAACCTACTCTAACCCAATGTGCTTCAACTGTACCAACAGACCAACAATCATCACCCACCTGCACAATGCTGCAGCCCCAAACCTACTCTAACCCAATGTGCTTCAACTGTATCAACAGACCAACAATCATCACCCACCCACACAATGCTGCAGCACCAAATCCACCCTAACCCAATGTGCTTCAACTGTATCATTAGGAAATCCGCCAACAATCATCACCACCTGCACAATGCTGCAGTCCCAAATCCACTCTCACCCACTGTGCGTCAACTGTACCAACAGGCCAACAATCATCACCCACCCACACAATGCTGCAGTCCCAAATCCACTCTAATTCAATGTGCTTCAACTGTGCCCACAGGACAATAATCATCACCAACCCGAACAATGGTGCAGCCCCAAATCTACTCTAACCCAATGTGCTTCAACTATACCAACAGGCCAACAATCATCACCAACCTGCACAATGCTGTAGCCCCAAATCTACTCTAACCCAATGTGCTTCAACTGTGCCAACAGGACAATAATCATCACCAACCCGCACAATGGTGCAGCCCCAAATCCACTCTAATCCACTGTGCTTCAACTCTACCAACAGGCCAGCAATTTTCACTCACCTGCACAATGCTGCAGTCCCAAATCCACTCTAACCCAATGTGCTTCAATTGTCCCAACAGGCCAACAATCATCGCCCACCCGCACAAAGCTGCAGCCCCAAATCCTCTCTAACCCAATGCACTTTAACTGTACCAACAGACCAACAACAATCATCACCCACCTGCACAATGCTGCAGTCTCAAATCTACTCTAGCCCAATGTGCTTTAGCTGTACCAACAGGCCAACCGCTAAGAAATCATCACCCACTTGTACAATGCTAAAGCTCCAAATCAACTCCCAAAGCTGATGTACTGTACTGTACCATTGGGCAAACCATTAAAAACATCACTCACCAGGTACTGCTGAAGCCCAAATCCATGCCCCAAACTGATGTGCTGTACTGTACTTTACCACTGGGTCAGTTCAGTACTGTTCCCCGCAGTCCTGTCGCAAATCTGATATGCCATCCTGTATCATCTGACCAACCACAAAACCACCACCAATCAGTCTAGTACTGATGCCCAGAGTCCTGTCCCAAACCTGATGAGCTGTACTGTACCAACTGTATCATTGAACCAACCCTTATACCACCACCCACCAGTCTGGTACTGATGCCCTGAGTCCTATCCCAAACACAATGGTACTGCACCATTGAGCCAACCCTAAACAACACTAGACACCAGTCTGGTGCTTAAGCACAGAGTCTTGTCCCAGACCTGATGTGCTACACTGTATTTGTGCTGCACTGTATCACTGGGCCAAACATCAACAATCCCAAACCCTCAAATCCACTTCCTAACCTGATGTGCTGTCCTGTCATCACTGGGCCAAACATCAACAATCCCCACATGCCAGTCCAGTCCTAAAGCCCCAAATCCACTTCCTGACCTGATGTGCTCTACTGTATAACTGGGCCAAACGTCAACAATCCCTACATGCCAATCCAGTCCTAAAGCCCCAAATCCACTTCCTAACCTGATGTGCTCTACTGCATAACTGGGCCAAACATCAACAATTCCTACATGCCAATCCAGTCCTAAAGCCCCAAATCCACTTCCTAACTTGATGTGATGTCACTGTATCACTGGGCCAAACATCAACAATCCCCACGTGTCAGTCCAGTCCTAAAGCCCCAAATCCACTTCCTAACCTGGTGTGCTGCACTGTATCACTTTGCCAAACATCAACAATCCTCACCTGCCAGTCCAGTCCTAAAGCCCCAAATCCACCTCCAGATGCGCTGTCACTGTACCATCCGGCCAACTAATGACAATCCCTACTGGCCAGAAGTGTCTTTCTTGTCTGGTAGGAAGGAAGCATTTACGGAAGTGCTAGCCCTCCCCAAAACAATTTACACATTAGGGCAATTTGGAGTAGAAGAGTACATGTGTAACCTATTTAGAAAGCTAAAACAGACTTGTCTTAGGCACATTTTCCAAGCAGCGTTCAGCAGCCACTGGTTTATGTCAGTGAGGGGCTAAGGCACTACATGCTTAGTTACTGTTATAAATGTACATTTTTATTTTTAATAGCAGCCCCCCACACCTGTAAACTAGTAATACAACACGTATAGCAGCATGTGCAATCCTTCATGCCAGGGCTTTGCCTGTTTTATATAATCTGCATAGATGTTGCTAATATAATGGAAGGCAGGATGTGATCAATTACCAGGGCATGAAGTTTCTCTTCCAGGTCCTGATTGGCTCTTTGGGAGGCCGTGTAACTGTTCTGCAATCTGCACAAACAAAGCAAGCACACATACCATTACCAATTTAGTCATTACTTGAAACTATTCATATCTGAGGATTTCGATAGACATGGTCACAATTTTCAAATCTCATATTTCTCTGAGATACGATATTTTCCTGAGCTCTGATGGGACTGCATATTAAAATGACTTGGAATTTTCAGCAGTCCTGCTTTTCTCTTCATCTCAGCAGAAGAAGTTTAGTCAACCAGTAGAAGTTCCAGAGACAGATGGAAAACCAATGCTGAACATAAACAGAGTTTAAATTTACCCTGCTTCTGACTGCACAAGGTGGTCAGGGGCTCAGCTGGAAACTCAACAGTATGCTTATCACACAGGCTAGCCAAGCAGCCCCAAACCTCACCCGAACACTTCCAGCAGCACTGCAATAAAGGGGGTTCCCATATTACATATGTAGCAGCCAGACCACATGCCTTTCCAACTGAGTTTTGCATAATCTTTAGCGTTATTTGGGTGGCTCCAAGTACTTTAGACATTTTCTGCTGTCCGGCAAAAAAATTTTTTTAGTTGGCATCAATATAACTGTTACATAAAATTCAAATAAAATACTTTTTCTTGTGCACTTCCATCAGTTCCCAATGCTTATTCTTGCCATAAAGTCATAAACCTCTGCTTGTGACATCACCATCTGTTGCCAGGGAAATCACTTATGTCACAAGCAGAAAACTGTCGCTTCCGAGAAAGCACATGCAGTAACATCATGAGTTCTAAGGGCCAAAGAGCTCATTTTCCTGGAAATAACCTGAAAAAGTACAGTTACGTAAGGACTTACCGTAACAGTAGATCTTCGAGAGAGGCTCTTGCAGTAGGTAATTACATATAGGACTGATGCCGGCAGGCAGCAGGACCCCATGGAAAAATTTCTAGCTAGCAGTCCCTGGCGAGGGACCGGCCCCACGTCAGGTGACCAAGGCCAGGCGACGGAGGGAGGTCAACTCTGAAAGCATGTGCAAATGCCAGGAGCCTTAGCAACAAGATGGAAGATCTGAGGCTGTCATGGTGCAGTCAGACCTGGACATTGTGGCCATCACTGAAACCTGGTGTAATGATAACCACGACTGGGAGATGGCCATACCTGGCTACAACATATTTAGAAGAGACAGAACAGGCAGGAAGGGAGGAGGAGTGGCACTGTATGTGAAAAATGACATAAGGGCCACAGAGATCCAGGAGGAACAAAATGGGGGAGAGATACTGTGGGTTAAGCTGGAAAGGAAAATGGGGACAGCCATCCGCACAGATGTGGTCTGTAGACCACCAGCCCAGGAGGAAGAAACAGATAGGGAGCTGATGCTAGTCATCCAAAGGATGCAGACATGGGTGAGGTGGTACTGGTTGGAGACTTACATTCCAGACGGGACTGGAGCATCCCAGCAGCAGCATCAACTAGGAGCAGATTTATCCTGGACTCCTTCAGGTGCCTTCCTCAAGCAACTGGTCATGGAACCAACTCGGCAGAAGGCAATACTGGACCTTGTGCTCACAAACAGGGACAGTGTGATGGGGGTAACAGTGGGGGAGCACCTGGGGAACAGTGACCACCAGTCACTGTGGTTTGAAATCACAGAAAGAGCAGAACCAAACCACACAAAAACACGTCGGCACCAGGTAAGGAAAATGTGGCAGCAGGGCAGGCGTAGGGTACTCTGGTGAAGGGCCAGCAGGTGCAGGCTGAGGGACTGGCACTGAGCCCACAGACTGCAGCAGAGGCAAAACTGGCACTGGGCCCACAGGCTGCAGCAGGACTGGCGGTGGCCCAGTGGGCGCTGGTTGAGGACACCTGGGAGGGGAATCCACTAGCACCAGGAGAGGAGACAGGCGCCAGGGGGAAGGAGACCTCCCTGGCAAAGGGAGAGGTTGGACGGGAAGCAATGCCTGAAGCCTGCTGTAAACACTGCCAAGAAGGACTGGCATCGGTTCCGTAGAGGGGACCAACATAGGTAGCACCATAGCCAGAGGGGTAGCAGAAGAGGAGCCGATGCCAGTCACACCCAGACTGGTCAAGCCTCCTGGCTGGGAACCCATGGAATTGTTGGGCTTGAGCGTCGGGGGCTGAGGAACAGGAGACAATGTCTCCTGCCCCGTGAAGCCGCCACCTGTGACAGAGATAAGGGTGGGCGGCGGGGCCACTGGCATTCTGCGGGAGTAAGGGCAGGCACAGCAGATCCCCACAGGGACTCCACTCCCAGTGTGGTCAAAGATTGCGGGGACACGCCCTTTTCCATCGCGACAAGTTCCTGCTTGATGAGATGGATCTCCAGGATTTTTAGATGACGTCTCGGAGTGGCCTGGTTGAATTTCTGGCAGATCTGGCAGGCTTTGGTGCCAGGGCTGGAGCCTAGGCACAGGATACAAGCAGAGTGACCATCTTTCTCAGGACTTTGTTTGCCACAGGCACACTTTGTGGAGCGGTCAGAAGACGAGTCAGGTGGAGAAGACAAACTCGATGTCGGTAACACAGAAAAATCGATGTTAAAACTAAAGAAAACAGAAAAACTAGAGAAAATAAAAAAGCGCAGCTAGCATGGGTAATGGTCATTGACTGTAGCTACGGCACCCACTAAGGTCCGACATGCGTAGGTAGACGGCAGGAAAGAACACAGGAGGGTGTGGGGGACTGCCCGCCTTTACAGGATAGGCCAATGTCAGAGGTTGACGTCGGCAGTGGGTGGTCCTCCAGGGTAGACTGCTAGCTAGAAAGTTCCCATGAGGTCCTGGCGCCTGACGTCTAAGTCCTACCGGTGTTGGCCTGCTGCAAGAGCTTCCTCAAAGTAAGATCTCTAACAAACTAAACAGGAATGTTATTTAGAGCAAGAAGTCCTGGTCCCCACACAGTCATAGCTCTCAATGGTGGGCAAAAAGGGAACTAAGGCAGTGGGGCCGGCACCACTATTTATACTGCCAGTGCACATGGCACCCTACGTTGATGCCATGTGCATGCACATGTTACGTGACAGGGTACTTGGGGTAAAATCCCAGTACTGACAATGAATGGGGCCTGATGGGATTCATCCCAGAATTCTAAAAGAACTAAGGGTAGAACTAGTGACACCACTGACTACCCTCTAACAAATCATGGGAGGATGGGGTGGTACCTGAGGACTGGAGGAGGGCAGATGTGATTCCACTTCACAAAAGTGGGAGCAGGGCAGAAGCAGAAAACTACAGACCTGTTGGTTTAACCTCAGTGATAGGGAAAATGATGGAAGCACTTCTGAAGGAAAGAACTGCTCCACACCTTAGAGGCCAGAGCATGAGGACCCAAGACAGCATGGACTACAGCGGAAGGTCATGCCAGACGAATCCAATAGATTTTGACTGGGGGACCAAAGCAGTAGATCAGGGAGGGGCTGGCACATGGCCTACCTAGACTTTTAGCAAGGCATTTGACACAGTCCCACACACAAGATTAATATACAAGCAGCCAACCTGGGAGGGTCCCAAGATGATAGCCTGGATAAAGAATTGGCTGGAGAATAGGCACAGAGGGTAATAGTAAATGGAGTCCACTTGAAGAAAGGGGTTACTAGTGGGCACCGCAGGGTTCAGTATTAGGACCGGTCCTCTTCAATGTCTTTATAAGTGACATTGCAGAGGGACTGGAAGGAAAAGTATGTCTCTTTGCAGATGACACAAAGATCTGCAACAGAGTTGATGCACAAGGTGATGAGGCACAAGGAAAGGATGAGAAGGGACTTGGCAAGGTTAGAGGAATGGTCAAATGTATGGCAGCTTAGATTCAATGCTAAGAAGTGCAAGGTAATGCACCTGGGAAACAAAAACCCAGGGGAAGAGTACACAATGGGGGATGAGATACTAAAAACAAAAATGGAAAGGGACCTGGGGGTAGTCATATCAGATGACCTAAAGATGGGCAAGCAATGTGAGAGGGCAGTAAGGAGGGCTGGGGGGATAATGGGATGCATAGGGATAGGCATCACCAGTAGAAAACAGGAAGTTGTTATCCCTCTGTACAGACAGCTGGTGAGACCCTATCTGGAGTATGGTGCAGTTCTGGAGACCCAATCTCGCAAAGACATAGACAAGATGGAAGCTGTCCAGAGGGGGCAACTAAAATGATACAGGGTCTGCACCAGAAGACATATGAAGAGAGACTTAAGGAGCTTAATATGTATAACCTCGAGGAAAGGAGGGAGAGGGGGACATGACAGAAACTTCACACCCCAAGGAATCAACAAAGTCCAAGAGGGTAGCAACTTCAGAAAAGAGGTGCAAGAACAAGGGGGCAGAATTTGAAGATGGGGGGGGGGTGCCGCTCAGAGGTAATGTAAGGAAGTATTTTTTCACAGAGATACAGAGTTTTTCTAGTAGTTCTACTAAAATCCTGTGAGGTGACCTGCCATTGTTTAAGTTTCCACACATGCGTAATACAAATAAGAGGGGAGCTGTAATTGTTTCAATTTTTGTGGGGAAAGGTAAGGAGGTAATTGGCAGATAGAAAAAAACATTTTAACCAAAAAGGAGTATACCCATACCAGTAACCTATTGTTTGAGAAGAAAAAACAAAATTCGGATACCAAAAAATACTATACAAAAATAGGAGTGGGTGAAGCATACAAACCCCTCCTTTGAGCACAAGCATGATATGTATGTAGTCTTTTGACGTGTTCAATCAACTACCCCAAAACCCCTGAAAGAAAATATTCATAACCCTTCTTTCTAAGGTTAATGGTGGAGGGAATACATGTGCAATATGGAGAAACAAAGGTATTATAAGAGTGTACAACAAAGTAACCCTTTTTCTTTTGGATATAGGTTTAGACTTCCAAGAGTTAACTATAAATTCAGCTGTTTGTAGGCCTGCAGACCAGTTAAGATGGGCATCATCAAGACTCCTAAACTGAATCCCGAGAATCTTCCCTGGGGCATCTGAAAGTCATATATTTGCGAAAGTTCCATCCACTAGAGTATTTGAAGAAGAGGATAGTAGAAACCCAATACTTTTAGTATAATTTAGGTGAGAGCCTGATGCTGTCTCAAAATCAGTAAGGATGCTTAGTAAAAGGTTAAGGTCCAATTCAACAGTTGTGCAGATGCTGATATCATCCGCATATGCATGTACAGGGGGTACAGAAACACCATTCAGAAATGATAAGCAAGGGATATTTGGATGTTGCATTATTTTTCGTAATAACGGATCTATGTGAAAACAGAGTAACAGACTCAGTAGGCAGCCCTGTCTAACCCCTTTAACACTATGAAAGGGGTCACCCATGTTTCCATTAATATAAGGTACAATTACTGCTGTGGAATACAATAACTTAAGCCATGTAACAAATTCTCCGGGAATTCTGTAATGGTGTAAAACCTGAAATAAATAAGTGTGATCAACCCGATCAAATGCTTTTTCTTGATCCAGGGAGAGAACTATTCCTGAAGGGCCCACTTGGAAAAAACATCTCTGAGCAATATTAAATTATGAAATACGGATCGATTTGGTAATGCACAAGACTAAACTGGAGCTATTACCTGTTCTGCTATGGGGGTTACCCAGGTAAGAAGAACCGGAGCTAAGATTTTGTAATCTATATTTAGAAGACTGATAGGTCTCCAGTTCTTTAAATCAGTGCGATCACTTGTCTTGTACAGTAAGATAACCAGGGCTGTAGACAGCTCTTCAGGAAATGTGTTAGAAGTCAAACAAGAAGAAAAAACATCAGCTAAAATGGGAGCCAAGATATGGCTAAATGTCTGAAAAAATTCTACTGTCAAACCATCAGAGCCTGGAGCAGTGTTTTTCCATAATCTATGAAATGGCTGCCAAAATATCATCTGGAGTAACAGGTGGAGTCAGAGATACCAAGTCCTCAGGCATTACTTGAGGCAAGGTAACATCGTGTAAATAATCAAATTCTGCCTGCTCCATAGAGGGTGTACCAAATAAGTTATGTAAATAATGTTGAGCTATATGCAAAATATGTTGAGGGTCCGAAGAGACCAGATTTGTTTGTGGATCTAAAACTTCATCAAGGATAGAATGCTGCACACGGGTTTGACAGCTCTTAAATATATCAATCGAGGGTCTAGTCCTTGTGTCCCAAACTGGGCCTCTAATTTCAAAGAAGTAGCTCTAGCATATTGAAATTGACACATCTCATGCTTTATCTGTTGTATATATTAGCCTATATCTAATTTTAATTCATGAGCCCTAGAAATCATAGGAAAGAAACGTTTTCTAAGTCTCAGATAGTAAAAATATTTCGTTCTAGACGGGTTTTTAGCAGCAGTCAGAAAAAAAGATTTAAATCATGTTTTGTGTCTATCCACCAGGTTGATAAAGAGTCATATGCGTCCAGTACTGAATATCTATAGGAAAAGAAGTCAAAGAGTCTTTTCCCTATAGAGGGATTAGAAAAAAAGGAATTACTCAATTTCCACCTGCCGTTCCCAACCGGAGGACCAGAGTGGTTAAAAAAACAGGTTAATGTTACAGCCATATGGTCGGATGTTTCACAGGGTATCGTTTCTGCATGTGATACAGTCAGATTTTTAAAAAGAAAGAAAAAGTCAATTTGAGTGGCCAGGGCACCTTTTGTAAATGTTTTTGCTCCAACAGAATGTTTTGCCAAATATCCATCAAACAAATTTGCTGTATGTAATATTGCTTTTAAACAATTTGTATCCCCAAGTAATTTTTCAGCAGAGCCTCTTTTATCACTCAAAGAAAGAGGGCAATTAAAATCTCCTCCAAAAACAATGCATTTATGTGAGTGTAAATAGAGCTGTATTAAACAGGGCAGAACGTGACGCGATGCTCTGTGGGACATAAACATTTATAAATCTGAAGGGGAGATTCTCAAAAAGTATGTCCAATAATAAAGTTCTACCTGGACAAATGTCCAGATCCCTACGAACCAAAACTGGTAGTCCTTAAACAATATACCAACCCCATCACATCTCTCCTGGCCTTGTGACCAGTATGAGGGGCCTAATGTCCATGCATTCTTTGCCTGGGATATTTCATGAGATGTTTTCAAACGGGTATCCTATAGGAAAAACACATTATTAGGTAAGTCCTTTAAGATCTGTAGGGTAGTCAGTCATTTCTGATAAGACTTAATGCTGCATACATTCAAGGTAAGGGGTGTTAAGTGCTGAGTACCCATCGTATCTTAAAGTAATGAAAGCATATTTCCTCTGGCTTTTCCCTTTCTTTTTCTTACTTTGGCCTCAACTGGTAAATCTGAGATAGGGTCAGGTTTCAAGGACACAGAGGAAGAGTCAGAACCTATATCCTCATCCTAGTCATCTCCCCATTGCTGTCGTTTAGTTAGGGCCTCATATCTGTTCCTAGTAATTATTTGGCAGGTAGAAGTTGGAGAGGCCTCAGCCTTTCTTCCCTTAACTTCTTGGCAGGATAGCAAATCCTCAGGGGAGGGGAGGAGGGGCATTATAGCAGGCCCAAAAATCTCCTGTGGGTAGTAGGAGCATCTGAAATAGGGTGTACATGAGACTCTTGTTCAGGTTGCTGGGGAGGTTCGTCTAAGACATGGTCCTCAGAAGTGTGGGAAGGCTGAGCATTCAAAGCTCGTCCCTGAACAAGTTTCTAGTAGACTAACAGGGTCCTGAAGAGCACAATCAAGTCTCCCTGTTTACTCTTTTGTTCAGTTGCTTTTATCCCTTCCTTTACATAGAGAGCTACTCCTCCTCCTCTTCTCCCCTGCCTGTTTCTCCTGTAGGTTATGTGCCCTGGTATTTTTAACATCCCAGTCATGGTTCTCTGTGTACCATGTTTCTGTGACTGCTACGATATCCAGGCATCCTTCTTCCATCAAGGCCACCAGCTCAGGGAGCTTGCTGCCCAGACTATGGACATTGGTATTCATTACCCTCCATTTCCTGATGGCCTTACTCCTTTTTGCCTTTGTCACTTTCTCCATTTACCCCTACCCTTCTCCCTATCGACACCTCTATGTTGGTGTTTGCCACTTACTACTGTGAATTCTTTGGGGGCTAGGATTTCTCCTTCCTTTCCAGTGTCCCTCCTCATAGTTTAAATGCTTGCCAATGAGCAATTTAAACCTATCACCTAGGATCCTGGTTCCTCCTGGACAGATGCAGCCCATCATGCCAGTATAGGCTTGCATCACTCCAGGTGGACCCTCAGTCCCTAATGAAGCCAATCTCTGAGCTCCACACCAGTTTTTCAACCACTGATTGAACTGCATGGTGCTGGAACACCCTAGCCTCCTCCTATGCCATAGATGGGCAGCACCTCCGAGAAAGTCATCAATGTGTACATTTGTCTAAGGCCCCTCCCAATTCCACAAACTCTTCCTGCACTTCCCTAATCCCTTTCTAGCTATGGTCATTTGTCCCTTAGATGGACAATGACATCCAGCTCCCTCCCTGTGCAGCTGCTCCAGCAATCCTGAGGATTCGCCTCTGTCCCTCCAAGCCATGGCGCCAGGCAAGCACCTCACCCTCCCTCCTTCCTCCCCAGTTCTACCTTCCTAACAATGGAGTCCCCCACCAGAGTTGTTTTCTTCCCCTGGGGTCCCCTGCCACCCTCCTGTGGGTCTCTTTGTGGAGGTCCCAGCATCCTCCTTGGTTCTACTGCAGGTGCCTCCATAGAGGGAACTCACACTTTGCCTGAATGGCATAGGGAATTGTGGAGAGGTACAACTGGAGGGATGCGCCTCTGTTCCACCACCCTCACCCTCCCTGAGCCCACTGTGGTCCAACTGCTTCTCCTTCTTGGCAACCTCTGAGGCAACGGCAGTGGCACTGGTGGTCCCTGGATGGAAGAGGAGGTCCCACAAATCCTGGCCAACTCAGCCTGGAGATAAGCAACCTCCTCCCTCAGCCCAGAGAGGTGCCTGCAGATGGGACAACACCACATCCTCCAGAACGGCTCCCGGAAGACTGCTGCTCCACAGCCACTGCACTGCACCACTCCAATCATGTCTTATTTCTGGCCCCTTAACTGTTTGCAATCCTTACTCTTTCCTCTGTTTTTTTTTTCTCTCTCTCCTTACTTTCTGCCTGTGTGTCCTTTAAGCTCCTGATTGTCCTGTTCTGAGACAAGAATATCCTATATTTCTCAGTAGACCCCTTACTTGCTCAGAGGCAGACCTCCAGCAGCTAGAGAGAGCTGGAGAGCTACTCTTGCCCTTCTAGGATGGTGGGTCTTTGGTGGCTCTGTGATCACTCACTTCCTGCTCCCAAACAGGAAGTTCTGTTGTCAGTCAAATCCTGTGCCTATAAAAGTAGAACTGGGTGGGAGGGTGGAGGGGAGGGAGGGAAGGAGGGCAATATAGTCCCAGTAGAGAAGTCCAGTCACACAGCAGTCCTTTCTCCTGGTGTCTCCTGCCAAGCTATTAGCAGAATCTTTCTAAGACAGTCTTTAAATGTAGCTTTTCTAGCTAAGACACTCCCCCTACTTACTAGATCTTTCTACAAGTAATTTAAACCTCACAGCTATTAAGTCCTTTCAATCACCTGAGATTTACACCAAGATAACTGTTCAGATAACCATTCAGTTCAGTTAACTCAGAGAAACACACACTTTTTTTTTGTTTTGTTTGTTAGTTTTTTTAACCTAAAGTAAAGGTCCAAGTACAAAAGTTCTTCTTCTTTAGTCCCAGCAGAGAAGTCCAGTCACACAGCAGTCCTTTCTCCTGGTGTCTTCTGCCAAGCTATTAGCAGAATCTTTCTAAGGCAGTCTTTAAATGTAGCTTCCTTCTAGCTAAGCCACTCCCCCTACTTACTAGATCTTTCTACAAGTAATTTAAACCTCACAGCTATTAAGTCCTTTCAATCACCTGAGATTTACACCTAGATAACTGTTCAGATAACCATTCAGTTCAGTTAACTCAGACACACACTTTTTTTGTTTTGTTTGTTAGTTTTTTTTTACCCTAAATTAAAGGTCCAAGTACAAAAGTTCTTCTTCTTTAGTCCCAGCAGAGAAGTCCAGTCACACAGCAGTCCTTTCTCCTGGTGTCTTCTGCCAAGCTACAAAAGACTGGAGCTCACTTCCCCTGTAAGTGACTTGTGCTCATATCAACTCTTTCAAAGCTCATGGATCAATCTTCCTCAAAAAATTAAACTGGAATTGCGCTGGATGCTCATCTCAACTGCTGTGCATCTTATACCTGTACTTGTATGTTCCATTATGTATCTTGCTTCTGTAATCATGTGACATGTATTACTGACCTAGCTGATGTTACTTTGCTGTTTGTGCAACAACCTATGACTTTGATGCCTCTGAAAAAGGGCTCTTGAGCTCAAAGATCTTCCAAACACAATACACAAGTATAATAGGACACTAACTAGGGGACTTATGGAGTGGCATTTCATTCTTTTTTATTTCTGTCTCAGTTTCAAGACTTCTTAATTGGTATATAACCTAGTAGGCATGCTTTTTTTCTGGGGACTACTTGAATGATGTTCTGTATTTTTGTTCATTCTGGTTATTTTTTTTTATTTGTAAAATGTTTCACCAGGAAAGACAACATGAACTGAGGAACAGCTCATTTCCAGAAATGTTTTGGGGGAGGGGGGGTTTACAGTGGTTGAGAGCGCAAATAAACTTAATACAAGAACACTGTACAGTAACAAAAATTATTCATAACATTGTAGTATATTTGCAGCACAGTAAAACACTATACAACAAGCCAGCAGCCAAGGTAAGCCAAACCATAGGCTGGAAAACTTACATGGTAACACCTAGAGCCAGAGACCAGGAGGCCAGTGGGTTGGTAAAACACTGAAGTGCCAAAATAGCAGGAAGCATGGGCATGGGTTTAGTAAGTGCTAGTGTAAACCTAAAGAAGAGAGGAGGTCAGGGGGAGACGGTGAGGAGAGGGGCGGGATACATAGCCAGGCCCAAAACCCCTTCAGGATGCTGAGAACCCTGCAAGGAGGAAGGACCAGCAGGGATTAGGAGGGGAGGGATAGAGAGGCAGGAGGTGGATTGGGGGGCAGGGGGTAGTCGCTAGAATTTGTGAGGAGGCCATAGCTGGTGTGGCGGGTGGCATTACTGGTTGAGCGCCGGCAAGGGAAGCAGGTGAACGGGGGATAGTCACTTGAATTATGGGGAGGTGGAACTTGAGGGGGACTGTAAATAGGTACTGTAAGGGCAAGGTAGAAGTTTTGTAGTGATTAGGTGATATGCAATAGTGGGACAAGTAAGTGAGAAGGGGGCCAAAGTAGGTAAAGAATAAGGGGAAAGCAGATTACAAAGGGCTGAGGAGAGCAGTAGGAATCAAACTTAGGGAGGATCAGAGGGGTGGGAGAGGGAGAGAAATCTATAAGGAGACATGATCAGGGAGAAGGGGAGGGGTAAGGAGGAGGAGAGAGGTGGGAGTGACGGGGGAGGAAGGGTAAAGCTGGAGGGCAGGGGAAGGTTAGGGAGAGGAAGGAAGTGCATGAGGTAGGGAGGGATAAAAAGGGAGGGGAAACGAATACGGCTAGATGTAGGGATTTTGAGGTTTGTAGGGTTAGAAGGTGGGGTCGGGGAGGATGAGAGAAGTGGTTAGGAGCAGGTGCAGTTAGGGGAATAGAAGTTATGTAGGGCTAGGGAGATGGAAGAATGGGTTGAGGAAAGTTGGATAGGAAGAGGGAGTGAGTTCCTGAGTTTAGGGAAGCGATAAAAGAAAGCATCTTGGCCTATGGCGGTGTCGCAACAAGGGACAGCTAGAGCGCGGGAGTCAGAGGATCTAAGAGGGTGGGAGGCAGGGGGAAGGAGCAATAAGTGAGGAGTAGAAGTAAGAGGGGAGAGACAAAACCAGAATTTAGAAGTGAACTTAGCACAGTGAGAGAGGCGCCTGCACTCCAGGGAAGGCAGAGCTAGAGAGTGATTTAGGGTGCAGTGACGTGTGCAAGAGTCAATGGCAAAGCGAAGAAAGCACTTAAGAGGGGATCCAATCTGGCAAGGGAAGACTTGGGAGCAGCACTGTAGACTATGTCGCCATATTCAAATATAGGGAGTATCATTTTCTGAACAAGATCGCGCCTAACCGGTAGTGGTAAAGAACTGCAGTTCCTGTAAAGGGCGCCGAGCTTGAGGTGCAATTTTTGCAGGACAACATCAATATGTTCAGAAAAATTGAGGTGTTGGTCAAGTCAGATACCCAGGTATTTAAAAGAAGTGGAGTCCTCTAATGTTGTCCTGTCAAGGGTGTGGAAGGAGGGGAAGGAAGGCAGCCTTGAGAGTCTCTGCTAGTGTCAAAGGTCATGGAGCTTGTTTTTTTTGGCATTGAGAAATAGTTGATGTGAACTTAGCCAGCACTGAACATTGCTGAAGCCAAGCTGAAGTCTGTTAGTCACATTGGAGGGTGAGTGGCCGGAGGTGAACTAGACAGTGCTGTCAGTGTACATATGGATAAGGGACGAGGAGCAAGCTGACAGCAGGTCATTTAGGAAAACTGAGAACAGAAGTGGGCCAAGAATGGAGCCTTGAGGCACACCAGCAGAGATTTGTAATGGTGGGGACGCAGAGTCAGCTTTCTAACAGATTGTGTTCTACCTACCAGGTAGGCTCTGAACCAATTGCAGGCAGGCTGAGACAGGCCAGCTGACAAGAGGGTTTCGAGAAGGAGAGAGTGGGAGACAGTGTTGAAAGCCTTAGCAAGGTCGACAAAGACAGCAGACGTAATGTGGCCTTTATCATTGGAAGAATGGATAAAGTCAGTGAGTCTGTGAAGGGAGGTGGTTGTGGAACGATTCTTCCGGAAACCAGATTGGAAGGGAGTGAAGAAGGAGTCATCATCAAGAAAGGAAGAGAGTTGAGAGAGAAGAAGGTGTTCCTGGAGTTTTGCAAGGGTTGGTAGGAGCGAGATCGGGTAGTAACCACCTTGTAAAGAGAGATCATCGCCATTAGGAAGGAGGAGGACAGTTGCATGTTTCCGGCAGCAGGGATAGCTGCAGTGCGGAAGGAAAGGTTGACTAGGTCAGCCAGCGGTTGGGAGACAGCATGAGCAGATACAGTAGGTAAAGCAGATCTGGGTCAAGGCCATCAGAGGAGCTACCTTTAGTAGTGTTTAAATAGAGGAGAGCCTTTAAGGTGACATTTGGAGAGACTGATGAAAAGTTAAACTCTCAGATAGTTGGTGGTGTTGGGGGGAGGCGGTAGGAGGGGGTGAAGAAGGGTGGAGGGTTGGGAGAGAGGCTAGCATAGTGGAGGTGCAGGAAATAAAGCAAGAATTGAACTCAGCAGCTACCAAGGGATGGTCGGCTGTGAGTTGTTTGTTAATACTGAGCAGTGGAGATGGAGGTTTAGCTTGGGAAGAGAATAGTGAGTGGACTACTTTCTAAAACTTCGATGGGTTGTTTATATTGGTATTAAAGGTGGACCTGAAATATTCCATTTTGCCTGCCGGATGGCTTTAGTGCAGACATTTCTGAGAGTGCGGTAGATAGAGTAGTCACGGGGGAGTTTGGTAGATTTGTGTGTTTTCCATGCTGTGTCACGTGCTTGTTGACAGGCCAGGAGCTCAGGGGTGACCCACGGAAGGTGGGTACCACACACTCTGACTTGCTTCAAGGGAGCATGTTTGTTCCACATACAGATAAAGTTGTCTTTGAAATATGCAAGAGTAAGATCTATGGTTTTAGCAGAAGTTATAGGGGCCCATTCCACGAGGGTTAGTTCCTGATGTAGCAAGGGAAGGTCAAGGGTTTTGTAGGAGTAAATGGTTAGCAATTTGGGGGAAGCCTTAGCTCTATGAACTTTCCTAACTAAGAAGCTCATATGATGATCACTAAGAGTGACGGGCAGTAGGCCGGACTGGATTACCTTGTGTGGGTGAGAGGTAAGGGCCCAGTCAAGGAGATTGTGGTTTTGGGATTTGTGGTTTGGGCAAGTAGGTGCCATGATTAACTGGGACAGGTTAAGGGCAGCTATGTCTGTGTGAGTTTTACTTAGGAAGGGAGACAGCCAGTCAAGGTTAAGGTCGCCCAGGAGGTAGAGCTCCCCCAAGGAGGTAAGGGACCCAATGATGGCAATTAGCTCAGTGGCAACGGAACAATGTATACCAGGATGGCAATAAGCTCTTGCAATGAATTTAGGGGCAGAGATAGTTTAAAGACGAGGGCTTCGTAAGTCTTGGGGTCTGAGGTCAACAGGACAGTAGTGGTATGGAGAGAGGAAGAGGAGTAGATAGCGACGCTCCCGCCCCTACTTGATCGGTCCTATCGGGTGACGGCATAACCAGGGATTGTGATGGATGCGTCAGGGACTTTATTTGTTAGCCAGGTCTCGCATACTATTAGTATGTCTGGTTTTAGAGTTGCTACAAGAGGAAGTAGCAGGTCAAGTTTAGGGAGAAGACTACAAATAAGGTGAAGGATCTTTAGACCCCGGGGGAGTGTAGTCTGGGTTGGAGAAAAGGTCGGAGGGGGCAGAAGGGGAGAGGGTATTGATGAGTGAGGGCCCAGGGCTGGGATTTATGTAACCTGCGGACAGGAGTAAGAGAGAGATAATGATGAATTGAAGCTTGGTGCTCTTGAACCATGGATGGCTAGGCGATTTGTGAGGACTGGGTGGGTAGCAGAAAGAAAGCAAGTTAGAATTGGCATAGATGGGAGTGGGGCAGAGAGCCATGTACAGCAGTGGGTCCAAGAGTGATAACAAGGTTGGCACTAGTGTGTGGTTGTAGCAGGGGGTAAGCAAAGTAGAGGGGTAAGCAGGGGGAGGAGAGCGGGACGTGGGGTTGTTGAGTTGTTGTTTACTGTTTGCACTGAGATTCTGGTTATGTGCTTTTAATTTATGCTGTACCACTGAGCTACGTGGTTTGACTGGCATGCTGTCACTTTTTGCTCGTGACAATTGTTCATTTAGAGTAGCTGGAGGTGTGTTCCTTGCTTCGAAGTCGGAAGAAGCCCTGGTGACTAAAGTGACATCAAGCACTCTGAACCTCTGGTGAGCAGAACATAAGTTGTAGTTCTTTTAAGTCCAGTACAAACCTCTAGTTTGCTTTGTGACATCAAATCCAGTGGCTGGTGGAATGGTACAGTATATCTGAAGATGGTTCTTTAATTAGATTAAAGCAGCAGTTTGTTAGTGACTATACACATTCTTCAGTAATAAGGTTTGACTGGCAAAAATATCAATATACACATTTTTAATTTCTTTCATTCCTGAACCAAGATATGGGGTCTTGAAAGTTCCCACGCCCATGCCACACCCACCATGACAAAATTCAATATTTTGTGCTGTTTACTATCAGAAACATGCGGAACAACCATCCTAATACAACTACAGCATGACTCTAGCATGTACATTCAATAAGTAACCCCCAAGGAAGAGAGTTTTAAAAATGGTGAATGGCGGCCATATTTAATGACCTGAGTCTTTAATTACAAAATCAGCTATATAAAAAGTCTTAACATCTGAGAAAACAAAAATATATATTGAGCATGAATCTTAGGTTGTCAGAAATACATATGATGAATTTTTTCGCTAACAAATACGGCTGCTTTAAAAACAAATCTGACTTACACAGGAGCTTTGGGGGGGGGGATTTACCACAGTTGATGAACTGTATGTCTACCAAAAACAGCCTAGCTGGCCATTATTGACAACAGTGGTATATTAATGTTTCCTTTATGAAACAGATGTTTTGCATGGTATACAATATAGCACAGAAGTGAAAATTATTATATGATTGAGCATATCTTGTGCCTTTTCCTCTCTGAGGAACACCATAGATACCATATTAAGGATTTTTAAAAGAAAGAAAGAGGGTACACTCAGTTAAGGTTGGGTGCCATAAAATATATACATATATGCAATTAACCAAGAAACGGCACTCTAGGCTAGTGTTGCTGTTATTTAAATTTATTAAATAATTCATCATAAGTCCAAAGCAGGAATTTAAATACAAAACATTCAAATACTTCTTAAAACACAATGTACAGGTTCACATACCATTTCAGTGATAGCAGCCCAGCACTTCAAGGCCACAAAGACCTCTTTGTCAGGGGTGTGGCATTACTGTGAGGTGCACATTTATACAGTGTTTTAATTACCAAGTGTTTGCAATGACCCTATTACTTCATCAATGACCTCCATTAGTTACACAGATCCCCACTGTTGAGTTCATCCCATCAATTAAACTTGGTAGTCTACTGATAACAATAAAGTGCATAGAACATATATTCACTTTAATTTACATTCAGTGTTGACCAATGTATATAACCGCCACCTTTTTAGGTTAGTATTTATAAATAATAGATGAAATTCAATTTGAGATTTTTTGTGATCTATTCAAAACTGTTTAGGAAACTAAACTTGAAAAAATATTTCTCCACTGACCTAAGAGATCATAATATTTTTTACATGAGTATTGATTATGTGCCACCGCTGATAAGGGGAGGGGACAGGGGAAGGATGTTTTAAAGGAATAAATTATAAAGCCATAAGAATAATGGGTAACTGGTACATTATGGTGATGGGAGGTACTGAAATGTAATATATTTTTTGAAAAATAAAAATCATTAAACTGTGAGATAAACATGTTTTTAAGGTTGATGCTTTGAACATTACTAGTTTCCACGAACCTGGGGGGGGGATGGGTAATGTGACAGGAAGCAGTGCACCCTGATGTCAGAATTAGAGAATATCCCTTTAAATATTGAAACTGCATCGGGTGTTCTATGGAGAGCTTCCTAGCACATACTTTTCCCCCCCATTTCTCCTGGAAAATTGGAATGAATTTCATCTATTATTATTTATAAATACTAACCTAAAAAGGTGGTTGTTATACACTTTGGTCAACACTGAATGTATCCAGCCACAGGTTTCAGTGAGGTCCTGAAGTATTAAGGGGTAAAGTGAGCAGCACAAGGTCACCGCATGCTCCTTTGGTAGGATTTAAGCCAGGGTCTCCTGGTTCCCAAGCCTGTGCTCTTACCACTTGACCACAATACCTTTTGATGTCTCCCCTTATACCTGCGGAATTTGTCCTTCAGTTTCTCCAGCTCTTCCCGGCTTCGGCTCAGTTCTGCTTCCATGCAGTGCCGACTGGACTCAAACTCGGACTCCATTGCCTCCGCTCGGTGGGTGGTGTGTGTCAGCAGTCGGCGTAGCTCCTCATTCTGCTGCTGTAGAAACCTGGCAAGGAAAAAAGGTCATTATATTTGGTGCTCTGCATGTTCACCAATTAGCCACGTGCAGCAAATGGCCTATACCAACTATAAGGGGATCCACAGTTTGCCAGAGAACTGGCCCACTACTTCAAGGCAACAGATATTTTAACAAAATCTTCTACAAGAAAATACTGATCCTAACTGGTAGCAATACCCATACTGATAATTGTTAAATTTACCACTAAATCAGTTTTACACCCAATGCTGTGATCTACACTAGTAGATAACAGACTGTGGTGTAGTTAGGTGCCCTCAACCCCAGGTATGAATGAGATTATAAAATAAACTTTTTTTTTTTTTTTTATATATAGTTTAGCCCCAATTTTACTCCTGACCCTGCCTGGCCATGCGCGTGTGAAGTGTGCGCACTGCAGTACCAGGAAACCCTCCCACTGCTTGCTGCCCGCTCGTCTGCACTGCCCGCGAACCTCCATCTGGGGGCAGTGGAACTACAGCGGGCAACAGAGTCCTCCTGGGAGAGGAAAGATGCCTTTCGGCTGCTCAATCCTGCTCCCCCCCCCCATGCCGGCTCTTTGATGACCCAGGCTCGTTCTCGAACCCAGGTCGCTGGTGTGACGTGAGGTAAGGCATCCAGCGCCTCAGCGACACCAGGCCTTTTAAATGTTTTCAGTGAATTCAGGATGGTCCATCAGTGCAGCATCAGTGTTGCCGCTAAAAAATGCCAGCAACCTGGGTTTGGGAACCAATCCAGAGCACTGGACAGCAGGCAGGGGTAGGAGCTTTAAGCATCCTATAGGACACTTGCCTCCATGAGGTAGGAGGTCATCCAATCCCCGCTGCAGGAGTACTACCTGAGGGGACCACTGGTGGAACAAGTAAGCTGGAGATCAATCAATTTTATTTGTTAACCAGGTAAGTACAATAGACCAGAAGTCTGTTTACAGGCACAACCCAGATGTTTTTAGAAACGCAACTTATCTGTAAATGATTTACAAAATGCCTGTACATTCACAGCCATAAATGAGATCAATGCTGCACAAGATTCGAGCTGAAAAACAGCATCTGTCAGCACTGTACAAACAGTACATTTATTTATTTATAAAACTGTACAATCAATACCATTTGCATGAAAAACTACATTCATTTGCCTAGGGATGTGAGTGACACATAACCTAACAGTTTTTGTCTACAAACTCGGGCGGATACAGCTATTCTGATCTCCATTGGCAATTCATTCCATTTTTTCACTGCATAATAATAAAAGGCTTTTTGACCAATGACTGTTTTATAGAATGGCAGTCGAGTTCTGCTGATCCCAGGCCTCTGTTTGCTCTGTTGGCAATTAACAAGTCTGTTAAGGGGTTTCTATCACCCAGTTTTATATTTTTATATACAAGTTGTATTAACTGAAAAGTATCTTTCTGTGTTAGTGGTTACATAAGCTAATACAGAGCATAGAAGACCGTAGTCCATATCCACATAACCTAGACATACCCCTGAATTTTGTTAGCTGTTAAGTACTTTTTTTAAACTTGTTCATACTATTACTGGCCACCACTTTCACAGGCACGCCATTCCAGTCAGGCACTACCCTTAGGCTGAACCAATGTTTCCACTTTTTCAACAGGTACCTTTCCCCAGCTAACTGTATGGGGTGGACTCCAGTATGATATTTCTGCCCCCTAATTTTGAGGCCCAACTTTTCCCATAACACCTCATCTGACAGCCTTAAAAAACATGCACGTCATGGCCGGGGGTCGGCAGGGGAGAGGGAGACCAAGAATGCACCTGAGTTCTGCATCCCTCCATAGCCAGTGGAAGCACCGGCAGCAGGAAGGGATGGAGGCAGCTCAGTTCGCCAGAGCCAGGGAGGGGGGACGTTGGACGGCGCATGAGAGGCTCGGCGTGCATCAGCACGCCACCACTCGGGACGTACATCCCAAGCGCCGAACGTCTCGGAGGGCAGGGGATTAAGGGGAGAAAATGGAAAAACACCTCTCAGCAGCCCTGGATGAAAGCCGCTCCGGTTCCATCCCAGACCACCAAGAAGGGACAGACCCCACTGTGTAGGAGGGAGAGGAGGCACACTAGGGGCAGATCCCATGGAAGGTGGAATGGAGGAAAAATGAGCGGACGGAAGGAGTGGGCACTAAGAGGAGTTAGGAGGGATAAAAAGAAAACGTAAAAAAAAAAAAAAAACAAACAAACAAAAACAAAAAACATGCACGTCACTCCTTAATCTGCGACATTCCAGGGTGAACATCCCCAACTCAGATAACCTTTCCTCATAATCTTTATTTTTAACCTCAGTTATTATGTGCGTGGCTCTCCTCTGTACTTTCTCAAGTAATCTTATTTCAGTTTTATACGCCGGTGACCAAAACTGAGCGGAATACTCCATATGTGGTCTCACCAGCGACCCGTACAGAGGGACTAGTACCTCTCTCTTCCTGCTCCTGCTATGCCTGTTGATGCAGTTTAATATGCCACTAGCTGTCTTAACTACTTGGCTACAATGTTGTTTAAAGAGTAGGTCATTTGAGATCTCAATGCCAAGGTCCCTTTCTTCCGTGACTTCCCTCAGTGTCTGCCCATTAAGTTTGTATTCCGCTTTGTTATTGTTTCACCCGAAGTGCATTACATTGCGCTTATCGATATTAAATGACAGTTTGTATTTATGGGACCACTCTTCCATCGCAGTCAGTGCTGACTGCAGTTTATCTGCATCCGATGTGTTGTTCACCATTGTTCCTATCCGAATATCATCGGTAAATGTCGACTCCCAGACAACCCCCTTACTAGTCATTGAGTGAATATAGATATTAAACAGGCAAGGCCCCAACACAGATCCCTGGGGAACTCCACTACTCACTTCCAACCAGCTAGAAAAAGACCCCCTGATACACACTCTCTGCTTCCTGTTATTAAGCCATGAGGCTATCCAGCAAGTTATGTTCCCCTCAACTTGGTGTTCTATAAGTGCATCAAGTAATTCCCCATGCGGAACCTTATCGAATCCTTCTGAGAAGTCTAGAAAAATCCCGTCCACAGAGTTCCCACCATCAAGTGCCCTGCTGACATTGCCGTAGAACTCCAAGAGATTGGTCTGACATGAGTGGCCCTTTGTAAAGCCATGCTGGGTATAATCAATATCACCTCCTGCCTGGTACATAAAATCTTATGATATGTTCCTTTACTATGCCCCCCCCCCCGGACTTTGCCCAGCACTGTAGTCAGACTAACCGGCCTATAGTTGCCCACTTCCTGCTTGTACCCTTTTTTCATGTTTGCTTGTGTGCGCAGCGCACAAGAAACATACTGAGATAGTAAAGCATTGCAGAGGTGTGGCAGTGTTGTGGCTAGTGCAGCGGACGCCTTAATGGGTGCATCCCTCAGCCACCAATTAATGCTGAAGCTGCCGATGACCGCAGTTTCAGAGCGTGCACTGCACTTGAAAGAAATCTGCCACTGCAATCAGGGCAGTTTTGTTCTGCAGCAGCAGTCCCCACCCTCCCCAACCAAGCACACAGCAGGACAACAAATTTAAATGTTAGCTCCCTCCCAATGCTGCTGCCCACCCCACACCATCTGTTCTCCGTCCCCTGACAACATCAGGGTGCTCAATCCCCCATGTCAGCATGTATTCCCCCCAATAACGTGGCACACTGGGAGCCAACCCAGTGTGCCAAAAATACTTTCTGATGTTTCCGACACCGGATGCCCACTCCTGGTGTCGGATACGCTACCCTCCGCCAACCTCGGGTGTCCAACTCGGTCAGCACTGATCCCCCAGTATTCTAGCACACCTTAGTGTGCTGAAATCCATTTTGTTAATATTTCACCTGTAAAAGAAAACAGTCCGATGACATCTTTTTTAAACCTGAAAATGAAAATGGCCCCTCGTCATTCCCCGCCTCGGCCCTCCCCCAACTGGCACCTTCCTCTGCACACCCCACCTCCATGCACCCTCACCCATACTTACTACTCCGGAGGTCAGAAGCAGCAATCTTCTGTGGACCAGGAACACGCCTGTACTCTTCAAAGGACAACCGGGAACTGAAGAAATGACGGTAAGCCCTATAATGGCAGTCACTGGAGGTATCTCAGCCAATTTTTGGGGAGTTTTGGTCCCAAATTTTCAACATGGGGTTCTTGGGACCCCACCTGCGAACACTGGCACTGTAAACAGTTCTCAGTCCTGAAGTGTGATTTCGATGCGCTGCGGCAGAAACCACCTTTCGAGACCAACTAATGAAATGACAGTGCCATGGTTCAGGAGGCAGGGTCCCAAAGCCCTTGTTGCAAATCTGGTGAAAACTCCTAAAAATGATCATGCTACTTGAGCATCCATTAAGTAGTTTCTACACACACTCTAACTTCAACAATTTTTAATATTTCACTCCAAATTTCCAAAATTGCTATTTATTCGCACCCCCTTATGAAGGCAAGGCAAATTTTATTTAGAAGGCGCTCATCACGGAGGCTCTGGGCGCCGAACATTTAAAAGAAAATACATATTATACATTCTAAATAAATCACAACAATAACACAAATGTAGCACAATATATAAATACAATGGCTTAGGTAAAAATCCAAAACCTGAAAAAGCCAGTACTAGCCTGGCATAGATTCTGAGACAGCAAGGACTATAATAAACAATCCGGGAAGGCTTGATTATATATGAAGGTCTTGAGGCGGGCCTTAAAAACCTCCAAGGAAGGGGCCTCCCTCACAGCTGGAGTAAGCGAGTTCCACAGGACAGGAACAGCGACACTAAATGCTCTGTCGCCACCTGTTTTTAGCCTCATCCTGGGAATCGCGAGGAGGCCCCTAAAGGAGGAACGGAGGGGGCGGGTTGGGACAGTGGGAATAAGAAGGTCCTTCATATAACCAGGGCCCAGGCTGTGTAGGGCCTTAAAGATGAGTAAACCCACCTTACAGAGGACCCTCCACCTAACTGGAAGCCAGTGCAGTTGACACAGGACCGGAGAGATATGACAGTATTAAGACTGTCCAGTCAACAACCTTGCCGCCGCGTTCTGCACCAGCTGCAGTCAGCACAGGGTACCCCCAGAAACCCCGAGATAGAGCGCATTACAGTAGTCCAGCCTGGATGTCATGAAGGCATGTACCAAGGTGGGGACGTCCTGCGCTGGAACTAGGGGCTTTATCCTGGCGATATTCCTCAGATGATAGAAACTGGTACGGACTGTGGAAGACACCTGAAACTCAAGTGTCAATCCACTGTCCAGAATAACGGCAAGATCCCGCACCCTAGAGGAGGCCTCCAATGGTACAGAGCCAAGAAAAAGCCCAGTATCCGCACCAGAGACCAACCTATCACGCCCTCTGTTCGACTCCACCACCAGTACCTCTGTCTTATCGGGGTTCAGTCGCAACCAGCTGGAGGCCATCCAGTCATTGATTTCCACGAGGCAGCTATTAAGCACTTCCACTGTGTGAGATCTTCCAGGAGCAAAGGAAAAATACAGCTGGGTATCATCGGCATAGCAATGAAAATCCAAGCTGTACTTCCTAATCAGCTCTCCCAGGGGCAGCATGTACACGGCAAACAACATCGGCGACAGGACCAAACCCTGGGGAACACCGCATAACAGGTGGTCAGTAGAGGAGGAGAAATTCCCCATCACCGCCCTCTTCCTCCTGTTAGATAGAAAGGACTCAAACCAGCAGATGACCATGCTGGTAAGTCTGCAGAATTCCCTTAGGTGGTCAAGTAACACCCGCTGGTCAACCGTGTCAAATGCTGAAGAGAGATCGAGGAGAACAAGAATTGTCCCCTCTCCTCGATCTCTAGCCCTAAGGAGGTCATTATGCACCCGAACCAGCACAGTTTCTGGGCTATGCCTCGCACAAAACCCAGACTGGAGCGACTCATATAAATCATGGGCCATGAGATGCTCCTCAAGCTGAAGGGCCACCACTTTCTCCACAATCTTACCCAAAAATGGAAGATTGGAGCTAGGACTATAATTCGCCTTGATCTCAGGGTCCAAAGATGTTTTTTTTTCAGAAGGGGTCTCACCAATGCCTCCTTCAAGACATCAGGAAAGACCCCCTCCGACAAGGAGCACTGCAAACGGAGTCAACACATCTCAAAGAAACGAGCTGGCACCGGGTCCAGTTCACAGAAGATGTGCCGAAGAAGCCTGGAGGCAATCTTAATGACCTCAGCCACCTCCACTGGTCTAAACTCGCCCCAGCCAGGTGGAGAGCTCTCCAGGCGCCCACAGCGACCACTGTCGGCCAAGCTTTAACCCACTGGCAGAACCCCCTGCCTGATGGCGGACACTCTGTCCGAGAAGAACCGAGCAAACTCTTTGCATAATGCATTAGAAAAGGCTACCTTCGGCTGTAGACAGGAAGGATGGAGAAGTCTGTCCACAGTCCAAAAGAGCGTAGTTGCTCAGTTCCTCCCGGCAGCAATCTCCCTGGACAGGAATTCTGCCTTCTTGTGGTTGATTGCTCCCTGGTATGCACTATAGTGCATATGCAGGGCCAGTTTGTCCACCTCCAGGCCAGACTTCCACCAACAGCGCTCTAATCTCTGACCCAGAGTCTTCAACCCCTTGAGCTCACCATCATACTAAGGGGACCTCACATGAGAAGACCTGGGTCGTACACGGACTGGTGCAAGAGAGTCGAGTACACCAGCAAGTGCCTTATTATAGGCATCCACTGCCGCGCACACATCCCAATCGCATGCACTATCCACACTAGATAGGTCAGCTACCGCCAGAAAACCCTCAGGGGTCAACCCCTGCAAAGGGCAATAGCTGACCATCTCAGCAGCAGGAGGGCTACTGGGGGGGCCCTGAACGAGAACTTTACCGTATAATGATCGGACTAAACAACCCGATCAGTTCCGAGACAATCTCAAGCCCCAGTGTGAGAACACCAGCTCCAACATGTGGCCACCCAGATGAGTTACGGAGGAAACACCCTGCGCAAAGCCCAGGGAGGACATCATCTGGAGGAAGTTGGAACCCAACCAAGATTACTCGTCATCGGCCAGATGTTGAAGTCCCCCAACACTAAACATCTGGGGGTCCCCAATGTCTCACCAATCACAAAATCAGCCACCTCCTGAAGGAAGTCCTCCACCATCCCAGAGGGGCGATAGATTAAGAGAATCAGGCAACCTGCCCCCAGACCCCCATGGATGGCCACACATTCAAATGAAGCCTAGTTCGGATCTAAAACAGATGGCACCCCCCCCCTCCCCTGCGTTCCACTCTGGGGCAGTGCACCACAGTATATCCGGACGGGACGGCTGCCTCTAAAACCGGGCCAGCATCATCACCAATCCAGGTCTCCACAACGCAATCCAAATCGGCAGAATAAATCAAGTCTGCTATAACTGCAGTCTTGTTTCTGACCAATCTGGCATTGCAAAGCACTGCCCTCAGGGGATTGGTGGATAGTGCAGCCCCTCTGGCTACCTGCCCACTCGGTCTGGTAGGAACCCTAGTGATGGGAACTAAACACGTCTGGCCTCTCTCCAGGACACGTCCAACCTCAGGGCGCCTTCTACATCCCACTACCTCGATCCTACCACCAACCGCAGTGCATGGGGCACCCCCACCCAAACGAGTCAAACGGTTTCCCCTTATTCCAACCTCCTTACAGCGCCTAGCCATATTAGCAGATACTGGGAGGCTGACAAAAGGCCGTAGATCATATAGCTGGGGCGCCCCATACACAATCCTAACCTGCCCCAGGCCCTCATACCTTCCCAGACACATTCCCGCCAATTACTTAAACCTTAGCCCAAAAATACAACCCACAAACACACTCTATACTACTCACTCCTCTCATATACCCACATATATACTAATAACTTTAAACCCACCCTACCCCACCCTGAAACTCCCACCAACTATATTTTAAAATACCTCAGTACTATCAACTCCCCTTGCAGAAAGAACTCTCAACACTAAATAAATACAAAACAACACAACAAAACTCTTTCAAAAGAAAAAGAAATGCATAAATAGATTCACAAACAAATAATCTAGGTCCAGAACTGAATAGATGAAAACCTAAATCTCAGAAATGAGAAAAAGAAAGGGCCCAAAAACTGCCTGCTCCCAATAAGGAATGAGAAAAAGGGAGTAACAAACAGAGTCACAGATTTGATCGGAGCACAGAATCGGCCAAAAGGTAATTCACCCCTCTCACGGGGGAAAGCCGAATCGAACACACAGTAAATTGCAGACAGTAAATGGCAGACCCCTTTACCAGTCACAGAAAATGCCCAGGAGCTCTCACCTCCAGGGAAGATATCTCTGTTCAAACTCTCTCATGGGCTCTCACTACCACTTGAGAGTCAACCGAGCCCCAAACAGAAATCTTAAACCCGGGAAAAGCGCATACAGTCTGCAGCCAAAAACAAAACTCATTGTGCAATCCAGATCAGGGAGCAGGGAAAACCAGCCAGGGCGCCCAGGAAGAACAGGTTACTCACCTGTAACAGTAGTTCTAGGAGTGGTATATGTTGTTCATCCACACTCTCCAGCATGTCCCTTTCCCCTTTAAATCTGGCCGGAAGTCTTCAAGCTAGCTCCTCCCACCCACCCGGGTGGTAAATAACTTGGCTCCGCCCCATGACGCCAGATCTTCGCCTGCTGGAAGCAAGGTTCTGTGCCTAAAGCTGGGGAGGTCGGGTGGGTGGGTGCGTCTGGATGAACAACATATACCACTCCTAGAACTACTGTTACAGGTGAGTAACCTGTTCTTCTAGGAGTGTGGATATGTTGTTCATCCACACTCTCTGGCAGACTCCAAGCAGTTCTCTGGTAGGAGGGAGGCAAGGCGCACACCCTACTTGGGAAATAGAAATTGGAGAACCGAGGCCCCAAAACCAGCATCCCGGCGTGACTCAAGGTCGATGTGGTAATGGGTAATGAAGGTGTTTGCTGACTTCCAGGTAGCAGCCCGACAGATTTCCTGGATAGGGATGTCCCTGGAAGCAGCCACCGATGCAGCAGTATGGCAGGTAGAATGAGCTCTTATTCCTCTGGGAGGCTCCTTGCCCGCCAACTCATAGCACATACCTATGCAAGATGTAATCCACCTTGCAATGGTCCATTTGGCTGCAGGTCTGCCAGAAGCGGCTTCAGCATAGGTGACAAACAGCTGGCGAACCTCTCCCTGAATTTCCGTCGTTCTTTCCTTTTAGTAGGAGAGAGCACGTCTCAGGTCCAAGGTATGGAGCCTGTACTCGGTGTCCGAGGTGTAATTAGGGTAGTATACTGGCAGAGGTAACACCTGGTTAAGATGAAACTCTGATACCATCTTCAGAAGGAATTTCGGGTGGGGGCACAGGACAACTTTCTCCCTGTGAAAGACCAGATCGGGGAGTCCACCGAAAGCACCTGGAGCTCCCATGTCCATCTGGTAGACGTGATAGCCACCAGGAAGGCTGTCTTCCACGACAAGTGTGAGAGCTCACACTTGTGCATGGGTTTGAATGGCTTGCCCATAAGCTTTGCCAAAACCAGCAACAGATCCCACGGACGTGGAGGTTCACGCACAGGAGGGGATATGTGATCCAGACCTTTGAAGAAGCGCCTGACCACTGTCTCCTGTGCCAATGTCGGCTGACCGGCCTACACCCGGTAAGCAGACATGGCTTCTAGGTACACCCTAAGGGTCGATGACCGCAGACCCCCTTTAGAGAGAGACCAAAGGTAGTCGAGAATGATAGCCATAGATCAGGATAAGGGGTCCAGACTCTTACCCTGACACCAAATGGAAAATCTCTTCCATTTGAAGGCGTAACATTTCCTGGTCGATTCTTTACGAGATACCTCCACCACGGTGTAGACATCCTCGGAAAGACCCAGAGCCTGGAACTCTAGCCGCTCAGGTACCAGGCTGTGAGGTGCAGGGAATGAAGGTCCGGATGGAATACCTTCCCCTGGTTCAGACATATCAGGTCTGGGCGTGTACAAAGCTGCTCCGGGGGCCTGCAGCTGAGGCTGAGGAGATCTGGGTACCAGAACTGGCGTGGCCAATCTGGGGCTACCAAGATCACCTTCACCTTGTCCCTCCTCACCTTGAGTAACATCTTGTGGATCAAGGGAAATGGAGGGAAGGTGTAGAGGAGACCTGGGGTCCACGGCCTCGAGAAGGCATCCCCCTGTAGCAAGCCCTGCTTGGGGAGGGGGGGGGCAGGCATGGTACAGCCTCAGCTTGGCATTTTCCCCTTGAGGCAAACAGGTCCACCAACGGTTTGCCCCAATGGGAGAACAGACTGTAAGCTACCTCTGGATGGAGAGACCACTCGTGGGATGTCTGGCCTATGCGGCTGAGAGCATCCGCCAGCTGGTTCGAGACTCCTGCCACATGAATGGCTAGGAGACCGGTCCTCCAACTGGCTTACGAGGGTCCAGATGCAGAGCACCTCCTTGCACAGCAGACGGGAGTGCGTGCTGCCCTGTTTGTTGAGGTACTACATGGTCGTGGTATTGTCCGTCTGGACTTGAACCACTTGATCCCAGAGCTGAGGAGCGAAAGCTGACAGTGCCAGTCTGACTGCTCTGAGCTCCAACAGGTTGATGTGGCATCGGGACTCCTGGGGGGTCCAGAAACCGTGGGCTGTGTTGTCCCCCATGTGGGCTCCTCAGCCCATGAGAGAGGCATCAGTCGTGAGAATGACCGTCGGCTTGGGGCGGACAAACAGGATCCCTTCCTGCAACCGGTCTGGGGCGGTCCACCATTGGAGAGTGTCCCACATCTTCTGGGTCACAATGATCAGCTGGTCGAAGTGACCGTGGCACTGAGTCCACTGAGCGGCCAGCTACCATTGGAGGGGGCGCATGTGCCATCTGGCCCAACGGACCACTGAGGTGCACACCGCCATATAACCCAGAAGGCGTAGGAAGTCTCAGGCAGGGCGCAAGTGCCCAACCAGAAATGATTGGGCAAAGGAGGAAAGAACCTCCACCCTGTCTGCCAGGAGCCGAGCTCTGCCCCAATGAAGCCCATCACCTGAGAGGGCACAAGTTCCGACTTGGCCTCGTTGATCAGGAGGCCTAGTTGGGAGCAGGTTCAAAGAGCCAGATCACTGGATCTCTCCACCTCCTGGAGGGAGGAACCTGCCAAGAGCCAGTCATCGAGATAAGGTTAAATTTGAACTCTTCGATGCCAGAGATGGGCTGCCACCACTGCGATGCACTTTTTGAAGACAGACCGAATGGCATGGCTCGGAGCTTGTACAGGGTCCCTTCGACCCTGAAGTGGAGGAACCGCTGATGGGACGGACGGATTGGGATGTGGAAGAACAAGTCCTGTAGATCTAGTGAACAGAACCACATGTTTCACTCCAGGGATGGTATGATCTGGTTCAGAGTTACCATCCGGAAGGTGCGAGACCTGAGATATTGATTCAGGTCGTGGAGATCTAGGATGGGGCGTCAACCCCCTGTCCGCTTGGGCACCAGGAAGTACAGGGACATGAAGTCTGGGTCTGTAGGAGGATCCAGCACTGGAGCGACCGCCTCTTTGCACAGGAGCTAAGCAATGTCGTCTCAAAGAGCCGACTGAGTGCGAGCTGAGATCCTTTCCTCCCGAGAGGCGCGGGCTCGGCTGGGACGGTACTGCTTGAATTCCAGAGGCAGTCCCTGGCCACCCACTTCTAGGACCCACCTGTCCGAGGTGATATCGAACCAGGCGGAAAGAAAGTGGCTGAGCCAGCCCCCCACGGGAGGACTCAGAGCTGGCGTGATGGGTGTAGGGGTGGCAACTCCCAACCCATCACTGGGCAGGCTTAGAAGAGGAGGAGGCTCCTGGACCGGCACCTCAGCCTCCTTTACGGAGCTGTTGAGGACCCTGTTTGGGCCTGGGGCGGCAAGCTTGAGCCTGCTGTTGCTGCTGGCCTCCTTGATAGGAGGGCTGCCTAACCGCAGGGGAAGAGTGCCGAAAAGGCTTCTTCTTGTGCTTCTGCTGGTTCTTGCCTGAAGAACCCTTCATAGATGTAGCATCCAAGGTGGCACTGGACTACTCTGTGCGCTGGAGGTGACCAGCCACTCCTGGACCGAAGAGGTCAGTGCCTAGGAAGGGCACGTCAGCTAACTTGAGCTGGGTATCCCCCGGGAAGGAGGACAGCCTCAGCCAAGCCCTGCGGCGAGTAGCCACTGTGGCTGCCAAAGAGCTGGCACAGGAATCTCCAATGTCCAGGGCCGTCTGGAGCTGCTGTTTTGCAACAGCACGGCCCTGATCATGGACCTGCTTCACTGTGGTCTGCATGTCCGCCGGGATGAGGGAGGACTTCATCCAATGACCCAAGGAGGGCATGAGAGAAGTGTGCCACGATGACAGCCGAGCTGGCTTGACGAAGGCCTAAGGGGGAGGTCGCATAGACCTTATGGGCAGAGTGGTCCATATTCTTGGACTCCTTGTCCAGGGGTCAGTCAGTGTTGGCTGAGCTACCAGTACGTCTGAACACAGAAGCAGTCACTAGGCTTTCAGCTGAAGGATGCTCTGTGAACCCCGCCAGGGACCCCATGGGCACCATATACTTGCGGGCCATGCGGGCAGATGGGGCTGGGCAGGAAGCAGGACGCTGCAAAAGCTCAAGGGCCGGGCCAACGATGGCTTTGGCCACTAGAAAGGCCTCCGTCGAGGTATCCCCCCTTTTGAGGATATCCGTAAGGGGGTACTCCGCCTTTTTCTGGATGGGCTCCAGGGGCATTCCAGTGGACTCGGAAACCAGGCGGTGAATGCCCTGAAAGGAGGAAGGGTCTTCCTCCAGTCTGGCCACAGACGACCCATCATCCCCCGGATGAGAGTGTAACCCCGTGTCATCGGAGTCCAAAGAGTCTGGGTATAGTGGCCTACCGCCTACGTCCCCTTCGATCCACTGAGGGTGGTCGGGGTGACCGTAATGGACAGACATCGGGGAAGCCCAGTGTCTGTACGGTCCTCTTTCGAGGGAGCCCCTCTCTGAGGCTGCTTAGGCGGTGGCTCCACCAAAATCGGTGGAGACACTGGAATAGGCCGAGCCGGTATATGCGCCAGACCCACGGGAGGTGGAACCGAGGCCTTTGGTTCCGGAGGGCTAGGCATCGGCTTAGGAGGCGGGAGCCAAGTAATGGCCGGGGTGGCCGGCGGAGCCAGCTTCTGCCCGGTCAAAATCAGCTGTTGCCACAACAAATCCTCATAGCGTCAGAGTTTCCGTCGATGTCTCTCCTCATCCGAGGAGGATGAGGACCGGCGGCGGCGCCTCTTTTTTTGAATGTTTGTGGCCTTTTATTGGCCAATCGACCGAAGGGGTCATGGTCCTCGATCGAGACTGACAGGATCCGCTAGTTCGATCGGGGGACACCGGAGTCTGTGAAAACTGAGGTTCCGGCACCTTATCCTCGATGGGGACACCCAAGGGCAGTGTCTCCTCATCGGGAAAGGAAAGGACAGGCATCCTTTCTAAGAAGTTGATCGGAGTCGGCAACAAAGGCTCGATTGGGTAGAGTAATCTCGGCCGGTTCAGCCGTTTCCTCCGTCTCGGTGCCTTGGCAGGATGGAAGATCCGTAAAGCCAGTGGCCGAGGAAGCGATCTCGACCGAAGTCGAGACCACATGTTCCTGGGACTCAGTCCTCTCTCGGTCCCAGGAGCATCTCCTTCTGGAAGGAGATGACTTGGGATCCTTGTCCCTCTTCTGAGGGCGGGAGGAGTGCGAGCCCGAGGGCGCCTCAGCCTGGTGGGGAGAGACTGGCACAACTCCCTAAAGGAGCCCGAAAAAGTAAAGCCAAGGTTGAGAGGAACGAAAAAAACTGCGACTGGCCGAAACCTGAGCCGCTTCCTCCTCAAAAGCAGCCATTTGCTCAAGCTGCTCGGCGGATCCCGAGGCCACAGAAACCGCCCACCTTGCCTCCTTAGATTTCACCAGTAGGTTTCTAAGCTCCATCTCCCCAGTTTTAAGCACGCTTTGCGGTCATCCAGAACATTGGGATGGAAGGCCAAACAGAAAGTACAAACATGGTGTCATATCCGACACCTAGGCAATAGACACACGAGAGGTGGGGATTGGTGCGCAATATTTTCTGGCTGCAGGGACACCGGCAAAATCCGGGGGATGAACTGTTCTCCATGTCCAATGCACTGTAATCGGAGTCGTGAACTCTGACGAGTTTCAAAGTAATTTGCAGTGAAAACCGACTTTGCTAATCCAGGGCCTACGAATTGCTAAAGTAGCACAAGGGAACCTGAATCTTCCAGCGGAAAGGAAGATCTGGTGTCATGGGGTGGAGCTGAGGTATTTACCACCCGGATGGGTGGAAGGAGCTAGCTTGAAGACTTCTGGCCAGATTTAAAGGGGAAAGGGACATGCCAGATAGTGTGGATGAACAACATAGCCACGCTCCTAGAACCAAACTTCCAATTCACCACTCCACTGAATTCCTCACATCAGATGATAACAAGGCTGAAACAGCGCTTTTAGGTGCAAAGATGTTTGAATCCAAACAGATTCTTCCGAAAGTCCTGAAAGGACCCGCCTGAACCCCAAGAACCTCTTCCTAGACCCGCTCCCCACTACGGCTGCCCTCCAGCTACCGAGCGGCAGACGCAGAAGTGCTATGAATACGGCAACCCTATGGTAGCAGCACCATAGCACACCACAGGTTGAGGTCTGGGCCAGGAAGGAAATTCTCTCTACAGTCCACCGACGTTTGCCACCCAATAAAGCGCTGCCTATTTCAAGCCATTGCTCGCTCATTCTACCATCAAGACTCCACGCCCTGCTCTCCGCAATCCCACCTTGCTCTTCACACTCCTTTCCACAACGATAACAGGGGTTCCACAGGTAATGACTTCTTTCTCATTCCAAATTGAAGACAAGTCAATCAATCAATCAATCAATCAAAATCTTTATTTATTCAGGCGAACATCATTGAGCATAGCTCATTTACAAGATGGACCTGAGTGGTCATACCAATATAAGGTTACAAGTTTTACACAAAAAACATGGCACTGAATAAACAGATACAATGATTTATGAATGAGACAGATATACAAATATTTACATATATACAAGGCAAAATGACAGTAAACCTAAATCATATTAAAAGGAAAGAAACAAACAGTATAGTAGGGATAAAGCTCGGATAGTTGGACTTGGGTGGGCATTTCTGTATGAAGTTGGTTGGAGAACAAGCTAGAAGAACGATAGAGAAATAGGGGGTAGCATGAAGGAGGGGGTGTGGGAGGACTAGGCCTTATGGAAGCAGTTGCATGATTCTGGGAATAGACTAATGTACAGTTTTTTGAAGGATGTTAAAGGAATGAGGGTATCCAATTTCAAGGTCTTTTGAAGAGAATTCCAGATAAGTGCTAGGGAATAGCTGATTGCAGCCCTTCCATACGGGTGCAGGTGATAGGAATCTTCAGCATGATGAGTTTATTGATCCTTAGGGTGTAAGGCCTGGATGTGATCCAGTTGAAACAGTCTGAGATGTAGGAAGGGAGTTTGTTTGTCAGAGCTTTGTAGATCCAGACAGCAGCATTTTTGTTTCTTCTGTGTTGCAGGATGTCCAACTGACTGCATTGTAGAGAGAGCAATGATGGGTGCTGGAGGGAAGATCTGTAATGAATCTAATAGCTCTATGATACAAGGTGTCTAATTTATTTAAATGGGAGAGGGAGCAGTGGCCATAGAGGAAGTCAGCATAGTCAATGAGGGATAGGAATGATGCCAGGATTAGCCTTTGTTTGGAATCTCTGGACAGGTAGTGTTTGATCCTATAAAATAGGCCAAGTCTTTGTCTAAGTTTTTTCAGTAGCTCTTCAATGTGGCTAGTGTAATCAAGTTTATTGTCAATCCAGACTCCAAGATATTTGAATTTGTCCACATATTCCAGGTTTTCACCAAGGATGGTAGATAATTGTGGGAGGGTGAGTGATGGGACAGTGGAAGAGCAGTTCCTGGTGGCAAAGAACATAGCTTTCGTTTTCTTGGACAAGTCACAGATAGGGCATTAAAAGTGATGGAACATCCACTACTCCAGTCTCCCTTTTTGAATAAAAAACAGCATAGTTCACAGATGCACACCAGAGCAATAAAGAAACGATCAACTAAAAACAAAACAAACTTATGACTAAAAACAAAATAAACAAAAACTCTGGTCCTGCTTCCGACAACTAACCCAGCATGGCCGCCATCTTTGCATCCTTCCCGAAATGTGTTTTTGCACCTGTGGCACAGAATGGTTTGGCTGCTGTGTGAAATCAACTTTCGGGACAGATTAACAAAATCACAGTGCCACTGTTCATGAGGGGAGGTCCCAAAAAGGCCATGTTGAGAATTTGGTTAAAACACTCCAAAAAATGACTGCATTATGAGCGTGTGTTGCACAGTTTCTATTCACACTCGTAACTTCACCACTTTTCCATATTTTCACTCCAGATTTCTAACATCGTCATTTCTTCACACCTCCTCATAAACAGTACAGCTGTCATTTTTCACATCCTGCCTGAAATGTGTTTTCGCACCTGTGGCGCCGCATGGCACATTCGCTGTGCAAATTCACCTTTTTGGATTGAGTAACGAAATGATACTGCCACTGTTCATGAGGTGGGGTCCCAAAAAAAAAAACATGTTGAAAATGTGGAGCAAAAATACCAACAAACGCCCGGGGCATTAGGGTTTCCAACCGTAGCGCCCACCCTGTACAGACTGACAGGCATCGGGGAGGTGACTTGGGGTGGTCGGCCGTAATGCGCATGCCATTCTACCCCCAACCCCATCCTGCAGCCACTGACAGGCACTGAGGTGTGGCTTGGGGTCTTCAGCCCTAACGTTCACCCCATTCTCCTATACTGCACCCATCTCAGCTCGTTTCCTTATGGAATGGGGTGAGTGTAAGAGTGAAGACCTCAAGGCACACTGTGACACCTATCGGTGTCTGCAGGGTGGGGTGAGGTGGAATGGCATGAATGTTATGGCCGACGACCCAAAGGCACACCCCCAAGGCCTGTCAGTCTCTGCAGGATGGGGGTGGGGGGGTTGGTGTTACTTCAATACTTCACTGCCATTCTTATTTTGCATTTCTAACTCCTGCACTACCAATGCCAATGTCAGCAAGCCAACATTCGGCATTGACAAATGCTCATTATAAATAGGCACAATGTTAGCTTTTCTCCAGACCTCAATAACCTCCCCCTGATCTAGTGACTCTTGAAACCAGCACTGTCAGTCATTCCGCCAACTCCTCAGTCAGTTCCTTAATTACTCTAGGGTGTATTCTGTTTGGGCCCTGTGCTTTGCCTGATCTAATTTATGGAGTAAAAAGTTACAAAATAGTAGGGCTCATTGTCATAAAATTGCAGACCCAGCAGAAATCAAAGGGTGCACTTTACCAGACCAATGAATTCAGTAAGACACACATCCGAGTAACTGGAAAAATGGTACAGCACTCCTTATGTGGTGAAGATGCAAACTGTTTACTTCATTGATTTATTCCATAAGCGGTTCAAACATGCTTAAATCGCTATTCACATTCTGCGGACTAGACGTATGTTGGTGTCTCAGTCTAGTCCATGGAACGTGAATTGCAATTTAAGCATGTTTGAACCGCTGATGGACTAAATCATGCAATACTGATATTGATGCCTGTTTCTATTCCTTTGCTGTTGCTGCTGCTAAGTGGGTGTTTTCTATAACTGAAGTCTGAAGCCCGAAGTAAACAGTTTGCTTCTAACTCTAACTGGAATCCCGGCTTCAGTTTTCATAAATAAAATAAAATGTGTTAGGCTGCTCGTTTTACCAGGAGAATTACTTCCACTTGATCAGTGTTATACAAGGTAGGCACTGCAATATTTTACTGATACATGACACTAAATGACAAACTCGTTCACGAACGAGTGTACCTGCAGCTTGGCACCATTCCTGCTCATGGCACACGCTGCATGGATTTTAATCAGACCACTCTTAGATTAGGAAGAATAATGCATATTCTCAATGTAATTTTAAAATATAATGCCACCACTGCTTTGAATACGGACAGTGCTTCCTCTAGATGTATTTATTGAGTGCTGACACCATAACATTAGCGTCAGAAGCTGACAGTGTCCCTTGAGAGAATCGATGAAAAGGAAAAGCAAATTAAAAACAAAATTCAGGATTGTCAACACAACAACTAGCAGCAGACAAGATATACAGAAATTTAATTTAAACAAAAGGTCAATATAAAAGCCTTTGTCAAGGCTAAAATGGAGGGGAAGGAATTAAAAGACCATTTCTGAGCTGACTGAGCAAACAGGGGTGGGGGTCTCAGACAACACTTAAGTTAGCAGTCTGCTAGGCAGAATGGGTGTGGGTGGGGGCATCAGTTAAAAACTGAGGGCACTGGTCTTATACTCTGAGGGTGCTAGTTACAATCAGTGGTTTAGGGCACAAACCTGTCCAGTCATCAGATGCCAGTTACAGTACTTAGCCCTATTTTAGGCACATGTTTCCATTCCAGTAGGCACCAGTTTGAAAGCCCTGTTCAGAAACAGATATTTAAAATTACTTAAACATTTACAGGACAGGTACTTTTTCTGTGGAACAGGTAAAATTTGCATACCACCTGTCCCTTGGACAGCCATCCTCAAAAAATTATTTCTAGCCCTGTGAATGACTATAAAATAGAGGCTTATCAATTGAGAGATGCAACATTCTACACAGAATTAGATAATGACCCCACCCCCATTATCATGAGACGCATTGACACACTAGTCTCAGATGCAGTGACCAATAAATGGATAACTGAAAGTGAGTCTCCATTTCTGATTACGGAAGAACCTCGTAGACCTGAGCTATATCTTTTTATTTTTATTTTAGTCTTTGGTAACCGGGTAACCAGGTATCTGCTGCCAAAAAATACACAAAAACAAAATACCAGTACCAGGCTGTCCTACAGTGTCTTCTATTGGAGCTGCAACAGAACCACTGTTAAAATTTGTTGATTTTGACAAAAAAGTATGTCCCCTCCCTGCCTTCATACGTACAAGATACAAATCATGTGTGTGTATTGCTGAAGGACAGGACTGTGTCAGAAACAGACATTTTAGTATGCATAGATGTGGAATGTTTATATACAAACATCCCTCATGAAGGTGGTTTGAAAGTCATACAGGCTGCAATGCAAAACAGACCTGCAGATATTATTCCACCAACGGATTTTGTAGTAAACTGTGCCAGAACTGTTTGGGAATGTAATTGTTTTCATTTTGACAGCATATTTTGCACACAACACAAAAGAACAAGTATGGGCACCACACTTTAAATTTAGTAAATTTATACACAGGCCAATGGAAAAGGTTTTTTTATTACATGTGAAAATAATCCGTTTTTCAACAATATAAATGTGTGGAAGCGCTATTTATACGACTGTTTTATGGTCTGGAAAGGCAATGTAGCAGATTTACAACTTTTTCTGGAATACATCAACAGTACCAGCAGTCACCTTAAATTTACTGCAGAGTGGAATCAGAATGCCATTAGATTTTTCGGATCTTACTATCTTTAAGCATTCAGGTAGTCTTGAATGTAAAATTATATCATAAACCAACTTCACAGAACACCATTTTGGAAGCAGAAAGTTGTCACCCCTTTTCTTTGATAAATAATATACCAAAGGGACAGTTTCTCAGAGTGAGACAAACATGTTCTAGAGATACTTGTTCTGGAGAATGTTGTACAGATATGAAAATACAGTTTTCTGATAAAAGTTATACTAACCAGAGTGTGGAAAAAGCATATGTAAATACAAAAAATGTGAATCGTATTGAACTGAAAGAAAGAAAGTAGGTAAGTAAGTAAGTAGTGGATTTTTCAGCAACAGGAGTAGATACAGAAGTCTGAGGTGACCTTTGTTACTCAATATTTTCCTGGAGCACCACAAACTGGAATATTTTAAAAGGATATAAAAGATTTGACATCATCAGTAGTACAATTCCAAGAATAACATGCCAAAGGGGATGAAATATAAAAGATACTTTAGTTCATACACTGATACCAAAGAATGAAAATGTTAATAACTGGCTACCTAAACCACCGATTGGCAATTATAAATGTGGGCATTGTACCCACTGTGGGAATACATGAAATATGGATTCTTTTAAACATCCTAGATCTGGAAAAAAGTATGCTATCAATCAATTTATTAACTGCAGTACTGAGGGGGTAGTTTACACGTTCACATGTCCCTATACTGTCTATTATGTAGGTCAGACAAAATGAGCTCTAAAAACAAGAGTTGCTGAACATATGACTGTTATACACATGGGAAATGATACCTACGCTATAGTGAGACATTTCAAAGAGGCACGACATTCTTCACCATCAGTTTTGCAATTTTTTGGGATCGAGAAAGTTACACTTGATCAAAGAGGTGGAAGTTTGAAAAATAAACTTTTATCCAGAGAGGCATTTTGGATACTAACTCTGGATATAGTCAAACCGCATGGATTAAATGGCTTTGTCAATTTACATAATCTTAAATGACTGTGCTTATGCTGTATAGAAAGAATTGTTGATTTCCTTGTTGTTGCCCTGCTGTGTTTCTTTCTTATTGCTTATGTGTATGTAACTGTATGTCTGCTTTTTATAATGTGTGTTATTTGTTTGTTCTTCCTGTCTGGTGTTTTTTCTGTGTATTCACTTTAGCACTTTATATTGGGTTGGTGCTTTACTGTACAAATTCAGCACTTTTCTTTAAAAAGCACTTCATTTGAATAGAGCACTGTCTCTTTAAATGGTATAATTTTTAAGGAACCTTATCAGGCACGAACACTAGTTCTGATGAAGACGTCACTTTATGACGCTGAAACGTAAATGACTGGTGTATGTTGGCGTCTCAGTCGAGTACACAGAACGTGAATTGCGATTTAAGCATGTTTGAACCGGTTATGGACTAAATCGTGCAATACTGACATCGATGCCTGTTTCTATGCCTTTGCCGTTGCTGCTGCTAAGTTGGTATTTTCTGTAACTGAAGTCTGAAGCCTGAAGTAAACAGTTTGCTTCTTCACCACATAAGGCGTGCTGTACCATTTTTCCGGTTACTCGGATGTGTGTCTTACTAATTTATGAAGTCTTTTCTTAATGTCCTCAACTTCAAGTATGAGTCTATCATTCATGGTGTTGTCAAGATGTTTTTTTTATTCCCATGTTTTTTACATTATACACAGATACCATTTAATGTTTTCATACAGTTTACAGTGATGCACCCTATATGGACTATCAGTGGCAAAGCGACAGTTCACATTATAAAAAACTTCTCATTTGGTTTTAATCCCAACAGAGGCTGACCCCCAAACTATACTTCCATATTCTAAAGTGGGAAGCGAACAGTTTCTAGCAACAGCAGTTTCTGTTTCAGTAGTGAGCACGTTTTTTAATGCATGCAGACAACCTGTTTTTCTATGTAAAGTATCTGTTACATCTGCCATGTGTCTGTCAAAGTTTAAGCCTGTGTCCAGTGAGACTCCCAGGCATTTGAAGTGATCCACTTGTTCAAGTGCACTTTGACCTGACATTCTTACGCAGAAGTGTGTAATTGCCTTTGAATATATTTGAGGTGTGCAATACAGCATGGCCTTTCTCTTCTTCTTGTTTAGCAACAATCCATTTGATTGAACCAGTCCTGCAGTTTTAGAAACTCCAGTGACAATTTTCCATTTAGTTATGTTGTATTTGGGTCAGCCCTATAAATTACTGCGTCATCTGCGTGCATAATCATATTAGAGTTTTGACATACATTTGGCATATCATTAACAAAGATAGTAAAGAGCAGAGGTCGTAGTATTGAACCTTATGGAACAACATATTTAACTAGGCATGGAGAAGACAAGTGACCTTCAAGCCCTACAAGATGGTTGCGATCTGTCAAATAATACTCTGAACCATTTTTTTGCTGATTCTCCATCTCCTACGCTATCCAGCTTGCCCACCAGAAAGAGTGGTCCACCAGGTCGAATGTCTTGGTCAAGTCCATGAAGACCACACCTGTCAAGCAACCCTCCCCCCTCCATATTCAGATACAAGTCATCCGTGAACCTGACCAAGGCAGTCGACATTCCACCTTCCCTCCTGAAGCATTTTCTCCTGGTCCAGCTCGCAACTGACCTCCTGTTTCACCATTCCCTATGGTTTCCCATTTTCCCGGTCCCATGTCAGCCACAACAAAGCTCCAATACATTTATTTTAAATATTGCTCCCTACTCACTTCCTGAAATGTTTCTAAACAACCATTTCTATGAAACTTAAGCAGACCATTAGCATGAACACGGCAGCCTTTGCTGCAATCGCTGGCTTCACTGAAGGTATTTTTCCCCCCTCCAGCTTGTAAATGACTCTCGGTCCCACTCGTCACAACTCACAATTTAGTACAGCTCCTGATGGATGGAAGCAAGGTTGAATGGGCAGAGCCAGAGAGCCACACAGTACAGCGGCTCCACCTACTGTCTGAAATAAGTCAAAATCAGCACTATTTTGTCTGTTTGTATTCCTATCCACTAAAAATATGACAAAAATGCAGTTAAAATAAGCTTCTTAATCTTTTTTATACAAACGAGCGATTGTATAATAGGAATAATGCACTCCAGGGTGTGTGTTGTGCTGGGATAATGTCACTTCTCGGTGTTGATCACACCGGCCTGGCCCACCCCCAAGTAATCTCATCACAGCACCTATTACGACACACACCTGTTGTGCATTATTCCTTTAAAGTACTGCTGACAGAAATGTTTGTTTTGTTATTGGTGAAAATCCAATCAATCAGGCTATCCTCGTTCGTCTTGTTATTCTGTCTAGTTGTGTCTGTTATAACCCGATTTAGGTGGACCTTTAACAAAGCCTATTTGTATTTTTCATTTTGTGGCCCTAACCAATTTAGATTTACATCACCAAAATTAGGAGTTCACCACATCTCCTCTTTGCAAGTATTTCAACTAACTCTTCTAGCCCTTTTACACATTTTTTTTTGGGGGGAGGGGATTATAAAACCCTCCTAGGGATATCTGTTTGGTATTTCCTAGTTTAATTTTAACCATAAGTGGTTTACATAAGGTTTCTGTTTTCACTTTTTCTACCTCTAATACTTCTATTTGATTGATTACATAAATCAAAATCCCACCCCCACGCTTATTGGGTCTGTCATGTCTAAAGCTTTTGCATCCAGGCAGATAGATATGTTGATCCCTAATGTTCTCAGCTAGCCAGGATTCATTAATTATCATTATATCCGGTGCATATGTACTCATCCAGGCTTCGAATTCACTCCATTTTGCTGTCAGGCTACTAATATTCATGTGGGCTGCTCTCAGACCTTGATAGCTAAACCAATCTTTTTTGAAACAAATGGAAGTTTACAAGCAGACCCCGGGGTTTGACTCAATATCCCCTGCTAGCAGTAGCCTTGTGATTAAAGCCAAGTTTGGAGTTCCTGCCATTGCATTCGGCGTTACTGGAAAGGGTGCCACCATGGAGGATTACCAGCAGGGCAGGTGACTGACTCTCTGGGTTCAGGGACAGTGATGGCGCTGGGGTGGCCATATAGATAGGGAGGCCACGGCTGCATAAGGGGCGTGAAAAACAGCAATAAACAAATGTGCTTCGAGAATTAATTCATTCAGATAAAGTCATCCACAGATTTCAAATTCCATTATATAACACACTGCTCACTGGGAGGATTATAGAGCATAGTACAGTACGCCTAGGAAGGAAATCAGCATGCACCCAATTTGTCATTACAACAATACAGAAGAAGCCTCTGTTGTTTTGGTCATTTTAAACCATTTTTTTAATCTAATTTCTCCCCATTTCACATCCCATCCCAAAGTCGGGGGGCACCATGGCTGAACTCTTCCGCTGGTTAGGCATACAGTACAGGTGGTGGCTACCTTCACAGCTGATGCTAATGCCATCCCTCTGATGGACAGAAGGGAGTGGGCGAGTGCTGGGTGGCCCGTGCCTTGAATTAATCACCTCACCTCTGCAACAAGCTAGCCTCAGAGAGGGACTCCAGGGATGGTGTGCTGGGAGTGTGAAACACTGGGTTTTGAAATGTCCAAAATTAATCATGAGGTCAATCAGAGCATGACAATTTAAAGATAATGTAGAAATTCAGTGTTTAACAGGATGCCAAAAAAAGGTAACCACACAAAGAAACACCCCTGGGTAACAAGACTTACGACCTCCAGGCACTAATGACTGAGGCACAATTAGACGTGGTGGCTAAGAGAAGGACAACACAGAACCATGAGTGGGAACAACAGGTAACACAGTACACTATGTTCAGGAGGGACATGAGACAGGGAAAGGGGAAGAGGAATAATGTAGTGTTAAATGTTATGGAAGGAATCTTAGCCTCAGAAATCCCGGTAACAGGTAAAGACAAGAGGCTGGAGACAGTAGGGGCTCAAGTGATTGCAGACGTAGGCTGATTAGGGTCAGGGTAGTATACAGGCCTCCAGCACAGAAGGAAAACACAGACAAATGAAAGGAAGCGATCAAGAGGATGGAACAGAGGAAGGTGCTGATCTTGGAATTTTACTTTGCCCAAAGTGGACTGGAACATCCCAGCAACAGTAAGCGTAAGTAACCAGTCACTGGTGGAAAAGACGCAGGTGGCATTTCTGAGCCAGAGGGTTATGCACTCCACTAAGGAGAGGACCATTCTGAATCTGGTCCAGATGAACAGGGACAGTCTAGGTGAGATCACTGTAAGGGAAAAATTGGGAGATAGAACCCACACACAGAATACTGGATGAGAGGGGTTATGCTGGTCACTAGAACAGACGAGAGGGATCTGGGTGTCATAACCAGTGACTCCCCCTTAAGCCAACAAGTCACTGTAACAAAGTGTACAGCAAGGTGTCGAGACTGCTGGGATGTACTGGAAGGGGTTTCATCAACGAGATAGGCAAAGGCGAACACTGAGCTGAGGATGGTAGTGGGGATTAAGGAAGGCAGTAAGTTGTTTTTCTGTTATACTGTGTTATGGGAACAGTGCAAACTAAGAGAGTCGTCAAGCTAAAGGAGGGAGGTGTGGGTGGATGATGACAAGAATAAAGGGAATGTCACTGAACAACCACTCCAGTTCAATTTTCATGATGAAGGATGTGAGCCTGCGGCTGGACTACAACAGGAATAGCAGATCATTGGCAGGTGCCCAACACTGTGCCCATCACAAAGGAGAGAATGTTGATGGGCCTACAGGCACTAAATAAATTAATGGTTCTGTATAGGATGCACATGAGAGTGTTTAAGTAGATGGGGCAGCTCCTGGCAGGACCACTGTTGGATCTCTTCAACTGCTCTCTGGAGACATGGTAGAGCTGGAGGACTGGAAGACCATGAACCCCTCCATTAGAGTGGGAGCCAACGCAAACCAAGAAACTATAGGCCAGTGAATCTGATGTCTACAGTGGGAATCTACAGGAGTCTATAATTAAGGAAAATACAGTGGAGTTCTTGGAGGCCAATGGACTGCAGGATTCCAAACAGCAAGGATTTCCCAGTGGGAGCGTGCCAAATGAACCTGACTGAATTCTTCCACTGAGTGACAAAGGCCGCAGAAGACAGGGGTCAAACAGTGGATGTCTTGTATCTAGACAGCAACAAAGCCTTTGAACTCCATCCCACACAGGAGATTAATAAATAAGTAAGGTGACCTGGGGTGAGACACGAGATTATGGTGTGTGTGAAAAATCAGCCGAGTGGGAAGACACAGATGGTGGTCCTAAATGGAGAATCCACAGGGAAAGGGAAGTCAAAAATGCGGCGCTCCAAGGATCGCTTCTAGGACCAGTTCTCTAATATACTTATTTGTGATATAAGGAAGGGAGTTCAGGGTACGATAGAAAAATAGAAAGGTGATGGCAGAAGGAGACCAAAGGTCCACCAAGTCTGCCCTTGAGAACCCAAGATCCTAGGTGATACGGGGTCCTAGCTAGTAGATTCCCTTGTGGATTTGATTCTAGCATACTCCTTATCCCAACCCCTTTTGAATGCTGATACGGTCCTAGTTCCTACCACCTCCGCAGGTAGTTTATTCCATGGCTCCACAATCCTTTCTCAGAAATAGTGCTTCCTAAGATACCTCCTGAAACTTCCAACCTCAGTTTCCATCCATGCCCCCTCCTGTTTGAGTTGGGAGCCTTGGTGACTAGTTCAGCATAGGGTACTGAATTTAAATCCCTCGTGTACTTAAAGGTTTCTATCATATCCTCCCTTTCTCTCCTCGATTCAAATGAGTACATGTTTAATGCCTCCAGCCGCCCCTCATATGGCAGCCCCTGTATCATTTTGGTTGCCCTTCTCTGAATGGTTTCTATTCCGTCCCTGTGCTTCTTAAGGTATGGTCTCCAAAACTGTATGCAATATTCCATATGAGGTCTCACCATAGATCTGTACAGTGGAAGTATCACCTCCCTGTGCCTTCTGTCAAATCCTCTCCCTATGCTTTCCAGCATTTTGTTGGACCACTATATGCTGCATTGCACTGGCTCGTTTGTTAAAGGGTGTCGCTAGTAATAGCTCCTAGATTACTTTCCTCTTTCAAGTCACTGAATTTGACCCCGTTAAGCCACTAGGTTGTTCTATGGTTATTCCTGCCAATATGCATCACTTTACATTCACTGGCGTTAAATTTCAGCTGCCAAATACTAGACCATTGTTCTAACCTTTTCAAATCATTTTGTACAATTCTCACTGCTTCTTCGCTGTCCATCCTGCCCCCTTATTTAGTGTCGTCTGCAAACAGTGCACTCTTGCCCTGGATATCAACTCCTATGTTGCTGATGAACACACTAAACAGGATTGGGCCCAAGACAGAGCCCTGCGAGACTGCACTCATCACTTCTCCCTCCTCTGACACCTCCCCATTGATCACCACCCTTTGCCTCTTTCCATCCAGCCAGTTTCCCCACCCACTTAACGATGCAGCTTGCTATGCCCAGCTTCTCTAGTTTCTTTAGCAAGCATTAGTGTAGTACTGAATCAAACGCTTTGCTGAAGTCAAAATAGAGGAGGTCCACTGGCCAGCCACTATCAACTTCCCTAGATACCCAATCCAAGAAAGTAATCAAGTTTGTCTGGCATGACCTGCCTGTAATGAAACCGTGTTGTCTGTCATCCTGTAGGTCATGCTTATCCAAGTAGTCCACTAGGTCTTGTTAATTAGCGTCTCCACTTGCCTTCCTAGCACTGATGTGAGGCTAACTGGCCTGTAGTTACCAGCCTCTTCCCTGCTACCACCCTTATGCAGCGGTATCATGTCGGCTCTTTGCCAGCCATTAGGTATGACTCCCATCTGGAGAGAGCGGTTACACAGGTACGTTAAGGGGTCTGCTAACTCACTCCCTAACTCTTTAATTATTCTTGGATGTATTCCATCTGGAACCAGGAGATTTGTTGATCTTTAAACACTCAAGCACCTCTCTGACCCTGCCTGCAGTAATAATTGGTGTTTCCACTTTTGGCACTCCCCTGCCATGTGATGTAATGCCGCAGTCAGGCATTGGGCCACTGTGTTCTTTAGTGAACTGAACAAAAGTATTTGTTCAGAACGGTGGACTTCTGCCTGTCCTCTTCCACTATCCTATCCCCATCGCTGATTTTAACTACCCGTCTACCCTTCTTTCTCTTTTCTTGCAAATATCTGAAAAACTGTTTGTTCCCCTTCCTGACACCTTTAGCTATGTGAAGTTCCGCAGCTGCCTTTGCTTGTTTCAATGCTGACTTAGCCTCCTTATTCTTCAGTATGTATTCCTCCCATAGATATGATATATAGATATGATATGCTTCTTTGCAAACAATATCAATATCTGTGGAAAAGTGAACACTGAGGAGGGCATAAGGGCCATAAAGAAAGATCCAAAATCCCTGTGACAGCACAGGCCATGCTTTTTGGAGCAGACGATCAGGATAAGCAAGAACTGTTGCTGTATAATTGAAATATTAGGGACTTGTAGTGACGTCATCTGAAAGAGGGCAGCCTGATCTCGGCACTCCAGCCAGCAGCTGCATCAACTCTGTCAAAACTGACAGTTTTTCACCCAAAACATTTGAGTGGGTTGTCTTACCTAGAATAAAGCTGCAGCTGCAAAAAAACACTGATTTTGCCCACGGATGACAGTAGAACCAACAATGAGTGCTCAGAGCTGGAACTCTCACACGCCTCAAGCAGGGCTGCTACTCACACCATAGTGCGCCTTAAGACACAACCTCAGTACAAGGGCAAGAAAATGGATGCAATCCTGGTGGAACTACTGGCATCTTGGGCAGTTATCAAATCCGCCCTTGCAACTGTCCAGGGGGACATCAACACCCTAGAAACCTGGGCCACAGAATCAGAGTAGCAAACCCTCCAGCTGGACACCAGGGTACAGAAACTGGAAGTGGCAGTGATACAAACGGCAGAGGCCCAGGTTCATACAGAGAACAGGGTCCGCTGCAAAAATATAAGACTCTATGGCATACTAGAAAACTGATAGGGCTCCGACATAACCGAGTTTGCTGACAGTTTCATGCACACATCCGAAGAACTAGCCCCAGAATATAGCTTGGACATATACACTGGGCCTCGGGCCCCAGATGCCCACCTTCTCCACTATACACCACTTTAACAAACATGGGGGGGAGCAAACGTGCCCTTCAATGAGCGGCCAACAGCTGCAGACCGGTCCAGACAGTACCCATGGGGGATACCCTAAGATGGGGAGAATGGAGCCACACAGATCCCACGGGGAGGCCCCAATTCCCACCAATAACAAGGCCAGACAGTTCCAAAGAGTAGGATGGGTCTAAACCAGCGTTGCTTCTTCTGTTAGAGCTGCCACTTACTCTAAGCAAGGGGTGAGACATAGGCTCAGATTCCAAAGTTCTCCCCTCACCAGAACAGACTCTTCCCCTTGGGCAAGGCCCAGGCTCCAGGCCAGAGCCCCCAGGGAACGATGTGCCAGAACCTGTCCCACGAATGGCACTGACTCCCTGCTTGGTACCGCAACTGCTGCCAGGAACAGGGTCGGCACCGGAAACAGCATTGGGACCCAAACCATCACCGTGAATGGCACCAGAAAGGGCCCCAGTGCGGTCCACGGCACTGACCACAGACACTTATCCCCTGAGCAAGACCCAGGAAGGCCTCCATCCTCACCAGTGTCTTCCTCCTCAGGACCAAGGTCTACACCAAAACCCTCTCCCGGGTCATCCAACCACTTGGGAGAAGATATCCAGACCACCGAGAGGGCCTGAGAGGGACCAGCTCCAGAGGCCTTTCCTCTCCCAGCACCATGACCAGCAACAGGAGGGGGCCTAGCATTGTGGTCGGCACCACTTCGCTCACTGGTACTGGCCTGAGTACCAGGAGCCAAAGCGTTGCAGGCTGCAATGTCAAGGCACCCACCACTGTAGACACAGTGTATAGCTTCGGCCTCACCACCAGGGTCATCTGCTGCCCCAAAGGGCCGACAAACTGGGAGGGGTGATCAGACAGTCCCCGGGGAGAGTCTGACTGTCCATCAGACCCCTCACTCAGGCTCTCCAACGTCTTGGCAGAGCAACTGGAAGAAATGGCCTGGTCTTCCTCAGTATGTATAGTATTGGGAAGAGGCTCAGGGGAAGAGTGGTGGGAACTTACTTTGGCATCCCTGGTGTGATGCCTGCCTCTGAAAGTGGGGCCTGGGTTTCCGGGGTCATGGGGGGGGGGCGAGAAGTGAGACTGAGATGCCATGAGATGGCTCTCCTCTCCCAGAGAGAGATGACTGCTTGCCCCCCCCCCCTGTAATTCCACTCCTATCAGGTGGAAGTCCGATGGGAAGCATAGGCAGAGGGGGCAGCAGGCAATATTGGCATGCGTGTGCGCCTCCATGTGCACGTGCGAGTCTGCCGCATTCCCGGGTGGGGAGAAAACTTGGGAAAAAAGCACAAACTACATATGGAAACAAAAAAAAAAAAATTATCCCATAAGGGTGAAAACCTGGACTAAAAATACTGGTGATGTGTCTCTTTCCAAACTAACTGGCAGCCAAAGAACAGTTACATATTTACTGTAACAGTAAATCTTTGAGAGAATCCCTTCCCTTAGGCCACACCTTTGGAACTATAACTGTGTCAGCACTAGGACCACACGGAAATTTTCCTAGCCAGGGTGCTCACAGAACTACGTCACGCATCAGTGACTACATAAACATGGGTGGCCCCCATCTCTCCTCAGTTCCCTGCTGGAGACTGTGCTCGGAGGACCTCTCTTCTTTGGGAACCAGTAGATCATGCCATCATCTCTTATAGCAGATGAGTGAAGGTGCTGGATCTAGCAGCTGTAGAAATTCCCAAGGCAGAATCATATGCCATATTCTCCTACAGCTGATAAAAAGGGTGAAGGAGAAAGGGCCAGAATGGCCTTAAGGAAGAGATTCTCTCAAAAATCTACCGTTAAGTAAATACGCAACTGTTCTGTTTGTTTTCGAGGATATCGCTTCCCTTAGGCCACACCTTTGGAACGAATTCCAAGCAGTCCCAAAAGCCAAACGGGAGGTTGGAGCAGTCTGTTCATGACAGCAGGCCCTGTGAAACAGCAAGGCTGAAACCCGCTCCTCTACGAAAAACAATTTCCAGACTGTAATGTTTTGTAAAGGCGTAGACAGTGCTCCATGTGGCTGCGGTGCAAAGGTCAGCTGCTGAGACATTCCTGAAACAAGTAACAGAGGTGGCCATCCCCCTAGTGGAATGACCATGAATCACACCAGAAAATTCCTTACTGTACTTCCTACAACAGAACATAATACAACATGCTAGCCATCTGGACAAGTACTGTTTTGACACAGGAGTGCCCTCTTTTCCAGGAGCTAAAGAAACAAAGAGCTGAGAGGACTTTCTGCAGTCCGTGGTACAAGCAATATAGCATCTCACGATTCTATGTATAGCCAAAGTATGGAACAATGCTTCACCCTGACTGGCATACTCAGGATACTAAATAGGAAAGTGGATGGTTTGATTTAGTGTAAACTCAGACACCACCTTTGGCAAGAATACTTAGGATTAGTAAACAAAGATGCACTGTGTTTGTGGAAAATCAAATAAGGAAGCTCACACATTAGACCCTGCAGCTCTGAAATCCTTCAAGCAGAAGTGATTGTAACTAAAAATAACACTTTTAAAGAAAGCATAAGCCACACCTTGCGGCTGGCTCACAAGGAGCCAAAGTAAGTTTTTCAAGCACATAACTCAGGTCCCAAGACAGGACTGGACTGCAAATAAGAGATTTTATATGCAGAATACCTCTCAGAAAGGTACGGAAGACCTCTAGTTGAGCAACCGTACGCCCATAAATGGGGGTCTGGAAAGCCAATATAGCTGCCAGATGCACCTTCAGGGAGGAATACTGCAGATCAGAATCTGACAATGATAGCAAGTATTCCAATACCACATTTACTGGACAGATGAATGGGTCCATATGTCTGGAAGCAGCCAGCCCACAAAGTGAAAATGCTTCCACTTCAAAGAATATGTGTGTCTGGTAGAGGACTTTCTGGCCGCAACCAGCACATCAGCTACTTTAGGTGACAACCCAAACCTTGCAATGGCTATGTCTTGAGAAGTCAGGCACTCAGGTGCAGGGACTTACGGTCTAAATGGACCAGAGACCCCTTGTCCTGTGACAAAAGAGCCCTGCACAGAGGCAGAGGTACCGGAGGCTCCACTGCTAATTGTTGGGAGCAGCGGATACCATATCTGCTGAAACCACAGCAGTGCAATGAAGATGAGGGTCGCACCCTCCCTCTGCAGTTTCAGTAATACTCTGTATTAACAGAATGGGAGAGAATGCATACAAAAACCTCCCTTTCCAAGAGAGGGACAATGTTGCTCACCAAAAAACTCTAGGCCCTAGGGCAAGCAAGCAAAAATGCAGCAGTTCTGCATTGTGTGGGGACACAAAAAGGTCCAACTCTGGATGACCTCACCTTATGAAGAGGTCATCTACCACTGAGATCAGCAGTTACCATCCATGCATCTTGGACTGTGACCTGCTTAGCTTGTCTGCCAAGACGTTTTGAACTCCTTGGAGATGCACGGCTGATGGCGCTAGGCTGTATTCCAGCTCTAATAATATTCTTTCATTGCTTCCCAACACGGGATAGGAATGAGACCCTCCCCCTTGTTTGTTTATGTAATACAGTACACTGATGTTGTCTGTCTGTATTAGCAGATGAATCAGATGCTCCTGAAAAGCCTGCAGTGTATACAGAATAGCTCTCATTTCCAGGACATTTATGAGCAATTTTATTTCCTCCTGGGTCCAGGAACCCTGAGTCTGATAAGGGCCCAGGTGTGTGCCCCCATGTGGATCTGGATGCATCCGAGGTGAGAATCTAAGTTGGAGTTCATATCAGAAATAGAATCCCCCTAAGAGGTTGCTGAGGTTCATCCACCGTGTCAGTGTTTTGTGTAAGTGAGACATGATGAGCACCCCCTTTCTGGTCCATGCTGTCTGTCAACTGGTCCCACTACACTCTCAATGTCCCCTGCAGTACCCGCATGTGTAAGCAGGCCAGTACTACAGTAGCAATGGCTACTGCCATGAGTCCCAGGAGACATAAAAATGTTTTGGCTGGGACGTGATGACTGCTGTATTTTATTTTTATTTAGTTTTTGTTAACTGGGTAAGCACACTGGACACATTCTCCCTATTTTCAGGCACGACCCAAGGGAGGGGGATACAGATGAATGCCAACTGACTTTGAACCAGATTAAGCTGTTGGTGGTATTTTTAGTGAATGGGGGGAAATTTGGGCAGGGCACCGGGAAAATTCCCCTGCTCTTTTTGAGAAGTGCCATGGGGTCTTTAACATCCACCTGAACTACCACAACAGGCAGATGGGACCTCGGTTTAACGTCTCATCCGAAAGACGGCACGTCAGGAGTGCAGCACCCCATGCTGCACTACAGTGTCAGTATTGGGATTTAACCCAAGGGCCCGGTGTGGGGATAGACCGCACAGCCTCCTGATCTCCCGGCCTCAGAGATGAGTGTGCTACCTGCTGAGCCACTGACACTGACAAACTATACCAGCTGTGCTTGAGCAATAAGGTGTTCTGCCCTAATGAGGGTCAGAAAAGCACAGCCATGATCTGTGTCCAAGACAGCCCCCTACATACAGCCTTTGACAAGAAGTCAGTATTGACTTTGGCGCATTCACTGGAACCCCCAGGTCTCTGATCAATTGCCTCGTTCAGCACAGTGTGCGCACTAGTTGATTCTTGCAGCTGGCTTTCAAGAGCCAGTCGTCCAGGTATGGGAAGAAATACAGACCTTCCCTGCAAAGGGCTGCTGCCACCACTGCCAAGCATTAGGTAAAGACCCATTGCGCAGAAGACAAGACAAAGGGCAATACTCTGAACTGACTATGCACCCCGTCCAGGATAAATCTCAGCTATAGTCCTAGATTATGTCTAATCTTGATATGAAGGTATGCATCCTTCATATTGACAGAGCAAATCTAGTCCCTGGTTTGCAGCAGGGGAATCAGAGTTTGCAGGGAGACCATGCAGAACTTCTTGTATTCTACACAGACGTTTACGTCTCTCAGCTCTAACACAGGCCTGAGATCATCTGTACATTTGGGGATCAGGAAGTACGTGGAGTACAACCCTTTGCTCTTCTGGCGAGAAGGTACATGTTCTATGGAACATTCAGTTAATAAAGTTTGTACCCCTTCTTTCAGCAGAGACAGGTATCCCGGTGGATAAGCTGAAAGCGACAGAGGATGCTCGGGGAGGGAGGGTCATCAGTAAGCGCTCCAGAGCATGTCCCTTGGCAATTATCTCCATGATCCATTCATCTGCAGTAATCTCCCTCCATTGTGCCAGATAAAGGGAGAAGCGACCTCCTGCCACTACCTCCTGAGGCTGACGTGGTGTGAGGGGAGTCCGACATGAGTTATGCTGAGCCGGTGGTGGCTTTCTGGAAGCAGTATAGCATGGTGGTTAAAGGCATGGAGCTGCAAGCCTGGAGACCTGGGTTTGAATCCCATCAGCCCCACTTCCATACTGTGTGACCCTGAGCAAGTCACTTAACCTCCTTGTGCTCCCAGGTCACACTTGGAAGCAAGCTCCAGCTCAGTGTGCCTTTCCTGGTTAAACAATTTCCCCTTCCTCCATCCGACTGAGGCTTTGGAATGGGCTCCTGGTGGGAGGGGAGCTGGCAAGGCTCCACCACCCTTACCCCTGCCTTGCTGACGGTAGGCTTGATGGCCACCTCTGGCAGCAGACTGACAAAAGAATCCCTTGCCACAACCCTTAACAGGCATGAGATGCAGGGATTTGAAGGCCTTTTAATGCCTGTTCTATGTGGTACCCAGTTGTGTGCCTCTAAAAGGGATATTCAGAACTGTTTGCCACATATTAGTTGCAAACCCAGCGACTCTGAGCCAAGAATACCTTCTCATTCAAATACCCAAGGCAGTTGCATCAGAAACATCATATAGGTTCATAGGAAACATATGAATTCAATAGGCCATGGCCCTTTAAAGAACTCGTCACCCATGTAATCATGGGTGGAACTCATACTTCTTGTCACCCATGTATTCATCAAGCCTGGCTTTAAAGATAGTAATGCTTGTACTTGTAACTAATTGATGTGGAAGACTATTCCACAGCCTTACAACCCTCTGTGTAAAGAAGCTACCTATCCTTGTTGTTCTTAAATACCCTTTTATTTTATAACCATTACTTCTTGTGATGTTTTTGCCCTCATGAAATGTCAAACCAATGGTCTCCCTAAAGTAATAATTGTTTACTGCCTTGTACATTAGGCAAAGGTTGCCTCTAATCTGGCTTTATCTAGCTGAGAACAAGTTCAATGTCCTAAGTCTTCTCTCATAACCCATATCCTTCAAGGGCTTGATCTTCTTGGTAATTTTCCTTTGCACACCCTCTATAGGTTTACGGCCTCTCTTTGTAAGAGGTAAGTTAAACTGGGAACAATATTCCAGGTATGAGCATACAAGACTAGAACAGAGAGGCACTAGCACTTCAGGTTCCCTACTTTTTATATTAGCCAAGATCGAGCCTACAATTTTGTGACATTTCTTGACCTTAACCGTGGTATTCCTATCGAAGATAAGATCTTGCGTTATCAGTGTGCCTAGGTCTTTTTCTTCAGTTGTTGCCTACAGTATAGTATTACCCAATTTATAATTTGCAGGTGGGTTGTTTTTCCCCAAATGCATTACCTTGCATTTTCCTACATTAAACTGCATCTTATTTACCAATGGCCAAACGTAAAGTTCATCTAACTGCTTTTCTAATAATACGCTGTCCTTCTTCGAGTTAACAAGTCCCCCAAGCTTGCAATCATCAGCGTATTTGCATATCCATGCATTACCTGAAACTTTATTTGAAGTTACCATGATGTTAAATAATGTGGGACCCAAAACTGATCCCTGGGGGACTCCACTAGTAACCCTGCTCCAACTGGACAGGTGCCCTTTGACTGACACCCTCTGGTGCCGATCTCCCAACCAGGAATTTATCCAACTTGTAATGCTGGAGTGCAGACCTCCCTTTTACAATTCCTTTAATGGAGTGGTGTGTGACATCCTGTCAAATACTTTGGCAAAGTCCAGAAATATTACATCACATGAGACCCCCTTGTCTAGAGCTGCACTCACCGGCTCAAATAAATGTTATCTAATTTGTGAGACATGACCTACCAGAGATGAAACCATGCTGATGTGTGGTTCATCAGTCTGGTGTCTTTTATATATTCAATTATGTGCCATTGTAAGAATCCTGAATTAAGGCTTTTGAGTAGTTCACTCTTGGCATTTCCTTCTGGAAGAGCCTGCACTGCAGCTTTGGCAGTCTTCCACAGGTTATTAGTGATACCTGATCATGTGGGCCTGGCAGTTTGCAATACAAAGGCCTAGTGACTCAGAAGTGTATGTGCGCTTGCCCATCACATCTTGCCTCCTGGATTCTTTATCAGGGCACAGTACTCTTGTTTCAGTGACCTAGAGCTATCATTGGCAGCCATTGTAAGCACAGTCTGTTTCAGACTGGCTGGCAAAATAAAGGCATGGCAGTAAAAGCTGGGCAATGCTTGTCAGCTTTTCTGGGTACAGATGGTATAGTATTTGGCCTTTACCAAGCAGCAAATGTGGCATCCTCCAATGCAGGATAAACTGAAGGAAAAATGAAGGATGGAGCAGATGGTCCTTCCAATAAATTCATCATGCTCTTTTTAGTGGCCTCCTCTTCTACCACAGCAAAGCCCATTGCAGTCTGCATTTGCTACATCACAGTTTGGAAGATAGGGTCTTCAGGAGGAGATCTGAGTGTAGACACGTCAGAATCTTCATTACAAGAGGATACAGTAGAGCTAGAAAGTGGAGAATACTGTTCTCCATAACCTTCCTCCTCTTCATAATCCTCCTCCGTTATGAGATCTGGATTATATTCTTTATCGTCAACCGCCCTGTCGGCGATGGGAACTGATGACCTCGCTAATAACGCTGGAGGCTGCTGCTTGAGAGGTATCTGCTGTGGACCAGCCAAAGAAGTCGATTGGGCCTGCAATGCAGGAAAACCTGCTTACGGCAGTACAGGCTGCATAGGCAAGCCAGAAAGTATGCACCATTTCATATCTGAAAACGACACCAATACTGCCTGCGCTGACCGCTGGAGTCAATGACAGGCATGGACCCATCAATGACACCAATGTACCATCCTTAGTAGGTACGGTAGTGCCTAAGCCAAGCCCTGACCTTGTCTAGTCGATAGTTGGGAGGGGGCTGTCGTCACTGCGCTCGAGGCTGACAATTACACTGCGGGCTGCAGTGATGACCTAGATCTGACTGGGGAAATCTGTCCTTATCTTTATTTTTATACTTGTTTCCTGATGACAACTGGTCTTTTTTACGGTCTTTGGTTTTCAACAACTGCAAATCGGAAGATGGAGCTAGTAACGACGCTTTCTGCCCCTGGGCTTTTTCCATGGCCGCTAGAGTTTCTTCTAATAAAAACTTTTCCGGGGCCTTTTTTCTGTGTCACCTAGTCACCTGATTGAAGTCCAGGCAAATGTGACAAGTCCTAATGTTGTGAGAGATGCCTACACAGCAGACACGCAATTAACGTGCATCATCCTTATAAGTCGTTTCTCTGCACTTGCAGTACCAGAACAATATTGGTTTTGGCAGCATGCAGAGGTGGCAGTACTGTATCACAAAAAAATGAGTGATTACTTATACATAAAATAATAAATGACAATGGTTAAGAAAAGAACTGAGGAGAAATGAGGCCGCCCACGTTTATGCAGGCACTGACACGTGATGTCGTCGTGGGCGATCCCTAGCTAGCAAAAACTTCTGTGTGGTCCTAGCGCTATCGCAGGCATAGTTCCAAAGGTGCGGCCTAAGGCAAGAGATGTCCTCAAAGAATATTTATAGTTATATACTTGTTCACATTCATACAGAGACACGAAACAACGGCATAAGTAATTAAAAAGTACATTTTATTACAATACTTATCTAACACAAGGGTCACCCCTGGTGGAGCAGTCCTGTTACATAGGCGCTCCAGTACAAAAAATTTAAAAAAAAAATCAATCAATCACAGTTGGCATTAGCAGACTTCAATTGCCCAACATTTCAAAACAGAACTGAATTTTAAGCTATTATTTTATCAGTAAATATACCTGGATTAAACTGAAAACCTTTTTCTTTACAGTTCAGTCTGTCCTGATTCTATTCAGTAACTGATGTCAATCCTCTGCATGTGACATCATACTCTGTCATCAAGGAACTGATGTTGATGTCATCAGCTATGGATTATAGGCCCTAACCCACAAAACCCCCAGGACATGCGCACTTTAGCATCACATACCAGACCTGTATTCACAGCCCTTGGCTGCCCCAAACCAGGTGTGTGGAGGTCCATGCGGGGGCTGGGGTTGGAGCTGGGCTGGAAACTAGGTCTGCTGCAGAGTGGATCCACTGCTCCACATAGGACGAGGGAATTGTGGGATATATCTCCATATGAGGGAAAAACCCATTCAGACACCACAACAATTCAGGGAGACTTGTAGAGGGCAGCACAAGGATTACAGCAGGGGGGGCCCCCTGGCATAGCACCTGCACCCTTCACCCGCCATCTGCACCATGGTAGAAATGTTGGAGGACGCACAGATCACAACCTGACCTCCCACATAGTACCACCAGCAGATTGGGATCAGGTGCCGAGTGGAAGAGACCTTGTTTGACTGCAGCAGAGGGCTCAGCATGTGTGGAGAGTACACTCTGCGATCGCCACTGGAGAAGGTTTTTTAAGTTTTATGGAGTGTGGGCCCTAGGATGTCAACTCCTATAGAACATCAGAGCAAAATTAACTTTAAATAACTAAGATCATGTTGCGATATTGATAACCAGAGCCCCTCAGTAAAGCTAGACCAGAGATTGATTCTGAAAAATGCTATCAGATCTGTAACTTTTAGTAAGCCACCATTAAGCAAACAAAAGGGCCCTCATGTCAACTTCTCATCCAAAAGGTTAACAGGGCTGGGGGACTAGAAGAAGGGGTGTAAATAGTACTTAAAAAAAATCTCATCTAAAGAACTGCACCTCCGGCCTGCTCACAACTCCCCCCACCCAAAGTACTGCACTGCAGTACACGTTTGGTATGAACTCAAATTCATAGTGTAGGACCTGAAATCCTAACTTTCTGGCTCGGTGAGCAGTGTTGAGATGCTGCATACATTCTGTATCTTTCATACACTACATCTCAAAGCACTTTGCAGAGCAAACACAAAGAAACAGAGAATGACATTGAGGGTTACACAGCATGAGCAGCGGTAACATTCCCACTGATAAGCTTGGATGTGTGCCCATACTCAGTTTGGGTACAGTCACTGACATGCAGCAGGAGGGGTGAACAGATAGACCTTAAGTCCCTCCTATCACCCCAGTACTAGGTTACTATGGATTTGATTTAGGTGGTGCGTGGACTGCAGCTAAGGGGCGCTCAGCAACAGTCTACACCAGGCCGTTCTGTGACCCACTGTATAAGCACCAACTTTCACCTGATGACAGATTATTATCTCATTTCTCTGCGACCTTGCAGTACTGAAATACCCACTCCAGTAAAACACTAATACAGTTATAGCCTTCAATACCCAGTTGGGCACCCATGGTCTTCTTGTCTAGGGGTACACAAATACCAAAGTACTTAACACAGAGAGGAAGAGCAGTACCCATAGTGTTATACACTACAGTATCTCCTATCCCAGGCCTGCCATCATCAAAATATAGCACCAGCAGACCCAAAACTGGAGCAAGGGCAAAAGATTCTGGGACAATGTCTCAGAGCTCCTTGGCAAGGGACTCAAAACCACTCCTTAAACACTTATGGTGGAGGGCCGAAAGGTCCTTGATCCCACTGAAAAGTACAGTTCCATAAGAACTTACTCTAACAGTAGATCTTCGAGAGCAGCCCTTGCAGCAGGCCAACACCAGTACTACTAAGCTGCCAGGCACCAAGACCACACAGAAAACTTTCTTGCTAGCAGTTTACCATGGGGGACCACCCACCGCCAACATCACCCTCTGATGCCAACCTATCCGATAAAGGCAGGTGGTCCCCAACACCCTCCTCAGTTCTCATGCCGGAGACCCAGAGTGGGCAGTGAAAAAAGAACCGAGAAGGTTCCTGAGAGCCAAGTAGGATAAGGGAAGCTGAAAACACATGCTAATGGAAGAGGAATACAGCAGAGAAAAAGAAGGGGGAAGGAGGGAGGGAAAATTACAGTCTGCTGCAAGAGCTCTTCTCGAAGATCTACTGTTATAGAAAGTTCTTGCGTAACCGTACTATCTTATTTCAAGGAAGGCTCTTGCAGCAGGCCAAAACAGATAGGACTGAATCCCAAGCAGTTCCTGTAGTGTAAAGGAAGCAGCACTGGGAGGACAGACAGTAGCCAATGGCCTATGAGAGAAGGCCCTGCACGACGGTGCGGCCGAAATTGGCCCTGTGCCTAGAGGCAATATCCAGACTGTAATGCTTTGTGAATGTGTGGATCAAACTCTAGGTGGCAGCTGCACAAATGTCCGCAGCAGAAACATTTCAGAAACAAGCTGTGTAGGCGGCCATATCCCTGGTGGACTGGCCCTTAACCAGTCAAAAGGTCCTTGTTGTACTTACGGGTAGCAACAAACAATGCAATCTGCTAAACACTTTAGACAAACACTGTTTGGAAACGGGAACGCCCTCTCTCGGGGGCGAACGAAACAAACAATTGATCAGACTACCTAGAAGTCCTGGTCCAGTGAGTATAGTATCGCAAGATTCTATGTACATTCAAAGTATGGAGAAAAGCCTACCCCTGATTAGAATACTCTCAGAAGGCAGTATAGCGCAGTGGGTTAAGGCTCTGAGCTGCAGATTTAGAGACCTGGGTTTGAATCCCACAGCCGCCTAGGTGCATACTGTGTGATTCTGAGCAAGTCACTTAACTTCCTTGAGCTTCCAGGTTGCATCTGGAAACAAGTTTTGGCTTAGTGTGCTACTCCTGGTTAAACAATGTTCCCTTTCCCTACTCAAGAAAATACACCAGTAGGTGGATGGATTGGTTCAAAGTAAACTCCAACACCACCTTGAGAAGAAACTTAGGATTAGTACACAAAGATACCCAGTCTTTGTGAAAAACCACATAAGGCTCTTTACACATAAGAGCCTGAAGCTCAGAAATCCTTCGAGCAGAAGTAAAAGCAACTAAAAAGAGTGCTTTCCATGACAGAAAGCGCAGCTCGCAACTCATGCCTGGTTCAAAGGGAGGTAAACATGAGTTTCTCCAACATAATATTAAGGTCCCAATGAAGGACCGAGTCCCAGATAGGAGGTTTCAAATGCAAAATGCCCCGAAGAAAGGTGCAAGATACCTCAAGTTGAGCCACGGCCCTGCCCTCGATAGGTGCATGGTACACAGAGATGGCTGAAAGATGCACCTTAAGGGAGGAGTACCCCAAACCCGAATCTGATAGGGAGAGAAGGTACTCCAGCACCTGATTCACCAGACAGGTGAAGGGGTCCAGCCAGCACGAAGTAGCACAAAGGGAAAGGTGCTTCCATTTCATGGCGTTAAGTGGCTCTGATGGAGGGCTTTCTAGTGGCCACCAAAACATTGGCAACCCTAGGGGAAACCCCAAAGCGGGTGATGGCCAAGTCTGTAGGAGCCATGCATGGAGATACAGAGACTTCAGATCCAGATGGACCAGGGTGCCCTGGTCCTGGGAGAGCCAGCGGTGCACAGGGGCAAGGGTACTGGAGGTTCCACCGCCAGTTGCTGCAGCCAGGGGAACCATATCTGACACAGCCAGAAGGGGGCTATGAGAATCATCTCCACCCCCTCCAACTGGAGCTTGAATAGTACCTTCTGAAAGAGAGGGAGGGGAAGGAAGGCGTACAGAAACCTCCTTTTCCAGGAGAGAGACAATGCGTCTCGCCAGAAAACTCCAGGCCTGGGATCCAGAAAGCAAAAAAGTGGCAGTTTTGCATTGAGTGGGGACACAAAAAGGTCCATCTGTCGAATAAATCTTCCACCACTGGGGTCAGAAGCTCCCACTTGTGAGCCCACGACCGGGAGCAGCTGAGACTGTCCACCAGGATGTTTTGGATGCCTGGAACATGTACGGTGAGAAGCTCCAGAACCTGTTTGATGGCCCAATAGCCAAACCCTCATCGCCTCCTGACACAGGGGGTAAGAGTGAATTCCACCCTGTTTGTTGATGTAAAACACCACACACACATGTCAATCTGCACCAACAGCGAAATGGGGAGGAAATGAGTCTGGAAGGCCAGCAGAGCGCTTACAGCACCACTCGTATCTCCAGGACATTAATGTGGAGACCCTGTTCCACTTCTGTCCAAGTGCCTTGAGCCTGGTGAGCGTCCAAATGAGCTCCCCAGCTAAGACCCAAGGCACCCGTTGTGAGAATCTGACGAGGAGCCGGGATTTGAAAGGAGACCTCCCGAAGCAGGTTGGCCATCTCTAGCCACCACAACAGGATTCTCTTGACAGGGTCAGAGACCATGACCATCTGGGTCCCGGTCACCCATGCATTGATCCCACTGCACTTTCAATGTCCACTGAGGTATCCGCATGTGAAGGTGGGTGAGGGGGACTGTGGCAATGGCCACTGTCATGTGACCTAAAAGTCACAGGAATACCCTGGCAGGAACCTGGCAATTGGAGACCAGGTGGGCATGGGCCATCAGGCACTCTGCCCTGTCCATGGGCAAGAAGGCCATGCTCTGGGTGGTATCCAAAACCGCCTCAATATACTGGAAATGCTGACAAGGAGACAGACAGAACTTCGGCTGGTTGGTGGTGAAGCCCAAAGCCTGGAAGAGGCGGAAGGTGTACTCCAGAATGTGGACCAAACGGTCCCTGGAGGGGGCTGCCAACAGTCAATCATCCAGGTAAGGGAATACGTAGAAATCCTGTCTCTGCAAGGAAGCTGCTACTTCCACCAGGCACTTGGTTAAGACCCTGGGGGCCAAGGAGAGACCAAAAGGGAGGGCCATGAATTGGAAATGGGCTCCTTGAAAATGGAAGAGGACGCACCAATGAGAGGGAAACATTTTGATCTGCAGATATGCATCCTGCATGTCCAGAGAACAGAGCCAGTCCCCCAGACTAGGAGGGGCAACAACTCTTGAAGGGAGACCATACGGAAGCATTTGTACTCTATGTAGAAGTTCAACTGACTCAGACCCTGGAAGGTCTGGAGATCCCAGGTCTTTTAGGGGACTAGAACAAAAAGTGGGAGTAGAGTCCCCTGCCCCAGTGAGCCAGAGGGACAGGCTCTATGGCACTTTTTTGCAGGAGTGCCTGAATTTCTTCCCAGGCAAGAGACGCATGAGCTGGGAGATAAACATAGGTTCCCGGAGAATTTTCTGGGGGGCCATTCGAGAAGTTCTAGCATGTGGCCATGTTCTATGATCTGCAGGACCCAGTCATCTGCGGTAATACCCCACCACCTATCAAGGTGAAGGGAGAATCAAACCCTGATGGCCTCCACAGAACCCATTCTCTGTGGGAGGGCCAAAGTAAGGAGGTAGGGTGGGCACGGGGGGTTCTGGCTGCAGAGAGGGCTGATACAGCTTTGCATTTACTCTGACCTTTGGAGGGTGGGTGGGTCTGCTTATGGGAGGAGTGGCGACAAGGAGGCCGCTGATCAGGCTTAGGCTTGGTAAAGATATATCAAGTGAACGGACCAGAGGGCATGCCCCGACTCCTTGAGGGAGGAATTGAGATCCTGGACATCCCCTCCAAACAAGACTGCTCCCCGGAAGACAGCGTCCAAAATTCTGGGCTGCAAATCAGAGGCAAACTCACACAACCAAAGCCAGGAATGGCGCAAGAGGCAAACACCTGTGGCTGCTCCCCTGCCTGAGGTGATCACAGCATCATATGCAGCCTGAAGGACATAACTACCCACATCGGAGCCTGCATAAGGAGCTAGACTAGCTGAGTTTTGGAGGGGTCATCGGGCAATGCCTGGACCAGGTCCCTGACCTGGTCCCAGAGGACATTCTGCTATTAAACCATATGGGCCAGATAACTGATGGCCCTGATGGCCAGGGTAATGGAGGTAATAACACACTTGCCCAGGTGGTCCAGCTGCCTGGATTCCCTGTCAGGAGGAACAGTACTGAGGTGCTTGGACTTTCTCGTACGGTCATGTGTCGCATTGAAGACCACAGAGTCTGCCTTGCGTTGGCCCCCTTAAAAGGGCTTACCCACCAGAGCATGATAGAGGTGGTCCACCTTCTTGGGCACTGCTGGAGTGGTAGAGGGGTGGTTCCAAGCCACCCTAGTGACATCTTTGTAATCGTTGGGGGGGGGGGCTTCCACAAGTACACAACCAGACAACAATGCTCCGGGTCCTGTTCCTCCATTTCCCAGCCCATAGTTGCCTGGATGTGCCTCATGTCATCTATGAAAGATGGATCATCAGGAGGGAACTTGGGAACCACCTTAGTGGGCTCTTCACCTTCTGAAGAATCCTCCGGGGTGGAGGAAGACTCCAAGTAGTCAGAATCCTCCTCATCTGGCTCCTCCTGCTCACTTTCGACTGGTGGACAGTTGTCCTGGTGAGTGCCAGAGCCGGCATCAGGTCTGGAGCCTGTGGACCCCGGTGTATTAGGAGGAGGGGGCACTAGTGCCCGAGTGTCCCCAATCTGAGGGCGGAAGGTCCCCAGGAGGCCATCTGGGGGATGCCAGAGGAGGGCCCTGAGGGGCAGGGGTCTGCTTCTGCATGAATGACCACCATGCCGAAAACAGGAAGTTACAGTCCACTGGGGAAGGATAGTTATATACTGGTGGGTAAAGGTAGGCTGGTGCCGGATAAGGAAAAGAAGGCGTTGGGGCCGGCATCGGGTATGCTGGTGTGGGGCCAGTTGGTGCCAGCTGTGGGACCAGCGTTGGGCCTGCAGGCTGCAGGAAGGGCAGAACTGGTGCCAGGCTCACAGGCTGTGGAAGAAGAACCGGCGCCGGGCCCGTGAGCTGTGGCTGCGGCAGGTCAGGCTGTGGCCCAGCAGGCATCAGGCAAGTGTGCCTGGGAGGAGAGTCCGCTAGTGCAGGGAGAAGAGAAATGGGCGGCTGGGGTGAAGTAGTCCTCTTTGGAGAAGGCAGCGGTGGTGCCGGGCTAGAACAAATGGCAGTGGCCTGCTGAGAATGCTGTCTGAAAGGGATGGCATCAGATCCAACGGAGGGGACCGATGCAGGCAGCGTCCTGGCCAGGCAACAGCAGGGGAGCTGACAGCGATCATACACACGCCAGCCAAGCCTCCTGGCTGAGAACCCATGGATGTGATGGAGCTGAGGAGTATGAGACAAAGTCCCCTGCCCTGAAGAGCCACAGCTCTTGACAGAGATAAGGGCAGGCAGTGGGGCCACTGGCAGCCCTACAGAAGTAAGGACAGGCAGAGCCATAGGGGCTGACACCCCGTGGGAGGCTGAACCCATCGCGGTCAAAGGCTTGTGTGGAGACCATGAGCAGGAAGCAGACTGGTCCCAGTCCCAGTGCTTGTGCTTATACTTCCCACCAGATTTTTCCCAGGACTGGGAGGAGGATGAAGTACCGGAAGACTGGGCTGGAGAAGCCGAGGAGTTTCTGGTCTGCAGCTCCTCTTCCCTTGCAACGAGTTTCTGCTTGATAAGATGGCTCTCCAGGATTTTTAGATGACGTGTCAAAGTGCCCGGTTGAATTTCTGGCAAATCTGGTAGGCTTCGGTGTCGTGACTGGGACCTAGACACCGGATACAAGCAGAGTGACCACCTTTTTCAGGAATCTGTTAGCCGCAAACACACACTGTGGAGCAGCCGGATGATGATGCAGGTGTAGAAGACATGAACTCGACAGTGGTAACACCAAAAAATCAATGTTAAGACTGGCAGAAAAAAAGGAAAAGAAAAAGGCACGGCAAGCGTGAGTAATGGTGGTCGACTGTAGTGACGTCCGATAAGGCCAGGCGTGTGCAGGTCGACGGTGGGTAAAATGGGGAGGGTGTGGGGTGCCGTCCGACTTTATAGGATAGGCCAACATCAGAGAGTGACGTTGGCAGTGGGTGGTTCCCCATGGTATACTGCTAACTAGAAAGTATTCTGTGTGGTCCTGGCACATGATGTCTTAGTCCTACCAGTGTCTGCCTGTTGCAAGAGCCTCCCTCAAAGTAAGATTTGCCAGTTACTTCAACACAGCTTTTATTGACCTCAGTTCCATCATCCCCACTAAGCCTGCCCAGATTTCCTGCAGGGAACCAGGTCTTGAAGCCTTCTAAAGGGTGGGCTCTGAACCAAGGTATACAACATTCTACTTTAAGGCTGTTTCAGTCAGACACTTCGAAATATGTTGGCCCAGTGGCATAGTGGGTTGAGGCATCCATGCCTCCCTGCAGCCACACTAGCAACCTGGGTTCGGGAACGGGCTTAAGTCACTCGGTAGCTTGGCCGGGAGATGGAAGATTGAGCATCTGTAGGACAGCTCTCTTCCCTTGGGATGCGGTGATCCCGCAACTTGCCACTCGACTGCCACCTGGAAGAATCCAAATGGCAGCATATGTGTAGTCTCGCAGTTCGGGGAAGGGCCAATGTATGGAGTGCTGAGGGTGCCTCCGCGAAGGTAGAGCATGCATGCCATGCTCACTGCACGTCCAGCTGAGCCCAGGCAGAAAACCGGGAGGAAAAATTGAAGGATGGGCTTAGTGAAGCCTTCCCCGCCAGCACCGACGACCCGCCTAGTCTCGGGGGACTGGCAGAGACATGGGGCAGCTGGGTGCTGTGGGACAGGGCTGATACAGCCAATCAGCTTGCCAAGGAGTGATAAAAAAAAACCAAAAACTTTATTGAAAGAAAAAAAAGACACCTCGAAATGCATCAGAAGGGCACTTAGCATAACTATTTGTGGGAATGGTTCGGCCAATATGAAACTTCTTGCCCTGGCAGTAGAGGAGCTTTGCGACCCCATCTCTAGAATTTTTAACTCTTCCCTGTGCTACTCACAGTTCCCAGGGAAGTGGAAATACACACTAGTTACACCAGTTGTCAAAAGCACAGACCACTAGCCTAGTCAATTACAGATCCATTTTTATTCTCTCTCTTCCTGTCCAAGGTCCTCGAGAGAATAGTCTGACCAACTTGTCACATACCTCAAATAATAGTGTCTAGTGTGTACAGCAGCATGGCTTCCGGAAGCTCCACAGCACCAACTTGGCGCTGCTGGACTACACCAAATATGTTCATGAGGCCCTTGACAATGGTAACCTAGCTATATACATTAACCTAACTAAAGTCTTTCACCTGGGTCAACCGTGAGCTCCTACTTAAACTCCCTGGCCTAGGTTTGTCACAGAACACAGTTGAATGGTTCCACAGCTGTCTCATCAATTGCTCCCAGCAGATGAAGATCGATAAATCTTTGTCTGACATTAAGGGAGTATCTACTGGTGTCCCCCAGGCTCCAGTATTTTTTTCCCCCCAACTTTGTTTCTCACCTGATGGTCCGGGACATCTCTCAGGCTGGTTCACTCAGCATACTCCCCTAACTGCTCGCCTGAACCACTCCTCCAACCGAAGCACTGGAATCAGGATCCCCTCCTCTCCTGCTGACCCCATACAGGAGGAGGAGGCTGAGGATCCCCAGGGGGTAAGGTCGGGATCGTGGCAGGCACTGAGCGTGTGGAGTGTCTGCCCGGGAGACCAGCCGTCGCATCACCTGGCCACCAGGGGTTTTTGCCCTTGTTTTTCTGGTTCCCCTACGAGGTCTGGCGTGCAATGGCGCTGCGCACGACTGCCCTGCTGTCTGCAGCACTCCACCCCTTACATCAGTGGGTGTGCCTGCAGTACCCCCGATCTCAATTGGGGGTCATGAGGACACCAAGCCTCCCCATGGAGAGGAGAGCTGTCCTCTGGACGCTCCATCCTCTCCCTACCCTGTTGACCCCCAGCTACTCGAGTCCGTCACCGAACCCAGGTTGCCGGCATGGAGTGAGGTGTGGTGTCCAGCGTCTCAACCCTCAGCGCCACCGGGCTGGCTGTCCAGGTTCCATCTTAGGCCCACTTGTTTTTGACCTCTTCATATATCAACTGCCCAATGCCCGTGAGACAGCCAACATACTCCTCCGTGCCAATGATGCAGCCATCTATTACAAAAATCCTGACCTTGACTGCCTTCGGCCACTCTCTAAAGTAACTTCAGGTTATTTGAAAGCTGATTCTCCCAACAACAAACTTGTCTTCGGTTACAAAACAAAGACCATGCTCTTCTCCAGCCTCTCACAAAAGAGGAAAGTTTCATCCTTTGTCATCTGAAATGATCATGGTCAAAATCAGATGACATGATCACGGTCAAAATCTTGAACAGGTGGACATCTTCAAATACCTTGGAGTAACTCTGGAGGACACCTACTCTTTTGCACCCCATGTTGACAATCTGTTGGCCGTAGTTAACAGAAGACTGGGTGCCCTATACTGCAATAGGGACAATCGGACTGGGGATGCTGGACACCTTATTGTGGTCAGCTTCATTCTGTCACTTATAGATTATGGGCTCCCTGTCTATGCTGCTGCTTGTGACATGGTGCTAAGCACAGTAAAGCTGATCTATAATGAGGTGTGCCGCTTTGTACTTGGTGCAGATAACCAAACTCATAGTTGTACCCTTTACACACTAACTGGCTTCCTCTGCCTAGCAGAATAAAGCTCCAGGCCTGTTTGCTAGCCAAAAAGGCACTCTTGGGCCCTAACGCCTTCTGGTTTAACAAACTGCTTCCACACAGTCTCCAACCAATACAACACCAGGAACATGGCAAGGAATGCCCTTAAGCCTCCTTTCCAGTGTACTCAGTGGGAAAGTGGTCGTTTGCTATCAGGGCCGCTAACTGGTTAAATGAATTGCTTAATACACTGCTGAATCTCCCCAGATCTTTGCTGTCTGCCTTTGCAGTCCAATACAACTGTAATCGTTAAACAGTTTTACTTGGTTTTCTCACTGTACGTAACCTGTGACTTTTGTATGATCTGTATCAATTTTCTCAAAACTGTATGTAATTTTTCTGCATTAAAGGAGAACTACCGGGAGAGGTGAATCCCCGACCGCTGCACAGATTGGGGCTTCACCTCTCCTATCCCCCCTGCAAGTGCCATAAGAAATTAAGAGATTACATACATCATGACTCGTAAATAATCCCCCAAAGCTCCAGTGCAGCTAGAATTTTAGTAATGGCGCTCCTCAACCCCCCAGGATCTCGCTGGTAGTCCCGCAAGATGAAGACGCTGCACTGCTCCAACCATAATACTGCCCCATATGTACGGAAATAAAACTATATGTATATCTCCGATGCTCTGCGCTGTTTTTACTGAAGTTGCCTAAATCCCAGGAGTATGCCTGCCATACCCATAGGATTTAGGCAAATTAAAACGGCACTGGGCATTGCTGATATACATAGTTTTATTTCCATATAAGGCAGTATTATGGTGGCAGCAAAGTATCATCGCTCTTGCGGTGTTACCAGTGAAATCCCAGGGGGCTGAGGAGCACCATTATTAAAATGCTGGCTGCACCAGAGCTTTCGTGGGAGTTTTATTAGTCATGAGGTACTTAATCTCTTAATTTCTTGTGGCACTTGCAGGGGGGGAATCGGAGAGGTGAAGCCCCGATCTGTGCTGCGGTCGGGGCTTCTTCTTTCCCCACAGAACTCCTTTAAGTGCCTGGAGCCGAACTCAACTGCATTTGGAACTGCTTGCTGTTCTTGTAATATTTTTTGTGATTATATATTTGATGTGGAACCTTTGTAAATGAGCACTTGTGCTCAAAGGTAATCTCCAAAGTTTTCAATAAATAAATAAAATGAAACACCCGAGGTTGATTCAGTCCATGTTAGTCACTGATATATGAGAAAAAAAAAAAAAAAAAAACTTGCCATGCTAGCCAACACCCCAAAAATCTAACATTTGGCCAAGACAGAGGGAACAAATTTATACTGTCAAGACTTCTAGCATTTTTACAGGGCCACTATGTTTCAAATCACGGTCTCTTCCTGTACTGCCCTGACCTCTTGTGCCAATCTTGTGACTTTTTTTCCATGGCCTCCTTTTAGCACCGATGCAAGCCGCATTGGAGAGGGATCGTGAGTCTGGGAGCTTGGTGGGCATTCGCCAGCATCAGCAGTAATACACCAGATGATGCGCAGACTGCTGATGTCACTTCTCACTGCCATGCCTTCCATGGATACATTGGTGAGTTGACATCTACATTGCTGCTGCTACAACAGGGAGAGAGGGACAAATCAGTTAAGGAATTAAGGGGGAAAACTAGCCGACCAAAATAAGAAACTGCTCAATCTGATCCTACTACCTGCTTTACTGTCACAGCCATGCACAGAATGCATCCCTCAGATGCTCCATGCTGCCGCACTTCCTTGTTCTGACTGAAAGAATCACAGGAGGCAGCGGAGGATGCTTGGACCATCCCTTGTGCATCACAGTGAGAGGTGGGGCATGTTCATATTGCTGCCTACAGTGTTCACTCCAGGACGCATCCCCAATGGTGCAGAGGCTCAGTAAGAGGAAAAAAAAGCATGGCTTACCACAATTGGATAAGTCTCCACATGGCCACAAATGCACCGCAGCAACCCGAGCACTCAGGCTACTGCAATGCAAATGCATCCATGCACAACGGCCTTAAATGCCACTTTTTAGCCCAGGGCAGGATAATAAGAGATCCTTCTTTTCCTGTAAGGGTGACAATGAAGCACTGGAAGCATCGTAGCACTGAGACATGAAATCATTTGAAATCCACCAGGCAGCAGAAACAGAATGACTCTGCTTCGCTAAGAAAATCAGTCAGTTTAGCTGGCCTGGTGGTGCCGACGGTTAAGGCGCTGGACGCCACACCTCACGCCATGCCGGTGACCCGGGTTCGAGAATGAGCTTGGGTTATCGGGGACGGGAAGGATTGAGCATCCTAAGGACTGCTCTCCTTCCCTGGGGAGGGGGGATTCCACTTGCCGCTGCACTGCTGACCACTAGTGGAGACTGGAGGCATCACAGTGCACAGCTGCAGAATGCGGGGATTGAAGCTGTGGCAAATGTCTTTCGGGGGTGCAGGGACGTCATTGCATGTCTGAGCTTCGGGGAGGAAAAAAAAAGGAAAATACCCTGCCCTCGGGGACAGGCGATGGCACCACCTCCCACCAGCCACGCTCCATCAGGCCGGACTCCCTCCTGTCCTGGGCCGAGCCCAGCCAGCCCGATTGTAGATGAGCGCCCTGGGCGAGATGAGGCAGTCTACCTCGGGGACTCGGGCAGGGGGATAGCAGACTGGTGCCGGGACATAAGGAGGAGTTTCAGACTAGGAGGTAGAGTTGGGGTAAGGTCGGTGCTTAGAGAGTTTCCCGAAGAGGCAGTGAATAAATAAAGTGTGAAAAAAAAAACAGTCAGCTTGCAGAGGTAGAGTTGGGGGTAAGGTCGATGCCTGAGAGAGTTTTCCGAAGAGGCAGTGAATAAAGTGTTAAAAAAAACACAGCTTGCAGAGGGGTATAAAACACTTTCTACAGGCAGATGGCAAGAACATCATTATTTGTGTGTGGGGGGGGGCAGAGATTGGATTGGAATCTACTGAGAGAATTTTACTTCAAGTTAGACTTTTGTTTGGAGTCTCCTGAATGAAGGTTGTGTTGCTGTGCTATTCAGAACTGACAACTCCCCATTTGTAATGAAAGCTGATACTCCTAGTACAAAATCACGAGGGTGTGTAAATACTCGATGCATAAATAAACTGATCATTTCTTCTAAGAACAGAGTTTGTATCTTGGTCTCCACAAACCAAAGGTTTCCTACACTTTTGGAAGATACCTGCTTTGTTTAATCTACTCCTTCTGCCTTTTCTCTGTCCCTGTACATGTTTTCCCATCTCCGCTTCCCAGGGCCGGCGTTAGGCACCCGCGAACGCCGCGGCCGTGAGAGCCCCAAATATAGCGGGCATGAAGCATTTCGACTCTAGCGGAATGCAGCAGGCACCAGCAGCAACACACTAACCAGCCCAGCAGTATACTTTTTTTGTCTGTCCCACCCACTCCTGCCTGGATCACCACAGCATCCTATAAGAAAATAAAATACTGCCCCCCGATCTACATAGCTGAGCAGCATTATTAGTACCTGGCAAGCCCCTGTGCTCCTCGCTGACTGCACTAGCGAATTCTCTCCGGCTCCGCTCTGGCTTGCCATCAACAACATGTGATGTCCTCGTCCAGTTGCCCTTTCGTGTGGTTTAGTCTGTGAAGCTTTACATTTGTTGCTGCCAGCTTCCCATTGTGCCCAAAAATTGGGCCCCGATTTCCCCGAAGGAATGCCAGACTACGCCACGTGGTCCACGCCACCCTCCTGCCTTCAATTCTGTCCCCAAGGAGGTTTCATGTTCCCCATGTTCCTCTGTTGTGCTGCACAGAATGTGCTGCCATGGGAGGAGGTGCAGTGCTGGAACCAATCACAGGGCTCCAATAGGTCCGTGGCTGTTTATCGCACCTCCTTCAGCTCGACTTGAAAATTTCTGTTCCCCCCACAGGTCCGTGTCTGCATCATAAGTACGGGGAGATGGGAGTCTTGAAAGGTAGAGAGCAGAACAGCAGAGGTAAAAACAAATATTGCAGCTGCTGGAGAGGAGCAATTTATTTGCAATTTATTCTGTTAACTATCTGTTAAAAATGTAATACCTCTAGTGTCTCCAGGTCATTGTGTCTGAAAAATCATGCAGTAGTTGGATTGATGTACAAAGATTACTGGGGGTTTGTGGAGGGGGAACGGGGAAGGGGGCCCGTGGAGGAGGATGCGGGGGCCCATCGAGGGGCCCCAGTAATGGAGTTTGCTGGGGGCCCCTAAAGTCCTAACACCGGCCCTGCCGCTTCCCCTCTCCTGTTTCGATCTCTCCCTGCAATACATTTTCCTGTATACTCCCAGCATTACCCCATCTACCTGTATACTTACTTTAGTCATGTTATTTTGCTTAATCATGTAAATTCCTGTTTAACTCTTTAGTTCCTGTTGATACAGCCTGTTTACTGTTGCTCTATAAACCTTAGTAATTCACAAATACCTATTTTACCTTTTGAATATTCTCTTCTTCCCAATCCCGTTCCTCCAGGTCGCACCTGGAAACAAGCTTTAGCTCAGTGTGCCTTTCCTGGTTACCGCATTTCAAATAAATAAACAGTACATGCAGAGTAATCCACTGATAGTGTGCAGCAACAAGACAGAGGTTCACCCAGGTGTCAGCTCTTAACTAGAGTTGCACAGACCGAGTGTGGTGGCAGCTACTAGCAAAGGACTGAGCACTGAGCACTCACTGTGCTGGTGAGTGCGTGTGGAGTCTACAACTAGAGAAAGCAAGCATTAGTCAATGACGGACGTTCACTTGCAGGTATTTGCAGCGGTGTTTGGCAGTTATGCAGGCCCCCCCCCCCCTTAGTTGTATCCATGTCCCTTTAGCACCCATATTCCAACAGAGTACCTCTCTGCAAGTCCTCTTGCATCTTTATTTACATTTCAGCCTCATACTTATTAACTGTCTGTTTTCAAAATATGGGATACTGACGGTCAGAATGGGAGACAATATGAGACACATCATGAAACAGTGAGGTAGAGCCTGAGAACACTGGGGAAACACATGCCTTTATTAATGCAAAGTTTAATTTTCATTGATAGGAAACAACTGTCTGTTGAAATTAACTGTTAAATAAGTTATAAATGAGAAACAGTGGCATTTGCTTGTGTTTTTTGTATATTTCAGTGTTTAGAGTTCACTTTATTTTTATGCTCATTATGTTAAGCACCATCGGCTTGCCCCTGTGTGTTTTTGTATTGGCAGTCAGTGCGTGGTAAGTTTTGAAATGCCCATGTCACAAACTCCCGATACAGCAGTTACTTGCAGCATCCACTTCAACTGTACTCGTCAATTGCTGTAACACTGGCACTTCTAACGAGCATTTGTCAATGACGAATGTTTGCTTGCTGATATAACCATTGGAAGTGCATGAGTTAGACAGATGCAGAACAGGAATGGCAGTGAAGTACTGACGTGACAGCAACCCCACCCCCACCCAGCAGAGATGGAAAGGCACTGGGGTGTGCCTTTGGATCGTCGACCATAATGCTCATGCTATTTAACCTCACACTATCCTGCAGACACCGACAAGTGTTGAGGTGTGCATTGGGGTGTTCGGCTTTACAGTCACCCCATTCCATAAGGAGATACGCTGAAATGGGTGTAGTATAGGAGAATGGGGTGAACTCTGGGGGCTTAGAGTCCAAGGCACACCTCTATGCCTGACAGCGGCTGCAGGGTGAGGGTGGGGGTGGAATGGCGTGAGTACTACAGCCAGCAATCCAAAGGTACACCCCTGATGCCTGTCAGTCTGTATAGGGTGGGATGTTATAGTTAGAAACCCTAATACCCCAGGCATTTGCTGGTATTTGCAGTGCAAATTTTCAACATGGCCTTTTTGTGACCCCCACCTCATAAAAGCATTTTGGACCTCTACTCATGAACAATGGCACTGTGATTTTGTTAATCTGTCCTAAATGTTGATTTCCCATAGTGATCAGGCTTATTCTGCGTCACATGTGCAAAAACACAGTTTGGGCAGGATGAAAATGACTGCTGTACCATTCATAGGGAGGTGAGAAAAGATGGCAATGCTGAAAATCTGGAGTGAAAATACTAAAAATTCTCGAACTTTCTGTATTTGTGATGGCCGAAGCAGCGGTTGCTTAGTTGCAATGCTCTCTACAACCTCAGGTGATTCTCTTGTATTTTTGTTTATTTCGGTACTGCAGTAGCGCCTTTGCTTCAATATTCTGTTTGCTGTTTACTGTGTAAATATGAGCCAGTGCAAGAGCAAGGGAAGCGCGGTCACTCCAGAGTTTGTTTCCTCGAGATCAGTGCCGCTTGAACAGTGGTCTCTCCATGGGAAGTCTGGCCCGGAGTTTGGAGCCGGGGGCTTGCATGTTAGTCCGTCGGTTCCCCCGTCGACTGAAGAAACGATTACTCACAGCACCCTAGAGCAAAGTTTATACGAGTTGGAAGAGCAGAATCTGTATTCACAGCAGTACCCCATGTACCCACAACCAGACAATCGTCAGTGTTCTCAGCAAGAAGGGAAGTGTTATACCCTGGATTTGCCAGGGAAAGCATTAGATAAGTTACTTCCTGGACAGAGAGAGGTGACAGAAGACTGGATGCATTGCTAAAAAAATCTGAATTTTTGCAAGCTGAGGTCAACGTAGCTAAAAACGCTGGTGAGTCTAACAAAAAGGCCATTGATGAGCCCACTACTGTTTTGGCTAAATATGATGGGAGAATGACCTTGTTGGAGGCTAACTGCTCTAGTCTGATCAAGGAGAATTTCAATATAAATCGCAAATTAGAAAATAAGAGATCATGTGTTCTAAAAATATTCGTGTTCTTGGAATACCAGATAGATTGGACTCTGATTTTATCAATATAAGAGAATTGGTAAAAGATATTTTGGTTAAAACTTTTGAATTGCTTTTGGAAAATCCCCCCTTGAATACGAAAGCTTTCAGGCTAACAAAAAGGCAATCGCAACAGCAGTCTGGACAATCTGGACAGAATAAGTCTCCTGTTTTAGTCACATTTGGTTTTGAGTCGGACAAGGAATATATATTTAAATTAGCCAAACTCAGAGGCTCACTGGAATACAACGAAAACAAGTATTTCATTTACCCAAATTTCTGTTACTCCACACAGCAGAGGAGACAATGTTTGGTATACAGGCAGAAGATATTAGAAATGGGGGTTCAGTTTTTTTTGTTGCCACTGGAGAAGGTAAAGATCATAAAAGATGGCAAATTCTATATATTTTCTGAAGTTGACCAGTTAGTGGTTTTTTCTACGGGCTCAGTACTCTGCTCAGGAAACTGGGGAGTCACCTACATCTTCAGACCAGGATATCATTGAAAATGTGGACAAAATGGACTATTAATCTTTAAAATAAAATAAAACACCTTCGACTTGCTAGAGCTATTTAACTTTATTAGCTAGTGCTGGGGGTGGGGGTACCATGTGCTCATCGTTTATTAATCTAGCAGCTTTGGTAAAAATTGTATTTATAGGGTTTAGCAGCGAGTTATCATTGTGGATAGAATTAATTTGGGATGTACCTAATATACTGCAACTGCTTAGTTGGTATTATCTTAGATAAATTTTCCTTTTCTCCCCCCCTTTTTGTAACCCCTAGGTGGCGCTATCCCAAGGGCCACTACCCCTGCCTGCTTGGCTAGTAGCAGGTTAAGGGGGCCTGGTGATGAAACGGGTGCTTACACCCGGAGGTCAGGGTTGTTAGTGGTCAAGCTAACCTGGGCACATCCCTCTGGGACACTGTAACACCCCTCTTTCCCTTCTAGTGGCCTGAACAATGTACAATAATTACTTTCACAATGACCTGTATTTACTAGGCAATTACCCACACTGTTTGCACTTACCACCAGGGCTGGTTCCTCTAGCTTGACCCTGGGGACCCCCCCGTAAAACAAGGTTAAGCACAGCAAATGGCAGTAGTACAATACTTTGGCACAAACTGGAACCACAGTCAGGTTAAATGCAAACAAAGTTAAATCTGATTTATTCAGGAGACTTGAACAAGGGAGGGGCGTAATCAGGTTGATTTACTTAACAGCTATGTTAATCAGACAGTTATGCATGCAGTTCAGAGTCCATACACAGTCACACACTCTGGGTACCCAGGTAGGAAAATGGTGGGCTAGCCAGGAACGTTGCAGTTGGTTGGGGCCCTGTGATGGAAGAAAGCAACACACACTATTTGTAATCTGGAGCCGGAGGGCTCAGTTTGTGAAAGAAAAGGCAACAAGACAATCAGATGACAACACTTTTAGATTTAGCTGTTGCTGCAGGAGCTACCCTGATGTTTGCCACGATACCCAATACTGGACACAGGCAGGACGAAATTGAGACTGCAAGCTGTTGAGCTGGAGTGCCCGGAGAAGCAGGGCCCACACAAATCACCAAGGCATCATTCCTGTTCAAGGCGTTGAGCAGGGGGCTGATCCCCAGGCCGGTCTCTCGTCAATGACTTTCTCTGCGTTGCAGGTATTCTGGCTGGGCCAGTGTAGCAGGGCCCAGGCAAATGGATATGGATTCAGTCCGTGGAGCTGGATACAGCCTCCAGCAAGCACAACACAGCTCAGACACACAGTGGGGAACCAAATCACAACCCACTATAAGCACACAGCACATTCATATGTAAGAAAATTCCACTGTACCAAGCAAATGTCTCTCCAGTCGCAATTACAGAGTCTCTGCACTATGCGGGAGTTCAGAGGTAGCTGGAAGTCCTGACAGGCCAATCGCATTCAGCAAATCTTCAGTCTTCTTCAGGTTAAAGCCTGGTCACAATTCAGTGGCTTAATTCGCTCTCCAAATTTCGATTCAGTCCAAAAAAAAGCACAAGTTCCCGCTCAGAAACAGCAGGCAGGCATGCAGGCCAAACTCAGGCCTTTCCACAGTTCTCCCGCGCAAATCCACTATGGATTGCTGCTCGAACTATCTTGAGCAGTTACTGCTTCACTTCCCAACTCAGATCTACTGAAACTGCAAGCAGTGTGGGACTTTTCCCCAAGATCCAAAAGGTTTGGTTGGCTGATCTGTCTGGCAGTCGCAACAAGGACTCACCTCCAGGTTATTTTAGGCACCAAAAGCCCAAAACTACAATTCCTACAAGTTTTGGCCCCACCAAACCCCTGTAGGCAGGCTCCATTTTAGAGTCCCAAATGTACTGATTGGCCCACTCTGCAGTCCAGGACCAAGATGATGGAAACAAATAGAACTGTCCATGCTGCAAAGAAGGCAAGTTAGAACAAACTGCAATATTATTACTGCCCTAACAAATGATCAGCAATCAAGTACATCTTCTAACAGAGCTCCCTCTCAGATAAATTATGACTGCAATCCAGGCAGCTCTTAAAGAGAGAGTACACAGGGGCTATACAGGCACTCTCTGGCAATACATTTAAACTGCTAAAACACAGAACACCAGCCTGGCAGTAAGCATTTAGGTAAGCTCAAGGAAGACTTTTCGGGAACCCCCATTTGTAGGGGGGTTACATTTTGATTTGGACTTGGTGTATGTTTTATGTTACATAATCTATGATATATGCATTTTGTTCTGTGTTAATGACATAATGAATGTGTACATAAGTATGTTAAAATTCAAAAATAACCGCCAGCCTGTCAGCACGGCGGTAGCGCTACCGCTCGCGACGCTGGCGACCTGGGTTCGAGAGCGAGCCGGGGAGCTGAAGAGGCCAGCGGGGGAGAAGGCTGAGCATCCGTGGGACTGCTCGCCTTCTCCAGGGAGAAGGGGACAAGGTTCAGAGCTGGACTGACCCCAGGCGGAGGCCTGGGGTACAGCAAGGGCCAGACCAATCCAGGAGGGCTGGGCATGCCAGACGTCGGCGGAGCTCCGCCTTGACGTCAGGGTGCATGGCACGCCCAGAGAACAGGGGAAAAACACCTCCGTCAGGCTGGGTAGATGGAGCGCCAGCACAGACCTCAATGGTCCCCTGCCTGTCCCGACCGGCGGCCCAGATGAAGTAATGTTAGTACAGGGTGCTTGGCCCCCACCTCGTCCCCGCCTAGGGGGTAGATCCAAGGCTACATGGGGGACCGCCGAGGGGCTCCAGGCATGGAAGGAACCGAGGCAGATGCCAGGCACTCCTGAAGAAGCGGAGCGCGTAGGAAGGCGAAAAACAGTAAAAAAAAAAAATTCAAAATAAACATATGATAAAAAGAAATACAAATTCTCGAACTTTTGAGCATATGTGGAAACTACGCAACGAATGCTTGTAACACAGTCATTTCATGGACTTCGTTCATCAGATTTTCAACATAGGTATTTTGTGACCTCTGCTCGTGAACAGCGGCACTATGATTTTCTTCATATGTCCTGAACGTTCATTTTCCCCACAGCAACCACGCCATTGTGTACCGGACATGCAGAAACACATTTTGGCCAGGATGTGAAAAATGACAGCTGTACTGTTCGTAAGGAGGTATGAAAAAATGCCAATGTTAAAAATCTGGAGTGAAAATATTACAAATTCTCGAAGTTACGAGTATGCATGGAAACTGCACAATGCATGCCCGTAACACTGTCATTTTTTTTAATCTTTTCACCAACTTTTCAACATAGGCATTTTGTGACCTCCGCTCGTGAACAGTGTCACTGTGATTTTCATATTCTGTCCCAAACATTGATTTCCCACAGCGCCCGTGCCATTGTGACAGCTGTACTGTTCATAAGGAGGAGGTGTGGAAAAATGCCAATGTTAAAAATCTGGAGTGAAAATACTGCAAATCTGTGAAGTTTCGAGTGTGCATGGAAACTGCATAACGCACGCTCGTAACACACTCATTTTTTTGGAATTTTTCACCAAATTTGCAAGATAGGCTTTTTGGGAGCCTACCTCATGAACAGTGACACTGTCGTTTCGTTAATCAGTCCCAAAAGGTCATTCCCCGCAGTGACCACGAAATCACATTTCGGGACCAAATAACAAAATGAAAGTGACTGAATTCATGAGGTGGGGTCCCAAGAACCCCATGTTGAAAATCTGGTGTCAAAATTCGCAAAAATGGCTGAGATACCTATATATGTTGAGAAAATCCTATTTATGCCATTATACAGCTTACCAGCATTTCTTCAGTTCGCGGTCGGCTTTGAAGAGCGCAGACGTGTAACCCTGTCCACCAAAGATCATCATGCCAGGCTCCAGAAGTAAGTATGGGGTGAGGCAGGGTGCGGGGAGGTGGGGTGCCCACAGAGTTGTTGCGGGTTGGGGCCACCAAAGACAGCAAGGGACTGTTTTCTGGTTTTACAGGTAAAAACAAAACAAAAAAACAGAAGCATGGGAGGTTTCCAATCGCTGGGTGGGCTCCCAGTGTGCCACTAGTGTTGCTGGCAGGGGCTGGAGCCAATGAGGATTGGGCACCCCATCGCCATGCAGTGTGTGGGGGGCGCATGAGCACGCTGGGGTGGGCTCCCAGCATGAGACCTGGGTGTTTGTTGTGGGGTTGCAGCTGATGGGACTGGGCACCCCTGTCGGCCATACAGTGTGCTTGGGAGGGGAGCATGAGCCGGGGATTGGGCACCCCCCCTCGGCACACAACGTGGGGGGAGGGCAATAATGAGGAAGCGGGGAGGACATTAGCAGAGGGAGGAAGCGGGAGGGATTTCAAGCAGCCAAGGGGAAAGGGTGACGTCAGTATGTTAATCACATACACGTTACCACCGCTGACTGCAGCAGTGGTTTTCTTTCAAGAGAAGACCACTGCTGCTGAACTGCTGTCATAGACAGCTTGGTATCTATTAGTGCAGTAGGGTCGCGCCTGCTACACTGAGCAGTGCATTCGATAGAAGGGTCACACACTTCCAAAAAGTCATACTGTGACAAGATGTTCCTTGTGCTTATGCACAAGTGAACACAAAAAAATGAGGAGGCACACTCAGGTGAGGCTAAGCTGCCAAAGAATAAACACACCATGGGGGATGTATGGGTTGGCAGGACTGGGGCATCATGTAGATCAACTAGCTCCATCTTAATTTTGCAATAAAATGAGTAGTTAAACATTATTTTATGGTACTTTGGCAGCTTTGGACCTCCTGGCAGTCCTAGTATTGTGCGTGGGGACTTACTTTTGTTCTTCTTTAACCTCCTTGCATATGTGTAATGGCAGCTGCAACAACTTCTCACAGCTTGTACAGTACTTTGGCATAAAGTATATATGAAAGACTTTATACATACGCTGTTCACAACCCCCCAATACAGGATGTATGGGGATGGAAACATTAATGTGCTCCATTACGTATTTGGGGGGAGGGGTTTAAGTGATAATGAAGAATTGGGATACACAGGCTGCTTTATAAAGAACAGTGTTGAGTGGACATCTGGGGAAGGGGGCAACTACTCTGATGTGGTATGGAGGTTTAAAGCAACAGTGCAATGAAATTGATCCTACCTTTTTTCACAATAAAAGATTCCAGGCATCTTCCATTTATGTGGTGGTAACATGTTCTAGTTCCACCAATGCTGAGTATTTTATACACATTTTAATTTGAGTTTTTTTCTCAAGAACAAAAGATGGCCGCCACATATGGCTTAGAAATAGCACTGTAGCCCTGGCAAGGGGTTAGGACTGAGAAAATAAAATTAACTCATGACGCCCAGCATAGGAGGTACCTAGAAAAGCAGCAATTACAGGGATGCTAATATTTTGGCAACTAGCTGAAACTAGCTTTTTGGCAAAAACATTTTTTTGTTGCACTGCTGCTTTAAGCAGCGTAGCTTAGTGATTAAAGCACAGAGTTGTGAACCAAGTTATCAAAAGTTCAAACTCCACCAGGGCAAATAACATCACTTAACCTCCCTGTGCATGGAACTGCCTTCCCTGTGCTCTTTCTGTATGCAATTACAAACTGCCTCCGAGTCTTCATTTGTTTTATTTATTTTTTAAATTTTTATACAGTCATTCTTTTTTTTTTTTTTTCCCCTGGTCACGGTCTGGGGGCCTCTTTCAGGCATCCTGCCTGATCCTCCCCTGCCTGAAGTCCTCCACATGTGCCTCCTCTCTCCTCCTCCTCTACCATTGTTGGTACCCCCGGCTAACCCCTCTGGGGTGGGCTGCCCTCCTCTTTGTGCGCAACTTGAGACAGACCCCGACGTGGAAGAGGACTCAGACGAGGGAACCCAGAAGGCCAGGTAGGACAGACTCAGCGCTGGGGATGGGGGCAGGTACTGTCGCCTACCCCCACAGACTGGATTTTTCTGTTTTCTTGTCGATCCCCCAACTCCCCTCTCCTTGCGTGGAGCATCTTGACACATGGCAACCCTGCCCGCATCAACCACACTAGCTACGTGCTGGCATTGGCATGCTGCAGTACCCCCAGTCTCCATAGGGGGCCGCTGGTACACTGAAGCAACCCGCCCTCCTTTCTCGGGGAGGAAAGCACCACAAGGGCACACATCCTCAACCCTTCCCCTGCCGACCCCCGGCGCCCAAGCTCGCTCCCAAACCTGGGTCACCGGCGTGGCGCGAGGTGTGGCGTCCAGTGCCTCAACCCACAGCGTCACTGGGCTGACCTACAGCCATTCTTTATACGCTGCCATTTTGCCAGTCCCTGGGCTTGGAGGCGTACCTCCTTTGCAACATTCCCAGCGACATCCACCGCTAACCCTACTGTCTTGCTGGTGTGGGGCCACAGTGTGGGGCCCAGCAACACTGTTGACCACCCTGACGGTAGTGTGGTTTTCATCCCATCTGACTCCTGGCAGCCCTTGGTAGTGGACAATGTTACTGTGGCATCAGAACCCAGGGTTAGACCTCCCCAGCTGGTAGCACTGCCATGCATCAGTGGCTCCTGGCGCACTCTGGGTTGTCTGGCCATCCCTCATGTCCATTCCCAAACCTGGACTGCCAGCACAGCAGCTTGTCAGCCACTGGGAGACTACAAGCCTTCCTTATTTCTCTCAAACTCATTTAACCTCTCAGTGCACACCTAATGGCTGTTGCGAACTTGCTTGTGAAGCACCTTTGAATAGTGTGTGTGTTAGAGTGGTGCAGCAGCACCACTACCGTTAAGATTGAGTGGGCTGTTCAATGTTAAAACCCCTCACTTTGCACAGCTTTGCCCCAGTTCAATGGATTTGCACGCACGGTCTGGGTGGCACAGTCTCTTGATGTGCCAAGTTTCATTCTGATCGGGTGTGTGGATTCTGAGACCCAGATAGTGAAAAGAGTGAAAAACAATAGTTTTTTTTTTTGTCATCACCTAGCGCCCAAACAGTTGGGAATTTCAATCCGAAATATTCAGGGTAGAAAGGGCTTGCCCCAGAATGGTGCTTTTCTTTGGTTTAGTGGAAAAATATTAATCCATTCTAGAGTTACAAGGATCTGAAATTTCGGTTCCAAGCATGCTCACTACGGTCTTTTCGATGGCCGTGTCATAAAAAAGAAGAAGAATCTGGCCATACAAATGTAACCCCTAGGTGGCGCTATTCCAAGGGCTACTACCGCTGCCTGCTTGGCTAGTAGCAGGTTTAGGGGCCTGAGTTCTGAAATGGGTGCCTCTCCCAGGAAGTCAGGGTTGGTAGTGGTCAAGCTAACCTGGGCACAGCCCTTTAGGACACTGTAACACCCCTCTTTCCCCTCTAGTGGTCTGAACACTGTACAATAATCACTTTAACAATACCCCTGGTACACCACTCAAGCACACACACTGCACTTACTACCAAGGCTGGTTCCTCTGGCTCGACCCTGGGGACCCCCTGTAAAACAAGGTTATGCACAGCAAATAGGAACAGTACAGTACTTTGAGCACAAACCGGAACCACAGTCAGATTACATGCAGAAAAAGTTAGATCTGATTTATTCAGGAGACTTGAACAAGGAAGGGGCAAAATCAGGTTAATTAGCTTAAAGGTTATATTAATCAAGCAGTTACGCATGCGCTTTGAGTCCCCCCACACAGTCACACCTCTAGGTACCCAAGTGGAGAAGAGATGGGCTAGCCAGGACTGCTGCCGGGTTGCAGCTGGTTGAGGCCCTGTGATGGAAAAGACAACATGCACAGTACACAATATTTGTAATCTGGAGCCAGAGGGCTCAGTTCGTAAAGGAAACGAAACAAGACAATCAGATGACACACTCAGATTAAGCTGTTGTTGCAGGGAGCTACCCTGGTATTTACTCACAATACCCAAGACTGGACACAGGCTGGACAAAAATCGAGACTGCAGGCGGTTGATCTGGAATGCCAGGAGAAGCAGGGCCAACACGAGTCGCAGAGGCGCCGTTCCTGTTCAAGCGAGGAGCAGGGGGCTGATCCCCAGGCAGGTCTCCTGCCGATGGCTTCTCTATGCAGTGGGTAGTCTGGCTGGGCCAGTCTGGCAAGGCCCAGACCACATGGAGACAAATTTGGATGCAGTCCGTTTTGGGCTGGAAACAGCTTCCAGCAAGCATAACACAGTTCACACAGCGGGGAACTAACTCACAACCCACTAGCGGTTCATTGCACATTTACATGTATGAGAATTCTACTGTACCAGGCAAAGCGCTCCCCGGTCACAATCACAAAGTTTCTGCACACACCGGGAGCTTAGGGGTAAGCTGGAACTCCTGACAGGCCAATTGCATTCAGCAAAATCTTCGGTCTTCTTCAGATTGAGCCTGGCCCACTTCAGTAGCTTACTTTAGTCACGCAAACTTGGATTTAGTCCAAAATAATTATCTTCTCTCCCTCTCAGGAGCAGCAGCAGACATGCAAGCCAAAAACTCAGCCCTTTCACAGTTTTCCCATGCGAATCAACTCAGGATTGCTGCCCAAAATACACTTGAGCCCTTCTCATTTCACTTCCCAGCTCAGAACTAACTGAAAATTGCAAGCAGCCCGGGACTTCCTTAAGATCCAAAAGGTATGGTTGGCTGATTTGGCTGTCAGTCAAGCAACAGCTCCCCCTTCAGTTGCAAAAAAGGCACAAAAAGTTCAAAATGTACAGTTACGTAAGAACTTACTGTAACAGTAGATCTTCGAGAGAGGCTCTTGCAGTACGAAATTACATATAGGACTAAAGCCAGCAGGCGTCAGGACCTCACAGAAAAATTTCTAGCTAGCAGTCTCTGGCGGGGGACCGCCCCCACATCAGGTGACCGACGTCACGCGACGTCAGTATAAAGGGGCGGTCCCCCACGCCCACCTTCCAGTTCTTTCCCGCCAAAGGCCAAAGGCAAGAAGAGAGAAGCGGATATTTCCCATCCCGGAAAAGGAGCTGAAAAAGCTAAGGGGGATGGAGGGGATGGAGACATTTACTTAGAGCTCTTCTCAAGATCTACTGTCACGTAAGTTCTTACGTAACAGTACTATCTTACTTCGAGAGGGCTCTTACAGTAGGTAATTACATATAGGACTGAGTCCCAAGCAGTCTGGAACAAAGAGAAGCTCATGGGAGGAGGAAACTACTCATACATAGATCCTCTGGCTGTGAAGGTCTTAGGAAAGCAGACCTTGCAGAACAACCAACCCGAAGCCAGCTCTACGGCAAGAGGCAATGTCCAAATTGTAGTGTTTTATTTATTATTTTTTTTTTTACCAATTATTTTACCAGGTGAGACACACTAAGCTGAAAGCTTGTTGCAGGTGCAACCTGGAAGTTAAGTGACTTGCACAGGGACACACAGTATGTAAGTGGGGGCTATGGGATTCAAACCCAGGTCTCCAGATTTGCAGCTCAGAGCCTTGAACCACTGCGCCATACTGCCTCCAATTCGTAAAGGTATGGACAGAAGTCCAAGTTACGGATGCACAGATGTCAGCCGTCGACACATTCTTGAAACAAGCAGCAGAGGCAGCTACGCCCCTAGTGGAGTGACCTCTGACTTGACCTGGCAGGGTCTTGTGATACTTGTCATAACAGAAAGTGATACAATGAGCCAACCATTTCGAAAGGCATTGCTTGGAAACAGCATTGCCCTCTCTTCTGCGAGCAAAAGAGACAAACAGTTGATCAGTCTTTCTGAGATCCTTTGTCCTGTTGGTGTAGTATCTCAGAATCCGATGAACATCCAGAGTATGTAAGAGGTACTCCCCTTGATTGTAATGTTGCGTAAAAAATGCAGGCAGTTCCATAGACTGATTCAGCTTAGATTCCGCTACCACCTTAGGGAGAAACTTTGGGTTGGTATGCAGAACCACACGTTCCTTGTGGAAAATCAAGTACGGGATTTTGCACATTAAAGCCTGAAGCTCGGAAATTCATTGAGTGGAGGTGATGGCCACCAGGAAGAGAGCCTTCCAGGAAACGAACTTAAGATCTGCTGATGCTGCCGGCTCAAAAGGAGGTAGGGTAAGCTTCTCGAGAATGAAATTCAAGTCCCAAGGAGGGGCAGGTGCACGAATGGGGGGTCTCAAGTGGAGAACCCCTCTAAGGAAGGTCTTAGCGACTTCCAGCTGCGCAAAAGACCTGTCCCCAAAAAGAATATGGTAAGCGGAAATGGCCGCCATGTGAACCTTCAAGGAGGAATAACCGAGACCCAGGTCGAAGAGGTGATGCATGACCCGACAGAGCAGGAGAATGGCTCTAAACCTCTGGAAGAGGCCCGAATAGAGAACCTTTTCCGTTTCATGGTGTAAGTGGAACGAGTGGAAGGCTTTCTGGCCTCCATTAGAATCTCTGCCACCTGCAACGAAACCCCGAACCGGGTTTGAATTATGTCTGCAGGAGCCACACATGCAGCTGAAGGGATTTGAGTCCTGGATGGACCAGGGTCCCCTGATCCTGGGTCAACAAAAGTTGCGACAGAGGAAGAGGAGGCTCCGCTGAATACTGTTGCAGAAGAGAGAACCAAACTTGCCTGGGCCAGAACGGAGCGATGAGGATCATGTGAGCTCCTTCTGAACAGAATTTGTGTAGGACCCTTGGAATCAACGGGATTGGGTGGAAAGCATAGACAAATCTGTCCTTCCAGTTTAGAGACAGAGCGTCTCTCCAAAAACTCCGCACCCTGAAGCGAGCAAGCAAAAGGCGGGAAGTTTTGAGTTGAGAGGAGAGGCAAACAGGTCTACCTGAGGGGCTCCCCAGCATAGGAAGACGTCTTCTACTACCCCCGATCCAGTTCCCATTCATGCGCTTGGGCTAACGACTGGCTGAGGTGGTCTGCCAAAGTGTTCTCGACCCCGGAACGTGAACCGCCGTGAGGTGAAGGTTGTGAAGGGTCACCCAATCCCAAACCCACTTCGCTTCCCTGTAAAGAGGGTAGGAACGGGTTCCTCCCCATTTGTTGATGCACCACACTACGCACATGTCGGTCTAAACAGCCAGATGACCGGGAAGCAGATACAGATGCAGGGCTTGTAAGGCGTGCAGGATGGCCCTCAGCTCAAGCACACTGATGTGAAGAGTCTGCTCGAGTCTGGACCAAGAGCCCTGGGTCCTCTGAGATCCCAAGTGAGCTCCCCAACCCTCGCCCGAGGCGTCTGTTAGAATTTGGGAGGAGGGAGAAAGACAGAAAGGAACTCCCCGGCAAAGGTTCTCCTGAACCATCCACCACTGCAAGTCCCGCACCATCGGAGAGGAGACCAGGATCTCGCGATCCAAGTCGTCCACCAATTGATCCCACTGAGACCGAAGCGTCCACTGAGAGATTCTCATGTGGAGCCGAGCGTGAGGCACCCTGACGATGGCAGCCACCATGAGCCCGAGGAGGTGAAGGACCGACCTGGCACTGACCCACCTGCGGTCTGGCAAAAGACTGGCCCGAGCCTGAAGAGTGGCCGCCCTGTTCAGAGGCAGGAAGGCCAGACCGGAAGTCGTATCCAGGATCTCCCCAATAAACTGGAGTCTTTGAGATAGGATCAAATGGGACTTTGCCTGGTGGATGGTAATACCCATACTGGTAAAAACCTGCAGGGTGAGGGAGAGGGGGCGCAGGAGATCCTCCCTGGACGGGGCCGCCAGGAGCCAATCGTCCAGGTATGGGAAAACCTGAACCCCCTGGGTACGCAGGTGGGCCACTACCACAGAAAGGCATTTAGTAAACACTTGGGGGACCAAGGAGAGACCAAATGGGAGGGCCCGGAACTAGTAGTGGGCCGCCTGAAAAGAAAACTGGAAGTATTTGAGGTGGGACGGGCAGATAGGGATATGCATGTAGACATCCTTCATGTCCAGGGCGCACAGTCACTGTCCTGGCTGAAGGAGGGGCAGAAAACTCTGCAGAGAGAGCATTCGGAACCTCTTGTACTCCACAAACAGGTTCAGGGAACTGAGGTCCAGGATGGGCCTCACTTCACCTGATTTCTTCGGGACCAGGAAGAAATGAGAATAGTAACCAGTCCCCTGAAGCTGGGGAGGAACGGGTTCTATTGCCACTTTCTGAAGAAGAGCACAGATCTTCCCGAACCAGAGGAATCAGTTCTGGGGAGTAGGATGACCTGGGGGGTGGTTTTCTTGGAGGTTTCTGAAGAAACTATTGGGTGCCCCACTGCGATCAGCTGAAGCACCCAATTGTCTGAAGCGATCCTCTCCCAACCCAGCAGATGAAGGGAGAACCTCCCTCCTACTGGTTCCTCTGGAACCTCCAGAGGCTGTGGGAGAGGGAAGGAGGCAGGAAGTGTGAGGCATCACGCGCTGAAGCTCCTGCTGCTTTTTTGGGCGGGGGGGGGGTAGTGGCCGGAGGGGCCCCGATGTTTGTTGGCCCGCTTCCCTTGGGGTTTTGCTTTGGCCTGTCCATGTTTCCAAAAGGGACGGCGCTGCATCTGAGGGGCTCTGTACATGGAGTCAACCTCCTTGAGAGCAGTGCCCTTCTCCCACAGACCAGTGATGATGTCCTTGACATCACCACTGAACAGCACTGAACCCATGAAGGGCGCGTCCTGAATGGCAGACTGCACTTCAGCGGCCAATCCTGACACACAAAGCCAGGCGTGACGCTGCAAACCTATGGCAAAAGCCGAGTTCTTACCGGCGGCGTCCACTGCGTCGTAAGTAGGATGAAGCAGGTGTCTACTGGCCGAATGAGCAAAACGGACTAGGTCTGCTTCTTCGACTCAGGAAGGGAGTCCAATTTGGCTTCCACCTGACTAAGGATGGCCTTCTGGTAATCCCCCATGTGAGCGACAAAATTCATGGCCTGAATACCCAGGGTGGAAGAAGCAAAAACCTTCTTGCCATACTGGTCCAAAAGGCGGGACTCCTTATCAGGTGGAGATGAGCTAAGGTGCTTCAGGTTGGCGGTACAGCCGTGGGCAGCGCTGATGACGACCGAATTCACCTTTGGGTGTGAGTTAAGGAACTCGACACCTTCAGGAGCCTGGTATAGCCTATCTGCCTTCCTAGGAAGGGGGGGGGCTACAGCGGACGGTTGTCTCCAAATAGTGGAGACAAGGTCGGCATGAGGCTCGATCCAGGGTGGAACCAAGGTAGGAGCGACCTCGGGCAGATCCAGATGTGCAGCTAGCTTTTGTCGCTGTGGATCTGTCTCCAGTGACTTCCACTGATGTAAAGACTGGATCTTACGTAGCAACTCCAGGAAGGACGGATCCTCCGGAGGAGACTTCGGAGGAGTCTGAGGCCAGGCTTTGTCTGGAGTGTGTGGCTCATTGTCAATGTCGGAACACCCATCGAAGTCGTCAGAGGAAGATGAAGAAGAAGGTGAAGACCCCTCCCCACTCGGGGGAAGAAAGGACGCCTTGAGGAGTTCCTGGGGTAATGTGCCACCCCCTGCAGCGTAACCAGGGGAAGACCTCGGGTATCCGGAGGAGGGGAAGGGGTCTCACACCCATGACGACAGGGTTCCAGGACTGGGACCGGCGTCGGAAGGCGGTTCTCAACCTCCATGGTGATCTGAGCCTTGGCCTCAGCCCACCAGGAGGCTAGAGTCTCCCTCAGGCCACGGCGTGGGGAGGCGGAGGAGGAGGGATACGGATACTGTGGATATCCGTAGGACACGTGTCCTTATCCCGATGGCAGGAAACCCGGCGTTGGGTACTGAGGCTCCGGATATTGTGGCATCGGGTACTGCGGTGCCGGATACTGAGGGCCTGGGTAGGATGGCATCGGATACGACGGTGTTTAGCCAGGAGCCAGGGGCTCTGACGGAGCGGAAGGCCCTTGGAACGCCCCCGCAGGTAGGCCCGGATTAAAGGGCTCGGTGGGCGTCAGGTCCAGTGTAGGGACGGCATCCTGGAGGGGGATATCGCCCGGCGTCGGCAAGACCAGCGTCGGGGCCGGCGTCTGAGGGACTGACATCAGGCCATCCGACCCAGGGGAGGGAGGCCTGACGGGAGCGTGCCTGCATCCTCGTTTTCTGCTGGGGAAGGAGGGTGAAAGTCCCCCGGGTCCAACTGAAGAGACGCTGACACCTCAGAAGGCAGCGGCGAATGCTGCGAGGAACCGGGTACAACAGACTGGTCGATAGGGTCCGATGTCGGTTCCAGTGCTGTGCGGACATCGGACAAGCTGACGGGCATCTTACCGGCAGGGTCCGTGTGGATTTCGGAGGAGCCGTCGTCCGACTTACCAAAACCGTCGCCCGAGGAAGGCCGAGAATGAGAAGCGGCCTTGTCAGGTGACAAAGGAACCGTGCCCTGCCCAGAAGGGTCGAGCGACTTAGCGGTCCTCTCCAGGCGGGCGTCGGAGGAGCCGACGGGCATCTTACCACAAACCAGTCGAACCAGAAGGCCTGCGGTGGCGACCTTACCGGAGTAGGCCTCCTTTGACTCGGGAGGCTCCCGAAGAACCAGAAGCGTACAGGCAGGAGGTCGCGCCTTCTTGGAAACCTCCAAGGCGGCCGTCATCGAACGGTCCCCCGGAGGGGACGTTACCTTTAGGACGGCGACTCCAGCTGAAGTCGCGGTCGAGGAAGAGGAGTCCTGGTCCCAGTGCTTCTCCTTGTCTATTTTCTTGCGGTGAACCCCGGGGGAAGTAGAGGCCTGCCGGAGCTTCTTCAACTCCTTTTCCATGGAGGACATTTTCTTTTTTAGTATATGGGCCTCCAGGGACTGCTGAGTCCGTCAATGGGTGGCAGCGTTGAACTTCAGGACATGCTGGCACTTCTCCACGAGGAGATCCGGGCCTAGACAGAAGAGGCACAGAGAGTGTCCGTCCTTGTGTGGGAGTTGGGCGCTGCACGAGTCGCATTTATTCTTGTGCTCGGAGGGAGTTGGGGACGACATACACAGCCGATGTGGTAAAAAAAGCTTGTGAAACGAGGGAAAAAAAGGTGCTGATACTTCTGACGTTAGGACTGCAGAGCAGGTGAACTTAACCGTGAGGTGCTTTCGAAAGCTAATGGCGGGAAAGAACTGGAAGGCGGGTGTGGGGAACCGCCCCTTTATACCGACGTCGCATGACGTCGGTCACCTGACGTGGGGGCAGTCCCCCGCCAGAGACTGCTAGCTAGAAATTTTTCCGTGAGGTCCTGATGCCTTCAGTCCTATACGTAATTACCTACTGCAAGAGCCCTCTCGAAGTAAGATCATGACTTCCTTGTACAAAGCAATAGGGAGAGATTTAGTAGCATGACAATACACTACAATAAGCAAACAGCTGATACGTAAGCAATAAGACACGACAGGGTGTGCATGGAACAGATTTTACCGCACGGGTAGGGGCGTAGTAAGGCACAAGGCCTTGGCCGAGTGCCTTTAGCCCCTGGCGTGCGGTAAAATCTGTTCCATGCACAACCCTGGAGTGTCTTATTGCACTTATAAAATGGGCTGCCTTATTAAAAAAAAAAACTTCTTGCAGTTAAAAAATCATTTTTATATGTGGTAAACAGCAGTTAGTTATGCTGATTTAACATAAAATAGTCCTTCCGGCTACCACATAATGATGTAATTATGATGTCATGTCTGTGCTAGACAAAGTTAGAGAACTTGTAGAGAAATAAAAAAACAGGGGACACTCCATTTAATTCACTGTAACTTCGTTACTGTATTATGTTGCATTTTGGTCCAGGAAGGCACAATATGCCTACGATCGCAGGTACTACACATGAGCGCAGTATGGTTACGTGACATACGGTCACACACCATGCATGTGGCAGTGGGATTCAAAGTCCGATGCTCCAACATTTAGGGTAGACTTCAATTTTGTTTTGTGTGAGGATGCATCGTTCGGGTCACTGGGGCTTACCAGTTAACAAACCCCAACGGCAGCCGGACAAAGAGAGCGCCCGCAGCAGCTCATGTGGGACACGGGCCAGCTGCTTCCGTCCCTGTCACACCCTGAGCTGCCCGCGACTGATGAAGGGACTTTACCTGAGACAGCAGAGGGTGAGCCAGTTCCACTACCTGGCACCACTAACCTGAAGCTCTGAAGAGAAACCTCGGAGTTCCGCTGTACCCGCAGAGTTCGGTCGCTCACCACTTCCCTCCGCTCTCGCATTCTTGCCCACGCACCTTCCGGCTTCCACCATGCCCACAGAGTTCACTCACTCCCCACTTCCCTCCGCTCTCGCTTTCTTGCCCCTGCACCTGAGTTGGTACGCACGCTCTGTCTTTCAGCATTGCTGTTCATAAAAGCAGCCTGCGTGTTTTTTTTGGCCCCATACCGGAGTGGGTAAAGAAAAGATGGCTGCCAGTAAAAATGCCAACATTCTATGGCACAAGAATCTTGGCCTTTTTACTGCCAGCTCTTTTTTTCACCCATGCATGGAACAGATTTCATGCATGCTGAGGACTGTTTCTGATTGGCTGGAACAGCCTACCCATTTTATAATCAAATACACAGCGTTGTAGTCTTGAACAACAGGAGGTGAGGGAATCCTAATTTTAAGCTAGTAGACTGTAAATGCTGGCCTCTTCAACAGCATTGGTAGTATGCAACTAGTAGAACAAAAGGGAGAAACACACAGCTCTCTAGCAGCTGCTATTTGAACCTATACTTCAGAACCATTGTAAGTGTTAAGTAGCTTCTGCCCCTCATTCTCCCCACCACTTACTTGTACATTAATTTATAAATTCAAAAACAAGAACTGTTGTGTAATACCTAAACAACATAATGGGGACAGTTGTATAAATCGAAAGAAAGGTATTTGCAGTAAATCTGTTCACATGGTCATTCTTTGCTGGAAACTCAGATTAGCCAGGATTGCGACAGGAGTGGGTAACTAAGTAAACCAAACGTCCAACTGCACCCACTATGAGGTCTGTGCTTATACAAGAAAAGAAGAAGCTCCCCACCATGCCGCTAACACTGAGGAAACATAATAGTTATCTCCCCTGAGGTATGAGCCCGCTTAGTACAGCAGAATATTCATACAAAAAAAAAAAAAGACATTATAAGAAGGTTCACAGATGTAGTTTTTAAACAGGGAGCACAGAGAACTGCACGTTCAAAGTTCAGACTAGACAGTTAATAATAGATCATTGTTAGAATTCAATCTGCCCCAGACTCTGCATCGCGAAGGTCTGCATTATCATCCTGCATGGCTTAAAATTATTTTTCATAGCATTCCAGCCATTGGCCTGCGTCTTTCAGATCCGTATATTGCCACATTTTTCCCTCCATATACTATCTGAAGGTAGGCAGGCAGCAAAAAGGAATGGATCACTCCCAGAGCTTGGAGGCAGTGGTAAACTGAGTCAAACTGCTTCCTCCAGGCAGGGCCGTCTTGCCGGCACAATCCCTCACGACACTGGTACAAGGATATTGGCAGGGGTCACCTAACGGCATTGCCTTCCTGGCTTGCCCCCCAGGGCAGGACGCGGAGTCGAGCAAGGAACGACGGACCTGGAACTAGGTCTACCAGCAGGAGATGTGGGGCATCTTTGAGGTGGCCACAATTTCTGCTGGATCGCTGGGGGTTGGGGCATGCAATGATGGCCAGCGTCTGCCCCCCTCCCCCATGATGGGGCTGGCAGCAATGGTATCCCCAGTTTCCACCAGAGGTCCTGAAAGTGCCGGAGACTCTTTCCCCTCCTCCACCAAGCAGTCCCCAGGATGCTTGACCCTTTTCCCCTGGCCGGCCTTCCGACTTCCGGGCCCATTCCTGAAGCCAGGTCGTCGGCGTCATAAGCGCAAATCCAACCAATGCGCCAGCCCGTAGGACAACCCATTATAATTTTTAGACAGTTCTGTTGCAGATTGCCTCAGGAAGCAGGATCCGTCTAATAAACTCAAGTTTATGCTCTACCTTTAGCGGAGTTTCAGATAAATTAAAACATCTTCTGTCTTTTTTTCTGGTCATTTGTACCTCAACATGCTGTTCCACAGCTCTCCTAGTCACTCATCTCAATCCTAACTCCAACTGAAATCTCGTTCAAACAGGAACCAGACAAACAAGCAGCAGACTCAGTCTATGAATGGGAGACAACAAAAAATAAACACTTAAACTTTGTTTTAAAAAAAGAAATCCAGTCGTGCAGGACGTCCCTTCTATGCAATGACCCCTTTCCTTGCTGCATGCTGCACCCTTGCTAAGTGGCACCGCCATCTTGTATACAGCATTTCTTTTACTGTAACTGCCTCCACAAATCACATCAGCTGCTGCAGTGTCAGCACTGCTGTCATGGCACCATGTCCACAGCACCGCCCATGGCAACAGCACAGAAATAGGTCAGACAAGAATTACTTTACCAAATAATCCCACTAATTTTAGTAACAAAAAAAGGTAAAAAGCCTAGAAGAATAATACATGATACATAATTTAACTGTGCTTGTGGTATTTGCCCTCGGACACCTCACTCATGGTTTTTGCCACTTGTAAGGTTACCTAAGGTCAAACACCACTTATATAGATAAATCATGGATCACATGGCTCCCCCTGCATGCATATATATATATATATATACACACACACATACATACATATATATATATATATATATATATACACACACATACACACACATATATACACACACATACTTATACATTTGTTTGTTTCTCTGGTCTACCTTGCTGAGCTATATGTTCCATCCGACCGCTCCTACACCTGCTGTGCCCAGCAATCACTGGGCTGCTCAGCACCCACCAATCTAGACCCTCGGTGAAGGAGGAAAGCCCCACAAGCTGACCACCTCATAGCATGGTCCAAGCAACAGGGGCTCTAGCCGAGGACAGGTAGCTGCTCCTGGCACTGAGGGGAGGTGCCCAGGAGCTCCAGGACTGAGACATGGTTTGGGGTAACCAGCCATCATCAGCGGAGAGTATGCAATGTTTCCCGAAGGTTTGTTCTCCCTCCCACCTCCTAATGCATCAGCATGACGTCTCACTGTGCCCCAGCTTATGGAGTTACCCATGACATCCAGGCCCCACCGCAGAAGGTGCTCGAACAGCAGATCACCTCTCCCTCTATGGAGCATGAACGTGCTGTGCTGTCTCTGCAGTGCTTCCAAAGCTCCACCAAGACAAGGCTGACACCAGCACCAACAGGCAATGCGAAAGGTTCTATTCCATGAAAACAAAGCCCTTTTCCTCCTTTATCCATCTGTGAGACACGAACAAAAAGTCGCTTTTTCTGCTGCGTTGATCATATTGTGCATGGACTACCCAACCTTTCTTGTTAAAAAATATCTAACTAGTAAGCTGTAGTCTTAATCATAATTAAAATGTGACACTACATTCAAATGCTGATCATTTATTAATAGGGTTCCTTTTCAGTTTCAGCCTCAAAAGGCAGGAGGCCCGTTAATATTTGATCATAGCTTCTCTTGTTACGCCACTGCAAAGCTGCTCAGGTGAGGAGGGCACAAGGTAAATTAGCCAGATGGAACTCAGAGATTTGGGGAAAACAAAGCAGAGTTGAATAATTTACTCTTCCCAGAAAAAAACAAACTAAAAATACAACAGTATATGTAGGGCAGTCATTTAAATAGTGAAAAAACAGTTACTGCTGAAAGTTCTTTTTTTTTTTTTTAGATGTTTAAAAAAAAATAAAAAGCTGAAGCCTCCCAACAGAAATCACACAGGTTGCGTGTAGTATACTGAATAACAGATGGAAAACCATGGCTTATAAACCTCTGATCCGCTCCTTTGGTTGATGTCACCCAAACCTCCAGGTGGAATTAACAAGTGTTGTACTAGTTTTTCTAATAAAATATGGATCCTTGGGGCAAGGTTCTCTGTTTCATTCAGAACTCTGTAGAAAAGATGCAACTCCAGCAGCTAAAATTAGGTGCTTAAAGAGCCACAGTAAGCCTTCATGTTTACCATGAAAGGTTTTCTCTGTGTGTGACAGTTATGTAGTCAGTGCCCCTCCACAACTCACGGTTCTGATGTTTTTCAAGACAGCTGTTTGCTGCCATGGACATTCGGGGGGCACTAACAAGCAGACCAATCTAACCCCACTGAAAAACAAATTCTGGTCAGATCCACCACGGCTGCATAATGAAGTTAGTGAAGTCGTGTGGAATTGTTAAGGAGGTGTGGAGAAACAACACAATGATTTGTAAGTAGTAAGATTTGTTTTAGTTTCTGTTCTAAGGAAGGCATACACATTATTAGGAAAATATATGAGGTGTACATTTTAATGGAAGGACTAGGAAGCTTACAAAAGAACCCCAGAGCAAATGCCACTGACGTATGTGTTATCCCGGATGATACTGGCCAGACAGCCAAATTTTAAAGAAACACAACTGCACATACCCCAATAATGCAAAGCATCAAGGGAAACGTATGCAAATCCCCATGATGGTACAGAAGGTGGCAGTACATGAAAAAGTAATGGCTGCCATATGTTCAGCCTTGGGATTATTTAACATTTTTTTTTTTTTTTAGAGAAGCAGGGTTTTTGTCCATAAGGTGATGCAAGTTATATTTAAGCAGTGTGTTGATGTCAGGAAGTCAGGTGTAATGATGATGGACTGTTAGAGAAAATATGATATTAACTTTCAGAGGGGATCGCTTTTGATAAGGGCAAGGTAATTATGCTTGTGATAATAGGAATATTACAAAAGTATGAGGCCTATGCAGAAGTGGAGTACAAATATGCACAGTTTCATAAGTATGTGCTCAGAGTGCAGGCAAATGTGATATTTGTTTTAGAAATATGTAAAAATAGCGATACGTACAATTGATAGAAAGATAGATAATTACATAGACACATAGCGAGAGAGAGACACACACAGACAGACAGGCTGAATAGGAATGACAGTGAAGTATTGAAGCGATGCCAACACCACCCCCACCCCACAGACCTGGACAGGCACTGGAGTGTGCCTTTGGGTCTTTGTCCATAACACTCATGCCATTTCACCTCACCCTACCCTGCAGACACGGACAAGAGTCGAGGTGTGCCTTGGGGTTTTCAAACTTTACACTCACCCCATTCCGTAAGAAAATACACTGAAATGGGTACAGTATAAGAGAATGGCGTGAACTTTGGGGCTGAAAAGTCAAAGGCACACCTCAATACCTGTCACTGGCTGCAGGGTGGGGGTGGAATGGCATGAGCATTACTGTTGACAATCCCAAGTCACACCCCTAATGCCTGTCTGTCCCTACAGGGCAGGGTGTTATGGTCAGAAACCCTAATGCCCTGGGCGTTTCTTGGTATTTTCGCTCCAAGTTTTCGGCATGGGCTTTTTGTGATCCCACCACATGAACAGTAACACTACCAGTTCATTAGCCGAAAGGTGATTTTGCACAGTGACTGTGCCATTTGGCACCACAGGTGCAAAAACACATTTTGAACAGGATGTAAAAAATGACAGCTGTACATTTCTTGCATCAGTAACTGCTCAGCACATCTGTTGCATGACCTGCTTATTAACATTTTACATCTGTTATGCAATGTACTGCTGCTATGGCTGTATGGCTGAGAGGGACCTGGGGTGGTGATGGATGTCAAGATGAACAACTCGGAGACTTGTAGGAGGGCAGCAGCCAAGGCCAACAGGATGTTGGGATGCATCGCTAGGGGGAATCACTCCAGAAGGAGGGAAGCGATACTCCCTCTGTATAACTGCTTGGTGAGGCCGCACCTCGAGTACTACATGCAGTTTTGGAGGCCACACTTAAAGAGGGACACTGAACTCCTGGAGAGGGTCCAGAGGAGGGCAACCAAAATGATCTGGGGATTGGGGGAAAGGACCTATGGGGAGAAGCTCGAAGAGCTAAATATGTACACATTGGAGGAGAGAAGGGACATGATAGAGGTCTTCAAGTACATGAAGCGGATAAATAGGGGAGGCGCAGTCATGGTGCTCTGAAGGAAGGAGGGGGCAACTAGAGGACATGGGTGGAAACTGGAGGGGGGAAGACTCAGGGGAGAAAGGAGGAGATGCTACTTCACTGAGAGGGTGGTAGAACCATGGAATGCGCTGCCCGGGGGGCTGGAGGAGGCAGAGACTGTGGAGGGGTTCAAGAGGGAGTGGGGCAGGTACAGGGGAAGGGTTGTGTAATGAAAGTCCAATGAAGCGGGAATACCCTGGACTGGTAAGGGAGAAGCCCGAGAGGGTGGGGGGGCAGCAAGGTCAGCTCCCAGGGAGGGGGCTGACCAAACAAGCAGACACGAAAGACCGCTAGGCCTATTCCGATGGCATTTTAGTATGTTAGTATGTAGTATGCTTACTACACCAGCATCATGAACCGTAAAACAGATGACTGCCATAACTAGGGAGGCAGTATAGCACAGTGGTTTTAGGCTCTGAGTTGCAAATCTGGAGATCTGAGCTTGAATCCCACAGCCCCACTTGCATACTGGGTGACCCTGAGCAAGTCACTTAGGAGCGGTATATGTTGTTCATCCACACACTTTGGCATGTTCCCTCCTGCTTTAAATCTCACCGGAAATCTTCAAGCTGGCTCCTCCCACCCACCCCGGTGCTATATACCTCGACTCCGCCCCATGATGCCAGATCTTAGCCTGCTGGAAGCCAGGTTGTGTGCGTCCGTAGCCGGGGAGGTCGGGTGGGTCCGTGTGGATGAACGACATATATCACTCCTAGAACTACTGTTACAGGTGAGTAACCTGTTTTTCTAGGAGCGTGGATATGTTGCTCATCCACACTCTTTGGCAGACTCCTAGCAGTTCTCCAGGAGGAGGGAGGCACGGTGCACACTCCCTACTAAGGAAACAGGGATTGGAGAACTGAGGCCCCAAAACCAGCATCCCGGCGTGACTCAAGGTCGATGTGGTAATGGGTAATGAAGGTGTTAGCTGACTTCCAGGTAGCAGCCCGGCAGATTTCCTGGATAGGGATGTCCCTGGAAGCAGCCACCAGTGCAGCAGTATGGTGGGTAGAATGAGCTCTTATCCCTCTGGGAGGCTCCTTGCCCGCCAACTCATAGCACAGACCTATGCATGATGTAATCCACCTTGCAATGGTCTGCTTTGTTGCAGGTCTGCCAGAAGTGGCTACAGCGTAGGTGACAAACAGCTGGTGAACCTCTCCCCGAATTTCCACCATCCTTTCCTTATAGTAGGAGACAGCACGTCTCAGGTTCAGAGTATGGAGCCTGTACTCAGCCTCTGAGGTGTAGTTAGAGTAGTATACCGGCAGAGTTAACACCTGGTTAAGGTGAAACTCTGACACCACCTTCGGAAGGAATTTCAGGTGGGGGGCATAGGACAACCTTGTCCCTGTGGAAGACCAGATAAGGGGAGTCCACTGAAAGTGCCTGGAGCGCCCCTGTCCTTCTGGCAGACGTGATAGCCACCAGGAAGGCCGTCTTCCATGAAAAGTGTGACAAGGCACACTTGTGCATTGGTTCGAATGGCTTGCCCATGACCTTTGCCAGTACCAGCTGTAGATCCCATGGAGGTGAAGGTTCACGCACCAGAGGGGATATGTGATCCAGGCCTTTGAAAAAGCACCCGACCACTGTCTCCTGCACCACCGTTGGCTGATCCGCTTGCGCCCGGTAAGCAGAAATGGCTGCCAGGTGCACCCTAAGGGTCGATGACCGAAAACCCCCTTTGGAGAGGGACCAAAGGTATTTGAGAATGTTAGCCACTGTACAGGAAAAGGGGGTCCAGGCCCTTGCCCTGACACCAAATGGAAAACCTTTTCCATTTGAAGGCATAACATTTCCTGGTCAATTCCTTTCTGGATGCCTCCACCATGGTGTAGAGATCTTTGGAAAGACCCAAAGCCTGGAACTCTAGCCGCTCAGGTACCAGGCTGTGAGGTGCAGGGATTGAAGGTCCAGATGGAATACTTTCCCCCGATTGAGTGATATCAGGTCTGGGCATGTGCAAAGCTGCTCCGGGGGCCTGCAGCTGAGGCTGAGGAGATCTGGATACCAGAACTGGCGCGGCCAGTCTGGGGCTACCAAAATCAACTTCGTCTTGTCCCTCCTCACCTTGAGGAGCACCTTGTGGATCAAGGGAAATGGAGGGAAGGCATAGAGGAGGCCTGGGGTCCACGGCCTCGAGAAGGCATCCCCCTGCAGCAACCCCTGCTGAGGGGGGCGGGCGGGCATGAAACAGCTGCAGCTTGGTGTTTTCCCTGGAGGCAAAGAGGTCCACCGTTGGTGTGCCCCAATGGGAGAACAGACTGTAAGCTACCTCTGGATGGAGAGACCACTCGTGGGATGTCTGGCCTAAGTGGCTGAGAGCATCCGCCAGATGGTTTGAGGCTCCTGCCACACGAATGGCTAGGAGATCTGCCTCCAATCAGCTCACGAGGGTCCAGATACGGAGCGCCTCCTTGCACAGCAGATGGGAGTGTGTGCCGCCCTGTTTGTTGAGGTAGTACATGGTCATGGTATTGTCTGTCTGGACTTGAACCACTTGACCCTGGAGCTGAGGAGCGAAAGCTGACATTGCCAGTCTGACTGCTCTGAGCTCCATCAGGTTGATGTGGCATCGGGACTCCTCGGGGGTCCAAAGCCCATGGGCTCTTTTGTCCCCCATGTGGGCTCCCCAGCCCAAGAGAGAGGCATCGGTCATGAGGACGACTGTCGGCTCGGGGCGGACAAATGGGATCCCTTCCTGCAACCGGTCTGGGGCGGTCCGCCACTGGAGAGCATCCCACATCTTCTGGGTTACAGTGATCAGCTGGTCGAAATGACCGTGGTGCTGAGTCCACTGGGCGGCCAGCTCCCATTGGTGGGGGTGCATGTGCAACCAGACCCAACGGATCACTGAGGTGCACGCCACCATGTAACCCAGAAGGCGCAGAAAGTCCCTGGCAGGGTGCAATTGCCCAACCAGAAATGATTGGGTAAAGGAGGAAAGAACCTCCGCCCTGTCCGCCGGGAGCCAAGCTCTGGCTTGACAAGAGTCAAGCTCTGCCCCGATAAAGCCCATCACCTGAGAAGGCACGAGTTCTGACTTGGCCTCACTGATCAGGAGGCTGAGGTGAGAGCAGGTCTGGAGGGCCAGGTCCCTGGACCTCTCCACCTCCTGTTGAGTGGAACCTGCTAGGAGCCAATCGTCGAGGTAAGGATAAATCCTGACACCCCCCTTCCCCGACGCCTGAGATGGGCAGCCACCACTGCAATGCATTTGGTGAAGACCTGTGGGGCTGATGACAGGCCGAGTGGCATGGCTCGGAACTTGTACAGGGTTCCCTCGACCCTGGAGCGAAGGAATCGCTGACGGGACGGACAGATTGGGACGTGAAAGAACGTGTCCTGCAGATCCAGTGAACAGAACCACATGTTTCACTCCAAGGATGGTATGATCTGGGACAGAGTGACCATCCAAAAGGTGCATGACCTGAAATATTGATTCAGGTCATGCAGATCTAGAATGGGGTGTCAGCCCCCCATCCACTTGGGCACCAGGAAGTACCTGGAAACAAAGCCTGGGTCTGCTGGAGGATCCTCCACTGGAGCTACTGCCTGCTTGAGGAGGAGCTCAGCAATGTTGTCTCGGAGAGCCGACTGAGTCAGAGCGGATACTCTTTCCTCCTGAGGGGCATGGGCTCGGCTTGGGGGGGTACTGCTCGAATTCCAGAGGCAGTCCCCGACCGACCACTTCGAGAACCCACCTCTACGAAGTGACAACAGACCAGGTGGAAAGGAAGTGGCTGAGCTGGCCCCCATGGGAGAACCCAGAGCTGAGGTGACAGGAGAGGGGTTGACAGCCCCAGCAAAGTCACTGAGCAGGCTTGGAGGAGGAGGCTCCAGGACCTGAACCTCAACCTCCTTTACGGGCCTGTTGGGGTCCGGGCTTGGGCCGGAGGCGCCAAGCCTGAGCCTGCTGCTGTTGCTGCTGTCCACCTTGAAAGGAGGACTGCTGAGCCGCAGGGGAAGAGTGCCAAAAAGGCTTCTTCTTTTTCTTCTGCTGGTTCTTGCCCGAAGAACCCTTGGCAGAAGTGGCGTCCAAGGTGGCATTGGACTGCTCAATGCGCTGAAGGCGACCGGCCACTCCTGGGCCGAACAAGTCGGTCTTGAGGAAGGGCACGTCAGCTAGTTTGTGCTGGGTATCTGCCGGAAAGGAGGAGAGCCTCCGCCAAGCCCTGCGACGAGAAGCAACCGTGGCAGCCATCAAGCAGGCATAAGAATCCCAAATGTCCAGGGCCGTCTGAAGCTGCTGTTTGGCAACAGCTCGGCCCTGATCCCGGACCTGCTTGACCGTGGTCTGCATGTCCGCGGGGAGATGTGGGAGGACTTCATCCAGCCACCCTAAAAGGGCATGAGAGAAGTGTGCCATGACGATGGCCGAACTTGCCTGACGAAGGCCCAAGGAGGAAGCCGCACAGACCTTCCTGGCTGAACGGTCCAAAAGCTAGGACTCTTTATCAGGTCAGTCAGTCAGTGTTGGCAGAACTACCAGTATGCCTGAACACAGAGGCGGTCACCAGGCTCTCGGCCAAAGGGTGCTCTGTGAACCCCGTAAGGAACCCCATGAGCACTGCATACTTGCGGGCCATGCGGGCAGACGGGGCTGGACAGGATGCTGCCAGAGTTCTAAGGCTGGGCTGACAATAGCCTCAGCCACAGGAAAGGCCTCCGTCAGGGTATCCCCTCTCAAGCATATCCGTAAGAGGGTACTCCACCTTTTTCTGGATGGGCTCCAGGGGTGTTCCTGTAGACTCAGAGATGAGGCGAAGAATCCCTTGGAAAGACAAGGGACCTTCCTCCGTCTCTAAGTCAATGGTTGATTCATCATCCCCTGGATGAGAATGCAAGCTAGTGATGTCTGAATCCGAGGAATCCGGGTATAACTGCCGACCACCCAGGTCACCTTTGACCCGCCGAGGGCGGTCTGGGGTGACCGTAACCGACAACCGCCAGGGAAGCCCAGTGTCTGGTCTATCTTTCTTGGAAGGAGCCCCTCCCACAAGCTGTTTGGGCAGTGGTTCTACAACAATCGGTGGAGAGACCGTTTTGAGCCGAGCTGGTGGTTTTGCCAGCTCCGCGGGCTGAGGAACCAATTTAATCAGCTCCGAAGAAGTTGGCTTCAGCCTGGGAGGCAAAAGCCAGGTAATGGCCGGTGTAGAAGCCGGAGTCGGCTTGTGCCCAGTCAAAATTAGCTGCTGCCACATGAGGTCCTTGTAGCACCAACGGAGTTTCAGCTGGAGCCTCTCCTCATCCGAGGAGGACAAGGACGACTGATGGCGTCGCCTCTTCTTAGAGCGTTTGTCTCTCTTCCTTGGCCTTTCGGTCGAGGGGGTCCGAGACCTCGATCGAGAGCGGAAGAGCCAACTCGGTCGCTCATGAGACACCAGCAGGACCGGTGATTTCCCAGAATCAGGGACCAATTCGTCGATGGGAGTCCCAGCAGGCTAGGTCTCGTCATCTGGAAAGACCAGATCAGGGGTTCAATCGAGGGATTCATCAATCAGATAATTCGGTCAACTGACCAGACGGCAAGGCCGAAAAGCCAGCGGCCGAAGAAGCTATCTCGACCGAGGTCGAGACCGCATGATCCGGGGATCGAGATCTCTCCCGCTCCCAAGAGCATCTCTGTCGAGACTAAGATGATCCCGGGTCCTTCTCCTGCTTATGGGATCGAGAGGAGTGCGAGCCCCCTTGGTCGGGAGAGACTGGCACAACGCTCAGAAGGAACCCGAGAAGGTGGAGCCCAGGTTGAGCAGAACGAAGAAGATCCGAGATGTCTCTGCCGCAAGAGCCACTTCCTCCTCGAACACTTGCATGCGTTCCAATTGCTCGGCGGATCCCGCAGCTGCAGAAACCGCCCACCGAGCCTCCTTGGATTTCACTGGAGGGTTCCTCTTCTCCAGCCTCCCCAGTTTCAAGCGTGCGAGATGGTCGTCGAGGACACTGGGATGAAAGGCAAGACACATATCACATTTTGAGGTGTGATGGTCAACACCGAGGCAATAGACGCATGCGGCGTGGGGATCGGTGAGCGATATTTTCTAGTCGCAAGGGGGCCGACGAAATCCGGGGGGAAGACTTGTCTTCCATAATCGAAGCAGCGAACTTGCAATCGCTAACGTGAAAAATGCAAATTTTCGGAATAACCGACGGTTAGAAAGCCAGGGCCCACAAGATACGTGAGCATGAGGGAGGCAACCTGAATCTTCCAACGAAAAGGAAGATCTGGCGTCATGGGGCGGAGCCGAAGTATATACCACCCTGGTGGGTGGGAGGAGCCAGATTGAAGACTTCCGGTGAGATTTAAAGCGGAAGGGGACATGCCAAAGAGTGTGGATGAACAACATAGCCACGCTCCTAAAAACATTATTTTTCTTGCTTTATTTTGCTACTACAAGCTTTGACTAATACATCCATCTTTATTTATAGCTTATGTGTCTGTGACCCAGGCAGAACTACGTTTAAAATCTCAAACATAAATATATAAATCATCAGAATAACATTTTTTTAGTAGTATCTCCTTCATTTTCAGGTGCCCATGACACTATGTATGTATATATATTTACATCTTTTAACTTCAAAGCACTAAACCTATTCAAATGCAAAAAACACAAGACTCTATTCTCTTTACACACTGCTGTTAAACTTCAGATCCCAGAATGGCCAAGAAACAATTCAGACTTCACTCTTGCATGTCACTGTCACACCCACTTCTCATGCAAACAACAATCAAGTACAGAAACCCTTTCATTTCTATGCTATGCACTCATATCAAAGAGACATAAATCTTACAGAACTGCTAAAAAAAACAAATTTATCAAGACGACTTCTGAATTAAAACCTGTTGTTTACAGTACCTATGTAAATAATAGTTTACTGGCTACAAACAATGCTACAGACATGACATTAACAACGTTTCTGTTTTACATGGAAAACATCCATATAATGAACTTGTCATACAAGATTTGTGACCCTCTGTCTGCACTCCCCCCCCAAAAAAAAAATGATGCTGCCTCCCACTATTCAGGTTCCAGTTCTTGTACCTCCAATTTAAGAAAGAAAATAGTGCCCTGCAACCACTGACTAACATGAAAGCTTATTTATTTGAGGGCGGAAAACATTTCTTGGAGGAGGGTAAGACGGAGGAGACTATTTACACCTTCAGTCAGTTCCACGGACATAAAACATGACATCACTCCTTTTGTACATGCAAAACATCTGCAGGCTCCGCCCACTGCAGCCATAATGAACAGCACAGGTATACAAGAGGGGTTGGAATAGAGAGTACCCCCCATAAAACAATAGCACACATGTGTGCACAGACACCCATGTTGTGTACACTGCTTTTGACCAATGGATGTTTAATTTATCAAACTTTATTTTCACTCCATGCCTAATAGTTCAACATTCCTGGTGCAGGCCTAGTGGCATGACAGAAGGGCATCATGCTGTTTTGGAAACTGGGATTTGCAGGTGAGCCACCAAATCCCATATCATCACTAGCCGAGGCACAGATGCATTGTGGAGGTGAAGCACTTGGCTCAGGTGCTACTGAATGTCTGTGTACCCCCATGCCAATCAGTCATGAAGTGACATCATCATCAGCTGACACGCAGCTAGAAGAAAGCTGCAGCAGCCCAGATTGTCTGGGTAGGGGATAAGGGAAGAAAAATGAAAAACACTGGGTCACTGAGACTAATGACATTTCAAATGCTGAAGCAGAAATAAAAACAGTCGATCCATCTATATCTATATAAACAACAGGAATGGGGTAAAAATGGCAAGATAAAAAAAAGATATCTCAGCTAGTGACATCAGTAACAGCAAACATAAAAAAATGTGGTTACTCTTGTCACAATGGATATTTTTAAAGTTACTGTCATAGTGACATACTGAACCAATCAGAGAGCAGCTTTCACAATGCTGATGACACCGCAATGCCTAGTGCAGCACTGAAGCTAGCTAATAAAAATTAAGAAAAAACAACATCTTCAAACAAGGTTCAGATTTAAAAGCTCTAACTAGTAAACTACGGATATATATCAGAGATACATTAACCCGACTCAAAACAGGCAATATCATCACGTGTTTATGGGAAAGACATTCATAACTCAATCGTGGCTCAGTCACCCATGAGTTATGGACCTGCCCCTCACACATGAAGATAAATCGCATATTTTGAGTCAGCCCACTGCATGTCCCATATATATAAGATGGGTAGGTTTGCTATACTTGGAAATAGACCAATCAAGGGGGCTAACCACAGCATGAAATCACTTGACCTTCAGGCTTGGTGCTTTATGGTCTGGTCAGCTCTCTCTATGGGTTTAGTTCCTTGTTTACCCCACCATTTATTCTGTATATAACTGGTCAGCAATTTTTCTCTATGGGCTGAACCAGTTGATATTTGCTGTAACTGGACACTAGACCCGACTGGCAGGGCTGGCCAGCGATCCGTCGAAGGGCAGGTGGGAGTGTTATCCAGGCTAAGGAGTTTGGGGGTGCGCCCAGAGGGACGCTGCCTGGACTGGCTGTAGGTTTGGGACTGGGAGTCCGGACAGGCCTAAGGGTGGGAAGCCCCCGTGAAGGTGGAGGAAACCGGCTGGATTATTGGGCCAGAAGTGCAAACGATTAGAAGGAGCCCTGGAAGGCACTAAAGGACCTAGAGAAATAACTTTTGGACAGCTGTGGACATCTGTATTGGGAAGACTGATAAGTCTTCCCAGGGTGAGAATGCTGCATTATTTTACCATTGACTGTGATGAACCCTGCTGACGGTTAGAGTGGAACTGATTTATTTATTATATCTGGAAGGAGTTTAACAGAGCTGGGTGTGAGACAGCCTTGTGAAACATCTACTGGACATATTCCCCTCAGTGGTGGGAGCACTGCAGGGGTTTAAACTGTTACATGATTGTATTAAAACATTACTTCTGGAAATTTTAAAATGATGCTGCTAGGATTTGGCTTAGGCTGGGATTTGTTTGAATTAGTGAGGGGTGAATGATATACTGGTGTGAGAAGGGTGTCTGATAAGTGAGAGTCTTGGTTGTGGTGTGTGAGCGAGTGTGTGTTTTGGTAATTGGGGTAATGTGTCAGGGGATAGCGGTTACAGTCAGGCAGTACTCCCCCTTGAGATTAAGCGGTTTGTGTCCTTTTGACTGCCCGCCACTTTCCCCTGAAGTTTAAAATCAATGCCGGGTTTTAGGTATTGTGAGGAAGCAGAGGGGTGGGGAGCTCCGAAGATCTCAAGGGGGATGGGAAAGGGGTGAATGGATTGAGACAGTGGGGACCAGCAGATGTCCTGGGGTGAAATGGACACAGGATCAAGGTTCTCCTTGTCTTAGCCCATACTCAAGGGCTCTGTTTTGGACAGGCAGGTGGTGGGGTCATCCTCGGATTTTCATCCCTCCTAGGTGGTGTTATGCAATGCCAGGTCTATCAAAAATAAAATTGCGGTGGTAGCAGACCATGTTGCTTCTGCAGACCTGGCTTGCATCACCGAGACCTAGCTGGATGAAAATGCAGGCCTTGTTTTGCCTTCCGCAGTTCCAGCCAGGTTCTCGGTGATACACCGCCCGAGAGTTGACCGTAGGGGCGGGGGAGTTGCTGTCTGTTTTAGACAGGAACTGGACATCAGGGAGTTGCCAGAGGGGATAGCCAATTCCTTTGAGTGCATAGTAGGTGAGGGTGCAGGTTTCAAGATCCTTCTCATCTACCGTCCACCAGGTGATGGGAGGGTTTTCCTGAAGGAGGTAGCGGACTTCATTGCCGGCCTAGTGTTGGAGGCCCCCAGACGGTTGATCCTGGGGGACTTCAATGCCTGGGTCGATGATGAACTATCGCTTTTTGGTCAAGACCTCCTCCAACTAATGGATTAATTGGGCCTGACACAGGTTATTACCGCCATTAACCACCGGGGGGGGGGTGGAGCACTCACTGGGCTTGGTGTTCCACCTGGGGATGGAAATCTCTTGATATGGAGGTGGATCCTATCGGGTGGTCTGACCATCATGCCCCGATGTTCAGTTTCGCAACTCCCTGAAATAGGCCTACCCCTAAGGAAATGGTACAGTACCGTCCTTTACAACGTGTTACCTCTGAAGGCCTAATGACGGTTCTGGATCTTTCGGGTATTATGACTGATAGCGATGACCAAGGAGCCCTTGTGCTTGCCTATAATATGGCAGTGACCAGGGCCCTGGATATCACTGCTCTGGTTTGTGTTCACCCTCTTACTCTTCACCCGGGTGCCCCACGATTGAATGGCAGGCTCAGGGAGTTGAACAGGCAGGGGCGAAGGTTGGAGAGACACTGGCGGAAAACTCGCCTGGAGGAGGATAGACAGACTGTTAGACCATTATGAGGTCTATTAATCAGCAATTTCTCATAAGAAGGCAGAGTTCCTGTCCAGGGAAATTGTCGCAGCAAAGAACAAGCCAGCTCAGCTCTTCCGGACCGTGGACAGACTGTGCAAACCAGTCTGTCTGTGATTCAGTTGAGCATTATCACAAGGAAAGTGTGAGGAGTCTGTGCAGTTCTTTGCTGATAAGGTGTACTCCATTAGGCTAGAGATCAGCCAGCACCTCCCCACTGGACCTTGCACTGATCAACCCGGGTGGTACAAGTGTCCAGGTGACCTGGTCTACCTTTAGCCAGCTGGCAGTCCAGTCAAGGATACAGTCAGGATCATCCAGACTCTGCGGCCTACCTGCTATAGTTTAGATCCAGGCCCAACTCACCTTCTTGTAGGGTGTGTTGAGGTCATCAGCCTGGTCCTTGCTGGGATAGTGAGGGTTTCATTGGAGAGAGAGGTCTTTCAAGACCCTTTAAAGAAGGTGGTGGTACGTCTCCTCCTGAAAAAAACCTTCCCTTGACCCTAACTGCCCAGCTAACTACAGACCTGTCTCGAACTTACCTTTTATAGGTAAAGTTATTGAGAAGGTGGTCGCACTGCAGCTGGAGGATCATTTGACAATCCACAATATCTATGACCCTCTCCAGTCAGGCTTCAGGAAAAGGCATAGCACCAAGATGGCCCTGGTACGGGTGATCAATGATCTCCTGATGGCCAGAGTTTGGAAAGCTTGTTCCAGCTTAGTTCTCTTAGATCTCTCAGCAGCTTTTGACACTGTGGACCATGGGGTGCTGCTCAAGAACCTGCGGTTTATCTGTAAGTTGAGGAGGGCAGTTCACAGTTGGTTTCGATCATTCCTCGAGGGCAGGTCCCAGAGGGTTGTGTCTGGGGTGTTTTCCTTGACCCCTAGGAACCTGCCCTTCAGGGTTCCGCAAGGCTCGGTGCTGTCCCTCATGTTGTTTGCAGTATACATGCTGCCACTGGGAGACATTATAAGATGGTATGTGAGATTTCACTGCTATGCAGATGACTCTCAACTCTACATGTCTTTTGTACCTGAGCAGGAGCGTGATACTGTCTCAGTGTTTAATAACTGCCTCCAGGAGAGGCAACACTGGATGATTGCGAGCTGGCTGAGGTTGAATCCAGGAAAAACAGAGGTAGTGGTTGTGGATCCTGATCTGAGGATGACTGGGACATATGGGGGGGGGCGCCTTGGGTTTATATCTTGGAGAGGCCCCGCTCAATGCCTCGGGCCAGGTGCGGAACCTAGGGGTGATTATTTGATGAAGGCTTGACCCTGAAGGCTCAGGTATCGACTGCAGTCAAGTCTTCCTTTTACCATCTAAGGAATATCACCAGGGTAAAGCACTTGGTTCCATCTGAAGATCTGCCCACTTTGGTCCATGCCTTTTTCACCACTCCTCTTGATTACTGCAATGCCCTTTACCTAGGGCTACCAGGGCTAGATATCCGCAGATTGCAGCTGGTGCAGAATGCAATGGCAAGGCTGTTAACTGGAACTCCCAGGTCCAGCCACATAACACCTGTGCTGTGTGAACTGCACTGGCTGCCAATACAATGGCGGATCACCTTCAAGGTCGCGTTGCTGACCTATAAAGCCCTACATGACCAGGGACCTCAATACCTGCAAGATCTGCTGTTTCCCTACTGCCCCTCCTGTTCATTCCGATCCTCCAATGAGGGATTGCTAGAGATTCCCAGGGTACATCTGAAAACACCTGGAGGTAGATCCTTTGCCTTTATGGTTCCTACCCTGTGGAATTCTCTACCTCGTCAGATACAAGATAGCCTGACCATAGAAGGATTCAAAATTTCCTTAAAGGACCATCTTTTTGCACAGGCGTTTGATGAGTTAGTGGAAATCTGATTATGCTGCTATGCTGCCGCACTTCGAAATTGGAATTGAATTTTAACTGATCATGTTGTCTTAAATTTATTGGGTTATGAATTTTTATTGTATTTTTGCAAAGGTACCCTGCGCTTTGGAAAGGCGTCCAATATAAATAAAGTTTGCTTTGCTTTAATAACCGGCTGGTTATTACGGTATTCACATGCCCTGTCATTCAAAGTGTGCCGCTCCCTCATTGGCTTATGGAACATGTGTTGACAGTCTGAACACTCTCACAAACATGGCAGCTCCATCTCTTGCTTCCCTAGGAGCCACCACTAGACGTGTCCATCCTTTTTATGTTTTATGTTGTGTTCTCTAACTACTTTTACCTCAAAAACCTTTTACCCAGCTAAAAAGATGTATCTGGTTGATCCTGCTTTTTGTCCGTTTCGGGACAAAGCAAACAGCTACAATGGAGTGTCCTGCTGGGAAGCATAGCAGGCGCTCTCTTATCGGAGGCAAACTAAGTTAAAAAAAAAAAAAGGCAACAGAAACATCCAACATTTAAAACAAAGAAAAGAACTATGTAAAGGGAGAGAGAGAGAGTCGGAGACTGAGTGTGTGTGACCAGTTGTTATAAAAATTAAAGATGACATGTTTCATACTCGAATTTAATGCTCACCCTCAGTGTGGGATGCTCTGATAAGCCCCTCAGGCTTTATGTAGCATTCCACACCTTGGGTATGCATTAAATTCTCATATCACTATCGTCAAGGCACAGGTCAGGCTTTATGTAGCATTCCACACCTCGGGTATGCATTAAATTCTCATATCACTATCGACAAGGCACAGGTCAGGAAGCATAGGAAAACCAGGAGCAGTTGTAAAATTTGCAAATAGCATTTTATTATTAACAGCAAAATAAAAATTGTTCAGTATAACTATTTACAATGGCAGTACAAACATAGAAAAGAGAGTCCTTCTGAGTTTTTTCCTTCTCAATTTCAACTTTCAGTCTCTCTCTCTCTTTGCACAAGGACTGCTGCTCTTTTTATAAGTCTGTGCCAGAGAAACTCGTTAAGAAAACAGCATGCTTCTCACACAATATAAGTCTGTGCCAGGGAAACTCATTAAGAAAAGAGCATGCTTCTCACACAATGTTCTTTTTTTTTTTGTACATTCTTTTTTCTGCTCAGACCATTGGGAAACTTTCTCGGCATCCGCCACCACTAAGCTCCATCTCCACCTGAAGCTTCCCCCAAGCATCAGCCTGGCAGATCCCCATCTCTGCAGTCTGCACCCCAGTGGGGCTGCCTGCTCCAAGGGTGTTCTATCTCAATTTAATGTGCTGGCTGTGCGGTGGGCCTGGAGCGGGCAAAGCCCGTGCTGGAGTGTGGCTCCAGTGGGGCGGAGGTGCCATCGCCTATCCCCAAGGATGGGGATTTTCTTAGAAGTTTCCTCCCTTGGAGCACAGCGTGCAATGACACCTGCGCATGCCTACCTTGCTGGTGTCTGCAACACTCCACCCTCTACGCTGGCTGGTGTACCTGTAGTACCCCCAATCTCCATCGGGGGCTGCCAGGACACCAAGTAACCCAGGATCCCTCCCCAGGGAGAGGAGAGCTGTCCTCCGGACGCTTCATCCTCTCCCTCCCCTGCCAACCCCCGGCAACCAAAGTCCGTCACTGAACCCGGGTCACCAGTGTGGTGCAAGGTGTGGCATCCAGCACCTCAACCCTCAGCACCACCGGGCCGGCCCTCACACAATGTTCTTATAAGTTTCCAATGTTCTTGCAGGTGCAGCAAAAAGAACATAGTGACCCAGAACTGACCTCTTGTTTACATCTCTGCAAGAAGCTTAAAAACTGCATTTCAGGTTAACACCTTGATTTCAGAGTAGCTTTTTGCAACCATTTCAACAGTTAAACTATATACAGTTTTAAACCAAGGGATCCCAGTTTCACATACAGTTTTACACAGAGATTCACATATATTTTTTATAACTACAAATACGCAAGAGGGAAGAAAAGACAGAACAGCAAGTGAAGGCGGAGAGACAGCGAGAGGCAAAGAATCACGAAACCGTCAGAGTGATAATTTCCTAGGTCTCACAAGAAAATTTGGTTGTGCAACCAGACAGAGAAGAGACAGAAAAGGAGAGAATAGAATAGACCCTTGCGTTTAAACTCTGTCTGCATAACAAATGGGACAGGGCCTTAGTCAACCCACAATCACGCACTTCCTCATCCTTTATTCTCTATATACCTATATCTATAACTGAAAGATGCTTTTTATTCAGGTCCTAGAAGGGAAAGTAGACAGGGCTTGTATGACTCACAGATACAGCCTCTAGAAGAAATACCATAACTACGATGAGTAATTTATTCTTGCAACATTGAGAGTGTATACATGATGTCATACAGTTTGCAGACTCCATTATACCAGGGAAGCAGGGTCTAGGACCTATTTAGAAAAAAGTTTCTGAAGTACAGAAGCACCAAAGTTGGCATCCCTTCTAACTTGGATGTCTAGACAATAATGGGAGTTGTAACAGGGCATTATTCGGAAGTCTAGGAGAGAGTCCCGCGATAGGCTCAACGCTGTCACGTGGTGCAGGACCAACACGGCATTGTGAGCCGATAATGCCTGTTGCTGTCCTGGAAGCAGCGTTCCACGAGGTCCAACACGGCATTATTTCTCATAATGCGTGTTGGAGCTCGAAGACATCATAAGACAACTATTGACATTATGAGAAATAATGCCGGTTGGAGTCGTGAACGCCGCCCAAGCACAGCAACATGGCATTATTGGCTTCACAATGCCGCGGTTGCTCTGCACCACGCGGACGGCGTATGCTTTTACCGGGCGCCAGTCATAGAGCCTTCAGTACAATAAGAGTAAACTGTATGGAGATTGCCTCCGTCTCCGGCGCCTTGTGCACTGTGATCGTCCTAGTAGACATCGCGCTTGTCCCTGTTACAAGAGCATTAATCACCGGCAGCGTCGGCCTCTGGTGATTAATGCCCGCTGAGGTTGAACCCTCAGGCTTCGCCCTCGTGCAACAACGCGCCCCCAGCGGGCATTAATCCCCGGTAGACGCCTCCTCTGCCGGTGATTAATGCTTACGTGAAGGTGTGCACTACAGACCATGTGGCTTATTTGCACACCTCTTGCAAGAGAATAGCCCTTATTGCTGCTACTGCAGTAGATGTAACCCTAGTGGGATGTGCCCTTAGCTTATTTGGTAACCCTGCCAGCTTTACTACAGTAGAAGTCAACGCAAGAAACAGTCCAACGAGAGACTGTCTTTTTTTGCAGCAGGTTTACCTTTTTCTAAAACACCGTAAGTGGCAAACAGCTGTCTGTTTTTATTTCAGAACTGTTCAGTTCTTTGCAGGCTAAAACTTAAAGCCCTACTGATATACAGACTATGGAGTTCCTCCTCATGTCCACTGGAGTCTTACAAGACACTAGCTCCAGATTCACTGGCCGTCTTATTCCCCCATCTGCCAGCATCCCGCAAGGGTACTACACCTCAATTACCTCCTCCCTGAGCAATCTTACTTGGGGCCTCCACTTTATTAGGCTGCCCTTCTCCCTCTCCTTCGTGTCCTGTTACTACCTCTTCCTCTGCCCTCCACTGTGTCTCCCACCCCCTCCTCCCTCAGTACTCTACTGACCTCAACTAGCACACGCTAAATTGTTGTCTATTTATTTGTTACAAACCAAGCCTTGCACTCATGCCTACTGACCTTGTATTGTTATAATTTTCTGTACTACTGTCTAGTGTACCATGAACTGTTATATAATGTATGGGGAGCCCTTATTAACCATCATAATCAGCAGCAGCAAATCCTTGTTATGCCACTGTTCAGAATGTTAGAAGTTGTTAACCACACTTCGGAACGTCCAAGCAGTGACATAGCAAGAAAGAATCATGACTTGCACAGTATTCTAGCCCAACAGATCGCGAGCGCCATTTTCGGGTAAAAAATTCAAAAAAAAACAAAATTCACATTAGTGGTAGTTCACTGACAGAGCCGATAGCCTACTATTAGCTGATGGTGCATATCTCTAATATTTTCTGTTCCCCTTGTAGATATTCTGTGTTGGATTGCAACCTGCACACATGTGGTCATCATCGCGTATGTTTGTTTGGGCCTCAGAACAAGGCATAGCGTCGCACGCTTACACCAGGTGACCATCAGCAACCCAACGGTTTCTTTCATAATCTGAACCTGGCATTCCGTTGACTGTCTCCGTTTTTAAAATGCCCATGCCGATAATATATTTGAATTTCATTTCTCTATTAGCAGTAATAAGTTTATGTAAACAAAATAAATCTTGCCATGGCAAAACATCTCAAAGCCTCCAATCGTTGATGTATGATAAGCGCAAAGCATTCACTATTGTGTTTTTCAAATATTTTTACCCATACACTATAAAAAATAATGTCTGGGAATCAGGTGTTAACCACGTTGAAATCACCTCTCGTGGTTGCTAAGGGCAGAAGTAAACCTCTCGAGCTATGCTCTCGAGGTTTACAAAGCTGCCCTTAGCAACCACACGAGGTGATTACAACGTGGTTAACACCCGATTCCCAGCCATTATTCTCTATGTTATTGTGAATGAATTTGTCCTATGTGCCCAGGACCATCTTGAAAATGAGCTTGCTCAACGATGTAACTTGCCTGGTTAAATAAAGATTGATTGATTGATTGATTGGAGTGTGGCTTTGGAAGAAATACAGGCAATGTTACAGACCGATTCATGTAAAATATCAAAACCACCTTTGGCAAAAATTTCTCATTCGCTTTAGAGCACCATCTTATCCCTATGAAACATCATGTACATAGTCCTTGCAACTCCCAGAGTCTCCCTACAGAAGTAATGGCTACCAGAAACTTTTCCAGCTTAAATATTTGAGCACTGATGACAACATAGGCTGAAATGGTGGATTCATTAACTGTAGAAGTAACAAGTTTAAATCCCATAGTGGGACTTATTCCCTAATAGGGGGATATAAATGGTTACAGTGTGCACAGGCCTTAATCATAGTACGAGGTGTTACACTTGATTTGCTGAACTTGCAGGCATGGTATACACCTGTGGGCATACAGCTGAGGTGGTGGTTACTATTCTGGAAGTCTGCTGGTATCAACGGACTAGTGACCTTGCAGGAACACATCAGGAAAAATTAATGGGCATCAGCCCAAATACGGAGGGTGTAGATGTGAACGTGAAATCCCCCTCAGGGGCAAAGTGTGCCTTTTCCTTCTCCCAACACTGGGGTAAAATATTTATATGGAATTTCCCCATGATAAGGGCTACAGCTTTTACTTTGGAGTGTGCTGTTAACATTTCTTGACTTAACATTTCATGACTTCGATTCCAATCAGTCAATTAAGCAGATGTACTATGTTAACCAATATGGGTGTACCGCAAACCAGTGCTCTCACACACTCAGAATCCCTAAACCCCAGAACACCACCCTAGTGGTGAAGATATAACCCACTGGCAGCTGCAATTTCACCCAGGATCGCCAAGTCTGAAACCTCAGCATCACTGGACTTTACTATCAAAGACTTTCCAGTGCACATCCAACGATACTCTCAGCAGTACTTTTCAGAAACTGAAGCTGCTACAATTAACACTCTGGGACTTTCATCCCCAGTTGTACACTTGGATTTCTTTATACCTCGCACCATTTCCTGGTGGTGCTGCATACAAAAATTTAACACTAGTGAGGTCAAATCAGGACAATGGATCTTTGGCTCAGATCCCAAAGGCCACCTATACTACGCCCTCTGAAACACTTTGTTATCCTTTCCCTTTCTCTAGGACCCACTCAGGCTAGTAGACAAAGAATAGCACTCCGTGCTTAAGCACCTGGAGCTGCTTACTTCTGAGGATCCCCCGGCCCCCAGCATATCCATTTATTCCCGACATGGGTGCTAAAATCTGGAATAAACCCTGGTTGCAGAAAAAAGTATAAAGCAAAATCATAGCTACCTTCACAGGCCTCGCTGAGCTCATTGGTAATCTCACTGCCGATGTCAGCTGGTCACTGGAAGCCGACCTCCCAAGGGACCCACGCCACACCCAGACTCAAGGTCTATTGCCTCTTCTTGAGCCTGGCATGTCCCTGGTTGTTAAGTGCAGGCAGTACCGGTAGTAGGAAACGTCTTCAGAATATCCAGGATCCATAGATGTCGAGGATAAGGCCAGCAGGGATGGTAAGATTCATCCCAGGAAATTAACATTTCAGGTTGACTCACTTTCAGCCATTTTCCGAAGGAGTGGACTTACAAAAAGGCCCTGATTTTCCCAAGTTTTTATAACCTGAGCAATTAAGTTGTTCACAGGAACTGCAAAAAATCGGGAAGACCATTATGGCATGTTGGGTCCCACAAATCCTCAGTTCATGAATAAGCTCCCTCCTCAGGGAGGCAGCTTGACAGCGGCAAAAGTCACTGTTGCCCACTTTGTTTTTTTTTTATTTTCTTTGTATGCCCCCTTCTCGCCGCTGAACTCCCATTCCTTGAGTCTCCAATGGCCTTATTAGTCCCTGCTCCTACTAACGGTGTCAGTTGCGTCCATCCCCCCCACGGGCCTTGGATATACCCCCCAGGCAGTGCAGGGGTGGGGCCTACACCCAGTGTCTGCATTTCGTCGGGAGATGCTGGTACTGGCGCCAGTAGGGGCATTGGGGATCATGGCCAGGAGCTCCGTTTACTGGGAGTCCCGCAGTATTTCCTGTGTCCCCCGAGGATGTAGACACACAAGGAGAGCCAATGGGTGAGGCACGTATTGACGTGCAATCTCCTCCCGACTCTCGGTCTGCGTCCTCCCCTCCCCACTGACTGTACCAGCTGCATCGACACCCGTGGTCACCCAGGTGGCGATAGAGTAGTGGGACAGGCAATCCTCCCCGGAGAAGGAGAGTGGCCATTGGGCGCTCTATCCTTCTCCCCCCGGCCGGCCCTCCAGTTACCCGAGTCCGTTCCCGAACCCAGGTTGCTGGCACCACGAGCGGTAAGCCTACCGCTGCGCCGACTGGCCGGCCCTTGTTGCCCACTTTGTGATGGACATGAAGGTGGTGCTGACACCAGCAACTGCAGATGTCCCAGTCTGTACTGCCTTTTCCTCATCCTCTTCAACAACTTCCACCATGGTTCCCAGGATAGTGAAAGGTGGTGGCAGATCAGGGCGCAGTAACTCATGCACCTGACAGAGTCAGATCCCAAACTGCTTGGTGTGCTGCAGAAACTCCCATTCATCCTTCTAGAGAGTTCTGGATAAAATCAACACAACGCCCCTTTCTCAAACATGACTCCTGGATGACAAAGATAAGTTTAGTGGCACTGATAGCACTGGGAGACAGCAGGGCACCCACATTTGGGTGATGGCACCTAAGGCATACCAGCACCAACAGACCAACTTGTAATTCCAGTGCCGCAGTCAAAGCCCTTACTTAATTTCTAAAAGGCTGTAGCATGGTATGGACACCGGTACCCCCCTACATTACAAAGCAATCCACGGCTCTCGATCCACTGGGAACTCCACTTGTCGACCAGCATGGCTTCACCCCACTGGCAAACAACAGTAGGCCCTCACAGACTGAAATGATGGTGCAGCTTAGCACTCCAGAAAGATCAGAAATGCAACAGATTAGTTTGTTTGGGTTCAAGTCAGTGTGAGGTACTACCGAACCTTCTGAAAGTCCAGTACAAAGAGGTCCCATCTCGGGTGGGTCAGCGTTTCAAGAGCCTTCTTTGTGTTTCCTTTACTGCAGTAAGTTCCTTTCTCAGTCCTAAAATGTCTAGGAAACAAAGATCAAACATTCCTGAATGCCAGCTGTTCACGTGCAGCGGTCTACCCGGGAGCCTGTTCACCAGTACTGGCATCACAGAATCGATATAAATACTTCAACGCAGTTTCTAGTGATGCACGCAACAGTGTCTAAAAGAGTTGCTGCCATGTTGGGCGGTACATAGTTTGGTCTTTCTCCCCGCCACAATCACGTCCCAAGATGTCATCATCATCCAGAAAGTCCAAATTCTGTTGCAAGATGAATCTTGGCCATTTCAAGTTTTTCCAGTTTTCCTATAGATCCCATTGAGGCCTCCATTGTAAAGGGGTGCCCATGTAGTAGGGTATCTGGCAGTCCATAGTGCTGTCCGTAGTCCTTCAGTGACTCGGTGAACCTGGCCAAACAGGCTGACCTGGGTTTTTTGGTTCATGGGGAACAAGTAAAAATAACAAACAGGATGCAGTGCCTCCACCTGGGGTAACTGAAGAGTGCCCCAGGACAATTTGGGCTCAGTGCCATCTGAACTGGACACAGACAGTCTTGCTAGGAATGGAACCACTAGCAGGGAGTGAGCAAAAACACTCTGTGAAGGGGGGTATCTTCCAATGCAGACCAGCTCAAAATTACTTTAAACAGTTTCCAAATGTTACTTTTTTTCTGTTCTTTGCTTTGCAATATAGCCACTTCACTTCTGGACTTCTGAGTCTGCAACAGGCAGGAACAAACAAGGCGCTTTCCTTAAGTTTCAACAAGCTGCTTTGTGTATAGGCTGCACTGGTCTTAATCATGGTACCAAGTGACTTGCAGGACCTGCAGGCATGGTATATACCTGTGGGCATATGGCTGCAGTAGTTGTTACCATTCTGGAAGTTTCCTGGGGTCAATGGACTGAAGACCTCTCAGGGAACACATCAGGACAAATTTGTGGGCATCAGCCCAATAATTGAGCTTGTAGAAGTGAACATGACTCCCCTTAAGGGCAATAGTGCCTTTCCCTCTCTCACAACACTAGGGTAAACGATTTATAACCTCCTGATGACAATGGCACTAGTATTTACTTAGTGCGCTGTTAACATTTTTGGACTTTAGTTCTAATCAGTCAAGCCTGGAAAAAGTTTAAGGGCACATCACTCCCCGCAGACTGGGTAAATTACAGAGCACTCCGAAACCAATGTAAACAGGCCATCAAGCTAGCGAAAAAGAAGTACCTCAACCACCTCCAGAAAGCAAACCTCGGCAACCCTAGGACTTTCTGGTTCCACATCAATGAACTGATAAAGGGAAACAAAAAGACAGCCACCTGCCCTATCACAGCTAACGGGCAGGTACTACATGATGAGGCACTAATTGCTGAAACCCTCAATACATTCTTCACAAACCCAGATAAACATAAGGCAGGGTCATCGGTGCCCAACAACCAGTCCGCTCCTCAGGATCCCCCAATTCTTGACCGCCCATTCTTTCACATGCGGCTGGCAAAGGTAAAAGAGGTCCTGGCCATCCTAAAAACCCTGAAAACAAGAGGTTCAGGAGGCCCGGATGGAATCAAAGCTAGATTGCTTAAAGACGGTGCCTCAGCACTCGCACGCCACTCACCTGGCTGATCAACAGGTCCTTACTAGAAGGATCTGTCCCAGAGCTGAGGAAGCAGGCACATGTGGTCCCGATTCACAAGGGCGGGCCTGTGGAACCAATTGAGAACTACAGGCCTATCTCCCTGCTGTGTACCCTGGTAAAAATACAGGAGAAACTCATCTATGCCCAACTTAGGGAATACCTGGAGACACACATGCTGTTGTCCCCGTCGCAATACGGCTTTAGAGCCAAACATGGGACTGATACTGCCTTAACTAAATTCTCTACTGATGTACTTGGAGAACTTGACTCTGGATCCAACACAGACGCAGTTTTCATAGACCTTTCCAAGGCCTTCGACCTGGTGGATCACAGACTACTACTCCATAAACGCCTCCACATAGGCCTCGACACCCATGCCCTCAAATGGGTGGAAAGCTACCTCTCTGGTCGCACACAGAGGGTTAGGTGGCAGGATAAACTCTCCAAATCACAGTCCCTAAAGGAGGGAGTACCCCAAGGGTCGATACTTGGGCCCCTATTGTTCTCACTGTTCATAAATGAACTGCACAACCACTGCCGGAGCAGCAATGCAATCCAATATGCGGATGATGCTGTTATTTATAAAACCTCAGACAACTTGGATGATCTAGGCACATCCCTCCAAAAGGATATCCGCATCATGGAGGAATGGCTCATCAAGAACAAAATAGTCCTTAATACCAATAAAACCAAAGCCATGTTGTTCGGACCTAGAGCCCTTGGACAAGACGGATCACAACTACTCCAACTTACGTCCCTGGAGGGCAACAAACTGGAAGTAGTCTCCTCGACAAAGTACCTTGGCCTTACCCTCAACCAAGGTCTCACTTTCAAACAACATGTAGACCAAGTCACAAAAGTAATCCATACTAAACTCTGATTACTGTATCGGCTCAAGGAACAGCTGATCCCCGAAGCTAGGACTGCAATTGCATCTAGTGTCCTACTCCCAACACTAATATACGCTGCCCCGGTCCTTCAGGGTATCGCAAAGCTGGAATATGGTAAATTACAGACTTTATACAACAAGGTGGTTCGCTTTGCCTCCTTATCCCACTCTAGGAGCCACCACTGCGAGGCGTTAGTGAGGCTCAACTGGCCATCTTTTGAAGCTTGCCTCAGGTACCCTGTACTCTGCCTGGCAAAAAAGCTAATTAGCCTCACGCCTTCCCCGAGTCTCGATGGACTCCTATCAGTATAAAGAAACCTGCGCAACCTCAGGTCCTCGGGCCTACCACTACTAGAAGTCCCTAAGGTCAGGACTAAGGCACTCTACAAGTCCTTCTCACATGCTGCCCCTTCCCTGTGGAACAACCTCCCTTTGGAGGTGCGAGAAACCCCATCGGTACCGTGCTTCCACACAAGACTCAAGACCCATCTGCTGTCAACGAGCAAATGCCAAAGCTACCGTACCTGACACTACAACAATGACCCTGGGTCAGCTCACTTTACCAAACTAAAATCTCCAACCCCTGAACTGGTAGCACTAACTCCTCCTCCCCCTCACAGAACCTATCCTATGGCTCTTAGAAGTACGTTACCTAAAGAATCTACAGTACTGTCTCTCTCCTTTGTATGACTGACACAGGATCAAATGAACAACAAATTATTAATTAGATATACGAAACCGATTGAAAAGACTTATGTGTAAACTGCCGAATACTGTATACCCAAGACCTGTATATGTATCACTGTCTATTATTTCATGTACTGTTATTCCTGGGTCGCCCCTGAAAAAGGGACCTTCGGGGCCCAGTGGGCCTACCCGGTCATCAAAATTCAATAAATAAATAAATAAATTAAGCAGAGGTACTGAGTGCGGCCCGTGGCCTTCTGAGGGTTGAGGCGCTGGGCGCTACACCTGTGCCCGGTGACCCAGGTTGAGGCGAGGCACGAGGATAGAGATTGAGTGCCAGTGACTGCTCTCTTTCCGGGGTGGGGTGAGAATGCACTCACTCTAGAAGCGACCTCTGGCGGTGGCTGGAGGTCTCAGCTTAGCGGTGTAATGCCTGGGAGCCACGGCATTCAGTAACTGCTAGCCGAGGCTCTGCAGGGGATGGAAAAAAGCAAAGAAATACCTCCTGCATGTCGGAAGATGACAGTGGCCCCAGTGGACCCTCCCACATCCCAAACAGCGGCCCAGATGCGCCCAGGATCTCTCTCTCCGGAGGACCAGGCGACTTGCAGGTAGGCCCCTCATACTTAGAAGGTAGCCGCTGGGGAGGCGGAATCAGCCCCGGAGACGGTACCAGGGGTCGGGTCAGCCTGCAGTCGTTTTGGGGGGGGGGGGAGAGAGGTCAGAGAAATGTGGGGGTTCAGGTTGGAAGTAGGGTGGAGATCCATGAGGGCACTCCAGAAGGATGCCTGGGGTGTCAGGAAGATAAACAAAAAAGTTAAAAGCAGATGTACCGAGGTACTCGGTAAAGATGTACAGTATCTCGCTGTTGCTCTCACACAGACCCTCAGAATCCCTTATCCCCCAACACTTGACTGATTTTATTTATTAATAAAATCGCTATCACAGTAGTGATGATATATCTTGTGAGAAGTTGCGAGCTTTCCGCAGGATCCCAAAGTCTCTCATCTCAGTGTAGTTGGTCTTTATGGTCAAGGCCTCTCATAAGCACCTCTTACGATACTACGCAAACAGTACATTTTAGTAATCGGAGCTGCCACCTCCAGCGCTCTGGGACTCCTCCCGGTTTACACTTGGGTTTCTTTAACATATGAATCTTCCCTGTGGTGCTGCATAAAGAAAAACAACATGGATGAATTTAGCACAGGTTAAATTGGACTATGGGGCTTTGACTCAGATACCCTAGGCCACCTATATTACATCCTCCCATAGAATCTGCTCTATTGTCCTTTCCATTTCTTTGGGGCCCCCTTACACCCGTAGTCATAGAACGGCACTCTGCACAGAAGCATCCAGAGCCACTCACTTCAGAGGACTCCCTCCTGGAAAATGATTTACTCTAACACGGGCATTAAATTCTGGAATAAACTCTGACTGCTGAATAAAACACACAGCAGATGTACAGTAACCTTCCCAGGCACTGCCGATGTCAGCTGACTATCAGAGGCTCACTTTCTAAAACACCTAAGCTACAGCCTGACAGACTCAAGGCCCATTGCTGCCTCTTAATATTGACATGCCCCTAGTTGTTGAGTTCAGCCAATGCCAGTAGTGGGAAACTTCCTCAGGTATCCAGGATCCACAGATGTCAAAGATAACCCCGGAAGGGATTATAACTTGCTAGAAATTTCAGTTTGTCTCATTTCAAGCAATCCCCCAAAGACGTGGACCTACACAAGGGCTGGACTTACCGTAGGGCCCAGATTTCAACATTTCCCAAGCTTTCATACCCCAGTCAAGTAAGCTGTTTACAGGGACTCCAATAAAAGGGTACAGACCATTCTGACATGATTGACAACAGCAGCTAACTTCCGGAGTACAGGGAATGTTGGGGCTAAAACAGTGGGAGAACTCAAACATGCATGTGACAGACACAAGGCAACTGTAGTGGGGGGTGGCAGGAAGTAGGCTGTTGGTTAACTAGAATCTGCAGCTTATCCAGTAGGTAAGGAAATGGGCAGACTGGGTGGGCCAAGTGGTCCTTATCTGCCGTCAAAGTCTATGTTTCTATGTTTCTGTTCTGAAACATTTACTCCTAGCAACCCGTGGTAGTGATGGTGTGTGTGTGTGTGGGGGTGGGGGGGTTTACACGGGTAATATTTACCAATTACAACACACTTGTTAGTCGTCAGTAAATATTTAAGGTATTTACAACAATTACCTGATTAATTCTCATCAGCCATCAATGTGAGGTGCCTGACATACACGGTTTTAGAAATCCCAGCATTAGAAAGCCATTCTAGAAAACATCACTATCCACACTCCATAATGACACACGTGTGAGTGACATCTGCACAGAGTATGCAGCACAGATTGGCATCTTCAGATTTCATCTGGGTAAACCAGTCGCATGCTTGCACAAAGACAAACATGAGGAGCACTACAAATGGTGAAGACTGGTTCTGCTGTAAAGGCAGGATGTCAGACACAGGATGCAAAGAGGACTGCGATTCAGAAGGAGAAACTGTACCCATCAGAATAGCTTTAAAAAAAAAAAAAAAATTTCTAGCAATCATGTATGTACTGTACTAACAGTTAGTCAAGAAAAATGTAGGATCTGTAGCACAGGAAAGGTTTTTTGGTATTTCCTTACTTGTCCACTTGAGCTACCATCCAGCAAGCCTGACTTGATACTGACCTGTTGTATACTACTGAATATTTTTTTAAATCACTAGTTTGTATTAATAGTAGTAATTTATTTGTCTAGAAGAAAACACAAATTGCACATACCCCAATAATGCAAAGCATCATGGAAAGCATATGCAAATGTCCATGAATTAATCTGGACCGGCTCAACTTTAAGCAAAATTGCATAGTGCCAGAAGGCCTCTCAATACAATCAGCAAAAGGCTGAGAACAGCAGACACAGACACGTGTTTCGTCCTCATTTGGACTCATCGGTGTGCCATATCTGTACCTCAGCCCAGTCCTGGAGGCTCTGGGCCTTTGGTGCGGTATCATATCTTATGGCATGTTCCATCCATGGCCCCATGTGAGCCAAGTTAAAATCCCTGTTATACTAACAGCAATACCCTGAAATACCTTCAGGATATTGAGCCTAGTCTGGAAACCCAGTACATTGACAGCACTTCTCTCCTCCTATGCCAATGTGTTCCTCAGCCCTGTTACTCTTAGGGTGACAACAGGCTTCCTTTAGTCCCCAATGACTGCACCCCCTCCTACCCCCAGACACTTCTTTGGGATACTGCTCAACACTGCGAGTCTGCGCTGGTACACGCACCTATTAAGCCGTGTTGTCAGTTTTTTTTTTTTAATGTTTTTGCTGCACACTGCACTTCTGAAATCACACTGTAATACATGTTTTTTGAACACTCTACCTTTTGTATTTGCTGCTATTGTTTTTTATTTTCTACCCCTCCCCTAGGTCGCACCAGGAAACGAATCGGCTCAGTGTGACTTTCCCTGAGAAACAATTTGAAATAGATAAAGTGGTACAACGGTACACGGATTAAGAGCTGTAATGCCGTATAGTACATGTCCTTGGGAAAACACTCCAGAGTTCATGCACTGCAGAGAGGCAGGAAGTTGATCAATGTATCCTGATTCATGGGTTATGAGAACCCATCGATCTAGTGGTGACAGATCTATGGAATGCACTTGCCTCTGGCTCTTAAGGTATGATGAGATCCGGCACTGTGGGCTGATTTAGGTCATATTCCATTTATAGTTGAGCATCTACCATTGTATTAGTCATGCGTCATATATTTTGTAGCAGGTTTACCTCTAACAAGCACCAAATGCTGTTTTCAACAGATACTATTGTTTCTCAAGAGCTAGTGCCCTTCAGATCTTGTGACTACATCAGTATATTGCCTTTCCCTGACTTTCCCACCTTCCTCCAGCAGACTTTATTAAAATGTACTACTGTGCCAGGGTTTGGGGCTTTTTTCATGGTTGCCAATTTCTTCATTGTGCAGACTCACAACACTTCAATGAGCAAGCCAGTTGTAAAAAAACAGCACGTTAAATGCACTAGCAAGACAGCCAGAGAGAGAGAGAGAGACAACATAGGCACAGAGGTCCTGTCCGCTGGCAGCAGTAAGTCAACATCTTTGTTTTGGATTTTTATAAATCACAGAAACTCAGTGACACGATTTGATTTTCAATTTCAACAACGTGCTTATAGTCACTCGTCATTGGAATTACTTATTACAAACTTCAGGAGCTATGGAGACCACATCTTTAAACACACAGCCTCCCACACACAGTAGAAAGTGGGTCCGGCCCCAACAACAACCAAATAAATATCACAGTTGGCATCAATAGAACTCAGCTGCATCACATTCCCCCAAATTCAACTTTCAAGGCCTTTTCTCCCAGCTACTGTATACTCAAGGAGAAGTCTTGTTTTTTGGTGCTAAAAACAGGCTCCCAAGAAGGGAGTCTCTATTTACCTGACAGGTCGACCTATCTGCGGGATTTACAACGGTAAAGCATTTTTTGCAACTGTGTAACCTAATTTTGTGTCCAGTTCTGGCCACAAAGGCAGATTCTACACCTAATGTTGGTCACTAAATAGAATTTTGCATCCAATCCTGACAGCAAAATACTGTTTGCAATTTTGCTAAAACTGAAAAGAAAAATAGGGTGTTGACACGTATGCGAGGTTGACTTTTAGCATAGTATTTATGGTACTTCGAGTATTTACATGAAAAAGCCGAGTTCTGCAAACAGTTCATCTGTAGCTGAGGCTGAGCCTGAAGTTAAGCTGCCTTACTTGTAACAGTAAAGCAAATGACTCTTGTAATTACACTTAGATACCTTAACTTGTATGTCTTAAAGAAATCTGCCTTGTATTTTCTTGTGCCAGTGTTCTCTATGGTAGCATCCTACAACCCTGCTCTAAACAGTTGCATTATCCCTGCATGGATACTATAACTCTGCCCAGTACTGTTTATCCCTGCGTGGATACTACAACTCTGCCCTGTACTGTTGTTTATCCCTGCGTGAATACTACAACTCTGCTCTGTACAATTGCATTATCCCTGTGTGGATACTACAACTCTGCCCTGTACTACTGTTTATCCCTGCGTGGATACTTGAGTATTATTTCTTGCTAATGTCTATTGTGGTTTATGTAATCTGTACTCTCCCGGGTTGTGCCTGAAAATAGGCAGGTCTTTGCCTAGTGCACTTACCTGGTTACCAAAAGCAAATAAATACATTTCTACAGCAACAGGATGTGATCTCACAAGCACAGCATCCTGACTTCAGTATCAGGATACGTCTCAGCTGTGGATGAACTGTAAGGCGTAATGCTTCCATTTTCATATAAATACTGCTTTCAGTGAAGAATGGAATGGTCTGAAATTCTAATTCTGGGGCAACCGTGCAACAGTCTTTCTAACAACAGGAGCCAAACAATAATGACACGCAAAAATGCACTGACCCATATGGAGACACAGAAACAGAAGCTGTCAGCAGAAAAGGACCTCCTGGCCCACCTAGGACTTGGGGCAGACTAGGTGGGCCAGGAGGTCCTTTTCTGCCAACAGATTCTATGTTTTTATGTCTCCATACAGGTCAGATGGCACAGCAGTAGCACATCCGCTTGCCATCCACACAACTCCTTCACAGCAGCTGAATCTGGTTCAGTTTCAGTAGGCCTGCATCTGTATCTCCTTGCCCCATCCTGGTCCCATATCTGGGTCCCACAGCTGGGAGATAAGTGGCAGGTTACAGATTCCGGGACCAGAGTAAGGCGTGAGCGAAGGCAGAAAAGAACATCAGTCACTGAGCGTTCCAGGTGTGGGAAAGGAACACTGAGAAGAGACGAATGTAGGTTCTCATTATATTGATGAAAGAAGGTTCTTTGGTCAGCCCTAGAGGTGCCATAAAAATAAAGTGTATAAAATAAAAATATAGGGAGTTGCTTGCCATGCGGGTAATACACCCAGAGTCCGGGTTGCTATTGTGAGCAGTTAAGAAGCTGCAAAACTGTCCATCAGCATCCTCTCAGCCTTTGTGGAGGGAAGCAGCCAGGAAGGCTTGTGTGCTGCTCATCTACCCATTTCTACGGCATTTCTGTGATTTTTTGCGCTTCTACTATTCATGTGCTTGTTGGGAGCGCTGCTCGTTGGCAGCTGGAAAGTGTGACTGCATAGCTTGACCGCTCCTTCTGCTTGGATTGCCGCTCACTAGCCCCCTTTGCTGGACATATACACAGCGTGAGAGGCTGTGTGGAATCATCACCAATCACTTCCAGCTGGAGCTGGAGGAGTGAGTGGGGGGCAACCAATTGTTGGTGTGTGGGGGCGGGGAGGTGCTGATTAAATATGGGCGCCGCTCGCAAGCAGCATTTCTGTGATTTTTTTGTGCTTCTACTATTCGTGTGCTTGTTGGGAGCGCTGCTCGTTGGCAGCTGGAAAGTGTGACTGCGTAGCTTGACCGCTCCTTCTGCTTGGATTGCCGCTCACTAGCCCCCTTTGCTGGACATATACACAGCGTGAGAGGCTGTGTGGAATCATCAGTCGCTTCCAGCTGGAGCTGGAGGAGTGAGTGGGGGGCAACCAATTGTTGGTGTGTGGGGGTGGGGAGGTGCTGATTAAATATGGGCGCCGCTTGCAAGCGCGAGCGTAGTGAGTGGCGCGAGCGCCACTCGGAGTTAAAATCTTTCTCCTTGTTTGGGGTGAGAGTAGGGAAGTGGATCATGCTATAATAGTCCATGTATGTTAACTAGGTTTTATTGTAAGGTAGAGTTTTAATGTGTTCTTTGCTTGCATTAGTTAAAATGTGCCAATTGGCTTATTTAAATAGATATGTGTAGGAGTTCTGTTGGACAATCTTTAGGGCCTAGGATTGTTTATGGGAACTCGCAGCTGCATGCTCTGAGTCCCTTTGTCCCTCTCCCTGTGTCTGATATTATTATCAGGCGTTGTAGGGAAGTGGGATGTGGGGGATTGCTCTGCTTATGTGCTGTGGGATGACCAGGAGTGGGTTGCTCAAAGGATAGAGGTGGTTAAGTCCAGGAGACGCCCTGGAGTAAATAGAGCATCTAGGAGAAGCCAGTCATGGTTGATGCCTATTTTCAGGGGGGCCACTAGGCCGAGTGGTCGGGTAACCCATAGGGCTGCGTCACCCTCAACATCTCTGACGGCGGTGCTATGCAATGCCAGGTCGATCAGAAACAAGATGGCTATTATTGCCGCCTTGGTTTCATTGGTCGACCTGGCTTGCATCACAGAGACCTGGGTGGGAGATGATGCTGGCCCTGTTTTTGAGGGTGCAGTCCCCCCAGGATACACTGTGGTGCACTGCCCCAGAGAAAATCGCAGGGGTGGCGGTGTAGCCATTTGTTTTAAATCGAACCTGACCTTCACCGTGCACCCGGTGGGAACCCCGGGTTCATTTGAATGTGTGGCCATTCGTGGAGGACTTGGCATGGGCTGCAGGATCCTCCTCATCTATCACCTTCCGACCCGATGGGGGTTCCTGCAGAATTCGCCGAGTTTGCTGCCGGTAACATTGGATTCCCAAGATGTATTTTTCTTGGGGACTTCAATGTTTGGGCGAGAGATAAAGGTCAAAAGTCTTGCCGATGAGTTATTGCAGAGTATGTCCCTTTTGGGGCTGGTGCAGTCTGTCGGTGCACCTACTCATCATGATGGCCACACATTGGACCTGGTGTTCTCACTGGGACTTGAGATCGCTGATCTTGCAATCGATCAGGTAGCTTGGTCTGATCATTGCACGGTGAAGTTCACGTTCAGTGCTCCCGCCATAAATTTTTCCCCTTCTGAGATGTTTCGCTGCCGCCCTTTAAATGATCTTACCCCTGAGGGTTTTACGGCGGCAGTTGATTTATCAAGTGTGGGTGATGTATGCGTCGGAGCTGTTGACGCCGGGGTAGGCGTCTATAATAAGGTGCTGTCTGGCGCCATCAACTCCCTCGCACCTATCCCTGTGCAACCCAGAACTTCATACCTGAGGTCGCCTTGGTATGACGGCGATCTCCGGGAAATGAAGAAGCTGGGTCGGAGATTAGAGCGTCGCTGGAGGAAATCCCATCTGAGGTCTGACAAACTGGTCCTGTGTGCGCATTATCGTGCATATCTGGAGGCAATCAACCAAAAGAAGGCGGCATTTCTGTCTCGGGAGATTGCTGCCGGGAGAAGCCGACCAGCCTCACTCTTCCGGACTGTTGACAGACTTCTTCGTCCATCTTGTCTTCAGCCCGGAAGAGTTTCCTCAAATGAGGACTGTGAGGAATTTGCTCGTTTTTTCTCGGACAGGGTGTTTGTGATCTGGCGGGAGGTCTCCTCAGCCAGTAATATCATTGCTGTCAGTGGTCGTCAGTTGTGTTCTAAGAGCACTCTTTCTGGTTGGGGAGAGTTTAGGCCAGTGGAGGTTCGTGAGGTTACTGAGGTGGCGGCCAACTTGAGGCATACCTTTTATGAACTGGATCCCGTGCCAATGTAGCTTTAATGATGCGTTGACACTGTTGGTCCGGTGTTTGCCCTGATTGTCCAGTGTTCCTTGAGTCAGGTGTCTTTCCAGATGCCTTGAAGGAGGCTCTGTGAGACCCCCTTAAAGAAAGCTTCTCTGGACCCGAGATTAGGGCAATTACCGTTCTATCTCCAATCTTCCATTTTGGGAAAGATTGTTGAGAAGGTGGTATCACTTCAGTTGGGGGAACATCTCATGACTCACGAGTTGTATGATCCCTTCCAGTCAGCTTTTCGGGCCAGACATAGCACTGAAACTGCGTTAGTTTGGGTGCAAAATGACCTCCTCAGGGCTAGAGATCGGGGGAACAAGACAATTCTTGTTCTCCTTGATCTCTCCTCAGCATTTGATACTGTGGACCATTGTGTGTTGCTTTTCCGCCTGAGGGAGTTATGCGGACTCACTGGCATTGTCATCAAGTGGTTTGAGTAATTTCTTACTAATAGGAGGCAATGGGTTGTGATGGGTAATTTCTCATCTGCACCCCGCCTCCTTTCGTGTGGAGTCCCTCAGGGTTCGGTATTGGCCCCAATGTTGTTTGCAGTATATATGCTGCCCGGGGGGATCATTAGGAGGTATGGTCTGAGTTTTCATTGCTATGCTGATGATACTCAGCTATACCTATCCTTTGCCCCAGGAACATCAAATGCAGTGGATGTGCTGAATATCTGTCTGGCTGAGATTAATGACTGGATGTCCTCCAGCTGGCTGCGACTGAACCCCGACAAGACTGAGGTATTGGTAGTGGAGTCGAACAGAACTCGTGATGGGATAGCCTCTGATTCTGCGACTGGCCTTGTGCTAGGAGCTGTGTCATTGATGGCCTCCCCATGGGTGTGAAATCTTGGTGTGATTTTTGACAGGAGCCTGTCCATGGAGGCTCAAATATCCTCTGTGGTTCGCTCCTGTTTTTTCCATCTTAGAAACATTGCCAGGATTAAGCCCCTTGTTCCGGCTGTCGACCTCCCTACCTTGATACATGCCTTAGTCACTTCTAGGCTTGACTACTGTAATGCCTCTATCTCGGGGTCTCTGGAAGTTCTCTTCGCAGACTGCAGCTAGTGCAAAATGTTGCTGCCCGGCTTTTGTCCGGACAAAGTAAATTTTGTCATATCATTCCAATATTGCGCGAATTGCACTGGCTGCCTGTCAGATGGAGAGTACTTTTCAAGGTGGGCTTTCTCACCTATAAGACTCTACACGGGCAGGGCCCTGGTTACCTGTTTGATCTTCTGATACCGTCCACCTCTGTCCGAAATCTCCACTCCTCTAGTGGTGGCCTCCTTACAGTTCCGAGAGCGAGATTAAAATCTGCGGGGGACCGAGCTTTCGGAGTCGCTGCTCCCGCTTTTTGGAACTCTTTGCTGTCGGAAGTGAGAGAGACCCCCACTATAATGGCCTTTAAGAGTCGCCTAAAGACCTTCTTATTTGTGCAAGCTTTTGGGGAGTAAAATTTTTATGTGTATTATATTTTAATGTATAATGTATATGATATGAAATACTGTACAGTTTTTGTGCGGCGCCCAGAGCCTGTGGGATTGGGTGTCTTTTTAAATAAATTTGACTTTACCCTCAGGCACTCCCAGGAAACAAACAAGCATAGTATCTTACTGCAACCACGGAGAGAGGAGGGGACCAATGAGTTTCATACTGGCTTCAAGCCGCTGCCATTTACATCTCAATGGACATGAGGGGAGAGGGGGTAAAAACACTGACAACAGTCAGTTGTAGGGTGATGGCTAAAAAACTCCTGGGCTCATCTGCTTGTGGGGATGATGACTGGGTGAGTGGTTGTTGTGGCTGAGAAATCACTACTAAAGACCAAGGGGGTATGGCTGACACCAAGACAGCATAACCATCTATAGGGAAGCAAAAACAAAAAGAAGGGCCAGTGCAGAGGTGTGGCCAAGCTGTCATATGAAACAGCGGGGCTCTGCTTGTGAGTACTGGAAACCCATGCTGACCAAGCTGCCATCTGGAAAAGCGTGGTTCTTTTGTGAACCCTGGAATCCCATGATGGTCATGCTGCCTTCCAGGAGAGCAGGGGTTTGTTTGTGACCCCTAGAACCCCATGCTGGTCAAGCGTCCATCTGAGACAGCATGGTTCGTTCCCGAGTCCTGGAATCTCATGCAGATCAACTTGCCATATGGTAAAGTGTGGTTCATTTGTGAGCCCTGGAATCTCATGCTGACCAAGCTGCCATCTGGGAGAGTGAAGGATCTCTTGTGGGGCCCGGAATCCCATGCTGACCAAGCTGACATTTAAGAAAGTGTGTTTCTCTTGTGAAACCTGGAATCTCATGCTAGTTAAACTGCCATCTGGGAGAACAAAGTTTGCTTGTGAGCCCTAGAATCCCATGCCGGTCAAACTGCCATCTGGGACAGAAGAGTTCTTTTGTGAGTACTGGAAACCCACGTTCGCCAAGTTGCCACCTGGAAAAGCAAGGTTCACTTGCAGGCCCTGGAATCCCATGCTTGCTAAACTGCCACATGGAAGAGAGGTGTTCCCTTACAAGCCCTGAAAATCTGACGCTGTGACTGGCTAGAGGCAGAGAGCACTGCAGAGGGGAGTCATTCGGATCTCACAGAGCGAGGGCAACAGCCCCCCACTGTTTACAAGATTATCATGGACGGTACTGGTGCCAGCTATGAAGGCAGCAGCTCACCCGCCCACCTGCTGTCTAGAGGTAGGTGCAGCCACAGCAACCCTGCTTGGCTTGAAGGGGGTAAAACAAAATAACACAAAAATGCAAGAGAAAAACTGTGCAATGAACTGTGACTCAACTAAAATGGCATCACTATGCCTACCACAGAATACTACAACTGAGAGTTTAGGGAAAATGGGTAAATATCACTAGAATATAGAGCATTTTGTTATCAATGTAGGCTAAAAGTGGAATAACATAAGTGCACCAAAGAGATAATGCATTCAGCTGTTGGGGAGGGAGGGATGGAATGAACTACCTAGCACGAGTACTACGTCAAAACAGCGAACGGGAAATGGCAAATGAAAATCAGCACCAACAAAAAGAGCACGCGTGAATAACAGCAAGCAGTGACACCCGCAAAAGTCACAGCAAAAAAATAACCTTGCCGCAAAACCAAACCAGCACAAAGATGGGAACAGCACCGGGGTGGGGTGGGGCTCAGGTTTCTTACAGTGACTCCGCAGGGGTGTGGGATGCAAGTCAGGAGCAGGAGACAGTCGGAGGGGGCAGATTACATATTCTCACTCCGGGGAAGAGAACTCGGGAAGGACAAAGCCAAGGGAGGAGATTTTATGTTATAATTGAGGGGGGCACAAAGGCAGGCGCAGCATGTAACAAAAATAGGGACCATGAGCATTGAACCCACGTCTGCTGGACACAGGAAAGGCACATACAGGCAGTGATGCTAACCTCTAGGCCACGCTGCCAGCAGGAGTTGTCAGCACACACCAGTCAGCATTAGTTGTCAGCACACATCAGACGTCTTACATCGATAAACTACATCGCTGTCTCCACTGTTGAAAAAAACATGCACCGTAACTATGTCGCTAATAAGACATTTGTGGTTTTTCATGCGCTAAAATTAATTAGCTCTTTAACAGGACACCCCTAGCATGTATACATCCAGCCTCCTGTCGGCCAAGGATCTGCACTAGCATCAGCAGTGAAGGCAGCTGCACACCTGCCTGGCTGCAGGAAGGATGCAGTCGCAACACTACCAGCTGGGTCTGGGAGATGATGAAAATATATGTTTTTGGGGAGGGGGGGATAGGTTACTCTCCTGTAACCGTTGTTCTAGGAGTGGTATATGGCTCACATCCACACTTTGGCAGTCTCCCTTTAAGAGCTGATTTGCCGGGACTGTCTTTAAGTGAAGCTCTTCTCACCACCCAGATGGCATATCCCTCGGTTCTGCCCCATGACGTCAGATTTTGCACACTGAAAGCAGGGATATGTGAGCCAATTGTCAGGGGAGGTCAGGTGGGCTGTGTAGACATAAAACATACACCAGTCCTACAAAGTACAGTTACGTAAGAACTCACCGTAACAGTAGATCTTCGAGAGAGGCTCTTGTAGTAGCTAATTACATATAGGACTGACGCCGGCCGGCATCAGTTCTATATGTAATTATCTACCGCAGGAGCCCTCTCGAAGTAAGATCTACAGTTACGGGCGAGTCACATATTTTTTTATGGATGCAGATATGGTTCACTTATCCACACACTGGCAGACTTCCAGCAGTTCTCTAGGAGAAGGAGGCTAGACACGCACCCCTATTTGGATAACAGAGATTGGAGAACCAAGGTTCCAAAAGTAGCATCCTGGCGTGACTTGAGGTCAGTGCTGTAATGGGAGTCGAAGATATGTGCTGACTTCCAGGCAGCAGCCCTACAGATCTCCTGTACGGGGATGCCTCTGAAAGCAGCCACTGAGGCAGCAATATGTCTGGTGGAATGAGCCCTAAGCCCTACAGGAGGCTCCCTACTGACCAACCTATAGCCCAGGTCGATGAAGGAGACAATCCACCTGCTAACCCTTCTCTTAGCTGACAGTCTGCCAGGTGCAGCTTCAACATATGCGACAAAGAGCTGGAGAGCCTCACCCCGAACCCTAGCCATATGCTCCTTATAATAAGAGAGGGCCCGCCGCAGATCCAAGGTATGGAGCCTACGGATAGCCTCCGAAGAAGGGTTAGTCAAGTATACCAGAAGGTTAATCACCTGGTTAAGGTGAAACTCCGATACCACCTTCGGGAGGAACTTTGGGAGGGGGCGAAGGAGGACCTTGTCTCTGCGGCAGACAAGGTGAGACTCCACGAAGAGCGCCTCGAGCTCATTGATTCTTCTGGCGGACGTGACAGCCACCTAGAAGGCAGTTTTCCATGACAGGCATGACATCTCACATCCATGCAGAGGCTCAAAAGGTTGGCCCATGAGCACCACCAGAACCAGCAAAAGATCTTGAGGTGGTGGTAGTTCACGCACCAGCAGGTTCAAGTGGTCAAGGCCCTTGAAAAAGCACCTGACCACCTTCTCCTGCACCAACATCGGCATACCAGCCTGTGAACAGTATGCAGAGATGGCTGCCAGGAGGTTGTTTATCTCATTCCCAGCTGGGAGAGGGACTACTGATTGTCAAGAATGCTAGCCAAAGCGCAGTCAAGGGGATCAAGCTCCTTGATCTGGCACCAAAAGGAAAATCTTTTCCATTTAAAGGCATAGGACTGATCAGTCGACTCCTTTCTGGATGCCTTCACAATGTAGAGCACATTATCCAAAAGTCACAGAGCCTGCAACTCTAGCCACGTACCAGGCTGTGAGGGACAGGAATTGAAAACCCAGGTGCAGGATCTTCCCCCGAAGACAGAACAGCAGATCCCGGTGCAGAGGCAATCGCCATGGAGGTCTGCTGCTGAGGCTGAGGAGAGCCAGGTACCAAACCTGGTGGGGCCAGTCCAAGGCCATCAGAATCATCTGCACCTTTTTCCTTCACAACTTGAACACCACCTTGTGGATCAAGGAAAAGCGAAGGAAGGCACATGAGAGGCCTGGGGTCCAAGGACTCACAATGGCTTTCTCCCAGCGGTGTTCTAATCTGAGGGGTTTGGGCACAAAACAGCCTCAGTTCTGCGTTCTCCATGGAAGCAAAGAGGTCCACCAGAGGAGTGCCCCACAGGAAGAAGAGGGCTGTTCACCACTGTCTGATGCAGAGACCACTTGTGCGACATCTCACCCACCTGGCTGAGGGCATCCACCAGCTTGTTGTCAGCTCCCATGACATGAATCACCAGGAGATCTGCACCCAAGCTGCATACAAGAGTCCAGTTGCAGAGGGCCTCCTGACACAAGGGAAGGGAGTGTGTGTCGTCCTGCTTGTTCAGGTAGGACTTGGTCATGGTGTTGTCTGTCCGGACTTGAATGACTTGACAAAAGGAGCAAATTCCATCAGAGCTAGGCACACTGCACAGAGCTCCAGCAGTCTGATGTGGTGATGGGACTCTCTGGTGACTCACAGCCCGTGGGCTCTGTGATCTCCTAGGTGTGCCCCTCACCCCACTAGAGAGAAGTTTGTCATCAGAATAACTGATGACTCTGGGAAGGCAAACAAGACTCCTTCCTCCAGATGTTCTGGGACAAGCCACCACTGGATGGCATCCCACACTGGCTGGTCCAAGTGACCCAGACACTGGGTCCACTGACAGCCCAGCTCCCACTGAAGAAAACGCATCCTCCAGTGGGACCATCAGACCACAATGGTGCAGGACGCCATGTACCCCAGCAGGCAGAGGAAGTCCCGGGCAGGGTGAGAGCACCCAACCTGAAAATGATCGGGCAAAGGAGGTAAGATCCAGTGCCCGGTCCACAAGGAGATGGACCTTGGCCCAGAGGGAGTCTAGCTCTGCCCCAATGAAGTGAATGACATGCAAGGGGTTCAGTTCAGACTTGGCCCAATCGACCAGAACACTCAAGTCTCTGCAGGTCTGTGGAGCCAGGTCCCTGGACCGCTCCACTCTGCCTCCTTGGACAGCCTGGCTATCAGTTAGTCATCCAGGCAGGAGTATACCCCGACTCCCTGTCACCGCAGGAAGGCTGCCACCACTGCCATGCACTTGGTGAAGACCCTAGGTGCTGAGGAAAGGCAGAATGCCATGACCAAGACCCTACTTTTCTGTGGCACACCGGGACCAAGTTCTGAGGCAAGATTACCATTTGCTGCAGAACTTCTGCAGCGGTGGTTTATAATTTCTGTGGAAGTTCTGCGCCACTAATGAACTACCACATCACAGTGTCAGCTTGTCATTCTGACTTCACGTCCATGGCAATGGTTAAAGCAATGAGGATGGGGCAAAGCACAGTAACACTAGTTCAAAAAATAACAGACTTATAGAAATAATTTTATGCCTAAAAAATTAAAAAATATATCTAACCCTTAAGGTCCTAGCCTACTGCATAAATGAAATATGTAGAGGGGACCTTATGTGATAAATAAGTTATTTCTATACTAATACTGTCTATACCACTCATGAGGTCCCCACTGTGAATCATTCATATATTTATATGCAATCTGTAACATATACACAAATATGTGCGTGTGTGTGTATATATTTATTTATCAAAGGGGTTGGTAAAATCATAGAAACTCCACTAACATGATTGGACAGATTGCATCACATGACCGTGCATTATTTCCCAATGACCGCACGCCTAAATTACCTTTTAGTCTTCAAAACCTTCTCACCAGCAGTGAGATCGCTGCACACCTGGCACACATAGGTAGCCACACACAAACAAGTGAGAGATTCTGACTGCTACCAACATTAATATACAACTCCCCCTGATAAAGTGCATGTTGCTAGAAGTCAAAAGTAAGACTCAGTGTGTTGAAAAACTAAAAAACGATGTTTATTTCCTTTACTTATCCAAGGAAAAAAGTGCCATCTTTACAAGGAGAATGAGTGGGAAGCACTTTCACTTTTATTAGTGAAATGTAGCGTGACCGAGCGTGGTCAATAATCAGTAATGACATGTAGGCAGAATCCGAAAGTAAGTCCCTCTCTGTTAAAAAAACGCAAAGTAACTGTACTTTACATTATTTTCATGTAGAATCCTGTAAAACAAGTTACCAACTGAAGCGAGTGAGGAGCACTTTCACTTTCATTAGAGAAATGTAGCGTGACCGAGTGTGGTCAGTAATGGTATGCAACATGTACTGTAGGCAGAATCTGAAAGTAAGTCACTCTCTCTTGAGAACGCAAAGAATCTGTGCAGAAAGAAAAAAGTTGCTACCTGAAGCAAGTCGGGAGCTAGTGTACAGTGAGGGTGTCGGCTGCTTCAGATAGACAGATGCAAGGCAGAGCAGGGCCCAAAGGACAAAAGGACTTATGCTGTTGCTGACGGCGGCCTTTGTCCCTCTGGGCGGAGGTGACCGAGTCCAGGGTGACATTGGACTTTTCGATCCTCTGGAGGTGTCATTCCACTCCAAGGCCGAAGAGGTCAGTCCCCAAGAAGGGGATGTCCGCCAACTTGTGCTGGGTATCCGACATGAAGGTGCATATCCTCAGCCACGCCCTGCGGCGCATGGCCATCGCGGCCGCTACTGACCTGGCACAGGAATCACCTATGTCCAGAGCAGTCTGAAGTTGCTGCTTCCCCACCGCCCTACCCATGTCCCGCACCTGACGGACCGTGGTCTGCAGGTCGGCCGGAAGATGAGGGATGACCTCATCTAGGGAGCCCATGAGGGCGTGGGAGAAGTGTGCCGAGCTGGTCTGTCAGAGGCAGAGGGAGGACGCAGCGTACACCTTGCGCCCGGCATAGTCCAGCTTCTTGGACCTCTGTCGGGGCTTATCCGTTGCCCCGAGCGCTTCCGAACGCCGGAAGACGCTTATCGGTGACTAACCTCGGCAGAGGGGTGCTCCGAGAAACCGGGCAAAGAGCCAGTAGGGACAGCATACTTCCTGGCTATCCTGGCCGAGGGTGCAGGACAGGAAGCAGGCCGCTGCCAAAGCTCCAAGGCTGGGCCGACAATGGCCTCAGCCTCAGGGAAGGCCTCCGTGGGTGAATCCCCTCGGTCCAGTATCTCCGTCAGGGGATATTTGGCCCGTTTGGACACGGGCTCGAGCTGCATCCCAGTAGACTCCAAGATGAGCCGAAGCAGACCCATGAAGGACAATGGGCTATCATCCAATGACTGGTCCCTGGAGGACTCCAGGTCGACCTGCCTGGAGAACAGGGAGGAGTCGTCATCGGACTCTGAAGAGTCTGCGAAGAGCTGCCGCGGGCCTGAACCACCCTCCACCTGCCGAGGACGGTCAGGAGTGAGGGTGACTGACAACCTGTGGGGCAGGCCGTGACCCGACCGAGAATCCTTGGTCGGTGCCCCGGACTTCGACTGTGGAGGCAGAGGTTCCACCACAATCGGTGGGGCAGCTAGTTTCGGCTGAACAACCGGGCCCAGAAATGGGCATCTTGACTGCGGCGAGCAGTTGCTTTGGCCATTCGGGCAACAGCCACTTGATGGCCGGGGGATGAATTGGAGTCGATTTACTCCCGGACAACAGTAACTGCTGCCACATAAGCGCCTCGTAACGCCAACGCAATTTGTGTCGAAGCCTCTCCTCCGAGGAGGAGGAACGGTGTCGCTGCTTACTTTGGTGCCGAGACCGAGACCGCTGATGTCGGCGGGAACGGCTTGACCGAGATGAAGTTCGAGACCGAGACCCTCGGGGTAACTGAGGGTGGGCCTGGGAAGGGGCGGGGGACACCCGCTCTTCCCTCGGCTCAGACACTTTAACCGGGGACTGCCGCCCGAAGGCGCAGGCAGATCCTCGGTCTCCACCAGGGGAACCGGCGAAGAGGGGTTGTCGGCTTCACCAGTCGACAACCCGTCCGACGGGTCGAAGAATATCTCGACTATGTCGACGGGTGTCTCGGCAGGCTGGCCTGACGGGGGACGCCGTGAAGCCAGCGGCCTGAGCCGCAACCTCGACCGAAGTCAACGGTCGGCTGTCCGGGGAAGGAGACCTCTCCTGCTCCCACGAACGCCGATGGTGGGACTTACCCTTCAACTCCTTCTTCTTGGGCCGAGAGGAATGTCCCGATGGCCCCTCTCCCTTCGTGGAAAGGGACTGACAAAGCTCCTTGAATGAAGCCAGCACGAGGAACTCAGAGAGAGCGGATAGATGTCGCAGTTAGTGAGGAGGAGGAAGGTGCCTGGGCCGCCTCTTCCTCGAGGGCGATCATATGCTGGAGCTGCTCAGCCAAGCCAGCCGCCACGGACACCACCCAATGAGTCTCTTTGGATTTTACCGGCGGGTAACGCTTCTCCGGGCACCTGAGCTTCAATCGGGCAGCGCGATCCTCCAGGACGGTGGCCGAAAATGAGCGGCACAACTCGCAGGCCTGCGGGTCGTGGTCTAGGCTGAGGCAGTAAACGCATGTGGAGTGCAGATCCGTCCTGGACATCTTCTGCCCGCAAGGGTATCTACGAAAGCCTGCGATCGATTTGTCCATCGCAGCCACGAGGGATAATGAAGACCAAAGCTTAGAAAACTTCAAAACTAGTTTCGGACTAACCGAAGAGTTAGGATCCAGTCTAAAATGCAGAGCGCTAAGGAGGGAACCTGAGCTTCCAAGCAGTAAGGAAGATCTGGCATCATGGGGCGGCGCCGAGAGTTTTACCACCCGAGTGGGTTGGAGGAGCCAGCTTGAAGACTTTCTGGCAAGATTTAAAGCAGCAAGGGACCTGCCAGACAGTGTGGATGAACAACATATCCATGTCCCTAGAACTAATTTTTCATGCCAACCTGCTTCCCTAACGCACTACGTAACACCATCAGGTCATGACATGCATATGAACCCATTGTGAGATAAACCTCTCCAGCCCATCACACTATGTGCTTTATGCCTATGTCTCCAAAAGATATCAACTCTGGCCGGCCTGGTGGCACTGATGGTTGAGACGCTGGATGCCACACTCGCGCCACGCCAGCAACCTGGGTTCAGGAACCAGCTTGGGTCATTGGGGGTCAGCAGGGGCAGAAGAAGACTGAGCATCCGGAGGACTGGTCTCCTCTCCTGGGGGTGGGTGAGTTGTGTCTCCCGCAGTGACAGTGGCTCCCAGTGGAGACTGGGGGCATCGAAACACGCACGTGGGTTGGAGGCGGCGGCGGATGGCATGTGGACATGTGCGGGAGCGCACCCATTATGTGCTAGCCATCATTGCAGGTCTATGCCTCCGGGGAACGGAACACACAGAAAAGCCCTGGCACCTGGACAGGTGAAGGTGGGACTAAAGAACGTCCCCCACGCCCACAACCGAGTCCTCCATGACCAGTCACTGTCTCTCTCCTCCACTCCTCAGCCACACTTCTAGACTGTAGATAAGAGTGCCAGAGGAGTAAATGGCGGTCCCACCACGAGGGGCTCAGAGCCGGGGTGGACAGTGCAGATGGGGGAGAGCTCATGGGAGCAATGAACCGGTACAGGAAGACCTCAGACTGGGCGGGAAACGGATGCCCTGAATACCCCCTACTGGAGAGAGGCCTGTGGGACCCGAGAGAGGAGGGTAAACAGAATTGAAAAGAAAACAAAAAAAAGATGTCAATTCTGACTTGGAGGACCGACAGTCGGAGGAGTCGAGGTCTACCAGATGAGTCTGACTTCAGGCCATGGAGGACTCTCCAGAGTCTGATGGCTCCTCAAAAATGGCCCTTGTCTGTTTCTCGGGGTGTAGACCACCCTAGAGCCCTGGGTTACCTCAACCAACAGCCCACCAGGCAGGCTGGTGAATAGCTAGAACTCCTTGGTCTGTGATTCTCCAAAACAAGAGGAGAAGGGGATACCACAGTCTCCAGAGTCACTGACTGGGCACAGTCAATGAGGCAACCCTCAGCACTGAGGGTCCCGGGAGCAGAGACTTGCCCAGTCCAGCAATAAATAGTCCACAGTTGCCATAATAGGTCTTCGTACTTGCAAGGAAGACCATGTAAATCCTCTGAGGATGATGAGTGTGAGAGGTGGCTGGTTCGATGCCCATCAGCTGATCCAGAGCAGGACTGTGAGCAATGCTCAACCTCGACCATTTGGGTGTCGCTAGGTTTCCTCCGGCGGAGCTGTACAGACCACCTGCTTGGGTAGGGAGATCATAAAGGGCCTTCAAGTGGTAACCAGAGGGGTGACCAGCAGAGCAGGCACAACCTGGGCAAGCTCAACTGGAACCAACTGAGCCAGCCCCTCTTTAGTGAGGACCAGGAGAACCAGGGTCTATGAGATCGATGGAGCCTCATTGACCTCTGAAAACCAGTCATCTGGTTTGAGAAAAATCTCAACCAGCTTCTGCACCAGAGTCAAGGTCGCAAGCTCTGACAGGGCCCGCCATAGTAGCCCCGATCCACCCCTTGACCAAGAATGCCACTTTGGTGGAAATCACGAGACCAGAAGAGTGTGAGCAGTCCGATTGGTCAGCGAACCTCCGAGATCTCCTGGGATTGGCCTGCTGCCCTTATGGCTCTGCCTGCTATTGGCTGCTCAGTCTCACCGCTTTTAGTGGCTTTTCTGATACCTGCACCCTGCCCTGGGCGCCTTACGCTTGTGTTTTAATTTTCTTCCCACACCACCCGCCCCCAGCCTCTATTAAATGCTCTTTCTCCAAAAGCTTGGCCAGCCCCCTATCTGCTAATTGGTTGTTTCAAGATCAGCCACGCCTGCCTCCCTGTCTGCATTCCTTGAGGGCTCTGCCTTCTTAAAGAAGCTTCAAATTGTTCTGCCAAGCCTATTCATAATTACCAGCATCAAGTGGCAAACCACTAATGAAAATGAAATTTACTAATACTCTTTTGCATAGTTGTCTATTATTTCTAACTTTTGCATTTATCAGAAAGCAGGCTCATAAGCTCTGCCGTAGTCAAAAATTCACCTTTGACGTTAACCAAGATCTGCCCTTTCCCAATAATCAATGGCATACCAGAACGGGGACATCTTCGCTGCTATGCCCCTACTCATGCCAAGCAACGTCTAGAGACCTTGTACGTACGCCTCTAACGTCTTCGGTCATAGCAATTACCTATGCATTAGCTTCCTCAAACCGCAACAACTCCCAAAAAACAACCATTGCTAAACTAATCTCCACAAGACGAGGCAACAAAAGACTACTTAGCAGACAAAGATAGCACCTTAAAAAAGTACTGCTACTCCTCCTATTCTGCTCCGGAAATGTGGAACTAAACCCAGATCCACCCACCCTCCTAGAAACTCCAGCGGACCTCCCTCAATATAAAGGTCTTAGCTTTCTCCACATTAATGCTTGTAGTTTGCTAAAGGACCGCTTACAGGCCTGGGTTCTTCACGCAAGTCCCGATTTCCTCATGATAACTGAATCCTGGTTAAGCCATCTACCCCAGACAAAGATATCAACATCCCAATACTTACCACTGTGATAGGCCAACTAGAGAAGGAGGGGTCGTAATACATGCCAAGAACAAACTTGTAACCACGGTCATTGACTGTACATCAAAGCCCAAAGAATTTGAATGCCTGGCTCTAAAACTCTCTCTCTCCAATGAGAAATCACTCCTTTATTGCAGCCTGCTACAGACCCCCATCTAGGGGCTTGGCCCGGTTACCTCATCTCCAAAATCTTTTTTTTGAAATTTAAGTTTATTAAATTTTCAGCTACAAACTTATAAAACATACAAACATACCTGATAAAATACAGTATAAGGAATCCGTACAACCAAAACCCCACCTAAAGCCCCCAACCCCCAACCGAGAAAACCCCTCCCACTCAGAAAACCCCAACTCCCCTCCCAGTCAGCATATACCTAAGAAACAACAAAACTTCTAACATACCCACCCCAACATCTCCCACCCTCCTCCTCCCTCCCTCCTCCATATAGGTGTGCCAAATCAGTATAACTTATAATCTGGGTAAATCAGCCGACCATCATTGATAACACAAATCTCCCATGCCAGCAAGGTTACTAAGTATCACAGATGACCAGAACAGCTATACTTGTACGGACTACAGGGAACAGGTCCCGGATTAGTTAATGCAGACATAGTGCCTGAAGTTTGCCCCATCTCTTCTGAAACAGGTCCATACGACCATGCAGACTGGCAATTAAACTCTCCGAATGTAGGTATGTAGTAAGCTCAATCAGCCAATCTGCATATGTCAGGGCCAACTGGTCAGTCCAGTGTCTCAGGACCAATTTCTTGACCGTCATGGACACCAAGGCCATATGGTAGCGACGTTCTACACTATCTATGCGAGAGTATTCGCCCAGAATACAAATCTCAGGGGTAATAAAACCAGACAAACCCAGAAGGGGATCCAGATTATCCTGAATAAGGGACCACAGGGAGGCAACCTTGGCACAAGCCCAGAACACATGAATTAGGTTCCCTTCTTCTTGCAAGCACCTAGAACAAGTTGGGTGAGGAAGTTTTTTGAGCTTAAAAAGCTTTACAGGGGTATAATACAAGTTATTAACAATATAGTATTGAGTTAGCCGTAATCTATCCTGGGTATAATACTTATGAAGGTCCTTCCATATACGGGGCCAATTTAGGGAAGCATCAGGCAACAGATATGCCCAGATACTAGAGCCCTCAGCAATCTCGGGAAATTTGTAATTTAAAAGGAAGGAGTAAATTAAAGAGATAGAGTGCGACTGAGAAGCAAGGTTTGCGATTTGAGAAAGGAAGGGGTAGGCCACTGATTCCCTAAAGATGGTGCCAAATTTCTCGGCAATAAGATGTCTTAATTGATGCACTTTAAAGATCCCCCTACTAGGGATGCCAAACTTATCCAATATATCACCGGAAGAGAGAAGGGATCCCTGATTATAAAAATGCTCCAATCTGGCCTCTCTAATATGTGGGAGCCAGTCAGGCGTAAGCCAAGAGTTACCCAACTTTATATTGGGATTAAGGATCACCGCTGGCCCAAATCTGAGACACTAGGAATGTTGAGAGACACTAAACATTGAGCCAATGACTTAAGGGCTGCCCGATCGCATTATCGGTCACCCAGTGCGAGACTACTGCTGGAGGAGTAAAAATACAGCATAGGTATCGAGTTTTAACTCTGAAAGAAATGACGCTCAATCTGGAGCCAAATCGGCATGGCAGGTTGGGATCCGTAGAAAACCATCTCCCTAATTTAGAGAGGTGGGCTGCCCAATGGTAAAGTAAGAGATTAGGTAGCCGAAGACCTCCTTTTTCTTTAGGAAGAGATAGTTTAGCATATGAGCGTCTAACGCCCTTTCCACGCCAGACAAAGTTGGAAAACATTTTTATTTATTTTTTATTTATTTTATTTAAACAGCAGTTTGGAAAACCTTTGAGCCATAGGCTCATTTACAAAGGTACCTTGTCACAGTAAGACAAACCAAAATACACAGTATAGCAGTACAACACATAAGTATAACAGTAAATTAAGACATAGATACAAACAAGCTGGTACAGGTAGGATGGATGCAAACAATACCAGAGTTATGTTGTCCTTAGCAGCTTAGTAATAAGCTTTTGTCAGAAGTATTGAGTACGGCTTTGACTAGTGGCAGTTACAGCATTGGGTGTTAATAAGGTGGTTACGTAAGGAAGTTTTGAAGCACGATATAGTTGGAGCTTTGGAGATGGAGGGGGGCAGTGTGTTGAACCAGAAGGGGGCCCTAAAGCTGAAGGCTCTTTGGCCGTGAGAGGTCCTAGCTCTAGGGATAACAAGAGAGGTTTTCCCAGAGGTCCGAGTATGAACTAGTGGGACAGAGCGGCGTATGGTGGTGGTCAATCCTGGTGGGGAAAGCCCAAGGAGGGTCTTTTTTGTAAGGGTACAGGTAAGATATTTGAGGCGCTCGTCGAGATCAAGTACCAGCGCTTTAGCATACAGTAGACAGGTGTGTGTCATCCTAGGTGCTCCAGTAATTAACCTGCAGGCCTTATTCAGAGTAGTGCATTTTATGGAGGCGGTCTGATCAGCAGCACCATACACCGCAGTCCATAGTCCACTAGGGACAGGATAGAGGAGGTGATCATGAAGTCAAGAGCCTCCGGGGGGAGGCAGTGTTTATACCGATGTAAGATGCCCAATCGGATATTAGTGGCAGTGGCTAGGGCAGCGATGTGTCCATGGAAGGAGAGGGAGGGGTCAAAATGGATCCCTAGGTATTTATAGGAGTAAACTTGTTCGAGTGGGAATGAGGACCCAGAGTGAATGAGGAGTTTGAAGTTGCAGGACTTGTTTTGGGGATGAGTGAAGAACATGGTTTTTGGTTTTTTAAGATTTATCACCAATCTATGTTCCTTGAACCAGCCCTTGGTTTCAGTGAAGGACTTCTGCAGCTGGCCCTGGAGGGCAGTAGGGTTATGATTTGAGGCAAAGATGACTGCATCATCAGTGTACAATAGAATGTTCCCCGAGCAAGTGGGAAGGGTGTTAAGGTAAAGGGAGAACAGAAGGCCCAGAATGCAGCCCTGGGGAACCCCAGAAAAGATGGGACAGATGTCTGAGTAGGTCCCATTAATTTTTACACGCCTGTGAGCGGTCAGACAGATAACTGGTGCACCAGGAGATAGGCCCAGCAGCAAAACCAGAGAGACTAAGGCATCAAGAAGGAGGGGTGGAGACAGTGTCGAAAGCTTTCGAGAGGTCAATGAAGACAGCACCAGCCAGAGAACCAGTGTCTAAGGAGGAGGAGAAAGTTGGAGAACTCTAGGAGGGCTGTGTTGGTACTGTGGCCCCTCGAAGCCATGCTGCTCAGGACAAAGGACATTGTAGGTGGAGAGGTAGTCAGAGATTTGAGAGGCCACCACTTTTCCAAGGCCTTGAGAGAGAATGGAGATCGGTCAATAGTTTCCAGCCACAGTCCTATCACCACCTTTAAAGATAGGGTGACAGTGACTTTCCAGGCAGTTGGAACCTTCCCAGGCAAAGAGAGTGGTTGATGAGGCATGTGATGCGAAAGGACTGTGTCTAAGACCAGCCGAGGATACATCGGATTCAGGTGTCACTGCCTGTACTATTACTCTTGAGGGCAGTGACAAGGTGCGCCTAAGTTCTTGGGCAGAAACACGGCGGAGGAGAAAATAAGGGTGAGAAAGATTTACGGCAGGTGCTGGGGGAGGAGGGTCAAAAAAATTTGTAGGGAGGATAGGGCTAAGGTCAGTGAATGAGGTGTTGAGGTGGTTGGCTATGAGGGCTGGGTCTGAGGAGATCACACCATTAATGTTGATCTGGGTGGGGGGGGAGTGTGCACTCCCATTTAACTGTTTAATGTTATCCCAGAAGGTTCTGGGATTCCCCCATGAGGCAGTGAGTGAGGACCGATAGTGCTCAGACTTGGCCTTTCTGATGGCCCGAGTGCACTTGTTTCGGGCGGCAGCATATAACCGCCTGTCACTGGGCCGGCCAGACTCGTGGCACGGTGCCATAGGTTGTCCCTATGATTGAGCTGGTGGATCAAAGCTGGGTAACCTAGGGGCATTCTTCCTTTAGAACGCGGTCAACACTGGGGCAAAGATATCACAGGCATTATTAAAAGTTTGATAAAGAAGGAGAGAGCTGTGTCGATGTCAGGAGTTGCCTGTATAGGAGACCAGTCAATTTGGGACAGAAGTTCTTAAGTTTTATCAGTCCACCAGGTATTAGACGCCCTGCATGTGGACTGTGCTATGGGTTTGGGGACTGAGGTTGACCAGTGGAACAGAATGGGGAGTGATCGCTGAGAGAGTCTGGGAGGACTTGTACATTGGGGATCCGATTAGGTGTTGGTGAGTACCACATCAAGCAGGGTACTGGAGCCTCTCTTGGGGTTAGCCCTGGTAGGGTGGGTAACTAGTTGCGTTAGGGTCTATTGCAGAAAAGGAGTCTCGGTAGAGGAGGAGGAGGGGCTGAGCCAGTTGACATTTAAGTCACCCACCAGAATTTGATCAGCGGAAGGAGGTAGAGAGGTAAGGTATTCTGTAAGAGAGGCAATGGCTCATGCTTGGTCCCTGGGGGCACGATGCAGTAGTCAGATAAAGGTGTCCCTTTAAAGGGTCAGGGTTAGTTCAGCGTAGCGCCTGGGCCCTGGAGTCAAGGATGGGAGGCAGGGCTAGTACGGGAGAGATTCCTTGACATAAATAGCGCAGCCGCCGCCCCGTCTCCCAACACGGTCGGACCGGAAAAGGGTGAAACCAGGAAGGGAGACTAGGGAGTCAGGGGAGGATTTCGACAGCCAACATAGTGTGAAATTGCTGAAAATATGTAATGGGGAGCCATAGGTTTAACAAATTCAGCGGATAAAAGATCCGGGGGAGGATATTCATTTTAATAATGTTGATCCGGCCCCAGAGAGAAATGGGAAGGGTAGACCATCGCTGCAAATCCTGGTGGACAAGATTTTTAATTTTGTCCAAATTTAGCTTTTTCAAAAGAGAGGGTTCAGTCGAAAAATGAATCCCCAAATACTTAATGGATTTGGGGGTCCACCTCATCCCAAAGGAAGTAAACTCCTGTTTACTAGTATAAACGTTTAATGGGAAAATTTCAGACTTAGAAATATTCAATTTGTATTGAGAGAAAGTTCCAAACTGCATAATAATATCAATCGCCGCTTTTAGGGACTCTGCCGGGTATTCTAAATGCAGGAGTATATCATCTGCATATGCAGAAAGCACCAATTCCTGTTGTTGTAGCATACAACCTCTAACTTGGGGGGAGGATTTAAGTTTGATAAGCAGCGGTTCCAGGTATAAATTAAACAGCAAAGGCGAAAGGGGACACCTCTGTCTAGTACCAGTATGTAAACGGAAAAGGGGAGAAAAAACCCCATTACAATAAATTTTGGCTGAAGGGGAACCATAGAAAACCTGAACCCTTTTTAAGAATGGTATCGGAAATCCCATCTTCTCCATCACGGCCCAAAGAAAAGTCCAGTCCACTCGGTCAAAGGCCTTCTCTGCATCCAGAGAGACCAGAGCCGCAGGATAAAGGACTGATTGGGCTTGCTGGGAGATATGAGATAAGGTTCTTAAATGATCCGCAGCAGACCTGCCAGATACAAAGCCTACTTGCTCAGGGCTAAGTAAACCAGACCAGACTTTTTTGATTCTTTCGGCTAGTATCTTAGCAAGGATTTTCATGTCATAGTTCTGAAGGGAGATAGGCCTGTAATTTGCCGGATCAGTGAGAATTTTATCAGGTTTGGGAATCAAAATAATTGTGGCTTCAAACAGGGTGGGATCTATATCATTAGAGACAGAGAGGTACTCATATAATTTAAGGAGCACAGGTGCCAACTCCTTAGAAAAGACCTTGTAAAAATTGGCAGGGAAGCCATCAGGCCCAGGTGCTTTATCTGGAGACATAGAGGTAATAGTCCTCTCTATCTCCTCCAGAGAGATAGGAGCCATCAGGATTTTATAATGGGACGCTGACAAACAGGAAATATCCAAAGCCCCTAAATACGCGTTGATATTCGAGATAGAAGCAGATGATAAGGGTTTACTATAAAGGTCCAAGTAGTATCTTTCGAAAATACGGGCAATACCTCTAGGGGAGGTTTCTATAGAACCGGATGGGGAAAGCAAGGATGGGATTATCCTGGAGCCTTCCAACGTCCACAGGCGCAAGGCCAGGAGTTTCCCAGCCTTTTCCCCATGGTCAAGATATTTAGCTTGAGTTCTCACAAGACAGTACTCCGTTTTTTCTTTCAAGAGATCCATATACTCACGCTTAGCTACCAGAAGAGCTTTAAGAGACAGTAACGAGGAGGTTGAAGAGTACTTAGCTTCCAACTCTAACTTTATTCATCAAAGACAGAGATTCGCAAGCCTGGCTTTTTTCCCAGGAGGCCATCTTTATTAACTCACCCCTGAGATAACATTTCAAAGAGCTCCAAACTATATCAAGTCTCGGGGTAGACTTCAGGTTATCCGCCAGAAAGAGAGAAATCAAAGATTTAACACCCGAGACAATATGGGGGTCTTTAAGCAACTGAGTATTTAACCTCCATGCGGTATCCCGGCAAAACTCAGGATCTAAGGAAAGTTTGATCCAAACTATGGCGTGATCCGAGAGAATGATTGGATCAATACCGGACTGAAGAAGACTGGGAAGAAAGGATTTGCTAACTAAAACAAAATCTATCCTCGATTTTGAACTATGCGGCTGCGAAAGGAAGGAGAAAGCTCGAAAAGAAGGGTTCGAAAGTCTCCAGGGATCACATAACCCTAACATTAACAAAAAATCCTGAAGGGCTCTCTGGGCAGGAGTAGGGGGTCCATTATCTTGGGGCTCCTTATCTAATGTAGACGAAAGGGGGACATTCCAGTCCCCTCCCAGTATAAGCTGGGAAGGAAGAAGAGTACTAACTTTATCCGCAAGGGACATAAAAAATTCTGGACTGCCCCCACCGGCCCATATACAGAACCTAAGACAACACTGTCTCCATTGAGAGTACCCCTAACCAGGACAAACCTCCCCTCTGGGTCCGATACAACCATTTCCTTCATAAACAGAACATGTTTTTTAATAAGAACTGCGACTCCCTTACTAAGGCTAGAGTTCCCAGCCAGATAGGTCTGGGAAAAGCCAGAGTGAGATAGGGACTTGGTGTCTGCTTGACTTAAATGTGTTTCCTGAAGGAAAAGAATATCCACCTGCAGCAATGAGCAGTGGTTAAAAATCTGGGACCGTTTGACCCGATCCCTGAGTCTGCGTACATTCCAAGAGACTATTTTAATCGTATTAGTAGCCATTTTAGGTACAATATAAAGGGAACGTAAACCCAGAAAGGACCAATAGTAAAGAGAGAGAACGGCACACCAAAACCAGATATATCCGAAGTCTAGCAGTCTGCCAGCACACACCAGAATAAGACACCCAAAAAAAGAACCCCAGCAATCCAACCAGAGTAGAACAACACCACAATCTAAGCCGGCAGACTAAACCTATCCTCCCTAAACCCTCCCACCTCCCACTGCTATCCCCAAAACCCCACCCCTCACAGAATGCCTCCAAAAACATTTACAGTCTAAGTTATGTAGTACAGAATAGCACAATAATATGTAGCAAAACACAGTATATAACATATAGTAACCTACCCACCCCACACACCCCCCAAACCCACCCAGGTACCCAACCATTGAGTTAGAGGGAAGAAATAAACACAGAGACCAACCCAACAACCCCTCCCTATATCATCCCTTAACCCTCAACAAACAGCTATTTACACCGGGAGCCAGGACTGATATCGAAACAGACCTGCAGTAGGAAAAAGGCCCTGGCCACCCAACCCCTTTGCGAACCTCAAAATCCCCAGTACAAATTGGTCAGGCCAAGGGAGGTGAGCGCAACCCAAAAAATCACTATATCGGGGAAAGGACCCAACCCCCCACAAAATAAACGACAATATCCCCACCACTGGGGTGAGGTTAGCCAATCCCCTAACCCTAGGCTCGCGATTCCACATCCAGCAAGCCACCAAGCCCCAGGCCTAATCGTCTCCCTCCCCCATCTCAAAACGCCAGGTAAACCACAGCATATTAAGCTAAAGGAAAAACCGAATGCCGCCCCGGCTGAATAGGACAGCTTACACATGTCGGAGTCATCCCGAGACCTAGCATCAATCACACTCACCCTCCAGGAGCGGCGTCCACAGGAGGGGGTAGCCCGAGCTGGAAACCAGGCTCCAAATCCGGGAGAGCTCGCAGTCTAGGCCCAATGTACCCGGTTGGAACTATTTCAGCATGGGACCAAACCGGTCCCATAACCAGGAAGTCACCCCCAAGGGAACTACCTCCCAGCAAATAAGTTCCGGAAATACCCGCGGATCGCAATGGGCCCCACAGAGGAGCTCCGCATTTCAACCCACGGGACAGCACCCATCCATGCCGATCAGCAACCAAACAACTCCCAGGTAAGAAAAAGTAACTGGGCATGGGAGTCCTAGGGAGCCCGACACTGACCCTGGGGGAAGCGGGAGGGGTCTAGCACTAAAGCCACTCGCACATGACGGAACTAGTAAAAAGAAGATAATCAAAGGAGTAAAAGGGAAAAGCAAGGGAAAATATATAACCCATTTAACAAAATTAACCCTGAAATTAGCGCATTACAACAGCATATAAGTACATATAGTCTCTCAACCAGAGTTCTTAAATAAGTCCGCAACTTGGTAGCAAGGTCTTTCAGGGCCGCTTCTGGAGAACTAAAACTATAAGTGGAGCCTCCAACTGTAACCCTAAGCGTCGCAGGGTATATCATTCTGAAAGGAATGGAGGCAGCAATTAATTTCTGAACTGCAGGATGGAAGGCCGCTCTCTTTTCTCTAGTTTCCTTCGGGAGATCCTGGGTGATCCGAATCCTGACCGAGCCCCACATTACCTCCTTTAACTCTCGAGATTTGCTATACACGTGCTGCCTCTCTATATAACTTAAAAATTTCATGATAATGGGGCGCGGAGGAGATCCAGGCGGGGGTCGAGGCCTCAGCGATCGATGGGCCCGTTCCAGATGGTAAGAAGGGCTAATCGGCGAGGGGCCTACCACTTTGACCAGGAACCTTTGCAAGAAGGCCATTAATCCATCTCCGGTAAGCCCAAAATCAGCAGGTTGTTCCGACGATTGCGCCCCTCTAAGTCTTCGGTTTTGGCTTGAAGCTTCCGTATCTGTTGTTTAAACTCGGTCATTTCAACCTCTGCCTTAGCTCTCCATTGCTCTATGAAGAACACTCTGGCCTCCGCATCAGCCACTCGAGTGGTGACCGAAGAGAGATCACTCCGGAGAGACTTGAGCTCGCCAGCCAACTCCTGGAGAATTTTTCACCGGGTCAGCTCTTGCAGGAATCTGTCCTCCGTGAGGGTTGGACAGCTGTAACTTATCCCCACTTCGCTCCGGTTTCAGGCCGCCCTGGTTGCGCTGCTTTAGCTGCCTTCTCAGGAGATGTAGGTATGCTGGTCTGACGGCGGCCTGCCTCCCATCCACTTCCATCCTAATAGATAGACGATCTTTCTTTGTTAGCACTTCAGCCCAGGTCAGTAGGGAGTATATCAGATCTCACTTGTGGAAGATTTCACCAAATTAACACGCCGGGGAGTTCAAAAATTGGCGATTGAAACAGCAGGAGGGAAGAGCTCCAGGCCTCAGCTGCTACTTAGCTGGCTGCCATCACGTGACCTCCCCATCTCCAAAATCTAATCGAATTAGCTAACTCGGAGTGTATCCTACTGGGGGATTTTAACTTGAACTGGAACGATGACAACTCCAAGAAATTGAAGGATCTTGCTGATGCAGTTGGTCTGGTACAAATAACACCTGCATTTACCAGACCGAACAGAAAATATCCGGAACATAGCTCTCTCCTGGACCTTATGCTTGTAAACAAGCCACATAAATGTTCTCATACCGGAGTATTCTGCAATGATGTTAGCGACCATTGTGCTACTGCCTGCGTCAGACGCCCTCTGCAAACAAAATCGGTCTCCAAATTTAATTTGGAAAGAAACATGAAAAAGTTCTCCCAAAACGAATTTCTGAAAGATCTAAGTAATATCAGATGACAGAATTTCTATCTAGCTCTCTCCCTTAGCGTGGCATTTAATATCTTTCACAACCTCCTGCTGGCTCTACTAGACAAACATGCCCCATTAAGGTTGATCAGGTCTAAAAAAAGACCCCCTGGTTAATTCTCTACCACCTTGAAGAAGGCGATCAGGGACTATTGGTGGAAAAGAGCAAGGAAACCTCGCGTGGAGGCAGACTGGGTAGCATTCCGCACCTCTAGAAATGCCTGTACCAAGCTAATCAGATCGGAAAAAGCTAGATACTTTCAAGTAGAACTAGAAGCCAACAAAAACAACTCTGCCAAATTTTGGAACATCCTTAGAGAGGCTGAAGGTTGTTCTAGCGGCACATCAATCCCAGCCAAAATTTTGTCCGCTGGATCCACCTACACAGACAGAGCCAATATACTGGAGCAGCTAAATGAGCACTTTGCTACCGCTGGACTACTTATCAACAAAATTATTGCACCGGACAACCCTGCTACCGATCCTAACGTTAACCCGACCTCTACCCCACCTTTTCCTACTACATTCAGCTTCCACACAGTTACATTTAAACAAGTAGAGGACCTACTACTATCAATGGATACTAAAAAGTATGCAGGCGCAGACAATATTGAGCCATACTTCATAAGACTCAACCATCTTTACTTGACTGCCCCATCACCCATTTATTCAATATTTTGTTGAAACGAGGCGATCTTCCTCTGCTATGGAAAACTGCCTACATTCTATCATTATTCAAATCCGGGGATCCATGCGGCCTGAACAACTATCAGCCCATATCTATACTATCCGTCCTGTCAAAACTCCTTGAAATAATCGTCAATGTCCAAATCAGAGAACACTTGGATTCACTTGATCTATTAAACCCGGCACAATCTGGATTCAGAGTCAAACACAGCACTGTAACTGCACTTGCGAAGGTAACTTCAGATTGGCAAACTGACTGGATTCTAAGAAATATGTGTTTGCCCTTTTTCTCGATCTTAGTAAGGCCTTCGACACTGTGGATCACAACATTTTGCTCTTAGCCTTGAGCAACATCATTCTCAATAGTTCAGCAATCAAATGATTCTCCAACTACCTTACTAACAGATTACAACAGGTCAAAGCCGCAGGTGATCTGTCTCCACAAAAAATGCTTCTAAGAGGTGTTCCCCAAGGCTCTATACTAGGCCCAATCCTCTTTGCTATCTACATCAATAACCTGGATTCACATCTCTGCTCAGCTAATGTCCATCAATTTGCAGACGATACTGTACTATATACCATAAATTCCTCCTTGGATTTGGCCCAATGAGTTTACAGCAAGATTTTATCACCCTCCAACATAATCTTACCAGACATAAACTTCTCCTCAATGCCAAAAAGACTAAAGCTATGATTCTCTCTCCAAAGCTAGCCCCCGGACCATCGCACACACCCCAAATCCTAAGACTACTAGATGAATCTCTCAAAATAGTTGAAACCTTTAAATATCTTGGGTTCTGGCTGGATAATAAGCTTGATTTTCTATACCATCTGAATTAAGTCTCGAAGAAATTAAGACAGCGGCTAGGCTTATTCTATCGTATTAAACATCTGCTCACCCCAGAAGCCAGAAAGAGGCTAGTACAATCTACATTCTTACCCCTATTGGACTACGCCAACTTTCTCTACATGCACTGCCCCATAGCAGTGCTCAACAAACTTGACACACTCTACCACAGGGCCCTAAGATTCATCTTCAATCTACCTCTTCGCACTCACCACTGCCTACTATACCAGGAATCAGGGTGGCCTTCACTTTCAGCCAGGAGAAAAAGAAATGCCCTACTTTGGCTTCATAGAGCACTATCCAATAGTCTGCCTACTTACATCTCGAGCCTCTTCACACGGGCCAAGGGACTGTATGGCTTGAGACGTTTCTCCTTACTCTGCTTCCAGATTCCTAGAATGAACACGGCATATGGGGCCGCTGCCATAAACTTCTCACTCCCATCATTATGGAATACCATGCAAAACTCCTTAAAACTCATCTCACTCCCAGGCATATTCTCATTTAAAGCTTCACTAACCATACTGTTGTCGGAAGCCTGTAACTGTTTCCGTAGACACTGAACAATCTACAACATGCTCTTACAAATTCTGCAGCTAAATGTCGATCAAGATTCCTCCCTATTAAGGTTGCCTAGCTCTCTTAATTCACTTCCCTAACTCTGGCCGCCTTATTCCTTTCAACTACCTCTATCATACCTATTTTCTTATCTGTCCCTCCCCACACATTCTTACCATCTTTACCTTACTATTGTCCGTAGAGTGCCTTGGATTCTTGCTCCTCTACTTTCTACATAATTTTTGCTCTGAATTATATGTATTCACCATTATGACAGGCACTTAGATACTGGCCTTCTGTGGTTCACCTGTATATGTTATCACATTTTTGTACTACCCTAATTGTGTTATGTTTGTTCTGAATTGCAACGTACTGTATTACAATGGTTCCTACATTCTTTGTTACTACCCTAACTCATCTGTATTTTGCTTGTACTAAACTGCAATGTACTATTGCCCAGGACCATCTTGAAAATGGTGTACATGCCTGGTTAAATAAAGTGATTGTTTGATTGACTGAGGACAATAGCACTTCTTGTGCTTCTCGTCATAGGGTGATCTCTCACTGTAAGTCTGGAGGGTCTACCCAGGAAGAATCGCACATTCCTGGATCAACAGAGGCTGCATGGCCTGACAACAAACACACTTATGCCATGGTCCTCCCCCTTCCAAAAGGGGGTGATTCCTCCTTGCCTGACAACTAATGGCCAATTTCTCTCCTCCCTATAGTATCCAAGCTCCAAGAACACCTAGTTCTCTCTCAACTCTCCTCTTTCCTAGACTTGACCTCCTTCTTCACCCCCTTCCAGTCTGGCTTTAGAAGCAACACTCCACCACCATCTTTCTTTTTAGGCTCACTGATTCCACTTTCACCAGGATGGAGAGCGGCCTCATCACCGCAACCATTTTCATCGACGCTGCAAAAGCTTCTGACACAGTCTCTCACCCCATCCTTCTAATTAAACTTTCTACAGTCGTGTTCTCTCCCACTGCTATAGACTGGTTCAAGTCCGACCTGATAGGCAGAACCCAATCAGTTATGACTACTGATTCTATATCCCCACTCTCCCTATCAAGACTGGCATCCCACGGGGCTCTGTACTTTGTCCCCTTCTCTTCTCTTCTCCATTTTCCTTAACAACCTCCCTACTGCTTGCTCCTCTTCAAGCATCCATACGTATGCAGGCAACACACTGTTGTACACATCTGGTCCCTCCACCTCTAGTGTTACAACCAGCCTACAGTGGGACTTTGATAATGTTCGGCGCTGGCTAGTTTCGCACCAGTTATTTCTCAATGCCAAAAAGACTGTCTCAATGTCCTTCGGCACTAGGCAGAGACTGTTTCGGCTCCCTTCCCTCCCTATTTTCCACACCTTTGATGGGACAAAACTGGAGGATGCGTCCTCTGTAAAGTATCTAGGTGTCTGGCTCAACTGGCACTTTGACTATTTTGGTCACATGGATGCGATCACTAAAAAACTGCACCTCAATTTTGCCCTGTACAGAAGCCACAGTTGCATCCCACTGCCTGCCCACCGTGCTGTAGTCGAGACAATGATTTTTCCAGTTGTCAACTACAGTGATGTAGTTTTCAGTGCTGCACCCAAAATTTCCCTAGCCAGACTGGACACCCTTTTCAATTCCTTCTGCCACTTAGCCCTTGATGCTCCTCCTCCTCCTCCTCCTCTCACCCACCACTGTGATCTCTACAGCTCCCTCTCCGTCCTCTTCCTTGAGGAAAGGTGACACTCACACTATATCTCCTTCATAGCTAAATTCTGGTTCAGCTCCCTCCCTTCTTATCTCTCCTCGTCCTCCCCATCTCCACTACCACCATCTTATTACTCACTTCGGAGCTACGACTCTCATTCCCTGACTGTGCCCCCCAGATCCTCTACAGCAGGCCAGTTTGCACCCTCCTACCACTTGTCTAAATTGTGGAACTCCCTCCCTTCATCTCCCCATCATATCTGCTCCCCCTCCACCCTCTCCTCTCTCCTTTGCAATCTTACTTCCCCTTCATGTGACTGTTCCTAATCTCCCTCTCATCCTTCCTCCTTCTGTTGCTTTGTAATAGTTACCTAGCTTAGTAATTACCCTCAAAATGCAATCCAGCTGTATCTGCTCCTGACATTTGCTGTCCTCATAGTTTAGTTTTGCCGTTCCTATTTTCAATAGCTCTGCTGTTCAAACTGTACAAAACAGTTTTGCTCTTGGTGTACACATTTTATTGATCTCTGTACCCCACGTTTCTCTATGCATTGTCATACTGTTCTATTCTCCTATATGCATTACTATACTGCTCTAGTCTCCTATATTTTGTTGTAACACACTGTACATATTATTGTATTATCATATTCCCTCCATCCTTTCCCCCAGGTTGCACCTGAAAATGAGCTATTTGCTCAGCGTGCCTTCCTGGTGAAACTTTTAAATAAATAAGTATATTTCACGCATGCATCCATAAATGGTCCTCCCGACAGAGAACCCAGCCAGAATCACTGCCAAAATCGAGTATGAGCCCGCACCTGCTTCTTCCTCCTTGACTGTGAGCTGTGCTGCTGACCTGGTGGCCGTTAAGGGCTGTTTGGGGTCCTTGGACCTACCCAGGAAGAATCACACTTTCCGTTCCTGGTCGACAGAGGCTGCATGGCCTGGCAACAAACACACTGATTCATGTCATGATATTCCTCCAGACAATAAAGGCTTATGTTGTGCGGGTCAATGTCCGACATCTTCTGGAGGCAATGCATGCAGCACTTAAAACGGGGGGTTTGGTCGGTCCATCCTTGAATAAAAACCTGAAGGTGTGTGAACTAGAAGATGGAATCAATTCTGTGTGTCAAAAGACTTAGTGGAAAGTCTAAGTTCACCAAGAAATGAGTGCTTGAAAACTAGAATTCTCTCATGCATGCAGGTTTGTGAAGGAGACCTGCCCCTTCCAGCAGAAAAGAAAATCTGACATTGAGGGGGGTAGCAGGAGGATGTACACCATGGGTGGTAAAAGAAGCTTAGCTTGATGATGTCCAGTGCCTACGCTGTATCTAGCAGGACTGCCAGAATGTAGATAGTGAACTGAATCCTCAATATTAGAAATATGCAGTACCATGGAATTAATTAAAGATTTATTTAGCTTTTGTTGACCGGGTAAGTGCACTAGACAAATCCTGCCTATTTTCAGGCACGACCCGGGGGAGGGGGATACAGATGAATGCCAATTGACCTTGAACCAGATTAAGCTGTTGGTGGTATTTTTAGTGAATGAGGGAAATTTGGCCAGGACACTGGGGAAATTCCCCTGCTTTGAGCCGCTAGCGATCAGTGGCCAGTAGGGGAGTTTGTGTGTTGTTGCAGCAAAGATGGTCACTGTGGCCAAGTCGTGAAGTGAAGGAGGTTGTGCAGGCACCGACACAATGTTGGAAATAGCGCAGTTGAGGAGACGCATGGTGACGGAACGGAGAGGATGTGGAGGACACAGATATTTTTCAGATGCAGTAGCATCAGCGGAGGTGCTGGAGGAGATGCCGTGTGGAAAGTAATGGGAGTTGTGCAAAGGCGGCAGGTTCGGAAGATCCAGGGGCTAGTTTACAAGTCCCAAAGCAAAGTGCCTTTAAAACCGGCAAACAATGGTGAAAGGTGTATCGGGAATCGGAAGCGTCGTGAGAAGAAGAGATTTAGAAAAATTATCGATGCGTATCGTGGAGGAGTTTGGAGCTTATAAAACATTGGCAAGTGGAGAAAATGAAAGAGTTGGCGTTGGAGAAAGCGAGGGAAGCGGCAGAAAGAGGTCGATCGGCGATTCAGAAGATTTGGAGCCAGAAAGAATCGGAGATCGTGGGGACTGGAAAAAAAACATTTAATAAAGGGGCTGTGAGTACTGTGAAAACGAAAGAGAGCTTCCCCACCTTTAAAATTAATAAAGAAACTGGATTTGTGTTCAAACCAACAAATAAGGGTGTGGTGGGAGTCGAAGAAGAACCTCATGTGACTTAAACTAAAAAAGGGGTACAGGATGGGGTAACTGAATTCAGTTTCCAAAATTAAAATAAAAATAATAATATTAAAAATAGCAGTAATATTATTGAACAACAGGATTTAAATGTGTTGCAAGGGTCTAAAAAGGTGAACAAAGATATGCCAGCTTTGGTTAATATATCTGCTACAGAATTACAGTCTTTGGAGCATGATGAAAAGTGGTCTCCACAGACAGCATTATTAGCTGCAGGATGGAAGAAAATAGGGCAAGGAATTTGGACACCAGATTCAACTTGGGATAAATCCTGGGAGTTAGATAAAGGGGGGCCAGTGTGGCAACCTGGAAGGGGAATTAGTAAAACAGGCTTATTAGAAAGTAAACAGAACTAGATGTTTTGCAAGATAGGAAATGAATAATAAAATGAAACAAAGTGAGTTAGAGGTAGTAGAAACGCAGTACTATTGAAGGAAGGGCCTAAACCTGAGAAACCCTAATGTCCAGTTTATTTTCACAGCGCAAAGAGAGTCAGCTCAAGGAGGAATGCAGCACGCATAAGATATAAAGGAGGATTAAAGGAAAGACCAAATAGACATTTTGTGGGTAAAACTTTAATAAAAGAATCTTTAATGTTTTCCCCGAGAGATGTTTTTGCATTTATTAACATTTCGGGAGAAGACAACTATGATGTGAGTTTCCGGTCCCCGGCTTCATTAGAGTTATTTTGGGAAAGGTATAACAAGGTTAAGTTTTCTCCATTACGGGTCCCTTTTTTAGTTATTCCACTGTCAAAACCACTGATTAGGTATGTAACAGTAATGTTTAGAAACGAGGGGGTACATGTGGATGATATTGTTTTCTGGTTGTCACAGAAGTGTGAGGTGCAGAGCGACCCGGAGCCAATCCTAGATTCTGAGCAATTCTGGACAGGAGGGTGGAAGTTTAAGGTAAAACCAAGACAAACAGCTATGGGAGTGGAGCACATCCCAAACTTGTTTTTGCTGGGTAGGGATAGGGGAGTATGTTTTTACAGTGGGCAGCCTAGAGCATGTTACAAATGTGGGGCGCGGACACACTATCAAGTGCTTGTGATCAGCCAAAATGTGATAACTGTGGGAAGTGGGGCATGTTACCATGTTTTGTGAAAATGCAATAAAATGTGATTTGTGTGAAGAACAGAATCATGCATTTAGGGAGTGTCCGTGGGCTGCTCAGAATAAGTTTAATTGTGGAAACTTAGATAATATCATTTCAAAAGCACAAGATGCTAGAGAAAATCAGCAGGGAATGGAGAATACTGCAAAGGACCTTTCTATTGTACAGAGCACTGTAGAAGCTCCAGTAAAAGAAGAGGTGAATGAGGCCTTGATGGCACCTCCTAAAAGGAGGGGAAAGGGGTTGGTAACAAAGTACTGAGCTTTTGTAACCAGTATGTTACATAGCCCCAAATGAGGAGTCTGTAGTTAGTAATGTATTGCCTGTGCAACATCCATTACCTCCAAGAAGGTCAAGTAGAAATTCAAAAACTTTGACAAATACGGAACCTGAAGTTATAGAAACTAAAAATTCTTATGCGGCCTTATTTTGGGGAGATTCAGAAATGGAAATGGGGGATACAGATTCACAGGTGTCAATACAAGATATGGTGGCACCTGTGAGGGAGGATTACAAGGGAAAGAAAAAGAAAAGAAGGAAAAAATAAAACCAAAATATTAGGTATGGCTAGTAGGTTGGAAGCAAAATAATGGCTATGTTATGGGCTACCTTAAATACTCATAGCCTGTTGAAAGCTCAAAAGAGACAAGCAGTATTTCAGTTAATTTATGATTTAAATATCTTGGTGTGTTTTCTTCAGGAAACTTGGATGTCATCACAAAACCAGATTGCTTTATTTAAAAAGGATTGGCCGTGGGGACCTTCTTTCTGGTCATTCAGACAGGATAGGGCAGATGGTGTGGGGATTATTTTTAATTCCTATAATTTTACTTTACACAAATTAATAGAATTACATTCAGGGAGAATTTTGATAGTGGAGGGGAAATGGGGTAGTAATACGTTACGTTTCATTAATATTTATAACCCACAATCAAAATCTGGGAGGGTAACGTGTTTTGGTGAAATTCAACCATATTTGATATCCCACATACCTATCCTTTGGGGAGGGGGACTTTAATTGTAGTATAGGAAGGACAGAGAGAGAGGTAGGGAAAGGTAAGGGAAATAAAGTATACTGTGACACAAACTGTTTAAAAGAAATTATTAAAACAGCAGAATTAGTATCCTGTATAGATAACAGGATTTCTGGGCCTAGAGGGACATTCTTTAAAGGAAGGAAAAGTTATACAATCGATTATCTTTTTATTTCAAAAAAAATTCCAACAGATAATCCACAGATTATACCAGTAGAATTTTCAGACCACGCAATGTTAGTAGTAAAAGTAGGGGAAATAAAGAGATACAGCAGACAGAGAACTAGGTGGAAGTTAAACACCTCCAGCCTTCAAGACAAAATTGCTATAAATTCTATCAAATTGATTTTACAAGCTAGATTATCTGTAAGTTTTTTATGTCAGAATTTAGGGGAGTGGTGGCAGGAAACAAAAGATGACTGTATTTTATGGTTCAAAAAGTTTGGCAAGAGACGTCAGAATTCAGAATTTTTAGATTATTTAAAACTGAGAAGGAAATTACAGCAATTAATAACATGGGCAAATGATACAGGAGAGGATTTTTCAGTGCAAATTGCAGAAATCAAAGCTCAAATGAGGAAGTTGCAATATGACAGGTCTAAGACCTTACAGGCTGTAATTAAAAATCACAAGACAAAATCAGTGTTCGGAGACCCTTTTGAGTTGTGTAAATCTTTAAAAAAACCAGGTGTCATTAGACTTTCTAAATCATGTGCAGGAGATAGGAGATAAAATAATAGAACATTTTAGGGAGATGGAACCACATAAGATGAATAATTTGTATCAGGTGAAGCAGTTTCTGGGACCAGCCATTATAAATGAACCAGATCCAGAAATTTTCAAAAGTATGAAAGTTGCATTCACAAAGACAGAAATTAAAAAAAGTTATAAATTCATTAAAAAATAATGTTTCTCCAGGTCTAGATGGACTATCAAATTTATTTTATAAGAAATTTCAGGATGAAATAGTAAGCTGTTTGGAGAAGGTCTTTAATTTTTTCTTGAAGGAAGGGGTAAGCCATGGTGCCTTTGCAGAAGGCGTGCAAATTTATATATATAAATCAGGAGATAAGGGAGAATTTAAGAATTGGAGACCGATAACCTTATTAAATTCTGATTATAAAATACTTTCGACTTTGATCAACAATAGACTGAAGGTTTTGTCAGAAAGGATGTTTACGCCTGTACAACACTGTGGAATTCCTAACAGGAGAATTCATTCTGTTCTGTGTTTGATTAGAGACATTATTGAACAAAGGAATGAGACTGGGGAGAAGTGTTACATTTTGTCACTAGATTTGGAAAAAGCCTTCGATAGAGTTAACCATTTTTTCTTATTCGCCACTTTAGAATTTTTTAAGGTACCAGAAGGTCTTTTAAATCTAATTAAGGAACTATATGTCAATGCTAGGGTATTTCCAAGCATTAAAGGTGAATTGGGGAGGGGATTTATGATGAATTGTGGGGTAAGGCAGGGATGTCCTCTAAGCCCCCTACTTTATAATTTTTTCACTGGAGCCATTACTTAGATCAGTATGTTTATCACCAGGGTGGCCTGGGGTGAGAATTCCTGGATCCAAGTCATTTATTAACATTCAAGCATATGCGGATGATATATGCCTTTTTTTTTTTTTCTCAAAAGTCATAAGTAAAGATTTTTTTCTCAGTATTTGTGACTTACGCAAATATAGCCAACGCAAAGATTAATTTCAAAAAATCAAAAGGGTTAGTAGTAGGTGGATCTAGTATAAACCGTGGTTTGTAATGTAATCGAATGGTCTTCTGAACCACTGTTAATTTTGGGGGTAAGGTTTTGGCCTCAGAATAATCCAGGGGATAACTGGAAATTAGTGTTGGAGAAAATAGAAGTCAAGATTAATAGATGGAAAAAGTTTAAATTCTCTAAAATTAAAAGAATTCAAGTATTAAAGCAATTCATTCTACCAAGATTACAATACTTAGCTGTCTTATACCCCCTGCCAGCTCATTATGAGACAAAATTATATAGTATTTGTTTCCAGTTGTTATGGGGAACAGATTGAACCCAGTTAAAAGAGGGTTTACTTATCTGGATAGAAAACAGGGAGGATTAGGGATGATAGACCCGATTGTTTTTTGGTTTTCAATTTTTTTGTCCTTTTGTTTAAAAAATAGCTTAGGAGCGTCAGGTAATCAAGGGAATTTATTTTTCAATAACATAATGAAGAGGTATATATCTTCTTGGTTGCACTGTGCACCTAAATTATCACAACACTTACCCTTGCCAGAATATTTTAAACCTGCTGCAAACAAATTATATAAATGGAAAATAACTAAAAATCAAATATTAAAAAATTCAGCAAGAACTCTGTATAAGGAACTAATGTCTTTGAATTATTCAGCAGAGCCAGTCTTTAAAAATTGCTCTAGAGAACAAAATTCGGATGTTTTAGATCAACTGAATAACCCAAGGTTGCCAGATTATATGTGGGAGAGTTTATGGCTTATGATGTATGGGAGAATAAATATAAGAGGAACAGCGAAGGATAAGGCAAAAGAAGAGAGATCCTGTCCTTATTTAGAGTGCATAAATCAGGAAGAAACAATAGAGCATTTTTTTCTACAGTGCTCATTCCCATCGAAATTGTGGGTATATTTCGCAAAAATATGGAAATTTCCATGGTTGGCTAAAATAAATTATGATATTCTGGTAATTGGGAGTTTTCCCCCGTCTTTACAAAAATATGAGAAAGGTACTTTGAGAGTGTTTCTATAAGTTTAACATATTGTTTATGGCAAACAAGATGTCAATGGGTGTTATACCAAAAACCCTCATTAGAAGGATTTTGCAGTTATGTAATTAATATTTTGAATAAAGTTTTTTTAACAGAGTTACAAATGTTTAATGTAAATAAAGTAAGGATTTGGTGGAAGGGGTTTTCACATATTATCAAATATAAATAATATATAAGGGGATGAGAGGTGGTAAAGGTATTAGAAGAAAGTAAAATGGGTTTCTTAACTAGTGTTGTGATTATAGAGAGGAGAGTGATAGAATACAAAGGTGGTGGGTAGTTAAAGGAGTGGTGTTATTTGTTTTTTGAAGGACAATTAACTTAGAAGTTAGAAGTGTATAATATTGTGTTTAATTTTGAAGAAGTAAATAAAGGTAACAGTTTATATTGTAAAAGATAAAGCGGGGGGTACAACTGAGTTAGTTGTATATTTTATGGATGTATAAAGGAGGGGATATGATATAATAGACAAGATTATTGTTGTATGTATAAAGTTGTATTTATGTGTTTATTACAATAAAAATTACCCCTACTCTTTTCAAGAAGTGCCATGGGATCTTTAACATCCACCTGAACTACCACCAATCCAGGCAGATGGGACCTCAGTTTAATGTCTCATCCGAAAGACGGCACCTCAGAAGTGCAGTGCCCCTCTAATGCTGCACTACAGTGTCAGTACTGGGGATATTAACCCACGTGCCAGATGTGGGAACTGAACCCACAGCCCTCTGCTCTCCCGGCCTCAGAGGCGAGTGTGCTACCTGCTGAGCCACTGACACTGACAAGATAGCATCACCATATTAAACATCAGCCTTAACATTTCAAACCCCTCCAAACAGAGGTGGGATTTCAACAAACTGTTAAATTCTCCAACTGACTTAGCAGCTCTTACACTCTCTGATGGCACATTCCAGTCTTGGCACAGTGTCTGAAGAGGACCTACTGCCCATAACTTGCAACCTAGATAACAGTACTAACAAATTTCCTGTCAAGGACCTTGGCTGGCAGGCTGGGACATAGATATAGAGGATAATGTACGAAAAGCTATACACAAGTATGAGTCTGCATCGAGAGGTTTGTATGGCAACCAGGAACCTTGAGGGCAAAGCTTGAGAGGTTCTCTGGTTGCCATGGAAAACTCAAGATTAAGACATGGGCTTTTTGTGTATGGATGCCTGTACGTTATCTTTTATAGTGTATGGGCATCCATACCCATTTCAGACATTCCGCTTCCTTTCAGTGAGCTGGCAGTGCAGGGGGCACTTGAGGGTTGGAGGCAGGTACAAATTACTGATTAAATGTGATGCAGCCAAGTTCAAGTTTAAAAAACAAACCACTTCCAACTCAACTGGATAGCGGAAAGTAGCTATGTGGCTGCATTCTAAGTTATGCTGTAGTAACTACATCACTCCTGCAGCACGACAACATAATGATTTCACTACTGGAGCATAACAAGCATATAGTGTCTGGCAGAGTGTTATTATAGATAGAATTCCTCCAGTGGAATAACCTTGTTGTGCTGCAGTAGTGACGTCAGGATACTGTTGTGCTACACTAGCTACGACACTACTGCAGCACAACAACACAGAACACTTTCTCACGCCAAAGTACTCTCGAGCCGCAGCTGCTGTCGATAGCACAGTCAAACATGAACTTCTCTCAGTTTCTGAGAGAGCTAACAAAAAACATAACCATGGCAGCTGCAGGTGAGTCAAGTATCACCTCTGTTTGTTCACTAGTTAAACAGTACCACATTTAAACTTAGAACAAATAGACTCAAACATAACGAAACAGAGTTACACGAAGTTCAGAAACATTTTTTGAAGTTCATGATTTTTTGTGTATTTTAAACTAAATGTGCTGTTCCTCTTCACTGCCATCCCACATTCATTCTGTTTTTGATACTATTTGGTCATGGGATAAAAACAGTCAAAGAATCTTAAAAAAAAAAAAAAGGAGTGTTGTATTACACAAAAGAAGATTTCTTTTGTTTTTTCTTGGTTAAGCCTGCCCTTATACAATAAAACACTGTGTATGTGTAACCCCCCTGCAAATGGGGGTTCCCAAAAGACTTCCAGGAGCTTGCTTGAATGCTCCAAGCCTGAATGGTGTTTGGCATTTAAGCCATTTATCAGTGAGTGTTTTTAGAGCCTCTGGTACTGTCTCTCTAAGAGCTGTCTGCTTGCAGACATAATTAGTTTGTATGGGGGGACTGTGTGTTTCTTTGATTGAGTACCACTCTGCTGCTGCTAATTCACTTCATTTTGCAGTCACTAGGAGTGCAAAGGAACCTATCTGAAAGATGTAACTGTTTGCCAGAAATTATTTAGAGTAATAATGAAATTACAGTTTGTCTAACCTGCTTTCTTTGCAGTCAGAACTGTGTCTGCTAGTTCCCCATTCTAGTTTTGAACTGCTGAACTGGACCAATCAGTGTGGGGTAAGCTAGCTCTAAAATGGTGCTTTGACGAATCAGAACTTGACTCATAATCTGAGCCAGCCACAAGAGGATTGTATGGGCAGTGACTTGGGAGATGTAGTTTAGACTTCACTGCCTTTTGGACCAACAGCAGCAGTCTATTGTGAGTGACAGCCAATCCAGTCAAGAACTGGGAGGAACTCAAAGGAAGTGCCCGTTTTGTCGGTTGGAGTTTCAGTTGAGCTTTGGCAGTGAAGAAGGAAGGAGCCCTGTGCTTTTCAGTGTGCAGTTTTAGTCAAAAACATGTGTAAGGCCCAGAGTTCCGTCTGCAGCTTGTGTAACAGCTTGTTAGGACTGAATCCGTCCTGTGAAAAGAATCAAAGGATCTCTGAAGAGTAGAAACCAGGCTCACCCTGTAGAAGACTGGAGGAATTGCTGAAAATTGCACTCGGTCTGTCAGGAACTGAATCTGCTGTGTGTTCTCCCGGTATTGTGCAGTAATTGCGATCAGGATACAGATGCAGCCTGCCTGGTATAGTGCTTTTTTATATGGATGTGTGAAGAGGTTTGTGTACCTCAAGTGAGCCCTGCTGACATTGAAGGACCCTATCTTATTTGGAGGTCGTGAGTACTAATTCAGGGTCGCCTCCCTGTTGAATTGCCACATTAAATCCAAATGGAATTACTGTACTGCTGACTGTTTAATTCTCCTTTTCTCTGTGTGAAAGGGCCCCTACCAGCTGCCACGGTTTGGACTAGCCACTAGGGCTTGGACAGGGACAGTAACTGATAGGGATAGGCCTGTGCACAGAGCCATAGGTAGATTATTAGAGTGATAAGCTAATTAACCTGATTTCCCTGTCCTTGTTATATCCCCTAAATAAATCAGAGCTGCTTGTTTCAGCAAAGTTATACTGCCTGAGGTATTTGTCTATGTTAAAGTACTGTACTGTGATTGTTGCACTGTATCTCATTTCACAGGAGGTCCCAGTGCGGAACCAGACCTGGGGGTAAGTGTATACTGTGAAGGTAATTCTGATATATTGTGTGGGCCACTAGTGGGAAGAAAGGGGGGTTGCAGTGTCCCAGAGGGCTGTGACCAAGTTAGTTTAACTATTGCAAACCCTGACCTCTGGGTGGAGGCACCCGCCATTGGATCCAGGCCCCTCAACCTGTTAGTGGCAAATCAGGCAGGGGTAGTAGCCCCTGGGATAGCACCATCTAGGGGTTACATATGAACAGGCATACCCTGACAAGGCAGTGCTTGAATCTCATGGTTTCCTTGGTAACAGGAGACTTCTTGAGCTCCACTCTTGAAGTCTCCTGTTACCAAGAAAACCTCCCGATTCAAGCACAGCTTTTTTGTGTATGCCTGCTCATACACAATCTTCTATATAGTGAGTGGTGGCATGCTGTTCCGCATGGAAATCAATGCCTGGAACAGCGTCGCTGTGCTGCAATAGTGATGTCGAAATACTGTTGTGCTGCAGTACGGGCTTCACTACTGCAGCATGGGTTTAGGACAAATCCTAAACCCATAACGAAGGAGGGAAGCACACCTATATACACATCAAATAAATACACACCACTGTCCTCCAGGACTACTAAAGCAGTAGGCATGGAAGGCAGCAGGAGTCCAATGCAGCACAAGAATGTGCGCTCCACCAAAAAGATCACTAAAAAGATATTAAAAATCCAGTACTGATAGATTCCATGATAAGGGGATTAGAGTCTCAACTTCAGCATTACAACCAGGCCAGAGTTGCGGTCCAGTACCTCCCTGGCACATCAACATGGAGGGAGACGGACCGCATCGAGAAAATTGTACAGTGTGGAACAGGACACGCAGGTCATCCTCCACATAGGTACAAATGACCTAGCCAGTTGATCCGTGAAAGAAACAAAACAAAATCTTGCCAGGCTAGGTGACAAATTAGCTTCTCTCTCTTTCTCGGAGATTCTGCCTGTCTAAGGAAAAGGGAACAGCAGGTAGAAGATCAGAGATAAGGACATCGCCAAACGTAACTGCTGGCTAGAAAACTGGTACAAAGAAAGAGGGCATCATTTTCTAGGAAACTGGCGGACCTTCTGGGAAAGGCACTTCTTTAAATCTGACGGCCTGCTCCTCACTAAGGAGAGGACTTGAATGCTCAGACAAAAATTTGATATCCATATTGATAAATTAAACTAGTGGAGGGGGAGGAGCCGCAGGCAACCCTCACATCGCAAGGGTTGCCAACTACCCCTCCCCCCCAACATCAGCTACCACAGTGTCTAGATACTACAAAGATAACAAGAGCAGTGATAGCAAAGGCACTGCCCAGCCTGATCCACTACGGAGAGGCAATAAAGCAATCAAGACTCAAAAAATTGGGATAAGAACAAGGAAATGGTACACAGCAAAATGACTACCAAGGGGTGGGAGGCTATGTGCATCAATGCTCGTAGTCCAACAAACAAAATCCCCGAACTCACAGCCTTGGTGGCACAGATACAACTGGACTGGGTCGAGGTTACAGAAACTTGGTTCACCACCAACCACACCTGGGATGCTACTATCCCAGGTTACACACTCTTCAGAAAAGACCAGGAGAAAAAGAGGTGGGGGTGGCTTTGTATGTAAGGGAGGGAATCTGTGCAACAGAGATCCAGGGGAAGCACAGTAAAGCAGAGGCCCCGTCACCCTGGGAGCAGGGGAAAAGGCCCCCCCCTCCAAGTGGGAGTCATCAACAGATCCACAACCCAGGAAAGTGAAATCGACAAAGTTCTCCTGAAAGCCACCTCAGTGATGGCGGATAGGAATGTGTTGCTGTTTGTTGGGGACTTCAATCTGCCAGATGTGGATTGGACCTCTTACACAGCAGCAACAGAGCAGAGAATTCCTGTTCACGCTGTGGGGAGGGCAGGACTAAATCAGCTGGTAGACTCACCCACCAGAGACAAAGCAACCCTGGACCTGGTGCTCACAAACAGCAACAGGATTTCAGACTTTCATGTGGGTATCAATCTGGGGACCAGTGACCACAGATCAGTCTGGTTATCAGTAAATAAAGAGGAAGGTAAGTCACACAAAAATCAATATACTTTATTTCAGGAAAGCAAACTTTCCCAAAATGAAATCCAGGATCAAGACCATGCTTGACACCAGTAACAAGGGGATGCAGAACACTCCTCGGAGAATTTAAAGAATGCCTTAAATACAATCCCTGAGCAATGAGCAAGACAAATCAGCAAAGCCAAAAGAAGGAAGAACCCTCTCTAGTTCTCCAAAGAGGTAGCAACCAAAATCAAGGAAAAAAAGAGGGCTTTTAAGCAGTACAAGGAAACAAAAGGAGAAATGGACAGAAAGGAATATAGGAACAAACTCAAGGAGGCAGGAAAAGCAACTGATAGCCAAAGCCCAAACAGAGGAAAGAATAGCATATTGGGTTAGGAAGGGATATAAAACTTTCTACAGATACATAAGAGAAAAAAGGAAGAGTAAAGGGGGAATTGTCCGACTAGCAACAAGGGAGGGCCAGCTGTTAGAGAAAGATGAAGATAAAGCAGAGTTGTCAAACAAATTCTACTGCTCAGTCTTCACAACAGAAGATATTGGCAAAGGACCTCCACTAAGTAAGACAGAGCAGGATAGTGGAGGGGCAGACACAAGCACCTTCACAAAAGAGAGGGTCTTAGAAGAGCTAAGCAAATTTAAAGTGGATAAAGCCATGAGGCCAGATGGTATCCACCCCAGAATACTAAAAGAGCTTCAGAAAGAAGTAGTTGCGCCACTAGCTGAGCTGTTCAATCCATCTCTGAAAAGCAACAGAGTACCTCAAGACTGGAAAAGGGCAACAGTTGTACCCTTGTACAAAAGTGGAAGCAAGGAAGAAGCAGGAAACTACCACCCAGTCAGCCTGACTTCTATAGTGGGAAAAATCAATTAAAATCTTTATTTATCCAGGCAGTCATCATTGAGCAATGCTCATCTGCAAGGTGGACCTGGTTAAAACATATTCACAAACTGAACAGACCACGCAAAGATATTACATTCACAATTTGAACAGAACCACACAATAATATTACATTCAGGTGAAAGGTGCACCAGATAATATAAGGCATAGATAAGTTAGTACATTACATAAGTTCATAAAGTCATAGAATAGTACTGTCAGGGTACAATGCACATATACATACAAAGCGGTAACTACAGGGACGAGGCAGTGGGGTTGAAAAAATAATATAGGGGTGGGAAGTGCTTGGGCAGCGGAGTGGATCAAGGAGAGCGGAGGAAGGGCTGTGGGGGTAATGAATAAGGGAACAGGGTGGGGGAAGGAAAGTAGTGCTAGGGTGTAGGAAGGGAAAAGTGGAACGCTGGGTACACAGGATGGAAGTGGAAGAGGCTGAGGGGGTTGTCTCGACCAGAGGGTGGGGGACTCCAACCCAAAGAAGGGAGAATGGGAGAAGGGATGTGATGACGTGTCAGTAGAGAGGAGAGAGGACACCTATAACTAGAGGGAGGCAAGGCAATGTGACAGTAACTTACGGGCGGGTCCGAGCAGGAAAGTGATCCAAGGTAGGCATAAGAGCAGGTCCTGGGAGCGTAAAACAGTTGCACATGTCTTTGATTGTGCGGGGAATATAGCGCCTTGAAAGCGGATAGTGAGACAAGAGTGCTCAATTTAAGGGTTCTTTGTAGGTTGTTCCATAAGGTAGGCAGCGCAAAACTTATCGCTGCTCTGCCGAAGCGAGATTTTGCCTTAGGTACTTTGAGAGTGATGAACGAGTAGCTTCTAAGCGCATAGTTTCCTATTTCGCTTAGGGGTAGGCAGCCAGACGTGTAGAGGGGTAGTTTTTTTGTGACTGCTCGAAAGGTCCAGAGTGCTGCATTTTTGTGGCACCTAGGTTTAAGGGAGGTCCACCCCACAGCAGTGTACAGTGCACAGTGGTGCGTGGCAAAGGGAAGTCCTGTGATGAACCTCAGGGCTCTGTGGTAAAGCATGTTCAGTTTTACCAAGTAAGAGCTAGGGCACTGACTGTAAAGGAAATCCACATAATCAACCAGCGATAGAAAAGTGGATTGGACCAATCGTAACTTTCCATCTCTGATGAGAAATAGGTTGATTCTAAAGAAGAGTCCTAGCCTCTGTCGTAGTTTTTTTTAGTAGGTCCTCGATATGTTCGATGAAGGAAAGTCTGTGGTCAATCCATACTCCTAAATACTTGAACTTTGTGACAAATTCTAGTTTTTCTCCTGGATTGTGGTGATTTGAAGAACTGACCCACAGGACGCCGAGTTGGCTGCATGGGCAAATGGGGAAAAAAGCATTACTTTTGTCTTTTTAGCATCCAGGAGTAGCTTTTTATGAATTGGTTGTCTTTACAGGAGGTTGAATTCAGACTGGAGATCGTTACAGGCAGCTTCAGGCGCTGGTCTGCTTACATAGAAAACGGTATAATCTGCGAACAGATGGATGCTGGCATTTTTAATGCAGTTGTCAATATTGTTAATGTAAATTGCGAATAGAAGGGGACCTAAATTAGATCCCTGCGGCACCCTTCTTTGGAAGGGTTTGAGAGAGGAGACAGGTCACCTTTGACTTTAACTTGCTGGAGGAGCCCTGTAAGATAGTAAACCAGCGCAGAGAGGAGGAGTCCACACCTATGGTTTGTAAGGAGGAGAAGAGAAGCCTGTGATCGACTGTATCAAAAGCCTTGCTCAGATCCAGAAAGACAGCACAGATAAAGTTTCTGCAGTCAAGATCTCCCTGCCAATCATTAGTTACTTTAGTCAAGGCCGAGATGGTGCTTTGTTGAGCTCTGAAACTGCATAGGGTTTAATAAATTTGTTGTTTCAAGATAAGATCTTAGTCGTGCATTTACAATTTTCTCCAGGAGTTGACAACACTGGGAGGAGAGAAACTGGCCTATAGATGTTGAGATCACATGGGTTGCCTGATTGATACAGAGGGATGACATCAGCTGTCTTCCACACAGGTGGCAAGATACCCTGGGATAGGGCTAAATTGAATAGGTGGGTGATGGGGACAGCTAGGACATGGTAGGCAATCCTTAAGAAATATGGGTCTAGACAGTCAGTGCTGGCACTTTTTCTGGTGTTCAATTGTAGCAGTAGGTATTCAACCTCTTTTAGGGAAGCAGGTTGAAGCATAAATAGGGAGGAGGTGGCTGAGGGTTCGGAGAGGTAGTTGTCTACCTGGGAGCATAGCTTGCATGCTGGGGAATTGTCAAACACCAGGCCTGCTGCTGCAAAATGTTTATTAAAGGAATCTAGAATTTCCATCCTTTCGCTGATAGTAGTGTTGCCAGAGATGATCCTGGTCAGAAGGGAGTTACCTGGGGAGTGGCCCAACAGGTCCTTGACAGTATTCCAGAATTTAGCTGGAGTCTTGGCAGCAGAGTCAAGTTCGGAGCAGAAGAACGTAGCCTTAGCTTCTCTAATTGTCTTTGTGCATAAATTTCATGTCCTTCTGAACTGACTCCAGTCGTTAGGTGTGTTCAGTCTGAGTGCTTTTTTCCAAAGTTTGTCCCTTTCAAGGAACATAGACCTGATCTCAGGGGAAAACCATTTGCAAGTTTTGTTCCTTGCGCAGACTTTAGTCAAGGGAGCATGCTTGTTAAGAGCCCCTGACAGTATATCATGGAAGATACTGTAGGCAGAGGTAACTGTTTTGGCCAGGTAGAACTCCTGCCAGTGCAGGGAGAGCTTAAGCTCATTAAGATAAGTGAATAAATCAAAATTGCATCTGGATCTCTTCAGGGAAAACTTTGATATGGTTGTTGGTTTGTTAGTTGATCTTACTCCTGCAGTAAAGCAATGGTCGCTGACATCTGGGAAGAATGTGCCAGCATGCGAAAAGAGGTGGGATTTCTCACTAAGAGCACATCCACTATGGTACTTTTATTAGGGTTTTTTTATATTAGGGCATGTTGGGTTAATGATAAGCTGGGTCAGCCCATGATCGTCACAGAAGTATACAAGAGGGGCTGACGCTCTGGAGAGCCAGTCAAGGTTAAAGTCACCAAGGATAATAGTTTCAGCCAATTTGTCACTTAGGTATGACAGAAGTTGTAAGCCAGCGGACGGGGGCCTGTAACATCCTATTACATAAAGAGAGCTAGCCTGTGTAACCTCTACTTTGAGTGTTAGGCATTCAAATTTGTTAGTGATAGAAAACAAAGCGAAGCAGGAGACCGCAAATTTGTCTTTGACATAGACGGCCACCCCATCTCCTCTAGTTTGCCTGTCCGCTCTTAAAGCATAGTTGGGGATATTTACTTTCCTATCGGGGGTTGCGGGTCTAAGCCAGGATTCAGAGATCACTAGTATGTCAGGAGAGGTATGAATCACCCAAGCTTGGATCAAGGTGAGCTTTTTTAGCAGGCTGCACACGTTGATGTGCAAGACACTCATGCCTTTTGGACTAGCTAGGTCTGATGGTGAAGAAATTGCTTCCAGTGGGCCAGGATTAAGTTCTACATTGCCTGAGCACAATAGTAGGAGAAGTATTTTCCTAAGTGTGCCAAATGTAAGCTTGAAGTTCCTAGTTTTATCCTGTCTACCAGATTTGGTGATTTTGGGGAGTAAGACATTACCACTGTAGGTGAAGCAGCCTGTGATTGCAGCCACTAGTACTCTGATTGCAAGGTACCTGGGGGGAGGGTAAATAGTCTGCATGGCAGGAGACGCACCTTGCGGTAGAAGTACAAAGCATGTACTGCTGGAGTAAGTTATCCATGTATAGGGCTGTAGTTGAAGATACTTGAACTCGCAAGGGCAAACAAGCGAATGATTACCAGCTGCTGTGAGGCACAGGGTAGGATTGTATTCCATGCATGGTGGCGGCCCATTTGGCAGGTGCAGGTTAGCCAGCATTCCAAGTAGAAGAGGCAATAAGCGTAGCCACATGAATTCCAACATGATGGGGCCTAGTGGTAAAGTAGGGCACTCAAGTAGACTGGAGATCGGTACAGACAGTTATGGCACTGCCTACAAGCAACCGAGTCTAGGAGCCGGATTCTGAGGTCAAGGCAAGTTACCGTGATGTGATAGGGAATGTAAACCCAATGGAGTCAGCTGGCCTATGAGGGCATGGCGTTATAGATTTAGACCCTGAGAGCTAGGCAGGCAAGTAGAGGTAACAGCAGGATCCTATTGGATGAGCACAGAACCAGGGGGCATGGAAAAAAAGGTGGGCGGGAAACTAGTGTATTTAATAATTGGTGGAGGAGGGGCAGCAGGCAGAAAGTTACGGCAGTTGCCGCACCTTTTGGGAGCCGAGAGTCCGGGGCTATGGTCTTGAGTGGTGGTTGAGGTAGCGCCGGCCGCCCGGTGGCCGGGAGTCCCGCAGCTTTGTTGCAGGGAGCCAGAAAAAGTGTTCCTCGGCTAGGGAGAGAAAGGAGAGCAAGAATTTATACCAGGCCAAGGACAATAGGGCAGACAGAGCTGCATGGGGTCCAATTTAGAAGCACAAAGGGATTGGGTATTGTTTTGGCACCCAAAAGTCTAGGGCCAGTGCAAAAGAGCAGAGGAGAGCTGTAAACACACAATGCACTCAAAACTTAACTGTTTTACAACAAAAATGTGCTACAGGCAAGCATTAACAACATTTGGACATTTTCATTAAGGCAATTACACTTGAAAGAGAGATTTTTTTAGAGGAGAGAAACCGGCTTACACCAGGGACCAAAGGGAGCACGGCCTGAAAAGGCGCTCACGATCCAGTTCGTTGCGGCAAGTGCCGTACCTTTTGGGACATTAATAAAGGAGAGAACTACCTAAAGGAAACTGGAAAACTCAACCCCAAACAGCATGGTTTCATAGCAGGGTACTCGTGCCAAACAAACACGATTGATTTCTTCGATTGGGTTACTAGAACAGTGGATCAGAGTGGGGTGGTGGACGTGGTGTACCTAGTCTTCAGCAAGGGCTCTGACACTGTTCCCTACAGGAGGCTTGCTAACAAACTAGAATACGCAGGAGATGGACAGAAAATAGTCAACTGGATTAGAAACTAGCTGCAGAATAGGACCTGGAAAGTTTTGGTCAATAAGGCATTATCAAGGGAGGGAGATGTGACCAGTGGTGTTCCACAGAGATCAGTGCTGGGTCCGGTCCTCTTCAACATATTCATCAGTGACATCACTGATGAACTACAGAGGAAGGTTTGCCTGTTCGCATATGATATAAAGCTCTGCAACAGGGTGGATACACTAAAGGGGACATTAGGTATGGAAGCTGACCTAAGGAGACTGGAAGAATGGTCCAGAAATTGGCAGTTAAAATTTAATGCCAAGAAGTGCCTTGTTCTGCCCCTGGCAGGGTTCTCTGCATCCTGGAGGGGCTAGCTCTAGGCATGACTTGTCCTTCTGTTCCCAATCCCTCACCTCCACCTCTCTCCTGTCCCTCCTCTCTACCCCTCTGCACTTAAATAGGAACCCCCAGTTCCTATATGCACTTGAACTAATTACTTGCATTTTTGTTCTGTCTCAGCTGCTACTCCAGCTTGCACTAGTGTTGTACTAATTTGCCTCACACCACTGGATTTTGCTTTTATTACTGGCAATATCCTGGCTCCCCCATCTTACTTGCTTCCCCTTTCCCCAGCTGGCACCCCCTGACCCTCTTGCTTGTCCTTCCACTACAACTCAATAGTTAACTGTATTGATCACCTGTCTATTCGCATTCCAGCAAGGAGATGGCGATAGTGCTGTTCAGATATTTTAAATGTAATTGTATGTATAATCTTCAGGTATGTTAAATGGTGTAATTTTTACATCCAGTTGTACTTCTCGGGAGATGAACAACTTGTTGTTCAGTGTGCCTTTCTGATGAAACATTTCAATAAATAAATAAGTGTAATCTAGTTCAAGGTCAGTCGGCATTCTTCTGTGTGTGGGGTAATTGGGAGGGGGAAGGGGCAGCTGCTGAAAGTGGGGTGTTACCTGCACACTCGAACAGACTTGATAGATCATGTGGCCTTTTTACCACATCCAAGCAGAGCACACACAACCTCCAGCATCACAAGGGCACCGGCATCACCAGTAGAAAACAGGAAGTTATTATCCCACTGTACAGACAGCTGGTGAGACCCCATCTGGAGTACTGCGTGCAGTTCTGGAGACCAAATCTCTGTAAAGACATAGACAGGATGGAAGCTGTCCAGAGGAGGGCAACTAAAATGGTGCAGGGTCTGCACCGGAAGTCATATGAAGAGAGACTTAAGGAGCTTAATATGTATAGCCTCGAGGAAAGGAGGGAGAGGGGGGACATGATAGAAACTTTTAAGTACCTCAGTGGAATCAACAAAGTCCAAGAGGGTAGCATCTTTCAAAAAAAGAGGTGTGCAAGAACAAGGGGGCACAATTTGAAGATAAGGGGGGCGGCTCAGAGGTAATTAAAGGAAGTATTTTTTCACAGAGAGGGTTGTGGATCCATGGAACGGCCTTCCGGAGGAGGTTGTGGAGTCAAAAACAGTGGTGAAATTCAAGCATGCATGGGACAGTCATAAGGCCATTCTAGGGGGTGGGGGTAGGAAGAAGTAGGCTGCTGGTTAACTACGATCTGCAGCTTATCCACTAGGTAAGGAAATGGGCAGACTGGGTGGGCCAAGCAGTCCTTATCTGCCATCAAATTCTATGTTTCCATGTAAACACATATACTTTATACAGTACATAAAAATAAATCGGAGGCAACAGCCTGACGCATTTCGGATGCTACACCATCCTTTTTCAAAAAGAACAGGATTTCATTGACCGAACCACATCAAATGACCATACGCAATTAGCAGTTGTTTTTCTTTTTTATTAACTTATAAAACACCTCACAGTTACCAAAGGACAGAATGGACTACAGACTCATCAGGATGCCCTCCCCCACCCAACCATCAACAAGTGTACTGTCAAAGATTTATAGGGAATCCCAGCCACCCTACTATCCAGTGTACCCTGTGATTCCCTGGTAAGCAGAAATGAGTCCAAGTTTACCTTGAAGGGCTGTGCTGTCTTCTTATCCACATTCTCCACTGGTAGGCTGTTCAGTAGGTTCACCATAGTGTGGGAGAAGAAGTACCTATTAACATAACCTCTAAATATACCATTGCTGAGCTTCATGATATCCCTGCACCTTGCTGGAGCACACATTTGTTTGACTTTGTTAATACCCTTGAGTATGCAAAATACCGAGATTATGTCCTCCCTCAGCTTCCTTTCCTCTGTTTAACCCCTTGAGTTAGTGACTTCCATCAAATACCCAGGAGACACCATCGACCCTGCCCTAACTCTCTCCGATAACATCAGACTGGTTGAGCAGCATGTGAACCAGAGACCATGAGTTGGTTCCAGACACAGGGATTTTATGAACCTCGAAGTCAGACTCACCATTGCCCAGGGCACCTTACTCCCTCTGCTGGACTACCGCTTTCCCATCTACACACAGACATCATATGGCAGCCTATTCAGATTAAACACAACCTACCACAGCATCTGTAGGTTTGCCCTGATGGCACCTTACTCAGTGCATCACTGTTCCCTCTCTCAGGCCCTGGAATGGCTCTCCTCTCAGGCCGGCTGGGACTACTTCCTAGGATGCCTAGCTGACAAATCCAGCAGAGAAAAGGAGGTGTTCCCCCACCCCCCCTCGGCCAAAGCCCTACCATGGCGGCCTCCAGACCTCCTCCAGCCTTCTATTAGAGTGCCCACAAGTCATCATTTGAACGGCCAGAAGGCCTTCTCTTCATGTGCCCTGAATCTCTGGACCAGCCTATATGTTCCTCTATGGATCCTGGGCTCACACCCCCTATTTAAATCCCACCACAAGGCTTCCCTTACTGCTACCATCACCAGTAAATGCCCCTTCCTGACGATAAACAGACCCTGTCAAAGGCGAAGCATATGTTCTCCCCCCTCATCTTGCTGGGAAAACTGGAGTGCCACAATGACTCTGGAGATTGTTGTTTTGATATGTGACTCAGGAAACTGTTGTTACTGTACTGATATATGTTAGGCACTGTGCTGCCACTTAAACTCTACGCACTGTAACTGCTTGCACTGTGGTTGGTCACTCTATACCCAGTTTGCTCAATTCTGTACCATTGCTTCATATCTCTTAATATTTCACTTACGTACTGTAACTACTTGCTGTTCCCTGTATCTTTCGTACCAGTTTTTCATTTTACCTTGTTTGTGCCATCTCTATGGCCCAGATCATGTCTGAAACAGTCCCTGGGATCAGTGCATGCACTTGGTTACCGAATCAGTAACTAACTAAAAACCAAATGGTGAACACGTTATGCCTCCAGTCTCTCCTTATAGCTTTTGTCCTAGATGTCCCTGGTCATTCCGGTGGCCCTGCACTGTGCAGTACTCTCTTAACTGCCTCTGTGTCCTTTTCGTATCAGGGAACTCAGAACTGCATGCATTAATCCAGGTGGGGCCTTACCAGGGCCTTGTGAAGTGGCAGGATTGCTTTGCTTGCTCTCCTGGTGTCTCCCCCTTCCCCATTTGTTAATGTAAAGAGAAATTTGGAGAGGTGTCCGTTCCATTTGCAGTGTAGGGTAACGAAAATAATTCAGGGCCAGCACATTCTACGAGAATCCATTTAAGGCTCTGAACATATACTCACTACAGACCAGAAGGCAGAGGGGCAATACTGAAACACAGAATTTGTCAGAAGAAAAGGACCGTTTGCGCCAGCCTGTTGGTACAGTGGTAGCATTATCACTTGCAAAACCAGCGACATAAATTCAGGAAAGCTCAGGTCATCAGGGACCATCCGAGGGAAGAATAATCAAACACCCCACAGGATGCTCTTCTCCCTCAGGGAGGGAGTGTTCCATTCTCCGCAGTGCTACTGCCACCTCAGTGACCACAGGTGACAGTACGGCTGGCGACTGGTAAGGAAAGGGGGGGATGTCATGGACATTGGCGTGCAGACATACACAAAGTGTGCATGGGCATGCCTTGATGTTGTTGCATGCAATATCCCAGGCCCTGGAAAAACAATGAAAAAATCAATGGCACCAGCACCTCCGCAATGACAGCTCCATAAATCCAAATGCATCCAGTCTGCCCAAGTGTCCGATGCCTGCTGTAATCCTGCAGACCCTATCTGGTCTCCTGCTACCCTCCCCCTCTCCTCCCTGCCTCTGTTCTAATATATCTCTATGTTTAACCAATGCATGCTTGAAGCTCTCCACCATTCTAACCTCCACCACTTCAGTTGGGAGTCGGTTCCATGCGTCCACCACCTGTTCAGGGAAGAAATATTTCCTCACTTTGATCCTAAACTTCCCTCCTTCCAGCTTCATCACATGCCCCCTAGTGCTGAAGCTCGTCCTCACTTGGAAAAGGCTCCCCCCTGCACCCTGTTCACACCGGGAGGTACTTGTAGGTCTCGATCATGTCAACTCTGATAGAGATATTTATTTCATTTTTAATTTTTATACTGGACAGCAACATGAGCTGCACAGCCTTTCTTCACAAGTGACCAGTTATACATTAGTATAGTGTACAGAACAGACATTAACTCAATAATAAACACAGAGTACAATAGCAGACAAAGAAACAATTGTGTAAGGCAAAAACAAAAATGATTAAAAGCCAAGCTAGACATGATAGAGACCTTCAAGTTCCCAAAAGGAAAGAACAAGACAGACTGTGAGGAAATACTCAGCAAGAGAACGGCAAATCAAGAACACCGGAACATGACTGAAAGCTGGTGGTTGTGGGGATTCAGGAGGGATATCAGAAAGTTTTATTTCACAGAGAGAGTGGATGAGCCATGAACAGCCCGACAGCAGAAGTGGTGGGTGCAAGAACCAATCATAGTTTCAAACACAGCTGGGACCAAACAGAAGGCTTAGCAGTTACACAGGAGGAAGCAGTGGGGCAGGGAACAAGGGAGAGCAGGGCAAACCTGACGAGACAATAGGCCCTGAGGTAGGACAGGGTAAAACAGGGCAGGCTGGATGGACCAATGATCTTTTTCTGATAACATATTCTATGTTTCTATGTTTCAATAAAGCCTGAATAATATCCATCAATTACTGGAAGGGTGAGTCGGTCTTTCACTTTCAATAGCTGAGAGAAGTTAGCCAAGATGATTCAGGGGCAGCAAGGGAAATCCTATGAGGAGTGTTTCAATAGCTTGAATTCTCAAGGGAATAAAACAGGTTGATGGAAACTTTTCAGAAGTTGCAAAGGGTTTACCATGAGGGAGCACAGGTATAAGCAGATGGGAGAGAAGATTTGGAAGTATTTCTTTAACAAGCGAGTGGTGGAAAAGAGGAATGGTTTACATAAGGAGGTGGTGGCGATGGAGACTGTGGCAGGCTTCAGGAAGAAGTGGAAGAGATATATGGGACTGAGAAGGTATGACAGAAATGGTGGGAGTGAAGCGGGGGGCCAAGCTACCACTTGGGAGCTCAGCAGTTCACACATAGCACTAGGCTGGTGGGGACGAGTTAGCTAGAATAGGACACATATGATCGACTCCAGTCTTTTTCTGCCTATAAAATTTCTATTTTTGTAAACACTACAAAAAGCTTTATTTTTGTTTACATTTTATTTGCTCAGGATAACCCAGCCGAGATGTAATATCTTGTTTCCAGTGGGGTTCTGCTTCTACCCATTTCCACAGCTGGGAGGATTGGGAAACTTAGAGGTTACATGACTTGCCCAAGGTCACTCAGAGTATTTGGCTCTAGTGGGGTTTGATCCTGTGATCTCACAGTTCCCCAGCTGGTGGTCTAATCATTAGACCACATTTTTTGTTTTGTTAAATAAGATATTTATTTGAGCTCATGAAATATAAGGGCTTCCTTTAATCATATACAGGCCAGGTACACAGAGTTGACTCAGCCATACTGCCATGCTCATACACCCTGTTAATGGCTAGAAGGGTCCACATTCCCAGGGCACAGTGGTAATTATTCAGTCTGCAGACTTATTCAACTTGAAGCCTGTCAAGAAAGGCTACCAATTTTATTTTTCAGAGGTAGCAGTGTGATGCAGGCAACTTTCTGCTAAGAACAAGGCAGAGGTTCATAAACTCATGTTACTTGTGACCCAAACAAGGAACAAGGTAGAGATCCCCAAACTCATGTTACTTGTGACCCAAGCATGGAACAAGGCAGAGACCCCAAACTCATGTTACTTGTGACCCAAGCATGGAACAAGGCAGAGACCCTAAACTCATGTTACTTGAGACCCAAGCATTGAACAAGGCAGAGATCCCTAAACTCATGTTACTTGTGACCCAAGCATGGAACAAGGCAAAGATCCTTAAACTCATGTTACTTGTGACCCAAGCATGGGACAAGGCAGAGATCCCTAAACTCATGTTACTTGTGACCCAAGCATGGGACAAGGCAGAGATCCTTAAACTCATGTTACTTATGACCCAAGCATTGAACAAGGCAGAGATCCCTAAACTCATGTTACTTGTGACCCAAGCATGGAACAAGGCAAAGATCCTTAAACTCATGTTACTTGTGACCCAAGCATGGAACAAGGCAAAGATCCTTAAACTCATGTTACTTGTGACCCAAGCTAGGAACAAGGCAGTGATCCCCAAACTCATGTTACCTATGATCCAAGCAAGGAACAAGGCAGAGATCCCCAAACTCATGTTACCTATGATCCAAGCAAGGAACAAGGCAGAGATCCCCAAACTCATGTCACCTGTGATCCAAGCAAGGAACAAGGCAAAGATCCCTAAACTCATGTCACTTGTGACCCAAGCATGGGACAAGGCAGAGATCCATAAACTCATGTTACTTGTGATCCAAGCAAGGAACAAGGCAGAGATCCCCAAACTCATGTTACTTGTGACCCAGGCATGGAACAAGGCAGAGATCCCTAAACTCATGTTACTTGTGACCCAAGCATGGAACAAGGCAGATATCCTTAAACTCATGTTACTTGTGACCCAGGCAAGGAACAAGGCAGAGATCCCTAAACTCATGTTACTTGTGATCCAAGCAAGGAACAAGGCAGAGATCCCTAAACTAATGTTACTTGTGACCCAAGCATGGAACAAGGCAAAGATCCTTAAACTCATGTTACTTGTGACCCAAGCATGGAACAAGGCAGAGATCCCTAAACTCATGTTACTTGTGACCCAAGCATGGAACAAGGCAAAGATCCTTAAACTCATGTTACTTGTGACCCAAGCTAGGAACAAGGCAGTGATCCCCAAACTCATGTTACTTGTGACCCAATTTGAGAGAAGGACTTGGGTTTCCAGCAGCGAAAGCCAAGAATCATAATACAGATCAGTTCCTCGAGGAGAAATGTAAAGATTTATTGAGACACACTTACTTGATTCTTTCTGCATCCGACACAGGTTCAGGCTGAAAGAAAGAAAAAGAGAAGACTTTAGAACACGTGTCCTTTGGGCAAGGGCCTCACCCATTATCCGGACTCTTACAGTTAAAGACCACTGGAAATGTAAAATGGAGGTCATTTTAGATTTACTGGTAGCATTTACTAGCAACAGAAACTGTTTAAATAGCAGCTGACACAAACTAAAATCTCACACCAAGGAGCTGTCTGCCCGAAAAGCTCATTTAGCACATATTTCAATTTTTTTTGTCCAGGGCATACAGTATATACATTTACAAACACTGGGGAAGAGGAGCTCTCTACAGATCACATTATTAACTTTACAAGCAGTTCTACATGTATGTGGCTATTATATAATGTATATCATAGCCGCATACATGTAGAACTGTCTGCAAAGTTAGCATAATGATCTTTAGAGAACCCCCCAATCTTGTAAAATGTATAGTAAGCGCCTGTAGCCCCGTTCCTACTTCGTGTTATAAATGGGAAGATACTGGGGGGGAAGGTGGCTGTATTCCACAATCGCTCAGCTTGATATAGGATGTTAAGAGTGCAGCATTGTAAATAAGATATTTATTTATATCCTGAACAAAAAAATTAATATGTGGGTTAGAGGAGTTCCTGGGGCAGGCACTCCTTGGTGTGAATTGCCTGCCTGAATGACACTGGCTGCTGTTTAAGGACATAAAACTTCCTCAGCCATATCATGGGGTTGTGACAACATGCTTTTTTAGTGACGCTCCCTTCCCCATTCTCTTGGGCCCACAATACTCAAAGATTATTTCAGTCCGTAGTCATTTCTACTCTAGCCCTTTATGAACTTTTTTTTCTTTTAAAACCTAAAACATAAGTCTGGAGAGGCAGGATTCCTTTTTTATGTAATAGTTTACTGTACCCATTTTTAGAAGGATAAAAACTGTACCAAGACTAAAATGGCACCATGCCATTTCCCACAGAATGGTGTGGCTCTGAGAGCAGAGACCGTGGTGACAAAAACCAAACAAAAAACTTCAGTTGTCATTCTACAATAGTACTTTTTTAAATTTCAGAAATACACCTCAGCAGTTGGGGGAGGGGGGCAGTAACATTTACATTTCTCTTGAGCATTACAGCAGTTTGAGTAGCAGAATCCCAGTACGATGAAGCATACGACAGGTACAACATGATACAGTGTTGAGTCCCAGATAAAATTACTGAATTCTAATCATGGATTGAAACAGAGGACATCTTAGTCCAAAGCAACCTGCTATATCATTTAAAATACTGCCTGTATTTACTGAATACTGTGCTTTTATTTTTGAGTAACTTTCTGCTGATTCTCTTCCTTGTTGTAATATTTTTTTGAGTATATTGTACTAACCCACCTATTCTTTTGAACTTTGGAGACAGCATGAAACATAGACGGGGAAATTAAGAGTTGCTAACACTTCCCCTCCCCCATCACTCATTTGCTCTGAAGAGTGCCTCACATGCTGGAGTCAGGAAAAAAATCAACTCTTCCTTCAGGTGAGGGTGTTACAATTTCATGCTAAGTCACTGTCACTCAACTTGAGTCAGCCAGGATTTAGGGATCCCAAAATAACTGCGCTTCTTTTACATCACAGCTAGGAATACATTTGTGGACAAGGGGATAGCAGAAAGTCAGTCACCCCTTCGGATGGAGGAACTAAGGCGCTACCTGTGATGTAGACAGCCAGTTCTGAGTGCTGTATCATTTTTATTAATATAAAATGTATTACTGACTGTCTCTGTTGAAAATCTGATGCTCTTAGAATGACCTCACTCACCCCCCCCCCAGATTTTAGCTAAAAGATGAAAGCCATAAGAAAAATGCTGACAGCATGTGAGTTCACACACACTCAGTTTTCAGAGACCATGTGTTACATGTAAGGCCTTAATTAAGGATCCTGTTGGTCTGAGCTAATCACAACCGTAGTTGCTATAACATATCCATTTTATGACGTTGGAAGGAAAACCCAGGTTATTACATAGAAGTGAGAAATCGACTTCCGGTTCCGCCACAGACACCTAGGCAGCACAAGAGAGTAGCTCCCTCCCACATCACGTAAAATGCAGTTTTAAAAACCCATTCTCAGAGCTATTAGAAAGAAAAGAACCCTCAAATATGTCAAAAGAAGCCAGAAAGAGGGACAGGGGAGTCATCCCGAAAAACAAACAGCAGTTTAAGGTGAAAGATGGAGATGGAATGGAGCCAGATCATAGGCCTTGAAGTCGTAGCCGCTCACCGAATAGTATGCGTGGCTCAGACTATGATACAGATGGGGAGCAAGATAAACTATCGAGGAACCGTTTTGAAACTATAATAAAAGAGATACGCAATTCAAGGCTGGAAACTAAAAAAGATATACAAGGATTGGCGCAGCAGATAACAAAACTTGATAACCGGATCGAGGAGGCTGAAACTCGAATTGCTGCGGTACATGACATATCGTCTAGCCTTAACCAAGTAATGGGAACCCTGATCCAGCAAACGATATGGCTACAGGCAAAAACCATCGACTTGGAAAGTAGATCTCTCTGAAACAATTTAAGGTTGTATAGATTGGCAGAAGGCGCAGAGACAGCCCCAATGTCAGCGTTTATAGAGAATCTCCTTACAGACATATTGGATCTCCCACCAAATTATGGGCTAAAAGTACAGTGGGCCCACCGATCGCTAAGCCAGAGACCGCAAGACCCAAAGGTACGCACACGCTCCATAATAATCTTGCTCACGAGTTATCAAACAAAGGAAGATCTATTGCGCAGAGCATGGGCGAAAAAGGAACTGACTTACCTATCATCCAAATGGACGATGGATCACGACTACCCGATGGAAATTCAACAGGCAAGACAGCAGTACGCTCCGATTCTGAGAGCACTGAGGGCGAGAGGTATTAAATTCCAGACCCCGTTCCCAGTAAAATTAAAGGTGCACTGGTCGGAGGGGTGGCAGCTATATGGTTCACCAAGTAAGGCATTGTTGGCTCTAGCACAGAAGGGAATACAAATATCTTCGGAGAAAAGGGAACAGATTAACAAGAGTCAGAGGTTCCTACCAGACTTTTTTCAAGTGGCAACGCAATGTAGAGGAGCTCCACCAATGAGAATGCTCAAAGAAACTCTTGAGAAACTGAGAAAGATGGAGAGAGGCAATGCGCAGAGAGACGAGTGCAGGGACTCGGGAACAGAAAGCTGAATGTTAAACACTTCTGCAAGGATGTTTAGGTATTGTTGATTGGCTTGGAACTAGAGCAGAGGAGAGACAGTGCGAAATGCATTGCAAGTATGAGAACATGAAGAGACTATACGCCAGGAGGGAACTGAACTTTGAAAAATCGTGGAATTTTTTAAACTGATTATTGCAAAGTTAAGAGGGTCCCTGAATGCTCTTAGAACTATAATTTAAGGATAGAGGGGTATAATGTACCGGGCGTTTAGTAGAGGCGGGATAGTAATAGAAGGAAGGACCCCCGCAAAAGGAAACAAACGGCAAAGGGTAAATTTAAGGGGAAGACACCAGGAAAGCCTAAGGGATGGTAATGAGAGAGAGCTCAGGGGGGATGATATAGAAAAAAGATGGAAATAATGCCATCTCTGCAGCGAGGCGGCGAGGGGGTTGGTAACATAAGGGGGGGAGGAGATACGAGTGGAATTAGAATGGGAACAGAAAGAGCAAGCTGGTAAAGACCTCCGCCTAACGCTGGGGTTGGGAGCATGTTTAGAAATAGGAAAGAGGAATCAGATCATGCTAGATAGGAGAGGGGGGACAACAGCTAAAAGAAATGCCTGGGAAGTGGGGATAAAGGTAATTTAGTACATATAAGAAGTGATCCTAAGATAAGTTGGAGATGAGTTAAATAGAACAATTCCCACACTAACGGAAATAAGATAAACGCGGGGGGGGTCTTCTCTGTACTAAAAGAGATGACAATGATGAAGGGGGTTTGCAGCACACAATGAATCTGGGAATGAGGAAAAGAAGGACATACTAAAGGAATCGATGTGGGAGGGAGGTACTGACAGGAGAGGTATTCACTTTACTATATCCAAGCAGCGCTGGTAGTTGATCTGTGGGGGTAAATTAGATTAAAAGCCACTCTGTACAGAGAGCTTTTTTCGAGGGAATACCCTGGGAGCAACAGGATTAGATCCACTCGAGTCTGTCCTCAATTACAGCTCTAGAGGGCAGTGTAAGGGAACCACGAAGTTGGGATCCCCTGCCTTGGAAGCAATAAACTAGTTATTCCCTTCTTTGATAAGAGGGGAAAAGTTATGGTTTTTGGTTGGGTTAATAGAAATGTTTATACTGTGTTTGTTCAAAGGAATGTTTACCAGATCGTGCTGGGAGATCAAAGTGGTCGGATCTCCAGATGGGCTTGGAAATCGTTACTTAGTTATCTAACAGTTAAATAAGCCTGAAGTGTATGAAATGAATGTATGTTACCGATGGGGGCTAGAGAATTACAACCCAGGGGAGGGTAGGAGAAGTATCTGGGGTAGAAAAGGGAAAAAAGCAAGATAAACAAAGATAGATAAGACAACACTATTCTGCTCATTCAATGTTAATGGGCTGACCAATCCCATCAAGAGAAGCAAAATATTGGCTGCACTGAGAAAGGAAGGACCTGATTTTATTTTTCTACAGGAAACGCATCTAACGCAGGAGGAGCATAATAAATTAGGGAGAATGGACTTCTCTTACGAGGTCAGTGCCTCATATAAGAGGGGTAGAAGGAGGGGGGTTTCGATACTTATACCAAAGAAAACAGTATTTGAACCAGTGGATTAATGTATAGACAGGGAAGGGATGTATGTATTTCTTAAGGGTAAATTCCAAGGAAGATTGCTAACCCTTGTATCGGCTTATGTACCACCTGGCTCACAATACCAGGTATATAGATTGATCCTGCTGAAGTTGCAGGAATGGGCAGAAGGACAAGTTATATTTGGAGGGGATCTGAACATAGCAATGGACCCTTATATGGATAGTACGGCATTGGGAGGGCGGAGAGAAAGGGGAACCTCGAGGAAACTAGCAAAGTTGCTGGGGGAGATAGGATATGTAGACGTATGGAGGGTAGGGCACCCCAAACAAAGGAACTTTACCTTTTTTCATTTCCGTGTAAAAGTTATTCGAGATTAGACTATTTTCTCATGCCTAAAGGAAAGATGGCTGGGGTAAAAGATACTTGGATTGGTAATACAGTATTATCTGACCATGCCCTGATTTATTTACAAATGCGACTAGGAGACCTTAGAAAGAAAACATTTTGGAGGCTAAACGTCTCATTGATACAAGATAAGGAAGTCAAGCAAGGAATAATAGATACCATAAAACAGGCTATAGAGGAAAATACTACACCAGAAATAACAACAGCTGTACTTTGGGACACGTTAAAGGCCATCCTGAGAGGGAAGTTGATAGCTATTGCAGCACATAAGAAAAAGCAAAGGGATAGGAAAATAGAGATATTAAAGGGTGAGCTGGATATTATAGAAAATCAACTTAAAAAGAAATATAACAAGGAGCTTGCTGGGAAGTTAAGTAGAGTTAAGGAAAACCTGAATAGAGAACTTGACTATTACATCGAACAAAAGTTAATGTTTGTTAAGCAAAGATTCTAAGAGGGGGGGGACCAAAAGCTGCTAGAGTGTTGGCAGCTAAATTACGTACCCAGACAGCAGGAGCACATACATCCAAGGTAATACATCCCCAGAATAAAAAGGGGTTACAAAGCACGCATGAGATCGTAGAAGCATTTAGAGAATATTATAAAGATCTGTATATGGCCCCCACTAACCGAAAGGAACAGGATATGGTACAATACTTATGTAATATCCAGTTGCCTAGGGTTTCGGAAGAAGAGCAAAGACAGCTGACGAAACAGGTGACTAGGGAGGAGCTGCTAGGGGAAATACTGTATCTAAGCTAAAAACAAACAAATGCCCAGGGACGGACGGGTTCTCAGCAGAAATGTATAAACACTTCCAAGATCAGTTTGTACAGCTGCTATTAAAAGTCTTCAATGAAACTCTCTCAACAAGAAGGCCCCCTCCGGAATCTTGGTCGCAAGCCATAATTTCAGTAATACACAAGGGAGGTAAAGATCCCAGTCAGTGTTACTCATATAGACCAATTTCCTTCCTTAACACGGATTACAAATTATTTATGTCAATCCTGGCCCGAAGACTACAACAAATACTTCCCAAGTTAGTACAAACAGATCAAACCGGCTTTATCCCAGGGAGACAGGCACAGGATAATTTAAGGCGAACTGCACACGTATTGGACCATTTGAACTTGACTAAACAACCAGCAGTCCTGCTTAGTTTAGATGCCGAAAAGGCTTTTGATAAAGTGGATTGGGTTTTTTTGAGAGTAGTGTTAGAGAGATTTGGTTTCCCAAAACAATTTAACAAACTCATGGGAAAAATCTACGAAGCACCCAAGGCTTATATAAGGACAAATGGACATCATTCAAACCCATTTAGTCTGGGAAGAGGAACAAGGCAGGGCTGCCCGTCATCACCACTAATATTTGCGTTATATTTGGAACCGTTGGCGCAGGGTATCAGAGACAACCCAGCAATCAAGAGGGTGGAGGTAGGAGGGATGCAGCAGAAACTAGCACTGTATGCCGATGATATACTTCTGTATATCACCGATCCAGAGGAAACCATACCACATCTATTTAAACACTTAAGAACATTTTCGGAACATGCGGGCTACACTTTAAATGATAACAAGACAGAGGTTCTGAAACTATTCCCCATCCTCGCAGATTAAGAAGTTATACCCAATGAGATGGGACTTACCCTACATGAAATATTTGGGGGTAAAATTAGGTAAGACAGTTTCCAGGATGCCCCAGATAAATTACCCGTTACTTGTAGAGCAAATACAGAAAGATATTCAGAGATGGCGACTTCTCCCTCTGACTATATCCATGAGGATACAGTCGGTTAAAATGAACGTACTCCCTTGTTTGTTATTTTTGTTTCAATGTGTCCCTGCCCCTGTATCCCCCAAACAACTAGGAACATGGCAGAAGAAGCTATTGGATTTTATTTGGCCAAGTAAAAGGCCGAGGGTTAAAAAGCAGACTCTATATCTCCCTAAAAGAATGGGAGGACTGGCAGTCCCTATGTTAAAAGGGTACTGGATAGCAGTACAGACTAGAATAATACTTCTACTGCAACATCAGACTTATACGGCCAGATGGAAAGAAATAGATCTCGAGGTTCCCCTGTCTCCTTCACTATTAGCACAATGCATGGTGCTACACCCTGAGGCGGAATGGACAGACATGCCATATCTAGGCACAACAACAGCAATGCAGGGATATAGGCAGGGGTTGGCGAAAGGCTCCACCAGAGTATATATGTGGAAGTACACATGGTGGACTATGAACAAGGGGTTCCCCCCAGCAGTTGGAGATCCCTGATATAGAAAACAAGAGGGGCTAGGGTGTAGAGCCCCATGGCAATTCCTTAAGGGGGAAAATGTAATCTCATTTGAGGAAGCACAAAACAAATTCAATTGGACGGGGAAGGAGCTTATTTGGTATTATCAGATCAGAGACTTTATAGGGGGTCAGATGAATAACTCAATTATAAGAGCGGGTGGGTACTCAGTTCCCAACACATTTGAGACAATATGGAGCACGAGTAGAGGTGAAAGAGCTATTGCAATTTTATACCAAAATTACTTCGGGGATCTCCATTTCATGATGGACTATATCAAAGCTAAGTGGAAACAAGAGCTTGGGTTTAAATCAGACACACGGGAATGGATAGCGACATGGCAAAATACATGGTGCACCACGTCCTCCCCAGAGTGGAGGACATTCACATGGAAATTAAGATCAAGATATTTTAGGGTACCAAAGCAAGTAGTCAAATGGTGTAAGACCACTACAGGTGATTGCTGGAGAGGATGTGGGGCACAGATGGCCAATCAAGCACATGTTTTTTGGGACTGCCTGGTGCTGGGAAAATATTGGGAAGGTATACGGAGGGATGTGTGAAAAAGCTTTAACATAACGGTACTGCTAGGACCAGAACACATGTTGTTGGGGGTCTACCCATCAGAGCTGAAAGGAAGTGAAGCTAAATATCTCTGGAGGATATTGATAGCAGCGGCGGGAAAGGCCATAACAAGGAAGTGGCTTTCCCTAAGCGCACCTACAGTGAGAGAGTGGAAGGAGGTGCTAGAAAGGATAAAGACGATGGAAAAAATCACGCACTTCCTGAGGCAAAGATTACCGCAGTACCAAAACAGATGGCTGCGATGGGAAATGGATCAGGATTAGGAGGGACGATTTTCCTGGAGTCAAAAAGGGGAAATGGGAAAGAGGGTACCGAATTCTGGCACCTCACTAATAACACAGAATCCTAACTTAAATTAAATTATGAAATGAGAACCCCTCCTCCCTCCATGTTTTTTTTTTTTTAAGTACCCCAGTACATAGAGAGTGTACAAATTGTTAAAAAAGAGGTATAGTGAGTGCCAATGAGAAGAAGTCTAGCCCTAGACTAAATAACAGTATATAAAGAGTAAAAAGGTGACATAAATTAGTTGGTAAATATGAACATACGAAATTTGCCAGCAGATAAAGGCCTAGAGGTCTATCAAGTCTGCTCGAATGTGCAGCTAGAACCCCTTATTCTGCAGCTGCCCCTCCCTTCTACCCTTCCCCTTCATTAACCCTCCCCCTTGTCCTGTCCCATCCTCGTTTGAAGCAGTCCACGGTTCTACTGCATACCACTTCAGCAGGTAATGCATTCCACCCAGCCACCACCCTCTCTGTAAAAAGGTGTCTCCTCATCTCCCTCCTGAACCTTCCTCGCTCAAATTGAATGCATTCAATTAAATAAAAATAGCAAGTTGATGGATGTGAAAAGAAAAAATAGACACACAGTAATCAGGCTTAATGTTTTTATTTAATATTGTATAACATAGATTAAAATGAGAAAGAAATGAAGTTTCTTTTGAAATGTAACAATGGTGGAGATAATATTGTAATTGTCTTGAAAAGAGATACAATGTGAAATTGCCTTTGTTTGTATCTATTTGTGAGGTGAATAAAGATGAAGTATAAAAAAAGAAGTGCGAAATCATAAAGATGCTTTCCTGTCATGAAAGTGGGAAGCTTATTATGAGATCAAAAGAAGTGTCATTTGAAGGACACGAATTATGCTTAAGTTCCAGAATGTAATATTTTTGTATAAGATATATATCTTAATATATCCTGACAGGGAGGAGCAAGGTGATGACCTGAAAAGAGGTTGGGTAAAAGCCAGCATTTAATTTAGTCTGTTTTACTTCACAGAGACACATTTTTACCTAGACTCTGACCACGAAACATCTTGGGAGCACTTTTAAGCAAGTATTTAGAGACTAAGTACTGTAGTAAGAATTGCACTGTTTAAAACCTTGTTCTTTTAATAGATTTGTTATGTCTTGTGATATAAAAACAGGTTATTCACCTGTAACAGTAGTTCTAGGAGTGGTATATGTTGTTCATCCACACTCTTTGGCATGTCCCTTTCCCCTTTAAATCTTGCCGGAAGTCTTTAAGCTGGCTCCTCCCACCAACCCGGGAGATATATACCTCAGCTCCACCCCATGAAGCAAGGTGATGCGCCTAAAGCCGGGGAGGTCGGGTGGGTGCGTGTGGATGGACAACATATACCACTCCTAGAACTACTGTTACAGATGATAACCTGTTTTCTAGGAGCGTGGATATGTTGTTCATCCACACTCTTTGGCAGACTCCTAGCAGTTCTCCGGGAGGAGGGAGGCAAGGCGCACACCCCTACGTAGGAAACAGAGACTGAAGAACCGAGGCCCCAAAACCAACATCCTGATGTGACTCAAAGTCGATGTGGTAATGGGTAATGAAGGTATTTGCTGACTTCCAGGTAGCAGCCTGACAGATTTCCTGGATAGGGATGTCCCTGGAAGCAGCCACTGATGCAGCAATATGGTGGGTAGAATGAGCTCTTATCCCTCTGAGAGGCTCCTTGCCCGCCAACTCAGCACAGACCTATGCATGATGTAATCCATTTTGCAATAGTCCGTTTGGCTGCAGGTCTGCCAGAAGCGGCTTCAGCGTAGGTGACAAACAGCTGGCGAACCTCTCCCCGAATTTCTGCTGTCCTCTCCTTGTAGTAGGAGAAAGCACGCCTAAGGTCCAGGGTATGGAGCCTCTACTCGGCATCCGAGGTGTAGTTAGGGTAGTATACCGGCAGAGACAACACCTGGTTAAGGTGAAACTTTGACACCACCTTCGGAAGGAATTTCAGGTGGGAGCACAGGACAACTTTGTCCCTGTGAGAGACCAGATAAGGGGAGTCTACCGAGAGCGCCTGGATCTTCCCTGTCCTTCTGGCTGACGTGATAGCCACCAGGAAGGCAGCCTTCCACGACAAGTGTGAAAGCTCACACTTGTGCATGGGTTCGAATGGCTTGCCCATGAGCTTTCCCACGGTGGTGGAGGTTCACACACCGAAGGGAATATGTGATCTAGGCCTTTGAAAAAGCACCAGACCACTGTCTCCTGTGCCAATGTCAACTGACCAGCCCACGCCCGGTAAGCAGAGATGGCTGCCAGGTGCACCCTAAGGGTTGATGACCGAAGACCCCCTTTGGAGAGAGACCAAAGGTAGTCTAAAATGTTAGCCACAGAGCAGGATAAGAGGTCCAGACTCTTACCCTGACATCAAACGGAAAACCTTTTCCATTTGAAGGCATAACATTTCCTGGTCGATTCCTTACGAGATACCTCCACCACGGTGTAGACATCCTTGGAAAGACCCAGAGCCTGGAACTCTAGCCGCTCAGGTACAAGGCTGTGAGGTGCAGGGAATGAAGGTCCGGATGGAATACCTGCCCCTGGTTCAGAGATATCAGGTCCAGGCGTGTACAAAGCCGCTCCGGGGGCCTGCAGCTGAGGCTGAGATCATCTGAGTACCAGAACTGGCGCGGCCAATCTGGGGCTACCAGGATTATCTTCGCCTTGTCCCTCCTCAACTCGAGTAACACCTTATGGATCAAGGGAAATGGAGGGAAGGCGTAGAGGAGGGCCTGGGGTCCATGGCCTCGAAAAGGCATCCCCCTGCAGTAAACCCTGCTGAGGGGGGCAGGCATGGTACAGCCTCAGCTTGGTGTTCTCCCTGGAGGCAAACAGGTCCACCAACGGTTTGCCCCAACGAGAGAACAGATTGTAAGCTACCTCTGGATGGAAAGATCACTCGTGGGATGTCTGGCCTATGCGGCTGAGAGCATCCGCCAGTTGGTTCGAGACTCCTGCCACATGAATGGCAAAGAGATCTGCCTCCAACCGGCTGAAGAAGGTCCAGATCCAGAGCGCCTCCTTGTATAGCAGACGGGAGTGCATGCCGCCGTTTGTTGAGGTAGTACATGGTCGAGGCATTGTCCGTCTGGACTTGAACCACTTGATCCCGGAGCTGAGGAGCGAAAGCTGACAGTGCCAGTCTGACTGCTCTGAGCTCTAGCAGGTTGATGTGGCAACGGGATTCCTCGGGAGTCCAGAACCCGTGGGCTCTGTGGTCCCCCATGTGGGCTCCCTAGCCCATGAGAGAGGCATCGGTCATGAGGACGACCGTCGGCTCGGGGCGGACAAACGGGATCCCTTCCTGCAGACGACTAGGGACGGTCCACCACTGGAGAGCGGCCCACATCTTCTGGGTGACAGTAACCAGCTGGTCGAAAAGACCCTGATGCTGAGTCCACTGAGCGGCCATCTCCCACTGGAGGGGGCACATGTACAATCTGGCCCAACGGACCACTGAGGTGCATGCCACCATGTAACCCAGAAGGCGCAGGAAGTTCTGGGCAGGGCGCAAGTGCCCAACCAGAAATTATTGGGCAAAGGAGGAAAGAACCTCCGCCCTGTCCACCGGAAGCCGAGCTCTGGCTTGACGAGAGTCGAGCTCTGCCCCGATAAAGCCCATCACCTGAAAGGGCATGAGTTCCGACTTGGCCTTGTTGATCAGGAGGCCTAATTGGGAACAGGTTCGGAGGGCCAGGTCCCTGGACCTCTCCACCTCCTGCAGGGAGGAACCCGCCAGGAGCCAATCGTCGAGGTAGGGGTATATCCGAACCCCTTGACGCCATAAATGGGCTGCCGCCACTGCAATGCATTTGGTGAAGACCCGAGGGGCCGATGACAGGCTGAATGGCATGGCTCGGAACTCGTACAGGGTCCCTTCAACCCTGAAGCGGAGGAACCGCTGGTGGGACGGACGGATTGGGACGTGAAAGAACGCATCCTGTAGATCCAGTGAACAGAACCACATGTTTCGCTCCTGAGATGGTATGATCTGGTTCAAAATTACCATCCGGAAGGTGCGAGACCTGAGATATTGATTCAGGTCGTGGAGATCTAGGATGGGGCGCCAACCCCCCGTCTGCTTGGGCACCAGGAAGTACTTGGACACGAAGCCTGGGTCTGTAGGAGGATCTTCTTGCGGAGGAGCTGAGGAATGTTGTCCCAAAGGGTCCACTGAGTGCCAACTAAGATCCTTTCCTCCCGTGGGGCACGGGCTCGGCAAGGAGGGTACTGCTCGAACTCTAGAGGCAGTCCCCGACCGACCACTTCCAGGACCCACCTGTCCGAAGTGATACCGGACTAGGCGGAAAGAAAGTGGCGGAGCCGGCCCCCCACGAGAGGACCTAGAACTGGCGTGATGGGAGTAGGGGTGGCCCCCCCAACCCGTCACTGTGCAGGCTTAGGAGGAGGAGGCTCCTGGACCAGCACCTTGGCCTCCTTTGCGGGGCTGTTGGGGACCCTGTTTGTGCCTAGAATGCCAAGCTTGAGCCTGCTGTTGCTGCTGACCTCCCTGGAAGGGGGGACCGTATAACCACAGGAGAAGAGTGCCGAAAAGGCTTCTTCTTGCGCTTCTGCTGGTTCTTGCCCGAAGAACCCTTTGCAGAAGTGGCATCCAAGGTGGCACTGGACTGCTCAATGCGTTGGAGGTGACCTGCCACTCCCAGACTGAAGAGGTCGGTGCCAAGGAAGGGCACGTCAGCTAACTTGTGCTGAGTATCCGCCAGAAAAGAGGATAATCTCAGCCAGGCCCTGCAGCAAGTGGCCACTGTGGCTGCTAGTGAACAGGCACAGGAATCTCCATGTCCAAAGCCGTCTGGAGCTGCTGTTTTGCAATCAGCACGGCCCTGGTCACAGACTTGCTGAACCATGGTCTGCATGTCTGCTGGGAGATGAGAAAGGACTTCATCTAGTGACCCCAAGAGGGCGTGAGAGAAGTGTGCCATGATCACTGCTGAGCTGGCCTGATGAAGGCCCAAGGATGAGGCCGCATATACCTTCTGGGCAGAATGGTCCATATTTTTGGACTCCTTGTATGGAAGGTGGTCAGTATCCACTGAGCTACCCGTGCTCTAAACACTGAAGCAGTCACAAGGCTCTCAGCCGAGGGATGCTCAGTGATGCCCGCCAAGGACCCCATGAGTACAGTGTACTTGCGAGCCATGCGGGCAGACGGAGTCGGGCAAGAGACAGGGTGCTGCCATAGCTCAAGGGCCAGGCCAACAATGGCTTCGCCCACTGGAAAGGCCTCAGTCAGGGTATCCTCCCTCTTAAGGATATCCATGACAGGATATTCCACCTTCTCTTGGATAGGTTCCAAGGGCATACCGGTGGACTCTGACATAAGTCGAAGGATGCCCTGGAAAGAGGAAGGACCTTCCTCCAGGCCTGTCACTGACAACTCCTCATCAGGGTGTGAGTGAAGACCAGTGGTATCAGAGTCCGAAGAGTCGGGATACAGGGGTCTCCCGCCTATGTCCCCTTCAATACGCTGAGGGTGATCGGGGACAACAGTGATGGACAGACGATGGGGCAGGCCCATATCTGTCCAATCCTCCTTCGAGGGGGCCCCTCCCTGAGGCTGCTTAGGCAGTGGCTCCACCAAAATTGGTGGGGAGACCGGAACAGGCAGAACAGAAATGGGTGCTGGTCCTACCGGAGGAAGGACCGGAGTCTTTGGTTCCGTAGGAGTCGGCGTCAGCCTAAGAGGCTGGAGCCAAGTAATGGCCGGTAGAGCCAGCTTTTGACCGGTCAAAATTAGCTTTTGCCACATGAGGTCCTCATAACGTCGACGGAGCTTCCGTCGAAGTCTCTCCTCATCAGAGGAGGATGAGGATCGGTGGCGGCACCTCTTCTGGGAGTGTTTGTGACCCTTTTTCGGTTTTTCGAGCGGTGGGGTCCTAGTCCTCGATCGAGACCGATGGTGTCGATCGGGAGAGGCTGGATTTGGAGAAAACCGAGGTTCCGGCTCCTGTCCCTCGATCTGGATACCCGAAGGACGGGTCTCCTCATCAGGGAAGGAAAGGAAGGGTGTCCTCTCCAAGGAGTCATCGACCGGGGTCAGCGACAATGGCTCGATCGGGTCGAGAGAAATCTCATCCGGTTCTGCCGTATCCTCGGCCTCAGTGCTTTGACCTGACAGAAGGTCCGAGAAGCCAGCGGCCGAGGAAGCAATCTCGACCGAGGTCGGGACCGCCAGGTCCTGAGAATCGGACCGCTCTTGGTCCCAGGAATGTCTTCTTCGGGCAGAAGATGATTTAGGGTCCTTGTCCCTTTTCTTAGGGTGGGAGGAGTGCGAGCCCGAGGGCGCCTCACCCTTGGTAGGGAGAGGCTGGCACAGCTCCTGAAAGGACCCAGTGAAAGTGGAGCCCAGGTTAAGCGGCACGAAAAAACTTCGGCTGGCCAAAGCCTGAGCAGCTTCCTCTTGAAAACCGCCATCTATTCTTCAGGCTGATTGGGCGGATCCCAGCGACGTGAAACACTTACTTGGCCTCCTTTGATTTCACCGGTGGATTGCGAAGTTCGTCTCCCTAGCTTTAGGCACGCCTTGTGGTCGTCCAGGACGTTGGGATGGAAGGCCAGACAAATGGTGCAAAAGGTAGTGTCATTCATGACACCCAAGCTATAAACGCATGAGAGATGGGGATCGGTGCGTAACATTTTCTGTCCGCAATGACACCGGCGAAACCCAGGGGACGACTTGTCCTCCATGTCCAATGCGCTCTGATCGGAATCGTAAACTCTTATGAGTTTCAAAGAAAGCAAATGCGGCGAAAACCATCGATTAAAATCCAGGGCCTACGGTACTGCGGAAGTAGCACAAGGGAACTTGAATCTTCCAGTGGAAAGGAAGATCTGGCGTCATGGGGCGGAGCCGAGGTATATACCACCCGGGTGGGTGGGAGGAGCCAGCTTGAAGATTTACAGCAAGATTTAAAGGTAAAAGGGACATGCCAAAGAGTGTGGATGAACAACATATCCACGCTCCTAGAACAGTTCTGTATTGTTGTGTTTTACATATTCTTATCTTTTATAGTAAAATTCTTTTTAGAACTTACTTGGTCTGTCTTTGACTTCTTTTTTTTGTTTGTAAGAAAAGTACATGGTATTAGCAGACAATCGACATAAGCTTGAATGGTGATACCAAACTGGAAAGAGAAGCGTTTTAAATCTGAGGTCTTTATTAAAGTTTTAAAGGGTTCACCTCTGTACACCTGGTTAGGTGCCTGTGGGCAAAGATATTTGCCCCCCCCCCCCAAGACAGATATATCTGAGCCTGTGCACTGGGTATGCTAACAAGAGGTTAACAGTTTGAATCCCTCCAGAACTTGAGACCAAAGGTTGATCCGAACTCACAAAACAGACAAGAGGGTTACACTGTCTGTTACACTGTTCACAAGACTGCTCGGAGGTTGGCACTTTGGGGGTAGAGGGCCTGACCTGCTGAGTGGGTTTGCAACACTACCCATTACTCTTTTAGCAGTTCTCATCATCCAGCTTGATAATAATGAACAAATCTTTTTTGGGGGGAGCACACTTTCCATCTCGATATAATATCTTGCATGCAATAACATAATGAACACCGTGATGTGTCTGTCCTTTCTAGATATAGAAGATGTGAAGATAAGTAGGGACGGCTCGGGGGCAACGTGAGGAAATATTTTTTCACAGGGAGGGTGGTGGATGCATGGAATAGCCTTTCTGAGAAGGTTGTGGGGTCAAAAACAGTGGGGAAATTCAAGAATGCATGGGACAGACATAAGGCAATTATAGTGGGGGTAGGAGGAAGTAGGCCGTTGGTTAACTAAGTTCTGCAGCTTATGCAACAGGTAGGGAAATGGGCAGACTGGGTGGGCCAAGCGGTCCTTATTTGCTGTCAAAGTCTATGTTTCTATGTTGCAGTAACTAAAATGACAACAACGTAGAGAGCTATAAACAGGTCACTCTTTGGTTTCACTGTTAACTAACCCTAAGCCAGGCAAGACAAACATTTTTCCCCCATCAAGGCATTTTCTCTAGTGCTGCCAGTCCTCAAGTTTACCACTACCCCATTTGCCACTCTACCAGGAGTGTGGAGCATCACGGTTCATGGCCAGAGAGTAATAGTGATGGTCATCCAGATGGCAACCGTTTTTTTTTTTCTCTTTTTCTGACCCTCCCTCCTACCCTTAGTGATGGTGCCTTAGCCCCGAGAAAGCCTTGTGCTGCTAACCCACCATCGACTGGGGCACACTGCCCAAGGCAATTCTCTTTCCATTGACCGCCCACTACTGCCATCCCAGATCAGTTCCCAGACCTGAGCTGCTGACACAGCAGCACAAATGTGGGTAACCTAAGGCACCCATTGTTAACATCAAAATCAAGACATATAGGGGCAAAACTAATAACTGTGAAAAGTGTGTGTGTGGGGGGGTAGAGAAGGTAATGAAAAGTGGCATTCATTTAGCAGCATGCACAGCTCAAACAGAGTTTGTCAATGACGCTGTACTAAAGTAATTTATTTTAATATATGCAGGTATTAGTAAAATGTGGGGTGGAGTACCTTGCAGACTTCTGTGAACAAAATACAATTATACAATGGAGTCCTAGAATAGGAGTCCCTGATTGGCTGACTGGTACATTTCTGCCGCGTTAAACCCTGCGATATACCAACGGCAAAGGTGCCAGTAAGCCGCATCAGCAATCCCAACTTGAGAAATCAACCTAATCCATCATCTTTACTCCACGCTAAACCACTGCAGCAGGAGATTCAAATTTGAACTTGCATACCCTCTTAGTGAACTGCATGAAACAACTAGTTCTCCCAAAAGCACCTCTGAGAGAAAAAAAAAAAAAGGTTTCCGTAACATCAATGGCAGTGCCTACCTCCTGCTCCAGTCCCAGAACTGACAAAAACACAGACTGGTAGAGCAGTCACCATAGCTTCCTGAAACCATTACGACTATTCAATCCACTCTGGGAACCGCAAGCCACACCCCATTACCAACCGATACACATAGTGCAGGATTACAAAAAAAGTCAGTCCTAGATGGTCGGGACACTCACTACAGAAATACTAATGTAACTGTGCTCTTATCAGCTCAGTCACATCTGTTTCCTGATGAGTTTTAAAAGAAATGAATGATACAGACGTCACCCTCCTCCCTCACTCAGAACACCAGTCCACTGTTCATGCCACGTACTGCTTACCTGCAGCTCCAAACTTTACAGTCCTTCTCCCAGCAAAAAATAAACATTCCTGTGCCCTGCAATCCCAATTGATTTAAATAGAAAAAAAAAGCCAACTCTAGCAGTCAGTTCTCCACTGAACGGAAAACCCGCACTGACCCCGGAACCACACCCTGAAGTGTCACAGTCCGGTCAGCACTCACAGTACGCTATTTCATTTACAGTCAATTACAGACACAAATCAGAAGTTGCACCAGGTTGTAAAAAAAAAAAAACATTCTAAGTCGCGCCAAGCTGTTAAAAAAAGACAATTAAGTATATATCTGTCTATGGGGTGAGATGTGTGTGTGTGGGGAGGGGGGACAGGACTTCAACAATAATCTCCCTAGTAACACAAAACAATTTTTCATGGCACAGCAACATATATAATAAAAATAATGTAAAATCCCCTGAAAATAGTCTTTTTCTTTATTTTTTGGGTCACCAAAAAAGGGTGGGACACTGTATAATCGAAATAAACCACTCCAGCTGTGGGTAAATCCCACAATAACCCACACCCTGTTGTGGTTTATTGCTTAAATAGAGGCTGCCATGGAAGTGGGCATACCTCTAGTCACGTGTGCACTCAGTTATTCATGAACATGGTCAAAAGCAAGGGCAGATCAATATGTAAGATGCAGGAAACTATCCCGTGGGATGGGATCATTTTCTATTAAAGGAATTTAAAGTCACAGAAGACCATTGATTCAAAAGCCACCCCCCCTTTCCCATTTAAAACGACTAAATTAAGATCCCAAGAGAGGGCTAGGTCCTACCAAGAACATTTTATATGATTTAGACCTTTAAACATTTACAAAATTTGAAGACGACACTAAGGAAAGGGAAGATTATTTGGCTCTATAAGCATACATGGCTGTTAGATGTGTGCTCTGGAAAGACATTATCAATCCTGAAGAAAAGTAAATAATCCAGTAAATTGTGAATAAACTAGTACCACCAGGTTTTTCAGAGGTGCACCACTCGTGTCTGAAGCACTGGGTGGCTATTACTGTAAAATCTGAGTTGGTGGTTATGGCAATACCTGTTGGGAAACCAGGGTTGTTGGAGTGCCTGGTAGTACAGGTGGGTCATCGTCAGGTTCAAGGTTTTCCTAATTTATCACCTTCTTACTGCCAAAGATGCTACTCTACTCCTTGTGGAGTGTGCTTTAATGCCTTCTGGGGGTTCTTTCCCCGGTTTGGTATAGCAGAAACGTGTTGCGGATACTATCCAACTTGATTTAGACTTTACAGGCTGAGTGTCCCTGTGACATGGCACCATATGTATAGGAATTTACTCCTAAAATCCTGTGTTCTAGACTTAACAGAAACTGAAGGCCCTTCCAACATCTAATGTATGAAGTTTTTTCTCCCCTTTATTGGCACATGGCCTTGGAAAATACACTGGCAAGATAACAGATTGATTCGAGTAGAATTCTGACACCACCTTAAGGGGAAATTATACTTTTGTTCTTAAAACTACTTTTTCACTGTGGAAAACCAAATAGGAAGGACCAACACAGAGTGCTTGTAACTTACTGACCTTCCTTACTGATGTAAAAGCCACAAGAAAATGTTTTCCAGAGGATGTATTTTAACTCACTGGTGGCCATAGGCTCAAAAGGACAGAACATTAAGTAAAGACTAAGTTCAGGTCCCAGGATGGCATATGCTCCCCCCCCCCACACTTCCTCTAAGTGGCTCCCATCATCTGGACACCCTAGTTCTGTCACCCTGACATCTTTCCGGACTTAACGGTCAGTTTCTTCCCCCCAGGGCTCCCCCCACAGTGGGGTTCCCAATCCCCACCATCAAACTTGGCCTGGGCAGTCAGGGGTGGGGCTTGCAGGTGCCTGCCATCATCCATACTTGCTTGGAGTTTCTTCTTTTATCCCCGGTGGGCACAATGTGCAATGTCATCAAGACGCAACTCATGTGCTAGTGCATAATGTGTCTTAACGACTGCCACACCTCCCTGTAATCTAAAATCCTCAGCTGCCTTTAACCTAGTGTTTACCAGGGTCCACATTTGCTGAGGCTCTGCAACACCCTCCCCCAACCCCGTCAATCTTCCTCCCCCGACTCTCTGGCACCCTGAGTTCACTCCACAACATGGGTCATTGGTGCTGACTGGTAACGTTACTGCTGCACTGGCAGGCCAGCTGGCATAAACTTTTATTTATTTTATTTATTTATTTTAGTTTTGCAGACCAGGAAAGAAGGACTAGACAATTCTGCCTATTTTCAGCCTCGGGGGATAAACTGGATGCCAACTGACATGAACTAGATTAAGCTGTTGGTGGTATTTTTAGGTATTTAAAAGTTTCTCCAGGATGGCATACTGAGCAAGACTGCTCATTTCCAGATGTGTCCTAGAGGTGGAAGAGGAAGAGTACAATTTACATCTTCTTCACAAGTAGATACATATATGAGAGGCCTTTAAAGAACCTCTTAAATACTGGATGAGCAAACAAAGATTCTGCTGAGGCCTTCGATCTAAAGGCAGTAACTGTCGACAAATGCGACTTTCAAGATGCAGTCTTTAAGCTCAGTGACTCTAAATGTAATAAATAGTTCAGAATTAATGCAGTCTCTGCCTTCCCAGATGAATGGGAATTTTTCCTACACCAGCTAGAGTATCTTTTCCATTCTGAATTATAAATTGTCCTTGTGGCTGGCTTTCTGGCCGCCTAAGTGACCTGTTCAACTTGGTTAGAGAGATTTAGTTCTAAAACCTCTATCCCTTCTGGAACCAGGTGAAGGGACTCCAGATTTGAGAAGTTTACCTGGCCTTTCGAGACTGTCAGAAGGTCAAGACACACAGACAGAGTCAGAGTCATTTTGAATATCTGAAATAACAGTGAATACCACAGCTGTCCAGGCCAGTCTAGTGCTACCAGCATCGGTTACCTGTTCATTTCCTGCCTTCAGAAGCACCTTCTGTATTAAGGGAAAAGAAGGGAAAGCAAAAAGTAATACGTTTCTCCAGTACATGCTGAAAGCATCGTCTAGAACAGTTCTGAGATATGGGGCTCCGCAGCTGAACAGTGGTAACTTGTTCTCCTGTGAGGCAAAAAGATCCACCTTTGGAACACCCCATTTCCTGAAAACTGTCCACAGCAGTTGGTTTCACGGACCACTAATGTGTGACATGATCCATCCTACTTAGTCTACCAGGACACTGTCCTTCCCTGCCGCATGGACTGCAAAGATGTGAACTCAGCATATAAACCGTATTCCACATCATCAGTGTTTTCTTGCACAGTTTCAAGAATCTTGCTTGTTGATGTAAAACACTGCTGCTCCAGAAGATTGATGTGCATTTCTGCCTTGCTACTGGCAACCATAATGCCTTTACTGTGTGGTGTGAGGCGTGTCTAACCCCATCCGTGGAAAGAAGCATCTGGGGTCAGAATGATACTGTGTAGTGCTGATAGAGAAGGCATCCCTTTTTGTATGTGCTGCATCCTCTTCACACCACTGGAGGGAGCTCTGGAGCCTTCTCTGTACTGGTATAAGTGCAACCAGGAGATCCCAGAGTTGGGACCAGTATTCTTTCACACAATGTTTCCTCTTAAGTACTGCCTTAACCAGGATACCGCAAAGGTTGTGGCTGGCATGAGACCCAAAAGCCTGTGAGAATCCTGTGCAGTCCTTCTGCCCCTTTGTGGAAGGATGCTGCATACTATACCAATGTAAGGGCTCTCTCCTGTAGGAGAAAGGGCCCTTAACTGGGTGCAGTTCTGCTTCAATAATGTGCAGGTTTTATGTGGGTTACAGGTTTGGGTTTTTCAAAATTCAGGATGACTCCAACATTTCTATCAGAAGCACTAATGACAGAGCATTTTCTCTGGTTCACTCACGCACACCAGCCAGTCATCTAAGACAGGAGAGACCGTCATGCTATTCTTTCAAAGTGTTGCTGCTACTACAGCCATTCCCTTTGTGAACCATCCTGGGGCAAAAGTCAGGCCAAAAGACATTGCCTTGCCCTGGTACTGACCCACACCTACTCTGAAGTATAGATATTTTCTGTACCTTGCTCTTATTGGAATGTGAAAGTAGTCATCCTTCAGATCCAGTGAGCAAAGCCATTCTCTGTGCTGTAAACGATGGGATTACTGTTTGCAAGATGACAGTTTTGAACCTTTTCTTTTTTTCCCTAAGTTTCAGACACCTTAGGTTGTGCATTGATTGCCAGTCAACATAACTGTTCCGTTAGGAAGTACCTTGAGAAAATGAGCTTTTTCCCATTTCTTTTACTGGCACTTTCTCCATAGCATTTGGAGCTTGCAGGTTTTGAACTTCCAATTTGAACTGCTGCATCACTATCCAGTACTCAGTTGTCTGTTTTAAAACACTACAATGCTGGATGTGGAAACAGAGGCACCCCTGACATTCCCACTGGGGTTTGAGATGTGGTGACCAGTGACTTGTCAGGGTTTAGTTTTAGCTTGTAGTGGATGAGCTGGGACGGACGCTTGCCTCTTCCACTACTGCCTCCACTGATACACAGATACACCTGTGGTTCTCAACTATGCATAACTTCTGGTAGAGACTGCATTTGCAAGGGCTTTAGTTGCTGTATCGTTAATGTCCACAGCCATCTGCAACTGATGACTGGCTGTATCCCAAACAGCTTTTACATGCTGCAAGTCTGACCTCTCTCCAGAGGGCAAACTGTCACAAAACGGTAGCATAGCTTTCCAATGTGCTTCCTGGTACTACTAATGTACAACTCACCAATGCTGCTTCCATAATGCTGAGGATGAAACACAAGTAGGACTTTTTCCTTTTTTTATCAAGAGTATACATTTTTTGAAGAATCCTTGATAGGTGGCTCTGTATAAAAAGTTGTTAGCCTCTTCACTTGCAGCAACCTGTACCAGGCCCTCAGGGTTTGGATGTTGGTAAAGATACTGTGAACCAGACCTGGTGATTATCAATCTTTTCTCAGCCTACTTATCAACTGCTGTTGTTGATGCTGGCAACAGCAAGATCTTTTTAAATGCATCATGGATGGGAATAATGAACCCTGTTGTCGAAATGGACCCAAAATGTTCAAGAAATAGGACTCCCCAATGTCAGAGTCAGTTTCCACAGTATGGATATTAATCATAGCCTCCATATCCTAAGGAAGGAAAAATACGAGGAACAGTCCTCCACAGGGCATAGGGCGAACCCACTTCTCTTAACTGTGACCTTCCTCCGCACCCTCAAAGTAGCATTTCTCCTCTATGACACTAGGTGGAACCAAAGAAGGAAGTTCAGATGCCCTCTCTTTTACAGTCTGGAAGAACAGAGTTTTAAGATGGGAGGACAAAACAGAAATGTAAACTGTGGGACTTCCGGTTCTGCCTCAGAGCAATATGGCCACGTGAACAACTTGCTCCGCTAAATCCACCAATTTATCTGCCCCTCCATTGAACAACCTTTTCAAAACATAACATATTTAACCATGAATAGGAGGGGAAACAAAGGATCTGAGCCCCTGGAGGGTCCAAAAACCGGAGGATGGTCTCATAGATGAAGAAAGGTCTGATTCAAATAACACAGATGCAGATGGTGTGGTTTCTCGCACGGCTACGGTTCATCTCAAATCAAATATGACTACTCCAAAGGCAAGGAAACGAGTTAAATTGGATACCATTTACAATGAGTTATGTGCATTCAGAGCAGCTATTAAACAACTTTACACTGAAATACGCAGAGATATAACACAGTTGGAACAGAGAGCCGATGACACTAAAAGGCAAGTCACAACAAATGAGAACAGAGTAGTCAATCTTGAGGGCCTAGTCCAACAACTGTAAGACTAACAAGAACTGTTAGAGGCCCGATAACAAGAGGACGCCGAAAACAGGGCAAGAAGAAAAAATATTCGGCTGTACTGCATTGCAGAAGGCTTGGAATGAACTAATATAAAATAATTTATTGTCAACTTACTTAAATCCTCATTAGATCTACCACCTGAAATGGTGCTCGATTTTGAACGCATCCATTGAGCCCTGGCACCTAAGCCTACATCTCCTACAGCCAGCCCTCGTTCCATCATAGCCCGCTTCAGTAGTTACACCACTAAAGAACAAGTACTACTAATATCGTGGCGTAAAAAACAAATTTTCTATGGTCAGAAGCGTTTTTATTTGGACCACGACTATGCTCCCAAGACGATGCGATTGCTACCTATACTGAAAGCTCAAGGACTAAAATTTGTCACCCCTTATCCGGCAGGGCTAACAGTTCACCTACCAAATGGAAAACAGACCCGTGAAGCTCTTGATAAGCATGCCTTGGTTTTTTCAGAATGTCCAGAAAGGCCTATAAACCAGAAGCCCCAACCCCTCGCTGGCAGACTCAAGAGGGAAGAAGGCGTAACCACGATGGCATCAAGGTTACAACTACAGATCTGAAGCAGCGCCTGGCGGAATTCCGCATGACGGAAAACAACAAGCATAACACTTGAAGAAGAGGAGGCCATATACTTGTAATGTTTTACTTGAGGTATCCCTTCAAATTTTTGGAGAGGGAAGGAGGGGTTTGGGGTTGGGAGGACGGAGTGATCGGGCTGGGTTTGTCCTGCCTGAGCCACAGGGTGGGCCCGACTCTAAGTCACAACATTAGATTTATTATACCCTCTACTTAACTGGGTAATATGTGGCCACTTGTTGCGGCAACACAGTGTGGTTTCTCCCCTCCGGGGCCTCTCTCCACACCCCTCCTACCTGGACTCTAAATGACAGTTAAGGTCCTCTTAATATACTGCGCTACCAAGATGGATGCTAAAAAGGAGACTTTAAGATATAACCCTGATAAAAAAAAAAAAAAGATGGGCTGGAGAAACGAGTGACTCATTAACTGTTTCAAATTTGGCCATTGACTAGCTGAAATAATATATTATATTGAACTATAGAAGGGATTGTATAAGGCCATTTGTTATATTAAATACGCTGCGTCATGAGACCATAATATATTTAATTTAGATGTTGATATATTTGGGCCAGGGGATCACATCCCTGCAGAACAGTTAGGAGAAAGGTTTTATATTTGGGGGAGGAGGCGAGTACTTAAAGGCTGAGTTCTCAAGCGTATTTCCAAGGATATTTCCTGGGATTACTATTATCATGCCTCACCCTTTTTTTGTTTACTATCCCTGCATTATATATTATTTGATTTGGACTTGAATAGCCTACAGTAGGCCCAGAAACATGTAAGTTCCGGATTTACTCCCTTTTCTGGTTTGAAATATAATTCCACCTTGATGTTCCCAGAAATGATACGGAAATTGACTGTAATTTCCCCCACCTTGGAAGTCTGTTTTATTGATATGTTTTGGCAGAATCTAACTCATTGGTTAGTTATAATAGTATTCATTGCTAGTGGTTATAAGTTAGCCCAGTTGGCAGCTAGTTCTATACATGCTTATTTACATTTAATAATGCAAATAGCAGGTATACAGAAGGTTATAATTGGAATAGGTACAATGAGATATCTGAGAGATTAGTGTGCAAACTTTATTAATTTTTTCTTTAAATACTGGACCAGTCTATCTGCAGAGAGGGACATGTGGCTCTACATACATGCAGAGGCAATAGTTGGGAGAAGGAGAGGAAAGATAAAAAGGTTACATAGGAAGCCTGAGAGACATCTTTTACCATGGCTAAACAAGATCTGATATTATCCTTTAATGTAAACGGTATACACAGCCCGATTAAGAGGCGAAGGTTATTTAATTTTTTTAAACAAGAGAAACCAGATGTAATCCTTTTGCAGGAAACACATCTCTCACAAATGGAGCATTCTAAATTTAAATAATGGGGTTTTCAGGTGGTGGTAGCTTCCTCGCATACATCTGGCAGATGGCGGGGCACTGCAGTCCTGATACCTCGAAGAACTCAATTCCAGGGGAGGGAAGATATGCTATAGTGGTAGGCACACTATATGGTACTCAGGTTACCCTATCCTCTGTATACCTTCCACCAGGTTCCCAAGTACAAGTAATAGATAAATTATTGGATGACCTTCTGCCTCATACAAGGGGTGTGTGTATTATCGGGGGTGACTTAAATGTTACATTACAATAAACTTAGGCATTAACATACCATATAAATTGATTCATCTGGAACTGATGAACGTTGAGCCAATTACCCAGCAAATTACCTCAGATCTGTCCCGTTGGACCATACTTCCCATTGGAATTATACATCGAGTAGAAACTACTGTATATTGAACCCTAAAATGGATACCAATTGCCCTTTACAGCATAGATTTACACCATTACAAAAGCATTTGAAGGCATCCCTCCCTAAGTTAGGTATGAAAGACATTTGGCATAATTTTTCCCCCTCTGTACAGACCTATACCTTCTATTCCCATAAAACACATACATCCTCTAGATTAGATTATTTCTTCACCTCAGTAGAACATCTGGACTTAATTAGAGACATGACAGTGGGTTCTTCTATTCTCTCAGATCACTCTCCCCTATGCTTTAAAACAGATGTGGCTTCTCTGAGGAAGAACTCCTTTTGGCGCCTCAACTTAATGCACCTCTAGGACCCAGAATTCATTAAGCTAATCAGGATACTCATACCAAGAATCCTGGCAGATAATAATTTTGGAGATATCTCATCTAGTATAAAGTGGGATACAGTTAAAACTGTATTACAAGGGGAGATCATTAGATACTCCACCCATAAGAAACAAACCAGGGAAAAGTTACAAAGGAATTACAGAGGGAACTGTTTTGTCTGCAGAGAAGACAAACTCGAGGAGAGTGTAAACCAGGAGACCAGACAAGTAAGGTTAATCAGATACAGAAATTGGTGGACCAACAGATAGAGCAGCAACTGCTCTATCTGAAACTCCGATATCAAGAAGGAGGGCCTCGTGGAGCCAGAAATCTGGCTAGACATTTGAGAGGAGCGAAAGCTCAAACAAATGTTACAAGATTGAGAGATCCTGAATCTGGTCGTATGCTACTACACCCTAAAGAAATAAGGCAGGCGATGGCCACATACTACCAGAATCTATATGTGGAAGTGGCACACCCCAGTCCTCAGCAGCTAAATAATTACCTGCAACACTCCCCTTTACCCCGAATCTCACAAGCCCAAGCAGCAGCACTGCTTCACCCCATTTCACCCATGGAAATATGGGAGACCCTTAAACTAACTAAATACCAAAAAGCTCCAGGCCCTGATGGGTATCCTACGGAATTTTATAGAGAGTGTTCCGTAGATTATTGATACCACCCATTATGGACCTTTGTTGATATCCAGAATGAGCAACCCGCTGAAATATACTGAAATAGTGGCCATTCCTAAACCCAGAAAAGATCCTTCTTTGGTGGCTTCTTATAGACCTATTTCAAAGCTTAATTGCGATGATAAAATATTCATGTTTATACTAACACATAAGATGACCATTCTGCTACCAGATTTAATGGATGGTGATTAAGTGGGCTTCATTATGAAGCGGCAGGCACATGACACAGTCATAAGGGTATTATTACTTACAGAACATGACATACAGAGACAGTTGCCTCTTGTACTTCTCGGCCTTGACGCAGAGAAGGCATTTGATAGGGCTTCTTGGTCCTATCTATATGCTACAATAGAAAGATTTGCATTTCCAGATTGATTTATATCCCAAATTAAAGCCATGTATCAGACTCCCAAGGCCTATCTTAAGCTAGATGGTATGCTCTCCTCACCTTTTCTCTTAACCAGGGGCACAAGGCAGGGGTGCCCACTGTCCCCATTAGTATGTGCCCTTTATTTGGAGCCATTGGTGGCTAATATTCAGGCACAGTGCAGAACAGAAGGAATTCCGGTAGGAGGAAGGTCACATAAGCTAACATTGTTCGCAGAGGATATTCTGCTGACCCTCACCTCTCCGGAGATTTCGATCCCAGCAGTCTGGGAACAGCTGGATATATTCGGCAGGTTGTCAGGGTACAAGATCAATGATACTAAGACAGAGGTCCTGGCATATTCATTCCAACCCTCTAGGACCCTTAAAACTAACTTTCCATTTCACTGGGGCATAGTGGAGATAAGATACCATATATATTGATTCATCTGGAACTGATGAACTTTGAGACAATTACCTCAGATCTGTCCCGTTGGACCATACTTCCCACTGGAATTATACATCGAGTAGGAACTATACAACAAAATGTACTACCTTGTTTACTTTTTTTTTTTTATACAAACCCTCCCTGTCCCACCATCAAATATATACTTCCAAGCATGGGACAAATTATTCTCTAGATTTATCTGTGGAGGTAAACTGCCTAGGATAAAATACTCCACTCTTCAACTGTCCAGGGCTCAAGGAGGCCTTAACCTGCCGAATATGAAAAGATATGCCCAGGCGGCTCAGATCTGCATATCTTTGCTTCATTTGGCTACCAAATATAAGACATACTGGAAAGAAATTGAAACCACGCTTAATGGGTTGGAAAATCTTCCTTCTTTTATTTTGGGGGATTCATTAAGGGATATCTCTTCTATAAGATTTATGAAATACACTTCAGAATTTCTTAAGAGCAGGCAACAGATATGGAGACATACCATAACCACCTCAGAACGTAGATATCTTTCAAAAATGTCAAATCAACACTGGGAGACTTTTGGTCTCCACTATACTTTTCAACTAGTAGGCCCTATGGGAATACATTCCTTCGCTAGATTACAACTGGAGTATAAACTCCCCCAGAACCAATATAGACCATATTTGAAAATTAGACAAGACTTGTTACCCTCTGAAGAGACCCTCTCAGAAGTAGCAGAATCACCCTCTGCTTTCATTCAAATGGTGATTTATCATTTAAGGGGACAGGTACTGGAACACATTATTGGGGCCTTGTATTTAGCACTTAGATCATACAGTAACGACTATCTTCAGTATCTTAGAATTAGGTGGTCTAGGGACCTGGGCTTAGACTTGGAAGGAAATCAGTGTCAAACCTCAACAGTACTGTATTCAAGGGTCACCCCCAACTCATACTGGAGGGAGTATGCGTGGAAAGCCAGAATAAGATTTTTTTAGAACACCTGATATAACTGCACATTTTCATGGAGGGGAAGAATATGGTTTGTGCTGGAGGGAGTGTGGGCAAAAGAGAGCGGGACTAAGGCATATTATATGGCCATGCCCCCACATAATGGGCTATTGGCAAGAAATCGTACAAGAATTAAATGCAATATATGAGACCAGAAATACTTACCCAGACTTTTATACTAACAGCAGTCCCCGGATGGCACATGTCCTCAAGAGATGCTTTATAGAATATTAGTACTTTTAGTCTTAGCAGCCAAAAAAATAATCACAAGACTCTGGCTTTCTATACGGGTCCCAACTAAGGAATCTTGGAGGAAGTTATCATATGAAATTTATGGTTTAGAAAGAATGCCAGCTAAAATAAATAATAGAACCTGTAGTTTTGACAGTCGCTGGAAGAAATGGATCATGTATCAACCGGAGCATTATCCAGATTTTGAGCCATGAATATGCAATATAGAAGTAGGAATCTTTTGAGAATATATGGGTGAGAAGGGAATGGGGGGGTGGATAAGACAAGATAAAATACAGCTTATATTAAAGAGATGGGTCCACTCTAGTCAGTATAGAAAGTATTTTGGTGAGGTCACCTCATATAGAGATGTAGTAAATGCCTTTTATTTATGTATCTCTCAGACAAAACCTAATATTTATTTATTTATTTACGAGATTTACCAGGAAAGCATACTGAGCTGAAAGCTCGAGTCCAGATGCGACCTGGGGGCTGAGACCCAATAACAATACATGGAATATATACAATAGCAGAACAGTTAGGGAAGCCAAGACTTGCAAATAAACATTTGAATTAAACAAAACAAAATGGAAAACAAAATTAAAATTAAAAATAAAAAAGATAGCTAATTTGGGGTTTTGCATTTCCCATCTCGTTTAACTGACAATGGTGTTATGACACTCATCACCTGCAATGTGACTTTGCCTATTGTTAATTTGTGTTGCTGACTGTCTCGCCTTGCCTGCTATTTGCCGGTGTCTTATTACTGTACAGTATTTTTGGATTGCTTCATGTATGTATGTTCTGTCTTCCTTTCGACGAGGTACCTTTGTAAATGAGCCTCTGGCTCAAAGGTTTTTAAACTGATGTTAAAATAAAATAAAAAAAATAAAATAAAATTAGAGGACAGACAGGGGTTCAATAACATTGTACAGAGCGTCAAGGTCAATATACATTACTTATACTCTTGTATTACAACAAGCATAATAATTTGAGAAATTAGTCATAACAGGAGCAGCTGGAAGTGAAGTGGGTACTAAGAAGAGGGTTGCGTTGGTAAGTGTTCTGTGCGTGTCTTATGGAGGCTGGCAGTGCATTCCAAATCTGTGGGATTCGGTAGCTAAAGGCGGCCTGGCCTTTGGTAGTTCTCATAAACGGGACGTGCAGCAGTCTGGGGTCCACATTCCTGAGGGAGTAAGCTGGAGGGGATTGTTTGGAGAGTGTAGAGGCCAGATATGGGGGGAGGGAGTGGGACCAGAATTTGGCAACGAACCTGGCGCAGTTTATTTGTCTATGATCATGGAGGGACAGCAGGGTAGTGGAACTGTATAGGTAGCAATGGTGTGTGGATTGTGGACAGTCTAGAATGAACCGGCAGAAAGAGTGGAACATGGCGTCTAGGCTGGCTACAGCGGACACGGGGGCTGTGGAGTAGACTATGTCGCCGTAGTCAAAAACATGGAGAATCATTTGTTGGACAATGGCATGCCTGGCTTGCGTAGGGAGGCATTTTTTGTTGCGGAATAGAGCACCTAGTTTGGTAGGTGCTGGTCTAACCAGACGCCTAGATATCTGAAGGAGTACAGTTGTCCAGGGGGGTTCCGTCCAAAATTATGAAAGGGGGGCAAGTGGATTGGCGTGAGAGTCTTTGTTGAGTTCCAAATGTTAGTGATACTGTTTTTTGGGGGTTTAGGAATAGCTGGTTTGTCCTCAGCCAGCACTGGATAGCACAGAAATCCTCCTGTAGTATGGTTGCAACACTTTGCGTGGTGGGACCGGAGGCATACAGGACAGTGTCATCCGCATACATTTGGATAGATGAGTGGGAACAGGCTGAGGGGAGGTCGTTTAAAAAAATGGAAAAAAGTAGTGGGCCTAGGACTGATCCTTGTGGGATGCTGGTGATGACTGGCAGTGGGTTTGAGATGTGCGAGGCCAGTTTGACGGATTGCATCCTGTCTGCTAGATAGTCATGGAACCAACCAGTGGCTGACTCAGAGATCCCTACTCTGGAGAGTTTTGAGAGGAGTAATGAATGAGAGATGGTATCAAAAGCCTTTGCTAGGTCTATGAAGATAGCCGAGGTGACATGTCCTTTATCCATGCCCGTGAGAATGTCACCAGTGACACGTAGGAGGGAGGAGGTGGTGGTGGAGTGGGATTTACGGAATCCTGATTGGAACAGGGTAAAGAAGGAGGAGGATTCTAGATAGGGGGTGAGCTGGGACATGACTAGCCATTCCTGTAATTTGGCCAAAATTAGGAGCAAGGAGATGGGTCTATAGTTTTCTGGGGAGGAGGGGTCACCACCTTTTGATAGGGGTATGACTGTAGCCAATTTCTAGGCCAAGGGTACCTTGCCCAAAGAGAATGAGAGGTTAAAAAGGGCAGTGAGAGGGGCAGCTATGGCTGGTGCGGACAGGAATAGCATCTTTGCGTCCAGGGAGGTAGGGCACTTACCTTTGTTCAGGTTTAGGGCCCATAGTGAGTGGAGTACTTCAGCTTGGGTTACTGGCTGGAAAGAGAATGGTAGGAATGGGGGAGAGGTTTTGGGGGCATGAGCTATGGGAGGAGGCCGAGGGAGTAGGACTGGAGGGTAGGTTTTGGGAGATGAGCTATGGGAGGGGCCGGGGAGTGGGTTTGGGAGGGAGGATAGGAGTTTGGCTGTGCAACTGGAGAAATATGTATTAAAACTTCAGCTACACAGATGGGGTTGTAGATGTGGAAGCCCTGGTCTGATAGTATGGGGGATGGGGGCATGGTTGGGGGTGAGAGCAAGGATTTGAATGATTTCCAGAAATCAGTCGGATGGTTAATGTTAAAAGCCGTCAGAAAGTATGCCTTTTTTGCTTGCCGGATGGAGTTTGTGCAAGCATTGCGGAGTTTTCTATATGTGGAGAGGGTTGTCTGTGTTCCTGTTCTCTTATCATTTTTCCATGCACGATCTCTGGTGTGGCAATTCCTGATTATGTCGGCTGAGATCCAGGGGAGATGCGCTCCTCTAACTCTCTTTGTCCGTAGTGGGGCGTGTCTGTCCCAGATTTTTAGGAAGCAGGATTTGAAACCTGCATAAGCTGCGTCAATGGAGGGAGACTCAGGTATGAAGGTCCAACTTTCGTGTCCTAAGTCTGACAGCAGAGATGTTAAAATGAGTGAGTTGTAGGACCTAGTCTTGCAGTGTCTTGGGGGGCTGGTGGGCTATGCACCTTCCTAACCAGGAAGATCATGTGGTGGTCGCTTATAGAGTCAGGTAGTATGCCTGCGCTTAGGATCCTGTGGGGGTGAGAGCCCAATCTAGAAGAGAATGGTTCTGGGTCTTATGGTTTAGTCTTGTGGGTTCAGTAATGAGTTGTGTTAGGTTCAAAGCCTTTATTTTGGACTTCAGATGGGCTTTATCTGTACCTAACCAGTTTGTGTTAAAATCCCCGGTGGCGTATAACTCGCCCCCAGTAGCTAAGGATTGAAGGGAGATTAGGTGGGAGAGGATGTCCTCTGGGGGTGTGCAGGGGGAGCAGTATGAACCTGCTATGTAGACGAGGCGGGGAAACTTAATGAGAATACAGTTTTTGTTTGCAGGGGTTGAGGGGATGTCCACTATGGAGAAATGGAGGCTGTTTTTGATATACATTGCCGTGCCACCACCACGCTTTTTTCCTGGTCGATTGTGTCTGATTATAGTGTAGCCTGGTATGGAGACTTCCGAATCTGAATGATGGGGTTTTAGCCAGGTTTCTGAGATCACCAGGACGTCAGGGTGTTGTGTTAGTGCACGAGGTTGTAGTATAGAGATTTTGGATAAAAGGCTGCAGGTGTTTAGGTGTAAAATTCTGAGGCCTTTGGGAAAAGAGAAAGGGGAGTGGGAATTTGTGTGGTTTGGGCCAGGGTTTAACTCTATGTCCCCTGACAGGAGAAGAAGTATGTAGATGAGATGTTTTAATTTTGTCCGAGGGGGTTAAGGATAGGATGTGGAGAACAGGGTGTTTGAGAAAGGTAGGGGCAGCGACGGGTTATGGTGTGCAACTTAGGCCGCATGCCTCAGGTGAAAGGATGGTGGAGTGATGTTGGCACTAATACTTGCATAGTGGTTTTGGGCCAGGACGTGAGCAGGAATGTGTGAGAATTCAGTGTGGCATAGCTGGGGGGTAACCCGAGGGGGTAGGGGCAGTGGGGGTTCTGTGATTGGGAGGGTGGCGGGGGGTAGGGAAGAGAGAGTGGCCAGAGATAGAAGAAATAAGGATGATAACAGCAGCATCCTTGCCTAAAATCCCTATATGAAACTGTAGTGTTTAGAATTGAGCCCTCTGGTGGTGGCAGCTGATAAGCTGCAAATGGAGAAATAGGCTCTGGCAATCATGTGACCTTAGCCTGTAAGAGGAGAAACTCACCAAGGGCGGTGGTGGGGAGCCGGCACTTGCACCGGCGGGGCAGAAGCTCAGCGCCACAGAGAAACACTGATAGCCTTTTCTGTGGCAGGAGTTGTTGGGTTTTCAAAAATGGCGCCAGATAAAACGGCTTTCTTTTCCTCAGTTGTTGCTTCCGAATTACCTGGGTGCTTCGGGGGTGGGGATTGGCGAGCAGGAGCGTCCAGGGGAGTGCTGGGCAACCCTCACGACCCGTTCAGTGGCCCAAACGTCTATGTCTGCGGAGAAAGAGAAGAAGAGGACCTTTATAGCCAGGTAAGTGGGAGGAGTGGCAAGACAAAAAATCCAGCTACGTAGATGTAATGGTGAGCAACTGTTTTACTTAGTACAACTCGGGAAAATGGCTTGTTTTCAAATTTTGTTTTTATATGCAACTGTATATTTCACAGCGCCTGAAATCTTCCCCCAGAAACAGGGCAGAGCTAATAGCTGTGTAGGGGAGAAGCTACTGGCTGTGGGGGAGTGCTGGAACGCCTTTCTGCTCCCGTGTATCACAATTTCACAATGGGAGCCAGTGCAGAGCCTGAGAAGTATTTGCCAGCGTGCAAGGGAAAAATGCTCCCGAAGTTACATGAGCACTCTACTGATTACAGCAGTGCCTTTGCACATGTAGGGGGAAGGATTTCTCTTTACTGTTTTTTTTTTTACCTTGCTTGTGGGTCCCTGGGCCTGTAAAAATGGCACCTGGCGACTGATTTCAGCGTGGGGAGGCACAGAGAAACGTTCCCGAACATGCGGTTGCTGTAGTTGGGATCAGACCTCAGGTTCACGCAAAACTAAATCTAAAATACAGGGCAGAATGTGGCACAAATCTTGACTAGGCAAACACAAGTAGTAGCAATTTGGGTAAATGCGGTGGAGACAAATCAATGCAGCACTTGTGACAGGCAAATAAGGGTTTCTTTCTGACAAAAGCTTTTACAGAATCGTGCACAGATCAAGGTCCTAGCAGGTTATTATCAGCTCGGCTTCCCGTAACAAGCTGCTTATGCAGGTATCTATTAATGTTTCTATTATGATGGGCTCACAAGACCTTACATGAATTAAGCACTGTTATCTATACACTTATTAAGGCACTACTTCAGTGGACAACAGATGCAGGATTACAGTATAAATGTCCGGAGTTTAAAACAGTCTAGCGAGACCCTACAGTGATTAAGCGCAGCTATCTTTAACTTATTAAGGCACTACTTCAGAGAGCAATATTTGCAGGCTATACAGTAAAAAGCCCTGAATTTAAAACAGACTCCACTCGTGTGCCGACAGAAAAAGGAAACTCAGCGCCATAAAGAAACACTGATAGCCTTTTCTGTGGCAGGAGTTGTTGGGTTTACAAAAATGGCGCCAGAAAAAACGGCTTTCTTTTCCTCCGTTGTTGCTTCCAAATTACCTGGGTGCTTCGGGGGTGAGGGTCGGCGAGCAGGAGCATCCAGGGGAGGGCTGGGCAACCCTCACGACCTGTTCAGTGGCCCAAACGTCTATGTCTGGGTGCTTCGGGGGTGGGGGTCGGCGAGCAGGAGCATCCATGGGAGGAGCTGGGCAGCCCTCACGACCGTTGCTGGCCCAAACATCTATGTCTGGGTGCTTAGGTGGGTGGGGTGGCGAGCGGAGGTCTATGCGTCCAGGGAGGCTGCGCAACCCTCATGACCCATTCAGTGGCCCAAACGTCTATGTCTGGGTGCTTCGGGGGTTGGGGTCGGTGAGCAGGAGCGTCCAGGGGAGGGCTGGGCAACCCTCACGACCCGTTCAGTGGCCCAAATGTCTATGTCTGGGTGCTTCGGGGGTGGGGGTCGGCGAGCAGGAGCGTCCAGGGGAGGGCTGGGCAACCCTCATGACCCATTCAGTGGCCCAAATGTCTGTGTCTTGGTGCTTCTGAGGTGGGGGTCGGCGAGCAGGAGCGTCGAAGGGAGGGCTGGGCAACCCTCATGACCCATTCAGTGGCCCAAATGTCTATGTCTTGGTGCTTCGGAGGTGGGGGTCGGCGAGCAGGAGCGTCGAGGGGACGGCTGGGCAACCCTCACGACCCGTTCAGTGGCCCAAACATCTATGTCTACACTATATTATTGTATTGTTTAACTTACTATCTGCTATGGAGCCTACATTAACTGACTGTGTCTATTCTAACTTGTCTGATGTGCCTATATGTATATCTTTGATATAATATTATTAAAATCAATAAAAAACAAAAAAAATTTGCAAATTATGTTTGTCTGAACATTTAAGGATAATTAAAAGAAGGGATCCAAAATATGCAACTGCAACTCATGCTGCGAGAACTGATGAGGACAAAATGGATTGGGGGAGGCATCGATAAAAATAGATGTCCGGGGAGAGGGGTTGCGTGGCTAGCAATCAATGAGTCAAGTCACTCTACAGAGGAGCTCCAGATCTACAATCAATTTAGTCTATAATTGTATTCTTTTACAATCTGAAAGTTCTTTCTAACAGTAGCATTTATTTCATCATTCTGCATTGAAGGATACAAAAATTTCTTCAGTTCTAAATTGGGCAAACCTCGCCAAGCCATCATGTACGACAGCTGTAAGGCCAAGCAGGGAGAACCGCAGGAAGCGACAGTGATGGGTGGACACAAGACAGCTAAGGCGGGAGACTTGCTGCAGGTGGCTAAGGATCTTAATGAGAAAATGGAGGGTCTTAATAACAAATTCTTAACTATGGAAGCTAAACTCACCTTCACATCAGATGAGGCAAAGGCTACTTCAGACTCTGCGACCAAATCTGCAGCCATGCATTCCTGCTTGTACATAAATCACAATACTTGTCTCATGACTGTCAAATTGTATCTCACACCTGTGTATTAAAATTGTCAGATGTCACCTCACCTGTAATCTATAACTGTAATATTATTTGTTAAAAGCTGTAACTTAGTGCCAGCCCGGTGGCACTGAGTGTTGAGGCACTGGACGTCACACCTCGCACCACCGGCGACCTGGGTTTGGAAACTGACTTGGGTCGCTCAGGGGTGAGGAAGGATCGAGCATCCATAGACAGTTCTCCTCCCTCGGGGAGGAGGGAGGACAGTGCTGCGCACTATAGACCGACACCCAGCAGTGGATGGGTGTTGGCACAAGCGTGCATCCAGAAGGTGGTAGGATCCATGTTCAGGGCATGAGGCTGCCTCCGTGGAGGCGGAGCCCAGCCGTTCATCTATTGTGCATTAGTGGGTCTCGGGGAGAAAGCCAGGAGGAAAATAGAGCTGTCAGGTTCCGTGATGGCCCGGCTGCCGCACGCCACTCCCCAAGAATCTGGATGCCGGCTTCTGGGGGGGGGGGGAGTCTAATCTCCTCAGCCCTTTCATTGGAGGGGTAACCCATGAGGGATCTCCCTGGGAAGAATCAGTGCGAGATGCCGGACCGAAGAGGTGAGCTCCTTCAAGCTGCCTGCCAGCTCCACAGAAGGCAAAGAAACCGCAAATTAAAAAAAAAAAAAAAAAGCTGTAACCTACAATTGTATGAACTACATGACAAGTTTGAACATAGGGCCAACTGGAGCTAAAAGGTTTTTTGTCCTGCCAAAAATTAAAGAATTTTACTACTACTAACTATGAAACGTAGATTGGCAGAGGTGGAAATAACAATAAAACATGTTCAATAACCACAAAAGTTGAGCCTTCCTCTTAGTAATTTACAGGTCCCAGCCACCCCATAACCAGAGCTTTTGCAACAGTTCATTGGAGGCAGGGGAAGTAACTAGGGATCGCAGACCTGCAGTAGTTATCCTTTGCACAAGAGTGGAAGTAGGGATAAACCAGGGAACTACAGGCGGGTCAGCCTGATGTTTGTAGTAGGGAAGCTACTAGAAAATTTAATAAAGCAGAGGCTAGGGGGCACCTGGAGGCAAACAGACTTCAGGATATTACACAGCATAAGTTTTATGGGAGGGAAGCTGTGTCAGACAAACCTGATCGACTTCTCTGACTGGGTGACAAGGGTGGTGGACAAAGGTCAGGTGGTGGACATAATCTACCTTGACGTCAGAGAAGCCTTCGACTTTGTCCCACATGGACAGCTGGTCAAAAAGTTGGGAGAGCTGAGAGTGGCCTTAGACTCTGAGGGTGGAGGATAGGATTAAACAATGGGTAGAGAACTGCCTAAGTTTAAGAACCTGGAGGGTTTTCCTTAATGGGGAATGCTTAAGAGGTCAGCGGAGTAACCAGTGGACTGCTATAGAAACAGATCTAGGGACCAGTCCCCTTCAGTATCTTTATCTGTGATATAAAGGTAGGATCCAGGGAAATACCTCCCTCTTCGCAGATTATACCAAGATCTCTAGAAGAGTCGACAGAGAGGAAGAGGTAAAAACTATGAGGGAGGACCTGGAAAGGATTAAGAATGATCAAAGATATGGCAGTTGAAATTTGACACAAAGAAATAAAAGGTAAGGCACATATGGGCAACCACCCCCAAAAAAGAATGTAGAAGGGGAGGGGTAGCAGTGGATAATTCGACTGAGGAGAGGGACCTGGGGGTAATAATATTGAACAATTTTAAAACACCAGCGCAGTGCATTAAGGCAGTGGATATGGCAAATAGGATGCTGGAATGTATAGGAAGGGGCTTAGTAGCCACAGGAGTGATTATTTTGCCACTTTACAGGTCCCTGGCTCATCCTCACCTGGAATACAATGTGCAGTTCTGCTGCCCGGTTTCAAAGGACAGGGACACAGTGGAGATGATGCGTGGGGGGGGTGTAACCAAAATGATTTAGGGACTACAGGAAAGACAAACAGGTTGAAAGATCTCAACATGTGCACACGGGAATCAAGAAGGGAAGGGGGCATGACTGAGATATTCAAATATTTCCTTGGGATGATTAAAGTAGATAGTAGAGAGTTGTTCATGAGAAGTGGGATTATAAGCGCCGGGGGAACTCACTGATACTGGATGGGGAGGTTTAAGAGGGATGTCAGAAAACATTTCTTCACAGAAAGGGTGGTGGAGGGGTGTGAGAGATTACCATGGGAGGTAGTGTGTGTGAAATACGGAGGGGAGTTGGGGCAAACATGAGTCTGGTAAGGGTATTAGCAAAAAGGGGGAGGGGGAGTGAAGGGTAACTAGGGCCCTCACAATCAACAACAGAAAGAGCTGGGCAGACCTGACAGGCTGCAGATCTTTGTCAACAACTTCTATTCTTAAATATTTTAGACAAACATATTGTAAGACTGGTCTTTCATAGGATGAGGAGAGTCAGATGCTGAAAGTGACAGCCTTTTAGATTCTCTCATCTTCATTTTAGGACAGAAGCTAAGGCAAGATTCATAAGCCTGCCTAAAATGCTTAGGTTAAAACGTAAACTATGGCCACTGACCTTGGAGACCTTACCACTAAAGCTCACACGCTTTTTAAAACCTGGTGGGCCTCTGCGTTTTTTTTTTTTTCTGTCACGTAAGATGATACAGGAAGAAAAGAAAAAATTACTTACCATAGTAATCGTGTTTCTTCCAAGGGAATCTTTACTGTATTCTGACATATGCAGTTAGCCTTTACCATTCAACTGCCCTGAAGAGAAATGAGTTAATAGAACCTATGCTGGGATCCATACTATATCCCGACTCTTACAATCCCGACAGCTGTTTGCCCGTCTCCGATTGCCCAATGCGGTCAGAATACCAATGCATTAAAGCCCGATTATTCAGAGCCCGATTTTTAAAATACTGATGCGCTGCTAAATCTTTTGCAGCGGTTACATAAAATCAAACGTTTTGTTTTGAAGTCAGCAGAATTATTTTTATGCATATTACTATAAAGTGCTCACTCTGGAGAAAAATGCATGGTAGAATCTGTAGAAAGAGGACTTTCATCAAAACGAGTAGGCTGGCTGGCACGTAATGATTCAAAAGTGAACTGTGTTGCTGGCTCCGTAACTCACTGCTAAGCAGCAGTAACATCCCATAAATCCTCTTCAGTGAAGTCTTGGATGAGGTACTGAGAGCCGTAGCTCCCGCCACTAAATCGTCAGGACAAGGAGTCATAACTTGAGAGGAGGTAGCAACAGGAAATGGAGCAAGCGTCATGGCAACAGTGTGCAAACTGTTGGGCTTCTATGAGAGAATAAAAGACGCTGTAGGTAGGCACTGTTTGCGCTGCTGATGTGCTTGTTCCACTGAAATGAAAACTGTCACATTTGCCAAAACTGTTGAGTTATGGCTGGCAGGAAATAACATTATTATGGGACAAAATGGATGATTTGGAGTGTTGGGGGCACTGCAATAATCTGTGGATTACGGAGGTCCTGGAGGGAGTGGAGGGCAAAAATGCAGAAGGTTTTGTGCAACACCTCCTTTCAGAAGCCTTTCAATTCCAGAACTGCCCACTCGAAATACAAACAACTCACCAGTCCCTGGCACCATGCCCAAAAGCAGGGAACGAGCCCTTTTTTTGAGGTATGCAACCAAAGTAAAAGAGTGAGCACTGTCTCAGTGGCCTGCTATTCTAAAATGTTTTCTTAAAATAATTCTGCTGCCTTCTAAAATGAACATTTTATTTCACTGCTGTTCTGCTTTCTTAAAATAATTCTGCTGCCTTCTAAAATGTCCATGAGAACTTACACCTCCTGGCAGGGCTCGGGCCAGGGCTCCATTTTTTTTCCTGCCAAGTAAAACAGTGAGCGCAGTCTCCGTGTTCTGCTAGTTCGCAAAAGATCTAGCAAACGCTGTCGCCGTCGGTATTTAAAAAAAAAAAATCGGGTTTTGAAAAGTCAGAATTTAAAGCGTCGGTATTCTGACCGCGTCGGATAGTCAGAGTTGGGCAAACAGCAGTTGGGATTATAAGAGTCGGGATATAGTACCAGACCCCAAATGCTAATAATGGAACGTTGATAGGCTCGAGCTCAGTTTTCAAACCACTGTCCCTGGTGCATTCTATTCAACTGTCAGATTCTTACGAAACATGCATAGAAAATACTAACTATACTGTCCTAAAGAAAAACAAATTCTCCCACCAATAAATAGCCCCCCTTTTAAAAATGGTGACATCTCCAAGACTCAAGTCACAGATACCCAAAAAGAACAGGTTACTCACCTGTAACAGTAGTTCTAGGAGTGGTATATGTTGTTCATCCACACTCTTTGGCAGGTCCCCTTGCACTTTAAATCTTGCCGGAAGTCTTCAAGCTGGCTCCTCCCACCCACCCGGATGGTATAACCCTTGGCTCCGCCCCATGACGCCAGATCTTAGCCCGTTGGAAACCAGGTGTTGTGCTTCCGCAGCGGGGGAGGTCGGGTGGGTCCATGTGGATGAACAACATATACCACTCCTAGAACTTCTGTTACAGGTGAGTAACCTGTTCTTCTAGGATCGTGGATATGTTGTTCATTCACACTCTTTGGCAGACTCCTAGCAGTTCTCCGGGAGGAGGGAGGCAAGGTGTACACTCTGTACTTGGAAAACAGAGATTGGAGAACTGCGGCCCCAACACCAGCGTCCCGGTATGACTCAAGGTCGATGTGGTAATGGGTAATGAAGGTGTTTGCTGACTTCCAGGTAGCAGCCTGACAGATTTCCTGGATAGGGATGTCCCTGGAAGCAGCCACTGATGCAGCAGTATGGCGGGTAAAATGAGCTCTTATCCCTCTGGGAGGCTCCTTGCCCACCAACTCGTAAGACAGACCTATGCATGATGTAATCCATCTTGCAATAGTCCGCTTTACTGCAGGTCTGCCAGAAGCGGCTTCAGTTTAGGTGACAAACAGCTGGCGAACCTCTCCCCGAATTTCCGTCGTTCTCTCCCTATAATAGGAGAGAGCATGTCTCAGGTCCAAAGTATGGAGCCTGTACTCGGCCTCCGAGGTGTAGTTAGGGTAATAAATCAGCAGAGTTAACACCTGGTTAAGGTGAAACTCTGACACCACCTTCAGAAGGAATTTCAGGTGGGGGAGTAGAACAACCTTGTCCCCGTGGAAGACCAGATAAGGGGAGTCCACCAAAAGCACCTGGAGCTCCCCTATCCTTCTGGCAGACGTGATAGCCACCAGGAAGGCCTTCTTCCATGACAAGTGTGACAAGGCACACTTGTGCACTGGTTCGAATGGCTTGCCCATGAGCTTTGCCAGTACCAGCAGAAGATCCTACGGAGGTGGAGGTTCACGCACAGGAGGGGATATGCGATCCAGGCCTTTGAAAAGCACTCAGCCATTATCTCCTGCGCCAACGTTGGTTGGCCAGCCTGCGCCCGGTTAGCAGAGATGGCTGCCAGGTGCACCCAAAGGGTCGATGACCGCAGACACCCTTTGGAGAGAGACCAAAGATAGTCGAGAATGTTAGCCACTGGACAGGACAGGACAAAGGGTCCAGGCCCTTGCCCTGACACCAAATGGAAAACCTTTTCCATTTGAAGGGTTAACATTTCCTGGTCAAATCCTTTCTGGATGCCTCCACCACGGTGAAGACATCCTCGGAGAGACTCAAAGCCTGGAACTCTAGCCGCTCAGGTACCAGGCTGTGAGGTGAAGGGATTGAAGGTCCGGATGGAATACCTTCCCCTGGTTGACTGAGATCAGGTCTGGGCGTGCTGGAAGCTGCTCCGGGGGCCTGCAGCTGAGGCTGAGGAGATCTGGATATCAGAACTGGTGCGGCCAGTGTGGGGCTACCAGGATCACCTTCGCCTTGTCACTCCTCACCTTGAGAAGCACCTTGTGAATCAAGGGAAATGGAGGGAAGGTGTACAGGAGGCCTGGGATCCACAGCCTCAAGAAGGCATCCCCCTGCAGCGAGGCCTGCTGAGGGGGGCAGGCATGGAACACCTTCAGCTTGGTGTCATCCCTGGAGGCAAACAGGTCCACCACTGGTTTGCCCTAGTGGGAGAACAGGCTGTAAGCTACCTCTGGATGGAGATACCACTCGTGGGATGTCTCGCCTAAGCGGCTGAGAGCATCCATCAGATGGTTTGAGGCTACTGCCACATGGGTGGCTAGGAGATCTGCCTCCAAACAGCTCACGAGGGTCCAAATGCAGAACACCTCTCTGCACAGCAGACAGGAGTGCGTGCTGCCCTGTTTGTTGAGGTAGTACATGGTCGTGGTATTGTCCGTCTGGACTTGAACCACTTGACCCCAGAGCTGAGAAGCGAAAGCTGACAGCGCCAGTCTGACTGTTCTGAGATCCAACAGGTTGATGTGGCACTGGGACTCCTCGGGGGTCCAGAGCCCATGGGCCCTTTAGTCCCCCAGCCCATAAGAGAGGCATTGGTCATGAGAACGACCATCGGCTCCGGGCGGACAAACGGGATCCCTTCCTGCAACCGGTCTGGGGCGGTCCACCAGTGGACAGCGTCCCACATCTTCTGGGTTACAGTGATCAGCTGGTCGAAATGACTGTGGCACCGAGACCACTGGGTGGCCAGCTCCCACTGAAGAAGGCGCATGTGCAGCCAGGCCGCAACCCACACGGTGCTGCGCGCCATGTAACCCAGAAGACGCAGAGTGTCCCAGGCAGGGCGCAATTGCCCAACCAGAAATGATTGGGCAAAGGAGGAAAGAACCTCCACCCTGTCTGCCGGGAGACGAGCTATGGCTTGATGAGAGTCGAACTCTGCCCCGATGAAGCCCATCACCTGAGAAGGGACGAGTTCCGACTTGGCCTCGTTGATCAGGAGGCCGAGTTGGGAGCAGTTCTGGAGGGCAAGGTCCCCGGACCTCTCCACCTCCTGCTGGGCGGAACCTGCTAGGAGCCAATCGTCAAGGTAGGGATAAATCCTGACCACACCCCCGACAATTGAGATGGGCCGCCGCCACTGTGATGCATTTGGTGAAGACCCGCGAGGCTGACGACAGGCCGAATGACATGGCTCGGAACTCGTAAAGGGTCCCTTCGACTCTGAAGCGGAGGAATTGCTGATGAGACAGACGGATCGGGACGTGAAAGAACGTGTCCTGCAGATCCAGTGAACAGAACCACATGTTTCACTCCAAGGGTGGTATGATCTGGGACAGAGTGGACATCCGAAAGGTGCGTGGCCTGAGATACTTATTCAGGTTGTACAGATCTAGAATGGGGCGCCAGCCCCCCCCCTCCGTCTGCTTAGGCACCAGGAAGTACCTGGAGACAAAGCCTGGGTCTGCTGGAGGATCTGCCACTGGAGCTACTGCCTCTTTGAGGAGGAGATAAGCAATATTGTCTCGAAGAGCCGACAGTCTGGGCGGATACTTTTTCCTCCCGAGGGGCACGGGCTCAGCTTGGAGGGTACTGCTCAAATTCCACAGGCAGTCCCTGACCGACCACTTCGAGAACCCACCTGTCTGAAGTGACAGTGGACCAGGCAGAAAGGAAGTGGCAGAGCCAGCCCCCCAAGGGAGGACCCAGAGCTGACGTGACGGGAGAGGGGGAGGCAGCCCCCGCCCTGTCACTGAGCAGGCTTGGAGGAGGAGGATCCAGGACTGGCACCACCTTTACGGACCTGGGAGAGCCTGGGCTTGAGCCGGGGGTGCCACGCTTAAGCCTGCTGCTGTTGCTGATGCTGCTGTCTTCCTTGGAAGGAGGTCTGCTGTGCTGCAGGGGAAGCGTGCCAAAAAGGCTTCTTCTTTTTCTTCTGCTGGTTCTTGCCCGAAGAACCCTTGGCAGAAGTAGCATCCAAGGTGGCACTGGACTGCTCAATGCACTGAAGGTGACCAGCCACATCTGGTCCAAAAAGGTCGGTCCCCTGGAAAGACTCAGCACCCGCCGGGAAGGAGGAGAGTCTCAGCCAAGCCCTGTGACGAGAGGCAACTGTGGCTGCCATCGAATGTGCACAAGAATCCAGAATGTCCGGGACTGTCTGAAGCTGCTGTTTGGCAACAGCTCGGCCCTGATCCCAGACCTGCTTGACCGTGGTCTGCATGTCCACAGGGAGATGTGGAAGGACATCATCCAAAGACCCCAAGAGGGCATGGGAGAAGTGTGCCATGATGATGGCCGAACTTGCCTGACGAAGGCCAAAGGAAGAAGCCGCATAGACCTTCCTGGCCGAATGGTTCAAGAGCTTGGACTCTTTCTCAGGAGGTCGGTCCGTGTTGGCAGAACTGCCAGTATGCCTGAATACAGAGGCGGTCACCAGGCTCTCGGCCGAAGGGTGCTATGTGAACCCCGCAAGGGACCCCATGGGCACCGCATACTTGCGGGCCATGCGGGCAGATGGTGCTGGACAACAGGCAGGGCACTGCCAGAGTTCTACGGTCGGGCCAAGAATGGCCTCGGCCACAGGAAAAGCCTCCATCGTCGGGGTGTCCCCTCTCTTGAGGATGTCTGTGAGGGGGTACTCCACCTTTTTCTGGATTGGCTCCATGGGCATCCCTGTGGACTCAGAGATGAGGTGAAGAATGCCCTGAAAGGACGGAGGACCTTCCTCCGTCTCTAACCCACCGGCCGATTCGTCATCCCCCAGGATGAGAATGCAGGTCGTTCACATCCGAATCTGAGGAATCTCGATACAACGGTTGACCGCCCAGGTCACCTTCAACCCACCAAGGGCAGTCCGGGATGACAGTGACCGAAAGATGCCGGGGAAGCCCAGTGTCTGGCCTATCATCTTTAGAAGGATCTCCTCCCACAGGCTGCTTGGGTGGTGGTTCCACCACTATCGGTGTAGAGACTGGTTTAGGCCAAACCGGGGGTTTCGCCGGCTCCGCAGGCGGGGGAACTGACTTGATCGGCTCCGAAGGGGTCGGCTTTGGCCTGTAAGGCGAAAGCCAAGTAATGGCTGGGGTGGAAGCTGGGGTCAGCTTGTGTCCGGTCAAAATCAGCTGCTGCCACATGAGGTCCTCGTAGCGCCGATGAAGTTTCCGCCGGAGCCTCTCCTCATCTGAGGAGGACGAAGACGACCGATGGCATCACCTCTTTTTAGAGCATTTATGGCTCTTCCTTGGCCTTTCGGTCGGGGGGGGGGTCTGGGACCTCAATCGAGATCAGACAGGCCGATTTGGTCGCTCGGGAGACACCGGCGGGACCCGGTGATTTCCCAGGGTCGGGAACCACTTCCTCGATGGGAGTCCCAGCAGGCTGGGTCTCCTCATAGGGGAAAGTAAGAACTGGAGTTCAATCGAGAGAATCGTATACCAGTCAGCGATAAAGGATCGATTGGATCGATGACGATTTCCACATTGTCGATCGACAGTTCGATCGACTGGCCAGATGGCAGAGCCGAGAAGCCAGCGGCCAAAGCAGAATCTCGACCCAAGTTGAGACTGCATGTTCCTGAGGCAATCTCTCCCACTCCCAAAGCGTCTCTGTCGGGAAGAAGACTATCCTGGGTCCTTCTCACGCTTACGGGACCGAGAGGAGTGCGTGCCCGAAGGACCCTGTCCCTTAGTCTGGAAAGACTGGCACAACTCTCAGAAGGAACTGAGAAGGTAGAGCCCAGGTTGAGCGGAACAAAGAAGCTCTGCGTAGTTTCTGCAGCCCGAGCCGCTTCTTCATCGAATGCTTGCAAGCATTCCAATTGCTCGGCAGATCCCGCAGCCGCAGAAACCGCCCACCGAGCTTCCTTAGATTTCACCGGAGGGTTCAATTTCTCCAGCCTCCCCAACTTCAGGCATGCAAGATGGTTGTCGAGCACGTTAGGATGGGCGAGACAAAGATCACTACTACGGTGTCATGGTTGACACCGAGACAAGTAACTTGTCACGGTGTGGGGATCGGTGCATGACATCTTCTGGCCGCAAGGACACGGCGAAATCCGGGGGAAGACTTGTCTTCCATAATCGAAGGTAGACAGTTGCGATTGCTAATGCAAACTAGATGGATTTTCGGAATAACCGAAGGTTTTGAAGCCAGGGCCTACAAAATGCGTGAGCATGAGGGAAGCGACCTGAATCTTCCAGTGGAAAGGAAGCTCTGGCGTCATGGGGCGGAGCAGAGGGTTATACTACCCGGGTGGGTGGGAGGAGTCAGCTTGAAGACTTCTGGCAAGATTTAAAGTGGACGGGGACATGCCAAAGAGTGTGGATGAACAACATATCCACGATCCTAGAACAACCAATTCAAATAGGTCTCATCAACAAGCTTGGTCTGGAAAGGCGTTCTGTCGACAAATAAATTTGCACTGGAGTTTTTTCAGTATTTTGAGTGCCTGCCTATTTCTTGTATCATCAACAACATGGACAGCTGGAATGTAGTGCCCACTAGGTTCTAGTGGAGAGGTAGGGTGGGAGCTCAGAATACAGTAAAGAGTCCTTTGGAAGAAACAAGATTACTATGGTAAGTAATTTTTTCTTCAAACCCCAGGAAGTCTTTACTGTATTCTGACATATGCAGACTACCCAAGCAGTACCTTTGGAGGTGGGCAGAGAACCTACTTAGGAAACAAGCTCTGCAATACTGATGTGCCAAATCTGGCAACACTTCTAGCCTGGGTGTCCAGGCAATAGTGCTTGGTAAATGTGTGAAGAGTTTTCCAGGTAGCTGCTTTACAAATTTCTAATAGAGGAATATCTCTGGCAGCTGCTATGGAGGCAGCTGTACCCCTGGTAGAGTGGGCTCTGAGGCCCACAGGGGGTTCCTTACCCAATTTGCTGTAGGAAAACTGAATACAGACAACAATCCAGCATCCAATAGTTCTCTTTGAAGCTGGTCAGGAAAAGCTGAGTATTATCCTGGCTATGGGCTTTTGTGTGATCCAAATAGTAGCTAATAGCCCTCTTGACATCAAGGCTATGTAGCCTACGTTTCCCTGAACTGGAATGATCAGTAAAGAAGATAGGCAGGGTAATGGACTGGTTAAGAGGTAAGTCAGAAACCACCTTGGGGAGGAGCACTACTTTGTCCATATGGACTGAAATGTAGTTAGGTTCTATGGACAAGGCTTGTAGTTCACTGATCTTCCTGGCTGAAGTGACTGCTACCAAGAATACTGTTTTCCAAGTCACATACTTGAGCTCTGCTGAAGACATGGGCTCAAAGGGGGGTTGCATCAGCTGTGAAATGCATTTATTCAGGTCCCACAATGGGGTTGGTTCCCTGTGTGTGTGTGGGGGGGTGGGGAGAGTGCAAATGCAGCAGTCCCTTAAAGAACTTCCTGAAAATGGGGTTGGAGGCCAGGGAAGAGCCCTTCCCTGCCAAGAGATAGGCTGAGACCGCTGCCAGGTGTACTTTGAGAGTGGAAGGCTTCAGCCCAAGGGAATGGAGATGGGCTAGATAGTCCAACAATACTGGCAGCCCAGCCTGATGAGGATCTGTGTCCTTCCGTTGGCACCAAATGAAGAACCTCTTCCACTTGGAAGTGTAAGTCTTCCTGGTAGAGGGTTTTCTAGAGACCCTAAGAACCTTCAGGACCCCTTCTGAAAGATAAAGACTAGCATATTCTAGGTCATCAAGAGCCTAGCCTTGAGCCTGAGGGATCTGAGGTTGAGGTAAAGGATCCTCCCTTGGGAGGATGTCAGCAGATTGTGCCTCCTGGGGAGGTGAATCGGGCTGGAGACTGAGAGGGACAGGAGCAGTGAGTACCAAGTCTGTCTGGCCCAGTCTGGTGCTATGAGGATCATTGTTACTGGCTAGGTCCTGACCTTGTTCGGTACCCTGGGCAGCAAAGGAAAGGGAGGGAAGGCATACAGAAACCTCCCTGCCCAGTCCAGCAGAAGTGCATCCACTGGCACTGTGCCCAGTATGGGAGGCCTGCAGCAGTACTGTGCCAGCTGGTGATTGCCTGGGGATGCAAAGGGGATGCAAAGAGGTCCACCTCTGGGGTGCCCCACCGTCTGAAGACAGTTTGAAGTGCCTGCCTGTTCAGAGACCACTCACGGTGGTTCTGACTGATCCTGCAGAGGGCGTATGCCAAAACATTGTCCTTCCCTGGTAGATGAACTGCTGTTAGAGAAATTCTGAGAGAGTAACCAGACTCCAGGTTTTCATAGCTTCCGTGCACAGCAAGGTTGGCCTTGTGCCCCCTTGCTTGCTTAGGTAGTACATGGTAGTTGTATTATCTGTTCTGACTTGTACTACCTTGCCCTGGAGCATTGCTGCAAAAGACTGGATGCTTAGGAGAACTGCCCTGAGTTCCAGCAGGTTTACGTGGGAGAGAGATTCCTGCTGAAGCCATGTACCATGTGCAGTGCATTCCCCTAGGTGGCAGCATCGGTTGTTAACACTACTGTTGGGGATTGCCGCAGGAATGGCACACCTTGTCTGAGGTTGTCCCTTTCCTGCCACCATTAAAGTGCTTGAAGGAGGGTTCCTGTGACTGGCACTAGCTTCAACAGAGAGTCCTTCTCTGGGACCAACAAGTTCTGAGGTGAAACAATGTCCCTCATTTGGAACCTGGCTCCTGATACTATTGCTGTTAAAAGCTGCCATATGGCCTAACAGCTGCAGGAAATGCCTTGCTGGTCTGGGGGTGTGGGGCTGGAAGGAACTTACCAGCTACACCAGTGTGTCCACCCTTCCTTGAGGGAGGAATGCCTTTCCCTGCAATGTGTCCATTTCTGCTCCAATGAATTCCATGAGCCGAAATGGTTGCAAGACTGACTGTTTTGACTTCACCAAGAACCCAGGGACTGCAGGGTGTCCTGTATAAGGCTTAGAGCATCTCTGACCTGCTGAGAAGACTGTACCACAACTAACCAGTCATCTAGGTAAGGGAACACTGTCACCCCCTGCCTTCTCAAAAGTGCCACCACTGCCAGGCACTTTGTGAACACACTCGGGGCAGAGGTCAGGCTGAAGGGTACGGCTCTGAACTGATAATGGCCTGATGACAACCTGAATCTGAGATACTTTCTGTGGGATAATCTAATGGGAATGTGAAAGTAGGTGTCCTTGAGGTCCAGAGATGCCAACCAGTTTCCCTGCCCGAGCATGGGGAGAATAGCTGCCACAGTGACCATCTTGAACTTAGGCTTTGTAAGGTGTCTGTTCAAGTGTCTGAGATCCAGAATGGGTAGTCACTCCCCAGTTTTCTTTAAACTTAGGAAGTACCTTGCGTACAGACCTTGTCCCCCCTGATCCAGGGGAACAGCGTCCACTGCCTTCTTGAAGGCTGGCTACTTCTGATTCCAGCAGTACTTTTTCTGTTGGGGTGGCAGGTTAGAATAGCCTTGCCCGCAACCTTGAAGCTGAGAACAAGGCCCTGGCTTACCACTTCCAAGACCCACTTGTCTGTGGTAATGTTTTGCCATGCCTGGAAGTGGTAAGCCGGCCTGCCCCTACCGGAACTGGGGAGGTGACCCTGACAAGCCCCTCAGGGGTTCTGTTTTGCTTGGGTAGTGGGCTGGGGAGAGGGTCCAGCACGACTGCTGTCCCTTCTTCCTCTGACTTTGAAATATCCTCTTTGCTGCTGATAGGCTGGGAAAGCCTGGGTCTAGTAGAAAGGCCAGAGATAAGGCCTCCCCCTACCTCCCCTACTGTGGTGCTTGGGGGTGCTCTCTCTTTAACAGCTGCACTTTGTGGGCCACTTTGTACTCATCCGTTTTTTTCATGTAGGCCTCTGTCTGCTCACCAAACAGCTAGGTTGGCTCACAGAGAAAATCCAGGGCCTTAGCCTGTGTGTCTTGAGATAGGTTAGTGGTCCTGAGCCAAGCAAATCTCCTCAGGGATACTGAGGTTGCCATTACTCTAACCACGGTATAATCAGAATCCACTACCATGTGGAATTGGTACTTTGAAGCTTCAATACCATACTCTGCAGCTTCCATGAGGTCATTTGCCACTGGGGAAGGGGCTGCCTTGGCCATCTCCATAGCTGAATTCCACAGGTTCTTCTGATACCTGGAAACATACAGTAAGCCATGTAGGAGGCTTGCCCGATAGCTAGGGAAGTTCCCAAATAGGCCTTTTTGCCACAGAATCCATCCTCTTCGGATCCTTTTCAGGGGGATGAGAGGATAGAAGTATGCCTGCTTTATCACAGGCAGATGCCTGCACTACCCCTTCGTGGCTGGGATGGCCTAGGAGGAATTCCGCTCCTCCCTTGGCAACCAAGTACTTTCTCTCCATCTTCTTATCTGCAAGAGGGATAGAAGTGGGAGTTTGCAGGATTTTTGAGGCTTGTCTTTTCAGAGATTTATGGACAAGGAGAAGCAGCCTTTTAGTTGCTGGCACGTCCATCATCTCCACGTAGTCTGGCTCCTCCTCCTCAGTAGTTCCGTGAGCCTATTGCAACCTTCTTCATAAAAGAAAAAGGTGAAAAATAATCTTCAGGCTGTCTGGGAGGTGATTGAAGCACTTCCCTCTCTGGAAAAACATTTGGTTCAGGATGTTCCCCATAAACATCTTCCTCTTCTTCTTCCTCCTCCAGGAACAGTAGAGGGAACCGGTGTTAGAACCAGTCGCGATTCCTTCTGTGGAGCCGGAATCGAGGTACTGGACTGTAGCAGCTGAATTATCCTAAAACCGTCTGCAGTCTGTTCACGGTAGGAACTGTCAGTTTTTTCAGTTGTGGTTCTTGCGCTGTATGCTTTTCTTTCCTCTTCTTTTTTGCAGTCGGTTCAGCGCTCCTCTTAGCACTTGGGGGAGTTTCGCCCTTGTCAGGAGGCTTCCCCTCTAGTTCTTTCAGTTTATCTTTGCTCTGCAAGGGAGCTGTATGTCCAGAAGCCGGGTCAGCAGCTTTTTTCAGACATTTTATTTCTTTCAACCGGTTTAGATATCTACCCAAAGTGGACTGAGGAAAATTCTTGAAAATGTCACAGTTCATTTTAAGGTGGTCAAAACCTAGACAGACTACACAAACAAGGGGTGGATCAGCCTTGGCAAATGTTTCTCCACACTCAGTACAATGTTGAAAACCAGTAGGGCCGGTTTTCTTTTATTGGAGTGTCGACATTACCTACAAAATGAGCGTGGGTACTCCGAGTGAAGAATTCTCTGTCAATATATAATTATACTGTAATTTTTTTTCTGGTCGATTCAGTGACCGATAAACCAACATGAAACTTGGTAAAAACCCACACTAAAATAGGAGAATCCAGCTGACAGAGAAACTTAAGAAAACGAAATACTTTACCTTAAAAAACAAAGAAAGAGGTCAGGTTCCTTGCTGGTTGCTGGGAACCGCAAGACTTAACAAAATAATGCTAAATCTAGACAATTCTACCTGTACCGAGGACAATGCTTCAAAAAACCGAAATAAAATTAATCGGTACTACGAAACCCGAGAATATAAAGTAAAATCTTCAAGAGAGTTAAAGAAGTCTCCAATGCGTCTTACTAGGCAGGCGGAGTAAAGAATCGAACAGCTGCATAGAATGCACCAGGAACAGTGGCTTGAAAACCGAGCTCGAGCCTATCAGCGTTCCACTATTAGCACAGGTTCCATTAATACAGGTTACTCACCTGTAACAGGAGTTCTAGGAATGGTATATGTTGTTCATCCACACTCATTGGGCAGGTATCCTTGCCGCTTTAAATCTTGCCGGAAGGTCTTCAAGCTTGCTCCTCCCACCCACCCGGGTGGTATAACTCTCGGCTCCGCCCCATGACGCCAGATCTGGCCCGCTGGAAGCTCAGGTTGTCGCGTCGAGCGGAGAGGTGGGTGAGTCGTGATGGATGAACAACATATACCATTCCTAGAACTCCTGTTACAGGTGAGTAACCTGTATTTCTAGGGACATGGATATGTTGTTCATCCACACTCAATTGGCAGACTCCTAGCAGTTCTCCGGGAGGAGAGAGGCAAAGCACACCCCCAATACTTACTTGGGAAAGAGAGACTGGAGAACCGAGGCCCCAAAACCAGCATCCCGGCGTGACTCAAGGTCGATGTGGTAATGGGTAATGAAGGTGTTTGCTGACTTCCAGGTAGCAGCCCTGCAGATTTCCTGGATAGGGACGTCCCTGGAAGCAGCCACCGTTGCAGCAGTATGGCGGGTAGAATGAGCTCTTATCCCTCTGGGAGGCTCCATGCCCGCCAACTTATAGCAGAGATCTATGCAGGAAGTGACCCACCTGCTTATCGTCCGCTTGGCTGCAGGTCTGCCAGAGTGCTGACTTCAGCATAGGTGACAAACAGCTGGCGAACCTCTCCCGAATTTCAGCCGTCGCTCCTTATAATAAGCGGCGCCTTCAGGGTCCAAAGTATGGAGCCTGTATTCGGCCTCCGAGGTGTGATTGGGGTAGAACACGGCAGAGTCAACACCTGGTTAAGGTGAAACTCCGACACCACCTCGGAAGGAATTTCGGGTGGGGCGCAGGGACAACCTTGTCCCTGTGGAAGACCAGGTAAGGAGACTCGATGGAAAGCGCCTGGAGCTCTCCATCCTTCTGGCTGGACGTGATAGCCACCAAGAAGGCGGTCTTCCACGACAGGTGAGAGAGCACACCTGTGCATAGGTTCGAATGGCTTGCCCATGAGGCTTTGCCAGTACCAGCAGTAGATCCCGAGGTGGGGTTCCGCACTGGAGGAAATGTGATCAAGGCCTTTGAAAAGCGCCAGACCACCTTCTCCCCTGCCACCGACTGCTTCCGGCCCGCGCCCGGTAAGCAGAGATGGCTGCCAGGTGCACCCTAGGGTCGCCGACCTAAGCCCTTGATTAGAAAGGGACCATAAATAGTCCAAGATGCTTGCCAAGGAACAGGAGGAAGGGTCCAAGCCCTCTCCTGACACCAAATGGAAAACCTTTTCCATTTGAAGGCATAACATTTTCTGGTCGACTCTTACGGGACGCCTCAACTATATTGAGGACCTCGTCGGAAAGACCCAAGGCCTGGAACTCTAGCTCAGGAACCAGGCGTCAGGTGCAGGGATTGAAGGTCGGATGGAACACCTTCCCTGATTGACTGAGAGCAGGTCAGGCGAGCTGGAAGCTGCCGCGAGTCCTGGAGCTGAGACTGAGGAGATCTGGGTACCAGAACTGGCGAGGCCAGTCTGGGGCTATCAAATCACCTGCGCCTTGTCCCTCCTCGCCTTGAGAAGCTCTTGTGCATCAAGGGAGCAGGGGAAAGGCGTAGAAGAGGCCGGGGTCCACTGCCTCGAGAAGGCATCCCCTGCAGCGAGCCCTGCTGAGGCGGGCATGGAACAGTCTCAACCGCGTTCTCCTGGAGGCGAGCAGGGTCCACTGAGGTGTGCCCCAATGGGAGAACAGATGCTGTACTACCTCGGCAGGAGAGACCACTCGTGGGATGCAGCCCTATCCGGCTCAGGGCATCGGCCAGGGTGTTGGAGGCTCCTGCCACATGAATGGCTAGGAGATCCGCCTCCAGGCTGCTGCAGTGACCAAATCTTGAGAGCTTCCTTGCATAGAAGCATGGGGCGCGTCCCGCCCTGGCGGTTTAGATAGAACATGGTCGTGGTATTGTCCGTCTGGACTCGGACCACTTGACCCCGGAGGAATGGAGCAAAGGCGGTGAGAGCTAGGCGGACCGCTCGGAGCTCCAGCAGGTTGATGTGGCATCGGGACTCCCGCGGGGACCAGAGGCCATGAGCCCGGTGTTCCCCCAGATGGGCACCCCAACCCATCAGAGAGGCATCGGTCGATAGAGAGACCGTTGGCTCGGGCGGACGAGCAGGATGCCCTCCTGCAAATGATCTGGAGCGGTCCACCACTGGAGGCGTTCACATCCCTGAGTCAGCGACACAAGCTGGTCAAGGATGCATGAGCGTTGTGACCACTGGCTGGCCAGTCCCCATTGAAGGGCGCATGTTCCAGCGAGCCCAACGGACCACGCTGGTGCAGGCGCCATGAGACCCAGGAGGCGCAGGAAGTCCCGGGCAGGGCGCAGGTGCCCAACCAGAAATGATCGGGCAAGGAGGAAGAACCCGGCCCTGTCCGCCGGGGCAGCCGCTCTGGCTCGAGAGAGTCGAGCCTGCGCCCAGTGAACAGAATCACCTGCTTTGGCTCGAGTTCCAACTTGGCCTCGTTGATAAGGAGGCCCAGTTGAGAACAGACCTGGAGGCCAGATCTCTGGACCACTCGCCTCCTTCCTGGAGGAGCTGCTATCAGCCAGTCGTCCAGGTAAGGGTACACCCGGACCCCTTGGCGCCGCAGGAATGCTGTCACCACTGCCATGCATTTGGTGAAGACCCTGGGAGCTGGAGACAAGCCGAAGGGCATGGCTTGGAACTCGAAAAGGGATCCTTCTGCTCGGAAGCGAAGGAATCTCTGGTGAGACGGACGGATAGGGACGTGAAAAAACGCGTCCTGCAAGTCCAGAGAGCAGAACCACACGCCGCGTTCCAAGGATGGTATTATCTGAGCCAGAGTGACCATCCTGAAGGTTCGAGACCTTAGGAACTTGTTTAGGTTGTGTGGAGTCGAGAATGGGCGCAACCCCGTCCGTTCGGAACCAGAAAGTACCTGGACACAAACCCTGGGTCTGAAGGAGGGTCCGCCACCTCTCTTATCACCTCCTTCTGGAGGAGGAGGCGATGTCGGCTCGACGAGCCGCCAGTGAGGCTGGGACCTCGGAAGCTCGGCCACGGCTCTGAAGGGTGGTGCCTGCTCGGATCCAGAGGCAGGCCTCTTCCCACCACCTCCAAGACCCACCTGTCCGTGGTAACAGCGGACCAGGCGAGCGGAAGTGCAGGCCCGTCCCCACAGGGGACCCAGGGGAGAGGTGAGGGAATAGGGGCGACACCCTCAGCCCATCACTGGGCAGGCTTGGAGGAGGGACCGGCCGAGGAACCTCCTGGGCCTTTCCTCCCTGCCTCCTGTTAGAGGAAGCGTGACTTGGGTTTGGGATGCCAGGCCGAGGCCTGCTGGCCCTGGCGTTGCTGGGCCGGCGCGCCGGGGCACAGGGGCGAAAGGGCTTAGGCTGTGGCTTCGGCCTTTGTCCTTCTGAGCGGAAGAGACGAGTCCAAGGTAGCAGTGGACTTCTCCGATCCTCTGCAGGTGACCTTCCACCCCAGGGCAAGAGGTCAGTCCCCAAAAGGGAACATCCGCCAACTTGTGCTGGGTATCCAGTAAGGTGGATATCCTCAGCCAGGCCCCTTGACGCGACAGCCACCGCGCCGCCACCGATCTAGCACATGAGTCCCTATATCAAAAGCAGTCTGGAGCTGCTGTTTGGCCACTGCCCTGCCCTGGTCCCGCACCTGCTTAACCGTAGTCTGCAGATCGGCGGGAAGATGAGGATGACCTCATCCAGGGAGCCCAACAGGGCATGAGAAAAATGTGCCATGAGGACGGCCGAACTGGCCTGGCGAAGGCCGAGAGAGGGCGCAGCATAGACTTTCGCCCGACATAGTCAATTTCTTGGACTCCTTGTCAGGAGGTTTGTCCACATCCCTGGCGTTGCAGTGGCGCAGGACGCTGTCGGTAACCAACCCCTCAGCAGAGGGGTGTTCCGAAAAACCGGACAAGGAACCGGTAGGGACCGCATACTTCCTGGCCATCCTGGCCGAAGGCGCAGAGCAGGAAGCAGGCGCTGCCAAAGCTCCAGTGCCGGACCCACTGGGCCTCGGCCACCGGAAGGCCTCCGTCGGAGAATCCCTTGGTCCAGAATCTCCGTGAGGGATACCTGGCCCGTTGGAAGCGGGTTCGAGCTCCATGCCGGTGGACTCCGAGATGAGCTGAAGCAGTCCTAGGAAGGACGACGGGCTATCGTCCATTGACTGACCTCCTGAAGACTCCAAGTCCAGTCGCTTGGAGAAAAAGGAGGAATCATCTTTGGACTCGGAAGAGTCCTCAAAGAGCTGCCTCTGGCCTGAGCCACCCTTCACCTGCCGAGGTCGGTCGGGAGTGAGGGTAACTGACAGCCGATGGGGTAGACCCTTAGCCGACCGAGAATCCTTGGTCGGAGCCCCAATAGGTGGCTGTGGAGGCGGAGGTTCCACCGGAATCGGTGGAGCAGCTGGTTTTGGCCGAACAACCGGCCTGGGTATAGGCTCCTCGGATAAGTCGAGGGGTTGTGTCGGCCGCTCCGGTGACAGCCACTCAATGGCCGGGGAAGGCGGCGGGTGGCTGCCCCGGCCAGGAGGCTGTTGCAACATGAGTCCTGTGCCGTCGGCGTAATTTTACGCGAAGCCTCCCTCGTCCGAGGAGGAGGGGCGAGGACGAGCGGCGACGCGCTTACGCTGGATGCCGACCGAGACCGCCTATGACAGTGGGATCGGCTGGACCGCGAAGAGGTCTGGAGACCGAGACCGAGAGTCCCGAATTTCGAGGTCAGTGCGGGGAGGTGTCGGCGGAACAGCACTCCTTAAGCTCGGATGGTCCATCCGAGGGCTCCGAACGGAGGCACAGGCGACCAGGATCCCCAACTCCTCCCGGGGAACCGGGAGAGGGAATCTCGGCTGCTAAAGGACAGCCCGTCCAGCAGGTCGAGAAAATCTCGACTTGGCCGGTGGGAGTCTCGGTCAACTGACCTGATGGGGACACCCGTGGAGGCCAGTGGTCGGTTTTCAGCGGTCGACCGGCCACCGGTCAATTCCACTCGGGAGAGGGACCTTTCCCGCTCCCAAGAGCCGTCGACAGAGGACTTACCTGTCCTTCTTTTGGACCGAGAATAAGGTCCAGCAGGCGTGAGCCCTTCTCCCTTAGTGGAGAGGACAGACAAAACTCCTTAAAGAAGCCGTGTGGGGAGCAGAGAGGCGGGATAAATGACGCGGCCGAGGAAGATCTGACCCGCGCCACCTCCTCTTGAGGCGACCATCCGCTCGAGCTGATCCGCTGAGCCACGCCCGCCCCATGAACACCGTAACCCGGGCCTCCTTGGACTTCACGGAGGGAAACGCTTCTGAGGACGGCCCAGTTGCAATCGGGCAGCACGGTCTTCGAGGACGTAGGCCGAGAAAGATGAGCACAGGTCGCAAGCCTGCGGGTCGTGCTCAAGGCCTAAGCAGTAGACACACGTGGAGTGTGGATCCGTCCGAGACATCTTCTGCCCGCATGGGCATCTCCGAAATCCGGGAGTCGATTTGTCCATCGCAGCCGCGAGGGATCGAAGACTGAAGTCTTTTCGCAAAATTTATTTTTAAATCCGCAAACGGAGAAATAGGAACCAGTCTCAAACGCAGAGCGTTAAGGAGGGAACCTGAGCTTCCCAGCGGTAAGGAAGATCTGGCGTCATGGGGCGGAGCCGAGAGTTATACCACCCGGGTGGGTGGGAGGAGCAAGCTTGAAGACCTTCCGGCAAGATTTAAAGCGGCAAGGATACCTGCCCAATGAGTGTGGATGAACAACATATCCATGTCCCTAGAAACTCATTTTTCTCCAGGGTAGTTTTATAGTAAAGGCTAACTACATATGGCAGAATACAGTAAAGATTGTTTGGGGTGTGAAATAACAGTTTAGAACCAAACAATGAAACAGTAACAGGAAAAAAATAATAAAGAACTTTTTTTTTTTTTCCCGCAGTCTTACTGCAGTATAGCATATAGTATCAGACTGTTTCTGTTCACTTGCAAAATGACATTTTCTGTAACTATTAAATTCCAGAATTCCCTGCAGCTGACATCAGAAGACAGCTGCAGTAGTGCAGCAAAGGGAGAGTCGATAGCCTGCAGTACATGTTAAGAGTTTCTTTTTAATCTTAGTGGACTGTTCCTGTTTAAGATGTGACCAAAACTGACTGAAAGAACAGACTGTAACTGGCTACCAAGAACCAATAAAATTAAACAAATCTGCCGTAACACGATCGGTGCCTGAATCAAAACACAAGTCCACAAAGACTTAGAACAGGCATTATCCTTACTCATAAAACAGATCTTTGCAGAGCAATGTTCACTGTCTTTACTATGTCTGAAAATTATATGGCAGCTGAGGCTCGGGGGTTGTGGGATCAGTGCTTGGACTGACTGGTTTGAACTTCTCAGAGTTCCGGGGCAGAGAGTATGTGCAGGCTAACTGCTGCTGAATGTGGTAATTTTCTAATTCCTCCCTGCCCAATATCTCTTAAGCAAGCACTCCTCATCCTCTCTATCAGGGTAGCAATATTTGCTCCGAGCACCTTTCGCTGCCCCCTCTAAGCATATCCTGATGCCACAGGCAGTGACCATGCTATTCAAACCAACAAAGCCTTCTTGAGATTCCTTGTAAGAAGGCTTAGGAAAATACTAAACCTGCTGTTGCTCTGTGCAGGTAGTGTGGGTCGCTTGACAGCTTGCCCCAGGGCAGCTCCCACAATTAAAGGGTCTCAGCTTCCTGCACATGGATGTATGCAGTCTAGCTAACAAACTCGATATGGTCCAAGCTTGGATGCTACATGCTATGCCTGATGTAGCAATGTTTTCAGAAACCTGGCTTAAGAATCATGTACCTGACCAAGCGATCAACATCCCTGGCTACAACCTGCACAGATGTGACAGGCTGACCAGAGGCGGTCGTGTTGCCATATACATGAAGGATAAATTCCTTACAATCGACACTGTCTGTACATCAATTCCCAAAGAATTTGAATGTCTATCCCTCAAGCTAACCTTATCACCTGGAGTAGCCCTGCTGGTAGCTGCTTGCTATAGGCTGCCGGCTGCTGGCCTGGGTATACTGCCTCACCTTCATTCCCTCCTAGAACAAGCAAACGACGAATGTGCCATAATGGGAGATCTTAACCTCAGCTGGAATGACCCCTGTGCAAACATGCTTAAGAACTTCTGCGATGACCATGGGCTTTCCCAGGTTAGTCCTGAGGTCACCTGTCCCAACAAAAAAAAAAACCTGACCGTAGCTCTCTACATGATCTTATGCTTGTCAACAAGCCGCACAATATCACCCATACAGGGGTTTTCCACAGTGACTTGAGTGACCACTGTGTGATCGCATGTGTTAGGTGCTCTCCTCACCTCTACCTTCAAACTAAAGCGCAGCCTAAAACACTTCTGTCTCTCTGCCTTTCTGACAGATCTAAGCAATATTAAGTAGCAGAGTTTCTATCTAGCACCCTCTGTGGCGGAAGCATTCAGTATTTTTCAGGATCTGCTATTAAGGGTAATCAACAAACACGCTCCCCTAAAAAAGGTCAAATCCAGAAAATGGGCACCCGACTGGTTTAGCCCATCCCTGAAGAGGGCCCTGCAGTCCAGAGACACATTATGGAAAAGGGCAAGAAGTCGCAGTGAGAATCTGACTGGCTCGCTTTTCGGATAGCCAGGAACGCTTGCACGAAGCTGTTAAGGCTGGAAAAATCAAGTTCTTTTTTAATCTGCCCTACAGTAAAAACAAAAATTGCTCTGCCAAGTTTTGCCAAATTTTGAGAGGTTGAAGGACACTTCCCTGACACTCCAATCCCGGCCAAAATTGTGGTGAACAATAACTCCTACATTGACAAGTCTGAGATACTCGATCAGCCTAGTAACCACTTTGCAACGGCAGGCCTCGCATTCAATATCTCTCCACTTAGTAAACTGAATGCCCGAGTGCCGCCAGTGCAGGCACTAGCCCTGCTCCTGTTCCTAAGATTGACCATCCTCTCTTCAACTTCCAGCCAGTCTCATACAAACAGGTGGAGGACCTTCTTTTTTCATTGGACATTAAAAAGAGTGCTGGTGCTGACTCATTAGAACCCTTCTTCTTAAAAGCAGGATACTATTATCTGACAGCACCAATTGCTCGTCTATTTAATAGCTCACTTATCCAAGGAGAATTACCACCTAGTTGGAAAACTGTGCATATTATCCCCTTGTTCAAATTGGGGGACCCCACAGACTTGAATAATTACAGGCCTATCTCGCTTCTCACTGTACTGTCCAAATTTCTTGAGAAAATTGTCAACTCACAACTCGGAGTATTTGGATTGTGAAAATATCCTTAACCCAGCCCAATCGGGGTTCAGGCCAAAGCACAGCACTGTCAGCTCTAGCTAAAGTGTCAAACGACTGGTTAACAGCTCTGGATAAGAGACAGCATATCTACACACTTTTCCTATATCTCAGCAAAGCCTTCGACACGGTTGATCACTCCATCCTGCTTGATACGTTGGGTTGCATTGGCTTATCCCATGCTGCAGTTAAATGGTTTCACTGTTACCTAATAAATCGAAGACAACAAATCAAAGTACAGGGGGAACTGTCCCCACTTAAAGCCTTGCCCCGAGGTGTACCGCAAGGATCCATCTTGGGGCCTATCCTTTTCACTATCTAAATTAATAGCACCGACTCTGGCCTTCTTGCTCGGAATGTTCATCTCTTCGCAGATGATACAGTCCTTTACACAACAAACCTCTCTCTAGATCTTGCGCACTAGGAGTTACAGATGGAGTCTGTCACGCTCCAGCATAATCTACTGAGCCTTAAGCTCTTGTTCAATGCCAAAAAAACAAAAGCCATGATCGTCTCCCCGCATCCCCCATCCATTTTGGGGACATCTGGTATGCTCCATATTTTCACCCTCCTTGGCAAATCCCTAGAAATAGTCGATAATTTCAAATATCTGGGAGTCTGGTTGGACAACAAGTTTAGTTTTAGTGTTCACCTAAGTGAACTTTCAAAAAAAACTAAGCCAGCGACTTGGCATATTCTACCGCATAAGATGTTTTCTCACTCTCAAAGCTAGAAAGCGGCTGGTCCAAACTACCTTTTTGCCCTTGCTTGACTATGCTGACTTTCTATACAGTCACTGCCCCCAGAATGTGCTCCAAAAATGTGATACACTTTACCATCGTGCCTTGAGATTCATACATGACATGCCCTTGCAGACTCATCACTGCCTGCTTTACCAGGCAATTGACTGTCTGTTCCACTCCATGAGGAGGCAAAGAAACACCCTCATGTGGCTCTTCAGGACACTCTCAAACAAGCTCCCACCCTACATCGGTAACCTGTCTCAGCGGTCTGTGGGCACTTAGGGTCTCCGCAACTCCACCCTTGTCCTCCTCAACCTCCTGAGGATAAAGACACACCTTGGCTATACTGCCATCAGCTCTTTCCTCCCATCACTCTAGAATAACACTCAGAAAGTACTTAAATGCTCCCTCCTGCCCAGTCTCCATGTATTCAGACAGTGGCTCTATCAGTGCCTGAATACTGTATGTGAATGTTTCAGGTAACATGGACATACAGACAGAATACACCCAGCTCTTGGACCCTGTTGTCCGCCTATTCCCCCTGCGGCCGGCTTCCTCCTAGCATAACTTCCTTCCACCCAGGCTCCACTTCCCCTGCGAAAATCCTCCAGGGGGTCTATACCTTAGTAGGTTTGGCCCCCTTCCCTTATGTGTCTGCCATCCCACTGTCCCCACTGTCTCCTGCCTCCCTTTCCTCCCTCCTTCCTACAACCTCCTCTCCTCCCCTTTCCACAGTAGTCTCCAAACCTACCACTAGGGCATGACTGTGCATGTACACAATCAGTAATTAGTTATGTCTTGTTATTTGTTGCAGCTGTAATTTAAGATTTTTGTCTGATCCCTGTATATTTTTTGTTATGGCTTGATGTTGTTTATTGTAATGAACTTGTACTTTGTGTCCAGGACCATCTCGCAAATTAGCTTTCTCAACGATGTGAATGCCTGGTTAAATAAAGTTTGATTGATTGATTGTAATCACATGAAAATATTGATACTGTTAGAAGTAAATGCTCCCAAACAGGAAACTGAGGGCTTCAGGTTTAAATTACTCCCAAAGCTACAGATTTCTGAAGAGAGAAATTCAGAGTATGCAGCTCTTTTCTGCTATAGGTAAGATCTGATGGTTGGAACACAGGGGTTGCAAGGTCACTGTGCGGTGCAGAGTTTAGGCTTACATTATCTTAACAGTGTGTGAGCAATCTGTGTTAAGTAAATGAAAACACTGTTGCTGATAAAAAGGCTAGTTTCCACAGCTCCAGGGTCTCCCAAGTCCTGACATGTCAGGAAGACCAGCTGGCACCCCCTTGTTTGTTCAAGCAGAACAGTGTAGTAGTTATTGTCTACTATCTGATCTACTATCAAGAAACTAAATACTTGAAATGCAACACGAATGGCCCAATAGCTCCAGTACACTGACAGTATGGGGAGAGAGGATTCCTGTTCAGGACACTTTCTCTATATAGTCTTTTAACCGACATGGGCTCCCTGTACTTTCAGAGATGCATTCTCGGTCATGCAAAGGGTAGAACAGAAGACAGAAAGGGAACCACCACTGTGTGGCTCGGTTCCACCTGTCAGCAGGGTAATGTGTCCAATTAGCTGTTGCCTCACTGTTAACTCTGTGATTCATGGAGTCCATCCTTTGAGGCCACCATTTCTTGAAGTATCACTGAACTCCTCTATTACAGAGCCTTGCAAAAGAAACTGTAGGAGGTCAAAGCCATCAGGCCCATGAGTTAAGAGAACTCCCTGGCTATGCACCTGTGCTCCACCGAACCAAAAAGGGCCCAGCAAAGGCTATCATGTCTAACGTTAACTCTGGAAAAGCCATTTCCTGGTCTCTTACTTGATTCTCGTTCCACCCCAATGAATGTGATGTTACTTTCCAGTAGGGGTCGGCATGGACGTCTCTAGATTCAAGAGGAACCTCAATTTTTAGATGCATTCACTGTGAGGTCCTGAGCCCTCAACACCCCTTGGAATGCACTGGTTTTGATCAGTCAGTCCAGGTACGAATGCACTGAAATGCTATGTCAGCAAAGGTAATCTGCTACTGTACTGTTCAAAGCAACTTTGTAGAAACTATGAGAGAAAAGGAGAGTCCAAATGGTAAGACTGTGTACTGATACACGAGATTTCCCATCCTGAAAAGGGGGAATTTCTTGAGATATTTTATGACTGGAATGTGAAATTGTACATCATTTGTATCCAGGGAGCAGAGTCTGTTTTTATACTAGAAGGATGGAATTTTAACCCCTTAAAAAACAGAAATGATCCTGAATTTCTGATTCTTCGAAATGTTCCTCCAGAACCCAAATGTCCAGAATAAGCCACCACCCTCCCGACTTTAGTTTGTTATTTTAAAAGTGTTACCAGGAAATTCATACCAAGCTGGTAAACTGCTCATTTCCAGGTCTGTCCTGGGGGGAAGGGGAAGAGAAGAACACTTAAATATTATACAACTGCCATTGTGGAATGAGGAAAAGAACATTAAACAGTAAGCAGCACAACAAAATAAGAAAAAAACGGGAGAAATGACTGATACTGGGGGGGCAGTGCTGGTGTTAGTGTTGGGTGAAAGGCAGGTGAAAAAGGAATCCATGACATTCCAACATTAGGGCCAAAGATTTTCCATTTTTAATGGAAAACACTGGTAAAAAACAGAATTTGTCATTTTTGAACGAGCACATGGGAGTCAATTTTCCACAAAAAAACCCAACAAAAAACACCTTACATCAGCTTTTTGGGCAAACCCTTCAATTTTAGGCTATTTTTTTGTACAAAACATGCTAATGTGACCTCAATTTGAGGGGGGTTACTGAATTTTAAAATTTTCCAAATTGGAACTGGCCATTTTTGAAAACAGAAAAATCACTGGCTCTACACCATACACTCCCGATAAAAGAACAGTGCCTGCAAACAATTAGTGAGGGAAGCACTCAGTCAGCTTCCGAAGCATTAGTTTTTGGAAAGAAGGTCAGTAGAATAAGTTCCAGATTAAGGTGAAGCTCAGAGACTACCTCAGAAGGAATTTCACACAAGGCAGAGGACAAGTTTGTCCTTGTGGAAAACCAGGTATGTTGACTCCACACAGCACCTGGAGCTCACTCACTCATCTGACCGAGGTGATGTTGACAAAAAAAAAAAAAAAAGTTTTCCATGATAGATGTGAGAAATGACATTTGTCCATAATCTCTAATGGTTTATCCTTTAGCTGTGACAGCACCAGAGATAAGTATCCCACGGTGTGAGGTGGTTCCCACATCGGAGGGAACAGGTGCGACAGGAGAAACCAAGCACATTGTCCTGTGCCACCATCAGCATCCCCACCTTAGAATGATATGCTGAAATGGCAGCCAGAAGCACCTTGAAGGACATGGCTCTTAACCCTGCCTGACACAGTGACTACAGGTAATCAAGTATGTGTGAGATAGAGCAGGAAAGGGGCAAAAGTCCCTGCTCCTTGCACCAAAACCTCATCCACCTGCAAATACAGGTCTTGCGAGTCAATTTCTTTCAAGACACCTCCAACACTCACAGGATATCAATTTGAAAAGTCCAAGGGGCTGGAACTCTAGCTGCTCAGGAGCTAGGCAATTATGTGTAGGGACTGCAGAATCGGATACCCGGTTGTCCCCTTGTACCTCGTCAGCAGGACCTGCAGGAGAGGAAGCAGCCATGGAGGCCTGTGGCTGAGGAGATCCTTATACCAGAACTGGCACATCCAGTCTAGTACGATCAGAATCAGGGATGCCCCCATCCCTCCACACCTTGAAGACCCCCTTGAGGACCAAAGGAAATGGAAAGAAGGCATACAGGATGCCTTGACTCCAACACAGAAAACTCATCTTCTGGCAGGGTGCCCTGCTGAGAGGGATGAGCACAAGACAGCCACAGCTTCCTGTTTTCCCAGGAAGCAAACAGATCTGCTGACTGTGCTCCCCAGTAATGAGAACACCTCTGATGCAGTGACCACTTGTAAGACATCTTTCCCACACAACTGAGAGCGCCCGCCAGATGGCTGTTCACACCCATGACATGGCCTCTGGCTCACACCCTGCATATGGATTTGTTGGTGGTACATGAATAAAGCACCTTCTGACACAGGGAAAAGGAGTGCATGGCACCCCATGTGTTCAAGCAAAACACGGCAGTCACGTTGACCTCGACTACTAGAGCTCGAACCAACAGTGTACGCAGAGTTCCAGTGGGTTGATGTAAAGTAAGGTCTGGTTCTGCATCCAGAATCCGTGCACTATGCAGTCCAGTAGATGCGCACCCCAGCCCACTAGTGACGGGTCAAGCCATCAACATAACCAAAGGCTATGCACACATGGAATTCTTTCAGAGAGGTTCAAACGGTCAGCCACCATCAGATGGTGTCCAGAATCAGCTGTGTCACCCCGACTGATTGGTTCAAGGCTGTGTGTGACAGGGACCAGTGGCACCCCAATTCCCACTGAAAGGGTCACATGCACCACCGGGCCCAAAACAATATGGCTGTTGTCAAGGCCATGAAGCCCAGAAGCCAGAAGAAATCCCTGGCTGTGGGCAACAGCTCTACCCAAAATGATCAGCAAAAGAAGACAGGTTCTCCATCCTGTCCAGGGGCAGACAAGCTGTGGCTTGGAGGAGTCCAACTCTATGCCAATAAACAGAATCATCTGCATCGGGACAAGCTTGGACTTGGCCAGACTGACCATCAGGCCGAAGTCCTGGAACACCTGGACAACCAACTCTCTAGATCGTGCCACGTCCCACTGACTGCTCCCCATGATGAGCCAGCTGTCAAGGTACGGAAACACCATGATGTCACTGAACCTATGAAAGGCTGCTACAACTAACAGGCACTTGGTGAACACCGTGGTTGCCAACGACAAGCTGAACAGCATGGCTATGAACTGATACAGGGTTACATCCACCTGAAAGGGAAGGAACTGTATGTGTGAAGGACAAATGGGTATGTGGAAGTATGCATCCTGGAGGTGCATCAAACACAACCATGCCCTTGGCTCCAAGGGCAGAATGAGTTGGTACGCCACCATCCAGAAATGTCCATCGATGAATTAACTTGTTCAGCACTCACAGATCAAGAATGAAGCACAACTCCTCCCCTCCTGTCCATTTGTTTGCCAGAAACGACATACTCTATCACATGCTGTTCAAGGAGCTGCAGAACTTCACTCTGTAGTGCAGGGCAAGACTCCAGCAAAAAGATGCTCTCCAATGGTGCTCAGGACTGACAAAGAGAAAAAGGAAAAAAAAAAAGTCTTGAACTCCAGTGACAACCCCAAATCCAACACTTTCAGCACCCACTTGTTTGAAGTAATAGCAGACCACTGTGGGCATGAAGTGCGAGAGTTGGCCCCTGACTGGAACATTCAGCAACGTGATGGGACCCTCAATCCATCACTTTCTTCACTTGGTGACTAGCCACCAGAGGAAGCACCCACCGCCTTTGTACTGACTTTGATTTCCACACTTAACTGAGGACCAAATCGAGGAGTGCTGTAGAACTGCTGCCTCCATTGTTGGAGAGGCTGCTGCTGTTGCTGCATGCCCAGATAGGGCCAACAAAAGGAATCTGAATCTTGAGCCTTGACTTGGGCTGTTGCTTGAAGTTGAGGACACAGACTCCAGTGTGACAATGGACTTCTTGATACATGTGAGTTGGTCCTTGACCCCCAGTTCAAAGAGATCTCCACCAAGAAGAGGCAGAATCTCTTAAGTGACTGGTGAAATCCACAACCAGTCCAGTCAGCAGATAAACACTGCCGCTGCCATCACACATGCTCACACACTGGTGGAGTCTAAGACCACCTGTAACTGGTGCTTGGCCACTGCCAGTCCCAGACCAATTGAAGGGCCTGTCAAAAAGCTCATGACTATACCTGCAGTCAAAGTCACACAGCAGACCTGGCGGATGCCCAAGTACGCAGCTGCATATACTTTTCGACCAAGGTAACTTTGCTTCTTGGACTCCTTGTCCGGAGGCTTGTCTGACTCAGCCTACACCTTCACCTTGTGGAACACTGCGCCTGCCACTAGTCCATCCAGCGACACAAATTCTGAGAATCCAGACAGGAGTTTTATTTGGCGTCCTCCAAGTTTTATTGTTTTTATATGCGTACCATTGTCAAGTCACAACAAATTTCTAAGTAACTAACTTCTGAGTCTCCGTTCTTCCTCAAGTGCAATTCCATCTGTTCCTAAGAATCCAGACAATCAGCACATAAGAACTGCATACTTGCGGTCCATACAGTACAGAGGGCCTGGCAGGAGGCTAAGCACCATTATACACCAAGCCCAGAAAAACAGGGGTGATAGGGAAGACCACCTACAGTGAGGACTCTCACTTGAGAATATCTATTAGTGGGTACATTTCCTTCCTCTGAACCTCCGTAGACAAAGTGACCAGAGCCAAAGACATCTGTTCCATGAGGGCCGAAGAGTAGGACTGGTCCCCTGAAGGGGTCAGTCTGTCATCTGCCCCGCACCCCTCCCTCCCAACAATGTAGTATCAATGGAACAGACACATCTGAACTGGGATAGAGTGTCGACTTCAAACACAGAGCATGGATGACCCTCTCCAACGAGGAAACTACCACTGACAGACTCGAGCCTAGAGTCCCTAGTCAGGGCACCAACCACCATCTGTAGAGATGGGGACTCCAACTTCATATGTTGCAGCAGCATGACCAGCAGAGCTGGTGGGGTAGCTGTGGGATGCACACGACTGAAGTAAACACCAGGAGAGGCATCCAAGGTCATGACGGGTCTTACGGCATTACCTTGACTCTGGGCAAAGGCTCCATTGGCCTACTGCTGCTAGGTCACCATCTTCCATCAGCAATGGAGTCAACTTTGTTGGCAGGAGCCAGATGACGACAAGGAAGAGTTCAAGCTCAGCACTGGTAATGCTGAGAACAGATTGTGATTTCTACCTCAAGCGTAGACTCAAAAACTGAAGCAGTACTGGTGCTTCTGGATCCAAATACTCCAATGGGTTTCCCCTGGGTAGCAGTCTAACAGGAGATCGCCCCAGAGTCAGGACCACAGGCATCAGCTAAATTAGTGTGGGTCCAAATGGGAGCTCAGCCAAACCTTGCCCACCCAGCCTGGGGTGGGACTATCTGCAAAGGAGTCTTTGGGAACTAGGAATCTTCCCTCCCAACATACTTGTCCTTGACAGGGTCGACTACCAGGTCAACCTGTGTCTACTCAATTGGCAACTTCAACAGCAGAGAGACAGGCTCCACTGGAGGCTCGACCTTCCTCAAGGGTAACCAACCATGTGGACCCTGCAGTCAGGTGTGCGTGAGTGGTCCCTTAACCGACAGCAAGCCCATGAGTGGCTCTGATTCTTTTTTCTTCTGTTTTTGTCAATGAGATGGAGACTCAACTTCGAAGGAGTTGAGAGACAGAAGAAAGTTTTTAAATCCTTTTTCCTGTTGAGGAGTCAGGAGTTTCACTGCCTACTTCTCTTCCACTGACAGAAGGTCCAGGCCTGAAATGTCCTCAAGGGCCTCCTCTGCCTCCATGGTCAGCAACTGCACCAACAACCCCCACAGCCATGGCCAGCATGCACATCTTGGTAGGCATGCCCTGGAGGAGCTCTTCAGGACCAGAGGCATGCATGACCAGACACCAGAGGCCATGAGACATATCAAAGCCCAGGCACAAATAATGAATGCAGGCATCATGTCCATAAGTCACAGAGAGAGTATCACCATAAAATACACCTCTTAAATCCAAGATTTCTCTTCAGCTCCATGGAGAATCGCAACAAAGAAGCAGGAGCCACTGGAAACAGTAAGGTAAGGAGTCAAAAGACTGAAGCAAAACTTTGAAAAAGTCATGAAAAAACTCTTGAAAACTAGTAGAACAGTACAGTTACATTAGAACTTACCATAACAGTAGATCTTCAAGAGGATCTCTTGCATCAGACCACACCTAAGGAACTATAGCTGCCAGGCACTAGGACCACACGGAGACTTTTCTAGCTAGCAGTCTATAAGGGGGCTGCTTATGACAATGTCCCTCCCATATAACCATGGGAGACCTCCATCCTCCTCAGTTCTCCCACCAGAGACCATGAGCAAGAGATCCCCAGCAGAGGAACCAAGGGGGCCCATATGTTCCCACTAAGAAAAGGTGAAACAGAAGTTGGACCGCATAGGAGAAACAAAGACAAGGAGAGAGAAGCCCAAAGGCCAAGGGGGATGGGAGGGTGGGATGGCATGGCCTAATGAAAGAGATCTCTCGAAGACCTGCTATTATGTAAGTTCTTATGTAACTGTACTATCTTACTTCGAAGGTATCTCTTGCATCAGGCCACCCCTAAGGAATGAGGTTCCAAGCAGCTGCAGACAGCTACAGATGAAGTGGCTGGATGCTAAAGGCCTAAGTCAAAAAAGGCTAAAGCTGTGGCACCGAGCAATGGGGCATCACTCTAACATGCTGACAACCCGGGTTTGCACCCCAAGCCCGGTCGATAGGAGTGGAGGCCTAGCAGGGAGGCAGTTAGAATGTCCTTTGGACGCTTCCCACCCAGGGGATGGGAGGTGTTGGTCCACTCAACTGGCAGCTTCTGGTGGTGGCTAGTGAAGGCGATCTAAGCAGTGTGTAGCACCACCCACGTTGCCGATCATCCCCGCCCCTAGGATGCTGCTGCAACCACACAAAGTGGTGGGACGGGCCCCAGAAAAGAGGAAACTTGCCCCCTCGGCCACCGGATGATGGCCACCTTGTTCCCCCTGCACCATGTAGCCTCCCTCAGCCGCGACTTTCGATCCTCCTGGCTCCTGCTCCGGGTCAAGGTAGCGGAATAATCTCCCCTCCCCTGGCATCTGAGGGGTACCCCAGAAGGGTTACCTCAAGTCTACGGGGATGTGAGGCCTACTAAGACGACCAAAAAATACCAATGGGGGATGGCCAGTGGGCAGGGGTGCCAACGCATAACAGCCCGAAGGAGTGGTGGGCCAGGGGGCAAGTAAAGGAGCAACACAAACAAAAAAAAAAGGCCAACAGCCATAGGCCCAAGATAAGAGGCCTGGAAGCACAGCCAGGCCAAAACATCCCTCCTCCTAAAGGCATTGTCCAGACTGTAGTATTTAGTGAAGGTGTGGACAGTACTCCAGATTGCAGCCTCACAGATGTCAGCAGCTGAAACATTCCTGAAACAGGCAAACAGAAGTGGCCATGTCTTTGGTACAGTGGCCACAGACAACCCCAGGAAGCTCCTTATCATACTTCCTATAACAGAAAATAATACATTTGGCCAACCATTCAGACAGACATTTTTTAGAAACTGGAACACCCTCTTTCTCAGGGGTGAAAGAAACAAAAAGCTGTGATGACTCTTTTCCAGTCCTTTCTTTGGTGTGTACAGTAACACAGAATTCTATGCACATCTAAGGTATGGAGCAATGCTTCCCCTGGACTGGCATGCTCCGGATAATAAACAAGCAGGTGAATAGCTTGATTTAAGGTAAACTCAGACACCACCTTAGGAAGAAACTTAGGATTCGTATGCAAAGACACCCGGTCTTCATGGAAAATTAAATAAGGAGATTCACACATCAGAGCCTGAAGCTCGGAAATCCTCTGAGCAGAAGTAATAGCAGCTAAAAATAACGCTTTCCATGACAGAAAGTGCAGCTCACAAGTCGCGGCTTGCTCAAAAGGAGTCAAAGTAAATTTCTCCAACACAAAATTCAGGTCCCAAAGTTGGAACTGGATTATGGATAGGTGGCTTCATATGGAGAATGCCCCTCAAAAAGGTATGGGACACCTCAAGTTGTGCCGCCATACAGCCCTCAACAGGCACATGTAAGGCCGAAATGGCCGACAGGTGCACTTTAAGGAAGCAGTATTACAGACCAGAATCTGAAAGGGACAGTATTCCAAAATCTGATTCACAGAGCAAGCAAACAAATCCATCTGATGGGTAGTCCTCCACAGAGCAAAGCACTTCCACTTTATGGAATGAGTAGCCCTGGTGGAGGTTTTCCTGGCAGTCACCAGAATGTCAGCCATCTTGGGGGACACCCCAAACCTGGCCATGGCTACGTCTTTAGGAGCCAAAAGATGCAGTGACTTAAGGTCTGAATGGAAGATGCCCTGTTCCTGGGACAGCAAACTGGTGCAAAGAGGTAAAGGCGCGCTGGAAGTTTCACTGCCAACTGCTGCAGTAAACGGAACCAAATCTGACGAGGTCAGAGGGAGGCAATGAGGATCATGGTGGTCTCTTCCATCTGGAGCTTGATTAACACCCTCTGGATTAGGGGGAAAGGGAGGAAAGGCATAAAGGAAACTCCCTTTCCAAGAGAGGGACAATGCGTCTCGCCAGAAAACTCCAGGTCCTGGAATGAGTGAGCAAAAACACGGCAGCTTTGCGTTGAGTGGGGACGCAAAAAGATCTGGCTTGGATGACCCCACTGGTCGAACAGGTCTTCTGCAACCAAGGTCAACAGCTCCCACTTGTGCATCTTGGACTGCAACCGTCTTAGCCTGTCCGCCAGGAACGTTTTGGTCGCCTGGAATATAGATGGTCGACAGTTCTAAATCATTTGTAAAGCCCAGTACCAGACCCTCATCGCTTCCCCCGACAGAAAGGCTATGAATGAGCCCCCCCCTTGCTTGTTGATGTAGTGGACTAAACGGATGTTGTCCGTCTGCACCAGAAGATGGCCCAGGGACAGCTGGGTCTGGAAGGCTTGTAAAGCATACAGCACTTCCCTCATCTCCAGGACACTGATGTGGAGAGCAGCCTCCACCCTGGACCATGTCCATTGAGTCTGATGAGGTCCCAAATGAGCCCCCCCACTCAGCCCCGAAGAATCCGTGGTGAGAACTTGCTGAGGGGAACGAATGAGGAAAGGAACCCCTTTCAACAGGTTGCTGGGGTCCATCCACCAGAGCAGCACCTTTTTGACTGGAGAGGAGACTAGGACCTGTTGTTCTAGATCATCAGTGCATTGGTACCACTGGACTCTCTTTATTTTTAAACTTTTGTTTTCCAGGTGTATGTAATGAGCCAATTGCCCTTTTTCATGCATAACTTACACTGAGGGATCCGCGTGCGTAGCCGAGCAAGAGGAACTGTGACAACTGCTGCAGCCATCAGGCCCAAGAGCCTCAGGAAGGTTCTGGCCGTCACATATCTGCTGTCATAGACCAGTTGAGCCTGGGCTATCAAGCGGTCCACCCTGTCTTGAGGCAGGAACGTCAAACCCTCAGCCATGTCCAGAATGGCCCCTATGTACTGCAGGTGTTGGTAAGGGTCAAAACTGACTTTGGCCGAATGATTCCCAAGGCACCAAACAGCTGCAGGGTACGTTCTAGAATCAGAAGGAGCTGCTCCCTGGACTGTGCCTTGAACAGCCAATTGTCCAGATAATGGAACACGTACAGCCCCAGCCTCCTAAGGGCCGCTGCAACCACTGCCAAACACTTGGTAAAGCCCCGAGGTGCTGAGGACAAGCCAAAGGGCAAAGCTCTGAACTGGTAGTTTATTTATTTATTTCAGTCTTGGATTACATATACCTTTGAGCTAAGAGCTCTTTTACAAAGGTTCTATGTCAGTAGAAAGGACAACAGATTAAACAGGACAGTAATGTATGGTACAATAAAGTGTAAATAGGAGGTACAAAAATCATAATAGACACAAAATCATAATGAACAATCAACATTAAACAACAGAGACATATTATGCTAATCAGTTTCAGGCACAGGAAAATGCATACAGTACATTGATAACAGCCAGTAGGCTTTGTCAAGACAAACGGGGCACACGGTGTGGGAAGAGATGTGGGAGGGTGGGCTGGGAAGAGTAAGAGAGGGGTGGGAGTGGGAGGACATTGGGGAGACAAGGGTAGGGGTGAGGAAGGGTGGAGAGGGGGAGGGGTAGGAGGCAAGAGTGCTAAGTTACTATGAAAGAGGTTGAGCGCTAAGGTTGAGGTTCGGGAAAACATGGTTAAGGGAGACAGTCACAGGTGCTAGCTGTACAGAATAATGACTGAAGCTTGGATTTGGATGGGCCCAGCTTAGTTTTGGAGGAGATGTCACTGTTGAAAGCATTCATCCAGAGGAGGCCCTGTAGGTGAACAATCTTTGCCCCTGGGTGGTTCGGCGATAAGGACCTGTAGGAGCTGAGATTCAGAACCTCGGGTGCAGCATGGACTACAAGGGGGGCTTAGAAGATCTTGTACTCCAGGTGGCAAGAGGCCTAAGGTTATTTTCTTGGCAATCATGCATACTTGGTATTTGATGCAATTTTTAGGCTATAGCCAACCAGCTAGGGCACAGAGGTCACATGTGTGGGTGAGATGGTGGGCTCTTGAGACGAGATGACATGCCTTCTTAACAGCAGTGGAGATATGTTGGAGAGTGGTATCAGTCGCAGAGCCATAGATGATCAGTCCATAGTCAATTACAGAAATAACAGAGCTCTGTACAGCTGTCCTTAAGGCTTCAGGGGTCAGATATCGCCTGTGTCTGTAGAGTAGACCAATATGAATATTTACAGCTTTAGCAATGATATCAATACGCACCCCATATGATAGGTTGCTGTCTATGGTGACTCCAAGATACTTAAAGAATTGTACCTGTTCGAGGCTAGTACCAAGGCAGTTAGTGATAGTCAGAGGATGTTGCCTGTGCTTGTTATGGGAGCTGCTAAAGAGCATAAGCTTATTTTTTTTTTTATATAGTTTAGTATCAACTTGAGATGACTAAACCATTTCTCTACTGAGGCAAATCCAAGTTGTAGCTGGTTCTCAAGGGGTATAGGCTCCAGGTGAGTTGTGCAAATTATGGCATCATCTGCCTAGAGTAGGATTTGTTCAGGGCAGAAGCTTGGGAGACTGTTTAGAAAGACACTAAATAGGAGTGGGCCCAGGATGGACCCTTGAGGAACCCCAGAGCGAACAGGTCTTAAGTCAGAGAGGACGCGGCAATTTTGACTTGTTGAGTGCGGTTGTCCAGATAACTTTTAAACCAGGCAGTGGAGTCTGAGGAGAGCCCTGCATTAAGTAGTTTCAGTAGTAGAGGGTGATGAACCGTGTTGAATGCTTTTGTCACGTTGATGAAGGCAGCACCACCTAATAGACCATGGTCCAGAGAGCTGTGTATAGAACCGGTGAATTCCATAAGGGCCGAGGTGGTGTCATGCCCTTTTCTGAACCTATGTTGTTGGGCGCACTGGATCTTATGTTTGTCAAGATATTCAGTAAGCTGATCAGCTACAATGCGTTCAAGAGCCTTAGAAAGAGGTGGTAATGTGGAGATAGACCAATAGTTCATGTGAAGAGTCCTGTCTCCACTTTTGTAGACCGGGGTAACGGTGGCTGATTTCCATTTATTGGGGAACTGTGCAAGTCTGAGTGAGAGGTTAAAGATCCTGGTTAAAGGCGCCAACACTTCCTCAAGGGTGAGGGATAGCAGTTTGAGATCAAGGGAGTCCCCACTGTGTCTAGATTTACCAATTGCTTTATGGATGTATTTTCGGGCATCATGCAACGAGACTTCTTTGAAGTAGAATGGCGGGTGACTGGTCCTTAGGGGAGGGCTTACAGGATTGGACAGGGTGACAGCTGCCTCAAAACTGTCAGGTGGAAGAACACTGCTAAAGTCCGTGAATGCGTTATTAAAGGTATTGGCAATAGTTAGGGGGTCCAGAGTTGTAGTCCCATCAACATCAAGTAAAGTGGGTGATGTTCTCGGGTTTTTCCCTGTAACCTCTGATATTATTCCAGAAAACTTTACCACTGCCCCACGTGTCACGTGGTAGTACTCCCCTTGAACTGGAACTTCAGCTACTGCTGGTGGGGAACACATACTTTGATATGCAGGTATGCATCCTGCATGTCTAGGGAGCAAATCCAATCCCCCTGGTGCAGCAGTGGTAGCAGGCCATGCAGGGTTACCATTCTGAACTTCTTGTACTCGATGTAGAAGTTCAAGTTCCGCACACCTAGAATGGGCCGTATGGTCCCCTGTGGATTTGGGAGCCAGAAAGAAGTTGGAGTAGACCCCCATTATGAGAGCAGGCTCAATGGCCCTTCTACCAAGCAACACGCGGATTTCTACTGGAATATGATCTGGAGGATAAGTTGAGCTAACTGGAGGCTGATGAGGAGGCCACCCCAGCAGTTCCAGACTGTGGCCTTGCTCTACAAGCTGTAGAACTCAAGCATTCGTTATGATGTCTCTCCACCTGTCCAGGTGGAGAGAAAAACAACCCCCTACGGCCACCTCCTGCAGACCCACTGGGGTCAATCAAGGACTCATGCTGAAGAGGCACCTTAGGCTGGAGCAGTACCCCCTCCTCTGGCAGCCTTTCCAGAAGGAGAGGAGGGGATAGGCAGGGCTGTTGCTGCTCTGCACTTACCTTGGGGTTTGGTGCCTGGCCTCGGTTTATGGGTGGCCCATCGAAATGGCATCCTCTGGTCACTTTTTGTCTGGGTGTGATACAAAGAGTGAACTGACCCTAGTGTTCTGCTGGAGGCCTGCAAATTAGAAAGGATGTCCTGAACATTCACCGTAAAGAGTTTGTAACCTCTGAACGGGGCATTCAAAATGGACTGCTAGACATCCCAGGCAAAGCCGGACACCTTAAGCCAAGAAAGCTGCCACAGGCAAATGCCCACTGCCTGAGCTGAGGCAGCAATGTGAGCCTATCGCAAAAGATGCTTGCCAATGTTGGCGCTGGACTGAAGAGTTTGAAGCAATACCTGAGGCTAGGAGACCTCTGGCAGGGCCTAGACTGCCTCTTTGGCTTGCCACCAGAGCTGGTTCTGAAACTTGACCATGTGGGCAATATAGCTGAGGGCCAGAATGGCCAAAGCAAAGGTCTGCTTGCCAATAAGGTCCAGACACCTGGACTCCTTGTCTGGGGGCAGGGAGCTAAGGTGCTCAGGTGTTTTGGTCCTATCGTGGGCAGTACTGATGACCACTTTGTCAGCCTGTGGTTGTTTTGCAAAGCAGGGCTTCCCTGCACGGGCCTGATAGAGCTTGTCCTCCTTTCTAGGCATGGCAGAAACCATACTGGGCCAATGCCAGGTGGCCACTGTGGCATCCTCGAATGGCTTCATCAAAGGAGGAATAATGAGCAGAGGAGACTCTGGCAGTTCCAGATAGTGGGTCACACACCTCCTGGTAGGCTCCTGCTCTTCCTCCTTGAACCACATGGCTGCCTGAAGCTGACGCACGACAGTGATGAAAGAGGGGTCCATCCAGAGGAGACCAAGGGGTATACATGAGAGACTCCTTGCCCCAGGAGGACACAGTGGAGGTAGAATGGGAAGGGCTCACAGCCCCGTCGTCCCCATCATCGTCATCAGGAGGAGAAGATCAGGGTGGTACTCATACTCGTTGCCAGGCTCCAGGAGGGATTTGGAGGGTGTTAAAGTCCTGGGGCAAGCAGGACACAGCGCCGACAGGAGGGGCAGCGCGGGGCTAAGCTGAAGAGGCCCCTGCAGCATCAGATCCTGAGGAAGGATGAGGCAGCTCTGCATAAAATCCCAAAGGGAGTGGAGCACTGCAAGAAATTCCGCCGAGATCGGAATCAGGACCCCGAGCGGCGCCAAGTTAAGGAAATTGTGGGACCAGCTGCGGGGGCAGCAAGGGCAGTGCCATAGGCCCTGGGTTCGGCCTATCAGACTGGGAGGTTGGTGGGGAAGATATCAATGGCTGAGAGGGGCCTGGGGAGATGCCAATAATGACCCTGACCCCGAGGCGGGGGGTGAGGCACAGCCCCCGCAGGTACCATGCTGCCACCAGCAAGGGCCAGGGCAGTGGAGCTCCCTGACTTGATGGCCCAAGAAGAGGGTCTGGAACAGTAGGGGCTGAACCAATGGCGGGGCCAAAGAATGGCCAGACACTGAGGAGCCTGCACCCGCCAGGGTAAGACAGGCAAGTGGGGGTGTTGCCACAATGGGCCTAGTGGAGAAGAGGGTGTGGGTGGGTGGGGGTGCCCCCGAAGCCGAGGATGGCCCCACCATAGCCAGCGCTAGAAGTGGCGGCCGTGTGCGGGACAGAGAGGACCATTCTTTGGGCTGATCCTTGTCCCAGTGCATATGCTTCCAGGCCAACTTGTCTTGGGCCTTAGGGAAATGTGAGCCCAAGGACAGGGCCAGGGAAGTGGAGGAGCTTCTGGCCTGCAGTTCCTTCTCCATGTGGGCAACTTGCTGTTGAAGCAGTAAGGTATCCCACGGCCTGTTGGCGACGTCATCGTGTAGTCTGGTCAAAGCAGCGGCAGAACTTGTAGGCCTTGACGTCGTGGTCCTGGCCTAGGCAGCAGACCCAGGCCCCCATGGTCATCCTTCTTGAAAGCTTCTTCCCACAGGCACGGATGCGGAAAAGTTTATCTGAAGTGGACTTCAGCATACAAAAGGCAGAAAATCACTTTTAAATTAAAGTGATGCCAAAACTAAGGAGAGAAAGAAAGAGAAACAGAGTATGGTGGTTGACTGAAGCTGGCAGTCTCTCCATGGAGTCTGACATGCGATGGTGGGAAAAGAACGGAGGGCAGGGGCCTCCTATGATTATACGGGAGGGATGTCGGGCATCTGACGTCGTGGGCAGCCCCCTTATAAACTGCTAGCTAGAAAGGTTTTCGTGTGGTCCTAGTGCCTGGCGGCTATAGTTCCTTTGGTGTGGCCTGATGCAAGAGATCCTCTCGATGTAAGATTCTCTATTAGCTGTAAGGGAGAAGGCTGTTCTGTCCAGTGTGGGGGGGGGGGGTGGATGATTTGCATGCTATGAGTGTGGAGCCAGAGAACCACCTGGTTGGGCGGTAACAGAAGTCAAGCTTGAAGACTGTTCCGGTGACTGAGCATGCTCAGTGGAAAACTGTGCAAGTGTGGATAGCGAACCACATCTACAGCAAACCACATCTACAGTAGGTAGTTTGAACATTACTTTTCATGCCTCTGGCCTGGACTGTTTCCATATAACCATTCCTCACAAATGCTATTTCTCAGACACCCTAGCCAATGCTTACCCCTTAGCAGAAGTGAAATTTAGCTCCGGAACATATCGCTCTTCTTAAATAATGTATTCCTTTCAAAGCAGGAACACTTCTGCAAAAACCTGAGTGCTCTGACTGTAGTAGAGACTCTAGCTGTCTAAGTCCAGCTGCAGGGATTTTCCAGATTTGGATCTGTAAATCAGGGTTCTACTGCAAAGTCATGTCTTGGGCCTGGCTTCAACTCTCACTAGCTTGGTCAGCTGCGTTCACAAGGGCAGAGTGGGCTGATATCAAAGCAGAGTAATCCATATGTGCATATTCATCCAGTCCTGCTAAAAGGATATCAGCAGAGAAAGATAAGGGTGATGGCAGGTAGCCGGCCCGTCGACGCAGTGGTTGGATTTCTGCTTGCGACGCTGGTGACCCAGGTTCGGGAGCAGAGGGCCGGCCGCGGGGAGGATGACTGAATGTCCAATTAAACGCTCAGCTCCCCTGGGGAGGGGGGCATAATGGCTAGGGGGTGGTCTGACCTCTGGAAACAGCCGGAGGTATCGCAGCCCCGACATCTGCACTTGAGGGAGAGCATGACAGGATGCCGGAGCAAGCCTTGACGTTGTGGCAAGTCAAGCTCTGGGAGGGCGTACATGTAAAATTGCCTCTCCCAGTGCGACACCAACGCGAGGACCCAATAGTGGGCCCTCACCTGCCTGTGGATACAGTACCAGCAGAGATCCTCGACGCTGACTTCATACCTCTGGGGAAGGGGTTCGCGGGGAGCCCCCCCCCCCACCATGTCCCCGCCTGGGGGGTAAGTCAGAAGCTTCATGTGGGGAGTCCCCGTCGGGAAGAGGCGGCTACAGGTAGGTAGTCGGGTGACAGTGCTGTGTTGAGGTGGGGGTTAAAAGAGCAATTAAAAAAAAAAAAGGTGATGGCAGGGATGCACACTGTACACATTTGTGTACACTTGTTTGACTCAGGTGTGTGTCTTTTTTTCCTCAAGCTACGCTGCCCTAATTTTTAATTACACTATTCATGTAGAAGAATAAATCACAGTTGGTGACTGCTGCTGTGTCAACTTAAAATTAATTAATGCTCTTTAATTCGAGTGCAAGTGCTGTATATCATTCATACTGAGATAGCTACAACACCGATGTTATATTTTGTAGTCAGCTCAGGCAAATTTAAAACAAGGATGTCCTGTAATGTTTTGGAAGTAGCAGCATTCAAGGATGTAGTTAAAGCAAGGCAGGCAGGGTGGTCTACTTGTTAGAGCATACAATATGAAGCAGGATGACAGACTGGAATCCTACCACATTAACTGAGTCGCTGAATGACCCTGGGCCATTCACTTGACCTCCCTGTACTCCAATATTCCCAATGGTTAAATGTGTAAAAGTAGGACCACTCTGAAAATGAGATATTTCATCTCAGCTGGGTTATCATAACATAACATCCAGTCGAGCAATTCACAGGATGTGCTGTAAAATGTCCAGTGTTGCGGCCTACTGCTGTGACAAAGGTGGCAGGCACAAATTGTTCTGTCCCAAGGGTTTGGGCCAGTATCTGACTCAGTTCTATCCTGTTCTCTTTTTCCTCGTCTGGGTATCTTATTTTACATTTTAACATCTCTCTTTTTTGATGATTTTTGGTAAAATTTTAAATACGGGATCATCACTACCCTACTCTTCGCCACCTGACATTTCACTCCTAAGAGCTTAGTACAACACACTGGCAAATCTCCGCAGGCCTTCGCCCCATCTAAGGGCATAACAAGGATGCACTTGGGAGTGTGGGGCCAGGTTTGAACTGTGCAGTTCCAGGAGTAAAACTCAAAACCTGACTTTCCCAGTAAACAAAAAAAAAAATTACAAAAACAAAAATAATGAAAGGGGGAAAGGGAGAAGTGGGGATTGTTTTTTTTTTTTTTTAACCAGGAATGGCACACTAAGGCAAACCTTGTTTCCAAGTGCAACCTGGGAGCACAAGGAAGTTAAGCGACTTGCACAGGGTCACACAGTATGCAAGTGGGGGCTGTGGGATTCAAACCCAGGTCTCCAGGTCTGCAGCTCAGTGCCTTAAAGCACTATGGAGGGACTGACGTTGTTCAGGGCAGACAGAAATTCAAAAGTAAAATAAAAATATGCCCTTTTAATAAAGATACTATTGTGAATAAATTAATAAAGGTGCATCAGATAAAGTGCATATATGCAAATTATTACAAGAAGCATGCTCCCAGAGCCCGCACACACACATGGAATCCCCCCCAAAAAAACAGAATGTGTCTTCTTCCTGTACTACAAGGGTGAGCCATTCAACCCTTCCGCCACCAGCAAAACCACATTAGATTCATTTCAAGTTTAAAAGCTTGATCTACCGACCGGTTCTGATCATAACTATGGCAACCATTCCAGTCTCTAGGAACAAACAAAATTCTGCATCAAGGTTGCAAGGCTTTTTTTTCCCCCTACATTTAGTGTCTTCTCTCCTGTGCTGCCAACAGCATCATTTTGGTCTGGTCCCCCCCAGCCCCATCGCCCAGCGGCTCTGGGACTCACAGTTTGTTAGCTGCTGTCCGTCATTACCCACAGGACCCTGGAAAGCCCAATCACTGGTGTGGGTCCAGCGGGGACCGTGTCTTCATCCTGCTATGGTTAGGCGTTTTTTCTCCAATTTACCCACTGGGCCTGTGGTGTGTGCAATGAAGCACTGTGCGAGCTCCGCCTCTGTGGAGATACCTACCCCTGGCATCAGGAAAGCAGGACACCACCTTCCCCGATATCCTGCTGCATTGCTACCTAGAATCTCTAGGTGGCAGCCGCTTTAACACACACATAACCCTCCCCAGGTGTGGAGAGCTGTCCTTGGGAAGCTCAATCCTCCTCCATCTCCGAATAGCTCCTGGGCAACTCTGTCCGACCGAACTCAAGGTTGCCAGGTGGCACGAGGCGAGGTGCCCAATGCCTCAGCCCTCCATGCCACTGTGTGCAAGGCTTTTTAAAGTACACACTGCAAAGCTTCATATAGAATTCACAACAATTAGCCACAATTATTATCTTTTTAAATGTAATTTACCCAGGATAGCTCAACTACAATGCAGCATATTTCATTTTCAGAGGTGGTTGGCAGTCCTGCTTCTATTAAATTCTACCTCTAAGAGAGACTAAAGCACGGGATGGGGGGGGTACAGTGACTGGTCCAAAGTCACATAGCATGTCAGTGGCTCTAGTGGCCTTCAAACTTGGGATCACCTGTGTACTGTATACGTAGCTTAAAAAATTCACTTGGTTTTATGTTGGGATCCTGATTTTTTTCCTGGTATACATTAGGCTCCAAGCCAAATATTTACAACTGCAAACGGCAGTTTAACAATGTAAGTCTTCAATGAGACTAAAGTTCTACACTGTAAAACAAAAATGAAAATGACTTCCCCACAAATTCAAAACTTGTACTGTATAGATTCTGCCTACAGTGCTTCAAAGTGACCATCCATTTCCAGAGGGCCAGGAGGACACGTTTATGCTCATGTAGCCTAAAATGCCCTCAGCCTGAAACAAGTGCATGTCCCTTGCGCTTTATACCAGCTGTGGCTCTCTAACTAGTGCTAGAAAAGGTGGACACTTTTACTGCAGTGAAATATTAGGAGTGAGATCTTACTTGATAAACCTGCAGGCAGCCGGAGACTTCCACTGCCTCTTCAGTCTCATTTTGCTTTGCTTCTGCCGCTGTTTTTCCCTACCCTTTGACTACACAGGCCAATCTCAAGACTGCCTGCTCATTCAGAGTCTCGAACATAGCAAGCCCCTCTTAAAACCTATTAACATGCCAAAATGCTGAATACATGAAAAGCATACAAAAAGACTCCAAGAGGCATTTTGTGGAGTCTGATTGTAATGCCATTTCTTTAGTAATATCTTCACAACGCGCATGTACCATCAGCACTTAAGAGTGATCACAGGCTGCTTAACCTGTGGGACGGAACAAAATCTGCATGCCTTTCAGTTCCACCCTATATTGTTGCTTGAAACAACCTGTGGGGACTCGTACCTGCTCCTCTTAATGCCAGTCCACCGTTGGTCACGGGGGTTGGGGTGCTGTAACCCTACTACACTAGTGCTAGTCCTTGGCTGGTTGGGGATGGGCTCACACACCACTGCTACTCTTTGGCTGGCTAGCAAGCGGGACTTGTAACCTTCACTGCCCCAAACGCTACTGCTAACTCCTGTCTGATCAGTGGGGGTGACCAGTGTGGGGGGAGAGGCTCACACAACAGTGCCACTCTTTGGTCAACTAGCAAAGAGACTTATAACCTCCACCCCCATTGTTTCAGGTACTGCTAGTCAGGGAGAGTACTCACACCACTCCCACTATTTGGTTGGCAAGCAAAAGGGGCTAATGACCCTTCACTCCCCCTCCACCCCTCCAACACTAGTGCTCGTCTTTGGTCAGTGGGAGCAGGGTATTCGGACACCAGTACCACTCTCTGCTTAGCTACCAAATGGGGCTTGTGACCCTTCACACCCCCTTCCCAACACTAGTGCTAGTCCTTGACCAGTTAGTGTGTGATGGGAGAACTTGTGATCCCCCCCCCCAAAAAAAAATAAATAAATAAAAGTGTCACTCCTTGGTCGGTCTGATATCAAGGGAGGCTTGTGACAGCCCTAGCCATGCATTTTATGGGTTGGCCAATAAAGGGTTTGGGACTCCCCTTCCCCAAAAACAGAGCCATTCCATGTGTTCCACCTACCTGCAAATCCAGTATCATTCCTTGGGTGGTAAGCAAGGAAACTGGCCTCCGCTCCTCCTCCTCAACCACCAGTGCCATTCCTTGTGATTTAGCCCCTCTCTAAAATCTGGCTGGCCAGCAAGGATGCTTGTGGTCTCTTCCCCCAATGCTTCATCTACCAACTGTCCATGATGTTTAAGGACATCATTGATTTTGCCTCAACAATTTCCTCAGTCCCTCGTAAACTTGGGATCTCTTTCTCTAAAGATGAGAGATTTGAAGCATATAATAATGGAACAAATTACAGTTACAGTTCTGTTCTGCTTCAGTAAATGCCTTTTTTTTTTTTAAAAAACACACCGTACTATTTAACAGGGCTTGCATTAACCCTCTACTGAAGTTCCCAAATGGGATTTTTGAGGATTTTGAAGCACAAAAATAAATGCAGTGCTTTAGCATTGACCCTGTATATTGAAAGGTTTGCACTGATACCGTTAGCAGAAAATGTATCAGATGATGTACAAAGTCACTCCAGAAATTTCTAACTCCCAAGATATTCTGGTCTGACCCCCAACATTTGAAGCCCTGGGTTCAATTCCTGGCCAGGGAAGGTGCTATGCTTTAACAGGTGCAAGTGGAGGGTCTATTTCAGAGAAAGGAAGGCACCAGAACAAGGAAGAATGCAATGAAGTTTGGGGGGTCTAGGGAGATGTATGGAAATACTTCTTCATGGAAAGGGAGCTGGATGATGAACACCCTGCCAAAGGAGATAGTTGGGAGCAAAGAGGGGAGAGCTTCAAGCATGCATGGGATAGACTTAGGGGCATATCAGGTAGACGAACAGAGGGGAAGGAGTAACACCTATGATCAACTAGGGTCAGTGGGAATGGAATAGGCAGGGACATGAGGCAGATTGGATGGGCCTAAAGGTCCTTTTCTACTGACAAAACTGATGTTTCTTTATTTCTATGCCATATTGTGGCAAGCATTTTTAGTTGTTAGTACCATTTTTTAGATGTGTCCCTGATTTTGGACATTTGCCCTCAATTTGCTAGGCAGGAGGTTGAGAGATATGCCCCACACCACGAGAACCATTCTTCACTTGACCAGCAAGGGGTTGGGGGTATTATTGTATGGTGTGCACCCCCCCACACACACACACATATCGACAGAGCATGACCTCCCACCCTTGGGTAATCTAAAGTCCCTTCTTCACTGCACATCACTCAGTTGACAGTTTAGGTGCTGTCACAGTTATCAATGAGACTACCAGTTCCTGACTATTCTGAGAAACTAGGGGACAGGACGGTAGTTTAGAACAGCTGTGCACTTCGCTTTAGGGTGAATACAGCGCAAATGTTCCAGAGATAAAAATTATTTTCTGATTACATGAACACAGGGTCCATCACCTACCTTGTTTTGGTACAAACGTGAGGGATGAGCAGTTTTTGGTGCTAAGCATTTTTTATCGTGATCCCAATACACTGGACTAGATGGGGGGCAAAGACTGAAGTGGCATTTCTCACTAGTTTCCTTGGGGCTTGCCCTGGTGTACAGGCACTGTGTATGAACAGTCTTTATGTGCTTTTCAGCACTGCCCCTGTCTTTGGTTCCCTCCAGACTCTCTAACCGCTGTTGCTGAGCAGGCTCCTCAACCCTCCCTCCAAGATGGGCTGTCTCTGCTTGTTGTTTCATTCCACCCCTACACAGGTTTGCCCCCTGCCTCTCTGTGCCATGGTGCTTGTCCGGGCTGTCCTTCCTCACTACTACCTGTTTCCTGACAGTCCTGGGACTGGCATTCAATGACTGTGCATCCCTTCTAGGACAAGTGTTATTCTCCAAACTCTCTCTCCTCTTTCCAGCATTCCTCCTGCCCATTCTGGGACTTCGATTCACTATCCTTTCTTTGTCTACTGGTGGTGTCTCCCTTTGTCCCTCAGGTGCAGGCTCTCGGGGAAAGGTCAGTGGTGGTGTCTTCCTCTGTCCCTCCGGTGCAGGCTCTCGGAGAGAGGTCGGTGGCTGCTGCTTGCTTTGTTGATCCCTCGCTCCCTGTACGCCCAGTGACCGAAGGCTAGAGGGGCTCAGAACCCTGTAGGTAATCTCATCCAGAAACTGGGAAAACTTCAGTCTGTCTTCTGTAACCTTTTCTTTCCTTTTGTGTGGTGAGGTGCTGCGTTGCACAGTCTGCCTAGCCTGCTCCAATCCCTTCCTCTGTCTGCTAGCAGGCAACTGATATATCCCTGAGGTGGTGTTCTGAGGTAAGTTTTCCACAGACCTGGACTTGCGCAAGCTGTCTGTGCGCACAGTCAGCATGCTTGGTTGCTTCAGGATTCCTTTCCGAGGGAGCTGTGCAGGATGATTTCCCGGCTCCCTGGGAGCCAGGACCTCGGCAGTCTCCTTAAACATCAAGCAGCGTTCCAGGCTTCGACTTTTTAAATAGCAACCTGGGGTCTCCCCCTCATCTCCAGAAACTGCCACTGTCTCCTCACTTTTGCTCATGAATCTAGTCAGGTGCCTCCGGTTTGAGCGTGCTTGTTCATTTCTACTCATACACAATGCACTCCCCTCGCGGAAGGCGGGTGGCGGAGGCAAATTTTCCAAATCACCCCACTTACAGCTTTCTGAAATTTCCTTCTCACTGCTGGACTCCAGCGACCAAGAGGATGAAAAGTTCACATTGGACACCTCAGAACTGTCTATGCCTGCCAGCTCGATGCCAGCATAACCAAAACGTTTACGCTGCAACAATGGGACAACATCCTGAACTTTGTGGCTATTGGTTACCTGACACTGCTCAGCTGGCAATGTTGCTCCATCCAGTTCATCCCCGGAATGTCGTCTGGTCATGCCGAATCTCCCGATGCTGGGGTGGTGCCTTTCGGTAAGGTTTCCTAGTTGGAGCTGTACTCGTCATCCTCCCCTCCATGCTGGTTTACTTCTGGCTCATTTACCTACCGAAAGCAAAGCAATCAAGTCAAAACACATTCTGCAGGGCCAACACGAATAAATCTGAAGTAGATTTTGGCTTTCTGTATGCCCCCCCCTGCTTAGCTGAGACATTGAAAAGACGGATTCAAATGTAGAGAATGATGCCGCAGCTGTAATATGTGAGCAGCAGTAGTAGCAGCCGGGAGGACCGCTGTTACTAATAACTATCAGAAGAGCCTTAATTCATGTGCTCAGCTGTGGCACAATTTCAGCATTTCAACCCTGTGCGTAAAGACACACACATATATTTGGATTGGGGGAGAGAGAGCATGCCTCCAAGCTAGAAATTGATTAGGCTATTACATTAACTAGGAGATGCTTGTCCACCACAGAAACTGAAAACCTCACAGTTGTCAATGACTGACAGTGGAAGGCTTACTGATTTACCCTTCCTCTCTGCCAATGGGAAGGCAGAAAGAATATTAAAGAAAAAGAGACGGAGTTCTATAAAAGTTGGTTTCAATTAGTGAAATGTCAAGTGATTTCTAAACTAATCAGTTTGTAATTCTTAAGAGTTCTGTCCCCTACCCCCACTCTCTTGCCCCGAAAATATTCTGTGGACAAAAGAATATCACATTTACATATAAACTCAAATACCACACTGATGTCGCCCCTTCCCCACCAAAAAAAAAAGAGCAACCTAGACAAGACGGACAGTTTTCTTCCTGATTTTAAAGAGCTAGTAGCACCACAAAAGCAGACAGTAACTGTGACTGGTCTTTAAAAGTACAGTACTCAGCTGTTAGTTTTTATTTCTAAAGTATTTTTCTTTTGTTCCTAACAATAGTAATTTAATAATATGGAATGTGTAACTAAGACAGCAGACAGAGGCCAAGTGGTAGACATCCTCTCTTCTTGATTTCAGCAAGGCCTTTGACTCTGTGCCCCACAAAAGATTGATCAGGAAGTTGGTGGATCTCGGGATTGGGGAAAAGATGGCCAGATGGGTGGAAAACTGTCTGATGGACAGAACCCAGAGGGTGGTTGTGGGGGGGGGGGGGTTATTTGGCACCAGAGAGGTAACCAGTGGGGTCCCACAGGGTTCGGTGCTGGGGCCGGTGTTGTTCAATGTCTTCATCAATGACACTGGGGATGGCATTAAGGGCAAAATGTGCCTATTCGCAGATGACACCAAGCTCTGCAGGAGAGTCGACACAGCTGAAGGGATACAGGACCTACAGGAATATCTGGAAAAGCTGGAGAGGTGGTCCAGGACCTGGCAGCTTGGCTTCAATGCCAAGAAATGCAAAGTTATGCATATTGGAGCCAAGAATCCCAGGACAGAGTACTACCTGGGTGGAGTCAGAGTATCTGCATCAGAGGAGGAGAAGAACCTGGGAGTACTGATCACTAGTGACCTGAAGCACTTCACACAGTGCAAGAAAGCAGCAGCAAGGGCAAACAAGATACTGGGATGCATATCTAGGGGGATCAGTAGTAGGAGAGAGGAGGTTATACTGCCCTTGTACAGGTTACTGGCAAGGCCGCATCTAGAGTATGGAGTTCAGTACTGGTGCTCACACCTCAAAAAGGACATTAACCTGCTGGAGAAGGTCCAGAGGAGGGCTACGAAGATGACAGCAGGTCAGCAGGGTAAGGCATATGAGGAGGGGTTGAGGGCACTGAACATGTACTCCCTGGAAGACAGGACAGAGAGAGAGAGAGAGATGATTGGAACCTTCAAGTACTTGAAAGGGATAAATGAGGTTGATAAGGAGAGTCTCTTTAAGCTGAGTGGCAACCATAACACGAGGGGGCACAGTCTTAAGCCAGAGGGTGGGAGGTTTAGGAGGGAGGACAGGAAGCACTTCTTCACAAAGAGGGTGGTGGCCACTTGGAATGCGCTGCCAGAAGAGGTCATCTCATTGAAGACAGTGGGCAGCTTTAAGAGATGCTGGGATAGGTATAAGGGGGAAGGTAAGGATCATGGGTAGGGAGGTTGGGAGGAGTGGGGATGGAGGGCAGGGGCATTAGCTCAAGCTGTGGACCCTGCAATACGAGCAGACTTGATAGACCAAATGGCCTTCTTCTGCTGGCTTCGTCATATGTTCGTTTTTTTTTTTTTAATCCTGGCAGTACTACAGTAGGTGTGATGTGAAGAGTAGGAATTCACCTGTAAGTCTTTGTTTACAGTTTGGGCCAGGGAAGACACACCAAGTTGAATCTCATTTCCAGCTGCATCTCAGCTGCACAGGGAGGGTTACGTGACTTGCTCAAGGTCACAGAGTTTCTAAGTGGGTGTTACAGGTTTGAAACCCTGGTTTGCTGGGTCCCTAAGTTTATAGCTTGGTGCTCTAACCTCTAGGCTGTTTGTTTATTTTTTTTATAATGTTGGATTTATAACCTTTGAGCCAAAGGCTCGTTTACAAAGGTACCTCGTCCCAAGGACAGAACAGTGATACAGGTTACAACGAAAGCAGTCACTGAGCAAAAATTACATACATTGTATACAGTTGACTACCTTCCCCAACATATCTGGTTCTATTTTTCATCCTACCTCATCAGCACCGTGACCCTACTGACTGTGATATCACAGATGACCAATCTGGCAGTAGCGGAGTGGCTCTTCTTGGTCAGTCATGATGTCATAATCCGTGCCGCCACAGAGCTGAAGTACAGGGGGAGAAGAACTAGATACAGTATGTCAGCCTCAAGGTAGAGTACTTACTGTTCTACACATCATACCTGGTACTGTCCGACAGAACCTGGACATCACTTTATTTGGCACTGACCTAACCCTCAGAGAGTGGCTGGAGGATAACCCCTGGCTGTGTAGGGTGGAGGAGACCTAGGAGGGGGGAGGCTGTCCCCCAGCATCAGCTCCACAACTGATATGGGTCTGTCCACTGGCGTAACTGGAATCTTTCTTACCATAATGCCTGGACACTCCTTTTCAGGACTGGCAAAGGCACAATTTAATATATTTGAGCCAGATGTGTGACGCGGGGAATATATGGTCATCTGAGGACCTCAGACAACAATATGGCTTACCTCAGAAAGACTTTTTTCGATACCAGCAAGTCCACCATTTTCTTAACAATACACCCTCCTATGTACCTACTTCATGGAAGCCCCGGCACTGATATAAGAATTACTGTGCCATATCCAAATGCAAACTACGAGCCATCTGATTTCCATAGTACACAAAGCGTTAATAGACACCTGACAGGAGAACACCCTGAGGGTGGTCAGGCAGTGGGAGGGGGGACTACAGAGAGAGCTTACCTTATCAAACTGGGAGAATGGCTGTTATGAAACAAGCAGAGTTGCAACCTCACATATCTGGAGGGAGTATGCCTGGAAGCTCATGATTCCGTATTTTAGAAACCCAGCAATCACCTCCAGATATCCAATGGGTGGCTCCGCATCATACGAACATACGAATCTGCCAGCAGAAACAGGACTCATGGTCTATCAAGTCTGCTCAAATGTGTAGCTAGCCCCCTAAATAGCAGCTGCCCACCCTCCCATCCCCTCACATTTACCCCCACCCTGTCCCATCCCCTTTAAACTGCCCACCGTCCCACAGGACGCCATCTCTCAGCCAGAGCGTTCCACTTAGCCACCACTCTCTCTGTGGATGATGGAGACTCTTTGGGGAACCTCTGGGCAACCACTCCCATAGTATGTGGACTCGCACCCTACTGCAACCTTTCCTAAGGACCTGGAATAAGTACTAGCTCTATTCCTGCAGGTACCTATATCTTTATCTCCGCAACTCTACTTATTTCATCTCTATCCAGTGGGACTTAGAGATAGACACTCAAATATTTATTGAGAAGCATACTTTTGGCAGCCAAGAAACATACAACCAGAAACTGGCTTTCCCCAAAAATAGATAGCATGACTGATTCGAGAGTCACAGTTAATGACATCTATAATATGGAAAAAATCATGTATAGCTTAAATAAGAAGCTGGACACCTTCACTTCATGGTGGAATAGGTGGGTTATATCTGTGATGATGTGTGATCCAGATTTTATCCCTTAGATATTACCTGACCATGGCCAGTGACAGATGACGGATGAGTTCTTCAGGACATATAGTGCCAATGTAGAGACATGTAGGATGGAGTGGAGCGAACTTTCACTGACAGGCCTCTTAATCTAAGCTTCTTCCCCCCACTATGGGTCATCCTTCCCCTCCTTCCAGCAGCAACCTTTATTTTGCATCAGATAAGAGTGACTCAGTAGCAGAAGAGACACCCCGCCACCCTTTTGCTGTGTAGGGGAAGCAAGCGATCTGCTTGCCTTAAGATATGTACGTTAATTCTACCTGCTGTCTGACATTCCGATGATGAATACTGTATATCTGTGCATTAATCTGTACTGTATGTATGCACAAAAATTGGTTATTAAATATTTACAAAAAAAAGAACCTGATCATCTCATCACATCATCCAATACTGTCCGGCAGAAAAAAACAGGTTACTCACCTGTAAGAGTAGATCTAGGAGTGGTATATATTGTTCATCCACACTCTTTGGCATGTCCCCTTCCACTTTAAATCTTGCCGGAAGTCTTCAAGCTGGCTCCTCCCACCCACCTGGGTGATATATACCTTGGCTCCATCCCAGGACGCCAGATCTTAGCCCGCTGGAAGCCAGGTTTGTGCATCCGCAGCCGGGGAGGTTGAGTGGATCCGTGTGGATGAACAACATTATGCTTACTCCTAGAACTACTGTTACAGGTGAGTAACTGTTTTCTAGGAGCGTGATATGTTGTTCATCCACACCCTTGGCAGACTCAGCAGTTCTCCAGGAGGAGGAGGAAAGGTGCACACCCCTACTTGGGGAACAGAGATTGAGAACTGACACCCCAAAACCATATCCCGGCGCAGGACTCAAGGTCGATGTGGTAGTGGGTAATGAAGGTGTTTGCTGACTTCCAGGTAGCAGCCTGACAGATTTCCTGGATAGGGATGTCCCTGAAAGCAGCCACCGTTGCAGCGGTATGGCGGGTAGAATGAGCTCTTATCCCTCTGGGAGGCTCCATGCCCACCAACTCATAACACAGACCTATGCATGATGTAATCCATCTTGCAATAATCCGCTTTGCTGCAGGTCTGCCAGAAGCAGCTTCAGTGTAGTTGACAAAAAGCTGGCGAACCTCTCCCCGAATTTCCGCTGTCCTCTCTTTATAATAGGAGAGAGCACGTCTCATGTCCAAAGTATGGAGCCTGTACTCAGTGTCCGAGGTGTAGTTAGGGTAATAAACCGGTAGAGTTAAGACCTAGTTACGGTGAAACTCTGACACCATCTTCTGAAGGAATTTTGGGTGGGAGCGTAGGACAACCATGTCCCTGTGGAAGACCAGATAAGGGGAGTCCACTGAAAGCGCCTGGAGCTCCCCCGTCCTTCTGGCAGATATGATAGCCACCAGGAAGGCCATCTTCCGTGACAAGTGTGACAAGGCACACTTGTGCATTGGTTCGAATGGCTTGCCCACGAGTTTTGCCAGTACCAGCAGAACATCCCACAGAGGTGGAGGTTCACGCACCAGAGGGGATATGTGATCCAGACCTTTGAAAAAGCGTCCAACCACGGTCTCCTGCACTGTCGGCTGACCGGCCCATGCCCGGTAAGCAGAGATGGCTGCCAGGTGCACCCTAAGGGTCGATGACCGCAGACCCCCCTTTGGAGAGAGACCAAAGGTAGTCAAGAATGTTAGCCACTGGCCAGGACAAGGGGTCCAGGCCCTTGCCCTGATACCAAATGGAAAACCATTTCCATTTGAAGGCGTAAAATTTCCTGGTCGATTCTTTTCTGGATGCCTCCACCATGGTGTAGACATCCTCAGAAAGACCCAAAGCCTGGAACTCTAGCCACTCAGGTACCAGGCTGTGAGGTGCAGGGATTGAAGGTCCGGATGGAGTACCTTCCCCTGATTGAGCGATATCGGGTTCGGGCATGCTGGAAGCCGCTCCAGGGGCCTGCAGCTGAGGCTGAGGAGTTCTGGATACCAGAACTGGCGTGGCCAGTCTGGGGCTACCAGGATCACCTTCGCCTTGTCCCTCCTCACCTTGAGGAGCACCTTGTGGATCAAGGAAAATGGAGGGAAGGCATAGAGGAGGCCTGGGGTCCACGGACTTGAGAAGGCATCCCCCCTGCAGCGAGCCCTGCTGAGGGGGGCAGGCATGGAACAGCCTCAGCTTGTTGTTGTCCCTGGAGGCAAACAGGTCCACCACTGGTTTGCCCCAGTGGGAGAACAGGCTGTAAGCTACCTCTGGATGGAGAGACCACTCATGGGATGTCTCATTTAAGTGGCTAAGAGCATCTGTCAGATGGTTTGAGGCTCCTGCCACATGCATGGCTAGAAGATCTGCCTCCAATCGGCTCACGAGGGTCCAGATGCGGTGCGCCTCCCTGCACAGTAGATGGGAGTGCGTGCCGGCCCGTTTGTTGAGGTAGTACATGGTCATGGTATTGTCCATCTGGACTTGAACCACTTGACCCCGGAGCTGAGGAGCAAAAGCTGACAGTGCCAGTCTGACTGCTCAGAGCTCCAACAGGTTGATGTGGCATCAGGACTCCTCGGGGGTCCAGAATCCGTGGGCCCTTTTGTCCCCCATGTGGGCTCCCCAGCCCATGAGAGGGTCATCGGTCATAAGGATGACTGTCGACTCGGGGCAGACAAATGGGATCCCTTCCTGCAACCGGTCTGGGGCGATCCACCAGTGTAGAGCATCCCACATCTTCTGGGTTATGTTGATCAGCTGGTCGAAATGACCGTGGTGCTGAGTCCACTGAGCGGCCAGCTCCCATTTGAGGGGGTGCATGTGCAACCGGGCCCAATGGACCACTGATGTGCACGCCGCCATGTAACCCAGAAGGCGCAGAAAGTCCCAGGCAGGGCGCAATTGTCCAACCAGAAATGATTGGGCAAAGGAGGAGAGAACCACCGCCCTGTCCACCGGAAGCCGAGCTCTGGCTTGACAAGAGTCAAGTTCTGCCCTGATGAAGCCTAGCATCTGAGAAGGCACGAGTTAAGACTTGGCCTTGTTGATCAGGAAGCCGAGTTGGGAGCAGGTCTGGATAGCCAGATCCCTGGACCTCTCCACCTCCTGTTGGGTGGAACCTGCTAGGAGCCAATCGTCAAGGTAAGGATGAATCCTGACCCTCCCCCCCATGCCTGAGATGGGCCGCCACCACTGCAATGCATTTGGTGAAGACCCGTGGGGTCGATGACAGGCCGAATGGCATGACTCGTAACTCGTACAGGTCCCTTCAACCCTGAAGCGGAGGAAACGCTAATGGGACGGACGGATTGGGACATGAAAGAACGCATCCTGCAGATCCAGTGAACAGTACCACGTTTCACTCCAAGGATGGTAAAAACTGGGAGAGAGTGACCATCCGAAAGGTGCGTGACCTGCGATATTGATTTAGGTCAGGCAGATCTAGAATGGGGAACCAGCCTCCCGTCTGCTTGGGCACCAGGAAGTACCTGGAGAGAAAGCCTGGGTCTGCTGGAGGATCCGCCACTGGAGTTACAGCCTCCTTGAGGAGGACCTAAGCGATGTCGTCTCGGAGAGCCGACTGAGTCTGAGCGGATACGCTTTCCTCCTGAGGGGCACGGTCTCAGCTTGGAGGCTACTGCGTGAATTCCAGAGGCAGTCCTTGACCGACCACTTCGAGAACCCACCTGTCCAATGATAGTGGACCAGGCAGAAAGGAAGTGGCGGAGCCGACCCCCCACAGGAGGGCCCAGAGCTGGAGTGATGGGAAAGGGGTTGGCAGTCCACGCCCGTCACTGAGCAGGCTTGGAGGAGGAGGATCCAGGAACGGAACCTCGGCCTCCTTTACAGGTCTGGGAGGGCCCGGGCTTGGGCCGGGAATGCCAAGCTTGAGCCTGCTACTGTTGCTGATGCTGCTGTCCCCCTTGAAAAGAGGACTGCTGAGCCGCAGGGGAAGAATGCCGAAAAGTCTTCTTCCTTTTCTTCTGCTGGTTCTTGCCCGAAGAGCTCTTGGCAGAAGTAGCGTCCAAGGTGGCATTGGACTGCTCAATGCACTGAAGGTGACCAGCCACTCCTGGGCCGAACAGGTCAGTCCTTAGGAAGGGCACATTAGCTAGTTTGTGCCGAGTATCTGCCGGGAAGGAGGAGAGCCTCAGCCAAGCCCTGTGATGCGAGGCAACTGCGGTTGCCATCGAACGGGCACAAGAATCCCCAATGTCCAGGGCTGACTGAAGCTGCTGTTTGGCAACAGCTCGGCCCTGATCCCGGACCTGCTTGACTGTGGTCTGCTTGTCCGCAGGGAGATGTGGGAGGACTTCATCCAGAGACCCTAGAAGGGCATGGGAGAAGTGTGCCATGATGACTGCCGAACTCCTGACGAAGGCCCACGGAAGAAGCCACATAGACCTTCCTGGCTGAATAGTCAAAAAGCTTGGACTCTTTATCAGGTCGGTCGGTCAGAATTGGCAGAACTGCCAGTACGCCTGAACACGGAGGTGGTCACCAGGCTCTCGGCCGAGGGGTGCTCTGTGAATTCTGCAAGGGACCACATGGGCACCGCATACTTGCAGGCCATGCGGGCAGATGGAGCTGGACAAGAGCCATGGCACTGCCAGAGTTCTAGGGTCAGGCCAACAATGGCTTCAGCCACAGGAAAGGCCTCTGTCGGGGTAACCCCCCTCTTGAGGATGTCCATGAGAGGGTACTCTGCTTTTTTCTGGATTGGTTCCAGGGGCATCCCGGTAGACTTAGAAATGAGGCGAATAATGCCCTGAAAAGATGAGGGACCTTCTTCTGTCTCTAAGCCAACAGCTGATTCATCATCCCTGGGATGAAAATGCAGACCGGTGACATCCAAATCTGAGGAGTCCAGAAATCATGGTCGACTGCTCAGGTCACCTTCAACCCGCCAAGGGCAGTCTGTGGTGACAATGACCGACAAACGCCGGGGGAGTCCGGTGTCCGGCCTATCTTCCTTGGAAGGAGCCCCTCCCACAGGCTGCCTGGGTGGTAGTTCCACCACAATCAGTGGAGAGACCGTTTCAGGCCAAGCTGGAGGTTTCACCGGCTTTGCAGGTGGAGGAACCGACTTGAGCAGCTCCGAAGAAGTCAGCTTCAGCCTAGGAAGCAAAAGCCAAGTAATGGCCGGGGTGGAAGCTGGAGTCGGCTTGTGCCCGGTCAAAATCAGCTGTTAATAATAATAATAATAATAATAATAATTTTTATTTATATAGCACCTTTCAACATATCAAGGTGCTGAACAATTTAAACAATTCAATCATTACACACACAAACATATGAATAAAATCAACATGCCACGAGATAAAAAATATATGATAATAAAAACCAGAGCATTAATAAATAATTAATTGTCTAAAAAAGCCATGCTCCACAAATAAGTTTTCAGCTCTTTTTTAAAAAGTTCCACATGAGGTCCTCGTAGCACCGGAGTTTCCGCTGGAGCCTCTCCTCATCAGAGGAGGATGAGGACGACCAATGGCACTGCCTCTTTTTAGAGCATTTATGGCTCTTCCTCTGCCTTTTGGTCGAAGGGGTCAGAGACCTCGATTGAGATCGGACAGGCCGATTCGGTCACTCAGGAGACACCGGCAGGACCGTTGATTTCCCAGGGTTGGGGACCACTTCCTCGATGGAAGTCCCAGCAGACTGGGTCTCCTCATCGGGGGAAAGTCAGAATAGGAGTTCGATTGAGGGAATCATCGACCGGAGTCGGCAATAAAGGATCAATCGGATAGACGACGATTTCTACATTGTCGATCAACAGTTTGGTCGACTGACCAGATGGCAAAGCCAAAAAGTCAGCGGCCGAAGAAGCAATCTCGACCGAAATCGAGACCGCATGTTCCTGGGACCAAGATCTCTCCTGCTCCCAAGAGAGTCTCCGTTGGGACGAAGATGATCCCGGATCCTTCTCCCGCTTACGGGATCAAGAGGAGTGCGTGCCCGCAGGACCCTCTCCCTTGGTCAGAAGAGACTGGCACAACTCTCGGAAGAAACCCCGAGAAGGTGGAGCCCAGGCTGAATGGAATGAAGAAGCTCAGAGTAGTTTCTGCAGCCCAAGCTGCTTCCTCTTCGAATGCTTGCATGCGTTTCAATTGCTCGGCGGATCCTGCAGCCGCGGAAACCGCCCACCGAGCCTCCTTGGATTTCACTGGAGGGTTCCATTTCTCCGGCCTCCCCACCTCAGGCATGCGAGATGGTCATCGAAGACGTTAGGATGGAAAGCGAGACACAAATTGCATTTCGCGGTGTCATGATTGACACTGAGACAATATAAGTACACAGTGTGGGGATCAGTGCGCAACATCTTCTGGCCGCAAGGGCACTGATGAAATTGGGGAAGACTTGTCTTCCATAATCAAGGAAACAAATTCATGATTGCTAATGCGAACAAGACGGATTTTTGGAATAACCGAAGGTTTTTGAACCAGGGCCTGCAAAATGCGTGAGCATGAGGAGGCAACCTGAATCTTCCAGTGGAAAGGAAAATCTAGTGTCATGGGGCAGAGCCAAGGTATATACCACCTGGGTGGGTGGGAGGAGCCAGCTTGAAAACTTCTGGCAAGATTTAAAGTGGAAGGGGACATGCCAAAGAGTGTGGATGAACAACATATCCACGATCCTAGAAGCTTCAAATTAGCAAAAGGTAAAAGAAAAAGTACTTCAGTTATAAAAAGTAACACTTGATCATTTTTTTTGTGCTTCCCCTTGTTCCCCACCAACTGGCCCACTCCTTTGGGTCGCTCCTTCACCTCCATACCATGCCCCCGTTGCCATCTGCTGCCCCAGCTTCAGTGGTCCCCGGGTAACCAGACATAACCCTTCGTTGGGTGGGTCCCCCTCCTCCAGGGGAGAAGTGCCCATAGGTACATTGGCATACCCTGGGGGCCTGCAGGATCAGCACGAGGCAATCCCTGGCTATTGTGGCGACAGGGGACCCGGCGGCCATCATCCGGCTGATCAGGAGGAGATTTTCCGGCTTTCTGCCCCTCTTCCCTGCACCCACAGTGGCTGCATCCAGCTTCCCCCTGGCAGGACGCACAGGCGGTGCATGTACACCTATGCCACAATGTGTGTCATCGCCAGTGGTCGGTGCAGAGCCATGCCCCCACCCCCGGGAGGAGAGCATCCGTTGGATGCCTTATACCCTCCCTGACGGCCTCCGCTCCTCATATCTCTGGCTGCGAACCAGGGTCACCAGTGTGTCAAGCAATCGTCTGGCACCACGGAGTCGGCACTTGACTACTTACTATGAATTTCAGACAGTGAGCTAGCTCTCTAAGGAGACAAACTTTCCCACTTCACATTAGCAGCTCAGGATATGGCAAATGAAACATCAAAAAAAGGTCAAATGAACTGAAATTCTAGGACGCCCCACACCCAAAAATGAATATGATTATAAAACAGCTAAATAAAATCCAGCTTTCTGATTGGCTGAGACCTATGTGGAATAAATGATGGGTTGCAGAGGAAAAACATTTATCTCCACTGGTGAGTATAGACTCACAACTTGCGAGCGGTTTCACAAGTTAGTTGTAAAGGTCTTGCCGCTTGTGTTGAGATAGAACAGTTACGTAAGAACTTACTGTAACAGTAGATTTTCAAGAGAATCTCTTGCAGCAGGTCATGCCTTAGGAACTATAGTCCCCAGACACCTGGACCACACGGACACATTTTTTGCAAGCAGTCTATCTGGGGCCATCCATGGTGATGTCACCAAGTCGAGTCACCCATATAGCCGTGGGCAGCCCCACGCCCTCCTCAGCTCCCCACTGGAGACCATCCAACGAGGACAGGCTCCCAAGGGAACTGAAGGACAGCCAGAAAGACACACCAGAAGGAGTAAGGGAAACAGAAGGTTTACCATCTTGGAGTGGAGAATCTGGACAGGAGAACCCAGAGGTACAGGGAAAGGAGGGAGGGATGGCATGACCTACTGCAACAGATTCTCTTGAAGATCTACTGTTATGGTAAGTTCTTACGTAACTGTTCCATCTTCTTCAAGGATATCTCTTGCAGCAGGTCACCCTTTAAGAATGAGCCCCAAGCAGTACTGCAGAGGAGACCAGTATGGGAGGTCGGAAGCAGGCATCTAGGAGAGGGGGCCATGTAACACGGCCAGGCCAAAATTTGCCCACCTTGTGGAGGCAATGTCCACACTGTAGTGCTTTGTGAAAATGTGGACAATATTCCAAGTTGCAGGAGCACAGATTTCCGCTGCTGAGGCTCTCCTGAAACAGGCAACAGGAGTGACCATGCCTCTGGTAGAGTGGCCCTTGACAGCCCCAGGAAGCATGCCTCTGGTAGAGTGGCTCTTGACAGCCCCAGGAAGTTCCCTGCCACACTTCCTGTAACAAAAAATGATACAGTTGGCCAACCATTTGAACAGACACAGTTTAGAAACTTGTACACCCTCTTACCCAGGGGTGAAAGAAACAAATAGCTGCAAGGACTTTCTGTAGGCCTTTGTGCAATGAACATAATATCCGAGTATTCTATGTACATTCCACTCCCCCATCCTCTGTCTTTGGTCGCATAAAACTCTGAAGCTGCCTGCTAAAACAGTTACACACAGGGTGCTGAAAAAAGGGCATCTCGAACCTCTAAAGAAGCAACTCAGGCAAACCGACTGATCCCTTATTGACTCAGCCCATACTGTGGACCAAGCCCTAGAACACTTCATATCTCAGTTTAAAACAACTTATGACATCCACGCCCCCCCCCTCCTTAAATCATGAAAGATCAAGGGAGCAAACACCACCTGGATTACCTCTTCCCTGCTTAACCTCAAGATCACCACAGATAACCTGTGGCATCATGCCCAGGCTACAAAAAAAATAGGCAGACTAGCACGCCGATCCGTTGGCGCAGCAGTTGGTTTTCCGCCTGCGACGCCTGTGACCCAGGTTCAGGAACGGACCCGGGTAGTCGGAGAGCTGGCGGGGGAGAGGATGAAGCGTCCTGGAGGACTGTTCTTCTCCAGAGGGAGGGCAGGGAGTGTGCCAGCGCTTGACGGACCCCTGGCAGAGGCCAGGGGTACCGCAGCGGCCGGCGCCTGAATGTTCAGGGGGGTGGAGCAGACGTTGGATGTCACTGCACGTCCCCACCCCCAAGAAAAATTCACAAAAATGCCAGCTCCAGCATGACAGCTCGTCTCGCTCTGCCGCCCAATGCCACTGATGCCCGCTTGGGGGGGGGTCCCGCTCTTGTGGCCCCCACCCGGGGGTAATCTGGGCTTGCCCAATGTCCTTCGGGAGGAAGCCCTCGGTGGCCCCACAATAAGGAGTAAGCCTGCACAACAGCGGACAGACGAGCTGAAGGAGCTGGGACAAAAATATGAAAATAAAAAGATAAAAAACAGGCAGATTGGCAACAGTACAAAACCACCAGGAATGCCTATATCGGGGAGATTTGTTTTCCCAAGATCCGCCACTTCCAAGACGAGCTCTCTAACTCATGGGGGGATGGCAGGAACTTTTGGGGAAACATGAAGGACCTCATGGGCACGTCCAACAAGTCATCCCCATCTATGCTCTCTAAATGGGGAAATCACCCTGGACTCCAAGGTCATCACCGACATTTTTAACCTGACCTTCACAGACCTGAGTGGCGTACTACCCAACAGATTTCTTCTATGTGCCAACGCCTCCCACCATGGAGCACAAAGAAGGCTCACATAAAGCCCACCCTCTTCTATTTCTGGATGGCATTGAAGCAAGAGGCGAGAAAGTATCTGCGGCGGGTGCTTGGGAAGTCAAGATTTAGCAGTGACTCGCTTTACCTGAAGATTCTAAACCTCACTTTTGAAGAAGTCCTAACTCCCCTAACTAAAATCCTCAATCTCTACCTCTACTTAGGTCAGTTCCCATAGAAATGGAAGGCAGCCATAGTCACCCATTTTCAAAAATGGTGACCATGCCCTCCATACAAACTATCGCCCAGTCTCAATTCTCCCCCCCCCCGAAGGCCTTAGAAAAGACTGTATCGAACCAGCTTACCGACCATCTTGAGAAGTATAAGCTCCAGTGCCCACAACAGCACAGTTTCTGTAAGGCGCATAGTACCATCACTGCTCTGCTTGAATTCACCCACTACATTCATAACGCAATTGATCGAGGCCACTTAGTGCGGGCGATTTACATGGGAAACCACACCAACTTGCTAAACTCACTCCATGCCACTGGACTTTCACCCAAGATTGTAGGATGGTTCAATAGTTATCTGGAGGGCAGATCCCAGCAAGTCAAAACCAACAGCGTTCTCTCTAACAGTTGCCCTGCTAGCTCTGGTGTCCCACAAGGCTCGATACTGGGTCTGTCACTGTTTAATCTATTCCTAAATAACCTCCCCAAGGCAAGCTCCACCTTCATCTTACTTTATGTGGATGATGAAGTTATCTTCACTTGCCAACCAGACCTGCTTCCTCTGCAGACCCAGTTCCAACTTAATTCTACTTCTTTTGAGGACTGGTTCTTAAAACACAAACTCCTTATGAACTACAAAAATAGAAAAAATATGCTTTTCAATAACACCCACAACAGACACAAGTTGCACACACTAGCCATCCGGAACAGATGGGGAGATACACTTGAGCCAGTCCCTTACTTCAAATACCTGGGCATAACCCTCGATAGTTCACTGTTCTACACCGCTCATATAGATCAAGTCGCTAAAGTGGTAAATGACAGGATTGGCCTACTATACAGACACAGACACAGCCTAACTAACTCCTGATGCCCTCTGACTTGCGGTAAACAGTTTCATAGTCTCCATTATTGACTATGGACTAGTTATATACAGTGCGGCAACAGACACTGTGCTCAAAAGGATCGACCTAGCCCTTAAAAAAGCTTGCAGATTAATCACGGGAGCGCACCATCTCACCCATACCTGCGACCTATACAAACAAACTGGTTAAACCTTATGGGTCAAGTAAAATACCAAACCTGCCTCCTTGCAAATAAAGCCAGTCTTGGACTAACCCCCAAGTAATTCAAGATCTCCTTAAACAAGTGATAAACCCACATCTAACCGAGGGATGTCAAGGCAAGCGCTTCACGTACCCTTCTGCCCGCACCACAGCGCTCTTTTGCTTACCGGACGCCCTCTTGGCTAAACGACTTACCAGCTGCTAGCCTGACAATACCCAAGTTGGGCCCTTTCAAATGTCAACTCCACCTACACTTTACTGCACATAGCAGACGTGACTGTCCAGTCATGGGGAAATCCCACCCCATGGCCTCTAAAGCCTAAGGCCAACCTCTATTTCCTTATGCCACCTACCACTCCTTCCATGCTACTGTATTAGCACCTCCACCTGTCCCGTTTGGTCCCTTTCCTCCTCTGCCACTCCCCTCCATCTATCTCACCCCCTGTTGCTACCACTGATCTGTCTCCTTGTCACCTTTGCACTACTCCCCCACCACACACACACACTCACACTCTTTCTGGCCTCCTCCTTTCGCTCACTCTCCTTCAGCAATGCCTCCCGTTCCATCCCCCCGCCCATGCCTTCCTAGGCCGTCCTCTCCATCATCTCCTCCCTCCCACTTCCTGTCTTAACTTGCTGGACCCACCCCCACCATCCTCCCCATACTTCTTTCTTCTCTCTCTCTCACCCCTCCCTCCCTCCCTCAAACAACAAAGCCATTGTTGGCTGCTCTATGCTCCACCAATTTTATGCTCAGTCATAAAATGTATTTGAATTATCTACCCTATTATGCTTGTCAGAACTTTGTAACCTTAGTTATTGTAACAACCTGGAGTAAATGTTGTAGTATATTGTATAATGTTATAGTATACTGTATTTCTCTTTTGACATGGAACCTTTCCAAAAGAGCCACTGGCTCAAAGGTATTGTGATCCGAAATCAAATATACAAATAAATATATTAACATCAAAGTATGAAGCAATGCTTCCACTGGATTGGCATGCTTTGAATAAGAAACAGGGAAGTGGATGGTTTGATTCAGAGTAAACTCCAACACCACCTTTGGTAAAAACTTATGGCAAGTATGCAAAGGCACTCTGTCATTGTGGAAAATCAAATAGGGCTGTTCACACATGAGCGCCTGAAGCTCGGAAATCCTATGAGCAGAAGTAATTGCAACTAAAAATAATGCTTTCCTTGACAGAAAGCGTAGCTCACAAGTTGTGGCAGGCTCAAAAGGAGCCAAAGTAAGTTTCTCCAAACCAAAATTCAAGTCCGAAGCCTGGACTGGGTTACAGATGGATGGCTTTAAGTGCAGGATGCCTATCAGAAAGGTACAGGCCATATCCAACTGGGCTGCCGTACGACCCTCAATGGGCACGTGGAAGGCTAAAATGGTGGACAAGTGCACCTTTAGCAAAAAATACTTCAGGCCAGCATCTGACAAGGACAGCAAATACTCTAGACTCTGGTTCACCGGGCAGGTAAAGGAATCCAGATAGTGGGAAGCCACCCACAAAGCAAAGCGCTTCCACTTCATGGACTAAGTCGCCCTGGTGGAAGGCTTTCGGGCGGCTACCACGAAGTCAGCTACTTTAGAGGAGACCCCAAACCTGGCACTGGCAACGTCTTCAGCAGCCAGGCATGCAGAAGGGTCTCCCGTTCCTGTGACAGCAAGCCCAGGCACAGGGGAAGGGGCACTGGAGGCTACACTGCTAACTGTCGCAACAGTGGAAACCAAATCTGCTGAAGCCAGAATCAGAGTAGCGTTCTCCATTTGGAGCTTGATCAACACCCTCTGGATCAGAGGAAAGGGAGGGATGGCATAAAGGAACCTCCCTTTCCAAAAGAGAGACAATGTAACTCACCAGAAAACTCTAGGCTCTGGATCAAGTGAACAGAAGAGAGGCAGTTTTGAGTTGAAAGGGGACGCAAAAAGGTCCAACTCTGGATGGAACACCTGTCGAACAGGTCTTCTACCACTGAAGTGAGTAGCTCCCATTTGTCCATTCTGGACTGTGACTGACTTAACTGGTCAACCAGGATGTTTTGGGCCCTGGCACATGGCGGCCAACAGCTCTAGGCTATATTCCAGAGCCCAGTACCAGACTCTCACTGCGTCCCTGATCCAGGAATAAGAGAGGGTGCCTCCTTGCTTGTTGATGTAGTGCACCACACTGTTAGTGTCCGTCTGCACTAGCAGCATGGCAGGGGACAGGTGAGACTAAAAGGCCTGTAGGCCATACAGTACAGCTCATATCTTGAGAACACTGACGAGCAGCAAAGTCTCAATTAGAGTCCATATCCCTGGAGTCTGGAAAGGGTCCAGATGAGTGCCCCAGCCCATCCCGGAAGCATCCGAGGTGAGTATCTGATGGGCGGAGGGTATAAGGAAAGGAACCCCAGAGAGTACATGACTGGGTTCCATCCACCAATGGAGGACCTTTTTGACTGGTGAAGAGACCAGGACCATCTGCTCCAGGTTGTCTTTCTGCTGGTCCCACTGTACCCTTAAAGTCCACTGGGGGATGCGCCTGTGCAGCCTCACCAGGGGGAGAGTGACAATGGCTGCGGCCATCAGACCCAGCAGTCTGAGGTATGTCCCGGCTGTGATATACTGCCTTTGACAGACTTTCCGGGCCTGCGCAATTAAGCATTCCACCCAGTCCAGGGGCAAGAAGGCAGAGCCCTGGGCCATGTCCAGTATGGCTCCTCTGTACTGGAGAAGCTGGCCCCGAGTCAGCACAGACTTGGACAGGTTGACTGTGATCCCCAACTGACTGAACAATTGTAGGGTACATGCCAGGGTTAAGAACAGCTGCTTCTTGGATTGGGCCTTGAGCAACCAGTCGTCCATTTAGGGAAAGACAAAGGCCCTCCCCTCCTGAGGGCTGTTGCCACGACTACTAGGCACTTGGTGAAGACCAGATGCGCTGAAGACAAACCGACAAGCCAAAGGAAAGAACTCTGAACTGGTAATGCTCCCCCTGGAACAGGAACCTGAGGTACTTCTGGTGGGGAAGGCAGACCTTGATGTGCAGGTACGTGTCCTGCACATCCAGGGAGCAGATACAGTCCCCTATCTGAGCAAGGGCAACAGGCCAGGGGGGGTGACCATCCTGAACTTCTTGTACTGGATGCAGTAATTCAGGTTTCATCAGTCTAGGATGGGCCTCAAGTCCCCTATGGATTTGGGGACAAGGAAGAAGTGGGGAGTAGAACCCCATGTTTTGTCGATCCTCGGGGACAGGTTCTATGGCTCTTTTTTGCAGTAGCAAATGGATCTCCTCCCTCAACACAGGCATGTGTGCTGAAGGGGAGGTGGAGGGCCTTGGAGGAAGTTCTGGAGGTATCTCCACAAATTCTAAGGCATGTCCTTGCTGTACAAGTTGCCGCACCCAGGCGTCGGAAGTGATCTCCCACCACTTGTCTAGCTGGAGGGGGAAATGACCCCCCCCAACCATATCCTAGGGAATCAGATTGGGGGGTCGTCAGACAAGGAGTCAGGCTGAGGCAGTGCCTGCGGCCGGGCATGCTCCGCCACCTCTTGAGGACTTGCCAGTGGCGGAGGAGGGGGTGGTAAGGGCCAAGGCAGCCTTGCACTTGCTGGGCTGCTTGGTGCCAGATAGAGGTCTATGGGTGGCATGCCAAAAGGGCACCCTCTGGCCACTCTTCTGGTGAGTGTGGTAGAGGGAATGAACAGACCGCAGGGTTCTGCCCAAGGCCTGCAGGTCATTCAGAATATCCTGCACATCTACCCCCAAGAGTTTGTAACCCCTGAAAGAGGCATTCAGGATGGTTTGCATGACATCAGAAGTGAAGCCTGACACCCTGAGCCAGGAGTACTTCCTTAAGCAAATACTCAATGTGGAGGCCCTGGCCAAGGCATCTAGAGCATCATAGGAAGCTCTCAAGAGGCGTTCCCACATCAGCACCAGACTAAAGAGTTCTAAGCAGCTCCTGCATCTGGGGACCCTCAGGGAGAGACCGGGGCAGCAGACCGGACTGACTCCCAGAGGTCATTCTGGTACTTGAGGAAGAGGCCTACATAATTAAGAACCCTTATGGCCAGGGTGAAAGAGGCAAAAACCCTCTCCCCCATGAGGTCCAGCTTCCTGGACTCCTTGTCTGGAGGGGGGGAACTGAGGTGTTGGGGTCTGTTGGACCAATCATGGGCCACACTGATTACTAAGTCCACCTGAGGGCTTCCCTGAGTGGGCCTGGCACAGCTTATCCACCTTCCTGGGCATGGGGAGGATCATATTAGGACTGTATCAAGCAGCCATGGTAGCATCTTCATAGACATCAATCATAGGAGGGAAGATCAGAGGAGGAGAATCTCGCAAGCCTAAGTAGTGGGCCAGGTTCCACCTAGTAATGTCCTGTTCCGCAGCATCGAACCCCAAGGTGGCTTGCAATTGCTGAATTACGACAATGAAGGACAGGTCCTCCAGGGGAGACCTCAGGGTGTACTTGGAGGAGTCCTCCCCCGACGAGGAGACTGTGGATGTGCTAGAGGGAGTCCAGGCTCCAGCGTCCTCATCCTCCTCATCCAGGAGGTAGAAATCAGGATGATAATTATCATCTCCTGGATCTGAGAGGGGCATCGACGAGTGAGAGGAGGCAGGCCTCAACAGTGTCTGAGGTGTCTACACTGAAGGCCGGGAAGGCCCTGCCAGTGATGGACCACAGAGGAGAAACAACCTTCTGCACAAGGTCCAGGACAGACGAGAAAACCTGGATGTTGACAGTGCAACACCCTGTGGCAGTGACGGGGGGTATTGAGGCCCTGACGTCGAGGGGGAGGGCTTAAGAAGTGATGTGATGTGATGGGGACAGGCTGGGGAACCAGTTGAGGGCCTTGCATCGCCCACATCATCGGGATGGTCAGAGGTGTCAATGGGAGAGGCCTTATGCCATCTGTGCATGATTGTCACCAGCCACCAGAAGGCTGGCACCACTCCCTGACTGTAGTCCTTGAGGAGGAGGGGGGCCGTTCAGCAGGGGCAGACATGTCAGTGGGGGCAGAGAAGGAAGCCCCAGTGATGAGGGGCCAGCATCAGTGGAGCCGACCGGCTGTACTGTCAAAGTTGCCCCCCTCCCCCCCCCATGGCAGAAAGGGTGAGGGAGGCAGTAAGAATTGTCGGTGGGAAAAATGAAAGGCCTGACGACGACGAATCACCACTGGGCTGAGCAGCTCCAGTGGTGAAGGCTACCAGGGCCAACCCTGTAGGTGAGAGGGTGTGGGCGGCAGTGGGGTCATCGTCGGTCTGGACAACAACCCCGAAACAGTAGGTGCAGGTCACGGCAACCGCGAATGCTCCCAGAAGGATCGGTCCTTCTCCCGGTGGCGATGTTTCTCCAACTTGTCCCAGGCCTTGGCTGAATCCCGAGGACTGGGACGGGGAAGCGGAGGAGCCCCTGGCCTGAAGCTCCTTCTCCAGGACGGTGACCTTCTGTTTCATGAGGAAAGACTTCTGCTCTTAAAGATGTCATCGCTGAGTGGCCTAGTTGAAACCGCTGCAGGTCTGGCAGACCTGGATGCCATGGTCGGCACCAAGACAATGGACACAAGCTTCGTGTAAATCCTTGTGGTAGCGCTGACCACGGCTGCAGCGACGGAAGAAGTCCGGTTTACTCATAAATGAACAGAAAAAGGGGGAATCACTTTAGGGAAGTAAAGTGACAGGAAAACTAATGTGAGAAAAATCTAGAAAATGGTGGTCAACTGAAGCAGCGGTGCTCCATGGAGTCCAAGGCATGATGGTCGATGGCGGGAAAAGAACTTGAGGAGGGCGCCGGATTGCCCACTGCTATTTTGGGGGACATCGATGTGGTGACGTCGCCGTGGGCAGCCACGGATTGACTGCTTGCATAAATGTGTGTGTGTGGTCCTGGTGGCTATAGTTCCTAACGAATGACCTGCTGCAAGAGATATCCTTGAAGAAGATAAATGTTTTATTTTACTGCAACTATTACATAGTTGATTTATACTACAGATGTGAAAATGAATTTGCCAAGATAAACATGCTGTTTTTGGCAACAAAAGCAATGTCAATGAAACTGGTCACAAAGCACGCTCAGCAATTTATTTCACTCATTTTGGCCACACTGAGCATTCTCAGAAATGCATTCTCATCTGTGAGATGTCATTTAGTTTTTGAAACTATGGTACAGTACTTGGCTTCTATCCCAAACCATTAAACAGAGGGGCGCTGTTTACATTTGGTACTTTTTCCTTTTGTAACTTTTTACGCTTTCTATCAAAGAAACATCTGAACACCTTTTGCGTAAGTTGAAAAGTTTAAAAAGACAAGTGCTGACTTAAGATATTCTTATCTTCATTTGAAGGTACTGGTCTACTGCTATCTCACTTATGGCTTTATCACTTATGAGATAATCAATAAACCAATGCCTGTAGGCAAGTTGCAGACAAATATTTATTTTAGCCACTGAAGCATTCTAAAAAGAAAATAAATCATTTATTTCAATGTTAGCTGTATTATCAACATTTATTTCCACTCTGGATTGGTCACAAAGGAGTTCACAGTAGCTTGCACAATGCCCGATGAAGTCACAAGGGCCCCAGCTGCACTCATCACAGAGCAGTGAAGCCAAACTATGTGATCTGATTTTTATTCAACTACTATTGCAATACTCCAAAAAGGGATGTTGAAGCTGATTACATTCTGCATATATACAACTTTACAAATTATATAACAATAAAAACTAGAAAAAATAATCTTTACACATCACATAAAAACACATAACTTCCCTACTACAATGTGCTCTCTTTATCCATTTGCCATTTAAGAGTAATATAAAACACAATCCATCTTGTTAAAATAACATTTACTCTAACTTACATTAGAGCTCTATAATAACAAACTGCAACACAACTGGTTAAGAGAGCAAGATTTAGTACATCATCATTTATATATACATATTTTTCCTCACTGTTTTCAGGTATTGCACGAAGAAAAAATTACTTACCATAGTAATCTTGTTTCTTCCAAGGGAATCTTTACTGTATTCTGACATATGCAGTTAGCCTTCACCATTCAACTGCCCCAGAAGAGAAATAAGTTAATATAACCTATGCTAATAGTGGAACATTGATAGGCTCGAGCTCGGTTTTCAAACCACTGTCCCAGGTGCTTTCTATGCAACCGTCAGATTCTTATGAAGCATGCAGAGAAAATACTAACTGTACTATCCTAAAGAAAAACAAATTCACTCACCAATAAACAGTCCCCCCTTTTTAACAACGGTGGCATCCCCAAGACTCAAGTCACAGATGCCCAAAAACAACCAATTCAAACAGGTCTCATTAACAACATGGACAGCTGGAATGCAGTGCCCACTAGGTTCCAGTAGGGGAGGTAGGGTGAGAGCTCAGAATACAGTAAAGATTCCCTTGGAAGACACAAGATTACTATGGCAATTTGTTCTTCAAATCCCAGGAAATCTTTACTGTATTCTGAAATATGCAGACTACTCAAGCAGTACCTTTGGAGGTGGGCAGATAACCTACTTAGGAAACAAGCTTTGCAATACACTGCTGTGCCAAATCTGGCATCACTTCTACCCTTGGTGTCCAGGCAATAGTGCTTAGTAAATGTGTGAACAGTTTTCCAGGTAGCTGCTTTACAAATTTCTAACAAACAAATATCTCTGGCAGTTGCTATGGAGGCAGCTGTACCCCTGATAGAGTAGGCTCTGAGGCCCCCAAGGGGTTCTTTGCCCAATTTGCTGTAGCAAAACTGAATACAGGCAATAATCCTCTTTGAAGCTGGTTTGCCCTTCCCCTCTTCCCCATAGGTCAGGAAAAGCTGAGCATTATCCTGCCTATGGGCTTTTGTGTGATCCAGGTAGTAGCCAATAGCCCTCTTTAAATCAAGGCTATGTAGCCTATGTTCCCCTGAACTGGAATGATCAGTAAAGAAGACAGGCAGGGTAAGGGACTAGTTAAGGTGGAAGTCAGAGACCACCTTGGGAAGGAACATCCTATTGGTCCGGAGCACTACTTTGTCCCTATGGACTGAAATGTAGTTAGGTTCTATGGACAAGGCCTATAGTTCACTGATCCCCTCCTGGCTGAAGTGACTGCTACCAAGAACACTGTTTTCCAAGTCACAGACTTGAGCTCTGCCGAAGACATGGGCTCAAAGAGGGGGCTGCATCAGCTGTGCAATACATATATCACAGATCTCACAGAGGGGTTGGTTCCTCGTGTGGGGGTGCAGATGCAGCAGTCCCTTAAAAAAACTTCTTGAAAATTGGGTTGGAGGCCAGGGGAGTGCCCTTCCCTTCTGACAGATAGGCTGAAACAGCTGCCAAGTGTACTTTGAGAGTAGATGGCTTAAGCCCAAGGGAATGGAGATGGGCCAAGTAGTCCTACAAGACTGACAGACCAGCCTGATGAGGATCTATGTCCTTCGGCTTGCACCAAATGGAGAACCTCTTCCACTTGGAAGTGTAAGTTTTCCTGGTAGAGGGTTTTCTAGAGACCCTAAGATCCTCCAGGACCCTTTCAGAGAGATGCAGACTAGCATATTCTAGGTCCTCAAGAGCCTGAGGGATCTGAGGTTTGGGTAAAGAATCCTCCCTTGGGAGGACGTCAGCTGGATGTGCTTCCTGGGGAGGTGAGTCGTGCTGGAGATTGACAGAGTCAGGGGCAGCGAGTACCAAGTCTCCCTGGCCCAGTCTGGTGCTATGAGAATCATTGTTGCTGGCTGAGTCCTGAGCTTGTTCAGTATACGAGGCAGCAAAGGGAATGGAGGGAAGGCATACAGGAACTTCCCTATCCCATCCAGCAGAAGTGCATTCATTGGCACTGTGTCCAGTGTGGGAGGCCTGCAGCAGTACTGTGCCAACTGATGATTGTCTGGGGATCCAAAGAGGGCCACCTCTGGGGTGCCCCACCTTCTGAAAACAGTTTGAAGTACCTGCCTGTTCAGAGACCACTTGTGGTGGTTCTGGCTGATCCTGCTGAGGGCATCTGCCAGGACATTGTCCTTCCCTGGGAGATGAACCATTGATAGGGAAATTCTGAGAGAGTAAGCCAGACTCCAGATTTTCATAGCTTCCGTGCACAGCAAGGCTGGCCTTGTGCCCCCTTGCTTGTTTATGTAGTACATGGTAGTTGTATTGTCTGTTCTGACTTGTACTACCTTGCCCTGGAGCACTGCTGCAAAGGACTGGATGCCCAGCAGAACTGCCCTGAGTTCCAGCAGGTTTATGTGGTACAGAGATTCCTGCTGAAGCCATGTAACGTGTGCAGTGTATTCCCCCAGGTGGGTGCCCCACGCTAGGAGGGAAGCATCGGTTGTCAATGCTGCTGTTGGAGACTGCTGCAGAAATTGCACACCTTGTCTGAGGTTGTCCCTTTCCTGCCACCATTGAAGGGCCTGAAGGAGGGTTCCTGTGACTGGCACTAGCTTTGACAGAATCCTTTTTCTGGGACCAATAAGTTCTAAGGTGAAACTGGACGTCCCTCATTTGAAACCTGGCTCCTGGTACTGTTGCTGTTGAGGCTGCCATATGGCCTAACGGCTGCAGAAAATGCCTTGCTGGTCTGGGGGTGTGGAGCTAGAAGGAACTTACCAACTGCACCAAATCATTCACCCTTCCTTGAGGGAGGAATGCCTTTCCCTGCAATGTGTCCAACTCTGCTCCTATGAACTCCAGGAGCTGAACCAGTTACAAAACTGACTTTTTTTAGGTTTACCAGGAATCCCAGCGACTGCAGGGTGTCCTGTATAAGGGTTAGAGCATCTCTGACCTGCTGAGGAGACTGTTCCACGACTTGTCAGTCATCTAGGTAAGAGAACACTGTCACCCCCTGCCTTCTCAAAAGTGCTACCACCACTGCCAGGCACTTTGTGAACACCTTGGAGCAGAGGTCAAGCCAAAGGGCAGGGCTCTGAACTGATAATGGCCTGATGGCAATCTGAATCTAAGATACTTTCTGTGGGATTGCCTGATGGAAATATGGAAGTATGCATCCTTGAGGTCTAGTGATGCCAACCCTGCCTGAGTGTGGGGAGAATATTTGCCAGAGTGACCATCTTGAACTTTGGCTTTGTAAGGTGTCTGTTCAAGTGTCTGAGATCTAGTATGGATCGCCACGCCCCAGTTTTCTTTAGTGCTAGGAAGTATCTTGTCTCCTCTGTTCCAGGGGGACAGGTTCTACTGCCTTCACGAGGAGAAGGTTGGTTACTTCTGATTTCAGTAGAACTTTTTCTGTTGGGAGTGGCAGGTCTGAATTGCCCTGCCCTCAACTTGAAGTTGAGAGCAAGGCCCTGGCTTACCACTTCCAGGAGCCACTTGTCTGTGGTGATGTTTTGCCATGCCTGGAAGTGGTATGCCAGCCTGCCCCCTACAGGAACTGGGGAGGCGACCCTGACAAGCACATCAGGGGTTCTGTTTTGCTTGAGCACTGGGCTGGGGACTGGGTTCAGCACGATTGCTGCCCCTTCTTTCCCTGCCTCTGAAATATCCTCTCTGCTGCTGGTAGGCTGGGAAAGCCTGGGTCTGGTAGAAAGGCCAGGGGTAAGACCTTCCCCTACCTCCCCTACTCTGATGTTTCTGGAGTGTGGATGCTCTCTCTTTAGCAGCCGCACTCTTATAGGCTACTTTGTAATCATCCATCTTCTTCATGTAGGCCTCTGTTTATTCACCAAAGAGGCTGGCTCACAGGGAAAATCCAGGGCCTTAGCCTGTGTGTCCTGGAACAGGTTAGTGGCCCTGAGCCAGGGACACTGAGGTTGCCATCACGCTAGCCATAGTGTCATTAGAATCCACTGCCATGTGGAATTGGTACTCTGAAGCTTCAATACCACACTCTGACGCTTCCAGAGAGCAGTGTCAGTGGCTCAGCAGGTTGCACACTCGCCTCTGAGGCCGGAAGATCAGAAGGCTGTGGGTTCTATACCCACACAAGGCATTTGGGTTAAATCCCAATACTGACACTACAGGGTGCTACACTTCTGAGGTGCCGTCTTTCAGATGAGACGTTAAACCGAGGTCCCATATGCCTGTTCTGGTGGTTGTTCAGGTGGATGTTAAACATCTTACTTCGAGAGGGCTCTTGCAGTAGGTAATAACCTTTAGGGCCAAGCCGCCAGGCACTAGGATCACATGGAAAAATTCAGCTAGCAGTGTCTGGCGGGGGACCGCCCTCTTAACATCACGTGACCGACGTCAGCGTGACGCTATATAGTGAGCAGTCCCCACACCCCCCCCCCAGTTCTTTTCCGCCATCAACTTGTGCAAGTCGGACTGGAAGAACACTGCTTCTGGTCACCGCCATTTTGGATGAGTATTTCTGTTTTTTTTTTCTTTATTTCTAGGAGCTGCTAGTTTTCTACAACTCGTGTATGTTGTCTCTGAAGCCTCCCAATTCACATAAAAACAAGTGCAACTCCTGTGGTTCCCAGCTCCCTCACAAAGACGGCCATTCCCTCTGCCTCTTCTGCCTGAGCCCAGAACACAAGATCAAGGAGACTGCAAGGCCTGCCAGAGCTTCAACCAGGCCGCACAGAAATACCGTCAACAGGCTCTGGAAGCCAATATTCTGAAGCAGAAAGTGGCCTCCACGAAGAAGGAGCTGCAGAAACTCAGGAGTTCGTCCTCTTCACCGGATGGCCACTGCAAGAAGAAGGACAAGGAGAGACATCAGGACCAGAGAGACCCCCCCCAAAAGACTGTCTCTGCCGCTGCGAAGCAGCCACCTGCCGCCGGGGCAGGTTTCTGTTCTGGTGGAAGTCTCTGGGAAATCAGAGACACCTGCTACCCTCAGACCCATCAACACCACAGGGTCTACAGTGAGTGGCAAGCCAGTAAGTTGATTGCCAGCGCCTCCGACAATGCACGGCCACGGCTGATAAGTCGTACGTCGGCCCCTCCAGTGTGCACCTAGCCCCAGATCCTCCAGCAGGCCCTAGATGCCTGACGTTGAGAATTCAGTCCAGCTGCCGCCTGCGCCGCAGCCTTTCCCAGGGGGCTCCCTACCTCAGGATTCTCCCCCTCCACCTCTCAAGGTGGTCCCTCTGGCTTCCCCTGAGCACTGGGATCGGGGGTGGCGACCTCCACTCGGCACCATCCCGCTGCGGACGCTGGATCGCCCAATGCATGACCTGCTTCCAGGAACGACGCCTCTTCCAGACGTTCTGCAGGGTCCTTCAGGTCCCTCTGGGCCTCCACTGGACCTGCCACCGGCTGGTCCAATGCCAGACCTCCCTTCAGGCCCTCCCGATATGCCGTCAGGCCCACCTTTGGGTCTATCAGTCCTGCCGTTGGGCCCCCGATCAGGCCCATCAGCCCCACCGTTGGGCCCTCAGCCAGGTCCAGCAGCCACTCTGTCAGGGCCTCTGCTGGGCCCCTCAGATCCTCCACCGAGCTACCCGATGCTCGGCTACCTGGCGCTGCACTATCCTTCAGGGTATCCATTGCCAGGCTTCCTGGCTCCTAGTTACCAGACGTCCGGGTACCCAATGTCGGGTTGTCCTCATTATCATCTGCCATGCTATCCCTTGTCAGGATACCCGACACTTCACTACACGGTGCCGGGTTGCCCACCGACAGGGTATGGACAGGTTTTCGTCAACCTCCAGAGCCCCCACTTTCCTAGCCTCAGGCAGACTTGCACGCAATGCTACGCTCTTGTTGAGAAGAAGCCAAGTCCCAGTTTACCTCCAAAATGGACAAATGCCAGCCGGTGGTTACCCCTACATCGGTCAACACAGAGCCAACGCACAGATCCTTACCATCGACAGACTCCCAACAATCGACGTCAGGTAGATGTATGGAAGCCCTACCTCAATCAGAGGGGCCCAGGGACCTCTCGAGGACCATGGACATGCCACTCCCTAAGCTCAGAACCCCCGACGAGTCCGACGTCGGAATATGAGTCTGACTCATCTCATTCGGGATCAGATTGTGAATACCCTATCCCAGATGAACTGAAACCGAAGGAATCACTCAAGTCTCCTCCCGTGGATCCTTCCCTTATGGAACTCCTCAGGAAGATTCAGGTGGCTTATGACTGGAAATCAGAGGAGCAAGATCCTCAATGTCAGAGGCTTGCAGAGCATCTGGAACTATCGGCCCAGTCTCAGACTCTCATTCCTCCGTAGACAGGCCCTCACGAAGATTTGGCCACCATGATATGGAAGCAGCCTGCTTCTCTGGCCCCCATAGCCCGAAAAGCTGACTGGCTGTACCAGACACCAGAGGGTAAATAATCTTAGCGCCCATCCTAAGGCGGATTCTGTAGTCATCAGCACCGCTCATAACCGTTCTGCAAACCAAAGTACTTCAGCATATCACCTCCTGACAAGGAGCAGAAGATGTTAGATCAATTTGGGATGAAATTTTATTCGTCCTCCACTTTAGCCATTCAAGCACTTAACTATGTTGCTCATATGGTGGTCTACCAGAAATCCATTCTGGGGCAGCTAGAGTCCAAGCTGGGGAAACTATCTAACTCTGAGCTTAAGGAAGACATGACCAGTATGGTCAGATCAGCTAGATCTGCCAGCCGTTACTCCCTGAGAGCTACCTATGATGCAGCAAATGCCTCCGCATGGGGTACGGCGACTGCCGTGAGCTTAAGAAGACACTCATGGCTGAGAATCTCTGGCCTGGCACTAGAGGTCCAATCGGCCATTCAGGATGCCCCCTTCCGGGGTCCTGACTTATTTGGCGGCGACATCAAGGACATCATCACTGACCTACAAGACAAGGGCAAAGCATTACACTCTGTCCAATTCATGCACAAACTCCCTCACAAGCCTAAGCAGCTATTTTGTGGCAGCAACAGCGGCAACAAAAACCACAGCAGACCCGACGTCAAAACAAACGTCAGGCCCTATCAGCAGGTACAGCTCCCCCGGCCAAGTCTCACAGAACCTTGGGAGCAGCGCCCAACAACCTCCCTTCCGCCTCCTGACTCATGCTGGTCCCTCCCACCCCCAAAGCAAGATCAGGAGGAACCAGTAAGGGGCAGATCTGCAAATCATCTACTGGGTTGGGAGGCAATCACATCAGACTCGTGGGTGCTTCAGCTCATAGCCCAAGGGCACACATAATCGAGTTTTTAGAGAGACCACTAGAAAATCCTCCAGGTCACTCTTATTACCCTCTGGGACACATTCATTTGGTCAGAGAGGAAATCGAGTCTCTGCTTATAAAGGCAGCCATAGAACCCGTTCCTCAGAACCAGATGGGCAGGGGATACTATTCCCACTTCTTCCTAGTCGCAAAAAAGATGGGCGATCTCAGACTGATCTTGAACTTCAGCAGTCTGAACCTCTTCACAGAGTACAAGAGGTTCCGCATGCTATCCCTTCCATGTCTCCTTTCCTTGCTACATCAGGGACACTGGCTTTGTGCTCTGGATATGCAGGATGCATACCTGCATATCCCCATTTTTCCTACCCACCACCACTTCCTCAGATTCTCTTTTCAAGGAGAACATTTTCAGTTCAAAGTTCTCCCATTTGGCCTTTCGCTGGTACCCAGGTTGCTCACAAAGTGCCTAGCAGTGGTAGCTGCAGCGTTACGCAGTCAGAGCATCCATGTGTTCCCTCACCTCGATGACTGGCTCCTTTCTGCACCATCGAGGGACAGTCTTATAGCATCCAGGCCAGTCAGCCTCACCTCAGTGGTAGGGAAGATCATGGAGGCACTGCTGAAAGAAAGGGTAGTGGCACACCTGGAATCCATTGGTGCCCAGGATCTGAGACAGCAAGGATTCACATCAGGAAGGTCATGTCAAACGAATCGGATAGATTTTTTTTTGATTGGCTGACTAGAGAAGTGAGTCAGGGAAGGGCCGTAGACATTGCCTACCTGGATTTCAGCGAAGCCTTCGATGCTATCCCACACAGAAGGCTGGTTAACAAGATGAGTAGTCTGGGCCTGGGGCATAAGGTGATACAGTGGGTTAGAAACTGGCTGACAGACAGAAGGCAGAGGATGGTAGTAAATGGGATCCAATCTGGGGAGAGAGGGGTGACCAGCGGAGTGCCACAAGAATCAGTACTGGGACCAGTCCTGTTCAATGTCTTCATTAGTGACACTGAAGAGGGGCTGGAAGGAAAGGTCTGCCTATTTGCAGATGACACCAAGATCTGCAACAGGGTGGATACTCCAGAAGGGGTGCAGATAATGAAGAGGGACCTGGAGAAGCCTCAAAGATGGTCAGAAGTGTGGCAACTGAGGTTCAATGCAAAAAAGTGCAAGATAATGCACCTGGGTAGGGGGAACCCTGGGGAGACCTACAGGATACGAGGGAGGTGCTGACCATCACCAAAGAGGAGAGGGGCCGAGGGATTATCACGTCTGATGACCTGAAGGTATCAAAGCAGTGTGCAAAGGCTGCAGGGAGGGCCAGTGACATGCTGGGGTGCATAGGCAGAGGTATTACCAGTAGGAGGCAGGAAGTGGTGATGCCATTGTATAAACACTAGTAAGGCCTCACCTAGAGTACTGTGTGCAGTACTGGAGACCACACATGTGTAAGGACATAAACATGGTGGAGGCTGTCCAGAGAAGGGTGACAAAGATGTTGCATGGTTTGCACCACAAAACATATGAGGAGAGACTAAGAGACATGATAAAAACTTTTAAGTACCTCAAAGGCATAAACAAGGTGCAGACGGGAGATCTTTTCCAGTGTAGAAAACATACCAGAATGAGGGGGCACAATATGAAATTGGAGGGGGGGAGATTAAGAGGTAACGTGAGGACGTTTTTCTATACAGAGAGGGTGGTGAACGCTTTGAATAGTCTGCCACAAGAGGTGGTAGGGGCAAGCACAGTGGAGGGTTTAAATATGCCTGGGACAAGCACAGGGGAAACCTTGAGCAGGAAGGGAGGGAGTGATGAAAAGACATTGACTACTTAGGGTGAGTGGATGCATACATGTATAGGGCCTATGGGCAGACTGGATGGGCCTGGCGGTCCTTATCTGCCAACAATTTCTATGTCTCTTATCGCTGTCCACTACCCTGGATCTTTTCCACTAGGTGGGCATTACAGTCAATCTTCCCAAGTCCCATGTTATCCCATCACAATGCCTTCAATTCATTGGGGCAGTGCTGGATACAGTCCGCGGCAGAGCCTTCCTCCCACCAGACAGAGCGGAGACTCTACAAAGACAAGCACATCTTGTAGCTTCTCAGAGATGAACTACAGCAAGATCTGTCCTACGTTTGCTAGGTCTTATAGCGGCAGCCATCCCGACTGTACACATGGCCAGACTCCATATGCAGGTCACACAATGGATGCTCAGAGTACAGAGGGATCAGAGATCAGACGACCTGGATCACATGATCCTAGTCTCCAACCCAATGGCTCAAGACCTACTATGGTGGCAGAACCTGGACAACCTCCACAGAGGTGTCCCTTTCCAGACCCTAATGACAGATGCCTCGAGACTAGGCTGGGGAACTCATTTGGGAGTTCACAAGACACAGGGAACCTGGTCGCAGAGGGAACTCCCACTTCATATCAACGTGCTGGAGATGAGAGCAGTGCTGTATGCCCTTCAGGCCTTCCAGCACCTGGTCAAACCAGGAACTCTCCTGGTTCAGACAGGACAACATGTGTGTCGTCTGGTATCTGAACAAACAAGGAGGCACATGCTCGTATCCCCAGTGTCAGTAAGCGATCCGTGTATGGTCCTGGGCAGTCCAAGACAGTCTTCACCTCACGGCAGTGCATGTCCCCGGCCACTCAAAACGTTCTAGCAGACAGCCTCAGCCATACTCAAGCCAGAGACCATTAGTGGGAACTGAGACAGTCGGTAGTAGAAGAAATATTCACTCACAGGGGTCGACCAGATCTCGATCTGTTCTCATCCCATCAAGCGCAAAACTACCCACTTTTTGCTCGCTCGCTCCAGGGCGTGGTGCTTTCTGGCAAGACATGCTGTATCTATGCTGGACAGGGAGGTTCTTGTACGCCTTCCCTCCCTTTCCATGCTACAGAGAGTACTACTGAAGCTACAGGAGGAGGGAGCACACATGATCCTGATTCCTCCCTACTGGCCTCATCAAATTTGGTTCGCTCTGCTTCAGCAACTGATGGTGGAACCCCCCTGTTCCCTGCCTGTCTGCCAAGATCTTCTGACTCAGGAACAGGGCACCCTGGTCCATCCAGGCCTCAAGTCCCTTCATCTGCATGCGTGACACCTACTGACACAGCTGCTGCTCGCTTTGGAGTGTCCTCAAGAGTGGCTCAAGTCGGCCCAGTAGCACTGAGGGTTGAGGCGCTGGATGCCACACCTTGCAGCACGCCGGTGACCCGGGTTCGGGAGAGGATTGAGCATCCGATGGACAGCTCTTCTCTCCCGGAGAGAGGGCTGGGGATTGTCCGGCGTACCAGCGGCTCTTGGTGGAGATTGGGGGCACTGCAGTACGCAGACATCACAAATCGGCATGGCTGACATCAGCAGGGTTGCCATGCACTTGACGTCAGGGGTGCCCACGCAAGGGGAAGGAGCAGGGAAGAAGCAGCAGGGAGAAAATGGAAAATCCTGGTTCTGCGGGGTAGGAGATGGCACCTGACCCCTCTGCCGGACCCAGCTCGTCCAGCCTCTCAGTACCTCCACCCCGGTCCCTCCACTGCAGCCGGGGTCTGACTTGAAGTGTGCCCAAGAGGAGGGGTGACTCCACCCCGGAAGAGTTAAGCTGGGGCTACTTCGGAACAAGAGGACCTCAGGCGGGCAGGAACAGGCACGATGCCTGAGAGAGGCTCCGCAGGCCGTGACCGGAGAGAAAAAGAATTAAAAAAAAAAAAAGTGGCTCAAGTACTAGTGGAAGCCAGCAAGCCATACACGAGATCTACTTACGCTATAAAATGGAAGAGATTTTCCATCTGGGCCACGTCTAAGGGTTGGGACCCCTTCTCATGCCCTGTTCCACAGGTACTAGAGTACCTACTGCACCTCTCTGACCCTGGACTTAGTTACTCGACTCTGAAGGTCCACTTGTCTGCCATTTCTGTCTACCACATCCAAGTGGATGGCAAAACCCTGGCTCAGCTGGAGGTTTCCAAAACTTTCCTAAAAGGAAGCCTCCATTTGAAACCTCCAGTCAGGAACCCTGTTCCTCCCTGTGCCCTGAACTTCATTCTTGGAAACTCACTCTGTCTCTCTTTGAACCAGCTGCAAATTGTGACATGCGCCACCTTTCGTGGAAAGCGCTCTTTTTAGTTGCCATCACTTCCGCTTGAAGGATTTCTGAGCTCCAGGCCGTGATGTGTAAGGAGCCTTATTTGATTTTTCGCAGAGACCGGGTGTGTCTGCGTACAAACCCTAAGTTCTTACCTAAGGTGGTTTCTGAGTTTACCTTAAATCAGACCATTCACTTGCCAGTGTACTACCCTGAGCATTCAAATCAGGGGGAAGTAAATACAGGTTACGCACCTGTAACAGGAGTTCTAGGAGTGGTATATGTTGTTCATCCACACTGTCTGGCAGGTATCCTTGCCGTCTTAAATCTTGCCGGAAGGTCTTCAAGCTGGCTCCTCCCACCCACCTGGGTGGTAAAACCCTCGGCTCCGCCCCACGACACCAGATCTAGCCCGCTGGAAGCCAGGTTGCGCATCGAGGCCAGGGAGGTCGGGTGGGTCGTGTGGATGAACAACATATACCACTCCTAGAACTCCTGTTACAGGTGAGTAACCTGTATTTCTAGGGACGTGGATATGTTGTTTAATCCACACTGTCTGGCAGACTCCTAGCAGTTCTCCGGGAGGAAGGAGGCAAGGCGCGCATCCCCTACTTAGGAAATAAGGACTGGAGAACCGAGGTCCCAAAACCACCATCCCAGCGTGACTCAAGGTCAATGTGGTAATGAGAAATAAAGATGTGTGCTGACTTCCAGGTAGCAGCCCTGCAGATTTCCTGGATAGGGACGTCCCTAGAAGCAGCCACCGAAGCAGCGGTATGGCGGGTAGAATGAGCTCTTATCCCTTTGGGATGCTCCATGCCCGCCAACCTATAGCATAGATCTATGCAGGAGGTGACCCACCTGCTTATCGTCCGCTTGGCTGCAGGTCTGTCAGGTGCGGCTTCAGCGTAGGTGACAAACAGCTGGCGAACCTCTCCCCGAACTTCAGCCGTCCGCTCCTTATAATAAGCGAGTGCTCTTCTAGAGTCCAGAGTACGGAGCCTATATTCGGCCTCCGAGGTGTGATTGGGGTAGAACACTGGCAGAGTCAACACCTGGTTAAGGTGAAACTCCAACATCACCTTCGGAAGGAATTTCGGGTGGGGGCGCAGGACAACCTTATCCCTGTGGAAGACCAGATAAGGAGACTCGATGGAAAGCGCCTGAGCTCTCCCATCCTTCTGGCTGACGAATAGCCACCAAGAAGGCGGTGTTCCACGACAGGTGAGAGATATCGCACCTGTGCATCGGTTCGAATGGCTTGCCCATGAGCTTAGCCAATACCAGCAGTAGATCCCACGGAGGTGGAGGTTCTCACACCGGAGGGGATATGTGATCAAAGCCTTTGAAAAAGCACCCGACCACCTTCTCCTGCGCCACCAAATGCTTGCCGGCCCACGCCCAGTAAGCAGAGATGGCTGCCAGGTGCACCTTAAGGGTTGTCGACCAAAGCCCTAGGTGAGAAAGGGACCACAGGTAGTCCAGGATGCTAGCCAAGGAACAGAAAGAAGGGTCCAACCCCTTGTCCTGACACCAACTGGAGAATCTCGTCCATTTGAAGCATAGCATTTTCTTGTCGACTCCTTACAGGATGCCTCAACGATATTGAGGACCTCGTTGGAAAGACCCGAGGCCTCTAACTCTAGCCGCTCAGGAACCAGGCTGTCAGGTGCAGGGATTGAAGGTCCGGATGGAGACCCATACCTCTTAACCTCTTGCCTTCTGAATCAGGGACAAGGCTTAAAAAAATCAGGGACAAAGACCCAAAATCAGGGACACATCTTAAAAATTGGTACTATTCACTCAGAATGCTGATAGAATAAGGGGGTTTATGTTGAGATGCATTTTCAGAAGCATAACTGTCTGTAACTTTAATGTTTGACATTATTTTGTGATTTTAATCCTCACTGTTCTGTCACAAAAACACAAATTTTACGAGGGACAGAGGAATATTTTGAGGCAAAATCAGGGACATCCCTGAAAATCAGGGACAGTTGAGAGGTATGTGGAGAACCTTCCCCTTGTTGACTGAAATCAGGTCCGGGCAGGCTGGAAGCCGCCTCGGGAGCCTGGAGCTGAGGCTGAGGAGATCTGGGTACCAGAACTGGCGGGGCCAGTCTGGGGCTACCAGAATCACCTGCGCTTTGCCCCTCTTCGCCTTGAGAAGCACCTTGTGGATCAAGAGAAATGGAGGGAAGGCGTAGAAGAGGCCCAGGGTCCACAGCCTCGAGAAGGCATCCCCCTGCAGCGAGCCCTGCTGAGGGGGACTGGCATGAAACAGCCTCAGCTTCGCATTCTCCCTAGAGACAAACAGGTCCACCTGAGGGGTGCCCCAATGGGAGAACAGATCTTGTACTACCTCCGGCAGGAGAGACCACTCGTGAGATGCAGCGCCTATCCGGCTGAGGGCATCGGCCAGACTGTTGGAGGCTCCTGCCACATGGATGGCTAGGAGATCCGCCTCCAGGCTGATCATGAGAGACCAAGTGCAGAGAGCCTCCTTGCACAGAGGCAAGGAGTGCGTCCCGCCCTGTCGGTTGAGGTAGTACATGGTCGTGATGTAGTCCGTCTGGACCTGAACCACTTGACCCCGTACAAACGGAGCGAAGGCAGTGAGGGCTAGATGCACCGATCGGAGCTCCAGCAGGTTGCTGTGGCATCGAGACTCCTGAGGGAACCAGAGATCATGGGCCCTGAGCTCCCCCAGATGGGCACTCCAACCCATCAGAGAGGCGTCGGTCGGGGGGGGGGCGCTGCTGAGCAGCAACATGGAGACAGCATTCTGAGAGAGCTCCAGCTTCACTACAGCAAAAAAAAAAAGTTTAAAACAGAAGGAAAAATCTAAGATTTAAACTCCTTTTCGGTGGTGGTGTATACCTGAACACTCCTACGCTAAATGAGCCCTAAAAAAGATGGTAAACGCTCGTCCCAGAACTTAGATTCATATTTGTCCTCCTGCGGGGCGACAAGCAATGTAGAGCCTACCTCGACTAAGGAGCAGCTCTCAATGGAGTTACCGACCTCACAAATCCTCGCCATGCTGACAAAGATCCAAGCTACAGGCGATGAAACGAATAAACGCCTAGCAGCGGTCGAAGCCAAACTTTCAGAAAATGATCGCTGGATTCAGGAGAATGCCACGGCAATTACAGAGCTCAAAGCAGAAGGTGAGCGCCAGCAGCAGTAGAACGCGTCATGTGTAAGGGACCTAAGCTTGATGAGGGCAAAAATGGAAAACCTGGAGAATTCTCAACGCATGGCTAACATCCGAATAGTGGGTTTCCCCAACAAATATGCTGGATCTGAGGAACTGATACCTGCTATTACTAAACTAATTTTTCGAGACCTACAATTATTGCCACCAGACTCGGGGATTGCTGTTTTGAGAGCCTTCTCGATCCCTCAGCGCCAGAAGCCCAAAGATGGGATGCAGCAACAACGCACTGCGATTGCCACGCTGTCTAATTCAGATGCCAGGATTGCTCTCTTGCAGGCCGCTCACTCTAGAGGTGAGACCTACTGGGAAGGGCACCATCTCTCCTTTTTCCCTGATTTATCGGCGCAAACTCAAGCGCGGAAAAAAGAACTGCAGCTGATTAAGAAGGAACGCCTTCAAAACGATATTTCTGCTCAACTTAACTTTCCAGCGAAACTGTTGATAAAACATTCTGCTAAAACGCATGTGTTTGTTGACCCTGCCGCAGCTACTACTTTTGCTGAAAAGCTAATTCAAAGCCTAAAGCCGAATGAAGAGTGTTCAGATGAAGAGGGCTGAAGGTCTTACAGTACTATTTAGAGCTTATAATATAATACACTAAATGTAATTACCTAAAGGGTAGTATAATTACATGTTGCTTGAGAAGTTGACAAAAAAAGTGTTGTTCCTCCTGTTGCTAAATGTTAAAGTTGCTACAGTCAGTTATGTAGGTCTATGCTGTAATTTACAGATTGATGCAATAAGCATCTCTCAGTTTGTGAACTTTATTAAGATCCTGTTTTGATATCTTCCTCCCCCAGAGTAGGATGCCATGCCTACCAGAGTCTGGCAGAGGGTAATATAACTTAATGGAGACCAGACAGTCTGTTTATGCTCCTGCAGCATTTAGGCCTTTTGTTTTTTTCACCCCCTCCACTTTGAAGTTCTACAAGGGGGTTAACTTCTTGGACATTATGTTTATTTTTAACCGAACAGATTTAGGTGAGAGGATCAACACGCTACAAGAAGTTAGACCTGAACTTTACTCCTGATAAACTAATTAAGGGGCCTCTACCAGGTCATAGACTAAAACATCCTAGGTCTCAGTTCATTGTTACAGTATGTGTATATGACTTAAAGGGGTCTGCGTACCTCACCAAATGATGTGTGTTTTTTGACATACAGCTGGCTGTAAATCAGAAAATCTATAAATAAAAAGTATAAAAAAAATAGAGAGGCGTCAGTCATCAGAGTGACCGTCGGCTCGGGGTGGACAAACGGGATACCCTCCTGCAGATGAGCTGGAATGAGCCACCACTGTAGGCCATCCCACATCTCCTAGGTCATTGTCACTGGCTGGTCCAGAGGACTGGAGCGCCGTGACCATTGGCGGGCCAGCCCCCATTGCAGGGGATGCATATGCCAGCGGGCCCAACGGACCACACTGGTGCAGGCCGCCATGAGACCCAGAAGGCGCAGGAAGTCCCAGGCAGGGAACAACTGCCCAACCAGAAATGACTGGGCAAAGGAGGAAAGGACCTCGGCCCTGTCCGCCGGGAGTCGGGTTCTGGCTCTAAGAGAGTCGAGCTCTGCCCCGATGAACTGAATCACCTGCGATGGCACGAGTTTCAACTTGGCCTCGTTGAAGAGGAGGCCAATCTGAGATCAGACCTGGAGGGCCAGATCCCTGGACCGTTCCACCTCCAACCTTGAGGGGTCTGCAATCAGCCAGTCGTCCAGGTAAGGGTACACACAGACCCTTCAGCACCGCAGGAATGCTGTCACCACTGCCATGCATTTGGTGAAGACCCTGGGAGCTGGAGAGAGGCCGAAGGACATGGCCCGGAACTCGAAAACAGATCCCTCTGCTCGGAAGCAGAATCGCTGATGAGACGGACGGATTGGGACGTGAAAGAACGCATCCTGAAGGTCCAGAGAACAAAACTACATGTCTAGTTCCAAAGATGGAATGATCTGAACCAGAATGACCATCCTGAAGGTGCGCTGCCTTAGGAACTTGTTCAGGTCGTGCAGGTCGAGAATGGGGCACCAGCCCCCCATCCATTTTGGGACCAGGAAGTACCTGGACATAAACCCTGGGTCTGGAGGAGAGTCCGCCACCTCGCTGATCACCTCCTTCTGGAGGAGCAAGGCACTGTCGGCTCAACAAGCCGACAGAGAGGCTGCAGAACCCGTGGCCCCCCCGTGGGGCGACGGCTCGATAAGGAGGGAACTGCTCGAATTCCAGAGGCAGACCCCTGCCGACCACTTCTAGCACCCAGCGGTCCGTGGTGATAGCGGACCAGGCAGAAAAGAAGTAGCAGAGCCGTCCCCCCAGGGGGGAACCCAGGGAGGAGTGACGCAGTTGGGGGCGACACCCCTCAACCAGTCACTGGGCAGGCTTGGAGGAAGGGCTCGCTGAGGGACCTCCTGGACCCTTGCCTCCCGGCTTCCTACTGGAGGAAGCAGCAGAATTGGCCTTAGGGCGCCAAGTGTGTGCCTGCTGGCCCTGGTGCTGCTGGGCTGGACGTGCTGCAGGGGCGGAAGGACGAAAGGGCTTACGATGCTGCTGGCGGCCTTTGCCCTGGGCAGACGTGACTGAGTCCAAGGTGGCACTGGACTTCTCGATCCTCTGGAGATGGCCTTCCACCCCCGGCCCGAACAAGTCGGTGCCCAGGAAGGGAACGTCTGCCAGCATGTGCTGGGTGTCCGCCGTGAAGGTGGAGATCTGCAGCCAAGCTCTGCTGTGCATGGCCACTGTGGCCACTACTGATCGGGCACAAGAATCACCTACGTCCAACAAAGTTTGGAGCTGCTGTTTTGCCACTGTGCTTCCCTGATCCCGTACCTGCTTGACCGTCATCTGAAGGTCAGCCAGGAGATGAAGAATGACCTCATCCAGGGAATCCATAAGGGCGTGTGAGAAATGTGCCATCAGAACAGCCAAGCTAGCCTGACGAAGATCTAGGGGGAAGCAGCGAAACCTTCCGCCAATGCAGCGATCCAGCTTTTTGGTTTCCTTATCGGGCGGTTTGTCCACATCCCGAGCGTTCCTGGAGCGCCGTAAAATGCTATCGGTCACTAACCCCTGCGCAGAGGAGTGCTCCAAGAAACCGGAGAGTGAGCCGGTGGGGACTGTGTACTTTCGAGCCATCCTGTCCAAAGGCGCAGGACAAGATGCTGGCTTCTGCCACAACTCCAGGGCTGGGCCAACAATGGCTTTGGCCACAGGAAAGGCCTCCGTAGGGGAATCCCCTCAGTCCAGTATCTCCGTGAGGGGATACTTGGCCCGTTTTGAAACGGATTCGAGCTGCATCCTGGTGGACTCCAAGATGAGCCAAAGCAAACTTAAAAATGAGGATGGGCTCTCATCCACTGACTGGCCCCCTGCAGACTCCAGGTCAAGCGGCCTGGAGAACAGGGAGGAGTCATCGTCAGACTCCGAAGAGTCTGCAAACAGCTGCCGGGCGCCTGAGCCACCCTCCACCTGCCGAGATCAATTGGAAGTGAGGGTGACCGACAACCTGTGGGGCAAGCCCTGACCTGACCGAGAATCCTAGGTTGGGGCCCCAGTCTTCGGTTGTGGAGGCGGAGGTTCTACCACAATGGGTGGAGCAGCCGGCTTCGGCTGAACAACCGGTGCCAGGGTCGGCTCCTTGACCACTACGAGGGGTTGTTTCGGCCGCTCCGGTGACAGCCACTTAATGGCCGGAGAAGGTGACGGAGTCTGCTTATTCCCGGACAATAAGAGCTGCTGCCACATTAAATCCTCGTAGTGCCGACACAACTTGCGCCGGAGCCTATTCTCAGAAGAGGACAACGAGGATTAGCGGCAATGCCGCTTTCCATGGTGCCGAGACCAAGACCGCCACGTCGGTGGGACCGGCTGGACCTGGAAGAGGACCGAGACATTCTGGGGTTCCGAGGGTGGGTCAGAGAGGGGACAGGGGAGAAAACCTGCTCCTTCCTCGGTGCAGGGACCTTAACCAGGGACTCCAGCACAGGAGGCACAGGCAAGTCCTCGGTTTCCACCAGGGGAACCAGTGAAATAGGGTTGTCTGCTTCTCCAGTCGACAAACCGTCCGACGGGTTGAGAAAAATCTCGACCGCGTCGACAGATGTCTCGCCCGGCTGACCTGACGGGGGCACCGTGAAGCCAGCAGTTGCAGCCTCGACTGAAGTCAAGAGTCCGGTGAAGGGGATCTCTCCCGCTCCCATGAATGTCGACGGTGGGACTTACCCTTAGAGTCCTTCTTCTTGGACCAACTGGAATGTCCCGATGGCCCCTCTCCCTTGGTGGAGAGGGACTGGCAAAGCTCCTTAAACGAAGCCATGTAGGAGGAGCCCAAAGAGAGTGGGAAATATGCCGCGGCCGAGGAGGAAGAAGAAGCAGCCTAGGCTGCCTCCTCCTAGAGGGCAATCAATTGCTCCAACTGTTCCGCGGAGCCCGCCGCCATGGACACCGCCCAACGGGGTCTCCTTAGACTTGACCGGCGGATACCGTTTTTCGGGTTGACTGAGAAGAAGTCTGACAGCGCAGTCCTCCAAGACCAAAGTCGGAATAGGACTTCCACACCCGAAGCCTGCGAAGCTTTGCCAGCCCCAGGCAGTAGACGACGCGGGAGTGCGGATCGCCGGAGTCGAATATGTCCATCGGAGCCGTGAGGGAAGACGAAGACCGAAGTCTTGTAAATTTTAAAATAAGTTTCGGAAATTCCAAAGAGTGTGGATCCAGCCCTAAAACGCCGAGCGCTAAGGAGGGAACCTGAGCTTCCAAGCGGTAAGGAAGATCTGGCGTCATGGGGCGGAGCTGAGGGTTTTACCACTCCGGGTGGGTGGGAGGAGCCAGCTTGAAGACCTTCCGGCAAGATTTAAAGTGTCAAGGAACCTGCCAGACAGTGTGGATTGAACAACATATCCATGTCCCTAGAATTCTACATACGCTTGATGTACATAGAATTCTATGTTATTACACTAACCGGACGAAGTCAGTCCGCAAAACTGATCAGTTATTAGTTTCCTTTGCACCCAAAAGAGAGGGCGCTGCTGTTTCTAAACAATGTTTGCCCAAATGGTTGGCAAACTGCATTTTTTTTTGTTATCAGAAGTATAACAAACCACTTCTGGGGGAAGTCAAAGGGCATTCAACCAGAGGCATGGCTGCCTCTACTGCTTGCTTCAGGAACGTCTCTGCCACCAATATCTGTGCAGCAGCCACTTGGAGTTCTGGCCACACCTTCACTAAGTGTTACAGTATGGACGTCGCTTCTACAAGCAGTATGGGCTTTGGCTTAGCCGTCCTTCAGTAGCGATTATCTTAGATCCCTGCCTACTGCAGACCTTTTCCTGCCTCCCATGTTTCAGACTTGTCCGAACTTGACTGCTTGGGATTCAGTCCTAATTGTTACTACCCACTGCAAGAGCCCTCTCGAAGTAAGATAGTACAGTTATGTAAGAACTGACCATAAAAGTAGACCTTCGAGAGAAGCTCTTGCAATAGGTACTGCTTTCCCTCCCTCCATCCCCCCGTTTTTCTTCTACTGCTTCTCCTTATATAGCTTCCATATAGCTCCAGGAGCCCGCACCTCTCTCCTGTTGCACCTTTCTAGGTCTCCGGCGAGAGAACTGGAGGGCGGGCATGGGGACTACTCACTATATAGCGTCATGCTGACATCGGTCACATGACCTGGGGGGGGGACCACAAGTTTTCAGTGTGGTCCTAGCGCCTGGTGGCTTAGTCCTATCCATTAGTACCTACTGCAAGAGCCTCTCTCGAAGATCTACTATTATGGTAAGTTCTTACTTAACTGTACTATCCAATGGCACTTCTCAGAAAGAGTAGGGTAATTTCCCCAGTGTCCTGGCCAAATTTCCCCCATTCACTAAAAACACTACCAACAACTTAATCTGGTTCAATGTCAGTTGGCATCCATCTGCATCTCACCCCCCACCCCCGACAAAGCTGAAAATAGAAGTTGACAGCAGATAAGGACCGCAAGGCTTATCCAGTCTGCCCATTTCTTTTTCTACCTTATGAATGTGCCATAGGCCTTTACTCTGTCAATGGCCTATCTATTCATACTCATCTGTATTGTATTGCTCCCTTATGCCTATCCCATGCCTGTTTGAAGCCCTGTACTGTATTCATACCCACCACTTCCTGAGGTAGGCCGTTCCATGCATCCACCACCCTTTCTGTGAAGAACTTCCTCACATTACCCCTTAATCAGTCTCCCTCTAATCTCATGCTGTGTCCTCTTGTCCTGCTATTTTTCTTATATTGAAACATGTTAGATTCTTTCACCTTTTTAATGCCCTTAAGATACCAATGTACTACCCTGAGCATTCAAAACTAAATATATAAAATAAAAATATTGTCAGTGGAGAGGGGGTTGCCTTGGCTGGTGCCCAGTTAGATTAGTGCTACAGGAATAGCGCCAGTCAACAGAGCGCTGGTCCCTGTAGTGCTAACATGGACAGCAAAAGGGGATTTACAGCGCTTTCAGTAAGCACTCCCCTGGTCGCTGTCCGTGGTGCTTAAAGCACTTGAGGGCACCAGGATCCAGGAGGCTGGCCAAGCTGCTCCTGTGATGTGGAGGGCTCGGCCTGCGGCATTGGAGACCAGGGTTCTAATCTTGTCTCCAACTTTTGGTGCACTGTGGACTTAGTTTTTTACGGGGGTCGTGGGAAACAGTATTCCACAGCCCCACGAATTTTAACTTACTTTCCTGATCCGCCTCACCGGAGTGAGAATCCTTCAGTCTGGGGGGGGTGCACGGGCATAGCCCTCACGCAGTGGGGTGGCACAGCCCCACAACACAACAAAATCAGCGCCTAAATTGCCATGTGGTTCTTTACTGCACTATTCTTGTAGGCACTACTCCAAACCAGTGCCACCTTGGCCACCTCCATTACTGAATTCCACAGATTCTTCTGATACCTGGAAACATAAGTCATGTAGGAAAGCTTGCCTAGTGGCCAGGGAGGTTCCTAAATAGGCCTTTTTGGCCATGGAATCCATCCTCTTGGAATCCTTTTCAGGGGGATGGGAGGACAGAGGTATGCCTGCTTTATCACAGGCAGCTGCCTGCACTACTCCTCTTCGTGAGTGGGATGACCTAGGAGAAATTAAGCTCCTCTCTGGCAACCAAGTATTTTCTCTCCATCTTCTTATCTACAGGAGGGATAAAAGTGGGAGTTTGCAAAATCTTAGCAGCTTGTCTTTTCAGAGATTTATGGACAAGGAGAAGCAATCTTTTAGTTGCTGGCACATCCATCATCTCCATGTTATCAGGCTCCTCTTCCTCTTCCTCCTCCTCAGTAGTTTCTTGAGTGGGAAGGTGTAAAGCCTCTGCAACCTTCTTTATGAAGGGAAAATGTGCAGAACAGTCCTCAGGACGTCTGGGAGGAGATTCAACCTCTCTCTCTCTCTCTGGGGAAACCTTTGGTTCAATAGGCTCCCCTTAATCTTCTTCCACCTCTTCTTCCTCATCTTCATAGTAAGATTAATTTTCAAATGAACCGGGAGGAGCAGAACAAACCGGTGTTGGAACAGACTGTGGCTCCTTCTGGGGGAACTGGAACCGAAGTACTGAACTGCAGCAGCTGAATGATCCTGAATGTGTCTGCAATCTGCTCAGCGGTTGTAACAGTCGGTCCTTTCGGTTGCGGTTTTCACACTGTACGTTTTCCTTTTTAACGGCCAGTTCAGCAGCCAGTTCTGCACTTCTCTTCGCGCTTGGGGGAGTTTCACCCTTGTCAGAAGGTTCCTTTGGCTTATCTTTGCTCTGTGAAGGAACTGCATATCTTGAAGCCAGGTTGACAGCTTTTATGGACATTTTTCTTTCAGCCAGTTCAAACGACTATCCAGTGTGGACTGATGAAAATTCTTGTAAATCTCACAGTCTGTTTTCAGGTGGTCAAACCCTAGACAGACTACACAACTTAAGTGTGGATCAGCCTAAGCAAATGCCTCACCACACTCAGTACATGTTGGAAACCACTAGGGACAGTTTTCCTTTTAGGAGTCTGTGATGTAACCTAAAACAGTAAAATACAACGGTGTACTTTAGAAAAAAAATTAAGAGTTCTCTGTGTTATTTATTTATTTGCAGTTAGTTCAGCAACTGATAAACTGAGAAGTAAGCTCGGTAAAAAACCCACACTTTCAAAAGGAAAATCCGGCCAACAGATAACTAAAACAAATAAAGTAATCTAAAAGACTTTTACCTCAAAAAATAAAGAAAAGGGCCAGTTCCTTCCCAGTTGCGAGGAACTGACAAGAAACCACAAAATTTACCAAAATAACACTAAATCTAGACTAGTCTACCTGTAACCAAGGACAGTGCTTCGAAAACTAAATAAAATTAATCAGCAACTACAAAAACTGAGAAATAAAGTAAAATCTTCAAGAAAGCTGAAGGAGAAGTCTCTGAGGCGTCTTACTAGGTAGGCGGAGTAACGAATCTGACGGTTACACAGACTGCACCAGGGACAGTGGTTTGAAAACCAAGCTTGAGCCTATCAACGTTCCACTATTAGCATAGGTTCTATTAACTCGTGTCTCTCTGGGACAGTTGAATGGTGGAGGCTAACTGCATATGTCAGAATACATTGAAGATGTCCTGGGGTTTGAACAAAGACTTTTCATAAGTTTGAGTTCTGAACTGTGGCTTTCGCCACCTGCACTGTATTCGTAAGTTATATTTCGCAGTTTCTTTTGATGGTAATAGGCTGTGCAGTTTGTGATTAGGATCACGTTTTTTTTTTTTTTTTTTTTATAAACGTGTCACTGGCCATTTTTTCTCTTCTTTCCTCTAACCTTTTCAATTTGCACTTTTCAAATAACTCGGCATAACTAATGCGTTTGCCATATATAGTCCTAAGTGCCCTTTTCTGTACTTTCTCAGTTTCTTCCCTCTCTTTTACAGTTGGTCCTCCATGCCACACAACTGCCCCATAATCTAACACTGGTCTCACAACAGTTACATAAAGATAAACCAGATCACTCCGGTTAAGACCTGCCCTTCGTAACCTGATTAACCGGCACAATTGAATATTGGCCTTTTTTACCATACTATCGACTTGAACCACCCCCATCTGAAATAATTTTGAAATATAATCCCTAGTAGTTTAACTCTATAGATTACTTCCACCTGTACCCCACCAAACACTAGAGGGGAGATGTCATTCCATGTACTCTTCTTGCCATATTAAATTTCTTTCATTTTATCAGGATTTATTTGCATATAATTTATGTTTGATCATTCTTCAATGTGACGGAGGGTGTTTTGCACAGTACTTTCAGTCTTACTTGAAAAAATGTAACTGTAGTGTTGTCCACATATTTTATACACAGCCCACAAGTCTGTAAATTATTTATCATAAGAATAAAAAGGGACCCAATTTTGTGCCCTGAGGGACACCTACTGTCATATGATCCACCTCAGATTTATGCCCTTCAATTTCAATCCACTGTGTTCTTCCTTCCAAAAAACTGTACACCCATCTTACAATACAACTTGGAATTCAAAATGCTTCTAGTCTGCCAGTTAGTGTCTCACGGTCTATTAAAGATCAGGTTTTTAGTTATTTACCCCCAAATTGTTTCAACAGCTTACCCCTTGTTAGTCGAGAGGTGGCTGCCTTTTCTCAAAACTGGCATGTAAAAGTATTCAAAAATGCAGGCCAAAAACTGACCCCATTATAGCCTAAGGAGCACGCCCCCGCGCTAGTCTAGAACTGACATCATATAACGTGCCAGCGTGGGGGGGTGCCGCCAACTTAGTAAGTGCATGCATTTTTTGGTTTCGGGTCCTGGGAATGTTTTTTTTACGAGCATTATATTGAGAAATTTACTGATTAAAAAAATTATGCTTCACTGAAGGATCCTTAAACCGAGGCGTAAGCTGCTGAAACAGTTAAGGAGGGAGAGAGAGTAAATAACTAAAAACCTGCTCTTTAAATCAAACGTTTTCTTGTAATCCACCAAGACTGCTCTGACAAATTGTTCATTGTCCCATGCTCACGTAATCAGTTCAAGATATTTCATGATAGCATCTGTGGTGGAGTTGCCCCTCAGAGACCCAAAGTGATCTACACCAATCTTATCATATACCCATTCTATAATCCGTTTAGTAATAAAAGTTTCAAACATTTTAGATACAACACAAGTGAGTGAAACTGATCTGACATCTTTGGTTAGTCTTTAGGAGTAGGTAACGTTTTATAAAAAGAACTAACTGAAGCCGGACTGGTGGCACTGAGGGTTGAGGCACTGGACACCACACCTCGCAGCATGCCGGTGACTTGGATTCGGAAGCAAACTCAGGCCACTGGGGGTCAGCAGGGGAGAGGGAGGATCCAGCATCCCATGACAGTTCTCCTTCCTCTGGGGTGGGTAAGGGGTCTATGTCGCTCTGCAGCGGCAACTGGTGGAAGTCAGAGGCACTGCAAGTAGCGGCGTACAGCTGAGGGTTGGAGCACAGCAGGCATCAGCACGTAGTGCATGGACGCCACTGCACGTCTGGGCTCAAGGGGGGGAGAAAATCCAGGTGGAAAACCGAGGGCACTCGTGGCGGTGATGGTCATGCGCGCGCCCCAGACCTGAGAGTGCGCCCCAAGTATCAGGATCCAGGTCCCCAGGGGGGGGGGATGCTGCGTGCCAGCCTGCGTGTAGGAAAGGGTGTCGCTGACCAGACCGGGTCTGGGGGTGCAGGTGCTGGACTACCTGTCAGACCACTCCGCAGAGGTAGGAGCTATAAGAATGTTGTGATAAAAAAAAAAAAAACTAATTTAAAAGCTTCACAATTTAAAATACATTGCATACAATGGACACACAATGGTCTCACTCAGAATATGACATTTATCCTGACTTTTGAAAAGTGAAAAATATTTTTCCCAAAATAACAGGATTTAACTAACCAATTTGTTCATCACTAGTATGGTATATATTACATTATACACATTGGTCACACACATGCTCTGCAGATGCGTACACGTGGAATGGCAGCAGGGATATATATATTGCAAAAAACTCCATTAATGCATTAGTTAGGGTTGATACTAAAGCGACAAAAGCAGGGAAATGGGGTGTTAGGGTTCAAACTCTGCAGATACTGACAGGCGACGGAGGTGTGCCTTGGGGTCATCAGCCCTAATGCTCACCCCATTCCATAAGTAAATATAAATAAGCCGAGATGGATACAGTATAGAAGAATGGGGTAAGCATCAGGGCTGATGACCCCAGGGCACACCCCCGACACCTGTTAATGTTTGCAGGGTGGGGGTGGGTGTTAGTATCAACCATAACTGATGCATTAATGGAGTTTTTTACAAATGAATTTCCTTACTTTTTGAGAATACGTAATCTTACCCATATGTGGTTGTGGGAGTGCAGGGCCATCAGTATGTAGTGTGTTGTGTGAGCATATCGTAATTGTCTCAGATTTCCATGTGGGAGCACAGGGCCCATACAGACATGATAATTAACCGCCATCTCCCTGTACGAGAGCATGGCCCGGAGAGCCCTGTGCTCCCATCGCTCCATAGCCCTATGCTCCCATCTATCTATAAGTGTAGAGACATTGTAATGAACTCATCTCCCTGTGGGAGCAACTACTGCATAACAGAGGGCTCTGCGCTCCCATTACTGCATAACGGTATCAATATGTGGGAGCACAGGGCCCTACCCATAACTGCATAACAGCGCAGGGCTAGAGACATTCCAAGTAACCCTTCTGCTGCAAATGGCGCAATATCTCAGTAATCATAGTAACATTGGAAAAAATTCCATCGCAGTTGTAATCATGGCCTGGCAACCTGCATAGTTGCTTAGTACACCTTGCGTTTCACGAAAAATCCGTATCTTGAACAGTTTTTAAGATGTAGCCACCAAAAGGTACCACGACCCCCACAATGATATCCTATGGGACATGTCTAAGCTTTAGAATGTTGTAACTATAGAACCAATGTAAATTTTGTGACCAAACCAGTAAAAGGTACACTTGTGGGGCAAGTCCTTTGTACCTTTCAAATTTCAGCCCAAAAGTCCAAATCGTTTATTTGCAGTGAAGTGGCAAAGAAACAGCATTTTTGATAGGCTTTTTTGCAAATTTGCAAAAGTTTCACTACAGTATTTTCGCAAATTTACCCTGCTTGCGAAAAAAAAGACCAAATATGCAAAAAAAGTCACTTTCGTGGGGGACACCCAACTTTTCCCATAGGAAATAATGGGACAAAACAAACTTTAATAGCTTTTGAACAGAGTAACATTTTTCACCAAACCTTCAATATGCACATCTATGGCCCAAAAACTGTCTACCGTGAAAATTTCAGACCACTACAAAAACTGGTTTTTGAGATATGTGGCACAAAAAAAAGGCAGCACAAAACTGGTAAATTTAGGATTTTTTGCCATTGCATATCTCAAAAATGACAAAACCGATTCAGACATTTGCAAAGTTAAGAGACCTACCCCTAGAGATTACACATGCCAAATCTTGTGCAAATCTGTTGAATGATTCCAAAGTTATGAAGGCTCAAAAACATAGAACTGTGCACCCAACCCTAACTGTACTGGAGCGATATTTATTTGTTTGTTTGTTTGTTACCGGCTAGGTGCACTGATCCCAGGGACCATTTTCAGGCATGACCCAGGCCACTTTGATGACACAACAAGTACAATTCACAGTTACTTTACAGGTACAGTGTAGAGGAGAGAAGAAAAAAAAAACACTGCCAGCTGTAGTACAAATTATGACGATACAGTAGCAGTATAGCAAACATTCAACAATCAGTTGATCACTGTTACCAGGACATTTTGCTGTACAAGAATCCAGTTTACAGCAATAAGTGCATCTGTGTTCCTGGATTAGCCATATACTATACTGTAAATGTGATGTCTAGCAAGCCTTTACCATCACTTAGTATTGCATGTGCATAAGGATCTGCCCAACATAAATTCATGAAGGTTTCGTTTACATGTGTGTGGAGAAACTGGAAACTGCAGTTCATTTGGGAGGGAGTGCCATAGCTTGGATTCTGCATAGCAGAACGCTCTCCATCCCAGTTCAGCGTTTCGCCTGGGGTATTCCAGTAGCCAGCAACCAGAGGACCTCAGTTCGTGTCTGTTACTTTTTAGCATTAGCAGCCCCACCAGAGGTGATCCTGCCCCTACTTGCAAGATTTTAGATTTGAACACTCCAAGCATGAGGTCGCTCCGCTTGGAGGGGGGGGAGCCATCCCAGAGATTGGTAGAGGTGACAGTCGCGAGTATGGTATGGGGCTTGGATGATGAATCTGCATATATTGTTCTAGGCTATATCCATGCAATTGAGCAGAGAAAGGGGTGCAAGAGCTATTACTGGAGAGCAGTATTCGAGTATGGGGAGGAGGTGACCCCTCCGAATCCCTAGTCTAGCCTCAGGGGATAGGAGGTGCCTAATTTTTTTTTTTTTTTTAACTTTCTTTTTATCCTCCTCTACTGGCTTCGTCACTCCACTTAATCAGCTCTCTCGGACCCCTACCACTAACTTGGCGTCAGCCCCTAGAGTGCTTGGCTAGCTCCGGAATTCCTAGCGGCCCGGATAACCCCCCAGGGTGGGGCAGGGAAGGGCTTCCCCTTACCTCCCCTTGACATCAGTGGAGTACCAGCACAACGGAGACTTGCACCTTGGACTCGTGGCAAGGATTGGAGAGAAGTGCCACCTAGGCGTAGCAAGAGATTTTTTTCACCTTCTTTCTGCCCCCAATGTCAACGTGCAGTGATGACCAATGAGCCGTGCGCATGCTGAGATATGCGCAGGCTCCTGTCATCTGCCAACGTCAACCCCAAAGCTACTGCTTTTCCCCTACCGCACCTAGCACCAACCAGGCTACCCCAGTTGGTGGCGGTATAGCAGTGGGGTCAGCATCCCACCCTTCCCCGGAGAAGGAGAGCAAGCCATCAGGCGCTCAATCCTTCTCCCCCCAGCCGACCCCCGGCGTCCCGAGTCCATTCCCGAACCCGGGTCGCCGGCGTGGTGCGAGGTGTGGCATCCAGTGCCTCAACCTTCAGCGCCACTGGGCCGGCAGGAGGTGTCTAATTCTATAACACATATTCCTATACTCTGGTTTACCCTCTTTAAGTATAATTTAAGTGTGTATATATATATATATATATATATATCTTTAAGCTACAAGTAGATATTATGTTATAGCAGCTTTTTGTCCCTCACCATGCCCAACTTCCAGAGATGTATCCTAATCTGGCCCGTTGACCCCTGGACTACCCAGGTCCAAAGTCACCCCGATGTCCCCCACGACATCCCCCTTGTTACAGGAATTCTGGGGAGAGGGCTGTCCTCCTCCCCAAGGCAGCCCACTCTGTGGGTTAGGATGCAGTGTCCAGCAAGTACTAGGAACCAAGGATATCCAGGATGTCATCTAGCTGGAACAAGTGTTTTTTTGTCCCTGGTTTTCTACCCACCTCCTTCTCACCTTGACTTGGCGCAGCCTCTTCAGGCCTCAGATGCACACAGCGTTGTCTTGCAGAGGAAGCAAGCTCCCCTGGCTCACTACCTGGGTCACAGTGGCACCGGGAGCACAGTATTATTTCTCCCCAAATCCAGCGCACTGCCAATCGGCAGCTGCCATGAATGCGGCTTCCCGAGCTTGCTCCAAAACTTGGATCATCTGCATGGCACTGCACTGCATTTCCGCAAGACCACTGGGGTAACTCAAGTGTTTTTTATTTACACACATATGCAGAACCAAGCAGCTCTATTGTCATGAACACCAGTGTTTTGAGGGATACCCACTTCATCAAGGTGTAGAGTTACTAACATTTAAAAGAGACATACTGTATAATCACTTAGATACTGTATTTAGAGTTTGACTGATAAGGTGTGTGTGGGAGACCTTTTAATTACAGAAGGACTGGGACCATCATACAGAAACATACAGAAAGTTGTTTTTTATTTTTCTAAAACAAAGTAAGGTCTGTTGCATCCAATTTACTGGCAAAATGTTAAACTACATGAGTTTCTGCTGGGAAAAAGTAATAAACTATTTGTGAATCAGCAGGAACATCAGATGTTAAAGGATAAGTGAGGACCAGGAGATGCCCTGGGGCGAAATGAAATACTGAACGAGGTTCACCTTGTTTGGTGCCCATACCCAAGGGCTCCACGTTAAGTGGGCCGGTTGCTCGGCCGGCCCCGGTATCTCATCCAACTCATACAGTGTTGTCCAATGCCATATCTATTAAAAACAAGACGGCCATTATATTCGATCTTGCTGGGTCAGCAGATCTGGCCTGCATCACCGAGACCTGGCTGGACGAGAATACCGGCCCCATTTTGGCGGCAGCGAATCCAGCTGGATTCTCAGTGAGACACCATGCAAGACTGGATTGCAGGGGCAGGGTTGTAGCAATTTGCTTTAAATTGGAATTGAACCTTGTAGATGTGCCAGTTGAGGGAGTCGGATCCTTCCAGTCTGCCGTGGTCACAGGTGTGGGGTGCAGGATCATGCTCATCTACCGTCCATCCAGAGCCGAGAAGTTGTTCCTGCAGGAAGTCGCAAATTTCGTTGTCGACATGGTATTGGAGTTCCCCCCCCAGGTTGATGGTTCTGGGCCACTTCAATGCCTGGGTCGACGACAAACTCTCGCCATTTGGTCAGGACTTCCTCCGACTTATGATTTCGTTGGGCTTCAAACAGGCAGTTGCCTCTGCAACTCACACATCTGCTTAGCACACCTGGGACCTCCATCCGGTGACAGTGGGACAACGGGGGAGGGGGGCTGCCTTCCACCTGCTCTACCCCCCCAACTATGCCGGCACCCCAATGACCTGAGTCCGTTCCCGAACCCAGGTCGCCGGCGTCGTGCGAGATAAAGTGTCCAGCGCCTCAGCCTTTGGTGTCACTGGGTTGGCCCTGAACAGCCCTCTGATGGTGGACCCAGAAGGGACCATTGCCGAGACTGAGGGCTCTCACTGCCAAGACTGAGGATGAGCTCACCCCAGCCACCACCTCCTCCTCTTCCAAAATGAAGTAGAATCCTGGCTTCTAGTCTTACTATGGTGAATCCATGACCTGGCAAGACGAACACCGTTTCTTGTCATGGCATTCCCCCAAGCAGTAAAGACACATGCAATGTGGATCCATAGGCAACATCTTCTGGCTGCAGGGCTTAAAATAGGTTTCGACAGGGTATGAAGTGGAAGATGAGAAACACTGAGCTGAAAACTTTATTACAAAGTCAGACTGTGCCAAAAAAAAAAAAAAAAATTTAAAAAAAAGAATTCTCTACACATGCCGAGCTGCGAAAGAGGAGACTTGTCCTTTCCAGTAGAAAAACAGATAGGATATTGATAGGGCGGAGTTGGAGGATGCCACCACAGGGAGTGGGAGGAGCTTAGTTTGAAAACATTCTGGTGACTCCGCTGTCTCCAGCTTACTGTCAGAGCGCGGACAGTGAACTGTATCCACTATACTGGCAGCAGAATACAACACAACTGCAGTCACAGATGAACAAATTACACAAAACAGCGCAGGTACGTGCACTAGCGTCAGCAAATGACTCACTCACATGGCGCTAGTTTCCAGTTAGTTAAAAAGAGTGCAAAAATGGCATTCCCAAATGGCTCTGAGAGCCTTTTGAAATTTAAAATCACAAAACCATAATCACTCTCAAAAAAATACAGAATAACGGTAAAAACACAACACAAAGCTGGATCCAACAAGGACATACCGAGCTACAGTTCAACACGGAGGGAGGGAGGGAAACTAACTGTCATAAATAAAATTAAATCCCCAAACATACCTTAAGCAGCAGACTAAGAATAAGCAGACCACAACAGTAGAAACAGGCTTACACTTATCTTCCGCCCTTTCTGTCAAAGACAGCCAAATGGCACTTCACACAGGCCTTCAGCCACAAAGCAGTAAGAAAAAAGCAGGTAAATTTGAATTTAGAGCACTACCTGTAGAAACAAACATATTTTGCATTTGTATTTATTTCCGTCAGGAAAAGGCTTCATTGAGAAAACTCATTTACAAGGAGGTCTTGGGTAAGACAGTATACATAACATTAGGAAATGACAGACAAGGTTTTAAATAAGCTGAAAAAATTGATTAGCAGTTTGATGCGTGAAATTGCTAATCAGTTGTAAAAATGCATAGCACCTGGCATAAAATGAGTAGCAAAATTAAAAAAAAAAATACATAGTTTTGGCCGGCCCGGTGGCGCTGAGGGTTGAGGCGTTGGACATGACACCTCGCGCCACGCTGGCGACCCGGGTTCAGGAACAGACTCGGGCCACCAGGGGCTGGCAGGGGAGAGGGAGAATTGAGCGTCCGACGACTGCTCTCCTCTCTCTGGGGTGGACAGTAGGGCTTGCATCGCCCTGTAGCGGTGACTGGTGGAGGCCAGCCGCACTACAAGTGGCGTGCAATAGTAAGGGGGAGAGCGCGGCGGGCGTCAGCACTATGTGCGCAGATGCCATTGCATGGCCGGCTCTCCACTGGGGAGAAAATGTGGAAAAATGCGGAGGACGATCTTCGCGGCTGATGGCCGCACCTTGCGCTCCCCCAGAGAGACCCGAGAGGGGCGCGTGCCCGGTGGTGCGAAGCACAATGGCCGCCCCATGGGAGAGCGGGTCTCGTGTGGTTTTATCGCATCACCAGGTCTGGGGGTGCAGGGCCGCTTCTGCCGAGGAGAATAAACAATAGTTAAAAAAAAAAAAAAAAATACATAGTTTTGTTAATGTTGTCCACTGTGCCATGGATTCACTCAAAAATGGTTACTGTACTGCTAAGCATTTCTGGAAATGGTTAGCATTATCCCTGTTTTATATAGCATTTTGCTATGCTATACGTAAGCATTAATCACCGACAGAGGAGGGCTCTACGATGAATTAATGCCCACTGAGGGCGGTTGGTGCATGAGGCGAAGCCAGAGGTTTCCAACCCCTCAGCGGACATTAATCTACTCGGAGAGCCTGACTCTGGAGGTGATAATGTTTTAGAAATAGGCTCGCTATGCGGCAGCGACGAGCCTATGTTACCGTGTGAAAGTGGATCAGTCAGTATTCTAGAACTACAGCCGAGCCGAAGGCTGAAACTGTGAGAGAAAGAGAGCGAACAGAGACAAAGTACCATAAGCTGAACCACTGCTACAGCATTCCGTGGTTTACCTTGATTCTGTACCGCCGCTGTAACCAACAGAAAATTACCGAGCCCAGGACGACTTCATACAAGCCTGCTGACCCAGAGCCACCTGCTCGCTCGGGGTCCCGCATTAGCGGTTCAAGAACGCACAGCAATACGCAGGGTTTCGCCATGTACTTGAGACTCCTTCAACAAGAGCAACAATCCGCAAGTATGTCACGCTCTCCATTATTATTATTTTTTAGTAAATTTAGGAGATCGGCGATTCGTTTCCTCGGACTTCAGGTGTATCAATTGAAAACCGAACTGGGGTGATTGACGCTTCAGTGCCACTCTCAGGGTGTCGGTGTTACTGTCATGGGTGTAGGCAGGCATACTCCAAGCACTCCATAACATAGGCTCGTTGCGGTGGCGACGAGCCTATGTTGCCGGTGTGTGCACCTTGCTGCCGGCAACCCTAGGGGCACAGGGACAGTTTGATGCCCGAGAATGGTGTGTGACACCCACAGTGACAGCAGTCACCAGAACCAGCCACAGGGCTCAGCCCAGCATGCGTTGGCGATCGGGGTGCGGGGGAGGGGCCGGGGGAATCGGAGCGATCACAGCAGGGCAGCGGACTGCTGCGTAGCGCACAGAGTCGCCACGCTTCCACCTGTCGGGTGCCTGCCAGGCACATTTGTTCATGATGGGGGGGTCCATTGGTGTGCAGCCGTGCGTCACTCTGGTGTACCGTTCCTCATGGAGGCCGGGTGTCCTGCAGCGGGCAGGAGAACAGTGCTGGCTTGTCATACCAGGCTGCGGCTCGCAAGCCGCCGGGTGGCGTGGGGGTGGTGACGGAGCAGGTGGGTGCACTCTGCTGCTGCGGGTGGCGACAGGTGGTACTAACCGAGCGGGCCTTACCTGTGGGTTAATACCCACTCGATTTGTGTCACCTGTGCCACTTCGGCCAGTGGGGCTGCTCCATTTCACTGCTCTCTGGTGAGCCGTGTTACAACAGTTATTTAATACCCTGCAGAGTACAAAATACTGCATAAATGTAGAGCAACTGCTGCATACAGAAATACAGTTATAGGAATAGTAAAACAATAATCATAAAAGAGCAGTAAAATACAATTTGTAGTAAATAATACACAAACATTCAAATAGCTGGCAGGTATTCTCAGTGTCAGCAACACCATATGAGCAGAGACCAATAACAAGTGGACAAGAGTGAATTAAGCAAGCAATAACACACGACAAGATGTGGGTTATCTCCTTATAAGAGCATGCCCAGGTGTGCTGAGGTACGAGGTGCTAGCGTAAATGGGGACAACCAAACAGAGGTACCCAGAGAAGTGGAAGGGAAGGATGTGGACGTCAATCGAGGAGGTGACCTCAGTGGGGAGAGCAGTGGACCCCAGAGGAGGAGGAAGCGAATCCTGGTGGGGGACTCTATCGTAAGAGGGATTCATCTAGAACACAGGAGGGGAAAGACAGGCAAGTGAGGTGCCTACCAGGTGCCACAGCATGGAGGGATAGGAGGAAGATCCTGGGGATCGCCGGGAAGGCAAGAAGGGAGGGTGAGCTGATGTCATTATCCACCTAGGCACTAATGACCTGGCAAACGAGGAGCCTAAGGAAGTTCAGGAAGAGTTTAGGAAACTGGGGAGGGGTCTCAAGCAAGTAGCTACTTCTATCACCGTCTCGGAAGTACTACCAGTGAGAGGCACAGGAGACTTTAGGGGCACAAGCACCAGGAACGTTAACTCATGGTTGAAGAACTGGTGCTGTGAGGAAGGGTCTGGATTCATTGGTGACTGGGGACCCACCTGGAGGGATGGGAGCTTGTTCAAGCCTGACGGCCTGCATCCATCCTGGAGGGGAATCCAAGCACTCAGTGATAAGTTTAAATGCTACATGGGCAAGCATTTAAACTAGCCAAAGGGGGGTGACAGGCCACCAAGAAGGGTACCTAATTGCTCACCCCCACAGCTAGCAGTGTCACCAGTGAACAGGAGGAAGGGATATCTCTACAAAGCAGTGTGCAATTGATGGAGTTAAGCACCCAAGGGTTGGATAGGCAGAAAGGGGCAAAATTCAACAGAAGGGAAGACAGCAGGGATAAAGGACAACCAGGGAGGAGGCTGGAGTAGAACAGCTAAACAGTACAGGGGAGTTCACATCCTGGAAAGCCATGTGTGCCAATGCCAGCAGCTTTAGCAACAAGATGGAGGATCTGGAGGCTGCCATGGCGCAGTCGGACCTGGACATTGTGGCCATCACAGAGACCTGGTGTAATAATAACCACGACTGGAGATGGCCATACCCGGCTATAACATATTCAGAAAAGACAGGGCAGGAAGGGAGGAGGAGGAGTGGCACTTTATGTGAAAGATGGCATAAAGGCCACAGAGATCCACGAGAAACAAAATGGAGGAGAGATACCGCAGGTTAAGCTGGAAAGGAAAATGGGGTTGCCCATCCGCACAGGGGTGGTCTACAGACCACCACCCCAAGAGGAAGAAACAGACAGAGAGTTGATGCTAGCCAGTCAAAGGATCGCAGATAAGGTGGAGGTGGTGCTGGTTGGAGACTTCAATATTCCAGATGTGGACTGGAGCCTCCCAGCAGCAGCAGCAGCAGCATCAACCAGGAGCAGATTTATCCTGGACTCCCTTCAAGGTGCCTTCCTTAAGTAACTGGTCACGGAACCAACTTGGCAGAAGGCAATACTGGACCACATACTCACAAACAGGGACAGTGTGATAGGGGTAACAGTGGAGGAGCACCTGGGGAACGGTGACCACCGGTCACTGTGGTTTGAAATCACAGAAGTAGCAGAACCAAACCGCACAAAAACACATATCCTGGATTTTAGGAGGGCAGACTTTGGGAAAATGAGGAAGATGCTTGAAAGAGGCACTAATGGGAATGGGGAGGGAATCAGGGGTGGAGAAACAGTGGTCAATATTTAAAACAGGGATTAGAAGAGCAACAGAATTATGCATTAAGCAGGTTAGCAAGGGGAGCAGAAAGAGGAGGCCATTATGGCTTTCCAAGGAGGTAGCGGAGGGAAAGCCAAAAAGATCGCATTCAGGCAATACAAAAAGACGCAGGCAGAAGGGGATATGGAGAAGTACCAGGAGAAGCAAAGGGAGAAAGGGAGGTCAGTAAGGGAAGTCAAAGTTTAGACAGAAGAGCGCATCGCAAAAACAATGGGTAGAGGGGACAAAACCTTTTATAGGTACATAAGTGAAAAAAGAAGGGCAAAGGGAGGGATAGCGAGGTTGAAGGTGGAGGACGGGGGCCGAGTGGAGGATGACAACAGTAAAGTAGACATACTGAACAGATATTTCTCCTCAATCTTTACTGAGGAAGAGGAGGGTACTGGGCCTAAAGGGAGTACAAGGGGTGGGAACAGCACAGAAATGGACACAAGTCCCTTTATAAGGGCAAGGGTCCTAAAGGAACTAGAAGGAAGAACAGTCAATAAAGCAGTGGGACTAGATGGGGTGCACCCCAGGGTCCTAAACGATCTAAGAGAAGTGGTGGCTAAACCTCTGGCAATCCTGTTTAGCTGATCACTGAAAACAGAGGAGGTACCCAAAGGCTGGAGGACAGCAGATGTAGTCCCCTTATACAAAAGCGGGAACAAAGAGGAAGCCGGGAACTACCAACCAGTCAGCCTGACCTCAGTAGTGGGGAAGATCATGGAAGCACTACTGAAGGAGGGATTGGTGGAACATCTGGTTGCCAGTGGACTACAGGACCCAAGGCAGCATGGTTTCACCGGGGGAAGTCATGCCAGACCAACCTCATTGAATTTTTCGACTGGGTGACAAAGGAGGTGGATCAAGGGAGGGCAGTGGATGTGGCCTATCTGGACTTCAGCAAGGCCTCTGACATTGTGCCAAATAGAAGGCTATTAAACAAACTGGGTAATATGGGAGTGGGCAGGACAGTAGTGTGGTGGGTGGGCAACTGGCTGGGTGGCAAGACACAGAAGGTGGTCGTAAATTGCTGTCACCCCACTGAGGGAAGAGTGACCAGTGGGGTACCAAAGGGGTCAGTGCTGGGACCGGTCCTATTCAACGTCTTCATCAGTGACATTGCACAGGACCCAGAAGGCATAATTTCCCTGTTCACTGATGACACGAAGCTCTGTAACAGAGTGGACATGCCAGAGGGTGTAGACAGAATGAGGAAGGACCTCTAGAAGCCTGAAGAATGGTCAAGGGTTTGGCAGCTGAAATTCAATGCAAACAAGTGCAAGATAATGCATATGGGACACAAAAACCCTGGAACAACATATCAGTTGGGGGGTGAGGATATAGCATACACCAAGCAGGAGAGAGACCTTGGGGTTATTATCTCCGATGAGGTAGGGAAACAGTGTGACAAGGCAGCAGGTAAAGCAAATAGGATGCTGGGATGCATAGGAAGGGGGCATCACCGGCAGGGAAAGGGAGGTCATAATTCCACTATATACAAGACACTAGGGAGGCCCCACCTGGAGTACAGTGTACAGCTCTGGAAACCTCACCTACATAAGGATATAGACAGGATAGAGAAGGTTCAGAGGAGGGCAACAAAGATGGTACAGAGATTGCATCACAAGTCCTATGAGGACAGGCTGAAGGACTTGAATATGTACTCCCCTGGAGGAGAGGAAGGAGAGAGGGGATATGATAGACATACAAGTACCTTACAGGGAGGAACAGGGTGCAGGAATACACTATTTTCCTGCGAAAAAGATGTTCCAGGACTAGAGAGCATGGGTTGAATTTGGAGGGAGGATGATTCAGAGGAAACATGAGGAAGAATTTCTTCACAGAAAGGGTGGTGGACAAGTGGAACACCCTGCCAGAGGAAGTGGTTGGGGCTGAAACAATCATAGGATTTAAGAATGCATGGGATAGACTTAAGGGAATTCTGGAGATCAGAGGTAAGGGGCAACAAATTTCTAGAAAAACAAACGGAACTTACAAGCTCAAATGGGCAGACTGGGTGGGCAACAGGCTCTTATCTGCCGACAGTGTCTATGTATCTTAACAGCATTTAGAAGCAATTTAGACTGAAAAGGACTGATCTGTAGTTTACTGAAGGCAATCTGAAGGTCAGAGTAGGCAGTGTCAGTATTAGGCCTTGATGTGTACAGAGCAGTATCATCTGAATAAATAGACAAACTGACTTAACTATGGTTTGCCCACCACGTCGTTGATGTACAAAATGAAAAGTAACGGGCCAAGGACAGAACCTTGAGGGACGCCCCTAAGGAAAGACATGCATGTTCCCTCTACCCACTGATTCTGCGATGCGATCTTCTGTCTGAGCTTTGGCTTTCCTTACTGACCTCCCTGTCTCCTTTGCTTCTCCTAGTACTTCTCTCAGAAGTACAGAAAGACTAATGGCCTGCTGCTTTGACTTGTTGCAACCGCCCAGTCAAGCAGTTAGAAAACTAACGTATGGGAATTGGGTTCTGTGTCAACACATCAACAACGATGTTGTCGACATGTCCAACAGTGACAGGAACAATGTCGACTGTCGGAACTAAGTGTTTTTTTGCGGGGGCTTTGCCCTCTGCACCCCTCCCCCCATTTCTAGATATCCAACTCTAAGTCGGAGTTGGTTCGGAGTGGAGGTGCAACACCCTGGAAGAGAGTGGCAGTGTAAAGCAAGACCATCGAAGCGACCTGGCGAGATTTGTCGCTGTGGTGGTCTTCACTATAAAATTGTCGTTGTGGTGGTGTGCTACCCGGGAATTGAGCTATTTCCTGTATTGTACAGCTTTTGAATAAGAAGGTTATGATCAACACTATCAGACTGTGACAAGGTTGAATAAGGCCCTGTCCCATTTATTATGCAGAAAGAGTTAAATGCAAGGAATCTGGCCAATGGAAAATCATGCATACAAATGCTCACAGTCTGGGAAACAAGATCCCAGACCTGCAGGCAACAATGACAGAGGCTAAACTGGACATAGCAGCCATTAACGAGACATGGTTCACCAGTAAACACACTTGGGAGACTTCAGTACCCAGCTATGTACTGTTCAGAAGAGACCGAAGTTCAAAAAGCGGGGGGTGGAGTGGCCCTTTATGTCAATGAAAATATCAAAGCTACAGAAATTCAGAATACACATAAGGAGCCAGAAGAACTGTGGGTCACCCTGGAAACAGGAAATAGGACTGCCATATGAACAGACCTCCAGACCAGGGGGAGGACACAGACACATTACTGTTAGAAGATATACAAAACATGACTGCTAAAGGGGAGGTTCTGATAATGGGAGACTTCAACATGCCAGATATAGACTGGTCAATACCAGCAGGAACATCTGCCAGAACTAGACACATGGTGGATTCCCTGCAGGGGGGAGGGCCTCAAACAACTGGTAGAACAACCCACAAGAGACAGAGCTATCCTAGATCTAGTACTGACTAACCGGGAAAGAATCACAGATCTCCAGGTAGAAGGTCACCTGGGGGCCAGTGACCATCAATCACATGGCATGGTTCAGTTTGGCCACTAGAACTAAATCATCCCATTCCAAGGCAAATATGAATGAAGGCCAGAATGGGGAGTGATGGAATCGATATGAAACTCCTATCCCTAACACTGGATGTCATCATTGTGCCAGTTACAAAACTATTTAACAAATCACTGGCTCTTGCACAGTTCCCCGGGATCTGGAAACAGGCTCTCGTGACGCCGGTGCACAAGAATGGTGATATGACATGCACCGCCAATTACAGGCCGATATCCATCCTCTCTCCCTTATCTAAAGCCCTGGAAAAGATTGTGGCCACCCAACTCACAGATTACCTCAACAAATACAACCTGTTATGTCCAAACCAACATAGCTTCAGACAGAATCATAGTACCTCCACAGCTTTGCTGGACTACACTGACTACTTGCACAAGGCACTAGATGAAGGAAAGCTGGTGGGGTCAGTCTTCATAGACCTCACCAAAGCCTCCAACACTATCAATCACTCTCTCCTCCTGACTCAACTACAGAACCTGGGGGTTGCAACCAATGCTGTCTGCTGGTTCAAGGACTACCTAACACACAGAAGCCAACGTGTAAAAATTGGGCACACAGTATCTAGCTCCAACGAGGTATCTTTAGGGGTCCCACAGGGGTCAATACTGGGGCCCTTAGTATTCAGCCTCTTCCTAAATAATCTTCCTGAAGCCTGTGACACTAAACTGATACTTTACGCAGATGACGCTGTGCTTCTCATCAGCAGCAGGCATCCTTCTACAAGCTGGAAGACTGGTTCTGTAGCCATAAACTTCTATTAAACTACAAAAAAACCAAGGTGATGCTCACAGCCAGCCCACAGCACAAAAAGAAGCTCCCTCCCCTCACCATCTCCAATAAAGTCAGTGAGCTGCTGGAACAAGTTCAGACCTTCAAGTACCTGGGGTCACCGTTGATGACTGCCTCACCTTCACCCAACACATCGACACAGTGGTAAAGGCAGTGAACACCAAGCTGGGTGTACTATATAGGCATAAAAAGTATCTCACTCCAGAGGCCCTCCGGAGGGTCTCTCAGTCTCTAGCTCCATCCTTTCTACCATCGACTATGGATTGGTGGTCTATGGCGCAGCAACAGACACTGCACTAAAAAGGATTCACATTGCCCTCAACAAGGCATGTAGGCTCACAATGGCTGCAGATCGAAATACCCACACCTGCTCCTTATACAAGGAGACGAATTGGCTGCCACTAAAGAACAGGATTATATTCCAAACATGTCTACTTGGAAAAAAGGCACTAATGGGTAAAACCGACCCATGCATTTCTAGCATCCTAACACCAAGTGCTACCAGCTATACCACCAGAGGCAGGATGAGGGGGGCCCTATCAACACCTTTCCGTCAAACTGTGCAGGGACAGCGTGCTTTCAGCTTTAGGGCGCCCCCAATGGCTCAATGAAATCCCAGTGCACATTCTAAAGTCCCAATGCATCTCGCAATTCAAAAATGGCCTAAGGCAACACCTTCTTACTAGGACAGTTTGTGACTGCCACTAGGACTCTAACACCCATAATGCCCACTCACCCACACTCTCCTTCCCCTTCCTTTTACACCCACTCTTCCCTATTGCCCTATCCCTCTGTCTTCCTCTCCCACCTGTGCCTTTTCTCCCACTGGATCAACCTTAAAACCAACATACTACCACTACCTCCCCAACCTCCTAGACAAAGCCACTTCTTCTGGCTGCCCACTCCCCCCCTGTCTCCCCTCCCCCTCACCTTGACTCCTCCTTGGACTCTCACACTAGGTGTCACACTTGTTTATCTCCTTCGCTACATATAAACACTGTCCTTTACCCTAGTTGAATGCTCTTGGTGCTGTACTATCACCATTGGTACTATGAATAACATTGTATCCTTACTGTATATTAGCTACCTACTATTCGAGTATTGTATGTAAACTGTTTGTCATTGCTGTCATTGTCACTGTTTGACGTGGAACCTTTGTAAAAGAGCTCTGAGCTCAAAGGTATGATCCGAATCCCTAAATAAATAAAAAATATATGGGACTTCAGAGGAGCTGACTTTGATAAGATGGCCAACAGAGTTAAGCTAGCCCTGGCAAGAAGAAATACAGGTGAGGGGGTACAGGCAAAGTAGGCAAGCATTAAGGGTGCAATACTTGAGGCAACATCCCATTGTGTTAAGAGAGAAAAGCAAAAGAAGAAGGAAACCACTTTGGTTCTCAAGAACAGTAGCAGAAAAGGTCACTGGCCTTCAGGAAATAAAAGGAAACGCAGCAGGATGAAGAAAGGGAGGCATACCAAACTTCCCTAAGGGAAGCAGGGAAAGCAGTAAAGCAGGCACAGGCCCAAACCGAGGAAACACTAGCACAAACAGTAAAGGAAGGTGACAAGACTTTCTATAGATATATTAGTGAAAGGAGAAAGTGCAGAGGGGGTATTGCTAAGATCAATGGGGATAATAATAATAATAATTATTTATAGTGCGCCTTTCAAAACCAAGGTGCATAACAATAAAATAGTTAAAACATATAAAACAAAACATCAGTACATTCAATAAATACATACATGTCAGCCAACATCTTCACTGAATGCTTAATTCCACAGGAATGTGAGGAGGGGGACCAAGGAAAAGCATCTATCCTAAATAGATACTTCTGCTCAGTATTTACTGAGAAAAAGGTAGGGCAGGGCCCACAGCTCAGCACCATGGACACACGGGGGAGGGAGGTGTGCACTAGTCACTTCACAAAAGAAAGGGTCCTACAAGAGCTCACTAAGCTCAGGGTGGACAAGGCAATGGGACCTGATGGCATACATCCCAGGGTACTAAAGGCGCTAAGGGTGGAACTAACAGAGCCATTATCAGAACTGTTTAGCAAGTTTCTGAGCACAAGAGAGGTCCCAGAAGACTGGAGAAGGGCTCATGTGATCCCGCTCCACAAGAGTGGTAGCAGGGAGGAGGCAGGGAACTACAGACCAATCAGTCTTACCTCAGTAGTGGGCAAGATTATGGAGGCACTCCATAAGGAAAGGATAGTGCAACACCTGGAATTCACAGCAGCACAGGATCCAAGACAGCATGGGTTTACAACAGGAAGGTCCTGTCAAACTGATCTCATAGATTTCTTTGACTGGATAACCAGAGTGGTGGACCAAGGGGGAGCAGTTGATGTTGCCTACCTTGACTTCAGCAAAGCTTTCAATACTTTTCCACATAAAAGACTGATTAAAAAGCTAGGTAGGCTCGGGCTGGGTCAGAAGTTGGTCAGCTGGGTGACAAACTGGTTGGCGGGCAGAAACAGAGAGTGGTGGTAAACGGTATACAGTCAGAAGAGATGCAAGTCACAAGTGGGGTACCTCAGGGATCAGAGTCCTGGGGCCCATCCTCTTCAATATCTTCATCAGTCATGTTGCAGATGGACTGGAGGGTAAGGTTTGTCTGTTTGCAGATGAGACCAAGATTTGCAACACAGTAGATGATCCAGATGGGGTGGGCAGAATGAGAAAAGATCTGGATAAACTGGCATAATGGTCAGAAGAGGGGCAACTGGGGTGTAACGCAAAGAAGTGCAAGATCATGCACATAGGGAAGAAAAACCCTGAAGCCGCCTATAGGTTGGATGGGGAGTTGCTGGCAATCACAAGAGAAGAAAGATACTTAGGCATCATTATCACAGATGACCTGAAATCATCCAAACAGACCACTAAAGCAGTAGATAAGGCTAGAGGGATGTTGGGGTGTATTAGCAGGGGTATCACAAGTCGTAAGAGGGAGGTAATAATCCCTCTTTACAAGACACTGGTTAGGCCCCATCTGGAGTACTGCATGCAGTACTGGGACCGCACCTGCAAAAGGACAGTAACAAAATGGAGGCAGTCCAGAGAAGGGCAAGAAAAATGGTGCAGGGACTGCATCAGAAAACATATGAGGACAGATTAACGGAGCTCAATATGTATACCCTAGAGCAAAGGAGGGAAAGAGGTGATAAGATCGAAACATTCAAACATCTGAAGGGCATTAACAAGGTGAAAGAGTCCAATATGTTTCAGTATAAGAAAAATAGCAGGACAAGAGGACACAGCATGAGATTAGAGGGAGGCCAATTAAGGGGAAATGTGAGGAAGTTCTTCACAGAAAGGGTGGTGGATGCATGGAACGGCCTACCTCAGCAAGTGGTGGATAACAATACAGGGCAGGGCTTCAAACAGGCATGGGACATGCATAAGGGAACAATAAAGAGGAGTGTGAATAGGTAGGCCATTGAGAGAGTACAGGCCTATAGCACACAAGGTAGAAAAAAATGGGCAGACTGGATGGGTCTTGCAGTCCTTATCTGCCGTCAACTTCTATGTTTCTATGATCTGTTCTATCCTCTCCTTTTATGTCTCATCTGTCTGGTTGTGCAACCAAATTTTCTTGTGAGATCTAGGAAACTGATCACTCTGACGGTTTCGCAATTCTCCGCCTCTCGCGATCTCTCTGCCTTCCCTTACCAATTCCGTCTTTTCTTCCCCCTTGCATATCTGCAGTTACAAAATATATGTGAATCTTTATGTGGAAATGTCACTGATACAGGGATCCCTTTGATTAAAACTGTATATAGTTACACTGTTCAAATGATTGCAAAAACTAGAATTTAAAGGGTTAACCTGAGATGCTGGTTTGAAAAATATTTCCAGAACTGTCAACAAGAGGTCAAGTCTGGGTCACAATGTTCTGTTTGCTGCACCTGCTGAAACTGACAAGGAAACTGTGCGAGAAGCAGAATGTTCTCTTAATGAGCTCTCTGCAAAGACTTGTTATAAAAAGAGCTGCAATGTTTTGCAAGAGGGAGAGACAGACTGGAAATTGAGAAGAAAAACTCAGAAGAAGGACCCTGCTTTCTTTGTTTGTACTGCCATTGTAAATAGTTATACTGAACAATTTTTATTTTTTATTTTGCTGTTAATAATAAAACGCTACTTGCGAATTTTGAAACTGCTTCAGGTTTTCTCATGCTTCCTGACCTGTGCCTCGACGACACAAACGTCTTACTTAAGTCAAGAAAAAATAGCTCCCGTAACCTGGTTGTTGTCAATGGGCCCTAACCAATCATTAGTGAATTTATCCAAGACAGAGATAGTACTGTGTTTTGGTCTGAATCCAGCCTGAAAGTACATTATGATATTTGACTGCTCCAGGAAAATTCTCAACTGGGCATGGACTAATTTTTCGAGGGGTTTAGCCAAAACATGGAAGATGTAAATAAGTCTATAACTGTTAAGATTACAAGCATCTCCGGATCTGAAGAGGGATATAATAACACACTGTTTTCCAGAGCAGGGCGATGTCGCTACAGGAGAGCGACAGATCAGAAAGCTGGGTAATGAAGCAAGCTGATGGCACTGAAGGTTGAGGCACTGGACACCACATCTTGTGTTATGCCGGCGACCTGGGTTTGGGAATGACCTCGGGTCACTGGGGTGCGGGCATGGAGGGGGAGGGTGGGAGAAGGATCGAGCGTTGCCTCTCCTCTCCCAGGTAATGGGTGGGGTAGCCCACCCATAGTCCCGCCGACATCAAATGGAGGTTCGGTGCCAGCACAAGTGGTCAACAGTGCGACTGGCAGGGAGGGGCATCCCGTACTTTACTGTTAAACCTCAAATTTTGCATTTTAGTAACTTTGCAACCATTCAATGTATTTGCATGACATTTTGCATGTGCTGTCTCTTGGGGCAGATCTCTTGACCTGCCAAGTTTCGTTCTGGTTGGATTTGAGGATTCTGAGATCTGGATAGCGAAAAAAACTGAAAATTCACCACTTTTTTCAGTGTTTCTCTCATCGCGCTGTGCACAAACTATGTTGAATTTTGGTCTGAAATTTTTATAGTAGAAAGATCTTGGGTCACAGAACAGCACAGCGTTTATTTGGTGAAAAAATTATGGTTCCAAAGTTATAGCATTTTTAAGTCCCGATTATTTTCAATGGGATTTTTATTTTTCAGGATAGATTCCTGGAACGAAAAAGGATTTTTTTCTGATGAACAAGGATCCTTTTTCTTGAGGGGCCAATCCTTGTCTGCCAGAAAAAAATCCTTTTTCGTGAGCCACCATTTTGTTTTTGCCCCCAAAAACTGTTATAACTCTGCACAGGGATATCTGTTTCAGACATCTAAGTATGGTTCTTGCTCATCGGGAGTTGATAAGTAGTTCTTTGTGGTTTCCGACCTTTGTATGCCCCTAGAATTTTTTTTATCAGTTTTAATCCTTTTTCACCACTCACTAATTTACTTTTTCATCATGGTGAAAAAGGAAATCGGCTGGCAAAAAAGGATTTCTCCTTTTCATGACCAGATGGTCCTTTTTGATGACCACAAGGCCCTGCCGCTAATCCTAATTCGCCAGTTGATTTCCTTTTTCACCATGATGAAAAAGGGTGGCGAAAAAGGAATTCAGCTGATGAAAAAGGATTACCAGCAGGGCTATCTGGTCTTCAAAAGGGACATCTGGTCATCAAAACGCCGAGAACAAGGAGCACTTGGATGACAGTGGGCTCAGGGAGGGTTAGAGCAGTCAGGCAGAGGCTCATCCCAGATCCTATTCCACTGAAGAACTCATATGCCACACTGGCAAACGAGGACAACCAAATAGAGGTACCCAGAGAAGTGGAAGGAAAGGATGTGGAGGTTAGCCAAGGAGGTGACCTCAGCGGGGAAAGCAGTGGACCCCAGAGGAGAAGGAAGTGAATCCTGGTGGGGGACTCCATCATAAGAGGGATCCAGCTAGGAACACAGGAGGGGGAGGACAGGGAGGTGAGGTGCCTACCAGGTGCCACGGCATGGAGGGATGGAAGGAAGATCCTGGGGATCACTGGGAATGCAAGACGGGAGGGTGAGCTGGATGTCATTATCCACCTAGGTACTAATGACCTGGCAAATGGGGAGCCAAAGGAAGTTCAGGAAGAGTTTAGAAAACTGGGAGGGGTCTCAAGCAAGTAGCTACTTCACTTTCTCAGAAGTACTACCTGTGAGAGGCAAGGAGAGCATAGGAGTGCATGTACCAGGAACTTTAACTCATGGTTGAAAAACTGGTGCTGTGAGGAAGGGTTTGGATTCATTGGTGACTGGGGACCCACCTGGAGGGATGGAGGTTTGTTCAAGCCTGACGGCTACATCCATCCAGGAGGGAATCAAGAGCACTCAATGATAAGTTTAAATTGCTGGCATTGACAAGCATTTAAACTAGCAAGGGGGTGGCAGGCCAGCAAGGAGGTGCCTCACTGCTCACCCCCACAGCTAGCAGTGGAACCAGTGAACCAGAGGAGTGGCTATCTCTGCAAAGCAGTGTGCAAAAGATGGAGATTAGTGCCCAAGAGGTGGATAAGCAGAAAACGGGCAAAATTCAGCAGAAGGGCAGACAGCAAGGAGAACCAGGGTAAATGACAACCAAGGAAGGGGCTGGAGTAGAACAGTGAAACCGTCTAGGGAGGTCAGATCATGGAAAGCCATGTGTGCAAATGCCAGAAGCCTTAGCAACAAGATGGAAGATCTGGAGGCTGTCATGGTGCAGTCAGACCTGGACATTGTGGCCATCACTGAAACCTGGTGTAATGATAACCACGACTGGGAGATGGCCATACCTGGCTACAACATATTCAGAAGAGACAGAGCAGGCAGGAAGGGAGGAGTGGCACTCTATGTGAAAAATGACATAAGGGCCACAGAGATCCAGGAGGAACAAAATGGGGGAGAGATACCGTGGGTTAAGCTGGAAAGGAAAATGGGGACAACCATCTGCACAGGTGTGGTCTATAGACCACCAGCCCAGGAGGAAGAAACAGATAGGGAGCTAATGCTAGCGATCCAAAGGATGGCAGACAAGGGTGAGGTAGTACTGGTTGGAGACTTTAATATTCCAGACGTGGACTGGAGCATCCCAGCAGCAGCATCAACTAGGAGCAGATTTATCCTGGACTCCCTTCAGGGTGCCTTTCTCAAGCAACTGGTCATGGAACCAACTCGGCAGAAGGCAATACTGGACCTTGTGCTCACAAACAGGGACAGTGTGATGGGGGTAACAGTGGGGGAGCACCTGGGAAACAGTGACCGCCAGTCATTGTGGTTTGAAATCATAGAAAGAGCAGAACCAAACCACACAAAAACACGATCCTGGATTTTAGGGGGCAGACTTCGGGAAATGGGGAGATACTTGAAAGAGGCATTAAGGGAATGGGACAGGAATCAGGGTTGAGGAACAGTGGGCAGTATTTAAAATGGGGATTACAAGAACAACAGAATTATGTATTAAGCAGGTTAGCAAGAGGAAAAGGAAGAGGAGGCCATTATGGCTTTCCAAAGAGGTAGCAAAGAAAGTGAAAGCCAAAAAGATTGCATTCAGGCAATACAAAAGACACAGGCAGAAGGGATATGGAGAAGTACCAGGATAAGCAAAGGGAGGCAGGGAGGTCAGTAAGGAAGCCAAAGCTCAGACAGAAGAACACATTGCAAAATCAGTGGGTAGAGGGACAAACCTTTACAGGTACATGAGTGAAAAAAGAAAGACAAAGGGAGGGATAGTGAGACTGAAGGGGGAGGATGGGAGCCACGTTGAGGATGACAACAGTAAAGCTGACATATTGAACAGGTTTTTCTGCTCAGTCTTTACTGAGGAAGAGGAGGGTAATGGGTCTGAAGGGAGTACAAGGGGTGAGAATGGTGCAGAAATGGACACAAGTCCCTTTACACGAGAAAGGGTCCTGAAGGAACTGGCAGTAATAAGAGTTGATAAAGCAATGGGGCCAGATGGGGTGCACCCCAGGGTCCTTAAAGAACTAAGAGAGGTGGTGGCTGAACCTCTGGCTATCCTGTTTAGCCGATCACTGGAAACAGGGGAGGTACCCAAAGACTGGAGGCAGCAGATGTAGTCCCCTTATACAAAAGTGGGAACAAAGAGGAAGCAGGGAACTACAGACCAGTCAGCCTCACCTCGGTAGTGGGGAAGATCATGGAAGCACTACTGAAGGAGAGATTGGTGGAACATCTGGTTGTCAATGGACTACAGGACCCAAGGCAGCATGGTATCACCAGGGGAGGTCATGTCAGACCAACTTGACTTTTTGACTGGGTGACTAGGGAGGTGGATCAGGGAGGGCAGTGGACATGGCCTATCTGGACTTCAGCAAGGCCTTTGACACTGTGCCACATAGAAGACTATTACACAAACTGGGGAATATGGGTGTGGGCAGGACAGTAGTGTGGTGGGTAGGTAACTGGCTGGGTGGCAGGACACAGAGGGTGGTGGTAAATGGCTTCACTCCACAGAGGGAAGAGTGACCAGTGGTGTACCACAGGGATCAGTGCTGGGACCGGTCCTATTCAACATCTTCATCAGTGACATGGCGCAGGATCTAGAAGGCAGAATTTCACTGTTCGCTGATGACACAAAGCTCTGTAACACAGTAGACACACCAGAGGGTGTAGATAGAATGAGAAGCGACCTGCAGAAACTTGAAGAATGGTCAGGGGTTTGGCAGTTGAAATTCAATGCAAAGAAGTGCAAGATAATGCATATGGGGCACAAAAACCCTGGCACAATATATCAGTTGGGGTGAGGATATAGCATGCACCAAGCAGGAAAGGGATCTTTGGGTTATCATCTCTGATGACCTCAAGGTAGGGAAACAGTGTGACAAGGCAGCAGGTAAAGCAAATAGGATGCTGGGATGTATAGGCAGGGGCATCACCAGCAGGAAAAGGGAGGTCATAATTCCGCTATACAAGACATTAGTGAGGCCCCATCTGGAGTACAGTGTACAGTTCTGGAGACCATACCTACGTAAGGACATAGACAGGGTAGAGAAGGTTCAGAGGAGGAGGGCAACAAAGATGGTGCATGGATTGCATCACAAGTCCTATGAAGACAGGCTGAAGGAATTTAACATGTACTCCCTGGAGGAGAGGAGGGAGAGAGGGGATATGATAGAGACATACAAGCATCTTACAGGGAGGAACAGGGTGCAGGAAAACACTATTTTTAAGCGAAAAAGATGTTCCAGGACTAGAGGCATGGGATGAAGTTGGAGGAGGGGACGATTCAGAGGAAACATGAGAAAGAATTTCTTCACAGAACGGGTGGTGGACAAGTGGAACACCCTGCCAGAGGAAGTGGTGGGGCTGAAACAATCACGGATTTAAGAATGCATGGATAGACACAAATGAATTCTGGAGGTCAGGGGTAAGGGGCAACAGACTTCTAGGAAAACAAACTGAACTTACAAGCTCAAATGGGCAGACTGGGTGGGCCATAGGCCCTTATCTGCCGACACTGTCTATGTATCTATGTATCTATGTAAAAGGGGAAATCCTTTTTCACCAGCCGATTTCCTTATTTGCCATGACAAATAAGTGAGGCGAATAAGGATATCAGGTGGTGAAAAAGGACTATGTTAGGGCTATCTGGTCCAGAAATACAGGTAACTCATCTGTAACAGGAGTTCAAAGAGTGGTATATGTTGTTCATCCACACTGTCTGGCAGGTTTCTTGCTGCTTTAAATCTTGCCGGAAGGTCTTCAAGCTGGCTCCTCCCACCCACCCAGGTGGTAAAACTCTCGCTCTGCCCCATGACACCAGATCTAGCCCGCTGGAAGCCAGGTTGCGCGTCGAAGCCGGGGAGGTCGGGTGGGTTGTGTGGATGAACAACATATACCATTCCTAGAACTCTTGTTACAGGTGAGTAACCTGTATTTCTAGGGACACGGATGTGTTGTTCAATCCACACTTCATGGCAGACTCTGAGCAGTTCTCCGGGAGAAGGGAGGCAAGGTGCACACCCCCTATTTAATAAACAAGGACTGGAGAACCGAGGTCCCAAAACCAGCATCCCGGCGTGACTCAAGGTCGATGTGGTAATGGGTAATGAAGGTGTGTGCTGACTTCCAGGTAGCAGCTCTGCAGATTTCCTGGATAGGGACGTCCCTAGAAGCAGTCACCGAAGCAGTGGTATGGCAGGTAGAATGAGCTTTTATCCCTTTGAGAGGCTCCATGCCCGCCAACCTGTAGCAGAGATCTATGCAGGAGGTGACCCACCTGCCTATCGTCCGCTTGGCTGCAGGTCTGCTAGGTGCAGCTTCAGTGTAGGTGACAAACAGCTGGCGAACCTCTCCCCGAACTTCAGCTGTTCGCTCCTTATAATAAGAGAGCCCTCTTCTGAGGTCCAAAGTATGGAACCTATATTCGGCCTCTGAGGTGTGACTGGGGTAGAACACCGGCAGAGTCAACACCTGGTTAAGGTGAAACTCTGACACCACCTTCGGAAGGAATTTCGGGTGGGGGCGCAGGAAAACCTTGTTCCTATGGAAGACCAGATAAAGAGACTCGATGGAAAGCACCTGGAGCTCTCCCATCCTTCTGGCTGACATGATAGCCACCAAGAAGGCGGTCTTCCACGACAGGTGAGAGATGTCACACCTGTGCATCGGTTTGAATGGCTTGCCCATGAGCTTAGCCAATACCAGCAGTAGATTCCACGGAGGTGGAGGTTCTCGCACCGGAGGGGACAAGTGATCAAGGCCTTTGAAAAAGCACCTTCTTCTGCGCCACTGACTGCTTCCCGGCCCACGCCCGGTAAGCAGAGATAGCTGCCAGGTGCACCTTTAGGGTCGACAGCCGAAGCCCTAGCTGAAAAGAGACCATAGGTAGTCCAGAATGCTGGCCAAGAAACAGGAGGAAGGGTCCAGCCCCTTATCCTGACACCAAATGGAGAATCTCTTCCATTTGAAGGCATAGCATTTTCTGGTTGACTCCTTACGGGATGCCTCAACAATGATGAGGACCTCGTCGGAAAGACCCAAGGCCTGTAACTCTAGCCACTCAGGAACCAGGCCAGCAGGTGCAGGGATTGAAGGTCCGAGTGGAGTACCTTCCCCTGGTTGACTGAGATCAGGTCTGGGCAGGCTGGAAGCCGCCTCGGGAGCCTGGAGCTGAGACCAAGGAGATTTGGAAACCAGAACTGACGGGGCCAGTCTGGAGCTACCAGAAGAAAAAATTACTCACCTTAGTAATGTTGTTTCTTCTAATGGAGTCTTGCTATATTATGACAGTAGCAGTTTGTCCCACCACTAGAACTGCTCCGGAGGTGAAATGGTTAATACCATTCCAAAATAGAACTTTGAGCATGAGCTCTAAGAAGCAGCTCTATCTGTGTAATTTCAAACCTGAACTGTCAGATCTTTACGAGCAAAAACTCACTAAGGTCTGTGTGGAAGCTGTAACCTACACTAGCCAACTGGCTACCTAAATATTAACAACCATTGCTGGTCCCAACACCCAAGACTCAAGTCAGGGGACCAGAACTACTAACACAATTCTAACAACATGAGAATAAAACAACAGTATAATAAAACACACACACACCCCAAACTCCCAAAAGAGGAGAAACGCTAAAAGGGCATAAAATAGTGCCCACACTAAGTTGCCCGCACCCCACCCAAGTAGAAGTTCTGAGAGGGGCAGGCTGGGGGGGAGGTCATAATATAGCAAGACTCCATTAGAAGAAACAACATTACTAAGGTGAGTAATTTTTTCTTCAAACAACATGAAGTCTTGCTATATTATGACAGTAGCAGACTACACAGCAGTACCTCCATGGAGGAGGGGCAGAACCTACTTAGGGAATAGGCTCTGAAGAACAGCTGTGCCAAACCGAGCATCTCTCCTGGCCTGGACATCCAGGGAGTAATGCTTGGTAAAAGTGTGTACCGTTTTCCAAGTAGCAGCCTGGCATATCTCTAATATAGGGATGTCTCTGGCAGCAGCTAGAGACGCAGCTGTACCCCTGGTAGAATGAGCCCTCAAGCCAGAGGGGGGATCTCTGCCCAGTTTCTGATAACAAAATTGGATACAAGAGACAATCCACCTGGCAATTGATCTCTTAGTGGCAGGTTTGCCTTTCCCAACTTCACCATAGGTAAGGAAAAGTTGGAGGGATTCGAACCTGTGACCTTTGGTACGCTCTATATAGTAACTAAGAGCTCTCTTAACATCCAGGCTGTGCAACCTCCTCTCACCAGAAGAGAAGTGATCAGTGAAAAATACTGAAGGGAGATAGATTGGTTAAGATGGAAATCTGAAACCACCTTAGTAAAACTTCCTATTAGTCCTAAGGACTACCTTATCCTGTGGAAAGAAATAAAGTCAGTTTCACTGACAAGGCTTACAACTCACTTATGCTCTAGCAGAAGTGATAGCCACCAGAAAACAGTTTTCCAAGTTAGATACTTAAGCTCTGCAGAAAACAGAGGTTCAAGGGGGTTGCATTAACTGGGCAATACAAACATTAAGGTCCCAGGCAGGGTCGGTTCCGAGGTGGATTAGTATGGAGTAATCCCTTAAAAACTTGGAAAACACAGGGTGAGTGGAAAGAGGGATGACTTTCCTGCTGACACAAAAGCAGATACAGCTGCCAAATGGACTCTCAGGGTAGCTGGTCTGAGACCCAAGGAATTAAGATGGACCATGTAATCTAATACAATGGGCAAATCAGCAGATTCTGGGGAAATATTTTCCCAGCACACCAAATGGAAAACCTTTTCCATTTAGAACTATAAGTAGCCCTAGTGGAAGGCTTTCTGGAAGCCTTTAGATTTCAAGAACACCTTGAGAGAGGTGTAAATCAGCAAACTCTAACTCCTCAAGAGCCAGGCCTTGAGGTTGAGGGATTGAGGTCCGGATACCAAACTCTTCCCTGGGCACAAGTTAACAGGTTGTGAATCCTGGGGAGGCAAAGGGGAAGATGGATTGTCAGTGACAGAAGGAGTGGGTACCAGGGCTGCCTGTCCCAATCCGGGGCAATCAGAATTACCCTGCAAGGCTGAGATCTGATTCTGACTAATACTTTGAATAGGAGAGGGAAGGGAAGGAAAGCATAAAGAAACTTCCACTCCCAATCCAGGAGAAGGGCATCCAGGGGGACTGAGCCCAACACTGGAGGCCTGCAACAGAACAGAGGAAGTTTGTGATTGTCTGGGGCTGCAAAAAGATCTATCTGAGGGGTGCCCCATCTGGCAAAGACTATCCCCAGCACTTGAGGATCCAGGGACCATACGTGATGGCCCTGGGAAATCCTGCTGAGAGCATCCGCTAGGACATTGTCCTTCCCTGGAAGATGAACTGCTATGAGGGAAGTGTTCAGGGAATAGGCCAGAGACCACAACTTCATTGCCTCGGTGCACAAGGCCGAAGACCGAGTGCCCCCTGTTTGTTGATGTACCACATTGTTGTGGTGTTGTCTGTTCTGACTTGTATCACCTTGTTGTGGACAGATGCAGAAAATGCTTGAAGAGATAAAAAGACAGCTCTGAGTTCCAGCAAATTGATGTGGAGCAGAGATTCCCGGGGGGACCACACTCCCTGAGTGGAAAGGTCGCCCATGTGGGCTCCCCAACCCAGAAGGGAAGCATCTGTAGTGAGTCAAATTGTGAGCAGGGGGAATGAAGGGGACCCCCAATCTTAAATTGCTCTGATCCTGCCACCACTGGAGGGCCTGGATCAAGGTTCGAGTCACTGGGACCAACTTGGAAAGGGGGTCTCTTCTCTGAGACCAATAGGTTCTCAAGTGAAACTGAATGTCTCTCATCTGAAATCTTGCTCCCTGCACAACAGCTATGGATGCAGCCATGTGTCCCAGGAGCTGCAGAAAGTGTCTTGCTGGTCGAGAGACCTGCAGGGTGAAGGAGGAGGCCAGAGTCACTAAATTCGTCACCTTTTCTAAGGGAAGAAAAGCTCTTTCTGGCTAGCTTTGTGTCCAACTCTGCCCCTATAAAGATGAGTACCTGGACTGGTTCCAGAACAGACTTTGGTAGATTTAGCAGAAAGCCAGGAGGTGAGAAGCTGCTGGGTAACTTGCAGGTGAGATTTTACCTGTTCTGGGACTGGCCTACAATGAGCCAATCGTCTAGATAGGGAAAACAGAAATCCTTTGCCTCCTTAAGTGAGCCACTGCCACTGCTAGACACTTGCGAATACCTGAGGGCAGAGGTAGGCGGAGGCATTGCTCTGAACTGGTAATGACCTAAGGGTAGGTTCAATCTGAGGTACTTTCGATGGGAGCTTCTGATTAGGATGTGAAATAGGCATCCTTGAGGTCCAGGAGGCTAACCAGTCCCCTGGCCTTAGGGAGGGTAAAATCATTGCCAGAGTTACCATTTTGAACTTTGGTTTCAAAAGATGCTTGTTCAGATATCTGAGGTCTAATATGGGCCGCCATTCTCCTGTCTTTTTTGGGGTAAGGAAGTATCTGGAATACAGACCCCTGCCCTGGTGCAGGGAAGGAACTCTTTCCACTGCTCTGAGAGCCAACAGGGTTGAGACCTCTGCTTCCAGAGCAAAGGTCTCTGAAGCACTTGCAGGTAGAAAAAGTCTGGTTCTCAACTTGGGAAACTTTTTGAAGCTGAGAACCAGACCCTGGCTTACTACTTCCAGAACCCACTTGTCTGAGGTTAAAGAAGCCCAGTTCTGACTGAAGTAAGCCAGCCTGCCCCCAGAGTAGAGAGAATAGGCCCTGCACCCCATTAGGGTGCCTGCTTGCAGGAGCTTTAGGCTGAGGGGTGGAGCAGGCCTGCCCACCCTCATCTGCCTCTGCCTCTAAGAAGCCCTCTGAGCATAGGCAGAGGAGGCCTGAGTCTGGTAAAGGGCCTGTGAAAAGGCCTACCCCTACCCTGGGGGTATGCCTCTGAGGAGTGGCTTGCCGCTCCTTAGCTTGGCACTTTTGTAAGTAGTCCTATATTCATCCATCTTTTCATGTAATTCTCTGTCTGCTCCCAAACAGAGAATTTCCCACCACAGGAAAATCCATAGCCTTAGTCTGGGTGTCCTGTGACAGACTAGCACACCTGAGCCAGGCCAACCTCTAAAGCTACAGATGTGGCCATGACCCTAGAGGAAACATCATTAACATCCACAGCAACATGAAACTGTACCTTAGAAGCCTCAATGCCATCAGCAGCCACCTGTTCCAGTTAAGCTAGCCAGCTGGCCATGGGCTTGCTTGGCTAATTCCATAACAGTATCCCATCTAGATTTCTGATACCTAGCTACATAAACCATATAATTTGCTTGCCTGAGTCCCAGAGAGGCTGCCATATACTGTTTTTTGCCATGGCATCAATCTTCCTGGAATCCTTGTCAGGAGGATGTGAAGCCAGGGGATATTAGCTTTATCACAGGCTGCAGCCTGAACTACTAACATGACTGCATTGCTGAGAAAGGAATTCTGTATCAGGACCTGACAATGTGTACCTTCTGTCCATCTTTTTATCTACAGGGGCACAGAATTAGAGCTTTTAAAATTTTTATTGTTTGCTTCCTAAAGACTTATGCAAATGAATAGACAATCTCCTAGACTCTGGAATATCCATCATTTCTACAAAATCAGGCTCCTCTTGCTCATCCACAGCTTCTTCCAAGGAAGCTGGAGGGTTTCAGAAACCTTTTTGTAAAACATAAAATGAGATGGGGACTCAGATAGCATAGGGGGAGATTTTAGAGGTCTGTCTGGGGAAATGTCCGGTTCAATGGGCACACCCAGACCTTCCCAGCCACATTCATACTGTTCATAATCATCCTCCCCCTCCTCTGGTTCATAAAATTCCTCAACATCATATTCCTGGACCACTGGAACCGGACGAACCGACCTTTTGCCAGATAGTGGCGGTTCGGACGGAACCTGAGACAGTGACTGGACAATTTGTATGGCTTTTGCTATCTCTGCAGCAGTTGGAGAAGGGGTTTTGGACTCCAAACCTGCTGACTTTCTTGTTTTCTTTACTGGAATTGGTTCCTCAGAACCAGCTTTTCTTTTGCCCGAGGAAGTCTCGCCCTGGTCAGAGGGCACTCCCTCCGGTTTGGTTGGCACCAAACCGGGCTGGCCATCCGGGTCAGCGGACTTTTTGACCTCTCGTTCCCTGAGCCTGCCCAATCTCTTTTCCAGGGTGGCTGCAGGGAAATTCTTACATATCTGGCAGTCTGACTGGAGGTGGTCAAACCCCAGACAATAGACACATGTGGTGTGTGGGTCAGCCTTGGCAAAGACTTCCCCACAGACATCACAGTGTTGAAACCCAGTGGGCCCGGTTTTTCTTTTGGGTTTCTCAGACATAATGCCAGCCTAACCAGAAAGACTTGCCCTTTAGACGGCAGTGCCAGGCAAGACACCCTTATCGGTTCCTAACCGTGTCACGGATATTGGAAAAAAACGTAATAAAATCCGTCTTTTTTAGAACCGATAAGAACCGGGAACCGCACTCTAAAATGTTAAACTTTAAAGTTAATAAGTTTTAAACCCAGCTGATCGGTTCAAAACTGAAGCGATAAACTTACAAGTTCCACACAGACAAAACCTTTAATTTACCTACGATTACCACAGACAGAGCTTGAACCGAACGGTTTTGCGGTTAAAATAAAACTATTCTCGGTTGAATCGAACCGAGAAAACACTGTTTAAACCGAGAAATGAACTGAGCAGTAGGAGAAATCTCTGGAGCGACTGTTCACTGAGGCGGAGTAAAGAATCTGACAGTTCAGGTTTGAAATTACACAGATAGAACTGCTTCTTAGAGCTCGTGCTCAAAGTTCTGTTTTGGAATGGTATTAACCATTTCACCTCCGGAGCAGTTCTAGTGGTGGGACAAACTGCTACTGTCATAATATAGCAAGACTTCATGTTGTTTGAATCATCTGTGCCTTGTCCCTTCTCGCCTTGAGAAGCACCTTGTGGATCAAGGGAAATGGGGGAAAGGCGTAGAAGAGGCCTGGGGTCCACGGCCTCGAGAAGGCATCCCCCTGCAGTGAGCCCTGCTGAGGGGGGCCGGCATGAAACAGCCTCAGCTTCGCATTCTCCCTGGAGGCAAACAGGTCCACCTGAGGTGTGTCCCAGTGGGAGAACAGATCGTGTACTACCTCTGGCAGGAGAGACCACTTGTGAGATGCAGCACCTATCCGGCTTAGGGCATCGGCCAGAGTGCTGGAGGCTCCCGCCACATGGATGGCTAGGAGGTCCACCTCCAGTCTGCTCACGAGGGACCAAGTGCGAAGAGCTTCCTTGCACAGGGGCAAGGAGTGTGTCCCGTCCTGGCGGTTTAGGTAGTACATGGTCGTGTGTTGTCAATCTGGACCTGGACCACTTGACCCCATACAAACGGAGCAACGGCAGTAAGGGCTAGTCGGACCGCTCGAAGCTCCAACAGGTTGATGTGGCATCGGGACTCCCGAGGGGATCAGAGACCATGTGCTATGTGCTCCCCCCCCAGATGGGCACCCCAACCCATCAGAGAGGTGTCAGTCGATAGAGTAACCGTCGGCTTGGGGCGGACAAACGGGATGCCCTCCTGCAGATGAGCTGGAATGATCCAGCACTGGAGAGCGTTCCACATCTCCTGGGTCACTGCCACTGGCTGGTCCAAAGGACTGGAGCACTGTGACCATTGGCTGGCCAGTCCCCATTGTAGGGGACGCATGTGCCAACGGGCCCAACGGACCAAACTGGTGCAGGCCGCCATGAGGCCCAGGAGGTGCAGGAAGCCCCAGGCAGGGCGCAATTGCCCAACCTGAAATGATTGGGGAAAGGAGGAAAGAACCTCGGCCCTGTCCACTGGGAGCCATGCTCTGGCTCGAAGAGAGTCGAGCTCTGCCCCAATGAACTGAATCACCTGCTTTGGCACAAGTTCCGATTTGGCCTCGTTGATGAAGAGGCCAACCTGAGAGCAAACCTGGAGGGCCAGATCCCTGGACCGCTCCACCTCCGGTCTGGAGGAGGCCACAATCAGCCAGTCGTCCAGGTAAGGGTACACCTGGAACCTTTAGCACCGCAGGAATGCTGTCACCACTGCCATTCATTTGGTGAAGACCCTGGGAGCTGGAGAGAGGCTGAAGGGCATGGCCCGGAACTCGTAAATGGACCCCTCTGCTCTGAAGCGGAGGAATCGCTGGTGGGATGGAAGAATTGGGACGTGAAAGAACGCGTCCTGGAGGTCCAGAGAACAGAACCACATGCCTCGTTCCAAGGATGGAATGATCTGTGCCAGAGTGACCATCCTGAAGGTTCGAGACCTTAGGAACCTGTTCAGGTCGTGCAAGTCTAGAATGGGGCACCAGCCCCCCGTCCGTGTTGGGACCAGGAAATACCTGGACACAAACCCTGGGTCTGGTGGAGGATCCGCCACCTCCCTGATCACCTCCTTCTGGAGGAGCAGGGCAATGTCAGCTCGACAGGCCGACAGAGGCCGCAGACCCGATCTCCCGTGGCAACGGGTTTCAAGGCGGGCCTGCTCGAATTCCAGAGGCAGACCTTCCTACCACTTCAACACCCAGCGGTCCGTGGTAATAGCGGACCAGGTGGAAAGGAGCCGTTTCCATGGGGAGCCCAGGGGAAGCGATGAGGTTGGGGGTAACACCCTCAACTCCGTCACTGGGCAGGCTTGGAGGAGGGACCTCCAGGGCCTTTTCCTCCCTTGATAACCATGAGGGGTTGTTTCAACCATTCCGGTGACAGACACTTAATGACCGGAGAAGGCGACGGGGTCGGCTTGTTCCCGGTCAGAAGGAGCTGCTGCCACATCAAGTCCTCGTAGCGTTGACGCAATTTGCGCCAAAGCCTTTTCTCTGAGGAGGAAGAAGACGAGGACGAACAGCGTCGCCGCTTTCCTCGGTGCCGAGACCGCTGGTGTTGGCTGGACTGGCTGGACCGAGAAGAGGTCTGAGACCAAGACCTAAACTGTCAGTATTTCCGATGCTGGGTCTGGGAGGGGGAGGGGGAAACCCGTACCTCCCTCGGCTCGGGAACCTTAACCGGGGACTCCGGCACAGGAGGCGCAGGCAGGTCCTCGGTTTCCACCGGGGGAACTGGTGAAGAAGAGTTGTCGGCTTCTCCAGTCGACAGCCCGTCTGATGGGTCGAGAAAAATCTCGACCGTGTCGACGTGTGTCTCGGACGGCTGACCTGACGGGGACACTGTGAAGCCAGCGGCCTTAGCCGCAACCTCAACCAAAGTCGAGTGTCGACTGTCCAGGGAAGGGGACCTCTCCCGCTCCCACGAACGCCGACGGTGGGACTTACCCTTCGAGTCCTTCTTCTTGGACCGAGAGGAATGTCCCGATGGACCCTCACCTTCTGTAGAGAGAGATTAACAGAGCTCCTTAAAAGGAAGCAGTGTAGGAGGAGCCCAAGGAGAGCGGGATGAATGCCACAACCGAGGAGGACAAAGATGCAGCTTAGGCCGCCTCCTCCTCGAGGGCGATCATCTGTTCAAGTTGCTCAGCCAAGCCCGCCACCGGACACCGCCAAACGGGCCTCCTTTGACTTCACCAGAGGAATACGTCTCTCGGGGCGCCCAAGCTGGAGTCTGGCAGCACGGTCTTCGAGGACATTGGCCGAGAAGGAGTTGCACAATTCGGCGGCCTGCGGATCGTGTTCAAGCCAAAGGCAATAAACGCACGTGGAGTGCGGATTGGTCCGAGACATCTTCTTCTCGCATGGGCACCACCAAAATCCGGGAGCCGACTTATCCATTGCAGCCGCAAAAGAAGAAACAGACCGAAGTCTAGAAAATTTGAGAACAAGTTTTGGCTTAACCAATGAGTCTGGATCCAGGACTAAAACGCAGAGCACTAAGGAGGGAACCTGAGCTTCCAAGCGGTAAGGAAGATCTGGCATCATGGGGCGCAGCTGAGAGTTTTACCACCCCGGGTAGGTGGGAGGAGCCAGCTTGAAGACCTTACGGCAAGATTTAAAGCAGCAAGGAACCTGCCATGAAGTGTGGATTGAACAACATATCCATGTCCCTGGAAAGAATAGTTACTCACTGTAACAGTAGATCTTGGGAGAGAATCTCCTCCATTCAACCACACCTTTGGCACTGTAAGCCGTCGACGTCAGGACAGCTTGGAAACCTTTGCTAGTTGGGGACCACCCATGATGTCATACAATGTCAGTGCCTATATAATCGTGGACGGCCCCACTGTTCCTCAGTTCCCTGCAGAAGATAAGCTTGGAAGACCTCTTACTATAAGGAACCAGAAGGCCAAACCAGTATAAGGCAAGCAAGGAGAGGAATGGGACTGAAAATAACATATACAAAAGACACTTATGGACACCTATAAACAAGGCAGTGGACAAACCTGCCAGCTGACACCTCAGAAGGTGGGAAGGAAGGTGGGTGGCACTGTGGCCCAATGGAGAAGACTCTCTCAAAGATCTACTGTTACAGTGAGTAACTGTTCTTCCTTCATCAAGGGTCTATCTCCTCCACGGGACCACACCTTTGGAGTGTCAATGTCAACTTTGTTTTTAAAAAGCGCTTTTCAAACTGCCAAAGCACTTGTACATAAATAATAAAAAAATCATCCATTAAATAATTAAGAACAGCAACAAAATTAATAATGACAGACAGTTAAATTTAAGAAGCATCCAGAAACATTAAACCAAATAAATATGTTTTTAGCACAGATTTTAAAGTCTCAGTGGTCAGGCACACTCTAACCCGACGAGGCTGTGAGTTCCACAGGGTCAGGGCCGCAAATGAAAATGCTCTGGTCCCCGAGGTCTTTAAACGGACACTGGGAACCTCTAGAAATCCCTCGTCAGTGGAGCGGAGCAGGTGGAGGGGGGCAGTAGGGACCAAGGAGATCTTGTAAATAACATGGTCCCTGTCCATGTAGGGCCTTGTAGGTCAGCAAACCAACCTTGAAGGTGATCCTCCACTGCACCTGCAGCCAGTGAAGTCCGCAAAGCACAGGACAGACATGGCTAGATCTAGATAAGCCAGTCAACAACCTGGCCACCACATTCTGCACCAGTTGCAGGTGGTGGATGTCCATCCCCGGAAGCTCTAGGTACAGAGCATTGCAGTAATCAAGGCGGGAGGTCACAAAGGCATGGACCAATGTTGGAAGATCATCAGGGGGAACAAGGTGTTTTATCCGGGTGATATTCCTCAGATGGTAAAATGAGGTCTTGATGACGGCTGACACCTGAGATTTAAGCGTCAACCCACCATCAAGTATAATGCCCAGATTCGGCACCTGTTCAGAGGACTTCAACTGGCTGCCCACCAGCCTAAGCCCGGAAGGCTGACCTGAGGAAGACCCCTTTACCTGATGACCCAGGTCCACCACCAACACCTCAGTCTTATCTGGGTTCAACCTCAACCAGCTGGCACTCATCCAGTCTTGAATCTCGGCGAGGCAGTTGTTAAAGACTAAGGTGGCTTCATCCTGTTCAGGCACAAAAGGACATGTATAGCTGAGTGTCATCTGTGAAGCAGTGAAAACTCAGCCCATACCACCTTATAATGTCTCCCAACGGCAGCATGTACACCGCAAACAACATGGGTGATAAAACAGAGCCCTGCGGTACCCCACAGGTCAGGGGGAGAGGGGCAGAGGAAAAAATCCCAGACACCACTCTCAGAGTTCTGCATGGGAGGAAAAAATGGAACCACCTGAGGACTGTATCAGACAGTTCACAGATCAACCGCAGGCATTCCAGTAGCACCCCACTGTCCACGGTGTCAAACGTTGCAGAGAGATCAAAAAGAACCAAGATCAAACCTCTCTTCCGATCTCTCGCTATCAGGAGATCATTAAGCACTCAAACAAGTGCAGTCTCAGTACTATGATTCTTCCTGAATCCAGACTAGAGAGGATCATAGACATCACGGGTGATAAGATGATCCTCGAGTTGCAACGCAACTACCTTCTCAATAACCTTGCCCACAAAGGGCAGGTTAGAGACTGGTCTGTGGTTAGCGAGACAGTCCGGGTCAAGGGAAGATTTCTTCAATACAGGTGTCATGAGCAACTCCTTCAAGGGGTCAGGAAACACACCTGTCTCCAATGAGCAACAGACAATCTCTGCTAGGACTGGTCCGACGACTTCCACACACTCCACAAGGAGGCAGGTGGGACTAGGATCCAAACTACAGGAAGTCGGTCACATACCCTGGATAATATTTACGACATCCATGATCGCCAGCCACTCGAAGTCAGACCAAATGAACTGGGTGCTTGCAACCTCCCATCGACCACCGCAATGCTCACTGGAGTGCGCTAAGCATATCTCCAACCTGATGGTGGCAACCTTAACCGCTAAGAATCAAGTGAACTCCTCACACTTAAACTGTCATAAAATGCACTCTGATTCTGAAGACAGGTTGGAATGTACAACCTGTCGACAGTTCGGAAGAGCTGAGCTGGTCGGTTCCTCGTAGCAGCAATCTCCATGGACAGAAACTGTGCCTTCTTAAGGGAGACAGCCAATTGATGGTCCTTATCATCCTCCAAGCCGGATTTCCGCCAGCGATGCTCCAACCTTCGCCCCACTCGCCTCAACTCCTTCAAGGTCCCATAAACCAAGGGGACCGAGGACGGAGAGTGAGTGAGTGAACTAGGACAGCAGTGATGTAATCCAGGGCCCCCAATACTGCCCTATTATAGTACAGTAGCAGGTCACCTGGTTCCAAGCTTTCTGTCGGCCTACTCGATAGGTCCAGCACAGCCAATAGGCCATCGGGGTCAAACCCCTTAAAGGGTGGTACCAGGCCATCTCCACAGGGGAAGACCTATTGGGGGGAGCCGCGAAACTGAACCCTGTAGTGTGATGGTCAGACCAACCGACCGGCTCCACCATCAAGTCGGAGATTTCAATCCCCAGGAGGTTTGAATCCCACAGCCCCCACCAGCATACTGTGTGACCCTGAGCAAGTCACTTAACTTCCTTGTGCTCCCAGGTCGCACATGTAAATAAGCTTCAGCTTAGTGTCTCTCTCCTGGTTAAAAACAAAACAAAAAAAAAAAAACAGATCTAGAGAGCGACCACAGTTATGGGTCACAGAGGTGTGACTGTGTGAAGCCCAATGAAATCATCAGTAAGAGGAAGTCCTGACCAAATTGCAAGAGTTCATCGTCGACCCCAGCGTTGAAATCCCCTAGAACCAATCATCTGGAGGATTCCAACACCATGTCAACAATGAAGTCCACAACTTCCTGCAGGAATTCCTTCTCACCCCCGGGTGGAAGGTAGATGAGAAGTATCCTGCAACCCACACCTGCACCCATGATACACTCTAAGAATCTGGTGGTCCCCACTGGCACATCTACAAGGCTCAGTTCCAACTTGAAACAGATGGCTACACCTCCGCCCCTACGATCCAATCTCGAGCGGTGTATCACCCAGTAGCTGGCTGGAACTGCTGACTCCAGCACAGGACCAGCATTTTCATCCAGCCAGGTCTTGGTGATGCAAGCCAGGTCTGATGTTCAGACAAGATCAGCTATCACTTCCGTCTTGTTCTTAATAGACCTAGCATTACATAACACCACCCGAGTCAGATGAATGGCCAAGGAACAGCGTGTCATTTGCCCACCCATTGTGGAGCCCTTGGGTATGGGAACCACGCAGGGAGGACCCCTGTCCTGGACCCATTGCACCCCAGGGTGCATCCTTGAACCCACAACCCTAATCCACACCCCCCCCGGCCAGGCACAGAGCCCCTGCCCCTCTCCCAACTATCCCCAGTGATTCCCAAATAGTGCACAAGGTACCCAGGTAGGACAGCAAAGTCTGACATGCAGTCAGCACAGAAGACCTTGCAACACCACAAGCCCAAAGCCAGTATGTCTACGAGAGACAATATCTAGACTGTAGTGCTTAGTGAAGTACGCACAGTGTTCCATGTGGCAGCAGCACATAAGTCAGCTACAAAACATTCTGAAAGCAAACAATGCAGGTGGCCATACCATATGTAGAGTGGCCACAAACAGCACCAGGGAGTTCTTTACCGTACTTCCCGCAACAAAATTCAATATAGCTGGCCAGCGATTTGAACAGGCACTGTGTAGACACAGGGGCACCCTCTTTCCAAGGGGCAAATGAAATAAAAGCACTGCGAGAACTTTCTGCTATCCACAAAGCATCAAGATTAAAAACGCAGTGTTCTATATACATCAAGTGCATGGAACAGCACCTCACCCTTGTTAGTATGCTCTGGATAATACACAGCAAGGTGTATGGTCTGCCTAAATGTAAAATCAGACACCACCTTAGGTGAAAAAATGAAGACTGGTCTGCAAAGACACCCTGTCCTTGTGGAAAATTAAGGAAAGGAGACTTGTGCATCAGGGTCTGAAGCTCAAATCTGATGAGCAGAAATCACGGCAACACAAAAACAGCGTTTTTCATGAAAGAACGCATCTCACAGGTCACAGTGGGCTCAAACAGAGCCAGAGTTAATTTCTCTCCTCCACAGCTTTTGTCTACTTCACATAAGTTAGGAGTGAGTCTTTTGGCTTCAGCTCATGTGGCATACTTTCCCCTTCTTCGTGGACTGATTTTTTTTTTTTTTAACCAGGAGGGACACACTAAGCTGAAAGCTTGTTTATAGGTGCGACCTGGGAGCACAAGGAAGTTAAGTGACTTGCTCAGGGTCACACAGTATGCAAATGGGGGCTGTGGGATTCAAACCTAGGTCTCCAGGTTTGCAGCTCAGAGCCTTAAACCACTGCGCTATACTGAATCTTTAATCATTCTGATGATCTTAGCAGGGTAGATTATGTCAGATTTTGATGCGTGGTGGTGAGGGTCGAAAGGATTCACATTTTCATGGCTAGGAGGCAGAACCGAAGTCCTATTAAGCAAGCTTACAAAAAGGGCTTGGGAGGAGGCACCAAAAACAAGGAACTCTTAACTGTTCATCACCTAGATGTCCTAATGATTATCCTGCATCATTAGTTATATCCAGGGCCCCTAGTGCTCTGAGGCAGCATTTTCTGATTTCTGCGGAAGGGCTCCTACACTTCTGCAGCAGCATTTTCCGATTTATGCGGCATGATTTATTCATTTCTGTGGCAGAATGGAGTACTGCCGAGCCAGCCCGGTGACGCTGAGGGTTGAGGTGACGCCACACCTTGCGCCATGCCGGCGACCCATGCTCGGGAACAGGCATGGGCGCCGGAAGGTTTCTGAGGAGGGAAAGGATCAAGCATCAGGAGGATAGCTCTCCTCTCCCAGGGGAAGGAGGCTTGGCTGTCCCGCCGCATGACTGCCCCCAGGTGGACGCCTGAGGGTAGGACAGGACAGGGATGCCAATGGAATGGTAGGTGCTGCAGGACTTCGCAACGTGTGTCCGCCTCCACGTACATGCATTGACGTGTTGTACCCCAGCAACGGGAAGGGAGAAAAAGTAAAATCCCTACGTGGCAGCAGGATGAAACCGACCCTCCATGAGCTCCGCACGGTGGTGGCAGAGCAGCAATCACCACAGCCAGGGCAGCCCGGTAAGACCCCGAAGGAGACAGGGATTGGGGGGGGGGTCGGTCAGATGGGGGCTGCCACGGTGAGAACGGGAGCATAAATTACATTAAAAAAAAAAAAAGAAAGAATGGAGCACTGCCATTGGCAAAAACACGATGTAATGTCAATGGTGGCATCACATACCAAGCATAGAGGAGGGGCTTTAGGATAAACAAGATGGGTACGGGAGCCTGGTACTATGGAAAAACTGTATATCTGAATGAAAATTCTCCAAAAACAATGAATTCTGCAGCACTATATGAATTCTGAGGCATGATGCAAATTCTGAGGAAAATTCTGCAACCGCAGAATCCTAGGGGCCTTGGTTATATCCTAAATATTAATGTGTAACCCTGGCAGCTGTTCTGTAACCATGCATACCAAGTTACTGAAAATGAACCTCAACTCAATTAACTGTGTCTTATATAAACAAATTTTCATTCTACTACGAGATGCTGGGCTTTTTTGATGTTGCACTACTTGCACTAACCTGTCCCCACTTGTAAAGAGAACAGGCAAACAATGATAAATTCAACCCCTGTTCAAACCTGAACAAATATGCTAAATCAGACTTAAAATGAGGAGATCAAGGGCATCTTACAAGACAGGAGAAAATGGATCAATCTGAAATAGAATGAAGAGCTATAGGTACAAATTTACCCCAAAACACGCACTAATGCAGTGCTTATTCAAGTCTGACCTGATGAAGGGACCTTGTATCTAAAGGTTTGAGTAACGCATTCTTGGGTTGCTTTACCCCACGTCTTTGTATACAGGGCTGGGCATCACTGAAGCACAGCACAGCACTATTTTCATTTTCTTTTTTAGCAAGGATTCATTTGTGAGAGAGCAGCACTGGCTGTCTGGCATGGTTATTTACACAACGATGTAAGAGGCAGGACACCAAAACCTAAGTCAGAGCAGTCTCCTGCCGTGTCATTAACTGCTCTTGTAAACAACAATCCTATTTTCCAAGGGCATTCAATGCTGCAGCGAACATTTCTAACTGTGCTTATTACAGTCCATTTCTCTGTAACTCAGCTACCCCTGATGCCTCGTACTGAAAATACAGCAGTTTCACAAACCCTCTCATAACCAGCTCCTGCATAATCTGCCTACAATACTGGCAAACAGTTTCAAACCTGCCTATATACAGGCACGCAGCACTTTCAATATCAAGCAGATTTTTGATTTTTCTGCAAATGCAGTAAATAATATAACATGCACAAAGAATATGAAAAGTTAAAAACACCACTTCTGAGTTTCATATTCTGGCAGACAACAAAACACAACCAGGGATTCATCACTAAAATAAGGGGAAACAAGTCTTGCTTCATCCAGTTCCCTGCTTGCTCGGCTATAAATTATTTTCATGACTGACTTACTCGGATCATCTATCTGCACAAATGCCCTTGGGTTCTGACCCAGCAGGGTCAGCAATTTTCACTTTGTGCCTCTGGCAGCTGAGAATTAGAAGCATACCACACTGGATCCCCTCTATCAGATATTCAACACCCCCAGTGTTGCAGGGACTTAGCCTGTGATTCCCACCATCCACGGCTGACCCACCAGGAACTTACCACTCCAGCTTTCCTCTTCCTAATTTCCAACACTACGGGCTCTGCTGGGACATAACCTGTGGTCCCTCTTGTCGAAGGTTCACCCACCAGGAACTTGTCACACTGCAGCCCCTCTCGCCTTGATATGCAATATACTGGCCTTGCCGTGACTCAGCCTCTGATTCTCGCTATTCAAAGCTGACCCACCCAGAACCTGATATATGGGATGCCTTCTCCTCACTGATACCCCACACTCCAGGCCCAACTGGGAAACAACTTGTGATTAAAGTTGATCCACCAGGAACCAGCCACATTGGCTTCACTCTGTTTGACAGGCGACAGCCTGAGCACTAATATTTACTTGGGCAGCACTGTATTTTCTACATTAAGTGCCTCTGTCCCTGAGCTGGAAGCATCCCTGCAACACGAGTTTGTCAACATTCTTTGTTCAACACTGGTTCCACTTTAATCAACTCTCACTTAAAAGGACATTATCAGCCCTTTTTGCATCATACTATTTCTAGCAGAAAACTCACTTTTTTATGACTGCTTACATTCTCTAAAATTCATTAACGTAGCTGATAGTTTTATCTGCTTCCTTTCTTAGCAAAACTGAAATGAATGCTAATGGTGTAATTATATACCCAACCTTGTTCAGTTTCAAATCCTTCATCTGCTCATCTGGTGTACTTCCTGGACATTATTTATTTATTTTCAAACTGGTAACCAGGAGAGACATACTGAGCCAAGCTCGTTCCCAGGTGCGAGCTGAAGCAGCTTTCGATAAAGGTTTGTACAAGATTTTAACTAGAAAAAAAAACTGCACAGAGGCTAAGTACAGTCACAGCTCAAAATAGAACACCTAATAATTGAAAATGCAAAAATGGCAACAATACATGGTGAACAAAATAATAATGACAACAGGCGAGTGACCTGTAGGGCGAGTTAATTGCCTGACCTTAAAAGGAGGGAGAAAAACGGAGGTAGTGAGGAAATGGAAGCAAGGCAGGTAGCGGGGACCTGTCTGCTGCCTTAGCAGGATGGGTAGGGCTTTGCTGGGAGGTGTCAAAAGGAAGAGTAACAGGAACAGGTGGGGTAGGGTAGGGTATGGTCAGAGTTTCAACTGGTGCCTGAGGCAGTCAGGGGATGGTGGAGGCGGAGAGAGAAGGGGAGTTGGTTCCAGAGTGAGGGAAGTCTAGAGAAGGCAGACTACCCAGAGGAAGAGCAGGGGTGCGTAGTAGAGCTGGGCAAGTCAGAGCAGACTCGAGCCTGGCTGGAGATTACTGCCTGGCTTGGCTCAGCTTAACGTCTGTTAGAAATCGAGAGCCAAGGTCATGTCAAGCCAGTTATGATCAAAGTAAGCATTTTTGTCAACCTGAGCAGCGTATAGTGTCTGAAATATTCAACTCCTACGTAGAAAACAACCTGCAGTAGCCAGGACTTGGCTCACGGAGTCGAGCCGGGCCCACCTGTCGGTTCTCTGGGAAGAGGTACAGTCCCTTCTGTGCAAAAAGGTCATTGAGCCAGTGCCCAGGTGCCAAAGAAACATAGGATTTTACTCCAGGTTCTTCCTGGTCCCCGAAAAAACCGGAGACCTGAGGCCCATCTTAGACCTCAAGGACCTCAATCTGCATGTCCAGTACAAGAAGTTTCGATTGGTAACTCTGCCAGGCTTGCTGCCCCTCCTCAAGCAGGGTGACTGGCTGTGTTCTCTGGACATGCAGGACGTGTACCTGCACATCTCAGTGTTTCCACCCTAAAGGAGATTCCTCCAGTGTCTTTTCCAGGGTGAGCATTACAAATTTAAAGTACTGCCCTTTGGCTTGTCCTATGCACCACTGGTCTTTACCAAACGCTTGGCAGCAGTAGCTGCAGCTCTCAGAAGGGAGGGGCTGTATGTTTTCCCCTATCTGGATGATTGGCTCCTACAGGCCCTGTCCAAGGAACAGCTCCTGCGGACTCTGAAGAGAACACTTCAGCTGTTTCTCTCCCTGGGCATTACAGTCAATTTGCCCAAGTCAGTCCTAGTCCCATCCCAAAGGCTGTATTATATAGTGACGGTTTGAGAAAGGCCTTCCTGCCTCAGAGGAGGGAGAAGTGCCTTATTGCCCAGGCTCAGGTCATCGCCCAGAGCTGTTATGTCCCTGCAAGAGTGTATTTGAGACTGTTCCACTGACCAGGCTCCACATGCGCATCCTCCAGTGGACTCTCCATGTAGAATCGGACTACCACACGGATGAATTAGATCAGTTAGTCTTGGTCTCCTCCCCTGTCCGCAAGGTGTTCCAGTGGTGGACGGACCCCCTGAACCTGCTGCAAGGAGTCCCCTTCCAGATCTCCTCTCCCCAGCAGATCCTCACCACTGATGCCTCTGGTTTTGGCTGGGGGGGGGGCACTCATCTGGGTCCTTCTTAAACCCAAGGCTGTTGGTCCCAGCTCAAAACCTCCGTGCACATCACTGTCCTGGAGATGTGGGCGGTCCTGGATGCCAAGCAGGTCTTTCAGAACCATCTCTTCCCAGGTGAGCTGTTGATTCAGCCCCACATCTTCAGTGTTGTGTACTACATCAACAGGCAGTGGCGGGGTGGGCAGGGAAGCCATGAGAGTGTGGTACTTGGTGTTAGACCACGGTTTGGTTCTCTCGGCGGTTCATGTTCCAGGCATGCTAAACACTCTAGCAGACAGCCTCAGCCGGACATAGTCCAGCATGCACAAATGGGAACTTCTCATCCATCACAGAAGCTCTGTTCGCCAGACAGGGTTGTCCAGAGTTGGACCTTTCTGCATCCCTACTCCATGCAAAACTGCCCAGCTTTTGCTCACTAGATCCAAGGTCTGGAGTTTTCTGGCAAGACGCGCTCTCCCTCTCCTGGAGCGAGAGGTTCCTTTATGCCTTCCCTCCATTTCCTCTGATTCAGAGGGTGCTAATCATTCTGGCCCCAACAGATATGGTTCCTATTACTACAGCAGCTAGCGGAGGAACCTCCGGTCCCTCTCCCTCTCTGCCTGAATCTGCTGACGTAGGCTCAGGGGACCCTGGTACATCCCAGCCTCAAGTCCCTCTCCATCTGCATGCTTGGCACCTGAGGACGTAGCCATCCCCAGGTTTGGGGTTTCCCATAGGGTGGCAGATGTCCTAGTGGCTGCTCGGAAGCCCTCCACTCAAGCCATTTATGCCATGAAGTGGAAGAGGTTTGCTATCTGAGCTGTTTGGTGATCCAGATTCTGGACTACCTGATGTCGCTGTCAGACTCAGGTCTCCAGTACTCCTCCCTCAAGGTGTACCTTTCGGCTAGCTCGGCCTTTCATGAGCCTGTGTGTGACAGCACCATGGCTCAGCTGGATGTTTCCCGTACCTTCTTGAGGGACATTCTGCATCTGAACCCTCCAATCTGTTCTCCTGTCCCAGCTTGGGATTTGAATTTTGTTTTGGAGAAATTGACCCCGTCTCCTTTTGAGCCAGCTGTGACTTGCGAGCTGTACTTCCTTTCATAGAAAGCATTATTTTTGGTTGCCATTACTTCTGCTCGAAGGATTTCTGAGCTTCAGGCCCTCAGATGCAAGGAGCCTTATTTGATTTTTCACAAAGACAGGATGTCTTTGCGCACAGATCCTAAGTTTCTCATTAAGGTGGTGTCTGAGTTTACCCTGAACCAATCCATCCACCTCCTGTATATTTTCCTGAGCATGCCAATCCAGGGGAAGCACTGCTCCATACGTTAAATGTGCGCAGAACTTCAAAGCATTACCTGCTTTGGATTAAGGAATACAGAAAGTCGAAGAAGCTCTTTCTCTCTTTCGCCCCTGGAAGAGAGAGCGTTCAGGTTTCTAAACAATGTTTGTCTAAATGGTTGCCAAACGGCATTGTGTTCTGCTACAATAAGTATGGCAAAAAGTTGCCAGGAGTGGTGAAAGCTCATTCCACAAGAGGCATGGCTACCTCTGTGGCCTGTTTCAGAGGGGTCTCAGCCACTGACACTTGTGCAGCTGCCACCTGGAGTACAGTCCATACCTTCACCAAGCACTATAATCGACATTGCTTCAAGAGCCCATGCAGGTTTTGGCGGGGCCCTGCTACAGGACCTCCTGTCTTAAATTTAGGGTTGGTCTTCCTCCCAGACTGTTTCTGTGCATATGTAACTGCTGGGGACTCGTTCCATCTGTGGGACCTGATGATTGAGATGCCCCCACAGAAGACAGAACAGTTAAGAAAGAACTTACAGTAACAGAAAATCTTCGAGGGGATCTTGAGTCATCAGGTTCGCCTTCCCTCCCACTAGCCCCCTTTTTTTGGGGGTCTCTCTCTCTCTCTTAGAACTGGCTTTCTGGTGCATCCAGCCTTTCAAATGGGCCTAGACACCTCTCTCTCTCTCTCTCTCTCTCTCTGCTCGGTCCCCAAAGGCTCGAGTTATGCTCCCTTTGTCTCCAGGAGAAAGAACAGAGGAGGGAGTGGGACGCTCACATCTTTATAGGGCTGGTGACGTTGACAGACCACATCGGTGTGAGTGGCCCCAGTTGTACTGTTGAAAATCTTCCATGTGCATCCTATTTCACCAACAGTGAAGTTCCATCTGTGGGACCTGATGACTGAGATCCCCTCGAAAATCTACTGTTATGGTAAGGTCTTCCGTAACTGTTTTTTTCGTTTTTTTGTGTCTTCACTTTCTGCATTTGTTATGCCATTTTTTACCTGTGACAGAGCTGGTCCCATTTGTTATGCAGAGAGAGTTAAAAGCAAGGATCTGTTCTGTTCACTCCTTTTCTGACTCGTCTGCCTTTAACTGTCTGATTGCACAATCATGTTTTCCTGTCGCTCCCAGGGCTGGCCACCCTGATGGATCCCACAACGCCCCCACCCCTTCACTTGCTGTTTCTGTCTTTTCTTTCCCCCTTGTGTTGAGAAAGTGTATGTGGATATTTGTGTGAAACTGGGATCCCTTGATTTACAAATGTATATAGTTATGTTGTTTGAAATGTATTGCAGAAAGCTATGTGGGGATTATTAGAATAGACAGAAATCTAACACTGGGAGTTGACCTGGAGAAAGAATTTGACCTCCTCAAACTTGTTAACAGAACTGTCTATAGGAGGCACTTCCAGACATCCTGTACTGTTTTATTACACTAGTGGAACCCGGATGTACCTGCTCAGGAAAGAAACCGACAAATCTGTTATATTTTGTGAAAAACAGGATGCAGTAAGACACTATAAAGACAGCAATGTTTTTAGTTTTTCAGTTTTAGATTTTGAGATCCACTAAGAAGGACTTTTGCTTGGACTGCTTGTGTAAAAAGCCATCCTGTACAAATGTTATTTTTATTTTATTGCTTTTTATAACAATAAAGTTCTATTTGTGAAATTGTAGAACTTCTACTGGACTACCTATGCTTCTTGACCTTGTTCTATGACACCCCACCACCCTTGGATCACACCTGGAAACTAGCACTTCTGATCACCAAATCATCAATATTGGGCTGGTTATTCTGCTTTGCGAGAATAGACACCCTTCTCTGGGTGTCACAGAACCCACCCGAAAGGGGGCAATCCTAGACTGGTGCTCAAAAGGGAGCACATACAGAACATAACAGTCAAGAAGCCCCTGGGTTAAAGTGACCACTGCACAGTGTGGTTCTGGTTGGATATGGGCAGGAAGAACGTCCTCATCAAGACCAAAATCCTGGATTTTAGAAGGGCGGACTTAAGGAAGATGAGAGAGTTGCTAAGCAGGAGGGCATCAGAGCAGATATGGGGGTGGACCAAAGGTAATCCACCATTAAGGAGGGAATAATCGTTGCCACAGAGGAGTGCGTTAGGCTCAGGGGAAGAACTTGAGGGCCAAAGCACCCAGCTGGTTTAATACTGAAGTTGCCCAAGTCGTAAGAAAATACAGGTTACTCACCTGTAACAGGAGTTCCAGGAATGGTATATGTTCATCCACACCGTCTGGCAGGTTCCTTGCCGCTTTAAATCTTGCCGGAAGGTCTTCAAGCTAGCTCCTCCCACCCACCGGTGGTAAAACTCTCGACCCGCCCCACAAGCCAGATCTCAGCCGCTGGAAGCCAGCTGTTAAAGGCCAAGCTGGAGAAACAGGAGTCATGGTGGATGAACAATACACCATTCCTAGAACTCCTGTTACAGGTGAGTAACCTGTATTTCTAGGGACATGGATATGTTGTTCATCCACACTGTCTGGCAGACTCCTAGCAGTTCTCCGGGAGGAAGGAGGCAAGGTGCACACCCCCTACTTGGGAAACAGAGACTGGAGAACCGAGGCCCCAAAACCAGCATCCCGGCGTGACTCAAGGTCGATGTGGTAGTGGGTGATGAAGGTGTGTGCTGACTTCCAGGTAGCAGCCCTGCAGATTTCCTGGATAGGGACATCCCTAGAAGCAGCCACCGATGCAGCGGTATGGCGGGTAGAATGAGCTCTTATCCCTCTGGGAGGCTCCATGCCTGCCAACCTATAGCAGAGATCTACGAGGAGGTGACCCACCTGCCTATCATCCGCTTGGCTGCAGGTCTGCCAGGTGCAGCTTCAGTGTGGTGACAAACAGCTGGTGAACCTCTCTCGAACTTCAGCCATCCACTCCTTGTAATAAACGAGCGCTCTTCTAGGGTCCAAAGTATGGAGCCTATATTCGGCCTCCGAGGTGTGACTGGGGTAGAACACCGGCAGAGTCAACACCTGGTTAAGGTGAAACTCTGACACCACCTTCAGACGGAATTTCGGGTTGGGGCGCAGGACAACCTTGTCCCTGTGGAAGACCAGATCAGGAAATTCGATGGAAAGAGCCTGGAGCTCTCCCATCCTTCTGGCTGACGTGATAGCCACCAAGAAGGCGGTCTTCCACGACAGGTGAGAGATGTCACACCTGTGCATCGGTTCGAATGGCTTGCCCATGAGCTTAGCCAACACCAGCAGTAGATCCCACGGAGGTGGAGGTTCTCGCTCCTGAGGGATATGTGTCAAGGCCTTTGAAAAGCGCTCGATCACCTTCTCCCACATTCCACTGCTTCCTGCCCACGCCTCGGGCAGAGATGGCTGCCAGGTGCACCCAGGGTCGCCGACCGGGCTCTAGCTGAGAAAGGGACCACAGGTAGTCCAGTATGCTTGCCAAGGAACAGGAGGAAGGGTCCAGGCCCTTACCCTGACACCAAATGGAGAATCTCTTCCATTTGAAGGCGCAGCATTTTCTGGTCGACTCCTTACGGGACACCTCAACGACGTTGAGGACCTCGTTGAAAAGACCCAAGGCCTGGAACTCTAGCCGCTCAGGAACCAGGCCGTCAGGTGCAGGGATTGAAGGCCCAGATGGAATACCTTCCCCGATTGACTGAGATCAGGTCCGGGCGGGCTGGAAGCCGCCTCGGGAGCCTGGAGATGAGACTGAGGAGTTCTGGATGCCAGAACTGGTGGGGCCAGTCTGGGGTTACCAGAATCACCTGCGCCTTGTCCCTCCTTGCCTTGAGAAGCACCTTGTGGATCAAGGGAAATGGGGGAAAGGCGTAGAAGAGGCCCGGGGTCCACAGCCTCGAGAAGGTATCCCCCTGCAACAAGCCCTGCTGAGGGGGGCGGGCATGAAACAGTCTCAGCTTCGCATTCTCCCTGGAGGCAAACAGGTCCGCCTGAGGCGTGCCTCAGTGGGAGAAGAGATCTTGTACTATCTCCAGCAGGAAAGACCACTCATGAGACGCAGCTCCTATCCGGCTTAGGGCGTCGGCCAGGGTGTTGGAGGCTCCTGCCACGTGAATGGCGAGGAGATGCACCTCCAGGCTGCGCACTAGGGACCAAATGCGGAGAGCTTCCTTGCATAACGGCAGGGAGCGCGTCCCACCCTGACGGTTCAGATAGTACATGGTCGTGGTGTTGTCCTTCTGGACCTGAACCACTTGACCCTGTAGAAACGGAGCGAAGGCAGTGAGAGCTAGACAGACCGCTCGGAGCTCCAGCAGGTTGATGTGGCATCGGGACTCCCGAGGGGACCAGAGGCCGTGCGCTCGGTGTTCCCCCAAATGGGCACCCCAACCCATCAGAGATGCGTTGGTCGAGAGAAAGACCGTCGGCTCGGAGCGGATGAACGGGATACCCTCCTGCAGCTGAGCTGGAACGATCCACCACTGGAGAGCGTTCCACAACTCCTGGGTCACTGTCACGGGCCGTTCCAACGGATCACGGCGTTGTGACCACTGACTGGCCAGTCCCCATTAAAGGGGATGCATGTACCAACAGGCCCAACGGACCACGCTGATGCAGGCCGCCATGAGGCCCAGGAGGCGCAGGAAGTCCCAGGCAGGGCACAATTGTCCAACCAGAAATGATTGGGCAAAGGAAGAAAGAACCTCGGCCCTGTCCGCCAGGAGCCATGCTCTGGCTCACAGAGAGTTGAGCTCTGCCCCGATGAACAGAATCACCTGCTTTGGCACAAGTTCCGACTTGGCCTCGTTGATGAGGAGGCCAACCTGAGAGCAAACCTGGAGGGCCAGATCTCTGGACTGCTCCACCTCCTGTCTGGATGGGGCTGCTATCAGCCAATCGTCCAGGTAAGGGTACACCCAGACCCCTCGGCGCCGAAGGAATGCTGTCACCACTGCCATGCATTTGGTGAAGACCCTGGGGGCTAGGGAGAGGCCGAAGGGCATGGCCCGGAACTCGTAAAGGGATCCCTCCGCTCTGAAGCGGAGGAATCTCTGATGGGACGGACGGATTGGGACGTGAAAGAATGTGTCCTGGAGATCCAGGGAGCATAACCACATGCCTCGTTCCAAGCATGGGATTATCTGAGCCAGAGTGACCATCCTGAAGGTTCGAGACCTTAGGAACTTGTTCAGGTCGTGCAGGTCGAGAATGGGGCGCCAGCCCCCCGTCCGTTTTGGGACCAGGAAGTACCTGGACACAAACCCCGGGTCTGAAGGAGGATCCGCCACCTTCCTGATTACCTCTTTTTCGAGCAGGGCAATGTCGGCCCGGCAGGCCGACAGCGAGGCTGCGGACCCTGTGGCCCCCCGAGGGGCGACGGCTCGAAAAGACGGAACCTGCTCGAACTCCAGAGGCAGGCCTTTTCCTACCACCTTCAACACCCAGCGGTCCGTGGTGATAGCAGACCAGGCGGAAAGGAAGTGGCGGAGCCGTCCCCCACGGGGGGAACCCAGGGGGGAGTGATGAGGTTGGGGGCAGCACCCCTCAACCCGTCACTGGGCAGGCTTGGAGGAAGAACCAGCCGGGGGACCTCCCGGGCCTTTACCTCCTTGCTTCCTGTTGGAAGAAGCCGTCGGCTTGGGATTGGGACACCAAGCGTGAGCCTGCTGGCCCTGTTGCTGGTGCTGCTGGGCCAGTCAAGGAGCAGGGACCGAAGGACGAAAGGACTTCTGCTGCTGACGGCGGCCTTCGTCCCTCTGGGCAGAGGTGACAGAGTCCAGAGTGACATTGGACTTTTCGATCCGCTGGAGGTGTCCCTCCACTCCAGGGCCGAAGAGGTCGGTCCCCAAAAAGGGGACATCCACCAGCTTATGCTGGGTATCCGCCGTGAAAGTGGATATCCTCAGCCACGCCCTGCGTCGCATGGCCACTGTGGCCGCTACTGACCTGGAACGGGAATCACCTATGTCCGGAGCAGTCTGGAGCTGCTGCTTCGCCACCGCCCTGCCCTGGTCCCGCACCTGGCAGACCGTGGTCTGCAGGTCAGGCGGGAGATGAGGAACAACCTCTTCCAGGGAGCCCATAAGGGCGTGGGAGAAGTGTGCCATCAGCACGGACGAGCTGGCCTGTCGGAGGCCGAGGGAGGACGCAGCGTACACCTTGCGCTCAGCAAAGTCGAGCTTTTTGGATTCTTTGTCGGGGGGCTTGTCCACATCCCAAGCGTTATCAGAACGCCGGAAAACGCTGTCGGTGACTAACACCTCCGCAGAGGGGTGTTCCGAGAAACCGGGCAAAGAGCCGGTAGGGACCGCATACTTCCTGGCCATCCTGGCCGAAGGTGTTGGACAGGAAGCAGGCTGCTGCCAAAGCTCCAAGGCTGGACCGACAATGGCCTCAGCCACCGGAAAGGCCTCCGTAGGAGAATCCCCTCGGTCCAGAATCTCCGTCAGGGGATACTTGGCCCATTTGGACATGGGCTCGAGCTGCATCCCGGTGGATTCCGAGATGAGCCGAAGCACACCCAAGAAGGACGATGGGCTATCGTCCACCGACTGGCCCCCGGAGGACTCCAGATCGCACTGCCTGGAGAACAGGGAGAATCGCTGCCGATTCCAAGAGTCTGCGAAGAGCTGCCTCAGCCCTGAACCACCCTCCACCTGCCGAGGACGGTCGGGAGTGAGGGTGACCGACAACCTGTGGGGCAGGCCATGACCTGACCGAGAACTCTTGGTCGGGGCCCTCGACTTAGGTTGAGGAGGCAGAGGTTCCACCACAATCGGTGGACCAGCTGGTTTCGGCTTAGCAACCGGCCCTGGGGCCGGCAACTCGACAGCCACTTGATGGCCGGGGTCTCAGCCAGGGTCGGCTTAGGCCCGGATAACAGCAACTGCTGCCACATCAAATCCTCGTAGCGTCGGCGCAACTTGCGTCGAAGCCTCTCCTCACCCGAGGAGGAGGAGGACAAGGAAGAACGGCATCGCCGCTTACTTCTCTAACGAGACCGAGACTGCCGGTGATGGCGGGAATGGCTGGACCGAGAAGAGGTCCGAGACTGAGACCGAGACCCCCGGGGAGATCGAGGGTGGGTCTGGAAAGGGGCGGGGGATACCCGCCCTTCCTTCGACTCGGGAGCTTTAACCGGGGACTGCGGCCCCGAAGGAGCAGGCAGATCCTCGGTATCCACCGGGGGGACCGGTGAAGTAGGGCTGTCTGCTTCTCCAGTCAACAGCCCATCTAACGGATCGAGAAAAATCTCGACTTCGTCAACGGGAGTCTCGGCAGGCTGGCCTGACGGGGGCACCGTGAAGCCAGCAGCCTCAGCCGAAACCTCGACAGAAGTCGAGGGTCGGCTGCCTGGGGAGGGTGACCTCTCCCGCTCCCAGGAACGCTGACGGTGGGACTTACCTTTCGACTCCCTTTTCTTGGGCCGAGAAGAATGTCCCGAAGGCCCCTCTCCCTTCGTGGAAAGGGACTGGCAAAGCTCCTTGAACAAAGCTGTGTACGAGGAACTCAGAAAGAGCGGGATAAATTCCGTGGCTGAGGAAGAAGAAGAAGATGCGGCCTGCGCCACTTCCTCCTCGAGGGCGATCATCTGCTCGAGCTGCTCAGCCGAGCCAGCCGCCGCAGACACCGGCCAACGAGCCTCTTTGGATTTCACCGGCGGGAAACGTTTCTCGGGGCGCCCGAGCTTCAAACAGGCAGTGCGATCGTCCCGAACATTGGCCGAAAAGGAACGGCACAACTCGCAAACCTGCGGGTCATGATCTAGGCCTAAGCAATGAAGCATGCGTGAGTGCGGATCCGTCCTGGACATTTGATCCGCAGGGCACCTCCAAAGCCGGGAACAGATTTGGTCCATCGCAGCTTTTAGGAAAAGATCACCACTGTGTTTGGGAAAACTTCAAAACCAATCTCTGCCAACCAAGAATTAGGATCCAATCTCAAACGCAGAGAGCTAAGGAGGGAACCTGAGCTCTAAGCGGTAAGGAAGATCTGGCGTCATGGGGTGGAGCCGAGAGTTTTACCACCCGGGTGGGTGGGAGGAGCCAGCTTGAAGACCTTCCGGCAAGAATTAAAGCGGCAAGGATACCTGCCAGACAGTGTGGATGAACAACATATTCATGTCCCTAGAAATAATATATTTATCGGTAGCAGAAGGTGGGTTAAATTTGATGAATCCAGTACTTTTTTTCCTTTGTAATTTTTTCCATGTTAATTTCTTTGAGTTGACTAAACCAAGCCTCGCTATATGGTCTTCATTTGCTAGTGAATTGCTAAAGCCTCTTTACAATGTTTGGGAAGAGCAAGGGGTTTTGAAAGCACAGGTTAAGACGGGCTGTGTTTTTTTCAGGCCTGCTCTTAGTAAATTAAAAACCTGGAAGTTACAGTTTAAAATATTGTCTAAATACACCACTAAATCACTTTATTCTACAATTCATACGTCTATTAATCCACCACTTCTTTCCTTTAGGCAAATAGGGACAGGTTATACTAAACTTGTATTGGAATCTTTGAAAGACCCTTATATTCCACCAAGAATATGGGATATTTGTTGGTTAAGTGCACATGGCCATCTTTTTGTGAAAGTTAACGCTAAACATAAAAAAATGGAGGAACTGATGTGCCCAAGGTTATCTTGTATTACACAAGAGGAATCAATGGTACATTTTTTTATTGAATGTCCATATGTTAAAACTACATGGAGTATAATAGCCACTAGGTGGCCCAATAGATACTGGAATAATATTTCATATGAAGAAATTGTTGGTGGCTTTACTTTCCAGGATTTGGGTATATATAAAGGAACAATACGTACCATTTTCGCCTTTATAAAGTTTGTTTTATGGCAAACAAGATGTAAATTTGTTTTACAGCAACTGTATCAAGAACCTAAGCAGACTGTTATTTTTATGGAGAATGAACTCTTGAAACAATGTACGTTTGAAAAACAACATATGCCTTCAGATTGTTGGGTCCTCCGTTGGACAAAGGTACCGTTCCTTAAGGATAAAATAGGATAGTTTTCTTAGACCTTTTTTTTTTTGGGGGGGGGGGTTCTTGTTTCTGTTTTTTTATGTATCATGTTTCTTTGGAACGTAATGTACAGTTTCTCCTAAATAAAAATTCCCCTACGCTTTTCGATAAGTGCCATGGGATGTTTAACATCCACCTGAACTACCACCAATCCGGGCAGATGGGACCTCGGTTTAACGTCTCATCCGAAAGACGGATATGTGGGTATGGGTCACCAGGGGTCTACAACAGTTCTGCCAGCAGGACGCAGAATGGGTGGCCATACAGTGTGCAGTGACTGTCAGGGTTCTGAAATATCTGGTGAACTGTTTCCATCAGTACCTCCTTCACTGGTGTGAAATGGTCACTACGGAGGAGGCTAAACAGGCCAGCTGCCAGATCTCTAGGGGTATTGGTCCTCCCGTTTCTTCCTCCCACTTTCCGGCTATTTACAGGGAGTCATCCCCATGGATTCCTGGAGTGTTTTATATATCTGTGAAACCATGTGGCACGAGAACCAGGTTTTAATAAAGGCCAAGAAATAACAAATAATTGCCAGGTGGGAAGCCAGGGTGTATGCTCCCAGTGGCAGTGGTTGATATAGTGTCTGGTTTAAAGGAATCTGAAGAACTTGTGTTGACACAGGCCAAAGCTAGCCTGTAGCTCTGTGAAGGTCATGATCTCCAAATCGGAGATTAAATGTTAGAGATATAGCAGGAAGTATCTCTCCCACGTACAATAGCTGGGGTCGCACAGAAATGGAGGAAGTCCTCCAACAGAGGGATAGGGCACAGTAACATCAAGAAGGAGAGGGAACAAGGGGTTCTTTAGATACATTGGGGAAAAACGAAGGGTGAAGGGGCAGATTAGGAGGATTAAAACAGGGGAGAGATGGGCACAAGACCCGGGGGAGCAGGCTGAGGTACTAAATGAGTGCTTCACCTCAGTTTTCACAAGGAAAATGGGGGTGCTGCATCATACATGGGAGAAGACAGTGATACTGAGGAGGGGGGGACCCTTAACGATCGGCTGGTCTGGGGAGAGGGGGAGGCATCACTGGCAGATGGAGGGAAGGCTAAGCAGGGAGAAGAGGTAGCGGAGGTGGAAATCACAGCAGAGAGAGTGAGGGAAGCCCTCAGGTCCCTTAAGACGGAGGAAGCACCAGGGCCGGATAAATTACATCCCAGAGTGCTGAAGAAACTTGCGGATGTCCCGATGAAACCCCTGGCGGAGCTTTTCACCATCTCTCTGACAGACAGGGTGGGTACCCCAGGACTGGAAGGTGGCGCATATAGTGCCTATTCACAGGGGGATCAAGGGAGGTGGCAGGGAACTACAGGCCTGTCAGCCTGACATCGGTGGTGGGCAAGGTGATGGAGGGCATTGTCAAGGAGAGGCCGGGGACCTGGAAAAGTCAGGGTGCCTGGACGATAGACAGCATGGATTCGTCCCAGGGAAATCATGTCAGACAAACCTTGTGGAGTTCTATGACTGGGTGACGAGTGCTCTGGACCTGGGTAGACCAGTGGACATCCTCTTTCTAGACTTCAGCAAGGCATTTGACTCTGTTCCTCACGAGGGCCTGTTGGAGGATAAGCTGGGAGAAATGGGGGTGGGGAACCAGATGATCAGATGGACAGACAATTGGCTCCAGGACCAGACCCAGAGGGTCGTAGCTGGTGGGACAGTCTCATCCCAAAGGAGGGTCATTAGTGGGGTCCCTCAGGGATCAGTCCTTGGGCCCCTCCTGTTCAACGCTCACGTCTCTGACATAAGGACAGGTATCAGGAGTGAGATGAGTCTCTTTGTGGATGACTCAAAACTGAGGGCGGTGGTGGATGGGGAGGAGGGGAGGTGGCCTACAGGGGACCTGGAGGCTCTGGAAAGATGGTCTAGAAAGTGGAAGCTGAGGTTCAATGCAGGGAATTGCAAGGTACTGCACCTGGGGCCAGAAACCCAGGCCAAGTGTACACCCTGTGGGGGGGGGGGGGATGCTACAAGTCTCAATGGCTGAGAGGGACCTGGGGGGGTGGTGGATGTTAAGATGAACAACTCGGAGACTTGTAGGAGGGCAGCAGCCAAGGCCAACAGGATGCTTGGATGCATTGCTAGGGGATCACCTCCAGAAGGAGGAAAGTGATACTCCTCTGTATAACTGCTTGGTGAGGCTACACCTCGAGTACTGCATGCAGTTTTGGAGGCCACACTTAAAGAGGGACATTAAACTCCTGGAGAGGGTCCAGAGGAGGGCAACCAAAATGATTTGGGGCTTGGGGGACAGGACCTATGGGGAGAGGCTTGAAGAGCTAAATATGTACACATTGGAAGAGAGAAGGGACCGGGGGGACATGATAGAGGTCTTCAGGTACATGAAGGGGGTAAATAGGGGAGGAGCAGTCAGGGTGCTTTGAAGGAAGGAGGAGGGGGCAACTAGACGGCATGGGTGGAAGCTGGAGGGGGGAAGATTCAGGGGAGAAAGGAGGAGGTGCTACTTCACTGAGAGGGTGGTGGAGCCATGGAATGTGCTGCCCAGGGGGCTGGTGGAGGCAGCGACGGTGGAGGGGTTCAAGAGGGGGTGGGACAGGTACAGGGGAAGGGTTCTGGAAGCAAAATCCAGTGCAGCGAGAATATCCGGAACTGGGAAGGGGGAAGCCAGAGAAGGCGAGGGGGGCAGCAAGGTCAGCTCCCAGGGTGGGGGCTGACTAAACGAGCAGACACAAAAGACCGTTAGGCCTATTCTGCTAGCATTTTAGTATGCTAGTATGTAAGGTAGTGAGATGTAAGACCTTTCTGATTGATTGCCATATCTGAAGTTGTTGGAGAAGCCAGGGGTTACCTTCTCTTCACATATCCTTTGACGGAGAGGAGTAATAAGTGTTCCAGATGTACATTTTCAATCACATGGGTGTGATGTACATATTTATGGAACATATACAAACAGGAGAGAGAAACAAATAAGTGCCTCAGCTGGGACTTGAACCCAGGCTGACCGGAATACCTTTCTGGTCGTGATAACCAGCTGCGCCACCAAGGCAACTGGAACTTGGGCCGTCCCGGAGCACACATTACTCTTTCTCCAATGCACAACCTGGTGCTGCACAAATAATTACTACATTTTCAATCACATGGGTGTAGTGTGCATATGTATGGACCACATACAAACAGAGGAGAGAAAGAAGCAAGTGCCTCAGCTGGGACTTGAACCAGGCCACCCGGAATACCATTTCAGTCACGCTAACCAGCTACGCCACCAAGGCAGCTGGAACCTGGGCAAATCCCGGGCACATTACTCTTTCTCCAATGCACCAGGCTGTGCACTGGAGAAAGAGTTATGTGCTCCGGGATGGCCCGGGTTCCAGTTGCCTTGGTGGTGCAGCTGACTAATGCAACCAGAACGGTATTCCGGTGTTCCAGATGTAGACCAGATTCAGGAGAAACTCCCTCTGCACCTCAATCCAGGCATTAGGAGTGGATCCCAAGAGTTTGTATAACCAAAATGTACCTGGGCTACCCAAAAGTACAGTCATAAATTGAGTAAGGCAAGTCGCCCACCTGTTTTGGGAGGTTTAGCATTTTCAGTTTGATTCACGGCTTCTGCCTGCCCCAGATGATCTGTGAGATTTCTTTGTTCCAGAGATGCCAGGTTGTCAAGGGCATATTTAAGAAGATATTTTGAAAAAAGATATAGTGCCCTTGGGAGGTTCACCATCCGGACCACTTCCACCCTCCGGGAAAGATTCAGCGGCAATGTGCCCCAATAGGTTAGGTCCTGGGATATTTGTTGGGTGAAGATGTAAGTCTTTACACATGGTGATGATGGAGTGGGTGATTTGTATCCCCACACATTTCAGTTTTTTAAGTTCCCAACCAAAGGGAAATCACTGCCAGGCTGTTGGGGATGGGGCATAATAGAAACTGAGTATTTCTGCATTGCTGGTATTCACCCCATAGCCCAAGATCTCCCAAAAGAACTGAAGGGAGAACATTTCTGAAAGGGCTTCTTCTGGATTAGACATGTAGATGAGTACTCACAACGGCAGAACAGCTCAGCTCCTCAAACACCGCTCCACAAACACGTTAAATGCTGCATTTCCTGGATAAATTTCTATTGTGCAAATAAAACAAACAGCAGTAGACTCTGATGCACCCTCCCGCTGCATCCTTTGCTGCCTTAGCCATCTGCTTGTTTGTGTAGAGGTAAAGGAGCATGTCATCCACATACAAAGTGATGCAGCGTTCTTCTCCCATCACCTGTATGCCCTGGAACTGGTCTGTTTCATGAATGGCCTGTGCAGGCTCTATATAAGCAGCAAACATTAACTGGGAGAGTGGGCACCCTGGTTGAGGGCCCCTCCATAGATTAAAGTCCTCTGACTGATGGCCATTCAACGTCACACTGGCATGCGGACAGTCACAGATCATCAGGAAAAGTATCAAAGGAGACCAGGTGTCCCAGTTGCTCGAGCACCCATGTACTGGAACATCTAGGACAGCCAGTCAAATGACTTCTTGGCATCTAGACTAAGCAAGAGGGAGAAGGCTGTGTTCTGTACATCTGATGTACTGTGGAACTATTAGATTTACCAATTACTTAATTTCGTGGATCCAAAAATGGCAGCCAATTGAGCGTCATTCAAAATTTGTGTGCTCATGATCAGCTGATCTGTCATTGACAGACGACAGCCTATTTAGGGCAGTCCTGTCAGCGTTTATCAGATCGGTCAGTCTTGTTTCACTTTGTGCGTTTATGCCAGTGGTAGTGCTGATAAATCAGAATCCTAAAAATTGTCACTGTCCCAATGGCTGACATGTCCCTAAAGCACAAAAGCAAGAGAGGGACACAAACATGGCCGCAGTTTCAAACATGAACCCAGAGACTCTCAGCCAAACTGCTGGTGTGTCTCTTCAGGTTGCAGTTTCTATAGCAGCAGAACTTGCTGAAATTCAGCCTCCAGAAAGGAAAAAGCGGTCCGAGTACATTAAGTACCCAGCTGAGGTCAGGTCTGAGATTGGGAAGCATGCCACAGAGTCAGGCGTGATGAAAGCGGTACGACTGTATGCTCACAAATATGGCCACCTCATTAATGAAAACACTAAGAAAATTTAAACTCGACTACCAGACACAGCTTCTTACCACACCAGACCCTACCAATCCACGCTACTCAGCCAGTACTCGAAAAACTTGAGGAGCTGCACATTACCCCTGCTGCTTGCACTGACCTCTTGCAACAATGGGACCTTGCAATAAACAAAATCTTGAAAGACTTCAAGAAAAATCAATTTGCTGAGTGGTATGCCGACATAACTCGCAAGCAGATCAGTCAGGGAACGCCTACTGTGAACATCAGAGTGGACCTTAGAATAGGATCATAGGATATTTACGAGTTCGAGAAGCAGAACTGCCCTTTGTCAACTCGCCACCAGCATTACTGGTGGAAGTTAAATTTTGAATCTCCCATACATAACTCTAAGTTTGCCTTAAATGAAGTCATAGAGGTGCTTGTTACTATACTGTTTGGTAAGTCATTAAACAAACTAATTATTCTCTGTGAATACCACTTGTTCCTCTTGTGTGTTTTATTTTGAGTTCCTTTTAATTTCAATGAATGGGATCTGGTATTAACCTTTGACAGGTTTCGAGTTAAGCCAATTGTTTCCAAAATTGAGTTATTACTGAAGGCATTATATGTTAAACAAAAGTCACCCCGAAGTCTTCTATATTCCATGGAATAGAGGCCCACAGTTTTTAGTCGTGACTTATAATCAAGTTCCATTATTGCATGTACTTTTTTGGTGGCCTTACGCTGTACTCTTTCAGTAAGTTTTTTATTCTTGATTAAATTTGGAGCTACCACTGATGAGCAGTATTCCAGATGCGGTCTTACAAGGCCTGTATATAGTGGGATGATTACGTTCTTGTCTCTGCTTTTAATATTTCCAAGAATGCATCCCAATATTTTGTTCCCTTTTTTGACAGCGTTGTTTGTATGAAGTTCAAAGGAAAAGTCATCTGAGATTGTTATCCCAAGATCTTTCTCATGTTTAGTTGTCTGTAACGTAATATTATTCATTTTGTAAGCATAAAAGTACAGTTACGTAAGAACTTACCGTAGCAGTAGATCTTCGAGAGAGGCTCTTGCAGTAAGTAATTACATATAGGACTGACACCGGCCGGCGGCAGGACCCCATGGAAAAATTTCTAGCTAGCAGTCCCTGGTGAGGACTGCCCCCACGCCAGGTGACCGCGCCATACGACGCCGGCATAAAGGGCGTCCCGACACCCGCTTCTTCCAGTTCTTCTCGCCACAGGCCCGAAGGCCCGACGAGAGAGAAGCGGATGTTTCCATTCCTGGAAAAGAAGCTGAAAAGCCTAGGGGATGGAGGGCGGAAGTTATTACTGCAAGAGCCTCTCAAAGATCTACTGTTACAGTAAGTTCTTACATAACTGTACTATCTTACTTGAGAGGGCTCTTGCAGTAGTAATCATGATATGACTGAATCCAAGCAGTCTGGAACAGGAAAAAAGGCACTGGGAGGAGGGAACTACTCTAAAAAGTAACCCTAGCCGTGCAAGCCTCAGGACAGGAGGCCTTGCAAAACAGCCAGCCCGAAGCCTGCTCTACGGCAAGAGGCAATGTCCAAACTGTAGCGTTTCATAAAGGTATGGACGGAAGTCCATGTGGCGGCAGCGCATATGTCTGCCGCAGACACATTCTTGAAACAAGCCGCAGAGGCAGCTACTCCTCTTGTGGAGTGGCCTCTGACTTGACCCGGGAGGGTCTTGTTGCACTTGTCATAACAGAAAGTGATGCAATGAGCCAACCACTTAGACAGGCATTGCTTGGAAACGGCATTGCCTTCCCTTTTGTGAGCAAAAGAGACGAACAGCTGATCAGTCTTTCTGAGATCCTTCGTCCTGTTGGTGTAGTATCTCAGAATCCGGTGAACATCCATAGTACGGAGTAAATATTCTCCTTGGTTAGAGTACTGCGTAAAAAAGGCAGGAAGCTCTATGGACTGATTTAAGGTAGACTCTGCTACTACTTTGGGTAGAAACTTAGGATTCGTGCGAAGAGCAACTCGTTCTTTGTGAAAAATCAAGTAGGGGATTTTACACATCAGGGCCTGAAGCTCGGAGATTCTTCGAGCCGAAGTAATGGCCACCAAGAAGAGCGTCTTCCACGAAAGAAACTTCAAATCTGCAGAAGCTGCAGGTTCGAAGGGAGGAAGAGTAAGTTTCTCGAGAACAAAATTCAAGTCCCAAGGGGGGGCAGGAGTACGGATGGGGGGCCTCAAATGGAGGACCCCTCTGAGAAAGGTCTTAGAGACCTCCAGTTGAGCGAAAGCTTTATCAGCGAAGGGGACATGGTAGGCTGAGATAGCTGCCATGTGAACCTTCAAGGAGGAATGGCTGAGACCCAGGTCGAACAGATGACGTAAGTACTCCAGCAGAAAAGCCACTGAACAGGAGAAAGGTTCCATGTTCTTGGAGGCTGCCAAAATAGAGAATCTCTTCCACTTCATGGCATAAGTGGACCTGGTGGAGGGCTTTCTAGCCTCCACTAAAATCTCCACCACTTTTGGAGACACACCAAAACGGGATTGGGCTAGGTTTGCAGCAGCCATGCATGCAGTTGAAGGGATTTGGGGCCTGGATGGACCAGGGTCCCCTGATCCTGGGTCAGCAAACCTCGAGATAGAGGAAGAGGAGGATCCTCTGAATATTGTTGTAGAAGAGAGAACCAGATTTGCCTGGGCCAGAAAGGAGCGATCAGAATCATTCTCGCTCCTTCTGAGGCTAGTTTCTGCAATACTCGTGGGATCAGAGGAATTGAGGGAAAAGCATAGACAAATCTGTCCTTCCAGTCTAGGAGACGACGCTCCAGGCGCCTCGCTCTGGAACAAGCGAGCAAAAGGTGGGAAGTTTTGCGTTTTGGGGGGAGGCGAACAGGTCTACCTCCGGAGTCCCCCAAAACTGAAAGATATCGTCTAGTACCCCTTGGTCCAGTTCCCACTCGTAAGCCAGAGCAGAAGAGTGGCTTAGCTTGTCTGCCAGAGTGTTGTCGACTCCTGGAACATGAATCGCCGTTAGGTGAAGGTCGTGTTGTGTTGCCCAATCCCAAACCCTCATTGCCTCCCTGCACAGAGGGTAGGACTGAGTTCCTCCCTGTTTGTTGATGTACCACACTACGCACATGTTGTCCGTCTGGACGGCTAGGTGGCCGGGAAGGATGTATTGGTGAAGGGCTTGGAGAGCATACAACACAGCCTGAAACTCGAGCACATTGATGTGGAGAGCTTGTTCCAGCCTGGACCAGGAGCCCTGGGTCCGATGAGGACCTGGATTGGCTCCCCCAACCTTCACCTGACGCGTCAGCAGTCAGAGTCTGGGAGGGGGAAAGAAGAAAGAAAGGGACCCCCCGAAACAGGTTCTCTCGAACCATCCACCATTGCAAGTCTCGCACCATCGGCGATGAGATCAGAACTAATCGATCTAGGTCGTCCACAAGTTGATCCCACTGACAGTGAAGAGTCCACTGAGAGATCCTCATGTGGTGTCGAGCTTGGGGGACCGTCTGAATAGCAGCCGCCATGAGCCCCAGAAGACGGAGGACCGACCTTGCCGAGACCCTCCTGTGTTCTGATAGCAGGGAAATCTGGGTTTGAAGAGAGGCCGCCCTCTCCGGAGGCAGGAAGGCCTTGCTCATGGTCGTATCGAGGATAGCCCCGATGAACTATAGCCTCTGGGAAGGGTCCAGATGAGACTTGGAATGGTTGATGGTAATACCCAGGCAAGTGAAAACCTGCTGGGTGAGGGAGAGAAAATGCAGGAGTTCCTCCCTTGACGAGGCCGCCAGGAGCCAGTCGTCCAAGTAAGGGAACACCTGTACTCCCATTGTACGCAGGTGGGCTGCTACCACAGCCAGGCATTTGGTAAATACTCGGGGGGGCCAAGGATAGACCAAAGGGGAGCGCCTTGAATTGGTAGTGGTCCCCTGAAACACAAAACCAAGATACTTGCGATGGGAAAAGTGAATGGGAATATGCAGACAGGCATCCTGCATATCCAGGGCACAAAGCCGTTGACCCGGCCGAAGGAGGGGCAGAAGGCTCTGCAGAGAGAGCATCCTGAACCTTTTGTATTCTACATAAATATTCAGGGAACTGAGATATAGAATGGGTCTGAGATCTCCAGTCTTCTTTGGGACCAGGAAGAAATGGGAATAGTAACCCGTCCCTTGAAGATGAAGGGGAACGGGTTCTATCGCCTGGTTCATGAGAAGAGCAGAGATTTCTTCCCGGACAAAAGCAAGGTGTTCCCTTGAATAGGACGAGTTCAGAGGGGGGTGGCGGGGTGGTTCCAAGAAACTCTATGGAGTGCCCTTCCGCTATAAGCTGGAGCATCCAAGAATCCGTGGTTATCCTCTCCCATCCCGGAAGGTGGAGGGAAAACCTCCCTCCTACCAGTTCCTCTGGTAAGTCCAGAGGTGGTGGGAGAGGAAAGAAGTCAGGTGGTGTGGGGCAGCGCCGCAGCTGAAGCACCCGCTGCTTTTTTGGGCGAAGGGGGCTTAGCAGCTGCGGGGGCCAGACATTTGGTGGCCCACCTTCCCTGTGGTTTCACCTTTGGCCGAATCAGTCTGCGAAAAGGACGGCGCTGCTGTTGATGGGGATGGTACTTGGAATCCACTGATTTCAGAGCCGTCCCCTTCTCCTGCAAATCGGTGATGATGTCCTTGACATCACCTCCGAAAAGCACCGACCCCCGGAAAGGTGCCTCCTGAATAGCGGATTGCACTTCCGGGACCAACCCTGACACGCAGAGCCAGGCATGATGCCGTAGACCCACGGCGAAAGCGGAGCTCCGCCCGGCAGTATCCACTGCATCGTACATCGCCCACAGAATGTGGCGACTGGCCGAACGAGCAGAACGGACGAGGTCAGCTAACTTCTGTTTGACTTGGGAGTCAGGCAAGGGGTCCAGCTTGGATTCCACCTGAGTAAGGACAGCCTTCTGGTAATCCCCCATGTGGTCGACATAGTTCAGGGACCGAATTCCCAGTGTGGAGGAAGCATAAATCTTTCTTCTATACTGGTCCAGAAGGCGAGATTCCTTATCAGGAGGGGATGAGCTAAGATGCTTTGGGTGTGCCGACCGGCCATGAGCGGCGCTAATCACGACCGAGTCGGCCCGAGGGTGAGAGTCTAGGTAGTCAACACCCTCAGGAGCCTGGTATAGCCTGTTCGACTTCCTTGGAAGTGGGGCTAACGCCGACGGCTGTTTCCATATCGTGGTGACAAGGTCGGCGTGAGGCTCTATCCAGGGTGGCACTAATGCAGGAGCTGTCACAGGCAGATCCAGATGTTCAGCAAGTTTCAATCGCTGAGGATCTGGGTCCAAAGAGTGCCACTGATGCACCTCCTGGATTTTTCTAAGCAACTCCGTAGAAGATGGATCCTCCGGAGGAGACTTTGGAGGAGTCCTCGGCCGGGGCTTCGACGGTGAGCAAGGCTCGTCGTCTCTCTCGGAGCATCCTTCGGAAGAGTTCGAGGAATCCGAGAGTGAAGAGGAAGAAGAAGAAGAAGACTCCCTGACCTGACTAGGGGGAGGAACGGGTTCCTTGGGTAGTATCCGTAAACGCATATCCTGCTCCTCTCTGGACCCAGATGGGAGAACCCTGGAGTCCGGAGGTGGAGAGGGAGTGTGCCGCCTCGGACGTACGGGAACCTGGGGCGGCACCGTCGTCGTAAGGCGGCTCTCGACCTCCTTGGTGAGCTGAGCCTTGGCCTCGGCCCACCAGGAGGCCAGAGTCTCCTGCAGATCCACCGGCGGCTGTGGGGGCGGTGGAGGAGGAGGGGGAAAAGTGTATGGGTTATACCCGTAAGGAGAGTATCCAAAACCCGGCTGCAGGAAACCTGGCATCAGGTATTGTGGCATCGGGTACTGCGGCGTCGGAAAGACCGGTGTCGGGTACTGCGGCGCTGGATACTGCAGTCCCGGGTAGGACGGCGCCGGATAAGACGGCGGTGCCCGGAGCCGGGGCTGCCGGAGCAGTCGGCCCGTCATGCCTCACAGGCGGTCCACATTGAGGCCCGAAGGCAGAGGATCGTGGAGGGGACATCCAGATATGGGATGTCTCCTGGGGTCGGCAGAACCAGCGCCGGAGGCACCGGCATCGGGCTGGTGTCTGAGGTACCGCAGAGGTACCACCATCGGGGCTGGCGCCCGGGGGTGGGGGCCAATGTCAGATCCGGTTCCAACGGAGGGGGGTCTGATGGAGGAGGAAGATCCCCCACATCACCCGGGGATGGAGGAGAGAAATCCCTGGGGTCAGGTTGGGGTGACTCTGGGTCCCCGAACGGCAGGAAGGCTGCGGGGAACCGGGTACGACGGACGTGGGAGGGTCCGTCGTTGGTTCCATTGCCCGCCGAGCGTCGGAGGAGCAGATGTGCGGTTTGAGGGCGAGCTCCTGGCGGGTGCCAGAGGAGCCGGCGTCTGGTTTACGGGAGCCATCACCAGAGGCGGGCTGAGGGAAAGGGTCGGCCCGGTCCGGTGGGGTAGAGGCTGTGCGCCGCCCCGAAGGGTCGAGCGTCTTACCAACCCTCTCCATGCGGACATCGGAGGAGCCGACGCCCGACTTAGAGGAGTCGCCCACGCCAGTAGGCCGCAAGCCTGCGGCCAAACCGGGGGCAGAGGCCTCCAATAGCCCGGAGGAGCACGCAAGGCCCGAGTGCGAGCCAGACGGGCGGGTCGACACCGCCTCCAAAGCCTTAGAGGCGCCGCCGAGGAGCGTCCTCGGGGACGTGCACCGAGTCCTTGCATCTCCAAGGGAGACGCGTGTAGAGGAGGTCTTCCCGTGCCTCTCCTTGTCTTTCTTTTTCCGATGTCCTTCGGGGGAAGTGGATGCCTGCCTCAGCTTTTTTAGTTCTTTTTCCATAGAACTCATCTTTTTCTTGAGAAGATGGGCTTCCAGGGATTGTTGGCGCCGTTTTCAGGTAGCCGCGTTGAAGTTGCGGCAGTGTTGGAACTTCTCGACCGGGTGATTGGGGCCTAGGCAGAAAAGGCACAGGGAATGGCCGTCCTTGTGTGGCAGTTGGGCACCGCACGAGTCGCACTTGTTTTTGTGCTTGGAGGGTGTAGGGGACGACATACACAGACAATGACCTGACGTTATAAGAAAAAAATAACTAATTTTCGGTAAAACTGACGAAAGATATGGGCTGACGAAGCACGAACTTTACCGCGAGGCGCTGCACGAGCCAACGGCGGGAAAGAACTGGAAGGCGGGCATCCGGGACCGCCCCTTTATACTGACGTTGTATGACGCCAGTCACCTGACGTGGGGGCGGTCCCTAGAAATTGTTCCGTGGGGTCCTGCCGCCAGCCGGCCTCAGTCCTATATGTAATTACCTACTGCAAGAGCCCTCTCGAAGTAAGATCATGGGTTATTTCTACCCAAGCGCATTATCTTGCATTTTTGCTCACTGAACAATAAATCGTTTTTTTTTTTTTTTTTTAACTATTTTTCAAGGTGAGATAAGTTATTTTGAAGTTAAACAGTAGAGCTAGAATCAGTTCTAATACTGCCCAGTTTGCAGTCATCTGCAAATTTGGCTAACCAGCAAGAATTAGTTAAAGGACTCATAGTTGACATTAATATGTTATAAAGAACCGGTCCCAGAACTGAACCCTGGGGGACACCACTGGTAACCTGTCACCAAGGTGAAAGATAACCGCTTATTGACACCTGCTCGATATGATTTGACAGCCAAGCTTTTATCCAGTTTATGATTATTGGATGAATTCTTAATGAATATAGTTTTTCTAAAAGTATTTGGTGTGACACTGAATCGAAAGCCTTGGAAAAATCCAAGAAAATCACATCCACCGACAAACCCTTATCCAATGCTTCGCTAACTGGTTCCAAAATGTTCAAAAGGTCAGTCTGCCATGATCTGCCTTTAACAAATCAATGTTGGTAGATATCCACATGGCCTATTTCCACCAGATGTTTAATAATTCAGTCTTTTAGGATTCTTTCAATCAGTTTGCAGAGGGAGATTTTTACTACCTCCTTTATGAAGTGGAATAACTGTAGCTTTGTTCCAAATTGGAACTGTAGAACTTGCCTTTAAAGAGGCATTAAATAAAAAGGCCCAATCAAGACTTCCAATAAGGTTTTTAAAAAGACTGGTGGTATACCATCTGCCCCAGGCGAAGCACTTGGTTTAAGTCAATTCCTTCCCTAACTTTATGTTCTTTAATTGGTTCAAAGGCAATATCGATATTTGTATTTGGTGAAGAAGTTATATATTTAGGTTTATCTACACTTGTAAAGTAGTTATTTAGATTAGCTGCCATTTCAGACTAATCAGTAAGAATGCCTTCTGGGGGTATGTAATGGTCCTATGGTTGGGGTCCTCTTCAAGGAAACAAAATAATTGTGAAAGGATTTTTTGGTTTTAATTTAAAGTGGCCAATTTCTCCTCTAGAATTTGTTTTTGTTTTCTTATGATTTTTTCACTTTTGCTTACTGAAGTTTTATACAATTGCCAATTCAATAGAGTCACTTTTTTTTGTATTTTCTATATAATTTTTGCTTCTTTGCTAATATTTTTTTATGTTGGTATTCCACCATAATGGTGTTCTTTTGTTTTTGTTATATTTTGCTCTGATCGGAACCCATGTGTTTCTACAATATTCAAGAGTATCCTGAATCTTAGTCCAAATATCGTCAAGGTCACAGTCAATCAAATCGTTGGCCCAGTCCCATTTTTTAGGTGTTCTTTAATACATGCATAGTTAGCTTTATTAAAGTTTCTTAGTACTGTACAGCCATTTGTTTTAGTTGAATGTTCAAGGTTCATAGTTGTAAGAAACATATTGTGGTCACTGCTAGATAAGAGATTGGTAACCATAACATCAGTATTAACATTTTCAGTATTAGTGAAGAGAAGATCCAGTATGTTTTTATTTCCCGTTGGTTCTTTCACTGGTTGGTCCACATTGTTTATGATCATTAGGTCTAAAAATCTAGAATAGAGAGTTGAAATGCCCTTGCAGATATCCCAATTGATGTTTGGAAAATTTAAATCACCCATAAAGATGCAATCTTTGTCATCTATCATAGCTTCAATATTGTTCATGAACAAATCATTCTCTTATTTAAGTTTGGAGCTCTGTAACCCAGGCTTATTTTTAGTAAACTTTTTTTGTAAGCATATTAATCTAGATTAGTTCTATGTTGTCATCCTGTAAACAATTTCTATCTGCCAGATAGCATTTGAATGCCTCTTTTACGTACAGCACTATCCCTCCTCCCCTAGAGTTTATGTGATTTTTTTCCAATTTAATGTACCCGGGTACTTCTGTACCCCAGTCATCATTTTTAAACCAGGATTCCGTAACCCCACACAAGTCTATTTTGTTTGTTTCCAAGAAATGTTTTAGTGCCTCCATCTTATTTGAAAAACTGTGTGCGTTTACAAGTAAGATATTTAAGTTATATTTTGTACATGATTTTCTATTTGAATTCACTTGAGTTGCATTTCTAACTGAATTTGGTTTAGAATCTTTACCTGAAGTTTCACTGTCAAATTTCCAAACATCAACTGTTTGAGCATGGTTATGGTTCAGAGAGCCCTCCATTGTGGGCGTCTCCCCCTTTTTTTATCAGCTTAAACTATTTTGGATGTATGACAGTATACATTTTCCCAGTAGAGCATTTCCCCTTCTACTCAGGTGTAGTCCGTCCCAGGAGAAAAGCTCATTTCTATCACAAAAGTCTTCCCAATGAGAAATGCATCCTATTTGTTGTTTAAGACAGCATTTTCTCAACCAGTTGTTTAATTCTTTAATTTTAGTATAATATGAAACTATTGGAATCAGCAAAATTTCTGAAAAGGAAAAATTGCAGTTTAAATTAATAAATTTGTTGGCCATAGAAATAAAATCTTGTCTTACTTTAGCTAGTGGTTCTCTCAAAATTTTGTTCACCCCTGCAGGTATAATGACTGAGAGCTGAACTGAATTTGCCAAGATGTTGTCCAACATTAGTGTGATATCACCTATTTTAGCTCCGCTGAATGATGATAATGTTCTAGTTGTTTTGTCAGGATTACAGATCATTCGGTCTAGATGTTCTACTAAGGAATCGCCTAAAACAAATACTGATTTAGGTGTTATGTCGGTCTTAAAATCCATCAAATCTGTCTCACATGAGATATCAACAGCTAAGGCATCAGTGGGCCCTATGAGTGGTATAGTTGGAGCTATGATTGTGTTGGGGTCCAGAGATATTAGAGAATGGGGCTCAATAGCTTGGTTAGCAACGTTATCCTCAGCTGGTTCTGGGATGCTTAACACTGAGTAATGGTTTGTTATTGATAACTGAAAAGTTTCTGCTCTACAGCCTTTTTTTGAAGGTTTTGAACTTTAGACAACAAACCATTTATCCTCTAGATTGGAGGTTGGGTCAATTTCTTTGGGCCTTTGTTTATTGTTATTAGAAACCACATCTGTTTGTAAATCTATAATCTGTTTTTCGTTGTAATGACTTTCCAGTATGGGGGTAAAAGTTAGGTTATCAGACGTATTAGTAGCAATACAACATGCCCCTAGTATTTTTATTTGCCCGTCCTTATCAGTATTAGTTTGTAATCTATTAGCCATGTTTTTTGGCTTGCCTCTAACATCTGCAGTCTTGCTCCAAATGTGTTTATCTCATGCTGCAATTCATCATTTATTACGCATTTTATGTATTTTTAAGTTTTTTTTATTACTTGGTATATCTGAAACAAGTGCATACATATTGCAGGAAAGACATCTGTTGGCAGTTTCTACAGCCACAGTGATAATAAATTCTGCTATTTTTCCTCAGGTGTGTATAATACAAACAAGAGATAGAGGTCCCCTAGGGCACTGAGCGTAAGTTAAATTATATATTTAAATTACAGCGAAATCCTCACAAAAACAGGTTATGCCTTGCCTTGGGAAATAGAACCAGTTTGGCTAGCCTACCTTACACTAGTGCAGTCTGCCATGCCGTCTCGTTGACCAGCTGGAACATGCAAAATTCGCACTAGAGCGTGCACATGTCTTTACTTGTGATATAGCGGGCACATCACGCCTTGCCACAGATACTCACCCTGCTCGTTACAGGGCTTGTTATACTGACTTCGGTCTTTGAGTTGTAGTCTCACCCTACTCTTGTGGACTACAAACCAACTCTACCTGTGACCACTTCCTGATCACAGGGCTCCGAGCATTCCAACTGTGTGCTAGTTTACCAGAAAGCAAAACACGTTTTAAAATAAAGTACAGAATGTTTCATTTATACTAACAAGTGCAGTTAAAAAAAGAAGCAGTGCTTCTCGCATTGCTGTAAGCACAAATGCAGCTATTAAATGCCCGCTCATCTCAGGGCTTGTTATGTCAATTGTAATGACCCGGAAGTGTAGTTTAGGGCATTCACTCCTCGGTGTACAGTCGGATAAAACTAGCAATTTAAAGCCCCACAAAATTAGCTGCACTAAACATTTCAAGTGTTACAAGCCAAGTACTGGCTAGAAATAGTGCCCAGAAATATTTACTGACTTCGGTCTTTGAGTTGTAGTCTCATCCTACTCTTGTGGACTACAAATCCACTTTGCCTGTGATCACTTCCTGGCCACAAGTCTCAAAACAAAATATGCCTTTTAGCTGGAGACCTCGTTTAACCAGCTGAAACAGAGAAGTGAGGATTGTATTGCCAGATTTAGGCAAGCTGGAACACTGGATGCTCACAAAGACTGCCTGAACAAGTCAGCAAACTGAGCTATTTTAGGAACTTTTTGTTTCAAGATAGTGTTTTGTTTTTGACATTTTGTTTGCTGAGGTTAGCATTCAGCTCTCAGTGTAAAAAGCATAGCTGCTGCATTAGCGAGTATACATCTTATTCTTTTCTACTTTAACCATGTGTGTTGCTGCTCTTCAATAAAGTTTAAAGTGAACAGTGATAAAATGCAAGTATCCATGACAGTATCTTAAAGCAGCATTAAACATTAATCAGGCAAGCGCATGGTTTTCCTACCCAGTACAACTTAGTTTCACTGCAGTAGTATGTTCGTGGAACTCCTTCTTCTGAACACAGCAAAAATACTATTGCTGTGTAAATAAATTCTAACAAATGTAAGGTCCTACGGGGTGTTATCATAAGTGGTTTGGGAGAGAATGAGGCAGGGGAGCAGTTTCTCTAGCCTCTAGGCTAGTATTGTTATGCAGTACTTATAGTTTGTGTTTAATACTGAAATTGGGAGATAAGAGGGCAATGAGGGGAGGGGTTATCAGATGATACCCAATATGGTGGCCTGTGACCATGATTGGGGCGTGGCTCCTTCTGATAAGGTCTCATCAAATGCCACTAAAAGGGGTTGTGATTTAAGTCCCCAGGTAAATTCATAAATTGGGCCCAGGGCTTTCATCGTCTTTAACTTCCATATTATTGCCTCTTGCTCTTCCACAGTAATCAGGGACATGATTCTGATGCCTTGTTCAGGGGTCCTCAGGAGGGAGATGGCATCCAGGAATGCAGTCATCCTCTCCTGTGGGGCCTTGGCCTCTGGTATATATAGGGATAGATAAGTATGAAAAGTATCAGCAACCTCCCTAAATTGTGAGTGTTGAAGACCCATTGGGTAACTCAAAGCAGGAATGGTCGCATGCCATCTTGCTTTCTTATCTGGTAGGCTGGCAGGCATAAGGAATGTGCTCCTATTTCGTAGTACTTCTGTATGAGGAATATTAGGGAGACCTCAGTTTGTTGAAGGCAGAAGGCACCTAGAGCTGCCTTAACCTTCAACAAATGCTGAGAAACAGACGTGTCACCTTGCTGGTGAGCAATTTGTAAGAAGTGTAGGGTTTCTTTAAAGTGGGTCTGCCGTTCTCATCCTTTCTTGTCAGAGGCAGTGAACTGAATTATTAGGCCCTGAAGGATCACCTTCAAGGTGTCCCATCTGATGGAATGGGAGGTGCACAAGGCAGGGTCATCTTTAACAATCTCCTCCACCTTCTCCCATAGGAAGGTCTGAAATTCAAGTGATCTGAGATAACAGGGTCATATCTCTACGGTCGGGCCCAGTCTCACAAGCAACTGAGCTGGAGTGATCTGAGAGACAGACATCCCCCACAGAGCAAGATGAGACTTGGGAAAGGGATTCTACTTGAGTACACACATGGTTGATATGAGTGTAGGTCCCGCAGATGTGGGAATAAAGTGAGAAGACGCATGTTTTAGGATGAAAGACCTCCATATGTCGACCCAGCCCACCTCCTGTACAAACCTATGAAAGAATTTACAGGCTGCTGGTTGCCGGATGGGTCTAGGGTTTCAGGAGTCCCAGCTAGGTTGTGGGACTATGTTAAAGTCTCCTGCTAGGAGTAGGGTTCCCAGAGTAGTGGACACTATGCGGTCAAGCAATCTTTTTATTGTAGGGATGTTTAACTGGGGGGGGGGGCGCAATTCAAAGTAGCTAAAGTAGGCTCTTTGCCATACAATGAACTTTGCACCAGTTATCAGTCGCTCCTCCAGATCAGCCCATACTAAATACTCCTGGAATGAGATACCATGCGGTGACAAGATAGCAACTCCTCACCTCTGTCCCCCCGGGTAAGAACAGAGTACATGGCTGAACATCCATATTTGTTAGTTTACCATGTTCCGTGGCAGAAGGGTAGTTCTTCTGCAGGCAAGGGAGGTCTAGTCTGGCACGTTTTATCTGGTCCAGCATTTTAGTATGTGTGACCAGACTGGTGAGTCCAATGACATTTAGAGAGTATAAATGTAGCTTCTGGGCAATCATATTATAGGTAGTTGGTAAGTAAGGAGGCATGGTGTCATCCCACACACCCCCAAGTCCCCCCATCCCCCAAAGCTGCACATACCATAATAAGCAGTAAGCCAATAAATAGTTAATGAGGAGACAAGAACAGGTCTTAGGGGAGATTAGAGAGCAACTTCTTGATCCAGGGAAGGCGAAACTTGGATCACATAGGGCATTAGCTCTGTCCACCAGCTGCTTCCTCGCTGTACTGCCCACCGATCACCAGACCGAAGCTTCACGCCAGACACGGGTGCCTCTGCTGCTGCAAGCAGCCTGGCGGGTCCCCTCTGTTCGCCGGCTGCCTCCTTGCTGTACTGCCCGCAGATCACCAGACTGAAACTTCAACCCTGACACAGGTGCCTCTGCTGCTGCAAGCAGCCTGGTGGGTCCCCTCTGTCCACCAGCTGCCTCCTCGCTGTACTGCCCGCTGATCACTAGACTGAAGTACGCTGCTGAAACTTCTGGCGACTCCATGCCAATTGCCCGGAACCATCAACTCTGCCTGCTGATTGGCTGCTCCACTTCTTTAATTCTTTGCTACTCCTGTTTCTTTCGGACTTAAAGCTAATGTTATTTACTGATTCTGGTACTGGTTAAGTTTCTCCAAATCGTCCTCTGAATCCTAATTTAAATGTGAATCTAAGCCTGTTTACAGCAATTTTGCACTCCAAGGGTAGTCTGAAGTGCAGAATCCTTTTAGAGTGCAGGTTTTTAGGTTTTAAAGTATTACAGCTCTCTTTGTCTCTCAGTCTCTCTTCATATGGTTTCTGATGCAGACCCTGCACCATTTTAGTTGCCCTCCTCTGGACCGCTTCCATCCTGTCTATGTCCATGCGTAGATGAGGTCTCCAAAACTGCACACAGTACTCCAGATGGGGTCTCACCAACTGTCTGTATAGAGGGATAACCACTTCCCTTTTTCTACTTGTGATGCCCCTTCCAATGCATCCCAGTATCCCCCTGGCTCTTCTTACTGACTTCTCACATTGCTTACCAACCTTTAGATCATCTGATATGACTACCCCCAGGTCCCTTTCCATTTTTGTTGTTGTTAGTGCCTCCCCTGCTATTGTGTACTCTTCTCCTGGGTTTTTGTTTCCCAGGTGCATTACTTTGCACTTCTTTGCATTGAATCTAAGTTGCCATATGTCTAACCATTCCTCCAACCTTGCCAAGTCCCTTCTCATCCTTTCTACCCCACCTTGTGTATCAACTCTGTTACAGATCTTTGTGTTATCTGCAAAGAGGCACACCTTTCCATCCAGACCCTCTGCAATGTCACCTATAAAGATGTTAAAGAGGACTGGACCCAGTACTGAGCCCTGAGGTACTACACTAGTAACCCCCCCTTTCTTCGGAATGTGTTCCATTCACTATTACCTTCTGTGTCCTGTCGTGCAGCCAGTTTGCTACCCAGGCTACCACCCTGGGACCCACTCCCAGGCTGGCTAACTTGATTATTAATCTTTTGTGTGGGACTGTGTCAAATACCTTGCTAAAGTCTAGGTAGGCCATATCCACAGCCCCTCCCTGGTCTATTTCTTTGGTCACCCAGTCAAAGAAATCAATTAGATTCGTCTGACATGACCTTCCTGTTGTAAATCCATGCTGCTTTGGGTCCTGTGCCCCGCTGGCCTCTAGGTACTCAACAATTCTTTCTTTCAGAAGTGCTTCCATCATTTTCCCTACGACTGAGGTCAAACTTACAGGTCTGTAGTCTCCTGCTTCTGCCTTGCTACTGTGTCAGAAAATGACCTGCAGTTCAGGCTCAGGGACCGTGTAATCAGTGGTTGGATTGGTTCAAACTACTCTGACATTCTAGGGCAGAGAGCATGTGCAGGCTTATCTGTTTTAAGTGGTAAGCAGGTGAATTCTTTTTGTTTGTTTGAAGATGTTAGAAGCTATCAATCTCTTCCATGTCCCTTCTACTGCAGTAACCAAAACGGGATGCAGTACTTACGCAGTGATCTCACAAAGGTCTTGTACAAGGGAGGATCCCCAACCTTCATCTACTCCTTATCCCCCATGATGTATCCTAACATTTCGTTTGCCTTCTTAATTTCAGCAGCACGCTGCCCATTGACATATTACGAACTGTTTAAAAATGCAAATTTTGACCACCAAGTAAACAGAAAACTATTTTTGTTTAAAGAGATTTTCTGGTTTACAGTAAAAACTGCATGGCTCACATCAGCATCAAGCAGTTATGCAACTCCCCCCACTAAATTTAAATTTCAGGCTCTTCCGTTCTTGATTTCTAAAGACATTTTCATTAAAATAGGATTTGTTTTTCCTTAGATTTCATCTTTTCAGACTGTTTATGCATGTTGCATAGTTATAATTCTCAGCTTATGACATCACACTCTGTTGCCATGGGCTTAATTGTGATGCCACAAGCAGATGATCATGAATTATTTATTTATTTGAAAATGGGTTACTGGGAAAGGCACACCAAGCCAAGGCTCGTGTCCAGGTGCGACTCGGGGAAGGGACCTGGGGATGCAAAATACAAAGCTCAGATACAGTTTGCAGTTACAGTAAAGTGCAACCGAAGAACACGATTAATACAGGAGTAGGTGCAAAATGAGAAAACAAGGCAAGAGCAGTTTCAGCCACTTACACCGGGGTACAACTCAAAGCAGGAACAGAGCAGTAGGGACAAATGAAGTCTAAGGGGCAAAGATGTGGGTACAATTTTCTTCAGCAAGAATGAAATGCCCAGAAATAACCGGGTTGGGGGCTATGAGATTTGAGTCACGCCAACTCCAACAGCTATTGCTTTGCAAGAACTTAGACAATCACTTTACATAAATATTTTAAAGAAATTCAGTACTCTACTATTACCACTCTGCCATCGTTGAACATCTACCCAGAAGTGATTCTGGGAGAATTAATAACTAAATTTGTAGTACCGCTACATAAACTGTGACTAATAAGGTGTGTTATTTATTACATGTACTGTTTGAATTTATAACTACTGTGTAAGATCTATCAGTAGGACTCCGCTGTAAATGAGGTTTGCTCAATGGTTTTACTGTAAATAAAATCAAATAAAAAAAAATTGTGTGTGCCTCCCCCACGGAAACTCAGTGTACTCAGTCAACTAACTGTACCCCAAAGCATCCATGTTACTAGCATGTAAACAATGCATATAAAAACATAACGAAAAATATTCATATAAACCCAACCAAAGAGAATTCTATATAACGGACTCAGAAATCTCCTTAGCTGGAAAAACTGAAAGGGTCCCTCGATTCCTGCTTTCAATACACTGTAAAAACAATCAATCATTTAGAGAGTTTTTTTTTCTCACTGTTTGCTAATAACTTACATGTTCAACATAGCACACTGGCTGGTGTTGCTCCGTCCTTCCTCATGTCAGACCGGTATGAAACTCAAACCTTCCCAGTGCATTCTGTAGCTCCTGGCGGCTGACCCAAGGCAACTGAGAACCTGAAACATGAGCAGCGAAAAAGAGAAAAGAAACATTAGCCATCACTGAAGCAGTCACACTGCAACACAGCTAGAAAAAAAAAAAAAGTGTCAATCTAAAACCAGCTGAAGAGCTGTTCCAAGTGTGCACCTTGGAGACCTATCTTTGACTTAGGTAATGATCCCCAAGAAATTTTAGGTTAATGAGATGCACTGTACAAGACAGAAACTGTCCACGTACCAAATGACACTTGGAAGTTTATTTTAGCGTACAGGTCTGGAGGTATGGTTTATTCACAGTAGTTTGGATCCAAGAGACTTTGTAAAGGTTTAGGCAAGTGGACCTAAACGTTTGCTTGCCCAAACAGAATTAATTTACGTATGTTGTAACTAGTCTAGTTAGGACATTTTTATTATGATCACACTATTACACTATTTGCCTCGACTCCTACCACCTAATCTGCTCTATACTAAAGTGTCTGGCTAGCTAATGGTTTATTGCAGAACTGTTTATGATCAACTAAAAGGTTTTGGTCCTTCTTCCCCCCTCTGCATCTTCCTCTTAGTCTCTTTGCTCTTCTAACACTCACTCCCTTAATATCCCTTGCTGCTCTACGTCAACTGGTCAGTCAGATTTCTCAGTGCAGCTGCCTTCTCTCTGGAACTCTCTCCCCTCCTCCCTTAGGCTTGTTCCCTGTAAGCCCCTGCTCAAGTCCCATTTCTCTTCTGCATGCTCCTGTCCTCACCCCACGTCACCTGACCCAGCCTCTCCTCTGCTTTTGTCACCTCTGGCGCTTCTCCAAGATTGCTGGTGAACTGTAAGTTTCATATGACTTCACCTGTTCTGTATTTTGCTTTATTTTTATTTATTTTGTTCTGCCCACTCTTCAGAGGGGATCATGTTTTGTTGTAACTTACACTGTGTGGCTTGTAATGCCCTACTACTACTATCAGCAGTAAGCATCAACCAATACTTTTGACTGACTCCACAGTATTATGGTGTTCCCCTGTCAATTACTGTATTACTGTTCTCCCCTGCTCCCCCCCGCACCCTGAGAATGAGCTTCAGCTCAGTGCACCTTTCCCGATCATCAACTTTCAAATAAATAAATCATTAAAGAAAGAAAAGTACCATTCATTTGGCATGAGGCACACTACCAAGCTGACTAACCCCCTTTGTCCATCATTTCGTAAAACCAGGGGAAGCAACAGAGAGGTACAGTGGCCCTCCTCAATTTCCACCTGCCATGCACATCTGGCACAAATGGCCACATACGGGGGGGGGACAACCAACAGGCACAGTCAAAAGACTGTTTTAGTTACAATTTATTTAACCAAGACAGAGCAACAGAGATACAACATCCCTGTTTCAGTGGGGTCCCAATGTTATAGCTGGGAGAAAATGAAGTAGAGGAGTATTGCCCAAGGTCATATGAGCACGTGCAGGAGGTATAAACACAACCCACTAACTTCCTGTGTATTGGCAGAAGCCACTAACACCCCTCCGAAGCAAGAACTCTTCTAATGCACTAATATAAGAACAGACCCTTTTTACTTGAAATTTGTATCAAACGCATGGTGATGTGGCCCCATGAAATACAATATCCAGATATTACTCAGTTCTAATTCCCACTAAGAAACTAATACTGCAACCTCTAATGCATTACAGCTAGCTTGAGACAACTGTGGGCAAAACAGATTCATTCACTCTGAATTCTATGCTAAGGTGTTACGGAATGTTATCCCAACACCCGGAAGCAGCATCCCTGAATATTCCAGAGGTTCAGCGTAAACAAAGATGCAGCTACTGAAAAGTGTGGGGCTGACTGATTACATGATTAGAAAAGTCTGTTTCTCTACAGCTGGTTAATAGTCTCTAGCTGATCAATGACTGGACAGGGATTAGGTAGCAGAGTGCTGGGCCCTGCATGCACTGCTGTAACTATAAACACCAAGGCAGACAACTGACCCACTTTCACAAAAACAACAAGGGGCTGAAGTAAGCAGGGTATTTACAGAGGAGATATGTAGGATTTAAGATGAACTCTTCCTCTCCTAAATTTAGGGTGCAGCATACAACATGTCTTGAAGGTGCTACACAGAGAGGAAAAACTGAGGTAGGACATCCCTTTAATTATTTATTAGTGAGGGAAGGGGTCACATGCACCAGGTATGAGGAAGCTGAGGGTAAAACTCAAGCCTTGTGAGTACTGCTTCAGACCACCAAGGGGAGAAAGGTTAGGACAGGAGTGGTTTACAGACCACCTTCTCAGGGCATGGAGATGGACAGAGCTCTGGGGGAACAGATTAGAACAGTATGTAGTAGAGGGAGTGAAGTCATAACAGGCGATTTCACGGCCAGCCCGGTGGCGCTGAGGGCTGAGGCGCTGAACGCCTTACCTTGTACGGCACTGGCAACCCGTGTTCGGGAATGAGCACAGGTTGTCGGGAGTCGGCAGGGGAGAAGAAGGATCCCTAAGAGTTGGCGCTTGTTCGCCCCTTGGCAGAGGCTGGGGACAAGGCACCGCCTCTAGTATGGGGAGTGAGGGCTGATGTCTAGAGGAGCGTGCAGATGGCAGCATGCCCCTCCGCCTGGCATCATTGCTGCCCCCAGCCTAAGGGAGAAAATCAGAAAATAAGAGGTTGAGCGGCTTGATGGCAGTCTGGCGACAACAGTTCCCGAGGCGCCAGAGTCTGGATCCTATTCGAGGTAGGGAGTTGGGGGCTCCCTGCTGCCCCGCTGCGGGGGGCAAACCACAGGGGAATGCAGGCGTGACCCTGATTTGGAGCGTGGACAATGGACGGCAGCTGGAATCACGAAGGCTGCCAGGTAAGAGGGGAAGCAGACAAGGTATGCCTTGAGATGAGGGCGGAAAAAAGTAACAGCCAAAAAAATTACAGATGATTGCAACCTACCTGGTGTGGACTGAAGGACCCCAGCTACCTCCTTGCTCCAGAGAACTGGTCCTCCTGGAGGCTTTCCAGGATAGTTTCCTGGTGCAAGGATCCTGGAGGCTTTCCAGGATAGCTTCCTGGTGCAAGGAATAACAAAGCCTACCAGAGATGGAGCCATACTGGACCTAGTACTGTCCAAAGGTGAATATGTTCAAGAATTAGAAGTGGAAGACCCTGCCCGGCCCCATGGCGTTGAGGGTTGAGGCGCTGGATGCCAGACCGGCCACCCAGGTTCTGGAACGAGACCCGGTCGTCGGGGGTCAGCAGGGGAGGACTAGGATCGAGTGTCTGTAGACTGCTCTCCTAGTCCTGGGGTGGGTTGGGGACACTCACCGCACTGTAATGACCTCTGGGGACACCTGGAGGTACTGCCAGCATCCGTGTAAGTGTGGGGGAGTGCGGCGGACATCAGCACGTTGTGCCTGGACATCCACGCTCCAAAGGGACTAAAAGAGGAGGAAAACTGGGCTGGGTGCGACCGTGCAGCCTGATGGCCACGATCTGTGCTGCCCGGAGGACTCGTGAGGAGTCCCGTCGGGGAAGGTTCTGGGGCTGTCCTGGCTGAGAGAGGAATCGGGGGACCTGCAGCAGGATAGCAAGACAACTGTCCAGGACCCTCCTGGGTACGGTTAGAGCCACCCAGCTCTCCGGGCAGACAGAACCAGCGGCTGGATGCCCCACGCCGGGAACACCACAGCAAAAAGGCGGAAAAATACCAAAACAAAAAAAAGTGGAAGACCCTCGTGTAGGCAGCGACCACAGCATGGTGTGGTCTACCTAAATCTGAGCAAGGAAACAGCTAGGACTAACACATGGGTAGTGGACTTTGGGAGGGCTGACTTTTGAAAGATGGGGGAAATCTTGCCGAAATCAGTCTGGAGATAGAGGTGGAGCAGAAATTGTCCATTATAAAGATGGGTCTGATTGAGGCCACTAATATGCACAAAGGACCAGAGCAAGAAAGCAAGGATCAAAAAACCAAGCTGGTTCGGCAAAGAGGTGGTAGCAAAAGTGAGAGAAATAGAGCTGTCTTTCATAAGTACAAACGTTCTCTAAGGGATGCAGATAAGGAGATTTACTCTGAGAAATCAAGAGAGGCAAGCAGAACGGTCAGGGCAGCAAAGGTCATGAGGGAACTAAACCTAGCTCAGGGGATAATGGTAGGGGGAAAAGGACTTTTTTTAAGTACATAATGGAGCAAAGGAGTACAAAGGATGGGATTGTTAAAGTGGGAGGGGGATGGATGGAAAATAGTGAGGAACAGGCAAATGCACTAAATGAGTACTTCAGCTCGGTTTTCACTAGGGAGAAGGATGGACCACTGCCACACAGAAAAACTGAGGTTCAGAAGGGGAAAGGGGTAAAAGATGGAGCAATTCAGCAGGACAAGGTTTTAAAGGGCCTTAGGGTAGACAAATCTCTTGGACTGGATGGCGTGCACCCGAGAGTTCTGAGGGAAATGGCCGAAGTCCTGGCTAGCCCACTAGCAGACCTGTTTTAACACCTCGCTAGAGACAGGGTGCGTGCCTCAGGACTGAAAAATGGCACATGTGGTGCGTCTCCACAAGAATGGACCCACAGATGAACCAGGTAACTACAGACCAGTCAGCCTTACATCCATTGTAGGCAAATTAATGGAGACCTTACTAAAGGAAAGACTAGTGGACTTTCTGGAGGTTAATGGCCTCCAGGATGAAGGCAACATGGGTCTGTCTTAGGGAGATCTTGCCAGACCAACCTGATGAGACTTTTCTGACTGGGTCACATGGACAGTGGACAAGGGACAGGCGGTTGATGTCCTGTATCTGGACTTCAGCAAGGCCTTCGACTCTGTGCCACATGGGAAAATGCTCAGTAAGTTGCAGGACCTAGGAGTTGGGAAGAAGCTGGTGGGGGGGGGGGGTCAAGAGCTGGCTACAAGACAGAAACCAGAGGATGGTAGTAAGGGGGGGGGGACTCTCAAAGTCTAGGCCTGTAAACCACTGGGGTCCCACAGGGCTCAGTGCTGGGCCCAGTGTTGTTTAATATCTTTATTGGTGACATAGCGGATAGGATCAAAAGTAAAATCTGCCTATTCACCAATGACACTAAGCTCTGTGGGAGAGTGGACACAGAGGAGGGGAGGCAGGAGCTTAGCGAGGACCTGGCAGGACTCCAAAGCGGTTGGGTATATGGCAACTAGGGTTCAATGCTAAGAAGTGCAAGGTCATATACCTGGGAACTAAGAACACAGGGGTCAGTTACTGGTTAGGAGGGGTACAAGTGTCAAGTTCTGAGGAGGTAAAGGACCTGGGGTAATCATCACAAGGGACCCAAGGCACTTTGGGCACTGCTGTAAAGCAGCAGCCAAAGCCAACAGGATGTTGGGCTGCAGCAACAGAGGAATCACCTCCAGGAAAGGGGAAGTCATTCTGCCACCATACGGGTCTTTGGTGAGACCGCATGTGGAGTACTGTGCCCAGTTCTGGTGCCCATATATGAAAAAGAACATCAAATTGCTGGAGGGAGTGCAGTGTAGGGCAACCAAGTTGATCCAGGGCCTGATGGACAAACCCTATGAGGAGAGGCTGCAGGAGCTCAACATGTATTCCCTGGAGGACAAAAGAGAAAGGGGGGACAGGACTGAAACCTTCAAGTACCTGAAAGGTATAAACAAGGTTAGTACGGATGGCATATTCAACCTCAGGAGGAATGGGTCCACTAGGGGGAACAGTCTAAAACAAGCATTTGTCAATACCGAATGTTTGCTTGCTGGCATTAGCATTGAAAGTGCAGGAGTTAGACAGATACAGAATAGGAATGGCAGTGAAGTACTGAACTGACACCAAACCCTCCCACCCTGCAGAGATGAACAGGCTTTGGGGTGTGCCTGTGAGTCCTCGGCCATAACACTCATGCCATTTCACCTCACCCTACCCTGCAGACACTGACAAGTGTTGAGGTGAGCCTTGGGGTGTTCGGGCTTTACACTCACCCCATTCCATAAGGAAATACACTGAAATGGGTGTAGCATAGGAGAATGGGGTGAACTTTGGGGCCGAAGAGTCCAAGGCACACCTCGATGCCTGTCACTGGCTGCAGGGTGGGGGTGGGGGTGGAATGGCGTGAGCATTACTGTCAACAATCCCAGGTCACACCCCTGACACCTGTCAGTCCCTACAGGGTAGGGCGTTATGGTCAGAAACTCCAACGCCTTGGGTGAATCTTGGTATTTTCACTCCAAGTTTTCAACATGGGTTTTTGTGACCGCACCGCATGAACAGTGACACTATCAGTTCGTGAGCTGAAAGGTGATTTTGCATAGCGACTGCGCCATTTGGCACCATAGGTGCAAAAACACATTTCGAATAGGATGTGAAAAATGACAGCTGTACTGTTCATGAGGAGGTGTAAAAAATGGTAATGTTGAAAATCTGGAGTGAAAATATAACAAAAAATTGGCGAAGTCACAAACGTGCGTAGTGACTGCGCAATGCACACCCGTAATGAAATTATTTGGGGGATTTTTTATACCAGAGTTTTAAAACAAGCATTTTGGGACCTCCGCTCATGAACAGTGGTACTGTGATTTTCTTAATCTGTCCTGAACATTGATTTCCCGCAGTGACCGCGTTATTCTGTGCCAGAAATGCGAAAACACATTTCGGTCAGGATGTGAAAAATGACAGCTGTACTGTTCATAGGGAGATGTGGAAAAATGCCAATGTTGAAAATCTGGAGTGAAAATATTACAAATTCGTGAAGTTCTGAGGGTGCATGGAAACTGCGCAATGCATACTCGTAACACAGTCATTTTATGGACTTTTCTCACCAAATTTTCAACATAGGCATTTTAGGACCTCTGCTCATGAACAGCGTCACTGTGATTTTCTTAATCTGTCCTAAACACGGATTTCCCACAGCGACCATGCTATTCTGCGCCAGAAGTGCGAAAACACATTTCAGCCAGGATGTGAAAAATGACAGCTGTACTATTCATAAGTAGGTGTGAAAAATGCCAATCTTGAAAATCTGGAGTAAAAATATTACAAATTCGCGAACTTACGAGTGTGCATGGAACCTGCGCAATGCAGGCTTGCAAACAGTCATTTTTTGGAATTTTTTCACCAACTTTGCAACATAGGCTTTTTGAGAGCCCACCTCATGAACAGTGACACTGTCAAGTTCAAGTTTATTGCAGGAAAACTCCATTGAGCAAGCTCATTCACAAGGAGGTCCTGTCGGTTCGTTACTCGGTCCCGAAAGGTGATTCAGTGCAGTGACCGCGAAATCACCTTTTGGGACTGAATAACCAGATGACAGTCACTGAATTCATGAGATGGGGTCCCAAGAACCCCATGTTGAAAAGTTGGTGCAAAAATTCGGAAAAATTACCGAAATATCCACATAAGTTGAAAAAAAAAAAAAAAAACATTTATGCCATTATACAGCTTACCGGGATTTCTTCAGTTCGCGGTGGCTTTAAAGAGTACAGGCGTGTTCCCGGTCACGAGTCGTCACGCCCGGGCTCGGAGGTAAAGTATGGGTGGTGGGGAGGTGGGGTGCAGAAGGGTGGGTGCGGTTGGGGAGGGCACCAGACTCAACAATGGACCATTTTTCTTTACAGGAAGGGGGAAAAAAAAAAGAGGAAGGTTTTCTGTATTTGCAAGTACTTTGGCACACTGGGGTGGCCTCCCAGCGTGCCACCTGAGTGATTCTTGGGGAGGATCTGTAGCTAGCAGAGTTGGGCACCCCGTCAGGAGAATGTTGGGGGCCAGGCGCATGAGCCAGGGGATTAGACACCCCTTCGGCACACAACAGATTGGGGGGGTGTATCGTGCTGATGGGGATTGGGATATCCCGTCGGCAAATGAACTGGGGAGGGGGCATGAATTGTAGGAGACTTACATTTTGTATACGGTCATCTCCGTGGGTTCGGGCTGTTGCTACCAACAGGGCTACGGCAGTACTTGCTTCGAAGACTGCAAATGCTAGCAGCATTATTGGGGCTGTTGTGTAAGTTGTTGCTTCTACTTGTAAGGGTCACGACGACAGAGCAATGCTTGCCCCAACTCATGTATGTAGATGAACTGCAGAACAGTAGACCATTCTCGTACACTGACCACTACAATCAGTAACACCCCGGCATCACAGCTGATTGTTCCATGATAAGGCACTCCCTCATTGCACCGGTCAATTCGTTTGAGCATAGTGGCATGCTCATTAACTGCAGCAGGCTCCTCTATTGACGCGGAACAGACCAGCCCCAGAACGGACTGCTGCTGTTCGCCACAACACTGCCATGCCACCACAATCCACATGTGAAGGAAGCTGACACAATGTGTTTCTTGCTCGTGCGTGCAAGCAAATACAATTAGTGGGAGAAGATTCAAAAGGGAAATGAGAAGGCACCTTTTCATAGAAAGAGTAGTGTTTAAGTGGAACAAACTGCCGGAGGAGTTGGGATCATCGAAAACAGTGGTCAGCTTTAAGAGGGGCTGGGACAGAGTGAAAGGGAGAGTCATAACGGATGGGAAGAATTGTAGGGGGGGGATGAGAGGAAGATGGATAATGAATCTATGTGGTGGGGGGCAGCTCCAGTAAATTTGTTTGAGAATATTCTGCTGGCATTTTTGTATGCATGTTCATATGACATACACGCTGTGTCAGGCTAATCCTGCTGCAGTGGAAGAGGAAAAGAACTTGGGATAATAAAATACAAGGTAATCAAGCTCGACAAGCAACGTGCAGCCACTGTCAAGAGGGACGGCAGAACATTGGGTTCCATCAAAGGGGTGAGGATGGCTAGCAGGGCAGGGGTAGTAATCCTGCCTGTTGAAAAAGGCCCTGGTCAGGCCCCACCTTACTGCATGTAGTGTAGTTCTGGGCTCCCCAATACAAAAAGGACATTGAGGCAGTCAAGAAAGTGCAACGCAAGGTCAACAAAATGATCAGGGGTCTTAAAGACAAAAAGCTAGGAGGAAAGGTTGGTGACCATTCACAGCTTCAAGGAATTGCACTGGTTCACTGACTGGAGAGATAGGACTGCTTAGAATCCCTATTATTCAAGATGGAGATAGTGGTAATGAAATCCAGAGGGTATGATGAAAAGGGCCTATGCAGCGTTACATGATAGGGCAGCCGATCAAGCTTAAGGTTAGACAGTTGTGGAAGACAGACCTACAGTGTTCAGTCCCTGATGGTGTGAGGGCGGTTGTGTAAGAGTCCCATATGTGTCTTCTTATTTGTAATAAATATAAGACAGCCCAATTTAGGTTTATTCAAAGGCTCTAAATACTGTATCTCTAAGCACTTAGGAGGCAGTATGGCGCAGTAGGTTAAGGTTCTGAGCTGCAAATCTGGAGACCTGGGTTTGAATCCCACAGCCCCCTAGGTGCATACTGTGTGACCCTGAGCAAATCACTTAACTTCCTTGTGCTCCAAGGTTCCACCTGCAAACAAGCTTTCAGCTTACTGTGTCTCACCTGGTAAAATAATTGGTTAAAAAAAAAAAAAAAAAAAAGCACAGTTGGTAAATTCAACACAGGGATCACCAGTGTGTGGCACATGTAACCAAGCCAGAGGAACTTATATATACTACTTCTGGGACTGTCCCACAAAGGTTTGTAGACCCATGGGTCAGGTAATGGGTCTGGTGTCACAAACCACAGCAATCTCACTCTTTTCTGGTAAAGAGCATACAGAAGATGAGGACTGGACCCCCATTCCAAGGTAATAAGTATTATGCTGCCAACGGCCCAGAGGTGCATGGTCTTTCACCTACAACTTGCATCAGCAATGTGGCAGAACTTGCTCCAGAAGATGCTTCTACTGGAAAGACTGATCTATGAACGCTGCTCTGCCGGCACAGCAGTAGCGCTACCGCTTGCGGCACTGATGACCTGGGTTCAGGAAAGAGCCCAGTCTGTCAGAGGGCTGGTCTGGGGAAGTTGAATGAGCAACCCACGGACTGCTCTTCACCTCCAGAAGGGAGAGTTGGTGGCACACGGCACTTCGGCAACACCCAGCAGAGGCTGGGTGTACACCTTGCCAGGACACATCAAGGTGACAGCAGCAACGGATGTCCGCAGGGCATATGCAGGAACACGCATGTCCCTGTGTAGACATCATTGCAAGTCCGCACCAAGGGGGAACCGACCCAAAGTAAAACCCTGTGTGGCATTGCTTCATGATGCCTCTCGACCTCCGCTGAATGATGCTGCAAAGTGCAAGTCTTGGGTGAATCTCAGTCTTTCCCTTGGGAACCCCACCATACGGGGCACGCTATGGGACCTCCAACCTGAGCAGGGGAAAATGATGAGCGGACAGAGATGGAGTAAGTACCCCGCCTGCAGCCAGAGAATAAACAGAGTCTAAAAAAAAAAAAAGACTGATTTACGAACTGAAGGGATGGCAGATGAATATGAATAACAACAGGGACAATACTTGAGGTCACAACCACCCCTTAAGGTGTCACTGATCACTGCAGATAATTTAACCAGGTGATGGCATGAACAGAAAGAAAATATACGTTAGACACGGAGTAATCAAACTGGACCCCTTGATGAAATGATGCAATGATTATAGTAAGGCATGTGCTTTACACCTATGTTTATGTTTTTAATGCTTTATTGACAATCTGTGAACACGACCAGGTTCATTCCTGACTGCGTTGTTTGTTGCACATTTCATGTTTTGCATGATTAAGAATTCGGAACAGAAATACAAAAAAAAAAGCCAACTTGAACCAAAAAGTACTTTATTTTTTTTAACATTTTAAATATCAGAAACCCAAACCAGGAACCGATGCAAAACACAGTCTTCTCAGGTTCAAGAACCAGCACGGTCCAAAAGAAGAAACAAAAAACCAAAAAACTAGCACAGAGTGTCAATTAAACTTTTAATATTTAAAATATAATAAAACAGAAAATGCAGCCACTTGGTGTGGAACAGGACTCCGGAGCAACTGATCTCTTCAGAGGAGAAATAAATCAGACGTTAAAATACCAGGCAGAGCGTGACCACACTGTGAAGTTCGAACTTATACCCCTCGAAAAACTGCCTCCACCCCCAAAATCCACCAAGGATCCTTACCTCCACAGAAGTGATATGCTGCAAAAAGAAAAGCTCCTATCTTCTCAATGGAGTACAACTCTTGGGTCTAGGCTGGAGGCACCTGGACCCTGCAAGAGCAAATCTTTTGGCCAGGGGCCAGCAACACCTCATTGTGGTGTGCCTGCCAATATGTATTGCTGACCCCCTCTCTTACTTCAGTCCTGTTCCCAGCTGGACCCTTAAGTGGGAATGAATGGTGAAGATCGATTCTTTGAGGATCATTGTTTTTTTGTTTTTTTTTGTCAAGAAGAAAGGAGATCTGCTTACCATAAAACACAAAGACCTCTTGCTTTAATGATCTTCTTGCCCGGGTACTGCAAAAGTTTAAAAATCAGGGCCTTAGTCAGTCAAGTGTGGTTAAAGCCTTGCTCATTTTGATCCTGTGTGCTTGGTCAAATTCATACTCTGCTCAAGATAACAGCCGTTACAGGAGCTGGCGGTGGAAGAAATTAACCCAGTCAAGGCCTTCAAATGTCCCTCCTGGAGGCCCCCCCCAATTCAGACGTCTTTGTGGCAGCCACAGCCCTACAGGTCTTCTACTTTGTGCTGTACCTACTGGCTCTGCTGCTCCACTTCCTGAAAGCATTTATCCTGACTGGATCAGTGGTCTCAACATCAGCATGGGGGGATTCCGTCTGTACCACTATCCCAGTCCAAACAGCAACGGCTCCCTGGGTCTCAACAGAAGGTTTGCAAGTGCTCTCCATATTGAGAGCACTGAGCAATGAGGGCAGTCTGGGGATCTCTGTTGCACGAAGTTGAACAATGGGTATCTTGCTAGTTGGCCATCTTGGGGGTGGGGGGGGGCAGAGGACCCGACCACAAAGTTCTAGTTTATTTTTTGCACTTGCTCAATGTCTGTTATCACAAGCCGATCCAATCAGTTGGCATGCCCCTGAGCTTAATACTGCTATAGTGAACGTCCTAGGACTTAAAAAAAAAAAAAAAAAATGGTAGGATAGCAACAGATTTGGTATGAGGCAGTCAGGAGTGAGAGAACCAAGTGCCACCTTAGACCTCCCCATTCCGGCACTACTTATTTCCACAGCTGATTAATTGCAAAAAACTTCGATAATGCATTAGTTAGGGGTAAACAGACAAAAGTAGGGCAATGTGATGTTAGGGTTCCCAACCCTAATGCTCTACCCTACACCTGTAGGCAGCAGGAAAAAACATTACTATTTGTCCTCTCCTGCATCTTCGCAAATCAGGCATGGGGTGTGCCATTCCATCAGTAAATAAGCTGAGATGTGTACAATATATTAGAATGGGGTGAGCGTTGGGGTTGACAAGCCCAAGGCACACCCCACATCTGATTTGCAAAGACGCAGGAGAGGTCAAACAATAACAGGTTTTCCTATTGCTGCCTGCAGAGTGGGGGTGGGTGTTAGAGTTGGGAAACCTAACGCCACATTTCCCTATTTTTGTCGGTTTAACCCTAACTAGTTTTTTGCAATGAACTCAAGGGCAATGTACCAACTCGGAGGAGAGGAGGTGGCAACAACTGAACAGGAAAGAGACCTGGGGGTCATCATAACAGAGGACCTCAAAGTGGCAAAGTCAGTGTAGAACGGCAGTAGGGAAAGTGAACAGGATGCTGGGTTGCACAGGGAAGAGGTATAACAAGTAGAAGGAGAGAGGTAATATTGCCCCGTATAATTCATTGGTGAGGCCACACCTGGAGTACTGTGTCCAGTTCTGGAGACACCATCTCAAGAAGGACATTGAACAGGTGGAGGTGGTGCAGAGAAGGGCTACCAAAATGATCCAGAGCATGCATTAGAAAAGCTATAAGGAGAGATTCAGGGAATTAAATATGTACTCACTGGAGGTTAGAAGGGAGAGAGGGGACGTCACAGAGGTATTCAAATAAGTCAAGGGAATAAAAGTACAGGAGGACAGCATCATACAAAAAAGCAAATGCACAAGGACAAGGGGACATGATATGAGGCAAGAAGGAAGGAGACTCGGAGGAAATGTGAGGAAGTACTTCTTCACAGAAAGAGTGGTAGAAGCCTGGAACAAGCTACGGTGGAAGTGGCGGGCACAAACACCGATGAGGCAATCAAACACACATGGGATAGGCATGGGGCATCTTGGAGACAGGAATGGGGGCAAGCAGGGTTGGAGGTCTGACAGGACCTGAAGTAAAGAAGTAGGAACTACACTTGTAACTAGGGCAAACTAAATGGACCATGGGGTCTTTTTCTGCCACCATCTACTATATAACTATGAATTTCCTTACTTTTTGAGGTAGTATAATCGTATCCTCATTTACCTGTGGGAGTGCAGGGCTCAGAGGGCCCTGCGCTACCATTTCTGCTAAAAAGAAAATAACAGTTACGCAAGAACTTACTGTAACAGTAGATTTTCCAAAGGATCTCAGTCATCAGGTCACACCGTAGTAACTTCACCATCAGTAAAGCAGGATCCACAAGGAAGAGTTTCAGCAGTACAACGGGGGCCGCCCACACGGTCATCTGACCACATCACCAACCCTATAAAGGCATGAGCGTCCCCACTCCCTTCTCAGTTCTTTCCCACCTGGAGACAAAGGGAGCATAGCTCTAGACATGGGGGACCAAGGAGAGACAGAGATGCCCAGGCCTCTATGAAAGGCTGGATACACCACCAGACATCCAGTTCCAGGAAAGAGTTCCACCCAAAAAAAGGAGGATGGTGGGAGGGAAGGTAGACCTGAAGACTGAGATCCCCTTGAAGATCTACTGTTACAGTAAGTACTTACGTAATTGTTCTATCTTCTTCAGCGGTATCTCATGTAGTGCTTGGTGAAAGTACGGACAGTACTCCAGGTGGCAGTCGCACAAATGTCAGCGGCTGAGACCCCTCAGAAACAAGCCACAGAGGTAGCCATGCCTCTTGTGGAATGAGCTTTTACACCTCCAGGCAACTCTCTGCCACACTTTTAGTAGCAGAACACAATACAATTAACCAACCATTTAGATAAACATTGTTTGGAAACCTGAACACCCTCTCTAACCTGGGAGAAAGAAACAAACAGCTGCTTTGACTTTCTACTTTCCTTAGTGAGAAGCAGGTAGTATATTTCAGGGTTCTGCACACATCTAACATATGGAACAGTGCTTCCCCTGGATTGGCACGCTCAGGAAAATAAACAGGAGGGTGGATGGATTGATTGAGGGTAAACTAAGACACCACCTTGGGAAGAAACGTAGGTTTCGTGCACAAAGAGACACTGTCTTTGTAAAAAATCAAATAAGGCTCCTTGCACCAGAGGGACTGAAGCTCAGAAATCGTTTGAGCAGAAGTAACAGCAATCAAAAATAACATTTTCCAAGAAAGAAAGCACAGCTCGCAAGTCGTGGCTGGCTCAAAAGGAGTCAACTTCTCCAAAACAAAATTCAAATCCCAAGCCAGGACAGGGGAATGGATTGGGGGTTTCAGATGCAGGATGCCCGAGGAAAGTATGGGAAACATCCAGCTGAGCTATGGTGCGGTCACCCACTGGCTCATGAAAAGCTGAAACAGCTGAAAGGTGTACCTTGAGGGAGGAGTATGGAGTACTGGAGACCTAAATCGGACAGTAATAATAGGGTAGTCCAGAATCTGGGTCACTGGTCACGTTAAAGTGTCCAGATTATGTTTGGCAGCCCGGATGGCAAATCTCTTCCACTTCATGGCATAAGTGGCTCAAGTAGAGGGTTTTTGAGGGGCCACTAAAACATCCGCTACCCTGTTGGAAACCCCAAATCTGGTGATGTCTATGTTCTCAGGAGCCAAGCATGCAGATGGAGTGACTTGAGGTTGGGATGGACCAGGGTCCCCTGAGCCTGGGTCAACAGACTGCTGCTGCAAAGAAGAAGAGGGACCGGAGGCTCCTCCACCAGCTGCTGTAGTAATGGGAACCATTGCTGGTGAGACCAGAACGGAGCTACCAGAATCATGCTGGTCACCTCTATTTGCAGTTTGATTAGCACCTTCTGAATCAGAGGAAATTGAGGGAAGGCGTAAAGGAACCTGCCGCTCCAAGAGAGAGACAATGCGTCTCGCCAGAAAACTCCAGGCACTGGATCGAGCAAGCAGAAATTGGGCACTTTTGCACTGAGTGGGGATGCAAAAAGGTGCAACTCTGACTGACCGCATCTATTGAAAAGATCTTCTATGATGGATGAGAAAAGCTCCCACTTGTGCACGCTTCACTGTGTCCAGTTGAGGCTGTCCAACAAGGTGTTTAGCACTCCTGAGATATGGACCACTGAGAAAGTCAGACCATGGTTTAGTGCCCAGTATCACACTCTCATGGCTTACCCTGCACAAGGGATACGAATGTGTCCCCACTTGCTTGTTGAGGTAGTACATGACACTGAGGTTGTCAAACTGAATCAATAACTGGCCCAGAAGGAGACGATTCTGAAAGGCTTGTATGGCATACAGGACCATCCGCATCTTTAGGACACTGATGTATAGGGAAGTTTTGATCTGGAACCAAGAGCCCTGAGTTTGAAAGGGCCCAGATGAACCCCCCCAGCCCAAGCCGGAGGCATACGAAGTGACAATCTGCTGGGGGGAGGAGATCTGGAAGGGGACCCCTTGCAGCAGGTTCAAGGGGTCCATCCACCACTGGAGCATCATGCGGACTGGGGAGGAGACCAGCACCAACTTAACCAATTTGTATGTGTGCTGGTCCCATTGTACTCGTAGTATCCACTGGAGGATGCGCACGTGAAGCCTGCCCAGTAGAACAGTGGGGATGGTCACAGCCATCAGCCCCAACAGCCTTAAGTACAGCCTTGCAGGGACACAGCGGCTCTGGATTACCTCCTGAGCCTGGGCAACCAGGCACTCCACCCTGTTCTGAGGCAGAAAAGCCTTTCCCTGCGCTGAGACTAGAACCACCCCTATGTACTGCAACATTTGGGACAGTACCAGGACTAACTTGGGCAAATTGACTGTAATGTCCAAGGAAAGAAACAACTGAAGAGTTCTCTCCAGAGTCCACAGGAGCTGCTCCCTGGACAGGGCCTTCAAGAGCCAATTGTCCAGATAGGGAAAAAGTACAACCTTCCCTATTGAGAGCTGCCACTACTGCTGCTAAGCATTTGGTAAAGACCCGCGGCACAGGACAAGTTAAAGGGCAGCACTTTGAATTGGTAATGCTCACCCTGGAAGAGCAACCAGAGAAACCTCCTGTGGAGAGGCAACACCGAGATGTGCAGGTAAGTGCCAGGCATGTCCAGGGAACACATCCAGTCGCCTTCCTTGAGAAGGGCCATTAGAACTGGCAAAGTTACATTCTCAACTTTTTGTACTGGATGTACAGACTGAGGTCCTTTAGGTCTAAGATGGGCCTCAAATCTCTGGTCTTTTTGGGACTAGAAAAACCTGGAATAAAACTCCTTTGTTTCTCTGACACCTGGGCACTGGCTTGATGGCCTGTTTGCACAGAAGGGACTGCACCTCCTCCTGGAAAACAGCCAGGTGGGCTAAGCATAGTTGGAGGGCAGAGGAGGAGTCTCTGGGGGTTGCTTGATGAGCTCCAGAGTGTGACCCCTTTCTATGATTTGAAGAATCCAGGCATCTGATATGATGGTTCTCCATTAATTGAGATGGAGAGAGAACCAAACTTCGACCACCACCTCTTGGTCGGGGACCGGAAGTGGGGAGGTGGGGTCTAGCAAGGAGTCAAGTGAAGGTGGATCCAGCCACCGGGGCTGGTCCATCACTTCTAGGGCACTTGGCATTGACCCACGCAGTGGAGGGGGTGGGTAAGGTGGCGGATGTTCTGCGTTTGCCTTGAGGCAGAGAGACTGCTCTCGGCCAGCTGGGTCCCTTGCGAAAGGGAGGACGCTGTCTGCTCTTCGGTTGCATATGATAGAGCGAGTGAACAGACTTGATAGCCCTGCTAGATACCTGTAAATCGTTAATGATGTCCTGGATATCTGGACCAAACAGCTTTGAGCCAAAGGGGTATTTCAGCACCTTCTGCTGCATGTCTGCAGAATAGCCTGAGCCCCTTGGCCAGGAGTGCCTAAGGAGGCAAATGCCGGTGGCAACAGTCCTGGCAATGGTATCCGAGAGATCATAGAGGGCCTTGTAGGAGGTGCTTACTAACATCCTCAGCAGCCTGCAAGCAAGTGAGAACCTCCTGCTTCTGGGTACCCTCTAGAAGGGCCTGGGCCGCAACCTTGCCCTTCTTCCAGTTGGTATTCTAGTATTTAACCATGTGAGACAGGTAGTTAGCAATCCTCAACCCAAGGGTGGAGGAGGCATAAAGATTTTTGCCCTAAAGATCAATTCTGCATGACTTTGTCTCGGGGGAGGGAACCAAGGTGCTTGGGCACCTTAGACCTGTCATGAGCTGCTTTTTTGACCACAGAATCTGTTTCAGGCTGGCCAGCATAATGCGAAAATCCTTGCAGGCATGATAAAGTTTGTCTGCCCTGCAGGGCATAGCTGGCACTATATTGGGCCTCTGCCAGGTTGCAGTAGTAGCATTCCTGAAAGTTGACAGAATAGGAGGAATGATCTTGGGTGGAGACTCTGGGATCTCCAGGAAGTCCACCAAATCTTTCCTGGTTTCATCCTCTTCCTCGGTATGGAAGCCCATGACTGAGGACAACTGCTTCATGACACTGAAGAAGGTAGGGCCCTCAGCAGGAGACCTAGGAGTGTGCTTGACAGAATCCTCGCTCACTGAGGAAGCCATACTCTGTTGAGCTCCTCCAGATCAAGGTCAGACATCTGAGGAACCAACGACGATGCCGTTGACAGTGCAGGTGAAGCAGGCCTGTACAGTATGCACCTAATTAGTGGACTATCACCAAAGTGAATCGTTGAGGTCGAGGACCGTCAAAGGCTGTGTCGATGGAGGAGGGGTCAACAGCACAAAGAGGCACAACCCTACCAAGCGCACTGAAAGTCTGGAGAGCTTGAGGGCTCTCAGGGTGCCAATTGTGACCCAGTAATGGGAGAGCTGCTGATGACCATGCCGTCAACGAAGAAGGGGCTGACAACCCAGAGGTCTACGACCGGCCACCCTGAACGTCAGATGGAGGCGCTGTCGGTATGGTCCTGGTGGGGTCAGAGACCTGGACAGCGGATTTGTGCGTTGATGCAGCTGCAGTAGAAAGAGTACCCCCAGACGAAGAAGAGGCTGTCGGGGAGCAGTCCCGATCTCTGTCTTTTTTATGACTTTTCCCTGAGGACTTGTCTTTGGCCTTAGCGGCCTTGGAGCTCGACGACCCTGCCGACGACTGAGAAGCAGGGGCTCAGAGGACCCCTGCCCAGAACTGGCTACCTGCTGATCTATGAAGAAATTTTAAGTGCCCTTCTGGGTCGCCTGAGGGTTGTTTGATTAAACTTCTGGCAGGGCTCACAGTCAGAGACTTCGTGGTCAGGCTCAAGACAGCAGACACAGCGAGAGTGCTCATCTGTGCAGGCAATCTTCTTCCGCAATGGCAGCAACGGAAGAGAGAAGTCAAAGGATTAACTCTCAACATAAACAAAATAAAGACATCTCATCAAAAATGGTGTGAAACTGCATCGGAGCTTTCCGCAGAGACCCATGCGAACAAGCTGTTGGCGGGAAAGAACTGAGGAGGAAGCAGGCCCTCTCATACCTTTATAGGGTTGGTGATGTCGTCACATGATGCCGGCATGGGCGGCCCCTGTTGTACTGCTGAAAATCTTCCGTGTGGATCCTGCTTCACCGACAGTGGAGTTCCTACGATGAGACCTGATGACTGAGATACCACCAAAGAAAATCAGCAATTTTCGATGCCCTACAGAGGGGCATGCCTCAGACAGCTAGTAATGGAACCCACTCGGGATGGAGCAGTCTTAGACTTGGTACTCTTAAACGGGGACAGAGAGAGGATCTCAGATCTAGAAGTGGGTAGCCATCAGGGACAGTGAGAGAATCTCAGATCTAGAAGTGGGTAGCCATCTGGGAACAAGTGACAAAGCCATCTGGAAACAAGTGACGACCAGTGTGGTTCACGATAAACACAGCCGCAGAGTCAAGCCACACAAAAGTGAGGGTACTGGACTTTAGGAGGGCTAACTTTTTCAAAATGGGGACTGCCTCAAAAAAGCACTAGCAAACAGGTAAGAAGGAGGGGTGGAAGAACAGTGGGAAAACATCAAAACTGCCATCAGAGGCAACAAGCCTCTGTGTGAAGCAAATAAACAAATCGAAATGAAAGAAAAGAATACTATGGTTCTCAAAAGAGGTGGCAGAGAACGTTACGGAGAAAAAGATAGTATTGAGGAAGTTTAAGGAAACACAGAAGGATCAGGACAGAGAACTGTACGAGTTAGAGCAGAAAGAAGTGAGGAAGGCAGTCAGAATAGCAAAGGCCCAAACCGAGAAAATGATATCAAACTTGGTTAAGAAGGGGGATAAAACCTTTGATAGGTACATTAGGGAGCGAGGAAAGACCAAGGGAGGGATAGTGAGGCTTAATAAAGGGGAAGGTGGGTGAGCAGAGAGGGACAGTGAAAAAGCAGGGATACTGAATGAATACTTCTGCTCAGCGTTCGCAAGAGAAAAGAAGGGGGAGGTACCTAATTCAATCAATAGAAGCACTTTGGATAAGGGGGTCGGAAAGAACTCCTAAAACTGAAGGTGGACAAATCAATGGGGCCTGACGGGATTCACCCCAGAATTCTAAAAGAACTAGGGGGAGAACTAGTGACACCACTGATACCCTTTATAACAATTCATGGGAGAATGGCGTCGTACCTAAGGACTGGAGGAGGGCAGATGTGATTCCCCGTCACAAAAGTGGGAGCAAAGAAGAGGCAGAAAACTGCAGACCTGTTAGCTTGACCTCAGTGGTAGGGAAAATGATGAAATTGCTTCTGAAAGAAAGAAAGAATTGTTGAGTACCTAAAGGCCAGCGGGGCATAGGACCCAAGGCAGCACGGATTCACAGCGGGAAAGTCATGTCAGCCGAATCTAATAGACTTCTTTGACTGGGTGACCAAAGTAGTAGACCAGGGAAGGGTTGTGGACATGGCCTACCTAGACATTAGCAAGACATCTGACACAGTCCCACACACAACATTAATGAACAAATTAGCCAGCCTGGGAGTGGGTCCCACGGTGGTAACCTGGGTAAAAAATTGGCTGGACAACAGGACACAAAGGGTAATAGTAAACAGAGCCCACTCCGAAGAAAGAGGGGTTACTAGTGGGGTACCGCAGGGTTCAGTACTGGGTCCGGTCCCTTTTAATGTCTTTATAAGTGACATTGCAGAGAGACTGGAAGGAAAAGTATGCCTCTTTGCAGATGACACAAAGATCTGCAACAGGGTTGATGCACAAGGGGTGGGGGGTGGAAAGGATGAGAAGGGACCTGGCAAGGTTGAAGGAATGGTCAAAAGTGTGGCAGCTCAGATTCAGTGCCAAGTAATGCACCTGGGAAACAAAAACCCAGGGGAAGAGTACACAATGGAGGGGGAGTACTGGCAACAACAAAAATGGAAAGGGACCTGGGGGTAGTCATATCAGATGACCTAAAGGTAAGCAAGCAATGTGAGAAGGCAGTAAGGATGGCTGGGGGGATACTGGGATGTATAGGGAGAGGCATCACCAATAGAAAACAGAAAGCTGGGTGGCATGGCCAACTGCCTAGCTGTGAAGACGTGCTCTCATGCAGCTCCCATCTCAACATTCATATTTTACTATCTTTTACCCATCTTTTGTTAATACTGAATCTTGAAATCACTTGGGTTTGACTGGGAAGTGCTGAGTCACCCAAGGACCCCAAATATATAGAAGATAGGCAGAAAAAATACGGAACAAAAGGCCAATTTCTTCGCTCCGTGTGGCAGGGCCTCTAAGCTGCCATCTACACCAGCTACTCTACCGACTATAGACCAAACCATAAATGGACCTGGTTCAGCGACGCTGGGATCATTACAAATAGCAGTACTGAATTTGACCAAAACAGTCCAACAGATGGATAAAAAATACGGATGCCTACCAGAACAGAATGGTACAAGTGGAACAAGAGGTGGAAGGCCTAGTGGAGACGACTAGGGTGGCTGAAAGACCTTCATAGAGAGTGCAAGCATCAGCAGCCACATGCATTAAGGAGCAAGCTTTGCTACGCTCACACTTGGAGCATTTAGAAAACACAACAAGGGCTGCTAATGTGAGGATTACTGGGCTACAGGAAGGCTCAGAAGGAGATGATCTGGTCAGTTACTTGACTGCCTGGCTTTCGGAGACCTTGGGCCTGGACCTGCAAGAAAAGGTGGTCCGTGCTTACCAGGTCAATCTTCAGCGAGCGAGTACATCAATGGAGGGCTCTAGGACTGTAATGCTTACCACCACCTCAGTGGTGATTAGAGACCGTATCCTCCCGGCTGCTCAGGCTAGGTGGGGCACTGAGCTCAACGGTGCCAGAATTCCTTTTTATTTTTCCTGACCTATCATACACAACCCGCATAAAGCAGAAAAGTTTTGATGCTGTGTGGCGCCATCTGAGAGAACTCGAGGTCCCGAACAATCTCCTAATGCCAGCTTGTCTACATGCCACAGTTGGAAGGATGGCCTATATCTACACCGACCTGAAGGAAGCTGCTAAACTAGTGGAGAAACTGGAGGTAGAGAAAGCAGCACAGGAAGGAGATTCTTCTTCAGAACCATAACTAGAAGACATATGAACCGCCCTAGTGAGTGAGAAGAATTTGTACCTACAAATAAAAATATTTCCACTATTTAATCCCCCGGGAATGTCTGGTTGTTTAACTTGGGGTTTGGTATTTAGGTCAGGAACCCAGGGGGACAATATACGTTTTTCCTGTCTTCATTACTGGGCTAAAGTTGAACTGGACAAATTAACGCGTTTCAAAATGGACTACAGCACAGTCTGGTGATAAATGTTATTTACCTCATTATCTGGTTGGTGTTTTTGTTTTTTAATGATATTGAGGGGTTGGGTGGCGGTCTTTTAACTGACACTGGATTAAATAAACAGATTTTGGATGTTGTGGGAGCGAAATGGGAGAGATTATGTAGTTAGATCTGAAGAGCTATTAACTTAAGGGCACAGTAGCCCTTTTTTTTTTGTATTCAGGAGTAAATATAAAGTGCCATTCTAAACAGTTTTAAGCATTGGCAGTGTTAGCCATTTGGTAAAATGAGTAAATATCATAATTACGGTATACCTCCTATTCTTGTTACCAAAAGTAGCAATGTATCACTTATCTGCATATCCTTTTTATGTGGTAAACATATGGTTGTATTACACTGCACCAAGTGTTTTGTGTATTATTTTATTGCATTGTCAGTGTCAGTGGCTCAGTAGGTAGCACACTCGCCTCTGAGGCCGGGAGATCAGAGGGCTGTGGGTTCAGTTCCCACATCTGGCACTTGGGTTAATATCCCAGTACTGACACTGTAATGCAGCATGAGAGGGGTGCTGCATTTCTGAGGTGCCGTCTTTCGGATGAGACGTTAAACCGAGGTCCCATCTGCCTGGATTGGTGGTAGTTCAGGTGGATGTTAAAGATCCCGTGACACTTATCGAAAAGAGTAGGGGAATTTCCCCGGTGTCCTGGCCAAATTTCCCTCATTCACTAAAAATACCACCAACAGCTTAATCTGGTTCAAGGTCAGTTGGCATTCATCTGTATCCCCCTCCCCCGGGTCGTGCCTGAAAATAGGCAGGATTTGTCTAGTGCACTTACCCGGTCAACAAAAGCTAAATAAATAAAATCTATAAATAAAAAAAAAACAGGAAGTTGTTATCCCTCTGTACATACAGTTGGTGAGACCCCATCTGGAGTACTGCGTGCAGTTCTGGAGACCCCATTTACACAAGGACACAGACAGGATGGAGGCAGTCTAGAGGAGGGCAACTAAAATGATGCAGGGTCTGCAACAGAAGCCATATGAAGAGAGACTAAAGGAGCTTAATATGTATCCCCTTGAGGAAAGGGGGGGGACATGATAGAAACTTTCAAGTACCGCAAGGGAATCAACAAAGTCCAAGAGGGTAGCATCTTTCAAAAAAAGAGATGCGCAAGTACAAGAGGACACAATTTGAAGATAGAGGGGGTAGGGCTCAGGGGCAATGTGAGCAAGTATTGTTTCACAGAGAGGGTGGTGGACGCATGGAACGGCCTTCCTGAGGAGGTCGTGGGATCAAAAACAATGGGTGAATTCAAGAATGCATGGGACAGACATAAGGCAATTCTGGTGGGGGGGTAGGAAAAAGTAGGCTGTTGGTTAACTAGGATCTGCAGCTTATGCAATAGGTAGGGAAACGGGCAGACCAGGTGGGCCAAGCGGTCCTTATCTGCCATCAAATTCTATGTTTCCTTCCTTCATTTATGGTTTGTTAAAGTTCCAATGTTATCCTATGGGAATTTGCATTTTTTATTTTTTTATGCCTTTTCTATATTGCCACAAATGTTAACAGAGGGAATATGTGTTATTTGGGTAGTATACATTAAGACCTTTGTTTTGATATATGGATTGTCCCTCAAGTCCAAATATTGAGGGAGCTATGGCTTGTTGAAGTTCCAATGTTATCCTATGGGAATTTTCATTTTTATTTAATTTTTTTTATATTGCCCATAAATGCTTGGGGGTACACGTTATTCATGCAGTACTCATCGAGACCTTTGCTTTGATGTATAGATTGTCCCTTAAGATCAAATATTGAGGGAGTTATGGCTTGTTAAAGTTCCAATGTTATCCTATGAGAATTTTCTTTTTTTAATTTTCATAGTATTTTATGTGGGCCCTAATGTTTTAGGACAATTATGTATTATTCTTGAAGTATTCATTAAGACCTTTGTTTTGATATAGAGATTGTCCCTCAAGTCCGAATATTGAGGGAGTTGCTGCTTATTGAATTTCAAATATGGGAAAAAAAAAACTATGTCCAAATTCTTTTTTCGTTTGAGGGCATTCTTTTTAAGTATGAACACAAAAAACATACAAAAAAGTGATGCCTTCATATGAAAAAAGAATAGGGAAAAAACTTAAGTCCAAATTCTCTTTTCATACGAGTGCATTCTTTTTTCGTATGGACAAAAAAAGCACACGGAAAAGGATTCATTCATACGAAAAAATAGGGAAAAAATAAGTTCAAATTCTTTTTTTCATTTGAGGACATTCTTTTTTTCATAAGAAAGAAAAAAAAGCATACACAAAAGGATGCCTTCATACAAAAAAGAATCTGAACTTAGTTTTTTTCCCCATTATTTTTTCGTATGAAAGCATCCTTTTTTCGTTCATACAAAAATAGAACTGGAAAAAGCTATGGCCACATTCTTTCTTCATATAAAGCCATCCTTTTTTTTTCAGATGGATCAATTATTTTTTGTATGCCCATACAAAAAAAAAAAAAAAATATATCGACTGACGAAAAAGGACATTTAAATGTTAAAAAAAAACATTTCCGGGTCATTTATCCACAAACTAAGTTCAGAACACACCTAACAGGGTCTTGATGAGTAATATACATGTTGGTGTGTGTGCAGGATGTCATTTTTGTGGGTTTTGAAATAAAAAAAAAAATTAAAAACCGAAACAAGATGGCAGCCAAGAGAACAGATAAGGAGAGTAAAGGAGTATTTTACTACCATTTTTGAATGAAGTACTCCCACTTTTGGTTTTAGGAATTTGTTTCCCACCCTACAAATATATAACATGTGGTACACATGTACAAAGTTGGCAGTACCATGAGATGCTAGCAGCCATGGCACCACACAGGATCCCGTAGGGGTGGGAACAGGAGTTGATCACTGGCTGGTCAGGAGGACTGCTGCAACATGACGGTATTAAAAATAAGGTCATTGTATGACTCCACAGCAGTACTAGACAGTTGATGGCTGCAGGTGTCCAGTGGAATTGAGACTTTGTTTAGATTTGGGTGGTATGAGAAGAGTCAATGGATGATATTACTACCATTTGGATGAAAAATACTACCAGGAGGAAGAAGGTAGTAGTAAATACTTCAGAATCCTGAAAATTGTCTGGACCACTGGGCAGCCATACGAAAAAGGATCCCTTTGTATGGACCAAATTCTTTTTTTAATTCCAAGCAGCTATCCAAAAGACTGTGCTAAGCATGCTCAGAATCGAAATTTCAAAATTTAAAGAGCAGCTTCATACTGCCCCGCAGCATATAAAAAAAGCCTACATGGCCCCAAGTTGTCTTCTATGAAAAATTCCATTTATTTCTGCCTTGTTTAAAAAAATCCAGATGATCATATTTGGCACCGTGGAGCCAAAAGTCCGAAGAGGTGCCACTTCCATACTGCTGTGACCGTCCCTGATGCACTCACGTTTTGTCATGTCAGTAAATGAAGGGTGCGGGGGCACACTCCACAACATAGCATAGAGAGTTTTTATATATTTCATTGCTATTTAGAATTCAATTATAAAATAGTACACTGCTCAACTAACAGGGTCCTTGTTAGTCGAGCAGTAGCCATGATTTGTTATAATTGGAACTCCAAAGCGTAATAAAATATATGTAAAAACCACCCCATGCTACTCTATAGAGCATACCTCCGCACTCTTTATTTACTGACATCACAAAACGTGAAAGCGCGGGGGCGTATCTCAGCAATAGGGAAGCAGCGTCATTTTGGCTTATGGCTCCACGGACCCAAATACAATCTTCTGAATTTTTAAACAAGGCAGAAATAAATGGAGATTTTCATAGCTGACAACTTGAGGCCAAGTAAGCTTACTTGTATGTTTTTTTTTTTTGGGGCAAAAAGTCAGAAGGTATGAACCTGCTCTTTAATAGCTCTGGAATGGATTAGTATTTTTTCCACCAAACCAGCAAAATGTATGGATTAATATTTTTTTCACCAAACCAGTGAAAGGCACATCCGTGGGACAAGCTTTCTTTCTTTTTTTGTTTTTAATACTTTCTATTTATTCCTCCTCTCCCCTCCCCTCCAGCTCTGGTCTCCTCAGGAGGCACCTAGGAGTCATCCTTCTACGGTCCGCTCCTGCCTGGTCAACCCTCCTTCGTCCATGTAGCCGCAGTTTACCCCCCCCCCGGGTGGGGACGAGGTGGGCCCCAATAACCCAAACTTCTCTGGTGGCGTCAGTCAGGAGGGTGCCAGGAGGGTAGCCGCAAATCGAGGGCAAGCTCCGGTGCTCCATCTCCGCCAGAGCTGAAGGGCATTTTCCCCTGTTCTATGGAATGGCTAGTGCCCTGATGTCAAGGCGTTGCCACCATCTACCACTCCCTGTCCCTTCTCTGCGCTCCAGTGTTTGCAGTGCCTCCGGCTTCCATCAGAAGCCAGTCAAGGGCCAAGCAGGAAACTCCCCCCCCCCCGGGAGAGGAGAGCTGTCCTCCGGACGCTCAATCTTCTCCCTCCCCTGCTGACCTCTAGCAACCTGGGCTTGTCACCGGCATGTCGCAAGGTGTGGCGTCCAGCGTCCCAACCTGCATCGCCATCGGGCCGGAGGACAAGTTCTTTTTACCCTGAAAATTTCAGATCAAAATTCCCACCTATCTGGGCTCTAGGTGATGAAAAAAAAATCTGCATCTCGGAATCCGCACATCTGCCCGAAACTAAACTTGGCAATCAAGAGACCCACCCCCGAGACTGTGCATATCCTTTGACGGTTGTGAAGATTAAAGTTCAAAATTTGAAGTTTAACACAGAAACCCCTGCTCAGCCTTAACTACAGTGGCACTACCGTCGTCTCTTTCATGTATATCTAAACACACACACACACATACATATATACACAGTATATACACATACACACACACATGCCCATTGCCACCAAAGAGACTCTCAGATGAAGACAGCAACACCATGCATTGGTGACGAGCTATAAAGCCAGTAGAGGATTCCCTATGAAGACCAGCCGAAGAGGACCTCCACGTTTTCCCCTTCCACTCATGAAGCAGCCATTCTAACATCCTCGCCTGTATCTCCCCACTTCCCAGCATGCTCAGACACAAAACCCCACTGCTACTACTGCAGTTTTAATTCCTAGCACCACCGGAGGCCTGGAGAATCAAAACTTAGTATCTCTTTTCTTGTAATGGGCTCTCAAGCTAGCTGCCTATTGTCCAGTCACTGCACTAGCATCTTCTTCGGTTTCTTTAAATTTTCACCCTTCTAGAAGCCCCAAAACTCCCAAAATAACACAGGGAGCCTTGGATCAAACTCTGTATCCTGCTTCAATTCCCACTATGTTGAGACAAAAATATCAGCATTCTAGGCCAATGGCACACCGGGAGCAGCTACAGCACTATACAATAACCGCAGCAAGTCAGAGGGATGCAGGCTGGTGCATAAAGGAAGCCAATATGTGAGTCCCTGCCACTTCAGCAGGCATATCTACAGCCCTTGGTGGGAAACACACCTGCCCTCCCCCGAAGGCAGCAGCTCCACTCAAACAAATAAAGGTATATTACACCTAGCTGGGAGCTCCGAGTGCTCCTTTGAGTTTCATGCTTGCTATCCAATGGACTCCCACTGGCTGGCGGTAGTGCTTTTACAACTACTAACTCAACACTGCTTTTGACTTCAATTCACAGCTTTCACAACCAAACCGTGGTGCTCTGCACAGATTGCCCTTTCTCATGTACAACAGAAGAACCAGGAAGCTCTACTATTGTTTCCTTGGTCTTTGTAAAACCCATTCAACAGCTGACACCCTGGTCTCTGTCCCAAGCAAGGCTAAGGGAAAAAAAAAAAAGAAACAAAAAACAAATCCATGAAGCTTACTTGCTGAAGCAATGTCTGAGCTGTTACAGTATCTCTGTATATCATCACAGGACAGACCTAATTGCTGAGATCAGTAGAATCAAACTTATGGATCATTTTATAATCTCAATAATACGCTCCAGTGTGCTGTGTATCATGGGATATCATCACTTCTCAGGTGACTGAAGGCAGTCTCCCCATACACCCAAGACACGTCAATATCCTCGGATATATATACACCCTGTTAAACGCATGCCTTTTGCTTGCCAGTTCGTAACGGCAGTACTTGTAATAAACGTTATTGCAGCCAACATTATAGGCTGAAGAACTGCCAATCTTGCTGAAGAATATTCACAGAGAAATGCATAAAAACTATTCCTATACTGAACAAAAGAGAAAATATGATAAAAACATTCAAGTACAAGCACACAGAACCAAATCGAAAAAACGTTCCTACTACGTAATGTGTATAGAAAGCACAGTCCCAAAGTGCAAATCGTGCGAAACAAACCCACCCTTTCCAAGATGTTTAAAAAGTAGTCTCTTTACTAGCCTTATTACTGGTTTCCTCCACCTTGACACTCCATTTTAGGAAAGAGTTTTCAGATCACTCCCAATAATTTAACTTGTTCAACCCACACCAGGTCATCCTTGGTCACAAAGGGACCCTTTGCCTGCCCACCTTTCTAGCTTTGGTGTCCGGAAAGAATAAAAGACCTCCTAGTCATTTGGAATTGGATCAGATGTGAGTCACCAGTTGTCCAAATAGCTGAAACTTAAAATAAAGGGAGAGATTGCAGTTTCCAAGTGACTTGGACGGGCAGACAGAAATTACTGCCTTTACAAAAGATCTGTCACAGACTGGCTGGCGGTTTAATGTCATAGTATGCCACAATAAGAGGATGCAAGGACATCTGCATTTTCTTGAGAACCTCACCCCCCACCAGCTGCCAGTTTAACTCCTTCCCTCTCTAGGATATACACACAGTGCTTCCCTCCACCACAGATTTCAAAGAGCTGCAGTATTTTTTCCTGGCTGTCAAGAATAACACATACATAATACATGTTGCCTATTCATCTGAGGGATACAAAAAAATAAAGCACTTCATCGAGCATTACCTTCTGCTCAGTTCTGCTGAAGTGTGTAAATGTGAGACATCACTCCAGCCGCCTCATCCCAGTAGGTCAAACAGCTGATGAACTGTGGTGCTGGTCCGGTGCAGGTGAACTGAGGATGCCAAACCTACTAGAAAATGAATGGCCAAACCACAAAGTTTCACTGCACTCACCGAGTTCCAGAAGAATACTCCTTCACACTGTGACAATCCAAAATATCAAGTTTATTCACAAACTGTGCAAAGTACAGAAAAAGCTCACAGTCAAGTGCTGGTGGAGCTGCTGGCCACTCTTCACGGCGCATCAACTCAAACAGAGACTTCGTATGGCTCAGGGAGACCATGTCATCCTTTAAAAGCAAAAACTCATACATATTTATTCATGTAAATTATACAAAAAAAAAAAAAAAACAAATGAATGCCCTGCGTAAACAAAGAACAGGTTACTCACCTATAACAGTAGTTCTAGGAGTGGTGTATGTTGTTCATCCACACTCTCTGGCATGTCCCTTTCCCCTTTAAATCTGGACGGAAAGTCTTCAAGCTGGCTCCTCCCACCCACCTGGGTGGTAAATACCTCGGCTCCACCCTATGACGCCAGATCTTAGCCCGCTGGAAGCAAGGTGGTGCGCCTAAAGCTGGCTGGGTGCGTGAGGATGAACAACATATACCACTCCTAGAACTACTGGTACAGGTGAGTAACCTGTTCTTCTAGGAGCGTGGATATGTTGTTCATCCACACTCTCTGGCAGACTCTAAGCAGTTCTCCGGGAGGAGGGAGGCAATGCGCAGACCCCCGATTTAGGGAACAGAGATTGGAGAACCAAGGCCAGAAAACCAGCATCACGGCGTGACTAAAGGTTGATGTGGTAGTGGGTAATGAAGGTGTTTGCTGACTTCCAGGTAGCAGCCCGACAGATCTCCTGGATAGGGATGCCCCTGGAAGCAGCCACCGATGCAGCAGTATGGCGGGTAGAATGAGCTCTTTTCCCTCTGGGAGGCTCCTTGCCTGCCAACTCATAGCACAGACCTATGCATGATGTAATCCATCTCGCAATGGTCCGTTTAAATGCAAGTCTGCCAGAAGCAGCTTCAGCGTAGGTGACAAACAGCTGGCGAACCTCTCCCCGAATTTCCGCCGTCCTCTCCTTATAATAGGAGACAGCACGTCTCAGGTCCAGAGTATGGAGCCTGTACTCTGTGTCCAAGGTGTAGTTAGGGTAGTATACCGGCAGAGTCAACATTTGATTAAGGTGAAACTCTGACATCACCTTTGGAAAGAATTGCAGGTGGGGGTGCAGGACAACTTTGTCCCTGTGAAAGACCAGATAAGGGGAGTCCACCGAAAGAACCTGGAGTTCCCCTGTCCTTCTGGCTGATGTGATAGCCACCAGGAAGGCAGTCTTCCACGACAAGTGTGAGAGCTCACACTTACGCATGGGTTCGAATGGCTTGCCCATGAGCTTTGCCAAAACCAGCAAGAGCTCCCACGGAGGTGGAAGTTCACGCACCGGAGGGGATATGTGATCCAGGCCTTTGAAAAAGTGCCCAACCACTGTCTCCTGTGCCAGGTGCACCCTAAGGGTCGATGACCGTAGACCCCCTTTGGAGAGAGACCAAAGGTAGTCTAAAATGTTAGCCACAGAGCAGGATAAGGGGTCCAGACTCTTCCCTGACACCAAATGGAAAACCTTTTCCATTTGAAGGCATAACATTTCCTGGTTGATTCCTTACGAGATGCCTCCACCACAGTGTAGACATCCTCAGAAAGACCCAGAGCCTGGAACTCTAGCCGCTCAGGTACCAGGCTGTGAGGTGCAGGGATTGAAGGTCCGGATGGAATACCTTCCCCTGGTTCAATGATGTCAGGTCCAGGCGTGTACAAAGCCGCTCCGGGGCCCTGCAGCTGAGGCTGAGGAGATCTGCATACCAGAACTGGCTTGGCCAATCTGGGGCTACCAGAAATCACCTTCGCCTTGTCCCTCCTCACCTTGAGTAGCACCTTGTGAATCAAGGGAAATGGAGGAAGCGTAGAGGAGGCCTGGGGTCCATGGCCTCGAGAAGGCATCCACCTGCAGCGAACCCTGCTGAGGGGGGCGGGCATGGTACAGTCTCAGCTTGGTTTTCTCCCTGGAGGCAAACAGGTCCACCAATGGTTTGCCCCAATGGGAGAACAGATTGTAAGCTACCTCTGGATGGAGAGACTACTCGTGGGATGTCTGGCCTATGCGGCTGAGAGCATCCGCCAGTTGGTTCGAGACTCCTGCCACATGGATGGCAACCAGATCCACCTCCAACCGGCTGATGAGGGTCCATATTCGGAGTGGACGGGAGTGTGTGCCGCCCTGTTTGTTGAGGCAGTACATGGTCGTGGCATTGTCCGTCTGGACTTGAACCACTTGACCCCGGAGCTGAAGAGCGAAAGCTGACAGGGCCAGTCTGACTGCTCTGAGCTCCAACAGGTTGATGTGGCATTGGGACTCCTCAGGGGTCCAGAACCCGTGGGCCCTGTTGTCCCCCATGTAGGATCCCCAGCTCATGAGAGAGGCATCGGTTGTCAGGGCAACCGTCGGCTCGGGGCAGACAAACGGGATTCCTTCCTGCAATCGGTCTAGGACAGTCCACCACTGGAGACCGTCCCATATCTTCTGGGTTACAGTGATCAGCTGGTTGAAGTGACCATAGCGCTGAGTCCACTGGGCGGCCAGCTCCCACTGGAGGGGCCACATGTGCCACCTGGCCCAACGGACCACCAAGGTGCACGCCGCCATGTAGCCCAGAAGGCGCAGAAAGTCCCAGGCAGGGCGCAAGTGCCCCACCAGAAATGACTGGGCAAAGGAAGAGAGAACCTCTGCCCTGCCCACTGGGAGACGAGCTCTGGCTTTACGAGAGTCGAGCTCTGCCCCGATAAAGCCCATCACCTGAGAGGGCACGGGTTCTGACCTGGCCTCGTTGATCAGGAGGCCTAGTTGGGAGCAGATTCAGAGGGCCAGATTCCTGGACCTCTCCACCTCCTGAAGGGAGGAACCCGCCAGGAGCCAATCGTCGAGATAGGGGTATATCCAAACTCCTCGACGCCGAAGATGGGCTGCCACCACTGCAATGCACTTGGTGAAGACCCGAGGGGCCTATGATAGGCTGAACGGCATGGCTCGGAACTCGTATAGGGTCCCTTTCACCCTGAAGTGCAGGAACCGCTGGTGGGACGGACGGATTGGGACGTGAAACAAAGCGTCCTGTAGATCCAGTGAACAGAACCACATGTTTCGCTCCAGAGATGGTATGATCTGGTTCAGAGTTACCATCCGGAAGGTGCAAGACCTGAGATATTGATTCAGGTCGTGGAGATCTAGGATGGAGCGCCAACCCCCCATCCTCTTGGGCACCAGGAAGTACCTGGACATGAAGCCTGGGTCTGTAGGAGGATCCAGCACTGGAGCTACCGCCTCTTTGCGGAGGAGCTGAGCAATGTCGCCCCAAAGGGCCGACTGAGTGCGAGCCGAGATCCTTTCCTCTCGAGGGGCGCCGGCTCGGCTGGGAGGGTACTGCTTGAATTCTAGAGGCAGTTCCTGCCCAACCACTTCCAGAACCCACCTGTCCGAAGTGATACCGGACCAGGCAGAAAGAAAGTGACAGAGCCAGCCCCCCACGGGAGGACCCAGAGCTGGCATGACAGGTGTAGGGGTGGCAACCCCTGACCCGCAACTGAGCAGGCTTAGAGGAGGAGGAGGCTCCTGGACCGGCACCTCTGCCTCCTTTACGGGGCTGTTGAGGACCCTGCTTGGGCCTGGGGCGCCAAGCGTGAGCCTGCTGTTGCTGCTATCCATGAGGGGATATTCCACCTTCTTTTGGATAGGCTCCAAGGGCATTCCGGTCGATTCGGAAATCAGGCGGAGGATGCCCTGAAAACAGGAAGGACCTTTCTCCAAGCCTGCCACTGATGACTCATCATCCCCCGGATGCAAGTGCAGACCAGTTGCATCAGAGTCCGAAGAGTCAGGATATAAAGGTCTCCCGCCTATGTCTTCCTCGATATGCCGAGGGCGATCAGGGACAAAAGTAATGGACAGACGACGGGGGAGGCTGGTGTCTGTCCAATCCTCTTTCGAGGGAGCCCCTCCCTGAGGCTGCTTCGGCGGTGGTTCCACCAAAATCAGTGGGGAGACCAAAAAAGGCCGAGCTGGAATGCGTGCCGGCCCTACGGGTGGAGGAACCAAGATCTTCGGTTCCGGAGGGTTCGGCCTAAGAGGCTGGGACCAAGTAATGGCCGGTGTTGCCGGTGGAGCCGACTTCTGACCAGTCAGAATCAGCTGTTGCCACGTGAGATCTTCATAACATCAATGGAGCTTCCGTTGAAGTCTCTCCTCGTCCGATGAGGATTGGTGGCGACGCCTCTTCCTGGAGTGCTTGTGACCTTTCTTCGGTTTTTCGACCGAAGGGGTCCTGGTCCTCGATCCAGACCGACGGGGGTCGGCTCGTTCGATCACGAGAAGCTGGAGTCGGGGAGAACCGAGGTTCCAGCACCTTTCCCTCAATCGGGACACCCGAGGGCTGGGTCTCCTCTTCGGGGAAGGAAAGGATAGGTGTCCTTTCCAAGGAGTCGGCGACAACGGCTCGATTGGGTCAAGAGAACTCTCAGCCCGTTCAGCCGTTTCCTCTGCCTTAGTGCCTTGGCCTGATGGAAGGTCTGAGAAGCCGGCGGCCGAGGAGGCGATCTCGACCGAGGTCGAGACCACAAGTTCCTGAGAACTGGACCTCTCTCTGTCCCAGGAACGTCTTCTTCGGCATGAAGAAGACTTAGGGTCCTTGTCCCTTTTCCTACGGCGGGAGGAGTGCGAGCCTGAGGGCACCTCACCCCTGGTGGGGAGAGACTGGCACAGCTCCCAAAAGGGCCCAGTGAAGGCAGAGCCAAGGTTAAGAGGCAAGAAAAAAACTTCGGCTAGCCGAAGCTTGAGCAGCTTCCTCTTCGAAAGCTGACATCTGGTCGAGCTGCTCGGTGGATCCCGCGGCCGCGGAGACTGCCCACCTTGCCTCCTTCGATTTCACTGGTGGATTGCAAAGCTCCGGTCTCCCCAGTTTGAGGCACGCCTTGCGGTCATCCAGGACGTTGGGATGGAAGGCCAAGAAGATGGTGCACAAAGAGGTGTCATGCACGACACCCAAACAATAGACACACGAGAGGTGGGGATCGGTGCGTGACATTTTCTGTCCGCAGGGACACCAGCGAAATCCGGGGGATGACTTGTCCTCCATGTCCGATGTGCTCGGATTGGTATTATAAACTCTGATGAGTTTTAAAGAAAGTGATTGCGGTGAAAACCGTCGTTGAGAATCCAGGGCCTACAAACTGCAGAAGTAGCACGCCAGAACCTGAATCTTCCAGCGGGAAGGAAGATCTCGGGTCATGGGGCGGACCCGAGGTGTTTACCACCCGGGTGGGTGGGAGGAGCCAGCTTGAAGACTTTCCGGCCATATTTAAAGGGGAAAGGGACATGCTAGAGAGTGTGGATGAACAACATATCCACACTCCTAAAATCATTTATTTTATTTTAGTAGCGTTTGTTTACCAGGTAAGCACGCTAGACAAGGAATGGCTATTTTCAGGTGCGACCTGGGAGATTACAAGAGTAGGTTTACAAGCAGAATGAGAACAATTACAACATAGTGAAATACAGGCATTGAACAGGGTGAAACAAAACAACAAGTGCAGGATGATCAGATAAGCATATACATCAAGGTAAGAACATACAAGCAGTAATAACAATTCTTGGTATGACACATGGACTTTTAAGGTGGGACATAGAAACATAGAAACATAGAAGTTGACGGCAGATAAGGACCGCAAGGCCCATCCAGTCTGCCCATTTCTTTTTCTACCTTATAAATGTGCCATTGGCCTTTGCTCTGTCAGTGGCCTATCTATTCATAGTCATTTGCATTGCTCCCTTATGCCTATCCCATGCCTGTTTGAAGCCCTGCACTGTATTCATAGCCACCACTTCTTGTGGTAAGCCATTCCATGCATCCACCAACCTTTCTGTGAAAAAAGAATTTCTCACATTCCCCTTAATCGCCTCCCTCTAATCTCATGCTGTGTCCTCTTGTCCTGCTATTTTTCTTATATTTAAACATATTAGACTTTCACCTTGTTTATGCCCTTAAGGTGTTTGAATGCCTCGATCATATCACCTCTCTCTCTCCTTTGCTCAAGGGTATACATATTGAGCTCCGTTAATCTGTCCTCATATGTCTTCTGATGCAGTCCCTGCACCATTTTGGTTGCCCTTCTCTGGACTGCCTCAATTTGGTTAATGTCCTTGTGAAGGTGTGGCCTCCAATACTGCCACGAGTACTCCAGATGGGGCCTAACCAGTGTCTTGTACAGAGGATTATTACCTCCCTCTTGACTTGTGATACCCTACTAATACACCTAACACCCCCTAGCCTTACCTACTGCTTTAGAGGTCTGCTTGGATGATTTCAGGTCATCAGTGATGATGATGCCCAATTCTCTTTCTTCCTTTGTGACTGCTAGAATTCCCTCCCAGCCTATAGGTGGCTTCAGGGTTTCTCTTCCCTATGTCATGATTTTGCACTTCTTTGCATTAAATCCCAGTTGCCACTGTTCTGACCATTCTGCTAGTTTATCCAGATCTCTTCTCATTCTGCCCACCCCATCTGGATCATCTACTCTGTTGCAGATCTTGGTGTCATCTGCAAACAGACAAGCCTTACCCTCTAGTCCATCTGCAAGGTCACTAATGAAGATGTTGAAGAGGACTGGCCCCAGGACTGATCCCTGAGGTACCCCATTTGTGACTTGCATCTCTTCTCACTGTATACCATTTACCACCACTCTCTGTTTTCTGCCCGTCAACCAGTTTGCCACCCAGTTGACCAACTTCTGACCCACCCCGAGCCTACCCAGCTTATTTATCAATCTTCTATGTGGAACCGTGTCAAAAGCTTTGCTGAAGTCAAGGTAGGCGACATCAACTGCTCCCCCTTGGTCCACCACTCTGGTTGCCCAGTCAAAGAAATCTATGAGATTAGTTTGACAGGACCTTCCTTTGTAAACCCATGCTGTCTTGGATCCTGTGCCCCTATGGATTCCAGGTGTTGCACTATCCTTTCCTTAAGGTGCCTCCATAATCTTGCCCACTACTGAGGTAAGACTGACCTGTCTGTAGTTCCCGCCTCCTCCCTGCTACCACTCTTGTGGAGCGGGATCACATGAGCCCTTCTCCAGTCTTCTGGGACCTCTCCTGTGCTCAGAGACTCACTAAACAATTTTGCTAATGGCTCTGCTAGTTCCTCCTTTAGCTCCTTAAGTACCTGGGATGTATGCCATCAGGTCCCATTGCCTTATCCACCTGAGCTTAGCAAGCTCTTGTAGGACCCTTCTTTTGTGAAGGGAGTAGTGCTCACCTCCCTCCCCTGTGTCCACGATGCTGAGCTGTGGGCCCTGCCCTACCTTCTCTTCAGTAAATACTGAGCAAAGTATCTATTTAGGATAGATGCCTTTACAGGGTCCTCCTCCTCACATGCTCCCTTTTTCTCCATTAAGCTTAGCAATACTCCCTCTGGACTTTCTCCTTTCACTAATGTATCTATAGAAAGTCTTGTCACCTTCTTTACTGTTTGTGCTAGTGTTTCCTCAGTTTGGGACTTTGCCTGCCTTACTGCTTTACCTGCTTCCCTTAGGGCAGTTTGGTATGCCTCCCTATCTTCATCCGCTGTGTTCCTTATATTTCCTGAAGGCCAGCCTTTTGGCTCTGACCTTTTCTGCTACTGTATTTGAGAACCAAAGTGGTTTCCTTCTTCTTTTGCACTTCCTTTTCTGTCTAACACAATGGGATGTTGCTTCAAGTATTGCATCCTTAATGCTTGCCCACTTTGCCTGTATCCCTCACCTGTGTTTCTTTTTGCCAGGGCTAGCTTAACTCTGTTGGCCATCTTATCAAAGTCAGCTCCTCTGAAGTCCCATATTTTGCCTTGAATGGGATGATTTAGATGTAGTAGCCAAATTGAACCATACCATGTGATGGTCACTGGCCCCCAGGTGACCTTCTACCTGGAGATCTGTGATCCTTCTTTGTTAGTCAGTACTAGATCTAGGATAGCCCTGTCTCTTGTGGGTTGCTGTACCAGTTGTTTGAGGCCCTCCCTGCAGGAATCCACTATGAGTCTAGTTCTGGCAGATGTTCCTGCTGGTATTGACCAATCTGTATCCGCATGTTGAAGTCTCCCATTATCAGAACCTCCTTTAGCTGTCATGTTTTGTATATCTTCTAACAGTAATGTGTCTATGTCCTCCCTCTGGTCTGGGGCCTGTAGACAACCCGGTTCTTATAGCTGTCCATTTCCTGTTTCAGGGTGACCCACAGTTCTTCTGGCTCCTTATGTGTATTCTGAATTTCTGTAGCTTTGATATTTTCATTAACATACAGGCCACTCCTCCCCCTTTTTGCACCTCGGTCTCTTCTGAACAATACATAGCCAGGTACTGAAGTCTCCCAAGTGTGGTTACTGGTAAACCACAGACATTGGGTGGTTGTTCTGGTATAAGGATGATAAGTGCTGAGGTGCAGGAAACAATAAGAGTGGATGGTTCCCTATTTGAGCTTTTGGGGGTTAGGAACCAGGGAAGTGGATGGAGTGCACCTGGGTCCAAGCCAGGGTTGGAGGTACCAAGCAGCCTAGGGCTGTTACAGGCTGAGGCAGACTTCAGGTGTGACCAGAGGAGCTCTTAAACATGGGATGGGTGGGACTACATCTGGGTGCAGCTAGGGTATTCCAGAATCTAGGGGCGAAACAGCAAAGGCACAATCACCTGCCAGAGTATGAGTTTTGGGACGGGGGGGGACAGCTGACCTGAGCTGGTATGATGGTATAGCCAGTTGGAGAGTTGAGACAAGGCAGATGGGGTGGCATTATAGACAATTTTGTCAGTGAAGCAGCCCAAGACAAAGGAACGATAACTACGTGGGGACATCCCATGTAGGTTTTTGTATAACTCACAGTGATGGGTAAGTCGAGAGGCAGCGAGGGCAAAGCGGCAGATATTATTATAGGCCACATCCCATTTTGTGAGACTAGTTTCAGTAGCGAAGTGAAGGCAGTCAGTCCGTAGCTGAGAGAGGGAAGAGACAATCCTTTAGCAAGGGCAAGGCGAGCAGCTGCTGTAAGGGACCTACCAGCCCTGTATGCAAGTCGAAGCTTGATGTTTGTTCCCCTGCATACATTTTACATATGTAGAGGTAGGTCTAACTGAGGGTCAAGAGCAACTCCCAGGTATTTAAAAGAGCACATAGTGCCAAAAGGGACTCCATCATGACTCAAGACATTTAGTGGGACGGGACACTGCTTGAGCTTGGCAGAGGATCCGAAAAGCATGAGTTGTGTTTTCTTTATGTTTAGCACAAGCTTGTTTGTCAGGAGCCAATTCTGCAGCTTGTTGAAGTCAGCTTGTAAACTGTGATTTATGGCACTGACATCACCCGAGCTAGATAGGAGGATCAGGTCCATCTCCACAAAGTGTTATGGCACTACAGCGGGGACCATAGGAAGGTCGTTGACGAAAAAAGAAAATAGGATGGGACCCAGGAAAGATCCCTGAGGGACACCAGTCACAACAGGAGCAGGATCTGAGAGAGCTCTATTGTACTTAACAAGCTGTAGACTGCCAGTGCAATAATAGGAAAACCAGTTTAGGGCAGGGCCAGACACACCAAGGGAGTGAAGTTTAACGCAAAGCAGGGCGTGACCCACCAGATCAAAAGGCCTTAGTGAAGTTTACAAAGATAGCCTCGGACAACATGCCATGGTCCATGGCAGTCCTTACTTCAGATGTGACTTTAGTAAGGGCTGTACCGGTGCTACGGCCTTTTCGAAATCTATGCTGTTCAGGGGACAGTTGTATTTAGTCAGGTAATCTGTCAGCTGCACTTCCACCACCTTTTCCAGTATCTTGCTGACAGCAGACAAGATAACTATAGGATGGTAATTTTCTATGCATTTCTGGTCACCCTGCTTAAAGACAGGGACCACCTTTGCTACTTTCAGATTGGGGAATGATTCCAGTGGTGAGGGATAGGTTAAGAATAAGGGAGATGGGAGGCGCAAGTAAGGGGCCCCAAGCTTTAGGAGCTTGATTCGAGGTCATCATGACCAGCACTCATGTGAGAGAGAGGCCGGTGAGAAGCATGTGGGTTTCCCTCACTGAGATTGCCTTAAGATAGAAGGTGGGTGAGACAGGGGTTCTGAGGGAGGTATGGGTGGAGGTAGATGACTTGTCATTAGCAGCAGTGGGCAGGGAGGTATATGCCAAGAGAACAGTGAATTGCTTGTTAAAGGCATTAGCAATGGTAGAAGCATTACTGCAATTTATGCATATCCACAGTGTCGCACCTACTATACCTTCCCCTCCCAACGACAGTAGTGCGCAAGAACTTTCGCGGATCCCTAGCTGAGGACAAGAAGGCAGTCTTGCAGTATTCACTCTTAGCAGCTCAGATGGCTTTTTTGCAGTCATTGCGGAGCCGCCGGTATTCATGATAGTCAGACAATTCCCTAGAGGCTTTGAATTTACCCCAGTGCTTATCTTGGGCTTTCATGAGGGAGAGCAGGTCCCCATGTAACCATTCAGTAACAGTGCCTCTGACCCTCTTTTTGATGTGAGGGGCATGCTTATCCTGCAGAGAAGGGAGGATGTCAAGAAGGTTGTCAAGGGTACATGTGGCGTCCATAGCAGAGAGAATTGGGTCCCAGTCTAAAATTGCGAGGTCCTGAAGAAACAGTACAGGGCTGAAGCTGGAGAAGTCTCTCACATGTATGATCTTGGGGGGCACTTTGGGAGAAGAGACTCTCCAGATGCAATAGATGGGGGAGTGGTCAGATATTGAATCAGGAAGGACACCAGATACCGAGATCCTGTCAGGCCTGTTGGTTAGAAACCAATCCAGGAGTGAACCTCTGTTCCCAGAGTGGTGGTTTCGTGTGGGCACACTAATAAGCTGGGTAAGACCAAGGGTCGCCAGTAGTGGTTCGTACTGCTTGACACTGTCTCCAGCATTCCCTAGGAGAAGCCCATGAAGGAATTCACAGGTGGCAGAGGGCAGAGCTACATCATACTGGATTAAAGATATCTCAAGGTGACTTTTGTAGGATATCACAAGACCACCTCCACACTTTTTACCTATACGATCACAATGCAGGATGCAAAGGCTGAGTCAGGGGTTGAAGGTTTCAGCCATGTTTCCATAAGGCACAGAATATCCGTGTTTTAGTGGCCAGCCCAGGCAGTTAGCTCAGCAAGGATGTGGATGAGACTGCCAACATTAAGATGTGCAGTTTTAAGACCTTTAAGAGAGAACCAGAAAGGAGTGTTTAAGGTTGGTTGTGAGGCAGGTCCAGGGTTCAGTTTGATGTTCCCCACAAGAAGGAGAAGGAGAGCTGAAAACCAGAGAAGGAGGCCCCTCTTATAAGATTTTTTATGAGTGTAGTAGCACGTGCATTTTAGTAAGCGGAAAGCATCTCTCAGAGATTTAAGTGGGAAGCACCAGAGAGGATGCACATCATCATGCCAAGAGGCTATGAGGTTGGAATGGGTGTAGTCATCAGTGTGGTGTGCCTCCAAGGGACCAACAGAAAGTGGGAGAAAGACGGCAGTGAAATACAAGGTCCATAGAGAGCAGATTAGGTAGGAAATACACTGCAGGTATTTAATAGCAGACGCCAGAAGGAGGGGGTAGTCAGTAAATACAGGTTACTCACCTGTAACAGGAGTTCTAGGAATGGTATATGTTGTTCATCCACACTGTCTGGCAGGTATCCTTGCCGCTTAAATCTAGCCTTGGTCTTCAAGCTGGCTCCTCCCACCCACCCGGTGGTAAAACTCGGCCCGCCCCCATGACGCCAGATCTGGCCCACTGGAAGCTCAGGTTGTGCGCCGGGCCGGGAGGTCAGGGTTAGGGATGAACACATACCATTCCTAGAACTCCTGTTACAGGTGAGTAACCTGCATTTCTAGGGACATGGATATGTTGTTCATCCACACTGTCTGGCAGACTCCTAGTAGTTCTCCGGGAGGAGGGAGGCAAGGCGCACACCCCCTACTCAGGGAAGAGAGACTGGAGAACCGAGGCCCCAAAACCAGCATCCCGGCGTGACTCAAGGTCGATGTGGTAACGGGTGATGAAGGTGTGTGCTGACTTCCAGGTAGCAGCCCTGCAGATTTCCTGGATAGGGACGTCCCTGGAAGCAGCCACCGACAGCAGTATGGCGGTAGAATGAGCTCTTATCCTCTGGGAGGCTCCATGCCCGCCAATTTATAGCAGAGATCTATGCAGGAGGTGACCCACCTGCCTATCGTCCGCTTGGCTGCAGGTCTGCCAGGTGCGGCTTCAGCGTAGGTGACAAACAGCTGGCGAACCTCTCCCCGAATTTCAGCCGTGCGCTCCTTATAGTAAGCGAGCGCCCTTCTAGGGTCCAGAGTATGGAGCCTATATTCGGCCTCCGAGGTGTGACTGGGGTATAACACCGGCAGAGTCAACACCTGGTTAAGGTGAAACTCCGACACCACCTTCGGAAGGAATTTCGGGTGGGGGTGCAGGACAACCTTGTCCCTGTGGAAGACCAGGTAAGGAGACTCGATGCAGAGCGCCTGGAGCTCTCCCATCCTTCTGGCTGACGTGATAGCCACCAAGAAGGCGGTCTTCCACGGCAGGTGAGAGAGTTCACACCTGTGCATTGGTTCTGAATGGCTTGCCCCATGAGCTTCTGCCAGTACCAGCAGTAGATCCCACGGAGGTGGAGGTTCTCGCGACTGGAGGGGAAATGTGATCAAGGCCTTTGAAAAGCACCAGACCACCTCTCCCCAGCGCTATCGACTGCTTCCCGGCCCGCGCCTGCAAGCAGAGATGGCTGCCAGGTGCACCTTAAGGGTCGTCGACCTAAGCCCTTGCTGAGAAAGGGACCAAAGGTAGTCCAATATGCTCGCCAAGGAACAGGAGGAAGGGTCCAGGCCCTTGCCCTGACACCAAATGGAAAATCTTTTCCATTTGAAGGCATAGCATTTTCTGGTCGACTCCTTACGGGACGCCTCAACTACGTTGAGGACCTCGTCGGAAAGACCCAAGGCCTGGAACTCTAGCCGCTCAGGAACCAGGCCGTCAGGTGCAGGGATTGAAGGTCCGGATGGAATACCTTCCCCTGATTGACTGAGAGCAGGTCCGGGCGAGCTGGAAGCTGCCTCGGGAGCCTGGAGCTGAGGCTGAGGAGATCTGGGTACCAGTACTGGCGGGGCCAGTCTGGAGCTATCAGAATCACCTGCGCCTTGTCCCTCCTTGCTTTGAGCAGCACCTTGTGCATCAAGGGGAACGGGGGAAAGGCGTAGAAGAGGCCCGGGGTCCACGGCCTCGAGAAGGCATCCCCCTGCAGCAATCCCTGCTGAGGGGGGCAGACATGGAACAGCCTCAGCTTCGCATTCTCCCTGGAGGCAAACAGGTCCACCTGAGGTGTGCCCCAATGGGAGAATAGATCTTGTACTACCTCCGGCAGGAGAGACCACTCGTGGGACGCAGCCCCTATCCGGCTTAGGGCATCGGCCAGGGTGTTGGAGGCTCCTGCCATATGAATGGCTAGGAGATCCGCCTCCAGGCTGCGCCAGTGACAGATGCAGAGAGCTTCCTTGCACAGAAGCATGGGCCGCGTCCCGCCTGGCGGTTTAGATAGTACATAGTGGTGGTGTTGTCCGTCTGGACCCAGACCACTTGACCCCGAAGAAACGAACAAGCGCGGTGAGAGCTAGGCGGACCGCTCGGGAGCTCCAGCAGGTTGATGTGGCACGGGACTCCCTCGGGGACCAGAGGCGCGCCAGTGTTCCCCAGATGGGCACCCCAACCCATCAGAGAGGCATCGGTCGATAGAGAGCCGTTGGCTTGAGCGGACAAACGGGATGCCCTCCTGCAGATGAACTGAACGGTCCACCACTGGAGAGCATTCCACATCCCCTGGGTCACCGTCACTAGCTGGTCCAATGGATCGCAGCGTTGGGACCACTGGCTGGCCAGCCCCCACTGAAGGGGGCGCATGTTCCAGCTGGCCAAACGGACCACGCTGGTGCAGGCCGCCATGAGACCCAGGAGGTGCAGGAAGTCCTGGGCAGGTCGCAATTTCCCAACCAGAAATGATTGGGCAAAGGAGGAAAGAACCTCAACCCTGTCCGCCGGGAGCCGTGCCCTGGCTCGAAGAGAGTCGAGCTTTGCCCCGATGAAAAGAATCACCTGCTTCGGCTCGAGTTGCGACTTGGCCTCGTTGATGAGGAGGCCGACCTGAGAGCAAACCTGGAGGGCCAGATCTCTGGACCGCTCCACCTCCTGTCTGGAGGGGGCTGCTATCAGCCAATCGTCCCAGGTAGGGGCAAACCTGCGACCCTCAACAAGCAGGGAATGCTGTCACCACTGCCATGCATTTGGTGAAGACCCTGGGAGCTGGAGATAAGCCGAAGGGCATGGCTTGGAACTCGAAAAAGGATCCCTCTGCTCGAAAGCGAAGGAACCTCTGATGTGATGGACGGATAGGGACGTGAAAGAACGCGTCCTGCAGGTCCAGAGAGCAGAACCACACGCCGTGTTCCAAGGATGGTATTATCTGAGCCAGAGTGACCATCCTGAAGGTTCAAGAGCTTAGGAACTTGTTTAGGTCGTGTAGGTTGAGAATGGGGCGCCAGCCCCCCGTCCGTTTCGGAACCAGGAAGTACCTGGACACAAACCCCGGGTTTGAGGGGGGGTCCGCCACTCTCTTATCACCTCCTTCTCGAGGAGAAGAGGCGTGTCGGCTCGGCGAGCTGACAGCGAGCCGGACCCGGGCCCCAGTGTGATGGCTCTGAAGGGTGGGGCCTGCTCGAACTCCAGAGGCAGGCCCTTTCCCACCACCTTCAACACCACCGGTCTGTGGTGATAATGGACCAGGCGGAAAGAAGTGGCAGAGCCGCCCCCACGGAGGCACCTGGGGTGAGGCGACTGGGTTGGGGATGACACCCTCAACCCGTCACTGGGCAGGCTTGGAGGAAGGACCGGCGAGGACCTCCAGGGCCTTTACCTCCCTGCTTCCTGGAGGAGGAAGCCACGGGCTTGGGTTTGGGACGCCAGCGTGAGCCTGCTGGCCCTGATGCTGCTGGGCTTGATGTGCTGTAGTGCGAGCGGACCGAAGGGCTTGGGTTGCATCTGGCCCTTGTCCCTCTGTGCGGATGAGCCCGAGTCCAAAGTGGCATTGGACTTTTCGATCCTCTGGAGGTGGTCTTCCACTCCAGGGCGAAGAGGTCGGGTCCCCAGGAAGGGACATCTGCCAATTTGTGCTGGGTATCCGCTGTGGTGGATATCCTCAGCCATGCCCGTGGCACATAGCCACTGCGACGTGACTTGACCTGGCGCATGGTCTCCCATGTCCAGAGCAGTCTGGGGTTGCTGCTGGCCACCGCCCTGCCCTGGTCCCGCACCTGCCTAACCGTGGTCTGCAGGTCAGCCGGGAGATGAGGGACTACCTCATCCAGGGAGCCCAACAGGGCATGGGAGAAATGATGATGATGATGATGATGATGATTAAAACTATTTTTATACAGGTATATTTGATTAGTGCAACAAACACTGTCTACAATCAAGTCCTGTATAGATGATACATAAATAACATCAAAATACTCAAAAATACAAATACTTCACAAGAAAATAACATATACAACATTATCCAAAACATACACACACATAATTTCTGCAAGTATTCAAATAATTTACTTTTAAAACTGGCAAAGCTAGCTATATTCTGCAAGTGCTTGGGTAAATTATTCCAAGATAAAGCAAGTCTATTTTGTAACTTCGTTTCTCCTACATTACTACAATATTTGAGCAATGGTACCCTATTTTCAGAATTTCTTGTACATAAATTATAACTATCCAAAATCTGCAACTAATATACTTAAGTAGTGGATGATTATTTTGGCATATATTAACTTATGACAATGTAATAGCCAAATATACTTCCTCTGTACTTCAGGATGCAACTAATTTAATCTTTCATATAACTTACAATGATGCATTTTATATTCACCCTTAATAATAAATTTACCTAATCTATAAACTGTTTGATCAACTTTTTAACACTTTCTGTGATGCATTCATATATATTGGCACTCCATAGTCAAGTACCAGAATTAACATTTGTAACAAGTTTTTCCTGGCTAATTTAGGCAATACATTTGTTAATCTTCTAAAAGCACCCAATCTTTGATTAACTTTTTTATCTGCATATCAACATGACTTTCAAATGTCATACCTGAATCTATGTACATACCCAAATACCTATAACCTTTAACTTCCTCAATCAGAGTGCCATTTATCAAATGAATATTTAAATATGTTTGTTTTTCAGCTTATGCCCCAAACCAAACACCATACCTAGGTTTCTTTGCATTAATCAAAAGACCAGAATTGTCCATCCAACTTTCCAGCGAGGTTAAATCTCTCTGTAACTGTGATTCAACATTTCTCATATTATCTGCAGAAACCAACAGAACTGTATCATCCGCATATAATCTTACCTCCCCATATTTTATTGTTTGCTCTAACTCATTCACATAAATATTAAACAACAATGGACCTAGTATCGATCCCTGGGGAACACCACGATTTAGTTCCCCAAGGCTCGATACAGAATCACCATTGACAACACACTGTCTACGATTTGCTAAGTATGATGCTATCCATGTTAATGGCCCTTCCTCTAACCCCACTTTCCAAAGTCTTTCTAACAGTTTTCTATGCTGTACCAAATCAAATGCTTTACTGAGGTCCACGAACACACGCCCCAGTGGCCTTTCCCATCAAGTGATGTTACCACCAAGTTTTGGAAATCCAATAGGGCGGTGCCCGTGGACCTCCCTACTCTAAACCCATGTTGATTATCAGATAATATTTCATTTGTTTCCATATAATAACTAAGTTGTAAATGAACACTACGTTCCAATATTTTAGATAATATTGGAAGAATCGTAATTGGTCTATAATTAGATGGCACAGTACTATCCCCACCTTTAAAAATTGGAATTACCTTTCCCACTTTCCACATATCAGGAACAACTGAACTTGTTAGACTCCAATTCAAAAGATATGTTACTATTGGTGCCAATATATCTGCACCAATCCTCAAAAATCTAGCTTCAATTCCATCTAAACCACCTGCCTTGTTTACATTTAAATTTTGTAATGGTTTCCTTATTTCAGCTATACTTAAGAGTATAAAATTAAACTTATCTTCTTGCTGTATCTTATACTTCTTTTTCTGTTCAGCAATTAATTCTATTATAGTTATATCAGCAGTTTGTTCTTTTGGTGGCAGGATATCCAAATCAGGTAATTTGAGAAAGTAATGATTCAATATAGTAGCAATACTAACCGAATCTTCAATCATACTTCCTTCCTGTAATATGCTTTCTATTTTACTACTCTTATTTTTATATTTTAGATCAGAAACAAGTTTCCAAAACATTCTTGAATCATTTACCTTCTCAAATTTATTCAAATAATATTTACTCTTTGCCATCCTAATATTCCTTTTACATTTATTTCTCTATTTTTTAAAACTTTCCCAATCATCTAAGTTCTTAGTTTTTCTAGCTTTCTGCCATATTCTATTTCTTACCCGTAGCTCTTTTTTTATTTTATCTGAAATCCATGGGTCTTCTTTATTTTTCCTCCTTTTCTGTACCATTGGAGCATGTTTATTTATCACAGTTAATAGGATTCACTAAATTCTTGTATTAGCTAATTAATATCCGAATCAAATATACTCTATTCCAATTTTGGCCCCTAAAGCGAATCTTTAAACTGGATCTCATTAAATCTTTTATAATCCCTCTCCCATTTTATATTCTCTTTTGGAACTGGGAAACCTGATTTTGTATTATTTTACATGTAGCAGGATTATGATCCCCAAGATTTATAGGCAAAACATCCCAAAACGCTATATCCAATTCCTGGAAACAAATATAAGATCTAAAATAGTTCCCTGATTAAGCAAATCGTAGTTCTTGTTGGCTTATCAATTAATTGTTTTAACCCCAAACATTAAAACTCTTTTTTAACCTAATGCCTTGCCTGTTTCAATCAGCATTAAAATCACCAGTAAAGACTACCCTTTATCCTTTACTTTGTCCAGGAGAAAATCTGCAAATAAATCAAAATATTTAAGTTTTGTTTTTGGGGAGCGTAAACACTCCACAGTCAGTTTCATTTTGAGCAATTCTATAACTAAACAGTCTATTCCTTCATAACACTCTGTTATTAGCACCTACAGGGACCAAGATTATCTTTCAAGTATAACATTACCCTCCACCCTCATTTTCCTATCTGTTCTTTCCAGTCTATACCCCTTTAAATTGATTTCATCATTCCCAATGCCCAAATGTAGCCAAGTTTCTGATATAGCAATTACATCATATTCTTTATCTGATACCCAAGCTCTAAAATCATCCATTTTATATACAACACTTCTTGCATTCTCATGATAAAAAGTAACAATACCTCCCTTCTTTGGGCCCGGATTAGCCTGTATATCTCCACTTTGCATCAATAAAAGTATGCAAAGCAAACCCCCAACACCTATATTATTTATTCTATTCTTAATCTGTATTACACCTGCTTGCTTTATATATCTGCGTTTTTCATTAGCAAAATGATTCCTTCTTACACAAAAATTATTTATTTCAGGATAAAATCCCACCCCCAAAGTAACAAATCCCAAGCCCTTACTAACGCTGTTACAATCCTTTTTTTGCCCATTTAGATTAACCACACACGTTCCCCACAATATCCAACCACCCACAAACAAATACATATATAGTCTCATATTACAACTTCTGAGCTTTAAATTGTATTTAAAAAACTGCGTCACGGGAGTCTCGGTCAACTGACCTGACGGGGACATCGTGAGACCAGTGGCCGAAGCCGAACGATCGACCGAAGTCAATGGCCGACAACTCGGGGAGAGGGACCTTTCCCGCTCCCAAGAGCGTCGACGGAGGGACTTACCCTTGTCTTTCTTCTTGAACCGAGAAGAAGGTCCAGCAGACGTTGGTCCCTCTCCTCTAGTGGAGAGGGACAGACAAGCTCCTTAAAGGAAGCTGTGTAAGAGGAACCCAGGAGAGCGGGATAAATGCCACGGTCGAGGAAGATGCGACCTGTGCGCGCCTCCTCTTCGAAGCGATCATCTGCTCTAGCTGATCCGCCCGAGCCAGCTGCCGTGGAAACCGCCCGACCGAATCCTCTTTTGACTTTACTGGAGGAAAAGCGTTTTCTCAGGCGCTCCAGTTGTAAACGGGCAGCATGGTCTTCGAGGAACGAGGGCTGAGAAGGAAGAGCACAGGTCGCAAGCCTGCGGGTCGTGCTCAGGGGCCTAAACAGTGAACACCGCGTGGAGTGCGGATCCGTCCGAGACATCTTCTGCCCGTAAAGAACTCCGCGAAACCGGGAGTCGGTTACGCCTGCCCAGCCGAGGAATAGAAGACCAAGTCTATAATGCAAAACTTTAAGTTCGGAAAACCGAAGAATTAGGAACCAGTCTTATACGCAGAGCTATTAAGGAGGAACCTGAGCTTCCAAGCGGTAAGGAAGATCTGACGTCATGGGGCGGAGCTGAGAGTTTTACCACCGGGTGGGTGGGTGGGAGGAGCCAGCTTGAAGACCTTCCGGCAAGATTTAAAGCGGCAAGGGTACCTGCCAGACAGTGTGGATGAACAACATATCCATGTCCCTAGAATGCCAAGATCAGTGGCAAGTCTAGTTTCAGCAGTATTAAGGAAGTAAACTGAAGTAGGCAGGGCAGGATGACTTCCTAATGACAGGCATTAGTTTTGAGTCTGATAGTGTGCCTGAAAGAATAGTATGATTCTAGCAGTTTAAGAAGGGTTGACTACTACACCCGTTTCCAATAGGTAGGCTGAGTTAATGGGGGTTGGAGCTATGAGGGCTGACAGACCATTTAATACAGTGTGGGGGGGGGGGGTGAAAAATTCGATCTGAATGGGGCAGCTGAACAAGCCAGAGGGCTGCTTTTACATCTGCACTACTTTTGGGGCTTCAAACACAGTAGCACAGATCAAAACAAATAAATTAAACTCCCTAGTCTGTCTAGCAGAATTCAGTACATTGGCAAGAACAGAGGTAAAGGAGCTGGCTAAAAATTACAGTACAAGGTCAGTTCAGTGCCTGAGTTTTAAAATTAGGTCAGGCTTGTGCTGCGTGGTGGAGTTAGAAAATGGCGCCAGACACAGAAGGGGCTCTGAGTTGGCTACCTGAAGTGGAGCTCTCTCTCTCTGTGTGGCTGGGTCCACGGTCGACTTATAGCTTCGCTTAGGGGACTTATTAGCTGTTCTAGGGGTGTGGATATATTTCACTGTCCACACACTGGCTGTTCTCCTGGAAGTGCAGATTCATCGAAAGGTCTTTAAGCTAACCTCCTCCCACCACTCAAATGGTGCATCTTGTGGCTCCACCCCGTGACATCAGATCTTTCTTTCCACTGGATGAGTTTGGTCTCCTGCTTCACAGCTCTCTGCATTGTAGGGTACCTAACATGCGCCACTGGCGATTTCTTTGTTTTTCAAAGAGTTACACAGAACACAGACTTTGACGGCAGATGAGGACCGCTTGGCCACCTAGTCTGCCCATTTCCCTACCTAAAGGATAGGCCGCAGATCCTAGTTAACCAACAGCCTATTTCTTCCTACCCCCCACAAGAATTGCCTTATGTCTGTCCCATGCTTTCTTGAATTCTCCCACAGTTTTAGACTCCATGACCTCCTCAGGAAGGCTGTTCCATGCATCCACTACCCTCTCTGTGAAAAAATACTTCCTCACATTGCCCCTGAACCACTCCCCCTCTATCTTTAAATTGTGTCACCTTGTTCTTGCACGCTCTTTTTCTAAAAGATGCTACCCTCTTGGACTTTGTTGATTCCACCGAGGTACTTAAAAGGTTTTTATCATGTCCCCCCTCTCCCTTCTTTCCTCAAGTGTATACATATTAAGCTCCTTTAGTCTCTCCTTGTATGGCTTCTCTTGCAGACCCCACATCATTTTAGTTGCCCTCCTCTGGACTGCCTCTACCCTGTCCATGTTCTTGCGGAGATGGGGTCTCCAGAACTGGACGCAGTACTCCAGATGGGGTCTCACCAACTGTCTGTACAGAGGGATAACAACTTCTGTTTTCTGCTGGTGATGCCTCTCCCTATGCATCCCAGTATACCCCAACCCTCCCTACTGCCTTCTCACATTGCTTGCTAACCTTAAGATCATCTGATATGATTACCCCAGGTCCCTTTCCTTTTTGTTGTTGCTACCTACCTTCCCACCATTGTGTAATCTTCCCTGGGTTCTTGTTTCCCAGGTGCATTATTTGCACTTCTTTGCACTGAATCCTAGCTGCCATACTTCTGACCATTCCTCCAACCTTGCCAAGTCCCTTCTCATCCTTTCTCTACGCCTCCTTGTGTATTAACCTGTTGCAGATCTTTGCGCCATCTGCAAAGAGGCATACTTTTCCTTCCAGTCCCTCTGCAGTGTCACTTATAAAGACATTAAAAGGACTGGACCCAGTACTGAACCCTGTGGTACTCCACTAGTAACCCCTCTTTCTTCAGAGTGGACTCCATTTACAATTACCTTCTGTGTCCTGTTGTCCAGCCAATGTTTTACCCAGGCTACCACCATGGGACCCACTCCAGGCTGGTTAATTTGTATATTAATCTTTTGTGTGGGACTGTGTCAAATGCCTTGCTAAAGTCTAGGTAGGCCATGTCCACAGCCCCTCCCTGGTCTACTACTTTGGTCACCCAGTCAAAGAAATCTATTAGATTCGTCTGACATGACCTTCCCGCTGTGCAGCCATGCTGCCTTGGGTCCTGTGCCCCACTGGCCTCTAAGTACTCAACAATTCTTTCCTTCAGAAGTGACTCCATCACTTTCCCTAAAACAGATGTCAAACTGACAGGTCTGTAGTTTCCTGCCTCTGTCTTGGTCCCACTTTTGTGAAGGGGAATCACATCCGCCTTCCTCCAGTCCTCAGGTACCACACCATCCTCCCATGATTTATTAAAAAGAGTAGTCAGTCGTTTCACTAGTTCCCTCCTTAATTCTTTTAGAATTCTGGGGTGAATTCAATCAGGCCCCATTGCTTTGTCCACCTTCAGTTTTAGGAGTTCTTGCAGAACCCTTTCTTCTGTGAAAGGACTGGGATCAACCCCCATCAAGAGTGCTTCTGTTAATTGGATTAGGCACTTCCCCCTCCTCTTTTGTGAATATTGAACAGAAATATTCGTTCAGTATCCCTGCTTTTCACTGTCCCACTCTGCCCACCCACCATTTATTCTATTCAGCCTCACTATCCCTCCCTTTGTCTTTCTCGCTCTCTGATGTACCTATAAAGGTTTTATCCCCTTCTTAACCGAGTTGGCTATCTTTTCCTCAGTTTGGGCCTTTGCTATTCTGACCTCCCTCCCTGCTTCCTTCTTCAATGTCTGCAGCTTCCTTGGCTCAGCTCCAGCCTTGGTGATGGAAGACAGAACGTGAGGAAGTGAAGCCTGCTCCCGGCTTTGAATTCTGTATCACATGCCACCAGGAAATATTGTGGATGGACCCATATGTGTCCTTCCTCTACTGTTTGGGGGCTGCATGCGATGTTTCAGGCTGTGGCCTATGCTAAACAATGCTCCCTTCTTCCTTGAAGGATCATGTGGCCCAGCTTCTTCTCAGTTTAATGACAACCGGGACCCATAACTCTGGCCAAAGGGCCGCAAGAAAGCCTCTGCAGTCCATCTTGCAACCAAGGAAGAGGTGGTGGCCAATGCTGCGGTGGGCACCTCATCAGCCTAGGCACTGCTCCTGGCTGGGGCCAGCGCTGGCATGTCCTTCTCTCAGTGAATTCCTAGAGATGTGCTGGGTCCTCCAAGACTTCGGATACAGCCCTGCCCACCATGGTAAGAAACACAAGCACTACCAGCGCCAGTCGTGGAATCAGGAGAGATCATGGTCCAAGTGCTCGACTTCGGTCAAGCCTTCCTTGGTTGAGGGCCAAGTAGCAGGCTCCATTGTGCCCTCATCAGACTTGCTGACCTCGACACCGGCCGATAGGGCAGTCAGGAATTATTTTGACCCCATCAGCCAGTTGTTGGAGGAGATCAAGGAGTCAATTTCCAAGATCCCATCTTCCTGATCCTCACTCAGGAGGACGTGGACCAGTTGGTGTCCCCTATCAGCTCTACTCAAGACCTGCCTCCACTGGAGGTCGATCTACTGAAGCCAGTGCATGTTATCTATACTGCACCACAAGTGGCTTCTCCTCAGCGTTGGCCCTTGATTTGACCATCAAGGTTGAGAGCTAGGTCGAGGCTCCGTTCGCACACTCAGTCATCTGAGAGGCACTGCAGTCGACATTCCTTGACCTCTTCGTCCTCAAACAAGGAGAGGTTCTGTCACTTCAAGGAACTCCTCTAGCACCAATGGGCCATGGCAAGGCAGGGTAAGGCTCTACCCACAATACCTGTTGTCAACTGGCAGATGTCAGTCAAGCGTATGCCAGTTCTTCCTTGACAGATGTTCCCAACACCTGTCTCCCCACCCCTGCAGGTGGAGCTGCCTCCATCGCAGCCTTTGGTGGGAGCCCCGATCAAAGACTCCCGTGCTGCATCCGGCTTGCCAGGATGGCTGTTGGTTGAAATCACCCAGACAAACAACTCTCTGGTGGTCCGTGGCAAAAAACAGTCGAGGGCCATTTCTGAGGACTCCTCTGATGATTCAGAGGGCTCATCCATGCAGTCGTTGAGGACGAGTACACTCAACCGTACGTTGGTCAAGCAGCAGCCTTCCGACCATGGGCTGGTGTCTTTGCAGCTCTACTTTAATTTCAGTGTCCATATCTGTACCTCTGGAGCCTGTTCAGAAAAGGGCCAAGTACCCTTTCACAGACATCCTTAATAGGGATGAATCCATGGGAGGTGCCCTTCCTATGGCTGAGGTCATCTTGGACTGGACCTGGAGCTCTGGCAGCATCCAGCATCCTGCCCGCACCCTCCATCCATATGGTCTGTAAGTATGTGCTTCCTACTGGGTCCTTTAGGCTTTTGGACCCTTACATCAACTAAGGGCCTGGTCTCTGACTTGGCTATGCGAAAGGTTGGAAACCAAGGGGACATCGACGAGGTCCAAGACAAAGCCATGTGGCCAAGAAGGCCCATGCCACTTCCTCTATCAGTCTCCATCAGGCCAGCTATGCAATGATGATGGCCAACTTTGGTCACTCCCTTCTGGGCATGCTTGATAACGTCCCTCCCTCACTTATCTGCTGACAAGCAGCTACCAAAGAAGTTAGTCAGAGACCAGGGTCAAGCACTGGCTAAACACCAGGTCCAGATGGCTACAGACATGGGCGATTCCCTGTGCCTCGTATCATGGCAGCAGCCACTCCAATGCATCACAGGGCCTGGCTGAGGCTCTCCACCTTTCTGTAAACACTGAACACAAGGTGGTCGATGTCCCTTTCTTGGGCACTGACTTTTCTGGCCTAGGGGTGGAAGGTCATCTTACCAGGACTGAGAAATCCAGTGCCATTCTGGACTCTGTGGCTTCATCCCAGAAAGACACTAAGAAAAAATTACTCACCTTAGTAATGTTGTTTCTTCTAATGAAGTCTTGCTATATTATAGACATTAGCAGTTTGTTCCAGCTCTAGAGCCTATTCCCTAAGTAGGTTCTGCCCCTCCTCCATGGAGGTACTGCTGTGTATTCTGCTAATGTCTATAATATAGCAAGACTTCATGTTGTTTGAAGAAAAAATTACTCACCTTAGTAATGTTGTTTCTTCTAATGAAGTCTTGCTATATTATAGACCTCCCCCAACCTGCCCCTCTCAGAACCTCTACTTGGTGGGGTGCGGGCAACTTAGTGTGGGCACTACTTATGTCCTGTTAGCATTTTGTCCCCTTTGGGACTTTGGGGGTGTGTATGTGTACGCGTGTGTGTGTTTTATTATACTTATGTTCCATTTTCATTATTAGAATGGTGTTAGTATTTCTGGTCCCCTGACTTGAGTCTTGGGTGTTGGGACCATCAATGGTTGTTATTATTTAGGTAGCCATTTGGCTAGTGTAGGTTACAGCTTCCACACAGACCTTAGTGAGTTTGGCTCATAAAGATCTGACAGTTCAAGTTTGAAATGACACAGATAGAGCTGCTCTTGTGCCAAAATTCTATTTTGGAATGGTTTTAACCATTTCACTCCGGGGCAGTTCTAGAGCTGGAACAAACTGCTAATGTCTATAATATAGCAAGACTTCATGTTGTTTGACGGTCCAGAAACTGGAAAAGAAGGCCTTTCAGCCACAACAGCCTCGGTAGCAGCAGCCCCAGCAAGGGCAATAGTGAGACTGACAACCCAAGGCCAAGGGCCTAGAAGAGGCAGGGGTATGGGAAGTACTGCCCCTCTGGTCCCAGCGGCTGATACCCCCTCCAAAGCTGCCCAGTGATGGGTTGGGGGGCTCCCACCTGTTCAGTCCCTGAGACAGCTCCCTCTGCAGGGTTGGCTTTGCCACTTCTGGACATACTGTTCCATCATTACTACAGACAAGTGGGTTCTTGAGCTGGTAGGCAGAGGCTGCCACTAGACTTGAAGCTCTCAGCCTTTACAATCCGTTCCTAGGAGTTTCTCAGTGTCACAGGACACGATGTCTGTCCTATGGGAGGGCGTTGTTCAGCTCCTTGCAAAGGGGCTACAGCCCGTGTCCCAGACACACTGGCAAGTCAGGTGTCGTGCACAGGTACTTCCTTGTCCCAAAACAGATGGGGGGATGGCACCCCATACTGGATCTGCAATCTTAATTAGTACATGCGGAAGTGCAAGTTTTGGATAGTCACTCTGAATCTGAGCATACCATGTCTACAGCAGGGCATGAGGTTCTGCTCCCTGGACCTCCAGGACATGTTTTTCCACAGACACTGTTCTGCAGAATCTTTTGCATTCTGGCTGTTATTAATGCACTACCCACAATGACTGCGAAGGGCTGCCAAGGATGCAATGTGATATGCAGTCATGAAAGTTTGGAATCCGTTCTGCTGGTGAAATTTTCGGGCAATATGGCAGACAGTGTTAGAGAGGGGAATGAGAAGCACAGAGTACGTGTGTCAGCTGCTTGAAACACGCAGCTGGCGTCAGAAAGGTTATGGTTGACTTTTTTTTTTTTAAATCAGTAAGATGGAGCGAGAGCACAGCAGGTTTATGTGCGGAGGAGCAGAGAAGAAGCAGAGCTACATTCTGAAAGAAGTAAGCTGTGAGGCAGTACAAAGGAGAAAATGCACACTTTTGTGTGTTTGTGGAGAGAGTAGCCGATTTGTTTTAAGGTACTGCTTTTTGTGGTGTATTATCCAGAGTTCTGGATTTAAACAGAGTGACACAACAAAGCTGAGATGAGAAAGACCATGATGACAGCTGGCAGGTGGGCGAGTTGAAAGTTCGGAGTCTGCCCCCCCAAAAAAGGATAAAGCGTTTTGTTTTGATTAGGTGACCGGCTGGAGAGTGAGATTATTGTAAGAATGAAGCTGCAATGAAATGTGATTTTGAAGAGGTACTGTGGGTACTGAAAGGACAAGTGGGAATAACAGTTAAAAGTGGAAGGACCGTAACTGGAAGTAAGCCTTGGAAGAGGACCGTCATCATGATGTATCTACGATACACAACGCATCATGACATGTCTACTGTGTACACAAACAAAATTTATGCACATAGTAGGTCAAATAGCATTCATATAGTAGCTTTGGTCCCGCTACTGTATAAATAAATATATATATATACACACACACACACACTATACACACACACACACACACAATATGCAAATATATGTACACACACACACACACAGAGAAAACTGCAAAGTAGTCTTTTTAACTGCTTCCATACTTTGTTTTTATGTAAAACTTTTACCAGAAAAAGGCCCACTAAGCTGAGAACAGAAACACAGAAACAAAGAACTTGGTGGAAAAGGACTGGTAAAAGCCCATCTAGTCTGCCCTATTTTTCCCTGCCTAAATACACCTCAGACCCTATTTGGTCACCAGTGTCCCTCTCTCCTCCCTTTCCTCTACATATTATGTCCATGTGCGTATCCGTTGCATGCTTGATGCTCCCTAGTGTCTTTGCCCCCCCATCACCTCTTCTGGCAGGATGTTTCAGGCGTCCACCACTTGTCTGTGAAGAAGTATTTTCTCACATCCTCAATCTACCCCCACCCCCGCTTCCTGCATGCCCCCATGTTCTGGTGCCTCCTCTTCTGAAACAGCTTCTCCTGCACCTTGTTCACCCCAGTGAGGTACTTACAGGGTCTCAGCTGCGCGCCCCCCACACACACACACTCCTCTAGCTCATTCCCAGAGGCATCCTGGGAAAGTATATAAGGGAAAATGTATTTATTTTTATCTATTTGTTTTACCAGGAAGAAATTCCATTGAGCAAAGCTCATTTGTGAGGAGGTCATGGGTAGGACAGTAAAAACAATTCATACAGACTGGGAATTACAGTTTTGAAGTACAGTGTCAACTGTTAGTGCATAATACATGAAAATGGCAATATACAAAACAGAAAATAAAGAAATAAATACGAGGGAGGGATAACAGGTTCTAGACATAGTATCAACTGACGGTACATAATACTTCAGAAAGGTAGTCTAGGGTTAACAGACAATAACAAAGCATACAAACAGGAATAGTGGCGGCTGTTTATACGTACAATATGCAGATGTAGGGAGTAAAGACTGAGCTGTGGGACGAAACAACAAATGAGAGCAGTGTGAGAGAAAAAAAAAAAGATTGCAGCAAAGAAAACTAACAATTACGTTAAGAACTTACTGTAACAGTAGATCTTTGAGGGATCTCAGACGCAGGTCACACCACAGAAACTTCACCGTAGGTGAAGCAGGATCCACACGGAAGATTTTCAGCAGTACAACTGCGGCCGCCCACGCCAATGTCATGCGACATCACCAATCCTATAAAGGTGTGAGCAGCCCCGCTCCTTCCTCAGTTCTTTTCCCCCAGAGATAAAAGGGAGCATAGCTCTAGCCATGGGGGATCGAAGAGAGAGACAGACAGGTGCCCAGGCCTATAAGAAAGGGTGGATATACCATATAGCCAGTTCCAGAAAGGAGCCCCAAAAAGGGGGATGGTGGGAGGAGGCGGACCTGATGACTCACGATCCCCAAAGATCTACTATTATGGTAGGTCTTACATAACTATTCTATCTTCTTCGGGGTATTTCAGTCATCAGGTCACACTGTAGAACGAGTCCCAAGAAGTTACAGGCAAACAGTCTGGGAGGAAGAACAACCTTAAGCTTAAGACAGGAGGCCCTGCAGCACAGCCCTGCCAAATCCTGCATGGGCTCTAGATGCAATGTCCAGATTGCAGTGCTTGGTTAAAGTGTGGATGGTACTCCAGGTGCCAGCCGACAAGTGAAAGTGGCTGAGACCCTCGGAAACAAGTCACAGAGGTAGCCATGCTTTGTGGAATGAGCTCGTCGCCCAGGCAATTCTTCACGTATGTGTTTTAGCAGAACACAATGCAGTTAGCCAACCATTTGGACAAACACTGTTTGGAAACCCAAATGCCTTCTCTATCTGGGGCGAAAGAAATAAACAATTGCTTTGACTTTCTACATTCCTTGGTTCAGAGCAAGTAATATTTCAAAGTTCTGCGCACATCCAATGTATGATTGGCACGCTTTGGAAAATAAACAGGAAGGTGGATAGACTGGTTCAGTGTAAACTCAGATACCACCTTAGGCAGAAACTTAGGATTTGTGCGCAAAGATGTCCTGTCTTTGTTAAAAATGAAATAGAGCTCCTCGCACCAGATGGCCTGAAGCTCTGAAATTCTTCAAGCAGAAGTTAGCAACTTAAAATAACGCTTTCCAGGAAAGGAAGCACAGCTCGCAAGTTGCGGCTGGCTTAAACGAAGACAGGGTCAACTTCTCCAAAACAAAATTAAAATCCCAGGCGGGGACAGGAGAACGGACTGCAGGTTTCAGGTGCAGGATGCCCTTCAAAAAGGTATGGGAGACATCCAGCTGAGCTACTGTACGGTCACCCATGGGCTCATGAAAGGCTGAGACAGACAAAAGGTGCACCTTGAGGGAGAAGTACTGGAGACCTGAATCAGACAGAGAAATCAGGTAGTCCAGAATCCAGTTCACCAGACAGGTGAAAGTGTCCAGATTATGCCTGGCAGCCCATATGGCAAACTGCTTCCACTTCCTGGCATAAGTGGCTCAGGTGGAAGGCTTTCGGGCAGCCACTAGGACGTCTGCCACTCTATTAGAAACCCCGAATCTGGCGATGGCTACATCCTCAGGAGCCAGGCGTGCAGATGGAGGGACCAGAGTTTCGGTTCACCAGGGTCCCCTGATCCTGGGTCAGTACATTCCTGCAGAGGGGTAAAGGGACCAGAGGTTCCTCCGCCAGCTGCTGAAGAAGAGGAAACCATATCTGGCAAGGCCAGAATGAAGCTACCAGGATCATGGTGGGCCCCCTCTATCTGTAACTTGACGAGTACTTTCTGGATTATAGGAAAAGGAAACCTCCCGCTCCAGGAGAGGGACAATGCATCTTACCAGAAAACTCCAGGCCCAGAAACTGGGAGTTCTGCGCTGAGTGAGGACGCAAAAAAGTCCAACTCTGGATGACACCAACTGTCAAACAGGTCTTCCGCAATGGATAACGGAAGTTCCCACTCATGCATGCTGGACTGAATCCAGCTGAGGCTGTCCACCAGAGTGTTTAGCACTCCTAGGACGTGGACCACCGAGAGTGTCAGGCTGTGGTCCAATGCCCAATACCACACTCTTATGGCCTCCCTGCATAGGGGGTATGAATATGTACCCCCCCCCCCGGCTTGTTGATGTAGTACACAACACTGAGGTTGTCTGACTGAATTAGCAGGTGGCTCTGAAAAGCCTGCATGGCACACAGAACCGCCCACATCTCTAGGACAATGATATGCAGAGAGGTTTCAATCTGGGACCAAGAACACTGAGATTGAAAGGGACCCAGATAAGCCCCTCCCAGCCCAAATACAGTGGTGAGGATTTGATGTGGAGAGGAGATCTGGAATGGTACTCCTTGCAGTAGGTTCAGTGGATTCATCCACCACTGGAGCATTTTGCGGACTGGGGAAGAGACCAGCACTAACTGATCTAAATTGTCCATTCACTGGTCCCATTGTACCCGGAGAATGCACATGTGGAGCCTGGCCAGTGGAACGGTTGGATGGCAGCCGCCATCAGAACCAACAGCCTCAGGTACACCCCGTCAGGGATATAATGGCTCTGAGCCACCTCCTGAGCATGAGCAATAAGGCACTCCACCCTGGCTTCAGGCAGAAAGGTCTTCCCCTGCGCTGAGTCTGGAACCACCCCTACGCATTACAGCCTTTCGGATGGAACCAGGACGGACATGGGTAGGTTAATGGGAATGCCTAGGGAGAGAAACAACTGGAGAGTTTTCTCTAAGGTCCCCAGGAGCAGGTCTCTGGATAAGGCCTTTAAGAGTCAATCGTCCACATAAGGGAAAATGTACATTCCCTCCCTTCTGAGGGCTGCAGCTACTGCTGCTAAGCACTTGGTAAAGACCTGTGGCGCAGAGGACAAGCCAAAGGGCAACACATTGAACTGGTAATGCTCGCCCTGAAAAAGAAACTGGAGGAATCTCCTGAGGGGAGGAAATACTGAGATATGCAGGTAAGCATCCTGCATGTCCAGAGAACACAGCCAGTCACCTTGCCTGAGAAGGGGCATCAGACCTGGCAAAGTTACCATTTGAAACTTTCTGTAGTGGACATACAGACTGAGGTCCTTTAAATTCTAAGATGGGCCTCAGATCTCCGGTCTTTTTGGGGATCAGGAAAAACTTGAAATAAAACCCTCATTTCTCTGGCGCCTGAGTACTGGCCTCTACATTTGCACAGAAGGGACTGAACCTCTCCCTCGGAGAACAGACAGATGGGCTGGGGTAGTTGAGGGCGGAGCAGGAGTCTCTGGGGGTTGCTCGATGAGCTCCAGAGTGTGACCTCTTTCTAAGATTTGAAGAATCCAGGCATCCGATGTAATGGTTCTCCATTGATTGAGATGGAGGAAGAAGTGATCTCCGACCACCACCTCTTGGTTGAGTACTGGAAGGGGGGGTCTGGCAAGGAGTCAAGCAGAGGCGGATCCAGCCACTGGGGCTGGTCCATCACCCCTGGAACACTTGGCCGCGGCTCCGGCAGTGGAGGGGGCAGGCAAGATGGCGGAGGCTCCATGTTTGTCTTGAGGCTGTTCCTGGCCTATTGGACGCCTTATGAAAGGGACAGCATTGTCTGCTCTTAAGTTGCATGTGGTAGAGCAGGTGGACAGATTTGAGAGCCCTGTCAGATGCCTGCAGGTCATTAATGTTGTCCTGGACATCTGGGCCAAAATATTTAGAGCCATTGAAGGGGGCATTATGCACCTTCTGCTGAACATCAGCAGCAAAGCCAGAGACACTCAGCCAGGAGGGCCTACAGAGGGAAATGCCGGTGGCAATAGTGTCCAAAACACCATAGAGGGCTCGCAGGAGGTGCTTGCTAACGTCTTCAGTGGTTTGCAAGCATTTGAGAATCTCCTGCTTCTGTGTACCATCTGGGAGGGTCTGGGCTGCGGCTTTGCCCTTCCTCCAGTTGGTATTCTGGTACTCTACCATATGGAAAAAGTAATTAACAATTCTCAGCCTGAGGGAGGAGAAGGAGGCATAAACCCTCTTACCGCAAAGGTTACTCCTGCATGACTCCTTGTCAGTGGGGGAGGAAGCTAAAGCTGCCTTTATGACCACTGAAACAGTTTCAGGCTGGGCAGCATAATGTGGAAATCCCTGAGGGGCATGATAAAGTTTATCTGCCCTACGGGGCATCGCTGTCACTATGTCAGGCCTGTGCCAGGCTGCAGTAGTGGCATTCCTCAGAGCAGGTAAAATAGGAGGAATAATTTTGACAGGAGACTCTGGGATCTCCAGGAAATTAACTAAATCCTTCCTGATTACATCCTCCTCCTCCTCCTCCTCAGTGTGGAACCCCATGGCTAAGGACAGCTGCTTCATAATACTGAAGAAGGTAGAGTCCTCTGGAGGAGACCCAGCGGTGTGCTTGGCAGAGGCCTCACTTATTGACGAAGCAGTGGACCTGTCAGAAGAGAGGGGCCGCTCCTCTTCTTCCTCAGCAGGAAAAATAAGATCAGGTTAGTACTCCTCCTTGATATCAACCTCTTCCAGATCCAGGTCGGACATGTGAGACACCTATCACAGCCCTTTGGGAGTAGCCCGTGACAGTCTAGGAGGAGTCAACAATGAAGCTGCAACTGATGGTGCCGGCAACAAAGGTCTAAAAGCGCCAAGCTGGTGAACAATCACAGACGTAAATTTAGTCAAAATCTCATGGAGGTCGATGACCGGCAAGGACTGCATAGACGGAGGGTGAGTAGATGGCGCAGAGAGTGACTACCCACCAGAGGGGCCCTGAGGACCTGAAGAGCCTGTAGCCTGAGGGCCTGGGGTAGGATCAGGCCTGATCGGGACAACCATCGACGAAGGAGGGGCCGACGACCCGCAACTCTGAATATCGGACAGAGGTGCTGTCAGTATGGGTCTACTGAGCACAGAGACCTGGACAACAGACTTATTCGTCAGAGCAGCTGACTAAGAACCCCAGAGTGAAGGAGAAAAGGCCATCGGGGAACGAGACCACTGCCAGGGGGAGCGGCCCGATCTAGGTTCTTTTTGTGACTTTTTCCTAAGCACCTGTCTTGGGCCTTAAGAGGCCTGGGAGCTTGACAACCCTACCAGTGACTGCGAGGCTGGGACCCCGGAGGACCTCTGCCCAGAACTGGCTACCTGTTGGTTCATTAGGAAATTCTTAAGAGTCTTTCTGCGTCACCTGAGGATTGCTTGATTAAGCTTCTGGCAGAGCTCACAGTCGGGAGACTATTTGTGGTCAGGCACAAGACAGCAGACACACAGAGAGTGTTTGTCTGTGAAGGCAATCTTCTTTCCGAAACGGCAGCAACAGTGACGGAAGAGAGAAGTCAAAGGATTAACTACTGACATGAACAAAAAGGAATCTCTTTAAAAAGAGATTCTAAAGTAATATAATGAAAAACAGTAGGCAAAATGATTTAAAACTGCATGAACTTCCGTGACCCGTGCGAATAAGTCAAGGCGGGGGAGAAGAACTGAGGAGGGAGCAGCCACTCATGCCTATATAGCGCTGGTGATGTCGCATGACATCGTGTGTGTGGGTGGCCCCAGTTGTACTGCTGAAAATCTTCTGTGTGGATTATTGTTTACCAACAGTGAAGTTCCCACGGTGTTACCTGATGACTCGAGATACCTCCAAGAAGATCTAATCATGATACAACAAACAAGTGCAGTGCTAATGGTAGACACATTTATCTATGCAACGTTAGCTACAAAGGGTTTGGAAGAATCGGGACATATCAGTGTAGGTAACTTGAGTATTTTCTGGAGGGCATTCCAGGCTTTAGGGGCAGCCCAGCTAAAGGCCATCTTCCCGTATTTTGAGCAGTGCCAACAAAATAACATTATGTAGTCTAAGTGTATATGGGCCTTGGGACCTACAGAAGAGCAAGGAAATGTATACAGTTAATAAGTTATGTAGAGCTTTGAGGGACCAAAGATTTAAATAGTAACTGACGCCTCTTCTGCTACATTGCAGAATTAGAATAAGCTTATCCCCAGGAAATCTCATACCAAAAACTAGATTCCTACGTTACATTTTAAAGGTATGAGCTATTTTGTAACCCTGATTTCACTATCCATTCAAAAAAGCCTGTGTCAGAGAAGAGCTGCTGCTGATGTCATCTCAGGAACTCACAATCTAGTACTCCCTGTCAGCAAGCTTATAAGACCTGTGTCTCCAAAGTTTTAAAGATCATGTGCAATGAATGGTTTTCACAAGTAAAACAAGCAGCACAGTTCAATAAACATTGCTTTAAAAACTGTGTGTGTCAGGTTTTGTAACAAAGCTGACAATATTTTTGGGGGTGCCTTTTTGTTGAGGTCCTTTTTTCCCCAGGGTTGCTGGATGCTGGGTCATAGCACACTGTTGTGAGGTTTGCAGACTGACTACATTTATATGTGGTGAAAGGCTGAGATCATTCACACCCATCATTCAATTGAGGCGGTTTCTAAGGTTGGCACTTTAAAACAATTATTCCATCTCCTTGTCAATGGGGGTAGGAGAGGAAATGTTTTAAAACCTTACTAGGAGTTTCTAATTTAGCCAGCCCAGTGTTTTCTCCCTGTCAGGCTGTTCTGACCTACATTCAGGCTCATCTATGTTCTACTCTAAATTAAACTAATCATTTTACCAGATCTAACATGTCCACCTCTAGTAGAAATTAACACATATAAGGTCCCTATTAGAACTTATTGTAAAGCAGACACTGAAACAGCAGTGAAGTTACAACATTACAATACTACCAGCAATACAATGTCCTAACAGGCATAGTAGAGTAGCACTCCAAATGGCATCAGCAGCCTGGAGGCATGCTGACTCTGCATCCAGCAACCCTGGAGCCACTGAATGTAGGTCAAAGCAGCCTAACAGGGAGAACACATTAGGGTGGCTAAATCAGAATCCCCTAGTAAGGTTTTGAAACAGCATTTACCTCTCCCAACCCCACTGACAAGGAGATGGAATAATTGTTGTAAAGTGCCATCGTTAGAAATCACCTCAATTGAATGATAAGTATGAATGATCTCAGCCTTTCACCACATCAGAAACATATTCCGTCTGCAAACTTCACAACAGTGTGCTATGACCCAGCATACAGCAACCTTGGGAAAAAAGGTCCACAAATAAAATGCACCCCACAAAAATTGACAACTCTGCTTTAAAACTGTGTGTTTCAGGTTTTGTAACAATGTTTATTGAACGGTGCTGCCTCTTTACTTGTGAAAACCACTGCACATGATCTTTACAACTTTGGAGAAACATGTCATATAAGCTTGCTGACTGGGAGTACTAGACTGTGAGTTCCTGAGATGACATCAGCTGCAGCTCTTCATGGACGTGGGCTTTTTGAACCGGTAGTGAAATCAGGGTTACAAAACAGCTCATAACTTTAATATGAAAGAACGCAGAAATGTAGTTTTTGGTATGATATTTACTGAAGGTATGCTTATTCTAATTCTGCAATGTAGCACTTTTGGCCAGAGTGGTGTCAGTTGCTCTTCAAATGTCTTAGCCTTCTAGTATCAAGCAATGGTGGCCAGCCTATTTCCTTGTAAAGAAGGCAATGGTGTGTAAAGGCAGGGAGCTCACAGATAAAGCAGAGCGCTCTGTGGTACAGCACATCTAATCTACTCAGATGTGAAACTATGGCACTTCTATAATAATGACATCATAGTCCAGCAAGCGTGGCCTGCACCAGTGCTTTCTTATCACTGCAGTTTAGGCAATATTTGTTACAAAAGTAAAACCCAGTTTTTGCCGTAGTTACTTGCAGAGGGCTTCTGTGTCATCATTAAATGTCAGCTCGTTATCCACCCACATGCCTAGGTATTTAAACGAGCCTACCAGTTTGAGTGTTTTGTTAGAAAGGATGGTGATGCCAGATGCAGAGAGGGTGAAGTTAGATTTGCGTAAAAGGACCATATATTTGGTTTTGACTGCATTTAAGAGGAGCTTGGACGCATGGAAATTAGTTTGCAATAAATTAAACTCTTCTTGTAAGGACTGCAGTGCTAAATCTGGGTCTAGGTTTGCAGTAGAGTACAGTGTTGTCTGCATAAAAATGAAGGTTGGCATTGGTGATGTTCTGGCCTAGGTCACTAATGTAAATTGTGAATAACAAAGGGCCCAGTATGGAGACTTGTGGTACACCTTTGCTGATGAATACACAGGTTAAGGTTAGGCCTTCGACCTTCAGTTGCTGATACCGGTCTGTAAGATAGCATCTGAGCCAGTTTACTACATCTGGACTTAGCCAGACACTTGAAAGCTTACCCAGGAGGATGTTATGGTCTACAGTATTGAAGGCCTTGCTTAAGTCCAAGAAGAGTGCTGCAGTGGTATGTTTATGGTCGGAGCTGTAAAACCAATTTTAGTAACTTTACCAGGGTGGAGGTTGTGCTGTGCTTAGCCTGAAAGCCAGACTTCATGGGGTTGATGAGGGAATGCGTCTCAAGGTAGTTTTTTTATTTGGTCATATATCAATTTCTCAGACAGCTTAGCCTGCACTGCAGGATGGAAATAGGTTGATAATTCTGCGCCGAGGCTTTACCACCCGACTTGAACAGTGGGATAATATGTGCAATTTTCCATAAAAATGGGACCTCACAGCTTGATACTGAAAGGTTGAAAGGTGCATGATAGGTACAATAAGGATTGGGTAGCTCAGTTTTAGGAAGAGTCGTTCGATAATGTCCACTCCTGCACTCTTTAGGGTCAAGGGTTTAAAGTAAGTGCACCACCTCCTTATATGTAACCTGATGAAAATTTAAAAGGTTTGCGATATTAGATGGTAAGCTCGATGGGCTGCGAGACGGAAGAGGTATGTTGGCGGTGGCTGAAGTATCGAAGACACTACCTGCCGAGGCAAAATGGAGGTTCAGCTCTTCCATAATCAACTGCTTATCTGTGAGAAAGTGATTACCTTTTTATCTATTTATTGAAATGTTTCACCAGGTAGGCACACTGAGCGACAAATCGCTCGCCTACTGGCGGTGATCTGGAGGAAGGGCACAATAAGAATGAGGCAATAAACATTCAAGTTACAAGATCAACATTAACGACAGTTGTAAGGCAGGTATTACAAATAGATAGAAAGAGTGGACAATAATAAGTGCCGGGTTAATAAATAAACAAGTGCTTATGTGAAAGAAAAGAGGGAAAGGAGAGGGAGGGGTAAGAGCCATGTCCCTGGAGACCCCTCAGGATGCGAGGAACCCGGCAAGGGGACTGGGGGGGACCAGAGAGAAGGGCATAAGGCAGTATCCCAGAGAGACCCCTTCAGGATATGGGAAACCCTGCAAGGAGGCTGTGGGGCTAGACAGAAAGGGGGATAAGGCTGTAGGGATTCAAAGAGGGAGGAGAGAGAAGAGGAGGTGCGACAATGCTAGAGAGGGGAACAAGACCTAACCCAAGAGAGGACCTTCAGGATGTGGGGTACCCCTGCAAGGGGTTGGGGAAGGTCAGTAGATAGGGATTAAGAGAGTGATAGGAGAGGGAGGGAGTGAGAACTGAACCCTTGGGTGGAATAGAATTCGCACATTTGGAGGGATGGGGCCTAATCAATAGTCCATCAGGATGCATTGGACCCTGCTAGTAGTCATGGAAAGCCAAGATAGTGGCTAGATGAATAGGGAGATGTGCTTAGGTTCAGTTGGACCCCTTCAGGATGCTGAGAACCCTGCAAGGGGACTGTGATGGCCACGGAGAAAGGTAGATGGGGAGGGGAAGGAGAGGAGACAAGACTATGCGTAGTAGGACCCCCTCAGGATGCTGAGAACCCTGCAAGAGGGACTGCAAAGACTAGGGAGAAAGGTAGATAGGGGAGGGGAAGGAGAGGAGACAAGCCTAGACCCTGTAGGACCCCTTCAGGATGCTGAGAACCCTGCAAGGGGACTGCAAAGGCTAGGAGGACAGGTAGATGGGAGAGCGGGAAGGAGAGGAGAGGAGACAAACCTAGACACAGCAAGACCCCCTTCAGGATGCTAAGAACGCTGCAAGAGGGCTGTAATTCTAGGGAGATAGGAGGGGTGGTGGGGGAAGGGAGTAGATGACGGATACAAGCCCCTTGGAGGGTAGGAGAGGGACCCATGGAGAGTATTCAGGGTCCCTTACAATCTGTGAGAGATCAAGGGAGACCAGTAAGGGGGAGCAATTTGGGGGAAGGGGAGGAGAGCTAGAAATTTGGGTGGTGGGGGTGCACAGAGTAAAATGAAGGTGACGGTAGAGGGGTAGGGTTTCTCCAGGGCTTAGAGGTCGGAATTAGGGAGAGACATGGCAGGAGCAGCTAGGTGCAAGATAATTATTGAGGGCTGAGCTGATGGAGTAGGCAGTGGATGAGTGCCGCATTTGAGGGGGGAGAAAATTCCAAATTTTTGGGAGGCGGCGAGAATAACCGGATTGGCCGATTTAGGTGGATCTGCGGGGGACTACCAGAGTGCGGGAGTTGGTTGATCTAAGGTAATGGGAGGATGGGGGGGTGTTATAAAGGAGGAGGTGAGGTAGGAAGGGAACTCACTCAACCAGTGCTTGGAGGTGAATTTAGCACAATGGGAGAGTCGCCTATTTGTAAGAGGGGGAAGAATAGGGCATGATAAAGATCGCAGTGGTGGGTGTGAGGGGGGTATCCAGGGCAAAGCAGCAGAAGGAATTGAAGAGAGTGTCCAGTCTGGCCAGGGAGGACTTAGGGGCAGCACCATAGACTATGTCACAGTAGTCAAAAATGGGCAGTATCATCTTCTGAACAAGTTCATGCTTGGCCGAAGGAGGGACGCAACCACGGTTCCTGAACAGGGCACCAAGCTTGGGATGCAGTTTTTTCTGGATGGCGTCAATATGTCCAGAGAGGTTGGATGTTGGTCCAACCAGATACCTAAGTACCTGAAGGAGGATGTCCTCAAGTAAAGTCCCATCGAGGGTGTGGAAAGTGGGTAGGGAGGAAGCCTAGAGAGTCTCTGCCTTGTGCCAAAGGTCATGAAAACAGTCTTCTTGGCATTGAGGAAAAGTTGATGGTTAGCAAACCAGAGCTGAACCTTGTTGAAGTCTTGCTGTAAGCTGGTTGCAACCTCAGCAGTACAGGAGACAGATGCATACAGGACTGTATCATCGGCATACATACGATAGTGGAGGAGGGGAGCAAACAGAGGGAAGGTGCTAAGTAGATGGAGAATAGGAGGAGCCTCAATACAGAGCCCTGGGAGACAACAGCTTAATCAGAGAGGAAGTGGCATCCAAGATCTTAACTGAATGGGTTCTGCCAATAAGGTAAGCCTTTAACCAGTTTGTGGTGGATGGAGATAGGCCAACTGCCAGGAGTGAGTTGAGAAGCAGGGAGTGAGAGACAGTGTTGAAGGCCTTGGCCAGGTCGACAAAAATGGCAGAGGTAATTTGGCCATTGCCCATCCTGGTTAGGATGGAGTCTGTGAGCCATAGGAGAGAGGAGGTGGTTGAATATTTTTTCCTGAAAGCAGACTGGAAAGGGATGAAAAAGGAGGTGTCAGATAGAAAAGAGGTGAACTGGGAGAGGACAATGTGTTCTTGAAGTTTGGCAAGGTGGAGGAGGGAAATGGGGCAACAGCTGCCAGGGATGAAGAGTCACCCACCTTTGGGTAGAGGAAGACCACTGCATGCTTCCGTGAAGAGGAGACCAGGCAGTAGAATGAAAGATTTAGGATTATTGGAGGGTGACGTGGCCGAAGCAGAGAGGGGAGGAGTTTTGGGTCGGGCCATCAGGAGGCACCTTTAGAGGTTGATGGTGAGGAGGGCACTTAGGAGCATCATTTGGGGTTACAGTAGCGAAAGAGAAGGAGGTGGGAGGGTGGTGGAGGGGCACACTGGTAGAGGTGAGGAGGGGATGGGGAGGAGGGAGGGATTTCAGTAGCTCAGTGGTGCAGGAGGTAGTAGGAGTTTAATTCCACAGCTACGGATGGTGGGTCTGACACTAATGAGCTATTGCTACTGCACGGGGGTGCAAGATAAGGGGGTAAATAGGGGCGTGGACCACCTTCCAGAATGTTGAAGGGGAATTTATGTTGGTGATGAAGGCAGATTTGAAATATTCAGACTTGGCTAAACTTGTAGCCCTGATGCAAGCGTTTCCAAGCATGCGGTAGTTCACAAGGTCACTAAGATGCTGGGTAGCTTTATGATGCTTCCAGGCTCGATCTCTAGCCCTGAGGCAGGCCAGAAGTTCAGAGTTTATCCAAGGTAAGTTGTAACCTCTGACTCTGGTTTCTCTGAGTGAGGCACAGGCGTTCTAGTTTACAATAAAGATTTCTTTGAAGTAGACAAGGGTCTTATCAACCGAGGGGAGAGAGGTTAGGGGGGGACCAGTCAGAAGTGGCAAGGTTACTCAGGAGAGGTTCAAGGTCAAGAGACTTGAAAGAGCGTAGTGGTATGGTTTTGTGTGATGATTTAGTTCTGTGGACTTTCCTAACTAAGAATACTAGGTTATGGTAACTGGGAGCATCAGGGAGGATGCCAAAGGTGATGACGCGGTAGGGTGGGAGGTAAGGGCCCAGTTGAGTAGGAAGTGTTATTGTGTCTTGTGGTTTTGGCGGGTCGGTTCGGAGATCAGTTAGGAGAGGTTTAGGGCTTCAATTTTGTTTTTAGTTTTGGTGGTTTTAGGTGACAACCAATTTATACTGAAGTCGCCTAGGATGAATAATTCCTCAGTGCGAGCGAGGGAAGTGATGGAGGTTAGGAGGTCTAGCGCATCCGAAGGATGGACATTTGGGCGGCAGTATATGCCGGCTATGAAGATTGGGAGAATGAAGGGAAGGGTCACATGGATAGCTAGAGCATCATGGGTCTCTGGATCGGAGGATAAGTAGATGATGGAATATTGGATGGAGGCTAGGGCATAAATGGCCACACCACCACCACCCCTGCCAGCACAGTCTTGCCTTAGCAATGAGTAGCCAGGAATGGAGACCGAGTGGTCAGGGATAGTGCTCTTTAGCCAAGTTTCTGAGACGATTAGAATGTCCGGTTTTAGAGTGCACACCATGGTCTGAATCTGGTCTATTTTTTGCAACAAGCTGCTGGTGTTAGATGTAGGATCTTTAAGCCCTTTGGGAGGGCTGAAAGAAGAGAGCTAGGGGAGGTAGTAGAGGAGGAAGCACCAGAGGAGCTAGGGGCAATAGGGCCTGGGTTGGGGTGGATATCCCCAGTGGAGAGCAAGAGGAGAGCGAGTATGAGAAAGTGGAGCTTAGGGGATTTTGAAGGGGCTGGCAAGGAGGTTGGGAGTTTTGAGGGGAACGGGTGGATGAGTGAGGAAGAAGAAGGTGGAGAACTGCAGTGAAAGCGGACACAGTTATCAAAGCCGCATGAGGAATAGTGATATAGTGAGACCATATTTCAAATGTGGGGGAGGAAGTGATAGCATGGATGTGGGTAGGGGACTGGAGATAATAACTGATGGGGGTTGGAGAGTTATTAGGAATAGATGAGTAGTGAGCAAGTGAAGGAATTAAAGAGAGGGATATGAGCAGAACATGGGGGAGAGAGAGAGGAGAGGAGAGTAGGGGATGTACTGTTCATAAAGAGAGAGAAATTACTGAACAACTGATTTAGGAACAGGAAGAAATTGTAAGCAGGGAGCGCGTGGGGCTGGTCAGATGGAGGGGCAGCTGTAGTTTAGGACGGTATCGGTATAACAACAGGCAGAGATCGCTTTAGATAAAGACTGTGTCCCTCCAGTGGCAGTACAGTATAACTTGCTAATGGGAAAATGACAAAAAAAAAATTCAAGCAACGAGAGCAGTCCTGGCATCAATTTCTTAGCAGCAATTCCTAGATGATCTCTGGTGTGCTGCACTTATTGCAAAGGGAAAACTCTGCTGGCAGACAGGAGCAAGTGAGATTTCTCCTGCAGTTGGTGACAAAATTCACAAAGTTCCAACCCATACCTTGCTTGCAGGGGGAGCTTCGAGTGGCTTTGCCTTGGGCAGGTTTTCAAACAGCTTGAGAGGAGTAGTCCGGAAGGGCATTGCAATCCCTTTTTGCAGTTGTTTTGGTAGGGATTGAGGGGCAGTCGCCCCTTCAAGATTCTCGATGGCTTGTCTATTTATTGTTATTCAGGAGGATCTTGTAGGAGGTTAATTTGGTCATGCGGATTAGTTTTGTGCACCAGTTCCTTTTTTGCCTAAAGCGTAGCCAGTCTTGTTCTATTTTAGTGAGTCTTGCTTTGGCCCACAGCCACTCCCTGTCCTTGAGGGCTACTTTTATTTCCTTGATAAACCATAGGGAGTTTTTTTTGCTGGCTCTGCGATTTATATAAGGTAGTTGATTAATAACTCTAGTGACTTGCTGAGCAGCTAACTGTTGAAGATAGTCGTACGTAGTAAAGTGAGAGAATGATCGTTTCCAAATAAAGGATGTTTGCTATTGGTCTTTAGTATACCCCTAGAACAGAAAACGACATTAAGGTCGCTGAAGACATTGTCAAAAATGGCCAAAGAGGAGATTTTCTGTGGCCTATTGGTGAGGATGAAATCCAGAATAGAGGAATTTAGGGGATTATGCTTATTGGGTCGAGTAGGTTCTGAAATGAGTTGCTGAAATCCAAGATCATCGCAAAATTCTTTAAAATCAATTGATTTTGATCACAGCCAACTGTAATTCAAGTCACCCAAGATAATTATTTTGTTCTTACGTGCAATGGCAAATTTATACAAAAATTGTAAGTGATCCAATTCACCAGTGGGGGTCTGTAGGAACCAATATTGTTGACCAACTCCGCCTTTGAGAGGGAAAAGGAAATTGTAATGCATTCAAACTCAGATTGCTTGGACTGGGAGATGACTAGGGTAGATGTGAATTTGTTTTTGATATAAAGGGCTACATCCCCATCCCGTGTTTGCTGATCTAGCCTGTATACATCATTATATTGTAAGGCGATGGCACTGGTAGGGGCAGGACTAAGCCATGTTTCGACTAGCAGCAATACATCTGGGGTTGAGTGTGCAACCCATGAATTGAGTAAGTCTATTTTGTTTAACATACTACGTATACCGATAGCCATGAATTTCAATCCCTTTGAGCTAGCACATTCAGAATGTGTCATCACTGCAGGAAGTGGGCCAGGATTCAGTTCTGTGTTACCCGAGCAGAACAATAACAGTATTATCAGATGTTTATATACTAAAACAGTGTGAAAAAGCACAAAAATGAGGTAAAAACAGGATCGCACAAAAGCAGTGCAGGTGTGCAAATTAAGAACAGTGCAAATTTGGAGACAAAAGAAGTCCTGCATCAGGTACAAACATGCCTAGTATGGATCTAAAATACAAAAAATCTATAATTCAGAGTTTTTTCTTATTTTATTTGTTCACCAAGTATGTGGGTTGAGACAATCCCATTTTTAGCCACGTCTGGGTAGAACACAAAAGACAAAAAAAAAAAAAAAAAAAAAATTCAGATAAATAGTACTACCAAGTTAAAAACTTACAAGTAACACTTACATTCAGAAAAGCTCTGCAAATAGTCCCACCCTTTTGATTATATAAGTACCTAAGAGATGGAGTACGAACAGGAGGCTGTTCAAATTCTCACGCTATAATGAGAACAATCTTTCACCTATTATAGTTTGACAGGCTTTCTCAGAATACGTTCTTGGCTCTAAATGGAGGTATTTGACATTCTTGAAAATGTTCAAATAGGCAGTTGTTTAGACTTTAGAATATTCAAGTTAGTGAATACATTTTTGATATCAGTTCTGTTGCAGGCATATTGTATAGTATACTCTTATATAGTACAGTGATGAGTCCTAGCGGGTGCTAGCAAGGCAAAATGTCACATGTTGTTAAAAAAGCTCTAAGACAGCCGGCCCAGTGGTGCCAAGGGCTAAGGCACTGGATGCCTTACCTCACGCCAACGACCCATGTTCGGGAACGAGCACAGACCATCTGAGGTTGGCGGGGGGGGGTGCAGAGCTGGTTGGAATCGTAGAGGGTCCAGCTCTCCTCTCCAGGAACGGAAGGTGGTAGCCCTCGGCTATTGACTGCCTTGCGGTGGAGGCCAGGGGGCAGCGCAGGCCAGAGGGAGCACCAGGCGCTAGGCAGATGAGTGGGTGGAAGGGGTCATCACTGGGGCTCCTGGGGTAACTGGGGATGACAACAAAAAATGGAGGGAAAATGGATCTGGCCACCCGACCCTCCGCAGGTCCCACTCCTGGGCTGGGAGTAAGGTAAGCCCTGGTAATTCCAGGATGTCGGGGCTGGGAGGAGCCGGTTGGGCTTAAGGGGGCAGCTGGAAGGAGTTAATCTTAAAAAAGAAGCTCTAAGACTAAGGGCCCCATATAGGAAAGGGGAGGTTTGCACCATGTAAAGACCCTAACCTTAGCACACAATAGCATGAGGCTCTAACTTTGCTATATTTGTATAAGCACTGAGCATAATGTACATTGCAAAAACTTGTTCAAATGCAGTCCCCTACAGTGCAGCACTAAGAAAGGCACAAACAGGTGCACTCAACACAAACCATATGCCCCTACTGGTCACAGAAGTATGTAGCCATGGAAAATACAGAGGCTGTGAAGCAGCAAAGTAATTAAAGGTGTCCCAAAATGGTTTGCGCTATGCACTAAATTGCTATATTCCATATAGTCCCCATACAAATGACCTCTTCTTTCTTACATCCAAGGCTCTAAGAGGTCATCTGCATCCAATTATGGCCTCATTTCATTGTGAGAAGCAGTCCTCTGCTCCTTAGATTATACAGTGGCTGTGGGCTCTGTAGTGGTCAGACCACTGTTGTGTTACCCCCGGGAAAATATCCCTGATAGTTTAGTGGTCCCCTCCCACCCCCAGTCCCCTTATACTGTAAAATACAGATCAACCCAATTTATCTGACCCCCGGTTTACCAAATCTCCCTAACGAACCCGTGGCATGTCCCCCAGTTGCTCCCATTGACAGTTACTACAGTGATTAGTGCTTCAATAGCGCCAATTAACACGTGATCACGGTAAGCCACTACAGCTGCTAGGTTACTATTTAGAGTTGTCAGAGCCAGTTAGTGTATGTTGCAGCTGCAGTTACCTATGCCTCTAACAGTCCATAATGGAAGTGTGTTGTGGCAGGTAGGAGGAAGCGTGTTATGCTGACCCTAGTGCAGTAACTCCACACAGTGAAAAGGGTTGAGGACAGGGAACGAGTGGTTGCACTGTCTGCTGAGTTCGGAGTCTGCAAAGCTACAATCTCTGACATTAAGACTGTGAAGGACAAACAGAGAGTTTGCCCTCACAATGGGGACAGCTGCTGGGTTGGGGAACCGTAAAAACATGCGTTCCTGCTAGGACAATCGGCATCGTAACGCAATTTATTTGTGGTTCACTCAGGAATGCAAAAAGGTCCCCCCGATCTCTGGACCTTGCTGAAGGAAAAGGCACTGCAGTTTCACTCCCAGATAGGGAACAGAGGACATTCCATGGCCAGTGAGGATTGGCTGGATCACTTAAAGTGGAGACATGGAATCCGCCAATTGAGAATGTCTTAGTGCCATGGAAACGTAAACTGCACCCTTCACTGATCAACTCCTGAATGTAATAGAGAAGAGGGGGCCTGTACCTGATCAGCTGTTCAGTGCTGATGAAATGGGTCTTCTTTGGCAGTTTGGCACTGCTTCCCATATCGGACCCCTGCTCATGGCTCAGAATGCAACTCCTCAGGATTAAAACAAAAAAAAAAAAAAAAAGAAAGAAAGACAGGGTGACAATCCCGGCCTGCATTAGTGCAACTGGCCACAAAATGAAACTGGTGTTGGTCGGTAAATCATGTGTCCCTAGGCCATTTAAGCACATGAATATGGGTGCTCTTCCTGTCCTGCATGAAGCACAGAGGAGTGCTTGGATGGATGGTAAAAAATGTTCCTGCTGGTTTGCTGAGCAGTTTGTACCGCAGGTGAAGCGGCATCAGAGATCAAAAGGTGTGCCACTGAAGGCTATACTGCTGGTTGTCAATTCCCCAGCCCACCCTGTCATTCCACCTGTTCGTACAAGGGATGGCTTGATCAAATGCATGTTCCTGTCTACCAACACAACCTCTAAACTGCAGCCGTGTGATCAAGGTGTGCTAGAACTGTTCCAACAGAAGCTACAGAACAAAAAAAAACTGTTAGAAACTGTCCCCTCTGAAGAGAATGAGCAGTTGCCTCTGGCTGAGATAATAAAAAAAGTGAGCCTGAAAGACGTTATCTACGTGGCATCAGAGGCACGTGACATACTGCAGCCTGAGAGCATACGGAAGGCTAGGATCAAGTCCGGAATAAGAACAAGTCTCGATTTCCCACCAGACACACCACAGCCGCAAACGGGAAGAGAAACAGCCCTAAACAGAAGAACTGCAAAGTCTGGCATCAAGTCTGAAAGAGCCACCCACTGGGAGAGAGCTGAATGCGTGAGTGGAGTGTCATGCCACAGAAGAGGGTCACAAAATTTTGTTAGATGAAGGCATCACAGAAATGGTAACATAGCAGAAATGTGCCACATGAGGAACTGGAGGATGATGAGGAAGAGATTGAGCAGCCGACGATCCCTACACATGAACAGGCAGCTGACAAGTTTGAGAAGGTGCATGCTGTACCTTGAAAATCAGACCAACTGTGATCTGGTACAGGTTATGCTCCAAGAAGCTTAAGACAGAAGGCTATAAAAACATTTGATAGTCTAAAGCAAAAACAAATTAAGGACTTCTTTCCTTGGAACAGTCTGACGTACTGTTTGACAGCTTTACAGCTGCTGTACATGCATTTGGAGAGGTTTTTTTTGTTTGTTTGTTGTGCGCATACGAGCAGCGGACATTTTGTTGGGAGAGTGGATTTTGAGGGATGTGACACTGTCAATCTGACGCAGAGTGGTCTGCAAGGGGCTCGTCGGTGTCGCACCAATCATCAGCCAGGCTGATAATGACACTATTCTAGCTTGCTGGGTGGAAACTTTGTGTATTTCAAAAGGAAAGAGCCGACCCAATTATACACCGTCTCTTTCCTTTGATCTACGCTGTCCACCAAGCATAGCTGACTTGTAAAGATCAGCCTGCTGAGGAATTGCACCCTGTAACAAAGAAAGCCGTCCATCGATGTCTGTTGCTGGCACCACCTTAACTGCCCCCAAACACATGACCTCTCCTCAGCCCCCACAAACATTAATACTGACACTGGGGTGCCCAATCTGCCAGTGTCGCCACCTAAAATAAAGAAAATCATCCCTTCCGGTTTTTTTTTACATACATACACACACACACACACATTATATATATATATATATATATATATATATATATATATATATATATATACACACACACACACACACACACACACACACACACACACATATTCATTGCAAAAACTCAGTTAATGCATCAGTTAGGGTTGCTGTCACAGCGACAAAAATTTGGAAATCTGATGTTAGGGTTACCTAGATATAGATATAGATATAGATATAGATATAGATAGTACAGTTATGTAAGAACTTACCGTAACAGTAGATCTTCGAGATAAGCTCTTGCAGTAGGTAATTGCATATAGGACTGATGCCGGCAGGTGTCAGAACCCCATGGAGAAATTTCTAGCTAGCCTGCCTTCCAGTTCTTTCCCGCCAAAGGCCCAAAAGGGCGAGATGAGAGAGAAGTAGATATTCCAACCTGGAAAAGGAGCTTAAAAGCTTAGGTGGATGGAGGATAGAAGTTGTTAGTTTATTAGAAGAGCCTCTCGAAGATCTACTGTTACGGTAAGTTCTACGAACTGTACTATCTTACTGAGGGACTTTGCAGGTAATTACATATAGGAATGAGTCCCAAGCAGTCTGGAACAAGAAGCAGCAAAACCGGAGGAGGAAAGCTACTCATAGTAGGTCCTCTAGCTGTGAAGGCCTTAGGAAAGGAGGCCTTGAGGCGAGAGGCAATATCCAAACTGTAATGCTTTGCAAAGGTATGGATGGAACTCCAAGTGGTGGCAGCACAGATGTCCACCTCTGACACATTCTTGAAACAAGCTGCTGAGACAGCAACTCCTCTGGTGGAGTGGCCTCTCACTTGACCCGGAAGGGTCTTGTTGTACTTGTCATAACAGAAAGTGATACAATGAGCCAACCATTTGGACAGGCATTGCTTAGAAACAGCATTGCCTTCTCTTTTGTGGGCAAAAGAGACAAACAGTTCATCAGTCTTTCTGAGATGTTTTGTTCTGTTAGTGTAGCATCTCAGAATTCGGTGATCGTCCAGAGTGTGTAAGAGATACTCCCCTCGATTGGAGTGCTCATGAAAGAAAGCAGGTAACTCTATGGACTGGTTCAAAGTAGATTCCGCTACCACCTTGGGGAGAAACTTAGGGTTGGTGCAGAGCCACACACGCTCCTTGTGAAAAATCAAACACGGATTTTACACATCAGGGCCTGGAGCTCAGAAATCCTCCTCGAGCAGAAGCATGGCCACTAGGAAGAGAGTCTTCATGAGAGGAACTTCATGTCTGCTGAGGCTGCTGGTTCGAAGGAGGCAGAGTAAGCTTCGAGGATGAAATTCAAATCCCAAGGAGGGGCAGGAACCCGGATGGGGCTCTCAAGTGGAGAACCCCTCTAAGGAAAGTCTTAGAGACCTCCAGCTGAGCAAACATCCTGCCTGCAAAAGGGACATGGTAGGCCGAAATGGCCGACATGTGTACCTTCAAGGACAAGTGACCAAGACCCAGATCAAAGAGGTGGCGCAAGTAATCCAGCAGCCGCCCAACAGAGCATGAGAAAGGCTTGAAATCTTTTGAAGTGGCCCAGATTGTGAACTGTTTCCATTTCATGGCATAGGTAGACCTAGTGGAGGGTTTTGTAGCCTCCACTAAAATCTCAGCCACTCGGGTTGAAACCCCAAATTGGGCTTGAGCTACATCTGCAGGAGCCATGTGCGCAGTTGAAGGGACTCGAGACCGGGATGGACCAGGGTCCCGTGATCCTGAGTCAGCAAAAGTCACGACAGAGGAAAAGGAAGAGGAAGTTTCTCTGAGTATTGTTGCAGAAGACAGAACCAAACTTGCCTGGACCAGAAAGGAGCGATTAGTATAATTCGAGCTCCTTCTGAACAGAGTTTCTGTAAGACTCTCGGAATCAAAGGGATCGGGGGGAAAGCAAAGACAAATCTGTCCTTCCAATCTAGAGCGTCTCTCCAAAAAATGCCATGCTCTGGAGCAAGCGAGCAGAAGTCAGGAAGCTTTGCGTTTAGAGGTGAGGCGAACAGGTCCACCTGTGGTGTTCCCCAACATAGGAAGATATTGTCTAAGACCCCCTGATCCAGTTCCCACTCGTGAGCTTGAGCAGACGAGCAACTGAGTTTGTCTGCTAAGGTGTTCTCAACCCCTGGGACGTGAATTGCCATGAGGTGGAGGTTGTGCTGTACTGCCCAATCCCAAACTCGCATCGCTTCCCTGCAAAGAGGGTAGGAATGAGTCCCTCCCTGTTTGCTGATGTACCATACCACACACATATTGTCCGTCTGTATGGCTAATTGGCCTGGAAGGAGATGCAGATGCAGAGTTTGAAGAGCATAAAGCACTGCCCAAAGCTCCAGCACAATGATGTGAAGTGTTTTCTCTAGCTTGGACCAGGAGCCCTGGGTCCTGTGAGGTCCAAGATGGGCTCCCCAACCTTCGCCCGATGCGTCTGTGGTCAGAGTCTGGGAGGGGGAAGAAAGACAGAAGGGAACTCCCCAACAAAGGTTCTCCTGAACCATCCACCACTGCAAGACCCAAACCATGAGGGAGGAGACTAGGACAAGCTGTTCCAGGTCATCCACCAACTGATCCCACTGAGACCGAAGCGTCTACTGAGAGATCCTCATGTGGAGCCGAGCATGAGAGACTGTTGGGATTGCAGTCGCCATAAGCCCGAGGAGGCGAAAAACCGACCTGACACTGACCCACCTGCGGCCGGACAACAGGCTGACCTGAGCCTGGAGTGTGGCCACCCTGTCCGGTGGCAGGAAGGCCCTGCCAGAGGTCGTGTCCAGGATTGCTCCGATAAATTGGAGCCTCTGGGACAGGATCAAGTGGGACTTGGAGTGGTTGCTGGTCATGCCCAGGGAGAAAAACACCCCCTGGGTAAGGAAAAGGAAGCGCAGGAGATCCTCCCTGGATGGGGCCGCCAGGAGCCAATCGTCCAGGTACGGGAAAACCTGCACTCCCCTGGGTACGCAGGTAGGCCGCTACCACCGAAAGGCATTTGGTGAACACCCAGGGTGCTGAGGAAAGACCAACTAGGAGGGCCTTGAACTGGTAGTGGTCCCCCTGGAAAGCAAAACGGAGGTATTTGCGGTGACAAGGGCAGATAGGGATGTGCAGGTAAGCATCCTGCATATCCAGAGCGCACAGCCACTGTCCCGGCCGAAGGAGGAGCAGGAGGCCCTGCAGGGAGAGCATCTTGAACCTCTTGTACTCCACGAATAAGTTCTGGGAACTGAGGTCTAGAATCGGCCTTACATCTCCTGTCTTCTTCAGGACCAGGAAGAAGTGGGAATAGTAACCCATTCCCTGAAGAGAAAGGGGGATGGGCTCTATCGCCTCCTTCAGCAAAAGTGCTGAAATCTCTTCCTGGACCAGAAGAAGGTGTTCCCGAGAGTACGACGACCTTGGGGGAGGGTGACGAGGTGGTTTCTGGAGAAATTCTATTGAGTGTCCTTCTGCGATCAGCTGGAGCACCCAGGAATCTGAAGTTATCCTCTCCCAACCTGGGAGGTGGAGGGAAAACCTCCCTCCTACCAGTTCTTCCAGAAGGCCCAGAGGCTGTGGGAGAGGAAAGGAGTCAGGTGGTGTGGGGCAACGTCGCGGCTGAAGCACCCACTGCTTTTTTGGGCGGAGGGGGCTTGGCAGCCGGAGAGGCCCGGTGTTTAGTGCCCGCTTTCCCTGGGGTTTCGCCTTTTGCCGATTACGCCTGCGAAAGGGATGGTGCTGCGCTTGATGGGGATGATACATGGAGTCACAGACTTCAGTGCAGTCCCTTCCTGCAGATCAGTGATAATGTCCTTGACATCACCACGAACCCGGAAGGGTGCTTCCTGAATAGCGGACTGCACTTCGGGACCAACCCTGACACACGGAGCCAGGCACGTGCAGTAAGCCTCACGGCGAAGCGGAGCTCCTACCAGCAGTGTCCACTGCATCGTAGTAGCACGAGCAGTGCCGACTGGCGAACGTGCAGAGCGGATGAGGTCAGCCACTTCCTGTTTGACTTGAGAGTCCAGAAGGAGTCCAATTTGGATTCCACCTCACTAAGAATCGTCTTCTGGTAATCCCCCATGTGACCTACATAATTTAGGGCCCTACCACCCAGAGTGGAAGAAGCATAGATCTTCTTCCCGTACTGGTCCAGAAGACGGGATTCTTTGTCAGGTGGAAACAAGCTCAGATGTTTCGGGTTGGCTGTCCAGCCATGAGCGGCACTAATCACGACTGAATCAGCTCGAGGGTGAGAATCTAAAAAGTCAACACTTTCGGGAGCCTGATATAGCCTGTTTGACTTCCGAGGAAGTGGGGCTAAAGCCGATGGCTGCTTCCAAATAGTGGAAACAAGATCGACATGAGGCTCAATCCAGGGTGGCACCAAGGTGGGAGCTGTCACGGGCAGATCCAGATGCTCAGCGAGTTTCTTACTCTGGGTATCTGGCTCCAAGGAATGCCACTTATGAACCTCCTGGATTTTGCATAGCAACTCTGTAAAAGAAGGATCCTCCTGAGGGGACTTCGGAGGAGTCCTTGGCCTGGGCTTAGATGGAGAGCATGGCTCGTTGTCCGGCTCGGAACACCCGTCTGAGTCGTCCAAGGTGTCCGAGGAGGAAGAAGATGATGATGATGAGGAAGACCCCCTCTCCCGGTGTGGGGGAGGAATGGACCCCTTGGGAAGCCCTCGGGGAAGCGTGTCTTGCCCCACCCTGGAACCAGAGGGTTCTGCCCTGGTGTCCGAAGATGGGGAAGGAGTCCGTCATCGCGGACATACAGGAACCGGAACCGTCGTCGGGTGACGACTCTCCACCTCTCTGGTGAGCTGAACCTTGGCCTCAGCCCACCAGGAGGCCAGAGTCTCCTTCAAGTCCACTGGCGGCTGAGGGGGTGGTGGAGGTGGAGGAGGAGGGGGATACGGGTATGGATTATACCCGTAAGGTGCGTATCCATAACCAGATGGCTGGAAGCCCGGCGTCGGGTACTGAGGCACCGGGTACTGCGGTGTCAGATAGGCCGGGCGTCAGGTACTGATGCGGATACTGCGGAGCCGGGTAAGACGGTGTCGGATACCCGGGAACTGAGTGGTCTGCCGGAGCAGACGGTCCGGCCGGAGGGCCCACGGGTGGGTCTGGAGCAGAAGGCCCAGTGGGCGGAGGGTCCGGCGTTGGAGCGGCATCCGGGAACGGGATGTCGCCAGAGGTCGGCAAGACTGGCGTCAGGGCCAGTGGCTGGGGAGCCGATGTCAGGTCAGTCTGCTCAGTGGGCGGACGGTCTGACAGGGGCGCAGCAGGAACCTTGGCATCGCCCGGGGATGGAGGGGAAAAATTCCTGGGGTCAGGCTGAGGAGATCCAGGGTCCCTGGAGGGCAGCGAAGGCTGCAGGGAGCTGGGAATGGTGGACGTGGGAGGGTCCGGCGTCAGCTCAGCCACCGTGCGGACGTCAGGCAAGCCAACGTCCGACTTATCAGCGGGGTCCGGGCGGACACCGAAGAAGCAGACGTCCGACTTAGCGGACCCATCACCCGAGGCAGGTCACGAAGGAGGGGTGGCCTGGTCGGGCGGAAGAGGGGCCGTGCGCTGCCTTGAGGGGTCGGGCGACTTATCGACCGTCTCCGTGCGGGCGTCATTGGAGCAGACATCCGGCTTACCGGAGCCGCTCGAACCAGTAGGCTGCACAGTGGCGGCTTTACCGGGAGCGGAGGCCTCCAATAGCCCGGAGGCGCCCAAAGGGCCTGAGCCAGACGGGCGGGCCGATGCCGCCTCCATCGCGGATCGGTCCCCTGGGGGGGACGTTACCTGAAGCATGGTGACTCCCGAAGGAGATGCGGTGGATGAGGAGCCCTTGTCCTAGTGCTTCTCCTTGTCTTTTTTCTTGCGATGGCCTTAGGGGGAAGTGGACGCCTGCCAGAGCTTTTTTAACTCCTTTTCCATGGAGGACATTTTCTTTAAAAATATGGGCCCAGGGACTGCTGCCGCTGTTCATGGGTGGCCACGCTTGAATTTAAGGCAGTGCTGGCACTTCTCCACCTGACGCATCTCGTGCCAGGCAGAAGAGGCACTGAGAATGGCCCTTGTGCTGGAAACTGGGCGCCGCACAAGTCTCACTTGTTCTTGTGCTCAGAAGTGTAGGGGACGACATACACTGACGAATATCTGACAAAAAATCGAAAATAACTCGGTCAAAACTACCGACGACTGAGGCTGACAAGCGTTGAACTTTACCGCAAGGCACTGACATGAGCCAACAGCAGGAAAGAACTGGAAGGCGGGCGTGGGGCACCGCCCCTTTATACTGACGTTGCATGACATCTGTCACCTGACGTGGGGGTGGTCCCCCGCCAGAGATTGCTAGCTAGAAATTTTTTCGTGGGGTCCTGACGCCTGCTGGTGTCAGTCCTATATATAATTCCCTACTGCAAGAGCCCTCTCGAAGTAAAATATAAAGATATATAGGTAGGGTTGAGTAGGCAGTTTGAAGGGTACCTAAACAAGCTGTTTTTTAAAACTTCAAACTCCAAAATCTGGCTTCATGGCGAGGTAAAGTAAAGGCTGCTGTTTACATTTATGCTAAAACTGCATATATGTAAACAACACAAATGCAGTTTCATAGCTTTTGAAAAATGTAAACATCAGCCTTTCATTTTCAAAAAACAGCCTTGGTTTCTCCCTAAGAAGTCTGCCAAGTGTGTTAAGTGATGAGTCAAGATGACATAATCGGAGCCAGAGACCCACATATATTCTTATGGTGCTAACTGGTTCTTCTTTCCCTCTTTGTTTTAAACTGTTGTACCAGAACGATCAACACCAGGTATTAAAGGTATTAACTAATGGATTATTTTAATCAGTGCACATGTTAGGCTATGATTTTGTTTACTTTAACTTGCGGAAAATGTTTTGCATTCCATCTGACTTTCTCTTTGGCAAACTGCAGTACAGTACAATACTTCATATATCTGATGATGTAGTGGTTATGTGATGCCCTGAATTTTGTTTTTTGTTAACCAGGAGAGACACACTAAGCTGAAAGCTTGTTTACAGGTGTGGTTTGGGAGCACAAGGAAGTTTAGTGACTTGCTCAGGGTCACACAGCAAAGTACCGGTCTGGTTCAGTTTCAAAGCTCATGCTCTCGTGTTAATCCACAAATAAGGCTTTCTTTTTCCACGTGAACCCCTGCACCTAGCCTGCCTTCTATTGAACACCCCACCATCCATACCCTGTCCTTAGTACTACCTGGGGCGGCATGTGTGCTTATGGTCTCATGAAGAGAATTATCACACCTCGGATTGTAATTTCGTACCTCAAGAGAGTTGTGCACACCTGTACTGATATGCATCATCAGCTGGCACTGTTAAAAAAATGCCTCCCAAATCACTCTCCAATTCACATTTTCAATGTTTGACTTCTGCTCCCACAGTAAACATTGAGTGAATCACCACCCTACTTCACAGTGAAGGTAGTATGTAGAGTTTCCCTGTTGTGTTTGTTTCCCCCCTCATTAACCAAAAACTAGGTCCTCCTGGAGGGCCAAGCAATAAGCATCATGACCCACCAGAAAAACTGCTGTTTATGCCCTCATAAGGGCTACACTTACAATGGATAACAATATTATTAGCAGGAGAGGCATACTAATACCTTGAGTGAATCCACCCGACTTCCAGTGTCAGTCTACTCCTTTACCTGTGATCTGCAGAATCCCACAGGACAGTTCCCAGCAATTCTTCTCCAGTACTTTTCTGTGCTCCACTCCACAATGCGAGTTGGCTGGCCACCACCCTTCCAAATCTTGAATGAGCTATACACAACTCCCTCAATACTGTCCTAACAAATGTCAACATCCCCCCCTTCCAGCAACAGTTTAGGTACAGCCCTGCCACTCTGAGCATTCATCATCGTTAGCTACTCTCATCCACAGTCAGGTAGTGATCCACAGTGCTGGCAACCCATTTCCAGATCTCACAGTGATCTGCTCAAAGCGTCCTACTTCATGTCTTCAACTAACCTGAATATAGCTGTACCCTGCTGGAATGGCCTCTTCTTTCCCTCTCTGGCATTCATTGTGTCACCTGATCTCCACACCAAAAACCGGTGTGTTCACTACCCTTCTGCATCATGAATATGGTTAATACATTCTCCCATGTTATTTTTACATATTAATAATAAACATAATCTTCTGGTAAGCCAGGCTGATAGCAGCATGGCACAAGTGGAAAAATAGGCTTTCCTCCCCATATAAGATCTAATCCACCTATGATTAGGCACTATTAAATGACGTGCATAATGATGTGCACACCCATCATTTAATAGTGCCTAGTCAAAGGTAGTCTAGATCTTTTAAGGATAGGAAAGTCCATCATTACCCTTGTTCCCTGCTGCTATCAGCCTGACTTAGTGGAAAGATACGTTTATATTTAATATGTCAAAATAAAACAGGGACTGTACTACTTGCATTCATGATGCAGAAGGGTGATGATCTCACCATTTTTCGGAGTGAGGAGGAATAGTGAAAATGAATACCAGAGAGGGACTGAAACGGCCACTCTTGCAAGGTACTGCTATATTCAGGGAAGGGGGAAGACAGAAGGATAGAAATATGGCAGATTACTGTGAAAATAAGATGTGGGGCTGCCAGCACCATGATCACTACCCGACCCCATTGTCCTGGCCAATATTCACCTTCCCATAAAACCGGTTCATGCAAATGTCCAAGGCTGTGTGTGGATATTAATGTATGAAATGACTGCCACTACACGTTCAGTCACTTCACTACCAGTCTAGTAGTGCTTGTAAAGCACTTTGGGATACAATGTGTATGAAAACCACTATATAAATGCTGATTCTTATTATTATTTCACATGGAAAAATAAGACAAGGCAAGCATATATTTGATTTTTGAGAAAGTGTGAACTCCAACATTGGATTGCACAAGAACTTTGCTACAAAAAAGTGGTGGTTTTAGGTTGTGGTGAAGGGCGCGGCTGCAACCTCCCCACACACAGTAATGTCTCTTGCTGCTGCTGCATTTTCGTTGTTGAAGAAGTCTGATTTATTGATTGTACAAATGTTTACATTCAAACTATGGATTACATTTGTAGCTTCTGTCAAAACGGACTAGAAAAGAATAATAGCAGAAAATATAAAGGTTTAATAAAAATGTTAAAAAGTGCATATTAAGAATGCACACCACCCCAGCTCCCCCACTGTAGCATCTTGGATCCACCATAACCACTAGACCACCAGGTTATTCAAGAGTTGTACTGCACTGTGGTTTGCCACAGAAGAATTTGGTTGTATTAAAACACAATTTCAGCATGTTAAAGTAAACAAAATTAACAGAACCATAGCCTAATATGTGTATTATACGAAATAATATGCATGGTTTTGACCATTTAGGTGAAATAATTCTATACAAAGGAAAAAAACTAGTTAGTACTATAGAGCCATATATCTCTCTGACTTTGGCTCAAATGATGTGATCATATAACAGTTGGCAGCCATTTTAGGAAGCAGGTAAGAGTTTTTTTGAAATTGGAAGGTTGATTTTACAATTTTCAAATGCTCTGGAACCACTTTTATATAAATTATATAAATGTAGTTTTAGCATTAATGACTACAGCAACCTTTTCTTTAGTCACCTACAGAGTCAGATTTTTGAATAGTTTGTTGTCAAAATGTTGTTTAGGTATCCTTTAATGTTAAACCTCAAATTTTGCACTTTAATAACTTGCAATTACCATTCAACGGATTTACACAAAATTTGGCATGCACTGTCCCATGGGGTAGATCTCTTTAGTTTTGATCGGATTTGCGGATTTCGTGTTGTGAATAATGAAAAAAAACAGTAACATTTGTCTTTTTTGGCTGTTTTTTCCTCACTGCGCTGCCACACCGTTTGGAATTTTGGTCTGAAATTTTCAGGGTAGAAAGAGATTGCCCCAAAGAACAAGCCAGTGTTGGTTTGGTGAAAAATATTAATACATTCCAAAGTTATTCAATTTTGAAATTCGTGTTCTGAGCATGCTCAGTTCAGTCTTTGGATAGCTGCATGGTGTGAAAAGGGATTTAAGGCATCCAAAAGGTTTTGACAGCTCATGAAAAGGGATCTTTAGAATCCCTTTTCGTGGAAAAAATTCCTTTTTCGCAAGCTGCCGTCTTGTTTTCTTTTTTCAGCCCAAACAAAACATTGTAACTTTGCCCAGGGATGTCTTCTGGAGACATCCAAGTATGTATTTTGTTCACATGGACATCCTTTACAGTTCTGTGCCTTTTCTTTACTTTTCTGTGGCCTCAGAATGCTTATTTTTAACCCTTAGGCTGCCGACAGAGCTAGAGCGCATAGGAATTTTGGACTGATGTATCAGTCCGCGGCCCTGCAAGGATTAATTTTTAAAATCCTTATTCATTCTGATCCCTTTGGAATTTTGACACCTTGTAAAAAGGGAATTGCATCTCACAAAAAGGGATTACCGTCAGGGTCATCTGGTCTGACAACTCCAGTCCCTTTTCGTGAGCTGTCAAAATCCCTTTTCATGAGCCAATTCCCTTTTCTCATCCCGAAAAAGGATTAGGACTCGTGGGACGAGATGTCCCTGCCAGTAATCCTTTTTCGTCAGACAAATTCCCTTTTCAAGAGGTGTCAAAATCCTTTTTTGCATCACAAAAGGGGATTTTGACAACTCATGAAAAGGTATAACTGGCAGGGCCATCTGGTCCCACAAGTCCTAATCCTTTTTTGCGATATGTAAAGGGATTCTGACATCTCGCGAAAAGGGAATTAGCTCATGAAAAGGGATTCTGACAGCTCACAAAAAGGGACTGGAGTTGTCAGACCAGATGGCTCTGCCAGTAATCCTAACGAGGCATAATTTCTTTTACGTAGTGTAAAATCCCTTTTTGTATCGCGAAAAAGGATTAGGACTTTTGGGATCAGATGTCCCTGCCCTTAATCCTTTTTCATCAGACGAATTCCTCTTTCACGAGGATATTTAAAGTTTACTATTTCTTTGTCACGTTACTGCAAAGAAATGGCCAGGACTTTCGGGCTGAAATTTTGTAGGGTACAAAGGGGCTTGCCCCACAGATGCGACTTTTGCTGGTTTGTTTCCATACTTACAACATTTCAAAGTTTAGAAATTTTCCATAGGATAACATTGTGACAAACGAGTACCTTCGCACCTATATCTCGAAAATGGTTAGAGATACACAGCTTAGTACACCTACTAAGCAACGATGCAGGTTCCCAGTCCATGAATTCAACTGCGGTGGAACTTTTTCCAGTGTTCCTACAGTTACTGAGATACTGCACCATTTGCAGCACAGAAGTGTTACTTGGAATGTCTCAAGGCCTGCACTCTCTCTCTACAGTTATAGGTAGATGAAAGCAGAGGGCCCTGTACTCCTGCACATGGATACCATTATGCAGTAACGGGAGTGCAGGGCCCTCCATTATGCAATAGTGGTGGGCCCTGCACTCCCACAGGGAGGTGAGAGTTCATTACAATGTCTCTACACTTATGGATAGATGGGAGCGCAGGGCCCACAAATGGATACCATTATGGAGTGATGGAAGCGCAGGGCCCTCCCATAGGGAGATAATGGTTAATTACAATGTCTATATAATTTGCATGCATGGGAGCACAGGGCATAACACACTATAAACTGATGGGAGCGCAGGGCCCTCCATAAATATATAAGGGCATGATTACACTTTCTCAAAAAGTACTGAAATTCATTGCAAAAAACATCATTAATGCATCAGTTAGGGTTGAAGCAACAAAAGCAGGGGAATGAGGTGTAGAGTTTCCAACCCTAATACCCTCTCAAAATTACCACTCCACCCTCCACACACCAACAGGTGTCGGGGTGTGCCTTGGGGTCATCAGACCCAACACTCATTCCATTCTCCTGTACTATACGATCTCAGCTTCCTTACACATGGAATTGGGTGAGAGGTCCGACGACCCCAAGGCACACCCCGACATCCACTGGTGTGTGCATGGTGGGGGTAATAGGGTTGGAAACCCTAATGCCTCATTTCCTACTTTTTGTTGTTTTAACCCTAACTGATGCATTAACAAAGTTTTTGCAATTATATATATACACATATATATATATATATATATATATATATATATATATACATATATACATACATACACACACACACACACACACACACACACACACACACATAATATAAACACTCACACACCCTGTAAAAAGAAACCATCCATCAATGTCTGTTTCTGTACCACCTTTACTGTCCACCCACCTGACCCTCCCACTCTGCACCCACCACCCCAAAACATAACACAGACACTGGGGATGCTCAATCCACCAGCGTCGTCACCTGAAATAAAGAAAACCATCCCTTGTCATTTTCTTTTTTTAAACCCTGTGAAAAGGAAAATTGTCCATCGATGTCTGTTGCACTGTTAGTCCCCCCCCACATCTGACCCTCCTATTCAACACCCACCGCCGCACATCCCCAAACCCTTACTTACCCACCGGGGGTCCAATGCCATGATCATCTCTGGACAGCAGACGATCTTCATTCTTCAAAGCTGGATTGTGAACTCAGAAATCAAGTATGTGGTGTAATACAACTCAGTGGGGTTTTGAACTTAGTGGCATGACTTGATCATTTTGAATATTTTTGCCCCAAACTTTCAACATGCCTTTTGGGTGATTTTACAGTTGCTGCGTGAAATCACCTTTTGGGCAGGAGCTGAAAATTGTCTCTGCCCTTGTTCATGAGGTTGGGCCACAAGAAAGCTGTGTTGAAAATTTGGGTTAAAAATATTAAAAAACAACAAAGTTATGAGCCTATGTTGAAATTTACAAACATATGCTCGTAACTTAGGTAATTTTCAATATTCTGACCCCAAATTTTCAACATAGCCATTTCTGCACAGCACCTCATGAATGTGACAGCTGTCATTTTTCAAATCCTGGACAAAATGAGTTTTCGCACTTGTGGCACAAAATCACCTTTTGGGCAGGATTTGAACATTTCTCCTTCATTTTGTTCATGAGGTGAGCTATGTGGGGTCATAAGAAACAACAAAGTTATGAGTCTACATTGCAATCTTTCAATGCACGATTGTAACTGTGGTAAGTTTCAATATTTTGACCCCAATTTTTCAACATAGCCATTTTTTCACACCACCTCATGAAAGGAACACCATCAAGCCCTTTAGGCCTCAAAGTGTCTCTTGTTTAAAAAACACATTTTCTGATTGTTCACATTCTGTAGAGACTCTTGATGCAGCTGGTAGTTTGATTCAGATCAATTTTTTTCTTAAAAAAGTGAAAAACTGACTGCCCACCATACTGGTGTTACCACACCAAAACATACTGTACTTGTTTACATTTCTTGACCAGCTCCCACTGCATCTTTCCTGGACTCCAGAACACCCCAACACAATCTAGCCACTCATAATGCAATGGGAGTAGAGGAGACTATTGTACCATGAGTGACTGCACTGTTTAAGGATGTTTCTAATGTTCAGGGAGTGTGCACTAAGAGTAGGTCAGTGATATGAAGCAAAACAAAGCTGGGCATAGTTATACAGTACCATGTATTTTGGTTCTAATAAGCAAGGAGACAGATAAAGCAACCAGCAATATCAATGAGTTTTAGAGGAAGTAAGGAATCATAAAATGTGGGTTTTTACCTAAAAATAACATGATGCAAAAAAGGTTGATAGTGTCTCTAGAATGTGACAGCTGCTATTTCTTAAATCCGACAAAAAATGTGTTTTAACACTTGTGGAGCAAAATTATATTTCAGCCATTGTTTTATAAATACCTGTCATGCTTAGAAGGAGTGGTCATAAAAAGATTATGTTGAAAATTTGGGGTAAAAATGTGAAAAAACAACCAAGTTATAAGGAAACGAACTGTTCCAACATTTATTCATAACTTTATTTTTTGTAGATTTTGGCCATTAATGTTTAACATATCCCTTGTGTTACCCCACCTCCTGGACATGGCAGGTGTCATTTTTCAAATCCCCTCTGAAACTTGTTTCCAAAGTTACACAGCAAAATCACCTTTCGCATGAGATTTAAAAAATTCCAGCTGTCCTGATCATAACATCAGGTCATAAAGAGACTGCTGGAAGGTCAGCCCGTTGGCACAGTGGTTGGTTTTCCACTTGCGACACCGGCGACCCGGGTTCGGAAGCGGACCCAGGGCGTCGGATGGCCAGCCGAGGAGAAAGATTGATCGTCCCACGACTGCTCTCCTTCTCCGGGGGGGACAGTGGAGGAGTGTTCGGCGCTGAGGGGACACCAAGCGGAAGCTGAGCAGTACCGCAAGTGCCGACGCCTAGTAAGCTCGGGGGCGGGGTGGACGCTGGTCGTCATTGCATGTCCCTGCCCCCGCCTACAGGGGGGAAAAAGACGCTGCCTGCCGACAGGATGACACGTGCCCCTTTGCTCTAACGAGCTCCCAGACCTATCCAATTGTCTGCGCCACTTGGGCTGGTGCTGTAACCCCACCCTGGGGGGTAATCCAGGGGGTATCTGGGGAGTTGCAGCTAATGTGGGAGTGGGAGCAGAGGAGGCCGTGATCTGGGCGGAAGGTTCAGCGGCTAGGTGGCAAGAAAAAATAGAATTAAAAGAAAAAAAGAGCATTGGACATTTTGGGTCAAAATGTGACAGCCCACTTAAAAGTAGATATTGCCTCTTTAGTTTTTGTTGACTGGGAAAGGAGGACTAGACAATTCTGCCCATTTTCAGTCTCATCCCGGGGAGGGGGATACAGATGTATGCCAACTGACACTGAACCAGATTAAGTTGTTGGTGATATTTTTTGCTGCCCTACTCTGGGAGCTTACAATCTAACAATGTGTCAAGGTAGAACACCACTGAAAATTAGGTACATCATCTCATCTGCTCTGTTCTGGGTGAATATATATAGAAATGTGTACAAGCAAGATTCAGTACAACAAGCAATACCAGCAGCAAACAGTCAGCATTGACACATGCTTGTTTTCTTCTGTATTGACAGCTACATGCATATAATTTAATTTCTAAATAAATTATTTAACGTCAAAAATGTAGTTCGACTATTTATTCCAATCATTTATTAGTTTAGAAGCAGTGCCAGCATTATTACAAGACAGGCTGAAACAATCATGCTCACAGCATGCCTCTCGATTTCGAACCGATCAGATGTCCCCAGGGAGGTTGGATAAACAGGTGCTACTTGTCAGTAACGCTGCAGAATTCATTACTCTTACAGTTTTCTATGGTACCTAGCTCAGTTTTCTTCCTTGTTTATCCTGAGAGAGAGGGGGACATGACTGGGACCTTCAAGAACCGAAAGGGATAAACAAGGTGGATAAGGAGGGTCTCTTCAAGCCGGTGGCAACCATAACATGAAGGGCACATTCTTAAGCTGGGGGGTGGGAGGAATCAGGAAGCACTTCTTCATAGAGAGGGTGTTGGACACTTGGAATGCGCTGCCAGAATAGGTGGTCTTGTTGAAGACAGTGGGCAGCTTCAAGAGAGGCTGGAACAGGCAGGTAAGGATCATGGGTAGGGAGGATTGGGGAGGTGGGGCAGAGACAGTGGCTCAAGCTGTGGACCCTGCAATCGAGCAGACTAGACAGACCAAATTGCCTTCTTCTGCTGGCTTCTTTGCATGTTTGTATGAAGTCCCTCCTCTGCACTGAGCATGTGATGTCACCAGTGACATCACATCATGCACTTTCTGTGCAGGACTACCATCTGCCAAGAAAATGAATAATTTGTGCTGCAGAAATTAAAAAACCCTGCTACAAAGGCTAGAAGCCTTGCGTCAGAAATCATCACTGAGGCGGGTTTGTGAATGAGGCTGAGTCATCAAAGGGCCGGCGAGGTAGGAAGGTTTAGCATCACAGGATGCTTTCTCCTTGGTGTGTGTGTGTGGGGGGGTCTCTGCTGCTCTACCACCACCTGGGTGACCACAGGTGGTGGTGCAGCTGGAGCTAGTGAACACGGAGGATCACTGAACTGCTGTGATACGCACTGTAGCCCATCAGTGTGCCAGCCCGTGTCCACATGGATCTCTCCATCGGCATCTTAGGAGTTGGGAGAGTAACAAGAAAAACCTCCTTAGCCACGGTTAGAGGACGTCCACACCATCAACCATCGCTAACGAGCCAAACAAAGCTATTACTCCAGTGGTTGGGTCCACCCCCAGCAGTCCCTCCCTGGGGATAAGCCAGGGAGGGCCAGGCACAGAGGCAAGTCCCGTAGAAGGCGAGTGATGAGGCTAGGCATAGGTACTGGCCTGAAGGAGGGCTGGCTGGGGCAAACGGGAACATAAGGCACACTAAATTAGAAACAAAACGTTTTGACTGCGAGGTTAGAGAGTCTAGAATATGTCACCCGTCTCTGTTGCCTGCCTCCTTGAATACTTAAGAATTACCCTAGACCCCCTGTTAGACAGTTTCCTCCACATCATTATTGCTTGAATCTGTCAGTTCTAAACCCAGGCCTAGCATATGGGGTCAGGAATGATCTCACTCCAAAAGTCCATCTAGCAGTTACCCAAGGTATACTTCTGCCTAGCCTAAATTATGGTTTTCTTAATCCTTCATTAACTCGTCTAAGAGCAACATGGCCAAATGGGACATTACCGACTGTATGATATCACTTGTCATTTTGCCCTGGTAACAAATTGCCTCACCCTCATTATATTACTCAGGTCTAAAGCTCCTGCTCCTGGTTGTACTGTTTCAGTATTCTTGTCAAGTTTACCCTCTTAGATTGGGTGTCAAATCCTTGCTATATGTCCTGAAGTGCTTTAAAAATACGGAGAACAGGCTTTCTCCTCCTAGGACCCAAAATACTGGAATCCTCATCCTTTGGCCCTGCATAACAGCCCTTCTCATCTGCTCTCTAGATGCGAAGTGTTTAGTGTCTGTCTGCACCTTGACTTAATGTATGTTTGCTGTACACCCTTTGTATTTTGTTTACTGTCCACATTTGGGCAGTTCCAGTGGGCGTAGCTCAGTCACTGGACCTCTTCAAGCTTGGTTCCCCCCACCACCTGTGGTGTCGTCCTCTGGATCCATCCTGTCTGATGTCAGATCTTTATTTCCGCTGGAAGGGACAGGCCTCCTCCTTTTCATCTCCTGCTGCATGAAAGGTTTCTGTGTTCAAGTGCTTATTTTGGACTCTCACTTTTCTCTTCAGTTTTCGACTGATACCTCCCAGTTAAGTTCTCTGTCAACAATCATTACGATGTAATGCAGAAAGGAGATGAAACAAAATGTTTCGTGCAGGCAAAAGAGGTCTGCCACAGATGGCCATGACATGTGAAACTACTGCCTAAAGGTTGGTCATGACGTGGTGGGACACTGTCCATGTTGCCAGCCATCACTGTGGATCATGGGAAGGGAATGTTCCCAACCCTCTAGATCTTCAGACTCACCAGGCTGGTCAAGCTAATGCTGTTCAAGTGGGCAGTCGATGCATTAGCAGTGCCCCAATAAAGCATTCAACTCTGTCGCTATTGCTGACAATCCAGTCTAAGTGTTTTTTTTATAAGCACTTTATCCTCCTTCTACCTCTGACTGCCCCCTTCTGACTAACCCCCAACCCCATTACCCCAGTATCACGGGACTTACCTTTCCTAAACGCTGGGTGTGGGGCCTGGGGAGGTCGGTCGTCATCTTGCAGCCGGAGGTGTTTTCCTCATTTTCTCTCTTCCCGTTGCTGGGGCACACATGCAGGATGTGCACACGTAGAGGCATCGCAGCGTGTCCATTAGAAGCACCCTCCCAAAGTCTGGCCCTCTGACCTGCACTACCCTCCAGCCTCCACCTGGAGGTAGTCATTCAGCCAAGTGCCAGTTCCTCCCTCCCGGAGAGGAGAGCAGTCCTCGGATGCTCGATCCTCTCCCTCCCTACCCGACCCTGATGACCTGTGCCTGTTCCCAAACACAGGTGGCCAGTGTGGCGTCCAGCACCTCAACCCTCAGTGCCACCGGACCGACTCGGTCCAGAGTGTTCTTGAACCGACAGACCAGCAGTTGGAAGCAGGATAGTCTTCATCACTCTCCAAGACCCCAGTGCTACAGGAGCCCACTCCAGTCAAGGAGTTGGGCCACAGCGTGCCTCTGAAAGACCCAAATCCTGGTCAGCTTCCACGAGCAATCCCTCCTCCAGTCCTGACCACGGTGCCACAGCTGGTGATAAAGTTGCCTAAGCAAGTGGCATACACCCCTCCACCACCGTCAAGCTCCCGTTGACCTCACGGTCAATGATCAAGATTGAGGTTTTAATCTTGTTCCGGTCGAAACCACCACAACAGGCATTCATTGTTGAAAATAAGAGGACTTCTTGTGTCAACAATGGGCCCTGATGGGACGGGGGGAGGAGTCAGCTTATGTTACCGGCCACCTCAGCACCCTCTTTGTTGTCCTTGCCAACACAGCCAGTGGTGCAAGGGAGGTCAGGTAGATCATGTGCTATGAAATGAATGCGAGTAGTAGAACTATGGTTACAGATAAGTAACCTCTGTTTTTACCACACTGGATTAAATTCACTATCCAGACTTAGGCAGACTCCTAGAAGTCCTCCAGGAGGAGGGCAAGGTGCACACCAGTTATTGTCCAACAGAGACTGTAGAACTTAGGCCCCAAATGCAATACCATGGCGACAAAGCACACTGATGTTGTAGTGGGTGATGAATGCGTGCTTTAGCCTAGGTAGCAGCCTGCAGATCTCTTAGGGCAGAATGTACCTGGCAGCAGCCATGGAGGCAGCAGTATATGCCTGGTGGACTGTGCCTACAACCCCTTGGGCAGCTCCTTATCAACCATTCGATAACATTGATGTAGGATGTGATCCACCAACCAATGATCTGCTTAGCTGCCAGTCTATCCAGAGCAGTTTCGGTGGAGGTCACAAATTGATGGCAAGCCTCGCAGTAAACCCCTGCTACATGTTCCTTATAATAAATGGGCGCCACATACATCCAAGGTATGAAACAAATACTCTGAATCCAATGTAGGATTTTTGAAGTGGATGGGGTGATGCATCGCTCCTGGTACCAGAAGAGTCTAGACCAGTCTGGAGCTATCAGGATCAAGTTAGCCTTGTCCCTGCCTGCCTGCCTTGAAAACTAACTGTGGATCATGGGGAAGGGAGGAAAGGTGTACAGAAGGCCCTGGGTCCAGGGCCGACAGAAGGCATTCCTGTCAATGTTTCCATCTGGGGGGGAGGGGAGAGGCAAGGACAGAACAGCCTCAGTTTTCTGTTCTTACAGGAGGCAAACATGTCCAAAAGAGGTGTGAACCACCAGGTGAACAGCTCTGTCATCACATCCTGGTGCAAGGATCACCTGTGTGACATCACGGCCACCTGGCTGAGAGCATCTGCCAACTGGTTGTCCTCCTCCGCTACGTGCACTGGCAGAAGATCAGCTAGCAGATTGCGTGCCAGGAACTAGGTGTGGAGCACCTCTTAATAAAGGGAAAGGACTGTGTCCTCTTTCTTCAGACAGAACATGGCTGTCATGTTGTCGGCCTGACCATAAATCAGCAGAGCAAACTCCATCAGTGACAGGTGCACTGCTTGGAGCTCCAGTGGGCTGATGAGCAAACGGGTCTAGCTAGGCAACTAGAAACCTTGGGTCCTGCAGTCGGACGTCTGAGCCCCCCCATTCCACCAGTGACTCTCCCAACATTACTAGGGTAGGGTCAAGTGAAGGAGTGAAGACCTGCCCCTGTTGTGTGCTTCATACACTGAATGGATTGACCTATCTGCAACTGACAGCAGCTCCTGGTGCTAAATTAGAGTCTCTTAGGGCCAACCCGCTGGCCGATGAGAGCGCTTCCATCTGCGGTGCCGACAACAGGGTTCAGGCGGACCTCAGACATCAGAGGGTTGGCTGGGGGGGTTGAGCATCCAAGGACTGCTTGCCTTCTCGGGAGGGAGGAATCTAGTACCTGGCGCACACGATCCCTAACATTTACAGGGCGTGCAGCAGTCTGGGACCATACTGGAAGGCGGGGACCAGCAAAATTCTACGTCGAGGGAGAGTGGCCTTGTCGTGCGTCAAGGTCATTGCAAACACCTGGCCCGCCACAGACAGAGTGGGAAGGGGGCTACATGAGGAAAAAAAAACTCAGTACAAGCCCATGCGCCTGGATCCCGACATATGCCAGGACCTAGCCGATACAGAGGTTGATTTCCTACCCCCGGCAGTGTCCAAGGGCAGAAAAAAGGAGCATTAAAAAACCAAAGAGTTTCGATGGGGGGTGGAAGCTCTGGGGAGTCCTGGAGTGGCGTGGGCTCTCAACTCTGACTGGCCCAAAGATTTTGGCTCTGAACCAGAGGCTGTGGCTGCTGAAGAGTTGTGCCTGATATGAGGAGGAAAGCGCCGAGTTCAGGAGGTCAAGGAGTGAAGACACACCTCTGTTGTGCTGCGCGTAATTATGATTTTCCTGGTGGGCAGCACCTGGCAGCTTGCAGTTGGAAGGATCCCATCAGGAGGAAGCACTGTGCCATTCAGATATAAACCTATCAGACTCCAGAAATCATCCACGATCCAGAGTCATCTGCCCTACCGTGTAAGGCTCCAGCAATACTATAACATCTTCCTGGCTATACTAATTCTCAGGGGCAGGGATTACGCTTCAATTACCAACAGCACCCATATGCTGCTGTTCTTACTAGAGTTCAGATATGTAACTAGAACAGGAATGGAGTCAAATGCATGTAGTGAGGGTGGCACCACAGCAGGCAAATTACATGCACAAGTGTCCGATTAACTGTGCACTCAACTACACAGGGACCACAGTGACAGATTTAATACTGATTTCACCCAATAAGTCCATGCACATCATCAAAACTGCTTTGTACAGAACAGAGAGCATACTGGATGGGCAACTATGCCAACCAGTGTGTTCTGCCACAGAGGGTTCTGATTCCCTCTGACCTCGAGAGGTCCATGGGAATCAGAACCAGTCAAAACACACTGGCTGTGCATAGAGTTGCTCATCTTGCATTTTATAGTGTATAGTACTGTGTGAAATATGTGTTTCTTTGAAAATGGGAAAGTTATTTGGGCCTTGTGATTGGCTGAGACACTTCTCTAGGTGGACATCTATCAGACAACAAATGCCACTTATTAAAAAGTACCAACACAGCCCCCATCACCAGAATCCTGGTGCCCACCCTGCTCCATAATTGGCTAAACCCCCTCATTTTAATTTAAAATATCCGCCATTTTTTTCTCTCGCTTAGCGAGAGATTAGCTCCCGAATGCTCGTTTACTTATGCTACAGTTGCCCAGTATATACAGTACTTTGCACAGACACTACAACTCAGTACCTGCCCAGAACAAACCAATGTACTTTTTCTTCCATTTTTTTCTTTTCAAACTTCACTCTTACGTTAATGTTTACTTGCCACCCTCAGTCTCTCTCCCGCGACTCACGTGCATTCCACTCTGCCACCCATCATCCAACATGCCAAACCACAAAACGAACTATGAGCAAATGAGATATCTCCTCACAAGTTAGTGCCCCAAATTAAAATGAAGATCTCTTTGAAGCTTAAACAAAAAAATGATTTTAACCGCTGCACTGTCCTCGCACTCACATTTCTTCAACGTCCTGGTATAACGTAAAACGGGCATGCGCCTCACCGCTCGCAAATTCACTTTTCCCGTCAACCACCCAAATAAATAAAATAAAACTGAACTAACAGCAGCTTCTCTGTGTTCTAGAACTGCACTACCAAAAAAAAAAAAAAAAACCCACAAAAAACGCGACAGAAACAGTCCTGGAGGTCATACAGTGGAGGGGCAGTAAAACAAGAGAATAGCTCTGTGGGGGTGGTGGGGGGCAACATGACAAGGAACACCACAAGAACAGAGGGACTACTTTACAATAAAAATACTGAAATTTTCTTTTTTTTTTCTTTATTACATTTGGTGGGATATTCAAAGGGTTGCGCATGGCGCAACAGGTATTACCATCGCAGCCACACTGATGCACCCAGCGCGATATTCAAGGGGATGTTGCTCGCGCCAGATCCGGGGGCATGCCGTGCATAATCCACACATCCGATATTCGGCCTGGGATATGCGGCATCTCCTGGTGCAGCCCTACTTGCACCACACACTGGTGCTCAAAGCTGAGCCCAAAAGTAGGAGCAAGGGCTGGCCACCCACAGGTGAGTTGCCGTAATGTGAGGCAACACAGCAGCCGCCAGCTGTGGGTGGCCAGCCGAGCTCTGGGGCCAGGGGTCCTCTGCATCGTGCCTCCCCACGCCCGATCACAGGTATAGTGATGAAACTATATCCCTGGTGGTCTAATGGACCGCTTCCAGCCCTGTCACGGGCATAATTATACCTAAAACCATGTCCAATATCCTGGTGGTCCAGTGGACGCTTCCAGCCGATCGTGGGCAAAGTATTAGAAAAACATTTTACATTATCGCTGGTGGTCCAGCTACCCCTCCCACTCGCCCATTGAGCCGCCACCCCATTCACATATCTGGACTGTGAATGCAGTGCGGTCTGCATGCTGTGGACCAGTGGGCATACAACCGTATTATATGCAGTTAATGGCGGGCGGCGAGGCGACTTCGCGTGGGGAGTTATGCGCATGCTGCTGACCGGGGGCGGGGCGGGTGGCGAGGGCTCAGTAAGCGGGTGGGGAGGGGTAACACTGGACCACCAGGGATAATGTAAAATGTTTTTCTAATACTATGCCGCAATCGAAACTAGAAGCGGTCCACTGGACCCACCAGGATATTGGATATGGTTTTAATCATACTTATGCCGCAATCGGGCATTGGGGCACTTTGCCGCAATGTGCAGGGGTGTCGGTCCCTGATGGATACAGCCTGGCAGGGTGCCAGGCACAAGCTGCAGGGGATCGGCGCACCTGCATGCAATGAGTTTCATAATGATGCTAATGGCCCCAGTTACGCCTTGCATGCATTATGGCCCCATTTGCATATCCATCGCTGAATATCGCGGTTCCTCCCTTTGCACCTCTCTTGCCACTTGCATTAGCGTAGTACTACAGCGTCATGCGCAATGCGGAAGCCCACGCTGCCATATTCAACGGTGTTGAGCACCGCTGAATATCGCCCAGTCCACACCCTGGCGCATCCCAGTTGTGCTGCACCTGGCTTGCACCCCTGCCAGGCGCATTTCTGAATATCCCACCCTCCATATAAAAATATCACAGCAAGTCCATTTTCTAGGCGCAATAATACCCTCCAGGGTGGGCGGTATGGGCTATACCCGCCCTTCAGGGCTATAAGGCCCTCCGCCTGCAGCGTCAGGCCTCATTATGCCCCTAGGCGGGTGGTATAGCCAATACCACCCACCACCAGTCAGGGTATTAATGCTTGCTGCGTTCATTGCTTTCAAAATGAAACTGACTCATGCAGTCTCTAGAGGTTCTAGAATGCTGTTTTACTACAGTAGGGTAGAATCATCTTCCATGACCTTGAACTGTGGCACAACAGCATTTTGAAAGGGATGGAATTCCATACAGAACAACACTCCACTATACACTATAACTGGTTATTAATGTAGTTTCCTGCAATGCAGAATTGGTTAATTTCCCTGCTCTTGCTAAGCCATTATGCTATGCACATCGGGTTGGTTATGGTCAGATTACATTAGTGCAGTAAACCAGCTCTACCAAGCACAACTGCTCTTGGTTGGGCCTCTACCCATGGGCTGCCAAGCACAGATGACCCTACAAGCAGCAATGTCACCATTACAGCAGGCAGCAAAGCAACTCCAGATAAAACTCCTAAGGTCAAGCACGTTAAACATGTAGTACAGGAGGAGCTTGTCCCGTCTTGCACTCGTTTGGCAGGTCAAAGGCGTCAAGATATCATTTCCACCTCTCCACTTGTTCCCTTCACAAACAAAATAGCTACACACGGTCACAATGGAATGACCATTACTTGACTGAACACGACTGTGATAACCACAGTCTTCTTCAATCTTACACGTCCTGGAAGTATATCTAGACTGCTCACTGTCTTTTAATACACACCTTTCAGTGTTTGCTATTAAAGCGTCAAATTAGTTTTCTTTGATCAAAACATAGCTCAACCTAACTTTTACTCGCTTTAATTTTTTGTTAGGAAAAAATAGTTTCTTCCTTTTCTCTCAGTAATAGACTATGGGGACATTACATATCAGGTGGCATCAAAACTCTATTTTCCACATTAGACCCTAGCTACCCCAGTTTGCCTCTGTGAATCCGCTGCTTTGCAAACCATTTGTATTTTATATCTTTTGTAATGTACCACCATTTGCAAATATTTTCAAATTGTTTTCCTTCCTGTACAGTTTATTACATATCTATGTACCATTTGTAAATATTTGTACTTTTGTATCATTGTAATTCCTGTAACTAATTGTACCAAATTTATACTCTTGCTCTCCCTACTGTAAACCCTCCCTGGGAAGCATCTGAAAACAAGTCTTGACTCAGTGTGCCTTTCCCAGTCACCTCTTTTCAAATTACTAAACTATAACTTGATGCATTTGGTTTACCTTCTGGAACACATCATATTAATGCAGTAAACCATCACTGGACACTGTGCATCACTCGGTTATTCAGCTTTGTAACATGGCATAAATTAAGACATTGAAATGTGCAGTGTCTACTGGGTGAAATGTAACATGTGGTACACATGCAACCATGGTCTAATACCACAGTAGATCACGGTAGCTATCGGGAGCGCGGCAACAAAATAATTCGACCATGGTTTGCAGCGGGGACACGCTACACAAAGATTGGTCACGAGCAAGGGAAACAAATGGGCAACACAGTGCACGATAGCAAACCTTATGTATGTTTGCATCCTACAGTGCTAGTTGCTACTCACCCACCCACCCGGCGAACCTGGAAGAGTTGCATAGTAACTCTAGGGAGTAGTAATGTGAAGAGAAGTGTGCAATGAAGAAAAGAGGTTCATAGGTGTGTAAGACAATTGATATGAGACCCGAGGTGAAACAGACGAGCCGCTGTCAATTTTAAACGCAGCGAATACAACAGAAGCAGTGCAGGAATGTAAGAAATAGTATTCTGACCTGACTGTCACGGAGAAATGAGTGAGCTCCATAGAAATCTTCCCTTAGTCGTACCCATAGCACTGGATGTATGTCAGCATGTAAATCTGCAGAGATACCCACAGTGCAACAGGAAATAACAAGCGCACACAGGTCAGAACAAAGCTCAAATGGAAACGACAGAAACATGGAAGCAGATTAACTACAGTGAGCACTATGTATAGCTATTCTGCATGTTGTAGCCACCTTAAGTATATAAAAACAGAACACATCAGTATAGTAAAGATATCAAGTAAGCGAGCGCGCGACGCTCTCAACTGCACAGAACGTTATCCACAGATTAGCTGAGACATAGGAAAGTGATCTTTTAACAGCAGGTTCTTGTTAATATAATTAATATGTAATAATAATAAGTCATGTGAAGCTCTGACAAAGTGTGCCATGTTACAAGCGGATTTAGCCACTCGAGGATGGGTCTACAGTGAATTAATCCATGGTTGGTTGGACCCACTCGGCCTCGCGGTCCAACCCCCAAACCATGGATTGATTCACAGCAGACCCATCCTTTCTCATGGCAATCTTACTTCCCCTCTAACAGAAGGTTATACCATGGTACATATTCATATATTTATAAATCATAACATCAGTCTTTATTTTTTTTTTTTGAGCCTCCTGTGCCCCACTCCTTCGTGCTCCCAAACTTTGGTATCGCAACCTACAGACCAGCTGCCACACCCCACTTCCAGCTTCCCCAAGCTTTGCATCACCCCCAATAGTCCGGCTTATACCTGCCGGGAAGGAGAGCTCTGCTGCCACCAGGGGAGACGGCACCTGTACACCGGGTTGACAGTCGGGGAGAGGACAGTGCACTGGCGGATTACGGTGTGGTGGACTCCACAGGAGGCAGTCATCTGGCACCCAGGACAGGCCAATTTTCATGTTTCTCCCTCTGTCTCTCCCCCCCCCAACGTAGCTGCCATATGCTCGCGGTGTCCTGGGAAGGACGCATAGCGGCACATGTTCATGCTTGACACCAAGTGCGCCTCCACTGGCGGACCACCCAGAGCCACTCAAGGGTGGTGCAAGCTAAACCCTCCCTCCCAGGGAGGAGAGCGTTCCTGCAGACGCTCTAACCCCCAAAATGGTCTCTGTTTCTGTCATCGGGCACAGGTTCACGAACCCAGGTGACCAGTGCACAGAGCGACCCCCCATCGCTCGGTGCCACAGAGCCGGCCGTCATGGCATCATTCTTGGCCAATCAGTACTGTTTATTTCTAAACATTCCAAATACTTTTTTCCGCAAGAGGTTATCTTAAGCAGTTCTAAAATTCCACAGTTCGTTTATTTTTATATATATTTTTATCCTCCTACGTATGGGGGGGGCAGCTGCATCAGCCCAATTCCCAGCCCTCTTGGCTGGCTCTCTGCACTGCACATCATTGTGGGCGGCCCCCGGCTAGCAGAAAAGTTTCCGTGTTGATGCTGACGGCTTACAGTTCCAAAGGTGAGGCCTAGTGGAGGTGAACTCATCAATGAAAATCTAAGGGCCTCTCGCTTATGGGCTGGTGGTGAGAGAAAGCACTGACAGGTGGATATGTTCAATCTTGGGGACAGTAGGCCTAACATGCAAACATAGAAACAAACCCTGAACTGACTGAAAAGAAAAATCAATCACTGCTTTATAAACTTTGTCACAGAAATGATACTAAGGAAATACACGAGACATATAATTACTAGACTATATGAGACACCAAAAAAAAAAAGATATGTATCTGTAGTGTACCGCAGCACAGCATCAGCTAACGAAATGGAAATGGCTCTAGGACCCTTGAAGTTTGCTTGACACTGTTGATAAGGTGACATGGATCCAAAGCTGTGCCATATTTATCCACTCACAACTTTTCAATAAGCTTTCCAGCTGTTATTTCATATTTTTTTCTAATCAAGCAGTCTTCTCCACATGCCTCTCTCAGGCTGGCTGGCAACCTCCTGACTCACATCACTGCACGGGTTTTATTTGGTGCAGGGACCAAGAGTACCTACCAGCAGCTATCATGCAGATAGCCGTAGTTGGCATTTATGTCCTTTGGTGTGTGTGTTTTTTTTTTTTTTTTTTTAACACTAACTCTGGAGGGCCTTTATCTCCCATCTGAAACCCCTCTCACCACAGGAGTACAAGGGCTGGGTTCCCCCTTCCAAAGCCTGTGGACACTATCGCCCACCTCGGATCTAAGCCCCCCGGAGTGATACCGCCACTCCTTACCTGGCGACCTTTCTGGAATTTAGACGGGCGGTCCATAGCTGGGTTGAGGGGCTCGAGAGAGACAGTTGGCAAGTGGCTTGGTATTGGGGACATAGGCTGTGAAAGGGTAATCCCCCCCCTTTGTATTTCTTCAGGAAGTAGATGTTAAGCTGCATACTGTGTATAATGTCCTTTTCATTTATTTTTTTTTTGTGTCTTGTTGTCAGCATTTGTCCTGTTCGTTGGGCTGGCCACCTATTTTCTTAGTATGTGGTATCTCTATTTATACACTTATACAGCATAAACATAGTTTCCCCATTATTAAAAGTCGTTCATTAAACATCTGGGTTGTCAAAACCTAAACGTAGAATTACATTCAGTCCCTGTGTTAAAGAATCACCTTCTGATTTAATCCAAGCAAAAGAAACATATTTATGGTGGCAGGGATTTATTTAACTCCAAAAATTGATTAGCGTTTTGCTCATAAAAGTGCTAAAACATTGTGAAAATGCATAGCACTTGCCTCGCTGTGTTTAACGAACATAACACTTCTAGAAAACCTATATAAATACTTTCTGTACAGTTAGCATTGTCCCAAGAAAAAAACTGCTAATCAATTATTTAAAACCCTGTGATGGTAGTAGAAACCACTGCCCTGGGAAAGCTTTGCCTTTGGCGTCCCCTCGGCAGCGAGGTTCCTGTTCGCGGTAAAAGCACTTCACTCCGTTTTTCTGCCCTGTTTAGTAAAAATCGCTCACATTCCCTCAGTAGGTTTCTAGGAAAGAACTTTCAGAGTAGTAAGGGAGTTTAATTTTTTTCTTGTTTTAAAAAGGGCTTCAATTCTTAAATGAGCGTAAATCAAGCTCCTTTAATTGAATGAAAAACAGCAATTGCTCGGAAGAAAGCATGACTGTTCTATGCATTCTCCTCAGCCGAACGGCTGTTTAGTTGCGACTAATAATTCATAGACTACTTTGGGAAATTCGGTCACACTACCTTAGGTAGGCTCTGCTCACATTCATTTTTAGAAAACATGTTTAAGTTATACTCGGTAAAAGCTTTACCAAATGTCGGTATCTAGACTGACCTAGTGAAACGCCAATCCATGCATACTCACAGCAGGTTCCATCTATAGTGCCGGCCGGCCACTTATCTCCTTCTTTTATTGGATGTGCCTACTGTGGGTGGAGCTATGGAGGACGTTCTAGATACAAAATGTATTTCAACTTTAAGAAAAGGATAGTAGTAAATAATACCTTACAGGATGGATTTAGTGTCATAATGCTGTTATTGTACATGTTTGTTAATAAATAAAACATTCTTTTTAAGTTTTAAATGGAATTAGCCAATCAGAAGGCACTGTTCTCTATATACAATGTTGCTTGTATGGCTGTTAACTCAGAAACGTCTGGAGTGTTGGAGAGAGAACACCTAGTAGCTAGTGCTTTCTAGCTAGATGTTATAGACCTATTATTGCTTTATTTACCTTCCTATTGGAAATTTCCTTTTGATTATTTTGTAGTACCAAGTTAAGCTGAATTAATTTTGTCCTGAATAAAGATACATTTTCCAATTTATTTGCATCCAACATTTGTCTCAGATGTCTGATTGGTCCATCTACAACCCAGCCTATGACATAGGCGTCGACCACTGGGGTCACCGTCACCTTCCTGGACCTTTTTTTTCCTGTGGTGTTTCCCGCCCCCAGGCGCAGGCGTGCAATGAGCCTGCGTGGCTCCTCTACCGCCCCCTCGCTCGGCTCCAATGTCCCTGCTCATGTGCTGCAGCTGCCCCGGTCTCCACCAGGAGTCGCTACAGTGGGAACCTTTGACCCACTCTGAGAGAAGCAGTCCCCAGATGCTTGAGTCCTTTCCTTTCCCTCCCCTCCCTGCCAGACCCTCGGCGTCCGAAATCCGTTCCCAAACCGGGTGCGCGGCATGGTGCAAGGTGTGGCATCCAGCTCCTCAACCCTCAGCGCCACCAGGATGGCTCTTTGGTGTTTTTGTTGGGATTTTTGTCCTCTTCTACTATGGCCTGCCCCAAAACCTGTCACGCACCATCTCAAGTACTACCCCTTCCTCTGTACCCCCATGAATTACCACCCCCCAGCAGGGCCATCTAGGTTCCCAAGGCCTCTTCGGATGTCAAGCTCAGTGGAGCAGGGTGCCTGCAGGAGTCCCTACCTCATCCTCCTGTGGGCAAGAGTGCATTTCTGTTTTCCGTCCGGACCCACGATCACCTTATGGATGATGACCACTGTGCAGGCAATGTGTGATCACACCAACAGGAGGCGTCAACCCTAACTAGCAGCTCCAGCTTGCACTGCATCCTGTGGTCACTCTGGTGGCAGCAAAGAGTGGAGCATACTGCCCTTCCGCCCCAAAGAAGAGCATCCCTAGAGCGCTCAATCCTCCTCCCCTGCCAATGTGTCAACATGCCTGCTTACTTTCCTTGTTTGTCCTCTCGCACCTGCTCTGGTGCTGGGCCATGTCCAAACAGACATTTACATGTAGCACTGTCGCTGAAATGGAGACAAAATTCCCTAGCTCACATGGGTCACTCGTCCTTGAAGCCCAGTGCCCTCCCTTAGTTGGGGGCTACCACCGTCAGGTCCCCCCAGACCTAGGCCATCACAAACACAGCCTTCCTAAGCTCCCTTCTGGTCACTGGACAGACCAGCTATCATTTCTATACAAACTAAACATTTAGTCAGAATAAGAACATTTGTGTGGGACCCTAGGAAATCTGCAAGGCGGGGGCACACTTATGTACACAACCTCTGTCAGATATCCAAGATTCTGAACAACAACAAAAAGCAAGCCACTAAAAAAATTCTGGTCCATTTTATTTATTTATTATTTATCTGAAAAGGTTTCACCAGGAAAGACAACATGAGTTGTAAACATGGGATAGACACAAGGGAGCCCAGACTACAAGGGCAACTAGATTGCCAGAATAGGTCTAAAACAAATGGGCAGACTAGATGGACCTGGCAGTCTCCTTCTGCCATCAACTTCTATGTTTCTGTGTTTCCAGAAGCGTCCTGGGGGGAAGGGATACATATAAGACGGGAGCAAGTACCAACATAGCCAGGCCATATACAACAAGGCTAATACACAGGCTAGAATACAGGCTAAAAAAACTGGCAAGAATACACAAATATACGTAAAGAGTATCCCACAGTACAAAACAATCCCAGCCAGTTGTTGCGGCAAACAGCATGTATAGATATACTGTACAGGACAGCAACACCATGGGCAAAAACATGTAGGAATAAAAAGAAGGGTAGGGTGTAGACCAACAGCAGGGGGTACACCTTGAGGTGCTGGGGGGGCTATATAAAGAACTGGCCAAGTGCATAGGTTGCCTATTAGAAGGCCGAGGAGCAAAGGGAGAGGGTTGGGGGAGAGAGAGAAAGACATGACGAAACAACGCCCTTCAGGATGCTGAGACCTGGGGAGGGAGGAAGAGAGAATGACAAAGAACAACACCCCTTCAGGATGCTGTGAACCCTGCAAGGGTACAAGGACTCTGCAAAGATGGGGGAGACATGCCCAGAACAACACCTCTTCAGGATGCTGAGAACCCTGGAAGAGGTAAGGAACCAGCAAAGATGGATGAGGGGAAAAGGGGAGGGAGGAGAGATATGCTGAGGAAGAGACATCTTATACAGGGATGTCAAAATATACAGGTTACTCACCTGTAACAGGAGTTCTAGGAATGGTATATGTTGTTCATCCACACTTATTGCAGGTATCCTTGCCGCTTTAAATCTTGCCGGAAGGTCTTCAAGCTTGCTCCTCCCACCCACCGGTGGTATAACCTCGGCTCCGCCCATGACGCCAGATCTGCCCGCTGGAAGCTCAGGTTGTGCATCGGCCGGGAGGTCGGAGAGGTCGTGTGGATGAACAACATATACCATTCCTAGAACTCCTGTTACAGGTGAGTAACCTGTATTTCTAGGGACATGGATATGTTGTTCATCCACACTTATTGGCAGACTCCTAGCAGTTCTCCGGGAGGAGGAGGCAAGAGCACACCCCAATACTTACTTGGGAAAGAGACTGGAGGAACCGAGGCCCCAAAACCAGCATCCCGGCGTGACTCAAGGTCGATGTGGTAATGGGTAATGAAGGTGTTTGCTGACTTCCAGGTAGCAGCCCTGCAATTTCCTGGATAAGGCGTCCCTGGAAGCAGCCACCGTTCAGCAGTATGGCGGGTAGAATGAGCTCTTATCCCTCTGGGAGGCTCCATGCCCGCCAACTTATAACGAGAGATCTATGCGGAGGTTACCCACCTGCTTATCGTCCGCTTGGCTGCAGGTCTGCCAGATGCGGCTTCAGCGTGGGTGACAAACAGCTGGCGAACCTCTCCGAATTCCCCAGCCGCAGGCGCCTTATAATAAGCGAGCCTCTAGGGTCCAGAGTATGGAGCCTATATTCGACCTCCGAGGTGTGATTGGGGTAGAACACGGCAGAGTCAACACCTGGTTAAGGTGAAACTCGACACCACCTTTGGAAGGAATTTCGGGTGGGGCGAGGACAACCTTGTCCCTGTGGAAGACCAGGTAAGGAGACTCAATGAGCGCCTGGAGCTCTCCCATCCTTCTGGCTGACGTGATAGCCACCAAGAAGGCGGTCTTCCACGACAGGTGAGAGAGCACACCTGTGCATAGGTTCGAATAGGCTTGCCCATGAGCTTTGCCAGTACCAGCAGTAGATCCAGGTGGGGGTTCCCGCACTGGAGGGAAATGTGATCAAGGCCTTTGAAAAGCGCCCAGACCACCTTCTCCTGCGCCACCACTGCTTCCCGGCCCGCGCCCGGTAAACAGAGATGGCTGCCAGGTGCACCCTTAGGGTCGTCGACCTAAGCCCTTGACTGGAAAGGGACCATAAATAGTCCAAGATGCTTGCCAAGGAACAGGAGGAAGGGTCCAAGCCCTTGCCCTGACACCAAATGGAAAACCTTTTCCATTTGAAGGCATAGCATTTTCTGGTCGACTCCTTACGGGACGCCTCAACTACATTGAGGACCTCGTCGGAAAGACCAAGGCCTGGAACTCCTGGCACGCTCAGGAACCAGGCCGTCAGGTGCAGGGATTGAAGGTCCGGATGGAACACCTTCCCCTGATTGACTGAGAGCAGGTCCGGGCGAGCTGGAAGCTGCCGCGGAATCCTGGAGCTGAGACTGAGGAGATCTGGGTACCAGAACTGGCGAGGCCAGTCTGGGGCTATCAGAATCACCTGCGCCTTGTCCATCCTCGCTTGAGAAGCACCTTGTGGATCAAGGGAAATGGGGAAAGGCGTAAAGAGGCCAGGGGTCCACTGCCTCGAAAGGCATCCCCTGCAGCGAGCCCTGCTGAGGCGGGCATGGAACAGACTCAGCTGCGTTCTCCCTGAGGCAAACAGGTCCACCTGAGGTGTGCCCCAATGGGAGAACAGATGCTGTACTACCTCCGGCAGGAGACCACTGTGGGATGCAGCCCCATATCGGCTCAGGGCATCGGCCAGGGTGTTGGAGCTCCTGCCACATGAATGGCTAGGAGATCCGCCTCCAGGCTGCGCACGAGTGACCAAATGCGGAGAGCTTCCTTGCATAGAAGCATGGAGCGCGTCCCGCCCTGGCGGTTTAGATAGTACATGGTCGTGGTATTGTCCGTCTGGACTCGGACCACTTGACCCCGGAGGAATGGAGCAAAGGCGGTGAGAGCTAGGCGGACCGCTCGGAGCTCCAGCAGGTTGATGTGGCATCGGGACTCCCGCGGGGACCAGAGGCCATGAGCCCGGTGTTCCCCCAGATGGGCACCCCAACCCATCAGAGAGGCATCGGTCGATAGAGAGACCGTCGGCTCGGGGCGGACGAGCAGGATGCCCTCCTGCAAATGATCTGGAGCGGTCCACCACTGGAGGCGTTCCACATCCCTAATCCGACCTAAGCTGGTCAAAAGGATCACAGCGTTGTGACCACTGGCTGGCCAGTCCCCACTGAAGGGGACGCATGCTCCAGCGGGCCCAACGGACCACGCTGGTGCAGGCCGCCATGAGACCCAGGAGGCGCAGGAAGTCCCGGGCAGGGCGCAATTGCCCAACCAGAAATGATCGGGCAAAGGAGGAAAGAACCTCGGCCCTGTCCGCCGGGAGCCGAGCTCTGGCTCGAAGAGAGTCGAGCTGCGCCCCGATGAATAGAATCACCTGCTTGACCGAGTTCCGACTTGGCCTCGTTGATAAGGAGGCCCAGTTGAGAGCAGACCTGGAGGCCAGATCTCTGGACCACTCCGCCTCCTTCCTGGAGGGCTGCTATCAGCCAGTCGTCCAGGTAAGGTACACCGGACCCTCGGCGCCGCGGAATGCTGTCACCACTGCCATGCATTTGGTGAAGACCCTGGGAGCTGGAGACAAGCCGAGGGCATGGCTGGAACTCGAAGAGGATCCTTCCGCTCGAGCGAAGGAATCTCTGGTGAGAGCAGACGGATAGGGGCGTGAAGCAGCGTCCTGCAAGTCCAGAGAGCAGAACCACCACGCCGGCCTGTCCAAGGATGGTATTATCTGAGCCAAGTGACCATCCTGAAGGTTCGAGACCTTAGGAACTTGTGTGAGTCGAGAATGGGCGTCAACCCCGTCAGCTTGGAACCGGAAGTACCTGGACACAAACCCTGGGTCTGAAGGAGGGTCCACCACCTCTCTTATCACCTCCTTCTGGAGGAGGGAGAGGCGATGTCGGCTCGGCGAGCCGCCAGTGAGCTGGGGATCCCGAAGCCCCCGAGGCGGCCGGCTCTGAAGGGTGGTGCCTGCTCGAATTCCAGAGGCAGACCTCTTCCACCACCTCCAAGACCCACCTGTCCGTGGAAACAGCGGACCAGGCGGAGCGGGAAGTGCGGGCCGTCCCCCGGGGACCCAGGGGTAAGGTGGCGGGAATGGGGCGACACCCCTCAGCCCGTCACTGGGCAGGCTTGGAGGAGGGACCGCCGAGGGACCTCCTGGGCCTTTCCTCCTGCCTCCTGTTAGAGAAGCCGGCGGCTTGGGTTTGGGATGCCAAGGCCGAGCCTGCTGGCCCTGACGTTGCTGGGCAGGGCGCGCCGGGGGCACAGAAGGACGAAAGGGCTTAGGCTGTGGTTTGCGGCCTTTGTCCTTCTGAGCAGAAGAGACCGAGTCCAAGGTAGCATTGGACTTCTCGATCCTCTGCAGGTGACCTTCCACCCCAGGGCCGAAGAGGTCAGTCCCCAAAAAGGGAACATCCGCCAACTTGTGCTGGGTATCCGAAGTAAAGGTGGATATCCTCAGCCAAGCCATGACGTGATAGCCACTGCGGCGCCACCGATCTGGCACATGAGTCCCTATATCCAAAGCAGTCTGGAGCTGCTGTTTGGCCACTGCCCTGGTCCCGCACCTGCTTAACCGTAGTCTGCAGATCGGCGGGAAGATGAGGGATGACCTCATCCAGGGAGCCCAACAGGGCATGAGAAAAATGTGCCATGAGGACGGCCGAACTGGCCTGACGAAGGCCGAGAGAGGACGCAGCGTAGACTTTTCGCCCGACATAGTCCAATTTCTTGGACTCCTTGTCAGGAGGTTTGTCCACATCCCTGGCGTTGCCGGGCCGCCGGAAAACGCTGTCGGTAACCAACCCCTCAGCAGAGGGGTGTTCCGAAAAACCGGACAAGGAACCGGTAGGGACCGCATACTTCCTGGCCATCCTGGCCGAAGGCGCAGGGCAGGAAGCAGGGCGCTGCCAAAGCTCCAGTGCTGGACCCACTATGGCCTCGGCCACCGGAAAGGCCTCCGTCGGAGAATTCCCTCGGTCCAGAATCTCCGTGAGGGGATACCTGGCCCGTTTGGAAACGGGTTCGAGCTCCATCCGGTGGACTCCGAGATGAGCCGAAGCAGTCCTAGGAAGGAGGACGGGCTATCGTCCATTGACTGACCTCCTGAAGACTCCAAGTCCAGTCGCTTGGAGAAAAGGAGGAATCATCTTCGGACTCGGAAGAGTCCTCGAAAGACTGCCTCTGGCCTGAGCCACCCTTCACCTGCCGAGGTCGGTGGGAGTGAGGGTAACTGACAGCCGATGGGGTAGACCCTTAGCCGACCGAGAATCCTTGGTCGGACCCCAATGGTGGCTGTGGGCGGGAGGTTCCACGGAATCGGTGGAGCAGCTGGTTTTGGCGAACAACCGGCCTGGGTATGAGCTCCTCGGATAAGTCGAGGGGTTGTGTCGGCCGCTCGGTGACAGCCACTTAATGGCGGGGAAGGCGGCGGTCGGCTTACTCCGGCCAGGAGGAACTGTTACGCAAGGTCCTCGTGCCGTCAGCGTAATTCACGCGGAGCCTCCCTCATCCGAGGAGGAGGGGCAGACGACGGGCGACGCCGCCATCCTGCGTGCCGAGACCGAGACCGCCTATGACGGTGGATCGGCTGGATCACAAGAGGTCCGAGACCGAGAGTCCCGGAATTCCGAGGTCGGTGCGGGAGGTGTCGGCCGGAACTGCACTCCTTCGCTCGGATGGTCCATCCGAGGGCTCCCGAACGGAGGCACAGGCGAGCCCACGGGATCCTCAACTCCTCCGGGGAACCGGGAGAGGAATCTCGGCTGCTAAAGCGACAGCCGTCCAATAGGTCGAGAAAATCTCGACTTCGCCGGTGAGTCTCGGTCAACTGACCTGGCAGAGGGACACCGTGAGGCCAGTGGCGAAGCCGAGCGATCGACGAAGCCGACGGTCGACGGCCCGGGAGAGGGACCTTTCCGCCTCCCAAGAGCGCCGACGGAGGGACTTACCCTGTCCTCTTTTTGGACCGAGAATAAGGTCCAGCAGCAGGCCCTTCTCCCTTAGTGGAGAGGGACAGACAAAGCTCTTAAAAGAAGCCGTGTAGGAAGAACCCAGAGAGGCGGGATAAATGCCGCGGCCAAAAGGTACTGATGCGCCCGCCTCCTCTTCGAGGCGACCATCCGCTCGAGCTGATCCGCCGACCCGCCGCTGCGGACACCGCCAACCGGACCTCCTTGGACTTCACGGAGGGAAAGCGCTCTCGGGACGCCCAGTTGCTATTCGGGCAGCACGGTCTTCGAGGAACGAGGCCGAGAAAGATGAGCACAGGTCGCAGCCCGCGGTCGTGCTCAAGGCCTAAGCAGTAGACACACGTGGAGTGTGGATCCGTCCGAGACATCTTCTGCCCGCATGGGCATCTCCAAAATCCGGGAGTCGATTTGTCCATCGCGGCGCGAGGATAGAAGACGAAGTCTTTTCGCAAATTTATTTTAAATCCATAAGCGGAGAAATAGGAACCAGTCTCAAACGCAGAGCGTTAAGGAGGGAACCTGAGCTTCCAAGCGGTAAGGAAGATCTGGCGTCATGGGGCGGAGCCAAGAGTTATACCACCCGGGTGGGTGGGAGGAGCAAGCTTGAAGACCTTCCGGCAAGATTTAAAGCGGCAAGGATACCTGCCAATAAGTGTGGATGAACAACATATCCATGTCCCTAGAAGCTAATATTTTCTCTTTCTTTAACCTTGGTTTGGAGATCTGTGTCTTGTTTTTTTCTTTTTTTTTCTTTCAGTTTTGGGATTGTTAGAGGGTGGCTTGGGTTTCTGTGCTACCTCCTTTTAAGGTGATTTAAGTCGACACTGTTTCCAGCGAGTGACATTACAAGGGGAACCAGTTCCTAATGAGTAGTCTCGGTCAGGACAAGGAAATGACAGTATCTACTTATGATGTCACAACACAGAATGAAGGGGCATATGGCTCTGAAAACAAAGGAAATGAACTAACATATGATTTTCGTTTTTATGCTCCACTGCCTAAAATAGAGGCACCAGCTTTGTCAAAGGAGGTTTGCTAGGCTTAGCTCTACCATGCAGATTTGTACGTCTGAGTTTTGAAATTGTAGAAATTGATGTACAGTGCTGCAGTCTATCAAACCATGACCTATTATCCTACACATCTATTATGTTCAATTTATCTTTGCCGAGCACTTGTTTCCTCCTAAGGAGGCAATTTACTTCACATTTGAGTGCTAAATTCAATCTGGCATTTTATGTGACACAGAAAGTTGAGAGGAGATCCGACCACGGCACAAAATAAAACTCACAGCTGGGATCAGCAGAACGAAAGTATACATTACCCCAAAATAAAAATAAAAAATCTGAATTTCCTGTATTCCTCCAACTTCCTCTCCCCTTTTCAGCCTGGTTTCCAAAAGCACCACTCAGCTGTCTCATTACTGCTGCATGTCACTGATTTCATCCTTACTGGAGTGGATCAGGGGCACATCACTGCAACCATTTTCATAGGTATGGCCAAAGCCTTTGACTTGGTTGCCCATCCACTCCTCCTGGACAAGCCGAACTCTGCCAGCCTCTCAGCTCACACTGCTGAATAGTTCTGTTCCTACCTTATGGGTCTTCAACAATCGGTACAAGTAGGAGGTGTCACCTCCCTACCCATCAGGCTGGGGTCCCACTGGGTCCATTCTGGGTCCCATCCTTTTCCATTTCCTGAATGACCTCCCTCTGCTTATGCCGATTTGCATATTCACATGTATGCAGATGACACAGTTATTCCACATCTTGATCGTTCGGCCATAGAGGTGGAAGGCTTGCTACAACAAGATTTCCACAACATCCGGTGCTGGATTCATTCCAGCCAACTCTAGATCAACACTAAAACAAAAACAAAAAGCATCCATGATCTTTGGCACTAGCCAGAAATTGGCAAAGGCTCCCCACCGTCTTCTCCACCCTGGATGGATCCCTCCTAGAAGTTGTTTTCCTTCAAGCATCTCAGTGTGTGGCTAAATAGTAAGCTTGATTTCTCTGCCCACATTGATGTCATCACTCAGCTCCACCCCAAACTTGCTGCCTTGTATGCAATAAAGACTGCTGCCTCCTCATGCCAACCGGGAGCTTCTTACCAAAATGGTACTCCCAGTTTCCAACTATGCAGATGTAAGTCGACAGTACCGCCCCTCCTCTATCCTTGCCAGACTGGACACCCTCTGCAATGACCTTTTGTCACTCTGGTACCAACCTCCCCCTTCGTACTCACCACTGTTCTCTACTCCACCCTATCCATCCTCCCCTTACCCTCATGTCACCAGTCCCACTGCGCCGCCTTCATCTCCAAATTCTGGTTGAAGACACTGCCCTCTTACTTGTCCTCACTCCTCTCTCCCATTTCCTCTGCCTCAGGGATTCTCACACCTTCTCCCTTCCGCAACCTCACTCCTCTGCTGAAACACAGAAATATAGAATTTGACAGCAGATAAGGACCGCTTGGCCCACCTAGTCTGCCCATTTCCCTACCTAACAGATAAGCTGCAGATCCTAATTAACCAACAGCCTACTTCCTCCTACCCCCAACTAGAATTGCCTTATGTCTGTCCCACGATTCTTGAATTCCTACTGTTTTTGACTCCAAGATCTTCTCAGGAAGGCTGTTCCATGCATCTACTACCTCTATGTGAAGAAGTACTTCCTCACATTACCTCTGAGCCATCCCCATCTATCTTCAGATTGTGTCCCTTGTTCTTACACATCACTTTTTCTGAAAGATGCTACCCTCTTGGACTTTGTTGATTTCCTTGAGGTATTTGAAAGTTTCTATCATGTCCCCCCTCTCCCTCCTTTCCTCGAGGCTATACATATTAAACTTCTTTAGTCTTTCTTCATGTGTCTTCTGGTGCAGATCCTGCACCATTTTGGTTGCCCTCCTCTGGACAGCCTCCACCCTGTCTGTCTTTCTGGAGATGGGGTCTCCAGAACTGTAAACAGTACTCCAGATGTGTTCTTACCAACTGTCTGTACACAGGGCCAACACCTTCCTGTTTTCTACTGGTGATGCCTCTCCCTATGCATCCCAGTATCCACCCAGCCCTTCTTACTGCCCTCTCATATTGCTGGCCCACCTTTAGGTCGTCTGATATGACTACCCCCAGGTCCCTTTCCATGTTTGTTGTTGTCAGTATCTCACCCCCCATTGTGTACTCTTCCCCTGGGTTTTTGTTTCCCAGGTGCATTACCTTGCACTTCTTTGCATTAAATCTAATCTGCCATACATTTGACCATTCCTCCAATCTTGCCAAGTCCCTTTTCATCCTTTCCACTCCACCTTGCATATCAACCCTGTTGCAGATCTTTGTGTCATCCGCAAAGAGACATACTTTCCCTTTCAGTCCCTATGCAATGTCACTTATAAAGACATTAAAAAGGACCGGCTGCAGTACTGAACCCTGTGGTACCCCACTAGTAACCCTCCTTTCTTCACTGTGGACTCCATTTACTATTACTCGCTGTGTCCTGTTGTCCAGCCAGTGTTTTACCCAGGCTACCACCCTGGGAACCACTCCCAGGCTGGCTAATTTGTTTATTAATCTTTTGTGCGGGACTGTGTCAAATGCCTTGCTAAAGTCTAGGTAGGCCATATCCACAGCCCCTCCCTGGTCTACTACTTTGGTCACCCAATCAAAGAAATCAATTAGATTTGTCTGACATGACCTTCCCATCGTGAATCCAAGCTGCCTTGGGTCCTGTGCCCCACTGACCTCTAGGCACTCAACAATTCTTTCCTTCAGAAGTGATTCTATCATTTTCCCTACCACTGAGGTCAAACGGACAGGTCTGTAGTTTCCTGCCTCTGTCTTGCTCCCACTTTTGTGAAGGGGAATCACATCCGCTCTCCTCCAGTCCTCAGGTACCACACCATGCTCCCATGATTTATTAAAGAGTAGTCAGTGGTGTTACTAGTTCTTCCCTTACTTCTTTTAGAATTCTGGGGTGAATCCCATCAGGCCCCGTTCCTTTATCCACCTTCAATTTTAAGAGTTCTTTCAGAACCCTTTTTTCTGTGAAAGGACTAATATCAACCCCCTTATCCAGAGTGCTTCTATTGACTGGATTAGGTATCTCCCCCTGCTTTTACATCATGAATACTGAGCAGAAGTATTCGCTCAGTATCCCTGCTTTTTCACTGTCGCTCTCTGCCCAACCACCTTCCTATTTATTCAGCTCCAATATCCCTGCCTTAGTCTTTCTTTGTTCCCTAATCTACCTATAAAAGGTTTTATCCCCCTTCTTAACCGAGTTAGCTATCTTTTCCTCGGTTTGGGCATTTTGCTATTCTGACTTGCTTTCCCGCTTCCTTCTGCTTTAACTAGTACAGTTCTCTGTCCTGCTCCTTGTGCGTTTCCTTAGACTTCCTGAATGCTACCTTTTTCTCCCTTACCTTCCCCGCCACTTCTTTTGAGAACCATAGTGTTTTTTCCTTTTGTTTTGATTTGTTTATTTGCTTCACACAAAGGCTTGTTGCCTCTGTGATGGCAGTTTTGATGTTTCCCCATTGTTGCTTTACCCCACCTTCTTGCCTGTTTGCTAGTGCTTTTCTGAGGCACTTTCCCATTTTGACAAAATCAGCCCTCCTGAAGTCCAGTACCTTCACTTTTGTGTGGCTTGAGACTACAGCTAAGTTTATCGTGAACGACACTGTTTGGTGGTCACTTGTTCCCAGATGGCAACCCACTTCAAGATCAGAGATCCTTTCTCCGCCCCCATTTGAGAGTACCAGGTCTGAGACTGCTCCCTCCTGAGTGGGTTCCAAAACTAGCTATCTGAGGCATGCCCCCTGTAGGGCATCAAGAATGGCCCTGCTCTTGGATGTGGCTGCAGCAAAGGTGCTCCATTTAATATCTGGCATATTCAGGTCCCCCATCAGCAATATCTCCCCTTTCTCTGCCATCCCAAGGATGCCTTCTATCATTTCCTTGTCTATTTCCTCCCCCTGAGACAGGGGTCTGTATACAACCCCTGTGCAGATTGTGGAGCCATTTTCAGTCTCCAGGGTGACCCATTGTGTCTCTTCTCCTCCCTGTTTACCATTTAGTTCTGTTGCTTTGATCCTTTCCCTTACATAGAGAGCCGCCACTCCTCCTCTTCTTCCCTCCCTGTCCCTCCTGTAGATTGTGCACCCTGGTATGTTGACATCCCAGTCATGGTTCTCTGTGTACCATGTTTCTGTGACTGCCACGATATCCAGGCATCCCTCTTCCATCAAGGCCACCATTTTGGGTAGCTTTTTACCTAGACTACAGGGCACTGGTACTCATTACCCTCCATTTCTTTATGGCTTTATTTCTTTTTACCCCATCCCTGTCCTTACTGCCTTTGTCTTTTCTCCATTTACCCTGCCCTTCTTCCTCTCGACTGCCTCATCTCTGTGTTTACCTCACTAACTACCCTGATTTTGGGAGGGCTAGGTTTCCCTTCTCCTTTTCAGTGCCTCCCACTTGGCTGGTTTAAATGCTTGCCAATGAAGCATTTAAACCATCACCTAGGATCCTGGTTCCCCTCCTGGATAGATGTAGACCATGGCGCCAGTATGGGCCTGCATCCTTCCAGGTGAGCCTCAGTCCCCAGTGAAGCATCCCGAGCTCTGCACCAGTTTTCACCCAGTCATTGAATCCCATGGTGCGGAGTACCCTAGCTCTCATCCATGCCATAGACAGGTAGCACTTCCGAGAAAGTTAATGTGTGTGCTACTTGTCTAAGGCCCTCCCAACTCCACAAACTGCTGTTGCACTGCTCTGATCCCATTCTCAGCCAGGTCATTCATCCCTAGGTGGATAATGACATCCAGCTCACTCCCCCTTGCAGCTGCTCCCACGATCTGAGGATTCGTTTCCTGTCCCTCCAAGCCATGACGCCAGGCAGGCACCTTACCTCCCTTCCCCTCCCTCCCCAGTTCTACCCCCAACAACTGAGTCCCCACCAGGAGTTGTTTCCTTCCCCTGTAGGGTTCTGTGCCACCCTCCTGTGGGTCTCCATTGTGGAGGTTTCCAGCATCCTCCTTGGCCTCCACTGTGGGTACCTCCATAGAGGAACCATGCTCCGCCAGAGTGGCGAATGAATTGTGGAGAGGCACAACTGGAGGGATGCGCCTCTGTTCCACCACCCTCACCCTCCCCGAGCCCACCATGGTCCAACTACTCCTCTTTCTGTGCAACCTCTGAGGTAGTGGCGCCGGCCTGGGTGGGGGAGCAGGTTTCCCGAATCACTGCTAGGTCAGCATGGTGACGAACAACCTCCTCCCTCAGACCAGAGAGGTGCCTGCAAATAGGGCAGCAACGCAGTCTCCAGAATGTCTCCCGGAAAACTGCTGCTCCACAGACAGTGCACTGCACCACTTCCCGTGTCTGTGTCCCTTCCTGTTACAGATGCTTTTCTTTTGTTGTTTTTTTGTTCTTGTTTTAGTGTGTGCAAGCCTCTGAGTGTTTCTACCCCTATTCGATGTGCTATGCCCTTAGGATATGAACAGGTGTATGATGTTAGCAGTTTTGGGAAGTGATGTCAGAACCCCTGCTATAAAGGAGGTTATGTGCTTGGGGTGAGTGGGAGGAAACGTAAACCTATGCAGTCCAGAAACAATCAACTACAACTCAGCCTCCACCCGGGAGTGCCTTCCTTCCTTTCAGACACCTATTTCACAAAGGTTAAGTAACAGGTTTCGTCACAAATGACGGCAAATATCTCCCAGCTACAGTTCCTCCCTGGCAAATTAAAGTTAAAACTAAGAAAACTCAACCCCAAAACAGAATCAATACTAGTTACTTACACAGGTCCAAAAAGTAATAATTCAGTTCAGTGTAGTCTAGAAAATAACCTCCTTGATTCAAGGAAGCTGTGGCTGCTTTCTCACTCACTCTGTCTCTCTCCTATCGCCTCCCCTTCTTCTGCAATCTAATCTCCTCCTTTCTTCATCTTTCCCCCTTCCCTTTAGGCACCGGCTAAAACTTCTTACCACTCCCCTCCTGTCATCATCTCCCCCGATTCTTCAATGTTTTACTAATATAAACGGCTTGTCTGATCCTAATGAATTTGTTTTACTGTTCATTATACTCTGTTACTCCAGTTTACTTTATTGCATACCAATCATCAATGCTATGTATGCTTTTATTTTTTCATTTGCTGTTCTCTATCCCTGGGTCGCATATAGAAACAAGCCTTGGCTCAGTATGCCTTTCTGGTTATCAATTTTCAAATAAATGAATAAAAAATGTCAAGTCCATCCTTTACTACGAAGTCCATTTGCTATCAAAGTGGAATCTTTGTCCCTTGAAGAGCTAGTGTACTGCCTGAAAATGAAAATTACTTATAGAAACAAAACATAGACTCTGACGGCAGATAAGGACTGCTTGGCCCACCCAGTCTGCCCATTTCCCTACCTTTTGGATAAGCTGCAGATTCTAGTTAACCAATAGCCTACTTCGACTAACCCCACTAGATACAGGGTAGTGCATGGCTTAATGTTAACAACGAGGCAGTTCTTACACAAGTGGTTGCTATGGCGATTGTTGACCTCTAGAGGCGAAGCTCAGAGGTCACAATATCATTATAACCGGAGGAAGACGTGCCTTTGTTAACGTTAACAATACACTTTTCTTTATACTGTATGTTATGGCCAATAGCAGCACAAAAGGGAGAGAGTGAAAAATGGGGGAAAAAAAATAAAAAAAATCAGTAAACTTACGAAATAATTTGTTTCAACAGCAGTAACTGCAGGGTGATTCCGAGAACAGACGATAGATCTGCACTCGCTAGCTGCTCTCATAGAATGCCACCGGACCACCACCGGAGCACACTTCAACCTCCACCTGTCACCCCTTACCCCTCACATCCACTGCGGACTCTCAGACATTGGCTACCAATCGATTACTCCAGTTACAGTAAGTCGAAGGTGGCGCAAGTTTGACAACGCGCAGGTGAACTTTTTTTTACTTTTGAAACTGCCGCTTTTGCGATGTGCGTGATTGGTTACCAGACGCACCCAGGAGTGCGTGGGGAGGTAGTATGACTTCTGTACTGAAGCAGAACGAAAAGTCGTTCTGCTGCAGTACAGACGTCACTACTTAAGCAGAACCACATTTTACTTGAAACTGAAATCAAAGTGAGAACTACGTTCTAACATGCACTATAATTGCCTTATGTCTGTCCCATGCATTCTTGAATTCCCCCACTGTTTCTGACCCCACGACCTCCTCAGGAAGGCCATTCCATGCATCCACCACCCTCTCTGTGAAAAAATGCTTCCTCATGTTGCCCCTGAGCAGTCCCCCCTCTATCTTCAAACTGTGCCCCCTTGTTCTTGCACACCTCTTTTTCTGAAAGATGCTACCCTCTTGGACTTTACTGATTCCCTTGAGGAACTTGAAAGTTTCTATCATGCCCCCCCTCCCTCCTTTCCTCATGGGTACACATATTAAGCTTCTTTAGCCTCTTCATGTGGTTTCTGGTGCAGACCCTGCACCATTTTAGTTGCCCTCCTCTGGACTGCCCCATCCTGTCTATGTTCTTGCGGAGATTGGGTCTCCAGAACTGCACGCAGTACTCCAGATGGGGTCTCTTCAACTGTCTGTACACAGGGATGACAACTTCCTGTTTTCTACTTGTGATGCCTCTCCTTATACATCCCAGTATCCCCAGCCCTCCATACCGCCTACTACATTGCCTGCCTACCACCTTTAGAGGTCATCGGATATGACCACCCCAGGTCCTTTACATTTTGTTGCTATTACCTCCCATCCATTGTGTACTCTTTCCCTGGGTTTCTGTTTCCTAGGTGCACTTCTTTGCATTGAATCTAAGCTGCCATACTTTTGACCATTCCTCCAACCCTGCCAAATTCCTTCTCATACTTTCCACCCCACTTTGTGTATCAACCCTGTTGCAGATCTTTGTGTCATCTGCAAAGATACATACTTTTCCTTCCATCCCTCTGCAATGTTGCCTTATAAAGACATTAAAGAGGACCGCCCTAATACTGAACCCTGTTGCTACCCACTAGTAACCCCTTTCTTGGGAGTGCACTCCGTTACTATTACCCTCTGCTTCCTGTTGTCCAGGCAATTTTTTTTTTTTTTTTTAGTTAATCCTTTTTACCTGGCTTTCGGTCTGGTTCAAGTCCTGGCATCCATCCCATCCGGCCGCCATCTGGTCTGCCATGGCCCCCGGAGAGCCCCCACGCTAATTAACCCCGCAGCGGGGCGGCAGAGAGTCCCCCCTTACCCCCCACCAACCCAGGATCCAGTAGCCACAGTGGTGTCCCCAAGGCCATGCGTCCCTTGATGGCCATCAAGCCGCTGCGACCATATGCCACAATTTTCCCATTTTCTTGTGCATGAGAGGGGCATGCAATGATGCCAAGGAGGAAGCGCATGCGTCCGCATGCGCTCCCTCCCAGCGCCGTGCCCCAACTCACCTGCCCCAGTGAGGTACCACACACCGCCCCAGCCTCTACCAGAGGTCGCCAGAGCGCCGACACCTAGGAACCCCCCCCCCCAAAGAGGGAGAGCAGGCCTACGGACGCTTAATCCCTCCCTGCCGACCCCCGGTGACCCGAGTCCATTCCCGAACCCAGGTCGCCGGCGTGCCATCCAGCGCCTCAACCCTCAGCGCCACCAGACCGGCTGGCCAGCCAATTTTTAATCCAGGCTACCACCCTGGACCCACTCCCAGGCTGGTTAACTTGTTTATTAATCTTTTGTGTGGGACTGTGTCAAATGCGTTGTTAAAAGCCAGCCCAGTGGTGCAAAGGGTTGAGGAACTGGAAGCCACACCTCAAGCCACGCCGGTGACCAGCGTCCGGGAACGAGCTCGGGCCGCTGGGGGTTGGTAAGGGAGGGAAAGGACTGAGCATCCGGAGGACTGCTCTCCCTTCCTGGGGAGGGATCCGGGGAATGCACCGCTCCCGGGTGGCCCCAGCGCAAGGCAACTGCGGTGCTACAGACGTGGGGGCGAGCTGCGGCGGATGTCGGCACATAGTGCCTTGGACATCACTGCACATCCAAGCTGTGAGGGGCAACCTACACAAGAAAATCCCTGCTCGGTCTACGGAGGCAACAAGGGCGCCAGTGGCAGACACCCATATCCACATCGTAGGGCTCCCTCCCTGAAGGCTGGCCAGGCCCCTCACTGGACGGACCCGCTAACTCTCACATAGGCCGCCAGGTAGGAGAGGCGGGCCCCTCCCTCAGGAGGGTGATCCGGGGAGCTGGAAAGTCTGGTTGGGGGGGTGCTGGAGGAGAAGAGAGCTTCAGGCAGGGGAGTAGAGATGCCTGGCAGAGAGAGCACCTCTGAGAGATGCCCTGACTGAGTGAAGCATAAAGACAATTATATATAAAATAAAAAAAATGTTAAATGCCCTGCTAAAGTCTAGGTAGGCCATGTCCACAGCCACTCCCTGGTCTACTACTTTGGTCACCCAGTCAAGAAATCTAATAGATTAGTCTGACGTGACCTTCCTGCTGTGAATCCATACTGCCTCAAGTCCTGTGCCTCGCTGGCCTCTAGGCACTCAACAATTCTTTCTTCCAGAAGTGATTCCATCATTTTCTCTACCACTGAGGTCAAACTAACAAGTCTGCAGTTTCCTGCCTCTGCCTTACTCCCACTTTTGTGAAGGGGAATCACGTCCACCTTCCTCCAGTCCTCAGGTACCACACCATCCTCCCATGATTTGTTAAAAAGAGTAGTAAGTAGTGTCACTAGTTCTCCCCTTAGTTCTTTCAGAATTCTGGGGTGAATCCCATCAGGCCCCATTGCCTTGTCCACCTTGAGTTTTAGGAGTTCTTTCAGGACCCTTTCTTCTGTGAATGGACTGGTATCAACCCCTATCCAGAGTGCTTCTATTGTTTGGTTTAGGCTCGTGCCCCTCCTCTTCTTTTGTGAATACTGAACAAATGTATTTGTTCAGTATCTCTGCCTTTTAACTGTCACTCACTGCCCACCACCCCATCCCTGTATTAAGCCTCACTATCCTTCCCTTGGTCTTTCTTCGCTCACTAATGTACCTATAAAAGGTTTTATCCTCCTTCTTAACTGAGTTGGTTATCTTTTCCTCGGCTTGGGCTTTTGCTATTCTAGCTGCCTTCCCTGCTTCCTTCTGCTTTAACTGATAGAGTTCTCTTTCCTGCTCCTTCTGTGATTCCTTATATATTTTTTTTTTACTCGTGGTACAGTTGCACCACTTTATCTCCTGCCTGTACTGCCTTCTCTGCCCATTCCTTCAGACCACTGTTCAACCCCAAGAGCCACCACTGGCTCAGAGTCTGCCCCCCCTAGAGTACCTGGCCTTCTCCATTATATTTTTCCTTAGCTCCTAGCTATCCCCCCTTGGTGGGGCGCGGAAGTGCCCTTTCTTCCTCGACATTACTTGAGGAGAGCCGGTACAGCGGGGGTCTGCTTGTAAGTCAATGGTGTGCCCAGAGGCCCCGATCATCTAGGACCTGAGAAGGTTGTTTTTCCGTTTTTCTGTTCCACTATACCCCCCTGAGGACACCGGCTCAGGTGGATGACGTGCTCATACGACGCCACCAAGTGCCTGATGGCATCCTCCCCTCCCTGACTCCAACGCTACAGAGCCGTCACAGCCCCGAAATTCAGTGCTCTCACCGACCTTCCGGGATGTCGAGTCAGAATCACCCCTGGATCCACCCGAAGGAGGAGGCATCCGTTGGGAGGCAATCCTCCTTCCCCTGCCGACCCCCAAAGACCCGAGCTCGTCCCGGAACCCGGGTCGCCAACGCAGTGCGAGGTGTGGCATCCAGCGCCTCAACCCTCAGCACCCCGGGCCGCATTTCCTTATACTTTCTAAATGCTGTCTTTTTCTCCCTAACCTTCCCTGCCACCTTTTTTGAGAACCATAGTGGTTTTTTCCTTAGTTTTTATTTGCTTTACACAAAGGCTTGTTGCCTCTGTGATGGCAGTTTTGATTTTGCCCCATTGTTCCTCCACACCTCCTTCCTGCCCTTTTGCTAGTGCATTCTTAAGGTACTCTCCCATTCTGCCAAAGTCAGCCCTCCGAAGTCCAGCACCCTTGGTTTTGTATGGCTTGACTTTATGGCTGTGTTTATTCACCATAATTGTTGATCTTCCAGAATATCTTCACCATTCATTCACAGTGACAGGTCTTAGTTGGTGGCGCACCTTCAACTCTATGTATTATACAGTACACTACCCTCGTAGGTAGGCTTCTAGAAACAGTATTACAGTGTTTAAACCATATTATTACAGGAAGGATTTGATGAGCCCCTATATTCTTGATACATCACAGGGGGAAGAAAATACAGGTTACTCACCGTAACAGGAGTTCTAGGAATGGTATATGTTGTTCATCCACACTGTCTGGCAGGTTCCTTGCCGCTTTAAATCTTGCCGGAAGGTCTTCAAGCTGGCTCCTCCCACCCACCCGGGTGGCAAAACTCTCGGCTCCGCCCCATGACGCCAGATCTAGCCCTCTGGAAGCCCAGTTGCGCGTCGAAGCCAGGGAGGTCGGGTGGGTCGTGTGGATGAACAACATATACCATTCCTAGAACTCCTGTTACAGGTGAGTAACCTGTATTTCTAGGGACATGGATATGTTGTTCATCCACACTGTCTGGCAGACTCCTAGCAGTTCTCCGGGAGGAGGGAGGAAAGGCGCACACTCCCTACTTCGGGAATAAAGACTGGAGAACCGAGGCCCCAAACCAGCATCCCGGCATGACCCAAGGTCGATGCAGTAGTGGGTAATTAAGGTATGTGCCGACTTCCAGGTAGCAGCCCTGCAGATATCCTGGATAAGGACATCCCTGGAAGCAGCCACCGATGCAGCGGTATGATGGGTAAAATGAGCTCTTATCCCTCTGGGAGGCTCCATGCCTGCCAACCTACAGCAGAGATCTATGCAGGAGGTGACCTATCTGCTCATCGTCCGCTTGGCTGCAGGTCTGCCAGGTGCGGCTTCAGCATAGGTGACAAACAGCTGACGAACCTCTCCCCGAACTTCAGCCATACGCTCCTTAAGAAAGCAAGCGCACAACTAGGGTCCAATATGGAGCCTATATTCGGCCTCCGAGGTGTGACTGGGGTACAACACCCGCAGAGTCAACACCTGGTTAAGGTGAAGCTCCGACACCACCTTCGGAAGGAACTTCGGGTTGGGCGCAGGACAACCTTGTCCCTATGGAAGACCAGATAGGGAGACTCGAAGGAAGCGCCTGGAGCTCTCCCGTCCTTCTGGTTGACATGATAGCCACCACGAAGGCAGTCATCCACAACAGATGGGAGATATCACACCTGTGCACTGGTTCGAATGGCTTGCCCGTGAGCTTGGCCAATACCAGCAGTGGATCCCACGGAGGTGGAGGTTCTCGCACCAGAGGGGAAATGTGATCAAGGCCTTAGGAAAGCGCCAAGACCACCACCTCCTGCGCCACCAACTGCTTTCCGGCCCACACCCGAAGGGCAGAGATGGCTGCCAGGTGCACCTTAAGGGTCTTTGACCGAAGCCCTTGCTGAGAAAGGACCACAGGTAGTCCGGAATGCTTGCTGAGGAAAAGGAGGAAGGGTCCAGACTCTTTCCCTAACACCAAATGGAGGAACTCTTCCATCTGAAGGTGTAACATTATTTGGTTGACTCCTGACGGGACGCCTCAACAACGTTGAGGACCTCGCCGGAAGACCCAAGGCCTGGAATCTAGCCGCTCAGGAACCAGGCCGTCAGGTGCAGGGATTGAAGGTCTGGATGGAATACCTTCCCCTGATAACAGAGATCAGGTCCGGGCAGGCTGGAAGCCACCTCGGGAGCCTGGAGCTAAGACTGAGGAGAGCTGGATACCAGACCTGGCGGAACCAGTCTGGGGCTACCAGAATCACCTGCGCCTTGTCCCTCCTCACCTTGAGAAGCACCTTGTGGATCAAGGGAATGGGGGGAAGGCGTAGAAGAGGTCCGGGGTCCATGGCCTCGAAAAGGCATCCCCTGCAGTGAGCCCTGCTGAGGGGGGCGGGCATGAAACAGTCTCAAGCTTCGCATTCTCCCTGGAGGGAAAAAGGTCCGCCCAAGGCAAGACCCAGTGGTAGAACAGATCTTGTGCTACCTCCGGCAAGAGAGAACCCCTCGTGAGACGCAGCCCCTATCCGGCCTAGGGCATCGGCCAGGGTGTTGGAGGTTCCTGCCACCTAAATGGCTAGGAATCCACCTCCAGGCTGCGCAGAGACCACATGCAGAGAGCATGCCCACATAGCGGCAAAGGAGTCGTCCGGTCCTGGCAGTTCGTAGCACATGGAGTGGAGTGCTATTGTCTGTCAGGACCTGAACCACTCGACTCGTGAGAAACGGAGCGAAGGCGGTAAGAGCTAGGCGGACCGCTTGGAGCTCCAGCAGGTTGCTATGGCATCGGGACTCCCGAGGGGACCAGAGGCCGTACGCTCTGTGCTCCCCCTGATGGGTACCCCAACCCATCAGAGATGCATCGGTCGATAGAGAGACCGTCGACTCGGGGCGGACGAACGGGATGCCCTCCTGCAGATGTGTGGGAACGGTCCACACTGGAGAGCATTCCACATCTCCTGGGTCGCTGTCACGGGCTGGTCCAATGGATCGCAGCGTTGTGACCACTGGCTGGCCAGTCCCCATAGAAGGGGACGCATGTACCAGTAGGCCCAATGGACCACACTGGAGCAGGCCACCATAAGGCCCTGGAGGAGCAGGAAGTCCCGGGCAGGGCGCAATTTCCCAACCAGAAATGATTGGGCAAAGGAGGAAGAACCTTGGCCCTGTCGGCCAGGAGCTGAGCTCTGGCTCGAAAGAGTCAAGCTCTGCCCCGATGAATAGTATCACCTGCTTCGGTACGAGTTCCAACTTGGCCTCGTTGAAGAGGAGGCCAATTTGAGAGCAGCCTGGAGGGCCAGAACTCTGGACCGCTCCACCTCTGCTCTGGAGGGGCTGCAATCAGCCAGCTGTCCTAGTAGGGGTACACCCGGACCCTTCGGCACCGCAGGATGTTGTCATCACTGCTATGCATTGGTGAAGACCCTGGGAGCTGGAGAGAGGCCGAAGAGCATGGCCCGGAACTCGTAAAGGGATCCCTCCGCTCTGAAGCAGAGGAATCTCTGATGAGACGGACGGATCGGAATATGAAGAAGGCGTCCTGGAGGTCCAGGGAACAGAACCACATGCCTCATTCCAAGGATGGTATTATCTGAGCCAGAGTGACCATACTGGAGGTCCGACACCTTAGGAACCTGTTCAGTCGTGCGGAATTGAGAATGGGCGCTAGCCCCGTCCATCTGGGGACCAGGAATTACCTAGACATTAACCTGGGTCTGGAGCAGGATCCGCTGCCTTCCTGATCATCTCTATGCGGGGCACAGGGCAATATCGGCTCGGCGAGCCGACAACATGCCGGACCCCGTGGTCCCCGGGCGGCGGCTTGAAAGGGAAGGCCTGTTGGAAAACCAGACAGGCCTTACCTACCACCTCCCACACCCAATGGTCCGTGAGATAGCGGACTGGGCGGAAGGAAGTGGCAGAGCAGTAACCTCACAAGGGAACCCAGGAAGGGTGGCAAGGTTGGGGGCGGCCCCTCAACCCGTCACTGAGCAGGCTTGGAGGAGGGACCGGCCGAGGAGCTCCTGGGCCTTACCTTCTTGTTTCCCATTAGAGAAGCCACTGGCTTGGGTTTGGGATGCCAAGCGCAGCCTGCTGGCCGTGCTGGTGCTGATGGGCCGGTCGTGCCGCAGGGGCCGAAGGACGAAGGGACTTACGCTGATGTTGCCGACTGCCCTTGTCCCTTTGGGCAGAGGTGACAGAGTCCAGAGTGGTGCTGGGCTTTTCGATCCACTGGAGGTGTCCCTCCACTCCAGGGCCGAAGAGGTTAGTCCCCAAGAAGGGGATGTCCGCCAACTTGTGCTGGGTATCTGCCGAGAAGGTGGATATCCTCAGCCACGCCCTGCGGCGCATGGCCACCGCGGCCGCTACTGACCTGGCACAGGAATCACCTATGTCCAGAGCAGTCTGAAGCTGCTGATTAGCCACCGCTCTTCCCTGTTCCCGCACCTGACAGGCCGTAGTCCGCAGGTCGGTAGGGAGATGAGGGATCACCTCATCCAGTGAGCCCATGACGGCGTGGGAGAAGTGTGCCATTAGCACGGCCAAGCTATGCCGGAGGCGAGGGAGGATGCAGCGTAAACCTTGCGCCTGACATAGTCCAGTCTTTTGGACTCCTTGTCGGGGGCCTATCACGTCCCGGCGTAGCGGAGCAGCTGGAAGAAGTTATTGGCCGTAACCCCTCAGCAGAGGGGTGCTCCGAGAAACCGGGCTAACAGCCAATAGGGACCGCATACTTCCTGGCCATCCTGGCCGAGGACGCAGGACAGAAAGCAGGCCGCTGCCAAAGCTCCAAGGCTGGGCTGACAATGGCCTCAGCCACAGGGAAGGCCTCCGTGGGTGAATCCCCTTGATCTAGAATCTCCGTCCGGGGGTAATAGGCCTGTCTGGACACGGGCTCGAGCTGCATCCCGGTAAACTCCGAGATGAGCCTAAGCAGATCCAGGAAGGACGATGGGCTATCGTCCAGTGACTGGCCCCAGGAGGACTCCAGGCCCCGCCCAGGGGAACACGGAGAGTCGTCATCGGACTCCAAAGGGTCTGCAAAGAGCTGCCTTGGGCCTGAGCCACCCTTCACCTGCTGAGAGCGGCCGGGAGTGAGGGTGACCGATAACCTGTGGGGCAAGTCGTGACCCGGCCGAGGTTCCACCACAATCGGTGGGGCAGCTAAATTTGGTCGAATAACCGGCCCAGAAATGGGCATCTCGACTGCGGCGAGCGGTTGCTTCGGCCATTCAGGCGGCAGCCACTTGATGGCTAGTGAAGGAATCGGAGTCGAGTGATTCCCAGACAACAGCAACTGCTGCCACATAAGCTCCTCGTAATGTCGATGCAATCTGCATCGAAACCTCTCCTCATCAGAGGAGGGATGGCCGAGGAAGGAGCGGTGTGCCGCAACTCGGTGCCCAGACCGAGACGCCCGAAGTCGGGGCGATTGACCAAGATGAAGACCGAGACCGAGCCCCTCGGTGAACCGAGCCTCGGTGAAACCGAGGCGGGTCTGGCAAGGGCGGGAACACCACTCTTCCTCAGCTGGGACGCTTGACAGAGGACTGCTGCCCGAAGGCACAGGCAGAACCTCGGTCTCTGCTGGGAAACAGGCGGAGAAGGGTTGACGGCTCTTCCAGTTGACCACCCGGCTGCGGGTCAAGAGATAACTATGTTGGCGAGGTCTCGGCAGGCTGGCCTGACGGGGACACCGTGAAGCCAACGGCCTGAGCCGCAACCTCGACCGAAGTCAACGGTTGGCTTTCCAGGGAAGGAGAGCTCTCCCGCTCCCACAAACTTCGACGATGGGACTTACCCTTTGACTCCCTCGTCTTGGGCCGAGAGGCATGACCCGATGGTCCCTCTCCCTATGTGGAAAGGGACTGGCGAAGCTCCTTGAACAAAGCCGAATGAGAGGAACTCAGACAGCGGGATAAATGCCACGACCGAGAAGGAGGGAGATGCGGCCTGGGCCGCCTCTTCCTCAAGGGCGATAGAGTGCTCGAGCTGCTCAGCCGAGTCAGCCGCCACGGACGCCGCCCAATGAGCCTCTTTGGGTTTTACCGGCAGGGAGAAATCTTCGGGGCACCCGAGCCCCAATTGGGCAGCACGATCCTCCAGGACGTTGGTCGAAAAAGTGCGGCACAACTCGCAGACCTGCGGGTCGTGGTCCAAGTTGAGGCAGTATACGCATGTGGAGTGCGGATCAGCCCTGAGATATTCCGCCTGCCAGGGCGCCTCAGAGCCAGGAAACGAATTGTCCATCGCAGCCACAAGGGAAAAGAAGACCAAAGTTTAGAAAACTTCAAAACTAAATTCGGACGAACCAAAGAATCAGGAACCAGTCAAAAAACGCAGAGCGCTAAGGAGGGAGCCTGAGCTTCCAAGCGGTTAGGAAGATCTGGCGTCATGGGGCGGAGCCGAGAGTTTTACCACCCGGGTGGGTGGGAGGAGCCTACTTGAAGACTTTCCGGCAAGATTTAAAGCGGCAAGGAACCTGCCAGACAATATGGATGAACAACATATCCATGTCCCTAGTACAATATATTTTAAAACATTGCTCATCAATTTATAATAGGCCGTTGCAGCCATGAGACAGGAATAACCATCACAGCGTTCAATATAGAGCACCCTTAATTTCCGGGTATAACATCCCTCATCTGTAAATTTTATTTAAGCATTAAAGTAATTCAGCAGTGCTCCCCCTTAAAGATAAACTCCCCCACTGTTCCTTTAAGTAAAGGTCATTTAACTAGGTAAAGTTAGAAAATACAGGTTACTTACCTGTAACAGGAGTTCTAGGAATGGTATATGTTGTTCACCCACACTTATTGGCAGGTTCCATGCCGCTTTAAATCTTGCTGGAAGGTCTTCAAGCTGGCTCCTCCCACCCACCCAGGTGGTAAAACTCTCGGCTCCGCCCCATGACGCCAGATCTAGCCCGCTGGAAGCCAGGCTGTGCGTCGAAGCCGGGGAGGTCAGGTGGGTGGTGTGGATGAACAACATATACCATTCCTAGAACTCCTGTTACAGGTGAATAACCTGTATTTCTAGGGACATGGATGTGTTGTTCAATCCACACTTATTGGCAGACTCCTAGCAGTTCTCCGGGAGGAGGGAGGCAAGGTGCACACCCCCAATACTTACTTGGGAAATAGACACTGGAGAACCGAGGCCCCAAAACCAGCATCCCGGCGTGACTCGAGGTCGATGTGGTAGTGGGAAATAAAGGTATGTGCCGACTTCCAGGTAGCAGCCCTGCAGATATCCTGGATAGGGACATCCCTGGAAGCAGCTACCGATGCAGTGGTATGGCGGGTAGAATGAGCTCTTATCCCTCTGGGAGGCTCCATGCCCACCAACCTATAGCAGAGCTCTATGCAGGAGGTGACCCACCTGCCTATCGTCCGCTTGGTTGCAGGTCTGCCAGGTGCGGCTTCAGCGTAGGTGACAAACAGCTGGCGAACCTCTACCCCAACTTCAACCGTCCGCTCCTTGTAATAGCGGCGTTCTTCTGGGGTCAAATTATGGAGCCTGTATTCGGCCTCCGAGGTGTGACTGGGGTAGAACACCGGCAGAGTCAGCACCTGGTTAAGGTGAAACTCCGACACTACCTTCGGAACGAACTTCAGGTGGGGGCGCAGGACAACCTAGTCCCTGTGGAAGACCAGATAGGGAGACCTGATGGCAAGCACCTGGAGCTCTCCCATCCTTCTGACTGACGTGATAGCCACCAAGAAGGCGGTCTTCCACGACAGGTGGGAAATATCGCACCTGCGCATCGGTTCGAATGGCTTGCCCATGAGCTTGGCCAATACCAGCAGTAGATCCACGAGGTGGAGGTTCTCGCATCGAGGGGAAATGTGTCAAGGCTCTTGAAAAAGCACCCGACCACCTTCTCCTGCGCCACCAACTGCTTCCCAGCCTGCGCCCGGTAAGCAGAGATGGCTGCCAGGTGCAACTTAAGGGTCGTCGACTGAAGCCCTTGCTGAGAAAGAGACCACAGGTAGTCCAGGATGCTTGCCAAGGGGCAGGAGGAAGGGTCCAGGCCCTTTTCCTGACACCAAATGGAGAATCTCTTCCATTTGAAGGCATAGCATTTTCTGGTCGACTCCTTACGGGACGCCTCAACGACGTTGAGGACCTCGTCGGAAAGACCCAAGGCCTGGAACTCTAGCCGCTCAGGAACCAGGCCGTCAGGTGCAGGGATTGAAAGTCCGGATGGAATACCTTCCCCTGGTTGACTGAGATCAGGTCCGGGCGGGCTGGAAGCCGCCTCGGGAGCCTGGAGCTGAGGCTGAGGAGATCTAGATACCAGAACTGGTGGGGCCAGTCTGGGGCTACCATAATCACCTGCGCCTTGTCCCTCCTCACCTTGAGAAGCACCTTGTCGATCAAGGGAAATGGGGGAAAGGCGTAGAAGAAGCCCGGGGTCCACGGCCTCGAGAAGGCATCCCCCTGCAGCGAGCCCTGCTGAGGGGGGGGTGGGCATGGAACAGACTCAGCTTCGCATTCTCCTGGAGGCAAACAGGTCCACCTGAGGCGTGCCCCAGTGGGAGAAGAGATCTTGTACTACCTCCGGCAGGAGAGACCACTCGTGAGAGGCAGCCCCTGTCCAGCTTAGGGCATCGGCCAGGGTGTTGGAGGCCCCTGCCACATGAATGGCTAGGAGATCCTCCTCCAGGCTACGCACGAGGGACCATATGCGGAGAGCTTCCTTGCATAACGGCATGGAGCGCATCCCGCCATGGTGGTTGAGACAGTACATGGTCGTGGTATTGTCCGTCTGGACCTGAACCACTTGACCCCGTAGGAATGGAGCAAAGGCAGTGAGAGCTAGACGGACCACTCGGAGCTCCAGCAGGTTGATATGGCATCGGGACTCCCAAGGGGACCAGAGGCCGTGCGCTCTGTGCTCCCCCAGATGGGCACCCCAACCCATCAGAGATGCATCGGTCGATAGAGAGACCGTCGGCCGGCGGACGAACGGGATGCCCTCCTGCAGATGTGCCGGAACGGTCCACCACTGGAGAGCATTCCACATCTCTTGGGTCACTGTCACGTGCTGGTCCAACGGATCGCAGCATTGTGACCACTGGCTGGCCAGTCCCCACTGAAGGGGATGCATGTACCAACGGGCCCAACGGACCACGCTGGTGCAGGCCACCATGAGGCCCAGGAAGCGCAGGAAGTCCCAGGCAGGGCACGATTGCCCAACCAGAAATGATTGGGCAAAGGAGGAAAGAACCTCAGCCCTGTCCACCGGGAGCCGAGCTCTGGTTCGAAGAGAGTCGAGCTCTGCCCCGATGAAGATTATCACCTGCTTCAGCACAAGTTTCAACTTGGCCTTGTTGATGAGGAGGCCAATCTGAGAGCAGACCTGGAGGGCCAGATCTCTGGACCGCTCCGCCTCCGCTCTGGAGGGGGCAGCAATCAGCCAGTCGTCCAGGCAGGGGTACACCAGGACCGTTCAGCGCCGCAGGAATACTGTCACCACTGCCATGCATTTGGTGAAGACCCTGGGAGCTAGGGAGAGGCCGAAGGGCATGGCCTGAAACTCGTAAAGGGATCCCTCCGCTCTGAAGCAGAGGAATCTCTGATGAGACAGACGGATCTAGACATGAAAGAACGCGTCCTGGAGGTTCAGGGAACAGAACCACACACCTCGTTCCAAGGATGGGATTATCTGAGCCAGAGTGACCATCCTGAAGGTCCGAGACCTTAGGAACTTGTTCAGGTCGTGCAGGTCGAGAATGGGGCGCCAGCCCCCCATCCGTTTTGGGACCAGGAAGTACCTGGACACAAACCCCAGGTCTGGAGGAGGATCCGCCACCTTCTTGATCACCTCTTTTTCAAGCAGCAGGGCAATATCGGCTCGGCGGGACGACAGTGAGGCTGCAGACCCCGTGGCCCCGTGAGGGGCGATGACTCGAAAGGGTGGAGCCTGCTCGAACTCCAGAGGCAGGCCTTTTCCTACCACCTCCAACACCCAGCGGTCCGTGGTGATAGCGGACCAAGCAGAAAGGAAGTGGCGGAGCTGTCCCCCCACGGGGGGCACCTAGGGGGGAGTGACGAGGCTGGGGGCAGCACCCCTCAACCCGTCACTGGGCAGGCTTGGAGGAGGAACCGGCCGAGGGACCTCCCGGGCCTTTACCTCCTTGCTTCTTGTTGGAGGAAGCCGTCGGCTTGGATCTGGGATGCCAAGTGTGAGCCTGCTGGCCCTGTTGCTGGTGCTGTTGGGCCAGTCGAGGAGCAGGGGCCGAAGGACGAAAGGACTTCTGCTGTTGCTGCCGGCAGCCTTTGTCCCTCTGGGTGGAGGTGACCAACTCCAGGGTGGCACTGGACTTTTCGATCCGCTGTAGGTGTCCTTCCACTCCAGGGCCGAAGAGGTCAGTCCCCAAGAAGGGGATGCCTGCCAACTTGTGCTGGGTATCCGCCATGAAGGTGGATATCCTCAGCCACGCCCTGCAGCGCATGGCCACCACGGCCGCTACTGACCTGGCACAGGAATCACCTATGTCCAGAGCAGTCTGAAGCTGCTGCTTCGCCACCGCCCTACCCTGGTCCCGCACCTGGCGGACCGTGGTCTGCAGGTCGGTCGGGAGATGAGGACAACCTCATCCAGGAGCCCAAGAGGCGTGGAGAAGTGTGCCAAAAGAATGGCCGAGCCGGCCTGTCGGAGGCCGAGGGAGGACGCAGCGTACACCTTGCGCCCAGCAAAGTCCAGCTTTTTGGACTCTGTCGGGGGGCTTATCCACATCCCGAGCGTTACCGGAACGCCTGAAAATGCTGTCGGTAACTAACCTTTCGGCAGAGGGGTGCTCCGAGAAACCGGGCAAAGAGCCAGTAGGGACCGCATACTTCCTGGCCATCCTGGCCGAGGGCACAGGGCAGGAAGCAGGCCACTGCCAGAGCTCCAAGGCTGGGCCGACAATGGCCTCAGCCACCGGAAAGGTCTCCGTGGGGGAATCCCCTCGGTCCAGTATCTCCATCAGGGGATACTTGGCCCACTGGACACGGGCTCGAGCTGCATCCCGGTGGACTCCGAGATGAGTTGAAGCAGACCCAAGAAGGACGATGGGCTATCGTCCAGTGACTGGCCCCCAGAGGACTCCAGGTCGACCTGCCTGGAGAACAGGGAGGAGTCGTCATCGGATTCTGAAGAGTCTGCGAACAGCTGCCTCGGCCCTGAGCCACCCTCTACCTGCAGAGGACGGTCGGGAGTGAGGGTGACCGACAACCTGTGGGGCAGGCCGTGACCCAACCGAGAATCCTTGGTCAGTGCCCCAGACTTCGGTTGTGGAGGCGGAGGTTCCACCAAAATCGGTGGAGCAGCTGGTTTTGGCCGAGCAACCGGCCCTGGAACGAGCAACTCGACTGAGGTGAGTGGTTGTTTCAGTCGTTCGGGCGACAGCCACTTGATGGCCGGGGTCTGGACCAGAGTCGGCTTAGACCCGGACAACAGCAACTGCTTCCACATAAGCTCCTCGTAGCGCCGACATAATTTATGCCGAAGCCTCCCCTCATCCAAGGAAGAGGACGAGGAACGGTGTCGCCGTTTACTTCGGTATCGAGACCGAGACCGCCGATGTCGGTGGAAATGGCTTGACCGAGAAGAAGTCCAAGACCGAGACCCTCAGGGGGACCAAGAGCGGGTCTGGGAAGGGTCGTGGGACACCCGCTCTTCCCTCGGCTTGGGCACTTTAACCGGTGACTGCGGCCCCGAAGGTGCAGGCAGATCCTCGGTCTCCACCGGGGAAACCGGTGAAGGAGGGTTGTCGGCTTCACCAGTCGACAGCCCGTCTAACGGATCGAGAAAAATCTCGACTGCATCGACGGGAGTCTCAGCAGGCTGGCCTGACGGGGACACCGTGAAGCCAGCGGCCTGAGCCGCAACCGGATCAAGTCGACGGTCGCTGTCCGGGAAGGAGACCTCCCCTCCCACCTAACGCAGACGGTGGGACTTACCTTCAACTCCTTCTTCTTGGGCCGAGAAGAATGTCCCGATGGCCCCTCTCCCTTTGTGGAAAGGGACTGACAAAGCTCCTTGAACAAAGCCGTATATGAGGAACTCAGAGGGAGCGGGATAAATGCCACGGCCAAGGAGGAGGGAAGATGCATCCTGGGCCGCCTCCTCCTCGAGGGCGATCATCTGCTCGAGCTGCTTAGCCGAGCCAGCCGCCGCGGACACAGCCCAACGAGCCTCTTTTGATTTTACCAGAGAGAAACGCTTCTCGGGGCGCCCGAGCTTCAAGCGTGCAGCGCAATCATCCAGGACGTTGACCGAGAAAGAGCGGCACAACTCGCAGGCCTGCAGGTCGTGATCTAGGCTGAGGCAGTAGACGCACTTGGAGTGCGGATCTGTCCTGGACATTTTCTGCCCGCAAGGGCACCTCCGAAAGCCGGGAATAGATTTGTCCATCGCAGCCGTGAGGGAAGATGAAGACCGAAGTTTAGAAAACTTCAAAACCAATTTCAGATGAACCGAAGAGTTAGGATCCAGTCTAAAACGCAGAGAGCTAAGGAGGAACCTGAGCTTCAAGCGGTAAGGAAGATCTGGCGTCATGGGGCAGAGCCAAGAGTTTTACCACCCAGGTGGGTGGGAGAAGCCAACTGAAGACCTTCCAGCAAGATTTAAAGCGGCAAGGAACCTGCCAATAAGTATGGATTGAACAACATATCCATGTCCCCAGAAACATTCTTTATTTGAATGATGCTCACCTTCTGAACTAAATTCAAACTATACAATATGAAATTACAGCGCATGAATACGGCAGATTAGCGGCACAATTAGCTCTCAAGGCTAATAGGAAAGCCGAGTTGTTGTAACATGCGCACTCTACCTATCCGCCATTTTCCACCTTCGTCTACATTCCCTTTACCCAGCCATTCTCCAAAAAACAGTGCATTACACCTATAAGACATAGAACCAGCACATCACTCCAAACTGGGAGGGAAATATACTTGAACATTATTTTTCAGATATTTAAGCATAGTCAAAAGTATTATACTCTATCTGAAAATACTCTGTCACTTTCCCCAGAGTCACTGTCCATATTGTCCCCTTTAGTTTGAAATTCAATCATGATCCATCATTTTCCTAGCTGCTTCTGGATCTGCAAATTGATCACGTTTTCTCACCGTATGTGATCCATAAACTGGCGGCATCAGCAGAGCGTGGTGAACCACTAACTGTCTCAGGTAGGATCTAACAGCGTCAAAGCTTTTCCTTCTTTGTCTGTTGCAAAACTTAGATCCGGAAAAATGTGCACTTTAGTATTTTCCACCCAGAGTTCCTCGTTGTTTAGCTTTAGTAATGATGAGATCTCTCTCCTTACTGAGCCCAGAACCACAAGTAGAGTTCGAGACAACACCGATTTGTGACTGCATGGCCTCTCCCATCACGTTGGGTGATCCTATACATCTTCAGAATGGCGATCGTCTCCTGGACTTGTAGAGCTTCATCGAAAAAGTCTATGAAAAAGAAACAGGGTCCTCTCCTTCGGTGTCTTCAGGTAAGCCTAGAATTCTGATGTGGAAGGCTTTAGATGCATTTTCCAGATTTTCAAAACGTCACCTAAGCAGCTCGTTTTCCTTGATGAGGCCAGTGGATACTGTCACAGCTTTTGCCGGAAACAGATGCAGCTTTAGTCTTCTCCAGGCATACCGACTTCTGTATCAAGTATTTTGAACTGAGAGGTAAAATCCTCCAATTTTAGATCTAGTCGCTGAATTGCCTTTAACAGACCCACATTTGTAGGTTGCGATGCAAGGTTGTCTGTCCCTGATCCTAATTCAGTACTGATGCTAGATTTCGGATCTTTGGCTCGAGCTCCCTCTCCTCCGGTGGCCGCTCTGTTTGTTCTCCCTACAGTTCTGGAACTCGAGCAAGAAAATATCCAATAAGGTATCGTTCAATACAGCGAACTATCTTCTTTAGATAGGTCCAATCGCTGTTAGGAAACTAGCGGATTAGATTATTTAAATCAAACATAAATAAATTGCTTTAGCAGAGCTCTGCTTGAACAAGTCCACAAGCTCGGCTGTTGGCCACGCCCCCTTGGCAGCAAAGTCTTTTGCAGCTTGGGAAGGGACTGACGGTGTTGGCACCACCCACAAGACCAACAAGGCACTGACACCATACATGTGAGCCAGCCAGTAACAGACACCAGCTCCCTCCCTGCCTCAGTTCCGTTTGCCAGCAGAAAAAAACAAGCAAGAGAATAAAAAAAGAGGAAAAGGATACAGGACATAAAAATGACAAAATAAAACCCAACTACCAGCTGAGAAAAACTATGAGTTGGGCCTACAGGGTGACATAGGGATAGTGGGTGTAAGAGTCAGAGTCTAATCAGCTACCTTGACAGGAGTGTAAAGATGAGCGAGAGAGAGGGGCAGGAGCCCTGGCATATAGCTCTGACTTGTACACAAAGGCCCAGAAAGGATCTCTGTGCAACTAAGATAGCAACATGATAATAACCAACACAACGTTTATCCTTCTGAGGATAATAAATTTAGTAGGGTAAAAACCCAAGACAACAAGTGTGACTGGACAAAGTCTGGGAACACAAAACATCATCTTCTTGACACTCCAAAGGAGTAAACATAGAAACATAGAATTTGACGGCAGATAAGGACCGCTTGGCCCACCCAGTCTGCCCATTTCCCTACCTGATGGATAAGCTGCAGGTCCTAGTTAACCAGCAGCTCCTCCTACCCCCCACCCCTAGAATTGCCTTATGACTGTCCCATGCATGCTTGAATTCCACCACTGTTTTGACTCCACAACCTCCTCTGGAAGGCCGTTCCATACATCCACAACCCTCTCTGTGAAAAAATACTTCCTTAAATTACCTCTGAGCCGCCCCCCCATCTTCAAATTGTGCCCCTTGTTCTTGCACACCTCTTTTTTTGAAAGATGCTACCCTCTTGGACTTTGTTGATTCCCTTGAGGTACTTGAAAGTTTCTATCATGTCTCCCTCTCCTCCTTTCCTCGAGGCTATACATATTAAGCTCCTTAAGTCTCTCTTCATATGTCTTCTGGTGCAGACCCTGCACCATTTTAGTTGCCCTCCTCTGGACAGCTTCCATCCTGTCTATGTCTTTCTGAGATTGGGTCTCCAGAACTGCACGCAGTACTCTAGATGGGGTCTCACTAGCTGTCTGTACAGAGGGATAATAACTTCCTGCTTTCTACTGGTGATGCCTCTTCCTGCATCCCAGTAACCCCCAACCCTCCCTGCTGCCCTCTCACATTGCTTGCCACCTTTAGGTCATCTGATATGACTACCCCCAGGTCCCTTTCCATTTTGTTGTTGTTAGTAGCTCACCCCCATTGTGTACTCTTCCCTGGTTTTGTTTCCCAGGTGCATTACCTTGCACTTCTTAGCATTGAATCTAAGCTGCCATACATTTGACCATTCCTCTAACCTTGCCAAGTCCCTTCTCATCCTTTCCACTCCACCTTGTGCATCAACTCTGTTGCAGATCTTTGTGTCATCTGCAAGAGACATACTTTCCTTCCAGTCCCTCTGCAATGTAAACATAAAGACATTGAAGAGGACCGGTCCCAATCTGAACTCGCGGTACCTCACTACTAACCCCCTTTTCAGAGTGGACTCCATTTACTATTACTCTCCGTGACCTATTCTCCAGCCAATTCTTTACCCAGGCTGTCATCTTGGGACCCACTCCCAGGCTTGTATATTAATCTTTTGTGTGGGACTGTGTCAAATGCCTTGCTAAAGTCTAGGTAGGCCATGTCCACAGCCCCTCCCTGATCAACTACTTTGGTCACCCAGTCAAAGAAATCTATCAGATTTGTCTGGCATGACCTTTCCGCTGTGAATCCATGCTGCCTTGGGTCCTGTGCCCCTCTGGCCTCTAGATACTCGACAATTCTTTCCTTCAGAAGTGATTCCATCATTTTCCCTACCACTGAGGTTAAACTAACAGGTCTGTAGTTTCCTGCTTCTGCCTTGCTCCCACTTTTGTGAAGGGGAATCACATCTGCCCTCCTCCAGTCCTCGGGTACCACCCCATCCTCCCATGATTTGTTAAAGAGGGTAGTCAGTGGTGTCACTAGTTCTACCCTTAGTTCTTTTAGAATTCTGGGATGTATCCCATCAGGCCCCATTGCTTTGTCCACCTTCAGTTTTAAGAGTTCTTTCAGAACCCTTTCTTCTGTAAATGGGCTGGTATCAACTTCTGTATCCAGAGTGTTTCTACTGTTTGTTTTAGGTACCTCCCCCTCTTCCTTTGTAAATACTGAGCAAAAATTTGTTTAGTATCTCTGCCTTTTCACAGTCACCCTCTGCCCACCCTCCCCCCTTTATTAAGCCTCACTATCCCTCCCTTGGTCTTCCTTCGCTCCCTGATGTACCTATAAAAGGTTTTATCCCCCTTCTTAACTGAGTTGGCTATCTTTTCCTCGGTTTGGGCCTTTGCTGTTCTGACTGCCTTCCCAGCTTCCTTTTGCTTTAACTGATACAGTTCTCTGTCCTGTTCCTTCTGTGATTCCTTGTACTTCCTGAATGCTTTCTTTTTCTCTTGAACCTTCACTGCCACTTCCTTTGAGAACCATAGTGGTTTCTTACCTCGTTTCGTTTTATTTGCTTTACACAAAGGCTTGTTACCTCTGTGATGGCAGTTTTTATTATTCCCCATTGTTCTTCCACCCCTCCTTCCTGCCCATTTGCTAGTGCATTCCTTAGGCACTCACCCATTTTGACAAAGTCAGCCCTCCTAAAATCCAGTACCTTTGTCTTTGTATGGCTTGACTCTATTGCTGTGTTTATTGTGAACCATACTGTTCGATGGTCGCTAGTTCCCAGATGGCTACCCACTTCTACATCTGTGACCTCTCTTCATCTCCATTTGAGAGAACCAGGTCTAAGATTGTTCCCTCTCGAGTGGGCTCCAATACTAGTTGTCTAAGGCATGCCCCCTGTAGGGCATCTAGAATAACCCCACTCTTAGAAGTGGCTGCTGCAACTGCACTCCAGTTAACATCTGGCATATTCAGATCACCCATCAGCAATATCTCCCCTTTTTCTGCCATACTAAGTATACTTTCCATCATTTCCTTGTCCATTTCCTCCCCCTGAGAAGGGGGTCTGTATACAACCCCTGTGCAGATTGTGGTGCCATTGCTGGTCTCCAAATTTACCCACAGTGCTTCTTCTCCTCCCTGTTTACCCTTTTGTTCTGTTGCTTTGATTCCTTCCCTTATGTAAAGAGCTACTCCTCCTCCTCCTCTTTTACCCTCCCTGTCCCTCCTGTAGATAGTGTATCTTGGTAATGTTTACATCCAGTCATGATTTTGTGTACCATGTTTCTGTGACTGCCACGATATCCAGATGTTCCTCCTCCATCAAGGCCACTAATTCAGGAAGCTTGTTACTCAGACTACGGGCATTGGTACTCATTGCTCTCCATTTTTTGATGGCTTTACTTTCTGTTGCAGCATCCCCCACTGACATTTCTGCCTCGGTCTTTTTCCCATTTAGTACCTTGTTTTGTAGGGAGAGGCTGGGATTTTTCTGCTGCTTATCAGTGCCTCCCCCCTTGACTAGAGTACGAAGGGAGAAGGGAAAAATGGCTTGAAAGAGAACTCCAACCACCTGGGGAGTAAAGCAGAGAAAAACATACTCCAGCAACGGAGGAGTATGGCACAGAACATTGTAAGCACCTGCCTCTCCCTGTAACACAGAAAACTGGAAAAGATGTACCTTGCTTCAAGAGCCAAGCAATAAATTGGTAGGGTTGCTTAACAAAAGGCAGTTTCTTCTGCTGTTCTTTCCCTAGTTATTACCAGGTTCAATAGCAATCCCTAGTGACTGTTCTACACTGCCTTGTAATTCTCCTACAGTGCAACCTAAAGCCGTTAAAGAGACTAGCGAATGTTAGCAACAAGTTTTAGAATTGTATCACTTTATTCGGTGACCCCCTATTCCTATTGTAAAAGACTACAGGGATTCTAGTATGTGTTTATCAATTTTATAAAACTATTGGGAGGCAGTATAGCGCAGTGGTTTAAGGCTCTGAGCTGCAAATCTGGTGACATCCAGCAGACCAGACCTGGGTTTGAATCCCACAGCTCCCGCTTGCATACTGTGTGACCCTGAGCAAGTCACTTAACTTCCCTGTGCTCCCAGGTCGCTCCTCTAAAAAAGTTTTCAGCTTAGTGTGCTACTCCTGGTTAAACAACTAAAAAAAAAAATGCAATCTGACAACTGTAAAACCCATCCCTGTATCCTGCAGGAATATGGATTCTGATTTTCTATTTGAAAATAATGACCATAACTTTAAAATAAATAAACGAGCCAGCACTTACTTTTCATTTTGAAAACATTCTTCCATTCCCTTTTACCAATTAAAGACTTTCTACCCAACAATACTAGGTGTGATGTACAACAGGACAGTATTCTACTTAGAAAGAACAGTTACGTAAGATCTTTGAGGGTATCTCAGTCATCAGGTCACATCGCAGAAACTTCACTGTTGGTGAAGCAGGATCCACACAGAAGATTTTCAGCAGTACAACTGGGACCGCCAATGCCATCAATGTCATCAACCCTATAAAGGCGTAAGCAGCCTCACTCCCTCCTCAGTTCTTCCCCCCCATAGACAGAGGCAGCATAGATTTAGCCATGGGGGATCGGAGAGAGAGAGAGGTGCCCAGGCCTAGTGTATGTGAAAGGCTGGATACACCAGCTAGCCAGTTTCAGTACAAGAGCCCCAAGAAGGGGGATGGTGAGAGGGAAAGCAGACCTGATGACTGAGATCCCCTCGAAGATCTACTGTTACAGTAAGTTCTTACGTAACTCTTCTATATTCTTCAGGGGTATCTCAGTTATCAGATCACACCAGGCCCAGGCAATACATGCATGTGGCATGAAGGTCTGTATGTAACATCTTCTGTCCACACAAAGCTTAAAACCAGGCACTGACTTCAAAGTAGTCGTGTCCATGGTGCAAAACATGGTAAACCACCAAAGCAGCCTGAAGAAGTTTTTTTTCTGAAACCAAGATGGGGCCTACACAAGCAGAGCGCGCACGGAGGGAAACCTGTCTCTTCCAGCGAAAAGAAGGTCTGATGTCACAGGTGGTGCCAAGGAGGATACCATCCAGGCTGGTGGTAGGAGCCGCCTGAAGACCTTCCAGCCAGATTTAATGGGGAAAGGAATTCTGCCAGAAGTTTGGATAGTACCAAATATCCACACTCCTATAAGACCAGTTACATACATACCGTAATAACAGATCTCCGAGGGGATCTCTTTCATCAGGCCACACCTATGGAACCATAAGCTGCCATGCACTAGGATGACACAGAAACTTTTGCAAGCAGTCCACTAGGGGCCACCCATGACGTCAGACATCAGCTCTCCCACATAAACATAGGCAGCCCCTCCCCATCTCAGTTACCTGCTGGAGATCATGCATGGAGGACCTCCCTGTAGGGAACCAAGAATAAACCAAGGGCTCTGCCAACCAGGTGACGCAGAGAGCAGCAGACAGACATTCATGGAGGAGACAGCACTCAGCACAGTCTCAGGATCCTGTACGGGGAAGGAGGATGGGACAGAATGACTGTTCTATCTTCTTCAAGGATCTCTTTTTCATCAGGCCACACCTACGGAATGAGTACCAAGCAATACTGACCAACAGTCTGGGTGGTAGGAGCCTAGAGGCCTAGGAAATCAGGCCTTGGAGCACAACTAGGCCAAAGTCAGCCCTTTTTCGTGAGACAATGTCCAGACCGTAGTGTTTAGTGAAGGTGTGAACAGTACTCCAAGTGGCAGCTGCACAGAATTCAGCAGCAGACACATTTTTGAACCATGCAACATATGTAGCCATGCCTTTAGTGGAAAGACCACAAACAACCCCAGGAAATTGCTTACTGTACTTCCTATAACGAAAAGTAATACAGTTTACTAACCATTTGGACAGGCACTGCTTGGAAACTTGAGCACTCACCTTCCCTGAGGTGAATGAAACCAAAAGCTGTGACGACTTCCTGCAGTCCTCTGTGTGGTATATACAGTACCTGAGTATTCTATGTACACCTGAAGTGTGGAGTAATGCTTCCCTGGATTGGGATGCTCAGAAAATAGACTGGCAGGTGGATGGTTTGATTTAAAATGAACTCAGACACCACCTTTGGCAAAAGCTTAAGATTAGTACGCGAAGACACTCTGTCTTTGTGGATAATCAAATAAGGCGGCTCATACATTACAGCCTGTAGCTCTGAAATCTTTTGAGCAGAAGTAATGACAATCAAAAACAATGCTTTCCAAGTAGTGGCTACAAGTCACAGCCAGCTCAAAAGAAGCCAAAGTAAGCTTTTCCAACACGAAATTCAGGTCCCACACTGGGACTGCATTACGGATCGGAGGATTCAACTGCAGAATGTCCCGCAAAAACATACGGGCCACCTCCAGCTGGGCAACCATATGACCCTCAACACGCACGTGGAAAGCTGAAATAGCAGCCAAGTGCACTTTTATAGAAGAATACTGAATGCTGGCATCGACAATGGCAACAGATACTCTAGAACATGATTTATTGGACATGTAAAGGGGTCTTAATGATGGGAAGGCCCATAAAGCAAAATGTTTCCACTTTATGGAATAAGTGGCCCTGGTAGAAGGCTTTCTGACAGCCACCAAGACATCAGACACCATTTGGGAGACCTGAAATCTACCAATGGCTATGTGTTCAGGAGTCATGCATGGAAGTGAAGTGATCTGAGGTCCGTCTAGACCAGGGTTCCCTGTTCCTGTGACAGAAGTCCCTGGCATAAAGGCAGGGGTATGGTGATTCTACAGCTAGTTGCAGCAGTAAGGGGAACCAGATCTGTCAAGGCCATAGGGGAGCAATGAGAATTACTGTTGCCCCTTCCATCTGAAGTTTGAGTAACACCCTCTGAATTAGAAGGAAGTACATAAACCTCTCCTTCCAAGAGAGGGACACATGTCTCCTCAGAAAACTCCAGGCCCTGGAGCAGGGGAGCAAAAAGCAGCAGTTTTGCACTGTGTGGGGATCAAAGGTACAGCTCATGGCGACCCCATCATCTGTAGTACAGGTCTTCCACCACTGAAGTCAGCAATTCCCATTTTGGACTGTGACATGCTTAGCCTGTCTGCTAAGATGTTTTGAGCACCTGGAACATATATTGCTGACAGTTCTAGACTGTGTTTTAGAGCCCAGTACCATAATTGCTTCCCTGCACAGGTGGCAAGAATGAGTCCCCTTGTTTGTTGATGTAATGCATCACACTGACACTGTCTGTCTGCACTAACAAAGGACCAAGGGAACAGGGAGCCTGGAAGGATTGTAGGCCACACAGAACAGCTCTCATTTCTAGAACATTTATATGCAGGGTGCTTGCAATCTTGGTCTAGACACCCTGTATCTGATGGGGCTCTAAATGTTCCCCAGTCCATCCCTGAGGCATCTATAGTTAAAATCTGATGAGAGGAAAGATCAGGAAAGGAACCCCCTTAGCAGGTTGCTGGGTTCAGTCCACCACTTGAGCACCTTGCATACAGGAAAGGTTACTAGAACCCTCTGTTCTAGATTGTCTGCAAGTTGATCCCATTGGACTGTCAAAGTCCACTGAGGGATCCTCATGTGTACTTTGGCAAGAGGTACTGTGACAATGGCTTCTGCCATTAAGCCCAGAAACTGAAGGAATGTTTTAGCTATGACATATCGGCTGTCGTGTACCATTTGAGCCTGTGCAATCAGACATTCTGCCCTGTCCAGAGGCAGGAAGGCTGAACCTAGGGCTGTGTCCAAAACTGCCCCTATATACTGTAGAATTTGGCAAGGGATCAGTACAGACTTTGGCACACTGACAGTGACCCCCAGAGGATCGAACAGTTGTCTTGTTCGAGCTAGGGTGTATAGGAATTGCTCCTTGGAGTGGGCTTTCAGTAGCTAGTTGTCCAGGTAGGGAACTACATAGAGGCCTTCCCTAAGAAGGGCTGCCGTTACTACTGCCAAACATTTGGTAAAGACCTGTGGTGCAGATGAAAAGCCACAGGGAAATACTCTGAACTGGTAGTGTTCCCCTTGAAACAGGAGCCTCTGGTATTTCCTGTGAGGTTTTCTAATTTTGATATGAAGTTAGGCATCCTTCATGTCTAGGGAACATGATCCAATCCCCTAGCTGCAGTAGTGGGAGTAGGCTCTTCAGGGTAACCATTCTGAACTTTTTGTACTCTACAAAAAAGTTCAGATCCTTGAGATCCAAAATAGGCCTCAGATCTCTCGTCCATTATGGAACTAGGAAACAGAGAACAGAACCCTGTGTTTCTCTCTTCCATGGGTACAGGTTCTATTGCCCTTTTCTGAAGCAAGGTGTGGACTTCCTCCAGGAGCAGCAGAATGTGATCTGGATGATAATATGTAAGCACTGGTGGATGGTCTGTAGAATAGTTCTAGAAATTCCAAAGCACATTCTTGTGCTATTTCCAGGACAAGCATCCAAGGTTACCTCCTTCCACTGGTCCAGGTGGAGGGAGACAACCCAACAACTCCTGGAGGCAATGGTGGCTGAGGGGTGTAAAAGGAGTCAGGCAAAGCCTGTTGCAGCAGTTCCTGCCACACCACCACCTCTAGGAACTTCTGAGTGGGCACCTGTAGTGGCTAATGGGGTAGGCAGGGCTCCAGCTCCTTCATCCTTATCTTTGTTGTCTGGCAGTGGTACAGTGTCTAGTACCAGCTGGGCAAAAAGGCACCCTCTGTCTACTCCATGGCTGGGTATTACAGAGAGAGTGTACTGATTTCAGGGATCTGCCAGAGGCCTGCAAATTAGAATTTCTTGAACATCTACACCAAACTTATATCATCTAAAGGGGGCATTGAGAATGGACTGCTGGACATCATTCCAAAAAGCCTGCCACACTGAGCCTGGAGTACCTTCTGAGGCATATCCCTGAGGCAGCTGCTCTGGCTGAAGTATCAAATAAGTCATAGCTCCAGAGTGTACTCTGGTATTCAACCATGTGGGCCTGGTAATTTGTGATTTTAAGGCCCAGAGAGGCTGAGACACAGGTTCTTTTACCCAGAACATCTAACCTCCTTGATTCCTTAGTAATGGGAAGACAGCGAAGGTGTTTTGGTGCCCTGGATCTACTGTGGGCAACGTTTAGGACTACAGAATCCGCCTCAGCTTGGCCTGCAAAGAAAAGTTTTCCTGAGGGGCCATGTATATCTTGTCTGCCTTTCTTGGTATGGCATGAATCACATTAGGCCTATACCAGGCAGCAAAGGTGGCAGCCTCCAGGGCAGGGAGGAGAGATGGAATTACTATAAGAGGGGACTCCGGCAATTCCAAGAAGTCAATCAGATTCTTCTTAGTTGTATCCTGTTCCCCCAGATCGAATCCCATAGCAGCTTGTAACTACTGCATCATGGTTACAAAAGATAGGTCCAGTGGGGAAGGGGACCTAGGGGTGTGAATCATTGAGTCCTCACTGCATGTTAACACAGCGGAACGAGTCCTTCCATAGGGACCTTCCACATAATCTTCAACCTCCTCCTCATCATTCTGCATTATAAGGTCAGGATTGTACTCTAGGTCATCGGTCTGGTCGACAGGATGAAGGGAGTGCACTGCCAAGGCCACCAGCGCTCCAGTTGGGGGCTGAGTGCAACCCTAGCATCGTCGGCCTGACTTAAGAGACCCATCAATGGAGCTCCTGGTACAGGAGGAGGAGTCAAAAGGCATTTGAGAATGTCTGTAAAGGACAACAATACCGCCTGTACATCGAGACCCATGTAGTTGATGGGAACACCGGTAGAGGTCAACAGAGGAGGCAAGGCCCCTGGCGTCGATGGCGACACGCCAGCCATGCTAAGCCTGATGGAGTCTGCAGCCAGCCCTGACCTGGAAGTAAGATCGACGGTCTAGGCAGCGTCGCTGCTGGAGCAGTCGATGGTGCTGAAGCGGTCATACCTGTATGGAGAGGCAACCTGGAATGGACCAAGGAGGTTTTGTCCTTTTCTCACTCCTTCTCCCAGTGCTTATGTTTGTGTGACCTGGACGTCTTCTCCCAAGATTTAGAACATTTGGATCCCAAGGAATGCACTGGTGACACGGCAGAGCTCTTTTCCTGCAGTTCCTTCTCCATTTGGGCTACCTGCTATTTTAAGGGGTGCTTTTCCAAAGTGCCTTTTCGGCATCACCTGGTGGCTGTGTTGAACCCTCTGCAGATTGGGCATGCCTGAACATTATGGTCCAGGCCAAGGCAACACGCCCAAATGTTGTGTGACTCTCCAAAGTATATCTTTTCGTCGCATTTGCAATAATGGAACAGTTTTGACGGCTTCTTAGCCACCATACACGGCATCAAAAATCAGTTAAAGTGATTACTAACTATGGGGAGAAAATCGGCAGCTGTAACACTGATTCCATGCAAGGTCCGATGAGTAGGACGACGGCAGAAATAGAACTAAGGAGGGAAGGTGCTGCCCTTATTTATATGGGAGAGCCTACATCTGACGTTGTCATGGACGGCCCCTAGTGAACTGCTTGCAAAAGTTTCTGTGTAGTCCTAGTGCCTGGCAGCTTACTGTTCCATATGTGTGTGGCCTGATGAAAGAGATACCCTTGAAGAAAATCAAAGATGCAACTTATCGTATTGAAGATAGGTTGGGATACAGTGTGTGGTGGGGTAATAATGAAAAGGGAGGGTGGGTGGGGCAGCTGCAAACTGAGGAGCTAGCTGCACAATCGAGCAGACTCGATAGACCGTGAGGCCCATTTCTGCTGGCATTTTCGGATGTTCGTATGAAGGTATACAACTGCACCACTGGGAGTTATTACAGCAGTGTAGGACCACTGATGTTCCGTTTTAAAAAACGAGCAATTCCATTTGACCAATTCTTTCAATTCCTTCTACCAATACATAATGCAAATCATCATATTTTGCATTAAAAAACTGTCACAAAAAAAGTTTTGTGTTTTTCATGGCAAGTTAGCAGAATTAGGTTTTGTGTGGGATGCAGTCCCACACAAAGATTAACAAGTTAGCCAGCCTGGGAATGGGTCTCAGGGTGGTAGCCTAGTAAGAAACTGGCTGGACAACAGGATGCAGAGGTAATATTAAACAGAGTCACTCTGAAGGAAGGGGGGTTACTAGCAGGGTACCGCAGTGTTCAGTACTGGGACCGTTCCGCTTTAATGTCTTTATAGGTGACATTGTGTAGGGACTGGAAGGAAAAGTATGCCTCTTCGCAGACTACACAAAGATCTGCCACAGGGTTGATACACGGGGTGGGGTGGAAAGGATGAGAAGGGATTGGCAAAGTTGGAGGAATGGTCAAAAGTATGGCAGCTCTGATTCAATGCAAAGTAATGCATCTGGGAAACAAAAACCCAGGGGAAGAGTACACATTGTGGGGGGGAGTGGGGGGTGGAGAAGAGATACCAACAACAACAAAAATGGAAAGGGACATGGGGGTAGTCATATCAGACAACCTACAGGTAGGCAGGCAATGTGAGGAGGCAGAAAGGAGGGCTGGGGGGATACTGGGATGCATAGGGAGAGGCATCACCAGTAGAAAACAGGAAGTTATCTCTCTGTACAGACAGTTGGTGAGACCCCATCTGGAGTAATGCGTGCACTTCTGGAGACCATCTCTGCGGACAAGATGGAGGCAGTTCAGAAGAGGGCAGCTAAAATGGTGCAGAGTCTGCACCAGAAGCCCATCTGAAAAGACACTAAAGGATGTTTATATGCCTACCCTCGAGGAAAGGAAGGAGGGGACATGATAGAAACTTTCAAGTACCTCAAGGGAATCAAAAAGTATAAGAGGGTAGCATCTTTCACAAAAGAGAATGTGCAAGAACAAGGGGCACAATTTAAGATAGAGGGATGGCTCAGGGACAGAAGTATTTTTCTCAGAGAGGGTGGTGGGCCATGGAACAGTCTTCCTGAGTGGGTCATGGGGTCAAAAACAGTGGAACGAATTCAAGAATGCATGGGACAGACATAAGGCAATTCTAGTGGGGGTAGGAGGAAGTAGGCTGTTGGTTAACTAGGATCTGCAGCTTATCCAATAGGTAGAGAAATGGGCAGACTAGTTGGGCCAAGTGGTACTTATCTGCCGTCAGAGTCCGTGTTTCTATGTTTCTATAAAGGCACAATGTGGAATTTTTGCACACAAAATAGGTGAAAAAAGTAAAACTTAGCATAAAAATGTTAAAATGCCACCTGTGTTTTCTCGTACTTGTTTTTCTGTCTTCATGAAAAATCGTGGTGCCCTAGAACAGTTACAGAATACTCTTAAGAATATCCAAATGGTTCTCTCACTAATCACAACTAGCAGACAGGTAATGGGCTGTCCTCCCCTCTTCTGTGTTCTCACTTCACTTCAGTAAGGATGCCCAAATGGTTCCTGTTTTATGAAGAAAACACAAACAATAAATTCTATACTTCAGACTTTGCTCCTTGCGTACTACACAGCATACCAGTTTTTGTAAAACATGACCATCACACCGCTTTACACAATGCTCTGCAGCATATTTTCACCATTTAATGTAATTAATCATGTGTTTCGTGTTTTTATCTGCTGCGCTCCACTGATCCACCCCCACTGGAAACAAGTTGTTTGAAGTTCAGTGCACCTTTTCTAGTCAAACACACACCACACACCCTAAATTTCAAGGAACAGACAGAGGCTATATTTAAATAAAAACTACTTTATTGCAATAGCAATTTATATCCTCACCAAAAGTAGCTAATGGTTTTATTCAAGCATCACAGAAAACTAGACTTTGTCGTCAGATAAGGACCGACCGGCCCCACCAGCCTGCTCTATAGCCCTACCTAGCGAGAATGCTGCAGATTCTACTTAATCTCCAGCTCCATCTTCTTTTCTGAACTGATATGGGAGCCCTATGTCTATCCCATGCAGTTCTGAATCCTTCCCACTGTCTTTGCCCCCACCACCTCTGCTGGCAGGCTGTTCCATGCCTCCACCACCCTCTCTGTGCAGAAGTACTTTCTAACGTTGCCCCCCAGTCTGCCCCCTTCCAATCTCATATCATGCCCTCTTAGTTTAAAGCATTTTCTCTTTTGGAAGATACTGCCCTCCTGTACTTTATTCCCTTGAGATACCTGAAGGTCTCTATCATGTCTCCCGTCTCCCTCCTCTCCTCTAGGGTATACATACTGAGTTCATCCAATCTGCCCTCGTATGACCTTTGGTGCAGACCCTGCACCATTTTTGTTGTCCTTTTTTGAACTGCCTCCACCCTGTATGTTCTTTCGGAGATGCAACCTCAGAACTGGATACAGTACTCACGTGAGTCTCACCAATGTCCTGTACAGTGGCATTATGACCCCTTTTTCTGCTGGTGATACCTCTCCCTACACCCTAGCACTCCGCTGGCTCTCCCCACTGCCTTGGTTGGACACCTTTGGGTCGTCAATCGATTACCCTCAGATCTCTTTCCTGCTTTGTGGCCTCTAATATCACCCCCCAAATCATCATGTACTCTTTCCCTTGGTTTCCTGCAGCCCAAGTGCAAGATTTTGCACTTTTCACATTGAATCCCTAGCTGCCACACTCCGACCATTCCTCCAGCTTAGCTAAGTCTATCCTCATCGTTTCCACCCCCAGACTGTCTACCCTATTGCAGATCTTGGTGCCATCCATAGAGTAGCATACCTTTCTCTCAGGCCCCTCAGCAATGTGGCGATACATATATTAAACAGCACTGGCCCTAGATCTGGTCCTTATGACACCGCTGGTCACCCTCCATACTTTGGATTTAGCTCCATTAACCTCCACCCTCTGCATTCTATTCCTTAGCCAATTTCCTACACAGTTTACCTCCTTGGAGTCCAATCCCAGGCTGCCCAGTTTATTCAAGTCTCCTGTGTGGAATGATGTTGAATGCCTTGCTGAAGTCAAGGTAGGCCACATCCACCGCTCCCCGATCCACCTCCTGGTGACCCAGTCAAAAAATCCATCTGATTAGTCTGGCATGACATCCCTGTTGTGAATCCATGTTGCCTCAGATCTTGCCCTCCACTTTATTCAAGATTATCCACTATCCTTTCCTTTAGCAGAGATTCCATAATTTTACCCACTACTGAGGTCAGGCCGACAGGTCTACAGTTTCCAGCCTCCTTCCTGCTCCCACCTTCTGTGGAGCGGGACTACATCAGTCCTTCTCCAGTCCTCTGGAACCACTCCTGTTTCCAGTGGCTCATTGAACAGGGCTGCCAGAGGTGCTTCCAGTACCTCCCACCTCCTTAATATTCTAGAGTGTATCCCATCTGGTCCCATTGCCTTATCCACCTTCAGTTTTGTAAGTTCTTTTAGGACTCTCTCCTCTTTGAACAGTCTGTTATCCATCTCCTTCCCATCCTGATTCTTCGCTGGGGTCTCTTCCCTGCCCCTTCCTCTGTGAAAACTTAACAGAAATATTTGTTCAGGATTGATGCTTTATCCTGGTCTCCTTCCACTTCCACCCCCCTCCCCGGTCTTTCTCTTTTCGCTGATGTATCTATAGAAAGTCTTGTCCCTTTCTTAACTCCTTTTGCTATATTCTCCTCTGCCTTTGTGGCCCTAACTGCCCTCCTGCCTCCCTCAGTTTTCTAGACACTTTGCCCGTCTCCCTCCCCTTTTGTGTCTCCTTATATTCCCGAAGGCCAACTTTTTGCCCTTACATTCCTAGCCACTTCCTGCATGAATCATAGGAGTTTTTCTTTTACCCTTGTCTATCTGCCGAATACATTAGTTTGTTGCCTCCACTATGGCTCCTTTTAGATGGGCCCCCTTGACTCCCTCACTTTTTTTGGTCACTGCTAGGGCCTCCCTGAGACTTACCCTCATTTTATTGAAGTCCGCCCTCCTAAAGTCCAGAATCCTCACCTTTGTGTGGCATGCCCCTGTTGTTGTTTCAACACTGAACCATACGTGCAATGGTCACTGGACCCCAGAAGTTTATTTATTTAGATCTAGGATTACAATTATATTTGAGCCAAGGCTCTTTTACAAAGGTTCCATGTCAGGAGAGTACATACGTGTTAAACATGTTAAACAAGGGCATACAACATTAAAGAGAGCATACAACCATATTCATCAGTTCAGGTACTGCATCATGGTAAATAGGATACATGAATAACACATACAAAGGATCATTTCAGAAACCTAGAAGAAATCAGGGAGGAAGGGTGAGAGGATGGGGGGTGGCAGCCGAAAAAGAGACTAGAGCAGCTCACGGCATAGTCAAAGAACATCAGAGGAGGGTGGTTGATCTCAGTGGGAAAGGGGGAAGTTAGGGTGGCAATCACATGAGCTGGAGGCCATGAGATGATGATGGAGGCTTGATTTGAATACACTACCGGACAAAAGTTTTAGAACACCCCCATTTTTCCAGTTTTTATTGAAATTTAAGCAATTCAAGTCCAGTGAATAACCTGAAATGGTACAAAGGTAAGCGGTAAACTGCTAGAGGTTTAAAAAAAAAGTTTAGGTTAGCAAAAACTGAAAAATAATATAAATTTCAGAGTTATAAAAAAAGGTCTTCTTCAGGGAACAAGTAATGGGTTAATAACTTACAGCTGTTCTGCAGCAATGGAAGTAAATTAAGCCTTGAAAGTTGATGCAAACAATTCCTACAGGTGTCCCAACTTTTGTTGATTACTTGATTACAAACCCCCCTGTATGTATAAAAGCAGTGTTGGAACAGACTGTTATTACACCCTCTGAAGCATTATTTGGAAAATATTGCCCTGCAGGAAGTGGTATATTGCTATCATAATGGCGAGAAAAAGGCAATTAACAAAGGAAGACAGACAGACCATTATAACCCTTAAAAGTGTATGTCTTTCCTTTAGAAAGTGCAAAAAGCCAAAGGTGTCAGTAGTACAGTTTCCAACACCATCAAAGGCACTTGAAACTGGAGGAAACTCTGACAGGAAGAGGTCTGACAGACCCAAAGCCACAACAGAATCAGAAGACAAGTTTCTGAGAGTCAACAGCTGCGTGATAAGCGACTCACAGAACAACAGCTTCAAACACAGCTTAACACTGGTCGAAGTAAGCAAGTCTCAGTTTCAACTGTGAAGAAGACTTGAGCTGCAGGTTTAACAGGTCAGTGGCAGTAAGAAAGCCATTGCTAAGATGGCAAAATAAGAAAAAGAGGCTTTGCCTGGGCCATGAAGCACACGCCAGTGGACTACTGAAGACTGGACGATGAATCAAAATTTGAAATCTTCAGTTCATCACGCAGGGTTTTGTACACCATCGAGTAGGCGAAAGGATGGTTCCTCAGTGTGACACCAACTGTCAAACATGGAGGAGGAAGCGTGATGGTCTGGGGCTCTTTTGCTGGATCCAGAGTCGGCGACTTGCACAGAGTGATTGGCACCCTGAACCAAAAGGGCTACCACAGCATTTTGCAGCGCCATGCAATACCCTCTGGTCTACCTAGTTGATCAGGGAGTTCATCCTACAGCAAGATAATGACCCAAAACAAACCTCCAGGCTATGTCAGAACTACCTTCGAGAAAAGAACAAGACGGTAGGCTTCAAATCATGGAATGGCCAGCACAGTCTCAGACTTAAACCCCATCGAGCTGGTTTGGGATGAACTGGACAGAAGGGTGAAAGCAAAGCAACCTACAAGTGCAACACATTTGTAGGAACTTCTGCAACAGTGTTGGGAAGAACTTCGAACAATATTTGATGTCCATTGTAGGAAGAATGCCACGAGTGTGTTCAGTGTTATATCTGCAAAAGGTGGCTACTTTGATGAGTCAAAAATTTAGATTAAATTTTGTTAAACAAAATGATTCTATGATTTCTTTTTTATCTCCAATTGTTTATTTGTTCTATGCTTTAATTTCAGAGTACATTGAGACATTAAACTGCGTAAATTTCAATAAAAACTGGAAAAATGGGGGTGTTCTAAAACATTTGTCCGGTAGTGCATGCCCAGTGAAGAGGTGGAGGTGATGTGAGTGCTGAGGGCATTCATCCAGCTGGGTGCACAGTGTGCAAAGGATCTTTGGCCCAGAGTGGTGCAGCATCGGGGACCTGCAGAAGCTGACGTTCAGACCCTCTGGTGTTACGAGATTAGTGTTTGGGTGCAGGAGGCTTGGACACTAGGTGGAGTAAGGCCCAAAGTAGTTTTTTCCGCCATCAGGCAGGTAAGGTACTTTATGCGGTTAGCGAGTGGAAGCCATCCCATTTGAGCGTAAAGCTCACATATATGTGTGAGTCGGTGGGATCCAGTAAGCAGTCAACAGGCCCTGTTTAGGGAGGTCGTTATGCGCCTGAGGGCAGTAGTAGAGGCAGAGCCATAGATTATGAGGCCGTAGTCTATGACGCAGACCACATTGCTCTGGATAGCAATCTTCAGTGCTGCCTGGGTAAGATGCTATCTGTTTTGGTAGAGAATTCCAATGCGTGAGTTTACCACTCTGGCAACACTATCAATGTGAGTCCCATAAGATAGGCAAGGGTCAAGTGAGATTCCAAGGTATTTAAAAGATTACACTTGTTCGAGGGTATTACCAACTCTTGTATTGCTATCAAAGGGGTATCACCTGTGTTTGTTTTGCGAGCTGCAGAAAAGCATAGATTTAGTCTTTCTGTGGTTTAGAACCAGTTTATGTTTTGCAAACCAGTTTTCAACAGCGGAGAAAGCAAGCTGTAGGTTGTGAAATAATGGTTGTGGGTCCTTATGGGGGGTGAGAAGCACAGCGTCATCGGCGTAGAGGATAATTTGTTCTGGGCAGGACAGTGGAAGGGAGTTCAGGAAAAGGCTGAAAAGTAGTGGGCCCAGTATGGATCCCTGAGGGACGCCTGAGTGAACAGGTTTAGAGTCAGAGAGTACTCCTGAGATTTTTACTCTTTGTGAGCGCTGGTCCAGGTAGTTGTTAAACCATGCAGTGGAGTCCTGGGACAGCCCGGCATTCAGCAGCTGTTTGGTAAGCAGGCCATGGCGAACAGTGTCAAATGCCTTAGTCAAATCGATGAAAACGGCTCCAGTTAGATAGCCTTTGTCCAACGAGTTGTGAAGGACTCCACTGACTTCCAGGAGGGCTGTTGATGTGCTGTGCCCTTGCATGAACCAGTGTTGCTTGTGCATATAGGATGGTTATATTTGTCCGGTAGTCTGTAAGCTGGTCAGCAACAATGCGCTCAAGGGCCTTGGAGAGAGGTAATATAGAGATTGGCCGGTAGTTCCCCTGTATTGGACTTGTTGCTGCTTTTAAAGACCGGAGTAATTCTGTCCCCATTAGTCATAACCAGGTTCTAGAATTGTTCCTTCTCGCTGGTAGGCTCAAACACCAGCTGCTTGAGGCCTGCTCCTTGTGGGATTCCAGGATGTCTCTGCCCCTGGCTGTTCCAGCCGCTGGGGTGCTCCAATCAACATCTGACAAGTTAAAGTTGCCCATAAGTAACACCTCTGCTTTGGCTGCTATCACATGAATGGCTTCCAGTAGCTCCCTGTCCATTTCCTCCTTTTGTGCTGGTGGTCTATATATTATACTTGCACAAATGACTATGCCCTTGCCAGTCTCCAGTGTGACCCATAGTGCCTTCTACCTCCCCCTGCATTCCTTGCACTTCTGTCGCCTTTATACACTTTCTTACGTACAGGCCCACCCCTCCTCCCTTTTCCCCCACTCTGTCTCTCCTGAATAAAGTGTACTCTGGTATAGCTATGTCCCAGTCATGGGTTCCATTGTACCAAGTCTCTGTGATAGCGCTAGCCTGGATACCCCCCCACAATTTTCTGGCCTTTCCCTCTTGGGCTGCTTTGGCCTCCCCTTCCCTCTCTCATCTCTTTGGACTCCTGTCTTACATCCCTCACTACCTGCCTTTTGGGCTCCCCCACTTGACTACTGTATGTTTGTTTTTTTTACATCATGCATTAATTTGCACTGGCCACTTATCCTTAGTAAGTAATTGTATAATAATTGTTGCTTATCATGATGTACTGATTACTTTTTCAGCCTCTGATTAATTTTATTTTCCTGTGTCACTTTCTCTGTTCTGTCAATGTGCCTATATATCCACATGGCTTGTACTCATTGTAACTTGTCACTACCTCTGTAACTGCCGCCTATGTGGCCCGGTTGTGTCTGAAAGCGGTCCCCTGGATCAGTGCAATTACCAGTTACCAAAGACTAAATAAATAAATAATATCCAGGTGCCCCCAGTTATCATGATGTTACCAGATCAGGTTTTGTTCCCTAGGCTGTCGAATTCATGCACATGGCTGCCATTTCTGCATACACTCCTCTTGACCTCCCTTTTATCTATCCTGCCTTCCCTCTCCTGCTGACTGCCTTGTTTTCTGTTGATCTGGTATCCTTACTGTCCTCCATGTTAGCTAGATTATCCTGTAGGGGTGGGTAGTCAGCTTTCTCCTACTTCTTCCTCCACCCCGGCTAGTTTAAGCGCTTGCTGCTAAAGCGTTTAAACTGTTCACTGAGGACCTCGCTCCCCTTCCTGGAAGGGTGGAGGCCGTCAGCCCGTCAGATCCTGCATCCTCCCAGGTAAAAGTAAATGCAAAAATGTGTGATGCGATACAACTGTGTAAGCGATATAACCGCCGACGGGCAACCGTCAGATGCCGCTAAGCATGAGCGGGCAAGTCATATTAAAAAAGATGCTTGTCATGTCCTATCGGTGAGAGAGCATACCACCACCACCTTACAGGAAAATTCCGAGATAGCATAAGAATATGCTTGGACCATGCAGCTATAAAGAGCACCAGTTTCAGTGCTGCCCCCAATCCCCCCACTGTAAGCTTACCAGTCAGCGACTTGAACAGTGGAAGTTTCAATAATTTTTATCTTCATACAATATGTAGATGAAGGGATCACAAATCCTCATATCGAGGAGCTGGTTGCCAGATTTCTTCCCCTTCCTAGTACGCTGCAAGGAAAACTCTGCTCCATGCTATCCCGTCACTCAATAGGAGGCAGTACAGCATAGTGGTTAACAGCACTGAGCTGCAAACCTGGAGACCCGAGTTTGAATCCCATCAGCTCCCACTTGCATACTGTGTAACCCTTAGCAAGTCACTTAACTTCCTTGTGCTCCCAGGTTGCACCTGGAAACAAGCTCTGGCTTAGTGTACCTTTCCTGGTTAAACATGTCCCCTTCCCCTCATATGCTTTGGGTCATATGAGTTTTTAAGGGGCACACTCTATGGATTTCAAACAGGGGAATATTTTAATTTTTTATATACAGTATATATTTTAAAGGTCCACCGTGTTTAAACCAGTGCCACCACTCAAGTAACAAGAGCACCCCCCAAGTAGCAGTCTTTTTCTGTTTGATCATTCCCCAACCCCCTCCCTCAAGAAGAGGTCCATTTTGAATTATTAACTTTTGGTTTGGGTGTGGGTGTGTGTGTGTGTGTGTGCATACCAACAGCATTTCCAAATGTCAGCATATCAGCTATTACAAGGTACTGCAGCTATACTGAAAATAAATCATCACTTGAACAACTCCATTTCTTTTTACTAGTGTATGGTTGGGAGCTGGGGATGAGAGTGTTGTTCAAGAGAATAGACAGGTGGGCTGGTTAGCAGCAGGAAAAAAAAATGGTGTCCATTTCAGTTTTTCATCGTTCTGTTTGGGTTGCGTAATTTAGCTTGTAAAAGAGCAGGCTGACACAGGGACTAGTTATTTTCTAGTTTCTGTTGCCTGATACCTGCCTGGGTGCTGGGTGGTGTGAGACAGTCAGGATGCTGTGTTTCTCCAGCACATTTATAAACCTTTTTATTTCATACTTGGACCATATGGCTTAGCTTAGTGTGCCTATGACATTATGCAGTTCTGCTAATAATGGTAATTAGGTCCAACCTTTGTGTGGCGGAAAACGGCTCATGTAACAAACTTATGCTGAGAGTGTTTCTTGTGACAGACACTATGGACCATACCCCCTCAAAGGAGGTATTACTCTGGACTCTCAGATGGCATAACCTAATAATTACTATCTAATGTTATATGTGATCTCTGACTGTCATGCTGTTGGGGGTGCATGCCGTTTGATTTTTTCCCTTCTTTTTCCCTCCGGTCACCAGTTGCTAGAACTCCCTCGGTCACCCAGCTGATCCAGCCCTGCCCGAGTACCTCCCTGCCTGTGACTTCCGACCTGCCCCCGACACACCCTCAAGTTACCAGCCCCCCCCCCAGCTTGCACCCCCGGGGCCGCCTTCAGCACCATGGCACTGCCGTATATGAAATCCAGTACCTGACGGTGGAGGTGAAGATTAGAGGCATCAGGGTCCAGGACGGCAGAGAACAACAGTGGGTGTGGTGCTGGTGTGATGTCGTTCATCTTGCAGCCGGGGCTTTCCCTTGTTCTGCATCCCCCCCCCACCCCAGCGGAGAGTGCAGACATGCAGTGACATCCGGGGAGGCGTGCATGCTCCCGTGTGAGCCGCAGTCAACCTCCCTGAAAGCGGAAGTCTTTTGGCTCAATGCCTCCCAGCCACCACTGGAAGGCATACTATTGTCAGAGACTTTGACCCTCCCCACCCCAGAGAAGGTAAATCTGTTGTTGGGATTCTCACCTTTGATTTTTTTGGTGGGGGGGTTATCAAGAAGTAGTTGGAGTAGAATCTTTTGTTCCATTCTGACTCTGGCACTATTTCCACTGCCCTGTTTCTCAGCAGGCCCACAATCTCCTGTGCTAACAGCTCTGACATGTGAGCTGACAAGGGGAATTGCCTCCTGGGTGGATGATCTGGTCGGGGTTCTAACAACTCCAGGGCAGGGGTTGACAAATCCCATAGCCTGACAACCCGGGCTATCAGTTCACTGGTCAGGACAAGAACCAGTTACCCAATTGGCTGTCCCACGGACAACCAGCAAAACATCAGTAAATGTACATGCTGGTTTTTTTTTTTATATATACACATTTGCCTCAGTTGCCTGCTTTTCTTCTTCTTCTTCTTCCCACTAGGATGCCAGACTGTGTGGGAGACATCACATCATATGAGCACTGCTGGAGTCACAGTGTCAGGAATGAGCAGCTGAGCAAGAGGACAAGGAGGTGTGACAGCCAGGAGGAAACTGGAGGTCAAGGACTGTAGCGTGTAGTGAGCTGCAGTGGCAGAAGTGAGCAGCCAAGCAAGAAGAGCGAGCGTGTCCATGACACAGCACACAGCAGCAGCTTAAGAGACAGGGTGGCAATAAAATGGTAAGCCAAGTCGATGAGTAGGAGTGGTGGAGAAGGCAACGTTGGAGCCAAGAGAACGCATATCTGCACAGTTTGTGAATGTTGGTGGAAGGGCACTGTGTCATAACATAGCCAACAAGAATGCCGTCGGCGACAACAGTGCGGCAAAAATGACGTCATTTTATTTATTTTTTTTGAGGCACCTCCCAGACTTAGAGATTCTAACCCGAGGAGTGGATCCAGGGCAAGTTAAAATTTGTGGGCCGTGGAATACCGTTCCACAGCCTCTTGTAAAAAAATACAAGTCCCGATTTTGTAAAAATGGTAGGAGACCAGGATTAGAACCCTGGTCTCCACTGCCTCCCAGCCGAGCTGCTCCATGCCCCAGCCCTCCACGCCATAGGAGCAGCTCTGCCAGCCCCCCTGTATTCGGCTGCCCTTGTCCTTTGGCAGCACCACGGACAGCGGCCAAAGTGCATATAGTAAGCGCTGTACATCCCCGCTCACTGTCTGTGGTAGTGCTATACGAACTAGTGCTCTCTTGAGTGACGCCATTCTTGTAGCACTAATCTAACCGGGTACTGGCTAAAGAAGTCTGCACAGTTTGTGAATGTTGCTGGTAGAAGATGCAGCCAGACCATTTATCAGCAGCAGTTAGAAATGAAATTTTAGACCTGGAAACGGGTGGGGGTTCAGGCAGGTTCGCCATCTTTTAGCCAAAGCACTACAATTTAGAACAAAGAAACAAAACAAGTAAATAAAGAAAAAAAAAAAAAGAACAAATTATAAAGAAAAAAGGAAACTGGAGGGAAAAGTCAGGGGCCATGCCGCAGCGGTAAGCAGGTGGATTAGGCTGTGAGGTCTAGGGGCTGAGAAGGGTCAGGAGTCAGGACACAGGATCGACCCGCCGAGTCAGTGTTGTAGAATCTGTTTGAAAAGAAAAATATATGATATAAAAACATGAAAATATATATAAAAAAGTGCAGTGAGAAGGGGCAACAAAATGAGGGATGGGTGTGACAAGGACTATGTGAAGCGTGAGTCAGGAAGAAAAAGACTAATCCTGCTGCTTGACAGCAGGGCAATCAGAGAAGAAAAAAATAAATATTTTTTAAGAAAAAAAGTTGTTTATGCCCATTTCTTTTTTTTTTTTTTTAACTTTCTTATCTTTATTAACATTTAAAGCTTATATAAAATTACAAAGAACACTAAAATGAACATACACAAAAACAGTAAGTAGCCAAACAAATTGATCTCTGGAGTTGCATCAGGAGAGTGTCTAGTGATATTTCTGAATCCTATGATAGAAAATGGCTTTTATTATCTGTTTTTAGGATTACTATAATATATTTTATCACCAAGTCAATACAAAGTAGACAATTTTCTTCTCCCAGCAGATGGTTTTAGGAAGGGTGGGGGTTAAAAGTTTATGCCATTTCTAACTGGTCTACCAACTCGAGCAGCAAGACTACTAGTTTTAGTCCAGCTACTTGTCCATGTACAGCTACTTGTTCATGTACAAGTACTTAATTTTAACATTTATCATCAACCCCGGCTCCAGGGTGTACCCCTCTTGGATGATCCGTAGAACCCAACTGTCCATAGAAATGGACTCCCACTAACAGTAGAACTGGGTAAGGCACCCCCTAACCAGACAGTAATGGTCCACCTCGAACAGCTGAACTGGACCCACAGTCTTCGTTTCAGATGGTGTCAATGAATGCTTCTGGCACCCATTTCTTTGACTGCACTTTCCTTCGGGCTTGAGTTGGCTTGGATCCGGTTTTAAGGCCCCCTTTACCCCTTGCACGAAAAGACTTCTTATTGTGAAAAGTACTGCATCCCCTAACACTCTGTCGGCTGAACAGAGTCAGCCTAAAAGTACTAACAGTTGCTCTAGTTTTGTTGGACTCCTTAAGAGAGACTGCTCCAACTGCTGTCCAAAGAGACAGGTGCCATCAAATGGCACATTCATAAACTGTTCGACATCCAGGGTGAAGCCAGGAATGCCTTCTGATGCAAATACCTGCAGCCGCAAAGTGGGCTGCTGCATCAAAGGAATCCATAGAGGCTTTCCTCTGGTGACTACTGGACTCGATACCATGTTTAGCAGTCAGCTGGATTTCTTGCTTAGCCTCTGTGTCTGGCAGGGTCTCTTCCAGATACTTAAGCTTACACGGGAGGAAGTACTCAAAACAGCCTTGGTAGCTAGCTATCCATATGCCTTGGGTAGCCGAGACATAGACCCATCTGCCCACAGTGTCCACCTTGTGCGACTCCTTGTTACTGGGGTGCGCAGTGTCCTCCATGGGCACTATCGTTTTCAGCCAAAACATCAACGGCATTGGCTACTGGCTGAATTAAATATTTGGGTTTAGATTTAGAGGTTGCATATTTTCTGTCCGCCTGTTTGGAGACACCTACCACAGCAGCAAGCCTCCTCCAAGCTGCCTATGACAGGGTCTCTAGGGTTGGCTGGATGGGAGGAATAATAGAGACTGGGATATTAGGTATGTTTAGGAATGCCATCTGGAGGCGCCAAGCCTGGTCTATAGCTGCTGGCTCAAAATGTAAGGTGCTGTGCATGTTTTTGAGTAGAGCTTGAAAGGAGAGATCCTCCTGAGGCACAATAGCTGGAATGAGGTCAGGGTTCTCTGTGATGTAGCCGTCATTATCTTCGTTCCCTTCAGTACAGTTAACCAAAGTCCGAAGCAGACTTGTCTCCTTCACCGGGAGAGTAAAAGGGGACTCTTATGGGCAGTGGCATCACCGGACCCAACTGGGGGTAGGGTCTCAGGAAAGGCACCATCAATGGCACCAAGGTTAGCCCTGGGACAGGCCCCAAAGGGGTCGACCCCAGCACAGAGGATCCACATGGCACCAAGGACAGTACCGATGCTGGTAATGAGGTAGGCCCCAAACAGCCTGACCTCTGTGTCAGGAAATGGCACCATCACTGGCACTGAACGTTTTGCCAGTCTCAAAGAACTCCGCAAAGGCACTGTGGTTGCCTCATCCCCAGAGGGGACAGGAACACCACCACAGGTGGAGTTAATGCTGGTGGCACCAACAACAGCCATGGTACCATGGCCAGAGTCTTTGTCAGCACACCTAAATTAGACTGCACCGATGATGTTGCCAGCGCCAATGGTGCCGGCGCCATCAGTGGTGCAACCACACTTATGTGCTGAAACCGCTGCTCCATAAGAGCTGCCCAGTGGCCAAACTGCTCACCAGGGGCCTCCACAGCAGACAGGGTGAGGCTTCAGGACAGGGACACTGAGCCTGAAGACCCAAGGGAACCTGGTATCATCAGAGATGACTGGGGGGAGACCGGGTCCATAGGCATCAAACGCCTCCCTGCAGAAAGACCGGAGGGTGATCTCAACCCGTGCCTTTTCTTCACTTTATGTTTTTTGTGGGGAGAGGTTGAGGCCGAACGGTGCAGAGACCCTGACGCTGAGCATGTACAGGATCTGGACCATTTCTTTTTGCAACTACGGGAAGACTATCCTTTCACAAACACCACGCCTGCCCCTCACCTTGACGGTGCTCGTTTATTTCCCCCGTGTACTTCCATATTAAGACACTTAGGCAGTGAACATGCGACCCACTATGCAACAGGTGTGCGTGCTGAAACCACTGCATCTCCTCTCCCACTTCTGTTCCTAACTGGCTCGCACTGCCTAGGAAACCCCAGGTAGCACTTGTTTAGTGAGAATGCTCATCCATCCACCCGGAGGAGAGCGTCCTGTGGGGCTATCTGCCATCCTCCCCTTGCAGGGCCTCATACTTGAACTGGGGTTACCAGTGTCACGGGCAGCAACCTTGCCACTGCACAGAAGGGCACCTCTCACTGTGTAATCTTCAGCAAGTCACAACCTCCCAGGGCTCTGTCCACCCACCTGCAGAAATGGGTAGGACCCCACTGAAAAAAGTCATATTGCATGTTGGCCTTGGTAAATAATTGTTTTAAAAAAATTAACTCCAGCTGCACCTTTGTTTGTATTTCCATTTTTTTGTTTGATCATGTTAGCATTGGTTAACTGATAGATTACAGAGAGTGCGTGTAGGAACAGCTCCATAGTTGAAGTGGGCTCTAACATACAGTAGACGTTTCCATGAAATGTGAACACTTCGAGCAGTAAAGATCAAGGATTTCAGTTTTATTCATTAGCTTAATGACCTCAATGGATAGCAATGTGTTTTCCTGTGCGTTTTATAAGCCTCTCCTGGCTCAACCCACTTCCACTCAGCAGGGGCAAAAACTAACTTAATAGGACAAATACAGTCTTGCTAATTTAATTTCTCTCTTATTTTGCTAGGTGGCGCTCACTTCGCACTGCTCTTTAATTAGCCAGTCTTTCACCTCTTTCAAAAGCAGTGTACAACTCAGTTGTAGCTATGAGAGTAATCACTCTGCTGTCATGCGAGTTCAGAGACTTAGGATGTCAAAACTAGTTTCTGTATGAATCTGCACCCTGTAGGCAGATGGCAACACTCCCAATGATTTAACCAATGCATTCTGAAGTTCCTTTTGAACCACAGGCATTTAACGGAAGTAGGCCACTTTTAGGAAAGAAGAACTTGTTTGCTTATATTTTAGATTATTGGTCCTGTTCTTTTTATTCTTAATTATTAGGTTCATTTACACGCAAAAAAGGATCCATGGGCACTAAAGTTGACCATTACTGATGCAGTTTAATCATTTGCTAAAGTCACAAGGATCATCGGGGCAGACACAGCTACACCCTTTTCAGGGGAAAGGATGTCTTCACAGATGGCACCAATGTCACTCCTTGGCTGGCTAGTCCAGGAGGGGGGCTGATGTTGGGTGGCCCCTGCCCTCCCTCCCTCGGTGCCAAGTGCCTCATCTCTGCAACATACTAGGTCCGCAGGTTGCCACAATGAGTGAAGGGCCGGGCTGGCATGTGAACCCCAGTCTCCAAGGCAGTAGCACAGTGCCACCGTGCAGTGCCCAGCAATTTATTTTTTTATTATTTGTAGTTTAATTTACAGCTTATAACCAAAGTTGACAGACTGATGGAACCTAGAAACGAAACCACCTACTTCTCCAAAGGTCAGAGATGGGACATGTTACCAATGCCATCTCCCACTTCCTGTCTTGCTGGAACCACCTGTCTTGAGAGCGGAGGCCACTTCAGTCTCCCTGATTAGTTACAAGCTGTTGCATTAGTCTAGATCAGGCATTTAGTAGTCCTGAGGTAGCAGACCAGAGAGACAGCTTGAAAAAAGAGCAGTGTCTAGGATCCATAAACAATGCACGGAGTAAACAAATGTATACATTGTTTGGTTTCAGTGAGTCTCTCCAAACCACGTACATACGTTCTAAAGCCTCAAGGACTGTTCGTTCCAGGTCACGTGTGATGGATTTGTGATGTGGGCTGTCATACGCTGGGGCCAGAGCTGACAGCAGCAAGCTTATTACGTTCTGAGCCATGGTTGCTAGTCGCAGAGGGAGTAGAGGGGTGAAAGGATCTTGTATTTATCATTATGTCAACTAGACGCCTTGCTGATCATTACACATTAGTTTCTACTGTTGCTCTGCCAGTTGCCAGTGTAAAGGGGCCCTGTATAAGCAAAAATAATTAATTGGTTTAAAAGTTACAAGATAGAAATCACAGTTTGAAATTCAGCCACAGAGCGAAAAATACTAGAGGAAATCGGTCATAATGTCCTGGAAGAGATTTCATAGGCACCGAGAGCAGCAACTCAAGAGCCACGCGCACACAAACTTTTTTTTTTTCTCCTTGGTTTAGGAGGACTGGAAATTACTGAAACTTGAATACCATCTGCAAGTACACAGCAAGTCTTTTTCTGCAGGCCAACAGGTGTGTCTGGGTTAGGCACGAGCTCCACAGCACTCCTATTTTTCACAAGAGTGCTTTGATCTATAGCTGAAAATATGTAGCCGCAGGGCACAAAACGCATGCTGGGTTGTCTGGCTGCCAAAGGAATGCTTACTGCTGCAAAGCAGTTAGAGGAAAAGTTTCTGAAAATACAAGAGCTGGAAGGATTCCTGGAAGTAATATGGCACACTGAAAGAAATCAGTGAGAGGCAGTGCAGCGTAATGGTTAGAGAACAGAACTGTGAGACAAGAAACCCAGATTCGCATTCATCTAGTCACGGAACTCACCATGTAATGTTGAGCAAGACAGATGACCTCCGTGTGCTTCAGTCTAATCCAGCTGTGCACCTAGGCTGGATAGAAACACGACCAACCCCAATGCGATCCTGGGTGGTATCACTATAATATCCCGAACTCGCTTGCCTGACACCCTGTAGCCAGGCGCCAGGAACCCAGAAACACAAAATCCTGACACTGGAATTTGCCCCCGTTTGTAATCCTAATTAAGAGAGATGCGGCATGGCTCAAGCAAATCCACTGTGGGATTTTGCTTCAAGAATCTGCATCGGGCAACCAGTGTCGGATATCATACTATATCCGACTAGGTAGAATCAACATACACACAGTAGAAAAGGAGACTTATCTTAGCTGGGCTGCCCTGGGTATATAAATCACAGCATTTCCCTAAAGCATTTATGTATGATGTCCCCAAACTTTTGTTCTGAGCCCCAGGCATTTGCAATACTCCATACTCCCCCCACCGCAGATTTCAAGAAGAGCCCTAAGCCTCTATTTTGTTACAGATACCGCATTTGTGGGACAACAGAGATGTCAAAATGAAAGGAAACACAAAGAGAAAAGGAAAAGTGCACAGAAAAAAAGTAATACAAGGACTCTGAGAAAGAAATGGGGAGAAAACAGTATAAGGGGCAATGTGTATCGTACCTATCCAACTACACAATGAAATTACATTACACCAACACACGCACACACCAAGTACCACGTACCTAGCTATCATCCATCCCAGCATGTCACTCCAGCTGCCCCACCTCCACACCACAACATGGTGGCAGTCTCTGAACCATATAAAGCCCCCAGAAGATGAGAGCAGCCCTTCAAGCGCGTTCCTCTCCACCACCCTGGCCGATCTCCCATGACCAGTGTCCACTCCCGCACCTAGGTCGTCGGGGTGGTTGGAGGTATGGCATCCAGCACCTCAACCCTCACTATTACTGTTTCAGCTACCAAAACAAGATTTTAAGTGCCAGCAAAGATTGGTAAAGCATCACACTCAGTTTTCTAAGCAAAGCCCAGCGATTCTAAGCCTACAAGGAGTATGGGAACACACCACAGGCCTGCTACTACATTTGTGCACAAACAAGAACAAAAAAAATCTACTCTGAGAAGGAATGCTGGTTTTAAAGGCTTTCTTAAAGTCTGGTACCACAAAATTAGCTTAGGATGTTGCTTAAACTTGCAAATAATGTAACTCCACCTGATCAGAGAAGTCGTCAGGCAGGCACTTACTAGTCACCCACAAAGGTCATATCGGGACTTGTGTTAGCATTTTGACCAACTCCTTTCTCCAAACACAGATCTTTTTTCAAGGGACAGCCAGGGGCTCTTAGTACTGATTCTTGTTTAAAGGAATTTTCCAGTTTAAGGTAGTGAGCTTCATAGCCCACTACCTTTTGACAACATTAGCTGATTTGTAGCTAAAAGTAACATCTTTAACTGTGTATTTAGTTTGGGAAGGGATCCTACCTGCCTCCGAAGCCATGGCCAACCAATCCCTTCCAACTGCCCGGTTTGCCTGCTCTGCCACCACACTCAAGAGGTTTTGTGACGTTTCAGCAGGGAGAGCACGGGGGCATGCCCCACACAAAATTATGGCTGCCAAGCTGGGTGTGCTGTGAATTGGGAGCTGCAAGTTAGTTGCAAGTTAGAAGAATTCCACTTTTTGGCTCCGTTTTAACGTTTTTAAGTGTTTTATTTCTGTTTTATTTCTTTTTGACTCACTGTCTGTGTAGAAAGCCGGGGGGGTCAGGCAGCGTGCTTTTTGTTTCGTTTAGACTGCCGGTTAGCGGTCCCGTTGAAGCGCCTTTTAGAAATTGACGCTGTATTGTTTTACGTGGACATAACCGTGATATGTTAAAGAGGATGGCTGGGCCTAACAATCAGCCATTTTCACAGCGTTGTTGAAGAGTTCAACCGAGGGGTGAGATTTGCTGGAGGATTTATTGTCTTGGTTGGCGCCTGATTCTGTCCTGAAGCTGGTTTGTTTTTACACCTTTTTTGAAGTACGTGGTGGAGGAGGAAGAACAGCTCGAGGATTTATCGTCTCGTAAGACGTTTAACTTGGTCTTGAAGCTGGTTTTGATTCTTGAATTGGGTGCTGGGCCTTGGCTTGTGATTTGTTCCTTTGGGACTTATCACGGCTCTGCAGTGGTCTCTCAGCTGGAGTCTGCTGGCTCACAGGGGCTCGGGGAGATCAGTAGTCAGGTAGCTGGCTGGTGTTTTTAGGGAGCCCCTAGATTACTAGGACTGGATATTTGTTTGGCTGGCCCCAGGCGTCGAAGTGGTACAGCAGAAGTTTTCTGGCTGGGGGTTATTGGGCGGCGGAGTATTGCTGGTCCGAAGTTTAAGGCCTTTATTTGCTGGACTTTATCCTGACTTTGATCCTGTGTTGGCTCTAAGTTTTTGATTTTCCCCCTGGATCTACTTTGGTCAAACTCTTCCTGCCTGGGGATATCTGGACCGCACATTTATGTTAATTACTGGGCTTTTTCCTGGCTGTACTCTGCATCAAATTGAATCTACTCAACGGTTCTATCTTGGATTGTTGGATTTTACTGTTGAATTGGACCACTTTAATACCTCTCCTATATTTAGATGACCTCTAGCCTTGCCTTTATTTTATTTGTTTGCAGACTCCTGGTGGTGAGAGGACCAGGGTGCCTGCATTTTATTTAATTTTATTTTGTTTTTATAAATGCTTTGTTTAGGTTTGTAATTTTGCTTATTCTGGGCAGTGAGAATGCCCAGAACCTTTCCTCTTTCCATGGCTGTGAGAGGGTTTTGGGGTGAATTTTCTTTCTTTTTTGTATTTTATATCCTGTGAGAGGGAATTGTGTTATTTTATTTTTATTTTCTTTTAGGGGGGCCTAATATCATCCTCATTGGGATTAGGGTAGTTATGTTTATTTGAAGGGTGGAGTATTATTGTTTTTGGGGGTTTTAGTTATTTTAATTCTTGCAGCTTTACTCTGGAATTAAGAGGTTGGAGTATTGTGTGTTTGGCCCACTGTGATTGCATTGTTTGTCGGAATGTGCCTGCTTGCCCCATCTGTCCTGCGCTATTCGGCCACTGCTCTCCGCGCCCTCCACCCGTTCACCTCTTCCCCTCTGCCTGTCTATGTCTACCAGCACTGTCGAGCGCTGGGGATTGTTCGTAGGAGGAGGCAATGGAGGTGGGTCGGGGGGGTGGACAGCAGAGACCGAATGAGTGGTGCTCTCCCATTGGGGTGGTTAGGACCAGAAGACGCCCTGGGGCGAAATGGTGCCAGGAACACGGTGATTCTGTTCTGGTTCCCATACCCAAGGGTTCCTCCTTTTTGGGAGGGCAAGTAGTTAGGACGACTCGCCAACATTGTCCAATCCGGGCGCTGTTATGCAATGCCAGATCTGTTTGCAACAAGATTGCTCTTATAGTGGATTTTGTTGGTATGGCAGATCTGTGTTGCATTACCGAGACCTGGTTGGATGGGAATGCTGCCCCTATTTTGGAGGCAGCTGTCCCTCCCAGCTACTTGGTTATACACCACCAGAGATTGCACCGCGGGGGGGGGTGGGAGAGGGTTGCGGTCTGTTTCAAGACCGAATTGGGCCTAACTGGTGTACCAGTTGAGGAGGCCACTTCATTTGAGTACAGAGTGGTAACTGGTTTGGGGTGCAGGATAGCTCTCATTTACCGTCCACCAGGGGATAAGAAGCTATTCCTGCAGGAAGTAGCAGACTTCGCCGCCGACGTGGGGTTGGAGTCGCCCAGACTGATGGTTCTGGGCAACTCCAGTGCCTGGGTCGATGACGAATCCTCGCTTTTTGGACAACACTTCCTCCAGGTGATGACATCCCTGGGCTTCATACAGGTTGTTTCCTCAGTTACAAAGGTGGTCACTCTCTTGATTTGGTCTTCCTCCTGGGGATTGAGGCCTCCGACTTAGTGGTGGAACCTGCCGGTTGGTCTGATCACTACACCATTGGGTTCAATTTTTCAGCCCCCCGGGTAGGTCGGCCCCTGTGGAGATGGTCAGTTACTGCCCTTTGCAGGATGTGGTCCCTGAAGACCTGATGGCAGTGATTAACCTCTCCTTGATTGGCGAGCTTAGCACGGATCCCGAGCTATTAGTTTCTGCCTGTAATAGGTCTATTTCGTTAGCTCTTGATCTGATTGCTCCTGTCCAGGTTCACCCCATTCTGCTTCGCCCAGGGGCCCCATGGTTTGATGGAGCTCTGAGGGAGCTGCGGAGGTTAGAGCATCGCTGGCAGAGGACTGCCTTGGATGCCAACCACCTTATTTTGCTAGAGGACTATAAACTCTATCAAACAGAAATTTCCTGTAAGAAGGCAGAATTCCTGTCCAAGGAAATAGCTGCCACATGGAATCGACCGGCTCAACTCTTCCGAACTGTTGACAGGCTGTGCAACCCAGACTGTCAGCAGCTCCGTCGAGCTTTTTCACAAAGTAAGTGTGATGAGATCGCTCGTTTCTTTGCGAATGAGGTGGCCGACATCAGGCAAGTGTGCCATCAGCGTCATTCTATGGGGGATGCTGTTGGTCGGCACTTGGTCACAAAGCCCGTAGCTTCCTGGAGTACCTTTGATCTGCTGGAGTTCATGGACATTATGAGGCTTGTCCGGGGGATGCATCCCAGTTGCTGTAGTTTAGATCTGGGCCCCATTTCCCTGATTTTGGGGTGTAGTGATATCATCGGCCCAGTCTTAGCTCAGATTGTCTGGTGCTCTTTGGACTCGGGTGAATTTTCTAGCTCCCTGAAGGAGGCGGTGGTGACACCCCTCCTGAAGAAAGCTTCTTTAGACCCGGAGAACCTAGCGAACTACAGGCCCATCACTAACCTTCCTTTTGTGGGGAAGTTTATTGAGAAAGTTGTGGCAGCTCAACTGGAGGACCATTCAACCATCCATAATTTATACAAACCTTTCCAATCGGGTTTTCGTAAGAGGCATAGTACTGAGATTGCTCTGGTTCGGGTGCTCAATGATCTCCTGATGGCGAGAGATCGGAGAAGCTGTTCCATTTTGGTACTCCTAGATTTGTCATCAGCTTTTGTCACCAAGTAGACCATGCGATTCTGCTCGAGCATTTGAGGTTCATCTGTGGGTTGTTCGGGACAGTCCTCAGATGGTTTACATCTTTCCTCACCGGTAGATCTCAGAGAGTTGTCCCTGGACTTTTTTCTTCTGGGTCTTTCTCTCTGCCTTGCAGGGGACCTCTGGCTCGGTGCTGTCTCCTAAGTTGTTTGCAGTGTACAATACAGCTCCTCTGAGACACTGTAAAATAGTATGGGCTGAGGTTTCACTGCTATGCTGATGATACCCAGCTCTACCCGTCTTTTGCCCCCGATCAGGTTAGTGCTATCTCAGTACTGAACAGCTGCCTTGTAGAAATCCAAGATTGGATGAGTTCCAGTGGTTTAAAGTTGAACCCAGGAAAGACGGAGGTTTTGGTTGTGGACCCAGGTCGTAGGACAGAGGGGTTGAGGACTGCTCTCCCCTTGGGCTTAGTCCTGGGAGGGGCCCAGATTCTCACCTCTGAGCAGGTGCGTGACCTGGGAGTGGTGCTTGACGTTGGGCTGACCCTTCAACATCAGGTATCGGCAGTTGTCAAGCTGGCCTTTTACCATCTTAGGAACATTGCCAGGATCAAGCACCTTGTTCCGTCCAGCGATCTGCCTACTTTGGTTCAGGTCTTTGTGAGTTCTCGTCTTGACTATTGCAACTCCCTTTACCTAGGGCTTCTGGGGGTTGATATCCACCGCTTGCAGCTAGTGCAGAATGCTGTGGCACGTTTTTTAACTGGGGTATCAAGGAGATCACATATTACTCCTGTGCTGCGCGATTTGTACTGGCTACCTGTTCAGTGGCGGATCACCTTTAAGGTAGGTTTATTAACTTACAAAGCCCTACACGGACAGGGTCCTGACTACCTGAAAGAGCTCCTGGTTCCCTACACCCCGTTGCGACAGCTCCACTCAGCTGACGAGGGGTTGCTGGAGATTCCAAGGGTTTGTTTAAAGTCTTCTGGTGCGCGTGCCTTTGGGTTTGTTGCCCCCACCCTTTGGAATTCTCTGCCCCGTCAGCTACGTGAGTGTGGGACAGTAGGATGTTTTAAGCAGGCACTGAAGACCTTTCTGTGGGGAGTAGCATTTTCTGAATTTTTGTGATTTTATTGGTTTTATGGTTTTGTGGTATGCACTGTGCAGCGCCTTGATACATGAAAGGCGCTATATTAAACAAAATTTATTATTATTATTAAGTCTACGGGGGCAACTTTTCAATGCGCTTTTAGTAACTATAAACAATATTAGAAAGAAATTAAAGCTGCCACTCAATTGATAATGTAATAGTGTGGGTTCAAATAACAGACAGATCAGACATATATCCAGTGCATAAAAAACACACAGTCTGCGTTTATCATTTTATTGTCCAAAAAAGAAAAATGAAAGGGAAAAAAAAATGGTGTTAGTCCTTCACACCCTCAGAATACATCAGGAAATAATTCTTCTCCAAGCATAGTTATAAACGAATTCCTGACTCCTTTCTTCTAGTGTGAAACCCTGCACACTCAGCTCCTCTCAGATCCTTCTTACTGTGTGGTCACAAAGCTACTGACCACCTATCTATCTTAGCCCTCTGCAGGAATACTCTTTATAGCAGCCTTACACTGACGACCTAATTAGCAAGAAAAGGTTCTTTATAACCACTATATTTAGTATATATGTGTTCTAGCACATTGCTACCCTCTATGTCTCTTATGCAGGCTATTTTACAGTTGGTCAACTGTTTTAAAAGAGGGCTAAAAAAGGCCTTAATTATGAGGGCATGACATCACTGCAGGAGTTTAGCTCCTCCCACTGTGTGACATCACTCCCTCAAGGTTCTATATAAACAGGCATTTCAGAGGCTGCCAGCCCTACAACAGGATCTCATTGCCTTTAATACATCAACACATCGATTGGTATTTACATCTCTACCTCACTTGTTTTTCATGGTACCATAATTATACTGAGGTTTTCTGACCTTGGAAGGCAGAAGCAGATAAGGGCGCGCTCCTTAACTGTCTTCTTGCAAGCCCTATGGACCTCCTTTTTGAGAGCAATTATTTTTGTTTTTCTCTGTACTGATTCAAGCAACAAAAATATACTTCTTGGCATAAATGAACTCTACAGTCCTCCACAAACATTTCCTTTGTTTAAGACAGTTATTACTGTATGAAAACCAATGCCCCTATTTATCTAAAAATCACTCCTTAGAGGACTGACTGCTGAAATCTTTCTGCCATCTGCTTAACATTTCATTTCGGCCCTTATTTGCTCTGTTAATTGGCAGTGCATCTTTCAGAATGTATGTAGGCACGTCCACCTCCAAATATGGGCATTCCTGAGATTTATACACTTTCCCGGTTTCCTTTTCTCCCCAGGGCAGTTCATTTTTCTTTATTTTATTTCCCTAGAGCTCTCTAAGCCCATCCAAAAGTGCTACACCTAAGCGCTAACCACCCTCACGTGTCGAGTGGCTCCTTTGATGGCATGGCTCTTTTTAGAACTAGAGGCCAACCCATATATTTTAAAACAGCAACCATCAGCTTTTTCTTTGTTGCACGGTTATTTCCTGCACAATCATGTGATCATCCTGCGCGATCGTGCGAACAATGCTACAAGGCACTCAGAAATACAGACCTTCCAGCTACTTGCCCATATAACGGTAATGTATCTGTGGATCACTTTCCTATTTTACAAGGCAACACATCTGGCATCTTCTTGAAGTGGGGGTGGTTTTCAGGCATATAAAAGAAATAGGGATAGCAAAAGGACAGAGATTAGAATTATCAGGTTGGCCACCCTGATATGGAAGAAAAGAAAGGATAGACAGAAAATAACAGAGGATAGGAAAGAGTGAATAGAAAATACATGTTATGCCTGTAGGGATATTATCATCCTAGCACATAGGACCCCTCAACTCCGGACTACAGGATCTTGACTCGACGAAAGCAGAGGGTCCTCCTAGGGAATGGGATCCTGAGAGTTAGGGACCGGATCAGGATGCTAGTCCGACCCTCCCTGAGACGTAACAGGTAGGACCGGAGTCCTAGAAAGTGAAGTATCCACCTCATCCTGTGACAATGCATCAACTGGCTCGAGAAAAATCTCGACAGGTTGGTCAACAGGCATCTCGGCAGACTGACCACATGGGGAGACAGTGAAGCCAGCAGCCTGGACCGAAGGATCAACTAAAGTCGAAACTTCCAAGGAAGCACAGGAATCAGAGGCCCGAGTGCGCTTGCAATCCCACAACCATCTAAGAGACTTTTTCCTAGTCTCCTTTTTAGACCATTTTGAGGATTTCATAACCCTAGAGGAACCCTGCCCAAGGGTGGGAAGGGAATGGCACAAATTCCTAAACACCCCTGTAAAGGTGGCGCCAAAAGAACGTGGCACAAAAGCCAAAGCTGAAGAGGCATGGTCTGTGGCCTGAGCTGCCACCTCTTCGAAGGTCGCAAGTTGTTCTGGAAACCCCGCAGCCGTTGAGACACCCAACGGGTGTCTTTCCATCGAATGGAAGGGTCCCGTTCATCCGGTCGCCCAAGAAAGAGTAGAGTGTGCTGGTCCTCCAAAGTACTGGGATGCAAGGTGCGACACAGGCTAGAAGCCTGGGGACTGTATTCGTGGCCTAAATTACTAGGCACATGAGGTGTGCAGGTCCATCCAGGACATCTTCTGCCTGCAGTCACAGCATTTAAAACAGGAGCCAACTTCGTGTCATCCAAAACTAATTAGAAAATCGCTTGAAGACGTAGCCGAATTGAAGTTTTGAAAAGCAAAGGGCCTACTCAGCTCAGAGTGATAAAGAGGGAACCTTCTCCTTCCAGCAGAAAGGAAGATCTAACACCACGGGGTTGTGCCAAAGGAGTTACCACATGGGTAGATGGGAGGAGTCAACTTGAAGACCTTCTGGTCAGATTTAAAGAAAAAGGAATACTGCCAGAAGTGTGGATCTGTACGCCATATCCACGTCCCTAGAAATTTATTTACTTACATTGATATGAAAAGCTTGGTGCAAAAAAACACATTCCAAAAAGTAATGTTACAGTCCTGTGTGCATTCAGCGTCAAGCCATCGTCAGGGGGTGTGGCTATGACAACTCACTTCTCTCTTTGGGCCGTAACAGCTTTCAGAGAGGTGTCTGTCTTTGGGTATCGCTGCCACCAGCTGGGTTCGCCCAGCACCTAATTCCCACTTGCACAGAACTGTGAGGTAAAACATGCAACTGCACAGATCAAAGCCTGGTAGTGTGTCTCTCAGGTGGCAGGTGCTAAACAGAGTTTTGCCTCAGCCGATGGAAACCATACGATGCTTTACAAATAATTCCAATCACAACCACAACTGTTGCGTAAATAAATAGCTCTTTACATAACAGAAGGTCAAAAGTTGTATTACAGGACATATATGTCTGACACAAGAGAATAACAGTTATAAGAAAGGTAAACAAATTTTTTTTTTTTTTTAGCCATCTCTTTTTATCTCCTTTTTTCTGGCAGCCTGGTCTGCTCCCCTCTTGACCTCGCATCCTTCTTGAGATTCCAGCCACCATCCGCATCTACCCTGGTCTGTTTGGCATCGTTACCCCTGTGGTTGTACCCTCCACAGCAGGGCTGCAGGGAGCCCCCGACTCCCCACAGAACTCCGATCCAGTTTGAGTGCCCAACAACTGGGCGAAGCTCGCAGATGGCTATCAAGCCGCTCAACTCGGGTGCCCTCCTCCATTTTTTACCCCAGAGCCGAGGACGTGCAATGACGCCGCTGGAGGCGCACACAAGTCCGCACACCTCCTCAGGCGTCTGCCAGCTCCACCCTATGTGCAGCGGAACGTGCAGTCCCCAGGAGGCAACGTCATGTAGACTGCCATGGACCCCCTTCCCGGAGATGGAGAGCAATCCTCCGGATCCTCAATCCTTCTCCTCCCCTGCTACCCTCGGCGACCTATGCTCGTTCCCGAACACCAGTCGCCAGCATGGCATGAGGTGTGGCAACCAGTGCCTCAGCCCTCAGCCCTCAGCACCACCGGGCCGGCTGTAAACAAATGCTTTTAAATAAAAGATGATAAAAGAAAATGGATATTACTGAGATATGCTGCTATTATTATTTTTACCCTTCCCTATCCATAAAGAGAAACTGGACCCTATGCTATCTGTCGGCTCTCACAGACATAGTTAGATGAGTAGGCTTCAAGCTTGACCTCTCATATGTAACTTCCCCAGCAACTTTAAGAACAACTCCTCTATAACTGTCTCTCAGCATCTTATATTCTCTCTTGAGAATAGGTGATTCTTCTTCCCCCTTTGAATGCATCAACCATTTACCATGCATGTATTTAATTGTTCCAATTAGACTGAACACCTATCAGTGTCCAATTATATTCATGTTAACCTTCAGTTTATATCTGAGTGATCCAATCCTTTCAAGCTATGCGAGTGTGTGCGTGTGCGTGTGCGTGTGTGTGTGTGTGTGTGTGTGTGTGTGTGTGTGTGTGTGTGTGTATATCCACTCCCCCTCTTGGTCACACTGTCAGATTTATTACTCGGCTCTTATCTAGACACTGGTGGACAGTGGAATCCCAGTGTGTGTTCTTTTTCCAAACTGCTAAAAAAAATACCGGCTGAAAATCCAAGCCATTAACTCCTTCCTTCCCATTTCTTTCACAGTGGCTACTTGCTATTATGTTGGCTTATTAGCCACAGAATCAGGAATATGCAAAACATTCAATATATTTTCATAAAAGCCGCAAATCTGCTTTTATATAAATACGAACATATGAAGAAGCCAGCAGAGGAAGGTCATTTGGTCTATCTGTTCTGCTCATATTGCAGGGTCCACAGCTTGAGCTACTGTCCCTGCCCTCCCTCCCTCCCATCCTCTCCTCTCATCCTCCCTACACTTGATCCTTATGTACCCCTATGCTATGCCTATCCCAGCCTGTCTTGAAGCTGCCCACTGTCTCCAACAAGACTACCTCTTTTGGCAGTGCATTCCATGTGTCCACCAATTCCAGAGGGTCTCTGTGAAGAAGTGCTTCCTGACCTCCCTCCTAACCTCTCCCTAGGTTAAGACTGTGCCCCCTTGCATTATAGTCGTCACTCAGGTTACAGAGACCCTCCTTACCCACTTTTTTTTTATCCCCTTCAAGTGCAATGCTTGAAGGTCCCAATAATGTCCCCTCTCTCCTTCCTGTCCTCCAGGGAGTACATGTTCAGTGCCCTCAACCTCTCCTCGTACGCCTTACCCTGCTGATCCATCATCATCTTTGTAGCCTTCCTCTGGACCTTCTCCGGCAGGTTAATGTCCTTTTTGAGGTGTGTCCACTAGTACTGAACTCCATTCTCTAGATGTGGCCTCACCAGTGACCTGAACAAGGGCAGTATAACCTCCTCTCTCCTACTACTGCTCCCCCTAGCTATGCATCCCAGCATCTTGTTTGCCCTTGCTGCTGCCTTTTTACACTGCGTGGAGTGCTTCAGGTCACTAGTGATCATTACTCCCACGTCCTTCTCTTCCTCCTCTGATGCAGATCTCTGGACTCCACCCATGTAGTACTCCGTCCTGGGATTTTTGGCTTCAATGTGCATAACTTTGCATTTCTTGGCAATGATGCCAAGCTGCCAGATCCTGAACCACCTCCGCAGCCTTTCCACATCATCCTGTAGGTCCTGTATCCCTTCAGCTGTGTCCACGCTCCCGCAAAACTTGGTGCCATCCGCAGATAGGCACATTTTGCCCTTAATGCCATCCCCAATGTCACTGATGAAGACACTGAACAACACTGGCCCCATCACCGAGCCCCGTGGGAACTCACTGATGACCTCTCTGGTACCAGATAACACTCCCCCCCACAACCACCCTCTGGGTTCTGTCGCTCAGCCAGTTTTCCATTCATCTGACTATCTTATCCCCAACCCCAAGATCTGCCAACTTCCTGATCAACCTTTCACGGGGCACAGAGTCAAAGGCCACATAGAGGATGTCTAGCACTTGGCCCCCGTCTACTGTCTTAGTGACCCATACAAACAAGTCAATCAGATTTGTTTGACACAGTCTCCTCCCCATGAACCCATGCTGCCTTGCATCCTGGAGACCATGCTCCTCTAGATATTCTACCAACCTTTGCTTAAGTATGGTCTCCATGAGCTTGCACACGATTGAGGTAAGACTGACTGGTCTGTAATTCCTTGGGACCGCTTTTGTGGAGGGGTACCATAAATGCTGTTCTCCAGTCCTGCGGTACCATGCCTGACTCTAGTGAACTATTAAATAGGTCTGTCAGTGGTCCAGTCAGCTCCTCAGCCAGTTTCCTTAGTAGTCCTGGATGAACTCTGTCCTGGCCTGGAGATTTGTCCATCTTCAATGCTAGCAGCCCCTTCCTCACTCTATCCTCTTCTATTACTACATCTGTGTCCCCCCCTTCTCCCTCCTGAAGGTACTGGTCCGTCCATCCTCCCTGATGAATGGAACAGAAGTGTTCATTTAGTATCTCTGCTTTTACCCCCCCCGTTATCCTCCACCCACTCCTCCCCTTTCTTAAGCCCAACAATCCGGTCCTTCTTGTCCCTTTTCTCACTTATATAGTGAAAGAAGGCCTTCTCCCCTTTCTTAATTCCTTCAGCTATCTGCAGCTCCTTCTGTGCCTTAGCTCGCTGGACTTCCTTACTTGCCTCCCTAGCCAACCTTAGGTAATTTTCCCTAGCCACCTCTCTCTTGGTCTTCCTGAATTTTCTATAGGCTAACTTCTTTTCTGTTATTGCCTGGGCAACCCCAGAACTGAACCAGCTGGGCACTTTGGTCATTGTGTCCTTCCCCCTGAGCCTAACGCACTCCTCTGTGGCAACCAATATTCCTTCCTTAATGATGAACCACCTTTGGTACACCCTCATATCTGCTCTTCTGCCCACCAGATGGCTCCTTGGCACTTCGCCCATCTTCCTGAAGTCCACCCTCCTGAAATCCAAGACTTTGGTTTTAAGTCGGGATGCTTTCTCTGCCCATATCCAACTGGAACTACACAGTGCAATGGTCACTCCCACCCAGGGGCTCCCTGACCATTATTTCTTCTACATGCTTCCCATTTGTGAGCACCAGATCAAGAACTGCCTCTGCTCTTGTTGGTTCTGTGACGCCCCGAGTCAGGAATCCACTTTGCAATCCTTCCAGGATCACCAGACTCCTAGCACATGATGTGGATGGTACGCTCCAGTCCACCTTGGGCAGGCTGAAGTCCCCCACAATTACTGCCTCTCTTTTCCCCGCAGCTTCCAATATTTGCGAGCTCAGTTCCCTGTCCCTCTCCTCATCCTAAATATACTTAAATATTCATGATTCTGGAGCTAATAAGCCAACATAACAGCAAGCAGCCACACCCCTGATGAAGGCTTGCCACCGAATGTGCACAAGGCTGTAAAGGCACTTTTTCAGAAATGCGTTTCTTGCACCAGGCTTTTTATATCAATGTAAGTAAACAAATATTTATATTACAGCTCTTCTGTGTGCTTGCACCTTTCTTTCGTGTTCCAGTTTTAACTTGGGCACAGTATTGAAGAGGTAGATGTGCTGGAGGTTTTTACTCTGTTTGACAGGGGGTCAAGACTGCCTAGCAATCGGAAATAAGGACAATTATAAAATCATTTAAGGTAATCTTTAATATTTTACTTTACAAAGTTCTGTGATTTTTTTTTTTAATCTCTCTTTCTATTTCAAATTCTTTTTTTTGCAGATTTTATGGTATACAAAGCATTGATCTGGACATGACTGTCTGTACAAAGGAGGACAGAGCCACTCAGGGAGCCTGGCAACTGCAGCTTGAAAAATGTGATAAAAATTAGAGCTGAAATTTGCAGAATGTTCAGAGTGATGAGTGAACAATCAACGCAGAACCCAGATAGCGCCCATGTCACCTTTTCCAAGGCTGAAACAGACAGAGAATGAGCATCAGTGAACTGTCACTAATCACAATGACACGTTTTCGCATGTATTGCACTTTTACGCTATACCCAGTAATGCTGTGGCTTATACTATCAAACTTAAATCTGTCCCATCTATGCTTAAATGCAATCTCTGGTTACAATAAACCTCTACAGAACGTTGTTCCATTTGTCCACCACCCTCTCGGTGAAGACATATTTCCTCGTGTCCCTTCGTAACTTGCCCCCCACCAGCTTCAGGCTGTGCTCCGCCATGATACTGCTATCCCTGAGCTGGGGAAATCCATGGCTGTCAAGTCTACTGATCCCCTTCAAGTCCCTGAAGGTTTTAATCACACCCCCCCAGGTTCTCGTCTCGTCTCCAGACAGTTCAGTCTGAGGTCTTGCAACCTTTTTCTGTAGGATTTCCCCATATAAAATAAAATACCAACAGACCAGAAATGGTTATGAGAGGTGTGGTTCCTCTGGTATTGTTGTTCTTTGCATCTGTAGCTGTGTCTTCAAAGTGACAGTGGCCTTTATTTCAAACTGAGAGCTTTCACAGCGACTACTATTTACTGGCCGCTATTAATCAAACATATACCGTATGTGAAAAAAAAAATGATATCGTTATAAGATCCTAATTCAGACTAAGTTAAACCCGTTTCACAATTGTCCCACTCTGCAATCCGCTATTAGCACTATTCTCAGCTGTGATAGTGATCGGAACTAAAAAAAACCTAAAAACAGAAAGAAAGCTGTAACAGAGTACTTGATTACAGTACTTTGAAACAGCAAAGGAAACAATCTGTTGAAACTGGAAACAAGGAAAGCTCCGAAGTTACCAGTCTCTTCAGCAAATAAAGTGATCTTGCAGTTTGCTGGGCAGCAGAAGGTGTACGATCACCACACATAGTGCTTGTGCAGATAAGTTACCTAAACCAGACAATAGAAGCACTCTGGGTAGGGGGATTGACACCAGTCCATTTACAGAAGAAAGAGTACTGAAGGAACTCCTAAAACTCAAGGTGGACAAAGCAATGCGGCCTGATGGGATTCACCCCAGAATCCTAAAAGAACTAAGGGAGGACCAAGTGACACCACTGACCACACTTTTTAACAAATTATGGGAGGATGGAGTGGTACCCGAGGACTGGAGGAGGGCAGATGTGATTCCCCTTCACAAAAGTGGAAGCAAGGAAGAAGCAGGAAACTACAGACCTGTAAGTCTGACCTCAGTGGTAGGGAAAATGATGGAATCACTTCTGAAAGAAAGAACTGTTGAGTACCTAGAGGCCAGCGGGGCACAGGACCCAAAGCAGCATGGGTTCACAGCAGGAAGGTCATGTCAGACGAATCTAATAGATTTCTTTGACTGGGTGACCAAAGTAATAGACCAGGGAGGGGCTGTGGATATGGCCTACCTAGACTTTAGCAAGGCATTTGACACAGTCCCGCACAAAAGATCAATACTCAAGTTAGCCAGCTTGGGAGTGGGTCCCAGGGTGGTAGCCTGGGTTGCAAACTGGCTGCACAACAGGACACAGAAGGTAATAGTGAGTGGAACACATTCCAAAGAAAGGGGGGTCACTAGTGGAGTACCTCAGGGCTCAGTACTGGGTCCAGTCCTCTTTAACATCTTTATAGGTGACATTGCAGACGGTCTGGAGGGAAAGGTATGCCTCTTTGCAGATGATACAAAGATCTGCAACAGAGTTGATACACAAGGGGGGGGCAGGAAGGATGAGAAGGGACTTGGCAAGGTTGGAGGAATGGTCAGACATATGGCAACTTAGATTCAATGCAAAGAAGTGCAAAGTAATGCACCTGGGAAACAAAAACCCAGGAGAAGAGTACACAATAGCAGGGGAGGTACCAACAACAACAAAAATGGAACAGGACTTGGGGGTAGTCATATCAGATGATCTAAAGGTGGGTAAGCAATGTGAGAGGTCAGTAAGGAGAGCCAGGGGGATACTGGGATGCATAGGAAGGGGCATCACAAGTAGAAAAAGGGAAGTGGTTATCCCTCTGTACAGACAGTTAGTGAGACCCCATCTGGAATACTGTGTGCAGTTTTGGAGACCTCATCTACGCAAGGACATAGACAGGATGGAAGCAGTCCAGAGGAGGGCAACTAAAATGGTGTAGGGTCTGCATCAGAAATCATATGAAGAGAGACTGAGACAGCTTAATATGTATACCCTTGATGAAAGGAGGAACAGGGGGGACATGATAGAAACGTTCAAATACCTTCAAGGGAATCAACAAAGTCCAGGAGGGTAGCATCTTTCAGAAAAAGAGATGTGTGAGAACAAGGGGACACAATTTAAAGATAGAGGGGGGACGGCTCAGGGGTAATGTGAGGAAATCTTTTTTCACGGAGAGAGTGGTGGATGTGTGGAACTGCCTTCCTGGAGAGGTTGTGGGGCTAAAACAGTGGGGGAATTCAAACATGCATGGGACAGACACAAGGCAATTGTAGTGGGGGGTGGCAGGAAGTAGGCTGTTAGTTAACTAGAATCTGCAGCTTATCCAGTAGGTAGGGAAATGGGAAGACTGGGTGGGCCAAGTGGTCCTTATCTGCCGTCAAAGTCTATGCTTCTACGTTAGATTCCAAGTTCTAGTCAGTCTCCAGGGCAACCACTGTGTGCGAGACTGTGCTGTATTTTGTGTGGATTATATCATGGTTGATTCTTAATATTAAGAATAATAATACAGTATTTCTCACTTCTGCTTGGTGAATTTGGCAAACAAAGGGGTTTGTGCTTTGTGTGTTTTAGGGTGACAAAAGACTATTTCTTAACAATGCGTTCAGTCACAATGCAGGGATTCATAGACACGTTTGGTTTGGACTGCAGATTGTTATCCTTTGTGTTAACAGTTACTTTTGGTATGAGGTCTGGCCAAATGTTGGGAGATTATCTTGCATACAGACCTTCCAGTCCTGTTGGTTAATATTATTAAACCCGTTAGGTAGGTAATATGGTATGTTATCATATACCATGTGACCAGGTCGTCAATAATTTGTTAGTAGGACTAAACAGACCCCATCTTTTTCCTAATGCACACATACACACACACATATGCAGATAACGGATAGGGATCCAGCCACTGGAGTTGCCTTGGGCATCAAAGTCAACCTCTGATTCACTTCCAAGTCCTTGGAACCGCAGACTCCTGGAATCATTTTTTGGCTTCCCTCAAAACGTGAAGTCTGGCAGGTCACCATACATGGATGGGGGAAAGAAAAAAGCGACCCACTCATGTGCATCAGTTTTCAATGTTGCCAGCTTTTTGTTTAACGATGAACTGCTAATCAAATAATAGAAATAACTCCTCCAGGGCTCAACACTACAAGCTGGCACCCATCCCAAGCTCATGTTTGAAGATAAATTTGTTGCTTGTTTATAACACCTACCTCTGTGCAGATCAGTACATTTTGTCATCTTCCGCACCCTACTGGCACTTCATAGACGTTTTGGCAACTCAACCTGCATTTTTCAGACGGGTATATTTGCTTGTTTTAGTTCACTGGGAAAGGAGGCCTAGGAAATATTTTCCTGTTTTCAGCCTCGTCCCATGAGTACAGGGGTGGGAGGGTGACAGCCAATACAGGAAGTAGTGATTGATATTAAACTAGGTTTATATTGAATCAGTTAAAGCAGCAGAGCATGACAGCAGTGAAAATTTGACCTATACTTTTTTTTTTGCTTTTATTAACATTTTTTATTATTTTTCCAGTTTTCAATTCCGTACATTAGTGCATTCCTGCACAGTGTAGAAATCCACTCCTTCGCCCAGAGTAGAAATCCACTCCTTGGAGTTACAATTCTACATCCTTTATTGAAGTCCATAGAGCATCTTGTATAAGTACTGCCGTTATATTCCAATGCAATTAGTACGTTAATTACTCTAGGTCTGAATTCGCCAAATGTTACTAAACTGCCATCTATACATCACACCTTATTTTCATCAGTCTTCTCTGTTTTTGAACATCTATCATTTCAATATCTCTTTTCTTGTGACTATAATGAACTAGCATGCAGTCGACACTGCTCCTTGATCTTACGGGACAAGTGTAATTAAACTAAAAAAAACCTTTTAGAATGAAAACCTGGTTCAAGCCACATTAAATGGAGCGTGACATTTATTTTTTCAAATGTACAAAAAAAAGCCCTAAAGCAAACTCAAAATGCAGAAAGAAGGGTATCATAAGTCAGGAGATAAAGGGCAAGCTACAATAGAATACAAAAGTACTGGTCAAAAGGTTCACCACTATCATGCGCTGCTGCTTTAAGCTCTTGGTGGATAACCGAAACAGGGAGCAATTTGGATAGGACACCAGGAACATTTCCCTGCTTCTTCAATAAGTGCCATGGGCTCATTAATGTCCACCTGAACAAACACCAAAAGAAGCAGACAGGGTCTCTGTTTAACATCTCATTTAAAAAAAACGAATAAAGTAAAACTAGACAAGAGTTAACAAGTTCAGCTCAAACCACATCATACTTACAGTTCCCATGAAAAAAATGAAGATTATATCTGGAATTCAGTTTCTAAAGCAGAACAGAAGTTGTCCAGAGCCAACAGCTGTGGATGCAATTTCAGCATGGAACTTCAGAATACTAGTGCCCCGGCCGGCCCGGTGGCGTGGAGGGTTGAGGCGTTGGCCGCCTTACCTCGCGTCACACCAGCGACCCTGGTTTGGGAGTGGACTCGGGTAGTTCAGGGGTCGTCAGAGCGTCTGGAGGACTGCTTTCCCTTCCTCGGGGTGAGGGGAATTTCGCTGCGCGCTGTAGACTGGCACCTAGCGTTGGCTGGGGGTTGGCACAGGCACATAGCCACATAAGGGGTTGGCCCAAGTCCAGGGCAATTGGCTGCCTCCATGGAGGTGGAGGCAGCCTCACCGCCCACTGCACGGACGTGGGTGCAGGAGAAAACGGAGGAAAATTCCGGGACTCATCAGGACAGGACCCGTGATGGCCCGATTGCTCCAGTGGGTCCTCCTCCAACAGCAGATCTGACATACCGGGGAGGGAGAAGCATGCTGGCACTCCTCATCCTGGCCCTGCCGTGTAGGGGGAATCCGCAGGGGAACCTCAGGGGATGGATTTCCTGGGGGATCATGGGCCAGAGGATGTACCCCTCCGAGGGAGGGGTCATAGCCCCTGACAGGCCTGTGGCGGAGGTAAAAACTGTAAATAAAGAAAACGAATACTAGTGCCCCTGCCCCTTCTACATGCAGCCATGGGGATGGGTCTTTAAAACGTTAGGGTTCCTGACTGAAGCTACTGTCAATAAGACTGAAAAGCAGGAACAGGAAGTAATTCCAGGTGCCAGAGCAAAGAAAATCCATAGCCTATGCGAAGAGGGACGACAGCAGTTATCTGGCGGAGTGTCACTACTGCCAGAGTAAAACAGGGAGGGGTGGCCTATACTCAGGTGAAAATAAGGGGAGTGCCACTGGTGCCTGGGACCCTTTCCTCCTCCAGGGAGAGAGGGAGACAAACAGTTGCCATCGGGCACTCGCCTCCTAGGTGACCACAGCTGGAGCCACAGGCAGCGCTACAAGAAGGAATGTATACATCTGTTTGTACTATGCAAAGCTTGCTTTCATACATGTGTACTCTGGCTGCCAACATCCTTGGGGCATGGTGAGAAAAACTACAGTTGCGTAAGAACTTACTGTAACACTAGATCTTCGAGAGAGGCTCTTGCAGTAAGCAATAACACTTAGGACTGAGTCGCCAGGCACTAGGACCACAAGGAGAACTTAGCTAGCAGTGTCTGGTGGGGGACCGCCCACCAGGCGTTACATAACCGATGTCCGCCCGGTGCTATATAGTGGGCGGACCCCACGCCTGCCTCCAGTTCCCCCACTGGAGACCTAGGAGAAGGAGCGACAGGAGGAGAGGGCTTCTGGAGCCACTAGAATAGGCTGAGAAAGCAGTAGCAGTAGGGGGAAGGAGGGAGGGAAAAAGCTTGCCTACTGCAAGAGCCTCTCTCAAAGCTCTACTGTTACAGTAAGTTCTTAAATAACTATACTATCTTACTTTGAGAAAGCTCTTGCAGTAAGCAATAACACTTAGGACTGAATCCCAAGCAGTGTAATCCAGGCAAAGACTGAACACAGGAGGCAGGATAAAGAACTGCAGAAAGGCAAGAAATTAAGACAGAAGGCCCTGAAGGACAGCTAGTCCAAAGTCTGCCCTGCGTCTAGAGGCAATGTCCAGACTGTAATGCTTAGTGAAGGTGCGGATAGAGCTCCAAGTTGCTGTCACACAGATTTCCATGGCAGAAACATTTTTGAAACAAGCAGTAGATGCAGCCATGTCTTTAGCTGAATGCCATTTAACTTATCCCGGAAGGGGTTTGTTATACTTCTGATAAAACAACAAAATGCAGTTTGCCAACCATTTGGATAAACATTGATTTGAATCTGCAGCACCCTCTCTTTTGGGCGCAAAGGAGATGAAAAGCGGATCCGTTTTACGGACTGACTGTCCGATTTGTGTAGTAATGCAAAATTCTGTGCACATCCAGTGTGTGCAGAATGGCTTCCCCATGGTTAGAGTGCGCAGGACAATACACTGGTAAGTATATAGTCTGGTTTAATGTAAACTCAGAAACCACCTTTGGTAGAAACTTAGGATTTGTATGCAGAGCCACGTGGTCTCTGCAGAAAATCAAATAAGGCTCCTTACACAGGAGGGCCTGAAGCTCAGAAATCCTTTGAGCTGAAGCAATAGCAACTGAAAACAGCGCTTTCCAAGACAGATCACGTAGGTCGAAACTTGCAGCCAGTTCAAAGGGAGGCAGAGTGAGTTTCTCGAGCATAAAGTTCAGGTCCTACAGGGGAACAGGGTTCCTCACCAGGGATTTCATGTAGAGTATTCCCTTCAGAAAGGTACACGAGACCTCCAACTGAGCCAAAGTGTTGCCACCGGAGTGTGGTAGGTGGATATTTTTTAATTTTATTTCATTAAACTCTAAGATTACAAATACCTTTGAGCAGGAACTGCTCATTTACAAAGATTCCACGGATGTAGGGTAACATACATACAAAGGTCAACAATGGTTACAGTCTTAAAAACACAAAGATGTCTAAGCATTTATTATACAGCAAAAATGGAGAGAGACAACATAAGCCAGCTTCAGACAAGTTTCAGAGTGAACAGTATATAGTTAGTATAGGGTAGGAGGGAGTCAGGAAGAAGTAGGCAGGCTAAAGGGCCATTGTCAGCAGGTAGAGGTGGGTGGCAAAAGTGCAAGGTGGATGGGCTGGAGGACACATATCTGAAAGTGCCATTAGTGAGGGAGAGGTGGTTGAGGCAGTGTGGTGTTGGGGGGGTAGGGGTGAGAGTGGGGGAAACTGGTGCCAAAAAAGTGGAGCTCTAAGGGAGGTTACAGGTCACCTTCGACTAGGGTAAAATGAGGAGGCAGTTACTTAGGAGAGGCAGTCACATTGAGTGGTAGAGGTGAGGAATAGTCGGAGTTGCCTTTTAAAGGGACCAAGCGTCGCAGTTAAGTGTTAAGGGTATTGTACCACTGAGGAGCCCTGTGCGTGAACGACCTCTGACCCATTGTGGTCCAGCATTTGGGGACCTGGAAGGTTTGCTTTAGACCACTGTGTGTAAGCTGGGTACTGCTGTTGGCAGTAAGGAGCTCTGCCACTCCTGATGGCATGAGCCAGTGGAGAACTTTTTTGGTTAACAAGCAGGTCTGGTATTGTACTCTACTAAGGAGTGGTAGCCATCCGGCCTGGGAGTACAGGTCACAGGTGTGTGTTAGGCGGGCAGCACCCATTAGAAGCCTACAGGCATTGAGTGCCACCGATATTCTCCAGAGGGCAGTAGCGGAAGCAGAGCCATAGATGACTAGACTGTAGTCGATGATGGAGGTGACAGAGCTGTAGATGGCCAGTCTAAGGGCATCAGTGGTCATGCAGTGTTTGTGCTTGTGGAGCAGGCCGATATGTATGTTGGCGGCCTTAGCTACACTGCCAATGTGCCGCGTGTAAGAAAGGTAACTGTCCAAGGTGATGCCGAAATATTTAAACTCAGGAACATGTTCAAGAGAAGTCCCCACGTGGTTCTTGATGGTGAGGGACAGAGGTTTATACTTGCTCTGTGCATTGCAGAATGTCATTACCTTAGTTTTGCTGTAGTTTAGGACGAGCTTATGTGAGTTAAACCGCTCTTCAACAACATGCCTGAAATCACACTGCAACTGACTCTCAAGTTGTTTAGAGTCTTGGTTGCCAGTAAACAGTACTGCATCGTCTGCATAAAGTAATATTCTCTGTTGCAGACACTAGGGAGACTGTTCAGGAAGAGAGAAAAGAGTAATGGCCCCAGTAAAGACCCCTGCGGGACACCTGAGAGGACTGGTTTTTCATCAGAGGTGACGCCAGCAATCCTAACACGTTGGACCCTTCCCCCTAGGTAGCTAGCAAACCAGGGCAGTGCATCCTTGGAGAGCCCGAGTGTGGTCAGTTGCCCGAGTAGGAGTGGGTGGTTATCAGTATCAAAGGCCTTTATCAGGTCAGTGAATACTGCTCCCTCACAGATTTCTTGGTCGAGGGTGTCATGGATGAATCCGGTAAATTCCGACAGTGCCGTGATGGTACTATGCCCTTTTCGGAAGCCATGCTGTTCTGGGCACTGGATTTCATATTTGTCCAGGAACTCGACAAGCTGGTCCAAGACTATCTGTTCCAGAGCTTTAGATTGGGGGGGGGGGGGAAAATCGGCCTGTAGTTGGTGTGCAGTGACTTATCTCCACTTTTGTGTATAGGTGAGATAGTTGCCCGTTTCCAGAGTGATGGGAAATGACCCAATCTTAGGGAAAGGTTGAAGATCTTTGCCAGGAATTCAAGGATTTCATCTAGGACAAGTACAAGCAACTTCAGGTCGAGTGAGTCACCACTGTAGCCAGTTTTGTGGATGGCCTTGCATATATAGGTTCTGGCTAAGTGCATTGGGATCTCTTTGAAAAAGAACTGTGGAGCTGTGTGTACTTGGGACGCAGTGTCAAAGGGGGAATTGGTGGTGGGGCATTGAAAAAAATCAGGTGGAAGGACACTGCCAAGGCTGGAGAACACATTGTTGAACGTATTGGAGATGGTACGTAGGTCTAGCGTAGGTGTTCCACCAATGTTGAGCATGGTGGGTGGTGCCTTAGTATCCTTGCCTGTGAGGTCCTTCAAGTTATTCCAAAATGTTTTCCCATCACTCCAAATATACTTGCTTTTAGCCTTCCGTATAGCTCAGATACAGCCATTTTTTGCAGATTTATATTTTTGAATGTCCCCTTACGCTGATGTGGCTCGAGCACAGTACCAGATGTGGTCCTTTTGTTTGAGCCATGCTACAAGCTTGGAGTTTATCCATGGGTTAGACCTGCCTTTAACCTTTATCTTTTTAAGTGATGCATAGATATCACACACCGCCATAAAGCAGCTGATGAACAGTTCCAAGGCTTTGTTTGTATCACTGAATGAGTCAATAATCAACCAGTCCAGCCTGCTTAGATGTGATTTTAGCAACTGAAGGTGCCCCTGCTCGAGTACCCTGGTGTGTATTATTTTAGGAGGGGACTAGGTGAATTTGTTAGCCCAAGAGCAAATAACAAGTGAGTGGTCACTTAAAGTATCGGGGAGTACAGACACCTTAGAGATTATTTCGGGGTGGTTTGACAGTATCCAATCAAGTTGAGTGTAAGTCCCCGTCCTATAGTTGCACCTAGTGGGGGTGGGGACAAGCTGTGTGAGGTGTTGTGCCGTGACAGTATCCTTGTAGGGGCAGGCCTCAGGTGAAAGCCAGTTTATGTTAAAATCACCCAGAATTATGGTCTCTGAATTATGGTGTAGTCCCATGAGATATTCCATGATGCTGCTGAAACCACTAGCCTGGTCCTTTGGGGTTATGTATACAAAGGCTATAGTAAGATTTTTATTATACGACCCCAGGAGAATTTCGATGGTGAGGACCTGAGATGGGGATCCCGGGTTAGAAAATGGGATGACATGTCCCATAAGGGTATCTCTCAGGTAGATGGCACAGCCACCACCCCGTTTTGAAATCCTGTCCTGCCTGAAGATGGAGTATCCAGAAATTGAGACCGCAGTGTCAGGGATCTTAGGGTTTAGCCAAGTTTCAACAACAGAGAGGATGTCAGGATTGTGTTGCTGAATCCAGGTTTGGAGTTTATCAAGTTTAATAAGGAGGCTACAGACATTGATTGACGCTAATGTGAGGGACCCCACCCTCCTATTCTGGGGTTGGTCGGCTAACTGGTCCTGAGTTGAGGTGTACATTTCGGAGAGCAGAAGTAGCATAAAAGATTCTCAGGAGAGAGGTTTTAAGTATTTTGAAATTTTGCTTGTTTGTTAGGTGTCTGTGCACCTTGGTGCCACAGTAGCGGGGTTGTCCAGCCTTGTTGCAGAGAACTGCTAATACCTGTAGGTTCCTCAGAAGGCTGAACGCTTGTAGCTTCAGAATGTAACCAGTGTGCCAGATAGGGGTGCAGCAGGCCATGGTATCATTGTGTTGGATCTCCATGGTCATACCCAGTGCATAATGCAGGGCAGATGGTGGCGTTGGCTGACAGGTAGATTGAAAGGAGGTGACCTCAGGAGAAATGGGACAGTGCAGCACTATCATCACCACTACTAGCAATGTGGAAAGCAGGTTTAAAGCAGCCATGATTTGGTTTCAGCAAGGAGACACAGTTTGGCTGAGAGTGGGCACTGTTAAAGGCTAAAAAATAGCAGTTTGTCAATTGAGTGACACCTGGTGGTTAAATCAAGAGCCAAAAGAAATGATCAACAGCTGAGGTCCAGAGTCACTGAATGTGTTAAAATTCCTGAAGGTGATTAACTGTGCCTGCGCATATGCAGGATGTGAAATCCTTTTGTCTGTATGCTTCTTTGTCATTCAAAGAGGTTGCTGAAAAGCCCACATACAGATCATGGAGCAGGTCAGACGAAAATGTGGATTCAAGCAGGACCCAGAGACACCGAGTTTGTCAGATTTAGTTGCTTCACTTATGTTTTGCTTGGGATAGCTTCCAAAAAGTTGATTTTAAAATGAAAATGCAGATACCTGCTGATGATGTTTTGCAGAAATCAAGTCCAGGAGACTTTCACGGATGTAGTGAGCAAGAATGGTGTAGTTACTCCAAGCAGAAAATCATGTAAATCCACATAAACTAAGCTACAGACAAACACAAGCGGTCACCACACAGACCCAGAAGGCATGCACAAGTGCAGACAAGTGGACGTTCATCGAGGAACTACTAAGACCCAGGTTAGAGAGCTGCAGCAGATACTCCAAGATCTGAGGAACAGGACATGAAAAAGGGTCCCAACCCTTGGAGGTCGCCCAGACAGAGAACATCTTCCATTTCATCGCATAGGTGGTTCTTGTAGATGGCTTTCTTGCCTCTACAAAGGACTTCACCGACTCTGGAGGAGACTCCGAAGCGGGATACCACCATGTCTGAAGGCGCCACACATGCAGGTGAAGGGACTTGAGGTCCGGATGGACCAGCCTGCCCTGATCCTGAGTCAGAAGGTCCTGGCAGAGAGGAAGTGAAACCGGAGGCTCCACAACTAACTGCTGGAGCAGAGGGAACCATATTTGACGAGGCCAATATGGAGCAATTAGAACCATCTGAGCTCCCTCCACTTGCAGTTTGAGGAGCACCCTCTGCAAGAGCGGGAAGGGAGGAAGGGTGTACAGTGACCTCCCCGTCCAGCAAAGAGACAGCACATCTCGCCAAAAGATACCAGGCCCGGGAACGAGCGAGTAAAACTTGGGTAGTTTTGGCATTGTGTGGGGAGGTGAGCAGACTAAAATCTGGGCAACTCCAGAGGTCGAATATGCTTTCAACCACTGACTGTCGCAGTTTCCACTCGTGAGCTCTTGCTTGAGTGCGGCCGAGACTGTCCGCTAGGACGTTCTGAATGCCCAGGACGTGCACCACTGACAGCTGGAGCTGGTGCTGGACCTCCCAGTACCACACTCGCATCGCTTCCCTTCACAAGGAGTACGATCGAGTGCCCGTTTGTTCAGTACCAGACCACACATGTTGTCTGACTGGTCCAGGAGTGGTCCCGGGAGGAGGAGGGGCTGGAAGGCCTGGAGGACGTACAGCACTGCACGCATTTCTAGCATGGTGATGCAGTGAGAGCTCCCGATGAGACCAGGATCCCTGCATTCTGCGATCTCCCAGATGTGCTCCCCAGCCCTGACCCGAAGCATCCGTGGTCAGAGACTGAACTGGCGGGGGAGGCTGAAAGGGGACCACTCGGCAGAGATTATCTAGATCTTGCCACCAAAGGAGATCCTTCCTCATCGGGTTGGACACAAGAACCCTGCGGTCCAGGTCGTCTGACCTCTGGTTCCACTGAACCCTGAGGGTCCATTACATAACTCGCATATGGAGCCGAGCAAGAGGGGCTATGGGAATAGCCACCGCCATAAGGCCTAGGAGGCGAAGGACTGTTCTGGCCATAGTCCAGTGGCTGGAGGCCACAAGTCGAGCTAGTCTCTGCAGAATTTCCACTCTAAGGGAAGAAAGGCCTGACCCTTTATAGTATCTAGAACCACTCCAATAAACTGGAGGCGCTGGGAAGAAGTAAGGCGAGACTTGGGGTAGTTCACTGTGACCCCTATCCTGTGAAACAGGTTCAGGGTAGCTGCTAGAGAGGCCTCCAGGCTGCGCCACGACAGGACAGACAGAAGCCAGTTGTCAAGGTATGGGGACACATAGTGACCCTGGCACCGCAAAGCCGCCGCTACTACCGCTAGACACTTGGTAAAAACCCATGGATGCAGAGGATAGACCAAAGGGGAAGGCCTTGAATTAGAAGTGCTCCCCCTGGAAGGAAAACCTGAGGAAGTGGCGGTGGGCAGGGAAAACTGGGATATGCACGTAAGCATCCTGCATGTCCAGTGCGCCAAGTCAGTGTCCCTGGTGGAGTACTGGCAACAGACCTGGGAGGGTCAACATGCAAAACCTTTTTTACTCCACGTGCAGGTTGAGCATGCTGAGGTCCAGTGCAAGTCAGAGGTCTCCCGTCTTCTTGGAGACCAGGAAGAAATGGCGTAATACCCCCTTCCTTCCTGCCTCCAAGAAATGCACTCTATGGTGGATTTCAGCAGTAGAGCCATAATTTCCTCTCTGATGAGGGGAACATGACCCTGCAGGTAATGAGACTGACCTGGAGGATTTTCTGGAGGTCTCTAAGAATTCCAGCGTGTGACCTTGAGCTATGAGCTGAAGCACCCAAGAGTCTGCCATGATCACCTCCCACTCAGACAGGTGACTGGCAAATCTGGCCTATACTGGCTCCTCCGGAATGGTTGGTGGAGGAGGGGGGGGAGGCAGGCAGGCCACAAGTCATGAGGCAGAGGGAGGGTTGGGGAGTGCTGTCCCGGAAGCTCTTTGAGACTTGGCGGGGGATCTTGGAGCCTGAAAAGGGAGCCTGAAATTTTCCCTGACATTTGGCGGGCTGCTTAGGCTTCGGATTTGTATGATAGAAGGAGTGCACCAACTAAAGAGCTTTCCCTCGCTCCTGTAGGTCAGTCATAATGTCCTGATGTCCCCTCTAAAGAGCACAGAGCCCCTGAAGGGAGCATCCAGGATGGACATTTGGACATCCCGGATGAATCCGGACACTCGCAACCAGGAGTGTCTGCGTAGAAAAACCACCATTGGCGTGCTTCTCATGGAGGCATCAACGGTGTCATAAGTCGTTCGCAGCATGTGATGACAGGTGATCTCTGCGGTCTTGACTGTTTGTTCAATTTTGGCTTTGGCCTCAGTCTGGCAAGACCCAGAATTAAGCCTTTAGCTGGCCCAAGATGGACTTCTGGTAACAGACCATATGGGCAATGTAATTCAATGCCCGCAAGGCAAAAGTAGAGGATGAGTAGACCTTACCGCCAAACTGGTCCAATTGCCTTGACTCCTTATCTGGAGGGGAGGTACTCATGTGCTCCGGTTGCTTGGAGTGGTCATGAGCCACACTGATGACCACCAAATAAGGCTTTGGATGGTTTGCTAGGTGGTCTTTCCCTTATGGAGTATGATACAATATGTCCGCCTTCTTTGCGAAGGCCGCGACAGACGATGGCTGCTGCCAAATAGTGGTGGTAAGGTCGTCATAGGACCCCATTCAAGGTGGGATGAGAAGAGGATTGAGCACTGGAAGGTCAAGATGCTCCACCAACCTCAGATGCTGGGGATCCTGCTCCTCAGTCTTCCAGCTGTTGGCCTCCTGGATTTTCCAGAGGATGTCCATGAAGGAGGGATCCTCCAGAGGAGACTTGGGGGTCTTCTTGGGTTAGACTTCTCTGACGTAGGGGACTCTGAATCAGGAAGAGAGGAGTCGTCTGACTCCCGAGCCAGACGAAGGGCTCCTGTCACGAGACTGAGGCCTTAGACGGGGGACCTCTCTCTGAGGGTCCTCCCACTCATGACCCTGAAACTCTGCTGTGGCGGCACCCACTATGTGGTCTGCAGCTGAAGAGCAAGAATCCACGGGCGATAAAGATCATGGTACGGGGTAGGCCAGACCGGTGTGGGAGTCACAACTGGCCAATGTCCATCCAGTTCTGAGACCAACACGTTCTTTGCCCTGTGCCACCAAGAGTCAAAGAGGGCCTTGTAATCCACCTGAGGTTGCAGAGGGGGCAGTGGAGGAGGCTGCTGGTATGATAACCCAGCATCGGGTACCCGGGCATTGGATACCCCCGATGTTGGATAACCCGGCATTTGGTAACCCGGCGATGGGTTTGGGTAGCCTAGTGTCAGGTTCCCTGGTATTGGGTAACCCGGGGAGGATAGCCCAGTAAGGGCCTTGATGGCGGAGCAGAAGGACCCATCTGAGGCCTGAAGGGCCAGGCTGAAGACCCGAAAGGAGGTCTGAGGGCCCAGGCTGAGGGTTATCCTATGTTGGACCCACAGGAGGGACCAGCGTTGGCCTTGGAGGGGGCAACAGGAACCTCTGGAGTCATGGAGCCAGAGTCCCAAACAGGTTAGTGGGCTGGGAGTCCAGGAGGCCCCCTGGAGGGTCCAACATAGGGCTCGCCAGCTCTGGCCAATCAATCGGGTCAACTGGTGGCAGTTCCTCCAACTCTGAGTGGGTGGGAGACTCAGAAGGGCCCACTAGGAGAGAATAAGTATCCCGAGGGGGGGGGGATTCCTCTCGGAGGAGCTGTGGCCATAGCAGCAGCTGGCACTGGTCCTGAGACCCCACGCCAGACCTCAGGTTGGGGTCCAATGGGAGCGCAGAGACTGTACAGACGTCAGCAGAACCAACATCCAACTTACCAGCCATTCCACCCGAATCAGACCCAGGCAAAGGTTTGAAGGGCCTGAGGGTGGCTATGTCCGAATCCCCGGAGGCATCTACCCGAACCGTTACTAGCTCGGGGGGGGGGGGCCGCACCAAAGGCTGGTCCCAAGGAAGCAGAGCAGGTTTGACCAGAGGGGTGCTCTCCTTGCTAGAAGAGGGCCACTCGTCGGTCGTGGTCTCCAAGAAAAGCCGCTGCCTGGATGGAGACCAATCCTGATCCCGTTTCTTGTCCTTGTCTCGTTTGTGCTTCTTTGGTTTCAGGGAAGAAGAGGAACTCTGCACCTGCTGCATCTACTTTTCCACGGAAACTAACTTTTTTCTTCAGAAGATTTGCTTCCAGTTGCTGATGGTGTTTCCGTGTGGCCTCGTTGAATTTCTGGCAGGCCTCACAGCCCTCAGTGTCATAGTCAGGCCCTAGGCAGATTAGACACATGGTATGGCCGTCTTTCTCTGGTATCTGCTGGCCGCAGGCACACTTGTTTGTATGGGACTCGGACAGAGTTGATGAAGATATGCAATTCGATGTCGAAAGAACAAATTTTTAGTGAAAAATAAGAAAAATTGTAAGTGTATACTTAACGAAAATGGCGGTCGACTGCAGCAACGTTCCGCAAGGTCTGACGTGCGTAGGTCGACGGTGGGAAAGAACAGGAGGCGACTGTGGAGATCGCCCACTATATAGCGCCGGGCCAACGTTGGTCACGTAATGCCGGGTGGGCGGTCCCCCATCAGACACTGCTAAGTTTTCCGTGTGGTCCTAGTGCCTGGCAGTTCTGTTGTAAGTGTTATTGCCTACTGCAAGAGCCCTCTCGAAGTAAGATCAAGGAAACACCCTGAGTGACCAGGATGCTCTCTTTCTACTCTACTGTCTCTACTGAATCCATTCTCCGAAGGGTCTGGAGAACCTGGACAGCCCAGTCATGGAGTGAAGTAATCCATGGAGGACAGAGGTGGAGTACGTCCATAAGAAACATAGAAACATGGACTTTGACAGCAGATAAGGACCGCTTGGCCCATCTAGTCTGCCCATTTCCCTACCTACAGGATAGGCCGCAGATCCTAGTTAACCAACAGCCTATTTCTTCCTACCCCCCACAAGAATTGCCTTATGTCTGTCCCATGCATTCTTGAATTCTCCCACAGTTTTAGACCCCACAACCTCCTCAGGAAGGCTGTTCCATGCATTCACTACCCTCTCTGTGAAATAATACTTCCTCACATTGCCCCTGAACTGCCCTCCTTCTATCTTTAAATTGTGTCCCCTTGTTCTTGCAAGTCTCTTTTTCTGAAAGATGCTACCCTCTTGGACTTTGTTGATTCCACTGAGGTACTTAAAAGTTTCTATCATGTCCCCCCTCTCCCTTCTTTCCTCAAGGGTATACATATTAAGCTCCTTTAGTCTCTCCTCACACGGCTTCTCTTGCAGACCCTGCACCATTTTAGTTGCCCTCCTCTGGACTACCTCTATCCTGTCTATGTCCTTGCGGAGATGGGGTCTCCAGAACTGGACACAGTACTCCAGATGGAGTCTCAACAACTGTCTGTACAGAGGGATAACAACTTCCTGTTTTTGCTGCTGATGCCTCTCCCTATACATCCCAGTATACCCCTAGCCCTCCCTGAAGAAGCCAGGTGATAGAGCTTGGGGGGCCGGCAGAAGGGGGCAATTCAGAGACGAGGAGCATAAAGAAAAAAGGAAAAGCCTGTCTCTTCATTACCTTAACAGTAAACATACATGCACACAAACATAGCTGTCTAGACCTGTAGCTTGCTAGTAGCATTTGGATAACAGGTAAAGCAGTCTCCAGCTGTGCAAAGCTGCACAAGTAAACAAGCGTGGCTGGCAGACTCTCCTATGAACACACAGCATGTCTAAACAAGCTTAAGTCAGCTTCTTAACAGGTCACAATTCAAAATCTACTTCCTCGTCTTTATAAAACAAGGCCATTAGTTCAGAAAGATAAGGGAGCAAAAATAAACAAATGACTGGATTCATAAGCATTTCTTCTAAACTGTCAACCTAAGAAAAACATGACTGGGTCAAAGATCTACAGATTACAGTAATTATCATACCAGTAAGCATGATTCACTGGTATTCAGCTACATTTCTCTTCTAAAATGCAGTAGCCTTTCTCTTTGCAAGGCAGCCCGCCCTTACTCTGATCCCCTTTACAAAGAACCCTGTTTACGCACAGGGCATCTCCCATTTCTAGAACTAAGAAGGAATTTTTTCTTTTACAGTTTTTATTTTATATTCCCATTTTTAAAGGATTTTATAAGTTTATTTTTGTTTACATGTCTTTTGTATATATTTTATATACGAGTGAATTTTGTGGTGCTCTACAAAAGGTGTCAGACTGACGGCACTGCAGACCAGTACTTTAGTTTAATGTGCGTATGCAACCACAGCGTGGAGTAATGCTTGTACAAGTTGTTGGTAGCCGAATGCTAGCTGTATGGTTGGAAGCCGACGGTCATTTGTACTTACTTTGGCCATTCACACTGTGTCTCCTGAAGGACTACCACCCCGTCAGGGTACAGGGAAGGCAACAGAACCCTCTTGAGGAGGGTCCCACTGCTAAAGGTGCTACGGGAATGTGATTTCTTTGGCTAAAGGTATCTTAGGAAGAACAACAGCACAATAAGAGCTGCAAACATAGATGAGCAATGTGATGACACAGACAGCTGAGAGATGGTGATGAGGTGATAGCAGACCAAGACGTGACTTCCAGAGAGGAGTGAGGGGATGGCAGGACGGCAGGAGGAGGTGGGCCACCATTCAGCTCCAGCTCAGACTGGAAACCCTCAGACTGGGTAAAATGATACTGGACAACTACTTTACCATCTCTGGCACTCAGGAGAGATAAAAGCCACGATGGAGGAAATCTCTGGGAAGCCATGGCCTCAGCCATCATACCTCCTGGCATGGGTTCTACTATTAAGCTCACTGTGCTAATTTCGAATTCTAATTCAAAGGGAACATTTTGAGGGATACCACTTGCTCTGTCTGACAGGATACTGATGCTGGAGTGCCACAAGTAGATCTCGAAGCCAAAGTAGGTACCTCAGGGAAGGAGGTCCACCCAAAACATGGACTGAGGAGAGAGTGACTGCTGAAAGGCTTGCAACTGGCCTTGAGACCATGAGGAGGCCAAACCATTACTGGTAACTAAAGGAGGGGGTACAGCACAAGACTAAGTGGACCTTAGGCAGATGCAGGGAGAACAGCTCTCGGAGGTGCTGCTGATGTGGTCTACCTAGCTAAAGGAACCCATGAGGGCTTATGACCCCACCCTCTGGCAGCTGAAGTCTTAAATTCTAAATCATGAGGTGCCACCGACTGTAGGTCTACATGGTTGAAGCTTCCCCCCAGCGGTGGTCCTTCTCAACACCCAGTGGGACTGCAGGAAGCACCGCAGAAGAAGAAGAAGAATGGCCTCAAATGGACCCCTATCTGGCAGGTAACTCAACCTCAAGATGTGGACTTCAAGGGGACGAAGTCAGCAGGAATCACCCAGCCATATGCAGGAACCGCAGGAAGCTGTACTACAACCATGACTGTAGTGAAAATACTAAAGCAGAAAGATCGAGTGATGACTAAATGGTTGAGAATGGAAAGGCAGTGTGAAGTGGCTGGGTTTGGTTTTAGCTGCTAGCGGGAATGCACCACATGCAGTGGGACTGCAGTGAAAAGGTTGCTAGTGCTGGTTATGAACACAGCTAAAGCAGGCTGAGAAAAAACATGAAATACAGAAGCATGACAGAGGCAGGACATGGAAACAGGTCAGCACACTGAAAACACACTGCAGATAAGCACTGGAGTAAAAGGATGACATACAAGGGCAGTAGGAGTCGCTGCCCTAGAGACAGTAGGGAGCACAAGCCACAACCAGAAAAGGGCACAACATACTAACCAGAGAACTAGACACAGATCAAACAGAAAGCTGAATACAAAAAAAAAACAAAGCAAACAGAAGTGCCCAAAACAACCGAAAGGAAAGCAGCAACCATAGCAGAGCGAGGAAATCAGAGCTTCCAGCAGCAGCAGCCAAGAAAATTAGCCTCTGAAGGAGGCTGGTTTATATTGCCCAGGAAGAAGGTGTGGCTAGTTGCTCCCACCCATCAAACCACATGCTCTGCCTCTTAATTATCTGTGTGAGACAGGTACAATGCTGGCACCCACCAATGTAGCTTCCCAGTACTGACCCACCAATGTGCCTCAACTATTTTCTCATGTTTTCATGTCATGCTGTTTGCTAAGTCTCCTTTAGGGAAAGGGCAAGTGGCAAGCACATAGTAATGTGAGATGCAGGAAATTATCCAGGGGTACAGTGTCTTGTTAGCTACGGGATGACCACGGTAAGTGCCTCTAAATGTAACAAAAAAAAAAATCACTGTTACACACAGAACAAAAGGGTCACTTCAGAAAGCCTAAAGCACACTCATTTATTCTAAAATATTCAACAGGAAGGTATGCTGAGCTGAGCAGGGATCATTTCAGGATAAATCTGTGGAAAGGGTACTGGGCAAAGGTAACAGTGGCACAGGAGTGCGCAAAACAGAAGGTAAAAAGTACAGTTATGTAAGAACTTACCATAACAGTAGATATTTGAGAGGATCTCTTGCAGCAGGCCACAACTAGGGAACTACAGCCGCCAGGCCCACACGGAAACTTTTCTAGCTAGCAGTCTACCGGCGGCTTCCCATTCCTACATCACACACTGATGCTGCCCTATCCTATAAGAGTGGGTGGCCCCTGCACCCTTCTCAGTTCTCCCGCAGTTCGACCATAAGAACTGGCAGGTCCAGCCAACGGAAAAATAACAGAAAGGGAGAAGGCTCTCCACTAAGGAGGAGGAAGAGACAGAGAGAGGTCCACAGGCCTATGGGGGATGGAGGGTGGGACAGCACAGCCTGCTGCAAGAGATCCACTCGAAGATCTACTGTTATGGTAAGTTCTTACATAACTACTAGCTTACTTCGAGTGTATCTCCTGCAGCAGGCCACACACCTACGGAACAAGTTCCAAGCAGTACTGACAGCCGAAGAAGCAGTCTGCGTAACTGGAAACCAAAAGCCTAAGAAAATAGACCCTGAAGCACAACTAGGCTGAAATTGGCCCCACACCTAGAGGCAATGTCCAGACTGTACTAACATACTAACATACTAAAATGCCAGCAGAATAGGCCTAATGGTCTTTCGTGTCTGCTCGTTTGGTCAGCCCCCACCCTGGGTGCTGACCTTGCTGTCCCCCTCGCCTTCTCTGGCTTCTCCCTTCCCAGTTCCGGATATTCTTGCTGCATTGGATTTTGCTTCCTGAACCCTTCCCTGTACCTGTCCCACCCCTCTTGAACCCTCCACTGTCTCTGCCTCCACCAGCCCCCTAGGTAGTGCATTCCATGGCTCTACCACCTCTCAGTGAAGTAGCACCTCCTCCTTTCTCCCCTGAATCTTCCCCTCAGCTTCCACCCATGCCCTCTAGTGGCCCCTCCTCCTTCTTCCTTCAAGCACCCTCACTGTTCCTCCCTATTTACCCTCTTCATGTACCTGAAGACCTCTATCATGTCCCCCGGTCCCTTCTCTCTTCCAAAGTGTACATATTTAGCTCTTCGAGCCTCTCCTCATAGGTCCTGTCCCCCAAGCCCCAAATCATTTTGGTTGCCCTCCTCTGGACCCTCTCCAGGAGGTTAATGTCCCTCTTTAAGTGCGGCCTCCAAAACTGCACGCAGTACTCCAGGTGCGGCCTCACCAAGCAGTTATACAGAGGGAGTAGTGCTTGGTAAAGGTGTGGAAGTACTTCAAGTGGCAGCAGCGCAGATCTCTGCAGCTGAAACAGGCAACAGAAGTGGCCATGCCTCTGGTGGAATGGCCACGGACAGTGCCAGGAACAGCCTTACCATACTTTCAGTAGCAAAAAGCAATACAGCTGGCCAACCATTTGGACGAGCACTGTTTAGAAACAGGACTATCCTCTTTCCCAGGGGCGACAGAAAAACAGCTGCGAGGACTTCCTACAGTCCTTCGTATGGTGTGTATAGTAATGCAGAATTCTGTGCACATCTAAAGTGTGGAGCAATGCTTCCCCGGCATGCTCCGGATAATAAAGAGGCAATTGAATGGATTGATTTAAAGTAAACTGAGACACCACTTAGGAAGGAACTTAGGATTCATCCGAAAAGACATCCCGTCTTTGTGGAAAACCAAATAAGGCTACTCACACGAGAGCCTGAAGCTGTGAAATCCTTCGTGCAGAAGTAATGGCAACTAAAAATAATACTTTCCACAACAGAAAGCATAGCTCGCATGTCGCGGCCGGCTCAAAAGGAGCCGAAGTAAGTTTCTCTAACATAAAATTCAAGTCCCAAGGCAGGACTGGATTGTGGATGGGAAGTTTCAAGTGAAGGAGAGCTCAGGAACGTACAGGACACTTCTAGCTGTGTCATCATGTGGCCATCAATGGGCACATGGAAGGCCAAAATGGCTGACAGATGCGCCTTAATGGAGGAGTACTTCAGACCAGAGTCTGAGAGGGACAGTAAGTACTCCATAATTTGACTCATTGGACAAGTAAAGGGGTCCAAGTGATGGGTAGCAGCCCACAGAGCAAAGCACTTCCACTTCACAGAATAAGTGACCCTGGTGAAGGGCTTCCTAGCAGCCACCAGGTCATAAGCCACCTTGGGGGACGCCCCACACCTGGCCATGGCTATGCCTTCAGGAGCTAGGCATGAAAATGTAGTGATCTGAGGTCTGGATGGACCAGGGTGCCACACTCCTGGGAGAGCAAACCTATGCACAGAGGAAAAGGCACTGGAAGTCCCACCGTCAGCTACTGCAGCAAAGGGAACCAAGATCTGACGAGGCCAGAAGAGGGCAATGAGGATCATAGTGACCCCTTCCATCTGATGCTTGATCAGGACCCTCTGAAGCGGGGACAGGGAGGGAAGGCGTAAAAAACCCTCCCTTTCCAAGAGAGAGAGAAACAACACATCTCCCCATAAAATTCCAGTACCTGGAGCGAGCGAGCAGAAACACAGCAGTTTTGCGTTGAGTGGGGATGCAAAAAGGTCCAACTCTGGACAGCCCCACCTTTCGAACAGGTCTTCCACAACTGAGGGTTAGCAGTTCCCACTTGTGCATCCACAGCCGACAGTTCTAGACCATGTTCTAGAGCCCAGTACCAGACTCTCATTGCTTCCTGGCAGAGAGGTATGAGTGAGTGCCCACCCCACCCGATGTAGTGGTTTGCACTGATGTTCATCTGAACTAGCAAAAGGCCTGGGGACAGCAGAGTCTGGAAGGCCTGCAGGGCATAGAGGACTGCCAACATCTCCAGGACGCTGATGTGGAAAGTAGTCTCCATCCTGAACCATGTCCCTTGTGTTTGGTGCGGCCCCAGATAAGCCCTCCAACCCAACCCAGAAGCATCTGTGGTGAGAATGTGCTGAGGGAAGGGATGAGGAAAGGAACCCCCTTCACAGGTTGCCAGGTTCCAGTCACCAAAGCAATACCTTTCTGACTGGAGAGGAGACTAGGACCTGCTGTTCCAGGTTGTCAATGCACTGATCCCACCGGATCCTCAATGTCCACCGGGGTATTCTCATTCTGGCTAGAGGCACTGTGACAACAGCCACAGCCACTAGGCCCAAGAGCCAGAGAAAGGTTCTGGCTGAAACATATCTGCTGTTGTAGAGTAGGCAGGCTTGAGCCATTAGGCAGTCCGCCCTGTCCTCGGGCAAGAAGGCCACATCCTGAGCCATATCCAGAACAGCCTCCATGTACTAAAGGCGCTGACAGGGGATCAAGACTGACTGGGACAGAATGATCGTGATTCCCAGGTCCTGAAACAATATGGTGGTATGTTCCAGACTCTGCGGCAGATAGTGCCTGGGCTGAACTTTGAGGAGCCAGTTGTCCAGGTAGGGAAAGATGTAGTGTCCCTCCTGCCTGAGGGCTGCGCCACTACTGCCAAGCACTTTGTGAACACCAGAGGGGCCGAAGATAAGCCAAAGGGCAGGGCCCAGAACTGAAATTGTGCTCCCTGGAATTAGAACCTGAGGAACTGTCTGTGGGAAGCACACACCTTGATATGCAGGTATGCATCCTGCATGTCGAGGGAACATATCCAACCCCTTGATGCAAAAGGGGCAGCAGTCCCTGAAGGGTCACCATCTGGAATTTCTTGTACTGAATAAAGAAGTTTAGCTCTCGAACGTCCAGGATGGGCCCCGAGATCCCTGGTGCATTTGGGGGCCAGAAAGAAGTAGGAGTGGAACTCCCCGACCCACTGAGTCTCAGGGACGGGTTCTATAGCCATTCTGTGCAGCAACATGCGAATCTCCTCCCAGAGCACTGGAATGTGTCCAGGAGGATAAGAGGACTGACACGGATTTTTTTCTGAAGGCCACTCCAATTGCTCTAGAGTATGGCCATATTCTGTGATCTGCAAGACTCTGGCATCTCTGGTTTCCTCCTGCCACCTGTCCAAGTGCAGGGAGAAATGACCCCCTACGACCACCTCCTGCCCTGCTGGAGGGGAAAGGGTCAAGCAAGGAGTCATGCTGAAGTAGAAGCTGTAGCAGGAGCCGCACTGCCTCCCCTGGGAGCTTTTCCAGTGGTGGCAGTAGGGGTAGGCAGTGCTGTGGCTAGTCTACGTTTACCCCCTGCGGCTTGGTGTTCGGCGTGGCCCTATGGGTAGCCCAATGAAAGGGCACCCGCTGACCACTTCTAGGCTGGGCGTGGTACATAGAGTGGACCAGCTGCAACGTGCAGCTAGAGGCCTGCAGGTTAGAAAGTATATCCTGCACATCTGCCCTGAACAGTCTATACCCTAAAGGGGCCATTCAGGATGGATTGTTGCACATCCTGGGCAAAGCCTGACACACGCAGCCAAGAAAGTCTTTGCAGACAGACACCTGCAGGGGCCACCCACACTGAGACATCAATGGCATCGTAGGCAGAACGTAAAAGGTGACTGCCAACGTCGGCCCCCAACTGAAGGTTCTGAAGCAGTTTCAGGGGATCCTCTGGGAGGGATTTGGCTGCTTCTTTGGCCTGAGGCCAGAGTTGGTTCTGATACTGAACCATATGGGTAATATAGTTAAGGACTCTTATGGTAAAAATAAAAGAGGCAAAAGTCCTCTTGCCAATCAGGTCCAGCCTCCAGGATTCTTGTCTGGGGGAATGGAAAGGAGGTGTTTGGGCCTCTTGGTATGGTTGTGGGCAGCGCTAATGACCACAGAATCTGCTTCAGGTTGTTGTGTGAAGAAAGGCTTCCCCACGGGATCTGCTATAACTCGTCTGCCTTCCTAGCCATGGCAGGGACCAAGTTGGGCCGATGCCAGGTGGCCATGGTGGCATCCTTAAAAGGTTCCATCAAGGGAGGAATGACAAGAGGAGGGGCATCAGGCATGCTTAGGTAAGTGGACAGACGGCGCCAGATAGGGTCCTGCTCCTCGATGTCAAACTCCATGGCAGTCTGCAACTGTCTCAGAATCTAGACAAAAGAAGGGTCATGGGGGGGGGGCCATGGGATATACTCTGGGGTCTCCCTGCCACTGGGTGACACCGTGGAGGTGGAGTGGGACGGGGTAACGTCTCCATCTCCAGCATCCCCTCATCCTTGTCCCCTGGGTCCTGAGGGGGGCTTAGAGGGCACCCTATCTTGAGGCACATGCTGTGGCTCCGTAGGGGAGGGGGCGTCAGGGCAGGCACAGTAGGTCCCTACAGCATCAGTCCTTGTGAGGTAGCAAACCTAGCTTGCATGTAATCCCACAGTGAATGAAGCATGGCCTGGAAATCCACCGTGACCAGCACTGGGACACCTACTGACATCGGCTAAGGAAGAATTGGGGCCGGCATCAACAGTGGAGCTGGGGAGGGTGGCTGAGGAGGCCAAGGCCTTAGAGACGTCTCCCCAGCCTGGGTCGTCATCAGGGAGGGCGAGGAGGACAGAGGACAGACCAGGGCGAGGCTGGAGAAGGCAGTGGCTCCAAGATTTATATAATGGCTGAAGAAACAGCCAAGGATGGCATCGGGGGAGTGGCCTGAACCCCTGAGAACGCCGAGCTGGCACCGGTCAAAGTCAAACTGGCAGAGCCTCCTGACTGTTGGTCTGAGGAGAGCAAGGGCCAGGACAGCAGGGGCTGAAATGTCGGTGGGATGCCCAAACCCGAGGAACCAACGCCTACTACAGTGAAGTTGGCGGGGGGGGGGGGAGCTGCCAACAGTAGCCCTGTGGGGGAGAGGGCGTGCAGGGTAGAGAGGGCCACTCCCAAACCAGGAGATGGCCCTGCCACGGCTGAAGTGTGAAGCAGCAACCATGAGCGAGTTGGAGAGGACTGCTCCTCAGAGCGATCCTTGTCCCGGTTTTGTGCTTCCCACCAGATTTGTCCCAGGCCTTGGAGGAGAGCGAACCCAAGGACAGGGCGTTGAAAGCAGAGGCACTCCTGACCTGCAGCGTCTTCTAAATGCAGGCAGCCTTCAGCTGAAGCAGGAACATTTCCAAAGTCTTCTGGTGGCACCACCTGGTAGCCTGGTTGAAACTGCGGCAGATCTCTCAGGCCTGGGGTTTGTTGCCTGGGCCTAGGCAGCAGACACAAGGTTCATAGTCATCCTTCTCAGGAATCTTCTTCCCATGGGCACAAGTCCTGAAGAGTTTATCGGAGATGGAGCTTGGCATACGAAATGGAAGAAATCACGTTAAAAGTAAAGTGATACGGGGGGGGGGAGCTGTGGAGCCCGAGCTAGGTGAAAGCAGGAAATTAACAGCTCTGCTATATTTTCACCAAAACTTCACAAAAACTTGCATTTGGGTGCAGAATTGACATTATTGGACAGCTGGATCAGTCTTCTGAACATCAACTTAACCAAAATGGGGAATCCCAAATGGGATAGAGGTCCTGGCGCTGCAGAGTGTGGGAAAAGTACCGGCGTAGCCCAGACTTCATGGTCGGGCCTGGAGGATTCTGCAACAACTTCGGCAACTACGGATGAATCCTTAGCAACGCTAGGGTCAAAAATACAGACCCTTACTACCTCGGTGGCTGACCTTTCCCAGAAAATGGACTCTTTCAATGGCTGGGTGATTCTACTGAAAGCATCAGTGGAGGACCTAAAAACGGAACTTGGGAAAGTAACAAAACGGGCTGATTCAGCCATTGGGGCCACTGCTTTAATGTCCAGAGAGTTGCAGCTCTTCCGTACTAGGCTAGAAATGACGGAGAACCAGCTCAGGAGTGTGAATCTACGTTTATTGGGTTTACCTGAAGGGTTCAAGGGGGAATCACCCGATTATGGCTCTACTTGAATTACTCAAAGAAAAGTTGGTTCCCTCAGGCCAAGACTCAATTAAAGGGCTACAGAAAGTGTATAGAGTTACATCCAGAGGTTGCCGTCAAACAGAGGAGCCTCGTACCCTTATGCTGGTAACATCAGGTATTAGGGAGAGAGACAGAATTTTGTCTCTAGCTCGACGAGCGGCCCCTATATTGGTTGAGGACAGGCAGATTTATTTATTCCCCGACCTCAGTTTTTCAACAAGGCAACGTCGCGAGAAGTTTGACGTTGTACGGTGTTCCCTTAGAGAAGCGGGCATTGTACACAACCTCGTGTTTCCAGCTCGCCTTCACATCGTCTTCGATGGAAAAGTCTACCTTTCTGGAGACCCGGGGGAAGCTGGAAAATGGTCGGCCAGCTTTGTCTCACAATCGGAGAGTATTTTGGATGAGCAGGATGGGGAAACTTGAATGGTTGACTTATACTCTTGCGCACTTTCTCCCACTGATATTAGCTACCTATGTAGTATAATAAATCATGAGGGGACGATCCTATTAAGTCACAGTGTTTACTGAATCTTTTTTCCTGCTGACCTAAATGTTCTAACTGTTGCTGTTTTAGTTTTGTGTTTTGGAGAAATATTGAGAGCGGTAGTAATATTTCTCAAATTAATATTCTCTAGTAGAAGTTTCTTGCTCCAAATGCATATTTCAGAGTCTATAAGTTTGCTTTAGATATGAAGCATGGCGCCATATGCTCACTATGAGCGAGGCTAATTTTGGGACTGGATGCTGGACATTTTCTAATTTTAGTACAAATCATGCTGCTCTTGGACTCTTCTGCAGCAAAATCTAGGTTATTTTTATTCTGCAACCTGTTGAATTTTAGCAACTCCCTCAATGTCGTAATTCAATGTAGCATATGCATATGTCTCCTTGTATTAAGGTACTTGATTACCAGTTGGACAAATACTATGGTCTGTATGCTGTACATATCTTCAATGGTATGTTATTGAAAAAATAAATATAAAGTACAAAAAAAAAAGTAAAGTGATACTACAAGAGGGAGAGAAATAGAAAATAAAAATGTAAGAAATGGCAGTCGGCTAAAGCTGGCGCGATCTCCATGAAGTCCGATGTGTGATGGTCGACGTCGGGAAAAGAAATGAGGAGGGCGCGGGGGCCACCCACTCTTATTGAATAGGGCAATGTCAGCATGTGACGTCAGAGTGGGCAGCCCTCTGGTAGACTGCTAGCTAGAAAAGTTTCTGTGTGGTCCTGGTGCCTGCGGCTTGTAGTTCCATTGTTGTGGCCTGCTGCAAGAGATACCCTCGAAGTAAGATCTACTCAAATTTAGAACCTGGGCAGATGTGTATAATAAGGCATAATTAAAGGAGCCAAGCATGCAAAAGTCCAGTAGCATGTCTCTTGGCCAAGACCAAGCCACTAAGACTGCCGTTTTCCACTGAGGGCATTTAAAGTCACAGGAATTAAAGGGTTCCAAAAGGTGGGCCCAGGCATTCCGAAAGAATCAAATTAGGATCCCATAAAGACTGGGTCCTGTCAGGATACAAATGACTCCTGTTTCAAAATTTACGATGGTGAGCAGTTCAATACATACAATAAATGTGTAACCCCACCTCCCTCAGGGGCTTACTAGCACACACCCTAGATTTGAGACCACTGGGATAGAACTGTCTTTTGCTAAGCATTAGGTTTGGGACTGGCTGTGTGTGCAGTTTGAATGCCATGGTGCTGTAAAAAACAGAGCAGTGCCACTAAACTACTGTGCTGTAATTTCGAGCAAGTGCTTGTGCTGTTTTAACATGTTGCTCGATGTAGTGTTTTGTAACACAGACGCCAGCAGATGTTAAAGAGTAGCTTTTATGTTTTTTTGTAGCCCCTCACCTAAACATACAATATAACTGACCTGGCCAGGAGTCGCTATCTATAAATCTTTATTTTGGATACTTCCATTTAAAAAAAGTTATGTCCCTCGTAATTTTTCTTCCAGACCTCGCCACCAAAAATGGAGCCACATCCTTAACCTACAGCCACGCCCCTACACCGGCATACGCAGCCCCGGTTTGTGATGCTACCAACTGAAGGCTGCACATGCGCGCCCCGCTGACTTGAATGGGGGTGATTTTTCTATAGGTTTTATACCAATTTAACATTGGGATTTTAAGAAATCAAAGCGACCACTCGACTAACAGGACTGTCTGACATCCAAACCATTTGAACAAAACAGACACCAAAGGGAGAAGCTGGAGGCTGATGCAAGAGGAGATGCCCCTAATTACCCCAGGAAGTAGGGTGCCAGGGTCTCCACAGTCTGTCCAAAGGACACAAAGGTGGAGACAGGACCCACCCTGGGGCAGAACTCCTTACTGTCAACCCAAGACTTAGTCGTTATTACTTCAGTTAAGTCATCCCAAGCTAGCGGCAAGGGAAGTGGGGCCTTGGGAGAAGGGAAACTATCCCAGGTTAACCAGATCAGTTAACATAAGAAGGAAAGAAAGACAGAGAGAGGGGTTCCCTGAACACCCAGACTCATCCAAGATCCGCAAGGGACCCGATAGGACATCGGACCGACTCTGGTCCCTGCTACGTAAGGGAGAACGGAGCCCAGAGGGGGTTTCCAAGGAGTCCTCATTAGAAGATGGCAAACAGCCCCACTCGTTCTCCCCCAAGGAGGGTTACAGACGCCTTCAGTTAAAGGATCAGCGGACCTGGAGAAGCCAGCAGGCCTCTGCCCACAAGGGTCTCAACGGAGGGGAGAGCAAGCAGGGAGATGTACTGCTCAGAGGATGAGGACGTGAGGAATGTTAGCCCATCGATGCTATGCACTGACTGCCCCACCCACCCCAGCTACCCTCCCACCCAAAGCCGGCCCTCAATTTAAGGACCACCCTAGTCACATGACTTCCTGCTCTTTCCCAAGTCCCCACTTTCCCATTTGCAGATTATACTCTCTGCCCTCTAGAGGGAACACTCCCCACCTAATACTTCCTACAAATTTGAGCCGCTCTTTTCTCCTGCTGACTCTCTAGTCTCCTTCCCGCTCCACTATCCCTCTCCCACTCTGTCTCCTACCCTGCCCTCTCCAATGCGCCCAGCCCTCCTCTACCAAGCCACCAGCACCTGCCCAGCACACATCCGTCCTCCCCCCGCAGCACTCTGTATGACCACCCCCCCGGCCACTAGAGTCACTGCGCACCCACTCTCGCCTTTCAACCCCTCCGCCTTCAGCTCCCACACAGCCCTCGGCTCTCAGACCAGGCAACAAAGGATCGAAGGACCCCAACGCATGGCCCGATGTCTGTTGGTGGGGACGGGTGGGCATGGGTTGCAAGGGGTGGCAACCCTAACACCGAATTTCCTCGCTTTGTCAGTGTGAAACAACCCTAACTGATGCATTAAACAGAGTTTTTTGAAATGAATTTCCCTTCTTTTTGAGAATGTGCACTATAAATAGTGAATGGAATGTGGTGGTGGGAGCCAACGCAAAAACACAAACGGTAAGGTTGATGGAAATAGTGAGGTAAAATAAAATAGTAACGTTAACGGTAATGCAAATGGTAATGCACATGGTGACGCAAACAGTAACGCAAATGGTAAGAGAAACGCAAGCACAAATGTAAATGAAAACAGAAATGGTAACACAAACAGTAACACAAATGCTAACGGCAACAGAAATGCAAACATTAACGAGAACAGTAACGCAAACGCTAATGGCAACGGAAACGCAAACACAAACCATAATGAAAATGCAAACGGTAATGGCAACGGTGACGCAAAAGGAAATAGTAACACAATAGACAACGTAAACGCTACCGAAAATGCAAACGCTAAGGCCAACAGAAACGTAAATGGCGATGAACACGCAAACAGTAACGGTAACGCAATTGGAAATGCAAACTGTTACGGTAACACCAACGATGACGCCAAAGTGAACAGTAACACAAACGGAAATGCAAGTGAATACGCAAACGCAAATGGTAACACGCACAGTCATGGTAATGCAATTGGAAACGCAAATGCTTACGGTAACATCAATGATGATGCCAAAGGAAACACAAACGGAAACGCAAACAGAAGTGCGTACGCAAATGGTAATGCACACAGTGACGCCAAAGGAAACACAGACAAAAACAGTAATGGAAACACAAATGTTAACAGTAATACAGATAGTCGTAAAGCGACACGGTTATGTAAATGGGAACACTAACTAAATGGTTACGGAAATGCAAGTGGAAAAGCTAACAACTACGCAAACGCACCCACTTTTTTCCCCCAAAAAGGTACATTCAGAAGCACAATGAATACAAAGAATGCATAATAATGGCCCGAGGAGCAGAAAATGAACACTTGGAATACTGAATTGCTCATATCTCAGGAACCGTACGACGTACAAAAAAAAATTAAAATCTCATATTATTTATGACTTTCCAGGCTAGTTTTGCACTTAGCCCCCTAGCAGAAGACTAAGCATTTTTCTGACGAAAAGTCCGTATCTCGAAGCGTTTTCGAGATAGGGACCTCCAAAAGGTGCAGTGGATGCCGTAATGTTAGCCTATGGGAAAAATAGTCAACTTTGAAGTGCCATAACTTTGCAACCCTCTAATATTTTGTTACCAAACCACCAAAAGGTGCATCTGTGGGATTTTGGCTTTCTTCCCTTCAAATTTCAGCCCAAAAGACCAAACCGTTCTTTTGCAGCAGTGTGGCAAAGACTTCCTATTGTTTTGGGCATAGTGTCGCAAAGCAGTGTTGTGATTTGCGACACTTTCGCAAAAAAAAAAAAAAAAATCACGAAAGTGTCGCATGTGCAACACTACTTTGCAACACTACTGTTTACAAAAATTTTAAAAACATATTTCTGGGATGATTAACCCCCCCAAAAAAGACATGGCTAGCATCCTCAGGACTCGACTAGGTGAACACAGCAAGAATTGTGTCCCTGGAGAGTCCCAAATTTAAATGTCAAGCATTTCTGTGACCACCAGCTAAAAACAAAATGGCGGATTTGCGACACTAAAAACTGCATCTGTGACACTTTCAAACTTTTTGTTAACGTTTCCCATTGACTATAAGGAAACTTGTTTTTTGAATAACTTTTGAACCGTTTAATATTTTTTCACGAAATCCTCAAAAGGCACATCGGGGACCCTGGCTGCATGTTCCCTGAACGTTTCGAATCGGTCGCTTAGACCATGCGACCTGTAGGCATAAGCAAAGAATGCACAAAAATGCATAATTTGTGCATTTTTCGGCACTCTGTAGCTCCGCAACCGTATATCCGACCGTTCCAAACTTGGCAGATCCAAAGATCTATGGTATCAGACCATGCATTCTACATTTCAGGCAAATCCATCATATGGTGGCAAAGTTATTAAGCTTCCAAATCTCCGATTTAACCTTAAATGAGGTACTCAACCCTAACTATAGTGGCACTACCGTGCCACTATAATATATATACACACACACACACACACACACACACACACACACACACACACACACACACACACGTGTATGCAAGTTAGACATTGCATATAAATGATGCACAGTGGGGTCCTCAAGAGTGGTGTGGACAGCACACATAAATATACAAGTGATGCACAGTGAGGACCTCATGAGTGGTATAGACAGCATGAGTATAGAAATACCTTATTTATCACATAAGGGCCCCTTCTGCATATTTCATTTATGCAATAGGCTAGGACCTTAAGGGATAGATACTTTTTTTTGCTTTTTTAGACATAGAATTATTTCTATTAGTCTTATTTTTTTTAACTAGTGTTACTGTGCTTTCCCCCATCCTGACTGCTATAACCATTGCAATGGACGTGAAGTCAGGATGACAAGCTGACACAATGATGTGGTAGTTCATTAGTGCCACAGAACTTCTGCAGAAATTGCAAACCACTGCTGCAGACATTCAGTGGCCAATGGTAATTTTGCCCCAGAACTTGGCCCCAATGTGCTGCAGAAAAGTAGGGGCCTTGGCCATGAGTACCTCTACCCTCCCATATAAGCTGAACACTCTACTACTACTACTACTACTACTAGCACTTGCCATCTCCCTCACCAATGACACCCCCCCACAGTAACACATCCTTGCGCCTTACCACCCCATCCACCCACGCCCACCCCACCTGAACCTATTCCCCACCCCCTGCCAACATACATCCCTCCCTCAGCCCTTCCCACCCCCTCCTGGTCCTCCCCTCCTAGCCATACCCACCTCCGGACCCTACCCATTCCCTGTACACCTCCTCTAGGTCAACCTCCTCATACACCAAAACTAGTGCAAAGCACTGTCTTGCTCTTGCTAGAATCCTCTCTCTACTCCTCATACTGGTGGGTAACATCCACCCCAATCCCGGCTCTTTGTCCATTGGCCAGCCCAGGCTGCCACCTGTATCAGGGTTGCGCACTGCCTTAATGAACATCTGCAGCCTTCTGAAGAAATTGGCTGCCCTCCAATGCTGGATCACTCAGCACAATCCCAAAATCCTAGCCCTAGTGGAAACCTGGCTCTCAAAGACAACTCCTGACTCCTTCGTCTCCCTCCCTGGCTACACTCTCTTTAGGGAAGACCGAGTCGGCAAAAGCGGCGGCGGCTGCACCCTCTATATGCAGAACACCATGTCAGGTCATGCCCTCCCAGCACCCAAACTGGACCACAGCGCCCAAGCCCTGTCCCTAAAAATCACCCCGGACCCTGCAAGGGCCCCATTGATCCTCACCGTGGCATATATCCCCCCTTGGAACCAAACCCCAGCCATACACTCGCTCTCAGACTACCTCACCAAACTACCTCATGAGCGCGAGCAGATCCTCCTAGGGGGACCTGAACTCTAACGGACTTGCCAGCTCGAACTCGCACATCAAAAATTCGTTCTCAGCCCCCTGATATGACACAACTCATCTCCCAGCCTACTAGGTACAACTCCCCCTTTGACACCGGCACCCTCCTAGACACTGTCCTCACTAACCGACCCTATAAGATTGCTGACCTACTCGTCCTCCCAAATGCGCTCAGCGACCACTCCCCAATCTTATTCACATAGTCCACCCAAGTTCGGAAACCTGCCCCAGGACAGTCCATCGACTGCTCCTACGCCCCGGCAACCTCCGTAAACTCAGGCTGTACCTAGCCCAATGGGACTGGACCCCAATTACACACGCCCCAAGTACAGACCTAGGGCTTGACTATTTCACTAGCTCATTCAACAAGGCCTGTGACATTTTCGAACCAACATCAAGACCTTAACTAAGAAACGGAATGCCCCATGGGTTACCCCAGTGCTTCTCCACCAAATGCAATTAAGGGACAACCTTTGGCATAGAGCCGTGGAATCCGGTAAACAGGCAGATAGGCAGGCTTATAATGCTGAACGCAGCAAGTGCACCTGGGCCATCCGAAGGCTAAGGCTGAGCATTACAAATCCGCCCTTGCCTACTCATGAGGTAATGCCTGGAACTTCTGGGGCAATTTAAAAGAACTGAATGGAAGACAAACCCCACCCCCCATCCCAACTCATTGTCAATGGCTCCATTACCACAGACCCCCAAACCATCGCAGACAGCCTCAACATCACCTTCACCGATCTCAGTTCAGTCCTACCCAGCAACTTCTTTGACCCAGTCCCTCTGTCCCTGCCACCCAATCTTCACTACCCCCCCTTCTACCTCTGGACCATAACCCCGCAAGAAGCCAGGCCGTACCTACTCAAAGCCCTCAACAGCACCAGCCCCAGCAGCAACCTCCTGGACAGTAGGCTACTTTGGCGAGTACTGAATGCAGTACTCATCCCCCCTCAGCCACCTGCTTAAAATCGCTCCCTCTGCCTAGGTCAGTTCCCTCTTGCCTGGAAAACCGCGATCGTCAGCCCTGTTCACAAAGGTGGGGACCACACCACCCCCTGTAATTACCGACCAAGTTCCATCCTCCCCACCACTTTCCAAGGCGCTGGAAAAAATTGTGGCTGACCAGCTATCCAACTACCTTACCAAGCACAACATCGTGTGCAGGTAGCAACACGGCTTCCGTGCAGGACACAGCACCACCACAGCCCTGTTAGAGTTCTCCAACTTCCTGCACCCAGCCCTGGACACTGGGCACCTGGCCAGAGCTGTCTTTATCGACCTCTTCAAGGCTTTTGCTACAGACTGCCGCCCCCCTCCTGCTCAACTCCCTGAGAAATATCGGACTCTCCCAAGGGCCCCTCTCCTGGTTTGACAGTTACCTGTCCTCAAGGTCCCAGTGCATGAAAATCAGCGGCACCCTATCTAACACCCAGCCTGTCCACTCCAGAGTCTCCAAGGCTCCATATTAGGCCCACTTATCTTTAGCCTCTACTTAAACACGTTCCCCAATGTCTGCATGGGAAAAATCCTTCTCTATGCGGACGATGCTGTCCTCATTGCCTCGCACCCCCACACCACTGCCCTACAGAACATCCTCCAGCACTCCTTCACCAAGGTCGAGTAATGGTTCACTGGCCACAAATTGGTCATTAACCTGAAAAAAACAAAATTTATGCTCTTTGCCCACCATCAGAATAAGACCAGAGATACCACCCTCCAGATCCTCCCCAGCACCCAGGTCCCCATCGAGCAAGTGACTATGTACAAATACCTGGGCGTCACCTTTGACCCTGCCCTCACCTTCCACCACCATATCGCTGCCCTCTCGTCTGCTACAAACATCCTCCCGATCAGCCTCCTCTACCACCACAGGGACTGCCTGCCCCCGATACGCTTCGTAGTGCAGTCACCTCATCAGTTCTGTCCCTGGTAGACTATGGCCTCCCAGTTTATGCTGCTGCTGACAAAACTGCCCTCAACAAAGTGCAACTGTCCATTAACAAGGCCTGCAGGCTCCTGTTAGATGTGAACAGATGCACCCACACCTGTTCTCTCTACTCACTTGCCAACATCCTCAACTTCGAAGGGAGGCTCCTCTACCAATGTTGCCTGTTGGCAAAGAAATTCCTCCTGGGTCTCTCCCCCCCCCCCAAGGGTGGCCTCCTCCCTCAGTGTCGCCTGCCCCATAGGATCTACCCGCAGTACCTACAAACCTACCCTCACGGTACCTAGAGTCAAGACCTCGCTTGCACAGCGGTCCTTCCACTATAGGACCCCACTATGGTACAACTCCCTCCTGGCTACTATTACCAGCCTCACTAGAATAGGCCCGTTCAAAATTGCCCTCAGAAACCATCTCTTTGCCTCGCTATGCTGCAACTCTTGATAGACCAAGCCCCCCCCACACTCTTTCTCCAGCCACCCACAGCCCCCGACAATGTCCCTTAGACAGCTAACCATCACCCCTGCAGAGTGTCTATTTCAGCACTTCTGCTCTATACCCCCAGCAGAAATCCCACTATTTCGAAGTACCCTATCTGTCTGCCCTCTATTGCTTCCCCTCTGGACTGTACCTCGGTCACTCTATATGGCAATCTGCCATACCCTTTCTATGTGTTGCCTGCTCATGTACCTATGTAACCATATGAAACTATGTTATTATATTCCTCTGTAACTATATGGTGTTCTGTTTGTATGTAATCCGTACTTTGTCTGACGAGGAGCCTTTGGAAACAAGTCCTTGACTCAAAGGACTGTAATTCCGATTTGTACAAATAAATAAAATAAATAAATGGTGGGCGGGAAGCAGTGATGAATGGGGAAGATATACAAGAAGATCAAGAATTACGGTAGGTACATAATTTCCATATCTTCCTGTATGTATCTTCACCATTCATCGCTGGTGCAGAGTATCAAGACCCTCAAAGGGGACCTGGCACTTCCCTGAGGGAACAGCCTCCCTCAGCCCCTTGTGGGGGAGAACCACAGGGGGAAGAAGCCCTCTACGAGTCCAAAGAGGCCCACGACTGATAAGGCGAGACCGGGGCTCCTGTGGCCTGGGAGAAGGAAGGTGCCCCGCTAATTCCTATCTCAACCTGCGGGAGAAAAAATGAGCTCCTTGGAAAGGGGAGGCATAGGCTGTTGGTTAACTAGAATCTGCGGCCTATCCTGTAGGTAGGGAAATGGGCAGACTAGATGGGCCTAGCGGTCCTTATCTGCCGTCAAAGTCTATGTTTCTATGTTAATTACCCTAAGCTGGGCCAAGAGCGACAACCTGGAAAGGCAAAGTCATGCCGCCCGTCTTATACAGACTGCAGATTCTGCCAGCTTAGAAGTTATCTCATTAGCATCGTACGACGCTCTTGAGAGATGCCTCGCTAGCTCTAAGCCACTAGCAGAAAGGCAGATTGCCTGACCTGGAGGCAACCAGGCAGGCTGAGTGGCTAGAAGCTGCCCTAGCACCATCCATAAGTGCCTAGCATAGGCAGCCATATGGGCCTGATGGGCTGAAATGCAGAGCAGGAGACGCGTCATAGAGAAAATCCTTCTCCCCCAGAGGTTAAACTTAGCTGAGTCAAACTCCGAGGGGGCAATCGTGTCTCGGGTGACAATGCCCAGAGGGGGTATCCAGTAGCTCTATCCCCGAAGTGGGGTGAGGCATGGAACCTGGGGGGCACAATACCTGCGATGGCTATGCGATCCCTTGGGGCAAGCGAGGGGGCAGAGGGGTTCTGCCCGACCTGATGAGATGCTTCCTGAAATGGAACAGGCCACAAAGGAATAACCACATTCTCCAAGGAGAACTTCCCAAGGACACACAGAAACATAGACTTTGACAGCAGATAAGGACAGCTTGGCCCACCTAGTCTGCCCATTTCCCTACCTACAGGATAAGCTGTAGATCCTAGTTAACCAACAGCCTATTTCTTCTTACCCCCCACAAGAATTGCCTCATGTCTGTCCCACGTATTCTCAAATTCTCTCACAGTTTTAGACCCCACAACCTCCTCAGGAAGGCTGTGCGTCCACCACCCTCTCTGTGAAAAAAATACTTCCTCACACTGCCCCTGAATCATCACCCCCCATCTTTAAATTGTGTCCCATTGTTCTTGCACATCTCTTTTTCTGAAAGATGCTACCCTCTTGGACTTTGGTGGTTCCACTGAGGTACTTAAAAGTAAGTATCATGTCCCCCCTCTCCCTCCTTTCCTCAAGGGTATACATAGTAAGCTCCTTTAGTCTCTCCTTGTATGGCTTCTCTTGCAGACCCTGCACCATTTTAGTTGCCCTCCTCTGGACTGCCTCTATCCTGTCTGTGTCCTTGCGGAGATGGAGTCTCCAGAACTGGACGCAGTACTCCAGATGGGGTCTCACCAACTGTCTGTAGAGAGGGATAACAACTTCCTGTTTTCTGCTGGTGATGCCTCTCCCTATACATCCCAGTATACCCCCAGCCCTCCCTACTGCCTTCTCACACTGCTTGCTAACCTTAACTCATTCACACCACAAGAGCTCTTTGACACTTCCACCACTTGTGCCCTGTATACTCTTAGCACTGCATCCTGGGCCTTTCTAAGCAAAATCAAGCCATAATCAGCATGCCACAAACAAATCTGACTACCTCTTGAACCGTAAGTGCTGCACACAAAGTACCAGTGGCAAAGTTGTTTGGCAGCGTTACCTTTCAATGGTACTAAGCAATCAGTTGTAATCAATTTAGTTTTTATTTTATACAAGCTGTAATACGAAACAGATTTTTTTCTAATTTTTTTCAAGGTGCTTAGGTGACGCACGAGAGACAAACGTCGGCCATGCACACCATATCTTAAACAAATGCAAATAACTCCTAAAGTATATGTGGTAGACACAAAGTATCAGTGGCAAAATTGTTCAGCACAAAATAACCTTTTCTAATGGTGCTATGCAATCAATTGTAATCCATTTAGTTTTTATTTTATAGTAGCTGAAATACCAAACAACTGTTTGTTTTTTTTCAAGATTTATTCAAGGTGCTTAGGTGAGGCTTGAGAGACAAATGTTAACCAAGCACACCATACCTTAAACAAATGCAGATAACTCCTAAAGTATACATGATAGACACAAAGTATTTGCAGCAAAATTGTTCAGAGCAAAATTATCTTTCTGACGGTGCTATGCATTCAATTCTAAGCAATTCGGTTTGTTTAATAGTTAGGTAAAAACTGCAGACTTCCTCAGACGTTTCTAGGCCTGAGTGAAAGTCAGTTGAGTACATCTACAGGCGTTATTGTCCTGAGTGGCTATGCTTTCAGACACCGCCTACAGACGTCTCTAGGCCTGAATGAGTTTTAAGGTCATCTGATATGATTACCCCCAGGTCCCTTTCCATTTTTGCTGTTGTTACTACCTCCCCCACTGTGTAATTTCCCCTGGGTTTTTGTTTCCCAGGTGCATTATTTTGCACTTCTTTGCATTGAATCCAAGCTGCCATACTTCTGACCATTCCTCCAACCTTGCCAAGTCCCTTTTCATCCTTTCCACGCCTCCTTGTGTATCAACCCTGTTGCAGATCTTTGTGTCATCTGCAAAGAGGCATACTTTTCCTTCCAGGCCCTCTGCAATGTCACTTATAAAGACATTAAAAAGGACTGGACCCAATGATGAACCCTGCAGTACCCCACTAGTAACCCCTCTTTCTTCAGAGTGGACTCCATTTACAATTACCTTCTGTGTCCTGTTGTCCAGCCAATGTTTTACCCAGGCTACCACCCTGGGACCCACTCCCAGGCTGGTTAATTTGACTGTTAATCTTTTGTGTGGGACTGTGTCAAATGCCTTGCTAAAGTCTAGGTAGACCATGTCCACAGCCCCTCCCTGGTCTACTACTTTGGTTACCCAGTCAAAGAAATCAATTGGATTTGTCTGACATGACCTTCCCGCTGTGAACTCATACTGCCTTGGGTTCTGTGCCCCACTGGCCTCTAGGTACTCAACAATTCTTTCCTTCAGAAGTGATTCCATCACATTCCCTACAACAGAGGTCAAACTGACAGGTCTGTAGTTTCCTGCCTCTGTCTTCGTCCCACTTTTGTGAAGGGGAATTACATCCGCCTTCCTCCAGTCCTCAGATACCACACCATCCTCCCATGATGTGTTAAAAACGGTAGTCAGTGGTTTCACTAGTTCTTCCCTTAATTCTTTTAGAATTCTGGGATGAATTCCATCAGGCCCCATTGCTTTGTCTACCTTCAGTTTTAGGAGTTCTTTCAGGACCCTTTCTTCTGTGAAAGGACTGGGATCGACCCCCCCTATCAAGAGTGCTTCTGTTAATTGGATTAGGCACCTCCCCCTCCTCCTCCTCTTTTGTGAATACTGAGCAGAAATATTCGTTCAGTATTCCTGCTTTTTCACTGTCCCTCTCTGCCCACCCACTGTCCATTTAATTCAGCCTCGCTATCCCTCCCTTTGTCTTTCTACGCTCCCTGATGTACCTATAAAAGGTTGTATCCCCCTTCTTAACAGAGTTGGCTATCTGTTCCTCAGTTTGGGCTTTTGCTATTCTGACTTCCCTCCCTGCTTCCTTCTGCCTTAACTGGTACAGCTCTGTCTTGCTCCTTCTGTGTCTCCTTATACTTCCTGAATGCTATCTTTTTCTCCCCTGACTTTCCCTGCCACCTCTTTTGAGAACCATAGTGGCTTTTTCTTTCATTTTGATTTGTTTATTTGCTTCACACAAGGGCCTGTTGCCTCTGTGATTGCAGTTTTGAGGTTTCCCCATTGTTGCTCCACCCCTCCTTCTAGCCTGTTTGCTAGTGCTTTTCTAAGGCACTCTCCCATCTTGCCAAAGTCAGCCCTCCTGAAGCCCAGTACCCTCACTTTTGTATGGCTTGACTGTAGCAGAGTTTATTGTGAACCACACTGTTTGGTGGTCACTCGTTCCCAGATGGCAACCCGCTTCTAGATCTGAGATCCTCTCACTGACCCCATTTGAGAGTACGAGGTCTAAGATTGCTCCCTCACGAGTGGGTTCTGAAACTAGCTGTCTAAGGCCTGCCACCTGTAGGGCATCGAGAATGGCCCTGCTCTTGGATGTGGCTGCAGCAAATGTGCTCCAGTTAACATCTGGCACATTCTGGTCTCCCATCAACAGTATCTCCCTTTTCTCTGCCATCCTAAGAATGCATTCTACCATATCCTTGTCCATTCCCTCCCCCTGACATGGGGGTCTGTATACAACCCCTGTGTGGATTGTGGTGCCATTTCCAGTCTCTAAGGTGACCCACAGTGCCTCCTCTCCTCCCTGTTACTTTTTTGTTCAGTTGCTTTTATCTCCTTCTTTACAGAGAACTACTCCTCCCCCTCTTCTCCCCTCCCTGTCTCTCCTGTAGGTTATGTACTGCTGGTATGTTAGCATCCCAGTCATGGTTCTCTGTGTACCACGTTTCTGTGACTGCTACGATATCCAGACATCCCTCTTCCATCAAGGCCACCAGTTCAGGGAGCATGATGCCCAGACTACGGGCATTGGTACTCATTACCCTCTATTTCCTGATGGCCTTACTCCTTTTTGCCCCATCCCTGTCCTTATTGCCTTTGTCACTTTCTCCATTTACACCTGCCCTTCTCCCTATCGACATCTCTATCTTGGTGTTTACCTCACTTACTACCCTGACTTTTTTGGACAGCATGCATCACAAGAGCAGGATCACGACTTGCAAAGTGAGATATGTGAAGCTCCTCCAACAACCTCAACAAGAACTGCTGATAGCTGATGATATCAGCGTCCAAGGACAGGTGAACTGAAGAGTCTTCTTCCTCAGGGGAGGAACACGAGGAAGCGGAAGAGCTCGATTCAGACTGTGGCGCAGCAGAGCTTCTGGTCTGAACATGACCTGGTCCAGAGCTCTTAAGTAGTGAGGGAAAGCTGCAGCCAAGGCTCTGAACTGGTCCCAAGACAAGGGCCCCACAGGACCTGAAATGCCCAGGAGAGCAGAAAGGCGAGGCAGAGGATCCGAAGAAGGAGGAGTAGTCTGGTGACCTAGGGGGTGATCCTCGCTAGAGGCAGGAGCGTTCACTAACTCCTCCCGAAGGTGGGACTGCAAAAGAGTCACAGTAGGTCACACAACTGTACAGGTGCAGCCTAAGTGGTGCCCAAGGAGAAAGCCCCATGGTAAGGAGATCAGGATAAATCTGGCCCTTGCGGGCGGCCCCTTATCACACCTGATGCAGACACCCCCTCCCCCCGCTGAGGAGAACGAAAATGAGAGGGGTCAGCCCTGTGTGTCCTCCCTGAGCCACCAGAAGCTCTGGGAGAAACCCTCTGAGCCACCCCAGGCCTTGCCCTCCTCCTCAGAGAGAAAGACCTGCCCCTCGTCCGTCCCTGAGGTATTGACAGAGGAAACTCCGGAAGAGCCACAGACGTTTTCAAGCCTGCCGTGGCCATCCCCAAGTTAACTCCTGATCCAGGAACAGGAATGGTACCGCTCTCAGCTTCAGCGCCAGACTTGGCCGCAACAGAGGTGCCGACCTCCGACTCGGCATCGGGTGTGGCACCACTCCCAGACCTGGCACCGTCCCCTGACCCAGATCCACCATCAACGCCGTCGTAATCCACGTCACTGGGGATGGCATTGTGAGAGTCCCCCGCAGCGCTAACGGCGCTGGAAGAATCAGAGGAGGCGGCACCAGAGGTAGGCCGAGTCAGGGCGGTAGAAGAGGAAGATACCTCCTGAACTTTGCCACTAGGCCTCGGAGGGCATGACTCCTTGGAGCTGGGAGACTCCTTGGAGTGGGGCAACCATTCTGGGTCAGTCCCGTCCTCCTCCTCTGAAGCGGAGGAGAGCAGGATGACCGGGAGATAGGCCACCCCTAGCACTCTACCAGATCCAGTGCTGCTCACGGCATCGGACGTAGGCCCCGCCGCAACCTTGACACCGCCCTGCTCACTAGCCCCAGAAACGGGACCAGGAGCTCGAGCAGAGTTGACAGACAGAATCGAGGGCCCCACCGGTTTGGATCCAGCGTATAGCTTCGACTGCAACACTGGGGGTGGTTGCAGCTCACAAAGAGCCGATGACAGAGGGTGCTCAACCCCGGAGGAGGCCAACTGTCCACCTGACCCCTCTAGCGAGCCAGAGGTGCCAGCAAGGCCGGCACCGTCGACTGCTTGCACCCCTCTGGTACGTATAGTATCAGGAGGCGACCCAGAGGAAGGGTCCAAAGTTTTTTTTTTTTTTTTATTAAACCAGTTTTATTAAATTTTCAAAGATCAAAACCATACCCAGTAATCACAGAACAATGTACTATAACAGTGAGCAACAAAACCAAACAACCAACCTCCCTCCCCTCCCCACCCGACTACACCCAAGATAACCTTAGTTTACAGCCAAACAACAAGTATAGTTTTCAAGGCTTCCAGGCCGTCAGAGGGCCTCCAAGGAACCCCAAAGTAACATAGGCTTGGCTCACTCCTGCATGGTATGATATGTCTCTTAGCTGCAAGGCCAACATGCTCTCTTTATACCACTCTATCGGAGTGGGGGGCTTGTCGTCAACCCAATGTCTCAGAATTACTAATTTAGCTGTAGCTGAGACAAGCGACATATGGGCTTTCATAATTTTGGTGACACCCAAAGGAAAAAGATTGATTAGACAAATTTCAGTTGTAAACAAAGAGGGTCCAAAGTTCTTGCCTTGGCATCCGTGGATCAACACCATCCTCGAAGGTAGGAGTTTCAGACCCACCTTCAATGCACATGTTTTGAGGACCCGGCGGCCCATGGAGAAGCACGCGTCACAGTTGTCCATGTCGTGCTGTGGGCCCAGGCAAGATAAACATTAATCATGACGATCCGTTATGGAGACAGACTTGCCACAGGGCCACGACGCATGGGGGCACATCCCGCCTTAGACTTCGACTCAGGCCCCGGATTGGACATGACTGACCACACAAAATAAAATAAAACAAAACTACAGTGAAAGACTTGGCGCCATAGAAAACAAGAAATATAACAAAAATGGAATGGTCTCACCCCTTTGAAGCTGTACGGTGTCGAGTAACGACGAACAGAACTTTGGTGACGACTCGAAACTACGAAATGCGTAATAACGGCTCTTCAGCTCCCACGAGGTGCAGCCTTAACGGCGGGAAGAACAGAACTGAGGTGAGGGAGGAGTCTGTGTCAGTTACTGGCCAGCACTCCAGCAGCATGCTGTGAATCATCCTCATGGGCATCGTCGTCCCCAGCACCTCCCACTACAAACATTTCTAAACTGTAAGGTCCCGCGGGGTCATAGCGCCTACGGCGTATAACTCACCAGTGATGAATGGTTAAGATACATAAAAGAGGATTCAGTGTTTGTTTCCAATTTTCTGATGGTGGTCTCTATTATTCCAGTAAAACACCATGAGTACAGTAAGTATCTAGGCAATTTCCCTAAGCTGATCACCAAGACTTTGTGCTCAATATTACCCCTCCCTCCCCCTGAACAAAAAACAAAACAAAAAAAAAAACCAAAAACTGACAGGCTCTAAACATGTACATTTTTGTTTCCTGTGTCTTCCAGCCCTGAATGAAGCTCCCACAGACCCCTCCTTATTTCAAACAAAGAACTGTACCCTAAAAATTACTGATTAATCTAGTAATGATTAATTTAGTGAAATTATATTTTAAAATGTTAGTTTTACATTTTAAATTAAATTTAGTAAATTTAATCACTAGATATTTATCTGTAATGCTGTATTGATAAAATTCAATAGGCGAGGTCCTCAGGCAATTGAAAGTAAATGTAAGTTGTTGCCATTTTACAGTCTGATGTAGAGTAGCGTGTGTGTGTGTGTGTGTGTGTGTATGTTGAGCTGCCAGGTCCTTGAGGAAAATGATGTCATTTTTGCCTAAATGACATCAGCACTCACCCAAGATTCCACTAGCTGGCCTAAAAATGTCTGAGGCATTTTCTGTGAAACCATCAAGAGAGCATTAAAATATTATTTGTACATGACAGATGACCAGTTTTTTTTTTTTCATTTCATATGTAATAATTAAGACCCAGTTGACCTTGTGTTGGGGAAAAACAGTAAAGTTCATAATCTGTTTGTAATATATCTGCAGTTAATCTTTAACTGAAGTCCCCGCTACCAGGCTGCTTTGCAACAAAGAACGTCAGGGGCCGATGCTCAGCCAATCAGTGAGACAGTATCGGGTGTGCCGGAGCGCAGGCGAAGCTGGCATGCATGTGCCTGCCACACAACGTTCTGGAGCAAAGCAAACCACCAGAAAGACAGAGTTCAGGTTTGCCAACTGGGCGTTGTAAGACTGACCGTGGTAACTGCTAATCAGAAGCAGTTTTGGCTGACTGTATAAAACAGAACATGATCAGTGTGTGTGTGTATGGGGGGGGGGGGGGAGACTCTGAGCGACTCTGAAGTACCTGAATGTTACAGAAAAGAAACCCATGGTTCAGTTAAGCGGTTCCTTGCATGTGAGAGGAGACAGCGAGCCAGTGAACTGCATCAGTTCAGTGTTCAATCGGATACAGCTACAGCTGAGTGCCATGAATTTCGAAGGAGTGACAGACCATCGGCGTGAACAGACAGAACAAAACCATAAGTACCATTTTACTGTGTGACAGGAACCGGCAAGTGTGCCATTCATGACTATTGAAACACACAGGAAAGTAAGTGTTTACTGACGAGGACTAGCCGCTCTTGTTAGGCCCATTTCTGGACCACTGTCCGTAGTGTCCATTGATAAATCCCCTTTAGGAGCATCCACTGGGGCCCAGATTGTAACAGTTTTTGTGGTGTTACTACCGAGTGATGATGACCAGTGTACGCAGTCTGTGCAAGTAGCATGCCACTTTCCACTCACCACCTCACTGCCCTGCGAGGGCCACCAGTTACTTTCAATGATCGGCTGATTGTCAGCATGCCACATAAATCATTACCGGTGTGCAGCGGGTGCCACAACAGCCCTGCCAAAGATCCCTGGCAGCAATCAGGAGCCAAGTACAATCCATAGCCTAAGGCGCCTATCCAGCCATCAACACAGTCATTCACGTCACTCGCAGAGGGGAAGTTTGTAAGTACTCAGACCTTGCCTGCTGTGAGGACAGTTACTGTTTTAATTTTACTAGCCAGACACAGTTGGATATCAGTTTGGGTTCTCAGCCCTTTGCTTTGCTGTCTGTAAGTCACTCAGGAGTGGGGGTTATAATTGCTTGAATTAAGTACAACAACATAAGGTCCTATGTAGTACAGATGTCGGACCTAAAACGCTTAAACCTGGGTACCCAGACATAGCTGTAGCAGGGGAAAAAGTAAGGATTAACCTACGACAGACCGTGGGTTACTGGAGAATTAATCCACGCCTGGGGGTGTGGTAAGGGGGTGGGGTTGTCACACAAGGCCACAGGCGTGGATTAATTCCCCACACTTTGGAGTGGGTTAATTCACTTATAACATGACCAGGGAAAATGGGGACTGTATAGCTAGAGATGCAATACACGGGCGAACACAACGCCATTTCCCTGGCCATGTAAAGCTTACTGCACCTGGGACAACTACCTGTACGGCCATCTAAACAACAGAACATGGGGAGTGGATGCCGAGACTGACAGACGGCCAAATGTGCAAAACAGACAACAGAATGCGCTACTCCTGCTTCAGCACACAACAGTGCAGAGTACAGCACCGGCATTTGAACGATTGTGGAACACATCTGCATGTCACAAGAAGAAGCTGCACTAAAGGACAGTAAGCAGGGGAGGGTACCGGGAGTCGGGGACAGAGAAGTGTAGGCGAACTGAAGTGAAGCACAGTAAGAAGGGAAGGGTAGCAAGAGTCAGGGACACATACGTGAAGGCGACCTAATGAACAGTAAGCGGGGAAGGGTACCAGAAGTCAGGACAGACAAGTGCAGGTGACCTAAAGTGAAGCACAGTGTACAGTCCAAGAGCTGTGAATCATTGTTGGGCAATAGGCCCCACTGATTTGCACAGCGCCCAGTTGATTCCTGCAGTTTCGACTCAGATAACTGCAAGTACATAGCTGAGCTCGGGGGGCCCACAACTGTAGTCTCAGCTGTGTGAGGCTAACGTGGATAATTAATTAATCCACAGTAGAATGTTTAACTTCTTGACGAATGGGAGCGGGCCATCCTCCCTGGCCTGGCTATAACCCCCTTTTTTTTTTTATACTTTATTAGTTTTATGAAATCCAAACATACAGTTCGAAGTCACAAGTAATGACATGTAAATACATAAGATTATACACTTTGAGGTTGCCACTCCTCTTAATACACTCAAATCTGCTCATCTATTGCTTTTGATACATCCTAGGAGGGTACTATCTAAGAAAACTATAAAACTTTATGTCTATACATAATGCTGTTTAAAAGTCCAAGAGCAGCATGGTAAAAAATTACTCCAAGTCCTTAGAATGACCACATAAACCTTACCAAAAGTAAGGTAAATTGCACCATGCATTACTAAAGTTTATGCATTACTGCATTTATCCTAAGCTATGGAGTCAACTGCTACAAATGTAAAAAACTGAGACATAACCATCCTTAAATCAGCAATAACCTGGTCTGAAACTCTATAATGAATTAACCCACTGTACTTTTCCTTTTATTTTATTATAATATAACCCAAAAACAGTTTGGGCGATTTTTTACTAAGAAAAAAATAACCATTTCTGAAATTCACAAATGAGTACGTTCTTTTTCATGGTCACTTAACTATGCAATATAAACTAACCACCTTACTACCTCACACTATACCAACGTAAAGAGGTGTAAGGTATAAGGAGAGAAAAAGAAAAGGTGACAAAGTCTTATTTTTCAAGTGTCCTCGTCTTCCTCCGAGGAGGCATTTTCCCCGTCTGCTTCTCGGGTCTTCATGACTGCATGTTTGTGGCACCACTTTAGGGCGTCAGTAGGATCGTTAAACAGAAAGACCTTTCCTTGGTTGGCAATCCTCAGGCGGGCCAGGAAAAATCAACCCATGTGGGCTGGAGGCCTCTCTCAACGCTGCTCTCGCCCATCGAATCGCTCACATTTTTGCCTTGTCGCAAATCCGATATCCAGAAATAATCGGACAGGCTGCCCTTCATACAAAAGTGGGCCCTTTCTACGAGCCAGCAGAGAGTCCCTTGTACCTAGGCCGTCTGTGACCAATATTACAGCTCACGGTGCGTCAGGGTTATCAGGGCATCCTCACTGTGTGACACAGTAAGCTTTTTGAGCGTGTTGAACTTTTGCTGATGCCTCAGCTCCCAGTCGCTCCCCGATCCATTCCTGAACAAATAGCAGGTGGTCCCCTTTGTTTTCCTCGGGTAGCCCTAGGATTTGGATATTAGGCGCTCAAATCTGATTTTCCAGCATCTCAATAAGAGACTGTCATCGGGCAGATTCCTTTATGAGTGAGGAGATAGCACCCACTGCCGCATCAGCTCGTTTAGACGTTTCTACTGCGGCAGTCTGGACAGTATCAAGGTAGGTCTCCAATGTTGCCACTCGGTTACTTAAGCCATCAAACTTGTCCGCTAAACTCGATACTGACTTAATCAGTCGATTCAGTTTGGAGCCGATGGTCTGTAGTGTTTCTTCTGTGGCTTCATCAGTTTGGTCTTCCCCACGGCCTAGTCTGGAGTGCGTGGTTGACGTTGGTAGATACATTTTTTGATTAAGCACCATGACTGTTGTTGATCTCGTCGAGGGTTACCCACTTTGTTGTATAGGTAGTGAAAAACGACCCCCAAGAGACGACAGGACAATAAAAGCAGATATCCCTACTACTTTTTAGAGATTTTACTTTGTCGATTAGCAGAGCTTGATTAAGCAACCACCATCTTGCTGGGGCTCCACAGGCCCCACCCCCCCATAATCCCATTTAACCCCTGGAACACACTGACCACTAGGGTGCAAGATAGCGGTAAGGCCTGACAATACAGGCAAGCCCACACCATCGGGTAGGGTGTAACGACTATTGTCATCTCAGTGTGCATGCTTGCTGGAGTTGTTAACCTATTCATTTTTTCTCTACAGTAACTTAATGTCCTTCTTCAGATACGGGCACTAGTACTGCACGTAGTATTCCAGGTGTGGTCTAACTAATTATCTATACAGTGGCAGAATCACCTCCTCCCTCCTCGAGGATCTACCCCTTGCAATGCAACCCAGCATTTTGTTGGCCTTTGCAGCTGCCTTTCTACACTGTGCCGAGTTGTTCATGGACCCTGTAATGAGCACCCCCAGAACCTTCTCCTTCTCTGTCTGGGCTAGCTGCACTCCCCCTGAGCTGGTAACTCCTTCTTGGGCTGTTCACCCCAAAATGCAGTGCCTTGCACTTTTTGGCATTAAATCCCAGTTGCCAGGTGTCTGACCAGGTTTCCAGCTTTGCCAGATCATCCTGCAACCCCTGCCATCCCCCTAAGTCATCCACCACTGCTCCCATCTTGGTATCATCAGCAAACACACTGATCTTGCTCTTGATGTCCAATGATATGTCTGCAATGAATATCCCAAACAACACTGGTCCCAACACCGAGCCCTGTGGAACACTGCTCGTCACTATCCTTGGAGATGAGAGCTCCCCACCCACCACCACCCTTTGTTGCCTTCCCTGAAGCCAGTTCCCTACCCATCTCACCAGCTTTGCACCTGCTCCTGTGCCTTTTAACTTACTTCCCAGCCTCCCATGTGGCACAGAGTCGAATGCCTTACTGAAGTCCAGTTACAGAACATCCACTGCATGGCCCCTGTCCAGCTGCCTAGTTACCCAGTCATAGAACTCCACCAGGTTCGTTTGGTAGGATCTGCCACGTATGAAGCCATGCTGTCTGCTGTCCTGTAGTCCTTTGGCTTCCAGGAGGGCCACCAGCCTCTCCTGCAAGATAGTCTCCATCAGCTTACTCACGATGGATGTAGTTCCCTGGCTCATCCTTGGGCCACTCTTGTGGAGGGGCACCACATGAGCCATCCTCCAATCCTAAGGTACACACCCTGAGTATAGTGAGGCAATGAATAGGTCTGCCAAAGGTCCCGCAAGAACCTCTGCCAGCTCCTTCAGTACCCCGGGGTGGATGTCATCTGGGCCTGGCGCCTTGTCCATCCTCAGTGCCTTCAAACCCTCAGAACTCTGCTCTCCATAGTTTCCTGTTTGTCACCCCTCCCCGTTTCTGCCATTCCTCTCCCTTGGGTATCACCCCCTCCATCCTTAGTAAATACGAGCAGAAGTAATCATTACGCACTTCTGCCTTATACCCTGCTTCCACCCAACCCCCCTCCTTCCTAATACTTACTATGTGGTCCTTACATTTCCTTTTCTCTCTGATGTACCTAAAGAAGTCCTTCTCCCCCTTCTTAATGCCTTGTGCTAGCCTGAGCTCCGTAGATGCCTTGGCTCTCCTTACTGTCCTTGTCACCTCCTTCGATTCCTTCAGGTACTCCTCTCTGTCCTCCCCCTCCCTGTCTCCTTGTACCTCCTAAAGGGAGCTCTTTTCCTCCTTACCTTTTCCATGACCTCCTTGCTCACCCAGCTCGGATTCTTAGCGCTAGCCTTCTTGCTCTGGTCCTTGCTGCAGGTTCTGGTTGCCTCCACTATCCTCAGCTTTATGAGCTCCCATCTTTGGTTAGTGCCCATACTAGGCTGAATTCTGGCCAGGTACCCTTTTACCACTTTCCCCATCCTCCGAAAGTCGGCCCTCCTAAAGTACAGCACTCTTGTGCCAGACTCTACTCCTTCCTTGCTCACATCCAATGTGAGCCATACTGAGTGGCGGTGGTCACTCCCTGATAGCGGTTCTTCCACCCTAATTTCCCTCACAAACTCCCCATTTGCCAGCACAAGGTCCAGGGTATTCCCTAACCTGGTTGGTTCACTGGCCATCTGCATCAGGAAGCTGTCCTCAAATATTTTCTGTGGTTTGCAAATTTTTATATTAAGGTAGGCATCCTTCATGTCGAGAGAACAGATCCTATCCCCTACTTGTAGTAGTGGGAGCATGCCTAGTAGCATGACCATCCTGAACTTTTTGTACTCTCTGAAAAAGTTCAGGGGTCAGATTCACTAAAAATTGCAAAGCACAGCACAAAAGTTTGAGCTGCTTTTTGCGGTTTCGTCGGTGTGAATAGGGCCAGGACGAGGCAGCACTAACCCAGGAAAGCCATCGCTAACCCCACTGGCGCCACCCCGATATCCTTCCACGAGAATGGCTGCGCAATGAGTAGCATAGGTGCACTAATTCCAATTCACAAAAGCAGCCATGTAAATAAGCCCACTGGGCATGCAAGGCACTATGTAGCCATCTGCATGCCCATTATGGGCCCATTTACATGAACTACGGTTGGCTTAGCGCGGTCCCCCCAGCCCCTGTCCAATGCAGTCGTAGTCCCTGATGGACTAATGCCCCCGCTACCATTTGCCGATCGCTGTCCCCAAAATGTAAATATAGTTACCCTGGTGGTGTAGTGGAACCTCCCCTTCCCCAATCACCGTTCACCATCCCTGCAGTTGATAAACAGGCGCAGTATTCCCCAGTGGCATTTAAACTAGCCAAGGGAGAGGCAAATGCAGTCAGGGGGATTACTGTAGCCCCCCCCCCCCACATGACATATCTGGAAATAGCAAGACCCCAATTAGTAGACAGATGCACAAAAAAAAAAAAAAAGAAAACAAATTGGCCACAACTGGAACGAAAACAGGAAATATAACTCAAACACGTCACAGGGCACAGACTGGAAAACGGGAAAAGGAGGGGGGGGTGCACAGGATGGAAGGTAATGTGAACAAATGCCCACAGTCTGGGAAACAAAATGGGGGCAGGTACTGCCCCCCAAAAAATCTGCCCTGACTGACATGTTTTTTTCAGTAATTTTAAAATTACACAAAAATCCTGCCCCCCAAATGTCAAAGTCAAACTACGCCCATGAACAAAATCTCAGCTCTAATGGCACTTATGGCAGACATAAACCTGGACATTGTGGTTATTACAGAAATATGGTACACAGGGAACCATGACTGGGATACAGCCATACCAGGATACACACTTTTTAGGAAGGATAGGGAAGGGAAGAGGGGGAAGGGGGTGTCTATGTATGTGAAGGAGAGGATTAGAGCAATGGAGGCTCAAGAGTTACAGGAAGGAATGGAGGCACTGTGGGTCACCCTAGAGGCGGGAAATAAGGCTGCCATTCGCACTGGCGTGATTTACAAGCCTCCTGCGCAGGGGGAGGAAACAGATGAAATTCTGGTGGAGACCATCCACAAAATGGCAACCAAAGAGGAACTACTGCTGATGGGAGACTTCAACCTGCCAGATGCAGACTGGAGCACTCAGACTGCAGGTACAACAAGGAGCAAAGACTTCATGACCGCCCTGAAAGGGGCAAACTTAATGCAGCTAGTAGTAGAACCCATCCGGGAGGGGACTATACTGGACTTGGTGCTGATCAATGGGAACAAGATCACAGATGTCGAGGTGGGCAGTCCCCTTGGTTCCAGCGACCTCAGGACAGTATGGTTTACTGTAACTACAATGGTAGAGAAAAGTCATACAAGAATTAGGGTTCTGGATTTCAGGCAGGCCAACTTTAAGGAAATGGGGGACAGCTTAAAAGTGCCCTAGCTGCAGAAGGTACAGGGGGAGATGTGGAGGGACAGTGGTCTAGACTCAAAAGAGTCATAACAGAAGCAACAAGACATTGTGTTACAATGCATAAAGAGTAAAAGAAAGAAACTGCCACTATGGTTCTCGAAGGTAGTGGCCAAGAAAGTAAGGAAAAAAAGGCCTTTAGGAAATACAAGGAGACTCAAAAGGATGAGGACAGGGAGAAGTATCTGGAGAAACAGAAAGAATCTGGGAAAGCAGTCAGAAGGGCTAAGGCACAGACAGAGGAAGGTATAGCACAGGCTATTAAAAAAGGAGACAAGACTTTGCTCAGATACATTAACGAGAGGAAAAGGACAAGAAATGGTATTGTTAGGCTGAAGAAGGAAGGAGCAGGGTGGGTGGAGGACAACCTAGCAAAGGCTGAGATACTGAACAAATACTTTTGCTCAGTGTTCACCAGGGAAGGGGAAGATGAGGGACCAAAACTCATCAGAAGGAGTAGTCGGGGAGGGAGGTTGAAACCAGCCCATTCACTGTGGAAAGAGACCTAGAGGAACTCGGGGGGGAAAATAAAAACAGAAAAAGCAATGGGGCCAGATGGGATTCACCCCAGAGTATTAAATGAACTCAGGGATGTACTGGCAGGTCCACTGACTGACCTTTTCAACTCCTCTCTAGAGAGAGAGGGGAAGTACCTGAAGACTGAAGGAGGGCAGAGGTGGTCCCTCTCCACAAGAGTGGCAGTAGGGAGAAGACAGGCAATTACAGACCTGTAAGCTTGACCTCAGCAGTGAGGAAGCTAATGGAGTCCCTACTTAAGGAGAGGATTGTGAAGTTTCTGGAGACTAGCGGGTAACAGGATCCAAGGCAGCATGGATTCTCAGCGGGAACTTCCCGGGAAGGTCCTGTCAGACAAACCTAATTGATTTCTTTGACCGAGTGATCAGGGAGGGGCGGTGGATGTGGCCTACCTGGATTTCAGCAAGGCCTTCGACACCATCCCACACAGGAGACTGCTAAATTGAGAAACCTGGGAGTGGGCCCCATGGTAGTAAAATGGGTTGAGAACTGGTTAATGGACAGGACTCAGAGGGAGATAGTAAATGGCATGAAATCAGCAGAGAGGGAGGTAACCAGAGGGGTGCCACAGGGATCAATGCACAGACCAATCCTGTTCAATGTCTTCATTTGCAACATTGCAGAGTGTCTGGGGGGAAAGGTATGTCGGTTCACGGACGACACCAAGATCTGCAACAGAGTTGACACACCGGAAGGGGTGGAAAAAATGAGAAAGGGTCTAAGCTTATTGGAAGAATGGTCAGGTGTATGGCAGTTGAGTTTCAATGCCAAAAAGTGCAAAATAATGCATCTGGATCACAGGAATCCAAGCAAGTACAGGATTTGTTGGGGGGCTTCTGGACACCACACGGCAAGAGAGAGACCTGGGGATCATCATATCAGATGACCTAAAGGTGACCAAGCAGTGTGAGAAAGCGGTGGGGAAGGCAAACAGAATGCTGGGATGCATAGGTAGGGGCATAACCAGCAGAAGGCAAGAGGTGGTGATGCCACTGTACAGATCACTGGTAAGCACTCACCTGGAGTACCACGTCCAGTTCTGGAGACCGCATCTCAGGAAGGACATAGACAGGATGGAGGCAGTCCAGAGAAGGGCAACAAAAATGGTATATGGGCTGCACCGGAAGCCATATGAGGAAAGACTCCGGAACCTTAATAGCTATTCATTGGAGGGGGGGATATTTTATTTATTTTTTTTTTTTTTATTTAGTTGTTTAACCAGGTATAGCACACTAAGCTGAAAGCTTTTTTACAGGAGCGACCTGGGAGCACAAGGAGGTTAAGTGACTTGCTCAGGGTCACACAGTATGCAAGTGGAAGCTGTGGGATTCAAACCCAGGTCTGGTCTGCTGGATGTCACCAGATTTGCAGCTCAGAGCCTTAGTCTACTGCGCTATACTGCCTCGAAATGATATGACAGAGTCATTCAAGTACCTTAGGGGTATAAACAGGGTACAGTAGGGAAGCATATTTCAGAGGAAGCATTGTACAAGAACAAGAGGACATGATATGAGGCTGGAGGGAGGGAGGAAGGCTCAAGGGGAATGTCAGGAAGTACTTTTTCACAGAAAGGGTGGTGAATCCATAGAACAGCCTTCCAGCAGAGGTGGAGGTGGGCTAAAACAATACACGGGTTCAAGAGGGCATGGGATAGATACAAGGGTACCCTGGAGATGGGCAGAGAAGGTGTGCCGCAGATCAAACAGGATCTGGGCTGTCAACACTGAGTTGGGAAATGGACAGACTAGGTGGGTCGTATGGTCGTTATCTGCCATCAGATTGTATGTTTCAATGAAGTGCGCTAAGGTGTTATGGTGCCTTTGATCTATCTTGGGTAGCACTGATCACTACAGAGTCTGCCTCAGGTTGACCAGCTAAAACAGGTTTCCCTGAGGGAGCCACATACATCTTATCTGCCTTTCTTGGTATGGCAGGAATTACATTCGGCCTATGTCAGTCAGCAAAGGTGGCATCCTCCAGCAGGAAGGAAGGGTGGTATCATTATAAAGGAAGCATCAGGTAACTCCAAGAACTCTAATTTTTTTGGAAGTATCCTGTACCTCCAAATCAAACCCCACGGTAGCCCATAACTGCTGCATCATGGTAATGAAAAAGGGCTCCGGGGGGGAGACACACCATGGGATGTAAACCAGAGTCCTCACTGCAAGCAGAAACAGTGGATCTAGTCCTTTCATAAGGACTCGCCACATAGTCTTCGGCTTCCTCATCATCCTGCATCATGAGATCAGGATTGTACTCAGAGTCGGTCTGATCGACAGGTGAAGGGAGGGCACTGGCAAGGCCATTGGTGCTCGAGGAGGCGGCTGAGACACAGTTCTAGGATGCATCATCGTGGGGATATGAATTGCAGGCCCCACTGATGGACATTCTGGTACAGAAGGAGGAGGTAAACAGGCACCTAAGCATGTCTGTAAAGGACACTAGAACTGTTTGGACGTCAGTTCCTCTGTGGTCGACAGGTACACCAGTGGAAGTCGATAAAGGAGGCAAGGCCCCATATGTCGATGGGGATGCACCAGTCGTACTAGGCCTGGTGGTACCTACGACCTTCCCTGACCTGGAGGTTAGGTCGCCACAAGTTGGGGTGATGGGCGGCATTGCCGTCAGAGCGGTCAGCGGCACTGTAGAGGCTGTACCTGTGTAAATGGGTGACCTGGAGCGCTCCGGGGAGGTTTTCTCCTTCTCCCTTTCCTTCTCCCAGTGCTTATGCTGGGATGCTGATGACTTGGTCCCTTATGAGTGAGCCAGCAACGCAGCAGAATTCTTTTGCTGTAGCTTCTTCTCCAGTTGGGCTACCTGCTGTTTTAAAAGATGCTTCTCCAAAGTGCCTTTTCGATGTTGCCGGGTGGCTCTGTTGAACCCTTTGCAAATCAGTCAGGCCCTGCACGTTGTGGTTCAGGCCGAGGCAACACCAACACACACACACACACACACACAACACACACACACACACACACACACACACACACACACACACACACACACACAGACACAGACGTTGTGCGAATAGCTGGCGTAAATCTTTTCACCGCATTCACAATAACAGAACAGTTTTGATGGTTCCGTTGATGACATACACACCACTGAAGATCCCTTATAAAACTGATTACTTAATTACGGTGATAAAATAAAGAAAGCAGCGGCTATAGCGGCTGCATTTCCGTTCAAGGTCCAACAAGTGTTGTCAACAGCATGAAAAGAATTGAGGAAGGAAGGGGCCCCACACATTTATGTGGCAGCCAACATCTGACGTCATTGTGTGTGGCCCTGGTGGACTGCTTGCAAAAGTTTGTGTGTGGTCCTAGTGCCTGGTGGCTATAAGTTCCATAGATGTGGCCTAATGAAAGCGATGGCGGACGTCCTATACCTAGATTTCAGCAAGACGTTTGATTCAGTACCACATTATGGGCTGATAAAAAAAACTGGGGGAGATGGGGGTAGGAGGACAAGAGCTCAATTGGGTTGAAAACTGGCTCTCGGGTGTTTACAGAGAGTAATAGTGGGTGGGATACTCTCCTCTCCCAGGAAGGTAATCAGTGGGGTCCCTCAGGGTTTGGTATTGGGGCCACTCTTGTTCAACGCCTATGTCTCGGATATAGGGAAGGGGGTTAGGAATAGGTTGAGTCTCTTTGTAGACGATTCAAAACTGGGAGCACTGGTGGATTGTGAAGAAGCGAGGGAAGCAGTCCAGGGGGATCTGGATACCCACCCTGGAGGGGTAGTCAAGGAGGTGGGGACTGAAATTTAATGCCGGGAAATGTAAGGTACTACATTTGGGGGTAAAAAACCTGGGCCATGAATACATTCTGGGGGGGTCACACTGCAAGCCACATTGGGAGAAAGGAATTTAGGGCTGGTGGTAGACGTCAAAATGAATAACTCTGAAAACTGTAGAAGAACTACAGCCAAAGCAAACAGGATACTGGGCTGCATAGCCAGGGGAATTACGTCCGAAGGAGGGAGATGATCCTCCCTCTGTATAATGCCTTGGTCAGGCCGCAGTTAGAGTACTGTGTACAGTTCTAGAAACCTCATCTGAAGAAGGACATAGCACTGCTGGAGAGGGTCCAGAGGAGAGTGACCAGGATGATTCAGGGCATGGAGGGGAAGCCTTATGAGGAGAGACTGGAAGAGCTTGGGCTTTACTCGCTGGAGGAGAGGAGGGACAGGGGAGATATGATAGAGGTTTTCAAGTATGTAAAAGAATAACCAGGAGTGGAACCAAGGAGCTTTTAGGCTAAAGAAGGGGGGAGGGGACAACCAGGGGCCATGAGTGGAAGCTGGAGGGGGGAAACTACGGGGGCGTAGGAAGCATTTTTTCACTGAGAGGGTGGTGGAGCCATGCAATGCGCTGCCTGGGAGGCTGGTGGAGGAGGGCACAGTGGAGGGATTCAAGAAGGGGTGGGACAGGTACAAGGGGAACCTGAAACTAAAGAAACCCTCTTGGGTGCTGGGGGAAGGTGGTAAGGCGAGCAGCCACTAGGTTGCTGGCTTTCGAACAGACAAGACAGACCATTTGGCCTATTCTGCTGGCTTTTTAGTATGTTAGTATATCCTCGAAGATGATCAGCATTTGCCAAAGCAATGAAGAATAAGGGTTGCTAGCGGGGAGAGTGAAATGATGAATGAAAACCAAACTGTAAGCTACTCAGTTTTCTAATTATATAATGTGTAGTACCAGAAGCAAATGGTGTGATACTTTTTAATGGACCAAAATAGATGTAACAACAAGAACAAAGTGCTCTAGCTTTCGGACCAACCAGTCCTTCTTCAGAAGCTTCTGAACCATTCTGGGGGAGCATAGCTCCCCTATGGATGCACCCGCAGAAGAGACTAAGGAGGCTGAGGACAACTGTCACAGGGAGGCCCACAGGAAGGAGGCAGAGGACACCACAAGGAAAGGAAGCAACCGGCCCGGTGGCACTGAGGGTTGAGGCGCTGGACGCCACACCTTGCGTTACGACGGCGACCCGGGTTCGGGATCGAGCCTGGGTCGTCGAGAATGGCTGGGGAAGGAGGATCGAGCGTCCCACGGGAGTCTCTCCTCCTTCGGGAGGATACCGGGGGTGTTTGTGCACTTCGCCTCGCCGAGCCGGTGAGACACCGACTGGGCGGTGGGCGACTCCTCACAGAGTCGGGAGGGAGGTAGTCATCCGGCACTTCTGGCAGGCAGCGTAAGCACATTCCGCTCGAGCCCGGCCCCAGTGGGTGGGAGGAGGACAGAAAAACCGGAAAACAACCGCGGCACTCTGGATGACGGCAGCTCCAGCCACCCAGTCCGCAATTACGGGCAGACCTCACTGTGCAAAAAGGTGAAGGAGGCAGGTAGAGAGTCACCAGAAGGCACTCTAGGGGCAGACTCAGTAGGGACTGGAGGGCATTGAGCTAGCCTGAAGGAGTAGAGTGGCGAGGGCGACCAGGAGGAGAAAAAGAGAAAGTACAAAAAAAAAAAAAAAAAAGGAAAGGAAGCAGCTCCTGGTGGGGGACTCAATTATTAGGGGGACAGAACTGGGGGAGCATGGAAAACTGAAGTAAGGTGCCTGCCTGGCGCCATGGCTTGGAAGGACAGGAAGCGCATCCTCAGGATCACGAGAACAGCTGCACGGGAGTCTGAGCTGGACGTCATCGTCCACCTAGGGACAAATGACCTGGCTCATCATGAGATTAGAGCAGTGCAGAAGGACTTTGTAGAATTGGGGAGGGGTCTAAGACAAGTAGCACACACAGTATCCTTCTCAGAGGTGCTGCCTGTCAATGGCATCAGTGAGGCGAGGGTACTTTGCACCATGCAGTTTAATGAATGGTTGAAAAAATGGTGTGGAGCACAGGGGTTTGGTTTCATTGGGGACTGGGGTTCCACCTGGAGGGACACCAGCCTATACTGGCAGGATGGTCTGCATCTGTCCAGGAAGGGAACAAGTCTTTTGAGCAATTGGTTTAAATGCTTCATTGGCAAGCTTTTAAACTAGTCAAGGGGAAGGCACTGATAAGCAGCAGGAAAATCCCAGCCTCTCCCTACAAAACAGGGTACTAAATGAGAAAAAGACTGAGGTAGAAAGGTCAGTGGGGGATGCTGCAACAGAAGGTAAAGCCATCAAAAAATGGAGAGCAATGAGTACCAATGCCCGTAGTCTGGGTAACAAGCTTCCTGAATTAGTGGCCTTGATGGAGGAAGAACATCTGGATATCGTGGCAGTCACAGAAACATGGTACACACAAAACCATGACTGGGACGTAAACATACCAGGATACACTATCTACAGGAGGGACAGGAGGGTAAAAGAGGAGGAGTAGCTCTTTACATAAGGGAAGTAAAAAAGCAACAGAACAAAAGGGTAAACAGGGAGGAGAAGAAGCACTGTGAGTAAATTTGGAGACCGGCAATGGCACCACAATCTGCACAGGGGTTGTATACAGACCCCCTTCTCAGGGGGAAGAAATGGACAAGAAAATTATAGAAAGTATACTTAGAATGGCAGAAAAAGGGGAGATATTGCTGATGGGTGATCTGAATATGCCAGATGTTAACTGGAGTGCAGCTGCAGCAGCCACTTCAAATAGTGGGGTTATTCTAGATGCCCTACAGGAGGCATGCCTTAGACAACTAGTATTGGAGCCCAGTCAAGAGGGAGCAATCTTAGACCTGGTTCTCTCAAATGGAGATGAAGAGAGGATCACAGATGTAGAAGTTGGTAGCCATCTGGGAACTAGCGACCATCGAACAGTATGGTTCACAATAAACACAGCAATAGAGTCAAGCCATACAAAGGCAAAAGTACTGGACTTTAGGAGGGCTGACTTTGCCAAAATGGGTGAGTGCCTAAGGAATGCACTAGCAAATGGTCAGGAAGGAGGGGTGGAAGAACAATGGGGAATAATAAAAACTGCCATCATAGAGGTAACAAGCCTTTGTGTGAAGCAAATAAACAAAATGAAATGAGGTAAGAAACCACTATGGTTCTCAAAGGAAGTGGCAGTGAAGCTTCAAGAGAAAAAGAAAGCATTCAGGAAGTACAAGGAATCACAGAAAGAGCAGGATAGAGAACTGTATCAGTTAAAGCAAAAGGAAGCTGGGAAGGCAGTCAGAACAGCAAAGGCCCAAGCTGAGGAAAAGATAGCCAACTCAGTTAAGAAGGGGGATAAAACCTTTTATAGGTACATCAGGGAGCGAAGGAAGACCAAGGAGGGATAGTGAGGCTTAATAAAGGGAGGGAGGGTGGGCAGAGGGTGACTGTGAAAAGGCAGAGATACTAAACAAATATTTTTGCTCAGTATTTACAAAGGAAGAGGGGCAGGTACCTAAAACAAACAGTAGGTACACTCTGGATACAGAAGTTGATACCAGCCCATTTACAGAAGAAAGGGTTCTGAAAGAACTCCTAAAACTGAAGGTGGACAAAGCAATGGGGCCTGATGGGATTCATCCCAGAATTCTAAAAGAACTAAGGGTAGAACTAGTGACAACACTGACTACCCTCTTTAACAAATCATGGGAGGATGGGGTGGTACCCGAGGACTGGAGGAGGGCAGATGTGATTCCCTTCACAAAAGTGGGAGTAAGGCAGAAGCAGGAAACTACAGACCTGTTAGTTTAACCTCAGTGGTAGGGAAAATGATGGAATCACTTCTGAAGGAAAGAATTGTTGAGTATCTAGAGGCCAGAGGGGCACAGGACCCAAGGCAGCATGGATTCACAGCGGAAGGTCATGTCAGACAAATCTGATAGATTTCTTTGACTGGGTGACCAAAGTAGTTGATCAGGAGGGCTGTGGACATGGCCTACCTAGACTTTAGCAAGGCATTTGACACAGTCCCACACAAAGATTAATATACAAGTTAGCCAGCCTGGGAGTGGGTCCCAAGATGACAGCCTGGGTAAAGAATTGGCTGGAGAATAGGACACAGAGATAATAGTAAATGGAGTCCACTCTGAAAAAGGGGAGTTACTAGTGGGGTACGCAGAGTTCAGTATTAGACGGTCCTCTTCAATGTCTTTATAGCGACATTGCAGAGGGACTGGAAGAAAAGTATGTCTCTTTGCAGATGACACAAAGATCTGCAACAGAGTTGATGCACAAGGTGGGGTGGAAAGGATGAGAGGGACTTGGCAAGGTTAGAGGAATGGTCAAATGTATGGCAGCTTAGATTCAATGCTAAGAAGTGCAAGGTAATGCACCTGGGAAACAAAAACCCAGGGGAAGAGTACACAATGGGGGTGAGATACTAACAACAACAAAAATGGAAAGGGACCTGGGGGTAGTCATATCAGATGACCTAAAGGTGGGCAAGCAATATGAGAGGGCAGCAAGGAGTGCTGGGGGGATACTGGGATGCATAGGGAGAGGCATCACCAGTAGAAAACAGGAAGTTATTATCCCTCTGTACAGACAGCTGGTGAGACCACATCTGGAGTACTGAGTGCAATTCTGAGACCCAATCTCCGCAAAAGACAGACAGGATGGAAGCTGTCCAGAGGAGGGCAACTAAAATGGTGCAGGGTCTGCACCGGAAGACATATGAAGAGAGACTTAAGAGCTTAATATGTATAGCCTCAAGAAAGGAGAGAGAGAGGGACATGATAGAAACTTTCAAGTACCTCAAGGAATCAACAAAGTCCAAGAGGGTAGCATCTTTCAAAAAAGAGGTGTGCAAGAACAAGGGGGCACAATTTGAAGATGGGGGGCGGCTCAGAGGTAATTTAAGAAGTATTTTTTCACAGAGAGGGTTGTGGATGTATGGAACGGCCTTCCGGAGGAGGCTGTGGAGTCAAAAACAGTGGTGGAATTCAAGCATGCATGGGACAGTTATAAGGCAATTCTAGGGGGTGGGGGTAGGAAGAAGTAGGCTGCTGGTTAACTAGGATCTGCAGCTAATCCATCAGGTAGGGAAATGGGCAGACTGGGTGGGCCAAGCAGTCCTTATCTGCCGTCAAATTCTATGTTTCTATGACTGGTTGGTCCGAAAGCTAGAGCACTTTGTTCTTGTTGTTACATCTGTGTTGGCCCATTAAAAGGTATCAAGTCATTTGTTTCTGGATCTATTCTTGCAAGGACCAATACGGCAACTACTAAATCTAGATTTCATAATGTCTAGTATTAACAACTAACTATACTGGTATGTATGGAGAATTCGCAACACATGAGACCTGAATCGGTAGAATCTGTCATGTTGACTGGACACTTTCATTAAGCAGACCTGGGCCACCCAATGGCCTAGTGGGTAGTACTATGCCCCCCCCCCCGGCAGCCTGACGGCTGGGAAGGCACTGCCACATGCAATGGTGTGCACGTTTCCCACTGCTGCGCTTGCCCATTTTGCTCGAGTCGGAGCTGAACTTTGTCTCAGCCTACTTATCCCAGGCAAAACACATTAATTAAATCCATGCATTTCAGGACAAACCTACCCTCATCTCAAACCAATCAATCCCATCTGAAGTTACAAATAGAGCACATCATGTGATTCCGCAGCCCATCGGTTAAAGGCAACTTCCTATTTCACTGCTGCAGAGGACTTGCCCGGTCTTTAATTGGAGGCATTATTAGAAGGCAGTATAGCGCAGTGATTTAAGGCTCTAAGCTGCAAACCTGGAGACCTGGATTTGAATCCCCCAGCCCCCACTTGCATACTGTGTGACCCTGAGCAAGTCACTCAGCTTCCTTGTGCACCTGTAAACAAGCTTTCAGCTTAGTGGCTCTCTCCTGGTTAGACTAAAAAAGAAGAAACATAAATGTACACAACCAGTCCAAGCACCATGCTATTCATATTATATGTTGCAACTTAGATATGTACATGGAACAGCTTTGAAATTAGGGCCACTTGGTTCCAAAGTTTTTATCCTGTCAAAAAATATTTTACTGTTACTACATATATAAACACTGAAACCACGTTCCTGCTGAAATTTGCCCCAGTAATGCTTAGCAAACTTGTGACAGCATCGTAATTTCATCTATAGCAACAAACTAGGGCCTCTTGATTCCAAAGTTTTCATCCTGCCAAAATAAAGATTTTACTACTACTGCATAAACAGTGAAACCACGTTCCAACTGGAATTTGCCCCAGTAATGCTTAGTGAACTTATGACAACATCGTAATTCCAGCTATAGCAACAAACTATGTTAATATCATAGCGCTAAAGACCAACAGTCATGCCACGTTGAACAGGCAAGCACATACGAGGGAAAAGTCCAGCACATTACTGAAGGATTCAACTGCAGCACATGTTCTGCCTTACAGACTTCTCTGACCGAACCCTTTGCAACCACGGCACTAACTAGAGGGGAGTTCCCATGTCATTTTTCTGAATGCCACTCTCCCCTCCTGTTTTAGAATTAAAAATACGCAGAAAGTGCAACCCCTGAAAAACAACATTCCAAGTCCTACTAAGTATTTCAGACACTCCATTTGAACCATGGGGAGCACAGATCATGCAATTCACTCCAAAAAAAAAAAAATACAGCAGAGACTCATCACAGCAAACCTTCAAGGAACCAGATACAAAAAACAACTTTTTGGCCTTGACAAAAATGTTGGTCCTTGGGATTACCTCTTATTTTCAAACCACAAAAGCATTCTGTGCTGTGTACTAGTACTGTATTTACCAGATTCCTCTGTCATGGGAGGCCAAATGTGGAACTTTTTCAACAACTTTTCTTTATCTGCCTCGCCTGGCCACCTGCTGCCCCACTCCTTCAAGTCTTCCCACCGAGTCACTGCTGCCACCCGTCTCACTATTCGCTTGCTGACTGTTACCTCCAGATACCCCTAGTTACCACTGCTGACCCAAGTCCAGCTCGTCACTGCCAGTCGGGACTCCCTGCAGTGAACAGGGAGAAGTCAGCTGCATAAGCGGGAACAGCAGCTAAGGGTGGGGTAGAGTCGGCACAGTGTAGAGCTGGGTGGTGGGAGGGAGTGTCCATCAGCTGTCATACAGCATGACAGGTACCCATTCTCCGAAGTACACCATTATGAACTGCTGTTGGCGCAGTAAAGCACAACCCAGCCTTTTGGAAAGTGAGCATCCAGTGGACGCTCTGCAGCCCAGTCTGCCAGTCTCTGCTCTAGACATCCAGGTTCAGAGTGCGAACCTGGGTGGCCAGCATGCCTGGGCAGTCCCCGAAGGCTCAAGCCACGCAGCCAGCTCAACTGTGGAATTATCTGACCCCAACATTCCACCTGTAAAAAAGGTATACAATAGTAGTGTTGTCATACGAACAAATCTAAATCTGTGGATGAAAAAATGAAGAAAAATGGAAAATGAGGAAAATGCCCTGAAGAATCTAAAGATTAACATAACTCTTCCTGGACCCGAGTTCATATATTTGAATGAAATAATCTTCACCACCAAACTCCACATTTAATTACCTGTTGGTCTCATGCAAGCATATCAGATTTCTTTTCCTTTTCCATACCAGTGCGTGGCACCAGCAGCAGCAATAGACTTCCCCGTATAAATAGAAGACCTGGTAAATGATACAGCTCTGCCCAGTATCAAGCCCTCTCTCTTATATCTTATTCTTGCATTTTAACATAGTGAAGGGCTGTGTTGAAGAATAATGTAAGGTTCACTTCTTGTTTTCCCTGTCAGAATAGATTACTACTTTGCAGATTTAATAACATCTTAGAGAACATCTTCATTCCACATCCCATTTCTCCCACATCTGGGAATCCCAGAACTCACACCGCAGTGTGCCGAGGCAGGCCCCGAGCTCCCACCTGTGATGCATTCAATAAGTTCGAACTGATTACAAGTCTATGGAGACATAATTAGCTGTTTCACAGATCAAAGTTGACTTTCTGCAAAACAGGAATCTGCTGGAAGAATGCTAAAAACAATGAAAAATGAAATAACTTTGTATTAGCCTGCTTAACTGGGTTTAAGGGAGTCAGACCAGGGTTTCTGCTAAAATAGGAACAGCATAAAATATTTTCCCTGCTAGTATGCCAACCCTGCCTGAGCAAGTTACAGTTTTTCCCTCCCATTGTCTCCAACCAACAAACTGAGTTTTTGATACAATCCTGTTGACACCATAAAAGACTCAAAGACTATGGAAGTCCGTAACCAGCTTAGTGGTTAGCCACCTGTGGGCACCCCATTTGCCATTTTTTTGCCATTTACAATGCCTAACCGAAAAAACAAAAAAGGCACACGCTCGAACCCACACAGCAGCTGCTCTTTAAAAAACAGAGACACTGCAGCTGAATAAGCTTAAAGCACAGTACTGACCTATCAGCAGCCCATAAGTAAGAAAGAGGAAGGTGTAACATTTAGGGTATATACAACATCTTTTGCCAACAAGATTCCACCTTAAATAATTAAGGGCATCACAAGCCACCCTCATCTTCAGCATATGGCTAGGGTTCCTTCCCGACAACCATCTGGACTCAGGGGGAACCAGGTCCAGCCTGTTTTGAAGGCTGAACAAGGCCTGAAGACTTAACAAAGAGCTGAAGTTCTCCAGTCCACACACAAGTTCTCTGAGAGCAGCAACAACAGAACAAGCAAGTGATAAACACAAATCTGAAGGTAGACACCAACCAGAAACAAGCCAGCGGAGACACGCATCGTGTAGTGGTCGGGACAATATAGAAGAGAAACCTACACCCTCCCAATCTATGACAGCAAAATCAGTTAGAACAGGACCAAACCTCAGCACTTAAAACAGAGGAGACGAAAACATAGCCTCGGTTTATGTGTAGGCGGAGCATGAACCTAAAGGGCAAAAGGTGCTTTGGGTTTTCTTTGCACAAAGGGTTACAATTTAGGGAGTACTAGCACCAGGCCTACTTGAGATATTGCCACTGTAACCATTGTATAGTACTTAGGCAGTCTGTGGACTTGGGGCTGATTTATCTGAAAATAGAGCTCAAGTACCAGTAATATACTGTGAAGAGTTCACAATGACTTTGAATACAGATGGTGAACCATCCAATAATCCAATTCTGTCTGAACCTGCTGTGTATATAGTTAAATGGGGGAGGGTGGCGAGTTCACAACAATCCTTTGCTGCCCTCACCAGGTTGCTGCTTCAATAAAATCCTCATGAGTTGGCCGGCCCGTCGGTGCAGCGGTTGGATTTCCACCTGCAATGCCGGCGACCTGGGTTCGGGAACATACTCGGGCGCCGGAAGGCCAGCCGGGGGGAGAAGGCCTGAACGTCTGAAAACTGCTAGCCTTCTCCTGGGAGGGAGGAGGAGTTTGCGGCCTGGCATTTGCTGACCCCCAATGGAGGCCGAGGGAACAGCAATATATGTCAGACCCCACTGTGAAGGAGCGCGACAGACGTTGGCTCACACCCTGACATCAAGTGGCATGCTATGCTACTAAGGGGAGAACACGGAAAATGGCCCCCCCGGCTGACGGCTGCCAGACCCTCACCACTACGGAGCCCAGGACAGCCCGGACCGACCTCAGCAGCACCCAGGTCAACTGGACACGCCTGCCGGCGTTTTCTCCCCGGAAGGTGAGGACTGGCCAGACGATGGAATACGTCGGGTTTCCTGGGAGGGCTGCAGATATGGGGCGGCAGGGGTGGTGGGCAGCGTAGAGGTAGCAGGCGGCCTAAAGGAGTGGCTAACCGGGGTGCAAGGGGAAGGCGCATAAAAAAAAAATCCTTGTGAGGGTTAAAATGGGCAAAATCAAAGAGAGTGGTAGCAAAAAATTAATAGTTCCTCTTGTGGGGTTTTTTTGTTCTTTTTTGCGATAAACGGAGAGGACTTAAATGCAATTCAAACAAGTCTGCTGCCTAACTTTCTGATCAATTACCTGTGCCCTCTGCCCCCCCCCCCAAAAAAAAAGCTGTACACAGATCATTTTTAATATGTATTTTATTGTAAAAACTTCAATGTGGAAGTTCTATTTTTTTTTTTAAGTTGAGGATGGGAGAAAAAGGTTAGCATTTGGCTTGTTTTCTGAAGGCTAACATCATCATGGCCAGCATTCCCCTGTCAATAAAAACAGGTCAATGCAACCCACCCTACAGGACGCACCTGGAAACAAGTTATCATAACTCAGTGTGCCTTTTCTGGCCAAAAATTAGAAATAAATGAATTACATGGGATAATCAACATCAAAGACAACTCGGCGACAATCTACTTCCTGTATGACCTTACCCATGCCATGGTAGAGTCTGTATTGCAAGCCCCAGACTCCAAATGTCCAGGTACAGCATGGGTCATCTGGGGCCATGCTTACGTGACGCACATAAAAGCAATCGCATTGAGGCTAGGCTGATATTCGTCCGCTTTCAACTACCTACCCTTTTAGGAAGATCAAGGTGTATACAAAGTACATAGTAAACTGAATAGTATCCACGCTGCTACACTACATGACTGACATTCATAATACTTAAACATACTGCTCATTCGCTAGTCACTTGTAGCTTCGCCACCTTGGTGCCCAATCTCGTTCGTCTCAGAAGCTAGGCAGGACCAGGCCTGATCTCTAGACGGATGGGAATGGCAAGTGCTGCAGGAAATGGAAATATTAGCTCTGAAGGGGGCACTTTTTACTTGGTTATAAGAAATCATACCGATGCCTCAATATGGTGTTGGTTGCTGTTCTGGTTGCAGTGCATCTGGGTTCAGAGAAGGAAAAGTGGTTTTGCAGTGTGGTGGTACAGACCATCTGCCAAAGCAGTGTACACCAGAAGTGGCTGCACTTCAGGAATTGTTTGGCAATGACACCGAGTTGCAAGTTGATTATAAAGTGCCTAGAGATGTCACACTGAGAGGGACTATTCATATCCAAATAGTATAGCATGGTATTGTAGTTGCTGCCAGTCCAGGCTCTCTCTTTGGAAGACTGTATAGCCTAGTGGTTAGAGCAAAGAGATATGATCCCCAGAGATCCAGAAGAAATAGGTCAGGACCCAAACCTGCCACCTGCATGGCGCTGTGTGAACCTGAGCCCATCACTTAACCTAATTCCATGCTAGCTCTAGCATTTAATTTCCATATGGTAGGCAGGGTATTGGCAACTCTATTTAATAGCCCCACACAGTTTTAAATATCACCATTTAAAAATAAAAATTCTTTGTTAGCTGATCTGATGAGTGGCAGAGTAAGCCTTATGACATTGTGCTTAATTCTCTCCAGAGACGCACCTAGAAGCATGATTCAGCTTAGTGCACCTTTCCAGCCTAAAAATTCTAATTAAACGAATCAATAAATGGAGGCACTAGACAAACATGGCAGGTGAAATCACAAAACTGACAACCACTCACCCAAAATGGACAGACAACAGCAGATTGCAAGCTATTTTTCACCCCAAAGGAAACGGAACAATGGTCCAAAGAAGAAGCCAGACACTGAACGCTGGAGTACCCCACTCAGAACATCTCACCACTCTTAACATTCCACCACCACTTTCTACTTCCTACCCATCAGTCAAATCAGTAGGATTCCTGTAAGGAACTGCACTCAAAATAACTCGGGCCAGTCAAAAACAGTAGCTGCTTATGAGCTAGCCCGCTGGCACAGCGGTAGAGATACCGCTTGCAGCCAGCGACCTGGTTTCAGGAACGAGCCTGAGTTATCAGAGGGCCAGCCGGGGGTGGAGGAGGAGGAGGAGTATCGAGCATCCCAGGGACGTTCTCCTCCTCCTCCTCCCTCTGGGAGGGAGGGTTGCCATACCCGCTGCAACACTGCCACCTGGCTGACCACAGGTGGCAGTGCAGTTAGGGATGCCAAGAGGGAGGGGAGGACGTTGGGTGGGGTCCAGAGCAGCAGCACATCTCCGCATGCCTCCTTGGACTCCCTTGTATGCTGCTGACTTTGAGGCTCAGAAAGCAACTAAGCTGAAACCACACTGTGTCTCAGGACCTCCTGGAGTGGTCCCAGCCCTGGGCATAGCCGCCGTAGGAGCATCGTCGTATGAAACCATCCTTCGAGTGGCCCCACAATGAGGGGGTGAACTTGAGGAGTTGACAGCCCATGGGGGAGTGTATCCCAATGTTGAGGGACAGTCTGTGGATGAAGCTACTGTTGGGATCAAAAAGTAGGAATTGGAAAAGAGTAGCTGCTTAAGCAATTTATTTAGAAGCAAGTGAAGGAATTGTGCAGAGAGGAGGGGTTCGGCTACGTTGGGGACTAGGGATCCACCTGGAGAGACAAGGGCTTTTACAGGGGTGACGGCCTGCATCCATCCAAGAGGAGAATAGCAGTCCTCAGTGGACGGTTTAGATGTTACTTTGATGAACATTTAAACTAGCCAAGGGGGGTGGCGGAAGAAATCGGGGAGGCAGTAACTGCCCCCCACCCCACAGGCTGACGCAGGGAGTAGGAAGAAGAGTGGAATCCCTTGGTGGAAATTAGTAAGGAGGAAGGGTGGTAGTAATGAAGGGGGATGGGAACAGGCACATTAAAAAGAGGGGGAGTGCAAAAAGGGAAGAAGGGGGCACCAAGCACAGTGGCAACAAAATCTGAAAGCCATGTGTGCGAATGCTAGAAGTCTAGAAAATAAGATTCCAGACCTAAACGCTACAATGGCAGAGGCCAACCTGGATACTGTGGCCATTACTGAGTCATGCACTGAAAACCATGACTGGGACATGGCCAAACCAAGCTATACTCTGTTCACAAGAGAAAGGGTGAGAAGGAAAGGAGGTGGTGTGGTGGTGCTTTATGTCAAGAAAGGTATAAAAGCAATGGAGATGCAGGGAATACTGGGGGCAGAGGTACTGTGGGTCACCCGGAAGATGGGGAATGGAGCCTCTATTCACACTGGCGTGATCTACAGAACTCCAGCACAGAGGGAGGAGTTAGAGAAGGTACTGGTGGAAGCTACTGACAAGATAGCAGAAAAGGGGCAGGTGCTGCTGGTGGGGGACTTCCATCTGCCAGATGTAGACTAGAACCTCCCATCTGCAGTTTCAGCTACAAGTAGGGACATCCTGGACTCCCCTGCAGGGGGTGTTTCTCATGCAACTACTCCATGAACCCACTCATTATCAAGCAATACTGGACCTGGTACATACTAAGAGGGACAGTGTTGTAGAAGTCAAGATACGAGGCCACCTGGGGAACAGTGACCACCACACAATGTGCTCCAATAAAAGGACAGCTGCAGAACTGAACCCCACAAGGGCAAGGGTCCTGGACTCTAGGAGGGCAGATTTTATAAAGACAGGTGATGCCTCTAGGAGGGATGACTTGGGTGGGATGTAGGAATGACAAATGAAGCTAAAAAGGACCACACGGAAGGCAACAAACCTCTGCACCATGCAAGCGAGCAAAAGCAAGAGGAAAAGAGACTGCTATGGTTCTCGAAAGAGGTGGTGGAAAATGTACAGGCTAAAAGGGTGGCATTTAGAAGGTATAAGGAGATGCAGAGGGAGGAAGATAGGGAGCAGGGAGTGCAGTAAGCAACGCGAGGGTGCAAACTGAAAGAAAATAGCCCAGGCAGTAACAAAACAAAACATCTTTTAGGTATGTAAGCGAAAGGAGGAAGACCAGGGGGTGGGACTGTAAGGTTAAAAAGGAAAGGGAGGACTGTCCAGAAGAGGGACCAGGAAAAGGCAGACATCCTGAAAAACACTTTTTTTCAGTGTTCGCAGAGGAAGGAGGAGGGGCAGGACCACAAAAAAGTAACAACAGCACTGGAGGGAAGGGGGTGGACACTAGTCCATTTTCAGGGGAGCGTGTCCTGATCTAATCTGAAAACTGACAAAGCACGTGGGCTAGACAGAGTACATCCAAGGGTACTGAGGGGGCTCAGGGATGTCCTGGCTGCACCTCTGACAGTTCTATTTAACAGCTGATTGGAAACAGGAGTGGTTTCCGAAGGACTGGAGGAGGGCAGATGTAGTCCCATTTCACAAAAGTGGTAGAAAGGTTTAGGCTCGTAATTATAGGCCAGTCAGCCTGCCATCTGTACTGGGAAAGTTAATAGAGTCACTGCTGAAGGAAAGAACTGTGGAATATCTTGAATCTAACGGGTTACAAGACCTGCAGCAAACATGGATTTGCCGTGGGGAGGGGGTTCATGTCAAATAAATCTGATGGATTTCTTTGGGTGACCAAGGAATTAGATCAAGGTAAAGCGATGGACATGGCTTACTTAGATTTCAGTAAGGCTTTCAACACCGTTCCACATAGGGGACTACACTCCTCCAAACACCACCAAATCTGCAACAGGGTGGACACTTCGGTGAAAGGGGGTGGGGTGGAAAAGGAAGAGCAGAGACCTGAGAAAACTCGCAGAGTGGTCAAGGGTATGGCAGCTGGGTTTCAACACGAAAAAGTGCAAAGTAAGGCCCCTGGGGCACAGAAACCCAGGGGTGGAGTACAAAATGGAAGGAGTGGTACTGCCAACTGCCAAGCAAGAAAGAGACCAGAGGTAATCATATTGGATGACCTAAAGGTGGCCAGGCAGTGCGACAAGGCAGTTGGGAGAGCTAGTGGGATAGTAGGCTGCATACAGAGGGGTATCATAGCAGGAAGAGGGAGGTGGTATTGCCTCTGTATAGATCACTAGTAAGACCCAACCTAGAGTACTGTGACCAGTTCTGGTGACCACATCTCAGAATGGCACAGAGAGTGTACAGGCAGTCCAGAGGAAGGCAACTAAAATGGTACAGGATCTGCATTGAGAAGCCTTATGTGGCGAGACTTGAGGACCCAATTATGTGCAACCTGGAAGAGAGGAGAGAGGGGAAAGAGAGGAGGGATATGGAAAAGACCTTTAAATACCTCATGGGAGTAAATAAGGTACAGAAGGGAGGGATTTTACAGAATAAAAAAGGTGCTCAAGGACAAGAAGGCACAATAAGAAGTTGGAGAGGAGTAGATTCAGGAGAGATGTGATTTTTCACAGAATGAGTGGTGGGTTCGTGGAACAGTCTTCTAGCGGAGGTGGTATGGGCAAAAACAATGGTAGGGTTCAAGAATGCATGGGATAGGCGTAAGGGAATCTTAGGGAAAGGAAAGGGGAAGGGGTAGGTGAATGGGTCCTCAGCCCCGCCCCCATGACAAAGCTCATACTAAGTGAAACACCAGTGCACTAGGGACTCTTCCTGTATGAATTTAAGTTCGTCGGCCTGCTCAGATCTGTGGCATTTGAAACACTTTTGCAATGCCGCTGATTGTGCTTCTAAATGAACTGTCCTGAGCATCCACTCCTTTTTTTTTTGCTTTATGGTGGTCTTCTGGCCACAATCCCCTTTTGGCCCTCTGCCTCCCAGACGTACCCCAAAACCTCCCGATGCAGTGCCCCCTTGATTGCACCCCAGAGCGGAGCCTCCGAAGCCCACATGCACAACTCCAGAGGTGCCCAATCACGGTTGCGGCAGGGATCCAGGCCGGTCTCGGGGCAGGTGCATCATCCAGGCACACTGGAGGCAATTTTCTTGTTTTCTTGATGGGACATGTCAAGTGGATGCTGTGACACACCCACGTCATGCGTCCGACATGCCCTCCCTAGTGTGGCACACTAGTCGGTGCTCTGGTGACGGTGCGTCCTGAGGTCATCCAGGAGCCCCAAAACTAGAATCACTCTACCCCCCTCCCCCGCGGGGGTGGAGAGTGTGATATGGCTGCTCAGTCCACCCCCACCCCAGCTGGCCCTAGAGCATCCCGAGTCCGTTCCCGAACCCAGAACGCCTGCATGGCAGCAGTAAATCTTTCTGCTGTGATGGAAGGCCGGCGCAGCCACTCTTTTTGACTGTCCCAAGTTATTTCAGGTGCATTTTCTTATATGGATCCCTAGGCTTGAGCTGGGGCTAGCCACTCCAAAGTGCACCGCTCAGTCACACTAAGCACAACTATTGTTTCCCGTTTGTTGTTTTGATCAGAAGCCAAATCACACTATCCACTTCCTGTACGCTCTGCAGGAAAGGATATTGGAGCATCTTGAATCAAATGGGTTTTAAAATCTGAGGCAGCATGGATTCCAGGTGGGGGGGGTCATGTCAAACTAATCGGATAGATTTCTTTGACTGGGTGACCAAGGATTTAGATCAGGGTGGAGCAGTGGATGTGGCCAACCTAGACTTTAGTAAGGCTTTCAACACCATTCACATGGGAGACTAGTAAGCAAGCTGGGTAGCTCAGGAGTGAGTCCAAAGGTTGTAAGTTGGGTATTAAATTAGTTAGGGGATAGGTGATGAAGGGTGGCGGTAAACTGAGATCACTCTGAGGAAGGGAGGGTGACCAGCAAAGTGCCTCAGGGATCAGTTCTGGGACCAGTCCTCTTTAATGTCTTTATAAGTGTGTCTTTATAAGTGACATTGCGGAGGGGCTGGAAGGGAAGGTCCGTCTCTTTGCCAATTACACCAAAATCTGCAATAGGGTGGAAACTATGGGGAGGGAAGGAGCATAGAAAGGATAAGCAGAGACCGGAGAAAACTTGAGGAGTGGTCAAGGGTATGGCAGTGATTTTCAATGTGAAAAAGTGCAGAACTAGGCACAGAAACCCAAGGGCAGAGCACGAAATGGATGGAGTGGTACTGATGACCATCAAGCAGGAAAGAGATCTGGGGTAATTGCATTGGATGACCTAAAGGTGACCACGCAGTGCAACAAGGCAGTCAGGAGGGCTAGTGGGACGCTGCGGTGCATAAGGAGGGGAACCATCAGCAGAAGAGGGAGGTGACGTGGCCCCTGTACAAATCTCTGATTTGACCCCACTTATTACTGTGTCCAGTTCTAGAGACCACATCGATCCAGTGGTGCAGGGTCTGCATGAAAAGCCATGTGAGGAGAGACTAAAGAAACATAAAATATGACGGCAGATAAGGACCAACTGGTCCACTTAGTCTGCCCATTTCCCTACTTGGTTTGGCAATCCCTACTCTTATCTGGACTGCCTTTCTGCGTATCCTATGCACTTCTGAATCCCCGTACTGTTTTCGCTTCCACCATCTCCGCTGGTAGGCTGTTCCATGGATCCACCACCCTCTCCGTGAAAAAATACTTCCTAGCATTCGCCCAAGCCTCCCCCCTTTCCTCCAGCCTCATAATATGTCCCCTTGTCCTTGTGCACTTTCGTTTCTGAAATATGCTCCCCTCCTGTACCCTGTTTATTGCTCTAAGGTATTTGAAAGCCTCTATCGTATCCCCTCTCTCCTCCAGTGAATAGATGTTAAGTTCCTTGAGTCTTTCCTTATAAGGCTTGTGGTGCAGTCCATGTATCATTTTTGTTGCTCTTCTCTGGACTACTTCCATTCTGTCTATGTCCTTCCCAAGATGCGGTCTCCAGAATTGGACACAGTATTCCAGATGAGGCCTCACAGTGATCTATACAGTGGCATCACCACTTCACTCCTCCTACTGGTTATGCCCCTTCCGATGCATCCCAGCATTCTGTTTGCTTTCTGCACTGCTTTTTTGCATTGTTTGGATCACTTCAGGTCATCGGATATGATAACCCCCAGGTCTCTCTCCTGACTTGTGGTGGCTAGAACCTGCCCCCCACCTCCATGCTGTATTCCTCTCTTGGATTTCTGTGTCCTAGGTGCATTATCTTGCCCTTCTTAGCATTGAAACCCAACTGCCAAACCCTTGACCATTCCTCAAGTAGTCTTAGGTTGTTTCTCATTTTATCTAGCTCCTCAGTATGTACACCCTGGAAGAAACAAGGGAGGGGAGATACGATACAGACTTTAACTACCTCACAAGGGTAAATAAGATACAGCAGGGAAATATTTTTCAGAAAAAAAAGAGCTCAAGAACAAGGGGACATGCTAGGGAAAGGGAACAATGATTAACCAAGAGAGGCACACTAAGCCAAAGCCTGTTTCCAGATGTGACCTGGGAGCACAAGGAAGTTAAGTGACTTGCTCAAGATCACACAGTATGCACCTAAGCAGCTGTGGGATTCAAACACAGGTCTCCACATCTGCAGCTCAGAGCCTTAACCCACTGCACTATACTGCTTCCGAAAAAAGCTGCTATGAAGCTGGAAGGTGGCAGATTCAGGAGGGATGAGAGGAGGTACTTGTGGTGGATTCCTGGAACAGCCTTCAGCGCTTCCAGCAAAGGTGGGGGGGGGGGTAAAAACAGTGGTGGGGTTCAAGACTGCATGGGAAAGGCACAAGGGAATATCAGAAGAAAGGAAGGGGGAGGGAGAAAGAGCCAGAGATCACATAAGATCTTCAGCATTACTGCAAGTAGGGATAAGCAGGCAGACTGGTGGGGCCAAGCGGTCCTTATCTGTCATCAAATTCTATGTTTCTATGACTCTATATTGCACTACTTTCTGCAAAAGAATTTCATGCAGTACTGTCAAATGCCTTGATTAAGTCTAAACAGATTTTTATTTTTATTTTATTTATTTAGTTTTTGTTGACCGGGTAAGTGCACTAGACATATTCTGCCTATTTTCAGGCACGACCCGGGGAAGGGGGATACAGATGAATGCCAACTGACCTTGAACCAGATTAAGCGGTTGGTGGTATTTTTAGATTACATCTACAGCATGGCCCTTATCCACCTCCTTACCAGTAAACCACTCCTTGCTCATGAAGTGTCTGCCATTTTAGTCTGCCTGCTATCTTCCCCCTTTATTTTTATTATTTTTTTTTTTAACCATCCGACCTACATTCTGCTCCAGCCCCGACTGCCTGGCTCATTCCCTAATTGTCATGCCCCTGCAGATACACCCTGGCTTACCCACAAGGGTGGGGCCACGGCACCAAACCAGCCCATCTATGATGGGAGAAGGTGTTGGCAGACCATCGACATTGCCTCCCTGGCTTCCCCCCCCAGGGCAGGGGTCGGTGGTGCCGCAGGGCCGGAATTGGTCAGCAGGGAACCAGAGAGGCTAGGCATCGGCATGGGCTTCATCCTCGGCAGACAGCGATTGTGTATATGCTGCCCCGGGGCGGGGATGTGCAATGACGTCCAGCGTCTGCCCGCCCCTCAACGTACTGGCGCCTGGTCGCTCGCGGATCCCATGGCCTCCGCTAGGGGTCCGTTGAGTGCCAGGCACTCTACCCATCCCTCCCCCGGAGAAGGACAGCAGTCCGTATGATGCTCAATCCTTCTCCCCCAGCAGGCCCTCTGACTCCCCGGTCCATTCCCTAACCCGGGTCATTGGCGTCGCAAGTGGAAATCCAACCGCTGCGCCAGCAGGCTGGCCCTATCTGCCCACTTTATAATAGTTGTCAGATTACTCAGCAGGTGGGCTAGTTCATGCCCTTTTGACCTAGCTCTGTCTTTTTGCAGATGGCTTAGTACTTCAGAGGTCTGACTGCCTGCCCTGTTGCATTTTGATAGAGTGTCCATTTTTCACAGTGGCACCCCTGCTGCTCACTGTCTCCAAGCGATAGCTCAGTACCTAGAGTTCACATTGCCCCAAGCAATGCATTGTTTTGAACAATGAAAATTAAAGCATACAGCTTCAGTAAAATGATGGTACACACACAGAAAAAGTACTAAGGCAAAGCAGAAGATTACAAATTGTATTTTATGGATTATCACCACAATGAACTTCAGCAGTGGCTTGTGAGGTGACTTATGACTGAGGAGGGCTTCAGTTAAGAAGCCAATCCATCTCACTTACAAATGCCTATCATAAACACAATAAAAAAAAAAAAAAAACGTAAAAATCACACACAACATGACAAAATGCACTTGCGAAGATGAAATTGCAAGTGGAGATCATTATGGGCTGCAAAAAACCAAAACAAACAAAACAAAAAAAAAAAAAACATTCAGTGTTCAATGAACAGCATCCAAAGAACCCAAACTCACAGGTAAATTACCCAAGTGGAGGAACCAAATGCGGACCCCGATGGTGAAATTTGGGGCTGGCAGTATAGCCTACCAGTTAGAGTAACAAGCCGTGAATGAGCTTGGTACATCCAGCAGACCTGGATTTGATTCCCACAACCTCCACTTGTATAACCTCCACAGTGCTCCCAGGCAGCTCCTGAAAACAGGCACTTGTGCCTAGTGGGCCTTACCCGATTACCAAAGAATTAAAGAAAAAAAATGACTCAAAGGACACGTTAAAATATGTTGTAATACACTTTTCTTTTCTTTAATGCCCTGTATTAATGACATTTCAATCTCATTTTAAGAAAAGTGGGCAGGGTATGCTTAGCATTGAGGAAGCTTACCATCAAGTTAGTTTAATTTTATTTATCAGTTTATGTAGTTTGCGAGACCAGAATTAGCTCTAACGTTTTGTGAAACATCAATATCTTTATGGAGCAAGGGTAGATTTATGTATGAAATATACAGCGCTATCCAAAATGCACAGCAGTTGAGAGGTACGACACTACTAGCAACGAATGTTGCTTCCTATTATAGATGCAGCCTGTAATTAAGGTTGGCTTCTATTTATTAAATAGTTGAAGCTGAAGCTTGTGGTCAGGGGATGTTTCTAATTAAGGATGACTTCAAAAATCGGTGATAATATGGTATATACAGGGAAGGGCCTTGTACAGTGGTATTACTTCCCCTGTTCTGCTAATCAACCCTTTTAATGCACCCCTTCATTCTGCCAGCTTTCTTGACAGCAGCTGCGCACTGCTCATCATTCTTTAGCCCCTCGTGCATTATGGTCCCCAGATCCTCTTCCTTTTCCACTGCAGGAAGGAGAGCCCCAAACTGTGTGCAGATCCTACATACCTCCGTTTCTTCTCCCCTAAGTGTAGCACCATGCATCTGGCTAAACTGAGTCCAAGACTCCAGAACTCCCAACAAGTTATAATTGTACAAATCCTCCAGAAGTTTGTCTCCATCCACAAAGGAGTCCACTTCCCTGGGTAGCTTTGCGTCATCAACAACACACAAACACAGAAAAAAAGCTTTTTTTTTTTTTTTTTTAAACTTCATGTTTATTTAGTTATGACTTGAATCATATAGAGTATCTACCCCTTCCACCACATGCAGCGTTTGGGGCAGTAATTTGTTGGAACATTCATTGAATCATTCAGGTCTGCAGTACTTAACTAGACAAAACCTCCATAACACACTCCTGTTAAGATTAAAATTAAGTAAATCAAGTAAACTCAAAATAACAAAAAAAAAAAAACAGTCTTTGCCGATAATACACACACACACACACACACATACACATCAGTCCTGTCACTGGAGGCAACATCTAGTCCTTCTGATACAGCTTCGACGCGTTGTCAGTGAGGCCTGGCACCCGAAAGTGGGGGTTCGGAGTGTTGAAATAGAGGAGTTCAACAGCTGGCTTAAGGGGTGATGTCAGCATATAGGGTACCACTTTTTAGGGGATATGGGGGACTTCTGGGACAGATGACCCCTCAAGGGTGATGGACCTCACCTGATGAGAGAGGGGACCAATGGACTGGGGCAGAAGTTTGATGTCTCTATCAGACGTTTAAACTGACTGCAGGGGAGTCGAGGTCTAGGGGAACCATGGTGGGTGGTGAGCAGATGGGGATCCAAGATAGTACTCCCCCATATCCAGGGGACAGTAGCAGTAAAAAGGGTACAGGGAACATTAGGGTTTACAGAACCAAGGGAAGGGCAGACAGGAAAACTAAAGGCAAAAGTACAAACAAAGTGGGAGAAAACATGGAAAGCAGACAGACAGTAGCAGAATCAGAGCAGGGACAAGTGGAAGTGGTATGCCTTAACGACAGGAGCCTAGGTAACAAACCTGGCGAGCTCTAGGCATTGATGGCACACAAGGTGAACCTTGTGGCCATCATGGAAAACATAGGCCACAGAAAATAATGACTGGGAGATGACAATCCCCGGATATACACTGTTCAGGTGGGATAGAACTGGTAGAGAGGAAGGAGTCGCCCACTTTGTCAAGGAGAGCACTGAAGTGACGGAAGCTGGAGACATTAGGGATAGTAATGGAGAGGAGGAGTCTATATGGGTGCAACGAACGTCGGCCTCTGGCAGTAAAGTACACTTAGGGGTGGCTAGAGCAGCAATTGGGGCAACCTTTGCAAGATCGAGGAATTTCTCTACAAAAGACTTATAGGGTGGCATACCGCGGAAGGCAAGACAATCCCAAGGCTCCTAGAGCTATTGTTGCGGTCCTCGATGGTGCTGGTGCCAGGACTAAGTGCTTGCTTTAGCGAGACAAAAAAAGATTACTGTTTCATGAGGGCCAACTGGTCCACCTATTCCCAGATCTAAGTTATGCAATGCGCCAATGGAGAAAATGTTTCGATGGAGTTCGGGCGCTCCTAAAAGGAACCAAACATCTTGCAAGGAATGGTCCTTCCGGCCAGACTCAGAATACTTCATCAAGGTCAGGTATTCTTGTTAACACACCCAGAAGACGCTTTGAAGAGGGTCCAACAACACGCACTGGCTTCCCGAAGGAGAGCAGACTCCCAATCGTCCGACTCAGAAGATGAAGAAGAGCTTGAGACTTGAAGAGTTTTGTCGAAACTTCAGGTTTGCCCTTAAATTAGCTAAATTGCTGGACAGAATTTCCTTCCTGTGCTGACCTCTATATATTACTGAACAAATAAATGGGCAAATCGCTACTATAGTGTGCGTGTGTATGGGAGCTGTAGGGGGAGGGAGGCGGCTCAGTAAAAATACATCAGTTTCAGACATGGTTTACTAGAGTGCCCATTGCTACGCTGGGCTTCTTGGCGCTGTGTTTCAGTTGAAATAACTGTTTATTTTAAAGGTTTAAACCAGAATATGTAAAAAGACTGTGGAGCAAATGTTGGCGCTCCAGTTTCATTTTTGAATAACGACCTATTTAGGTAAATTAACTACTGATACTTCATGGACTGTTTTAGTTTCCTGTATCAGAAAACAGTACTTGGGACAATTTCAGTTTCCGAACTCATCACTTTATTTCCATGCCACTCATGGGCTTGTACATACAGCAATAACTGTGTATTAATATTGAAAATTTCACCAAATCTGTTTGGATACCCCTCCCCATGATGTATCTTATGATGTAGCACAGTGTTTTCAATGCATGTATTAAGAGGAGTGGTTTACTCACTGCTGTTATAAGATTGATATGTACAGTATGTACTGCATCAGGACTTGGACTGTATGTTCACTAAAATATCAATAAATACGAAGTATAAAAAACAAGTACATAGGGGATAATCTATAGGCCTCCAAGTCAAGGGAGGGCAGTGACCTCGGGAATAACTTAAAGAGGGGTAAGCAAAGGGGAAGTAGTGGTGGTGGGAGACTTGAACCTGCCAGACATCAACTGGGAGGTCCCAGTGGCCAAGAGTGCCAGGTATCAGACACTGCTGGACATCTTCCAGGACTGTCTATTGGTGCAGCTAGTTAAGGAACTCACCAGGCAGTCCACAATCCTTAACGTAGTGCTCACTAACTCAGAGAGAGATGGTAGGTGCTGTGGGAGTGGGGGAATAGCCTGGGAATAGCGACCACAACTCTGTGTGGTTTGAATTGCCCTCGGGTCAGTAAGCCACAAACCAAGAACCAAAGTCCTTGACTTTAGAAAGGCATACTTCGATAGGTTGAGGGAACTGGTCAGAGACAAGTTAGTAAGGGTACACAAGAGATGTGCGGCAGTTAAAGGAGCCACCTTTGAGGCATCGAAGGCATGCATAAGGACGGTAGCAAAGGAAAACAGGTTCAAGAGACCACTATGGGTTTCAGCTAGGGTCAGGGATGTGGTAAGGGCCAAAAAGAAGGCCTTCTATAAATACAAGGAAAGGCAGGGTGAAGCAGAATGGAGAATACCTACAGAAAACAGGAGGTGAAAGCAGACACAGAGCTGCATATTGCGGAGGGTCAAGAACAGAGTAAAACAGTTTTTAGATATATCAGTAGAAAAAGGAAAGCGGGAATCACACTAGTTATGTGGTATTTCACACCTTGCTGCAGCTTGTTTTTTTGAATTCTAAGTAAGTAGACAGGCATACTATGGAGTCTAAAGGATGCTAACACATCATGTTCTCATGTGCTAATGCAGCTCTCAGGGACAATGAGATTTCAACAACCAGAAAATGGAGAACCCCCGAACAGTTACAGAGACTAGTATGAACAGTGAGAATAAACTAAAGCAATCACATATATTCCTAACAGCTACTTGTAAAGAGTTGTCTGTTGACAAGGAAACAAATAACATTTACAAGATACGAGGGTGTAGTACTCCTTTAATACACTTGAGATATTTTTCCATCCAATTTTTTCTAAAAATACTGACAGTATAATAAATCCTTAATTGAGGTGACACTGTCCCAAATTTTTGATAAAGGTCACAGTGATGAACAATTTTTGTACACTGGGTGGCAAATCTAGCAAAATTATTAAAGCTTACAACATATTTATGAAGCGTAGCTAAGAGACTGAAAAATTAAATAGAATTACATTCTAAAGCTGGAGACAGGAGTTACTAAACTGACATTTTTGACATATGGGATTAAATTATATTGATTTTTACATGGATAGCCCAGTTTACTGTTTATTTTCTTTATGATCTTTTGTATGTGTCAATGAAATGAGAAAAACTGATCCAGCAAAATACACAAGTACTTAAAATTAGATCCATCTTCCAAACTGTGTCTATTTACCACTTCAATGAACATCTTGTTTTAATTTCAGTCTTCTGTTTGGTTTTCTTTTCTTTTAATAGAATTTTATTAGCAGTAAACCAATTCTGTAATTTACGACAGATCAGTTCAATGTTCAGTTTCAGGTCTGCTCCTGCCTTTCTTGTGCAGTATAATACTGTGTTGTCAGCCTGCACATTTTCAGTGCGTAAAGGTGACAGGCATGTTCCTTATGGACATAAAGGATGAGTGAAGCAGGTCATGATCATGTATTCTGTACGTGATTTGCCCAAATTCCAAATCCCATTGCCTAAACTAGTTCCAGCCAGTGCATTTCTGGGAGATATTGTTCTCCGAACTTATTTAGCCAATCAGGAAGCAGGAAACTTCCAAACCATTTCAAAACATTTAAAACAAAATACAAGATCCAGTTTAAAAATCACATTCAATTACATGGACGGTCAAATGGCATCTAGTTCAAAATGGCTACCTTAAGATTAAAAGTCCTTGGTACATGCTATAGCTGTTATGTTCATACACAAGATGATCCCATCCCCACTGCCAAAAACAACATAGAAACATAGACAATGATGGAAGAAGAAGACATGAGGTCCATCCAGTCTGCCCAAGTTCCCTATAATCCCTGGAATTTATTGTTCCTCCAGGACAACTAACCCTCCCCGTCATCTCTCTATGCTCCTCCCCAGTCCTGTCACCCCCGGTAACCACTATTCCCTTCATTATGTCCCAGCCCTGCTTGAATCCCCAGACTCTTTTCGCATCCACCACCTCAGCCGACAGACTGTTCCAAGGTTCCACCACCCTTTCCGTAAAGTAGTACTTCCTCACATCCCTCTTGAACCTATCTCCTGTTGATTTCCATTCATGTCCACGTGACCGTGAATTGGTATTCAGGCTAAACAGTTCCCCACAGTTCACTTTGTTAAGTCCTTTGAGGAACCTGAAGGTCTCTATCATATCTCCCCTCTCCCTTCTGGTCTCCAATGAGTACATTTTTAGTGCCTTGAGGTGCTCCTCACAGCATCCTCAAACAAGGTCAAGAATGGCTTCAAACTTAGTCCCTTGTTTAATATGCTGTTCAAGGGAGAAGTTCTTCAAAGTAGACAGGAACTCAATCTCGGCACTGCCATTAGCCTTCTCAATATGCCAGTCTATGCCAGGAAACTGAAGCATCCCAGGATCAACACTGCATCCGATTTGGCTGCTCTCGTAATTTCCCCAACGGCAGGGCATCATGCTTCACTGAATTGTTGAAGGGCCTGCAGCACACCCCAAGGTGACTCTTGCCTCCTTTTTTTCCTTAACTCCACCCAGATGGACTCTGTGGCACTGTTTTCCCTCTGATGTCATTATCCTCCTCAGTGATTCACTCCGTTACAAAGAGAGCCACCTGACCTCTCTTCTGTCAAGCCTATCCCCTTCGGAATAGTCTTTAGCCCTGTATCCTGGTGTCCCATACCCCCCAACCAGATCTCTGTGTGTGCTACCAAGTCGCCAGCCTTCAAAGTGAATCAGACCCTTAGGCTCACCCACTTTCCTGGGTGTGCTTCTCATATTAGTCCGCATGCAAGTGAGAATATTTGCCCCCTATACATTTTCCCTGTTATTCCTCCCCTTCTTAGTTATCCTTTCCTTGGTGATCTCTTGTGTCTGTTTCCTGCCCTAAGTGTACCCTTACACCAGCCCCCACCCCTCAATCCTGAAGCTTAAATCTCACCTGACTACCCCATATTCTCCTGTCCAGCATATCCACTCCTTCCTGGCACATGTGCAGCCAAACCCAGGCATACATGGGTCCCTTGCCCAAGAAGGCCCTCCACTCAGCCAAAAAAAGGAAACCCTCCCTCTTGCACCTGACCAACAGGCAGGCATTTACCCATCCAATGGTCTTGCTGCCACACCTCACTAGCTCCCAGGACTGGGAGATCTCAGAAAAGATCACCCTGAATAATGTTTCCTTCCGGAGCATCTCTAATGTTGTGAATGGCATCCTCATGTTCCTATGGACTTTTACACCATTATGTCATCTGTACCAACATGTATGGTGACATCTGCTTCACTCTCCAGCTGCACTGCTTGGCTCTAGATAGCACCTGTTAAATCTGCACTCCAGGCAGGCAAAGTACCTCTCAGAGATATCATCCTGGTCCAGCAATACCCCTTCTACCTTATCCACTGCCCTAACCTGGAGGTCACCAATAGAAACATAGAATTTGATGGCAGATAAGGACCGCTTGGCCCACCCAGTCTGCCCATTCCCCTACCTAATGGATAAGCTGCAGATCCTTGCTAACCAACAGCCTACTATTCCAACCTCCACCCCCTAGAATTGCCTTATGTCTGTCCCATGCATTCTTGAATTCCACCGCTGTTTTTGACTCCACAACTTCCTCAGAAAGACTGTTCCATGCATCCACAACCCTCTCCATGAAAAAATACTTCCTCACATTACCTCCGAGCAGTCCCCCCTCTAGTTTCAAATTGTGCCCACTTGTTCTTGCACATCTCTTTTTCTGAAAGATGTTACCCTCTTGGACTTTGTTGTTCCCTTGAGGTATTTGAAAGTTTCAATCATGTCCCCCCCCCTCCTCGAGGCTATACATATTAAGATCCTCAAGTCTCTCTTGATATGTCTTCTGGTGCAGACCCTACCATTTAGTTGCCCTCCTCTGGACTGCCTCCATCCTGTCTATGTCTTTGCGGAGACTGGGTCTCTAGAACTGCACGCAGTACTAGAGATGGGGTCTCACCAGCTATCGGTACAGAGGGATAACAACTTCCTGTTTTCTACTGGTGATGCCTCTCCCTATGCATCCCAGTATCCCACCTGCCCTACTTACTGCCCTCTCACATTGCTTGCTCATCTTTAGGTCATCTGATATGACTACCCCAGGTCCCTTTCCATTTTTGTTGCTGTTAGTATCTCACCCCCCCACTGTGTACTCTTCCCCTGGGTTTTTGTTTCCCAGGTGCATTACTTTGCACTTCTTAGCATTGAATCTAAGCTGCCATACATTTGACCATTCCTCCAACCTTGCCAAGTCCTTTCTCGTCCTTTCCACCCCACCTCGTGTATCAACTCTGTTGCAGATCTTTGTGTTGTCTGCAAAGAGACATACTTTTCCTTCCAGTCCCTCTGCAATGTCACTTATAGAGACACTAAAGAGGACCGGTCCTAGTACTGAACCCTGCGGTACCCCACTAGTAACCCCACTTTCTTCAGAGTGGCCTCCGTTTACTATTATCCTCTGTGTCCTGTTCTCCAGCCAATTGTTTACCCAGGCTACCATCTTGGGACCCACTCCCAGGCTGGCTAACTTGTATATTAATCTTTTGTGTGGGACTGTGTCAAATGCCTTGCTGAAGTCTAGGAAGGCCATGTCTACAGCCCCTCCCTGATCTACTACTTTGGTCAGCCAGTCAAAGAAATCTATTAGAATCATCTGACATGACCTTCCCGCTGTGAATCCATGCTACCTTGGGTCATGTGCTCCTCTGGCCTCTAGGTACTCAACAGTTCTTTCCTTCAGAAGAGATTCCATCATTTTCCCAATCACTAAGTTTAAACTAACAGGTCTGTAGTTTCCTGCTTCTGCCCTTCTCCCACTTTTGTGAAGTGGAATAACATCTGCCCTTCTCTAGTCTTCGGGTACCACCCCATTCTCCCATGATTTATTAAAGAGAGTAGTCAGTGGTGTCACTAGTTCTACCCTTAATTCTTTTAGAGTTCTGGGCCATCAGGCCCCATTGCTTTGTCCACCTTCAGTTTTACGAGTTCCTTCAGAACCTTTTCTTCTGTGAAAGGGCTGGTATCAACCCCCGTATCCAGCGTGTTTCTATTGTTTGGTTTAGGTACCACCCCCTCTTCATTTGTGAATACTGAGGAAACGTATTTGTTTAATATCTCTGCCTTTTCACAGTCACCCTCTGCCCACCCCCACTCCCCTTTATTAAGACTCACTATCCCTCCCTTGGTATTCATTCGCTCCCTGATGTACCTATAAAATGTTTTATCCCCCTTCTTAACTGAGTTGGCTATCTTTTCCTCGGTTTGGGCCTTTGCTGTTCTGACTGCCTTTCCCGCTTCCTTTTGCTTTAGCTGATACAATTCTTTGTCCTGTTCCTTCTATGATTCCTTGTACTTCCTGAATGATCTCTTTTTTTCCCTAACCTTCCCTGCCATCTCCTTTGAGAACCATAGTGGTTTCTTACATTGTTTTGTTTATTTGCTTCACACAAATGCTTGTTGCCTCTGTGATGGCAGTTTTGATTATTCCCCATTGTTCTTCCACCCCTCCTTCCTGCCCATTTGCTAGTGCATTCATTAGGCACTCACCCATTTTGGCAAAGTCCACCCTCCTGAAGCCCAGTATCTTTGTGCGACCTGACTCTACTGCCGTGTTCATCATGAACCATACTGTTCGATGGTCACTAGTTCCCAGGTGGCTACCCACTTCTAAATCTGTGATCCTCTCGCCATCTCCATTTGAAAGTACCAAGTCTAAGATTGCTCCCTCTCGAGTGGGTTCCGATACTAGCTGTCTAAGACATGCCCCCTGTAGAGCATCTAAAACAACCCCACTCATAGAAACCGCTGCTGCAAATGCACTCCAGTTAACATCTGGCAAATTCAGATCCCCCATCAGCAATATCTCCCCTTTTTCTGCCATTCTAAGGATACTTTCTATAATTTCCTTGTCCATTTCCTCCCCCTGAAATGGGGGTCTGTATACAACCCCTGTGTGGATTGTGGTGCCATTGCCTGTCTGCAAATTGACCCACAGTGCTTCCTCTCCTCCCTGTACCCTTTTGTTCTGTTGCTTTGATGCCATCTCTTATGTGAGAGCTACTCCACCTCCTCTTTTTACCCTCTCTGTCCCTCCTGTAGATGGTGTATCCTGGTAAATTCGTCCCAGTCATGGTTCTGTGTGTACCATGTTTCTGTGACTCCACAATGGCAAGATGTTCTTCCTCCATCAAGGCCACTAATTCAAGAAGCTTGATACCCAGACTCACGGGCATTGGTACTCACTGATCTCCATTTTTGATGGCTTTACCTCTTGTAGCACCATGCCTGTCCTCAGTGACTTTGCTTTCTCCATTTACCCCTGTCCTGCTCCCTACTGACCTTTTTACCTTGGTCTTTTTCTCATTTAGTACCCTGTTTTGTAGGGAGAGGCTGGGATTTTCCTGCTGCTCATCAGTGCCTCCCTCCTTGACTAGTTTAAAAGCTTGCCAATGAAGCATTTAAACTGCTCACCCAGTAGACTTGTTCCCTTCCTGGACAGATGCAGACCATCCTGCCAGTATAGGCTGGTATCCCTCCAGGTGGAACCCCAGTCCCCAATGAAGCCAAACCCCTGTGTTCTGCACCATTTTTTCAACCATTCATTGAATTGCATGGTGTTAAGTACCCTCGCCTCACCCTTGCCATAGACAGGCAGCACCTCTGAGAAGGATACTGTGTGTGCTACTTGCCTTAGGCTCCTCCCAATTTCACAAACTTCTCCTACACTGCTCTAATCTCATGTTAGCCAAGTCATTCATCCTAAGTGGACAATGACATCCAGCTCAGTCTCTCGTGCAGCTGTTCTCGTGATCCTGAGGATGTGCTTCCTGTTCCTCAAGCCATGGTGCCAGGCAGGCACCTTACATCAGTTTTTCCCTGATCTACCAGTTCTATCCCCCTAATAATAGAGTCCCCCACCAGGAGCTGCTTCCTTTTCCTATGGTGTCATCTGTCTCCTTCCTGTGGGGCTCCCTTGTGACAGTTGTCCGCAACCTCCTTAGTCTCCTCTGCGGGTGCATCCATAGGGGAACTATGCTCCATCAAAATGGTGTATGGATTGTGGAGTGGTACAACTGACTGGGTGTGCCTCTGTTCTACCATGCTCACCCTCCCAACTGCTGAGCTTTCTTGGCAGTCTCTGAGGTAGTGGTGGTGGCCCTGGTGCTCCCTGGGTGGGGGAGGTTCCCTTATTACTGTCCAGTGTTGCCTGAAGATGGTCAGCCTCCTCCCTCAGGGCAAAGAGATGCCTGCAAATAGGGCAGCATCTCAGCCTCCAGAAAGACTCCCGGAAGACTGCTGCCCCACAGCCACTCCCCACATGTCTGTCTACCTTCCTGTTTATCCTGTGTAAGTTTTTTTTTTTTTTGTCCCGCAGTTATTGTTTTGTATGCATGTGTTTTATATAATGTGTACGCTTATATTGTCAGTGCAGTATGCTGGAAAGGATATGACAATGGTATGCACCTTGCCCTCTTGAGGAAATTATGTCAGAACCCATGGTATAAAGGAAATGGTATTGGGGTGGGTGGGCTGACGGGGGGGATTTGGGCCCAAACTGTGCCCTCTCGAAACAATCAGCTAAAAGCTCTGACCCACCACTACAATGAGTTTTGACCTTCCCGTCAGCAAGACAACCTACACAACAATTTAACAGAGAAAATATCCTGCTAAACAAACAGAAAAACAAACTGAGTAAAACACAGGTAAACCTTCCCAGCCCGGTGATTTGTGCTCTGAAAGCAATCAGCCCCAAAACAAATCAGTTGTGCACAAGGAAAGACACAGTAAACAATTATTTACTACTACCTCTGTGCAACTGCGCCCACCCTTTTCCTCCTCCTTCTTCCTCAGCAGGTCAGATGTCTGCTATCTAGACTGCTCCCACCAGCCCCAGTCACTTGCTGGCCCCCATCACCTGATCAGCCAGACAACTATACCTTTTGCTGGTGTCCCCTGGTGATGGTGCTCCCATTTACATGCCTTCTGCCACTTTTCTCCACCCTGATCCAACTCCATCTCTCCCACTGGTGATAACAGTCCCTGCCACCCTCCTCTTTTCCCTACCCATCCCATTCATCCGATCCCCTCCTGGCTTAGTGCACATGCCCCAAGACCTCCCCTCCCTCCTTCCTCAGCTTCCTCATCACTTCCCTGCACCCCATGGTACCTTCACCTGTCAAGCAAGCCCGACAATGTAGCTCAGGAGCACAGGTCAGACCCCATTGTCTGCGGCTGTATCCCTCCATAGGGAAGATGGTGTACATTGTACAGCACTGACTGTGTACTATGTGTGCACCCCACTCAGTATCCTGGACCCTAGCCTCCCACCTGTTATAGTCCCTTCAGCTGTCAGCCTTCCCTCCTGTGCCACTGCAATACCGCAAGCTGCCAGGCAAGCTCCACTCAGTTAACAGTCTCCTTTGCGGAGGGGTTCCAATTGGAACTTGTCACATTTCAAATACTAAGGTGTTACTTTAGGTCCCACAATAGCTTTATCTCACTATATTACTGCTGTCTGCAAGAATGTTAACTACACAATGGGCCTGGCTTATACCACACACTATAATATAACTCCCAGGGCTTGTTCCACAATTGCAAATGAAATCTTCATGTATGACTTTAATTATGGCCTGTTATCTTTTTATAATGTCTCTAAAACTAATTTGGTTACATGGGCTGTCACCTACAATAACATTTGTTGCTTTGCACTTGCAACCGACTGAGTCACTTCCACTGCCTTCTCTATTCCAGCCTGGGCTGGTTTTCCCTGGTGCTAAGCTCTCTTTTGACCCGAGCTGCTTCACAAACTTTTAAGGTCACAACTCCCTGCCTCCTTGGTTGATGTACCTCAGTTCCCTTTGAACTATTACCCCTGTAGGTCTTCTGAAAAGTCAGTACTATACGTTCTGAAATGATCTACGAATATGGGGCTACAAGTCTTCTCCTCCTGCTCCTATTTACCGGAACCCTTTCCTCTCGAGTTACGTAATGTCTCCATCCATCAGCTCTTAAACAGCCATTGTCAGCACTAACAAAACTTTGAAAAAAGTATGATTTATATTCAGCTCCATCCCATTTTCTTTAGTACTTCATATATTTTCAGTAATTAATTCCCCATTTTCTTTATTACTGGAAACCGTTGCATGAAAAGATTCCTGTTCCCTAGACTATCTGGCTGCTTCTCTACACATGACATCACACTCTCCTGTTTATGATATACTTATCTCCACAGCAACATACTGTAATGTCATAAACAGAATTATGATGTCAGGTGTAGGCAGGAAGCAAGAGCTCAAAGAGCAGAGTCAGGAGCTCTTTAAGAATCAATCTAAGAAAATACTTGTTTGCATTAAATACTTGTGTAAGTACCTGTTTTACTTTGGCTTCTGTGACTTGTATTTAATCACTCCAGTGACCACTGATGCACCTGAAGGCAGTGTGGTGCAATCTCTCCTTCAGGTTACCAACCCGAGCCAATGTCTGTTCTAAATGCCTCTGTGCGTAAATAATTTCTAATACTGTCTTACATGAGAGGTATTTGTTCCTCCTTGCTGCTTAGTCTGCTGCAGAATCACATATTCAGCTTGTTGTAATTCTCATTTGTGCTACTGTACTGTATTGGCAGTATAATTTTTAGATTTCTGTCTTGCTTAGTGCTTGGTGTAAATTCTGCATTTGTCATTGTACTCCAGTAGTCTCCTGGTGCGTACCCTAAAGTAGGCCCTGTTTTTTCGTTTATGTATGTTATTGAAACAGATGTTTTCCAATTTTTGACAAAGAACAAATACTACAGATACCGCCTCCTCTAACAAAACACAATACAGACAACTACAGACACTGACCCCTGATCCACCCCACCCCCAATAGTACAACATGCTCATTGCTCGATGCAGGTGGTTAAGACCTAATGCACAAGTCAACCAAGGGCGCTACTTTACTCAGATCACAATCTTTTACAAAAATCTTGCAGGGACATGGTCATCTAGAATCTACTCTATGGAGAGCAGTGCATACAGGGCTAGAAATAATTTTTTGAGGATGGCTGTCCAAGGGACAGGTGGTGTGCAAATTTTACCTGTTCCACAGAAAAAGTACCTGTCCTGTAAATTTTTAAATAATTTTAAATATCCGTTTCTGAATAGGGCTTTCAAACTGGTGCATGCTGGAATGGAAACATGTGCCTTAAATATGGCTAAGTACTGTAACTGGCATCTGATGACTGGACAGATTTGTGCCCTAAACCACTGATTGTAACTAGCACCCTCAGAGTACACAGACCAGTGCCCTCAGTTTTTTAAATGACCCCCACCCACCCACACCCATTCTGCCTAGCAAACTGCTAACTTAAGTGTTGTCTGAGACCCCCACCCCTGTTTGCTCAGTCAGCTCAGAAATGGTCTTTTAATTCCTTCCCCTCCATTTTAGCCTTGACAAAGGCTTTTATATTGACCTTTTGTTTAAATTAAATTTCTGTATATCTTGTCTGCTGCTAGTTGTTGTTAGTGTTACCACCTTTTAAGAAGCCCAAAGTGGGACATTTCTTACTGAAACTGGATTTTTCGCAGGACAATATGTCATCTCGACCAATGCAACAGACATGTTTTCTCTAAATAATCAGAATTAAGACTAAGTGTTGTAGTTTTTTAGTTGTTTCTTGTGTTTTTTTTTTTTTATTATTTTGAGGTATTTTAGTTAAGGTATTATAGTTTTTTGCAACATTTGAGGAAAATCAGAAAATATTTTTTATACTATAATGTCAGGACATTTAGTATTTTTCATGTTTTTCTGCAGGACACAGCTGCCCAAATCGGGACTGTCCTGCGAAAATAGGGACAGGTGGTAACCCTAGTTGTTGTGTTGACAACCCTGAATTTTGTTTTTAATTTGCTTTTCCTTTTCATCGATTCTCTCAAGGGACACTGTCAGCTGTCAGCTTCTGATGCTAATGTTACGGTGTCAGAACTCAAACACATGTAGAGGAAGCACTGTCCGTATTCAAAGCAGTTGTGGCATTATATTTTAAAATTACATTGAGAATATGCGTTATTCTTCCTAATCTAAGAGTGGTCCGATTAAAATCCATGCAGCGTGTGCCCATGAGCAGGAATGGTGCCAAGCTGCGGGTACACTCGTTCATGAACGAGTTTGTCATTTAGTGTCATGTATCAGTAAAATATTGCAGTGCCTACCTTGTATAACACTGATCAAGTGGAAGTAATTCTCCTGGTAAAACGAGCAGCCTAACACTTTTTATTTTATTTATGAAAACTGAAGCCGGGATTCTAGGCATGCACATGTTAGAGCTGACACTAATGTGCATGCCGGAATCCCGACTTCGATCATAAACAAAATTAAATGTGTTAGGGTGTTCGCTTTTCCATGAAATTACTTCCACCGATCAGTATTATACAAAGTAGGCACTACTACACTCGATACTGATAGACACTAAATTAAAAACTTGTTCATGGACGAGTGTACCTGCGGCTCGGCACCATTCCTGCTCATGGGTGCATACTCCTTAGCCCAGATAGGGACTTTTTTGATTTTCTGCTGCTTTTGGTTAGCCTTGAAAATGTTTTTAAATAACTGCTCCCCAAACCCGTTAGTGAAAGAAAAGTGTGTTCTCTTCATGCTCACCTCCTGTTGTTGCCTTTCCTCGGACTGACGGTTTCAACTAGAAACGCAGTGGAGGCAAGCAAGGACTGGCTACTGTGCATGCGTGATGTGAGATCTACATATGCAGCTGCAGATTTGTCCACCAAAATGCAAACTAAGTGCAGAACTGGAGCAGATCAGGTGAGGCTGTGTTGGACAGGGATGGTATGCACAACGTGACACTTGCGTGGTGCTTCCATTACCGCGTATTCTCACGGACGGTGAGAGGCAGGCTGACTGCTAATGCGCTCCAGGGTCCTAGTGCCCATAACATACAGTAACGCTTACTGCCTGTCCCAGGGACAGGCAATGGGAACAAAATGCCAGTCCTCTGTGAAAACTGGCTGTCTGGGACAGGTGGACAGCCGGTTATTTCGAGCCCTGAGTGCATACAATGTTTCCCATCTGTTTTTAAAGGTTTTATACATATTTATACATATGGTTTATACCGGCAATCTGTTCCTCTACGTTTACTGCTTGTAGGATTTCCTGATACCACTAACTATGGGATGGGATGGGATAGTATCATCTTACCAATGCTGCATAATTACAATCTTGGTTATTGCGGCTATCAAGGCGATATGTCTCTTCCTGGGACCAAGGACTCCGGTTCGATAATTCCCACTATACAAATCTTGAGGGTAAATCTTCAAGCCCCAGGACTGTGTCAAGATGAAGTCTAATGGCTTCTTGAAAGGGGATTACTTTGACAGTCCCACAGTATGTGAATCAGGGAGCCCACACCTCGAGCAGATTGACATGCCCAACTTCCACATTTTACGAAGCTGCTGTGGAGTAAAATACAGACTGTGCAAGATCTTAAACTGCAGCATTCTATACCGGCTTGCTTTATGTATTTACAGAGGTCCTCCTGGATGCCTTGCCAATCCTCAAGGGACCATTCCACTGGGAGAGCCCTTTGCCAATAATAATAATATACCTTCTTTAGAACCCCCGGTCTAACACCTGTAGAGATATACAAAAGACGAGACAGCATGGGTGATCAGCCACCTGAATTAATCTGTCCAACTCATCCCTGCCCACTGGGTGGGGCCATGAGTGATGCGCTTGTACGTTGTGTTACACACACTTTAAACATGTTGTTCTAGGCACACCATGCCTATTTTGAAAGATCGGGAAATCTACTGGCCTACCCCCTCCAAAATGAAATAAGCGCCACTGATGGAATCTGATGCTGGGGCCAAAATGTTAAGGGAACTGGGCAGTTATCAACCCTAAAATTCGGGTTCCACACCTGTTGAGAGACATCCCTCCCCAGATCCAAGACTAAATGGGAGTAGGTCCCCAGAGACCAATATATCAAAATTCCTTTGAGGGAGCTAGGTAGATTGGAGGGTTTAATACAACCTGTATGCCCTCGACCTGACACAGCTTGCTCCAATTTTAAGACAACGTGGTATACATGGGAGATCTGCCTCAGTGTCATCTGATCTGCCCCACAGCATGTACTTGCTACCATGAAGAGCCCATAGTATGAGAAGACGCTGGGTAGCTGTAGGCCCCCAAAATCTGCTTAGGACTGTGAGTTTTAAATAGGAACAGATCACTGCTTTCCCTCGCCAGATAAATTCATTTATCATGCTTTACAAGTCCATAAACCAGATTTTGGGGAGCACCACTTTAACAATTCCAACGGGTATAACAACCTAGAAAGAAGATTAATTTTCACTACATTTATCCTTCCTCACAGGGTCAACCACTTATAGAGGTCAAGTTTAATAATATTCAATAAGGGATCAGGATATGCAGGTTACTCACCTGTAACAGGAGTTCTAGAAATGGTATATGTTGTTCATCCACACTGTCTGGCAGGTTCCATGCCACTTTAAATCTTGCTGGAAGGTCTTCAAGCTGGCTCCTCCCACCCACCCGGGTGGTAAAACTCTCGGCTCCTCCCCATGACGCCAGATCTAGCCCACTGGAAGCCAGGTTGTGCATCAAAGCCGGGGAGGCCGGGTGGGTCATGTGGATGAACAACATATACCATTCCTAGAACTCCTGTTACAGGTGAGTAACCTGTATTTCTAGGGACATGGATATGTTGTTCATCCACACTGTCTGGCAGACTCTAGCAGTTCTCCGGGAGGAGGGAGGCAAGCGCACACACCCCTACTTGAGAATAATGACTGGAGAACAGAGGTCCCAAAACCAGCATCCTGGCGTGACTCAAGGTCGATGTGGTAATGGGTAATGAAGGTGTGTGCTGACTTCCTGGTAGCAGCCCTGCAGATTTCCTGGATAGAGACGTCCCTGGAAGCAGCCACCGATGCAGCAGTATGGCGGGTAGAATGAGCTCTTATCCCTCTGGGAGGCTCCATGCCCGCCAACCTATAGCAGAGATCTATGCAGGAGGTGACCCACCTGCCTATCGTCTGCTTGGCTGCAGGTCTGCCAGGTGCGGCTTCAGCGTAGGTAACAAAACAGCTGGCGAACCCCTCCCCGAACTTCAGCCATCCGCTCCTTATAATAAGCGAGCGCTCTTCTAGGGTCCAGAGTATGGAGCCTATATTCGGCCTCCGAGGTGTGACTGGGGCAGAACACCGGCAGAGTCAACACCTGGTTAAGGTGAAACTGTGACACTACCTTCGGAAGGAATTTCGGGTGGGGGCGTAGGACAACCCTGTCCCTGTGGAAGACCAGATAAGGAGACTCGATAGAAAGCGCCTGAAGCTCTCCCATCCTTCTGGCTGACATGATAGCCACCAAGAAGGCAGTCTTCCATGACACGTGAGAGATGTCACACCTGTGCATCGGTTCGAATGGCTTGCCCATGAGCTTAGCCAATACCAGCAGTAGATCCCATGGAGGTGGGGTTCTGCTTGCGGAGGATATGTGATCAAGGCCTTTGAGCGGCCAACCACCTTCTCCTGCGCCACTGACTGCTTTCCGCCCGCGCCCAGTAAGCAGAGATGGCTGCCAGGTGCACCTTAAGGGTCGTCGACCGAAGCCCTAACTGAGAAAGGGACCACAGGTAGTCCAAAATGCTTGCCAAGAAACAGGAGGAAGGGTCCTAATCCTTGCCCTGACACCAAATGGAGAATCCCTTCCATTTGAAGGCACAGCATTTCCTGGTCGACTCCTTACGGAAAGCCTCAAGAACGTTGAGGACCTCGTCGGAAAGACCCAAGGCCTGGAACTCTAGCCGCTCAAGAACCAGGCCGTCAGGTGCAGGGATTGAAGGTCCAGATGGAATACCTTCCCCTGATTGACTGAGATCAGGTCCAAGCGGGCTGGGAGCCGCCTCGGAAGCCTGGAGCTGAGGCTGAGGAGATCTGGATACCAGAACTGGCGGGGCCAGTCTGGGGCTACCAGAATCACCTGTGCTTTGTCCCTCCTCGCATTGAGAAGCACCTTGTGGATCAAGGGAAATGGGGGAAGGCGTAGAAGAGGCCTGGGGTCCACGGCCTCGAGAAGGCATCCTCCTGCAGCGAGCCCTGCTGAGGGGAGCGGGCATGGAACAGCCTCAGCTTCACATTCTCCCTGGAGGCAAACAGGTCCACCTCAGGCACACCCCAGTGGAAGAACAGATCTTATACTACCTCCGGCAGGAGAGACCACTCGTGGAACGCAGCTCCTATCCGGTTTATGGCAATCAGCCAGAATGTTGGAGGCTCCTGCCACATGGATGGCAAGGAGATGCCTCCAGGCTGCGCACGAGGGACCAAGTGCAGAGAGCTTCCCTGCACAGAGGCATGGCGCGCATCCCGCCCTGGCGGTTTAGGTAGTACATGGTCGTGGTAGTGTCCGTCTGGACCTGGACCACTTGACGTCGTACGAACAGAGCGAAGGCGGTGAGGGCTAGACGAACCGCTCGAAGCTCCAGCAGGTTGATGTGGCATCGGGACTCCCGAGGGGACCAGAGGCCATGCGCTCTGTGCTCCCCCATATGGGCACCCCAACCCACCAGAGAGGCGTTGGTCAATAGGGAGACCGTCGGCTCGGGGCAGACAAACGGGATGCCCTCCTGCAGATGAGCTGGAACGATCCACCACTGGAGAGCGTTCCACATCTCCCGGGTCACTGTCACTGGCTGATCCAAAGGACCGGAGCGCTGTGACCATTGGCTGGCCAGTCCCTATTGTAGGGGACGCACGTGCCAACGAGCCCAACGGACCACGCTGGTGCAGACCACCATGAGACCCAGGAGGTGCAGGAAGTCCCGGGCAGGGCGCAATTGCCCAACCTGAAATGACTGGGCAAAGGAGGAAAGAACCTCGGCCCTGTCCGCCGGGAGCCGTGCTCTGGCTCGCAGAGAATCGAGCTCTGCCCCGATGAACTGGATCACCTGCTTTGGCACAAGTTCCGACTTGGCCTCGTTGATGAAAAGGCCAACTTGAGAGCAAACCTGGAGGGCCAGATTCCTGGACCGCTCCACCTCCGGTCTGGAGGAGGCCGCAATCAGCCAGTCGTCCAGGTAGGGGTACACCCAGACCCTTCGGCGCCGCAGGAATGCTGTCTTCACTGCCATATATTTGGTGAAGACCCTGGGAGCTAGAGAAAGGCTGAAGGACATGGCCTGGAACTCGTAGCGGGACCCCTCTGCTCTGAAGCGGAGGAGTTGCTAGTGGGACGGACGGATTGGGACGTGAAAGAACGCGTCCTGAAGGTCCACAGAACAGAACCACACGCCTAGTTCCAAGGATGGAATGATCTGAGCTAGAGTGACCATCCTGAAGGTTCAAGACCTTAGGAACCTGTTCAGGTCGTGCAGATCTAGAATGGGGCGCCAGCCCCACTGTCCGTTTCGGGACCAGGAAGTACCTTGACACAAACCCCGGGTCTGGTGGAGGATCCACCACCTTCCTGATCACCTCCTTTTGGAGGAGCAGGGTAATGTCGGCTCGATGGGCCGACAGAGAGGCTGCGGACCCCGGAACCTCCCCATGGGGTGACGGCTCGGAAGGGCGGGGCTGCTCAAACTCCAGAGGCAGACCCTTTCCTACCACCTCAACACCCAACGTCCGTGGTGATAGCGGACCAGGCGGAAAGAAAGTGGCGGAGCCGTCCTCCCATGGGGGGATCCCAGGGGGAAGCGACGCGGTTGGGGGTGACACCCCTCAACCCATCACTGGGCAGGCTTGGAGGAAGGACCAGCCGAGGGACCTCCTGGGCCTTTTCCTCCCAGCTTCCTGTTGGAGGAAGCTGCAGATTTGGCTTTGGGGTGCCAAGTGCAAGCCTGCTGGCCCTGATGCTGGTGTTGCTGGGCCGGACATTCTGTGGGGCAGAAGGGCGAAAGGACTTAAAGTACCTCAAGGGAATCAACAAAGTCCAAGAGGGTAGCATCTTTCAAAAAAAGAGGTGTGCAAGAACAAGGGGGCACGATTTGAAGATAGAGGGGGGAGGCTCAGAGGTAATGTAAGGAAGTATTTTTTCACAGAGAGGGTTGTGGATGCATGGAACGGCCTTCCGCAGGAGGTTGTGGAGTCAAAAACAGTGACTGAATTCAAGCATGCATGGGACAGCCATAAGGCAATTCTAGGGGGTGGGGGTAGAAAGAAGTAGGCTGCTGGTTAACTAGGATCTGCAGCTTATCCATTAGGTAGGGAAATGGGCAGACTGGGTGGGCCAAGCGGTCCTTATCTACCGTCAAATTCTATGTTTCTATGCTGCTGTTGGCGGCCTTTGTCCTTCTGGGCAGACGTGACCGTGTCCAAGGTGGCACTGAACTTTTCAATTCTCTGGAGGTGGCCTTCCACCCCAGGCCCGAACACGTCGGTACCCAGGAAGGGGACATCTGCCAACTTGTGCTGGGTATCCGCTGTAAAGGTGGAGATCCGCAGCCAAGCTCTGCGGCGCATGGTCACTGCGGCCGCTACTGACCAGGCACAGGAGTCTCCAATATCGAGAGCCGTTTGGAGCTGCTGTTTCGCCACTGCCCTTCCCTGATCCCGCACCTGCTTGACCATAGTTTGCAGATCAGCCGGGAGATGAGGGGTCACCTCATCCAGGGAGCCCATAAGAGCGTGGGAGAAGTGCGCCATCAGTACGGCTGAACTGGCCTGACGGAGGCCAAGAGAGGACTCAGCATATACTTTGCACCCGGCATAGACCAGCTTTTTGGATTCTTTGTTGGGGGGGCTTGTCCACATCCCTAGCGTTCCCGGAACGCCGGAAAACGCTGTCGGTAACAAACCCCTCCGCAGAGGGATGTTCCGAGAAATCGGACAGAGACCCGGTAGGGACCGCATACTTCCTGGTCATCCTGGCCGAAGGAACAGGACAAGAAGCCGGCCGCTGCCATAACTCCAAGGCTGGGCCAAGAATGGCTTCAGCCACTGGAAAGGCCTCCATGGGAGAATCCCCTCGGTCCAGTATCTCCGTGAGGGGATACTTGGCCCGCTTGGATACGGGCTCGAGCTGCATCCCGGTGGACTCAGAGATGAGCCGAAGCAGACCCATGAACGATGATGGGCTCTCGTCCATCGACTGCACCCCGGAGGACTCCAGGTCAAGGGGCCTGGAGAACAGGGAGGAGTCATCGTCAGACTCCGAGGAGTCTGCGAAGAGCTGCCTAGGGCCTGACCCACCCTCCACCTGCCGAGGATGGTCGGGAGTGAGGGTGACCAGTGGGGCAGTCCCTCACCCGACCGAGAATCCTTGGTCGGAGCCCCTGATTTCGGTTGTGGAGGCAGAGGTTCCACCACAATCGCCGGGGCAGCCGATTTCGGCTGAACAACCGGCCCAGGTTTGGGCACCTCGACCACCACGAGGGGTTGTTTCAGTCTTTCGGGTGACAGCCACTTAATGGCCGGGGAAGGCGACGACATCGGCTTGTTCACAGTCAGAAGGAGCTGCTGCCACATTAAGTCCTCATAGCGTCGACACAATTTGCGCCGAAGCCTCTCTTCCAAGGAGGAGGAAGGCGAGGAATGACGGCACGCCGCTTTCACCGGTGCCGAGACCGCCCGATGCCGGGCGGGATCGGCTGACCGAGACGAGGTCCGAGACCGAGACCGCCCGAGGGTGGGGTCTGGGGACCCATTGCTCCCTCGCTCGGGAGCCTTGACCGGGGACTCCGGCACAGGAGGCGCAGGCAAGTCCTCGGTTTCCACCGGGGGAACCGGTGAAGAAGGGTTGTCGGCTTCACCAGTCGACAGCCCGTCCGACGGGTAGAGAAAAATCTCGACCACGTCGACGGTTGTCTCGGCCGGCTGCCCTGACAGGGACACCATGAAGCCAGCGGCCTTAGCCGCAACCTCGACCGAAGTAGAGTGTCGACTGTCCGGGGAAGGGGAAGTCTCTCGATCCCACGAACGTCGATGGTGGGACTTACCCTTCGAGTCCCTCTTCTTGGACCATGAGGAGTGTCCCGATGGCCCCTCACCTTTCGTGGAGAGGGATTGGCAAAGCTCCTTGAAAGAAGCTGTATAGGAGGATCCCAAGGAGAGTGGGATAAATGCCACGATTGAGGATGATGAAGATGCGGCCTGGGCCGCCTCCTCGAGGGCGATCATCTGCTCGAGTTGCTCAGCGAAGCCAGCCGCCGGGGAAACCGTCCAGCGGGCCTCCTTGGACTTCACCAGCGGATAATACACCATCGGGAGCGCCAAGTTGGAGCCGGGCAGCGCGGTCTGAGGGCGTTTGCGAAAAGACTTGCACAACTCGCAGGCCTGCGGATCGTGGTCAAGCCCGAGGCAGTAGACACCGTGGAGTGCGGATCGGTCCTGGACATCTTCGCCCGCATGGGCACCGGCCGAAACTGGGAGTCGATTGTCCATCACAGCCACGAAGGAAGAAGCAGACCGAAGTCTAGAAAACTTTAAAATTATTTTCGGGTGAACCGAAGAGTTTGGATCCAGTCTAAACGCAGAGCGCTAAGGAGGGAACCTGAGCTTCCAAGTGGTAAGGAAGATCTGGCGTCATGGGGCCGAGCCGAGAGTTTTACCACCCAGGTGGATGGGAGGAGCCAGCTTGAAGACCTTCCGGCAAGATTTAAAGTGGCAAGGAACCTGCCAGACAGTGTGGATGAACAACATATCCATGTCCCTAGAATGTTGTTTTTCAGCTCTGAAATCTGCTTCATGAACTTAATACCTAGATACATGAGCCACTGGGGTTTCCAATGTAGTCCCAGCTCTACTAGATCCTGTTTACAGACCACTGTTCAGGGCAAGAATGCCGTTTTTTCCCCCCGATTCAACTTACAGGCTGAGACTAAAGTGAATTTCTCTGTCTCCTCGAATGCCGCTGGGATGGAAGTCTTGGAATCCTCCACATGGAGGATGTAAAGTAGGCACTGTTTATCTAGTGCACTTAGCATATGAACAGAAACAAAGTCAATATATTCTAGACTGGAAGCATGCCTCTGAAGAGCAGTAACCAGCTTATAGCAGCTGCAGATGTACCACCCCCCACCCCCATGCCAGCAAAAAGCACCCATCTCACAGCTCTGGCAGCACACCAGTTTTTCTTCCAGCCTCCCTAATGTGATTATATACAACCACTAAAGTGAGTTTCTCACTTTCGAGAACTTTGGAAAAAGCTATTTAAAAACAATGTGGCTTAGATTTTATATATGGTTTGCATTTCTCTTCATACTGTTTTTCATTACTAGGTGAATCTGCATGGAAACCAGATTCTTGTCCTCTAAAGTCCATCTGCTTTGGTTGTTTAATCCTTTGCAGAAGTCATAATCCTCTGTGTGGGACATCATAGCTTGTTGCTGTGGAAGTTGTTACATCAAAGAACTGCGGCTTCAGGAAAGTGTTCCACAGCATAAGTGACTGTAGGAGACAAGAATCCTGCTTTCAGGTAAATGACAGCGTAGGGACAAGCTGCACCAGGAGATTAGCCAATGCAGGGTAGTAGAAAGACCCACTAACCCCTTGCTAAAAGTAACAGTAGGTTACGAAATGCAATGGGAATGCTTTCTGCCGGAGTCTTGTCTTTTTCTGGTGACTTTTCACTGTGAACACTGACTGCACTTTAATAAAACATTAAGCACTTTACAACAGAAACTGTGCTGGATTCTGTGATCAGTCAGAATTTAAGAAATAAGCTGGGTGCAGGCCCTTCCTGCGTTTCTGTTTCATGTAAATAAACCTATTAAGGGATGCCAGTGTGAGGAACCCAGGTCCCTGACATGAGCGTGCCGAAATATGGTCCTTCGATACACAGCACAGCATTCCTCCCTGTCTGTGACCCGAGTCACTCTGCCACCCATTCATCTACAGGTGGCAGTAGCACTGTGAACTCAGGCCCCCCCCCCCACCAAGGAGATCAGCGTTCACAGGATGTTCAATCCCTCCCCCCACCCCGATGACCCAGGTCACCAACATCACAAGAACAGCCCTACCGCTGCACCAGCACGCTGGCGCCAGTCTGTATACGAATTCTACAGACCACCTCCCCCCCCACACACACAGCAGATATGAAGTTTAATTACTGTATTAAGTCGCTGCACCCGGAAAGCTTCCTACTTATGCTGCATTCAAACCAACACACATGCCTTAGCCAGACCTAATTAAGGTGACTGTCTGCAACACAGAACAGTTGCATGATCTGCAAATTTACTCCAAACCCTATCAATGACAACAGCAACCAAATTACTCAGAGTGAATGTAACACTAATCTTTTGTAAATTTAGAAAATTAAAAAAAAAAATTAAAAAAAAGGACGCAGGACAAGAGGTGCTACAAGCTTCACTTTTTGGTGCCTAAAAACATGAAGACTTAAAAAATTGTGCCTGCTGCTGAAACGGACTGCCGTAACACCAAACTGTGATATGTTATAATGAGAGCCAGTGTGGAATAAGTTTTGCTGGTCACCTTTAATAAAAAAAACAGATTAGGTCCTGTTGTCCCTACTTCCTGTACAGGCACACTTGTGGCCCTGCTCCAATTATCTGTAGTCCAGTCTCTTTCTGACTACACCTGTACCCTCTGATCCACCACTGCCAAATATTTCAAGCTACCAAGGATTCAGAGGGACAATAAGAAGCATTTATTATATAACTGTGGTATATAACCGGCTGGCATATCACATGACCTTGGGTTGATAACCCCCACCACCACCTACTGCCGGCTGTGTAAACAAACTTCTGCATTACAGCATGCAGTATTAATCAAACGAGTTCTTAAGAGCTCTACGGCAACAATGCACGTGACCACAGCCCACAGCCTAACCAAGTCAGGGGAGGATACTTTACTAGATGGTAAAGGTCCAAGAGGAGTAGTCTGCAAGAAATGGCAGAAGGTGATAGTGCCCCAATGTGGCGGGGTGGGGTTAGTGCGACTTTATTCTCCTGGGGCTGCTGGGGTATTCCCCCCCCGCCCCGCCCGTTAAGCCCTCCTTGTTCTATTCCCAGCGCGTGGTCCTAAGGAGTAAACCAAATCATAGCAACACAAGTAAATTTCAATCTAACTACTGTTCTGCTTTTTTCTTATTTTAGGAAAAGCCATTTTATAAGCACGATTAGCTCTTTCAGGATGGGCAATGCAGAGAATGAATGCACTCATGGATGGCTGAAGGCAAGCTGTAGTAACCTGTGCCACACAACACATACAGGTGTTCTTCAAATCCTAACTATCTGCTTTGGGCTGGCTTACGCATATGCAGTCCCTAAAGAATAGAGCAACCTCCCAGAATTTTTCACAAGCTCTCCTGCACTGCTCACCTTGAAAAGACAAGTGCTCTGGTGGTCCCGATGGCCCCAGTGGATGTGCACAGGCGACTCGGGTCACTAGCGTCAGGGTAAGCCTGAACCGAGTTAGCTGCTAACAGCAATGCGCCTCAGCTCAGGGATAACCGGCATCAGTTATCGACACCATAGCGACCCTGCAGAAGGCCAAGAAGCTTGCTCCCCTGCAGGGACACTGTGCACATGCTGTTCACTCATGTTATGCTGGAGGTGGGAGGATGTGAATGGGAGAACAAGAAGTAAAAATAAAAACAATGTTGCCACTGGGATGACTGATGTGGTTTCCTTGGGCCCCATGCCATGGACCCTCATCAGTGTGTCACTCGAGTGTTATGGACGCCCAGAGTGACACTGCGGTTACCGGAGGTCAGGGCTGAGAAGACCACCACAGCGGTATGCCACGAGGCCCATGGACTAGGTGGGCAGCAACATAGAGAAACAGTGAAAAATAAGTGCTCAGCTACACAAGGGAACCCGGTTACTGTTACTGACAGAATTTTCCTTTGCATGTTTGTCTTTAAGATTCTGTTATTTGTTTCTTTAACTGTAGGACAGTGTCTGCTACATTCTCTATATAATTGCTGTCCGCAATTACCTCACAAGCGTCACATACAATAACTGTGGATCGATTCCTCAGATGTGAAGATGTGTCAACTTCTGCATCTTAGCATGCAATAAGTAACAACAGAAGTTCTCTAGAACTCTAGCACAGTCGCTTTCTAAAAACATCTGTATCATTGCAACATGAATCTGCAACAATGAACTAGATTCTGAAAACTAGGGATGGGCGAACCGGTTCGTCGAAAATATAAACCAACCCAAACATGCTGAAGTGTTCGTAAACGAATGCTTCTGAACACTTTCGGCTGTTCAGATCGGTATGGACGGCTCCTATCGCGGGAACTGCAGCACGAGAAGCGCCAAAGCAGGAGGAACCCACAGGAGGGAGCAGAGACAAGACTCTGGTCCCTCACTGGATGGCCGAGCTGTCCATCTTTTTTTCTCCCCATATAGGTTTTTACCTCTCCGGTCCCACCGCTCTCACCCTCACCGGTCCCTGGTAATTCCCCCACAGCTTGCCCCCCCCAACCCGTGGCGGGCCAGGAAGGAGGTTGCCGGCTTCTCCCCCCCACCGGAGACCCAATCCAAAAGCCAGGGATGACCCTCGTGAGCCGCGGACCATCACTGAGCCTGCCAGGCTCTTTTTCCGCCATTTTTCTCCCGTTCTCCTCCCCTACCGACATAAGGATGTCAAACTGTGCCCTCTGATCCATACTGCCCTCCAGCCACTGCCAGAGGGCAATCAACAAGCAGACAAGTCATCCTCCCCCCAAGAGGGAGAGCAGTCCTCCGAACGGTCAATCCTCTTCCCCCTCCCCCCGCTGACCCCCAGCAGCCCGGGCTCGTTCTCGAACCCGGGTCGCCGGCGTAGTGCAAAGTGTAGCGACCAGCGCCACCGGGCCAGCTAGCTGTCCACCTCTCTAAAGTGGCACCTGACTGGGTTGCTGCTCCAGCAACACACGTGGTCCACCTTAGAGCTATACAGAGGAATCAGGACGGTGAAGGAGTAGCAGCTTCTGTAGGCTGCTCTGAGCGCATTCTGTTTCTGTGCATGTGCTGCTTGCATTTTCTGCCCCTTGGGCAACACAAGAAGAAGAAACAAGAATATTATAGACACACACACACACACACATATACACACATTAATTAGAGTGGCACGGTAGTGCTAATATAGTTAGGGTTGAGTACCCCATTTAAGGTTAAGCTCTGAAATTTGGCAGCTTAATAACTTTGCCACCGTATGACAGATTTGCCTGAAATTTGGCATGCATGGAGCGGTACCATAGATCTCTGGATCTGCCAAGTTTCTAATGGTCAGATATACGGTTGCGGAGCTACATAGCACTGTAGAATGTGGTAATTACCCATTTTTGCGCAGTCTTTGCTCGTGCCTACAGGTCACACGGTCTGTGCGACCGGTCCAAAACCTTCAGGGAGCATGCAACCGGGGTCCCCGATGTGCCTTTCCAAGATTTTCGTGAAACAATATTAAACAGTTCAAAAGTTATTCAAAAAACAAGTTTCCAATTAGAGTCAAAGGGAAAAGTTAACAAAAAGTTCGACAGTGTCGCAAATGCAGTTTTTAGTGTTGCAAATTACTCCTGTAATGTCGCAAATCTGCCATCTTGTTTTCAGTTGGCGGTCACAGAAATGCTTGGCATTTAAATTTGGGACCTTCTAGGGACATAATTCTTGCTGCGTTCACCTAGTCGAGTCCTGAGGATGTTAGCCATGTCCTTTTTGGGAGGTTAATTACCCCAGAAATAGGTTTTTGAAATTTTTGTAAACAGTAGTGTCACAGATCCGAAACTTTTGTGATTTTTTTTGCGAACGTGTCGCAAATCACAACACTACTTTGTGACACTATGCCCAAAAGTATAGGAAATCTTTGCCACCCTGCTGCAAAAGAACGGTTTGGTCTTTTGGGCTGACATTTGGAGGGAACAAAGCCAAGATCCCACATATGTGCCTTTTGGTGGTTTGGTGACCAAATATTAGAGGGCTGCAAAGTCACGTCACTCCAAAGTTGACAATTTTTCCCCATAGGCTAACATTACGGTGTCCGTCGCGCCTTTCAGGGCCCGTACCTTGAAAACGCTTCGAGATACGGACTTTTTGTCGAAAAAATGCTTAGCCCCCCCAAAAAGGGGCTAAATGCAAAACTAGCTAGGAAAGTCATAAATAATACGATATTTTAATTTAATTTTTTATCTACGTCGTACGGTTCCTGAGATATAAGCAATTTAGTATTCCAAATGTTTATTTTATGCTCCGAGGCCTATTATTATGCACACATTCTTTGTAGTCCCTGTGCTTCTGAATGCACCTTTTGGGGAAAACCAGGGTGTGCGTTTCCCTTACTGGTACAGTCAGCGATTCCGCTTGCATTTCTGTTTGCGTTTGTATTTACGTTTACGTCACCGTGTGCGTTACCCTTTGTGTTTGCGTTACTGTTTTCATTTGCGTTTCCTTTTGCATCACCATGTGCATTACCATTTGCGTTTGCATACGCGCTTCCATTTCCTTTGGCATCATCGGTGTTACCGTAAGCGTTAGCCTTTCCAATTGCGTTACCATGACCGTGCGCGTTACGATTTGCATTTGTGTACGCGCTTGCATTTCCGTTTCTGTTACTGTTCCCTTTGGCATCAGCGTTGGTGTTACCGTAACCGTTTCCATTTCCAATTACATTACCGTTACTGTTTGCGTGTTTGTTACCGTTTGCATTTCTGTTAGCCTTAGCGTTTGCATTTTTGGTAGCGTTTCCGTTGTCGATTTCGTTACCATTTCCTTCTGCGTCGCCATTACCGTTTGCATTTCTGTTTGCGTACCCAATTTTCATTTCACTTGGTCATACAGTTTTTGCGCAGCAAAGTGACAAAAAAAAAAATCACATGGTGGGCCCCGAGCCCCCACCACCACATTCCATTCACTATTTATAGTGTACATTCTCAAAAAGAAGGGAAATTCATGGCAAAAAACTCTGTTTAATGCATCAGTTAGGGTTGTTCCACAGTGACAAAAGCGAGGAAATTCGGTGTTAGGGCTGAAAACCCTAACTGCGCATTCCCCCCACACCACACCACATACACACACATACATGCAAGTAGGGGAAGGACCAAGGCAACACAACCAATCACACACAACCACTAGCAGGTAACAGGAATAACATACAACTATGTAAACCACAAAACCACACACCCATGCTCCCACTGGGCTGTCGCATGGGGTCGTCACTGCTAACTTTCATCTCGGACATTCCACGCACCGCTAAACACACATCATTACAGACAATTGGATATCTTGGGCCACACGTTCCCACCAACACATAACACACACTACACATATGGTATTTTGGGGTTCGCAAGATCCCAAACAGGATTTTGCGCAATCCCTGAAATACTTTCGAAAATCACTTTTGCAAATGCGAAACTGTCATGCTTTGACACTTTTGTGTTTGCCAAAGTATTTTGTGAAAGTATGCTCCTAATGACTGCACATCTTTGCCATCATCCTGCAAGCAAACAGTTGGGTCTTTTGGCCTCAAATTTGCAGGATGGCAAGACCTGGTCCCACAGATGTGCTTTTTCCTGCTATTGTGCTAAAATACTTAAGGATTACAAAGTTACACTGTTCCAAAATTGAACAATTTGCCATAGACTAACATTGCAGCGCCCATGATGCCTATCACCAGCCATATGTTGAAAACAAAGTGAGGTGCACCATTTTCACTACTGCCAGCTTGGCTCACCTTTATGTGAACTAATCTCGAAGAACAACTTTGTAAATGATCTATGATACCTCAAGTTGGATTTCTTCACTTCCTACAGTAACACAGGTATACACCTCCTGCTGGATGTGTGTGATTGGTTGTGTTGCTTTGGTCCTTCCCGTGTGTGTGTGTGTGTGTGTGTGTGTGTGTGTGTGTGTGGAGGGGAATGCGCAGTTAGGGTTTTCAACCCTAACACCGCATTTCCTCGCTTTTGTCGCTGTGGAACAATCCTAACTGATATATTAAATTGATTTTTTTGCCATGAATTTCCCTTCTTTTGAGAATGTGCACTATAAATAGTGAATAGAATGTGGTGGTGGAAGCGCAGGGCCCACCACGTGATTTTTTGTCACTTCGCTGCACAAAAACTGTATAACAGAGTGAAATGAAAATTGGGCTTGCAAGCAGAAATGCAAATGGTAACGGTGATGCAGAAGGAAGCAGTAATGCAATCGACAACGGAAACACTACCGAAAAAGCAAACGCTAAGGCTAACAGAAATGCAAACGGTAACGAACATGCAAACAGTAACGGTAACACAACTGGAAACAGAAACGGTTACAGTAACACCAAGAGGACGCCAATGGGAACAGTAACAGAAACGGAAGTGCAAGCGCGTATGCAAACACAAATCGTAAAGCGCACAGTCACGGTAACACAGTTGGAAAGGCTAACGCTTACAGTAACACCAACGATGACACCAAAGTAAACAGAAGCGGAAACGCAAACAGAAGCACGTGTGCAAACGCAAATGGTAATGCACATGGTGATGCAAAAGGAAACGCAAATAAAAACAGTAATGGAAACGCAAATGGTAATACTAACAAATGCAAACGGTAATGCACACGGTGACGGAAACGCTAACGTAAACAGAAGCGGAAACACTGACTGTAACAGTAAGGGAAACGCACAACCTGGTTTTCCCCAAAAGGTGCATTCAGAAGCACAGTGAATACAAAGAATGTATGTGTAATAATGGGCCTCGGAGCAGAAAATGAACACTTGGAATACTAAATTGCTTATATCTCAGGAACCGCACGACGTAGAAAAAAATTAAAATGTCATTATTTATGACTTTCCTGGCTAGTTTTGCACTTATCCCCCTAGCGGGGGAGGGGCTAAGCATTTTTCCGATGAAAAATTATAATATCTCTATATGTGTATGTATGTATGGGGAGAGAGAGAGAAGTGAATTAGAAAACTTGGGGAAGTTGGGGGTGGGGACTCGGGGTGGACTAAGCCAGCAAAGACTGGGTGTGGGACTCAGGAGTCTGGGATTGGGGAGTACTATGTTATGGGAGAGGAGACTTGGACAGGGGAGCATGAATGATGACATGAGCCAGGGTGGAACTTGGAGACTGAGGAGAAAGTACAGTTCCGCAAGAACTTACCATAACAGTAGATCTTCGAGACAGGCTCTTGCAGTAGGTAATTACACATAGGACTGAAGCCAGCAGGCGTCAGGACCCCACGGAAAAATTTCTACCTAGCAGTCTCTGGCGGGGGACCGCCCCCATGTCAGGTGACTGGCGTCAGGCGACGTCAGTATAAAGGGGCGGTCCCCCAACCCCGCCTTCCAGTTCTTTCCCACCAAAGGCCTAAAAAGGCGAGACGAGAGAGAGAAGCGGATGTTTCCCTCACTGGAAAGAAGCTGAAAAAGCTTAGGGGGATGGAGGGCGGGAAGGTATTACCTACTGCAAGAGCCTCTCTTGAAGATCTACTGTTACGGTAAGTTCTTACGTAACTGTACTGTCTTACTTCGAGAGAGCTCTTGCAGTAGGTAATTACACAGGACTGAGTCCCCAGCAGTCTGGAACAAGCAGAAGCAAACAGGAGGAGGAAAACTATCCAAAAGAAGAACCTCTGGCTGCCGAGGTCTTAGGAAAGAAGACCCTGCAGAACAGCCAACCCAAAGCCCGCTCTACAGCGAGAGGCAATGTCCAAACTGTAGTGTTTCATAAAGGTATGGACAGTAAGTCCAAGTAGCGGCTGCACAGATGTCTGCCGCTGACACATTCTTGAAACAAGCAGCGGAGGCAGCAACTCCTCTGGTGGAGTGCCCTCTGACCTGACCCGGCAGGGTCGTCTTGCACTTGTCGTAACAGAAAGTGATACAAGGAGCCAACCATTTAGATAGGCATTGCTTAGAAACAGCATTGCCTTGCCTTTTATGAGCAAACGAGACAAACAGTTGATCAGTCTTCCAGAGATCCTTCGTCTTTGTGGTGTAGTATCTCAGGATTCGGTGAACATCCAAAGTATGCAAGAGGTACTCCCCTTGCTTGGAGTGCTGCGTAAAGAAAGCAGGCAGCTCCATGGATTGATTCAGAGTAGATTCCGCTACCACCTTGAGGAGAAACTTAGGGTTGGTACGCAGAGCCACACGTTCCTTGTGGAAAATCACATACGGGATTTTGCACATGAGGGCCTGGAGCTCAGAAATCTTTCGAGCAGAAGTAATGGCCACAAGGATGAGAGTCTTCCATGAGAAGAACTTTAGGTCTGCTGAAGCTGCCGGCTTGAAAGGAGGCAGAGTAAGCTTCTCAAGGATGAAATTCAAATCTCAAGGAGGGGCAGGAACCCGAATAGGGGGTCTCAAATGGAGGACCCCTCTAAGAAAAGTCTTGGAGACTTTCAACTGTGCAAAAGTCCAGTCCCCGAAAGGAACATGGTAAGCCGAGATTGCCACCATGTGAACCTTCAGAGAGGAATGACTGAGACCCAGATCAAAGAGATGGCGCAAGTAATCCAACAGCCGCCCAACAGAGCAAAAGAATGACTCGAGATCTTTGGAGGCAGCCCAAATAGAGAACCGTTTCCACTTCATGGCATAGGTAGATCTAGTGGAGGACATTCTGGCCTCCACCAGAATCTCAGCGACCAAGGGGAAAACCCCAAAACGAGCTTGAGCTACGACTGCAGGAGCAACGCGTGCAACTGAAGGGACTTGAAGCCTGGACGAACCAGGGTGCCCTGATCCTGGGTCAGCAAAAGTCACAACAGAGGAAGAGGAGGTTCCTCTGAATACTGTTGCAGAAAAGAGACCCAAACTTGCCTGGGCCAGAAAGGAGTGATGAGGATCATGCAAGCTCCTTCCGAGCTGAGTTTCTGTAAGACCCTCGGAATCAAGGGGATCGTGGGAAAGGCATAGACGAATCTTCCCCTCCAGGCTAGAGACAGAGCATCTCTCAAAAAAATGCCTCTCCCTAAAGCGAGCGAGCAGAAGGCGAGAAGTTTTGCGTTGAGAGGAGACGCAGACAGGTCAACCTGTGGTGTCCCCCAGCGTAGGAAGATATCGTCCACTACCCCTGATCCAGTTCCCACTCGGGAGCGTGAGCTGATGACCAACTGAGGTGGTCTGCCAATGTGTTCTCGACCCCCGGGACATGAATGGCCGTGAGGTGAAGGTTGTGCTGCACTGCCCATTCCCAAACCCGCATCGCCTACCTGCAGAGAGGGTAGGAACGAGCCCCCGTTTGTTGATGTACCAGACCACGCACATGTTGTCCATCTGGACAGCCAGATGTCCGGGAAGCAGATAAAGATGCAGAGCCTGAAGAGCATAAAGCATGGCCCCGAAGTGCGAGCACACTGATGTGGAGAGATTTTTCGAGCTTAGACAAGGAGCCCTGAGTCCTGTGAGGCCCGAGATGGGCTCCCCAACCCTCGCCCGAGGAGTCTGTAGTCAGCGTTTGGGAGGGGGGAGAAAGACAGAAGGGAACTCCCCGGCAAAGATTCTCCTGAACCATCCACCATTGCAAGTCCTGAGCCATAGGATTGGAGACCAGAACTAGTTGATCTAGGTTGTCCACTAGCTGATCCCACTGAGATCGAAGCATCCACTGAGAGATTCTCATGTGGAGCCAAGCATGAGGGACTGTCAGAATCGCAGTCGCCATGAGCACGAGGCGGCGAAGGACTGACCTGGCACTGACCCGCCTGTGGCTGGACAACAGGCTGACCTGAGCCTGGAGTGAGGCCGCCCTGTCCAGTGGCAGGAATGCCATGCCGGAGGTCATCTCCAGGATCGCCCCGATAAACTGGAGCCTCTGGGATGGGATCAGGTGGGACTTGGCCTGGTTGACGGTAACCCCCAGGCAGGTAAAAACCTGCAGGGTAAGGGAAAGGAAGCGCAGGAGTTCCTCCCTAGACGAGGCTGCCAGGAGCTAGTCATCCAGGTACGGGAAAACCTGCACACCCTGGGTATGCAGGTAGGCCGCTACCACCAAAAGGCATTTGGTGAACACTTGGGGCACCGAGGAAAGACCAAATGGGAGGGCCCTGAACTGGTAGTGGTCCCCCTGGAACGCAAAACGCAGGTATTTGTGGTGGGAAGGGTAAATAGGGATATGCAGGTAAGCATCCTGTATGTCCAGAGTGCACAGGCACTGTCCCGGCCGAAGAAGGGGCAGGAGACTCTGCAGAGAGAGTATCCTGAACCTCTTGTACTCCACGAACAAGTTCAGGGAGCCGAGGTCAAGAATCAGCCTCACATCTCCTGACTTCTTCGGGACCAGGAAGAAATAGGAGTAGTAGCCAGTCCCCCAAAGATGGGGAGGAACGGGCTCTATTGCCTCCTTCAGAAGAAGAGAGGATATTTCTTCCTGAACCAGAAGATGATGTTCTGAGGCGTAAGACAACCTGGGGGGGAGGTTTTCGAAGAAACTCTATTGAGTGTCCTTCTGCGATCAGTTGGAGCATCCAAGTGTCTGAAGTGATCCTCTCCCAACCCGGAAGATGGAGGGAGAATCTCCCTCCTACCGGTTCCTCTGGAAGGCCCAGAGGCTGTGGGAGAGGAAAGGAGTCAGGAGGTGTGAGGCAGCGTCGCGGCTGAAGCCCCCGCTGCTTTTTGGGGGCTTGGCAGCTGGAGGGCCCGACATTTGTTGGCCAGCTTTCCCAGAGGCTTCGCCTTTTGCAGAGAATGTCTGTGAAAGGGACAACGCTGAGCCTGAGGGGGTCTGTACATGGAGTCAACCGACTTAAGTGCAGTACCCTTCTCCTGCAGATTGGTGATGATGTCCTTGACATCGCCACCGAACAGCACTGAACCCCTGAAGGGCGTGTCCTGGATAGCAGACTGCACCTCCAGGATCAAACCTGACACCTGGAGCAAGGCGTGATGCCGTAAACCCATGGCGAAAGCCGAGCTCCGACCAGCAGCATCCACCATGTCGTACATGGCACGAGGCATGTGCCGACTGGCCTAACACGCAGACCTGACTAGATCCGCCACTTCCTGCTTCGTCTGACACTCAGGAAGGGAGTCCAATTTAGCCTCCACCTCGCTAAGGATCACCTTCTGGTAATCCCCCATATGACCAATGTAATTCAGGGCTCTAATACCCAGAGTGCAAGAAGCATAGACCTTCTTCCCGTACTGGTCCAGAAGGCGGGATTCCTTATCGGGTGGTGAGGAGCTCAAGTGCTTGGGGGTTAGCTGTCCAGCTGTGAGCGGCACTAATCACGACCGAATCAGCTCGAGTGTACCAATTTAAAGAGTCAACACCCTCCGGAGCCTGATAAAGCCTGTCCGACTTACTAAGAAGGGGGGCTAAAGCAGACGGTTGCTTCCAAATGGTGGCAACAAGGTCGGCATGAGGCTCAATCCAGGGTAGCACCAAGGTAGGAACGGTCTCGGGCAGATCCAGGTGTGCAGCGAGTTTCTTACACTGTGGATCTGGCTCCAAGGAACACCACTGATGAACTGCCTGGATTTTGCACAGCAACTCCATAAAGGAAGGATCCTCCGGAGAAGACTTCGGAGGAGTCCTTGGCCTAGGCTTGTCTGGCGTGTGGGGCTCGTCGTCTGGGTCGGAACGACCACTGGGAGTCATCCGAGGACTCCGAGGATTGGAAGAGGAAGAAGACTCCTCCTCCTCCTAGCGCAGGGGAGGAACGGACCCCTTGGGAAGCCCCCGGGAAAGCGTATCCTGCCCTAGAACCGGAGGGCTCGCCTCTGGTATTCAGCGGTGGGAAGGGGGTCTCTAGTCTCCGATGTAGGGGGTCTGGAACCAGGACCGGCATCGGACGATGGCTTTCTACCTCCCTGGTGAGCTGAGCCTTGGCTCAACAGGAAGCCAGAGTCTCCTTCAAGTCCACCGGCGGCTGAAGGGGCAGTGGAGGAGGAGGATACGGATACTGAGGGTATCCGTACCCCGACGGCAGCTAACTCGGTGTCAGGTACTGGGGCACCGTGTACTGCAGCGTCGGGTAGGCCGGCGTCGGGTACTGGGGTGCCAGATACTGCAGGCCCGGGTATGACGGTGTCAGATAGGACGAGGTTGGATACCCAGGGACCGGGGGGCCAGCGGGAGCAGAAGGCCCTAGAAACGGCCCAGGAACAGGAGGCCCGGTGTAGGGGCGGCGTCCGGCAATGAGATACTGTTGGGCATCGGGTAGGCCAGTGTCCAAGGTTCCAGCATTGGGTCATCCAGCCCAGCGTGAGGGAGACCCAATGACAGCGTACCCACCTCCTCCGTGTCGCCCGGGGGAAGAAGGATTACCATCCCTGGGATCCAGCAGAGGAGACGCTGGCGCCTCGGAGTGCAACGAGTGCTGCGGCGAGCTCGGGATGACGGACAGACCCGAAGGGTCGGCATCATCTCTAACATCGAGCAGGCGTTGGAGGGAGCTGGCGTCAGTCTTAGGCGGTATCCGGGCAGACACCGGAGGCCGGCGCTGACGAGTCGGACCCTGCGAAGGCCGCAGGAGGGGCGCCTTTGGCGGGCGCTTTGGAGGCCTGTGCGCTGGCCCGGAGGGTCGGGCATCTTAGCGGCCTTACCTGGGCGGGCGGAGGAGCCGATGTCAGACTTATCGGGGCTGCTCGAACCAGAAGGCCGCACGGTGGTGACCTTACTGGGAGCGACTGCCTCCTTTGACCGGGAGGCTCCCGAGGGGCCTGAGCACAAGCCCAACGAGAGGGATGATGCAGTCTTGGAAGCCTCCAAGATGGCAGCCATGGAGCTGCCTCCTGGGAGAGGCATTACCTGCAGCACTGCGACCCCAGCCGAGGGCACGGCGACCGATGAGGAGTCCCGGTCCTGGTGCTTCTTCTTGTGGTGGCCCTCCGGAGAAGTCAAAACCCGCCAAAGTTTTTTCAGTTCCTTTTCCATGGAGGTCATTTTTTGTTTAAGAACGTGGGCCTCCAGGGACTGCTGCCTCCGCTTTCAGGTGGCCGCGTTAAAGTACTGGTAGAGCTGGCACTTCGACGGGATGATTGGGGCTTAGACAAAAAGGCACTGGGAATGTCTGTCCTTGTCACGGGGAGCTGGGCACATAAGTCTCGCACTGTTTTGTGCTCCGAGGAGTTGGGGCGACATACTGCGGCAGCTGAAAGTAAGGCTAACGAGAAATCAGGAAAAGAAAATGGCGGTAAAAAACTACCGACGATTGACTGCAAAGCAGTGAACTTAACTGTAAGGCGCTGCACGGCGAACGGCGGGAAAGAACTGGAATGCAGGCGTAAGGGACCGTCCCTTTACACTGACGTCGCCTGATGCCGGTCACCTGACGTGGGGGCGGTCCCCTGCCAGAGACTTCTAGCTAGAAATCTTTCCGTGGGGTCCTGACACCTGCCGGCTTCAGTCCTATGTCTAATTACCTACTGCAAGAGCCATCTCGAAGTAAGATCTAGAGTGCTGTGTCTGTGTGTACACAATCTGCCAGACAGTCATCAGTGCACCAGTGCCACTTGTTGCATACTGCGTGACCCCCCCCCCCCAAGTCAGTCATCTGTCTTCTTCCTCCCTGTGCTCACTCAATGGGGTATAAGCTTTGGCTCAGTGGGCAAGGCAAGGCATTCCATCACACCACGTAGAATTAAAAAAAAAATCCTTGGAGAGGATTAGGTCAGGCAGGGTCCCAGAATCTGTGTGGATAGCAGCAGTGCCTGAAGCATCGCCCTTAGCGTAGGTGGTGTGTGAGATATAAATTCTGTGCATGTGTGTACATGAAATAAAATCTGCCAGCCAGTCGTCAGTGCACCAGTGCCACTTCTTGCATACTGTCTGTGTGCCCCCGCAAGAAGTCAGTCATGTGCCACCAGGGAAGTACAGCCGTAGGTATTTCAAATTTTCAATGGCAATTGTTTGTGGAAGCTCAGTTCCATCCAGTTTCTGGTACTCTGAGAAGCGCTGCCAGTGCCAAGTTCATGACTCACGTCACCTCACAACAAATCACGTTCTTCATTGTCATCACGAATCACACCCCCTTCAACTTTTTTTGGTGTAACCCCATTTTTGTTTTTTTAATCTTTGGTTTCATCACGAATCAGGACACCCAGTTTCATGTCACGTCACTCGCGAGCCTTTGTCCAGCACGATGCTTCTGTTAGTTTCACATTTTGCAGGATGCCCTACTAGCAGATGGAGTCAAATGTTTGTCCTCACAAGCCAGCTGTAGTTAATCTAGTAGATATAATCTCAGAGCGAACATTGTCATGTCGAATCATGTTCACAGTCATCACGAATCACACCCCTTCAACTTTTTTTTGGTGCAATCCAGTTTTTTTTTTTTGTGTTTGTTTTTTTTAAATCTTCAGTTTCATCACAAATCAGGACACCCAGTTATCATGTCACTCACTAGCTTTGGTCCTCTACGATACTTCTGTTAGTGTTCACGTTCTGCAGGATGCCCTATCTGTTGTTCCATACCGAGAGCCATTGCTGAACATAACTGGTGACATACATTACAAACACATTGTGCCCTTCTACAAAAGTCAGACTCAGAAGACTGGTTTAAAAAAAGAAGAAAAAACAGAGATTTGGGACTTGCCTGCCTTTGGGCCAAATGTAACTGTCATGTAACTAAGTGTACTCTGTGTTCAATGTCTGCACCTGTAATGTTGTATCTGCACAATGTTCTATTGTCTTGCCCTCCCTGCGATGAGGTACCTTTGCAAATGAGTCCCTGACTCAAAGGTTGCAAATCCGACTTGTTCAAGTCATCGCCATCCTCCAGTAGGCACATTCACAGTCCTATTATTCACACCTCATCTCATTTCAGCACTCATGTGGTTTAATACTACTGAACAGTGGTTTAATTGCTTTTTTCTATAGATATGTTGATTAAAAGCTGTTTAAAATGATTTTTTTCACATACAGCTACCAAAACCATAAAGGTTAAAAAAGGTTCAGATAAGCATCCAAAGCTTTTTGTGCTTATCAGAACCTTTTGAGGTTCTCCCATCCCTACTGAAAACATGAAGATTACCATAGCACAGTAAATAAATGTTAATTAACTTTTTTTAAAGGAGAACTGTGCACTTACCAAGAGGAAGGCATAATGGAAAGGCAAGAAGTAATTGAAGCTGCCAGCTTCATTTACTCAATATGAAAACTCAAGATGAACAACTCGGAGACTTGTAGGAGGGCAGCAGCTAAGGCAAACAGGATGCTGGGATGCATTGCTAGGGTGATCACCTCCAGAAGGAGGGAAGTGATACTCCCTCTGTATAACTGCTTGGTGAGGCCACACCTCGAGTACTGCATGCGGTTTTGGAGGCCACACTTAAAGAGGGACATTAAACTCCTGGAGAGGGTCCAGAGGAGGGCAGCCAAAATGATTTGGGGCTTGGGGGACAGGACCTATGAGGAGAGGCTCAAAGAGCTAAATATGTACACACTGGAAGACAGAAGGGACGGGGACATGATAGAGGTCTTCAGGTACATGAAGGGGTAAATAGAGGAGGAGCAGTCAGGCTGCTTGAAGGAAGGAGGAGGGCCACTAGAAAGCATGGGTGGAAGCTGGGGGAGATTCAGGGAGAAAGGAGGAATGCTACTTCACTGAGAGGTGGTGGAGCCATGGAATGCGCTGCCTAGGGGCTGGTGGAGGCAGAGACAGTGGAGGGGTTCAAGAGGGGTGGGACAGGTACAGGGGAAGGGTTCTGGAAGCAAAATCCAATGCAGCGAAAATACCCGGAATTGGGAAGGGAGAAGCCAGAGAAAGCGAGGGGGGCAGCAAAGTCAGGGTGGGGGCTGACCAAGCAAGCAGACGCGAAAGACCGTTAGGCCTATTCTGCTGGCATTTAAGTATGTTAGTGTGTTAAAACAGACTGGATTTAAAATGAGGCAGCACAATCTGTGTTCAAGCACAGCACCAAGGCAGACATTTTAAGAGCCGTCGCAGACTGGCCTGAGATCATGCTCTAGGAGAGTGGTAACCCTATGAGACTGTGATGTGGTGGTACCACTAAAGTACGAAGATTTACAGGATGAACATATATCAAATTCTCCATTACATGAGCCAAGCCTAACTTTTACATTTATGCGAAAGTGTAAGTTGAAGTTATGTAATGGAGGATGTGATACCAGTATATTTAATCTTTTTTAAAACTATAATTTTATTATGTTTTAAAGTGGCACATACAGTTGTCCATGGTATCAAGATATATAATTACAGCCTCACACAAAACATCAGAGTACAGTATATATGGCATAGCTAATTATCAAGATAAATACATCCAGGGAGAGAGACAGCACAGAAAGGCAATCCATTATAGTTTCATTACCTAAAGGGGGAGACACAATTGGGGGAGGGTATATCCCTCTGCTTACAATGGTACCCAAGAGATAAGATTTGTATGGACCGACCAGTACTCAGTCCCATTCAGTCAGAACCTAGCCCTTTTACGGTATTATGTCTGGTCTAGTATTCGATATACTGAGGAACCAGACTGTCCACCTGTTCATAATTTGGGGTAACCGGTCCTGAAGCTGGGCAGTCATACATTCCATTTGGTAAATATTATAAATAGTATCCTCCCATTGTTTTACTGTCAGTGGACTAGGTTTCAGCCATAACCTAGTCAACACTTTTTTCGCTGTCGTCCAGAAGATGGTAAGGAGGTATCATTTCTATCTTTGTTTGAAGTGAGGAGGGAAATGTAGGAGAATTGCAGTCTCGGGAGTCAGAGGTCCTTAATCCGGAAAGATTGCTCCCACAGTCTATCCCACTGACTGCCAAAATGAAATTATTATAGGACAGAGGCAAAAGACGTGGCTGTGCATTGACACCTCGCACCTTACACAGCCTCCAACAGGAGGAATCCTGTGAAAAAAAGGAATCTGGCTGTGATTTGTGGAGTGCAGAAGTATCAAGACACCACCTTCCACAGTATATTTAATCTTGAAAAAAATCTCCACACACAAGGACGTGCAGTACAAGGGCACCGCCACGGCAGTCTTGAGGGGTTACCGCTCTTGTAGAGCATGATCTTGGGCTAGCTGGCAAAAGCTCTTGAAAGCTCTACCTTGATGCAGTCCCTGAATACAGATCGCACTGCCTCAGTTTTAAAACCCATCTGTTTATTCCGGGTTGCCACATAACACCAGCTTCCCCAGCTCATTTTTTCCCGTTATGCCTTTCTTCTGGTAAGGCCACAGTCTTCTTTTATTTTTTTGTGGTCAGTTCAGCTACACTTCTCAGCTATGGTCCCGAAAGACAACCTCCCAGTCCCATTATCTGACGATCCTGGGAGTTGCCTGGTTCTACAGTTATGTCCCCCCAACCCACCCACCTGTGGCAGGGCCGTCAAATGGAGGCTGCGCAAGCTATGCCTACCAGACCCCTAGGCTGCAGCAATGCCGGGTCCCAAGAGTGCCCTACAGAGTCATGTTGCTGCGCTGTCCAAAAATCGTTTTCCTCCCAGTGTAGTTCCCTCCCATAGAATATTGGCAAGTAGGACTTTGAGTGTGCGCATGCAGAGTCTATCAACATTCTCCCACCTGCAGCAGTCACACTGTTCGGCAACAACACCTGTAGTACTCCAGGTGGCAGTATGAGATCACTTCCCAGGAGAATGCGCCCCAATGGCTGAATCTGTGACGTGCATAAATACCTCAAAAAGTCCACCCTGGCTCAGTGTATCTGCTTACATATATTTGCCTACTGTCCTTCAAGATCAAGAAATCCAGATGCCACATGTCAGGGCTTGTCCATTGAACAATTCCACCCCCACCCACCCCAAAAGCTACAATAAGTTTTTTTTTTTTTTTTAAGTCAGTTATTAACCTACTCTGCTGTATTCCTTCTTCTCTGCTGTTGTTATGGATCCCAGTTTACCGCCATCTTCACTCTTGTAAATCATGTCACGGTGGCTGTGGCTGGTGGCAGAGATTATCAGAGGAGGTCACCGTAATGTCACCAAGCACCACACTGTAGTCTCACTAACCCTGCAGGAGAATGGAAGGAAGGACAAAAGATAATGGCCTTTAGGATTCTGGGCACAAACAAGGGGTGAGAAAACAAAACCGGGACAATCTAACATTTTTAGTGTGACACTTAACATGCTAAACATAGAAGGGACAAGGTTAAGTCATTTTAAAATCCTGAAAATGGACTTCCCACTTTCCTAACAAAAAAAAATAATGATAAAAATTGTTTGAGAAATGGAATAGTTTGATTGGTTGCTGGCATTCTACTAGATTTGCATTAATCTTTAATTATTATAAGGGTCTCAAGAATGCTGAAATCTGATTGGCTGTCAGCATTCTGAGAGCCTTATGTTCAGCTCCTTATTAACATATTTGTACAGCCTGATCACTTGAGAATTGATTTAAAGAATCAAATGGGGACAGAGAGAGGATCACAGATTTAGAAGTGGGTAGCCATCTGGGAACAAGCGACCACCAAACAGTGTGGTTCGCAATAAACACAGCCGTAAAGTCAAGCCATACAAAAGCGAGGGTACTGAACTTTAGAAGGGCTGACTTTGGCAAAATGGATGAGTGCCTAAGGAATGCACTAGCAAATGGGCAGGAAGGAGGGGTGGAGGAACAATGAGGAAAATTCAAAAAACTGCCATCACAGACACAACAAGCCTTGGTGTGAAGCAAATAAACAAAACAAAACAAAGGAAAAACCACTAAGGTTCTCAAAAGAGGTGGCGTGGAAGGTTAAGAAGAAAAAGACAGCATTCAGAAAGTATAAGGAATCACAGAAGGAGCAGGCCAGAGAACTGTATCAGTTAAAGCAGAAGGAAGCAGGGAAGGCAGTCAGGATAGCAAAGGCCCAAACCGAGGGAAAAATATCCAACTCAGTTAAAGAAGGGGGGATAAAACATTTTGCAGGTACATTAGGGAGCGAAGAAAGACCAAGGGAGGGATAGTGAGGCTTAATAACTGGGAGGGGAGGTGGGCAGAGGGTGACAGTGAAAAGGCAGAGATACTGAATGACTACTTTTGCTCAGTATTCACAAAAGAAGAAAAGGAGAAGGTACCCAAACCAAACAATAGAAACACTCAGGACAGGGGGTGGATACAAGTCCATTCACAGAAGAAAGGGTCCTGAAAGAACTCCTAAAACCCAAGGTGGACAAAGCAATGGGTCCTGATGGGATTCACCCCAAAATTCTAAAAGAACTAAGGGGAGACCTAGTGACACCACCGACTACCCTTTTTAACAAATCATGGGGTGATGGTGTGGTACCTCAGGACTGGAAGAGGACGGATATGATTCCCCTTCATGAAAGTGGGAGCAAGGCAAAGGCAGAAAACTACAGACCTGTTAAGTTTGACCTCAGTGGTAGGGAAAATGATGGAATCACTTCTGAAAGAACTGTTGTGTACCTAGAGGCCAGAGGGGCACAGGACCCAAAGCAGCATGGATTCACAGCGGGATGGTCATGTCAGATGAATCTAATAGATTTCTTTGACTGGGTGACCAAAGTAGTAGACCAGGGAGGGGCTGTGGATATTGCCTACCTAGACTTTAGCAAGGCATGTGACACATTCCCACACAAAAAATTAATAAACAAGTTAGCCAGCCTGGGAGTGGGTCCCTGGGTGATAGCCTGGGTAACAATTTGGCTGGACAACAGGACACAGAGGATTATAGTAAACGAGGTACACTCTGAAGAAAGGAGGGTTACTAGTGGGGTACCACAGGGTTCAGTACTGGGACCAGTCTTCTTTAATGTCTTTATAGGTGACACTGCGGAGGGGCTGGAAGGAAAAGTATGCCTCTTTGCAGATGACACAAAGATCTGCAACAGGGTTGACACACAAGTTGGTGGTGGAAAGGATGAGAAGGGACTTGGCAAGGTTGGAGGAATGGTCAAAAGTATGGCAGCTTAGATTTAATGCAAATAAGTGCAAAGTAATGCACCTGGGATACAAAACCCAGGGAAGAGTACACAATTTGGGGGGTTACTAAGAACAACAAAAATGGAAAAAATGGAAAGGGACCTGGGGGTAGTCATATCAGACAACCTTAAGGTAGGCAAGTAATGTGAAAAGGCAGTAAGGAGGGCTGGGGGGGGGATACTTGGATGCATAGGGAGAGGCATCACCAGTAGAAAACAAAAAGTTGTTATCCCTCTGTACAGACAGCTGGTGAGACCCCATTTGGAGTACTGCCTGCATTTCTTGAGACCCCATCTCTACAAGGACAAAGACAGGATGGTGGCAGTCCAGAGGAGGGCAACTAAAATGGCGCAGCGTCTGCACCAGAAGCCATATGACGAGAGACTAAAAGAGCTTAATATGTATACCCTTGAGGAAAGGAGGGTGAGGGGGGAACATGATAGAAACTTTCAAGTACTTCAAGAGAATCAACAAAGTCCAAGAGGCAGTGTGGCAATGTGAAGAAGTATTATTTCACAGAGAGGGTAGTGGATGCATGGAACAGCCTTCCTGAGGAGGTTGTGGGGTCTAAAACTGTGGGAGAATTCAACAATGCATGGGACAGACATAAGGCAATTCTTGTGGGGGGTAGGAAGAAATAGGCTGTTGGTTAAGGAGGATCTGCGGCCTATCCTGTAGGTAGGGAAATGGGCAGACTAGATGGGCCAAGCGGTCCTTATCTGCCGTCAAAGTCTATGTTTCTATGGTAGCACCTTTCAGAAAAAGAGATGTGCAAGAACAAGGGGGCACAATCTGAAGATAGGGTGGGGGACAGAGGAAGTATTTTTTCACAGAAAGGGTGGTGGACACATGGAACAGCCTTCCTGAGGAGGTCGTTGGGTCAAAAAACAGTGGGGGGAATTCAAGAATGCATGGGACAGACATAATGCAATTATAGTGGGGTACAGGAGGAAGTAGGCTGTTGGTTAACTAGGATCTGCAGCTTATCCAATAGGTAGGGAAATGGGCAGACTAGGTGGGCCAAGTGGTCCTTATCTGCCGTCAAAGTCTATGTTTCTATTTAGAATCAAGGTCCTACTTACATTTGTAGAATTCTATGTCTGGAACTGATGGCAATCATTAGAGAGCAAGGCTGACAGGGCCAGGAATCATTTACCCACGTTTGAAAGAAAGGTCAAATTAAAACACTGAACTGTTACTTGTTCCTGTTTTTATGGCTGAGCTGTGCTAGATGATGGGATACAACATTTACTAAACTAAACTCTTCTGTAGGACAGTCATTTGAAGTACTGTTACCTTACCAGCGGGGCTAAAGAAATGGACTTTAGAATTTCAATTTTGAGTAAGAGTCGCAGCACAACCGAGTAGAATGAACACACACACACACACACACACACACACACACACACACACACACCTGACTCGCAGCCAAAGAACAGATTTGTTTTCCCCATGTAAACTTTTGGTGTAGGGACTGTTTTATGTCAAGGGTTAAGAATAACTAAAATAAATATGCTGTGTCATTAGAAAATGGCAAGAAAAACTAAACTCAATTATAATAATAGCAATAAGGCACTTCCAGGGGTTATATGTTAATGTTCAAGTTAATCAACCCTTGAGGGCAATATGGCATTCGGCTGCACCTCATGCCTCATTATGTCCCCAGGGCGTGATTAACTAGAACATTAACATAACCCCTGGTTGTACCTTATTGCTTACTTAACATACTTGCAGAGCCGGTTTACATGTGCACTGATTTTTAAAAAGAAGTTCATCAATCCCTTTTTAAATTCTTTTTGTAGAACACTGATCCACCTTTAGGACTACTGCTAATACGGAGAGATCCATGGCAACATATTTAATCAGGTATGCAGACACATTTCCCCCTCATTTTCAATTCTCAATAGTGCTTAAGTATCATTTTCTTCATTTGCTGTCTTGCCCTCTTGTAGCGTTTCATTTACACTGAAAATCATACCTCACTTCACTGGCATCACTCTGCCACTACACTTCCCATCCGTTTTCCCAACATCTTCCCACTCTATCAAAAACTGTTTTTTTTTTTTTTTGTATGATCTATTTATCCCCCTTACATACTCCAGTGTCCCCCCACTCCTTCAGGCTACCAAGGCCCCGACTCACCTACTATCCTCACTCGAGCCTCTCCGTCCTCACATCACAGCCTGCCCAAAGTATCCTGGCGTATCCCTTTCGCCAGTTGGGTCCCCCTCCTCCAAGGGGGAAGGCACCGGGAGGGGAGCTTACCAGTGCATTATCTGTAGGTTCGGGTGCTGCTGAGGCAGAGAGATGGCTCCCTGGAGGGTTTCGGTGATGTCTGAGCACGGCAGCAGTCATCTGGCAGACCCTGGAGCTGTTTTCCAGTTTTCTAGGTTCCGCATCGTGTCGCTTAGACAGTGCATCCAGTCTCCAACTAGAGGCCGTTGCCGAGCGAAGCCTACCCAAATCCCACCCCAGGAGAGGAGAGCAGTCCTCCGGATGCTCAATCCTCTCCTCCCCCTGCCGACCCCCCTCCCCCTCATACACAAACATACACACATCCTCGACTGCAACAATATACCGTAGGGCTGGTTTGGAGTGGGTAAGGCGAATAATCAAGCTCTACCATGACTCCTATTTTTTTTTATATTTCCCACTGTGCTCCCGGACGTTCTTTGCGTGATGACAGCGCAGCCAATGCAATGGCCATTAAGCATGCAAAGCCGTCTCCCTAATGGCCACACAGGAAGCACTACAAACAAGACGGCTACAGTAAGCACTAAAAAGTTATCCTTAATGAACTAAGAGATCCCTAATGTACAGCATATAAATCAAATCAGGACACCTACGATTTCTATGATGTACAGAGATCAGCTCCTGCACTTCCTGGTTCAGGGACTGTATGACGGGAACGTGCTTACACTGACAAGATCGCGCCCTGGGGATCGCGTCCAGCGATGGAAACAGCTGAGGAGGGACTATTTGAATAAAATGTAAAATAAATAAATAAAAAAAAAGAAAACACTACAATCTGCCAAGTTTTTTTTTTTTGTTAAGACTACTTTTTATAATCGCAATAAGGTACTCACAGGGGTTATGTTAATGCTGAAGTTAATCACCCCCTGGCAGCATGTGGCACTCGGCTGCACCTCAAGCCACATTACGTCCCCAAGGGTGATTAACGAGAGCATTAATATAACCCCTGGTCGTACCTTACTGATTAATAATTACAGCAGGCATTAGCATGACTCAAATCTCATAACATTCGAAAACCGTGGAATTTCAAGACATTCTAGTCATTAATGACTACACTATACTTTTACTGGAACCACTACACATTTGCCATAATCTTCTCCCATAAACATCATCTCTCCTGCTACTTTTGCCTGCCCTTAACTCGTAGTCCTCAACCTGACAGAATCATACAAGAAGAGGATTATGGCTTCAGCACAGGTTGTAGCAATAGGTACTGAAGAATTTTTTTTTTTTTTAACTTTCTATTTTTGGCCCCATATCTCCTTGCCAGCTGCCAGGTCTTACTTCCACTTGCCCAAGCCCTTCTGCCTGACTTAAGAGCTTTCCAGTAGTTCAACACGCCACTAGCCTCTTCCAAAATCCCAACTGCAACCCACAGCCTTTACACTGCAGGTGTGTCCCCTGGATCCCCAAGTCAGGGGAAGGATACTTTAGACGGTCACGGTCCAGGAGGAGCCAGTGCGAGGCATGGGAAGAAATGATAGTGTCCTACTGGTGCGTGGGGGTGGTTGGGGCGACTATCTTCCTTGAGCTGCTGGAGTATTCCCCCCATCCGCAAGCCCTCCTTTACCCACCCTCAGTGCATAGTCTGTAGAAGCAACCCAGCAGACAACTGTCAAGGCCATCAGAAGGGTGGGTAAACACCACACTACCTTCAGAATTCTCCTGCCAGTCCCACTCTGGGGGTGTGATGCCTCCATAGCATTCCCCAGGCGAGCAAGTGTGTGCTGATATAAGGCCACTCCAGATGGATTACTTATTCCTTCCTGCATGACACGCACTCCCCCTTTGCCACCAGGGGGAAGTCATGCAGTTGAAGATGGTGCCCTCCCACCAAAAGGCAGGAGGCATCCAAGACGGACACTAAACCCCATCTTGTCAGTAGTCTCCGGACATCCTGGGCTCAGGGAGGCACAGATGATAGCAATTCTGTTTTAATGGCAATATCTTCAGTAATAAAAGAAAGGTCCACAAATTCTTATATTGGGGTATTATTATTGCATAACTGAGTTCTGGTGCCAAATGTGAAGCTTTTGTTGGAGGCCTCATTCTCACATTAATAAGGTGGTCCCAAGTGTTCAACTTCCCATCCATCACTGGTGCCATACACAACAGCCGTCATAAGCTATACTTGCTTGCCTGCTAATCACAATACAGCCATGCAGGAGGGGGTGGGGGCCACCATTCACAAGACATGGCCTCTCTAGCTAACCTGGTCACAGTCTTTCACAAAACCCATCCACCACCTGCAGAACAACTACAGGCAGATAATACAACAACAGAAGAATCAGCAGAGGGCAGTAATCGTAACACTACAGAGCAGTTGGGAAACCATTGGACTACCAGGAAGCACACAGGGACAAAGGAAAAAATTAAATGACAAGTGGACCATGAAGTACTCTGGGAAGCAGGGAGGGGGCAGATTTACTGACAGCACTACCAGTCTCCATGGGCACAAAGTATCACATCAGCATGGCTCAGCTGGTAGCACATCCATCTCTGGATCAGAAGGTCATGGGTTCTAGTTGTACATGGGATAGGGCTTATACCAGAAACGCTGGCACCCGAGTGCAGCACTAGTAAGCTGCTGTACCGTTGGGCCGTGCCATCCTTCGGATGAGACGTTAAATCAAGGTCCCATTTGCCTTTTCTGCTGATTGTTCAACGGATGTTAACGATCCCATAGCATTCCTTGAGAAGAGAAGGGTAATTTCTCTGGTGTTCTGGCCAAATCTCCCCCATTCACTAAAAATACCACCAGCTTAATCTGGTTCAGTTACGCTTCATTTGCATCTGTATCCCCCACCGGGCAGAAAACGAGCAGTACTGACTAGCTTTCATTTCCAAGTCAACAAAACAGTAGCTTCATAGGTGATGCAAACCAAATCCATTTTCAAACTAATTCAAACTTTAGTTATTTATTTTGTTAAAATTGTTTGCTAGCTACATCCCTGGTCCCGTGGCACTGCCTGGTGGTCCACTGCACTGCCACGTGGGAGACCCAGGTTGCAGACCCGAGCCCAACTCCCCAACCTTGGGCAAGTGAGGCCTGGAACTCGATGCAAAGGCATTGTGGGGAGGTGGGGAGCATCCTTCTCTCTTAATGCCTCCTCTCATGGTTATCAGTGCTGGCACTGATGCAGTGGGCAATCACACAGCATCAGCTGGAACCCACCAGATGGGCAGTGCTGCAAGCTGCCGCTGGCTGTAGCCAACAGAGTAAGGTAAGCAGAAAAAAACAGAAGAAAAATCCACTGGTCACATGGATGATGATGCAGAGAGCCAACTCACAGAGACGCCACAGAACATTCCCAACACCTCCTCCCTGTTGAGACCTTGGCTGCTCCTCGGTGCTCAGCAGCAAGTAGGTACAGTATCAGGGCCCCAATGGGGGGGGGGGGCAATCCCCAAGTTAAAGGAGGCAGGGACCCAGGAGTTTATGGGTAGAGTACGTATTTGTGTGTGGGGGCGAGCAAGTCAAAGTTGCATCAGACTGTAATGCATCATTAAGTGAAATAAAGAAAATTTAAAAACAAATGATCAGTACGTCTCTAAGTGCAGGGCCCCGCCACTTTAGGTACTAAACAAGTATCAGTTCTTCTAGCTCTTCTCTGATGAAGGAACATGTAGATAATGTAGCCAGGGCTATCAACATCAAGATTGGTCTCCTACATAGACAAACACTGCCTTACTCAAGAAGCCCTCCGAATTGCTATATATAGAGCCATCATATCCATTGTAGACTATGGTCTTGTAATCTATGGAGCAGCTCCCACGTCTTCACTGCACAGGATATCCATTGCTCTAAACAAGGCATGCAGACTACTCACGGGTTCCACACATTTCACCCACACCTGTGATCTTTACATTGAGACTGGTTGGCTACAGCTCTCCTGAAGGATCCAATATCAAACCTGTCGTTTGGCCAAAAAAAGCACTTCTCGGCCTCCTGCCACCAGGCACCGCAAACCTAAGCCAAGCCTCCACTGTAGTTCACAGCATACGTGACGCTCAAACAGCCATCATCTCCATGTTCCTAGATGCCGAACAACCCAGAGGCAATGCTCATTTGCCTACAGAGCACCTCACTGGTTTAATACTCTTCATAGTGATACAACTACCCTACCTAAATTGGGACCATTCAAACTGAAGTTATGCCAACATCTCACCACCAACAGTTCTTGTGACTGCTTCATCTGAGACTCTCATCTAACATACTAAGAAGTCAGCAGATGAGACCCTATGGTCCATCAAGTCTGCTTGATAATCAGTGCCTTCCCATGGCACCATTTTTAGACCCTCCCCACAAGGTCCCCTACCCCCTAGTGAGGCTCTGGGATGCACCTTCCCCCATACCTATCCCAGTCTTTCTTGAACCCCTCCACAGCTGTAGCAACCACCAACTCCCCAGGCAGTGCATTCCAGGGCTCAACCACCCTCTCAGTGAAGTAGCATCTCCTTGTTTCCCTCCTCGGTCTCCCCCCGTCCAGCTTTATTGAGTGTCCTCTGGTGGTCCCTACCTCCCTCAGCTGAAGCACCCCCTCAAGGCTTACCCTATTCATTCCTTTGAGATATTTGAAGACCTCTATCATATCGCCCGTTCCTGCTCTCCTTCAGTGAGTACAGGTTGAGCTCCTCCAGTCTCTCCTCGTAGGGCCTTTCCCCCTAGTCCCAGTATCATCTATTAGCATCCAATCTTCTCCTCATAACTGGATAACCCTGTATCTCCACTGTTACTTCAACAATTCTGAGGCTACCCCCCTTTTCACACTTTGACAAAGCCCTGGCTACCTCCCTGTCCATCTCACCCCTGCCTTACCCCGCCCCACACCAGCTTGACAAGGCCTATGGCTGCCACTTCCCACCTTTCTTACCCCCCATCCACCTTAACCCCTGCCCTACACCCCACACCAGCTTGACAAGGCCTATGGCTGCCACCTCCTACCTTTCTTACCCCGTCCCTACACCCCCAACACACCAGCTTGACAAGGCCTATGGCTGCCACTTCCTACCTTTCTTTCTCCCATCTTTATCCTTCCCCTCTCATCTGCGCTTCCCTCCTATCAGAACAATAAAACTGCATATATATATTTGCTAACTTTATTTTACTGTTTTTGGAAAGATTGTACTTTTCCTCCTCTGTATGTTCTGTCTCCCCTCCCCACTGACGTGGAATCTTTGTAAATGAGCTGCCTGTGCTCAGAGGTAGTTTAATCGGAGAATGAATAAATAAAAAAATAAAACAAGAAACTCTAAACCATTAGAAATAGGCTCTCCATGCCAAGCATGGCTTCTTTGTGTTAAGCCTGCCAATGCCTCACTTCCAACAGGAGAACCATGTCCGACTAGCCTCCCGTGACCAAGCCACTCACCTTGGCATCCGATGCTAACCCTCCAGGGACCCCTCTCCCCACAGGCCAACCGGGGGACATCGGGAGGGGGTCCTGGTAAAAATGGACCACAATATCGTGGGAGAGGAAAAGTGGCAGTCATCTGATGAGGGACCAACCCTTTTTCCACCTTTCGAACCCTTTCCCCCATTACACAGAGGAATGATGGCAATATCCGCTGTTAAAAGATATCCCACCATGACCACCACCAGGAAGACACTCACTTAGCCCCTGCCACCCTCTGCTCTTGATGTTCCAGATTCAATCATCAACATACAGAAAGGTCCACTAACACCACTTGGCACCACAAAGCAGGCTTGCAAAACACATTCTAATACACCTTATTACTAGGAAGAATGAGGGTTGCCTAAGTACAAGCAGATCTCCAGGCACGTATGTGCTTAAAAAAATAAAAGGTATGAAGTGTTAAAGAGCAGGTATCCACATCAGTACACTATATCATAAACATGCTCTACTCAGCTCTTGCAATTTACTAGAGAACGTCAACCAAAAAAACAAAAATCACACTCCATCTTTCCAGACCAGCTCCATGGTGCTAAGCAGTGGGCCAGCTGCTGTACATGCTGGCAACATGGGTTCACACTCCAAGCTGGAGGCATCCCAAGCGGAGGCCAACAGGGAGGTCTCAGCATCAGCTCAAAAGGACAACACACCACTTCCGCGGCAGCTTATGGAGGCAGTATAGTGAAGGTGCCACTGGCAGCACGGGTGATTACTCATCACTGAGCACCCCCCCCCCTCCGCCAGCTGTTCATGTGTGGAATGGAGGAACAATACAGGGAAAGCCATCCCATCCAGTGTGTGCTAGATGATAGCATCCATGGCCTTTCCCCAACGCCACCCAACACTTCAGGCACCATACATGCTCCCCAGTGAAACGCAGCTCTCCCTGCCCTCCGGTGGCAGCATAAGAATGGACCATCTTGGGATGGGCAAACCTCAGGACCAAGGGACCATGGATACCCTGAGGAGACTAGCAGCATTTAGAAGTGGCCAGAGGTGAGTCCGACTGGCAGGCAGAGGCACACTACGAGAACCAGAAGAAGAGGATGACGCCTAAGGTACACAAGAAAAAGATATATAATTATACCAAAAAAATAAACAACAAAAAAAAAAAAAACCCACACGCTTCTTTTCCCAGGTTTTGCAGCATATTTTGTCTTTTTGCTTGAGGTCTGAAGAAAAAAAAAAAAAAACATCAGTATTATCTAACTTCCCAGTGCAGCAGTTATGGCATCATTAGAAGACAGTCTGTGATGTCACATATCTTATCTAGTGGTTGTCCAGTTAGGGTTACACCAGTACTAGCCACTATGATTAGAAAACACACTGCCACTTATGGTTACATTAGCTAGTGTGTCTGGAGTCCACTGCCCAGTTAGGGTTCTGCTAGCTGGCCTTTCTAAAGAGCATGCAGCTCAGTTATGGTTACTCTAGCTGGTCTATACAGACAGTATGCTGTCCAGTTAGGGCTGAGCTGGCATGTCTTAGAGATCATTCATTCCAGTTAGGGTTATATCTCCTGCCTGGCATGTATAGAGAGCATACTGCCTAATTAACACTAGCCACTGTGAAGCCGGCCCGGTGACATTGAGGGTTGAGGCGCTGGACACCACACCTCGCGCCACACCGGCGACCCGGGTTCAGGAATGGACTTGGGTCGCTAGGGGGTCGGCTGGGGAGGGAAAGGATTGAGCATCTGGAGATGGCTCTCCTCTCCCGGGGTGGATCGGGGATCGCGTTGCTCTTCAGCAGCCACGGTGGGGTGGGGGCACTGAAGTTAAGCGACCTTGCCCGAGGGTGGGCAGTGGCGGGCATCAGCACGTAATGTGCACAGATGCCACAGCATGACCACACTTTAAGCAACCTTTTGAGAAAAATTTAAAGCCACCCCTCAACTAATAGGGATTAGTTGATCGTGAGTGAGGTCAATACAGAAAACTACCTGAAGTTGGCATGCAAGCAAAGGGGGAAAGGGCACAGATGTGGTGACAGAGGAGGAGAGAGTGAGGGGCTGCTGGCACTGCAGGTGGACAAGTCACCCGGACCGGACGGCATACACCCAAGGGTACTAACGGAGCTAGCAGGGGAGCTTGTGGAGCCCCTGGCGAGCCTCTTCAATAGTTTTCTGGAGTGGTTATCTTCTCATAACTTTTGTATTCCATACCCCTGATCATTTTGGGGGCCCTGCACTCCACCCTCTTGACTGCCTAAATATCCTTCTATACTGAGAAGCTTAGAACTGTACACAATATTCCAGGTGGAGACTGAGCAGGGCCGTGTAAAAAGACAGGCTAACTTTCTCTGCCTTGCTGGTCATCCCCTTCTTGATAGACACAGCATTCTGCCAGCCCTCTTGACATTGGCTGCACACCGCTTATCATGATTCATCCCCTTATTGTCCATTATGACCACCCCCCGGGGTCATTTACTTCTTCCACTGTAGCAGCAGGAATCCCACACTATGTGTGAGCTCTACCTCAGTTTTTTTCCACCCCAAATGTAGCAGCTTGCACTTGACTACACCTGATGTCAGGTTCCAGGAGTATGACCAATCACCCAATTTGTACCGGTCTTCTTGAAGTTTACTATCATCCTAAAAAGGAGATCACCACCTAGACCAGCTTAGTGCCATCAATGATCTAAAGCAGCCTGCTAGGCGCTAGTGCGCTTCACCCAATTTTTTGTGGAACAGTCTCGGTACTTTAGTTTATACATACAGTAAGTTCTAAAGTCTCAGTATTTTCCAGATATACAAGTTGCCACAATTCCGGGGCTTGCCTTCTAACAGGTACTTTGTGAGGAGAGAGTACTACATTCTTAAACAAATACTTTGCCATCTAAAAAGAAGCACTTCTCAAATGCCTTATTAGAATGTTATGTGGCACTTCGGTCATAATACATAATGAGACAGCCAGTCGTGCAGCAGCAGGGCTGCTGCTCGTGATGCCAGCGATCTAGATTCGAAGTTGCAGAACCAGCCGGGGAGAAGGATCATGCATCCCAAAGAACACTCTCCTCCAGAAGGGGAAGGGGTTGCAGACTCTGCAGCATGACCACCACCTGAGTGACCACGGGTGGTAGTGCAGTTGGAGCTGGACTTCTAACAGGGACGCTGGTCAGCATGCGCGGCCCCGAGCCCTTTTTATTTTAGTCCCTGGGTAGGAAGAAAACACAAGGGAAAACCCTGCAAGGCATGGTAGACAGCTCTAGCCACTCTCAGGCAATGACAATGTGACTGCCTGCCACCTCCCGGAACTGTGTCTCTCTGGGAAACGATGTGCCTGGCTCCCCATGAACCCCACTCCCAAGTGGTAAGTATGGAGTAAGAGGAGGCTGGAAAGGTAGCAGAGAAGGATCAAACGGGGCAGGGAGGTAATCTAACTGAAGGGGGCCACTATGGTGACAATGGGGCAGAAAATGGTAAGTGAAAAAAAAAATAAAAAGAATTTACATACTGCCTGGTATAATCAATGCACTGTTCACATGTAGTTACGTTTGTTATCGGTCTTATTCCCACAACCTGGACCAGAAATATAAGTGGTGAAGCTGCAGAGACAACAGCCCCTAAAAAAGTATTTTAGAGAATTAAATGCATCTCTTCAGTAGAACTGATAATATAAGGTACACAAGAGTAATAATGGAAAAGACAAAAAGAAAAAAAACAGATAATGAAGTTAAATGCATTTCAACATTTGGTGGAAGATGGTGCTGGTGAGGAGTGAGTTGCTGCAAAGGAGATCTCACCTGTTTTTCTCCCCTTGGAGTTTTAAATGGCAAGTTAATGAAAGAATGCCCAGAGGAAAGCAACTGTGAACTGTTGGTAATAATTAATGAGCACGCAAAGTTAATTTAACTCCACAAGCAGTTCTTATTATTCTGAGACAGCAGATGGTGCCATCTTGGATTCAGTGGCCATCACCAGAGAAGTTCCACAGGGATCCATCTTGGGGCCCCTCCTCTTCACCATTTACATTAACTCACTAGACAGAAATATTCAAAACTCAAAACTGCACTTCTTTGCAGATGACACGGTTCTGTACACAACCAAGCCATCAATGTGTGAAGCTTGCGCTGAACTACAAGCTGATTTCAACCAGCTACAACTCAATCTGGCTGGCTCAGAACTCCTCTTAAATGTCAAAAAGACAAAAGTGATGCTATTCACCTCAGCACACGCAGCCTCCTCTCTGACTAACAAGAAATTAGCCCTGGATCAATTCAAGTACCTGGGCATCTGGTTGGATTCCAAACTATCCTTCATTGCTCGCACTGAATGCCTAACTAAAAAACTAAAGGTTAGGCTGGGATTCCTATTCAGGAACAGATCGCTATTCACACTGGACTCTAGGCGTAGACTGGTTCAGGCCACATTTATGCCACTACTAGACTACGGTGACATTATCTACAACTGTAGCGCCACAATCCACACTCATAAATTTGACACCCTATACCACTGGGCACTACGCTTCGTGCTTAATGCACAGCCCAGGACAAACCACTGTTCCCTCTACTCTGCTCTAGGCTGGACCTCTCTAGAAAACCAGCGTATGTTGCACATTGGTCAATGGACACTGAAGTTACTGTCAGGAAAGCTTCCTCATTACATCTGCTCTATGGTCTATATGACACACAACACCTATTCCCTGCGCAGCTCCGACCTTCTCCTATTGGATGTCCCCAGGACACGCACCAAGCAGGGTAGAGGTGCAATTAGTTACGTACTTCCTTCAGTATAGAACCACCTGCAAAATACACTGAGGATAACCAAGGTTGTTTCACTAAATTGCTTCAAGACCATGGCCAAAAATGCATTCAAGTTAGTATGCCATTGTCCCAATAAGTAACCAGAATTCTTGTTAGCTTGCTCACCATCCAGCTATTTGTCACCACCATCCTTCACTGACCCCGTCCCTTATTTCTTGTTTTTGTTCCTTTCTTTGCACATCCATAACCAACATTACTGCCCCAACCTCACCCCCTACCCGTCTGCCAACTAACCTCAATAACATTATTGCACTTATCACCATGCTCAAACTGTCTTTCCTTCCTCTGAGTTGTAGCAGAATTGTAAATGAAAATTGCCAACTAGATTGTATGTTCCCCTATAGTTAGATACTTCCTATGTATTAGTTTGTTAGATCCTATCTATGTATTAGCTTGTATACTGGTCTGTTATTCTTGTCCCCTGTACTTTTACAATGCAATACTGTATACTATCTGCTAATTTATATGTCTGTTGTACGCTCTTGTTTGTAATTATCTTGTCACACCAGGACCTGCTTGTGAATAAGCCCGCTCAATGGAGACAATCCTGTAATAAAATTGAACTGAACCGAGATAAATGTTTAGCGGTTCGTGCTAGCATGGTGTCTTGCTTGTGAATCAGTGCCCACCCCCACCACACACACACACACACACACACACACACACACACACACACACACACACATGGTTTAGTATGTCGGAGTGACCGCAAAGAACAAGAGCTGCTAAACACAAATCACCCTATCCACCTACAATGAAGGCCGCGGCGTCAGTTCCAAATAAGAAAAAAAGAGCACAATGAGAAGAAAGAACTTTTAAATCTACCAGAAACCTCACAGAAGGGGAATTCTCAGCAACAGCAAATACCTTTACAAGATCTTTCTAGAAATCCACATGACGGCTTTAAAACCATTAATGAACCCTCTGACAATGCCAGAAACTGTAAATGAAACCCACACAACAGTCACTGATGAGCAGGGAATGGAATAATCACTGACTATCCTCTTTAACAAATCATGGGAGGATAGGGTGGTACCTGAGGACTGGAGGAGGGCAGATGTGATTCCCCTTCACAAAAGTGGGAGCAAGGCAGAAGCAGGAAACTACAGACCTGTTAGTTTAACCTCAGTGGTAGGGAAAATGATGGAATCACTTCTGAAGGAAAGAATTGTTGAGTATCTAGAGGCCAGAGGGGCACAGGACCCAAGGCAGCATGGATTCAAGCGGGAAGGTCATGCCAGACAAATCTGATAGATTTCTTTGACTGGGTGACCAAAGTAGTAGATCAGGGAGGGGCTGTGGACATGGCCTACCTAGACTTTAGCAAGGCATTTGACACAGTCCCACACAAAAGATTAATATACAAGTTAGCCAGCCTGGGAGTGGGTCCCAAGATGACAGCCTGGGTAAAGAATTGGCTGGAGAATAGGACACAGAGAGTAATAGTAAATGGAGTCCACTCTGAAAAAAGGGGGGTTAGTAGTGGGGTACCGCAGGGTTCAGTATTAGGACTGGTCCTCTTCAATGTCTTTATAAGCGACATTGCAGAGGGACTGGAAGGAAAAGTATGTCTCTTTGCAGATGAGACAAAGATCTGCAACAGAGTTGATGCACAAGGTGGGGTGGAAAGGATGAGAAGGGACTTGGCAAGGTTAGAGGAATGGTCAAATGTATGGCAGCTTAGATTCAATGCTAAGAAGTGCAAGGTAATGCACCTGGGAAACAAAAACCCAGGGGAAGAGTACACAATGGAGGGTGAGATACTAAACAACAACAAAAATGGAAAGGGACCTGGGGGTAGTCATATCAGATGACCTAAAGGTGGGCAAGCAATGTGAGAGGGCAGCAAGGAGGGCTTGGGGAATACTGGGATGCATAGGAGAGGCATCACCAGTAGAAAACAAGACGTTATTATCCTCTGTACAGACAGCTGGTGAGACCACATCTGGAGTACTGCGTGCAGTTCTGGAGACCAATCTCCGCAAAGACATAGACAGGATGGAAGCTGTCCAGAGGAGGGCAACTAAAATGGTGCAGGGTCTGCACGGAGGACATATGAAGAGAGACTTAAGGAGCTTAATATGTATAGCCTCGAGGAAAGGAGGGAGGGGGGACATGATAGAAACTTTCAAGTACCTCAAGGGAATCAACAAAGTCCAAGAGGGTAGCATCTTTCAAAAAGAAGTGTGCAAGAACAAGAGGCACAATTTGAAGATGGAGGCGACTCAGAGGTAATTTAAGGAAGTATTTTTTCACAGAGAGGGTTGTGGATGTATGGAACGGCCTTCCAGAAGAGGTTGTGGAGTCAAAAACAGTGGTGGAATTCAAGCATGCATGGGACAGTCATAAGGCAATTCTAGGGGGTGGGGGTAGGAAGAAGTAGGCTGCTGGTTAACTAGGATCTGCAACTTATCCATCAGGTAGGGAAATGGGCAGACTGGGTGGGCCAAGCGGTCCTTATCTGCCGTCAAATTCTATGTTTCTATGTTTCTATGCCAGAAGTAATGGCACCAAAGCAAGAAACTAGCGCTGACATTGGAGTTCCGGAGTGGTCCGGACCACAGCAAGAGCTGCAGCCACAGCAGTTACAAGGCTTGGAATTGGTTGGCTCGGGACACCAAAACATCAGACATGCCAGAAAGTCAAAAGCTGAAATTACGGCATCAAACCAAGGGAAAGTCTGGCAGCCTTCATGTGAAGGATATTTCAGAAGACCAGAGCACTAGTCATTAGTGTCCAGAGCAGATGGAAGGCAACATTTTTTCAAACCCCCAAAATGTCTAGAAAGCAGTCCTTTAAAAAGCAAACACCTCAACCACAAACTGAAAAGGGGCATAAAGGGCAAGTGATAGAAGTATAAAAGAAAGCACTCCTTTACCAGTTATGGTACAGCAGCATTCGAAATCAGTAACTATGAACTCAGGAATAATTACACCTACCACAACTGTAACAGTTCTGGAGCCCTCACCTCCGAGGATAACTAAGGTGGTGCAATCAGATGATACAAGGCCTGCAGGGGGACTCCTACGAGAAGCGTCTGAGAGCACTGAACTTGTACTCACTGGAGGCCAGGGGTGAATCAGATGATACAAGGCCTGCAGGGGAACCCCTACGAGAAGCGTCTGCGACCACTGAACACGTCCTCGCTGGAGGCCAGGAGGGAGAGGGAGAATATGCTAGATACTACCAAGTTTCTGAAGGGCATAAACAAAGTGCACCACACAGAGTTATTTAACAGGAGCACCAGCTCAGCGACACGTGAGCATGAATGGAAACTGAAGGGGGAGCTTCAGGAGGGACTTGAAGTATTATTTTACTGAAAGGGTGGTGGAACCATGGAACAGTCTGCCTGTTGAGGTCTTGGGAGCTAAAAACATGGAGGGCTTCAAGCATGGGTGGGACAGGGTAAGGCCACAAAAAATGAGCTCTGCTCCAAGTAGGGGAGTGAGGAAGGATGAGCTGATTGGGGGGGGGGGGGGTAGGTCACTGGATAGACAATAGGTCCTGAGCAACTTTGGGCAGACTGGATGGACCCTTGGTCTTTTTCTGCCCCCCTCAGTCTATGTTTCTAACAGAGGAAAAGGGGGAGATGAAGGAATTATCTGAGAATTCGGAATTAGATGAATACAACACAGGTCCAGAATATGAACTTAAGCCTAATGAAGAATCACTTTCAATTCAAAAAGTCTGAAATTCTACAAAAGACCCAGAGAAATTAAAGAAAACTCAACACTGGAGTGGGCTAAAATTATTATAAAAGAAATGAGAGCACTTCAAAAAGAAATTGCACCCATCACTACTGTTAAGGAAGAATTCCAATTATTAAATGAAAAAATTACACAGATGGCAGCTAAAGTAGAGAATGTGATTATAAGGACTGGTAAAGCGGAAAAAAGGATTTCTCAGTTGAAGATAACAGGACAGTAACACTGAGATTTAATAAACAACAGGAGAGTGACATTACAGAACTAAAAAATAAAATGGTTGACTATGAATCCAGAGCCCCGAGGAACAATATACGGATTGTGGGGGTACAAAAATAAAATTGTTGACTACGCATGCAGAGCCAGGACAAAAACAATATACAGACTGCAAGTGTGCCTGAGCACTAGGATCAGAAAATGCCCCTCAACCAAACAGTGCAGAAAATCACCTCTGTGTTTTGGACTCTGTGCCAGATGTTAAAAAGTACTGAACTATGAAAAAGACAAGACGACTGTCTCCCACCTAGAGCAATCGTAGTGAAGTTTATGAGAACCACAGACAAGGATCTGATCATGCAGGCAATATAGAAGAAAAAAAAAAGAGGACAGGACTGGATGGTGCTAGTATTACAATTTTTCATGACTTGCCATATGAAATAATGCAAGATCAAAAGGGATTCTCAGATATAAGAACACTGCTCTGGAAAGCACATGTCAAGATTATCTTTCTACACCCTGCCAAGTTGAAAGTTTCTCTCAGTGGTCAAACTCTGGTATATGATAAACCTGATGAAGCTATTTCTGATTTACGATCCCATGTGCCTCATCTTTTCTTTGCAGGATAAAGGAATCCAGTACCCTGGGCATCTAGGAATAATTTGGTGTTGGTTTAATTTATAAGAATGCACATTTTGGCACTGGGTGTGCTAAGTAGCAATGTGTTAATACTGGTACTAATATTCTAGGTTTTGCTGGTGGGTTGCACTTAAGGGTGTTCAGGGGATCTGATTATGTGTATGATGCGTATATATGTAATGAATTTAAATCAGTCCGAAATTTTAGGATGGTATAGTACTTGACATTTTAAGATATGACAATTTATAGCTTATACAGTTCCTTTTACGGTGCAGGTGGCCACATGGAAAACTCATGGTATTCACTCCCCCCCAAAAACATAAAAGTATTATTACATATACCAAACAGTTTAATACAGACATCTTTATTCTTGCAGGAGACCCATTTAGATGATAAAGAAGTGATTTGAAACCAACTGATTGGTCTCCCTTATTCCACACCAATGACATCAACCTGGCCACTGTCTACTTTAATGCCACTCTGCTAGCCTTACAGTCTAAACATATCCCAGTTTCAACGTGGAGGGTCAGAGGAAAGGTGACCAAGTGGCTGAAGCGGCCTCTCATTCAATTACTCAAGGAGCGTGACAAGCTTTGGTCAAACTGGAAATCCTCCTCTATTCATACTGACTTTGTTGCCTATCGGACTCTACGAAACACCTGCAAGAAAGAAGTCCAAGCTGCCAGGAGCAACTACTACCAGAGCCTCCTCCGGTCTACTGCTTCGGACCCAAAGAAGTACTGGAGTCAGATAAATGAGATCCTGGGGAACTCCAAGCCACTCACTCCCAAGGAGATGCTAATTGATGATACTCATATATACTAACATACTAAAATGCCAGCAGAATAGGCCTAATGGTCTTTCGTGTCTGCTCGTTTGGTCAGCCCCCACCCTGGGTGCTGACCTTGCTGTCCCCCTCACCTTCTCTGGCTTCTCCCTTCCCAGTTCCGGATATTCTTGCTGCATTGGATTTTGCTTCCTGAACCCTTCCCCTGTACCTGTCCCACCCCTCTTGAACCCCTCCACTGTCTCTGCCTCCACCAGCCCCTAGGTAGTGCATTCCATGGCTCTACCACCCTCTCAGTGAAGTAGCACTTCTCCCCTGAATCTTCCCTCCAGCTTCCACCCATGCCCTCTAGTGGCCCCTTCCTCCTTCCTTCGAAGCACCCTCACTGTTCCTCCCTATTTACCCTCTTCATGTACCTGAAGACCTCTATCATGTCCCCCGGTCCCTTCTCTCTTCCAAAGTGTACATATTTAGCTCTTGAGCCTCCTCATAGGTCCTGTCCCCAAGCCCCAAATCATTTTGGTTGCCTCCTCTGGACCCTCTCCAGGAGGTTAATGTCCCTCTTTAAGTGTGGCCTCCAAAACTGCACACAGTACTCCAGGTGCGGCTCACCAAGCAGTTATACAGGGAGTATCACTTCCTCCTTCTGGAGGTGATCCCCTAGCGATGCATCCCAGCATCCTGTTGGCCTTGGCTGCTGCCCTCCTACAAGTCTCAGAGTTGTTCATCTTGACATCCACCACCACCCCCAGGTCCCTCTCAGCCATTGAGACTTGTAGTATTCCCCCCCCCCCAGGGTGTACACTTGGCCTGGGTTTCTGGCCCCCAGATGGAGTATCTTGCATTTCCCTGCATTAAACCTCAGCTTCCACTTTCTAGACCATCTTTCCAGAGCCTCCAGGTCCCCTGCAGGGCCACCTCCCTCCTCCCCATCCACCACCCCCCAGTTTCGAGTCATCTGCAAAGAGACTCATCTCATTCCTGATTCCTGTCCTTATGTCAGATATGTAGGCATTGAACAGAAGGGGCCCAAGGACTGATCCCTGTGGGACCCCACTAATGACCCTCCTTGGGGAAGAGATTATCCCACTCAACTACGACCCTCTGGGTCCGGGTCCTGAGCCAATTGCCTATCCATTGGATCATCTGGTTTCCCACCCCATTTCTCTAGTTTATCCAACAGGCCCCGTGAGGAACAGAGTCAAATGCCTTGCTGAAGTCCAGAAAGAGGACATCCACTGGTCTACCCAGGTCCAAGGCACTTGTCACCCAGTCATAGAACTCCACCAGGTTTGTCTGACACGATTTCCGGGATGAATCCATGCTGTCTCATCGCCCAGGCACCCTGACTTATCCAGGGCCCCCCAGCCACTCCTTGACAATGCCCTCCATCACCTTGCTCCACCACTGATGTCAGGCTGACAGGCCTGTAGTTCCCTGCCACCTCCCTTGATCCCCTTGTGGATAGGCACTACATGCGCCACCTTCCAGTCTTGGGCACCCACCCTGTCCTCAGAGAGATGGTGAAAGCTCTGCCAGGGTTTCCCAGGACATCTGCAAGTTCCTTCAGCACTCTAGGATGTAATTTATCCGCCCCGGTGCTTTCTCCGTCTTAAGGGAGCTGAGGGCTTCCTCACTCTCTCTGCTGTGATTTCACTCCAGTACCTCTTCTCCTGCTTAGCCCTCCCCCACCTGCCAGTGATGCCCCCCTCCCCAGACCTGCACGATTGGTAAGGGTCCCTCCTCATTATCTCTGTCTCCTCCCATGTATGATGCAGCATCCCCATTTTCCCTGGTGAAAACTGGTGAAGTACTCATTTAGTACCTCAGCCTGCTCCTCTGGGTCTTGTGCCCATCTCTCCCTGATTTAACTCCTGCTAATCTGCCCCTTCACCCTTCGTCTTTCCCCAACGTATCTAAAGAACCCCTTTTTCCCTCTCCTAATTTCCCTGGCCAGGTTCTGCTCCTTCCTTGCCTTAGCCGCCCTCACCACTCTAGTGGCCCTTCTAGCCAACAGCTCATACTCCCCTCGATCCCACTCTGCACTCTGTGCAACAATCCCTGTACCATAGCGAACGTTCTCAACTTCCTCTTTACTGAGGCCCCTAAACTCCTCCCCTCGGCATCCAGTGGCTCTATCCCTCTCTCGCCTACTACTCTACCTCTTATTCTCTCCAATATTACCCAGTCGGATGTTCTCAGGTTTCTTCAGTCTATCCCCCCCGCATGGAAGCCCTGGGCTTGATGGTATTGAACCGCGGATACTTAGACTAGGAGCCCGTCTCCTTGTTACCCCTACCACTAGGCTGATTAATCTGTCTATCTGTACCTCTACTGTGCCTTCAGCATGGAAAACAGCCAGGATTATCCCTGTTTTTAAGAACGGGGACCTCAAAGTCCTATCTAATTATCGGCCCCATAGCCTTGTTACCAACCCTTAGTAAGATTTTAGAGAAACTTATTCACCTCCAGGTCTCTGCTCACGTACTGAACTTTAATCTTCAGTCTCCTACTCAACACGGTTTTAGGGCTGGACAAAGTACCACCACCGCCCTCACTCTACTCACCAGTGACATTAAGTCCAGTATGGACAAAGGTATACTCACTGGGGCCATGTTCATAGACCTCACTAAAGCATTTGATCTGGTTAATCATCCTCTTCTCCTTAGCAAACTACATCTTTTAGGCGCTGCCGAACCCACCCTATCATGGTTCGGCAGCTACCTTACCAACCGAATCCAATCCACCTCTTTTGGCAAAACTCTCATCTCCAGCTCCCATCTCCTGTGGTATCCCGTAAGGTTCCATCCTGGGACCACTACTCTTTTCTATATTCACTAACAACATCCCCTCCTCTCTTCCGCACTGTCGCTCCATCATGTATGTCGATGATCTGGTTCTCTACGTCGCCTCTCGTTCTGTCTTGGACATTAATGCCCACCTGTCCTCCGCATTCAAACAGATCCAGCACTGGCTCTCCTCCAACTCACTAATTCTTAACCTACCTAAGACCCAGACCATGCTGTTTGGGTCTGCTAGGAAAGTCTCTGCTGAATCTTCTAAGCTTCATGTACTTATCTGCAACGGGTCTAAAGTGACGGCTATAGACTCCTTCAAATACCTTGGAGTCACCGTTGATCCCGTTCTTGATTTCTGTGCACATATCAATTAAGTATGTAAATCTGTCAATGCCAAACTAGGAGCTGCTTACCGTGTGCGCCACTCCCTAACCCCTGCTGCCAGAATCTCCGTAGCACATGGGGTACTACTTCCTCGGCTTCTGTACGCTCTCCCAACTCTCTCCCTGGTTAACGCGGGAATCCTACACAAGTGGGACATCTCATATAACAACATCTGTAGATTCACCCTCTTTGTCCCTCGACTAACTCACCACTGCCACCTATACTCCACTTTGCGCTGGCTGTCTACCCTATCTCAGCGGTCATTCTCGCTGGGTTGCTTTATTGATTCCATGAACCAGATCCCCGGCCCAGGCAGCATAGGTGCCATGCTCACCCCTGTGACATACTCCCGCACACTAAGGTAATCTAATCAACCTCTGTTCTCTGTCCCTCTCTGCTCAACCAAGTTGGGTGAGCAAGCCTTCTCCCATTTTGCCCCTAAATTCTGGAACTCCTTATCAGCCTATTTAAAGGGCTCCTAATCCCACTCCACCTTTAAATCAGCACTTTTTTCCCACCTTCATGCACTTGACTCCTGCCACTGTACCCAAGTATCCCTGTATTCCTACTACTCATCCTTACTTCAGCTCTACCGAGTTGCTACGATACCAAGCTGTATAGAACTGCCTGACTGGTCACTGGTCCCACCCATCCCTGTGTGGATGGCCACTGCTTGTTGTTATACCTGATCTTCTCTGTGGAATTTCAACCCTGTTATGTAATTTGTAACTTGTGCTTGCTTGTTTAATTTATTCAAATTACTGTCTGTTCCTTTCGGATGCCTGTTATTGCTAATGATCTGTACTTGCTTTTGTGCTAATTCTCTGGTTTATGTAATGTACTCTCCCGGGTCGTGCTTGAAAATAGGCAGGTCTCTTGCCTAATGCACTTACCTGGTTACCAAAAGCAAATAAAATAAATAAATAGGAAAAGCTACCATTTAATTGGGTCAAGGACATTTCTCCACTGGTTTATCCAAGAACAGAGGCATGGCCATTTTGATAAGTAAACTAGATTTTAGATTAATTTCACAGTATAAAGATGGGGAAGGCAGAACAACAATAGTCAAGTGTCTCATACTGGATGTGAAATATATTTTATTTTTCACTATATGCTCCCTTTGTAGGACATCAAGGTTTTTTTGAGGCAATAACCTGAAATTTGATTAATTTGGGTACAAGTACATTAATAGGTGGTAGTGATCTGAACGTAAGTCTTGACCCAGTAATGGATAAAACCTCAAAAATTAGCAAGAACGATAAAACTATTTCTCAACTATATAAACTTTTTTTTTATATAATAATCAAGTAGTTGATGTCCGACACTGGGGTGACTATGATGTAATACAATATACTTTTCATTCATGTCCAGCAGGGTCTTTCAAGATCAGACTATATTGTGTGTTCTAACCACATGTTTAAAAAATTTGTAACATCTGATATTAAATCAATCCAATATCAGATCATGCAATGGTTCGGGCCACTTTTATTCCAAATCAAGAATGGATAATTCACCACACCTCGCATGACACCAGTGAACCAGGTTCGGGGACAGACTCTGGGAGCCGGGGATCAGCGGGGACAGGATGGAGCATCCAGAGGATAGCTCTCCTCTCCCTCGGGAGGGATCCAGGGTTGCTCGGTGGCGGCCCCCGATGAAGATCGGGGGCACTGCTGGAACACCAGCCAATGTAAGAGGCAGAGTGTGACAGACGTCAGCAGGGTAGCCATGCACAGGCGTCTTTGCACACCGCATTCCTAGGGGGGAAAAAAACAAGAAAATACCCATTCTCAGGGATAGGCGATGGCACCTCGCCCCGCAGAGCCACACTCCATCTCCGGGCTTCTCTCTCTCTCTCCACTGGTCTGACTGCCCATCCAGGCACACTGGATTATAGGTAGAGCACCCTGGGTGGATAGGGCAGCCCCACCCCAAGGGGTGCAGAGCCAGGGGTTCTGCCGAGCTGGTGTGGGGGTGGAGGAGAAATTCAGGTAGGACGTAGAGCTCGCAGGTGTGGTGGATGCCAGAGAGAGTTCCCTGTAGTGACAGCAAAGAAAATGAATGTAAAAAAAAAAAAAAAAAAAAGAATGGATAATTCATTACCTAGAAATCATGATTTTTGTAGACCACATACTATACATGCAATGACTATAGAATTTTGGCACTTCAAATTAGTGTGGTACACAAGGCAATACAAATATGGGATGCTTGTAAAGCTACTGTACAATAAAAGCATACATTATATTCTTTGCATGCTGAAAATAGAAATTAGAGAAAAAAAAAAAAAAAAAAAACATCGCCGTTTCGACCTACGGTCTTCTTCAGGAAATATCTAAAAGAGAAAAAAGCAAACTTAGTGTAGAGGGGAAGTAAATAAGGGATGTATATGTGGAGAAAGACAAAAGGGAGAGGCTCTGGAAGAAATGATAAATGACAAGATAAAGAGAGAATCTGGGAAACAAAAAGGTGATGATGGTAATGACAAGGCATAAAAGCAGTGAATGAGCTAGAGAAGTCCCCAGGTGGGGACTCATTAACAGGGCCTAGTAAGAAGGCTGAAAGGTGACAAATGTTGGGGAAAGAGACAGAGATGGAGACATCTGGTGAAAATGAAAATAGATGTGTACAGATACAAACAGACTTTAGGGAAAACAATGAGTGGCTGAAAGATGTTAGTGGAAAATAAGTATATCATTTAAACCAGAGGGGTGCTGGGAGTCAAGGCGGATGATCCCTTATTTTACCTCCCCTCTACACTAAGTTTGCTTTTTTCTCTTTTAGATATTTCCTGAAGACCTAAGGTCGAAACGTTGATTTTTAACTCAATTTTCTATTTTCAGCGTGCATTTAATATTACCATTTTGTTTTGCTTTCAGACCACATGCAGACGCAGCATCTTGTTTTTGTTTTTACATTATATTCTTCAAAATAAAACATAAGGAAGTTAAGAAAAATACAATTAATTAGAAGAGAAAATAAAGCAACTAAATACACAAATACAGCAGGGTGACCCAGCATTGAAAAGCCAGGAAAAGGAAAAAAAATTTATAGAACTGCAACAATTACTTAGTAACGAAATAAAGAAGGACATGTGCACCATTAAAACACAACCATACGTAAGTGGTGATAAGGCAGGAAAACTGCTAGCACATATGTCAGAAATAAAAACAAAAACACTACAAGAGATGTTAGATACTGGAAATAATCAGGAAGGAGGACAAATTGTTCTGAATCATTATAAAACTATATATCAAAAAAACTATTCATCACAATTAAGTGCTACAGAACAGTATTCAGACAGTTCTCACTTACATAAACATAAACTATTAGTCTCTTAAGCTGCAAGAAATATTGGAAGTTATTAAAAATACACCTAAGGATACAGCACTGGGTTGTGATGGACTGACGTCAGAATTGTTTTCGGTATTCAGTGAACTTCTTGCACCGTGGTTCTTAATCATGCTGCCAGAAATTATGCTTACTCAGACACCACCATTCATGCAAGAGGCATTGGCAATTCTGTACACACTGTACTGTGTTTCTCTGTGCCATCTCCATGGCCCGGGGCGTGCCTTAACATGGTCCTTGCACTCAGTGCACCTGCCCAGTAAACAAATGTGCAAGTAAATAAAGAAAGCTAATAAAGAGCCCAGAATTCTGAAAATTATAGACCCATTGCATTACTGAACACAGACTCCAAGATAATAGCCAAATTACTAGTTAGAAGATTTTAATCTTATACTTCTGTCAGTTCACCACAACCAAACTGGATTCTAAGACGTCGGACCTTGTTTGAAGGCTTACAAAAAGTTCAATTAATAATTGATCGTCATTGCTTATCTTCCAAACGACAATCATTAGCTATGACAGTAGATGCCTCAAAAGCCTTTGGTGTCTTAAATTGGGAGATTATGTTGGCCTGTCTTAATTTTTTTTTTTTTTTTAAAGATTACCATACCACTACATAAATATGATAAAAGCTTTTTGTTAATAAAAAAAATTGCAAGGTTTTAAATTAATCAAATGACAACTTCCCTGTTACTAATGACAAACTGAGTCAGTCATGGTTGTCCATTATCTCCAGTTCTCCTTCCTTATTTTGTCACTGGAACCACTGCTGCAACACACCAGATCCAATACATTTATTTCAGGCCCGAGTATCAGAACAGAAATGGTCAAAATCAGTGCTTACGCTGATGTAATGCTGTCATCAAGTACTTGGTACTTGGTAGTTAGGACATAAGAAGGCCAAAGCCCATCGAGAATGTCCTCCACAGTGTGTGGATCATTGGTAGATTATAGTCTCTCAAAAAGCCAATTATCGATTTTAATTTTAAACATATTAATATTCGTGCAGTCCACAATTTCCTGAGGTAAAGAGTTCCATATATTTGGGGCTCTAATTGTAAAGAAATGTTGTCTTTTGCTTGTTCTTGTTGTCTGAATTTCTATTTGTTTGTTATGTATTCTGGGTACCATTTTCCTAGATGCAAAGGCTAAGCCACATGAACTCATCAATGTGGCTGATTTTTGAATTTTAAATAGCTGAAGGAGATCTCCCCTTAATCTTCTGAATTCCAGCGAATATAACTTTGTTTTATGCAGTCTAGTTTCGTAATTATAACCAGAGAGATGAGGTATGATCTTAGTAGCCCTTTTTTGAACTTTCTCAATTCTTAAAATATCCTTAGCCAGATAGGGACTCCACAGTGGTGAACCGTAATCTAAATAGGGTCTAACATGAGTTTTATATAGAGCCATGATACATTCCTCAGATTTAAGAGTAAAAGTATTGTTGATCCTCATGTAAGAGGGCATTGGCCTGATTTGCTACCTTGTTATAATGATTTGAGAAAGATAATCTGTTATCTACCAGTATACCCAGATCTTTTTCAACAAGAGATTCCCTGAGTTTTATATTGTTAAGGTGGTATGTCTGTTTTAGATTTTTTTTGCCAAAGTGTAATACTGAACGTTTGGACACACTGAACTGCATTTTATTGGTTGTCGCCCATAATTCAATTTTTTTAAGATCGTTTATAAGGGAACTCCAGTTAATTTCAATATCAACTCGTCCACCCAATCCAGAGACATCTCTCCCAGCTGTATTTAATGAAATTGAAAAGTATTCTCATTTATCAGGATATGTTATTAATAAAAACAAAACAGTAATATTACCAATAACATCACTTACAGAAAAAACTATGGCACTTACAAAAGCTATCAGTAAGCAAAATTCCATCACATATCTAGGTATGATGTTGACAAATACATTTTTCAAATACAGTAAAATTAAACGTACTGTTAAAAATAAAGTGAAGACACTTTTGGATAATTTGCAAAATGCATCACTTTCTCTGTGGGGTAGGGATGAAACCTTAATCATTGTTCTTTCACATATGATTTTTCCTTACCAGTCTAATCTGGCATCCATCTATCTCTGGTGATTCTTTCAAATAGTTTTCGAATAATTTTCCTCCAGATTTTCATTGGGGGGTACCCGCGTATAGCATGGAATATTTTAACTATGCCAAGGGTGGAATGAGTTGTCCAGATCCAAATATATATTATTCAGGTGACAAGAATAACTCAATTTCTGGAAACGCCTGAATAATATTAGCTCAGATACTGTTCAAAATGTAAAAAAAAAAAAAAAAAAAATTTATTAGATCCATTATATACTCTTATACCAACTGGTTTAGATACAGCAAAATGTACTCAATATATGGCACTACAAAGTATTAACCCACTTAATAATGTGGGGTTGTTTTGCGTGATATAGGTTCAGAAGGTTTAGTAACAGTATAGCAAATAAGAGCCAACCATAAAATTCAACATTTAGACTGGTTGAAATATGGCCAGGTTAAGAAATGATATATGTATCTGTTTAGATAAATTGGCCATAATCATTCAAAATGGCATAACAAATGCTATATTTTTGATTTATATATAGAACAACTTTCAAAGAAAACAATTAGCAAAATATATAAGATGTTATTCAACTTAAATGAATATAAAGCTGTAAATTATAAATCTAAAATACAGATATCTTGGTTCAAAGAAGGTGCATGAAGTGTACAAGCATTTAACTGGCAACCAATATGGAAGAATGCAAACAAATTTTATAGATCGGCCAAAAATCAATACAAATGAAATTAATCTCAAATGCATATTTCCCTCCACATCATCCATACAAGATGACATATAAGGACACCCCTGCATGCTGGAAGACTTGTGCTCAAAAATGTACATTATTTCGCCAGGTTTGGTCTTGCCCTAAGATTAAACAATTTTGGTTAACGGCATAAGAAGCAACAAAAAAATCTAGAAATGGCGATACCATTGTCTTTTGAAATTTTCATTTCAAATGACTTTTCTAGCTTAAACCTTAGTAAGAAATAAAAAGTGTTTTTGGCCTTAATTACCATGAATACTAAAAGATTGCTTTCAAAAACTTGGAAAAGCCCAGCTGTTCCACCTTTTAATCTACGCAAATGGTATAATCTAAAAAGTGTATTAAGTTGTGAAAACTGTTTAATTGTAATTATGCTTACGATTACAAGAACAGTGTGGTATTTACCACCTCCACTAAAAATCTAAATTAGCTTTAAGTAGATTAGATGCATTTTTCTAGTTTGATGTAAATGATAAATGTTTACTATACCTATCTTGGTTATTCTATTCTCTACATAAGAATGAATTTATGTGTTTTTGTACTTATGGTTGGATGTAATTTTGTATCAGATCCCTTAGAATGTAGTTATTAAATGCAAAAATAATAAAAGATTACTTTAAAAAAATGCATTTAAAAATTCAGGCCTCACTATATTTATTTTATTTCTGATATTTGCCCTGTAGCCCGCCCTTCTCCTGCCCTCCTCACCTGCTGCTTGCACAGATCCTGTCACGGATGGAGACTCAGCCGCATCACATATTCCTACGAGTAGGGGGGAGCCTTGGCCTTCTGTCGGCATTACTGCATCCTCCCACCAATGAGCTTCAGCAAGTACCATCATGGGGAGATACAGGCAGGCTTGGGAGTTTCCCCGCAGGCTCCCACCCCCTATAGTACCAGAAGGCAGCCGTTAGCAAGGACTGCAGAAGCTTTTCCCCAAGGTATCCTTGAGATCGCCTCTTAGACCCATGATGCAGCAGACTAGTACTGCAGGTTAGGGGCAAGAACCTGTGGTCCCCAGAGAAGGCAAGCAACTTTGAATCAGGTCGGACTGGAGTAGAGGGCCCACCTGCAAAATCAACAGTGGAGGGCCCAGGATGACACAGTCATATCAATATTCCACTTCAGTTTGTTATACTAGTTCTGTGTTTGCATCTTACATTTGCTTGCAGTGCCCAAAGTACCCCATTTAATTAGAAAAAAGATGATAAATACCAAGATTTTCAGAGTTTAGAAGGCGGCCAGGTACCCAACAGAGGGGGGGCCCACCTGGAAATTTCCAGGTATCCTGGTGGGCCAGTCCGACTCTAAATTTATTTATAATGCATCTTTCCCCAGAAGCTCAGGGCACCACATAGGCACAGACAGGCAGATAAATAAAACACAAATTAGACAGCTTAAAATCAATAATGCAAATAAAATAGTTTACAACCATTACAGTTAAACAGCTGCATCACGATAAATACTGAAGGCTAATTTGGGGCCCAAAAGCCTATCTAAACAGGTATGGCTTTAACCCCCTTTTAAAGGCCTCCATCTAGAGGGCCTCCCGTGGTGCCCTAGGCAGAGTATTTTATAGCATACTTAACTACTAGGCAGATGCAGCAGATCAGGCCTTGAGCTTGACCTGAATGCTCAAACCCAGTGTTGAATTTAACATGGCTTTCCTGTTCCCTGAGCAACAGGGGACAGGCTAGTGCACTGTAGGCGGGGAAAATGGGCAGACTGGATGGGCCATTGAGGTCTTTATCTGCTGACGACGACTTCTATGTTTCTATGATTCTTGCAAGAACTATAGTGCATATTATTGTACCAAGCTGGGGTTGAGGACGTAGGGGCAAGTTCAGGAGCCGTTGTTGGATAACTTAGATCGTCAGCTGACATCATGTGGCCCCAGCAGGATGCTGAAAGAATCCAGTAATGCTCGTTGGACATATCAGTGTTTTGTTAGTCAGTGCAAGTTGAGTGAGAGTGTGACCGAGAGGAGAGAGCAGGCATGGCGGCTTCAAAGGTTTCAGCAGCTGTAAAATGCTATCAGAATGTGGATGAGGTGGGTCTAGAGGCTGGGCACTACTGATCACGAGGAGCAGGCACTCTGTCAGAGTCTTACGCTGCAAAGTTCAATCATCCTGGCTGAGGCACAGCAGGGAAAGAAGCGTGACTGCCCTGGCTCAATCACTGGGTGCATGCCAAAGCAAATCTTAACTGGGCAGCAGATGAGGAGCAGCAATGTAGCTGGTGATTTGCACTCTGCAGTAGAATGGCTAGGACAGTGATTAAAGGGGAACAGCCAGCACAAAAGGCCCTACACTTAAGTGTGAGGCTGGTCCCAATATGCACTTTGTGGGCAAAAACATTTCAGTTTACTTTCTGTTTCCTGCAGTAGGGAGATTGTATCAGACTAATTTTGCTTAGTTGTAGGAGGACGTCTTTTTTTTTTTTTTTTTTTTTTTAGTACAAATACCAGAATCCCCTGCACCAGACATCAGAGAAGAAGGGAGCAGCGGGAGATTCAATGGCCTGCACTGCATGTTAGAGCGTCTATAATCTCCGATCAGATGTTTTCTGGGTCTGCTTTTCTCCAGGGACTAAATACAATCTTCTGTGACTGAAACTTAGCCCAGGGAGGACAACAGGACCAGTAAACAAAACATCAGAGCTTATATAAACTGTAACATGCACTGCAGTCTATTGAATCTTCTCACTGCTACCTACTGCTCTGATGAAATCTGCAGGGGATTCTGGGATCTGCAGTAACAAGAGATGTCAGCCTACAACTAAGCAAAAATTAGTCTAATATAATCTACTATACTACAGTAAACAGTAAGTAAAACTACAGAGTTACAGGTGCTCATGGCAGAGGGAGAGGTGGACATTGCAGCCATCACAGAAACATGGGCCACCCAATACAATGACTTGAACCTGTCTGTACCAGGGTACAGGTTATTTCGTAGGGACAGGGTGATTGGGAAAGGAGGGGGTGTGGCACTATATGTGAAGGAAGGAAGGACTGAAGTGTTTAAGGGAGGAAGGGGAGGAGGGTAGTACAGAGTCACTTTGGATGCAAATCCAGGATTCCAAGAATAGGATTCTTAGAATGGGAGTGGTATACAGGCCACCATCTCAGATGGAGGAGTCAGACAGGGAACTAGCGAGACAGATCAGTAGGACCTGCGAGAAGGGTAGCGTGGTGATTGTGGGGGACTTCAACATGCCAGGAATGGACTGGAGTACCCCAACAGCCAGGAACAGAAGGGAGCAGGTACTGCTGGATGCCTTCCAGGACAGCTTCCTGCTGCAAATGGTCAGTGAACCAACCAGGTTAGGGAATACCCTTGACCTTGTGCTGGCAAATGGGGACTTTGTGAGAGAACTACAGTGGAACACGCTGTCAGAGTGACCACCACTCAGTATGGCTCACATTGGATATGGGCAAGGAAGGAGGGAATCTGGCACAAGAGTGCTGGACATCAGGAGGGCTGACTTTGGGAGGATGGGGGAAGTGGTAAAAGGGTACCTGGCCAGAATTCAATCTAGTATGGACACTAACCAGAGGTGGGAGCTCATAAAGCTGGGGATAGTGGAGGCAACCAAACCTGCTGCAAGGCCCAGAGCAAGAAGGCTAGGGCTAAGAAACTGAGCTGGTTGAGCAAGGAGGTCATGGAAAAGGTAAGGAGGAAAAGAGCTGCCTTTAGGAAGTACAAGAAAACAGGGAGGGGAGGACAGGGAGGAGTACTTGACAGAATCGAAGGAGGCGCGACAAGGGTGGGTAAGGGAGCCAAAGCATCTACGGAACTCAGGCTGGCACAAGGCATTAAGAAGGGGAGAAGGACTCTTTAGGTACATCAGGAGAAAAGGAGCTGTAAGTGACCACATAGCAAGGATTAGGGAAGGAGGGGGTTGGGTGGAAGCAGGTGTGAGAAGGATAAGCACTAAATGAGTACTTCTGCTCAGTATTTACTAAAGAGAAGAGGGGGGTAACACCTAAGGGGGGGCGAAATGGCAGAAACGGGGGGGAAGGGGTGATAGATGGGGAAATTATGGAGGGCAGAGTTTGGGAGGGTTTGAAGGCACTGAGGGTGGACAAGGCGCCAGGCCCAGATGGCATCTACACCAGGGTACTGAAGGAGCTGGCAGAGGTCCTTGCAGGACCTTAGGCAGGCCTATTTAATGCCTCACTACATTCGGGGGTGTACCTCAGGACTGGAGGATGGCTCATGTGGTGCCCCTCCACAAGAGTGTCCCCAAGGATGAACCGGGAAACTACAGACCAGTGAGCCTCACATCCATCGTGGGTAAGCTACTGGAGACTATCCTGAAGGAGAGGCTGGTGGACCTCCTAGAGGCCAAGGGACTACAGGACAGCAGACAGCATGGCTTCATACAGGGCAGATCCTGCCAAACCAACCTGGTGGAGTTCTATGACTGGGTAACTAGGCAACTGGACAGGGGCCATGCAGTAGATGTCATGTATCTGGACTTCAGTAAGGCATTCGACTCGGTGCCGCATGGAAGGATGGGAAGTAAGTTAGTAGGCACAGGGGCAGGTGCAAAGCTGGTGAGATGGGTAGGAAACTGGCTTCAGGGAAGGTAGCAGAGGGTGATGGTGGGTGGTGAGCTCTCACACCCAAGGGTAGTGACGAGCGATATTCCACAGGGCTCGGTGTTGGGACCAGTGTTGTTTGCGATATTCATTGCAGACATATCATGGGACATCAAGAGCAAGCTCAGTCTGTTTTCTGATGATACCAAGGTAGGAGAGGTGGTGGATGACCTAGAGGGATGGCAGGGGTTGCAGGATGATCTGGCAAAGCCTGAAACCTGGTCAGACACCTGGCAACTGGGGTTTAATGCCCAAAAGTGCAAGGTGCTGCATTTTGGGATGAAGAACCCAAGGAGGAGTTACCAGCTGGGGGGAGTGCAGCTAGCCCAGACAGAGGAGGAGAAGGATCTGGGGGCGCTCATTACAAGGTCAATGAACAACTCGGCACAATGTAGGAAGGCAGCTGCAAAGGTCAATAAAATGCTGGGTTGTATTGCAAGGGGTATATCCTCGAGGAGGGAGGAGGCGATTCTGCCACTGTATAGGTCATTAGTTAGACCGCACCTGGAGTACTGCGTGCAGTACTGGCACCCGTATCTGAAGCGGGACATTAGGTTACTTGAGGGGGTGCAGAGCAGGGCAACAAAGATGATCAAGGGGCTGGGGGACTTATCATACGAGAGGAGGCTGAGGGAGTTGAACATGTACTCACTGGAGGAGAGGAGGGACAGGGGGGACATGATTGAAACCTTTAAGTACATGAAAGTAATAAACAAGAACGGTATAGATGGGCTGTTCAAAGTAAGGGAGGGGAGGGACACCAGGGGCCATGATACGAGACTGGAGGGAGGAAGGTTCAGGAGGGAGATGAGGAGACACTTTTTTACAGAGAGGGTGGTAGCTGGGTGGAATGCGTTACCTGCAGAAGTGGTATCCAGTAGAACAGTGGACTGCTTCAAAAGGGGATGGGACAGGACAAGGGGGAGTGTTAATGAAGGGGAAGAGTGGAAGGGAAGGGCAGCTGCAGAATAAGGGGTGCTAGCTGCACATTCAAGCAGACTTGATAGACCTCTAGGCCTTTATCTGCTGGCAAATTTCGTATGTTCGTAAAATGTTTCTGCACTCAAAATGCACAATGGGACCAGCCTCACACTTGAGTGTGGGAGCCCTTGGTGGTGACTGGTCCCCTTTAAACAATTAAATGGAAGCACAGATGTGCACTGCATGGCTGCCTCGAAGGTGGTCATCCCAGTGGGGTTCTCAGTAGTGCAGTAGTGCACTGCCCAAGGCAGGATCACAGAGGGTGCAGGCAGCATCTGTTTTAGATGCTGCCTGAAGCGGACAGCATATCCACTGAGTAAGATGAGATTGTTTAAATATGTGGCTGTAAAAGGGGATGTATGTGTGAAGTACAGGATTTACCTGGTTTCCTGCCCTCTGAGCAGGTAAGAGTAGTTCCTACAAGGAATTTGCAGATTTCATAGTGCCCTGGAATTGGACTCCTCCAACCTAATTGTGCTTGCTGACTTCAGTGTGTGGGCTAATGATGAAACTCACAGCTGGGTCAGTAGTTACTCCAGTTAATCAATTCACTGGGCCTCACATACGCAGTTACCTCAGCTACCCATTAATCTGGCTACACATTGGACCTCATCTTCTCTCTGGGGCTGAACATCTGGGATGTGAAAGCTGACTTGGTCAGTTGTTCAGACCACCACGATGTGCAGTTTCTTAAAGCGCCCCGAATGCCTTTACCCCATACAGAGATGACTGGATACTACCCAAAACGTAACTTTAAGGCAGATGAACCCAAGGGGGTGTTGGAAATCTCAGGCCTGGTGTTAACATCAGAGTGAGGTGCAGCAGTGGCCCCTAATAGCTATATGACCATCATTGTGGACCTGGACTCACTCACTCCGCTTTGTATCCATCCACGGACTTCCCGTCACAGTTCGCCATTATATAATGATGACTTGAGATGGCTGAAGGCAACAAAGTGGAAACTGGAGCGTTCCTGGAAGAGGTCCGGCTCAGTGATAGACAGGATGGCTCTTACAGTCGAATAAGTATCAGAGGGTAATCTGCCAGAAAACGTCAGCGTTCCTGTCACAGGTTATTGCCTTAAGAACAGACCAGCTCAACTGCTCCACGGTGCAGACAGGTTAATTCAACAACACCACCACCACCACCACCACCACCACCACCACCACCACCACCATGGCCATCATCCTCCGTTACAGTGGGGATCTCTCCCAGCAGCCCGTCAGTGTTGGAACCAAGAGGAGCAGAGGCCCCCCAGTGCTCTGGAGTGAGTTTCAACCAGTTACGACGGAGGAGGTGCTAAGGGTAATCTCTGGGCTGCACCTCGCTTTCTGGAATTTTGACCCAGGGGCTTTGCGACTGTTGGTGGACCAAGACCCTGGATACAGTTTTTGCCAGCACTGTCCAGTGATCCCCTGCAGACAGATGTGTTCCATAGGCACTACCCTAGGTTATATGTAACACTGTATTATTCTTGTTACGTTGCCTTGTAAATTTGTCCAATATGTTATATTGTACTCTCCCGGGTTGTTCCTGAAAATGGGCATATGTATGCCTAGTATACCCTACCTGGTAAACAAAAGCTAAATAAATAAAGAGCCACGGTAAAAGGCACTAATAAAGAGCCACGGTAAAAAGGCACTAACGAAGAGCCACGGTTAAAAGGCACTAATAAAGAGCCACAGTAAACGGCACTAAGCCACTGTAAAAAGGCACTAATGAAGAGCCACAGTAAAAGGCACTAATAAAGAGCCACAGTAAAAGGCACTAATAAAGAGCCACAGTAAACGGCACAAAGCCACTGTAAAAAGGCACTAATGAAGAGCCACAGTAAACGGCACTAATAAAGTGCCACAGTAAACGGCACTAATAAAGAGCCACAGTAAACGGCACTAATAAAGAGCCACAGTAAACGGCACTAATAAAGAGCCACAGTAAACGGCACAAAGCCACTGTAAAAAGGCACTAATGAAGAGCCACGGTAAAAGGCACTAATGAAGAGACATGGTAAAAGGCACTAAGCCACAGTAAAAAGGCACTAATACAAAGCCACGGTATAAGCACTAAAAAGAGCCATGGTAAAAGGCACTAATAAAGAGTCATGGTAAAAAGGCATTAATAAAGAGTCACAGTAAAAAGGCACTAAAAAAAGAGCCAAGGTAAAACCCCTCTTCAAGAAACCATCACTGGCCTTGGACATAAGCCAATCTCAAATCTTCCCTTTTTGGGGAAGACTACTGAAAAACAGTAGTGGCAGTACAGTTCAAGGCAAAATACATAAGGCTCACCTCGAAAAATCTAATATTCAAGACCATTCCAATAGCGTTTCACACATCGGCACAGCACGGAGTCTGCGGTAATCATGAAAAATTACCTGCTCCTGGCAAGGGACAGAGGGGAGCATTTGGTTGTTGTTCTTCTTTATCCCTCATCTGCATTTTATACTGAGACTCATGGGGTTTTGATAGGTCAGCTGAAGGAATACGGAGGACTCACCACAACAGTCTTAAAACAGTTTGAGTTATTCTGTCTGGCAGATCCCTACAGACAGTCATGGGATCTTTCATGTCTAGCCCTGCTGTGGTCAGCTATGGGGTTCACCATTGGGTTGCTTCTGTCCCCATGTTATTCACAGTTTACATACTGCCTTTGGGATGAGTCATTAGATGATATGGTGTGAGTTTTCTGCCTGTACGGCCAGATAATACAGAGAAAAAAAAAGAAAAAAAAAAAAAAAATCAGGCATACCTAAGCTGCTTTTATCCTTCGGAAGTGTGAGTGTATTGACTCCCACCCGGATCTGATGCCCCTGCCAGAGACATGTTTTAGTTAACAGTCTTAGTTTAGACCAGAGTAAATCTGGAACAGCAACATTAGGTGAGGAAGAATATGCATTTTAGTATATCAGTACAGCACCCCAAAAGACATAGGTAGAAGCTCCAGGTCTGAACTTTGCTATGGCTTTCAACGGGGGAATATAGTTTAGTTTACACAGCTTGGCCAGAATAGGGGTAACCTCGATTCCTAAGTATCTAAGGGTGTGGTGGAGAGCCCATTTAAATGAAAAGTTGTCCCTGAATGCAGGAGGGCAGCCTCCTGAGACTATCATGGCTCCGATTTCATAAAATGAATTTTATAGCTGGACAGAGCCCTAAATTGATTTAGTTCTGCTACCAATTCTGGTACAAACATTTGAGCATGGCTAATAAAAAAATAAAATACACAGAATCATCATCATAGAGGGAGAGATTCTGTTCTAATTCCTCAACTCTAATACCCCTAATGGCACCAGTTTGTCTGACTGAACTCGCTAGTGGCTCTATGCACAGAGCGAATAAGAGGGGGAAGAGAGGGCACCCTGCCTAGTCCCCCTGTGCGATAGCACTCCACTCACCCTCACCATGGCTTCAGGCAAGGCATACAGCACAGAGAGGCATGGTAAGAATTTTGTCCTAAATCCAAAGCATTCCAGGGTGCAGAAGAGGAAGACAGTCAACCTGTTCAAATGCCTTTTCAGTATTTTTACAAATGACTAGTTGGAAATGTGGGGCGCCTTTCTGGGAATGCAGTATATTAAGGAGGCACTGGATACTGTAAGGTTCTGCCCCCTAACGAAACCAGTTTGATCTGGGTTTACCATGGCTTCCACAACCTCCTGCACCTCGCTGGCCCTTAAATCTACTGGGAGAAGTGATATGGCTCTACAAGATTCAGAGTACATTAGATCTTTCTCTGGTTTAATTACCACCAATATCTGGGCTCAACTCCAGGAAATGGGTACTCCTTGCCCCACCACCCCACCACACACACACACACACACACACACACACACACACACACACACACAGCCTCACAAACGTTCTCTAGTTCCAGTACCAGAAAGGGAGCAAACTTCTTATAGAATTCTGTGGTCATACCATCTCTGCCTGGGGCTTTACCAGATTTTCAAGGATTTGACACCCATAAGGATCTCCCTTCCCTCAGAGGGGCATCCATCCCATCACACTGAGTAACTTCTGATATCATGCTCATCAGCGGGCCCTCGTTCTGCCGCATACAAGGATTCATAATAAAATGCAAATGCCTGCACTATCTCCTCTGGATGTGTGGTAAGGCAGCAAGGAGCACACCTTGTTCTGACCTCAAGTACTGCCCTACTGGAGGCCTCCTTACAAATCTGTGAGGCCAAAAGCTTTCCTGCCTGTCCACCCGCCCCTCAAATAAAATTTTTGTTGTGCAATGTGCAACTGTCATTCAATCCTCAGTTCCTCATATTTCTGCAAGTCTGCCCCCTGCACTGCTGGACTTTAGGTAGCAAAGTGTCATCTAACGTTATTTTGTGTGTAGCCTCTAGTTCAAACACAGCCATTTTAAGGTTCCTGTGATGTTCTGGCTCTTTCTTCTTCTTTTGGGAAGCATGGTGCTGGATTTCTCCCACTGTGGTGGCCTTCATTCCATCCCTTCTAGAGGCAAGAGTTGTATCCTCTACCCGGCTAGTCCTGAAATACTCATTAATCCTACCCTCAGTATGCTGAACAATGTCTCATACTTTTATACAACTGGTACAGAGAGATATGCCACAAAATAAAACTGATTATTTTTATACTTGTAAGCTAATGAGCATAACTGCCCATTTTCATTAATGACAAGCTTGGACCCACTTTGCAAGATATGATGATAGCTTGCATTGTGGGGTATGTTACCATTGATATTTAACAAAGTTGGGTACGGCACAATGGAATATTGAACCAGACAGCAGCTTTCACAATGCTGACAATATCACAATAGCCGTGTGAAGCACTGAACCCAGCAGTTGACATCAAAGAGAAGCAGCTACATCTTTTCTACAAACAGAAGATTTAAAGGCTATAACTATCAAACTGATGCTGTATAAATCGAATATGCAATGGCATGGCTTAAAATATGCAGTTCATCATCAATTGTGTGGGGGCAGCACCATCGTAACTCACTTGTGGCTCTGCCACCAATAAGTTACATTTCTTACCACTTGGGGTTACACTAGCTGCCTTGTCTAGTGAGCACGATATCCACTTCGGGTTACACTAGCTGACTTGTCTAGTGTGCACGATGTCCACTTGGGGTTACACTAGCCAACTTGTCTAGTGTGCACGATGCCCACTTGCAAATATCAAAGCTACAGAAATTCAAAATACACATAATGAGCCAGAACAACTGTGGGTCACCCTGGAAACAGAAAATGGGACAGCCATACAAACTGGGGTTGTCTACAGGCCTCCAGACCAGGGGGAGGACATAGACACATTACTGTTAGAAGATATACAAAACATGACAGCCAAGGGGGAGGTTCTGATAATGGGAGACTTCAACAAGCCAGATATAGCAATACCAGCAGGAACATTTGCCAGAACTAGACACATAGTGGACTCCCTGCCATACCTATCAATTTCTTGTCTCCTGAATCGGGGAGAAGGCTTAAAAAACCAAAAACAAACAAAAGAAAAATACATCAGGGACAAAACCCCAAATCAGGGACACATCTTAAAAATTGGTACCATCCTCTCAGAAGGCTGATAGAATGAGGGAATTTGTGTTAAGATGCATTTTCTGAAGAAGAACAAGTCTATAACTTTAATGTTTGACATTATTTTGTGATTTTACTCCCCACTATTCTGTCACAAAAATGCTAATTTTACGAGGGACACAGGAACATTCTGAGGCAAAATCAGGGACAAGTGAGAGGTATGTTCCCTGCAGGGGGAGGGCCTCAAACAACTGGTACAACAACCCACAAGAGACAGGGCTATCCTAGATCTAGTACTGACTAACAGGGAAAGGATCATAGATCTCCAGGTAGAAGGTCACCTGGGGGCCAGTGACCATCACATGGTATGGTTCAATTTAGCCACTAGAACTAAATCATCCCATTCCAAGGCAAATATATGGGACTTCAGAGGAGCTGACTTTGATAAGATGGCCAACAGAGTTAAGCCAGCCCTGGCAAGAAGAAATACAGGTGAGGGGGTACAGGCAAAGTGGGCAAGTATTAAGGATGCAATACTTGAAGCAACACCCCATTGTGTTAGAGAAAAAAGGAAGTGCAAAAGAAGTAGGAAACCACTTTGGTTCTCAAAACAGTAGCAGAAAAGGTCAGAGCCAAAGGCTGGCCTTCAGGAAATATAAGGAATGCAGTGGGATGAAGATAGGAGGCATACCAAACTTCCTAAGGAAAGCAGGGAAGGCAGTAAGGCAGGCAAAGGCCCAAACTGAGGAAACACTAGCATGAACAGTAAAAGAAGGTGACAAGACTTTCTATAGATACATTAGTGAAAAGAGAAAGTCCAGAGGGAGTATTGCTAAGATCAAAGTGGATAAGGGTGTGTGTGAGGAGGAGGACCATGTAAAAGCATCTATCCTAAATAGATACTTCTGCTTAGTATTTACTGAGGAGAAGGTAGGGCAGGGTCCACAGCTCAGCACCATGGACACAGGGGGGAAGGAGGTGTGCACTAGTCCCTTCACAAAAGAAAGGGTCCTACAACAGCTCGATAAGCTCAGGGTTGACAAGGCACTGGGAACTGATGACATACATCCCAGGGTATTAACAGAGCTAAGGGTGGAACTAGCAGAGCCATTGTCAGAACTGTTTAGTGAGTCTCTGAGCACAGCAGAGGTCCCAGAAGACTGAAGAGCAGCTCATGTGATCCCGCTCCACAACAGTGGTAGCAGGGAGGAGGCAGGGAACTACAGACCAGTCAATCTTACCTCAGTAGTGGGCAAGATTATGGAGGCACTCCTTAAGGAAAGGATAGTGCAACACCTGGAATCCATAGGAGCACAGGATCCAAGACAGCATGAGTTTATAACAGGAAGGCCCTGTCAAACCAATTTCATAGATTTCTTTGACTGGGTAACAAGAGTGGTGGACCAAAAGGGAGCAGTTGATGTTGCCTACCTTGACTTCAGCAAAGCTTTCAATATTGTTCCACATAGAAGATTGATTAACAAGTTGGGTAGGCTCGGGGTGGGTCAGAAGTTGGTCAACTGGGTGGCAAACTGGTTGACAGGCAGAAAATGGAGAGTGGTGGTAAATGGCATACAGTCAGAAGAGATGCAAGTCACAAGTGGGGGTACCTCAGGGATCAGTCCTGGGGCCGGTCCTCTTCAATATCTTCATCAGTGACACTGAAGATGGACTGGAGGGTAAGATTTGTCTGTTTGCAGATGACACCAAGATCTGCAACAGAGCAGATGATCCAGATGGGGTGGGCAGAATGAGAAGAGATCTGGATAAACTGGCAACATTGCCAGAACAGTAGCAACTGGGTTTTAATGCAAAGAAGTGCAAGATCATGCACATAGGGAAGAGAAACTCTGAAGCCACCTACAGGTTGGGAGGGGAGTTGCTGGTAGTCACAAGGGAAGAACGACTTGGGCATCATCATCACAGATGACCTGAAATCATCCAAGCAGACCACTAAAGCAGTAGGTAAGGCTAGGGGGACATTGGGATGTATCAGTAGGGGTATCACAATTCATAAGAGGGAGGTGATAATCCCTCTTTACAAGACACTGGTTAGGCCCCATCTGGAGTACTGCGTGCAGTACTGGAGGCCACACCTTCACAAGGACATTAACCAAATTGAGGCAGTCCAGAGAAGGGCAACCAAAATGGTGCAGGGACTGCATCAGAAATCTAATGAGGACAGATTAATGGAGCTCAATATGTATACCCTAGAGCAAAGGCGGGAAAGAGGTGATATGATTGAAACATTCAAACGTCTTAAGGGCATTAACAAGGTGAAAGAGTCTAACATGTTTCAATATAAGAAACATAGCAGGACAAGTGAACACAGCACAAGATTAGAGGGAGGCCGATTAAGGGGTAATGTGAAGAAGTTCTTTTTCACAGAAAGGGTGGTGGATGCATGGAATGGCCTACCTCAGGAAGTGGTGGACATGAATATAGTGCAGGGCTTCAAACAGGCATGGGATAGGCATAAGGGAGCAATACAGATAAGTATGAATAGATAGGCCATTGACAGAGCAAATGCCGATGGCACATTCATAAGGTAGAAAAAGAAATGGGCTGACTGGATGGGCCTTGTGGTCCTTATCTGCCATCAACTTCTATGAAACCTGGGACTCCAACATACACTTATTTTAGGGGTTACACTACGCAATGCACTGCCCAGTTAGGGTAACACTAGCACAATGTCTAGAGAGCACGTAGTCCAGTTAGGGTTTCAACAGATGGCATGATTAGAAAGCACACTGAGCAATTAGTTATGGTAACTGGAAGGTTAAGAAACCAGGGCTGATGTCCGGTGACATCACCAACGCAATGGCGGCCTAATCACGGAGCTCCCCATCCTGTAGACACAAAATTGTCCCTAAGCTACTGAAAACATTAATTTCACTAAAAATGCATACATCTAGCATTGGGGGCACACCAAGAAAACGTTATCGCTCCAAAAACGGAAAGAAAAGTTCCCAGCAAAGTGGATTACCGCGGATGAACCCGGTCAGTGGTGGAGAATCTCCATCCAGCATGGCAAGTGGAGACACACAGACCGAATTGGAAACCCTATCATGCTCGCTATTTGAAATACTCTTGGCAGAAATCAAGCAATTCCGTACTGAAAATAAAGTGGAGTTTGAAAAACAACATGTCGACCTCACAAAACTGGAGATCAGAGTTACTATTGCAGAGGAGAGGCTCTCAAACACAGAGGATGACATAATTTGCCTCTTGCAAGCTGTGGCAGTCCTTACCAGACAGCAGGAAAGCGCAGAAACCAAATGCCTAGATCTCGAAGCCCGAGCTAGGCGAGAGAATTTGAGGATCTATGGACTCCCGGAAGATTCAGAGGTGGGAGAGATGGCAGAGTTCTTACAAGACATGCTTAAGCACATTCTAGATCTCCCACAAGCATTCTCTTTTAAAATTGAGCAGGCCCACAGAGCACTTTCAGCTAAGCCAGCGTCACCAACTGCTCGACCCAGATCCACTGTAGTCAAGTTCTCTAGTTATAGAGATAAGAAACTATTACTCAGAACTGTGTGGAGACAGCAAAAGGTGGAATATAATGGCTTTCGCCTCTACTTTGATTAGGACTACCCCCCTTAAATTCAACAGCAACGCCTGGCCTAAGCGCCAGTATTGCTTAGGCTTATATCCTTGGGAGTGAAGTTCCAAACCCCATACCCTGCACGCCTTCGGGTTAGATGGGAATCGGGGGGTAGAGCTCTACTGCACAGCTTAAAAGGCGTTTCAAGCGTTGAAAGAGAAGGGCCATGAGATCGTCGATGAGCCACTTCAAGAAGGACAAGCATCGAATAGGCTGGCAGTATAGCCTAGAGGTTAGAGGAACGAGGTGTGAACGAGCTTGATACATCCAGCAGACCAGACCCGAGTTTGATTCTCACAACCTCCACTTGCATACTGTGCGACTCTGAGCAAGTCACTTAACCGCCCAGTGCTCCCAGGTCACCGCTGAAAAACAGGCAGTTGTGCCTAGTGGGCCTTACCCGGTTATCAAAGACTATTAAAAAAAAAAAAAAAAGAATCCACCATGGCAACGGCAAATGGTTACAGCACGTAGTCTCAGAAAAGTGGGGGGGAAAAAAAAAAGAAGAACAGCTACCAATACTGTACAGGACATTAAGGGAATACTGCGTCAGATAACCCATCAATTGCAGCAAGAACGTCGAGAGAACACAGGGGACACCTAAATTGATGGTTTGGGACTGTGAGTGCTTATGTTTCTTTACCCACACGGGGTTGCCCTGCTCCTCCTGTCTAGTGGGTCCTAGCTGGCTATTAGAGCTGCGTAGTGCATGACTTAGGCCCATGGCTGGCGGGGTGAAGTTCCAATTTGATGCATGGCTTGCACCCAGAAGGAGTGTGGCCCTTTACTTATTTCTGCTATAACCCCAGGTTAGAGCATGGCCAAGCTTTTACTGATGAGTTTAAGTTTAGTTTGCAAATGGCTAAAATTTCCCCTCTCAGCAGACGCAGGAGGAGCACATCTAGAGAAGACTTTTAGATCTGTAGTCTTACGCCCCTCAAAAAGTATGTTGCTGGCAATTTTTTCACCCCTAATCCGGATATAAGAAGGGCGCCCCATTGGGAGGACTTTTAGGACCCGCTTAATGCCAGCCAATCTTAACAGAAAAAGCATGAAGGGGGAGGGGAATGAGAAATGGGGGGTTGCAACATAATGAAAATCCCCTTTAACATTTTATTGCATTACTTGCTGAGGCTAAGGAACAGTTCAAATTATATGCAGAAGGGGGGTGAACACAGCTGAAATAACATATTTGCCTGGGGAGGAGAAATCATTGGGACCCCTTCTCATGCATTATATGGGTTGGGTGCCTCGCTTTTGGGCCGTGTTACTAGTCAACCTAGTAGGCGGACAGGGGATGTTTATACCTCCTCAGCTGGCCTTCGATGGACCATCTCTCCTCGGGTGGGAGCACCGCGAGGGATGGGTGACGTACTTAGGCCTAATCATCAGGCCAGGACCCACATTAGTTAGGGTCCAGGCAGACCAAACCCCTAATGGGGCTCCGCTTCCTCTACCCCAGGATTTCCAATACCAGGTTCTCAGGGGCCAATCTAATTGGTTCCCCTTTATTGTGGGTCTATTTGTAAATAGTTTTAGTTCAGAGCAGTTGGCAATGTTTGCTGCACTCCTTAGTTGGACCGCACAGTTGCAGTCGTGGTATGTTGTAAACATAGTTTTTTTTTTTTTTTTTTATCTGTTATTTGAGTTTTATGTGGGCACATCAAAAGTTAAAATGAATGGAATATGCAATGGGGAGGACTGGGAGGGAGAGGATGGTATCTATGGTATGCAAATAATGGGGGGCAGGATTATAACGGGTTTATTATGGGGGGCCCTGGGGAGGCATACTATAGGGAAAAAGCATAACAGCTGTTACTGTCAAGCTTACATATGACTGATAAAACTGTTATAAAGATATTAATCACACAATGTGAATGGTTTAAACAATCCTATTAAACGATATAAGGTGCTCTCCACCTTGAGGAGGCAGAACCCCTCTTTTATACTCCTGCAGGAGACGCACTTGAGTACAGTCGAACACGTGAAGCCGAGTAGATTTGGCTTTGCTCAAGTAGTTGCCTCAACACATGGAGGGGGGAAGAGAAGGGGCACGGCTATACTGATCTCCCAAAACACTCCATTTAAGCTGCATGATAGTTATATTGACACAGAGGGCCGGATGGCTATAGTATCTGGTGACTTGGAGGGGTCACCTATCACTCTGCTGTCACTTTACGTCCCACCAGGATCTATGGTGGCAACAGTGAGGAGGCTGCTCCAAAAGGTGGCGGAGTATCATAAGGGGTCCCTGGTGGTGGTGGTGGTGGGGGGGGTAACCTTACTCACATCTGGGAACAGATGGATACCTCTAGAACGAGGTCATTTCAACCCACTCCCACTGGCAAACTGATCAAACGATTCATGAAGGGGCCTCCTGGGTGGATGCCTGGCGCTCCATGCACTCGGCCCAAAGAGAATATACCCATTATCTCCCCCCCCACCACCACATGGCTCCTATGCCCAAACTGATGCTTTCCTGGTGTCAAGTGAGCATCAGTATCAGATAATGGACTGTGAACATACCCCTCTGTCCTATCGGACCATGCGCAGCTCATGCTGAGACTGGAATAGAGTGCCGCACAGGGCCAGACATTATGGAAATTTAATAATTATTTTTAAACCTTAAAGAATTCACAGACATGACTAAATCTAGATTGGAGCAGATTTTGAGGGAGAATGATACCCAAGGTGCGTCTCAGAGTACCCTTTGGGACACTATAAAGACTGTTATGAGGGGGGAGATGATCAAGTTTGTAGCCTACTTCAGGAAAAGGCAGACCGCTCTAATGGATGCTCTCCACTCAAAGCTTAAGGAGGCACAGGCACTTCATGCAGCAGGAGAGAGCACAGCCCAGGCCAAGATAATGAAACTAAAACAATTCAAAAACAAATAGATATTAAAACCGAGCAAGCGCTGCAACGTCTCCGCCAAAGATATGGGGAAATAGGCCCTAGGGCAACTAGAATATTAGCCCATCGGCTGAGGCAGCAGATGCTCCAGTCTACTATAGCCCAGGTTAGGGATGCTGGGACAGGCAAGCTGGTTCGGTCACCCAAACAGATTTTATCCAGCTTTAGAGAGTATTATCAAAAATGATACACCCCAATGCACAAGTGGAGGCCTACCTCTCCAGGGGACTTCTACCTACACTAAGTCCAGAAGTCAAACTTAAAATGGACAGCCCCATCACTCAGCAGCAAGTGGAATTGGCAATTAGGGACTTAAAACCATGTAAAACCCCAGGCCCCAATGGTTACACCCCCGAGTTTTTTTAAAATTTTTTAACAAAGAAATAGGGAGCCCCTTACTGGAAGTATGTAAGGAGGCACAGCTGGGAGAGCAGTTTCCGGATACCTGGAATTATGCGATGATTTCTAGTGTACCGAAACAAGGAAGAGATACTACCCAATTTTCATCATATAGGCAGATATCGGTACTTAATGTAGATTACAAAATATATGCAAAAATCCTTGCACGAAGACTAGAATTGGTTCTTCCCTCGCTTATTGATTTTGATCAGATGGGATTTGTCCCGGGCAGGCAGACCCAGGATAACATCAAGCAAACTCTGCATATCCTGCACCATGCTGCCTGGTCGGGGTCTCCCCTCCTACTCTTGAGTATGGATGCAGAGAAGGCCTTCAATTGGGTAGCACAGAATTTCTTGGGGATAAGCCTGAGACATTTTGGTTTCTCTGAGGCCTTTGTGAAGGCTATTAATAATATTTACAATAAACCCAAATAAATGGCAGAGTCTCAAACACTTTTTCTCTACAGAGAGGCACTAGACAGGGGTGCCCACTGTCCCCCCCCCCCTTTTGCCCTTTACCTGGAACCCATGGCAGAAGCCCTACGGCGGCATGGGGAAGTGGAAGGAATGAGACTGGAAGCGGAGCAGCATAAACCAGCTCTTTATGCTGAAGATCTATTAATATACCTGGGGAACCCTGAGAGAGCTCTGCCTCATCTATGGCGCTCCCTAGAAGAATATGGGTGCCTAGCGGGCTATAAAATTAACATGGCCAAAACAGAGGTACTGCAGATCAACTATAAGCCTTCTGAAGGGGTCCAGAAGCGTTTCCCCTTCCCATGGAACTTAAAACATCTAAAGTATCTGGGGGTACAGTTAGGTACTGATTATGACCAGTTATTCACACTTAACTACTCCCCATTGATGGATATTGTTAGGGAGGAACTGGAGAGATGGCATACTATACCCATTCCATGGTTACAGAGGGTGCAGGCGGTGAAGATGACTGTACTTCCTCGCTTCATGTACTTGGCACAGATGCTCCCCATCCAAGTACTGGACTCCTTCTGTTGTGTCCTAAATAGAAAGTTCTCCCAATTTATATGGAACCAACAGAGGCAAAGAGTCCAACTATCAGTTCTTCAGATCCCAAGAACAGGAGGAGGCCTGGCCTTACTCAATTTTAAGCTCTACCATAAGGCAGCGCAAATTAGAACAGCTTTATATTGGTTTCATAGAGAGTATATAGCCAGGTGGAAGACACTGGAACTGAGGGAAGGGGGCTTTGGGTAACTTGCATTCAGTACTGCTGATGGAGGGGGGATTACATGCTCTGGAGGGGAGGGTAACCCCATACACAGAAGTGACCCTAGCTAACTGGTTTGAAGTAATAGGGGATAGAAGAGTTGGGGGTGGGAGATATCTTATGTGTTCGGTTCCCTATCCGAGGGGATTTGACCCGGCCCGCTGGGATGAGGGATTCCAGAGATGGGAGAGACAGGGGCTTCACCTAATACGGCAATTTTTAGAAGGAAGGGAAATTACATCATTTCAAGGCTTGGTAACCAGCTATACACTCCCCTGGAGAGACAGGTTCCAATATTTTCAAATCGCAGCCTACATTAAAACATTAAAAATATGCCAGGACGAGGAGTGCCCCCCACCTCTCCAGATCTTGTTCACTCTCAGGGCTGCAGTAGAAAATAAGGCCCCATCCACACGTATGATCTCCCATATTTATAAAGCACTTATCACATGGAAAGGAGACACCACCTTGTTGATAAGAGAGGCATGGGCCAGAGACATAGGTCTCCAAATATCTGATGAAACATGGGAGTGGGCCCAGTGGCGGCTGTTCTGGGGTCTATCAATTATTAAATGGAGAGAATTTTCATGGAAGATGCATGTTCGTTTTTTGGGAGCCCAGCGATCCAAGTAAAATTTCAAAAAACCAGAAGGGCAGCATGTTGGAGGGGATGTGGCTTCACCCCAGCGAACCTACATCACATAATGTGGGAGTGCCCAAGTCCCGTTTCCTTTGTTAGGGACTTGGGACAAGCCTTACAATCCATTTTTGAACCTACTTTACAACTAACTGTATCACTGTATTTCCTATTTGATCTCCCGAGAGAGTACAGGGAGCCACACAATGGAAGGCTGCTGAGATATGCCCGCCTTGCAGGTCAGAAGTCCATAACTAAGCTATGGCTCACTGATAAGGAACCCACCTCGGCCCACTGGCATGAAATTATAAGACTGATATATATATATATATATATATATTGTAGAAGCCTTAATAGCCACTCTTAATAAGAAACATAGAAGTTGACGGCAGATAAGGACCGCAAGACCAATCCAGTCTGCCCATTTCTTTTTCTACCTTATGAATGTTCCATCGGCCTTTGCTCTGTCAATGGCCTATCTATTCATACTCCTCTGTATTGCTCCCTTATGTCTATCCCATGCCTGTTTGAAGCCATGCACTGTATTCATATCCACCACTTCCTGAGGTAGGCCATTCCATGCATCCACCACCCTTTCTGTGAAAAAGAACTTCCTCACATTACCCCTTAATCAGCCTCTCTCTAATCTCATGCTATATCCTCTTGTCGTGCTATTTTTCTTATATTGAAACATGTTAGATTCTTTCACCTTGTTAATGCCCTTAAGGTGTTTGAATGTTTTAATCATATCACCTCTCTCCCCCTCCTTTGCTCTAGGGTATACATATTGAGCTCCATTAATCTGTCCTCATTTGTTTTCTGATGCAGTCCCTGCACCATTTTGGTTAATGTCCTTGTGAAGGTGTGGCCTCCAGTACTGCACGCAGTACTCCAGATGGGGCCTAACCAGTGTCTTGTAAAGAGGGATTATTACCTCCCTCTTACGACTTGTGATACCCCTACTAATACATCCCAACATCCCCCGAGCCTTACCTACTGCTTTAGTAGTCTGCTTGGATGATTTCAAGTCATCTGCGATGATGATGCCCAAGTCTCTTTCTTCCCTTGTGACTGCCAGCAACTCCTCTCCCAAACTATGGATGGCTTCAGGGTTTCTCTTCCCTATATGCATGATCTTGCACTTCTTTGCGTTAAACCCAAGTTACCACTCTTCCAAACATTTTGCCAGTTTATCCAGATCTCGTCTCATTCTGCCCGCCCCATCTGGATCATCTACTCTGTTGCAGATCTTGGTGTAATCTGCAAACAAACCTTACCCTCCAGTCCATCTGCAATGTCACCGATGAAGATATTGAAGAGGACTGGCCCCAGGACTGATCCCTGAGGTACTCCACTTGTGACTCGCATCTCTTCTGACTGTATACCATTTACCACCACTCTCTATTTCCTGCCCGTCAACCAGTTTGCCACCCAGTTGACCAACTTCTGACCCACCCCAAGCCTACCCAGTTTATTAATCAATCTTCTGTGTGGAACAGTATTGAAAGTTGTGCTGAAGTCAAGGTAGGTAACATCAACTGCTCCCCCTTGGTCCACCACTCTTGTTACCCAGTCAAAGAAATCTATGACATTAGTTTGACAGGACCTTCCTGTTGTAAACACATGCCGTCATGGATCCTGTGCTCCTATGGATTCCAGGTGTTGCACTATCCTTTCCTTAAGGAGTGCCTCCATAATCTTGCCCACTACTAACGTAAGACTGACTGGTCTGTAGTTCCCTGCCTCCTCCCTGCTACCACTCTTGTGGAGCGGGATCACCTGAGCCCTTCTCCAGTCTTCTGGGACCTCTCCTGTGCTCAGAGACTCACTAAACAGTTCTGATAATGGCTCTGCTAGACCCAATTTGAATTAATCTGGAGAAGGTGGGTCATATATGCCTGCAGTGCAGCCAGAGTTTGTACCATAGTTAGGTATTTGAAGGATCATCTGTGAGTGTTGCTTTTGTCCACTCCTACCTCCTTTGGTCACTGTTTTACTTCCTTTCTCTCCTCCTTGTACTCCTAAGCAGAAATTACCTCATCCCTATATGTAGTACCATTCTGTGAAGATATATATAGTAGTGAATTAATCAGAGAAAGTGCCCTTTATATGTGTATGTGTTGTTGCGATTAATATTACTATTATTTTATTGTAAGATTGTATATGATTTGTTGTACTATTTAAAATTTGAAAATCAAGTAAAGAGTGAAAGTTAAAAAAAAAGAAACCAGGGCTTGCATTACCCCAACAAAGTGGGTGGGGCACTTTGAAACACTGCTTGTACAGTCAGGGTTGGACCATAAAATCTGGGGTGCAGAAAATCTGCTGTACTCTCAATCCTCCCTCCCCTGCCAGGGAGGAGGGCAGGTCATAGGTCTCTAATCCCTATTCTGTTACTGGCTGCCAAAAAAAAAAAAAAAAAAATTGTGACTATGTTTTGGTTGCAGGAAAGTTCTCCAACAACTGTTTATTTATTTATTTTTTATTACTTCCTCCAACAATTATTTATTTTAAATTTAGTAACTGGGAAAAGGCAAACTGAGCCAAGGCTCATTTCCAGGTGCAATCTGGGGGAGGGAGAGGTGGAGCAAGCAGTAGGCAATTGTACAGTAACAAACATCTCAACGGCCAAGTGAACAATGTGATACAGTAATAGAACAAATAGACTTGGCATGTATAGGCAATAAAGTGCAAGGAACATTAGCAGTGCACAGAATCACAAACAATAACACAGATGCATTAAGATTCAGTCTTCAAGGGTAGCTGGAGGAAGGGCAACAGAAGCAAGTGGGGGGGTTGAAGTTTCACCTGGTGTTTGAAGGAGTCAGGGAAGGGGAGTAACGGAGGGAGAAGGGGTTTGTTCCCGAGTGAGGGAAGCCTACAAGAGAACACAGACTGCCCAGCAGAGGAGTGGGAATGAGGAGTGTGGCAAAAGTGTGATGGCCCCTAGTGCAGAGGGAGTAGGAGGCAAGGGGCAGTTGGGAAAGGAGCAAGGAGAGGTAGGAGGGACGGGTGTCGAACCAGTATTTGGAGATGAAGGTAGTGCAGTGGCCCTGCGGGTGAGAGGGCAGTGGGACAATGGACAGAAAAGAATATAGGGGAGGAGAAGGATTGAGCGTCCGAAGCACTGCTCTCCTCTCCCGGATAGGTGGGTTGCCTCTCCCCACCAAATGACTGGCCCCCAGGTGGAGGCCTGAGGGGCAGTGTGGCACGGGGCAGCGACACAAAGGGAGGGCATTATGGGCAGTAGCATGCACATACCTCCACACTCGCGCGTTAATGCCCGTAACACGAGGAGGGGATAAAAAGTGGAAACATGGAGCTGGCAGGCTCCATTATGGCCTGGATGCCCCTTGGTACCAGCCTCCCCGACTTCTGGATTGTGCTCCAGGGCGGGAGCCAGCTCTCCCTCCTCCTGCCCCGCCACAGGGTGGGGTGGGGGGGGAAAATCACACTAACTGCACCAGTCAGTGCACATACAGGGACCTGGGTATCTCCTTTGTACACACCCACGGTATTAATACCAGTCTGCACTAACTGTACCAGTCAGTAAACATATAGTGACCTGGGTATTTCTACTGCTGGCGCCCATGGGACAAACAACAGTCCGCACTAACTGCACCATAGAGCCAGTGTACATACATACAGTGACCTGGGTATCTCCTCTGTAGGCACCTACAGTACTAATACTCGTCTGCACTAACCACACCATACAGTCAGTGAACATATCACAGAATCACAGAAATTTGACAGCAGAAAAGGACCACACTGGCCCATCTAGTCTGCCCTTATATCCGCCCCTCCCCCCCTCCTTTACTGGCTCTTAACTTCCCCCTCCTCCCAACCCCATATGTCTGTCCCACACCCTCTTGAATCACCCCACCGTTCTGGATCCCACCACGTCCTCTGCTAGCCTGTTCCAGCTCACCACTCTCTCTGTGAAGAATGTCCCCCTCACACTGCCTCTGTATTTCCCTCCTTCCAACCTGAGGCTATACCCCTTGTTTTAGCTCCCTCATTCCTTCTGAACAAGCTCCCCTCTTTCACCTTATTGATCCCCTTCATATACTTAAAAGTTTCAGTCATTTCCCCCTTCTCCCTTCTAGTCTCTAGTGGGTATAGATTCAGCTCCCTCCACCTCTGTTCACATGGTTTTCCCCGCATCCCATGCACCATCATGGTTGCACTTCTCTGAACCCTCTCTATCCCCTTACTGTCCCTACGTCGGTGCGGTCTTCAAAACTGTACCCAGTACTCCAGGTGCAGCCTCACCATGGTTTTGTAGAGCAGCAGTAGGACCTCCCTCCTTCTGCTAGTTATGCCCCTCCCAATGCAGACCAACATACCATTTGCCTTTCCCACCGCTGAGCTGCACTGATCCCACTTTAAGATTACTAAAAGCCAGCAGAATAGGCCTGATGGTCTTCTGTGTCTGCTCGGTAGCCAGCCCCTATCGGGCACTCGCTCACCCCCCCGTCTCCGTGAGAGTCAATCTTGGCTTCAGTACCCCCATGCATCTGTCCCACCCCCTCTTGAAGCCCTCCACAGTGCCTTCCTCGACTAGAATCCCGGGCAAAGCATTCCATAGCTCCACCACCCTCTCTGTGAAGTAATGCCTTCTACGTTCTCCCCATAGGTACCTCCCTCTAGTTTCCATTCATGCCTTCTGGTTGTGCCCCTTTGCTTTAGCCTGAACATTTCTTTGGCTCTACCCCCGTTAATCCCTTTCACATATTTGAAAAATTCTATCATGCCCCCCTTCTCTCTCTCCTCTCCTCCAGTGAATACAGCCCAAGGGCTTCCAGCCTATCCTCATAGGTCCTATCCCCCATGCCCCGGATCATCCTAGTTGCCCTCCTCTGGACCCTCTCCAACAGTACTATGTCTTTCTTAAGGTGCGGCCTCCAGAACTACATGCAATACTCAAGGTGCAGCCTACCCAAGGCATTGTACAGAGGTAGGATCACCTCACTCCTCCTGGACGTTATTCCCCGGGCAATGCAGTCCAGTATCTTGTTTGCCTTTGCCGCCGTTCTTCTGAAGTTCTCACTGTTGTTAATTTTGGTGTCTACCACCACCCCGAGGTCCCTTTCATTCGAAGTGGCTTGCAGTGGGACCCCTCCCAAGATATAAAACATGCCCTGGGTTTCTGACCCCTAGATGCAACACCCTACACACTTCTCCGGATTAAGCCTCAGCCCCCACCTCCTTGAACAACCCTCCAGAGTGTCCAGATCCCTCTGAACTGCCACCCTTGCTTCCTCCACGGCCAATGCTCCCAGTTTAAAGTCATCAGCGAAGAGGCTCATCCTACTTCTAACTCCTGCCCCTATATCAGAGACATAGGTGTTGAACAGCAGTGGTCCCAGTACTGAACCCTGGGGCACCCCACTGACGACCTTCCTAGGGGAGGAGACAATCCCTCTAACCACCACCCTCTGTGTTCTATCTGTAAGCCAGTTTTCCACCCATCTAAGCAACTGTCTTTCCACCCCAATCTCCCCCAACTTTGTCAATAACCCGAAGTGGGGTACTGAGTCAAACGCCTTACTAAAATCCAGATATAAGACGTCCACTGGTCTCTGTCTGTCCAGGGTCCCCGTCACCCAGATTGCTCGATATAATAATACCCAGATCCCTCTCCTGCTCAGTTTCCTTCACCCCCCCCCCAGGTGTAAGCTACTCAAATGTTATTCCACCCCAAGTGCATCACCGCACACTTTTTTGCATTGAATTTTAGTTGCCAGGTTTCCGATTACCTCTCCAGTTTCTCCAGGTCTTGCCTCATGGCCTACACTACCCCTTGGATGTTCACCCTATTGCAGATTTTTGTATTGTCCACGAATAAGTACACCCTACATTCTAGTCCTTCTGCTAGATCACTGATGTAAACGTTAAAAAGTAAGGGTACCAGTACTGACCCTTGAAGCACCCCACTCATCTCCCTTTTTACCCTGGAATGTACCCCATTTACCACCACTGTTGACTCCTTCCAGTCAACCTGTTCTCTACCCACCAAGTTACCTTCTGGCCCACCTCTAAGCTCTCCAGCTTATTTACTAACCTTCTGTGCGGGATGGTGTCAAAGGCCTCATTGAAGTCCAGATAGGACACATCTACTGCCCCTCCCTGATCCACTACCTGAGTCACCCAATCGAAAAACTCTTATCAGGTTTGTCTGGCCTGACTTCCCACTCGTAAAGCCATGCATCATGACCTAGGTATTTCCACAGCTGGCACCCACAGGACAAATAACAGTCTGCACTAACTGCACCATACAGTCAGTACATATACAGTGACCAGGGTATCTCCTCTGTAGGAACCCACGGTACTAATACCAGTCTGCACTAACTGCACCATACAGTCAGTGAACATATCATGACCTGGCTATTTCCATTGCTGGCACACACGGGACAAATAACAGTCCGCACTAACGACACCATATAGTCAGTGAACATACCATGATCTGGGTATCGCCTCGGTAGGCACCCACGGTACTAATACTAATCTGTACTAACCCTACCAGTCAGCGAACACTTAATGACCTGGGCATTTCCACTGTTAGCACCCATGGGACAAATAACAGTCCACACTAACTGCACCATACAATCAGTGCACATATAGTGACCTAGAACTCTCCTATGTAGGTACACATGGTAGTAATACCAGTCTGCACTTACTGCACCAGTCAGTGAACATATCATGACGTAGGTATTTCCACTGCTGGCACGCACAGGACAAATACACAATACACAATCTACAGGAGGGACAGGGAGGGTAAAGGAGGAGGAGGAGTAGCTCTCTATGTAAAGGAAGAGATCAAAGCAACAGAACTAAAGAGTAAACAGGGAGCAGATGAGGCACTCTGGGTCATCCTGGAGACAGGAAATGGCATCACAATCCGCATGGGGGTTGTGTACAGACCCCCATCTCAGGGGGAGGGAATGGACAAGGAAATGATAGAAGGCATCCTTAGAATGGCAGAAAAAGGGGAGATACTGTTGATGGGGGACCTGAACATGCCAGATGTTAACTGGAGCACCTTTGTTTTAGGCACATCCAAGAGCAGGGTCATTCTTGATGCCATACAAGGGGCATGCCTCAGACAGCTAGTTTTGGAACCCACTCGGGAGGGAGCAATCTTAGACCTGGTACTCTCAAATGGGGACGGAGAAAGAATCTCGGATTTAGAAGTGGGTAGCCATCTGGGAACAAGCGACCACCAAACAGTGTGGTTCACGATAAACACAGTCATACAATCAAGCCATACAAAAGCAAGAGTATTGGACTTTAGGAGGGCTGACTTTGGAAAATGAGAGAGTGCCTCAGAAAAGCACTAGCAAACAGGCAAGAAGGAGGGGTGGAGGAACAATGGGGAGTAATTAAAACAGCCATCACAGAGGCAACAAGCCTTTGTGTAAAGCAAATCAACAAAACACAACAAAGGAAAAAACCACTATGGTTCTCAAAAGAAGTGGCAGAGAAGGTTAAGGAGAAAAGGAAAGCATTCAGGAAATATAAGGAAACACAGAAGGAGCAGGACAGAGAACTTCATCAGTTAAAGCAGAAAGAGGCAGGGAAGGCAGTCAGAACAGCAAAAGCCCAAACCGAGGAAAGGACAGCCAACTCTGTTAAGAAGGGAGATAAGACCTTTTATAGGTACATTAGGGAGCGAAGAAAGACCAAAGGAGGGATACTGAGGCTTAATAAAAGGGGAAGGAGTGTGGGCAGAGGGTGACAGTGAAAAGCAGGGATACTGAACGAATATTTCTGCTCAGTATTCAAAGGAAGAGGAGGTGGAGGTACCTAAACCAAACAAGAGAAACACTCTGAAGACGGGGATCGATACCAGTCCATTTACAGAAGAAAGGGTTCTGAAAGAACTAATAAAATTGAAGGTGGACAAAGCAATGGGGCCTGATGGGATTCACCCAAGAATTCTAAAAAAAACTAAGGGTAGAACCAATGACACCGCTGACTACTCTCTTTAACAAATCATGGGAGGATGCGGTGGTACCTGAGGACTGGAGGAGGGTGGGTGCGATTCCTCTTCACAAAGTGGGAGCAGGATAGAGACAGGAAACTACAGACCAGTTAGTCTGACCTCAGTGGTAGGGAAAATGATGGAATTACTTCTGAAGGAAAGAACTGTTGAGTACCTAGAGGCCAGTGGGGCACAAGACCCAAGGCAGCATGGATTCACGATGGGAAGGTCATGTCAGACGAATCTAATAGATTTCTCTGACTGGGTGACCAAAGTAGTTGACCAGGGAGGGGCTGTGGACATGGCCTACCTAGATTTTAGCAAGGCATTTGATACAGTCCCACACAAAAGATTAATACACAACTTAGCCAGCCTTGAAGTGGGTCCCAAGGTGGTAGTCTGGATAAAAAATTGGCTAGACAACAGGACACAAAGGGTAGTAGTAAACGGAGTCTACAGTGAAGAAAGGAGGGTTACTAGCGGGGTACTGCAGGTTTCAGTACTGAGACCGCTCCTTTTTCATGTCTTTATAAAAAAGGGACATTGCAGAGGAACTGGAAGGAAAAGTATGTCTCTCTGCAGACGACACAAAGATCTGAAACAGGGTTGATACACAAGGTGGAGTGGAAAGGATGAGAAGGGACTTGGCAAGGTTGGAGGAATGGTGAAATGTATGGTAGCTCAGATTCAATGCAAAGAAGTGCAAGGTAATGCACCTGGGAAACAAAAACCCAGGGGAAGAGTACACAATGAGGGGTGAGATACTGACAGCAGCAAAAATGGAAAGGGACCTGGGGGTAATTATATCAGATGACCGAAAGGTGGAAAAGCAATGTGAAAAGGCAGTAAGGAAAGCTGGGGGATACTGGGATGCATAGGGAGAGGCATCAACAGTAGAAAACTGGAATTTGTTATCCCTCTGTACAGACAGTTGGTGAGACCCCATCTGGAGTACTGTGTGCAGTTCTGGAGACCCCATCTCCGCAAAGACATAGACAGAGTGGAGGCTGTCCAGAGGAGGGCAACCAAAATGGTGCAGGGTCTGCACCAGAAGACATACAAAGAAAGGCTAAAGGAGCTCAATATGTATACCCTTGAGGAAAGAAGGGAGAGAGGACATGATAGAAACTTTCAAGTACCTCAAGGAATCAACAAAGTCAAGAGGATAGCATCTTTCAGAAAAGAGATGTGTAAGAACAAGGGGCACAATTTGAAAATAGAGAGGAATGACTCCAGAGGTAATGAGGAAGTATTTTTCATGGAGAGGGTTGTGGATGCATGGAACAGCTTCCCTGAGGAGGTCGTGGAGTCAAGAACAGTAGTTGAATTCAAGAATGCATGGGACATAAGGCAGTCCTAGTGGGGGGTAGGAGGAAGTAAGCTGTTGGTTAACTAGGATCTGCAGCTTATCTGTTAGGTAGGAAAATGGGCAGACTAGGTGGGCCAAGCGGTCCATATCTGCCATCAAATTCTATGTTTCTAAATAACAGTCCGCACTAACTGCACCATACAGTCAGTGAACATATAATGACCTGGGTATTTCCACTACTGGTAACCACAGGACAAATAACAGTCAGTGCACATGTAGTGACCTGGAAATCTCCTATGTAGGCACCCACGGTACTAATACCAGTCTGCCCTAACTGTACCAGTCAGTAAACATATAATGCAGTGACAGTGCTAACATGCGCCAAAAGGGCAAACGTTGCATCCTTTCCATAACTGACCCCTCTTTCCTTTGCCAGTGGGTCCAAATTGATGCACCTACTCTGTAATAATATGTAAAGGAAGGGAACATGAACTGTTAAAAAACTGTCACTGATTATGTTTTGACCCAGTAGGTTCCTCTGTAGACCCACTTTTTTTTTTTTTTTTTACACACACCAGTGGGTCTAATTCGAGCCATGTTTAAACCCCCCAGCGTTGTCACTGATATAATGACCTGGGTATTTCCACTACTGGCACCCACGGTACTAATACCAGTCTGTACTAACCGCCCCATACAGTCAGTCAGTGAACATATCATGACCTGGGTATCTCCTCTGTAGCACCTACAGTACTAATACCAGTCTGCACTAACGACACCAATCAGTGAACATATCATGACCTGGGTATTTCCACAGCTGGCACCCATGGGACAAATAACAGTCTGCACTAACCACACCATACAGTCAGTGAACATACCATACTAACATACTAGCAGAATAGGCCTAACAGTCTCTCGAGTCTGCTCGATTTTCAGCACCCGCACTGAGGGTCAGTTTTGGGGTCCCCCCCTTGGGTTATACTGTCCCCCAGTCCCAGATGTTTCACCTGTATTGGGCCTGGTCAGATTTACCCTCCCCTGCACCTGTCCCATCCCCTCTTAAACCCATCCAAAGTCTCCACCTCTACCAGCTCCCTGGGCAGTGCATTCCATGGCTCCACCACCCTTTCAGTGAAATAACATCTCCTCCTCTCCCCTTTTGGGCCTGCTCCCTTCCAGCTTACACCCGTAACCTCTCGTTGCCCCACCCTCCTTCCTTTGGAGCACCCTGACTGGGCCTCCTTCATTGATCCCTTTCATGTACTTAAAGACCTCTATCATGTCCCCCCGTCCCTCCTCTACTCCAGGGTGTACATGTCGAGCTCCTTGGGCCTCTCCTCACAGATCCTCTCCCCCAGGCCCCAGATCATTTTGGTTGCCCTCCTTTGGACCCTCTCTAGAAGTGTACTGTCCCTCTTTAAATGTGGTCTCCAAAACTGTACACAATACTCGAGGTGTGGCCTAACCAAGCAGTTGTACAGTGGAAGGATCACTTCCGCCTTTCTAACGGTAATGCCCCTGGCGATGCATCCCAGCATCCTATTTGCCCTTGCCGCTGCCCTCCTACAGGTCTCCGAGTTGTTCATTTTGACATCTACAACTACCCCAGGTCCCTCTCACCCTCCGTGACTTGAATCATGTCTCCTCCCAGGGTATACCCCTGGTCTGGATTTCTGACTCCCAGGTGCAGAACCTTGCACTTCCCCACACTGAATTTTAGTTTCCATTTTCCCGGCCACCTTTCCAGAGCCTCCAGGTCCTCCTGCAAGGCCACCCTCCCCTCCTCCCCAACCACCACTGCACCCAGCTTTGAGTCGTCTGCCAAGAGACTCATCTCACTCCTGATCCCCCTCCTGATGTCTGAGATACAGGCGTTGAACTGGAGTGGCCCCAGCACTGACCCCTGGGGAACCCCACTAGTAACCCATCTTGGGGATGAGGCTAACCCTCCAACCACCACCTTCTGAGTACGCTCAGAGAGCCAATTTCCTATCCATCTTAGCAACTGTATCCCTACCCCCATTTCCTTGAGCTTAGCCAGTAGGCCACTGTGGGTTACCAAATCAAATGCCTTGCTAAAGTCCAGAAAGAGGATGTCCACTGGCCTACCCTGGTCAAGGGCCCTCGTCACCCAGTCATAGAACTCAACAAGGTGTATCTGGCACAATCTTCTCATGACAAAGCCATGCTGCCTATCGTCCAAGTACCCAGTTTGCTCCAGTAACCCCCAGCCTTTCCTTGACAATACCCTCCATCACTTTGCCAACCACCAATGTCAGGCTAACAGCCTGTAATTTCCCACCTCCTCTCTTGATCCCCCCTTGTGGATCAGCATGACATGGGCTGCCCTACAGTCTTGGAGCACCCACCCAGTCCTCAGAGAGATGCTGAAAAGTTCCGCTAGAGGGACTGCCATGACATCCGCCAGTTCCCTCAGCACCCTGGGATGCATCTTATCTGGCCCAGGTGCTTTCTCCGTCCGAAGGGACCTGAAGGCTTTCCTTACTCTCTCTACTGGGATTTCATTCTCCACATCCTCCCCCTTTTCACCCTGCACTGTTGGGCCCCCATCTGTCTGTGGTGGCCACTCCCTTTCCCCCAGACCCATCAGGGCCCCTGATCTCTACTGGTCCCACCTCTTGCTCTGGTTTACCCCTGCTCCCCTCGCAAGACATAGCCCCTCCATCCCTCTGGTAAAAACTGAGGAAAAGTACTCATTTATGACTTCTGCCTGTTCCCCCGCATCCTATGCCCAACCATCCCCTATCCATATCTTGCTGATCTGCCCCTTTACTTTCCTTTTTTCCCCTATGTATCTAAAGAACCCCTTGTCCCCCCTCCATATCCCACTGGCCAAGGACTGCTCCTTTTTTGCCTTAGCTGCTCTCACCACCCTGGTGACTCTCTTGGCTGTCAACTCGTATTCCTCCTGGTCCCTTTCACTCCTTGAGCACTTGAAGTGCCTATAGGCTGCCTTCTTCTCTCTCACCACCTCCTCTACCTCCCGGGTCCACCAGCAGGGTTTTCTGGCCTTACCGATCTTACATCTTTCCCTTGCGAAGGATCTGGTAACCTCCTGTATTCCCCATCCAATGATCCCCCACCTGCTGTCAACATCCATATCCGGCCTTATCCTGTCCAGACAATCTTTAAGGGTCCTTCCCATCTCCCTAAAGTCTGCACCCCTAAAGTCAGTTACTACTGTCCTTGTTCGGCTTTCCTGCCCCCTCGGTCCAGGAAGTACCAGACTGTGGCGTGATCATTCCCCGCCAACGGGTCCCTCACCTCTAGGCCTCTAATCTGATCACTGTCCACCAGGACCACTTCCAGTGTCTGGGGCTCCCTAGTTGGCTCACCCACCTGTTGTGTGAAATGCAGCCTGGAAGACATCCAGCAGCCTCTGCTCTCTGGCCACTGGCCACTGGTGACGTCATAGTCCCCCAGTCTGTTCCTGGCATGTTGTGGTCCCCCATTACCACTACCCTTCCCTTTCCCAGTCTACAGTGTCCCTCGAGATTTACCACCAAACTTTCTTCCAGGACCCCAGCCAGTGCTGGTAGTCTGTATACCACTCCGACCTTTACTCTCTTACCCCCCTGCATCAGCAAGGTGACCCAAATAGCCTACACGTTCCCCTCTGCCTCCTCTACCCCTCCATTACCCATGTTATTTCTGACTAACAGTGCGCCTGGGTATTTCCACACCTGGCACCGATGGGACAAATAATATGCCGCACAAACTGCACCATACAGTCAATGCACATTCAGTAATATGGGTATCTCTTATGCAGGCACCCACAGTACTAATACCAGTCTGCACAAACCACACCATACAGTCAGTAAACATATCATGACCTGGGTATCACTTATGTAGGAACCCATGATACTAATACCAGTTTGCACTAACCGCACCATACAGTCAGTGAACATATCATGACCAGGGTATTTCCACAGCTGGCACCTACAGGACAAATAACAGTCCGCACTAGCTGCACCATGCAGTCAATGCACATACAGTGACCTGGGTATCTCCTCTGTAGGCACCCACAGTATTAATGCCCGTCTGCACTAACTGCACCAGTCAGTAAACATATCATAACTTGGGTACTTCCACAGCTGGCACCCATGGGACAAATAACAGTCTGCACCATACAGTCAGTGAACATATCATAACCTGGGTATTTCCACTGCTGGCACTCACGGTACTAATACCAATCTGAACTAACCGCACCAGTCAGTGAACATATAACGACCTGGGTATTTCCACTGCTGGCGCACACAGGACAAAGAACAGTCCGCACTAACTGCACCATACAGTGAGTGAACATATCTTGATCTGTGTATTTCCACTGCTGGCACCCAAGCGACAAATAACAGTCCGCACTAACTGCACCATACAGTCAGTAAACATATTATGACCTGGGTATCTCCTACGTAGGCACCCATGATACTAATACCAATCTGCACTAACCGCACCATAGAGTCAGTGAACATATCATGACCAGGGTATTTCCACAGCTGGCACCGATGGGACAAATAACAGTCCGCACTAACTGCACCATACAGTCAGTAAACATATCATGACCTGGGTATCTCCTACGTAGGCACCCACGGTACTAATACCAGTCTGCACTACCTGCACCATACAGTCAGTGCGCATGCAGTGACCTGGGTAACTCCTCTGTAGTCGCCCACAGTACTAATACTGGTCTGCACTAACTGCACCAGTCAGTGACTATACCATGACCTGGGTATTTCCACAGCTGGAACCTACAGAACAAATATCCTAAGCCATGTTCCTGGATCCATCCTTGCTTTCTACTTGCTGCTGAGCCCCCAGCTTGCACTGTCACTAGCATTAACTCTGCTCTACTAGAGCTATCAGTGTCTAAAATCACTGGTTCTGCACATTGGTGCCGACTTGCTGCCACCTCCCTGCTGTACTGTTTACTGGGATGAGGCTTCACCTTACGACTGGGCCTCACTGATTATCCTTGTATCATGTTTTTATTGCTATGTATTGTATTACTATGCCCATTTGTGCTATGTGTTCTATTGTGCTACTGTATTATTTATTCTGTACCTACCAGGTCCTCCTTGAAAATGAGCTTGCTCAATGGAGTTTCACCGGGCTAAGTAAACACTGACTGATTGAAATAACGGTCTGCACTAACTACACCATACAGTCAGTGCACATACAGTGACCTGGGTATCTCCTCTGTAGGCACCCACGGTACTAATGCCAGTCTGCACTAACTGCACCAGTCAGTAAACATAGAATACTAACATACTAAAAGCCAGCAGAACAGGTCTGACAGTCTTTCGTGTCTGCTCGGTAGCCAGCCCCTATCGTGCGCGCGATCCTCCCCCCCTTGTCCCTGTGAGGGTCAATCTTGGCTTCAGTACCCCCATGCATCTGTCCCACCCCCTCCTGAAGCCCTCCACAGTACCTTGCTCGACTAGACTCCCGGGCCAAGCATTCCATGGCTCCACCACCCTCTCTGTGAAGTAATGCCTTCTACGTTCTTCCCTATAGGTTCCTCCCTCCAGTTTCCATTCATGCCCTCTGGTTGTGCCCCTTTGCTTTAGCCTGAACATTTCTTTGGCTCTACCCTTGTTAATCCCCTTCACATATTTGAAAACTTCAATAATGTCCCCCCATCTCTCCTCTCCTCTCCTCTCCTCCAGTGAATACAGCCAAAGGGCTTCCAGCCTATCCTCATAGGTCCTATCCCCCATGCCCCAGAACATCCTGGCTGCCATCCTCTGGACCCTCTCCAGCAGTACTATGTCCTTCTTAAGGTGTGGCCTTCAGGACTGCACACTATACTCAAGGTGCAGCCTAACCAAGGCACCGTACAGAGGTAGGAGCACCTCACTTCTCCTGTACATTATTCCCCAGGCTACACAGCCCAGTATCTTGTTTGCCTTTGCCGCCATTCTTCTGCAGTTCTCACTATTGTTCATTCTGGTGTCTGCCACCACCCCGAGGTCCCTTTCACTTGAAGCGGTTTGCAGTGGGACCCCTCCCAAGGTATAAACATGCCCTGGGTTTCTGACCCCCAGATACAATACCCTACACTTCTCCGGATTAAACCTTAGCCCCCACCTCCTTGACCAATCCTCCAGGGTGTCCAGATCCCTCTGGACTGCCACCTTTACTTCCTCCTCATCAGCCAATGCTCCCAGTTTAGAGTCATCCGCAAAGAGGCTCGTCCTACTTCTAACTCCTGCCCCTATATCGGAGACATAGGCGTTGAACAGGAGTGGCCCCAGTACCGAACCCTGGGGCACCCTATTGACGACCTTCCTAGGGGTTAGAGACAATCTCTCTAACCACCACCCTCTGTGTTCCATCTGTAAGCCAGTTTTCCACCCATCTAAGCAACTGTCTTCTCACCCCCATCTCCCCCAACTTTGTCAATAACCCAAATAGGATACAGAGTCAAATGCCTTACTAAAATCCAGATATAAGATGTCCACTGGTCTCTGTGTGTCCAGGGTCCCTGTCACCCAGTCGTAGAAATCTATAAGGTTGGTCTGGCATGATCTCCCCGGGATGAATCCATACTGTTTGTCATCCATGTGCCCCAGCCTATCCAGCTGCCTCCCAAGCATCCCTTTGATGAAGCCCTCCATTAGTTTGCCTACCACTGGCCTGTAATTTCCCATCTCCTCCCTAGAACCCCCGGCCCCCTTTGTGGATGGGCACCACGTGAGCCACACTCCAATACTGGGGCACCCTTCCTGTCTGGAGAGAAGCGTTGAACAGCACAGCTAGTGGAGCTGCTAGTTCGTCCGCCAGTTCCTTCAGTACCCTTGGATGCAGCCCATCTGGTCCTGGTGCCTTGTCAGTTTTCAGCACCCGTACGGCCTCTCTCACGCTGCCCTCTGTGATTTCCCCCTCCCTAGCCCTCTCATTAGTAAAGGCCCCATCCTCTTCTGGGCCTGGCCCACTAGGTACCCCAGCCTCTTTTGATCCTCTCATCTCCCTTTGCCCTATCCTCTCAGCTGCTCCCCCCGTTCTGGCTGGAATGAAGCCTATGTCTCCTCCCCTAGAAACCCGAGGCCAAATACTTGTTCAGTACCTCTGCCTGCTCCCCCCCTCCTGGGCCCATCCTTCCCCAGTCCTAATCCTGGGAGATCTGTGCTCTCCTTCCTCTTTTTCCCTAATTATCTATAAAACCCTTTTCCCCTCTACGTACATCCTTAGTCAGGTTGTGCTCCATCCTCGCCTTTGATCCCCTCACCACCCTTGTGACCCTTCTAGCTGACTACTCGTACTCCCCTCTCCCCCTTGGAGCACTTAAAACGTGCGTAGGCAGCTTTCTTATCTCTTACCGCCTCTTGCACCTCCCTGGTCTAACAGCACGGCTTGCTGGCCCTGCCATTTTTACACCTTACCCTTGCACACAAGCTAGTAGCCTCCTGTACCCCCTTTTTAATGGCCTCCCACAATCTACCTAAATCCATGTCTGGCCTGATCTGGCTCAAGCTCCCCCTCAGTATCCTGCCCATGCTCATGACGTCTGCCCCCCTAAAATCCATTACCACTGTGTTTGAGCAGTTGCCCCAGGCACAGCATAAACCAGACCATGTCATGGTCTCCTCCTGCCAGTGGGCTACACACCTCCAGATCCCTTATCTGGTCACTGTCTGCAAGGACAATGTCCTGTATCCCCCCCCAGTAGGTTCCCCCACCTGTTGGACCAGAAAGGCATCTTGAAAAACACATCCATCAGCCTCTGCTCCTTGGCCACCACTGATGTCATGGTGTCCCAGTCTGCCCCAAGCATATTTAGATCCCCCATGACCACCACCCTACCCCTTCCCCAGTCACAGTGCCCCTTGATGTTCTCAACCAATTTTCCCTTCAGTTCCTCATCCACTGCGGGTGGTCTGTATACCACCCCTAATTTTAATCTTTTTTCTCCCCCCGACTGTAGGGTTACCCAAGTCGCTTCCACTCTTTTCACCAATATTCCATCCTTGACTATCAGTGCTACGCCCCCTCCTCCACCCACTTCTCTATCCCTCCTGAATAATTTGTAGCCCTCCAAATTTAGGTCCCAGTCATTCTTCTGGGTGGCCCATGTTTCCATAATAGCTGCCACATCTGCGGATCCCTCTACCAGCATCGCCTGAAGCTCGGGCATTTTGTTGCCCATACTCCTGGCATTGACCAGGACCATCCTTCACCCCACCCCCGCTTCCCTGCACAACTGACTCAGCCCTGCGCACTCCCTATTTGACCTCTCCTGCACAGCTCTTGCATTGTGTCCATCAGAGTCCCCTGCCCCTATTTGCCGCCGTAGACCAGGGACCTCAGTCAGTCCTCCTGTCTCCAGTCCTGCACTAGTCCCTCCCCCCTTTACAAGTTTAAACCCCACTTCCCGTTAATGAATTCGGCGAGTTTCAGCTTTAAGATCTCCTTCCCCTCTAGGTTAAGATGTAGCCTATACCTAGCATATAACCCTTATCATCCCATGTGTCCCCCAATCCCCATCAGTCCAAACCCTTCCTCCCTGCCACTCCCTGAGCCACTGGTTCACACCTTAGTTTGTACGTGGCCTCCCCGGATGCCCTAGGCACCGGCAGGATTTCTGAGAAAGAGACCGAACACCCAATAGAATGGCAGACCCTGGCTAGCTCCCGAAACCTCACCTGGATTTCCAGACCGCTGTTCCCTTCCAAATCGTTTGTGCCCAGATGTACTAGGAAATCAAGGGATCCCCCACATTCCAAAGCTAAGGAATCTAGCTGAAATTTGACCCTGTGAACGAATAGCCCCGGAATACATTTAGCCCTGACCTGGCTGCTTGTACCCTCCCCTACTCCCTCCCACTGGATGCCCCTGGTCATGGAGTTCCCCAGCAGGATCACCTTTACCCCCCCCCCACTGGCCCTTTTGACCCCTTCTAAGCTCTTCCTTCCATCATCGGCCCCCAGCGTACGCCTCACACCCCCATTAGTCCAGGGTTCACTAGTCTGTGCATGACCTAACGTGCTCTTCCTTCTGCATGCGGTTCCCAGTTTACTCTTCTCCTCCCCACCTCCTGGCCGGCACAGCTAGCCCCCTGATCCCCACCGGACTCCCTTTTTGGGCCGGAGTCCACAGATCCCCTCTCCCCTGCCCCCTTCAACTGCTTTCCTCCCTGCCTCCACCCCCCCCGACCTTGTCTCCCCACTCCCTTCTGGCATAATTCTCCCTACCCTACCCTCCTCGTCCCCGTTCCCTCTTGGCAGATATCCCCCTCCCGACCCTGGCCCCCTAAAGTGCCATCTACCACCCCCCTCCCCTTGGCAGACTCCCCCAGCCTGTGCCTGCTCAGCCCTAGTTCCTGCCAGCTGGGAACACACTGGGCACCCTCCGTTCTTCCATGCCCAATTTAGGATTATCGCTGCCCCACACCCCGTACACCCAATCACCCTGCCGAAGATGCCCGCTCTGGCCAGCCCCGAATCCACCCTCATTTTGGTGTGAGCAGGCCTAACCACTTGCAGCCCAATAGTTCTTGCCCACCTCATGTGATCAACTATTCAATCAGCAGATATCACCTTTAACAGCTTTCAAAATCTCAAGCACTATATAAATCAGCAGTTACAGCTCACATATACAGCAGCACTATCTAAGAACAGCATTATATAATCAGCAGTTAATAGAGTTCACAACAGCACTCTATCATCAGCAGTTATCACAGTTCACATCTATAATGACCTGGGGATTTCCACTGCTTGCACCCATGGGACAAATAATAGTCCGCACTACCTGCACCATACAGTCAGTGCACATAGAGGGACCTGGGTATGTACATCGCAGGCACCCACGATATTAATACCAGTCTGCACTAACTGCACCATACAATCAGTGAACATATCATGACCTGGGTATTTCCACTGCTGGCACCCATAGCACAAATAACAGTCCACACAAACTGCACCACAGTCAGTGCTCACATAGTGACCTAGGTATCTCCTATGTAGGCCCCCACGATACTAGTACCAGTCTGCAGTAAATGCACCATACAGTCTGTGAACATATCTCGATCTGGGTATTTCCACTGCTGGCACCCACGGTACTAATACCAATCTGAACTAACCGCACCAGTCAGTGAACATATAATGACCTGGGTATTTCCACTGCTGGCGCCCACAGGACAAGGAGCAGTCCGCACTAACTACGCCATACAGTCAGTACATATACAGTTACCTGGGTATCTCCTCTATAGGCCCCCACGATACTAATACCAGTATGCACTAACCGCACCAGTCAGTGAACATATCATGACCTGGGTAACTCCTATGTAGGCCCCCACGATACTAATACCAGTCTGCACTAAATGAACCATACAATCTGTGAACATATCTTGATCTGGGTATTTCCACTGCTGGTACCCACAGTACTAATGCCAGTATGCACTAACTGCACCAGTCAGTGAACATATCATGACCCGGGTATTTCCACTGCTGGCACCCATGGTTCTAGTACCAGTCTGCACTAACAGCACCATATAGCCAGTGAACATACAACACTGCAGCACCCACTGGAAAAATAATAATTTGCACTAACTGTGCCATGTACTCAGTTCACATATTCTGACCTGGGTATCTCCACCGTAGGCACCTACAGTACAAAACAATCCACACCAGTTGCAGAATACAGTCACGGACCATATAGTAAACTGGGTTTCTCAGCTGCAGGCACCCGCAGTATGAACAATCTGCACACACAGTCAGTGCACATGTAGTGACCTGGGTATCTCCACTGAAGGCACTCACAGTACAAAGGGAGTTGATGTGAGCTGAAAAAATTTAGGTGTCGATCTAGTTCAAAGCTTAGGTATTTAAAATTGTGGACTAACTTGAGATCATCGCTATGGAGAGTCTTGATGGGGGCAAGGAAGCAAGCGAGATAGGGACGAAGGGCAAGTGGTTGGAACAGAAGAACATCACTTTTGTCTTTTTAGCGTTTAACAGCAGTTTGGAGCGTAAGAGATTGTGCTGGAGGCAATCAACTTCTGCCTGTAATTCTGCATGGGCTTCGTCTACCAAGGGACTTGATACCTATATCACTGTATTGTCCGCGAAAAGGTGTAGTTTTGCTTTGCTGATGCCATTTCCGATGAAGTTGATGTATATCATAAATAGAAGTGGTCCAAGGATCGAACCTTGGGGTACCCCTCTCCTGAGTGGAAGGAGCAGGGACAGGGAGCCATCAGCCTTCACCTGTTGAGATCTAGCTGACAAGTAACTGTCGGACCATGATAGCGCAGTGCCGGAGATTCCATGCCAGTTCAATGAGTCTGGGAGTAGAGCATGATCAACTCTGTCGAATACTTTGCTGTGGTCCAGGAAGACTGCCCCTGTGACTTGTTTCCTGTCCACTGCATGGAGCTAGTCATTTGTAACTGAGGCTAGAGCTGAAGTGGTGCTATGGGAAGGACAAAATCCTGACTGGGCTAGGTCTATAAGGTCTGCTTTCTCATGGTAGTTTCTAATTTGTGCATTTACCAACTTCTCAAGGAGCTTAGAGAGCAGAGGCAGAATAGAAATAGGTCGGTAGTTATTTGGGGCAGTAGCGTCACCTGACTTAAATAGCAGAAGTACCTGAGCTATTTTCCAAGCCCCAGGGACAGTGCTAGAGTTAATGGAGAGGTTAAATAAGTGTAAGGTGGGGGCTGTGAGGTAAGGTACTGGAAGCAGAGTTTGAGGAAGTATCATTCTAAACCGTCGGAACCAGCACCTTTGTTAACTTTTAGGTGGAGAAGAAGGTCTTCCACCTCCGTACTGGAATGGGGAGAAGGCGAAGACTGAGCTGGGAGATGTTTGGGAATGTGTGGGAGTAGTGGGGACAAGGAAGGCAGCTTAGGAGTCGAACACGAGACCCGCGGTAGAGAAGTGCTCATTAAAGCAAAGTAGAATATCGGATTTATCAAAGACAGTAGTGTCCTTGTAGGAGATCATCCCGGGTAATGAGGATGACTGTTTATTGCCTTCAACAGACTTAATGATACGCCAGAACATACTGGAGTTACCCTTAGCAGTACCAAAGGCTGACAGGTAAAAATTTGCCTTTGTGTCCCTTATTCTTTTGGTGCAATTGTTATGACAGGCTCTAAAAGCTGCCCAGTCAGAAGGGAGGTTGGTCCGCCTGGCTATAGCCCAGAGGTGATCCCTTCCAGTTAGCAAGGCCAATAGCTCGGCTGTGAACCAGGGGCAGGAGAACTTCCGTACTCTGCGTTTTAGCATAGGGGCATGTCTGTCGATGACGGCGGTTAGGATGTTGTTCAAGAATGAAACCGCATTATCGATGTTGGAAGCCAGGCAGAAATCAGTCCAATTAATGAACCTGAGGTCCAACAGGTAGTTAGAGAGATTGAACTTACGAAGACTCCTTCTCCAAGAAAACCTATTGGCTGACTTGAGTGTGGGCCATCCTCTAACACAGCCCACGGCGTGATGATTGCTAGCATCATTGTGAAAAACAGCAGTGTGAGTGATTTTATGGGGTCTGTTAGTTAGGTTTAGATCAATCAGTGACCTGGTAGGGAAGAATTTATGAAGTGGTCAGGTGATATCAGTTACCAGTTGAGTGAAGCCCGCAGCATCACAGAATTCTTTAAAATGAGAGCTTTTGTTGCAAGTTCTTTGCCAGTCGAGATTTAATTCACCAAATATGATAATCTCATTCTGCCTTTTGTCGGCATCTTTAAGTAATTTAGGAGCTGAAGGCCCGCAGAGGGTGGCCTGTAGCAACCTGTTATTGTCAGGGTTTCAATGGGTAATAGAAAAAGGTTTAATGTCAGAGCTTCAAACTCCTTTGATATACTGGCAGGAGCATAGTCAGAGACTGTAAACTTATCCTTGACTTAAATTGCCACGCCCCCTCCCCAGGTTTCTCTGTCACTGCGGAAGAGGTTGTGGGGTGCAAAAGATATAGTGATGTCAGGAATTTTTTTTTTTTTTTTAGCAAAGTTTCTGTTAGTACCAAAATATCTGGGTCTGTGTGGGAGATCCATGCCTGGATAAGGTCTAATTTTTTCAGTAGACTGCTTACATTAAGATGCAGGCATTTCAGGCCTTTGGTGGTTAAGAGGTCAGCGGGAGCGGATGGACTGGGATTTAATTCGACATGACCTGCACAGATTAGCAGCAGGAAGGTTAAGTATTTGACCCACCTTCAGAGTACTTTAGTTTTGCTTGGAAGTGGGTGCCTAGAAGAGGAGTAGTTTTGGGGTACAAGGGTGACAGTATAGCGGAGAGAGGAGAGTGTATAAGGCATAGACAGCCACTGAAACACGGATGGGATGAGGGTGTAAGGCTGTAAGGACTAATGTCAGAATTGTCGTGGGAGGGTCCCAGAGGAGGTAAAACGTTGAGAGTCTGAAATAACATAGTTAAAGGGAGGGAACTCTGATGATGTGGTCAAGGCAGGATGAGGTGGCATGTGGGTGAGAGATAAGAGGGAGCAGAGGAACAGTAGGGTGGAGAGCAAAAAAAACGGTTTGGGTGTGAATGTGCCACTGCATGGTACTGCGATGCGCCTCCTAGCAAGGCGCAGAGGGGGCACCAGGTCTCAAAAAGTAGTGTAGCGTGCAAGAATGAATTAGTACTGCTGTGATTATAGAAATTCAGAAACTGTGGGGGGACTAGGGCTAGCACAAATGCTGGATGCAATGTGGCAAGAGCAAAGTGTGATGAGAACAGAACCAAAAGAGACGGTCCCAATGGAGAGAAAAAAAGCCCTACAGAGACTTAAAGAGTAAGCGTGTTGTAGATGGACAGAGAGACACTTTTAGAACAGGCAGGAGACATAGAAACAGACTGACGGCAGATAAGGACTGCTTGACCCACCTAGTCTGCCAATTTCCCTACCTACAGGATAAGCTGCAGATCCTACTTAACCAACAGCCTATTTCTTCCTAACCCCCCCACAAGAAATACCTTATGTCTGTCCCATGCATTCTTGAATTCTCCCACAGTTTTAGACCCCACAGCCTCCTCAGGAAGGCTGTTCCATGCATCCATCACCCTCTCTGTAAAAAAATACTTCCTCACATTGCTCCTGAGCCGTCCCCCCTCTATCTTCAAATTGAGTCCCCTTGTTCTTGCACATCTCTTTTTCTGAAAGATGCTACCTCTTGGACTTTGTTGATTCCACTGAGGTTCTTAAAAGTTTCCATCATGTCCCCCTCTCCTCCTGTCCTCAAGGGTATACATATTAAGCTCCTTTAGTCTCTCCTCACATGGCTTCCTTGCAGACCCCACACCATTTTAGTTGCCTCCTCTGACTGCCTCCATCCTATGTCCTTCGGAGATGGGGTCTCCAGAACTGGACACAGTACTCCAGATGGGGTCCCACCAACTGTCTGTGCAGAGGGATAACAACTTCCTGTTTTCTGCTGGTGATGCCTCTCCTATACATCCCAGTACCCCCCAGCCCTTCCCACTGCCTTCTAACATTGCTTGCTAACCTTAAGGTCATCTGATAGGATTACCCCAGGTCCCTTTCCATTTTGTTGTTACTACCCCTCCCCCAATTGTAATCTTTCCTGGGTTTTGTTTCCAGGTGCATTATTTTGAACTTCTTTGCTTGAATCCAAGCTGCCATACTTCTGACCATCCCTCCAACCTTGCCAAGTTCCTTTTCATCCTTTCCACGCCTCCTTGTGCATCAAGCCTGTTGCAGATCTGTGTCATCTGCAACGAGGCATACTTTTCCTTCCAGTCCCTCTGCAATGTCACTTATAAAGACATTCAAAAGGACTGAACCCAGTACAGAAGCATGTGGTACCCTACTAGTAACCCCTTTTTCTTCAGAGTGGAATCCATTTACAATTATCTTCTGTGTCCTGTTGTCCAGCCAATGTTTTACCCAGGCTACCACCCTGGGACTCACTCCCAGGCTGGTTAATTTGATTATTAATCTTTTGTGTGGGACTGTGTCAAATGCCTTGCTAAAGTCGAGGTAGGCCATGTCCACAGCCCTCCCTGGTCTACTACTTTGGTCACCCAATCAAAGAAATCAATTAGATTTATCTGATATGACCTTCCGCAGGAACCCATGCTACCTTGGGTCCCAGTCCCGCTGGCCTCTAGGTACTCAATAGTTCTTTCCTTCAGAAGTGATTCCATCACTTTACCTACCACGGAGGTCAAACTGACAGGTCTGTAGTTTCCTGCCTCTGTCTTACTCCGACTTTTGTGAAGGGGAATCACATCCGCCTTCCTCCAGTCCTCAGGTACCACACCATCCGCCCATGATTTGTTAAAAGGGTAGACAGTGGTGTCACTAGTTCTCCCCTTAATTCTTTTAGAATTCTGGGGTGAATTCATGGCCCCATTGCTTTGTCCACCTTCAGTTTTAAGTGTTCTTTCAGAACCCTTTCTTCTGTGAAAGGACTAGGATCGAATTCTCATCCAGAGTGCTTCTGTTAACTGGATTAGGCACCTCCCCCATCTCCTCTTTTGTGAATACTGAGTAGAATTATTCTTTCAGTATCCCTGCTTTTTCCCTCTCTGCCCACCCACCATCCATTCTATTCAGCCTCACTATCCCTCCCTTTGTCTTTCTACGCTCCCCAATGTACCTAGAAAAGGTTTTATCCCCTTCTTAACAGAGTTGGCTGTCTTTTCCTCAGTTTGGGCCTTTGCTATTCTGACTTCCCTCCCTGCTTACTTCTGCCTTAACTGGTACAGTTCTCTGTCCTGCTCCTTCTGTATTTCCTTATACTTCCTAAATGCTATCTTTTTCTCCCTAACCTTCCCCGCCACCTCTTTTGAGAACCATAGTGGCTTTTTCTTTCGTTTTGATTTATTTGCTTCACACAAAGGCTCGTTGCCTCTATGATGGCAGTTTTGATGTTTCCCCATTGTTGCTCCACCCCTCCTTCTAGCCTGTTTGCTAGTGTTTTTCTAAGGCACTCTCCAATCTTGCCAAAGTCAGCCCTCCTGAAGTCCATTACTCTCGCTTTTGTATGGCTTGACGCTGTAGCTGAGTTTATCGTGAATCACACTGTTTGGTGGTCACTTGTTCCCAGATGGCTACCCACTTCTAGATCTGAGATCCTCTCACTGTCCCCATTTGAGAGTATGAGGTCTAAGATTGCTCCCTCACGAGTGGGTTCCAAAACTAGCTGTCCGAGGCATGACACCTGTAGGGCATCGAGAATGGCCCTGCTCTTGGATGTGGCTGCAGCAAAGGTGCTCCAGTTAACATCTGGCATATTCAGGTCCCCCATCATAGAAACATAGAATCTGGATGCAGATATGACCGCTTACCCACCTAGTCTGCCCATTTCCTACCTGATGGATAAGTTGCAGATCCAGTTAACCAGCAGCCTACTTTTCCTACCCCCACCCTAGAATTGCCTTATGACTGTCCCATGCATGCTTGAATTCCACCACTGTTTTTGACTCCACAACCTCCTCTGGAAGGCCGCTCCATACATCCACAACCCTCTCTGTGAAAAAATACTCCTTAAATTACCTCTGAGCCGCCCCCTTCTATCTTCAAATTGTGCCCCTTGTTCTTGCACACCTCTTTTTGAAAGATGCTACCTCTTGGACTTTGTTGATTCCCTTGAGGTACTTGAAAGTTTCTATCATGTACCCCTCTCCCTCCTTTCCTCGGAGGCTAAGGCATATTGCTCCCAAGTCTCCTTCATATGTCTTCCGTGCAGACCCTGCACCATTTTAGTTGCCCTCCTCTGGACAGCTTACATCCTGTCTATGTCTTTGCAGAGATTGGTCTCCAGAACTGCACGCAGTACTCAGATGTGGTCTCACCAGCTGTCTGTACAGAGGGATAATAACTTCTTGTTTTCTACTGGTGATGCCTCTCCCTATGCATCCCAGTATTCCCCAGCCTCCTTGCTGCCCTCTCACATTGCTTGCCCACCTTTAGGTCATCTGATATGATTCACCCCAGGTCCCTTTCCATTTTTGTTGTTGTTAGTAGCTCTCACCCCATTGTATACTCTTCCCTGGTTTTGTTTCCCCAGGTGCATTACCTGCACTTCTTAGCACTGAATCTAAGCTGCCATACATTTGACCATTCCTCTAACCTTGCCAAGTCCCTTCATCCTTTCCACCCACCTTGTGCATCAACTCTGTTGCAGATCTTTGTGTCATCTGCAAAAGACATACTTTTCTTCCAGTCCTCTGCAATGTCGCTTATAAAGACATTGAAGAGGACCAGTCTAATACTGAACCCTCAGGTACCCCACTACTAACCCCCTTTTTCAGAGTGGACCCATTTACCATTCTCTCTGTGTCCTATTCTCCAGCCAATTCTTTACCCAGGCTGTCATCTTGGGGCCCACTCCCAGGCTGGCTAACTTGTATATTAATCTTTTGTGTGGGACTGTGTCAAATGCCTTGCTAAAGTCTAGGTAGGCCATGTCCACAGCCCCTCCCTGATCAACTACTTTGGTCATCCTGTCAAAGAAATCTATCAGATTTGTCTGGCATGACCTTCCTGCTGTGAATCCATGCTGCCTTGGGTCCTGTGCCCCTCTGGCCTCTAGATACTCAACAATTCTTTCCTTCAGAAGTGATTCCATCATTTTCCCTATCACTGAGGTTAAACTAACAGGTCTGTAGTTTCCTGCTTCTGCCTTGCTCCCACTTTTGTGAAGGGGAATCACATTTGCCTCCTCCAGTCCTCAGGTACCACCCCATCCTCCCATGATTTGTTAAAGAGGGTAGTCAGTGGTGTCACTAGTTCTACCCTTAGTTCTTTTAGAATTCTGGGATGAATCCCATCAGGCCCCATTGCTTTGTCCACCTTCAGTTTTAAGAGCTCTTTCAGAACCCTTTCTTCTGTAAATGGGCTGATATCAACTTCTGTATCCAGAGTGTTTCTACTATTTGTTTTAGGTACCTCCCCCTCTTCCTTTGTAAATACTGAGCAAAAATATTTGTTTAGTATCTCTGCCTTTTCACAGTCACCCTCTGCCCACCTCCCTCCCCTTTATTAAGCCTCACTATCCCTCCCTTGGTCTTCCTTCGCTCCCTGATGTACCTATAGAAGGTTTTATCCCTTCTTAACTGATTTGGCTATCTTTTTCTCGGTTTGGGCCTTTGCTGTTCTGACTGCCTTTCCAGCTTCCTTTTGCTTTAACTGATACAGTTCTCTGTCCTGTTCCTTCTGTGATTCCTTGTACTTCCTGAATGCTTTGTTTTCTCTTGAACCTTCACTGCCACTTCCTTTGAGAACCATAGTGGTTTCTTACCTCGTTTCGTTTTGTTTATTTGCTTTACACAAAGGCTTGTTACCTCTGTGATAGCAATTTTTATTATTCTCCATTGTTTTCCACCCCTCCTTCCTGCCCATTTGCTAGTGCATTCCTTAGGCACTCACCCATTTTGGCAAAGTCAGCCCTCCTAAAATCCAGTACCTTTGTCTTTGTATGGCTTGACTATTACTGTGTTTATTGTGAACCATACTGTTCGATGGTAGCTAGTTCCCAGATGGCTACCCACTTCTACATCTGTGATCCTCTCTTCATCTCCATTTGAGAGAACCAGATCTAAGATTGCTCCTCTCGAGTGGGCTCCAATATTAGTTGTTTAAGGCATGCCCCTGTAGGGCATCTAGAATAACCCACTCTGTAAGTGGCTGCTGCAACTGCACTCCAGTTAACATCTGGCATATTCAGATCACCCATCAGCAATATCTCCCCTTTATCTGCCATTCTAAGTATACTTTCTATCATTTCCTTGTCCATTTCCTCCCCCTGAGGGGGGGTCTGTATACAACCCCTGTGCGGATTGTGGTGCCATTGCTTGCCTCCAAATTGACCCACAGTGCTTCTTCTCCTCCCTGTTTACCGTTTTGTTCTGTTGCTTTGATTTCTTCTCTTATGTAGAGAGCTACTCCTCTTCCCCTTTTACCCTCCCTGTCCCTCCTATAGACAGTGTATCCTGGTATGTTTACGTCCCAGTCATGGTTCTGTGTGTACCATGTTTCTGTGACTGCCACGATATCCAGATCTTCCTCCTCCATCAAGGCCACTAATTCAGGAAGCTTGTTACCCAGACTACGGGCATTGGTACTCATTGCTCTCCATTTTTGATGGCTTTACCTTCTGTAGCGGCATCCCCACTGACCTTTCTACCTTGGTCTTTTTCTCATTTAGTACCCGCTTTGTAGGGGAGGCTGGGATTTTCCTGCTGCTTATCAGTGCCTCTCCCCTTGACTAGTTTAAAGGCTTGCCAATGAAGCATTTAAACCGATTGCCCAAAAGACTTGTTCCCTTCCTGGACAGATGCAGACCATCCTGCCAGTATAGGCTGGTGTCCCTCCAGGTGGAACCCCAGTTCCCAATGAAGCCAAACCCCTGTGCTCCACACCATTTTTTCAACCATTTGTTAAACTGCATGGTTGTGCCCTCGCAAAACAATCAGCTAAAAGCTCTGACCCACTGCTACAATGAGTGCCTTCCTGTCAGCAAGATGTCCTACACAACAAATTGATAGAGAAATACCCTGCTAATCAGACAGAGAGAAATCCACACATCCAAGTCAGACACAGGTAAACCTCCCCAGCCCCAAAACAGGCCTGGTGGTTTGTGCTCTGAGAGCTGTCAGCCCCAAAATAAGTCAGCTGTGCTTTAAACTCTTCCTGCACTGAAAATCTTAAGAATTGTAACAAACAAACGTAAACCTAGATCCACCACCCTCTGTTGCTTGAAAGACTGTCTTTTCCTGTTTCACACTGCAGGTTTTTCTGTGACCACCCTAACCCCAGTAACTTTGTTAAAAAGAGTTTAACTATCACAAACTCCTACGCACCAGTAAATTATTTAAAAATAGTTTCTGTCCCAAAATCCTAGTAGTCAATCCAGCTACCCCCAAGGGACAACCAGAATGCAGTATTCAAACACTTACGAGGTTACTTCCAAGATAAGCAGAGTTTGCAAGTTTCTTTTTCAACTCCTCAGCCACCTTTAATTCATTTAAACAGTACCCTTCATTTCTTGATTGGCTTAACAGGAAGGCAGGTCTAGGACACTTTCGTGTGAGCAGTGCTGGATGAGAACAGCAGACCAGTGAGGAACCTTTAAGAGAGAGAGGGAGATCAACAAAGGGGGTGGGGAGACACCAACAGTATCTCCCCTCTCTCTCTGCCATCCTAAGGATGCCTTCTATCATATCCTTGTCCATTCCCTCCCCCTGACATAGGGGTATGTATATAACCCCTATGCGGATTGTGGTGCTATTTCCAGTCTCTAAGGTGACCCACAGAGCCTCTTCTCCTCCCTGTTTACTCTTTTGTTCCGTTGCTTTTATCGCTCCCCTTACATAAGAGCTACTCCTCCCCCTCTTCTCCCCCCTCCATCTCTCCTGTAGGTTGTGTACCCTGGTATGTTAACATCCCAGTCATGGTTCTCTGTGTACCATGTTTCTGTGACTGCTACGATATCCAGGCATCCCTCTTCCATCAAGGCCACCAGTTCAGGGAGCTTGTTGCCCAGACTACGGGCATTGGTACTCATTACCCTTCATTTCTTGATTGGCTTAACAGGAAGGCAGGTCTAGGACACTTTCGTGTGAGCAGTGCTGTGTGAGAACAGCAGACCAGTGAGTAACCTTTAAGAGAGAGAGGGGGAGATCAACAAAGGGGGTGGGGAGACAGAAAGCTTTAAGCTCCAGAGCTCTAGTACTGGGAGCCAATGGGAGCAGGACGGGGGAGGGAGGAGCTTAAGTGTATTTAAAGGTGGCCTGGAGGGGGGCCGAAAAATTTGGCAGCAGGAGCAGCAGCCGTGGAGGCCGGGGCTGTGTATAGGCCTTACCTGATGCTAGTTTCCAGGGGAGCCGGTGGCAGCAGGCTCCTTGGTGCTGAGAGAGGCGCAGAGTGGTGTCCAGGCGTGCAGGAGGCAAACCGCGGAAAGCGAAAGGTAGCCCAGTGGGCTACAAGGATGCCTGTTGAAAGAGGGACGGGGACAGGACAGGGATTTATAGCACTCCAAAGTGGTGAGAGTGAAACTAAGATTAGCACAGAGACAAAAGAGCTGCAATTTACTAAAACTGGGCCAAATAAGGAGGCAGGAAGCAGACAGCTAGGCACCAGCTCTGTAACTGAGATTTGTAAAACAGGGGGGTCACAGTCGACGGGGCACAAAACAAAGGGAGAAATTAAATTGATAGCTGCACTGAATTAGAATACAACAAATCAGTTGGCTATGGAGACTTTCAGCAAAGAAATCATGAATTCTGAATCCTATATATTAATAAACACAGACACAGCTACTGAGGTAAAAGGTTAAACGCAATACAGAAAATTAACTGTAAACAGTAGCACGGGGAAAAATCTGTAGCGGGGAAGCTGTGTGGAACAACTTGGTGCACTGAAACTGAAAATCTGCACTTGCAGGGAGACAGGATCCCCATGGGTGCAGGGTTTCAGCTGCGCTGCAGGAGGGAGAAATAAAAACAAATCTATTTCTTTAACAGTTCCAGATTTTTTGAACAGAGACAGCCCAAATTAATTCACTGGCTTAATATCTAAGAGCAGAGTCCAGTACCAGGAGAGCAAAAAGCCAGTCCGTTGGGCAGTCAATCAGGATGCTCCTGCTCAGTAGCAACCAATGGCCCCAACCCTGTGGAATTCTCTACCTCGACAGGTACGAGACTGCCCGACCATCCAAAGCTTTAAGGAAGCATTAAAAACATTTATTTTTAGCCGTGCATACAATGATTTTGAATGTATCTGCCGTGGAATTTTATTTATGGTTTTAATTATTTATTAATTTGTTTTATTATGTTATGTACAGGCGCCTTGGTTTTGGAACGGCACCTTTTATAAAGATTGATGATGATGATGAATGACGACTTTTTCAGGGAAAGGCGCTGGTTTTCGAAAAATTTGGCAGCAGGAGCAGCAGCCGTGGAGGCAGTGGCTGTGTATAGGCAGTACCTGATGCTTGTTTCCAGGGGACTGCGGCAGCAGGCTCCTTGGCGCTGAGAGAGGCACAGAGTGGTGTCCAAGCGTGCAAGAGGTGAACCGCGGATGGCGGAAGGTAGCCCAGTGGGCTACAAGACACCTGATGCTTGTATCCAGGGGACCGGTGGCAGCAGGCTCCTTGGTGCTGAGAGAGGCGCAGCGTGGTGTCCAGGCGTGCAGGAGGCGAACAGTGGATGGCGGTAGGTAGCCCAGTGGAAGGACTGAAGGCACCCACGGTACAAATAACGGTCCACACTAACTACAGTGTACAGTCAGTGCACATATAGTGACCTGGGTAGCTCTCCACTGGGCTGGTTGACTAAGAATGTGACTGTAGATTGCTGGGATAAGAGGCAGGAACCCAGGGCAGTGATCGAGGACTTGACGAAATACTATAGTAGACCACTCCCTTTTGCAGGTGTGACCTCGGTATTGCCACTGTAGGCATGAAAGGTACAAACAACATTATGCGTTAAGGGACCCTGCTGTAAGATGTATATGAATACCAAGATGTTAAAAAATGTTTTTTATCCTACCGCTCCAGGACCGCACTAAAAACTGGAAAAAAGGGGGTGGGGAAGCACGCATGTAACAAAAACCTAAATATCACATCTGGTGGTTCTAGTAAGAATTAGGGGACTCCACCCCCACACATTTTTATTTTTTTAATTTAATATGTAACGGGGTTTTTTTGGTTACACTACGATCACTACTGCTAGCATTATAGCACAGTACTTGCCTGACAGTTTAAAAACTAAGGGGTCCTCAGTACTCCACTTGCACTGCTTTAACTACACTGTACAGTCATGCCCCCCCCCCCAGTATCTCCGTTGCAGGTGCCACGGTACAAATAACAGTCCACGCTAACTGTGCCACACAATCTGCACATATAAAGTGATCAAAGTTTCTCTACTGAATACTTCCACAGTAAAAATAACAGTCAAAGCATACATACATCTGTATGTTACCTCAGTATGTTCCAACTGTTAGCAAAACTAGGACTAAGGGCAGGGCTCCAGATAAGATTTTTTGGGATGAGTACTTGTATTCCTTTTTTTGAAACTGAGGTGAGTAAAACCAAATTCAGATGTGTACGCAGGTCTGGATGGAGTAGAGCAAGGAGTACATTTTAAAAACAATGGAGTGTTTTTCTAGACAAGAATTGATCAGGCGCCAACAATGCTCCAGATAATGTTGGCAGGTAGGAGTAATTTACTCACCAGTTTTAAAATACAGTGAGTAAAACAAAATTGGGATGGGTACGAGTGCTGTAAATCTGGAAAAAAAAAATGCTCCTTTTGAATCACCAAATATGTTATGAAGCACTATTGTTTGGAGTGTGGAGTATTTACAAATGTTAGGTGAGTATTGGTACTCATTAAAAAAAAAAAATTTCTGAAGAGTATTTCCTAAAATAGGTTGGTACTCCCCTTATCTGGAGCCCTGACCAAGGGTAGCATCTTATCTTTTAAACAGACACAAATTCTAATCTGGCTTGTGCACATTAATGCAAATTTGATGACATTTGCTGCACTGATTTTTCTATTTCTGTGTACACTGTAAGACTCCTGTAAAGCATTGTGGAAAACAATTTGCATACTCAAACATATGCAAAAAAAAGTTGCATTGTAAATAAGCTGTAGGGAAAACCTTAGCAAGCTTTCACTAAACTAGTAGTTAACCTCACTGAGACATACTGCCTGCCAAAGGAAAAAGAAATTCGTCCAGCTTGAGTGGAAGGCCTCAGAGTACATTAGGAAAGGCACATGCCCTCCTTCCAGAGGAAGCCTGTTCCAGTTATTTGAATCTGCATACCCTACTTGCCAGACTCTTAATCTGCACAGGGGGAAGGGGATAAACAGAATGAATTCCTGCAAGCAGTGTTTGTCCTCCGTTGCTGCTCTTCCACTGTGCCTTTTTCCCCCAATTCCTTGCACCACTCTACCTCATTCTCCAGTCTGGCTTCACCTCCCTCTCAGGTACCCCATTTGCAGGTTGTTCATTCCTTGTCTGTGGCCAGGTTTTTGTTTAGGTGGGTGTTGGGTTGGCTTTACATTTTTCAAACATCTCCACCTGCTGCCTGACGAAAGTTCACTCAACTCCCCGAGACATGGCTGTAGCGCTGCACAGCCACTCTTTACAGAGGCGACTGTCCCTTTTCCCCGGGCCTCACTCACCAGCTCTAAACCTGCTGTATCTCATCTGGGTTTGAGACTGGGGTCGCTCTGCCCCCCCAAAATATCTCTTCCCGGTAAATCCTACCGTAGATTCCTGTGTTCTCTGGCCTGCGCCCCCCAAACAATATCTTGTTTGTTTCCAAGTTGCCCGCCCGACCCTCTCAAGACACCAAGATCCAATAGTTTTTTTCTTGTTCTCACTGAAGAGGGGGGAGTCGGAGGCGCTACACAACCTTTTTTTTTTTTTTTAAATCCATTCTGCTTCCCCCTTCTTGTCCCGCTGGCTCTGTCCTTCTCCCAAGTACAAATTGCTTCTGATACCGCCCCATTTTGCGTGCCCCACTCCTCTGTCCTGTTCTGATCAGCTACTTACCCACTCCTGCCAGAGGAATGCACCTTCCAAACTTGATCCTCACTGTTCAAAGGAGACGAGCCGAGCCCAACCTTTGAACTGCACAGCGTCGCCGGGCTGCTACCCCCTCACGCTGCTCCTCCCTCCGTTCGTCATGGCTGATGCTGATGATCTCGCTGCCACCTCCCTCCACATGCCGTTGTCGCCGCTACTGTTGCTGCCAACCCCTCCGTTTTTAATGCCACCTCCTTTCCCACCGCTTGGTCGCCTCTGTCTGCCGTATTGCATCTGCTCTCCGGTATGCGCGCTTTGTAAGGAGGGAGGCGGTAGTGACCCCGCTGGGATGTTGCACTTGAGCCTGCCCAGAGGCTGAGTTTCCCCCTGCTTAGGGAAGGAACATTCAAGTTGCGAAGGCAGGATTTCGAGACAGGACTGTAGCTAAGAAAATAAAAGTTTATACACAATGACTTTGTCTGTTACCCAATGACTGTATATCCCTGTGCTGTGTTAAGCATACCTCTCAACTGTCCCTGGTTTAGCATTTCTATCACTGAGGAGTACAGATTTGAATCACAAAATAATGCCAGCCATTGGTGGTGTTACAGGCTAGTTCTCATTAAGAAAATGCTAGTCATACTAAGAAGCATGTTGTACATAGCGTCTGGAACTAATATTACTGTTTTTTTTTTTCAGCTGTGTCCCTGATTTTGGTCATTTGTCCCTGGTCATTGTAAGCCTTGTTCCTGGTTTGTGATTGGGGGAGAGGGTATGGTGTTAAGTATGAGAGAAAAAAAAAATAGTAGCACTCTGTTTTATGCGTTTTAATAGTGGCTTGCATGAATGGAGCACAATTATGTTATAACATCAGAAAGTGGAGCAAATGGTGCCCTGTAATAAAAAAATGTTGCTGCTGAAAAATGAATTTGTACACCATGGTTTATGTAATCCTGGAGCAGGTTGATTCCTTTAAATACCTGTACCTAGGGATTTATCTAGACAACGCCCTCTCCTTCACAACACATGTGGACCATGTTGTCAAATCAACCAGTGCAAAACTAGGTGCTCTGTATCGAGACCGCTACTACATGTCTTCTGATGCCTTAAAACTTGTTACCTGCTGTTCCGTACTGTCTACCACAGACTACAGCCTCATAATTATTTTTAAATTTTTTTTATACGATTGCTATTTACTGCATGTAACTTTATCCCGTAAACCACTGTTGTATTGTGTTCTTTTTATCTGTATTGCACCTGTATGTTACCACTGTTGTGTCTCACACTGTAACCATGTCTACCCTCCCTGTGACGAGGTGCTTTTGTAAATGAGTCCCTGACTCAAAGGTTGTAACTCCGACTTTCAAAATAAATAAATAAAAAATCTAAAGCGCAGGTACTGACACTTGCCCTAAAAAGGGTTAAAACTCTTCTCCATAAGACATGCCGACTGGTCCTGGGAACAGATCACTGGACACACTTATGTGACCTCTATAATGCTACTGGATGGCTACCCCTTCACCTCAGGGCCCAATTCCAGGCCTGCCTACTGGCAAAGAAAGCCATACTTGGTTAACTCCTGAATCCACCTCACATCTTTTCAGAATAGTTCAACCTACAGTTAATACCCGGACGTCTTCCAGATGTGGGCTTGTGGTACCCTTCAGGCGTACCTCAACTGCACAAAGATCCCTGTCTTATTTTTTTTTTCCCCAATTGTTTAACCAGGTGAGACACACTAAGCTGAAAGCTTGTTTATAGGTGCAACCTGGGAGCACAGGGACGTTAAGTGACTTGCTCAGGGTCACGCAATATGCAAGTGGGGGCTGTGGGATTCAAACCCCGGTCTCCAGATTTGCAGCTCACAGCCTTAAACCACTGCACTACACTACCTCCCTTTCTTGTTATAGAGGACCCAAGTGGACAAATGACCTTCCTACAGACCTCCTTGAATACAGCAAGGTCGGTAAATTCAAAACTGGGCTTTGATCGCACCTAGATCTCTCTTGGGTCTGTGAGTGTACTAACACTGGCTGACTTTACCTCTAGCAAATGACCTGCCCTAATCGCCCTGTTTCTCCTTATGAAGGTACACCTAAGCCAGGGGTTCTCAAATGGTGAGGCCAGCCTCCCTGGGGAGGCCCTAACCTGTTCCAGGGGAGGCTCAAGCAAGTCTGAAAAAGTACTGCATTTAAATGTTGGGTTTTATATATTTTGTGTGAAGAGATGAAGCAAACTGAAAGAGGATAATAACAATAGGCAAATTTTATGTATTTATATATTTATTTACTAATAGGTGACAAGGGAAGATGAATGAGCCAATGGTCATTTCAGGTGTACCCAGGAAGGGTAGGAGTGAATACATTTCAAAAGGTACAGTAACTGTAAAACAATCAAGAAATATACAGTGAGCCATAGTGCAAATAAATAACAATAAATTAATAATGAGTGGTGGTAATTCATCAATTTGTAAACTGATGGCAGAACAGCCCAAAGACAAGGGTTGAGCACAGAAGTGCTCAGAGCAATAGCAGGAAGGAGCAAAGTAATCCCTGAGAAGTTGCATAGGAACAGGGAAGGAGGGGGAGAGGCAAAGTATGTAGGAAGGTTATTTCATATAGACAGGAAACAGAGACAGTAGTCTGGCCCATGAAGGTACTGCAACAAGGGGTAACAATGGTTCAAGAATGAAAATAGCAGAGCAAGTAGGTTGGCCTGTGTGTGTGTGTGGGGTTACAATAAGCTGAATAATAATATTTGTTTATATTATTTATTTGTTATTCAGATAACACCTTTGAGCACAGGAGCTCTTTTTTAAAAGTTCCAAGTCAGTGTAAGACAAAGAACTGAATGTGAGCCAAGTACTCAAACTGGTTTCAATTTATTCATGGTGTACAGTGCAAAGTACAGTGTGTTATTTCTCTTTGGGGAGGCCCAAGATTATTTCAACTTTTGGGGAGGCTCAAAATCTTTTCCATGGATTTGGGGAGGCTCACTATGACAAAGTCCGAGAACTATTGACCTAAGCTAATCCCTCTACCCCTTTCTCAGCCCATTTCTGACAACTCCATGGGTGGGACACCTACCCTCTTTTTTGCCAGAACCCGTATTCAAGCTGGGGTAGGTAGACACTCCCTCCTTTCACAGCCCCCGCTTAGAAGGGACATCTTTTCCACTACTATCCATAGGGGAACCCTTTTATCCTACTGGAAAAGAACAGCGCCACCCCTTCCCACTACAACACAGGCAAGGTCCCTTTCAGTTGAAGATGGCCATGCTGGGCTGCCGTCTGTGTTAGCAGTAATCAAGGAAAGGAGAGTAGAGTTACGGGAGAGTTTTAGATTAGTTAGTTTTAGTAGTAGGGATTTTTAGTGTTAGGCAGGGCCTGGAATGATTTAGGATAGGAGTTTAGTTTTTCTTTTTTTTGTAGTGAGGAAAGAGTGTGTGGCGAGGTACGGGTTATTGTAACCAAGCGATGAATACAGACACAGAGTGATGAATTCAGACACCGGAATGCTGGGAACACTGTTTGGCTGTGCTGGCACTCACCTCTAATGGAGGATAATGTGATGGTCTATAGCGGTGCTCTGCGAAGAGTGCTCTACTCTAAAGGTGGTGAAAAAAGATGAGCGAGGCACCAAGGTCCGAATTATATGGATAGGATAACTGTTATCCAGACAAGAAGAGGCAGGAGTCAACTTAGTGCTTTGATGACCGCAGGGCATTTATTTTGTACCAAGGGTAGAGAGACACAGTCACAAGAAGGAAGAGGGGTTGCCCGAGAACAATAGGGCAATAAACAGAGTAATACTTTTATCTACCACTACTACTAAGGTTATTACCACAAGAATAAACTTTAGGCCTATTGCCACTGTTATTCTGAAATTATTCTACACTTCTATACTCTTATATGAGAATCAGGTTACATAAGCTACTCAGAACGGTACTAGGGTAATTATCATCACACATTTCCATAAGAGTCCAGATATTACAAGAGTCCAGAGATCCGGCGTCTTCGTGTACACCGTCGCTTCGCTGGTAGCCAAGCGAAGGAAGTAAAACAGAACTGTAGAACCCTAATCACAATTCCCAGCAAGGACCTAGTTAAGGCCACTGGGGTGGTGAGAGGTTTGGTAAACAGACCATATATTCTTCGGCAAAAGCCCACTCTCTCCAAGGCTGCCAGAATGTAGAACCAGAGCAACTGGTTCCTGAAATAACACACTGAAAACAAAGGGCTCCTCGGCCAAAACCCACTTCCAGGGTTGCCAAGGACGAAGATAGATCAAGATCTGCGTGGCGATGAATCCAATGGAGGACTACCACGACCTGACTGATGCTGCGGCACTCCAAGGGCCAGCTGAACTCGGAAGGAACTCTGACAGGACCAGGAACCATAAGAATCTGAAGAGATGATGGTTGACTCTGCAATCCTAGGATCAGGAGCTAACACAAAACAAAGAAACGGCGGACGCGTCCTGTACTGGGCTTCAACGGACTCGACTTTCGGCGAATGGCCAGGTGGGGTGCAGACTAGGTTCTCCAGGATGAGCTCACTCTTCTGTAGAGGGCGACCAACTTCGGGACATCTGGAACAGGAACCATACGGAACGACACTGGCACGGCTGTCGTGATGCGTTTCGGCAGACGTACGTTCAAGCTGTGAAACAAGAAACGGCGGTACGACTGGACACGGACTCATCATGGACAACACAAATGGACGGATGAGCTGATGGATGATCTCCGGGAGTGAAGAATGCTGAGAGGACGCCATCTTCTGAGTAGAGACTGATTCTGAGTACGTGGTGTTACAGACCACACTATGAGACTGCAGTGTGGTAGAAGATTGAGACTGTCTTCGTACAGTAGTAAACATATAACTGAAGAATGCCCAAAGAACTGTGGAATGATACAATAATTTGCCAGAGGAGGGCAAATTATAACTTCAGGGGTAATTATTATTGATAAGGGCCAATGTCCAGGTGCTTAGAGCAATAGTTCAGGTACTTAGGACAATAGTTCAGGTACTTAGACCAATAGTTCAGGTACTTAGGACAATAGTTCAGCATAAGCAGTACAATAATTACAGTAGTTTCACAGTATAGGCAAATCAAGCACTCTTAGATGAACCCCTGTTCCTAAATGTAGGATCTTCCTGAATAGGATCTCTTTCTGGACGTCGTGGCTAAGGAATCCTATAGTACCACTAGGCTGGTTTGCCCTATTCTGCTAGGCCGGGGCCTCCCTTTAGTACCACTAGGCTAGCTTGCCCTATTCTGCTAGGCTGGGGCCTCCCTATAGTACCACTATGCTGGCTTGCCCTATTCCGCTAGACCGGGGCCTCCCTATAGTACCACTAGGCTGGCTTGCCCTATTCCATTAGTCCGGGGCCTCCCTTTAGTACCACTAGGCTGGCTTGCCCTATTCTGCTAGGCCGGGGCCTCCCTTTAGTACCAAGCTTTACCTCGGGCCTAATGCCCTACCTTTACCTCGGGCTTGACGCCCTACGTTATCTTGGGCCTGGTGCCCCACTTTAGATTGGGCCTGGTGCCCTACTAAATGCTGGGCCTAGTGCCCCTCTTTACACTGGGCCTGACTTGCCCTTTTAAATGTATTGCCCCTTTAAATCTGCAGGCTCCCTGAACCTGCTGTCATTTATTCGGCAGGTTGCCGCCTTAAATCCCGCCCCTAATGAATATTTATAGGCCTTTGAACTGGCCTTATGTTTCTGGCCCCTCCCTGAGGGCGTCGTTAACCCCGCCTCCTATTTTTAATATTAAAATGAAGGGTCCTAGCGACCTGATGCCCCTGCGGCGCTCGGCCGCTCCTCTAAGCGCCTACTGCGCTTTTCCACCACAAAACAGTCTCCTTTTGAAACAGGCGGTCAGCACTCTTTCTTGTGTGTGTCACACTCATCAGCTTCTGCGGTCTTCTGGGGGCTTGCTGTGCTGCAGGGAGGCGGGAAGGATGCTGGCAGAGGGAGGGAAAATGGACAGGTGTCTGGGAGGACAACTGGGGGCCTCCGATGGCCGACAGAGATGCGGGCGCGATGCGGCTGGCAAAGCTGCCAACGGGGGACCGAAATAAACTGTGGAAATACTCTGGGGGGGCGCTAAAATAAATAAACGGAGGGGATTTTCAGCCCAAAACGCAGCAAACGGACGGTTTTCATCTTCGTGGTTCCCCAATGGCACCACCGACCACGGACTGAAGCAGAGCAGGAAGTCTTCGGTGGACTAGAGGAGGGGACTCACCACGGAGTCAACAGGACCGGCTTCACAACCCCAGGTAAGCCACAAGTCCCTGTTGCTCTCCTGTGATCCTCTCTACTCCACAGTCCAGCAACAACTGACTAACTGTAGAACTATTTTTTAAACTTAAACCTGCCTGGGTTCTAGATTGGCTGGAGTGGAATGCTGTGCCTGAGCTACGCAGCACAACATTCCATCCAAGCCATTATGACATATATTGCTTTTAAATTCTGTCTTTTGACCATGCTGTAAGTGCACAGGGCACTTTTCTGCTTTCTTTTGCAGTTTCTCTTTACCAGGAGGTGAATCTTTATTTCTCAGGGGCTCCTTAGCATAGTACCCTGCTGCCTACACCTGCAGCAGGTACCCTGAGCACCTGTGGACTCTTAATTTATTTATTTTATTTTATTTCTCTGGAATGCTCCAACTTTGGGGCATTACAGATTCGGGCCCGCCTAAAAATGCATGTCCCCATGTAGTCCCTTTACACTTTATAAAATTTATCATCTTAACAACCTCTAAAATCTTACTTAACACTCTATGAAGTCTTACGATAATAAAACACTCTTAAAATCTCTAAAATATTCTTAAAACATCTACTATACTGTACATTTTTGAAGTTTCACCCTAAAGTGACTGTGTCTGGGAAATTACTTGGATTAGATCTACCTGTTGTACCAAGGTACGAGTTGAGAAGCTTCTGTGATATACCTTCTAGGAGGGATACCTGCGTTCGATCTTTGAGATCTGCGGGGTTGGAAATCAACAGGTTCTTGAACGATACGTTCTCCTTTCAGGAAATCCGGTATTTCTGGAGCTATCACTGGTACACAATTTGAATGGTCCTGGGAATGCATATACGAAGTACAAGTCCAAGGTTCTGTACACCAACTGGTTGGTGATTCTAGTTCCCACAATCTGTCTTTTGTGGACTCCTGCCTCTCTTTTGGCGTAGGACTGTCCTGTTCTTTAACGATCACAGTGTCTCTGAAAGTGCAAGCTTTTAGGAGATTTCGATGAACAATCTTAGTACCATGTCCAAATTCCTGTTGGATCTTGTATACCAGTAGTTCAGGATAAGGTATCTCGATAATATAATAAGGTTCTGGTTCCCACTTTGAAGACAGTTTGCTGCATTTTTGGGTCTTCTTCAACATTACTTTTTCTCCGACAAGTAGAGGTGTAGCTTTGGCTTTGATATCATAGTTTGCTTTCTGCTTTTGCCGTTCTTGCTCCATGCATCTACCCACAATTTTTCCAGCTTCCTGCAAACGTTGATTATGTTCTTGGACCCAATTTGTCACTGGCTTCTTTATTTTAGTTTCTTCTTGTGGCACTTCCAGCACTAAGTCCATCGGAAGTCTTCCGTGTCGTCAAACATTAAATAATGAGGTGTATAACCCGTGGAGCAATGAATCGTATTATTATAAAGATACGTGAGTTCAGGAAGTAAAGCTGGCCAGAAGGGACGTTTATATTCTGGTAGAGCTCGCAACATTTCTAGGAGAATCTGGTTTGTTCTTTCGCAAAGTCCATTACCTTGGGGGTGGTAAGCAGTGGTTTTTAACTTATGGCTTCCATACAGAGCGCAAAGTTCATGAAAGAGTTGAGATTCGAAAGACGTTCCTTGATCTGTGAGGATTTTTGTAGGATATCTGTAAGGTCGTACAAAACATCTCATAAAGGTTTCAGCAGTAGTTCGAGCAGATAGGTCTTTTACTGCACTTGCAACCACGAACTTGGAAAAGTGATCCACCATAGTGAGGATATAAATGTGTCCATTTGTGCTAGGGTCTAACTTCAAATGATCAAGAGCAACTAGTTCCAATGGTGCGTTACTGACTATTGGGTGGAGAGGAGCTCTCTGATTCACCTTTTCCTTGTGCTTTAAGTTACATGCTGGAGATTCCTCACACCATTTTATTATATCGTTTCGCATTCCTATCCAATAAAATCTCCTTCTGATGATAGCTTCAGATTTCTTGTGACCAAAATGTCCTGAATTATCGTGGTACGCCTCTAACACTATGGAAGCACTGGTCTTTGGAACCACTATCTGAGTTACTTCTGTGTGTGTGGTATGATCTCTACTTTTCTTAACCAGATGATAATCTTCTATGGTCAAACGAGTTCTGTGCCTCCAAAGTTTCATCACTTCTGTGTTCAATTTCTTTCTTTCTCTTTTGGTCATGCGCTTCTGTTGAGCAACTAGAGCTTTTACTTGGCGAACTATAGGGTCTTGGCTTTGTAGTTTTACCCATAGATTCTTTTGATTCGCAATCATGTCATCCACTTCTGGTTGATCTTCCACTTTAAACTCAGGAGCAATTTGACAACAGGCCTGTACAATCTCAGCTGGTACCTGCAGAAAAGGTGGCATTTCTATATTTTCCAGCAGGGTGTCATCTAGTTCTGATTCTCCTTTTCCAGGCATCCGGGACAAGGCATCAGCATTCACATTAGCTTTACCAGAGCGATACTTTAAGGAAAATTGGTAATTCGCGAGTCGAGAGGCCCACCTTTGCTCGAGGGCTTCTAACTTTGCAGTATTCAAGTGTGCTAAAGGATTATTGTCCGTGAAAACCGTGAAAGGGGTGGCAGCTAAATATTGCTGGAATTTATCGGTGATAGCCCAGACTAGTGCTAAAAATTCCAGTTTGAAAGAGCTATAGCGGGCGTCGTTCCGCTCGGAGCCTCTTAATCCTCTGCTTGCATAGGCTATTACTCTTTCCACACCATTCTATTCTTGGGCGAGTACCGCGCCCAACCCTTTGTTGCTGGCATCGGTATACAACAGAAAAGGTTTTGCATAATCTGGATACGCCAATATAGGAGCCTCAGTTGGTATCTTTTTCAATTGATCGAAGGCATCTTGTTGCTCAGTACCCCATGTAACCAGGCGATTCTTTGGGACTCTACCTTCTGCTGATCCTCTCAAAAGTTCATGTAAAGGCACAGCAATTTTGGAGAAGTTCTTAATAAATCTACGATAATATCCAACAAATCCCAAGAATTTTCGGACCTCTGTAATGGTAGTAGGAACAGGCCATTCCTTTACTGCTTCGATCTTCTTTGGGTCTGGCGTCACTCCATCCGCGGAGACTATATGTCCCAGATAACTCACTTTAGTCTGTATCAGATGACATTTAGAGGGTTTTATCTTCAGACCGTATTGGATCAACTTTTGGAACACATCGTCCAGGTGGCGCAAATGATCTTCGTGAGTTTTTGAATATACAATAATATCATCTAAATATAGCAACAGGGTATTGAAATTTCGGCTTCCAAGACAATGTTCCACTAGCCTTTGAAAAGTTCCTGGTGCATTACACAGTCCAAAAGGCATCCTGGTGAATTCAAAGAGACCCATGGGGGTAATAAAGGCTGTTTTCTCTTGATCCTTTGGCGCCATAGGAACCTGCCAGTATCCGCTGGTTAAATCTAGAGTGGAGAATACGGCTGCTGATTGAAGAGCTGTGAGAGAATCCTCTATCCTAGGCAAAGGATACGCATCCTTATGAGTGATGGCATTTAACTTGCGGTAATCCACACAGAATCGGATCTTACCATCCTTCTTCTTTACCAGAACAATTGGCGCTGCCCAAGGGCTGCGACTTTCTTTTATCACATTAGCCTTTTTCATTTCCTTAATCATTTCTTTTACTTGCTGGTACATGGCTGGTGGAATCGGCCTAAATCACTCTCGGATAGGTGGATGTCCATGGGTATTGATGTGATGTTGTACCCCACGAGCTAACCCAAAATCTAAGGGGTGTTGGCTGAAAGCTTCCTTTCGGTGTAAAACCACTCTCAGAACATCGGCTCTTTGCTTCATGCTGGTCTTCGTCTTGCTGACTTTAATCTCCTTGGTCCATTCTGGTCTCTGGTCACTTTCCATCCCATCTTCAGGTACTTTCTCTATCTTTTCCCCAGCTTAGACAATGTCCTGTAAACACACCGTGTGGATCTGAGCAACCGGCTGGTTCCGGTACAGCTGTACATCATGAGTCCCATAATTTAGCACTCGGACTGGTATCCTACCTCTGATCACCATAGCTACACTCCGAGCTACTATTAGTGGCACTTCCTTGTTCATTGGGTAAGGTTCTACTAGGGCATCATAATCTTGACCCCTCGGGCCCACCTTTGCTTTGCACCACAAAGTGGTTTCAGTGCCTGGCTTCAGGGCTGGATTAACAAGTTGTGGTGCCCTGGGCAATTTCGAATTGTGGGGCCCCCTGTGACTTAACCAACAGGCCGGGGATTTGTGGGCCGCCTAGACCCCTAAAGCTGAACGATTTTCATTGCCTTAAAATGCATTTGGAGGGGTTTCCACCTACTCTGAATGCCATTCTTGGGGTGGAAATAGAAGGTTATTGTTTGATGTTGGATGGTTGGAGTACATTCGCTCTGAGTGTCAGCACCCAAGCAAAACCATGTGTTATTGGCCCCTTCACTCAGCATCTCACTGCCGCAGGTTGAATAGATAGTAGCCTGCCCTGTGAGTGTGTGGTGGACAATCATGACCCCCAAAGTTTACAACCTGTGGTGGAGGGCTCATACCTGACAGATAATCCACATTCCCAGGACCCTAGCACATATCAATGATTTAGGTCAAAGAAGTTATCAAATATTGCAGATGCATACTGTTCAGAGACAAACCTTGCTCCTCATAGCACCCAAAAATATCAGGTACGGATCTTCTGATTAGGAAAAGGGAAAAGACTAAATACTTCACACACTGCATAAGAAGTAATGGGTCACTATTCTTGAACGTTTCTGGCAGTACCAGATTTACTTCCCACCCAGGACCAGTTTGATGCCTCCAATACATCTGATTCAGCTTCCACCAGCTTTTCACTACTCCTGTCTACCAACTAGCAAGGACTGCAGTTTGCTGTTGAAATGTTGCTGAATAAGCCCCTACTGCTCTCCCTCTTGCCCGCTCTGGACAGCCTGCCAATGCCATTTAAATGTGTTAGCCATCCTTTGATCAGTGGGCTGGTGTACCTGGTGTTGTGTCAGGCAGCAGGTAGTGGTGGGTGCTGTGCGGGACAAGGAAGGTAACCCAGCTACAAACTTGCTGCAGCTACTGTGAATGTTTGCTGGGGTAACACAACTGACCAGTGACCACAGCAATAGACCACAAGAGTAACTTTGACTGCCTGCCTTACAAAACGTCACTGACTGGTGGTATGATCACAAACAAAGCACTGGGGGAAGAAGTGAGAGAAGCTGGCTGGTGCAATGGGAGAGCCTGAATTTCTCCCACTCCCTCTTACTATTAGTATTTTAAATAAAATGAAGTGAGAAGAGGATCATACACTTGAGAAGAGGATACTGTATGTCATATAGTATGATCCTCTTAACCTCACATCATTTTATTTAGAATTTGTTTAAATAACTAGCACACTTGTGTTACTAACACAAGCAGAAATAGTCACATTCACGTAATCACTTGCAGTCAGAGTTGTTCATCAGGAGCATTATTATTATTTTTTTACCTGACAGAAGAACTAGGGAACTACTGCTTGTGCTCCTTGTCAGCAGCTACTACTGGTACTACTCAACAACCGGCTCTCTCAGTCTGTTCGTTCTGCACCACCTTGGGTCTGGCTGATGATAATTCAGCTACTGTGCCGTTGCCACTTATGTTTATTTTTTTTTTGTGGGTGGGGGTTATTAAATTAAATATTTTCGACAGGACCTCGAGACCCAAGTCACCACTGGACTAGACTGAGTCGATGTGATGATCACAGCCAGGCCAGACAGTGGGCCTTGTGACAGGCTGCAGGCGCACTCTCTCTCTAATATCGTTGCCAACAGCAGGATGGATTCGCGGCTGTCTGAGAGAATGAGTCTGTGGTGGTGCGTGGCACCTATTTCTGTTATCCGGGCGGGACTTCAAGTGAGTGGGACGAGATGGTTCCACCACGCAGTGATGGTTGGACCACCTTGGGGCAGGGAGGACAGAAAAGTTCTGGTCCGGTGTGGGGAGGGGTGCAAATCATCAACGGACCTCATTTGGAGCCATTTCATTGGCTAGCATTGCCCCAGAGTCAGAGAGAAGTCCGTGGGGAAACAAAAGTACCTGAGCTGTTTGGACAGTCGAGGGAGGCGGCGGGGCAAATGGTTGGCAGTGCCGGCGGCCATGGACGATTGACACCCCCCCCCCGAGGTTTCAGTATATTGGTCAAGGAAGAAGAAAAAATACAAGGAAAAAAGGAAAGAAGATGAAATCAGTGGCCCCTCAAACTAGGGGGCCCCGGGCAATTGGCCCTTCTGCCCTATGGTTAATCCGGCCCTGCCTGGCTTCAAGGTTATTGGTCTAGCATCCGTCACTCTTACTTTACTGATTTCACCCTCAGCATTAGCGAATCATTGATGGTATTGCAAGTTGTAGATAGTTTGTTGCAGGGCATGTTTCTCCACTCGAGGTACGTGTTTGGCTTGCTGCTGGAGGATACTCACTAATCCACCGAAGCAATTTTGTAGAACGTTCATCCCTAGAATGAGTGGTGGCAGCTGATCACTCTCAATGTCGCTCACAATGATGCCTGTGTTGCATTGACCGTTCTTTCCTAGCTGTACATCGGCTTCTAGGTAGCCTAAATATGGTACTTCATCACCGTTGCTCTCGATTAACTTTACCCATGATCTAGGAGGTGGCTTCAGATCATTAGGTGTCCAGTATCTTCGGAACTCTCACCCTTGCAATGTGGTAACCTTTGATCCGGTGTCCAATAATGCCATAAGCTCGATGCCATCGACCTTGACTGGTATCATGGGGCTTCTACCAACAAAACACGACTGCTCTAGCGGGACTGCTGGACCTGATCGTCTGCTCCTTGAGGGTCGGTCCTCATCCCCGAAGAATTCCTGTTTAAATTTAGGGTGTTATTGACTGGTTGACCACATCGCCTTTATATATGGCCACTAACACCGCACCGGCGACATATGGGCCTTCCTTGGCTATCAAACTGATCTGTGGAACGTCTCCCTTCACTCCTTCTCGAGTGATTCATTTGGTCATGCTTCCTTTCTTTCCCTGATGGAAAGAAGCTTTTCTCATTCTTCCACCCAGCTTTCCAACTCTGCATCTCCTTATACATCTCTGCCATCTGGTTGGTCAGCGTAGCAATCTGCTCAGTCAGCTCCGAGTGTTGTTGGCCCGTCTGTACCAGAACAACAAAGCGTCTGTATCCTTGGGTCATGTATCTGCTAATATTCTGAATACCGGCTCGGGTGAGCAGCAGCTTCTCTTCCCGATTCTCGCCTTTGTACGGACATTTCCTCTGGCTGGAGTCTTGATTGCCAAGAATGGTCTTCTTTCCATCCTTTGGTAGTGTAGGTCGGCCATTGAGTTTCCATTGAGATTGCCATTTGGGGGTATGCCGGAGTCTCCTCTCTGGAATGTCCTGAACCAAATATACGAATGGCTTTCTCCTTAAAATCCAGAAAGTCAGCTTCAGGGTTCTGTAAATGCAGCATGCGTAGTTCTCTTTTCAGGGCCTCACTTTGCACTCCTTCAACAAATTTTTCGACTAGTACTTGATCTGCATCTCGGACCTCTGCTGCGTCTACTCTCACTATTGCTCGTAACAGCTCTTGCAAACTCAGTGCAAACTCTCTCAGGGTCTCTTGAGACTTCTGGGTACGTGAAAAGAACTTCATTTTGAGGTCAGACACGGTCCTAGCATCAAAGATCTGCTGTAGCCTCTGGAGTATCTGGTCCACTGTGGCTTTTGCTCCACTCAGCCATGATTGGACTTCTCGGTGGGCAGCTCCCTTTAGTTGCCCGATTAAAATTTCAACCTTTTGTTGCTTGGGGATCTGACACAGCTGAAACATGGCCTGCATCTTTGAATGGAATTCCCCCAGGTTGCTGGTTCCGTCCCCATCTTTCTCTCCGGAAAACTGTGGAAGCCATGGTGCTCCAAAGTAGCATGGCATGGTTAGTGGAGATGGTGGGATATTTCCTCTTAGTCCATCTCGGTCTCCTCCAGCCGACTCTCTATCTCCCCCAGACAATCCACTACTACACCCTGGCTCCATCTGTGCTTCTTACTAAGCCACTCCAACTTTGGACTCCTCGGATAAGTAATTATCTCTATCCTGCCAACTACGCCAAAAATTTTAGTTATGTGATGATCTATAGCAGTGCTCTGCGAAGAGTGCTCTACTCTAAAGGTGGTGAAAAGAGATGAGCGAGGCACCAAAGTCCGAATTATGTGGATAGGATAACTGTTATCCAGACAAGGAGATGCAGGAGTCAACTTAGTGCTTCGATGCCCGAAGGGCGTTTATTTTGTACCAAGGGTAGAGAGACACAGTCACAAGAAGGAAGAGGGGTTGCCCGAGAACAATAGGGCAATAAACAGAGTAATACTTTTATCTACTACTACTAAGGTTATTACCACAAGAATAAACTTTAGGCCTACTGCCACTCTTATTCTGAAATTATTCTACACTTCTATATTCTTATATGAGAATCAGGTTACATAAGCTACTCAGAACGGTACTAGGGTAATTATAATCACACATTTCCATAAGAGTCCAGATATTACAAGAGTCCAGAGATCCGGCGTCTTCGTGTACACCGTCGTTCTTCGTTGGTAGCTACAAGGGAAGTAAAACAGAACTGTAGAACCCTAATCACAATTCCTAGCAAGGACCTAGTTAAGGCCACTGGGGTGGTGAGAGGTTTGGTAAACAGACCATATATTCTTCGACAAAAGCCCACTCTCTCCAAGCTGCCGGAATGTAGAACCAGAGCAACTGGTTCCTGAATAACACACTGAAAACAAAGGGTTCTCGGCCAAAACCCACTTCCAGGGTTGCCAAGGCGAGAAGATAGATCAAGATCTGCGTGACGTGAGATCCAATGGAGGACTACCACGACCTGACTGATGCTGCGGCACTCAAGGGCCAGCTGAACTCAGAAGGAACTCTGACAGGACCAGGAACCATAAGAATCTGAAGAGATGATGGTTGACTCTGCAATCCTAGGATCAGGAGCTAACACAAAACAAAGAAACGGCGGACGCGTCCCGTACTGGGCTTCGACGGACTCGATTTTCGGCGAACGACCAGGTGGGGCGCAAACTAGGTTCTCCAGGATGAGCTCACTCTTCTGTAGAGGGCGTCCAACTTCAGGACATCTGGAACAGGAACCATACGGAACGACACTGGCACGGCTGTCGTGATGCGTTTCGGCGGATGTACGTTCAAGCTGTGAAAACAAGAAAACGGCGGGTACGACTGGCGACGGACTCAACTTCGACGGACAACACAAATGGACGTGATGAGCTGATGGATGATCTCCCAGGAGTGAAGAATGCTGAGAGGATGTCTTCTTCTGAGTAGAGACTGATTCTGAGTACGTGATGTTACAGACCACACTATGAGACTGCAGTGTGGTAGAAGATTGAGACTGTTTTCGTACAGTAGTAAACATATAACTGAAGAATGCCCAAAGAACTGTGGAATGATATAATAGTTTGCCGGAGGAGGGCAAATTATAACTTCAGGGGTAATTATTACTGATAAGGGCCAATGTCCAGGTGCTTAGAGCAATAGTTCAGGTACTTAGGACAGTAGTTCAGGTACTTAGGACAATAGTTCAGGTACTTAGACCAATAGTTCAGGTACTTAGGACAATAGTTCAGGTACTTAGGGCAATAGTTCAGCATAAGCAGTACAGTAATTACAGTAGTTTCACAGTATAGGCAAATCGAGCACTCTTAGATGAACCCCTGTTCCTAAATGTAGGGTCTTCCTGAATAGGATCTCTTTCTGGACGTCGTGGCTAAGGAATCCTATAGTACCACTAGGCTGGTTTGCCCTATTCTGCTAGGCCGGGGCCTCCCTTTAGTACCACTAGGCTGGCTTGCCCTATTCCGCTAGGCCGGGGCCTCCCTTTAGTACCACTAGGCTGGCTTGCCCTATTCTGCTAGGCCGGGGCCTCCCTTTAGTACCAAGCTTTACCTCGGGCCTAATGCCCTACCTTTACCTCGGGCCTGACACCCTACGTTATCTTGGGCCTGGTGCCCCACTTTAGATTGGGCCTGGTGCCCTACTAAATGCTGGGCCTGGTGCCCCTCTTTACACTGGGCCTGACTTGCCCTTTTAAATGTATTGCCCCTTTAAATCTGCAGACTCCCTGAACCTGCTGTCATTTATTCGGCAGGTTGGTGCCTTAAATCCCGCCCCCTAATGAATATTCATAGGCATTTGAACTGGCCTTATGTTTCTGGCCCCTCCCTGAGGGCGTCGCTAACCCCGCCTCCTATTTTTAATATTAAAAGAAAGGGTCCTAGCGACCCGATGCCCCTGCGGCGTTCGGCCGCTCCTCTAAGCGCCTACTACGCTTTTCCACCACAAAAACAGTCTCCCTTTTGAAACAGGCAGTCAGCACTCTTCTTGTGCTGCCGCTAACTCACCGCTCTGTGGTCTTCTGGGGCTTGCTGTGCTGCGGGGAGGCGGGAGGGATGCTGGCAGAGGGAGGGAAAATGGACAGGCGACTGGGAGGACAACTGGGGCCTCCGATGGCACGACAGAGACATCGGAGCGCCGATGCGCTGGCAAAGCTGCCGACAGGGACTGAGATAAACTGTGGAAGTACTGGGGGCTAAAATAAATAAACGGAGGGGCTTTTCAGCCCAAATGCGAAACGGCCGAGCCATCTTCGTGGTGCCCCGATGGCACCACCGACCACGGACTGAAGCAGAGCAGGAAGTCTTCGGTGGACTGGAGGAGGGGACTCACCACGGAGTCAACAGGACCGGCTTCACAACCCCAGGTAAGCCACAAGTCACTGTTGCACTCCTGTGATCCTCTCTACGCCACAGTCCAGCAACAACTGACTAACTGTAGAACTATTTTTTAAACTTAAACCTGCCTGGGTTCTAGATTGGCTGGAGTGGAATGCTGTGCATGAGCTACTCAGCACAACATTCCATCCAAGCCATTATGACATATATTGCTTTTAAATTCTGTCTTTTGACCATGCTGTAAGTGTACAGGGCACTTTTCTGCTTTCTTTTGCAGTTTCTCGTTACCAGGAGGTGAATCTTTATTTCTCAGGGGCCCCTTAGCATAGTACCCTGCTGCCTACACCTGCAGCAGGTACCCTGAGCACCTGTGGACTCTTAATTTATTTATTTTATTTTATTTCTCTGGAATGCTCCAACTTTGGGGCATTACAATAGACTTTGGTTGGAAGAGATTTCTCTGGTGGACTCTGGTGGACTGGTGCTCATGAAGAGGAATGGTTTCAAGACGAACTGTGCTGCAACAAGTGGTCGGTGGATGTTTTGGTGTTGCGATGCAGAGGACTGAACAGTGCAGCAGTTGAAGCCTGGAAGAAGGCCGGGCCGCTGCTGGTGCTCACTGCAGCTTGTGGAAGTGGCAAGGTGGTGGGTGATTTGCCGTCCTGAGCTCTGAAGTGGCAGTTGAGCGGTGAAGGTGACCGGGTGGCAGGAGGTGGGAGCTCCGCTGCCTCCTGGGGAAACCCTATCTGACTCCCACGAGTGGGAGTTCGGGGTCGGTGCCCACAGCCTGAGAAGGATAGTCCGAGGCTGCAGTGGTGAGCCGGCGGGGCGGGAGGTGAGAATTCTCCAGTGAAGAGCTTTGGAGCAATTTTGGACTGGCCAGTAGGGCTGAGGATTGTTTGTGCAGCTCCCCCGCCAATGAAAATGATGTGAACAACTGGAGAGGTATGAGGTTTTGACTGTTTTCACTGGTCTGGATGACGAGAGGTAAGTGCTGGCAAATGTTGCTTCAAGTGGCTAAGTGTGGACTAGTGGCTCTGGTGAGAGAGGAGCCATTTGAAAAGGAATTCTTAGAAGATCTTGATTCTGGATTGCGGTTATCAAACTGAGAACTATGTCGAACTGTTGATCCCTAATGGATTAATGATTGTATGGTGCTGTATCTGTTATATTACAGCTCACTCTCTTTGGGTGCACTCTCCCTATTTGTATTAAATTTTATTGGAGGAGAGAGGGGTCAGTTGGTAGTGTATGTGTGGGGTGTATGGTTAAGGGGAAGATCTGTTTAGTGTATGAGTGATTGAGTGTGGTGGGATATATTTTCTTTTCTTTTTGGTGTTAGGACTGATAAATATGTGTCAGTAGTGTCTGACGATTTAAGGCAGCTAGGATTGTGTAAGGGGCGTTCCGGCTCCATGACTTACGGCCCTTCACCGCCCTCCCAGTATCTAATACCACAGCTCGTCATTGCCGGGAGTTAGGGATTGGGAGGAGACATTTGGGTAGGAGCTGGTGGGATGCCCCATGCACAGTTGAAGGGAGCAGGCTAGAGGTGGTTGAGTGCAGAAGGCGACCTGGGATTCGACTGGGCTTGGAGAGATGCCAGACATGTTTAGTTCCCGTCACCAAGGTTCCCATGAGACCGAGTGGGCAGGTAGCTAAAAGGGCTGCACTGTCCACCAATCCCCTGAGGGTGGTGCTGTGCAATGCCAGATCGATCAAGAACAAGACCACAATTATTGCGGCTCTGATTTCCTTGGTCGATCTGGCTTTCATTACGGAGACCTGGCTGGGGAACAATGCTAGCCCAGTGTTAGGGGCCGCCGTCCCCCCGGTACTCCGTTGTGCACTGCCCCAGAGTAGAACGCAGGAGCAGGGGAGTGGCTATCTGTTTTAGAGTTGAGCTAGGCTTCACCGAGCACCCAGTGAGAATGTCAGGTTCTTTTGAATGTGTGGCCATCTGTGGGGGCCAGGCACAGGTTGCAGGATTCTCCTGATTTACCACCCACTGGGGATGGCAGGATAGTTCCTGCAGGAAGTAGGTGACTTCACTGCTGGTGAAACATTGGAGTCCTCCAGGTGTTTGGTCCTGGGGGACTTCAATGTTTGGGCTGACGACAAATCATCTAGGTTGGGTTATCACTTCCTCGAGATGTTGACATCTTTGGGCCTGTTGCAAGTAGTTACTACCGTGACCCATCAGGGTGGCCACATGTTGGACCTGGTCTTCTTGCTGGGGCTTGAGACTGAGAATCTCAGGACTGATCTGGTCATCTGGTCTGCTCATTGCACGGTGGAGTTCTAGTTCAGGACCCCTTCCCCTGCAGAGATGGTAAGCTACCGCCCTTTAAGGGGTTTGACCCCGAAGGGTTTTCTGGCAGAGGTAGACCTATCTAGTGTGGACAGTGCATGCAGGGGAGGTGTGGGCGAAGTAGTTGCCGCCTAAATAGGTCGATGACTGAGGCACTCGACTCCCTTGCACCAGTTTGTGTATGACCCACATCTTCTCAGTTGAGGTCCCCCGTGGTTTGATGGGGAGCTCAAGATGTTGAAGATCAAGGGTCAGAGGTTGGAGCTCTGCTGGCGGAGGACTGTGCTGGAGGTGGACAAACTGGCCCTGCGTACACACTATAGTATGTACCAGGGGGCAGTCAACCATAAGAAGGCAGCGTTCCTGTCCAGGGAGATTGCTGCTGGGAAGAACTGACCAGCTATGCTTTTTTGGATGGTGGATAGGCTTTTATATCCGGCATGTCTACAGCTGAATAAAGCAGTTTCTGAGACTTTGTGTAATGAGTTTGCTCGGTTCTTCTTGGACAGGGTGTCTGCCATCAGGTGGGGAATTCTGCCAGTGAGCCATGGTATGGCCGACAGTGGTCGCCTGGATTGTTGACGAGGCAGTCCATCTGGTTGGGGGGAGTTTAAACCAGTGGAGGTGGCTGATGTCATTGAGGTGGCCTCGAAGCTGAAGCACACATATTGTGAGCTGGACCCAGTGCCAACTCGTTTCTTAATGGGATGTGTCAACACTGTTGGCCCGGTGTTCACCTTGATTGTCTAGTGCTCCTTGTCAGAGAGGGTCTTCCCAGATGCCTTGAAGGAGGCACTGGTGAGACCCCTTCTGAAGAAAACATCATTAGAACCTGACATCAAGGTGAATTACCGACTGGTCTCTAACCTGCCATTTCTAGGAATGGTTGTGGAGAAGATTGCGACGCAACAGCTGGGAGAACACCTTGTGGCATTTGAGATCTATGAGCCACTCCAGTTGGGTTTTCGTGCAGGACATTCTACAGAAACCACATTAGTTCGGGTGCAGAATGATCTCCTTAGGGCAAGGGACCGAGGAGGGGAAGACAATTCTCGTTCTCCTCGATCTCTCCTCAACGTTTGACACGGTGGACCATTGTGTGTTACTTGACCACCTGGGGGACGTTTGTGGACTCTGCCAGTCGTGGGAAAACTGATGGAGTCCCAGCTGAAGGAAAGAGTCATAGCTTTTTCGGAGCAAACTGGTCAGTTTGACAAAAATCAATACGGTTTCACGGCAGGGAGGTTCTGCCAGACAGACCTGGTTGATTTTTTTCAATTGGGTCACCAAAACTGGATCAGGGTGGGGCAGTGGATGTGGTTTACCTTAACTTCAGCAAAGCTCTTGACTCCGTTCTGCACAGGATACTAGTCAAAAAACTGGAGAACATGGGAATTGGGCCTGACGTTACAAACTGGGTCAGAAATTACAGTAGTTACATGGGAGAACTCAGAGAGTATTAGTAAATGGCACTCTGTGGAGGGGAGGGTGACTAGCAGGGTCCTGCAGGGCTCAGTTCCGGGGCCGATCCTCTTCAACATATTCATCAGTGACATTACAGATGAAAAGGAGGGAAAGATATGCCTGTTTGCAGATGACACCAAAATCGGCAACAAGGTAGACACAACAGAGGGACAGCAAAGCATGGAAGCTGGTCTCCGAAAACTAGAGGAGTGGTCCAAGATCTGGCAATTGAAATTCAGTGCCAAAAAATGCAAGGTCATTCACCTGGGAAAGCATAACCCAGGGAAACTGTACTCAATGGGAGGGGAGCAGCTGGTGGCTACCAGGCAGGAATGAGACCTAGGGGTGATCATATCAGATGACCTCAAGGTCAGTAGACAATGTGAAAAGGCATCACTAAAGGCTAGTGGTATCCTGGGATGCATAGGGAGGGGCATCATGAGCAGAAGGCATGAAGTAATCATGCCCCTGTATCGGTCCCTGGTCAGGCCTCACCTGGAGTGCTATGTCCAATTCTGGAGGCCACACCTCAGGAAGGACATAGGGGGGCGTGGCCAACGCTGTAACATGGCAGATGCAGCTTAGCAGAGCTCCTCAGCGCATTCTTGTTTAAACTGAATTTCTGAGATACCCCGGTAACATCTGCGCAAATAGAAGTAACAAGCGACTTACTGGAGCAAATGGCAACCAACAAACAAAAAATAAGCAGTCAAAACTTTCTTTTGAACCTACAGAGCCTCCAAAAGAATCTTGCTACGGGACTGAGGCGCGCCACAAGGCCGCATGCACTGACATGGAGTCCCACAGGCTGTCTGATCTTGAAAGATCCCATGCTAATGTCCCTGCAACCCTGGCACAGATCCAGCATGAGATGAAGGCAGGCTTCATGAACATTACTGCCCAGATCACTCACCTGCAGACCATTATAATGGGATTGTCTGAAACCTCTGCCTCCCATACATCGTAAATCACCAAACTGGAGCATAGAGTCGGGACCCCTGGATGATTCCCTTTCTGTGGTTACAAACAAGCAGAACAGATTACAAAAAATGCTGACTGAATTAGCAGAAGGGGTCAATGATCAGGAGAACAGATCCCGGTGTTCTAATTTGTGCATCATCGGTCTGCCTGATGAAGTGGAGTGAAGGGAGCCGGAGAAAAACCTGCACAAATGGCTGGTGGAAATCTGGACTTGCCTCAGGAAATGGTGAATTGTGAGGTGGAAAGAGCACACAGAGTGGGCCCTGCACCTAAACCAGGTGATAGACCATGACATTGCCTAATCAAACACTTAAGATATACTGACAAGGAGTTAATACTTAAGAGGGCTAAGACCAAGGGTCTAATCTCACTAAACAACAAAAAGGTGTTTATTTTTCAAGACTACAGTAGAGGGGGGGGCGCTGATGAGCAGCTAGCAAGATAGATGTGCCATTAAGCTGCTCCGTGCTAACAGCCAATTAAAATTAAAATTTGAGTGGAAAAGACTGACCCCGGAATACTGCAGCGGTACCAATCGGTTTGCAAAAGTGTTATGGAGGATTATCTTGTGCCTACTATGGGAAAACGTCAGCGGATCGCTGGAAAAGCGGGGAAAATGGCAGTGACTCTCATGACCTCTACATCAGGTGAAAGCGCGGGCAAAATTTCCCTGTCGGCGGCCGAATTATGGTGCATTAGGTCGGTAGTTACTGGCTGGTTATTGCCGCGCTGGGAGCCTAGACTGAAACTAGAAGAGAAGATTGACTTAAAACTGCAAGAAGTATTGGAGCAACAGGCTGCGCACTCCAACAGAATAGAGGAGGCTGAGGAGCGTATATCACAATTGGAGGACGAAAACGCAGATAGACCAAGACGAGTTCTGCAGTTACAGAAAGAACTGGAGGAGCTCAAAGAAGCCATGAACTACCAGGAAAATTATTATCGAAGACTCAATTTATGCCTGAGAGGCTTACTGGAAGGTGCAGAGAAAGAAGATGTCATGAATTTCTGCGCCCAGACCCTCCTGGAGTTGCTAGGAATTCAGCCAAAGAATGGCAGTTTCAAGTTGGAGCGGGCCCACCGAGCAGTTATGCCGCGGCCATCGGGAGATCAGCCCCCACGGCAGATAATTCTCTGATTCTACTCCTTTCAAGATAGAGAGGCGACACTTAGAACTTACAGAGGAAGGGGGGTGCTGGAATATGAAGGGGCGAGCGTGTGTATCTCACAAGATTACTCTCTATAACTTCTTCAGAAAAGAAAGGTATTCAACCCGCTCATGGCTTAATTGAGAAACCTTAAGATCGAGAACTTCATGATTTATCCAGCAGTGTTAAAGATAAAATATGAGGGGGCGACGTATTCCTTCTGGGAGCGCAACAAGGCAGAAACATTTGTGGCTGACCTGCAAAAGAAGCTGGGTAAATGAGAGCATGGAGAAAGCTGATTAGATGCTGAACTGTGAGTTGGTTGCCATTGCAACATTTATGTTTGGAATGTTTCCTTGTTTGTGTGGCCTGGCCAATGGAGATAAGAGTACACGGGACTTTTTGCACACCTAGTGCCCAGAAGATTTGTCCTGGGACCCCTCCTAATGAGAGACTGGGTCGGGTAGTAGGCCTGACGTGTGGAGAGTCGATTACCTCGCCTGATTTCTCACCTGGACTGTAGAGAACATGTAAATGGTGAATGGCTAGGACAGAATTTCTCCCCGGAGAGCCGAGTGTCATGGACAGAGAAGGAAAGGAAGGTTGAACGGTCGTGGAGGGGAATTGTATGGCCTGCCAGTGAGTTCGTGGGAGAGGGAGGGCCTAGTGTGTATGTCTGAGGCGTGGCCTACCCCTTTCCTGCAGCCATAGGATTTGCCATAAAGGAAGCCTCCCAGGAGAGAGGCATATCACTGACGGATAATGAGGGAAAAGGGAAGAAGGCTTGGCGGGACTGGAGGGTGGGTTGGGAGGAGACAGCCAAATTGGAGGATAATCTTACGTACTTTTATGAGGACCTAGGTGTGCTGCAAATGCTCAGTAAGAGCGTGCTCATATCGGATGTTACCGGGTGCAAATGGGGTGGAGTTGGATGGTGAGGCAGCACAGGGGAACATTAAAGCTGTTTGTGGGGGGTCAGATTTTTCCCGCTCATGTAGCTGGGTAAATGTTAATCTTTTCTTTTAATTCTTCAATTACAGGTTAGGAAAAGTAATTGGCTGTGGCGGGAGCAGCGGGGCATTGATATCGTTGAATGGGGTATTTGACACTCATGCTGGGAACGTATTTGGTGTCGCAAAGGGGGGGCGGAGGTACGGTTTGGGGAAAATACATAGTGGTAAAACATGGAATGGGGATGTGTTTTACTGTGGAGATCAGATGGGGGGAGGTAGGAGGAATTTAAGGGATGACGCTTGTATCCCATCAGTTGGTGGGGGTTCATAATTCATGTTACTCTGTTACCTTGTTGTTATTTCTACTGTTTGTTGTTGCATGCATCTCACGAAGAATTGGACATGGTTCACTGAAGCGGTACACCGGAGGGCATGGGGGAGCCCAATGGTCGGCTCTTGTGCAGGGAACAAAGAAGAGTATGAATATGGGTAGCAAACAAGATTTAATGGTGGTCTCCTGGAATGTGCGGTGGATCACAAGCCCGATTAAATGTACAATGCTCCTAACAGCGTTCAGAAAGTGGGGTACACAAGTAGCACTATTACAGGAGACCCACCTTTCAGAGATTGAGCATGCCAAACTTGTTCGTGGCTGGGTAGGCAAGTGTTTTGCAGCTTCCTACTCTTCGCAGAAGCGGGGGGAGGCTGTCCTAGTGCACAAGAGTTTACCATTTGAGGTTAAAAAAGTTGTGAAAGGCCATAGGGAAGGCAGATATGTTTTTGTGGTGGGGCAGTTGTACGGGGAACAAGTCGCATTTGGTAATGTCTATGCACCTGCCACATATGAACCGAAATTCTTCCTCGAACTTTTGGATTTGTTAGTCAGGGAACAGATCCCTGGTCTAGTGCTAGGGGGAGACCTAAATAGTGTGGTGGACCCGACCATGGATCATTTTGGGGGGGAGAGGGAGAAGATCAGAGGCACTAAATCAGTGGTGGCTGGGTGTATTGGACCTCAAACTAGTAGATGGTTGGAGAACGGTAAACCCTGGAGCCAGGGAATATACATTTTTTTCGAATCCCCACGGGACGTGGACAAGAATCGACTACATCCTGGTTCCGCGAGAATGGAATGACAGGTTAATAGATGTTACACATAGTCCGATCCACATTTCGGATCATGCAATGGTGTTAGGGAAGATCAGGATGCGAGGGATAAGAGATGCACCCCTGCAATGGAAATTCCCTACATATATGATTCCCAACAAGGAATTTAGGGAATACCTGTCGAAGCAGTGGAGCTTTTATAAAGAAACTAATCAGGGGTCAGAGGTGCCTAGGTCTGTTTTCTGGGACGCTGGGAAGGCCTTCTTACGAGGCTCGATAATAGCTTATATGGCTAAGGTTAAAAAAGAGAAACAAGAAAAGAGACAGAAATTAGAGGGGCAGCTTAAAGACTTGGAGAGACGGGTGGCTCGGAGAGGGAGACGCAGTGGGTTGATTGCTAACATTCACAAGGGAGGCACTGAATTCCTTGGTACGGGGAGAAGCTAGGAAATCATGGTTCTACGCTAAACTCCAGATGTTCGAGTGGTCTAATAGGCCGGGCCCACTTATGATAAGGCTCATGGGGGGGGTAGATGTCCCATTAGGATAGTAGGTATCAAGGATAGAGAGGGTAAGGTGCATGGGGGAGGCAGGGAAAGTGGGGGATTGCTTTCAGATGTTCTACGCCCAACTGTATAAAGTGGAATGTAAAGGTGGGGGACAGCAGATGCAGGAATTTCTAGACAAGATAGAGCTGCCCAGGTTAACAGCGAGTCAGAGAGATCGTTTAAATCAACCTGTAACAAAGGAAGAGGTCATAAAAGCTATTGGCAAATTGCAAAAAGGTAAGGCGGGCGGACCAAATGGATTCCCAATGGAATTCTATAGGGCACTAGGGGGTCAATTAGCAGACACACTATGTGAGGTATTCCACGGGGACTCGGGGGAAGAACATCTGCAGGTACCAGACACTTGGTATGATGTCATGATATGCCTGATACCTAAGTCGGGGTAAGGAGCAGTTGGAATATGCTTCATATAGGCCAATCTCGTTATTAAATTGCGATCATAAAATCCTGGCCAAGATCTTGGTGATAAGGCTCGAGGACTATCTGCCCGCGTTGATACACCCAGACCAGACCAGGTTTATAAAGGGGAGGTTATCCTATCACAATATGCATAGACTGCTTAATGTGGTTTGGAGGGTGGGGCAAGAGAAAGAGAAAACATATGTCTTATCCATGGATGCAGAAAAAGCTTTTGATAGGGTGGAGTGGGAGTACTTCTTTGAGGTGCTAACCCGGTTTGGTCTGGGTAGGTCATACGTTGAGTGGATTAAAGCTATGTACCAAGCTCCCAGAGCACGAGTCTTGGTTAATGGGATGCCCACTGCACCATTTGAGTTAGAGACGGGCACGCGGCAGGGGTGCCCACTGTCGCCGCTGCTGTTCGCCTTAGCACTGGAGCCTTTAGCTGCGGCAGTAAGGCAGTGTCAGGAGATCCAGGGTATTAGAGGGGAAGGGAAGGTCATGCATAAGGTCACCCTATATGCGGATGATATGCTGTTATTCGTTAGAGACCCCCAGAGATCTATGCCACTATTACCGGAATTAATAGATAAATTTGCCGCATTCTCAGGGTATAAATTAACTTAAATAAATCCAAAATGTTCTTAAGTCAGAGGATGTGGATAGGCAATGGGGAATACGGGGACAGGAGTTATGTATTGCTTATTTGGGCATTAAAGTGAGTAGGACAATTGGGTCCTTATACGGATTGAACTATACACCACTTATTAAGGTGATAGAAGTGGATTTGAGGAGATGGATGCAGTTGCCCATAACCTGGTTGGGGCGAATAACTCTATTAAAAATCAACATCCTACCAAGGATTCTGTATCCACTGCAAATGATCCCTATGCACCTTGTCAGAGGGGATATTGCCAAAATAGAGAAACTAGTTACCCAATTTATATGGCAGTGGCAGAAACTGAGAATCCGGTTACAGAGACTTAAGGCAGACGCAACTAGGGGAGGTTTAAACTTTCCCGACTTAATAAATTATTATCTAGCCATCCAATAATGCTATATTGCTGACTGGGTATACCGCCCAAAAGTGGCAAGTAGGGTCATGTTGGAACAATGGGGATGCCTGGGGCGTTTATCTGCCTACTTACGTACAAAGGGTGCACAGGCCTACTTTGCTCAAGGGGGTGGTAATCCATTAGTTAAATCAGTATTGGAGGCATGGAACCTCCTTAAGAAATCCAGAGGGATTAATAGAAACATAGAATTTGATGGCAGATAAGGACCGCTTAGCCCACCCAGTCTGCCCATTTCCCTACCTAAGGGATAAACTGCAGATCCTAGTTAACCAGCAGCCTACTTCTTTCTACCCCCACCCCCTAGAATTGCCTTATGGCTGTCCCATGCATGCTTGATTTCAACCACTGTTTTTGACTCCACAACCTCCTCCAGAAGGCCGTTCCATGCATCCATAACCCTCTCTGTGAAAAAATACTTCCTTACATTACCTCTGAGCCGCCCCTCTATCTTCAATTTGTACTTATGTTCTTGCACACCTCTTTTTGAAAGATGCTACCCTCTTGGACTTTGTTGATTCCCTTGAGGTACTGAGCGTTTCTATCATGTCCCCCTCTCCCTCCTTTCCTCGGGGCTATACATATTAAGCTCCTTTAGTCTCTCTTCATATGTCTTCCGGTGCAGACCCTGCACCATTTTAGTTGCCCTCCTCTGGGCAGCTTCTATCTTGTCTATGTCCTTGCGGAGATTGGGTCTCCAGAACTGCACACAGTACTCCAGATGGGGTCTCACCAGCTGTCTGTACAGAGAAATAACAATTTCCTGTTTTCTACTGGTGATGCCTCTCCCTATGCATCCCAGTATCCCCCCAGCCCTCCTTACTGCCCTCTCACATTGCTTGCCCACCTTTAAGCCATCTGATATGACTACCCCCAGGTCGCTTTCCATTTTTGTTGTTCTTAGTATCTCACCCCCATTGTGTACTCTTCCCTGGGTTTTGTTTCCCAGGTCATTCTGCACTTCTTAGCATTAAATCTAAGCTGCCATACATTTGACCATTCCTCTAACCTTGCCAAATCCTTCTCATCCTTTCCACCCCACCTTGTGCATCAACTCTGTTGTAGATCTTTGTATCATCTGCAAAGAGACATACTTTTCCTTCCAGTCCCTCTGCAATGTCAGCTTACAAAGACATTGAAGAGGACTAGTCCTAATACTGAACCCTGCAGCACCCCACTAGTAACCCCCCTTTCTTCAGATTGGACTCCATTTACTATTACCCTCTGTGTCCTATTCTCCAGCCAATTCTTTACCCAGGCTATCATCTTGGGACCCAGTCCCAGGCTGGCTAACTTGTATATTAATCTTTTGTGTGGGACTATGTCAAATGCCTTGCTAAAGTCTAGGTAGGCCATGTCCACAGCCGCTCCCTGATCTACTACTTTGGTCACCCAGTCAAAGAAATCTATTAGATTCGTCTGGCATGACCTTCCTGCTGTGAATCCTTGATGCCTTGGGTCTTAAATAAAGGGGAAACATTATTATTGCCGATAGAGAGAAATCCTTTTTTTTTAACGGGGTTAGAGGATAGTGGGTTCAAGGAGTGGGAAAATAGGGGTGTTAAATGTGTGGGTAATCTGGTTAGGAAAGATAGGCTGTGCACATTGGAAGATATTGTGCAAGGGCTAATCCTACAGGGAAAGCAAACATTATGGTACTTGCAACTTTGGGCATTCTTATTAAAGGTAGAGAGAGGTGGGGGAGATTCACATGGGTGGGGCCCAGTACAGATGATGATACATAGGACACAAAATGACCCAAAGGGGTTTATTAGAAAAGCGGTAAAAGTGGGGAGAGAAATTTTTCCAGATTACATGCAGAGAGTTAAACAGCAGTGGGAAAAGGACGTGGGCACTCAAATTCCGGAGGATAGCTGGCGACATATATTGATAGGCCACATGGGTCTTTCAATTTGTAACAAGTTTAAGGAGGCGTTTTATAAGTTCTTGCACAGAGCGTATCACCCACCGGCAGTGGTGCATAGGGTATGTTCTTCTGTTTCCCCCTTATGTGGTAGGTGTGGAGAGGAGAAAGGAACATGTATTCACTCCTTCTGGACATGTAGAGTTTTGAGGGCCTTCTGGAATGGAGTCTGTAAAGAAATAACGCAGTTGGCGGGATTCCCTATTCGAGCGGATCCCATAGTGGGACTGTTTGGTATGTCTCTAGGAGAGGCAGGAGACTGGGAGCCACTGCCACGGTGGATTAGAATAATGTTGGTGATGGCTAGACATTGTATCCAAAATACCTGGGTTAGCCATGTAGCCCCCACCATCCTGCAATGGCGCCAATTGGTGCTACAGAATCTGGCCTTAGAGAGGCTGTCATTGGCACTTAGGGATAGACAGGATGCATTTTATAGAGAATGGGCCCTTTTCTTGACAACATTGAGTAATGAAGAGACGATCATTTTACACTGTGGCATGGAGTAAAACTGGACATGGTGGGTGCTTTGGGCTTCCTCACGCCTTTCTGCTTTGTTGCCCTATTGCCTCATTACCTCAGTGTTATATTATTGTTCTAATGAGAGGATATAATAGTCTAAGAGGTTGGTAAAAATAATTCTGAATAAATGGAATTAAATGAGAAAAGGAAAATAATGATGAGGGACTTTAGAATGTAATAATAATGAACTGTGAGATGCATTTGTCTGTTTGTATGTCTGTATGTCATTGTGTAATGTCACTGTTGACTCTTTTAAAACCAATAGACAAATTATACAAAAAAAAAAAAAGACTACAGTAGAGAACTCCAGGCCAAGAGGCATCTATTCAGTGAAGTCAAGGCCAAGCTCTATAAAATGGTGTGGACTTTTGCCTTCCTCTACCCAGCGAAACTAAGAATTGACAGGCCTGGTACCGCTCCTCGGTTCTTTTCTTGCCCTAGAGCAGCCACGAAGTGGGTCGAGGAGGAGGCTAAGAAGCGCGGAGGTGCATCACCAGCGCAAGAGGAAGACATCGACAAAAGATAAGTGGCCCAATTGTTTATTCTTATAACTCTGCTACTGTTATTTGTGATTTATGGTGGGGGTATTTAGGTCACTTTACCTAGCCCTCATGATCCTCTTCTAAATTGGGGCCACTGTTGCAATGCTGGCTGGACTGCATCAGTTGGCCTCGTGCTTGGGCCTTCTCTGTACTATGCGGGCACTGGGGCTAATATGCCTAATTCAGTGATAGACTCTGGGATAGAATATGGAGACTGAAGTGTGATTTGCTTTATGCACTGGGGCCAGGTCGATCCTCGTAGAGCCTACATACATTGTGGACCCAATCCTGGGCCAGCATTCTGTGGTCCTGATTGTTTCTTGGGCCCTATCTTGCCTGCACCTGGATTTGTTGGGCCAGGATTTTCTCCGGGACCCAAGCTGATCCATCTGCACCCGATCTGATCTTGGGATCAGGGTAGCAACGGGGAAGCAGACTACGGCAGCACTCGGCCCAGCTTCATATGGGAAGAGGACTAATCCAGGGGGTGTGAGGCTTTGCTCTTGCATTAATTTCACCTGCATTGGAATATTCCACTAAGGCGACCTCTGTATGAGCAACTAGCCAAACTTCTGGACAGTTATTTTTTTAGGCCTGTTTGTTATGCAGTGACTGAACTGTCATGTTAAAGCTTGGGGGTCTTATTTTTTCTACATCCCCATTTTGTGTTATGTTTATACAATGTTAAAGCAACAGTGGTTATGCAGAGCTTCAGTTTGCCCTAAATAACTATAGCCTAGGCTCAGTGTGGCATTATAGCAGATATGATGGTGCATTTGATTTGCATGTTATATAATGGGGTTCTCAGTATGGATGAAAATCAGTAGTGTGCCTTAAACAATTACAAACAAAACACCAAGTTGAATGTTTATACTTAACATTTTTTGTTTTAATGTTAAGCTACAGTTTGAAAGGAATAGTTCAAGGTCCTTTTCTGGCCTGGAAATGGGGAGTTACTGGGTGGTTATGTTAAAGGGCAATGGGAAATGTTACTGGTGCTTTTGTTAATCGAGGGTAACGTTGTTGCTTAAATGTTTTACTATTTTGGGGAGGAAACTGGGTTACTATGGAAGGGGTAGGAGGGGGACCGGGGAGCTGGCCATACAGTGGGTGATTTTTTAGCTGTATTAGCCTACTGGGTGGCGGGAACTCTGGTGTTCTTACGCAATGTTGGGGAAATGTTCAAGGGGGGAAGGGATCTATTTGGGGAAAATAGCTGGATGTTACACAAGGATGCTCATTTACTCTGTGGTGGATTATTGCAGCATTAGTTAAGCAAGGTCAATGATGGTGAAAATTGTTCTAGCAAGTTCCAATTAACTCTGCATAATTTACAGTGTCTCGTTAACCGTATTATCTATGGCTAATACCCTTCGAGTTGCAACATGGAATATAAATGGCCTAAAATCAGTGATTAAGAGGAAGAGGTTCTATTCCGAGGTTAAGAAATCAAAATGGCAGGTGATACTCCTACAAGAAACCAGCATGTCTTGGGGGAGAGGCAGCAAAAACAGGCTCGTCATTGGGGGAGCCTGGATCTCCTCCATGTTCTCAACCAAGGCTTGGGGGGGTTGATATTTGGTTTCCCAAAGGGACACAAGCTAAGATATTAGACCGTGTAGTTGATCCGGCTGGGAGATTTGTCCTAGTGAGGGCTGAGGTGATGGGGGTGGGAACCCTATCTTTTGGGTCAATATACGCACCCAACATGGAGGAACCGGGCTTTTTTCAAAAACTGGCTCTGGAAATGGCTACTGTAGATGGTCAGGCCCTTGGATTCTTGGGGGGGGGGACTATAATTGTGTGCAGGACACTGTTTTGGACCACTCAAACAAGACACCAGTGTTCCTGTCTAGAAATGCACATGCCCTGGGAGAGCTGGAGAGAGAATTTGGGCTGGTGGACGTGTGGAGATGTTTGAACCCCACTGGGAGAGAGTATAGTTATTATTCTCATGCCTACCAGTCCTGTGTTAGGTCAGACAGGTTATTACTCAGCCATGCTCTTCTTCCGCTGGTTAAATTGGCTAATTATTCCCTGATCATTCTGTCAGACCATGCCTCGCTAGCTTTGGAGATGTTCCCAACCAGCTCCTCCCCCACCGGTGGTCCGCCAATGGCGATTGGACCCATTACTCTTTAAAGACCAGGCCTTTCTAGATAAGATGTCTGGCAGTATATAAGAGTTCCTATGTTTTAATAAGAGGGGAGACACCTCCCATAGCAGTAGATGGGAGTCCTTAAAAGCCTACATTAGGGGGCAATCCATCGCCTTTTCCGCACACAGCGCAAGAATGGCTAAACAGGAGTTAAAAAAACTCTGAATTAAGATCGAGGCCTGCAAAAATGCTCACAAATTAAAATCTATGCAGTCGCTCTACAGGGTGGTTCAGAAATTGAAATGGCATTACAATACACTGAGCGGCGCAAAAATTGAAAGAACCATTTTACTGGCCCAAGCAGGTGCTTATTTTGATGGAGACAGGGGAGGGAAATACTTAGCTTGGCAACTATGCAGGCAGGAAGGTGAGAAATTTATCAGGCAGATCCAAGACTCCTCTGGCCTCTTGGTCCAAGATGCACTGGCTATTGTGGAGGCTTTTGGAGATTTCTGTAAAGCCCTCTACACCTCCGAGGTGGACCCTTCTCCCTAGATCAATTCTTTGCTAAGGCCCCGCTTAAAACTCTAAGTGTGGAAAAAGTGTGTACTCTTGACTCACTCATAACTAGGGGCGTGTTAAGCACATCCATTAGGTCACTTAAGAACAGCAAGGTGCCCGGCCCTGATGGGCTCCCTATAAATCTTTTTTAACATTTTCGATATGATAGTGCAAAGTTTGGCAACAGGAGAACTACCCCCTTCCCACAGTCTGCAGTTATCACTGTACTTCCCAAACTGGGTAAAGACCCAGCTTGGTATATGTCGTATAGGCCAATATCATGGTTGACAGCAGACTATAAAATTTTGGCCAAGACATTAGTTGCTTGATTTGATAGTGTACTACCAGATCTGATACATCCTGACCAAACAGGTTTTGTTACAGAAAGGCATGGCAAGAATAACATTCACAGAACCTTAAATGTAATTCAGCAGTGAGGGAAGTTTCCTCAGAGGCATGGGGCAGCCATTTTGGCTGTAGATGCGGAAAAGGCATTCAACCGTGTGGCATGGGGGTACCTCTTTGAAAGGCTTAAAAGGGTGGGCATTGGTCCTTCTTTTCAGTCATGGGTTAAGACTTTATACACACTTCCCGAGGTCCAAATCGTGGTGAGTGGCTTGCTCACCTCACCTTTTGAATTGGGTCGGGGAACAAGGCAGGGCTGTCCCCTCTCCCCCCTTCTGTATGTTTTAGCCCTTGAACTGCTGGCCTCAGCAATTCGAGCACACAGAGACATCACTGGGCATGAGAGGGGGAGCATAGAACATAAAATAGCTCTTTATGCTGACGACCTGCTCTTGTACCTGCTACAGCCTGCTAGGGACTTGCCAGTGGTACACCAATTAATGGGGAATATGGGAAGTTGTCAGGTTATAAGGTTAACTGGACAAAGAGTGAACTCCTTCCAATAGGTCATTGAGAGAGACCTGCACCAATAGCTAACCTGGACAGGCTTCAGCTAGTTTCTAAAATCAAGTATCTGGGGATTCAGATTTCAGACAAGATCAGTTCATTATATTCCCTCGACTTTAAGCCCCCAACTCAAAAAAACAGAGGACTGTGAAAGATGGTTGAACCTCCCTTTATCTTTAACTGGCAGGGTGGGGGTAGTGAAAATGTCAGTCCTGCCCAGATGTTTATATCTTTGTCAATCTCTCCTGATTCCAGTGCCCAAGTCTCATTTCAAGTGCATAAATGCTATCTTGCACTGATTTTTTTTGGTGTGGTAAATCTGTCAGGATAGGCCGGTCTATTTTGCAGCTACCCCAAAAAGTGGGAGGGCTGAGTCTCCCGACTCCCAAACTTTTATTGGTATTACTTAGCCACTCATTCAGCTTACTTACCTGCTGGAAATGTGGGAATGGTACCTAGTTGGATTGCAATGGAAGAGGAACTGTTGCCTGGGTACCTGAGGGAAGGTTTATTGGCTATGGCCCTTTGATCTGCTAACATTGTAGAGGTGTCCAACCCCTTCTCTGCTGCAACTCTGAAGGCATGGCAGGAAGCCCATTTGCTCATAAAATATACCCCTGCTCCCTCCCCATTCACAGATTTGATTGTGGCTGCGAAGCTCAGAGGACCATGCTCTGTTGCACTTGTGCAGAGGCTTCTGCAGTGGCGGCATAGGGGGCTGTCCTCAGTACAACACCTATACGAAGGGGAAACAATTTTAAGCTTCTCATACCTTTGTAATAAATGGAATATACCCCAGGGTGACTTTTTTGTCTACGTTAAGCTCGAGAGTAGACTGGGGGGCTCCCTGGATACCACTTGCGGCTGGGCGTAGCCATCCCCTTTTGAGGAGGGATTACATAGACCTCAGCCTAATCAAAAAACATTAACTATGTACTACCAGATAATCCAGAATGCTGATACTGGCCCCTTGAGTAAGGTGCAAAGGGCCTGGAGGTTGGACTTGAACATTCCTTGTGATATACAAGTGTGGAGAAAGGCCTGTAGGCACCTCATGTATTGTTTCAGGAGTAATAAGCTCAGGCAGGTACAGCTGAATTTTTTGTACAGGACATATGTAACTCCGGTTAGATTTTATGCAGTAGATCCACAAAGGCCTGACTGGTGTCCCAAGTGCCTTAGCAGCCTGGGGGATGTCTTACACCTCTCACTTACATGTCCCAGGGTGGCTCCTTTTTGGCATAATGTGCATAACATTGTGTCAGATGTGTTGGGCTACCAACCCTCTTTAGCTCCTGTGGAACTACTCTTGGGTGCTGACCCCCTACTTCCTGGGGGAAATCCTCCAACCCTTTAAGGTCATTGGCATTGATTAATGCCCAGAAAACCATAGCCCAGTCATGGATGGTCACCTCACCACCTACCATTCAACAGTGGGTCAGTAACCTTAAGGCTCGTATGACCCTGGCGAAGACTCAATACACAGCTTTGGGCAAGAAACAGCTGTTCTTGGATACCTGGAACCCACTGATTGTGGCTATTGAGATAGGTCTGTTTCCTGTCTGAATAAGTACACCCTTCAGCCCTATGGAGCCCTCCGAGGTATAAATCTACCGGTGAAGAGTCATGCTCCTCCTAACAGCCTAGAAACAACTCAGCTCTTCTCTGAGCAACAACCTAGGTGAAATTATTTACTTTAATCAAACATTTCAAAAACACCACAGTATTGTACTAAGCTTTGGGCACACCCTCTGTCTTGTAACTGTATGTAAACCTTAATGTATTGTTATTCAAGCTGTAAAAATTGACATTGTAAGATGCTTTTGATTGTAATCTTTGCTATAGCATCCATACTTCTCAATAAAATATTTAAAAAAAAAAAAAGGAAGGACATAGGTTGGAGATGGTACAGAGAAGAGTAACAAAGATGGTGCAGGGCTTGCATCAGAAACCGTACAAGGCAAGACTGGATGACCTCAAATTATACTCCATAGAACATTGCAGGAATCATGGGGACATGATAGGAACATTCAAATACCTTAAAGTCAACAACAGGGTGCACGTGCAGAACCTCTTTCAGGTGAAGGACTATAGCAGGACTAGAGGGCACAACCTTTGACTTAAGGGAGGAAAGTTCAGAAGCAATACAAGGAAATTCTTCTTCACAGAGCGCATTGTGGAACCATGGGATAGCCTGCTGGAGGGGTTGGTGGGATCCAAGGCAGTGGGGAAATTCAAGCAGGCATGGGACAGACACTGTGGGATACACAAGCAGGCAGCCAAGTAGGGTGTTAGGAAGCTAAGGGCAGACATGAGGGCTTGTATGGTCCCCATCTGCCAACAACTTCTGTGTTTCTATGCTGCCACCTGCGATGCTTGGCCAGCTGGTTATGATTGTTCTATGATATTTGTAATATAGAATGTGGTGTGTGATTGTCTCCATAAGGCAGCTGTGCCATGCCCCCCTCCCCCCAGGTTTCAGTTAAAATGACAGGATATATATTAAACCAGCAGGTCTCTGTAATGTGATTAACTTCCTTGAGACATTGCATTTTATGACCTGTTGCTGCTTTGAAGTGGAAATGAAATGGGACTTTATGAGTCTGCCCGAGGATGGCGATCATAAACGTTTATGACGTCTTAAGAGGAAGAACATTTAATATCAACTGGTGTTAAAAAGCTATACTGCACCTAAATGAGATATGGAAAAGTCATAAAAATCCTTTGATGTGGCCTGGGAAGAGGAACTACTCAAGATCAAAGAGGAGATGTTAATTAAGGAGACATATTGGGAAATATTTTTTTTGCTGAAATCACAGTATTTAAAATATCTCCTGACAGGAAGATCCTTGTTTGTATAATTTTTATATTCTAGCAGGAGGAGCTAGATGACATCATAGAATGGGGTGGAAACACAGAGTTTTTAACCTGTATTCTGTGTTTCAACAGACACACATTTTCTTTGTGGGCTCTTTAGAAACAAGAACTAACTTAAGCACTGTAAGAAGGTAATACATTAGATAGCAAAAGTCTAATTGCATCGTGGTAGGAGTTTATGTTTTGTACTTTAACCTTGTTCTTTTAAGTGATTGTATGCTTTGTAATATAGTGTTCTGTGTTTGCATTTTACCTTTTATCCATTTTTTTTAAGCAGACCTCTTATTTTAAAGAGACTGTCTGGGTGTGTCTTCCAAGTTCTTTCTTTTTGCAAGTGATGTGTACATGGTTAAGTTGACAGCTGTTCATAAGCTTGATTGTGTTATCAGACTGGGAAAAGGTAAGAATATACCTAAGGTCTTTTATAGATTTTTAAGGGTTCATTTTGGATACCTGGTTAGGTGCCCTTAGGCGAAAGATATCTGGCATCCCCCTGAAGAGCCGATTATCGGAGCCTGTACATTTGGGTACGCTAGCATAAGGTTCACAGTTTGAATCCCCCCAGAACTTGAGACTAAAGGAGATTCAGACTCACAGGCAGACAGGAGGGTTACCCTGTCTGCTACCTGTTCACAATACTGCGCTCGGAGGTTGGCACTGTGGGAGCAGAGGGTCTGACCTGCTGAGTGCGTTTGTGACAGATTGGTTGGCAGCGGTGCAGATAAATTTGGTAACACAAGCTTTAACTGTTCAGTGTGTCAGCTTAATATTGTACAGCGCACTTGCAAAAAAGGCAGTGTTTTATTTTTAAAAAGGAAACAGAACTATATCATTTTGCTTACAGTCAAGTTCCTACCTGTTTTATTTTTTTTTCTAAAGTGCAAGTTAAAGTAGCCATAGTTAGGGAAGAAGATGACTTCCAACTACAGCGGGCACTCTGTAGACTACTTGAAGCAGGTGTGCCAGGACAAAGGAGTCCTGTGTGAGGGGAGAGCCACCAATCAGAACCTCATGGATGCCCTGATGCCAGCAGATGCCCAGAGCATCGAGTCACTGACTGTGACTGTAAAAGACCAAACCTTAAGCATGGAGGGGCCAGCGGCCAATGCAGTATCCAGATCCAGTGAGGATGATAGCAAGGCCAGTGCCAGAGAAGGGCCACAGCAGCAGGGGAAGGTCACCATAATTCTGGAGTCAGAAGCACTCAGGCTGCAGATTGAGTTGTGCAGAATGGAGCTGGAGTTCCAGGAGAAGAGGGAGTAAGAACAGCGAGAGGCTGATCATAAAGAGTGTGAGCGCCAGTGAGCCGCAGAGAAGAAGGAGCGTGAACAGTGACAGGCTGACTGGGAACAGTGGGAGGCTGACTGTGAAGAGCATGAGTGCCAGCGAGCTGCAGAGGAGAAGAGGGAGTGAGAACAGCAAGAAGCTGAACATGAGGAGTGTGAGCACCAGAGGCAACATGAACTGGAGAAGTTACAGCTCCAATCACCAGCACTAGAGCAGGTAAGTGGCTTGGGTTTAACTGGAACTACAGGACTGGGTTACAAATTGAATTCCAAATTGATAGCTGAATTTAAAGAGGGGGAGGATATGGATGCCTTTTTAAATTCCTTTGAAAAAGGTTGTATTCAGGTATACAGGCTAAAATTCCTAGAGGGTGCTGGAGCTTCCAGCTATCCCCGCTACTTACCGGGAAAGCTCGGGATGCATTGGGTCAAATGGACAATGAGGACAGTAATGATTCAGGGCCTGAAATTCCCATTGAAATGGTATTCTGTGCACACCAAAAAACTAGCACGGAACACCAGATTCTGCCCCCTGGTAAACCGCAGTGTATACCGCTTTAAGGAGTGAGGTTCAAGCAGCCGCCATTCACCCGAATGTGTGTGTGGTTTTTTTTTATCCATTTTAGCTCCGGAGACTGTTTGGCACCTTCTAAGATGCTCCAGCCAACCGGAATACCGAATTTTGTCTGCCAGCCCAACCCGATCAAAATCTACGAGTTCACTGGCAAGAATTTGCCTTGGCTGAGGCTTGTGCTCTGCTCTCCCTCACTCCTGAGCGGCAACCACACCGACAGGACTCTCTCGCTCCAGGCTCTTCTTTCTGGACATCACTGCAACTCCGGTCTGGTAAATTGGGGGGGCTGACTGAAACAGGAGGATGCAGGGAACGAACAGTACAGTCACTACTGGGAGGGAGGGCAGATATGGGAGACTCAGAATGATTTTCTGTGACATTTTGAGTGTCGGTGAGCTTAGGAAACTGTCGGGGGGGGGTCTGGAATAATGGAGAGCAGATTTTGCTGTGTTTTGCAGACTAGCCAGTTTTCAAAAGTTAGGCAGACGGCCTAAAAAAGGAGAAATAAATGAAAAATGCCAACAAGGGAAAACTTTTACAGGGAGGACACTGCCAGAAAAAAAAAACAAAGGCAACAACAAGCCTGAAAAAAAACAAAATTTAGTCTTTTTAGGCACAGATTCCCTGGCACAGAACAAGTGAAAACCAATTGGCTGGCAGTACTTGAGGCATACGTTCCAGCCCAGAGACAGAATAATTGCCCAGTTTCACTCAGGGAGGGGCACTGTGCCACAAAATAACAGGCAATCATGCCCTAATGTCCCTGATTTGGTGAGGCACAAAAGGCTGATGTTTTCCCTTGGTACCCCCCAAAAAAGACACCCGACATCTCTTAAATTTTTTATTGAAAAAAAACACATTAGGCTGTAACATTTCATTGAAGCAGCTTTATTTGTGCAGCTCATTTTCTTTTCTGGGCAGACTTCACCCTGTGGGGGGAAAAAAATTAGATTCTGGGCAATTGGCCAAGAAGAATTGAGGACGAATTTAACAAAACCTCGACACTGACTCGCTCCCCTCTGCGGTTGAATCTGCAACACAGCAAAAACATTTTAGCGAGGCCCCCCCAGGGCTAAAAATAAATTGTGATCATAAGTCTGCTTGATACTCACCTTGCATAGAAAATTATCTCAATTGCTGTGGGGACCCATTCTCTTTGGAGTGTCACGGGGTGGATTTATCCCAGTTAGTTCTATATCCACTGCCCCTTGCCTGTTTGGTCAGGGCATGCTTCTTTGCTGGCAAATTATAAGAAATTGCCAGAACTGCCAAGATGTGGCATTTTTGGAATGGAGTAAAGAACCCTAAGACCATAGCAGCAGAGAAGGAGGCTCTGAGAACAAAGGAGAGAAATGCTGCCTATGGCAAAAAGTAAACGAGTGCGTACTTTTCAAGAACACTGGGTAACAAAGTACGCTTGGGTTGAGCTTGACCCTGAGAAAAACGTAATGTTTTGTAAAGCATGTAGGAAATTCCCAGACATTACAGACACAACATCAGCATATTATGCAGGGGGCTGCAATAATTTCACTGAGCAGTCTTTACAAAAGCATGCCAAGTCTAAGAAGCACTCCCTCATTGATGCCAGATTTGTAGCCAAATCCCAGTAGGCATCTGCTGCTGACAGAGCAATCGAAATGCTCAGTTCCAATGTGCTACATCATGTGCAGATCTTAATTCAAAATGCATATGCCGTGGCCAAACACGCTAGGCCATATACAGACTTCCAGTGGATGTGTGACCTAGACAAATGTAAAGGGGTTGATATTGGGGAAACCTATCACTATGACAAATCACTGAGGTGGAACGTAAGAAGCTGGTGGATGTGGTGAAGAATGTAGACTTCATGTCCGTAATGATAGATGGTGCTACAGATTCCAGTATAAAAGAACAGGAAATAATTTACATAAGAACAGTAAACAAGGGGGTGCCAGATGTTTTTTTTTTTGTGTCCCTGGAAAATCCACACAAAGCTGATGCAGCATCAATCATAGCGTGCATCGATCGCGCCATGCTGTCACAGACAGAGTCAGCAGAGTGGAAAAACAAATTGGTAGGGCTTACCACCGATGGGGCAGCAGTGATGACCAGTAGAAGGGCAGGTGGCCGCAATATTGAAAAAGGATCGTCCTCATCTAGTCACAATCCACTGCAATGCACATAGGCTGGAGTTAGCCCTGAAGGATGTCTTAAAATACATCACGTATCATAAAAAAAATAGACCAATTACTGCTGGGGATCTATCTGTTTCATAATTTTTCACCTCTAAACCATAAAAATCTGAGAGAGTCCTGTCAGGCAGCGGGAGTAAGATGCTTTATTCCAACCAGAGTGTGAGGAACCAGATGGACACAGCACACATCAATGGCACTGAAAGTGCTCATCACAGACTACCCCGGGATCCTGCTGCACTTCCAACAGGTATGTACTGTCCCAGACTCCATTTTAAGCAGAGTCTTTCTAGATTTGTTTTAAAATTGGAACTACTAAAGCAACAACTTGTGCCATTTTTTGTCTTCTCTGATGCAACTTGGGGGATCCCGAGGGGACCAAGCAGCGAAGGCCAAGGACTACCTGAAGACCATGCAGACCTGGAGATGTCTACGCTACATTCATCTGATGGCAGACATCCTGGAAGAGTTCACAAAAGTCAGCCTGCTTCTTCAAACAAATGATACTTCAGTGGGAGAGGTGTTTGAATCACTTCAGGACCGGAAGGATTGCCTTTTAAAGCTAAAAACAAGGTAATTTTTGTTTTACAGATTGGTTTTAGCTAGACTATAATATTTTCCCTCCACCCTAGCCAGGAAAAAAAAAAAACGTTATCTCTTTCAGGATTAATTAGGTTAGGTCAGGCCAGGGGTATAAGTCCATGTTTTTCCTTTTGTTCTTGTTTTCTAGTCCTGGAAAGCACTTGCAAAATCTGGATGCCTTGGAGGGACCCGAATTCCATGGACACACCCTATCTGTTGATGAAGCGGACCAGTTTTCTGTTGACAGACACTACTGACAGCCATGATCCTAAATGTCACAAACAGGTTTGAAGACATGCACCAGCCGGACTCCATTATGGTGGCCATGAACCACATTGTGAACTTTAAACAGTGGCCAGCAAGCCATGTGGACTTGACACGTGTGTTAGGGTGGGAAAATAACTCTGACTGGGTGGCACTGGGAGAATTATCTTTAGTTAGCGAGGTGGGAGGTGAGACAGTTTTTTTCCAATTTGTTTCAGATTATGCGGAGGATGCAGTGGCTGGTGTCATGGAGGAGTTCAGACCAGTCCTCACAGAACAGAACATAGATCCAGACATGTGTGTAGCAGAGCGGACCAAACTAACACATAAAGAGAAGGTGAATTTCTTCTTCTACCACTTACAATCAGCAAATTCTCAAACTGTCAGGCTGCAGATCAGGTCAGGGTATTACATGTTTGTTCCCCCCCAAAAGTGGCCAGATATTCATCAGGCTTGCCAAGACAAATGCAACAACATTTTGGGACTAGTAACCTTAATTCGTACATTATCAGCAAGTACAGCTGTTTGTGAACGTGGGTTTAGCCTAATCAAAAGAATAAAATCCGATTGGCAAAGTTCATTAGGAAAGGACAGTCTCATAGACTTAATAAGGATCTCGTTACTTACACCATGTGAACATGAAATTGATCCAGTTCCAGTCGTTAAGTACTGGTTAAAAAGTGGTAGACAGGAAAAAAGGCCTTCTTTGCAGCCATATGGTCCATGGAACAAAAAGCAATGAGCAGGAGGACGAAGAGGCAGACAGCTCAGACTCAGAAGTAGATTTAGATGAATCTTTCATATCTGAAACTTATTCTGAAAAACCTTTGTCTGATGAAGATTCTCATGTTATATCTGATGAAGAACTTGAATGTACTCCCATGTCAGTGTTGTGCCCTAGTACTACTAGTTCACAGGAAACTGTTAACTGTGGGGAGAGGGGGGATTCTTGCATCACTGAGTACTCTCATGATGATGACATGAATCTGTTGTGATCATTTCCTCCACATTTAAGGTTTGGCCTTTCTTTGCCACCCAACTGTTGAGTCGTGCTTGGACCGTCTTCATTTTTCCTACAAAACAGTTAATATTGCTTAATTTGCATTCCACTAAAGTGTCACTCCAGGTTTTTGGTGTTAAAAATAATTTTGCCTGGTCACAGTGCCAGATTTACAAGTCACAGGTAAGATGATCAGTACAGTCTAATTTGTCAAATCTCATTCTGTGAGCTCTATCAGTCCTTGTTCTACTAATTTCAGTTTTGTTATAACAGACATGGCTGCGTAGTAGACTAATGCTAACTTGTCAAGCAGCAGCAGATAGCCAGTTCTAGCACAGTCCATCAGTCAAGTACAAGTTGGTGAGGCAGGAGCTGAAAATAATGCACCAATCAGGTACTGTTTTATCTTACAATTAAATGTCGCTGTAATTTATCTGAGGGAGACAGCTGAGCACCGTGTAGTCCAGATTTGGGTATGTGAACAGAGTATCTTTCAGTTTTCATCATTTTTCTTCCCTTCTTAGTAGCCCTGACTCCTACAATAAAATAATCAGAGTCCGTTGCACCAACATGAGATGTGGCTTATGGACCACTCTAGCATAGCAAAATATCCAATGGGAACGGTACAGTAACATTCTGGCCAAATTGGATTTCGCATAAAAATTACAAAAATCTATCACGAATGTAGGAGCGGGGTGTTTTAAATTTGTAAAATCTGGCCAACTGGTCATGTCACGGTAATAAAACTATCACATAACAGGAACAGCACATCTAGCCAAATTGGATTTTACATAAAAATTACAAAAATCTATCATGAATCTAGGAGTGGGGTGTTTTAAATTTGTAAAATCTGGCCAACTGGTCATGTCACAGTAATAAAACTATTGCGTACTGTCACAGTGCTGTAACAAATCACGTCTGATTAACTGAATCAAAAGTTTCTGTTTACACTGGCCAGATTCATTTTTTCTTAGCGACTCGCCTTGATGGGGTAGACAAAAAAGAAGACAAAAAGATACTCATCATTAATGAATGTCAATTGCTGCTTGAACATTTCACTGTCATCACTGAAAGCAAAATGATTGTCCAGGGTTTTGTGCTGCATTTTTGGATTAAATTGCATCATTCACATTCTTATACTGTAGTGTAAGTGTTTATATTCTGTTATGGATTTCAGACAGACTTTCTGTTTTTCGCTGCTTGTGAATATTGTCAACTGCGATGAGATTGCTGTCAGTCAGTGCTGCAAAAGCACTTTGAAAAATGTATGTAATGCCTGGCTGCTATGTTCATTCTGTGCATCACTCTTTCTGTACATGCACAGAATAAAGTGGAAGTACAACACCTTACCTACAAGGTAAAGAGAAAAGGAAAAAAAATACAGAAAAATAAATGAATGGAGAATTTTTAGAACTTGTTTTTTGCCTTTTATTACCTTTTATTTAGTCAAACAAGGATGTACTGATGGTTGGTGACATTTTGATAGCAGGCATACAAAAAAAGGGAGTGGCATACCACTTTCTGGGACGGAATACCAAATCTGGGGAACTGGTAATCCGTGTGGTACACCACTTTTTAAAATGAATTTCTAGCCCTGTGATTGCAGCAAACTTAAAGCTGCACTTTTAAAAAAGTTTGATTTAACTGCTGAAGCATACAGAGCTAAATTCCGAAGCTCAGGAGAAGCCCTGATATGAGCTATGAGGAGCTAGCCATGAAACAATGTCAGTTTTTAAAACGTTGGTGGGAAGGAATTGAAGCAAACTCTGTAGATAAAATTGAAAATGCTGTTTTGTTAGAACAGATTTTTGGGCATGCCCAGCAGAGCCGAAAACCTGGCTGGAGGACCGAGATCCCAAAACAGTGCAAGAGGCTGCTAAACTCTCTGACTGGTATGCCAAGAGCAGACCTGCTCTGAGAGCGAATGGGGCAGGTGTGGCCATGCAGAAAGGGAAAAGCGCACCTTCAGGGCAGCTAAAACCCTCACTGCCTGGTACTGGGACCAGTCCTCTTTAATGTCTTTATAAGTGACATTAATTAATTAATTAATTAATTAATTTAGTTTTTGTTGACCGGGTAAGTGCACTAGACAAATCCTTCCTATTTTCAGGCACGACCCGGGGGAGGGGGATACAGATGAATGCCAACTGACCTTGAACCAGATTAAGCTGTTGGTGATATTTTTTTTTAGTGAATGAGGGGAAATTTGACCAGGACACCGGGGAAATTCCCCTACTCTTTTCGATAAGTGCCATGACATTGGAGAGCACCTGGAAGGAAAGGTATGTCTCTTTGCAGATGACACAAAGATCTGCAACAGGGTTGATACACAAGGTGGGGTGGAAAGGATGAAAAGGGACTTGGCAAGGTTGGAGGAATGGTCAAATATGTGGCAGCTCTGATTCAATGCAAAGAAGTGCAAGGTAATGCATCTGGGAAACAGAAACCCTGGGGAAGAGTACACAATGGGGGTGAGTTAATAACAACAACAAAAATTGAAAGAGACTTAGGAGTAATTATATCAGATGACCTAAAGGTGGGCAAGTAATGTGAGAAGGCAGTAAGGAGGGCTGGGGGATAGTGGGATGCATAGGGAGAGGCATCAACAGTAGAAAACAGGAAGTTGTTCTCCCTCTGTACAGACAGTTAGTGAGACCCCATCTGAAGTACTGCGTGCAGTTCTGGAGACCCCATCTCCGCAGAGACATAGACAGAGTGGAGGCTGTTCAGAGGAGGGCAACCAAAATGGTGCAGGGTCTGCACCAGAAGACATACAAGGAGAGACTAAAGTAGCTTAATATGTGTACCCTTGAGGAAAGGAGGGAGAGGGGGGACATGATAGAAACTTTCAAGTATTTCAGGGGAATTAACAAAGTACAACAGGGTGGCATCTTTCAGAAGAAGAAATGTGCAACAACAAAGGGGCACAATTTGAAGATAGAGGGGGGATGGCTTAGAGGTACTGTTAGAAAGTATTTTTTCACAGAGAGGGTTGTGGATGCATGGAACAGCCTTCCTGAGGAGGTTGTGGAGTCAGGAACAGTGGGAGAATTCAAGAATGCATGGGACAGATATAAGACAATTCTAGTAGGGGATAGGAGGAAGTAATCTGTTGATTAGCTAGAATCTGCAGCTTATCCATCAGGTAGGGAAATGGGCAGACTAGGTGGGCCAAGCGGTCCTTATCTGCTGTTAAATTCTATGTTTCTATGTTTCTGCCTCCACCGAAACCAGTTAGCCCCTCTGAGAAAAGAAATGAATGTTGGGTCTGTAAAGAAACTGGACATACAGGAGGCAGTATGGCGCAGTGGGTTAAGGCTCTGAGCTGCAAATCTGGAGACCTGGGTTTGAATCCCACAGCCGCCTAGGTGCATACTGTGTGACCCTGAGCAAGTCACTTAACTTCCTTGTGCTCCCAGGTTGCACCTGCAAACAAGCTTTCAGCTTAGTGTGTCTCACCTGGTAAAATAATTGGTAAAAAAAAAAAAAAAGACAGTGTCCCAAAAGGACAAGCAATATGCAACATGTGGAAAGGAAAGAAGTAGGTTGTTTCTGTGTCCCTGGAAGCATGCCTGTGAACATGAGGGAACACATGCACCCAGTCATGGTGAATGGTGTACAGATACAAGGGTTAAGGGACACGGGGTATCCCTGACATTGGCAAAAGGGGATCTGGTAGAGTCTGGTCAGCTTATACCCAATAAATATGTCACTGTACAAGACTTCACTGGTGAGGAGAAAACATTGCCACTCGCTAGTGTTCTCCCAGACTGAGGTGAAACAGGGGGAAATGTGCAACAGGTGGCTGTAGCCAAAACTTTAGCAGTGGACGTCATCCTTGGCAACAATCTCAAACAGGGGATGGTGTGTGCAGTTACCCGTAGCCAAGTGGGAAGGGGAAATTGTAGTTCCCTGGACCTCATAGAAGCCAGTGTGGAAATCCCTGGGAGTCTGGGTCCCCAGCTTGTGTCTCCTGATCTGGAGACTAATGAAAAGGGGGTAGAAATTTCCCCAGTAGCAGTTAACCACACAGCTACGGAGGGTTACTCTGAAGAAGGAGGGGTGACCCATTGTCAGAGGGTTAGGAATTACAGCGATCCTGAGTGCCCTGACGCTAGAGCTAGGGACCCTAGTTTAGAGACTGAAGGGGACCTGTCCCATGCCTTGGGAATGTGTAAGGAGTTCACAGCTGCTCAGAAAAGTGACCCTAGTATAGAGAAACTGAGGGCTTGGGCAGACTCTGACGGAGCACAGGAAGGTGATGGTAAACATAAGGTTTATTGGGAAAATGGACTGATGTATACTCAGGCTGTGCAGACAGAGGGAGAGGCGATAGGCAGGCAGCTTGTCGTTCTCCAGGGGTATCATGAGCAGTTGCTCAAGACTGCACATGATAGTCCCTTGTCTGGTCATCTGGGAATCGTGCACACTACGCAGCGGTTGGCCCAGAATTTCTGTTGGCCCAATTTCACCCAACAGGTAGGACTATTGCAGGTCTTGTCACCGGTGCCAAGAAATAGGGAAGGCAGGTAAGAAAACCCAAGCTGCCCTAATTCCCTTGTCCATAGTGGAGGAGCCATTACAGAGGTTGGGAATGCATATTGTGGGGCCTTTGACTACCTGCAGCTCCTCCGGGAAGAGGTTCATCCTGACTGTGGTGGATTATGCCACCCGGTACCCCAAGGCAGTCGCCCTATCCTCACTGAGGACAGACAAAGTGGCAGATGCCTTACTTGGGATTTTCTCCCATGTTGGGTTTCCGCAGGAGGTTATCACCGATCGAGGGGGGGTCCCTTAATATCGGACCTGATTAAATGTTTGTGGGAGAAGTGTGGGGTGGTGCAGAGATGCACGACACCTTATCACCCGCAAGCCAGTGGGCTTGTGAAAAGATTTAATGGTACCTTGAAGTCAATGCTCCAAGCGTTTGCTGAACAGCATGGGAGGGACTGGGAGAAATACCTTCCCCACCTGTTGTTTGCATACTCAGAGGTGCCCCAAGAGTCGACATGATTTTCCCCCTTCAAACTCTTATATGGACGCCGGGTACATGGGCCTTTAGACTTGATCCAAGAGGACTGGGAAGGCAAGCACACCACCCAGGGAACTCCCCTAGTGGATTACGTCCTTAGGTTTAGGGAAATGCTGAAGGAGCTTATGCGGACAGCCGAGAGTAACCTGGCAGCTGCCCAACAGAAACAAAAAAAGTGGTATGACCGAAGAGCCAGAGTTCACTTGTACATGGTGGGTCAGGAAGTCATGGTCCTTATTCCGGTCCGGAAAGACAAGATGCAGGCTGAGTGGGCAGGACCGTACAAAGTAGTTAGGAAGGTAAATGACGTGAACTATATCATAGAATTACCTGACAGAAGACAGACAGAATGTACCATGTCAACATGATGAAGCCATATGTTATTAGGGCTGACATGGTGTTTGCAGTATGTAGTCCTGGGGAGGGGACGGATGGAGGAAACCCCCTTCTGGACTTGCTGGAAGAAGGCAAGTGGGAGTTCTCTGTGGAGGCAGTTAAATTGTCTCCTCAGCTGGCCCCAGACAGGATCCAGGAAGTAAGGGAGATTTTAGCAGACTTTGCCCCCCTGTTTAGCGCCAAGCTGGACTAACCCCCTTAGTGACGCACGATGTGGAGACAGGGACATAGACACCCATACGGTGGACAGCATATCAGGAGTGAGGTGGAGGAAATGCTAGATTTAGGGGTAATCCAGAGATCCTACAGCCCCTGGGCCTCACCCGTAGTCCTTGTGCCCAAGCCAGATGGCTCTACTTGTTTTTGTGTGGACTATCGTGGACTGAATGCAGTCAAGAAGTCATACGCCCACCCGATGCCCCAGATGGACAAACTCCTGGACAAGTTGGGAGGGGCGACCTACCTTATGACTATTGACCTGATGAAGGGGTATTGGCAGGTCGAGTTAACTGACAGAGCTAGGGAGAGGTTGGCCTTCATCAGTCTGATAGGCTTATTTGAATTTAAAGTAATGCCTTTTGGAATGAGAACATGAGCTACTTTCCAAGGTTGGAGAACCAGGTATTAAATGGTGCTGAGGAGTGCGCTGTGGCATACCTGGATGACACTGCCATCTTTAGTGCCAGCTGGGAGGAATACCTGTCCCAGGAAGTGCTGGGCAGGATACAGAGGGCTGGGCTCACTGTCAAAGCTGAGAAGTGCCAGGTGGCCATGGCTGAAGTGACATACCTTGGGCATGTTGTGGGCGGGGACAGCTCCATCCTAACCAAGTAAAAATAGAGGTGATCAAGGCATGGCCCAGACCAGAAACACAGAAGCAGGTCAGAGTTTCTAGGACAGCAGGATACTATAGGAAATTTGTACCCAGTTACAGTGCCCTGGCTGCTCCCCTATCTGACCTGGTAAAGAAAAGGATGCCTAAGAAAATTACCTGGGAACCAGCCTGTGAAAAGCCTTTACCAGAGTGAAGAAGGCACTGTGCAGTACTCCTGTATTGATAAGTCCTGACTATAGCAGACCCTTTATAGTTCAGACTGAGGCCTCAGACGTGGGTATTGGGGCAGTACTGAGTCAGACATCCAACCAAGGGAAAGATCACCCTGTAGTGTACCTGAGTAAAGTTACTTCCCAGGGGCAGGCTTACTCTACTGTGGAAAAAGAGTGTCTTGCTATAGTGTGGGCCCTAAAGAAGTTAGAGTCATACTTATACAGGCAGCATTTTGAGGTACAGAAGGACCATGACCCCTGGTTTGGCTGATCCAAATGGGAAAAACTAATGGTAGACTATTAAGATGGACTCTTGCCTTACAAAGGGTATGACATGACAATCTTACATAGGGCTGGGTGACCAATCAGAGCGCTGATGGCCTGTTGCATCTTTATGAGGAGTGAACTGATTTGGGAAGCTCATTCCATGCAGTGGATAGAGCCCCCAAATTCAGTCTAGGTGGGAGGATTGTGGCCTAGCCAGCTGGTTATGATTGTTCTATGATATTTGTAATATAGAATGTGGTGTGTGATTGTCTCCATAAGGCAGCTGTGCCATAGCCCCCAGGTTTCAGTTAAAATGACAGGATATACCAGTATATTAAACCAGCAGATCTCTGTAATGTGATTAACTTCCTTGAGACATTGCATTTAATGATGATAATAATAATAAATGTATTTGTATGGCACCTTTCCATTGCCAAGGTGCTAACAATATAAAAACAAGTCATACAACATCAATGACAAATTAATACAGTTAAAATCAGATACCAATACAACAGTTACTCATTTCAGTTAACTATAAAAGCTTTTTTCCACAGGAAGGTTTTTAAACCCTTCTTAACCTCCTCCACAGTTGCACACTCCTGTAACCGGCAAGGTAGAGAATTCCAAAGGGTGGGGGCTGCATACGCAAAAGTTCTACAACCTGATGACTTTAAATTCACCCTCAGAATCTCTAACAACCCCTTGTCAGCCAAGCGGAGCGATCGACCAGGGCAGTAAGGAACCAGAAGCGCTTTCAGATAGTCCGGGCTTGTGGCCTGTTGCTGCTTTGAAGTGGAAATGAAATGGGACTTTATGAGTTTGCCAGAGGATGGAGATCATAAACTTTTATGACATCTTAAGGGGAAGAACATTTAATATCAACTGGTGTTAAAAAGCTATATTGCACCTAAGTGAGATATGGAAAAGTCATAAAAATCCTTTGATGTGGCCTGGGAAGAGGAACTACTCGAGATCAAAGAGGAGATGTTAATTAAGGAGACACGTTGGAAAATTATTTTTTGCTGAAATCACAGTATTTAAAATATCTCCTGACAGGAAGATCCTTGTTTGTACAATTTTTATATTCTAACAGGTGGAGCTAGATGACATCATAGAAGGGGGTGGAAACACAGAGTTTTTAACCTGTATTCTGTGTTTCAACAGACACACATTTTCTTTGTGGGCTCCTTAGAAACAAGAACTAACTTAAGCGCTGTAAGAAGGTAATACATTAGATAGAAAAAGTCTAATTGTATTGTGGTAGGAGTTTATGTTTTGTACTTTAACCTTGTTCTTTTAAGTGATTGTATGCTTTGTGATATAGTGTTCTGTATTTACATTTTACCTATTTTTATCCATTTTTTTAAGTAAACCTTATTTTAAAGAGACTGCCTGGGTGTGTCTTCCAAGTTCTTTCTTTTTGCATGTGATGTATACGTGGTTAAGTTGACAGCTGTTCATAAGCTTGATGGTGTTATTAGACTGGAAAAAGGTAGAATATACCTAAGGTCTTTTATCGAGTTTTAAGGGTTCATTTGGATACCTGGTTAGGTGCCCTTAGGTGAAAGATATCTGGCATCCCCCCGAAGAGCCAATTATCTGAGCCTGAACATTTGAGTACGCTAGCATAAGGTTTACAGTTTGAATCCCCCCAGAACTTGAGACTAAAGGTGATTCAGACCCACAAGCAGACAGGAGGGTTACCCTGTCTGTTACCTGTTCACAGTACTGTGCTCGGAGGTTGGCACTGTGGGAGCAGAGGGCCTGACCTGCTGAGTGCACTTGTGACACCACCCTCACTAGGCCCCAGCCAGAACTGTCGCTGGTGTTGCACTGGCCGGCAGTGGCAGAGGAGTGTACCAAAAAGTGGAGGGTCAGAATTGCATAGAACACCACAGCCCAAGGCACTGTTCAATTCAATGTCTGACCCTTCAGCTATGAAAATGAGGGTCACCTGACCCCTGGCTAAGCTGGCTGTGCTGGCCAGCTTTCTCCCTCGACCGCATGTGTGGCATGGCGAGAGAGGCCCTTCCTGCAGTATGATTGTTAGTGCCCTTTAATGCAGCTGAGGCCATGTTTCTTGGTCCCGGTCCCCATTTCTGGCAGAGGGACCGGGAATACAGAACCACTGCTTCTCTTAAGTACCACAGTGTACAATGCAGAGCGATTACCTGTTCAAGTGGCAGCGCTTACTGCTCTTCTCACTCTGCCAGCCCTGCAATTCACGGACCCTCTACCCCACCACCAAAATGACACAGTCTGATTGTAGCCCAGTGGGGGCTACTGCTAGACCCAAGGGCCAGCACCCAGTTAGGGCAGCAAAACAAAATAAAATTAAGACTTTGGAGCACAGGGCTCCTACAGAGACATGGCGCAGCCATCTTGTGTCTCCTGACCCAGTAGCTGGGCCAGGCTGTGAACTAGAAAACCCCACCTGGGACAGCGAAGACTTGTGGGGGAATGACATCAGAGGACCCTCTCCAACTGTATTGGCAGGTTAAGAGGGCCTATCAGAGGGCTGGGCAGAAGGACTGATGGATAGCCCTGCCTGTCCAATGAGACACATAATGGAGGGAAAGAAGTTTCTGGGCTCTTGAGGAGCTTTTAACAGTCAGAGAGAGACGGAGCTGTTCAGACATGCAGCTGATGAGACCACGTGAGAGACCTAGCCAGGCCAACAATCCTGTGAGCCCTTACAGGATTCATTCAGAAAATTCTCAGTGAGCCTTGTCTTGCGCTTACATGGTTCTGAGGCTGTGTAAGATGGGCATCTATGAGAAGAAATTGCTGAGAATATGAGCTTGTGGGCCATTGCTAGATACTGAAGCTGCTGAGCAGTACCAAGAGGAGACAGAGACCTGCATCCTACCAGGTTGCTCCAGAGTCAGCTAAGGGGTTGGGGCCTGCTACCCCCTTATCTAGTGAGGTAGACTGGGGAACAGGGAGCCATGGGGCACATGCCCCGAGTATGTGGGATCCAGAAAGTCGGTCCTGGCTCTGGGCACTTTGGAAACTGGGAAGTCGCTGTGTAGTGCTGTGCCTGAGAACTGAGCCAGAAAGTCTGTATCCTGAGAGGTGTGAGCTAGAAGGGCTGTGCTGATGCAGAACATCTGAGAGAGTCTTAAGTGTTTCATCCCCAGGCCACTGGGGTCTGTTCCTGATTGCTGTCTGACCTGTTGCTGTGTGCTGTTCCCAGCCTCGATCATAAAAATGGGTATTTATTGTCCATAGACTCTCGTTTTAAATGAAAATGAAATGGAACTGCTGTATCTGTGGCTCATGTGAGTGCTGGCATTGCTGTCTGGGATTTTGTACATTTCCAGCTGTGGATTACCTTTACTGCCTTAGGATTACAGCTGTATTTTGAGCAATTTCTTGTTGATTTCAAGCTCTTTAAAATTGTGTACCAGACTATGTCCTGTTGGGGGGGGGGGGGTTAAGTTGCAAACTTGCTAACTTTCATCAAGTGCACCACAGAAAGAACCCAGGCAACGCAGCTACCAGACCTGCACCGGGACCCTAGTGTAATTCCTGAGTATGCAGAATGATTGGTATTTATGTCATACTTGAAACTATAGTTTACTACTGGTACCAGTTAAAGAGTTCACGCACCCTCTGCAGTATAATTCCTGTTTTATGCCACTTGATTGGCTAGTACTTCCTCAAACTGTGTGGGATCTGAGAAGGTGGTTGTGACCAACAGTACAGTGGCTCTCAGGGTGCATTGCTATAGAGGGAGCATGCGCAAGGTGACTTGCAACTGCTTAACACCTTCTTTTCTCCCAGCTGCCAGGCCTGTGTTCTTAAATAACAGCACTGTTTTTGGTTGAATTTTACTTCTCTTTGTGCACCCAGTTTTGTACAGTCTGATTGAAGTGTTTATTGGTGAAGGTAACAACTGTCTTAGTGGTTCCCAGGGGATGGTCCAGTCCAAGTGTAGGGACGTGAGTAGGTACTGCATCATAGAGGGTGGTATTCACACAACATCTGGTCCGCTTATTCTCTGGGTGGAGGCACCATGCTTTTTGTTATTTGTTCTGGGGCGAACCCTCCTACTACAGGAGAAAGAACAAAACCAACCCCTCTCAACCAGGTGGGCCCTGTACAGTAACCAGGCATGGAGTGCGAACCCAGACACAGTGTCGGTGGGGGGTCACATTGGAGGCACCACTGGAATCTCCTGTTGAACATCTGGACACACCTAGAGGGCTTTTCAGATACCTTTTGCCATTGACTCCCCTCCCAAAATAAATTTCTGAAAAAGTGAAATGGCTTTTCAAGTGGTAGGGGACTGGTGTGTTCAAGGGTTTGGACCCACAGAAACTACTACTGGTAAAGAATGTGGCTGAGGAGGCGGGACAAAGGGTCCATCTTGGAAATGTTAGAGGATGCCCTGAAAGATTGTAGGACCATGAAAATTCAGAGGGTGACTAGAGAGCGATATACCTAGTTTACAAACCTAATTTTGGAAACTGAAGACTTAGGGCCATGAATTTGTCTGCCACAGTGACACCTAAAGAGCCTCAAGAGATCTGGGTGATGATAAGCAAAGGAGTCCTGTCAGCCTGAAACCTCTTTCACCACACCTGAACACTGTGGGGATTTTAAGACCAAACTAGAACTGTTGCTGACTAGTAAAGGGATATCATTATGGATGTGCAGACCTTGTTGCCCCTGGCAGCCTCTGAAGAATCTAGGGCTTCGGCCTCATGGCTCAGAGGGTTGAGGCTATGTGCCTTACCTCTTGCCACATCAGTGACTTGGGTTCAGGAACAAGCTCATGTCGCGGGGTCAACCAGGAGAGAAGGATTAAGCCTTCAAGGACAGCTCTCCCGTCCGGGAGGTACCTAGCCAACTCAGCTCTTGGCTGCCCCTGGGTGGAGGCCCAGAGGTAGTGTCAACAGCTCAAGTGACATGAAGGGAGGAGCTGTGGTCATAATGTGTGTACACCTCCACGTACACGTACTTTTGCCATGGTAGGGACAGAGGGGGCAAAATGGCAGTCACAGGCCTATGAAGCATTGCCTGCCTGCCACTGCGCCGCGCTGTCGCCGGTTCACTGGCCCACAAATCTGGATGCAGGTTCTCTGAGTGGGAGGAGGACAGCCTCCCCTTCTCAGCCCCACCACGGGGGCAGTCTGTGGAGGATATGGGGCTTGGTTGACCAAGGAGGCAGCTGCTGGGTGAGGGAGACAGGGACAGGGCTGAGAAGCCACCTGCGATGCGCCTGGAGGATAAAAACCCCTGTTGGAAAAAAAAAAAATCTGAGCTAGCTCGCTGTTCTGGTTCAGACTGTTACAGACACCTAAGAATTTTTTCTGGCACCATCCCCACCACCGCTGGAGATGATGATTATGAAACTTAGATCGTTATGCTGTCCCCATGCTACATGAATGGCAATGCACTGAGGAGGAAAAACACAAGAGGCTGTTAGAGCACTAGAAGAGGCCAGACTTGGATGTCATCCGGTCCTTGTGTACCACAGACCCAGAGGCCCAAGCAGATGAATACCTTGCCATCCTAGACAGTGTGTTTGGAAGTATGGAATCCTGTGATGACTTGTACTCGAAGTTTAAGACTACTAAACAACACCAGGGGTAAGCACCTCTCTGCCTATCTACACAGACTGGAGAGGACCTTACAGTACTTGTACCACAGAGGTGGAACAGAGTCCAATGACCTGAACAAGGTGTGACTAGAACGAGTGCTGAAGGCTGCCTGATTTTCAGAGTTACTGTTGTTAAAGTTACACTTAAAAGAGAGACTGGTTGATACACTCGTCCCGTCGAGTCCTGCTGCAGGAGGTTAGAGAGACTGAGGAACAGGATAAACAGTGGGGACCCCCGCCTGCTTCCACTGCCAGTGTCTAAATGTCAGACAGTAGGGGCTCCCTTGATGTCACAGAGCTCCAGAGACTGATTCAAGAAATTAAGTGTAATAGTCCAACTTGACATGACCAGCCCACCTCCTTGGAGTTTGGCAGCTTAATCGCCAGCACATCTTTGTCAAGTAGTGTTGTGTTGGCTGCCTCAAGCACTGGAATGTGAGCCTCAAATGCAGTCTCACCAGAAGAAGTCCATGCTGAACTGACTGAACTAAAGAAAATGATGGAAGAATAAATGACCAATCAACCATCAGGTATGGAGCTTGCCAGACTGGGCGTAATGTATAACAGGCTGCTCAGCTTCATACTCGATGCACCCAGGGGACTCATCACTGTGAGTTATATAGATCTTTAAACTGGATGAGGCTTCATGATAGGAGAGACTGGCATCTCCTAACTTATATGTTTAAAATATATGAAGGAAAATTGCCATATTATATAATGGCTTCTTTCATAATGAGAGGGATAAGAGGGAACCTAAGGTCAGCTCAGGGCCTGGAATATACTGTTCCTAAATGCAATTTAAACATAGGGAGATCAGCAGTATGATGCAAGGGACCAATGACATGGAATTCCATGCCCATTTCCTTGTGTCAAATAAATCAACCAACAAAGTTAGGCTTGATAAGAAAATGGCTCATGGAAAAGTCACTGGCCCCATTGCACTACTGCCCTGAGGGAATAACTTGATAATATAAATATACACGAATGTGCATAGATGTTTTGTATCTGTTTGTATTTATTCATGAATGTGTGTAAATGCATTTTTGTATACCGTGGAGGATAATTGTTTTTTTAATTTATATTTAATATTTTACTACATTCTCATTGTATTAGCAACTGATCATTTATGATTAAGGACCTCCTTTGAAATAAGCCCCCCTCAATGGAGTTTGTAACATCAATCCTATTCATAATTCCATGAATAAAATTTTATACTACTACTACATCAAGTCCTACAATTGCTTAGGACCCCTTCTCAGGAGGGCACCCATGAAACTTTCAGTTGGATCCCTCAGCTTTGGAAGGCTTGGATGTGTGTGGTCTCAGTGAAGCTTCATACCCCATCTGGGCGTGATTCGTATCTGGATCTTCTTCCCTGTGAGCATTGCTGGATCTCCTACTGCTGTGGAAATGTGTCTCCTGGTATGCCCATGGGCAGATGTGTGTGAAGATCCCTATTGCTAGGAACCAATACCCATATGTTCTGTCACCTGGGTCAGTTGTGCAAATAGTTTGAAGCCCAACAATGAAGAGCTTCAGTGCCCCTCCATGGACTTGTTAGACATGCTTACACTCTCATAGCCACTGTCCTACCCGAGGATGAATTTGCAGGAACTGTTTGGCACCAAGACTGATCTGAAGTGGTGTTACCTCTCAAAGCAGAGTGTGCTGTCAAGGGAATAGTGTGCCTCAAGGGATCTTGCTAAAATCAGCTGCTAATGTTGGAGAGCTCAGAGGAAGCCGGTTAACTGGAGGAGCTCGTAGTCAAACCTAGCATACTACTAGCTAAAGCTCATGAATATGTTAGACAAGTAATTGTTCATGTGGCAAATGGAACAGATTGACCAGTGACCATCCAAAGGGGACGAACCCATGCCAGGGTCTGTTGTGCTGATCTGAAGAGAGAGAACCCTTCTCCAGGACAATTAGATCCTTCATTGTTTGAATTTGGAGACCCCTCTTTGCCTGCAGAGTGGTGGAACAGAATTCAAAAGAAGTTGGCCCAGCGAACAGAAGTTTTCTCTCTGAAGGAATGGAACATTAGGTGTGCCAAGGGTATATAGCATCACAATCACAGCATGGATTCAAGGCCTTTTTGGGAAAGGCTGAGATGACTAACCCCCACTGACATAGATGATGTCTGAAAGCACTTGTGGGAGATGCTGGCCACAGGCATGATTCAGGAATCTAGGAGCCCCTATGCATCACCAACTGTAGTTGCCAGAAAGAAGAGTGAGGCTGTCAGAATATGTGTGGACTACTGGACTCTAATCAAAAGAACTGTACCCAGCCAATACACTGTGCCATGAGTCCAAGATGTCTTACATTTCCTGAACAGAAGTCAGTGGTTCAGTGTGATGGATTTGAGAGCCAGCTACTATCAAATCGTCATGGTCGAGCAAGTTTGAGAAAAGACTGCTTTCATCTGCATCCTGGGGTCTGTGAGTTCCTCCAAATGCCGAAAGGCATCTCAGGGGCACCAGCCACCTTCCAGTGACTGATGTAGAAAGCAGTGGGTGACATAGAAACATAGAAATTGTTGGCAGATAAGGACCGCTAGGCCAATCCAGTCTGCCCATAAGCCCTATGTGATTACAGCTTTGACCCTCCCCACTTAACCTCTGTGGTTCCCCTATGCCTGTCCCATACATGTTTAAATCCAACCACAGTGCTCGCTCCACCACCTCCTGTGGTAGACCATTCCATGCGTCCACCACCCTCTCCATGAAGAAAACTTTCACATTCCCTCTTAACCTGTCACCTTCCAGTTTCATGTCATGCCCCTAGTTCTTGTACTCCTCCTGTATTGGAAGATTCACCCCGCACCCTGTTTATTCCCCTGAGGTACTTGAATGTTTCTATCATGTCCCTCCTCTCTTCTCTCCTCCAGCAGTACATACTGGGGTCCTAAATCTCTCCTTGTAAGTCTTGTGGTGCAAGCCCTGTACCATCTTAGTCACCCTTCTCTGGACTGCCTCCAGCCTGTTAATGTCCTTTTGAAGGTGCAGCCTCCAGAACTGCACACAGTACTCCATATGAGGTCTGACCAGGGTTTTGTATACGACATCACTACCTCACGCTTGGCTGGTGATGCCCTTGCTATGCACTCCAGCAAACACTGGCCCTCCTTGCTGCCTTTGTGTTCTCTGTTGACATTTTCAGGTAATCTGAATAAGTAACCCCCAGGTCTCTTTCCTTTTTGGTGACTCTTAGCAACTCCCCCAATCCTGTAGCTCTCTCAGGGTCACTGTATCCCAGGTGCACAATTTTGCACTTTTTGAATTAAACCTCAGTTGCCACTCTGCAGACCATTTCTCAAGCTTCCCCAGGTCCGCCTCATCTTCTCCCGCCATTTAGGAGTATCCACCCTGTTACAGATCTTTGTGTCATCCACAAACAGGCAGACCTTTTCTTTCAGCCCTTCTGCAATGTCAGTGATGAAGACAGCAAACAAAACTGGTCCAAGGACTAATCCTGAGGTACTCCACTGGTCACCCTCCTCTCCCAGAGTGTACTCCATTTACCACCACCCTCCATCTCCTGTCTGTTAGCCAGTTCCTAACCCAGTTTATCACCCTGTCTCCCATGCCTAGACTACCCATCTTGTTAAGCAGCCTCGGTTCTGCTAGCTCTCTTGCCTTCCGTAGCATCCTTGGGTGTATGCCATCTGGTCCCATTGCTTTGTTCACCTTCAGTTTAGTGGGTTCCTGCAGGACTCTCTCCCCCGTGAATGGACTGTTGTCTACCTCTTTCCCCCCTTGGCATCTGATGCTTGGCTATGGTCCCGGTCCCTCTCCCTCTTCTGTGAATACTGAACAGAAGTATTTATTCAGTATTTCTGCCTCATCCATGTCTCCCTCCTTACACTCCTCTTCCTCACCTTTAAGTCTTACAATTCCCCCTTGGTTTTCCTCCTTTCACTGATGTACCTGTAGAATGTCTTGTCCCTTTTCTTTACTGTCCGCACTAAACTTTCCTCAGTATGTGCCTTTGCTCTCCTCACTGCCCTCCCTGCTTCTTTTAGACACTCTCGGTACACATCTCTGTCCTCCTCCCTTTGTGTCTCCTTATATTTCTGGAACCCTGCCCTTTTAGCCCTTACCTTTTCTGCTACCTCTTTTGAGAACCATAGTGGCCTTTTCCTTCTCTTGCCTTTTGATACCAGTCTGATGCATTGGTTTGTTGCTTCTACTATGGCTCCTTTTAGGTTTTCTCACTGCTCTTTCACCCACCCCATCCCCTATTCTCCAGGGCACTTTTGATAACTCTCCCATTTCAGTGAAGTCTGCCTTTTGAAATCGAAAACCTTTGCCCTAGTGTGACTTGACAGAATCCCTGTCTGTATGCTGAACCACATTATGTGGTGATCACAGGATCCTAGTTACCCTCCACCACATCAGTATTCTTTCCCGTTGATCATTACTAGATCAAGAATCGCCCTGTCTTTGGTGGGATCAAGTAACAGCTGCCTGAGTCCTGCCCTTGTAGGGAAAGCAGGATGCCTCTGCTTCTGGCTGAAGCAACTGCTTGAGTGGTCCGATCCACATCTGCATACTGAAATCCCCCATCATCAGAATCTCACCTTTCATTGCCATTTCATGTATTTCATCCTCAAGGTCCCTGTCCACTTCTTCCCACTGACCTGGAGGCCTGTATATCACCCCTGTGTGTATTGCTGTGCCATTTCCTGGTTCAAGGGTGACCCACAGTGCCTCAGCCTCCCCCTGCCTACCCTGTACCTGTGTTGCCTTTATACCCTCCTTGACATACAGGGCAACTCCTCCAATTTTTTTGCCTCCCTATCCCACCTAAACAGAGTATATACCTGGTATATTTACTTCCCACCCATGATTGGCAGTGTACCAGGTTTCAGTTATTGCTACTATGTCCAGGTCTGCCTCAATTCAGAAAGATCAAGAGAGGGGTGGATAGGGAAAATTACCTAAGGTTGGCTAGTGAGGCAAGTAAGAAAGTCAGGCGAGCAAAGGCACAGAAGGAGTTGCAGATAGCTGAAGGAATTAAGAAGATGGAGAAGGTTTTCTTTCACTATATAAGTGAGAAAAGGGACAAGAAGGAAGGGATTGTTGGCTTAAGAAAGGGTGGAGTGGGTGGAGGATAATGGAGAAAAGGAAAGATACTAAATGAATACTTCTGTCTTCACCAGGAGAAGGATGGACCAGTGCCTTCAGGAGGAAAAGAGGAACAGGGGAGGGAACACAGATGTGATAGAGGAGGATAGAGTAAGGGAGGGGCTGCTGGCATTGAAGGTGGAAAAATCACCAGGCCCGGATGGAGTACATCCAAGGGTACTAAAGGAACTGGCTGAGGAGCTGGCAGGCCACTGGCAGACCTATTTAATAGTTCATTAGAGACAGGCGTAGTACCGCAGGACTGCAGAACAACACATGTAGTGCCGCTCCACAAAAGCGGCCCCAAGGATGACCCAGGGAATTACAGACCAGTCAGTCTGACCTCCATTGTGGGCAAGCTCATGGAGTCCATACTAAAGGAAAGGTTGGTGGAATATCTAGAGGAGCATGGTCTCCAGGATGCGAGGCAGCACAGGTTTATTGGGGGGGGGATAGTGTCAAACAAATCTGACTGACTTCTTTGACCATGTCACTAAGACAGCAGACAGGGGCCAAGCAGTAGACATTCTCTATCTTGATTTAAGCAAGGCCTTTGACTCTGTGCCCCACAAAAGGTTGATCAGGAAGTTGCTGGATCTCGGGTTGGGGAAAAGATGGCCAGATGGGTGGAAAACTGGCTGAAAGACAGAACCCAGAGGGTGGCTTTGGGGGGAGAGTTATCTGGCACAAGACAGGTAACCAGTGGGGCCCCACAGGGCTCGGTGCTGGGGCCGGTGTTGTTCAATGTCTTCATTAATGACATTGGAGATGGCATTAAGGGCCAAATGTGCCTATTCACAGATAACACATAGATACATAGATACATAGACAGTGTCGGCAGATAAGGACCTATGGCCCACAGTCTGCCCATTTGAGCTTGTAAGTTCAGTTTATGTTTTCCTAGAAGTCTGTTGCCCTTACCCTGACCTCCAGAATTCCTTTATGTCTATCCCATGCATTCTTAAATCCGTGATTGTTTCAGCCCCCCACTTCCTCTGGCAAGGTGTTCCACTTGTCCACCACCGTTCTGTGAAGAAATTCTTCCTCATGTTTCCTCTGAATCCTCCTCCAACTTCATCCCATGCCCTCTAGTCCTGGAACATCTTTTTCGCTAAAATAGTGTATTCCTGCACCCTGTTCCTCCCTGTGAGATACTTGTATGTCTCTATCATATCCTCTCTCCTCCTCTCCTCCAGGAGTACACGTTCAGTTCCTTCAACCTGTCTTCATAGGACTTGTGATGCAATCCATGCACCATCTTTGTTGCCCTCCTCTGAACCTTCTCTATCCTGTCTATGTCCTTACGTAGGTATGGTCTCCAGAACTGTACACTGTACTCCAGGTGGGGCCTCACTAGTGTCTTGTATAGCGGAATTATGACTTCCCTTTTCCTGCTGGTGATGCCCCTGCCTATACATCCCAGCATCCTATTTGCTTTACCTGCTGCCTTGTCACACTGTTTCCCTACCTTGAGGTCATCAGAGATGATAACCCCAAGATCCCTTTCCTGCTTGGTGCATGCTATATCCTCACCCCCAACTGAAATATTGTGTCAGGGTTTTGTTTCATATGCATTATCTTGCACTTCTTTGCATTGAATTTCAACTGCCAAACCCTGACCATTCTTCAAGTTTCTGCAGGTCCCTTCTCATTCTGTCTACACCCTCTGGTGTGTCTACTCTGTTACAGAGCTTTGTGTCTCTGTGGGAGAGTGGACACAGCTGAAAGGATACAGGACCTACAGGAAGATCTGGAGAAGCTAGGAGGTGGTCCAGGATCTGGCAGCTTGGCTTCAATGCCAAGAAATGCAAAGTTATGCATATTGGAGCCAAGAATCCTAGGACAGAGTACTACCTGGGTGGAGTCAGTATCTGCATCAGAGGAGGAGGGTATCGAATGAGAAGGGCGATCGTTATTGAGCACTTACAAGAAGGGTTACTCAATAACGGTGCCTGTTCTCGGGGTAGTGGATGGGGAGCAAATGCGGGTATATGGACATCCTGTTGCTATATATACTTGATGCCATCTGGGCGGCGCAAGGGGCGAGCATGCCAAGTGATGGGCTGGAAGAAGATGTGAGGGTTTGTGAGGTGTAGTGCAATGGTAGATTGCCAAGCTGGCCATGTGGCATGGTGGGTTCGTGGCAGGCTATGGTTGGGAGGGTGCCAGGTTCGGTGTTGGGCGCATTGGGATTTTTGCGCCGGTCTGAGAAATCTTTTCTCCTGGAGTTGGGAATCTTCAGTAGGGGGATGCAGGGGGGTGAAGCAACTCCCTCGCATAAACAAAAAAATCAAGTTCCTGGCGCCCTTTTGCCATGCGCCGGGAGTGTACATTGGTGAAATGGATTTTCGCTAATGTACATTCACCCTAATGGTGACCGCCTTTCTGCGATCGCCATTATCACATAGACCCAAAGGAGGAGAAGGACCTGGGAGTGTTGATCACTAGTGACCTGAAGCACTCCATGCAGTACAAGAAAGCAGCAGCAAATGCAAGCAAGATGCTGGGATGCATATCTAGGGGGATCAGTAGTAGGAGAGAGGAGGTTATACTGCCCTTGTACAGGTCACTGGTAAGGCCGCATCTAGAGTATGGAGTTCAGTACTGGTGCCCACGCCTCAAAAAGGACATTAACCTGCTGGAGAAGGTCCAGAGGAGGGCTGCAAAGATGATAGTGGGTCAGTAGGGTAAGGCATACGAGGAGAGGTTAAGGGAACTGAACATGTACTTCCTGAAAGACAGGCGAGAGACAGGGGACATGATTAGGACCTTCAAATACTTGAAAGGGATAAATAAGGTTAATAAGGAGAGTCTCTTTAAGCTGAGTGGCAACCATAACACTAGGGGGCAGAGTGCTTAAGCTGGAGGGTGGGAGGTTTAGAATGGAGATCAGGAAGCACTTCTTCACAGAAAGGGTAGTGGACACTTGGAATGCACTGCCAGAAGAGTTCATCTCGCTGAAGACAGTGGGCAGCTTTAAGAGAGACTGGGCTAGGCATAGGGAAAGTAAGGATCATGGGTAGGAAGGATGGGAGGAGTGGGGAGGAGGGCAGGGACATTAGCTCAAGCCTTGGACCCTGCAATACGAAGCAGACTTGATAGACCAAATGGCCTGAATCCCTTTTTAATCTATTTTAAATTGCTATATTTATATTTAAGCATTGTTATAGTATTATTTATTTATGTTGTTTCTCATTATGTTTCGTTTTAACTATTCTTAGGTGCCCAGAGCCTCCGGGATTGGGCGCCCTACAAATAAAATTGCCTTGCCTTGCATTGCCTTCTTCTACTGGCTTCTTCATATGTTTGTATGTTCGTATGGAAGTGGAGGCACCACTGTCTAGGAATGACCACTATTTAGCGTGGTTCATGCTCACCATGGGGAGGGAAACAGGGGGCACGTTTACAAGGGTGATTGAGTTCAGTAGGGTGGACTTTAAGAAGATGGGGAAAATTTTGGGCAGGCACCGAGCAGGTATGCAACCACACATGGATGCAGACCAGAAATGGGACATCATAAAGGAAGGGCTGGTGGAGGCTACGGAGTCTTGCTCTAGAAAGAAAATCAAGAAGGAAGGGCAAAAGCCCAATTGGCTGACACAGGAGGTTATGGAAGAGGTGAAAGGCAAGAGGCAGCACTTGAAAGTACAGGAAATCAGGGAGAGGTGAAGATAAGGATACATACATGGAGAAGTCCAGAGGTTACCAGACTGTTCAAGGCAGCCAAGGCATCCAGGGAGCTGAGGCTGGTGCAGAGAATCAAAAGTGGAGAAAAGACTTCTTCCACTACATCGGAGACAGAAGAAGGACCAAGGATCAGCTGGTGAGGATTAAGAAGGGTGGGGATGGGTGGAGAAAGGGCGGAGCAGGCAGAGGCACTGAATGAATACTTCTGCTCTGTATTCACGCTGAAGAAGGATGGGCAGTTACCCCAGGCAAGGGTAGGTGGCGGGAGGAGACGACAGATGTAGGGATTACAGAGAGCAGGGTACTAGATGGGTTGAGGGCATTAAGGGTGGATAAAGCACCTGGACCTCATGGCATTCACCCTTGGGTACTATGGGAGTTGGCAGAGGTCCTGGCGGGGCCACTGGCTGACCTGCTCAATACCTCCCTGGACACGGGATGTGTACCACAGGACTGGAGAATGACCCATGTGGTGCCCATCCATAAAAGTGGCCCAAAGGATGAACCAGGATACTATAGGCCAGTGAGCCTCACATTGATCATGGGAAAGCTCATGGAGACCATCCTAAAAGAGAGGCTAGTGAGCTTCTTGGAGGAAAACGGTCTCCAGGATGGTCAACAGCATGGGTTTGTAGTGGGCAAACCTTGTAGAATACTACGACTGGGTGACATGGGAGCTGGACAAGGGCCATGCAGTGGATAGGCACAGAGGTTCTTTATCCTGTATTTAGACTTCAGCAAGGCCTTTGATTCAGTGCCGCATGGGAGGTTGGGGGAACTGGAATATGTGGGGTGGGACCAAAAATGGTGAAATGGATCACAAAACTAGCTAAAGGGAAGGCAGCAAAGGTGGTGGTAGTGGGGGACCTCTCGTCACGAGAGCAGTGATGAGTGGGGTACCACAGGATTGAGTACTGGGACGTGTGCTGTTTGGGATTTATTGTAGATATCTCATGTGGGATCCGAAGCAGGATCAGTCTGTTCTAGATGATACCAAGATAGGAGCCATGGTTGATGATGCGGGAGGGCGGAAGGGGTTGCAAGAGCACTTGACTAAGCTGCAGGAGTGGACAGAAACATGGCAGTTGGGGTTCAACACCAAGAAGTGCAAGGTTCTGCACTTCGGAGCCAGGAACCAGGAGAGGTATTATCACTTGAATGGGGTACAGTTGAGGAGCTCCACAGAGGAGAAGGACCTAGGAGTGATCATCATGGGGAGCATGAACAACTCTGCTCAGTGCAGGAAGGCAGCAGCAACAGCCAACACAATTCTGGGGTGTATTGCAAGAGGGATCTCCTCCAGAAGGAAGGAGTTTATCCTGCCCCTGTATAGATCATTGGTCAGGCCTCACCTGGAGTACTGCATGCAGTACTGGTGCCCATTCCTGAGAAAGGACATTAGATTGTTGGAGGGGGTGCAGTGAAGAGTCATAAAGATGATGCAGGGGTTAGAGATCAAGCCCTATGAGGACAATCTGGGAGAGCTGAATATGTATTCGCTGGAGGAGAGGAGGGATAGGGGGATATGATCGAGACCTTTAAGTAGCTGAAGAGGATAAACAAGACTAACACAGAAGGATTTTCCAGATGAAAGGGGCAGGACATGAGGGGCATGGATTGAGATTGGAGGAGATTCAGGAGGGAGATGGAGTCATTTTTTTCACTGAAAGAGTGGTGGACAAATGGAACACCTTCCCAGACGAGATAGTGTCCTGTAACACAGGGGGCAGTTTCAAGAGGGGTTGGGACAGGGAAAAGGGAAGGGATACTGGGAAGAGGGGAGTGGGAGAGGCAGCTGTGAGATGAGGTGCTAGCTGCACACTCGAGCAGACTCGATAGACCGTGAGGCCTGTTTCTGCTGGCAATTTTGTATGTTCATAATAAGGCCTTTGCCACTTCATTAACAGTTTGTTTTTTTGTAGTGGGCAACAGTAACAAGACCTTTTCACCTGGCTCAAAAACATTTTCTTTTATCCCATGCGTGGTGTCTGCGACGCATGGGCAAATAACTGTGTACCCATTGTGGCCATGACAGCTGTGAATGCCTGTGTCTGCCTGTCAATGGTGGCGGTCACATCCTCCCCAGCCAGTCCATCCCTGCCAGGAGCAGACCGGTGTCCCTGCTGCGCCGCTCCTCTGCCTGGTGCAGGACTGCACTGGAGTGCATCCACCGTCGTCAAGCGCGACTGCTGATCCACTGAATCATGGAGTATGCGGGTGTGCTCATCTAGAGGTCATCCACCTGATCGGCATGATGTCCCTCATGGTGTTCGCAGCCATGATGGGCAGCACCCCTTGAGGTTGGATGCTGCACACCAGGGCCATGCCTGGGCATGTCCACAGGCATTGCACTGATGCCACCCGACACTGTCCCCTGTCGCCATTGGCTGACTGCTGACACTCGCCTCCGGCTGCCGCTCTCCAGGTCTCAACAGTGCCACCGCAGCGGTCATAACAGCCCCACTGTCCTGGACACACCAGTCCTGCCCACTGGTGCAGACAGGCTGAGCTGGGACTGTGATGTCATGCAGGCCTCCATGGCGGCACCACCCATGGCTATGCCTGTGCTGTAACCTGCTGTACTGCCATCCTGTGGCCCTGCACGTATCACTGTCCATGATTTGAGCTCCATCATCATCAGTGACGGATCCGGCACTAGTCAGTCTCAACATGCTGGTATCCATGGGCGCTGGCACACTGGGACACAGGCAGGGCCTCCTCCACCTGCTCCACCAACATCAGTCTGGACAGTCAGGCAGGCCCACTGTCGTTCTGACCCTTGGACACCTGTGAGGTGGATGGGCCCTCCTCTGTGTCAGGGTATCACTGTCAGTGGGCAGGCCCACCACGCTGACCCATGTAGACACTCAGGAACTGTAAGGAACACTGTAGCATTAATGTATCTGCCCTACCCTGTGGCATCCCCCACAGTGACAGATCAGGACCTACCATACGGTGATGGGCTACCACCCGTCTGGAAGCCACAACCTGGAACACCCTCGATGGCACAACACGCATGCTGCAAGCAACCGCTCTTCCTGTGGGGTCAGGCGTTGCACGGCGGCTGTCCCCCACCAGCTGCAGCCCGTGCTGCCCTGATGGCAGCCACCTTATCCTTAATCCTCCTCCTGTCAGTGCCCACCTTCTTTTGCACTCCTGCACAGACCGCTGGTGGCTGCCATGCTGGGTGATGGCACGTGCCACCTCTCCCCATGCAGCAGCACGGGCCTGTGGTGTTCCCGCTGTCCACTGAGCAGTGGTTCCTGGTCAAGGTAGGCCTCAAACAGGGCATATGTTTTCTGCCTTGGTAAAGTTTGGCCTTCTCTTTCTCTCATCTCTGTTCCTCCTCCTCCACCTCACGGTTGCTCATCATTGATCCTGTGGGAATGACAGGTGTTACCTCTGACTGTGCAGTCCCATGCATCTCCCACACACCACAGTCCACACTCCCAAACAGCATGCAACTCACCACAACAGACTGCAATACCAGACTATGGCCTCTGCAGCCGAATGTCGCATTTATATAGTGCAATGCATGCAAATGAGGCGAGGTGCAATTTTAAGTGGATGCTAATGCAGTATCTGCGCCATTGAATCGCTGATGAGCTGATTTGCATATGCCGGCTGAATATCGTGCTGTTGCACCTTGCGCAATTGTGTTGAACGTGCTTAGGCAAGGGCGCAGTTCTGTGACGTGCGCAGTGGACACCGAACGGCGCATACCTGGGGTGCTGACGCCAACGCCTGCCGTGCTGCTGACGTGCTGTGCACAGGAGGCAGTGCAGGGCATGGCCACCATTGTGCCAGTGGCGCTACCGCGCTGTTCACAGGTCTGGCGCCTTGCACTGGGGCCATAGGTGCCGTGGAGCCACAGCACGGTAGGCCACCACAGGGCATCTCCACAGGCACCCAATTGCACTACACGCTGGGAGTACCAGTCACTCTGTGGTGGTCCGTGCTCGAGAGACCCTGTGCCTGACCTTTGCCCCCTAGGCACCATGCATCCACATGGGTGCACCACTATCATGCTGTTCGGTGACAGCGTGATGGGGATTGGCAGCGCTGTACCGCGCAGCATCTGCACATGGCAGACCGCGCTACGGCGCCATTTGACTCTGACCAGCTTCAGGGATGGCAAGGCGGAGGGCTGCTGTTTGGAGCCAGTTGAGGCGGGCCAATTTGGTGGCCATAGTGGAGCCCCATGCAGGGGCACTTTTTGAGAATGCACCCTGCACAGGGCCAGGAGTGCTGTATGGGAGGAGGTGGCGGTGGCACTGGAGGATGCCACAGGAATGGGGCACACAGCTGAGCAGTGTCACCACAGATATGGGGACCTCCAGCGCAGAGACCGGACAGGCTTGCCCAGGCGGGCGCAGCCAGGAGGCGAGTGCCACGACCAAAGTAGGTGCCCCATCCATACACTGGTTGCACACAGGAGAGGTGGGCCGTCCAGTGTGGGCAGTGGTGTTGGTGGTGGAGGTGGTGTTGGGGGTTGCGGCATGGCTGGGCTGTGGGGATCACACACACCCAGGTGTGGGGGCCTTTGATACTGGATTGTACTGATAATCCCTCTCCATGTTTGCACCCTAGGCCCTGAAGAGCGGCTGAGCCTGACAGGACTGACACCGAGGCATAGGTGGGGAGATGGTCAACAGCCACAGGCAGCCAGTCGCAGTGGACTACAGCGTCTGGATCAGGCTGATGATGGTGAGTGCCTTTCTTCCAGGATATTCTGTGCATGCTGTGTTGCAGGGCAGGCGGCGGGGCATGGCCACCATCCATTGACACCACTGACGTGAACGCCACACAGTACAGTCAACACTGTCCAGTGGCACTGCATGTGGGGGTGTGCATCGCTGGTGGTCCATACGTGCACCGGGTACATGGCTATGCCACTGCCTTTGCACTGCATAGCCATGTCACTGTACAGCCATGGTGGTGCTGTGCGGGACTTGGGCGGTGGGTGTGTGCAGCGGTCCACATGGCTGTGTGCGCCTGGGTGGGCAGGACTTGTGGACACGATCACTGTGGGTGGTCGCACACCATCACAGAGGCATGTCCCACGGCCGTATGCCATGCATAGTGGATGGGCTGCAGGGGACTGTGCATTCACACCTATTGACTCTGCTCCCTTGTCCTAGGTGGACGGTGGATGCGGCACATGGAGAGGGCACTGCAGGAGCTTCTGCAGGTGACCAGGGCCTCCCTGGAAATCTTACAGAGGATGGAGCAGCTAGGAGTCCTCAGGAGGCATGGTGGGAGGTGCCATCGGAGCGGGGAGCAGGGCTCCCGCTGAACTTCAAGAACCCAAGGATTGCACCTACCCCCCTGGACCCACCCTCACACCCCTCCTTCCCTCTACCATTTGTTCACCCCTGCCTCTTACCCATCCCCACCTGGTTTGTGGCCCTCACCCCCAACATTTTTGTAAATATTTGTAAATAGTTGTTTTATATCTTGTAATATACATTTGTTTTGTTATGCCTACTGTGGTGGTCTCTGATTCGCAGTGGGCTACAGGTGCTCAGCTGCAGTGGTGTGCATGGCATCAGGGGTGGTGCAGTCATGGGCGTGTGTGTGTGTGTCTCCGTAGGGGAAGTGACTATGGTGTGGGCATAGCTATCAGTCACTGTCTGTGGTTTGTGTGTTGTTCCCAGTGCACTGGATGACTGTGTGCAGTGGTCCACAGTGCATGCACTGTGTCCTTGGTGCACCTGTCAGACCATCCATGGCCTGTGCAGCTGACACCCTTGCATGTCTGCCACCTGCACGGTCCGCTGGCATGTCAGTGGTGGCTGTCCATGCTGGACAGCCACTGTACCCAGCACAATGCCGGGTTGCCTCCTGTCACTGGTGTGGTGCATGTCTGCCTCGGGTGGCACTGTGGCCTCCGCTGTTGTTGTCCCACCTCCATGCTGTTGCTTGTGTCTGTTGCAGCAGATGTGCTCCACTGTCTGTCACTTGTGCTCCGGGCGCATGCTGGTGGCATACAGCTTCATGGTGCGCAGGGTGGCTGGCACTCCTGTGCCATGGAAGGGTGCTGGCCGTGTGTACATGGTTTCCGTGGCAACATGCCAGGGGCTTGGTTGACCCGCTACTGTGTTCCTGTGTTGGTGTGCCCTTGGGTATGGGTGGGTGTTTGTCCATGCACTGTGTTGCATCCTGTGTGGTGCATGCTTCCATGCACCACTGTGGGTGTCTGCGTGGCTGTTGTGGCCAGTGCTGGGTCGGGGTGTGTCCTTGGGAGGGTGTACAGGGTGCTGTGCCACTGGTGGTGGGGTCCGGGGCATGTCCTGTCACATGTGGGGTACCTTGTGTGCTGACACTTGGTCAGTCTCTCAGCTGTACCTCGGGAGGGACGTGCGTGATGGCACTGTGTATGCAGTCATTGCATCGCTGTCTGCTGCCACCCGCTGAGCAGTGCTCATGGTGGGGCTGCCTTGCATGGTTCTGTGGTGCACAAGGGTTGCATTGTCACGGTGGGGGTGGTGGCATGCATGGGGTGTCCTGCACTGGTGGCGCTGCTCCTGGGAAGGTGTCTGAGGATCACGGTGCAGGTGTATTCTGCATTGGTGGGATGGAGTGGCATGGGGTGGCCTGACCTCCTTGTGTGCCGGTCACAGCTTGCCAGGGGGTGTGCTGGTACACCATGCCCTGGCTGTGGGTTTGTTGCTGGTATCCATGGGCCGGTGGTTATTCCAGCTCTCCCCCGGTTGTGCAGTACATGGGGTGTGGGGGGCGATGTCTGTTCTGCTCTGTGCTCCTCTGCCCATCTCTAGCATGGGTGGTCCGCCTGTGCATCCTGTCCCTGCGCATCCCTGGTTGTGCTGTTGCACTGCTGCCCTGCTGCACTGAGCATCCCTGGTTGTGCTATTGCGCATCTGAACTGCGCCACTACACATCCCTGGTTGTGCTATGGTGCAGTTGGCGCGATATTCAATCATGTGCCAGGCGCATCTTGACCTGCGCAGTGTTTGAATATCGCGCTTAGTGGACTTGCGCTTGCTCCTGCTGTTGCACACTTTTATGGCGCAGTTTGAATATCTGGGCCAATGCGTAAAACAAAATTGGGATGCATACAAGTGCTGTAAATCTGGAAAAAAAAACTGCTCCTTTTGAATCACCAGTTATGTTATGAAGCACTATTCTTTGGTATGGAGTATTTACAAATGTTGGGTGAGTATCGTTACTCATAAAAAAAAAAAATTGAAGAGTATTTCCTAAAATTTGGTGAGTAAAACAGGTTGGTACTCCCCTTATCTGGAGCCCTGGGCCAGAGTGTGGGGGACTACTTACTATGGTTGGAGCTACTTTGGGGACTTTATTGGGAGAAGGCAGTATAACCAATGAGTGGCATTCTTGGTGTGGGGGGTATGTGTCCAGGACTGGGTATGGTTTGGGGGGGCAGAGCTGGTAGTATCACCAGTGGAATGTGCCAGCCCATCCACCCCAGGGGGGTGGGTGCTGCCAATGCTAGGTTTCAGGGATGGTGGCCAAGCACGTTGTTTTGGCTGGGGGGAGTGGCATTAAAAATGGGGGCACATTTTCTTCCAGGTGGCCTATTTGGTGGCCACTGGCCCATGGGGTTCACTCCGGTGTGGAATGGGGGAAGAGTGGATTTCATGGGAATTGAAGACAGGGGTTACATCCCAGCTTTGTTGGTGACCTGTATAAACCCACTGCATGGTTGTTATAGTAATGGGGGGAGGGGAGAATGGACACAATCAGAGGTGTGATGATTTTTCAAGCATTTGTCTGTAATTCAATGAACCAATTAGGCTTCGGAGGTGGAGGGAGGGATTTTTCTGTTTCTTCCCCAATTGGTTGCAGGGCTTTCAGAGTTGATAGTGAAGTTCAGGGGCCTCTACCAGTTGCAGAGGTCTCAGTGGTTTCTATTTTTTTTAATACGTGTGTTTTATGTTATATGTATTTACTGGTTAGGATCAATAAATCACCGCAGGCAGATCCTCTAAACTCTGTAATTCACACTCATGAATTACGGTCCATAAACTCATGGTTGTATGTCACGCAAACTTACTTTGTGCAGTGCTAACCACCAGTAAATATATAAATAAAACATTAGGAAGTGTTCTGGCTCTCCAACAACAAATGCATTTATCACAAGAGGAGCACAAAAACTTGTAGGGGCTGGGTGGGCTTCTGTTATGCTGCTTTATACAACTTTCGTAAGCGTGGAGTGGCAATCTTAATTCATAAGTGTTTCCCCTACAGGTTGAGAGGGTGGTGACAGAACCCAGGGAGGCAGATACATTTTCATAGAGGGTAGCCGCTCAGGGCACACGGGTTAGGTATGCCAGCATTTATGCACCTGATGTGTTTGAAGCAGAGTTTATCAAAAGCTGTTATCTACTGTGAGAGAGCAGTTTGCTAACCTGATCATGGGAGGGGTGACACTAAAGGACAACTAAACAGGGTAAAATATGAAAGTAACACTCGAGAAATCTGAAATGACAGAATTGTAGGTTGTAGTCTTACCTACAGTAGCGTTCAGTCAGGTTTAAAGTATATACAGACGCCACGCTATGTATTCAAAAGTCCCACTGCAGTAGATGCCTAAAATGGCCAGAATGTCATTGCAATTACATCATCGAGCAACATTCAATATGAATAGGGACCTTATGTGAAGAGTTTGCTCTGTTTTACTCTGACAGAGTGTTGTCCATCCGGTCGGGGATTCAATCAGGGAGGCAATCGACTCGTAGCAGCCAGACTAGGAGGAACAGAGGCACTCCATCTGTCTGGGAGGAGTTTAGGCCAGTGGAGGTGTCTGAAGTGATTAGGGTGATCTCAGAGCTGAAGCACACATATTGTGAACTGGACCCAGCCCCGACACATTTCTTAATGGGATGTGTCGAGGCTGTTGGCCCGGTGTTCGCCAGGATTGCTAGGTACTCAATGGTGGAGTACTATTTCGGGCATCTAATTGTAAAATACAGTTGTCAAATCAGGGGCTTCACCCCCCCAAAGCCCCGTAACTAAAATATCTAACTCCAAGGGGAGAGGAACCGCAGTTAGTAAAAATCAGTTACGGGGGTGCAACACTGCAAAATGTTTCACAACGGAAGGAGGGATAGAATCCGTGCCTCCCTGAGCATGCTGGTCGAGCTGTCAGTGCCTTACCCCTCAACATCACTGGGGCAGCTCAGGCAGCCTTCCAATTCCACTGCCACTTCACTGTTATGTAAAGGGGTAAGGTAGCAAGCCATCGTATCCACTACCTTACCCCTGTAACGTCCGTCAGGTTTACTTATTGTTGGGCTGCTCACTGCCTGGATACTGAACCTGTCAGGCAGTACTGCCCAGGCAGGTCAGTGTCAGGACAGTGAGCCTCTGCAGAACGTAAGGGTACCATATGGACTGGGTCCTGGCTACCTGTTGGAGCTGCTGACACCTGTAACCTCTGCTCGCTTCCTCCGCTCCTCGTCGAGGGGCCTCCTGGACGTTTCCCAGGGTTTGGCTCAAGACATCGAGTGATCATGCTTTCAGTGTTTCTGGGCTGTCCCTTTGGAACTCACTTCCATCTGCAGTCCAGGAGACTCCCTCGATTGGGGTTTTCAAGCTGAGGCTGAAGGCCCACCTCTTTAGCCTGGCTTTTACGGACTGATGATTCCAGCCATACTTTCCTAGTAACCTGAAGCTGATTTTTAAGCTGTTATTTTGAAAATCTGGAAAATGTTATTCTGATAATTTTTATTATGTTTCATCATGTGTTTTATCTCTGATATGTTTTGTTAGGTGCCCAGAGCCTCGGGGAATGGGTGCCCTATAAATAAAAGTTGTCTTGCCTTATAAATATACTTATGCTGTCATCTTTATATTTAATTTCTCAACAAAATCCTTTAATGTACATGTGTGAAAAGTTGTCACCATCTGTCTGAAGGTGTTAAAGGGAGCTCCTTATAGCAGTGATACCTAGTAGTTGGTACAGCTCCTTCAGTAATGCAGTACCAAAATTTACTACCCTGATCAGTAATAATCTCTTTAGATGTGCCCACCCTGCTGAAAATGTTGGCAAGCTCTGCTACTGCTTTTGGGGCTGTGAGAGTACACACTGGAGTTGCCTATGGGTATTGAGTAACATAGTCACATACTATCAAAATGAACTGAGTACCTTTTTTGCTTCTGTCTAAGGGGCAAACTACATTCATTGCAATTTTCTTAAAATGCACATCTATCAATGGTAAGGGCACCAGGGACACCTTGCCTTTTTTAGTTACTGAGGCTACTTTCTGGCATGCAGCACAAGAACTGCAGTAGGGAGCAACATCCCAGGCCAGTAAAATCTGTACAACAGTCTGGTAAGCATGCAGTCCCCCCCTTGGCGACCAGCCATAAGACTATGATGTGCTATATGTAACAACTCAGTTCAGTACCTCTTTCGTATGACCAATTGTTTTATCTGTTTCTGAGGATTAATCCAAATTCTGTATGGAAACCCATTACGTTTTTTAAACATTAGTTCACCCTGTTTTTGTTTTACCCTAGCTGCTTAAAATAACCTGGGAGAAAAACATTGTTAGTTTGCTAAGAAGCAAAATCACAATTATCAGTTTAGTTTCGGCATTTTCATATATCGACTCCCTTATGTCCATCAGTCTTTTGTTGCTACTGTTTTTTCAAGTGCTCTTTCTTTCCTGATTCAGAACAATGATTTGATTTTATGACAACATGATACAGCAGAAAGAACAAAGCCTAGTTGGAAACCTACCCTGTCCTTCTTCACTTTGCTTCTGAAGAAGGACCGGGTAGGTTCAAAAGCTAGAGCACTTTGTTCTTTTCTGTAACATCCATGTTGATCCAATAAAAGGTATCAAATCATTTGTCTCTGGATCTGTTCTTAAAAGGACCAATATGGCACCTACAACATTGTCTTTCTTTCCTGGACTTCTGAATCTTGGAACTGCGTTCAAACAAGTCAGAATCAAAATCACCAAAAGGAAGAGGGTCCCCAACATCTGCGATTTTCTTTGCCTGTGCTCTTGTTATCCCAGCTGCTGACACAGCAGGATTTACTCCCTCTGATTAACTTCACAAATCCTGGAAAGTCATTTCCAATAATCACAGGCACAGGTAACTTAGGTACTACTCTCACTTTCATTTGGTACAACACCCCATTAATGCTCAGTCACTTGGGTGGTGGGATAGTATTGAGTGTCCCCGTGGACACAGATGACCACAGTACTTGGTTCTTTAGCACAGTCTTTTCCAGTGCTTAATTTGTAAAGAAAGAGGTGCCAGGGCTCTGAGTCCAAACACTAAAGCTGGGGTCTGGGGGCCACCAGGCCCCCAGAAGCTATGGGTTTTTAGATGCTCTGTGGTGAGTTTTGGGGGTTATATTGCAGATAAAACACATTTCTATATCAGGCTCCCTGCCCCTGAATCCAGGGGAAGAAATTTTTTTTTTTGTGGTGGAGTCAGGTTGGAGAGCCTGGCTGACTGGGCACTAATAAAAGATCATGGCTGGGCATGTAGTATAATGCAATGGCAAGATGCTGTGAATTGGCTCCAATGCCAGGGGTCTGGGGGCCGGTAAGCCCCCAGAAGCTCTTTGGTTTTAGATGCTCTGTAATGAATTTGGGGGTTATATTTATATTCCAGATAAAACACATTTCTGTGTCTGGTTCCCTACCCCTGAATCTGGGTAAGAATTGTTTTGGGGGGTAGAGTCAATTATTGTAGAGTCTGGCTGACCACTGGTAAAGGACTGTGGGCTTGTATAAAGGGCAAGATGCTGTGAATTGAACCAAAGGCCAGGAATCTGGGGGCCGGTAAGCCCCCAGAAGCTCTTTGGTTTTAGATGCTTTGTGGTGAGTTTTGGATGGGTTATATTGCAGATAAAACACATTTCTATTCTGTGCCAGGTTCCCTATCCCTGAATCCAAGGGAAGAATTTTTTTGGGGGGGACAAAGAATAGAAATGTGTTTTATGTGCAATATATAACCCTGGCCAACACTCACCACAGAGCATCTGAAATGAAACCCAAGAGCTTGTGGTGCCTACTGGTCTCCAGACCCCTGGCTCAGCTTTGAACACCCACAGCATCTTGCCCTTTATACTGGAGTTATGGTATTGAGACTGTGGCTGACCTTATTAAGCAACAAAATGTACCAATAACATCTAGCATGGTACAAGTAATAGAAGAACCAATTAAAACTGAAGCATGAAAAGGTTTTATAGCTAAAGGATCATGGGCATGTAGAAGCTATGGCAAGTACTGTGATCCAAAGGCCAGGGGTGTGGGGCAATGAAGGCCCCAGAAGCTCTTGGGTTTTAGAAGTGCTGTGGTGAGCTTTTGGGGCTTTAATTGAAGATAAAACACACTTCTGTTACATGTTCCTTGATTGAAGATAGCATATTTTCGTTACAGGTTCCTATTAGGGAACCTGTACAGAAATGTGCTTTATCTTCAATAAAAGCACCCAAACTCACCACAGAGCATCCAAAACCCAAGGGCTTCTGGCCTACCTATAACATTAATTATGCTCCTGCTGCAATTAATTTGTTAGAATGGGAGGTTAGCTGCTGAAGTAAGAACATTTTATAATATCACATTGACATGGTCTAATATTTATCGAACCCCAGGCCACCGTGCACACCATACAATACCAGGCATTGGGCAAAGTTGTTTCCTGCTAGATGCCATGTGGTAGTGTTGTTAGCTAATTACAGGAGATATAGTCTTCATTATCCTGACTCCATACAGATGAAAATGTTCCTCTATAAGTCAAGGGATGCTCCTTGACTCCTAGGGGAACATTTTCTTATCATCTGATGGAGTCAGGATATTGAGACTCTCCACCTTATTAAGCAACAACATGGAGGTACTAGGGAACCTGTAACAGAAGTGTGTTCTATCTTCAATAAAAGCCACAATACTCAAAACAGACCATCTAAAACCCAGGAGTTTCTGGGGGCCCTCATCAGAACAGGATATTAAAATGTCTAGCATTGCACCATCTGTCGCTTTTAAAAAAAATATTTTTCTAGAAGATTTTATTTAGTTACTCTCTTTATTTTACAGGTCTTGACATGTCTTAATTGCCTTATCAGATAAGTATAAAAACTTTTTAATTTGATGATTTACAAGTGGTTTAAATCCAACCCTTGTTTCTTTGTGTCCTGTTTAAATTTCTTGTTTTCCTTTGCAGGAATTCCTCAGGAACAGACTCAGTTTTGATGAATAGCTAATCCCCAGCTTGGATTGACCAGGTAAGAGACACTAATGTTCCTTAACAAAAGTTACTATAATATTTTGTGTATCCATCATGATGTAATGGATGGTGGTGGTAGCTAGGCCACCATTACTTTATGATGGATGCTTGCACAAATACTACAGTAATTTGATGTGTGTGTGGTAATGCACGGTGAAGTGTAGCACAAAGAAAGAGTATATAAACGCATTGTTTCAGCTGCTGCTCTAGCCAAAAAACAGTTTCTGTATTAAGCTACAAATACCATTAAGTAACCATCCATGTTGCTACACCAGTTTTGTAGGTTGCAGAAAGAAATTCTGAGTTTGGTTTGGTTTGTTCTTCACATATCGAGAAAAGACCATAGAATTTCCATATTTCTCTGGCTATCCTCATGTTTTCTTTCCTTACTTTGTGTATCATTAGCTGATCTGTGCCTTTGGCAAGCCATGAGCGAACATAAGGGATGGGATTGAATTTCTTTTAATGGAACGACTAGATTCAGGAATAGTAATGATGAAATAGTTTCAATAAGCATTGATGCTCGTGTTGATGTGCATATGAGGTTCATTTAGAAAAGCCTCACCACACTCGCACTGGAGATAGCAATAGTGCTCACGGCTGTCAAGAGGTACTTATACTGCTCCTGAATTTCTTTACCACCTGACTCCTTGTACACCCTGTATGCCCGAATGGTTTCACTAGTAGTACCAATATCAAATCTTCTGCAAAGAGATTCAATCTCACTTTCTCCATACAGTGTAGGTAGCTCATCGGGCCAATACTGCTTATATAGCACTTTCATTTCGTGATCAGATTCTCATATCCAGTCTTGTCACCAGTTGTGCCTCCTGTAGACAGCATAATGCCGTAAGTTGTCTGCTAAGCTGCGGAAAAATTGTCCTGGGTGAATCTTCTTGTCACAAACATTTCCTTCATGCAATAGGACACCCTGAAACATCCTTTCTTCTATGGCTTTCTCACACTGTGACAAAAATTTGCCTTTGTTTTTCTACCATTGCGCCAAATACCGCTATTTACGGCAGATAGCTCGTGTGCATCAAACAATTGTACAATCGCGATGTTGCAATTCAAGAGATAACTCTGATAACTCCTGTAGGGCATCATACATAATTCCAAGGTTGCTGACAAACTGAATAGATGACAACCGCTTGCTTAGACCAGAGTAGGTTTTATGGTTGTGCTGTCACGAGAAATGTCATTAGCCGCAGATGTGAAGTGCTTATAGAGAGCAGGGTAAGCATTCCTAACAGCCTCTACTGTTCTAAAGCTTGACGTGAACCCACCGGTGTCTAACACTCTACCTATCTTGCAAAGTTGAATGTCAAGTGCTTCAGCGCATTCCTTCAGCTCTAACCTATTTTTCCCAGATGTGCTATAAAGAGAATATAGCTTGTCTAACAAACTTTTAAAGTGATTAGTAGCTCCAACATCTTTCATGACATCATTGACTGCAAGCTCTAGGCGATGAGCAGAGCAGTGCCATGCTATGATATTTGGAAACATGTCTTGCAACCGCTTCACGACACCCGTATTGCATCCAAACATCACTGTAGCTCCATCGCAAGCAACTGCTATCAGGCACTTGGCAAGAAAGTTTTCATTTATGTTAATTTTTTTCAGCGCAGACAATAAACTGTTCACTATTCCCTCGGCAGTCAGATCCTGCAGCTCCACAAGGTCCACAAATAAATTAGCAGGAGACTCCATGCCAGGTAACATCAGTCGCATGTACACAATTAAAGTGCTCTTCTTGTTTAAAGCAGTAGCTTCATCAAGTAAAGAACTCACTTTAGGAGCAATTGCTGTGATTTGGGCAAACAACTTTTTCTTCATCTCAGACGAAATGTGATGTTGAATGTTAGAACATGCCACATTGGAATGCAAAATCCTCCCATGTCTAGTCCATTCAACTGCTGACAGTCTATTTCTACTCAAAACCATATGACGGGCGGTTACGCTTTGCTTCTTTATAAGCAGTTCTGAAGATTCTGGCTGTAGTTGCAATTTGGGCAGACTGTGCATTTGCTAGCTAATTGCAGCAATGTGTCTTTTTTGACTGCTCAAGAATGCAGCATGTCGTACATGTGACTTAGTTTGTGCATGTTCTCCTATCTTTTTCCGTAGTGATTTCTGTTGCTTTGCTTTATTGGTACCGTATGAAGTAACACAGGTTTCATCCATTCTTTAGCCAGCTTCATTCCAGCAGATTTTTCAGGACCAGTTACTGACTTGTTGACACACAATGCAACCAAGATTTGATCCGTTGATGACTAACCACGGTATTTGCTCTGAAAAAAATGTTTTGTTCACACGTCCATCCGCAGGAAGTAAATGTTTGCTGTGAGCCACAACTTGTTCAGGAAATTCATCTTCAGTACCAGAGCTCTGTGATTCAGAGTCACTATTGGCACAACTGTTTTCGACAACACTATTCCTTCAAAATCATGAACTTGCTTTTCTTTTGTAGCACTGCTGACACATGTAACAGTGGCACCTGATACATCTTCAGATTCATTTCTGTAGTTTATCACTCTCCTTTTTCTTCCTCTTAGTCACTGGCTCACCCTCATTCATACTACCTCCTGGCTTAAAAAATACGACCATATTTTTCTTTTGACCATGAGACATTTTTGGGATTTATGTGTCAGCTGTCTGCCTGTCTCCAAAATGAATAGAGATCTAACCTGCTCCTTTGCCTATCTCACTTACCTTTTTTATTCAAGCCCCAGCCCCTTGAAAGAGACAAAGACAGTTACTGTCTGTCACGCACAGTAATGTGCTATATGTAAGTGGAACTTGTGAGAATTAAACCCAGCTCGCAGTCCGCACACGTGCTCCTCTGCCTGTATTAGCCTTTTTTTATTCAAGCCCCAGCCCCTTGAAAGAGACAAAGACGGTTGCTGTCTGTCACGACAGTAATGTGCATATGTAAGTGGAACTGTGAAATTAAACCCAGCTCATGGTCCGTACACGTGCTCCTCTGCCTGTATTAGCCTTTTTATTCAAGCCCCAGCCCTTGAAAGAGACAAAGACAGTTACTGTCTGTCACGCACAGTAATGTGCTATATGTAAGTGGAACTTGTGAGAATTAAACCCAGCTCGCAGTCCGCACACGTGCTCCTCTGCCTGTATTAGCCTTTTTTTATTCAAGCCCCAGCCCCTTGAAAGAGACAAAGACGGTTACTGTCTGTCACGCACAGTAATGTGCTATATGTAAGTGGAACTTGTGAGAATTAAACCCAGCTCGAAGTCCGCACAAGTGCTCCTCTGCCTGTACTAGCCTTTTTTTTATTCAAGCCCCAGCCCCTTGAAAGAGACAAAGACAGTTACTGTCTGTCATGCACAGTAATGTGCTATATGTAAGTGGAACTTGTGAGAATTAAACCCAGCTCGCAGTCCGCACACGTGCTCCTCTGCCTGTATTTTGCTCTGCCTCTAGTCTCTGGCTTGCTTGAAATTGTTGCTTAATAAGGTGAGTGAGAGTCTCTAATATCCTGACTCCGACTCCGTCCAGGTGACAAAATTGTTTTCTCAAGAAGTCAGGAAGGCCGGAAGGGAGTTATTTTTACTTCAGCTTGTGGAGAACTAGGAAAACCTTTAAGTAAAAATAATAGTAGTCAAATCCAGACAGACAGACTGAACCTATCAGCTTTAATGCAGTCTGTCTGCTTCTTCACTTTACTGTTTTTTTTTTTTTTTGTGGTTTACTACTTATTTATTTCTTTTTATTAGGTAGGTAGCAAGACTTCTCCCTGAATCCCAAGTAAGTTAAGTTGCCTTAACACTGCCTGCCTGGCCCTTACTTCTTCCTAAATTGCTTCAATTCAAGCTCCCTTCTTTGGCACTCCATTTTAGATAAATTTTGCTGCCTCAGTCAGTCAGCAGCCTGGCTTCCAACTTAAGTTCCAACTCATACCTCTCAACAGTCCTTGATTTTCAGGGCGTCCCTGATTTTGCCTCAGAATTTTTACTCTGTCCTTCCTAAAAATTGTGTTTCTGTGACCAAACAACAGGTTATAAGCACAAAATAATGTCAGACTCAGACATTAAAAGTTACAGACTTGTTCTTCCTTGAACAATGCATTTTACACTAAGCCTTTATTCTTCCAGCTCCTGAGTGAATATCTCCAATTTTGAAAAGTGTCCCTGATTTTAGTCCTTTGTCCCTGATTTTTAAGCTTTGTCCCTGATTTGGAGGCAGGAGGTTGAGAGGTATGTTCCAACTTGACCTCCTCCTCTCCTTCCGGCCCACTCGTTCACTTCTATTCCCAGCCTTGAGTCACCCCACCCGTGATGCCCGACTTTAGTTTGTTTGATTCTTAACCTTTTAACAACTGTAAAACCACTATTCCCTCAGTTCAATGACTATGATTGGAGGAGGACACAACGGAATCGGAATAAAACTGATAGAAGAACAGTCCAATGTCCAACAACACGACACGACGGCCGGCGGCAAGGCGCCAATGTCATGACTCCTCCCCCGTCCATCCCACTACATTTGCGCAGTCACGCTGCGCTGCCTGACAGAGATGCACCACCTGACCACAGAACAGTTGATCAGGTGATGCATGAAGCATGCTGCCGTGCACGCCCACTCCCCCTGGCAAGTAGCGAGGACGAGCAGAGCGGTGAGCGCGAGCCCAAGTCACTGCAGTGAGCCGGTGATGGTCTGCGACTGTGCGGCAACTTGGCAAGCCACCCGGCAACTCTGTGAGTAGGCTAGCTTTCTAGCTAGCACTCTCTTAGTCTTTTCCCACGCTGACAAATCTTTGTTTAATGGTGCCGCTTGCCGGGGCTCAGCCCCGGAATGAAAAGAGGTGCCGGGGCTGAGCCCCGGCTAGCACCTGCACAAATTAAGTACTGGTCTTTTCTCAGAACTTCAGCATGCACCAAGGTCTGCCTGCTTCCCGAATCTATAAGTCCCTTCACAGTCTTATTCCCCACCTTTACATCTGTTAAATACTTGACTCAGTTTACTAAGGCCAACTTTTCTCCAGTGTTACCCTTCTTATTTTTATGGTAGTTTCTTGCAATATGGCCTGGCTCATTACAGTTATAGAAAATAAAGTCTCTGGGTGCAGATTTGTAACCCCCATCAGAGTTCTTATCTGACCTGGAGTTAAATCGGGAAAAAGAGAGTCTATAGTTCCTAGTTGTTACTTTGCTGCTACAGTGTCTGTCTGGCCATCTGATAGTCCTCAGTCAAAGAAATGGCCTTTTCCCCCACTTTCTCGTCAGTGTTCTGTTACCCAAAGCTGCACATCTGTGGGAAAGATATTAATGAACTGCTTCATTGCAAATATGTCAGTGATATGTGGGACTGTTTTGCCCTCTGGTTGGAGCCATTTAATGAGGAGTTCTCTGATTCAAGTGAAGGCTTCTTGAGGATTGCTGAATGAATTGTACTTCAGGGACCAGAATCTCTGCCTGTAGGTCTCTCCTGATATGTCATATCTTTTAAAGACTTCTCACAATGTCATAGTTTTCTGACTGCACTGTGTTCATATTGCTGTAGGCATGTTGAGCTTTACCTGTCATATAGGTATCAGTCTGAATGCCCAATGCTGTTTTGGCCATTGACAGGCTATGATGACCCTTTTCAGAAGTTGTCCGTATGCTTCATTATCATCCGAGGGACACATTTTTGTAAGTTTAAGGTCTTTTAAGCTGTTTGTATTTTGTTGATCTGCTGGACCTGTGCCAGATCCTCCAGCTTTGGTAGCTTGCAAGGCATCCAGCCATCGCTGCTCCTGCTGCTGCATCTTCTCTTCATCATCTTTTCTTTTGTGCCTCTAGATGCTCTGTTTTCAGTCTCTCTTTGTTGTATAGTCTACCATTTGAAGAAGGCAGACCTGCTTTCAAATTCTATCCCTGCCTGTTCTTCTTCTTCTACCATTGCCTGGTGCTGGCTGTACAGACTCAGTTTGGACTTTTATTCTGCTTCTAGTTTGGTTGCCATTCGTCTGGTAATCACTCCTGGGCTTGCTGCTGCAGATCCATACCTTTCTTCTGTGCTTCTCTGGTACCATGTCTAGTATCTCATGCAAAACTCCTGGCTTAGGTATGCACAGCATAAATCCCACTTTTTGACACCAACTGTCGTCAAGGCATAGATCAGGAAATATAGGCAAACCAGGAGAAGTTATAAAATTCACAAGTAGCATTTTATTTTTATCAATAACAAAATAAAAAATAAAATTGTACAGGATAGCTCTTGATAGGAGGCATTCCAAGCAAACATAAGTCTTTCATCTGAGAGTCTCTTTAAAATCTCCATCGCTCTCTTTCCTAAACAAAACATTGCTCTCTTTTTATATGAGATGTATTTGCCTGGCAGTTTAATCTCTGCATCCTGTTCTTGTAAATTCCATCTCCTGTTTTCACAGAATGCATTAAGACTTTCTCATTTTCTTTCCTGTGACCAGCTTGAGAGTACATTAGGCTTAACAGGTGCAACCAATTAAGACATCCTGTCCCAGGGCTGATTTCCTGCAGATAATTCTGCAAACAAGCTTATGGAGGCCAAAATTCATCTCAAGGTTAACCCTCTGTGTTCCAGATAAACCCAAATAGCTGTCTGTAATCATTTCAATATAACTACATACATTTGCAAAACAAGGGATCACAGTGTCACATAAAGATTTACATTTATTTTGTAACCACTGAGAAGCAAGGAAGAAAGAAAACATAGAAACAGCAGGTGAAGGAAGGAAATAACAAGGGGAAATTGTGGGACTGTCAGAGTGGCCAATTCTAGGTGCCACAAGGAACATTTGATTGTGCAGTCAGATAGGCAAGGCGAGACAACTGACAGAAAAGATCCTTGCTTAAACTCTCTGTATAAAAAATGAGACAGGGTCTTACCCAACCCTGCCACACTGCCCTGGCATGTTCACACCTTCAGTAACAGAGTTACTCACCTCCATCTTCTCCCAGGCATCTTCTGGCGAATTACTCATACTAGGTGATTTCAGTATAAATTGGCTGTACCACTCTCTTCATAAATTTTGCCTTAATGTGATGCTTTCCTTTCATTCAGCTGATTTCCGTCCCTACCTGCTTCAATTTCAGATCTCTAAATCACTGCCTCTTGGACAGGGTCCTCAGCTCCTATCCTCATCGAATTGAGATGCCATCACCCACTTGTAAATTGAAATGGTTTACTTTAGGTGAAGGTATAAAGCTGAAACATTTACGTAAGACACTCATTTCATACTGGTTAAGTTCATAGCTACTTTAATTATTTATTTTGTGTCTTGGGTCTCATTGATCTCCTGGTTTGTGTTTTTTTACACCATCTACCTCCTCTTCTCCCTCTCCTGTTCTTTCTGCGTTTACTTCTGCAGTTACATAGAACATAGAAACATATAAATTGTCGGCAGATAGGGACCACTAGGCCAATCCAGTCTGCCCGTGGGCCCCTCTCATTGGCAGCCATGGATCTATGTGATCAATGGCTTGTCATCACTCCCTCCCCCTCAGGCTTCCCTTGCCTGTCCCAAGCATGCTTAAACCCTTCCACTGTGCGCCCTATTACCTCCTGTGGCAGACTATTCCATGTGTCAACTACCCTTTCTGTGTAGAAAACTTCCTACTTACCTCTCAATCTACCCCTCCAATTTCATATTGTGCCCCTTTGTTCTAGTACTTTTCTACATTGGAAAAGCTCCCCCCACCTGCACCTTATTTATGCCCTTAAGGTACTTGAAAGTTTCAATCATGTTCCCCCGCTGTCTTCTTTCCTCCTTTGAGTACATATTGAGGTCCCTTAGTCTCTCTTCATATGTTTTGTGGTGGAAGCCCTGCACCATCTTTGTTGCCCTTCTCTGGATAGTCTCCACCTTATCTACAGTATGTCCTTGCACAGGTGTGGTCTCCAGAACTGCATGCAGTACTCCAGGTGAGGCCTTACCAATGTTTTATATAATGGCATCACCATCTCCTGGCTCCTGCTAGTGATACCTCTGCCTATGCACCCCAGCATACCACTGACCCTCCCTGCTGTCCTTGTACATTGCTTTGATACCTTAAGGTCATCAGAGATTATAACCCCTAGGTCCTTTTCCTCCTTGGTGACAGTCAGCTCCTTTCCCCCCAACCTGTAGCTCTCCCCAGGGTTCCCGCTACCCAGGTGCATTATTTTGCACTTCTTTACATTAAACCTCAGTTGCCTCATCTTTGACCATCTTTCAAGCTTCTCCAGGTCCCTCTTCATTTTCTGCACCCCTTCTGGAGTATCCACCCTGTTGCAGATCTTGGTGTCATCTGCAAAGAGGCAGACCTTTCCTTCCAGTCACTCTGCAATGTTACTAATGAAGACATTAAACAGGACTGGTCCTAGTACTGATCCCTGAGGTACCCCACTGGTCACCCCTTCTCCCCAGATTGTACCCCATTTACTGCCACCCTCTGTCTCCTGTCTGTTAACCAGTTCCTAAACCAGTTCACCACCTTGTCTCCCATGACCAGACCACTTATCTTGTTAATCAGCCTTCTATGTGGGACAGTGTGAAGACTTTTCTGAAATCCAGGTAGGTGATGTTTACTGCCCTCCCTGATTAAGTTCCTTGTCACCCAATCAAAAAAAATATTAGATTCGTTTGACATGACCTTCCTGCTGTGAATCCGTGTTGCCTCAGATCCTGTGCACCACTGGATTCCAAATGTGTCACTATCCTTTCTTTCAGCAGTGTCTCCATGATCTTTCCCACCACTGAGGTGAGGCTGACTGGCCTGTAGCTCCCCGCCTCCTCCCTACTGCCACTTTTGTGCAGTGGGACTACATGTGCCCTCCTCCAGTCCTCTGGAACGATACTCGTGTTGAGTGAATCTGTGAACAGGGCTGCCAGAGGCGCTGCTAGTTCCTTTCTCAGCCTCTTTAATATCCTTGGGTGGATGCCATCTGGCCCCATGGCCTTATCCACCTTCGGCTTTGTGAGTTCTTCCAGAACTCTTTCCACTGTGAATGGACTGGTGTCCACTTCTCTCCCCACTGCCTCTGCACCCCAACTGTGGTCCTTGATCTGCCCCCTCGTAGTGAATATTGAGCAGAAGCATTTGTTCAGTATTTCTGTCTTGTCCAGATCCCACTCCTTACACTCTCCCTTCTCCCCTTTGAGTCTCACAATCCCCTTCCCACGGTTTTTCTTCTTTCACTAATATACCTATCAAATGCCTCACCCCTTTTGTTTACAGACTGTGCTAAGCTCTCTTCTGTCTGCGCCTTCGCCCTCCTAACAGCCTTCCCTACTTCTCTTAGACATTCAAGGTACACCTTCCTGTCTTCCTCCCTTTGGCTCCCCTTATATTTCATAAAACTCAGCTTTTTAGCCCTGAATTTGTCCCTCACCTCTTTGGAGAACCATAGTGGTTTCCTTCTTCTTTTCCCTTTGGTCACTATCCTAACACATTGGTTTGTTATATCCACTATGGCTCCTTTCAGTTTCTTCCATTGTTTTTCCACCCCCTCTACTATCTCTCCCTTCCCCAGGACTGCTTGTATACATCTACCCATTTCAGTGAAATCTGTCCTCCTGAAATCTAATACTCTTGCCTTTGTATGGCTTGATTGAGTCCATGTCTTCATGCTGGACCAAACCATGTGGTGGTCACTGGACCCCAGCTGCCCTTCCACCTGTATTTACTAACATACTAAAACGCCAGCAGAATAGGCCTAACAGTCTTTCATGTCTTTCGTTTGGTCAGCCCCCACCCTGGGGCTGACCTTGCTGCCTCCCTCTCCCTCTCCCTCTCTGGCTTCCCTTCCCAGCCCGGATATTCGCATGCACTGGTTTTGCTTCCTCAGACCCTTCCCTGTACCTGTCCAAAGCATATGAGGGAAGGGGACATGTTTAACCAGGAAAGGTACACTAAGCCAGAGCTTGTTTCCAGGTGCAACCTGGGAGCACAAGGAAGTTAAGTGACTTGCTAAGGGTTACACAGTATGCAAGTGGGAGCTGATGGGATTCAAACTCGGGTCTCCAGGTTTGCAGCTCAGTGCTGTTAACCACTATGCTGTACTGCCTCCTATTGAGTGACGGGATAGCATGGAGCAGAGTTTTCCTTGCAGCGTACCAGGAAGGGGAAGAAATCTGGCAACCAGCTCCTCGATATGAGGATTTGTGATCCCTTCATCTACATATTGTATGAAGATAAAAATTATTGAAACTTCCACTGTTCAAGTCGCTGACTGGTAAGTTACAGTGGGGATTGGGGCAGCACTGAAACTGGTGCCTTTTATAGCTGCATGGTCCAAGCATATTCTTATGCTATCTCGGAATTTTCCTGTAAGGTGGTGGTGGTATGCTCTCTCACCGATAGGACATGACAAGCATCTTTTTTAATATGACTTGCCCGCTCATGCTTAGCGGCATCTGACGATTGCCCCCGTCGGCGAGTTATATCGCAGCACACGAGTTGTATCGCATCACACATTTTTTGCATTTACTTTACCTGGGAGGATGCAGGACTGTACGGGGCTGACGGCCTCCACCCTTCCAGGAAGGGGAGCGAGGTCCTCAGTGAACAGTTTAAACGCTTTAGCAGCAAGCGCTTAAACTAGCCGGGGTGGAGGAAGAAGTAGAGAAAGCTGACTACCCACCCCTATCAGGATAATCTAGCTAACATGGAGGACAGTAAGGATACCAGATCAACAGAAAACAAGGCAGTCAGCAGGAGAGGGGAAGGCAGGATAGATAAAAGGGGAGGTCAAGAGGAGTGTATGCAGTAAATGGCGAGCCATGTGCATGAATTCCGACAGCCTAGGGAACAAAATCCCTGATCTGGTAACCATGATAACTGGGGGGGCACCTGGATATTATTTATTTATTTAGTCTTTGGTAACTGGTAATTGCACTGATCCAGGGGACCGTTTTCAGACACAACCCGGGCCACATAGGCGGCAGTTACAGAGGTAGTGACAAGTTACAATGAGTACAAGCCATGTGGATATATAGGCATCATTGGTGAACAGAGAAAGTGACACAGGAAAATAAAATTAATCAGAGGCTGAAAAAAAAGTAATCAGTACATCATGATAAGCAACAATTATTATACAATTACTTACTAAGGATAAGTGGCCAGTGCAAATTAATGCATGATGTAAAAAAAACAAACATACAGTAGTCAAGTGGGGGAGCCCAAAAGGCAGGTAGTGAGGGATGTAAGACAGGAGTCCAAAGAGATGAGAGAGGGAAGGGGAGGCCAAAGCAGCCCAAGAGGGAAAGGCCAGAAAATTGTGGGGGGGTATCCAGGCTAGCGCTATCACAGAGACTTGGTACAATGGAACCCATGACTGGGACATAGCTATACCAGAGTACACTTTATTCAGGAGAGACAGAGTGGGGAAAAGGGAGGAGGGTGGGCCTGTCGTGAAAGTGTATAAAAGGCGACAAAGTGCAAGGAATGCAGGGGAGGTAGAAGGCACTATGGGTCACACTGGAGACTGGCAAGGGCATAGTCATTTGCGCAAGTATAATATATAGACCACCAGCACAAAAGGAGGAAATGGACAGGGAGCTACTGGAAGCCATTCATGTGATAGCAGCCAAAGCAGAGGTGTTACTTATGGGCAACTTTAACTTGTCAGATGTTGATTGGAGCACCCCAGCGGCTGGAACAGCCAGGGGCAGAGACATCCTGGAATCCCACAAGGAGCAGGCCTGAAGCAGCTGGTGTTTGAGCCTACCCGAGAAGGAACAATTCTAGACCTGGTTATGACTAATGGGGACAGAATTACTCCGGTCTTTAAAAGCAGCAACAAGTCCATACAGGGGAACTACCGGCCAATCTCTATATTACCTCCTCTCTCCAAGGCCCTTGAGCGCATTGTTGCTGACCAGCTTACAGACTACCTGGACAAATATAACATCCTATATGCACAGCAACACTGGTTCATGCAAGGGCACAGCACATCAACAGCCCTCCTGGAAGTCAGTGGAGTCCTTCACAACTCGTTGGACAAAGGCTATCTAACTGGAGCCGTTTTCATCGATTTGACTAAGGCATTTGACACTGTTCGCCATGGCCTGCTTACCAAACAGCTGCTGAATGCCGGGCTGTCCCAGGACTCCACTGCATGGTTTAACAACTACCTGGACCAGCGCTCACAAGAGTAAAAATCTCAGGAGTACTCTCGACTCTAAACCTGTTCACTCAGGCGTCCCTCAGGGATCCATACTGGGCCCACTACTTTTCAGCCTTTTCCTGAACTCCCTTCCACTGTCCTGCCCAGAACAAATTATCCTCTCGCCGATGGCCTGTGCTTCTCACCCCCATAAGGACCCACAACCATTATTTCACAACCTACAGCTTGCTTTTCTCCGCTGTTGAAACTGGTTTGCAAAACATAAACTGGTTCTAAACCACAGAAAGACTAAATCTATGCTTTTCTGCAGCTCGCAAAACAAACACAGGTGATACCCCTTTGATAGCAATACAAGAGTTGGTAATACCCTCGAACAAGTGTAATCTTTTAAATACCTTGGAATCTCACTTGACCCTTGCCTATCTTATGGGACTCACATTGATAGTGTTGCCAGAGTGGTAAACTCACGCATTGGAATTCTCTACCAAAACAGATAGCATCTTACCCAGGCAGCACTGAAGATTGCTATCCAGAGCAATGTGGTCTGCGTCATAGACTACGGCCTCATAATCTATGGCTCTGCCTCTACTACTGCCCTCAGGCGCATAACGACCTCCCTAAACAGGGCCTGTTGACTGCTTACTGGATCCCACCGACTCACACATATATGTGAGCTTTACGCTCAAATGGGATGGCTTCCATTCGCTAACCGCATAAAGTACCTTACCTGCCTGATGGCGGAAAAAACTACTTTGGGCCTTACTCCACCTAGTGTCCAAGCCCTCCTGCACCCAAACACTAATCCTCGTAACACCAGAGGGTCTGAACGTCAGCTTCTGCAGGTCCCCCGATGCTGCACCACTCTGGGCCAAAGATCCTTTGCACACTGTGCACCCAGCTGGATGAATGCCCTCAGCACTCACATCACCTCCACCTCTTCACTGGGCATGCACTACCGGACAAATGTTTTAGAACACCCCCATTTTTCCAGTTTTTATTGAAATTTACGCAGTTTAATGTCTCAATGTACTCTGAAATTAAAGCATAGAACAAATAAACAATTGAGATAAAAAGAAATCATAGAATCATTTTGTTTAACAAAATTTAATCTAAATTTTTGACTCATCAAAGTAGCCACCTTTGCAGATATAACACTTGAACACACTCGTGGCATTCTTCCTACAATGGACATCAAATATTGTTAGAAGTTCTCCCAACACTGTTGCAGAAGTTCCACAAATGTGTTGCACTTGTAGGTTGCTTTGCTTCACCCTTCTGTCCAGTTCATCCCAAACCAGCTCGATGGGGTTTAAGTCTGGAGACTGTGCTGGCCATTCCATGATTTGAAGCCTACCGTCTTGTTCTTTTCCTCGAAGGTAGTTCTGACATAGCCTGGAGGTTTGTTTTGGGTCATTATCTTGCTGTAGGATGAACTCCTGATCAACTAGGCGTAGACCAGAGGGTATTGCATGGCGCTGCAAAATGCTGTGGTAGCCCTTTTGGTTCAGGGTGCCAATCACTCTGTGCAAGTCGCCGACTCTGGATCCAGCAAAAGAGCCCCAGACCATCACGCTTCCTCCTCCATGTTTGACAGTTGGTGTCACACACACTGAGGAACCATCCTTTCGCCTACTCGATGGTGTACAAAAACCCTGCGTGATGAACTGAAGATTTCAAATTTTGATTCATCGGTCCAGTCTTCAGTAGTCCACTGGCGGTGCTTCATGGCCCAGGCAAGCCTCTTTTTCTTATTTTGCCATCTTAGCAATGGCTTTCTTACTGCCACTCGACCTGTCAAACCTGCAGCTCGAAGTCTTCTCTTCACAGTTGAAACTGAGACTTGCTTACTTCGACCAGTGTTAAGCTGTGTTTGAAGCTGTTGTTCTGTGAGCCGCCTATCACGCAAGCTGTTGACTCTCAGAAACTTGTCTTCTGATTCTGTTGTGGCTTTGGGTCTGTCAGACCTCTTCCTGTCAGAGTTTCCTCCAGTTTCCAAGTGCCTTTTTGATGGTGTTGGAAACTGTACTCACTGACACCTTGGCTTTCTTTGCAATTTCTCTAAAGGAAAGACATACACTTTTAAGGGTTATAATGGTCTGTCTGTCTTCCTTTGTTAATTGCCTTTTTCTCGCCATTATGATAGCAATATACCACTTCCTGCAGGGCAATATTTTCCAAATAATGCTTCAGAGGGTGTAATAACAGTCTGTTCCAACACTGCTTTTATACATACAGGGGGGTTTGTAATCAAGTAATCAACAAAAGTTGGGACACCTGTAGGAATTGTTTGCATCAACTTTCAAGGCTTAATTTACTTCCATTGCTGCAGAACAGCTGTGTTATTAACCCATTACTTGTTCCCTGAAGACACTTTTTTATAACTCTGAAATTTATATTATTTTTCAGTTTTTGCTAACCTAAACTTTTTTAAACCTCTAGCAGTTTACCGCTTACCTTTGTACCATTTCAGGTTATTCACTGGACTTGAATTGCTTAAATTTCAATAAAAACTGGAAAAATGGGGGTGTTCTAAAACTTTTGTCCGGTAGTGTATTCAAATCAAGCCTCCATCATCATCTCATGGCCTCCAGCTCATGTGATTGCCACCCCTAACTTCCCCCTTTCCCACTGAGATCAACCACCCTCCTCTGATGTTCTTTGACTATGCCGTGAGCTGCTCTAGTCTCTTTTTCGGCTGCCACCCCCCATCCTCTCACCCTTCCTCCCTGATTTCTTCTAGGTTTCTGAAATGATCCTTTGTATGTGTTATTCATGTATCCTATTTACCATGATGCAGTACCTGAACTGATGAATATGGTTGTATGCTCTCTTTAATGTTGTATGCCCTTGTTTAACATGTTTAATACGTATGTACTCTCCTGACATGGAACCTTTGTAAAAGAGCCTTGGCTCAAATATAATTGTAATCCTAGATCTAAATAAATAAACTTCTGGGGTCCAGTGACCATTGCACGTATGTTCAGTGTTGAAACAACAACAGGGGCATGCCACACAAGGTGAGGATTCTGACTTTAGGAGGGCGGACTTCAATAAAATGAGGGTAAGTCTCAGGGAGGCCCTAGCAGTGACCAAAAAAAGTGAGGGAGTCAAGGGGGCCCATCTAAAAGGAGCCATAGTGGAGGCAACAAACTAATGTATTCGGCAGATAGACAAGGGTAAAAGAAAAAAAACTCCTATGATTCATGCAGGAAGTGGCTAGGAATGTAAGGGCAAAAAAGTTGGCCTTCGGGAATATAAGGAGACACAAAAGGGGGAGGGAGACGGGGCAAAGTGTCTAGAAAAACTGAGGGAGGCAGGGAGGGCAGTTAGGGCCACAAAGGCAGAGGAGAATATAGCAAAAGGAGTTAAGAAAGGGGACAAGACTTTCTATAGATACATCAGCGAAAAGAGAAAGACCGGGGGGAGGGGGGGTGGAAGTGGAAGGAGACCAGGATAAAGCATCAATCCTGAACAAATATTTCTGTTAAGTTTTCACAGAGGAAGGGGGCAGGGAAGAGACCCCAGCGAAGAATCAGGATGGGAAGGGAGATGGATAACAGACTGTTCAAAGAGGAGAGAGTCCTAAAAGAACTTACAAAACTGAAGGTGGATAAGGCAATGGGACCAGATGGGATACACTCTAGAATATTAAAGGAGCTAGGGGAGGTACTGGAAGCACCTCTGGCAGCCCTGTTCAATGAGCCACTGGAAACAGGAGTGGTTCCAGAGGACTGGAGAAGGACTGATGTAGTCCCGCTCCACAGAAGGTGGGAGCAGGAAGGAGGCTGGAAACTGTAGACCTGTCGGCCTGACCTCAGTAGTGGGTAAAATTATGGAATCTCTGCTAAAGGAAAGGATAGTGGATAATCTTGAATAAAGTGGAGGGCAAGATCTGAGGCAACATGGATTCACAACAGGGATGTCATGCCAGACTAATCAGATGGATTTTTTTGACTGGGTCACCAGGGAGGTGGATCGGGGGGGGGGAGCGGTGGATGTGGCCTACCTTGACTTCAGCAAGGCATTCAACATCATTCCACACAGGAGACTTGTGAATAAACTGGGCAGCCTGGGATTGGATCACAAGGAGGTAAACTGTGTAGGAAATTGGCTAAGGAATAGAATGCAGAGGGTGGAGGTTAATGGAGCTAAATCCAAAGTATGGAGGGTGACCAGCGGGGTGTCATAAGGACCAGATCTAGGGCCAGTGCTGTTTAATATATGTATCGGCGACATTGCTGAGGGCCTGGAGAGAAAGGTATGCTACTCTATGGATGGCACCAAGATCTGCAATAGGGTAGACAGTCTGGGGGGTGGAAACGATGAGGATAGACTTAGCTAAGCTGGAGGAATGGTCGTGAGTGTGGCAGCTAGGATTCAATGTGAAAAAGTGCAAAATCTTGCACTTGGGCTGCAGGAACCAAGGGGAAAGAGTACATGATGATTTGGGGGGTGATATTAGAGGCCACAAAGCAGGAAAGAGATCTGAGGGTAATCGTATCTGGCGACCTAAAGGTGTCCAACCAAGGCAGTGGGGAGAGCCAGCGGAGTGCTAGGGTGTATAGGGAGAGGTATCACCAGCAGAAGAAAAGGGGTCATAATGCCACTGTACAGGACATTGGTGAGACCTCACGTGGAGTACTGTATCCAGTTCTGGAGGTTGCATCTCCGAAAGAACATACAGGGTGGAGGCAGTTCAAAAAAGGACAACAAAAATGGTGCAGGGTCTGCACCAAAGGTCATACGAGGGCAGATTGGATGAACTCAGTATGTATACCCTAGAGGAGAGGAGGGAGACGGGAGACATGATAGAGACCTTCAGGTATTCTCAAGGAATAAAGTACAGGAGGGCAGTATCTTCCAAAAGAGAAAATGCTTTAAAACAAGAGGGCATGATATGAGATTGGAAGGGGCAGACTGGGGGCAACGTTAGAAAGTATTCTGCACAGAGAGGGTGGTGGAGGCATGGAACAGCCCACAGCAGAGGTGGTGGGGGCAAAGACAGTGGAAGGGATTCAGAACTGCATGGGATAGACATAGGGCTCCCATATCAGTTCAGAAAGAAGATGGAGCTGAGATTAAGTAGAATCTGCAGCATTCTCGCTAGGTAGGGCTATAGAGCAGGCTGGTGGGGCCGGTCGGTCCTTATCTGACGACAAAGTCTAGTTTTCTGTGATGCTTGAATAAAACCATTAGCTACTTTTGGTGAGGATATAAATTGCTATTGCAATAAAGTAGTTTTTATTTAAATATAGCCTCTGTCTGTTCCTTGAAATTTAGGTGTGTGGGTGTGTGTTTGACTAGAAAAGGTGCACTGAACTTCAAACAACTTGTTTCCAGTGGGGGTGGATCAGTGGAGCGCAGCAGATAAAAACACGAAACACATGATTAATTACATTAAATGGTGAAAATATGCTGCAGAGCATTGTGTAAAGCGGTGTGATGGTCATGTTTTACAAAAACTGGTATGCTGTGTAGTACGCAAGGAGCAAAGTCTGAAGTATAGAATTTATTGTTTGTGTTTTCTTTCATAAAACAGGAACCATTTGGGCATCCTTACTGAAGTGAAGTGAGAACACAGAAGAGTGGGAGGACAGCCCATTACCTGTCTGCTAGTTGTGATTAGGTGAGAGAACCATTTGGATATTCTTAAGAGTATTCTGTAACTGTTCTAGGGCACACGATTTTTCATGAAGACAGAAAAACAAGCCGAGAAAAAACACAGGTGGCCATTTTAACATTTTTATGCTAAGTTTTACTTTTTTCACCTATTTTGTGTGCCAAAATTCCACATTGTGCCTTTATAGAAACATAGAAACACGGACTCTGACGGCAGATAAGTACCACTTGGCCCAACTAGTCTGCCCATTTCTCTACCTATTGGATAAGCTGCAGATCCTAGTTAACCAACAGCCTACTTCCTCCTACCCCCACTAGAATTGCCTTATGTCTGTCCCATGCATTCTTGAATTCGTTCCACTGTTTTTGACCCCATGACCCACTCAGGAAGACTGTTCCATGCGTCCACCACCCTCTCTGAGAAAAAAATACTTCCGTTGCCCCTGAGCCATCCCCCTCTATCTTTAAATTGTGCCCCCTTGTTCTTGCACATCTCTTTTTGTGAAAGATGCTACCCTCTTATACTTTTTGATTCCCTTGAGGTACTTGAAAGTTTCTATCATGTCCCCCTCTCCTTCCTTTCCTCGAGGGTAGGCATATAAACATCCTTTAGTGTCTTTTCGTATGGCTTCTGGTGCAGACTCTGCACCATTTTAGCTGCCCTCTTCTGAACTGCCTCCATCTTGTCCGCAGAGATGGTCTCCAGAAGTGCACGCATTACTCCAGATGGGGTCTCAACCAACTGTCTGTACAGAGAGATAACTTCCTTGTTTTCTACTGGTGATGCCTCTCCCTATGCATCCCAGTATCCCCCAGCCTCCTTTCTGCCTCCTCACATTGCCTGCCTACCTGTAGGTTGTCTGATATGACTACCCCATGTCCCTTTCCATTTTTGTTGTTGTTGGTATCTCTCTCACCCCCACTCCCCTCTACAATGTGTACTCTTCCCTGGGTTTTTGTTTCCAGATGCATTACTTTGCATTGAATCAGAGCTGCCATACTTTTGACCATTCCTCCAACTTTGCCAATCCCTTCTCATCCTTTCCACCCCACCCCGTGTATCAACCCTGTGGCAGATCTTTGTGTAGTCTGCGAAGAGGCATACTTTTCCTTCCAGTCCCTACACAATGTCACCTATAAAGACATTAAAGCGGAACGGTCCCAGTACTGAACACTGCGGTACCCTGCTAGTAACCCCCCTTCCTTCAGAGTGGACTCTGTTTAATATTACCCTCTGCATCCTGTTGTCCAGCCAGTTTCTTACCTAGGCTACCACCCTGAGACCCATTCCCAGGCTGGCTAACTTGTTTATTAATCTTTTGTGTGGGACTGCATCCCACACAAAACCTAATTCTGCTAACTTGCCATGAAAAAAACACAAAACTTTTTTTGTGACAGTTTTTTAATGCAAAATATGATGATTTGCATTATGTATTGGTAGAAGGAATTGAAAGAATTGGTCAAATGGAATTGCTCGTTTTTTAAAACGGAACATCAGTGGTCCTACACTGCTGTAATAACTCCCAGTGGTGCAGTTGTATACCTTCATACGAAGATGAAATGCCAGCAGAAATGGGCCTCACGGTCTCATCGAGTCTGCTCGATTATGCAGCTAGCTCCTCAGTTTGCAGCTGCCCCACCCACCCTCCCTTTTCATTATTACCCCACCACACACTGTATCCCAACCTATCTTCAATACGATAAGTTGCATCTTTGATTTTCTTCAAGGTATCTCTTTCATCAGGCCACACACATATGGAACAGTAAGCTGCCAGGCACTAGGACTACACAGAAACTTTTGCAAGCAGTTCACACAAAGGCGCGCCCATGACAACGTCAGATGTAGGCTCTCCCATATAAATAAGGGCAGCACCTTCCCTCCTTAGTTCTATTTCTGCCGTCGTCCTACTCATCGGACCTTGCATGGAATCAGTGTTACAGCTGCCGATTTTCTCCCCATAGTTAGTAATCACTTTAACTGATTTTTGATGCCTGTATGGTGGCTAAGAAGCCGCCAAACTGTTCCATTATTGCAAATGCATTTAAAAAGATATACTTTGGAGAGTCACACAACATTTGGGCGTGTTGCCTTGGCCTGGACCATAATGTTCAGGCATGCCCAATCTGCAGAGGGTTCAACACAGCCACCAGGTGATGCCGAAAAGGCACTTTGGAAAAGCACCCTTAAAATAGCAGGTAGCCCAAATGGAGAAGGAACTGCAGGAAAAGAGCTCTGCCGTGTCACCAGTGCATTCCTTGGGATCCAAATGTTCTAAATCTTGGAGAAGACGCCCAGGTCACACAAACATAAGCACTGGGAGAAGGAGAAAAGGACAAAACCTCCTTGGTCCATTCCAGGTTGCCTCTCCATACAGGTATGACCGCTTCAGCACCATCGACTGCTCCAGCAGCGACGCTGCCTAGACCGTCCATCTTACTTCCAGGTCAGGGCTGGCTGCAGACTCCATCAGGCTTAGCATGGCTGGCGTGTCGCCATCGACGCCAGGGGCCTTGCCTCCTCTGTTGACCTCTACCGGTGTTCCCATCAACTACATGGGTCTCGATGTACAGGCGGTACTGTTGTCCTTTACAGACATTCTCAAATGCCTTTTGACTCCTCCTCCTGTACCAGGAGCTCCATTGATGGGTCTCTTAAGTCAGGCCGACGCATGCTAGGGCTGTACCTCAGCCCCCCAACTGGAGCGCTGGTGGCCTTGGCAGTGCACTCCCTTCATCCTGTCGACCAGACCGATGACCTAGAGTACAATCCTGACCTTATAATGCAGAATGATGAGGAGGAGGTTGAAGATTATGTGGAAGGTCCCTATGGAAGGACTCGTTCCGCTGTGTTAACATGCAGTGAGGACTCAATGATTCACACCCCTAGGTCCCTCCCACTGGACCTATCTTTGTAACCATGATGCAGTAGTTACAAGCTGCTATGGGATTCGATCTGGGGAACAGGATACAACTAAGAAGAATCTGATTGACTTCTTGAATTGCCGGAGTCCCTCTTATAGTAATTCCATCTCTCCTCCCTGCCCTGGAGGCTGCCACCTTGCTGCCTGGTATAGGCCTAATGTGATTCATGCCATACCAAGAAAGGCAGACAAGATATACATGGCCCCTCAGGAAAACTTTTCTTTTGCAGGCCAAGCTGAGGCGGATTCTGTAGTCCTAAACGTTGCCCACAGTAGATCCAGGGCACCAAAACACCTTCGCTGTCTTCCCATTACTAAGGAATCAAGGAGGTTAGATGTTCTGGGTAAAAGAACCTGTGTCTCAGCCTCTCTGGGCCTTAAAATCACAAATTACCAGGCCCACATGGTTGAATACCAGAGTACACTCTGGAGCTATGACTTATTTGATACTTCAGCCAGAGCAGCTGCCTCAGGGATATGCCTCAGAAGGTACTCCAGGCTCAGTGTGGCAGGCTTTTTGGAATGATGTCCAGCAGTCCATTCTCAATGCCCCCTTTAGATGATATAAGTTTGGTGTAGATGTTCAAGAAATTCTAATTTGCAGGCCTCTGGCAGATCCCTGAAATCAGTACACTCTCTCTGTAATACCCAGCCATGGAGTAGACAGAGGGTGCCTTTTTGCCCAGCTGGTACTAGACACTGTACCACTGCCAGACAACAAAGATAAGGATGAAGGAGCTGGAGCCCTGCCTACCCCATTAGCCACTACAGGTGCCCACTCAGAAGTTCCTAGAGGTGGTGGTGTGGCAGGAACTGCTGCAACAGGCTTTGCCTGACTCCTTTTACACCCCTCAGCCACCATTGCCTCCAGGAGTTGTTGGGGTTGTCTCTCCCTCCACCTGGACCAGTGGAAGGAGGTAACCTTGGATGCTTGGGTCCTGGAAATAGCACAAGAATGTGCTTTGGAATTTCTAGAACTATTCTACAGACCATCCACCAGTGCTTACATATTATCATCCAGATCACATTCTGCTGCTCCTGGAGGAAGTCCACACCTTGCTTCAGAAAAGGGCAATAGAACCTGTACCCATGGAAGAGAGAAACACAGGGTTCTGTTCTCTGTTTCCTAGTTCCATAATGGACGAGAGATCTGAGGCCTATTTTGATTCATGATCTGAACTTTTGTAGAGTACAAAAGTTCAGAATGGTTACCCTGAAGAGCCTACTCCCACTACTGCAGCTAGGGATTGATCATGTTCCCTAGACATGAAGGATGCCTAACTTCATATCAAAATTAGAAAACCTCACAGGAAATACCAGAGGCTCCTGTTTCAAGGGAACACTACCAGTTCAGAGTATTTCCTGTGGCTTTTCATCTGCACCACAGGTCTTTACCAAATGTTTGGCAGTAGTAACGGCAGCCCTTCTTAGGGAAGGCCTCTATGTAGTTCCCTACCTGGACAACTAGCTACTGAAAGCCCACTCCAAGGAGCAATTCCTATACACCCTAGCTCGAACAAGACAACTGTTCGATCCTCTGGGGGTCACTGTCAGTGTGCCAAAGTCTGTACTGATCCCTTGCCAAATTCTACAGTATATAGGGGCAGTTTTGGACACAGCCCTAGGTTCAGCCTTCCTGCCTCTGGACAGGGCAGAATGTCTGATTGCACAGGCTCAAATGGTACCACGACAGCCCGATATGTCATAGCTAAAACATTCCTTCAGTTTCTGGGCTTAATGGCAGAAGCCATTGTCACAGTACCTCTTGCCAAAGTACACATGAGGATCCCTCAGTGGACTTTGACAGTCCAATGGGATCAACTTGCAGACAATCTAGAACAGAGGGTTCTAGTAACCTTTCCTGTATGCAAGGTGCTCAAGTGGTGGACTGAACCCAGCAACCTGCTAAGGGGGTTCCTTTCCTGATCTTTCCTCTCATCAGATTTTAACTATAGATGCCTCAGGGATGGACTGGGGGGAACATTTAGAGCCCCATCAGATACAGGGTGTCTAGACCAAGATTGCAAGCACCCTGCATATAAATGTTCTAGAAATGAGAGCTGTTCTGTGTGGCCTACAATCCTTCCAGGCTCCCCTGTTCCCTTGGTCCTTTGTTAGTGCAGACAGACAGTGTCAGTGTGATGCATTACATCAACAAACAAGGGGGACTCATTCTTGCCACCTGTGCAGGGAAGCAATTATGGTACTGGGCTCTAAAACACAGTCTAGAACTGTCAGCAATATATGTTCCAGGTGCTCAAAACATCTTAGCAGACAGGCTAAGCATGTCACAGTCCAAAATGGGAATTGCTGACTTCAGTGGTGGAAGACCTGTACTACAGATGATGGGGTCGTCATGAGCTGTACCTTTTTGATCCCCACACAGTGCAAAACTGCTGCTTTTTTGCTCCCTCGTTCCAGGGCCTGGAGTTTTCTGGTGAGACATGTGTCCCTCTCTTGGAAGGAGAGGTTTATGTACGCCTTCCTTCTAATTCAGAGGGTGTTACTCAAACTTCAGATGGAAGGGGCAACAGTAATTCTCATTGCTCCCCTATGGCCTTGACAGATCTGGTTCCCCTTACTGCTGCAACTAGCTGTAGAATCACCATACCCCTGCCTTTATGCCAGGGACTTCTGTCACAGGAACAGGGAACCCTGGTCTAGACGGACCTCAGATCACTTCACTTCCATGCATGACTCCTGAACACATAGCCATTGGTAGATTTCAGGTCTCCCAAATGGTGTCTGATGTCTTGGTGGCTGTCAGAAAGCCTTCTACCAGGGCCACTTATTCCATAAAGTGGAAACATTTTGCTTTATGGGCCGCTTCCCATCATTAAGACCCCTTTACATGTCCAATAAATCATGTTCTAGAGTATCTGTTGCCATTGTCGATGCCAGCATTCAGTATTCTTCTATAAAAGTGCACTTGGCTGCTATTTCAGCTTTCCACGTGCGTGTTGAGGGTCATATGGTTGCCCAGCTGGAGGTGGCCCGTATGTTTTTGCGGGACATTCTGCAGTTGAATCCTCCGATCCGTAATGCAGTCCCAGTGTGGGACCTGAATTTCGTGTTGGAAAAGCTTACTTTGGCTTCTTTTGAGCTGGCTGTGACTTGTAGCCACTACTTGGAAAGCATTGTTTTTGATTGTCATTACTTCTGCTCAAAAGATTTCAGAGCTACAGGCTGTAATGTATGAGCCGCCTTATTTGATTATCCACAAAGACAGAGTGTCTTCGCGTACTAATCTTAAGCTTTTGCCAAAGGTGGTGTCTGAGTTCATTTTAAATCAAACCATCCACCTGCCAGTCTATTTTTCTGAGCATCCCAATCCAGGGGAAGCATTACTCCACACTTCAGGTGTACATAGAATACTCAGGTACTGTATATACCACACAGAGGACTGCAGGAAGTCGTCACAGCTTTTGGTTTCATTCACCTCAGGGAAGGTGAGTGCTCAAGTTTCCAAGCAGTGCCTGTCCAAATGGTTAGTAAACTGTATTACTTTTCGTTATAGGAAGTACAGTAAGCAATTTCCTGGGGTTGTTTGTGGTCTTTCCACTAAAGGCATGGCTACATATGTTGCATGGTTCAAAAATGTGTCTGCTGCTGAATTCTGGCAGCTGCCACTTGAGTACTGTTCACACCTTCACTAAACACTCACGGTCTGACATTGTCTCAATGGAAAAGGGCTTGACTTTGGCCTAGTTGTGCTCCAAGGCCTGATTTCTAGGGCCTCAGGTCTCTACCACCCAGACTGTTGGTCAGTATTGCTTGGTACTCATTCCGTAGGTGTGGCCTGATGAAAAGAGATCCTTGAAGAAGATAGAACAGTCATTCTGTCCCATCCTCCTTCCCCGTACAGGATCCTGAGACTGTGCTGAGTGCTGTCTCCTCCATGAATGTCTGTCTGCTCTCACGTCACCTGGTTGGCAGAGCCCTTGGTTTATTCTTGGTTCCCTACAGGGAGGTCCTCCATGCATGATCTCCAGCAGGTAACTGAGATGGGGAGGGGCTGCCTATGTTTATGTGGGAGAGCTGATGTCTGACGTCATGGGTGGCCCCTAGTGGACTGCTTGCAAAAGTTTCTGTGTCATCCTAGTGCATGGCAGCTTATGGTTCCATAGGTGTGGCCTGATGAAAGAGATCCCCTCGGAGATCTGTTATTACGGTATGTATGTAACTGGTCTTATAGGAGTGTGGATATTTGGTACTATCCAAACTTCTGGCAGAATTCCTTTCCCCATTAAATCTGGCTGGAAGGTCTTCAGGCGGGCTCCTACCACCAGCCTGGATGGTATCCTCCTTGGCACCACCCTGTGACATCAGACCTTCTTTTCCGCTGGAAGAGACAGGTTTCCCTCCGTAGCGCTCTGCGTTTGTGTAGGCCCCATCTTCGTTTCAGGAAAAAAAAACTTCTTCAGGCTGCTTTGGTGGTTTACCATGTTTTGCACCATGGACACGACTACTTTGAAGTCAGTGCCTGGTTTTAAGCTTTGTGTGGACAGAAGATGTTACATACAGACCTTCATGCCACATGCATGTATTGCCTGGGCCTGGTGTGATCTGATAACTGAGATACCCCTGAAGAATATAGAAGAGTTACGTAAGAACTTACTGTAACAGTAGATCTTCGAGGGGATCTCAGTCATCAGGTCTGCTTTCCCTCTCACCATCCCCCTTCTTGGGGCTCTTGTACTGAAACTGGCTAGCTGGTGTATCCAGCCTTTCACATACACTAGGCCTGGGCACCTCTCTCTCTCTCCAGTCCCCCATGGCTAAATCTATGCTGCCTCTGTCTATGGGGGAAGAACTGAGGAGGGAGTGAGGCTGCTACGCCTTTATAGGGTTGATGACATTGATGGCATTGGCGGTCCCAGTTGTACTGCTGAAAATCTTCTGTGTGGATCCTGCTTCACCAACAGTGAAGTTTCTCATGATGTGACCTGATGACTGAGATACCCTCAAAGATCTTACGTGAACTGTTCTTTCTAAGTAGAATACTGTCCTGTTGTACATCACACCTAGTATTGTTGGGTAGAAAGTCTTTAATTGGTAAAGGGAATGGAAGAATGTTTTCAAAATGAAAAGTAAGTGCTGGCTCGTTTATTTATTTTAAAGTTATGGTCATTATTTTCAAATAGAAAATCAGAATCCATATTCCTGCAGGATACAGGGATGGGTTTTACAGTTGTCAGATTGCATTTTTTTTTTAGTTGTTTAACAGGAGTAGCACTAAGCTGAAAACTTTTTAGAGGAGTGACCTGGGAGCACAGGGAAGTTAAGTGACTTGCTCAGGGTCACAGTATGCAAGCGGGAGCTGTGGGATTCAAACCCAGGTCTGGTCTGCTGGATGTCACCAGATTTGCAGCTCAGAGCCTTAAACCACTGCGCTATACTGCCTCCCAATAGTTTTATAAAATTGATAAACACATACTAGAATCCCTGTAGTCTTTTACAATAGGAATAGGGGGTCACCGAATAAAGTGATACAATTCTAAAACTTGTTGCTAACATTCGCTAGTCTCTTTAACGGCTTTAGGTTGCACTGTAGGGAGAATTACAAGGCAGTGTAGAACAGTCACTAGGGATTGCTATTGAACCTGGTAATAACTAGGGAAAGAACAGCAGAAGAAACTGCCTTTTGTTAAGCAACCCTACCAATTTATTGCTTGGCTCTTGAAGCAAGGTACATCTTTTCCAGTTTTCTGTGTTACAGGGAGAGGCAGGTGTTATAATGTTCTGTGCCATACTCCTCCGTGCTGGAGTATGTTTTTCTCTGCTTTACTTCCCCAGGTGGTTGGAGTTCTCTTTCAAGCCATTTTTCCCTTCTCCCTTCGTACTCTAGTCAAGGGGGGAGGCACTGATAAGCAGCAGAAAAATCCCAGCCTCTCCCTACAAAACAAGGTACTAAATGGGAAAAAGACCGAGGCAGAAATGTCAGTGGGGGGTGCTGCAACAGAAAGTAAAGCCATCAAAAAATGGAGAGCAATGAGTACCAATGCCCGTAGTCTGAGTAACAAGCTTCCTGAATTAGTGGCCTTGATGGAGGAGGAACATCTGGATATCGTGGCAGTCACAGAAACATGGTACACACAAAATCATGACTGGGATGTAAACATTACCAAGATACACTATCTACAGGAGGGACAGGGAGGGTAAAAGAGGAGGAGGAGGAGTAGCTCTTTACATAAGGGAAGGAATCAAAGCAACAGAACAAAAGGGTAAACAGGGAGGAGAAGAAGCACTGTGGGTAAATTTGGAGACCAGCAATGGCACCACAATCTGCACAGGGGTTGTATACAGACCCCCTTCTCAGGGGGAGGAAATGGACAAGGAAATGATGGAAAGTATACTTAGTATGGCAGAAAAAGGGGAGATATTGCTGATGGGTGATCTGAATATGCCAGATGTTAACTGGAGTGCAGTTGCAGCAGCCACTTCTAAGAGTGGGGTTATTCTAGATGCCCTACAGGGGGCATGCCTTAGACAACTAGTATTGGAACCCACTCGAGGGGAACAATCTTAGACCTGGTTCTCTCAAATGGAGATGAAGAGAGGATCACAGATGTAGAAGTGGGTAGCCATCTGGGAACTAGCGACCATCGAACAGTATGGTTCACAATAAACACAGCAATAGAGTCAAGCCATACAAAGACAAAGGTACTGGATTTTAGGAGGGCTGACTTTGTCAAAATGGGTGAGTGCCTAAGGAATGCACTAGCAAATGGGCAGGAAGGAGGGGTGGAAGAACAATGGGGAATAATAAAAACTGCCATCACAGAGGTAACAAGCCTTTGTGTAAAGCAAATAAAACGAAGCGGTAAGAAACCACTATGGTTCTCAAAGGAAGTGGCAGTGAAGGTTCAAGAGAAAAAGAAAGCATTCAGGAAGTACAAGGAATCACAGAAGGAACAGGACAGAGAACTGTATCAGTAAAGCAAAAGGAAGCTGGGAAGGCAGTCAGAACAGCAAAGGCCCAAACCGAGGAAAAGATAGCCAACTCAGTTAAGAAGGGGATAAAACCTTTATAGGTACATCAGGGAGCGAAGGAAGACCAAGGAGGGATAGTGAGGCTTAATAAAGGGAGGAGGGTGGGCAGAGGGTGACTGTGAAAAGGCAGAGATACTAAACAAATATTTTTGCTCAGTATTTACAAAGGAAGAGGGGGAGGTACCTAAAACAAACAGTAGAAACACTCTGGATACAGAAGTTGATACCAGCCCATTTACAGAAGAAAGGGTTCTGAAAGAACTCTTAAAACTGAAGGTGGACAAAGCAATGGGGCCTGATGGGATACATCCCAGAATTCTAAAAGAACTAAGGGTAGAACTAGTGACACCACTGACTACCCTCTTTAACAAATCATGGGAGGATGGGGTGGTACCCGAGGACTGGAGGAGGGCAGATGTGATTCCCCTTCACAAAAGTGGGAGCAAGGCAGAAGCAGGAAACTACAGACCTGTTAGTTTAACCTCAGTGGTAGGGAAAATGATGGAATCACTTCTGAAGGAAAGAATTGTCAGTATCTAGAGGCCAGAGGGCACAGGACCCAAGGCAGCATGGATTCTGCCACGGAAAGGTCATGCCAGACAAATCTGATAGATTTCTGACTGGGTGACCAAAGTAGTTGATCAGGGAGGGGCTGTGGACATGGCCTACCTAGACTTTAGCAAGGCATTTGACACAGTCCCACACAAAGATTAATATACAAGCCTGGGAGTGGGTCCCAAGATGACAGCCTGGGTAAAAATTGGCTGGAGAATAGGTCACGGAGGTAATAGTAAATGAGTCCACTCTGAAAAGGGGGTTAGTAGTGAGGTACCGCGAGTTCAGTATGGGACCGGTCCTCTTCAATGTCTTTATAGCGACATTGCAGAGGGACTGGAAGAAAAGTATGTCTCTTGCAGATGACACAAAGATCTGCAACAGAGTTGATGCACAAGGTGGAGTGGAAAGGATGAGAAGGGACTTGGCAAGGTTGAGGAATGGTCAAATGTATGGCAGCTTAGATTCAATGCTAAGAAGTGCAAGGTAATGCACCTGGGAAACAAAACCCAGGGAAGAGTACACAATGGGGGTGAGCTACTAACAACAACAGAAATGGAAAGGGACCTGGGGTAGTCATATCAGATGACCTAAAGGTGGCAAGCAATGGAGAGGGCAGCAGGGAGGGTGGGGGGTTACTGGGATGCATAGGAAGAGGCATCACCAGTAGAAAGCAGGAAGTTATTATCCCTCTGTACAGACAGCTAGTGAGACCCCATCTAGAGTACTGCGTGCAGTTCTGGAGACCCAATCTCCGCAAAGACATAGACAGGATGGAAGCTGTCCAGAGGAGGGCAACTAAAATGGTGCAGGGTCTGCACCGGAAGACATATGAAGAGAGACTTAAGGAGCTTAATATGTATAGCCTCGAGGAAAGGAGGGAGAGGGGGGACATGATAGAAACTTTCAAGTACCTCAAGGGAATCAACAAAGTCCAAGAGGGTAGCATCTTTCAAAAAAAGAGGTGTGCAAGAACAAGGGGGCACAATTTGAAGATAGAAGGGGCGGCTCAGAGGTAATTTAAGGAAGTATTTTTTCACAGAGAGGGTTGTGGATGTATGGAACGGCCTTCCAGAGGAGGTTGTGGAGTCAAAAACAGTGGTGGAATTCAAGCATGCATGGGACAGTCATAAGGCAATTCTAGGGGGTGGGGGGAGGAAGAAGTAGGCTGCTGGTTAACTAGGACCTGCAGCTTATCCATCAGGTAGGGAAATGGGCAGACTGGGTGGGCCAAGCGGTCCTTATCTGCCGTCAAATTCTATGTTTCTATGTTTACTCCTTTGGAGTGTCAAGAAGATGATGTTTTGTGTTCCCAGACTTTGTCCAGTCACACTTGTTGTCTTGGGTTTTTACCCTACTAAATTTATTATCCTCAGAAGGATAAACGTTGTGTTGGTTATTATCATGTTGCTATCTTAGTTGCACAGAGATCCTTTCTGGGCCTTTGTGTACAAGTCAGAGCTATATGCCAGGGCTCCTGCCCCTCTCTCTCGCTCATCTTTACACTCCTGTCAAGGTAGCTGATTAGACTCTGACTCTTACACCCACTATCCCTATGTCACCCTGTAGGCCCAACTCATAGTTTTTCTCAGCTGGTAGTTGGGTTTTATTTTGTCATTTTATGTCCTGTATCCTTTTCCTCTTTTTTTATTCTCTTGCTTGTTTTTTTCTGTGCCAAGACGGAACTGAGGCAGGGAGGGAGCTGGTGTCTGTTACTGGCTGGCTCACATGTATGGTGTCAGTGCCTTGTTGGTCTTGTGGGTGGTGCCAACACCGTCAGTCCCCTCCCAAGCTGCAAAAGACTTTGCTGCCAAGGGGGCGTGGCCAACAGCCGAGCTTGCGGACTTGTTCAAGCAGAGCTCTGCTAAAGCAATTTATTTATGTTTGATTTAAATAATCTAATCCGCTAGTTTCCTAACAGCGATTGGACCTATCTAAAGAAGATAGTTCGCTGTATTGAACGATACCTTATTGGATATTTTCTTGCTCGAGTTCCAGAACTGTAGGGAGAACAAACAGAGCGGCCACCGGAGGAGAGGGAGCTCGAGCCAAAGATCCGAAATCTAGCATCAGTACTGAATTAGGATCAGGGACAGACAACCTTGCATCGCAACCTACAAATGTGGGTCTGTTAAAGGCAATTCAGCGACTAGATCGAAAATTGGAGGATTTTACCTCTCAGTTCAAAATACTTGATACAGAAGTCGGTATGCCTGGAGAAGACTAAAGCTGCATCTGTTTCCGCGGCAAAAGCTGTGACAGTATCCACTGGCCTCATCAAGGAAAACGAGCTGCTTAGGTGACGTTTTGAAAATCTGGAAAATGCATCTAAAGCCTTCCACATCAGAATTCTAGGCTTACCTGAAGACACCGAAGGAGAGGACCCTGTTTCTTTTTCATAGACTTTTTTCGATGAAGCTCTACAAGTCCAGGAGACGATCGCCATTCTGAAGATGTATAGGATCACCCCACGTGATGGGAGAGGCCATGCAGTCACAAATCGGGTGTTGTCTCGAACTCTACTTGTGGTTCTGGGCTCAGTAAGGGAGAGAGATCTCATCATTACTAAAGCTAAACAACGAGGAACTCTGGAGTGGGAAAATACTAAAGTGCACATTTTTCCGGATCTAAGTTTTGCAACCAGACAAAGAAGGAAAAGCTTTGACGCTGTTAGATCCTACCTGAGACAGTTAGTGGTTCACCACGTTCTGCTGATGCCGGCCAGTTTGCGGATCACATACGGTGAGAAAACGTATCAATTTGCAGATCCAGAAGCAGCTAGGAAAATGATGGATCATATTGAATCTGAATTTCAAACTAAAGGGGACAATATGGACAGTGACTCTGGGGAAAGTGACAGAGTATTTTCAGATAGAGTATAATACTTTTGACTATGCTTAAATATCTGAAAAATAATGTTCAAGTATATTTCCCTCCCAGTTTGGAGTGATGTGCTGGTTCTATGTCTTATAGGTGTAATGCACTGTTTTTTGGAGAATGGCTGGGTAAAGGGAATGTAGACGAAGGTGGAAAATGGCGGATAGGTAGAGTGCGCATGTTACAACAACTCGGCTTTCCTATTAGCCTTGAGAGCTAATTGTGCCGCTAATCTGCCGTATCTGCGAGCTGTAATTTCATATTGTATAGTTTGAATTTAGTTCAGAAGGTAGCGATCATTCAAATAAAGAATGTTTCTGGGGACATGGATATGTTGTTCAATCCACACTTATTGGCAGGTTCCTTGCCGCTTTAAATCTTGCTGGAAGGTCTTCAAGCTGGCTTCTCCCACCCACCTGGGTGGTAAAACTCTTGGCTCTGCCCCATGACGCCAGATCTTCCTTACCGCTTGGAAGCTCAGGTTCCCTCCTTAGCGCTCTGCGTTTTAGACTGGATCCTAACTCTTCGGTTCATCTGAAATTGGTTTTGAAGTTTTCTAAACTTCGGTCTTCATCTTCCCTCACGGCTGCGATGGACAAATCTATTCCCGGCTTTCGGAGGTGCCCTTGCGGGCAGAAAATGTCCAGGACAGATCCGCACTCCACGTGCGTCTACTGCCTCAGCCTAGATCACGACCTGCAGGCCTGCGAGTTGTGCCGCTCTTTCTCGGTCAACGTCCTGGATGATTGCGCTGCACGCTTGAAGCTCGGGCGCCCCGAGGAGCGTTTCTCTCTGGTAAAATCAAAGAGGCTCGTTGGGCTGTGTCCAAGGCGGCTGGCTCGGCTAAGCAGCTCGAGCAGATGATCGCCCTCGAGGAGGAGGCGGCCCAGGATGCATCTTCCTCCTCCTTGGCCGTGGCATTTATCCGCTCCCTCTGAGTTCCTCATATCTCGGCTTTGTTCAAGGAGCTTTGTCAGTCCCTTTCCACAAAGGGAGAGGGGCCATCGGGACATTCTTCTCGGCCCAAGAAGAAGGAGTTGAAGGGTAAGTCCCACCGTCTGCGTTCGTGGGAGCGGGAGAGGTCTCCTTCCCGGACAGCCGACCGTCGACTTCGGTCGAAGTTGCGGCTCAGGCCGCTGGCTTCACGGTGTCCCGTCAGGCCAGCCTGCTGAGACTCCGTCGATGCAGTCGAGATTTTCTCGATCCGTTAGGCGGGCTGTCGACTGGTGAAGCCGACAACCCTCCTTCACCGGTTTCCCGGTGGGGCCGAGGATCTGCCTGCACCTTGGGGCCGCAGTCACGGTTAAGTGCCCAAGCCGAGGAAGAGCGGGTGTCCCACGACCCTTCCCAGACCCGCTCTTGGTCCCCCTGAGGGTCTCGGTCTTGGACTTCTTCTCGGTCAAGCCATTTCCACCGACATCGGCGGTCTCGGTCTCGATACCGAAGTAAGCGGCGACACCGTTCTTCGTCCTCTTCCTTGGATGAGGGGAGGCTTCGGCATAAATTATGTCGGCGCTACGAGGAGCTTATGTGGAAGCAGTTGCTGTTGTCCGGGTCTAAGCCGACTCTGGTCCAGACCCCGGCCATCAAGTGGCTGTCGCCCGAACGACTGAAACAACCACTCACCTCAGTCGAGTTGCTCGTTCCAGGGCCGGTTGCTCGGCCAAAACCAGCTGCTCCACCGATTTTGGTGGAACCTCCGCCTCCACAACCGAAGTCTGGGGCACTGACCAAGGATTCTCGGTTGGGTCACGGCCTGCCCCACAGGTTGTCGGTCACCCTCACTCCCGACCGTCCTCTGCAGGTAGAGGGTGGCTCAGGGCCGAGGCAGCTGTTCGCAGACTCTTCAATCCGATGACGACTCCTCCCTGTTCTCCAGGCAGGTCGACCTGGAGTCCTCTGGGGGCCAGTCACTGGACGATAGCCCATCGTCCTTCTTGGGTCTGCTTCAACTCATCTCGGAGTCACGGGATGCAGCTCGAGCCCGTGTCAAGTGGGCCGTGTCCCCTGATGGAGATACTGGACCGGGGATTCCCCGGAGACCTTTCCGGTGGCTGAGGCCATTGTCGGCCCAGCCTTGGAGCTCTGGCAGTGGCCTGCTTCCTGCCCTGTGCCCTCGGCCAGGATGGCCAGGAAGTATGCGGTCCCTACTGGCTCTTTGCCCGGTTTCTCGGAGCACCCCTCTGCCGAAAGGTTAGTTACCGACAGCATTTTCAGGCGTTCCGGTAACGCTCGGGATGTGGATAAGCCCCCCGACAGAGTCCAAAAAGCTGGACTTTGCTGGGCGCAAGGTGTACGCTGCGTCCTCCCTCGGCCTCCGACAGGCCGGCTCGGCCATTCTTTTGGCACACTTCTCCCACGCCCTCTTGGGCTCCCTGGATGAGGTTGTCCCTCATCTCCCGACCGACCTGCAGACCACGGTCCGCCAGGTGCGGGACCAGGGTAGGGCGGTGGCGAAGCAGCAGCTTCAGACTGCTCTGGACATAGGTGATTCCTGTGCCAGGTCAGTAGCGGCCGTGGTGGCCATGCGCTGCAGGGCGTGGCTGAGGATATCCACCTTCATGGCGGATACCCAGCACAAGTTGGCAGGCATCCCTTCTTGGGGACTGACCTCTCGGCCCTGGGTGGAAGGACACCTGAGCGGATCGAAAAGTCCAGTGCCACCCTGGGTTGGTCACCTCCACCCAGAGGGACAAAGGCTGCGCAGCAACAGCAAATCCTGTAGTCCTTCGCCCCTGCTCCTCGACTGGCCCAACAGCACCAGCAACAGGGCCAGCAGGCTCTACCAGCATCCCAGATCCAAGCCGACGGCTCCTCCAACAAGAAGCAAGGAGGTAAGGCCGGGAGGTCCTCGGCCGGTTCCTCCTCCAAGCCTGCCCAGTAGACGGGTTGAGGGTGCTGCCCCAGCCTCGTCACTCCCCTAAAGTGCCCCCGTGGAGACAGCTCCGCCACTTCCTTTCTGCTTGGTCCGCTATCACCACGGACCGCTGGGTGTTGGAGGTGGTAGGAAAGGCCTGCCTCTGGAGTTCGAGCAGGCTCCACCCTTCCAGTCCATCGCCCCTCACGGGCCCGCAGGGTCTGCAGCCTCCTGTCGTCCCCGAGCCGATGTGCCCTGCTGCTTGAAAAGAGGTGATCAAGAAGGTGGCGGATCCTCCTCCAGACCTGGGGTTTGTGTCCAGGTACTTCCTGGTCCCAACGGATGGGGGCTGGCGCCCATTCTCGACCTGCACGACCTGAACAAGTTCCTAAGGTCTCGGACCTTCAGGATGGTCACTCTGGCTCAGATAATCCCATCCTTGGAGCGAGGTGTGTGGTTCTGTTCCTGAACCTCCAGGACGCGCTTCTTTCATGTCTAGATCCGTCTGTCTCATCAGAGATTCCTCTGCTTCAGAGCGGAGGGATCCCTTCAGTTTCAGGCCATGCCCTTCGGCCTCTCCTAGCTCCCAGGGTCTTCACCAAATGCATGGCAGTGGTGACAGTATTCCTGCGGCGCTGAGCGGTCCTGGTGTCCCCTGCCTGGACGACTGGCTGATTGCTGCCCCTCCAGAGGCGGAGGCGGAGCGGTCCAGAGATCTGGCCCTCCAGGTCTGCTCTCAGATTGGCCTCCTCATCAACAAGGCCAAGTTGAAACTTGTGCTGAAGCAGGTGATAATCTTCATCGGGGCAGAGCTCGACTCTCTTCGAACCAGAGCTCGGCTCCCGGTGGACAGGGCTGAGGTTCTTTCCTCCTTTGCCCAATCATTTCTGGTTGGGCAATCGTGCCCTGCCTGGGACTTCCTGCGCTTCCTGGGCCTCATGGTGGCCTGCACCAGCGTGGTCCGTTGGGCCCGTTGGTACATGCATCCCCTTCAGTGGGGACTGGCCAGCCAGTGGTCACAATGCTGCGATCCGTTGGACCAGCACGTGACAGTGACCCAAGAGATGTGGAATGCTCTCCAGTGGTGGACCGTTCCGGCACATCTGCAGGAGGGCATCCCGTTCGTCCGCCCCGAGCCGACGGTCTCTCTATCGACCGATGCATCTCTGATGGGTTGGGGTGCCCATCTGGGGGAGCACAGAGCGCACGGCCTCTGGTCCCCTTGGGAGTCCCGATGCCATATCAACCTGCTGGAGCTCCGAGTGGTCCGTCTAGCTCTCACTGCCTTTGCTCCATTCCTACTGGGTCAAGTGGTTCAGGTCCAGACGGACAATACCACGACCATGTACTGTCTCAACCACCATGGCGGGATGCGCTCCATGCCGTTATGCAAGGAAGCTCTCCGCATATGGTCCCTCGTGCGTAGCCTGGAGGAGGATCTCCTAGCCATTCATGTGGCAGGGGCCTCCAACACCCTGGCCGATGCCCTAAGCTGGACAGGGGCTGCGTCTACAGTGGTCTCTCCCTGCGAGGTAGTACAGATCTCTTCTCCCACTGGGGCACGCCTCAGGTGGACCTGTTTGCCTCAGGAGAATCAGAGCTGAGTCTGTTCCATGCCCACCCCCTCAGCAGGGCTCGCTGCAGGGGATGCCTTCTCGAGGCCGTGGACCCGGGCTTCTTCTCGCCTTTCCCCATTTCCCTTGATCGACAAGGTGCTTCTCAAGGTGAGGAGGACAAGGCGCAGGTGATTATGGTAGCCCCAGACTGGCCCCACCAGTTCTGGTATCTAGATCTCCTCAGCCTCAGCTCCAGGCTCCCGAGGCGGCTTCCAGCCCGCCGGACCTGATCTCAGTCAACCAGGGAAGGTATTCCATCCGGACTTTCAATCCCTGCACCTGGCGCCTGGTTCCTGGCGGCTAGAGTTCCAGGCCTTGGGTCTTTCGGCGAGGTCCTCAAGCGTCGTTGAGCGTCCCGTAAGGTCGACCAGAAAATGCTATGCCTTCAAATGGAAGAGATTCTCCATTTGGTGTCAGGAAAAGGGCCTGGACCCTTCCTCCTGCCCCTTGGCAAGCATCCTGGACTACCTGTGGTCTCTTTCTCAGCAAGGGCTTCAGTCGACGACCCTTAAGTTGCACCTGGCAGCCATCTCTGCTTACCGGGCGCAGGCTGGGAAGCAGTTGGTGGCGCAGGAGAAGGTGGTCGGGTGCTTTTTCAAAGGCCTTGACCACATTTCCCCTCCGGTGCGAGAACCTCCACCTCCGTGGGATCTACTGCTGGTATTGGCCAAGCTCATGGGCAAGCCATTCGAACCGATGCGCAGGTGCGATATTTCCCACCTGTCGTGGAAGACCGCCTTCTTGGTGGCTATCACGTCAGTCAGAAGGATGGGAGAGCTCCAGGTGCTTGCCATCAGGTCTCCCTATCTGGTCTTCCACAGGGACTAGGTTGTCCTGCGCCCCCACCTGAAGTTCGTTCCGAAGGTAGTGTCGGAGTTTCACCTTAACCAGGTGCTGACTCTGCCGGTGTTCTACCCCAGTCACACCTCGGAGGCCGAATACAGGCTCCATAATTTGGACCCTAGAAGAACGCTCGCTTATTACAAGGAGCGGACGGCTGAAGTTGGGGTAGAGGTTCGCCAGCTGTTTGTCACCTACGCTGAAGCCGCACCTGGCAGACCTGCAACCAAGCGGACGATAGGCAGGTGGGTCACCTCCTGCATAGAGCTCTGCTATAGGTTGGTGGGCATGGAGCCTCCCAGAGGGATAAGAGCTCATTCTACCCGCCATACCACTGCATCGGTAGCTGCTTCCAGGGATGTCCCTATCCAGGATATCTGCAGGGCTGCTACCTGGAAGTCACATACCTTTATTTCCCACTACCACATCGACCTCGAGTCACGCGGGATGCTGGTTTTGGGGCCTCGGTTCTCCAGTGTCTATTTCCCAAGTAAGTATTGGGGGTGTGCACCTTGCCTCCCTCCTCCCGGAGAACTGCTAGGAGTCTGCCAATAAGTGTGGATTGAACAACACATCCATGTCCCTAGAAATACAGGTTATTCACCTGTAACAGGAGTTCTAGGAATGGTATATGTTGTTCATCCACACGACCCACCTGACCTCCCCGGCTTCGACGCACAGCCTGGCTTCCAGCGGGCTAGATCTGGCGTCATGGGGCGGAGCCGAGAGTTTTACCACCTGGGTGGGTGGGAGGAGCCAGCTTGAAGACCTTCCAGCAAGATTTAAAGCGGCATGGAACCTGCCAATAAGTGTGGGTGAACAACATATACCATTCCTAGAACTCCTGTTACAGGTAAGTAACCTGTATTTTCTAACTTTACCTAGTTAAATGACCTTTACTTAAAGGAACAGTGGGGGAGTTTATCTTTTAGGGGGAGCACTGCTGAATTACTTTAATGCTTAAATAAAATTTACAGATGAGGGATGTTATACCCGGAAATTAAGGGTGCTCGTTAATATTGAACGCTGTGATGGTTATTCCTGTCTCATGGCTGCAACGGCCTATTATAAATTGATGAGCAATGTTTTAAAATATATTGTACTAGGGACATGGATATGTTGTTCATCCATATTGTCTGGCAGGTTCCTTGCGCTTTAAATCTTGCGGAAAGTCTTCAAGTAGAGCTCTCCCACCCACCGGGTGGTAAAACTCTCGGCTCCCCCCCATGACGCCAGATCTTCTCACCGCTTGGAAGCTCAGGCTCCTCCCTAGCGCCCATGCTTTTTGACTGGTTCCTGATTCTTGGTTCACCAATTTAGTTTTGAAGTTTTCAAACTTTGGTCTTCTTTCCCTTGTGGCTGCGATGGACAATTCGCTTCCTGGCTCTGAGGCGCCCTGGCAGGCGGAATATCTCAGGGCTGATCCGCACTCCACATGCGTATACTGCCTCAACTGGACCACGACCGCGGGTCTGCGGTTGTGCCGCACTTTTAAACCAGCGTCCTGGAGGATGGTGCTGCCCAGGTGGGGCTCGGTTGCCCGAAGATTTCTCCCTGCCGGTAAAACCCAAAGAGGCTCGTTGGGCGGCGTCCGTGGCGGCTGACTCGGCTGAGCAGCTCGAGCACTCTATCGCCCTTGAGGAAGAGGCGGCCCAGGCCGCATCTCCCTCCTTCTCGGTCGTGGCATTTATCCCGCTGTCTGAGTTCCTCTCATTCGGCTTTGTTCAAGGAGCTTCGCCAGTCCCTTTCCACATAGGGAGAGGGACCATCGGGTCATGCCTCTCGGCCCAAGACGAGGGAGTCAAAGGGTAAGTCCCATCGTCGAAGTTTGTGGGAGCGGGAGAGCTCTCCTTCCCTGGAAAGCCAACCGTTGACTTCGGTCGAGGTTGCGGCTCAGGCCGTTGGCTTCACGGTGTCCCCGTCAGGCCAGCCTGCCGAGACTCCCGTCAACATAGTTATCTCTTGACCCGTCAGCCGGGTGGTCAACTGGAAGAGCCGTCAACCCTTCTCCGCCGGTTTCCCCAGCAGAGACCGAGGTTCTGCCTGTGCCTTCGGGGCAGCAGTCCTCTGTCAAAGCGTCCCAGCTGAGGGAAGAGTGGGTGTTCCCCGCCCCTTGCCAGACCCGCCCTCGGTTTCACCGAGGGGCTCGGTTTCACCGAGGGGCTCGGTCTCGGTCTTCATCTTGGTCAAGTCGCTCCCGCCGACTTCGGCGGTCTCGGTCTGGGCACCGAGTTAAGTGGCAACACCGTTCCTCCTCGTCATCCTCCTCTGATGAGGAGAGGTTTCGATGCAGATTGCATCGACATTACGAGGAGCTTATGTGGCAGCAGTTGCTGTTGTCTGGGAATCACTCGACTCCGATTCCTTCACTAGCCATCAAGTGGCTGCCGCCTGAATGGCGAAAGCAACCGCTCGCCTTGATCGAGATGCCCATTTCTGGGCGGTTATTCGACCAAATTTAGCTTCCCCACCGATTGTGGTGGAACCTCGGCCGGTACGACTTGCCCCACAGGTTATCGGTCACCCTCACCCCGGCCGCTCTCAGCAGGTGAAGGGTGGCTCAGGCCCAAGGCAGCTCTTTGCAGACCCTTTGGAGTCCGATGACGACTCCTCCGTGTTCCCAAGGCGGGGGGGGGGGGCCTGGAGTCCTCCGGGGGCCAGTCACTGGACGATAGCCCATCGTCCTTCCTGGATCTGCTTAGGCTCATCTCGGAGTTTACCGGGATGCAGCTCGAGCCCGTGTCCAGACAGGCCTATTACCCCGGACGGAGATTCTAGATCAAGGGGATTCACCCACGGAGGCCTTCCCTGTGGCTGAGGCCATTGTCAGCCCAGCCTTGGAGCTTTGGCAGCGGCCTGCTTTCTGTCCTGCGTCCTCGGCCAGGATGGCCAGGAAGTATGCGGTCCCTATTGGCTGTTAGCCCGGTTTCTCGGAGCACCCCTCTGCTGAGGGGTTAGTTACTAATAACTTCTTCCAGCGTTCCGGATACGCTCGGGACGTGGATAGGCCCCCCGACAAGGAGTCCAAAAGACTGGACTATGTCAGGCGCAAGGTTTACGCTGCATCCTCCCTCGGCCTCCGGCAGGCTAGCTTAGCCGTGCTAATGGCACACTTCTCCCACGCCGTCATGGGCTCACTGGATGAGGTGATCCCTCATCTCCCTACCGACCTGCGGACTACGGCCTGTCAGGTGCGGGAACAGGGAAGAGCGGTGGCTAATCAGCAGCTTCAGACTGCTCTGGACATAGGTGATTCCTGTGCCAGGTCAGTAGCGGCCGCGGTGGCCATGCGCCGCAGGGCGTGGCTGAGGATATCCACCTTCTCGGCGGATACCCAGCACAAGTTGGCGGACATCCCCTTCTTGGGGACTGACCTCTTCGGCCCTGGGTGGAGGACACCTCCAGTGGATCGAAAAGCCCAGCACCACTCTGGACTCTGTCACCTCTGCCCAAAGGGACAAGGGCAGTCGGCAACATCAGCGTAAGTCCCTCGTCCTTCGGCCCCTGCGGCACGACCGGCCCATCAGCACCAGCACGAGGGCCAGCAGGCTTGCGCTTGGCATCCCAAACCCAAGCCAGTGGCTTCCTCTAATGGGAAACAAGAAGGTAAAGGCCCAGGAGCTCCCTCGGCCGGTCCCTCCTCCAAGCCTGCTCAGTGACGGGTTGAGGGGCTTCGCCCCCAACCTTGCCACCCTTCCCTGGGTTCCCCTTGTGAGGTTACGGCTCTGCCACTTCCCTTCCGCCCAGTCCGCTATCTCACGGACCATTGGGTGTGGGAGGTGGTAGGTAAGGGCCTGTCTCTGGTTTTCCAACAGGCCCTTCCCTTTCAAGCCGTCGCCCCCCGGGGGACCACGGGGTCCGAAGCATTGCTGTCGGCTCGCCGAGCCGATATTGCCCTGTGCCTCAGTATAGAGATGATCAGGAAGGCAGCGGATCCTGCTCCAGACCCAGGGTTAATGTCTAGGTAATTCCTGGTCCCCAGATGGACGGGGGGGCTAGCGCCCCATTCTCGACCTGCACGACCTGAACAGGTTCCTAAGGTGTCGGACCTCCAGTATGGTCACTCTGGCTCAGATAATACCATCCTTGGAATGAGGCATGTGGTTCTGTTCCCTGGACCTCCAGGACGCCTTCTTCATATTCCGATCCGTCCGTCTCATCAGAGATTCCTCTGCTTCAGAGCGGAGGGATCCCTTTGATTCGGGCCATGCTCTTGGCCTCTCTCCAGCTCCCAGGGTCTTCACCAATGCATAGCAGTGATGACAACATCCTGCGGTGCCGAAGGTCGGGTGTACCCCTACTAGGACAGCTGGCTGATTGCAGCCCTCAGAGCAGAGGTGGAGGCGGTCCAGAGTTCTGGCCCTCCAGGCTGCTCTCAAATTGGCCTCCTCTTCAACGAGGCCAAGTTGGAACTCGTGCGAAGCAGGTGATACTATTCATCGGGGCAGAGCTTGACTCTTTCGAGCCAGAGCTCAGCTCCTGGCCGACAGGGCCAAGGTTCTTCCTCCTTTGCCCAATCATTTCTGGTTGGGAAATTGCGCCCTGCCCGGGACTTCCTGCTCCTCCAGGGCCTTATGGTGGCCTGCTCCAGTGTGGTCCATTGGGCCTACTGGTACATGCGTCCCCTTCTATGGGGACTGGCCAGCCAGTGGTCCTGGCGCTGCGATCCATTGGACCAGCCCGTGACAGCGACGGAGATGTGGAATGCTCTCCAGTGTGGACCGTTCCACACATCTGCAGGAGGGCATCCCGTTATCCGCCCCGAGTCGACGGTCTCTCTATCGACCGATGCATCTCTGATGGGTTGGGGTACCCATCAGGGGGAGCACAGAGCGTACGGCCTCTGGTCCCCTCGGGAGTCCCGATGCCATAGCAACCTGCTGGAGCTCCAAGCGGTCCGCCTAGCTCTTACCGCCTTCGCTCCGTTTCTACGGGGTCGAGTGGTTCAGGTCCTGACAGACAATAGCACGACCATGTGCTACGTAAACTGCCAGGACCGGACGCACTCCTTGCCGTTATGTAAGGCGGCTCTCTGCATGTGGTCTCGTGCGCAGCCTGGAGGTGGATTCCTAGCCATTTAGGTGGCAGGAACCTCCAACACCCTGGCCGATGCCCTAGGCGGATGGGGCTGCGTCTCCGCGAGGGTTCTCTCTTGCGGAGTAGCACAAGATCTGTTCTACCACTGGGTCTTGCCTTGGCGGACCTTTTCCCTCAGGAGAATCGAGCTTGAGACTGTTTCATGCCGCCCCTCAGCAGGGCTCACTGCAGGGATGCCTTTTGAGGCCATGGACCCCGGACCTCTTCTCGCCTTCCCCATTCCTTGATCCACAAGGTGCTTCTCAAGGTGAGGAGGGACAAGGCGCAGGTGATTCTGGTAGCCCCAGACTGGTTCCGCCAGGTCTGGTATCCAGCTCTCCTCAGTCTTAGCTCCAGGCTCCCGAGGTGGCTTCCAGCCTGCCCGGACCTGATCTCTGTTATCAGGGGAAGGTATTCCATCCAGACCTTCAATCCCTGCACCTGACGGCCTGGTTCCTGAGCGGCTAGATTCCAGGCCTTGGGTCTTCCGGCGAGGTCCTCAACGTTGTTGAGGCGTCCCGTCAGGAGTCAACCAAATAATGTTACACCTTCAGATGGAAGAGTTCCTCCATTTGGTGTTAGGGAAAGAGTCTGGACCCTTCCTCCTTTTCCTCAACGAAGCATTCCGGACTACCTGTGGTCCTTTCTCAGCAAGGGCTTCGGTCAAAGACCCTTAAGGTACCTGGCAGCCATCTCTGCCCGTCGGTGTGGGCGGAAAAGCAGTTGGTGGCGCAGGAGGTGGTGGTCTTGGCGCCTTCAAAGGCCTTGATCACATTTCCCCTCTGGTGCGAGAACCTCCACCTCCGTGGGATCCACTGCTGGTATTGGCCAAGCTCACGGGCAAGCCATTCGAACCAGTGCACAGGTGTGATATCTCCCATCTGTTGTGGATGACTGCCTTGTGGTGGCTATCATGTCAACCAGAAGGACCGGAGAGCTCCAGGCGCTTCCTTCGAGTCTCCCTATCTGGTCTTCCATAGGGACAAGGTTGTCCTGCGCCCCACCCGAAGTTCCTTCCGAAGGTGGTGTCGGAGCTTCACCTTAACCAGGTGTTGACTCTGCGGGTGTTGTACCCCAGTCACACCTCGGAGGCCGAATATAGGCTCCATATTGGACCCTAGTTGTGCGCTTGCTTTCTTAAGGAGCGTATGGCTGAAGTTCGGGGAGAGGTTCGTCAGCTGTTTGTCACCTATGCTGAAGACGCACCTGGCAGACCTGCAGCCAAGCGGACGATGAGCAGATAGGTCACCTCCTGCATAGATCTCTGCTGTAGGTTGGCAGGCATGGAGCCTCCCAGAGGGATAAGAGCTCATTTTACCCATCATACCGCTGCATCGGTGGCTGCTTCCAGGGATGTCCTTATCCAGGATATCTGCAGGGCTGCTACCTGGAAGTCGGCACATACCTTAATTACCCACTACTGCATCGACCTTGGGTCATGCCGGGATGCTGGTTTGGGGCCTCGGTTCTCCAGTCTTTATTCCCTAAGTAGGGGGTGTGCGCCTTGCCTCCCTCCTCCCAGAGAACTGCTAGGAGTCTGCCAGACAGTGTGGATGAACAACATATCCATGTCCCTAGAAATACAGGTTACTCACCTGTAACAGGAGTTCTAGGAATGGTATATGTTGTTCATCCCTACTCCACCACCTCCCTGGCCGACGCACGTGGGCTTCCAGAGGGCTAGATCTGGCCATGGGGCGAGCCGAGTTTTGCCACCGGGTGGGTGGGAGGAGCCACTTGAAGACCTTCCGCAAGATTTAAAGCGGCAAGGAACCTGCCAGACAGTGTGGATGAACAACATATACCATTCCTAGAACTCCTGTTACGGTGAGTAACCTGTATTTTCTTCCCCTGTGATGTATCAAGAATATAGGGGCTCATCAAATCCTTCCTGTAATAATATGGTTTAAACACTGTAATACTGTTTCAGAAGCCTACCCTCACGAGGGTAGTGTACTGTATAATACATAGAGTTGAAGGTAGCCACCAACTAAGACCTGTCACTGTGAATGAATGGTGAAGATATTCTGGAAGATCAACAATTATGGTGAATAAACACAGCCATAAAGTCAAGCCATACAAAACCAAGGGTGCTGGACTTTCGGAGGGCTGACTTTGGCAGAATGGGAGAGTACCTTAAGAATGCACTAGCAAAAGGGCAGGAAGGAGGTGTGGAGGAACAATGGGGCAAAATCAAAACTGCCATCACAGAGGCAACAAGCCTTTGTGTAAAGCAAATAAAAACTAAGGAAAAAACCACTATGGTTCTCAAAAAAGGTGGCAGGGAAGGTTAGGGAGAAAAAGACAGCATTTAGAAAGTATAAGGAAATGCGGCCCGGGGTGCTGAGGGTTGAGGCGCTGGATGCCACACCTCGCACTGCGTTGGCGACCCGGGTTCCGGGACGAGCTCGGGTCTTTGGGGGTCGGCAGGGGGAAGGAGGATTAAGCGTCCCAACGGATGCTCTCCTCCTTCGGGGTGGGATCCAGGGGGTGATTCTCACACTCGACATCCCGGAAGGTCGGTGAGAGCACTGAATTTCGGGGCTGTGACGGCTCTGTAGCGTTGGAGTCAGGGAGGGGAGGATGCCATCAGGCACTTGGTGGCGTCGTGTGAGCACGTCATCCACCTGAGCCGGTGTCCTCAGGGGGGTATAGTGGAACAGAAAAACGGAAAAACAACCTTCTCAGGTCCTAGATGATCGGGGCCTCTGGGCACACCATTGACTTACAAGCAGACCCGCTGTGCAGGCTCTCCTCAAGTAATGTCGAGGAAAGGGCCTTCCGCCCCACAAGGGGATAGCTAGGAGCTAAGGAAAATATAATGGAGAAGGCCAGGTACTCTGGGGGCAGACTCTGAGCCAGTGGTGGCTCTTGGGGGTTGAACAGTGGTCTGAAGGAATGGGCAGAGAAGGCAGTACAGGCAGGAGATAAAGTGGTGCAACTGTACCACGGTAAAAAAAAAAAAAAAAAAAATAGGAATCACAGAAGGAGCAGGAAAGAGAACTCTATCAGTTAAAGCAGAAGGAAGCAGGAAGGCAGCTAGAATAGCAAAAAGCCCAAGCCGAGGAAAAGATAACCAACTCAGTTAAGAAGGAGGATAAACCTTTTATAGGTACATTAGTGAGCGAAGAAAGACCAAGGGAAGGATAGTGAGGCTTAATACAGGGATGGGGTGGTGGGCAGTGAGTGACAGTTAAAAGGCAGAGATACTGAACAAATACATTTGTTCAGTATTCACAAAAGAAGAGGAGGGGCACGAGCCTAAACCAAACAATAGAAGCACTCTGGATAGGGGTTGATACCAGTCCATTCACAGAAGAAAGGGTCCTGAAAGAACTCCTAAAACTCAAGGTGGACAAGGCAATGGGGCCTGATGGGATTCACCCCAGAATTCTGAAAGAACTAAGGGGAGAACTAGTGACACTACTTACTACTCTTTTTAACAAATCATGGGAGGATGGTGTGGTACCTGAGGACTGGAGGAAGGTGGACGTGATTCCCCTTCACAAAAGTGGGAGTAAGGCAGAGGCAGGAAACTGCAGACTTGTTAGTTTGACCTCAGTGGTAGAGAAAATGATGGAATCACTTCTGGAAGAAAGAATTGTTGAGTGCCTAGAGGCCAGCGAGGCACAGGACTTGAGGCAGTATGGATTCACAGCAGGAAGGTCACGTCAGACTAATCTATTAGATTTCTTCGTGGGTGACCAAAGTAGTAGACCAGAAAGTGGCTGTGGACATGGCCTGAACTTTAACTTGGGAGCATTTAACATTTTTATTTTATATATAATTGTCTTTATGCTTCACTCAGTCAGGGCATCTCTCAGAGGTGCTCTCTCTGCCAGGCATCTCTACTCCCCTGCCTGAAGCTCTCTTCTCCTCCAGCACCCCCCCAACCAGACTTTCCAGCTCCCCGGATCACCCTCCTGAGGGAGGGGCCCGCCTCTCCTACCTGGCGGCCTATGTGAGAGTTAGCGGGTCCGTCCAGTGAGGGGCCTGGCCAGCCTTCAGGGAGGGAGCCCATCGATGTGGATATGGGTGTCTGCCACTGCGCCATTGTTGCCTCCGTGGAGCCGAGCAGGATTTTCTTGTGTGGGTTGCCCTCACAGCTTGGATGTGCAGTGATGTCAAGGCACTATGTGCGACATCACGCGCCCAGCTGCCCCACGTCTGTAGCACGCAGTTGCCTTGCGCTGGGGCCACCGAGGCCAGTGCATTCCCGGATCCTCCCCAGGAAGGAGAGCAGTCCTCCGGATGCTCAGTCCTTTCCCTCCCTTACCAACCCCCAGCGGCCCGAGCTCGTTCCCGGACGCTGGTCACCGGCGTGGCTTGAGGTGTGGCTTCCAGTTCCTCAACCCTTTGCACCACTGGGCTGGCTTTTAACAACGCATTTGACACAGTCCCACACAAAAGATTAATAAACAAGTTAACCAGCCTGGGAGTGGGTCCAGGGTGGTAGCCTGGATTAAAAATTGGCTGGCCAGCCGGTCTGTGGCGCTGAGGTTGAGGCTGGATGGCACGCCGGCGACCTGGGTTCGAGGAATGGACTCGGGTCACGGGGGTCGGCAGGGAGGGATTAGCGTCCGTAGGGCCTGCTCTCCCTCTTTGGGGGGTTCCTAGGTGTCGGCTAGCTTGGCTACCTCTGGTAGAGGCTGGGGCGGTGTGTGGTACCTCACTGGGGCAGGTGAGTTGGGGCACGCCGCTGAGGGAGCGCATGCGACGATGCGCTTCCTCCTTGGCACTGGCTGTACGCCCTTCATGCACAAGAAAAGGGAAAATTGTGGCATATGGTCGCAGCGGCTTGATGGCCATCAAGGGACGATGGCCTTGGGGACACCACTGTGGCTACTGGATCCTGGGTTGGTGGGGAGAGGGGGACTCTCTGCCGCCCCGCTGCGGGGTTAATTAGCGTGGGGGCTCTCCGGGGGCCATGGCAGACCAGATGGCGGCCGGATGGGATGGATGCCAGGACTTGAACCAGACCGAGTGCCAGGTAAAAAAAGGATTAACTAAAAAAAAAAAAAAATTGCCTGGACAACAGGAAGCAGAGGGTAATAGTAAACGGAGTGCACTCCCAAGAAAGGGGGGTTACTAGTGGGGTAGCACAGGGTTCAGTATTAGGGCCGGTCCTCTTTAATGTCTTTATAAGTAACATTGCAGAGGGATGGAAGGAAAAGTATGTATCTTTGCAGATGACACAAAGATCTGCAACAGGGTTGATACACAAAGTGGGGTGGAAAGTATGAGAAGGAATTTGGCAGGGTTGGAGGAATGGTCAAAAGTATGGCAGCTTAGATTCAATGCAAAGAAGTGCACCTAGGAAACAGAAACCCAGGGGAAAGAGTACACAATGGATGGGAGGTAATAGCAACAAAAATGTAAAGGGACCTGGGGGTGGTCATATCCGATGACCTCTAAAGGTGGTAGGCAGGCAATGTGAGTAGGCGGTATGGAGGGCTGGGGGGATACTGGGATGTATAAGGAGAGGCATCACAAGTAGAAAACAGGAAGTTGTCATCCCTGTGTACAGACAGTTGAAGAGACCCCATCTGGAGTACTGCGTGCAGTTCTGGAGACCCAATCTCCGCAAGAACATAGACAGGATGGGGCAGTCCAGAGGAGGGCAACTAAAATGGTGCAGGGTCTGCACCAGAAACCACATGAAGAGGCTAAAGAAGCTTAATATGTGTACCCATGAGGAAAGGAGGGAGGGGGGCATGATAGAAACTTTCAAGTTCCTCAAGGAATCAGTAAAGTCCAAGAGGGAGCATCTTTCAGAAAAAGAGGTGCAAGAACAAGGGGCACAGTTTGAAGATAGAGGGGGACTGCTCAGGGCAACATGAGGAAGCATTTTTCACAGAGAGGGTGGTGGATGCATGGAATGGCCTTCCTGAGGAGGTCGTGGGGTCAGAAACAGTGGGGGAATTCAAGAATGCATGGGACAGACATAAGGCAATTATAGTGCATGTTAGAACGTAGTTCTCACTTTGATTTCAGTTTCAAGTAAAATGTGGTTCTGCTTAAGTAGTGACGTCTGTACTGCAGCAGAACGACTTTTCGTTCTGCTTCAGTACAGAAGTCATACTACCTCCCCCACGTACTCCTGCGTTGCCCTGGTAACCAATCACGCACATCGCAAAAGCGGCAGTTTCAAAAGTAAAAAGTTCACTCATGTTGTTGTCAAACTTGCGCCCACCTCTCGACTTGGCATTGTAACTGAGTAATCGATTGGTAGCCAAATGTCTGAGAGTCCGCAGTGGATGTGAGGGTAAGGGTGACAGGTGGAGGTTGAAGTGTGCTCCGGTGGTGGTCCGGTGGCATTCTATGAGAGCAGCTAGCGAGTGCAGATCTATCGTCTGTTCTCGGAATCACCCTGCAGTTACTGCTGTTGAAACAAATTATTTCGTAAGTTTACTGATTTTTTTTATTTTTTTCCCCCCATTTTTCACTCTCTCCCTTTTGTGCTGCTATTGGCCATAACATACAGTATAAAGAAAAGTGTATTGCTTAACGTTAACAACAAGGCACGTTCTTACACTCCTGGTTGCTATAATGATATTGTGACCTCTTGAGCTTCGCTCTCGAGGTCAACAATCGTCATAGCAACCACTTGTGTAAGAACTGCCTCGTTGTTAACATTAAGCCATGCACTACCCTGTATCTAGTGGGGGTTAGTCGGAAGTAGGCTATTGGTTAACTAGAATCTGCAGCTTATCCAAAAGGTAGGGAAATGGGCAGACTGGGTGGGCCAAGCAGTCCTTATCTGCCGTCAGAGTCTATGTTTTGTTTCTATAAGTAATTTTCATTTTCAGGCAGTACACTAGCTCTTCAAGGGACAAAGATTCCACTTTGATAGCAAATGGACTTCGTAGTAAAGGATGGACTTGACATTTTTTATTCATTTATTTGAAAATTGATAACCAGAAAGGCATACTGAGCCAAGGCTTGTTTCTATGTGCCACTCTAGGGATGAGAACAGCAAATGAAAAATAAAAGCATACATAGCATTGATGATTGGTATGCAATAAAGTAAACTGAGTAACAGAGTATAATGAACAGTAAAACAAATTCATTAGGATCAGACAAGCCGCTTATATTAGTAAAACATTGAAGAATCGGGGAGATGATGACAGGAGGGGGTAGTAAGTTTTAGCCGTGCCTAAAGGGGAGGGAAGATGAAGAAAGGAGGAGATTAGATTGCAGAAGAAGGGAGGCTATAGGAGAGAGACAGAGGAGTGAGAAAGCAGCCACAGCTTCCTTGAATCAAGGAGGTTATTTTCTAGACTACACTGAACTGAATTATTACTTTTTGGACCTGTGTAAGTAACTAGTATTGATTCTGTTTTGGGGTTGAGTTTTCTTAGTTTTAACTTTAATTTGCCAGGGAGGAACTGTAGCTGGGAGATATTTGCCGTCATTTGTGACGAAACCTGTTACTTAACCTTTGTGAAATAGGTGTCTGAAAGGAAGGAAGGCACTCCCCGGGGTGGAGGCTGAGTTGTAGTTGATTGTTTCTGGACTGCATAGGTTTACGGTTTACTCCCACTCACCCCAAGCACATAACCTCCTTTATAGCAGGGGTTCTGACATCACTTCCCCAAAACTGCTAACATCATACACCTGTTCATATCCTTAAAGGCATAGCACATCGAATAGGGGGTAGAAACACTCAGAGGCTTGCACACACTAAAACAAGAACAAAAAAACAACAAAAGAAAAGCATCTGTAACAGGAAGGGACACAGACACGGGAAGTGGTGCAGTGCACTGTCTGTGGAGCAGCAGTTTTTCGGGAGACATTCTGGAGACTGCGTTGCTGCCCTATTTGCAGGCACCTCTCTGGTCTGAGGGAGGAGGTTGTTCGTCACCATGCTGACCTAGCAGTGATTCGGGAAACCTGCTCCCCCACCCAGGCCGGCGCCACTACCTCAGAGGTTGCACAGAAAGAGGAGTAGTTGGACCATGGTGGGCTCGGGGAGGGTGAGGGTGGTGGAACAGAGGCGCATCCCTCCAGTTGTGCCTCTCCACAATTCATTCGCCACTCTGGCGGAGCATGGTTCCTCTATGGAGGTACCCACAGTGGAGGCCAAGGAGGATGCTGGAAACCTCCACAATGGAGACCCACAGGAGGGTGGCACAGAACCCTACAGGGGAAGGAAACAACTCCTGGTGGGGACCCAGTTGTTGGGGGTAGAACTGGGGAGGGAGGGGAAGGGAGGTAAGGTGCCTGCCTGGCGTCATGGCTTGGAGGGACAGGAAACGAATCCTCAGATCGTGGGAGCAGCTGCAAGGGGGAGTGAGCTGGATGTCATTATCCACCTAGGGATGAATGACCTGGCTGAGAATGGGATCAGAGCAGTGCAACAGCAGTTTGTGGAGTTGGGGAAGGGCCTTAGACAAGTAGCACACACATTAACTTTCTCGGAAGTGCTACCTGTCTATGGCATGGATGAGGCTAGGGTACTCCGCACCATGGGATTCAATGACTGGGTGAAAAACTGGTGCAGAGCTCGGGGATTTGCTTCACTGGGGACTGGGGCTCCACCTGGAAGGATGCAGGCCTATACTGGCGCCATGGTCTACATCTATCCAGGAGGGGAACCAGGATCCTAGGTGATGGTTTAAATGCTTCATTGGCAAGCATTTAAACTAGCCAAGTGGGGAGGCACTGAAAAGGAGAAGGGAAATCCTAGCCCTCCCAAAATCAGGGTAGTTAGTGAGGTAAACACAGAGATGAGGCAGTCGAGAGGAAGAAGGGCAGGGGTAAATGGAGAAAAAGACAAAGGCAGTAAGGACAGGGATGGGGTAAAAAGAAATAAAGCCATAAAGAAATGGAGGGTAATGAGTACCAGTGCCCTGTAGTCTAGGTAAAAAGCTACCCAAAATGGTGGCCTTGATGGAAGAGGGATGCCTGGATATCGTGGCAGTCACAGAAACATGGTACACAGAGAACCATGACTGGGATGTCAACATACCAGGGTGCACAATCTACAGGAGGGACAGGGAGGGAAGAAGAGGAGGAGTGGCGGCTCTCTATGTAAGGGAAAGGATCAAAGCAACAGAACTAAATGGTAAACAGGGAGGAGAAGAGACACAATGGGTCACCCTGGAGACTGAAAATGGCTCCACAATCTGCACAGGGTTGTATACAGACCCTGTCTCAGGGGAGGAAATAGACAAGAAATGATAGAAGGCATCCTTGGGATGGCAGAGAAAGGGGAGATATTGCTGATGGGGACCTGAATATGCCAGATATTAAATGGAGCACCTTTGCTGCAGCCACATCCAAGAGCAGGGCCATTCTTGATGCCCTACAGGGGGCATGCCTCAGATAGCTAGTTTTGGAACCCACTCAGGAGGGAGCAGTCTCAGACCTGGTACTCTCAAATGGGGGCGGAGAAAGGATCTCTGATCTTGAAGTGGGTTGCCATCTGGGAACAAGTGACCACCAAACAGTGTCGTTCACGATAAACTTAGCTGTAGTCTCAAGCCACACAAAAGTGAAGGTACTGGACTTCAGGAGGGCTGATTTTGTCAAAATGGGAAAGTGCCTCAGAAAAGCACTAGCAAACAGGCAAGAAGGTGGGGTAAAGCAACAATGGGGAAACATCAAAACTGCCATCACAGAGGCAACAAGCCTTTGTGTGAAGCAAATAAACAAATCAAAACAAAAGGAAAAAACACTATGGTTCTCAAAAGAAGTGGCGGGGAAGGTAAGGGAGAAAAAGGTAGCATTCAGGAAGTCTAAGGAAACGCACAAGGAGCAGGACAGAGAACTGTACTAGTTAAAGCAGAAGGAAGCGGAAAGCAAGTCAGAATAGCAAAATGCCCAAACCGAGGAAAAGATAGCTAACTCGTTAAGAAGGGATAAAACCTTTATAGGTAGATTAGGAACAAAGAAAGACTAAGGCAGGGATATTGGAGCTGAATAAATAGGAAGGTGGTTGGGCAGAGAGCGACAGTGAAAAGCAGGGATACTGAGCGAATACTTCTGCTCAGTATTCATGATGTAAAAGCAGGGGAGATACCTAATCCAGTCAATAGAAGCACTCTGGATAAGGGGTTGATATTAGTCCTTTCACAGAAAAAAGGGTTCTGAAAGAACTCTTAAAATTGAAGGTGGATAAAGGACGGGGCCTGATGGGATTCACCCCAGAATTCTAAAAGAAGTAAGGAAGAACTAGTAACACCACTGACTACTCTTTAATAAATCATGGGAGCATGGTGGTACCTGAGGACTGGAGGAGAGCGGATGTGATTCCCTTCACAAAAGTGGGAGCAAGACAGAGGCAGGAAACTACAGACCTGTCCGTTTGACCTCAGTGGTAGGGAAAATGATAGAATCACTTCTGAAGGAAAGAATTGTTGAGTGCCTAGAGGTCAGTGGGGCACAGGACCCAAGGCAGCTTGGATTCACGATGGGAAGGTCATGTCAGACAAATCTAATTGATTTCTTTGATTGGGTGACCAAAGTAGTAGACCAGGGAGGGGCTGTGGATATGGCCTACCTAGACTTTAGCAAGGCATTTGACACAGTCCCGCAAAAAAGATTAATAAACAAATTAGCCAGCCTGGGAGTGGTTCCCAGGGTGGTAGCCTGGGTAAAACACTGGCTGGACAACAGGACACAGCGAGTAATAGTAAATGGAGTCCACAGTGAAGAAAGGAGGGTTACTAGTGGGGTACCACAGGGTTCAGTACTGCAGCCGGTCCTTTTTAATGTCTTTATAAGTGACATTGCATAGGGACTGAAAGGGAGAGTATGTCTCTTTGCGGATGACACAAAGATCTGCAACAGGGTTGATATGCAAGGTGGAGTGGAAAGGATGAAAAGGACTTGGCAAGATTGGAGGAATGGTCAAATGTATGGCAGATTAGATTTAATGCAAAGAAGTGCAGGTAATGCACCTGGGAAAAAAAACCCAGGGGAAGAGTACACAATGGGGTGAGATACTGACAACAACAAAAATGGAAAGGGACCTGGGGGTAGTCATATCAGACGACCTAAAGGTGGGCCAGCAATATGAGAGGGCAGTAAGAAGGGCTGGGTGGATACTGGGATGCATAGGGAGAGGCATCACCAGTAGAAAACAGGAAGGTGTTGGCCCTGTGTACAGACAGTTGGTAAGAACACATCTGGAGTACTGTTTACAGTTCTGGAGACCCCATCTCCGCAAAGACAGACAGGGTGGAGGCTGTCCAGAGGAGGGCAACCAAAATGGTGCAGGATCTGCACCAGAAGACACATGAAGAAAGACTAAAGAAGTTTAATATGTATAGCCTCGAGGAAAGGAGGGAGAGGGGGGACATGATAGAAACTTTCAAATACCTCAAGGAAATCAACAAAGTCCAAGAGGGTAGCATCTTTCAGAAAAAGTGATGTGTAAGAACAAGGGGACACAATCTGAAGATAGATGGGGGATGGCTCAGAGGTAATGTGAGGAAGTACTTCTTCACATAGAGGGTAGTAGATGCATGGAACAGCCTTCCTGAGAAGATCTTGGAGTCAAAAACAGTAGGGGAATTCAAGAATGCGTGGGACAGACATAAGGCAATTCTAGTTGGGGGTAGGAGGAAGTAGGCTGTTGGTTAATTAGGATCTGCAGCTTATCTGTTAGGTAGGGAAATGGGCAGACTAGGGTGGGCTAAGCGGTCCTTATCTGCTGTCAAATTCTATATTTCTGTGTTTCAGCAGAGGAGTGAGGTTATGGAAGGGAGAAGGTGTGAGAATCCTGAGGCAGAGGAAATGGGAGAGAGGAGTGAGGACAAGTAAGAGGGCAGTGTCTTCAACCAGAATTTGGAGATGAAGGCGGCGCAGTGGGACTGGTGACATGAGGGTAAGGGGAGGATGGATAGGGTGGAGTAGAGAACAGTGGTGAGTACGAAGGGGGAGGTTGGTACCAGAGTGACAAAAGGCATTGCAGAGGGTGTCCAGTCTGGCAAGGATAGAGGAGGGGGCGGTACTGTCGACTTACATCTGCATAGTTGGAAACTGGGAGTACCATTTTGGTAAGAAGCTCCCGGTTGGCATGAGGAGGCAAGCAGTCTTTATTGCATACAAGGCAGCAAGTTTGGGGTGGAGCTGGAGTGGATGACATCAATGTGGGCAGAGAAATCAAGCTTACTATTTAGCCACACACTGAGATGCTTGAAGGAAAAAAACAACTTCTAGGAGGGATCCATCCAGGGTGGAGAAGACGGTGGGGGGAGCCTTGCCAATTTCTGGCTAGTGCCAAAGATCATGGATGCTTTTTTGTTTTTGTTTTAGTGTTGATCTAGAGTTGGCTGGAATGAATCCAGCACCGGATGTTGTGGAAATCTTGCTGTAGCAAGCCTTCCACCTCTATGGCCGAACGACCGAAGATGTGGAATAACTGTGTCATCTGCATACATGTGAATATGCAAATCGGCATAAGCAGAGGGGGAGGTCATTCAGGAAAATGGAAAAAGGATGGGACCCAGAATGGACCCAGTGGGACCCCAGCCTGGATGGGTAGGGGAGGTGACACCTCCTACTTGTACCGATTGTTGAAGACCCATAAGGTAGGAACAGAACTATTCAGCAGTGTGAGCTGAGAGGCTGGCAGAGTTCGGCTTGTCCAGGAGGAGTGGATGGGCAACCAAGTCAAAGGCTTTGGCCATACCTATGAAAATGGTTGCAGTGATGTGCCCCTGATCCACTCCAGTAAGGATGAAATCAGTGACATGCAGCAGTAATGAGACAGCTGAGTGGTGCTTTTGGAAACCAGGCTGAAAAGGGGAGAGGAAGTTGGAGGAATACAGGAAATTCAGATTTTTTATTTTTATTTTGGGGTAATGTATACTTGCGTTCTGCTGATCCCAGCTGTGAGTTTTATTTTGTGCCGGGTGGCCGGATCTCCTCTCAACTTTCTGTGTCACATAAAATGCCAGATTGAATTTAGCACTCAAAATGTGAAGTAAATTGCCTCCTTAGGAGGAAACAAGTGCTCGGCGTATTAAATTGAACATAATAGATGTGTAGGATAATAGGTCATGGTTTGATAGACTGCAGCACTGTACATTGCTCTCTACAATTTCAAAACTCAGACGTACAAATCTGCATGGTAGAGCTAAGCCTAGCAAACCTCCTTTGACAAAGCTGGTGCCTCTATTTTAGGCAGTGGAGCATAAAAACGAAAATCATATGTTAGTTCATTTCCTTTGTTTTCAGAGCCATATGCCCCTTCATTCTGTGTTGTGACATCATAAGTAGATACTGTCATTTCCTTGTCCTGACCGAGACTACTCATTAGGAACTGGTTCTCTTGTAATGTCACCGCTGAAACAGTGTCGACTTAAATCACCTTAAAAGGAGGTAGCACAGAAACCCAAGCCACCCTCTAACAATCCCAAAACTGAAAGAAAAAAAAAGAAAAAAACAAGACACAGATCTCCAAACCAAGGTTAAAGAAAGAGAAAATATTAGCTTCTAGGGACATGGATATGTTGTTCATCCACACTTATTGGCAGGTATCCTTGCCGCTTTAAATCTTGCCGGAAGGTCTTCAAGCTTGCTCCTCCCACCCACCCGGGTGGTATAACTCTTGGCTCCGCCCCATGACGCCAGATCTTCCTTACCGCTTGGAAGCTCAGGTTCCCTCCTTAACGCTCCGCGCTTGAGACTGGTTCCTATTTCTCCGCTTATGGATTTAAAATAAATTTGCGAAAAGACTTAGTCTTCTATCCCCGCGGCTGCGATGGACAAATCGACTCCCGGATTTTGGAGATGCCCATGCGGGCAGAAGATGTCTCGGACGGATCCACACTCCACGTGTGTCTACTGCTTAGGCCTTGAGCACGACCCGCAGGCTTGCGACCTGTGCTCATCTTTCTCGGCCTACGTCCTCGAAGACCGTGCTGCCCGATTGCAACTGGGCGTCCCGAGAAGCGTTTCCCTCCGGTGAAGTCCAAGGAGGCCCGGTTGGCGGTGTCCGCAGCGGCGGGTTCGGCGGATCAGCTCGAGCGGATGGTCGCCCTCGAAGAGGAGGCGGCGCGGGCCGTATCTTCCTCGGCCGCGGCATTTATCCCGCTCTCTCTGGGTTCTTCCTACACGGCTTCTTTTAAGGAGCTTTGTCTGTCCCTCTCCACTAAGGGAGAAGGGCCTGCGTCTGCTGGACCTTATTCTCGGTCCAAAAAGAGGGACAGGGGTAAGTCCCTCCGTCGACGCTCTTGGGAGGCGGAAAGGTCCCTCTCCGGGCCGTCGACCGTCGGCTTCGTCGGTCACCGCTTCGCCACTGGCCTCACGGTGTCCCCTGCCAGGTCAGTTGACCGAGACTCGACCGATGAAGTCGAGATTTTCTCGACCTATTGGACGGCTGTCGCCTTTAGCAGCCGAGATTCCCTCTCCCGTTCCCCCGAGGAGTTGAGGATCCCGTGGGCTCGCCTGTGCCTCGGTTCGGAGCCCTCGGATGGACCATCCGAGCGGAAGAGTGCAGTTCCGGCCGACACCTCCCGCACCGACCTCGAAATTCCGGGACTCTCGGTCTCGGACCTCTTGGCATGGTCGAGTCCACACGTCCCCGTCAAAGGCGGTCTCGGTCCTCGGCACCATGATGGCCAGCGTCGCCCGCTCGTCCCCTCCTCCTCCTCGGATGAGGAGGCTCCGCGAAATTACGCCGACGGCACGAGGACCTTATGTTGCAACAGCTTCTCCTGGCCGGGAGTAAGCCGACCCGCCGCCTTTCCCCGCCATTAAGTGGCTGTCACCGAGCGGCCGACACAACCCTCGACTTATCCGGGAGCCTATACCCAGGCCGGTTGTTCGGCCAAAACCAGCTGCTCCACCGATTCCGGTGGAACCTCCGCCTCCACAGCCACCAATTGGGGCTCCGACCAAGGATTCTCGGTCGGCTAAGGGTCTACCCCATCGGCTGTCAGTTACCCTCACTCCCGACCGACCTCGGCAGGTGAAGGGTGGCTCAGGCCAGAGGCAGCTCTTCGAGGACTCTTCCGAGTCCGAAGATGATTCCTCCTTTTTCTCCAAGCGACTGGACTTGGAGTCTTCAGGAGGTCAGTCAATGGACGATAGCCCGTCGTCCTTCCTAGGACTGCTTCGGCTCATCTCGGAGTCCACCGGGATGGAGCTCGAACCCGTTTCCAAACGGGCCAGGTATCCCCTCACGGAGATTCTGGACCGAGGGGATTCTCCGACGGAGGCCTTTCCGGTGGCCGAGGCCATAGTGGGTCCGGCACTGGAGCTTTGGCAGCGCCCTGCTTCCTGCCCTGCGCCTTCGGCCAGGATGGCCAGGAAGTATGCGGTCCCTACCGGTTCCTTGTCCGGTTTTTCGGAACACCCCTCTGCTGAGGGGTTGGTTACCGACAGCGTTTTCCGGCGCGCTGGCAACGCCAGGGATGTGGACAAACCTCCTGACAAGGAGTCCAAGAAATTGGACTATGTCGGGCGAAAAGTCTACGCTGCGTCCTCTCTCGGCCTTCGTCAGGCCAGTTCGGCCGTCCTCATGGCACATTTTTCTCATGCCCTGTTGGGCTCCCTGGATGAGGTCATCCCTCATCTTCCCGCCGATCTGCAGACTACGGTTAAGCAGGTGCGGGACCAGGGCAGTGGCCAAACAGCAGCTCCAGACTGCTTTGGATATAGGGGACTCATGTGCCAGATCGGTGGCGGCCGCAGTGGCTATGCGTCGGATGGCTTGGCTGAGGATATCCACCTTTACTTCGGATACCCAGCACAAGTTGGCGGATGTTCCCTTTTTGGGGACTGACCTCTTCGGCCCTGGGGTGGAAGGTCACCTGCAGAGGATCGAGAAGTCCAATGCTACCTTGGACTCGGTCTCTTCTGCTCAGAAGGACAAAGGCCGCAAACCACAGCCTAAGCCCTTTCGTCCTTCTGTGCCCCCGGCGCGCCCGGCCCAGCAACGTCAGGGCCAGCAGGCTCGGCCTGGCATCCCAAACCCAAGCCGCGGCTTCCTCTAACAGGAGGCAGGAGGAAAAGGCCCAGGAGGTCCCTCGGCGGTCCCTCCTCCAAGCCTGCCCAGTGACGGGCTGAGGGGTGTCGCCCCATTCCCGGCCACCTTACCCCTGGGTCCCCGTGGGGCGGCTCCGCACTTCCCGCTCCGCCTGGTCCGCTGTTTCCACGGACAGGTGGGTCTTGGAGGTGGTGGGAAGAGGTCTGCCTCTGGAATTCGAGCAGGCACCACCCTTCAGAGCCGCCGCCTGGGGCTTCGGGATCCCCAGCCTCACTGGCGGCTCGTCGAGCCGACATCGCCTCCTCCTCCAGAAGGAGGTGATAAGAGAGGTGGTGGACCCTCCTTCAGACCCAGGTTTGTGTCCAGGTACTTCTGGTTCCGAAAGGGACGGGGCTGACGCCCATTCTCGACTCACACAAGTTCCTAAGGTCTCGAACCTTCAGGATGGTCACTCTGGCTCAGATAATACCATCCTTGGGCAGGCGTGTGGTTCTGCTCTCTGGACTTGCAGGGCGTTTTCACGTCCCTATCCGTCTGTCTCACCAGAGATTCCTTCGCTCCGAGCGGAAGGATCCCTCTTCGAGTTCAAGCCATGCCCTTCGGCTTGTCTCCAGCTCCAGGGTCTTCACCAAATGCATGGCAGTGGTGACAGCATTCCTGCGGGCGCCGAGGGTCCGGTGTACCTTACCTGGACGACTGGCTGATAGCAGCTCCTCCAGGAAGGAGGCGGAGTGGTCCAGAGATCTGGCCTCCAGGTCTGCTCTCAACTGGGCCTCCTTATCAACGAGGCCAAGTCGGAACTCGGTCAAGCAGGTGATTCTATTCATCGGGCCAGGCCTCGACTCTCTTCGAGCCAGAGCTGCTCCCGCGGACAGGGCCGAGGTTCTTTCCTCCTTTGCCCGATCATTTCTGGTTGGGCAATGCGCCCCTGCCCGGGACTTCCGCGCCTCCTGGGTCTCATGGCGGCCTGCACCAGCGTGGTCCGTTGGGCCCGCTGGAACATGCGTCCCCTTCAGTGGGGACTGGCCAGCCAGTGGTCACAACGCTGTGATCCTTTGGACCAGCTTGTGTCGGTGACACAGGGGATGTGGAACGCTCTCCAGTGGTGGACCGTTCCAGATCATTTGCAGGAGGGCATCCCGTTCGTCCGCCCCGAGCCGACGGTCTCTCTATCGACCGATGCCTCTCTGATGGGTTGGGGTGCCCATCTGGGGACACACCGGGCTCATGGCCTCTGGTCCCCGCGGGAGTCCCGATGCCACATCAACCTGCTGGAGCTCCGAGCGGTCCGCCTAGCTCTCACCGCCTTTGCTCCATTCCTCCGGGGTCAAGTGGTCCGAGTCCAGACGGACAATACCACGACCATGTACTATCTAAACCGCCAGGGCGGGACGCGCTCCATGCTTCTATGCAAGGAAGCTCTCCGCATTTGGTCACTCGTGCGCAGCCTGGAGGCGGATCTCCTAGCCATTCATGTGGCAGGAGCCTCCAACACCCTGGCCGATGCCCTGAGCCGGATAGGGGCTGCATCCCACGTGGGCTCTCCTGCGGAGGTAGTACAGCATCTGTTCTCCCATTGGGGCACACCTCAGGTGGACCTGTTTGCCTCCAGGGAGAGCAGAAGCTGAGTCTGTTCCATGCCCGCCCCTCAGCAGGGCTCGCTGCAGGGGATGCCTTCAGGCAGTGGACCCGTGGCCTCTTTACGCCTTTCCCCATTTCCCTTGATCCACAAGGTGCTTCTCAAGCGAGGATGGACAAGGCGCAGGTGATTCTGATAGCCCCAGACTGGCCTCGCCAGTTCTGGTACCCAGATCTCCTCAGTCTCAGCCCAGGATTCGCGGCAGCTTCCAGCTCGCCCGGACCTGCTCTCAGTCAATCAGGGAAGGTGTTCCATCCGGACCTTCAATCCCTGCACCTGACGGCCTGGTTCCTGAGCTGCCAGGAGTTCCAGGCCTTGGGTCTTTCCGACGAGGTCCTCAATGTAGTTGAGGCGCCCGCAGGAGTCGCACCAGAAAATGCTATGCCTTCAAATGGAAAAGGTTTTCCATTTGGTGTCAGAACAAGGGCTTGGACCCTTCCTCCTGTTCCTTGGCAAGCATCTTGGACTATTTATGGTCCCTTTCCAGTCAAGGGCTTAGGTCGAGCGACCCTAAGGGTGCACCTGGCAGCCATCTCTGTTTGCAGGCGCGGGCAGGAAGCAGTCGGTGGCGCAGGAGAAGGTGGTCTGGCGCTTTTCAAAGGCCTTGATCACATTTCCTCCAGTGCGGGAACCCCACCTCCGGGGATCTACTGCTGGTACTGGCAAAGCTCTATGGGCAAGCTTCATTCGAACCTATGCACAGGTGTGCTCTCTCACCTGTCGTGAAGACCGCCTTCTTGGTGGCTATCACGTCAGCCAGAAGGATGGGAGAGCCCAGGCGCTCCATTGAGTCTCCCTTACCTGGTCTTCCACAGGGACAAGGTTGTCCTGCCCCACCCGAAATTCCTTCCAAAGGTGGTGTCGAGTTTCACCTTAACCAGGTGTTGACTCTGCGGTGTTCTCCCCAATCACACCTCGGAGGCCGAATATAGGCTCCATCTCTCTGGACCCTAGAGGCTCGCTTATTATAAGGAGCCTGCGGCTGGGGAAGTCGGGAGAGGTTCGCCAGCTGTTTGTCACCTCACGCTGAAGCCGCATCTGGCAGACCTGCAGCCAAGCGGACGATAAGCAGGTGGGTAACCTCCTGCATAGATCTCTGCTATAAGTTGGCGGGCATGGAGCCTCCCAGAGGGATAAGAGCTCATTCTACCCGCCATACTGCTGCAACGGTGGCTGCTTCCAGGGACGTCCCTATCCAGGAAATCTGCAGGGCTGCTACCTGGAAGTCAGCAAACACCTTCATTACCCATTACCACATCGACCTTGAGTCACGCCGGGATGCTGGTTTTGGGGCCTCGTTCCTCCAGTCTCTCTTCCCAAGTAAGTATTGGGGTGTGCGTCTTGCCTCCTCCTCCCGGAGAACTGCTAGGAGTCTGCCAATAAGTGTGGATGAACAACATATCCATGTCCCTAGAAATACAGGTTACTCACCTGTAACAGGAGTTCTAGGAATGGTATATGTTGTTCATCCACACGACCCTCCGACCTCCCCGGCTTCGATGCACAACCTGAGCTTCCAGCGGGCCAGATCTGGCGTCATGGGGCGGAGCCGAGAGTTATACCACCCGGGTGGGTGGGAGGAGCAAGCTTGAAGACCTTCCGGCAAGATTTAAAGCGGCAAGGATACCTGCCAATAAGTGTGGATGAACAACATATACCATTCCTAGAACTCCTGTTACAGGTGAGTAACCTGTATATTTTGACATCCCTGTATAAGATGTCTCTCTTCCCTCAGCATATCTCTCCTCCCTCCCCTTTTCCCCCCTCATCCATCTTTGCTGGTTCCTTACCCTCTTCCAGGGTTCTCAGCATCCTGAAGAGGTGTTGTTCTGGGCATGTCTCCCCCATCTTTGCAGAGTCCTTGTACCCTTGCAGGGTTCACAGCATCCTGAAGGGGTGTTGTTCTCGGTATGTCTCTCTTCCCTCCCTCCCCAGGTCTCAGCATCCTGAAGGGGCGTTGTTCTCGGCATGTCTTTCTCTCTCTCCCCCCCAACCCTCTCCCTTTGCTCCTCGGCCTTCTAATAGGCAACCTATGCACTTGGCCAGTTCTTTATATAGCCCCCCCAGCACCTCAAGGTGTACCCCCTGCTGTTGGTCTACACCCTACCCTTCTTGTTATTCCTACATGTTTTTGCCCATGGTGTTGCTGTCCTGTACAGTATATCTATACATGCTGTTTGCATAACAACTGGCTGGGATGTTTTGTACTGTGGGATACTCTTTACGTATATTTGTGTATTCTTGCCAGTTTTTTTAGCCTGTATTCTAGCCTGTGTATTAGCCTTGTTGTATATGGCCTGGCTATGTTGGTACTTGCTCCCGTCTTATATGTATCCCCTTCCCCCAGGACGCTTCTGGAAACACAGAAACATAGAAGTTGATGGCAGAAGGAGACTGCCAGGTCCATCTAGTCTGCCCATTTGTTTTAGACCTATTCTGGCAATCTAGTTGCCCTTTGTAGTCTGGGCTCCCTTGTGTCTATCCCATGTTTACAACTCATGTTGTCTTTCCTGGTGAAACCTTTTCAGATAAATAATAAATAAATAAAATGGACCAGAATTTTTTTAGTGGCTTGCTTTTTGTTGTTGTTCAGAATCTTGGATATCTGACAGAGGTTGTGTACATAAGTGTGCCCCCGCCTTGCAGATTTCCTAGGGTCCCACACAAATGTTCTTATTCTGACTAAATGTTTAGTTTGTATAGAAATGATAGCTGGTCTGTCCAGTGACCAGAAGGGAGCTTAGGAAGGCTGTGTTTGTGATGGCCTAGGTCTGGGGGGACCACGAGTGGTAGCCCTCAACTAAGGGAGGGCAGTACTGGGCTTCAAGGACGCAGTGACCCATGTGTGAGCTAGGGAATTTTGTCTCCATTTCAGCGACAGTGCTACATGTAAATGTCTGTTTGGACATGGCCCAGCACCAGAGCAGGTGCGAGAGGACAAACAAGGAAAGTAAGCAGGCATGTTGACACATTGGCAGGGGGAGGAGGATTGAGCGTTCTAGGGGATGCTCTTCTTTGGGGCGGAAGGGCAGTATGCTCCACTCTTTTGCTGCCACCAGAGTGACCACAGGATGCAGTGCAAGCTGGAGCTGCTCAGTTAGGGTTGACGCCTCCTGTTGGTGTGATCACACATTGCCTGCACAGTGGTCATCATCCATAAGGTGATCGTGGGTCCGGGACGGAAAAACAGAAATGCACTCTTGCCCACAGGAGGATGAGGTAGGGACTCCTGCAGGCACCCTGCTCCACTGAGCTTGACATCCGAGAGGCCTTGGGAACCTAGATGGCCCTGCTGGGGGGTGGTAATTCATGGGGTACAGAGGAAGGGTAAGTACTTAGAGATGGTGCGTGACAGGTTTTGGGGCGCAGGCCATAGTAGAAGAGGGACAAAAAAAATCCCAACAAAAACACCAAAGAGCCATCCTGGTGGCGCTGAGGGTTGAGGAGCTGGATGCCACACCTTGCACCATGCCGGCGACCCGGGTTTGGGAACGGATTTCGGACGCCGAGGGTCGGCAGGGGAGGGGAGGGAAAGGAAAGGATCAAGCATCTGGGGGACTGCTTTCCTCTCTCAGAGTGGGTCAAAGGGGGTTCCCCACTCTGTAGCGACTCCTGGTGGAGACCGGGGGCAGCTGCAGCACATGAGCAGGGACATTGGAGCGGAGCGAGGCGGCGGTAGAGGAGCCACGCAGGCTCATTGCACGCTGCGTCTGGGGGGCGGGGAACACCACAGGAAAAAAAAAAAGGTCCAGGAAGGTGACGGTGACCCCAGTGGTCGACGTCTATGTCATAGGCTGTGGGTTGTAGATGGACCAATCAGACATCTGAGACAAATGTTGGATGCAAATAAATTGAAAATGTATTCCTTATTCAGGACAAAATTAATTCAGCGAACTTGGTACGACAAAATAATCAAAAAGGAAATTTCCAATAGGAAGGTAAATAAAGCAATAATAGGTCTATAACATCTAGCTAGAAAGCACTAGCTACTAGGTGTTCTCTCCAACACCTCCAGACGTTCTGAGTTAACAGCCATACAAGCAACATTGTATATAGAGAACAGTGCCTTCTGATTGGCTAATTCCATTTAAAACTTAAAAAGAATGTTTTATTTATTAACAAACATGTACAATAATACAGCATTATGACACTAAATCCATCCTGTAAGGTATTATTTACTACTATCCTTTTCTTAAAGTTGAAATACATTTTGCGATCTAGAACGTCCTCCATAGCTCCACCCACAGTAGGCACATCCAATAAAAGAAGGAGATAAGTGGACGGCCGGCACTATAGATGGAACCTGCTGTGAGTATGCATGGATTGGCGTTTCACTAGGTCAGTCTAGATACCGACATTTGGTAAAGCTTTTACCGAGTATAACTTAAACATGTTTTCTAAAAATGAATGTGAGCAGAGCCTACCTAAGGTAGTGTGACCGAATTTCCCAAAGTAGTCTATGAATTATTAGTTGCAACTAAACAGCCGTTCGGCTGAGGAGAATGCATAGAACAGTCATGCTTTCTTCCGGGCAATTGCTGTTTTTCATTCAATTAAAGGAGCTTGATTTACGCTCATTTAAGAATTGAAGCCCTTTTTAAAACAAGAAAAAAATTAAACTCCCTTACTACTCTGAAAGTTCTTTCCTAGAAACCTACTGAGGGAATGTGAGCGATTTTTACTAAACAGGGCAGAAAACGGAGTGAAGTGCTTATCGCAACAGGAACCTCGCTGCCGAGGGGGACGCCAAAGCGCAAGCAAGCTTTCCCAGGGCAGTGGTTTCTACTACCATCACAGGGTTTTAAATAATTGATTAGCAGTTTTTTTCTTGGGACAATGCTAACTGTACAGAAAGTATTTATATAGGTTTTCTAGAAGTGTTATGTTCGTTAAACACAGCGAGGCAAGTGCTATGCATTTTCACAATGTTTTAGCACTTTTATGAGCAAACGCTAATCAATTTTGGAGTTAAATAAATCCCTGCCACCATAAATATGTTTCTTTTGCTTGGATTAAATCAGAAGGTGATTCTTTAACACAGGGACTGAATGTAATTCTACGTTTAGGTTTTGACAACCCAGATGTTTAATGAACGACTTTTAATAATGGGGAAACTATGTTTATGCTGTATAAGTGTATAAATAGAGATACCACATACTAAGAAAAATAGGTGGCCAGCCCAACGAACAGGACAAATGCTGACAACAAGACACAAAAAAAAAATAAATGAAAAGGACATTATACACAGTATGCAGCTTAACATCTACTTCCTGAAGAAATACAAGGGGATTACCCTTTCACAGCCTATGTCCCCAATACCAAGCCACTTGCCAACTGTCTCTCTCGAGCCCCTCAACCCAGCTATGGACCGCCCGTCTAAATTCCAGAAAGGTCGCCAGGTAAGGAGTGGCGGTATCACTCCGGGGGGCTTAGATCCGAGGTGGGGCGATAGTGTCCACAGGCTTTGGAAGGGGGTAACTCAGCCCTTGTACTCCTGTGGTGAGAGGGGGTTTCAGATGGGGAGATAAAGGCCCTCCAGAGTTAGTGTTAAAAAAAAAAAAAAAAAAAACACACACACCAAAGGACATAAAATGCCAACTACGGCTATCTGCATGATAGCTGCTGGTAGGTACTCTTGGTCCCTGCACCAAATAAAACCCCGTGCAGTGATGTGAGTCAGGAGGTTGCCAGCCAGCCTGAGAGAGGCATGTGGAGAAGACTGCTTGATTAGAAAAAAAATATGAAATAACAGCTGGGAAAGCTTATTGAAAAAGTTGTGGTGGATAAATATGGCACAGCTTTGGATCCCATGTCACCTTATCAACAGTGTCAAGCAAACTTCAAGGGTCCTAGAGCCATTTCCATTTCGTTAGCTGATGCTGTGCTGCGGTACACTACAGATACATATCTTTTTTTTTTTGGTGTCTCATATAGTCTAGTAATTATATGTCTCGTGTATTTCCTTAGTATCATTTCTGTGACAAAGTTTATAAAGCAGTGATTGATTTTTCTTTTCAGTCAGTTCAGGGTTTGTTTCTATGTTTGCATGTTAGGCCTACTGTCCCCAAATTGAACATATCCACCTGTCAGTGCTTTCTCTCACCACCAGCCCATAAGCGAGAGAGGCCCTTAGATTTTCATTGATAGAGTTCACCTCCACTAGGCCTCACCTTTGGAACTGTAAGCCGTCAGCATCAACACGAAACTTTTCTGCCAGGCCGGGGCTGCACAATGATGTGTAGTGCAGAGCCAGCCAAGAGGCTGGGAATTGGGCTGATGCAGCTGCCCCCCATACGTGGGAGGATAAAATATATATAAAAAATAAGCGAACTGTGGAATTTTAGAACTGCTTAAGATAACCTCTTGCGAAAAAAGTATTTGGAATGTTTAGAAATAAACAGTACTGATTGGCCAAGAATGATGCCACGACGGCCGGCTCTGTGGCACCGAGCGATGGGGGGTCGCTCTGTGCACTGGTCACCTGGGTTCGTAACCTGTGCCCGAGATGACAGAAACAGAGACCATTTTGGGGGGGGGGGTTAGAGCGTCCGTGTGAACGCTCTCCTCCCTGGGAGGGAGGGTTTAGCTTGCACCACTCCTTGAGTGGCCTCTGGTGGTCCGCCAGTGGAGGCGCACTTGGTGTCAAGCATGAACATGTGCCGCTATGCGTCCTTCCCAGGACACCGCGAGCATATGGCAGCTACGTTGGGGGGGGGAGAGACAGAGGGAGAAACATGAAAATTGGCCTGTCCTGGGTGCCAGATGACTGCCTCCTGTGGAGTCCACCACACCGTAATCCGCCAGTGCACTGTCCTCTCCCCCGACTGTCAACCCGGTGTACAGGTACGTCTCCCCTGGTGGCAGCAGAGCCCTCTTCCCGGCAGGTATAAGCCGGACTATTGGGGGTGATGGCAAAGCTTGGGGAAGCTAGAGGTGGTGTGGCAGCGGCTCTGTAGGTTGCGATACCAAAGCTTGGGAGCACGGAAGGAGTGGGGCACAGGAGGCTCAAAAAAAAAAAATAAAGACTGATGTTATGATTTATAAATATATGAATATGTACCATGGTATAACCTTCTGTTAGAGAAGTAAGGATTAAGCCATGAGAAAGGATGGGTCTGCTGTGGAATCAATCCATGGTTTGGGGGGGGGGGGGGTTGGACCGCGAGGCCGAGTGGGTCCAACCAACCATGGATTAATTCCACTGTAGACCCATCCTTTCGAGTGGCTAAATCCGCTTGTAACATGGCACACTTTGTCAGAGCTTCACATGACTTATTATTATTACATATTAATTATATTAACAAGAACCTGCTGTTAAAAGATCACTTTCCTATGTCTCGCTAATCTGTGGATAACGTTCTGTGCAGTTGAGAACGTGCGCGTGCGCCTTCGACACTTGATATCTTTTACTATACTGATGTGTTCCTGTTTTTATATACTTAAGGTGGCTACAACATGCAGAATAGCTATACATAGTGCTCACTGTAGCTAATTCGTTTTCCATGTTTCTGTCGTTCTCCATTTGAGCTTTGTTCTGACCTGTGTGCGCTGTTACTTCCTGTTGCACTGTGGGTATCTCTGCAGATTTACATGCTGACATACATCCAGTGCTATGGGTACGACTAAGGGAAGATTTCTATGGAGCTCACTCATTTCTCCGGTGACAGTCAGGTCAGAATACTATTTCTTACATTCCTGCACTGCTTCTGTTGTATTACGCTGCGTTTAAAATTGACAGCGGCTCGTCTGTTTCACCTCGGGTCTCATATCAATTGTCTTACACACCTATGAACCTCTTTTCTTCATTGCACACTTCTCTTCACATTACTACTCCCTAGAGTTACTATGCAACTCTTCCAGGTTCGCCGGGTGGGTGGGTGAGTAGCAACTAGCACTGTAGGATGCAAACATACATAAGGTTTGCTATCGTGCACTGTGTTGCCCATTTGTTTCCTTGCTCGTGACCAATCTTTGTGTAGCGTGGTCCCCGCTGCAAACCATGGTCGAATTATTTTGTTGCCGGCCCCGAGTAGCGCTACCGTGATCTACTGTGGTATTAGACTATGGTGTATGTGTACCACATGTTACATTTCACCCAGTAGACACTGCACATTTCAATGTCTTAATTTATGCCATGTTACAAAGCTGAATAACCGAGTGATGCACAGTGTCCAGTGATGGTTTACTGCATTAATATGATGTGTTCCAGAAGGTAAACCAAATGCATCAAGTTATAGTTTAGTAATTTGAAAAGAGGTGACTGGGAAAGGCACACTGAGTCAAGACTTGTTTTCAGATGCTTCCCAGGGGAGGGTTTACAGTAGGGAGAGCAAGAGTATAAATTTGGTACAATTAGTTACAGGAATTACAATGATACAAAAGTACAAATATTTACAAATGGTACATAGATATGTAATAAACTGTACAGGAAGGAAAACAATTTGAAAATATTTGCAAATGGTGGTACATTACAAAAAAGATATAAAATACAAATGGTTTGCAAAGCAGCGGATTCACAGAGGCAAACTGGGGTAGCTAGGGTCTAATGTGGAAAATAGAGTTTTGGATGCCACCTGATATGTAATGTCCCCATAGTCTATTACTGAGAGAAAAAGGGAAGAAACTATTTTTTTCCTAACAAAAAAATTAAAGCGAGTAAAAGTTAGGTTGAGCTATGTTTTGATCAAAGAAAACTAATTTGACGCTTTAATAGCAAACACTGAAAGGTGTGTATTAAAAGACAGTGAGCAGTCTAGATATACTTCCAGGTACGTGTAAGATTGAAGAAGACTGTGGTTATCACAGTCGTGTTCAGTCAAGTATAATGGTCATTCCATTGTGACCGTGTGTAGCTATTTTTGTTTGTGAAGGGGGAACAAGTGGAGAGGTGGAAAATGATATCTTGACGCCCTTTGACCTGCCAAACGTAGTGCAAGACGGGACAAGCTCCTCCTGTACTACATGTTTAACGTGCTTGACCTTAGGAGTTTTATCTGGAGTTGCTTTGCTGCCTGCTGTAATGGTGACATTGCTGCTTGTAGGGTCATCTGTGCTTGGCAGCCCCATGGGTAGAGGCCCAACCAAGAGCAGTTGTGCTTGGTAGAGCTGGTTTACTGCACTAATGTAATCTGACCATAACCAACCCGATGTGCATAGCATAACTTGGCTTAGCAAGAGCAGGGGAAATTAAATCCAATTCTGCATTGCAGGAAACTACATTAATAACCAGTTATAGTGTATAGTGGAGTGTTGTTCTGTATGGAATTCCATCCCTTTCAAAATGCTGTTGTGCCACAGTTCAAAGGTCATGGAAGATGATTCTACCCTACTGTAGTAAAACAGCATTCTAGAACCTCTAGAGACTGCATGAGTCAGTTTCATTTTGAAAGCAAATGAACGCAGCAAGCATTAATACCCGACAGGGTGGGCGGTATTGGGCTATACCCACCCGCCCAGGGGCATAATGAGGCCCGACGCTGCAGGCGGAGGGCCTTATAGCCCCTTGAAGGGCGGGTATAGCCCATACCGCCCACCCTGGAGGGTATTATTGCGCTCAGAAAATGGACTTGCCGTGATATTTTTATATGAGGGTGGATATTCAGAAATGCGCCTGGCAGGTGCAAGCCAGGTGCAGCACAACTGGGATGCGCCAGGGTGTGGACTGGGCGATATTCAGCGGTGCTCAACACCGTTGAATATGGCAGCGTGGGCTTCCGCATTGCGCATGACGCTGTAGTACTACGCTAATGCAAGTGGCAAGAGAGGTGCAAAGGGAGGAACCGCGATATTCAGCGATGGATATGCAAATGGGGCCATAATGCATGCAAGGCGTAACTGGGGCCATTAGCATGTCATTATGGCTCCATTTGCATGCAGGTGCGCCGATCCCCTGCAGCTTGTGCCTGGCACCCTGCCAGGCTGTATCCATCAGGGACCGACACCCCCTGCACATTGCGGCAAAGTGCCCCAATGCCCGATTGCGGGCATAAGTATGATTAAAACCATATCCAATATCCCTGGTGGTCCAGTGGACCGCTTCTAGCCTGATTGCGGGCATAAGTATTAGAAAAAACATTTTACATTATCCCTGGTGGTCCAGTGTTACCCCTCCCCACCCGCTTACTGAGCCCTCGGCCACCCGCCCCGCCCCCGTCAGCAGACATGCGATACAACTCCCCACCCGAAGCCGCCTCGCTGCCCGCCGACTAACTGCATATAATACGGCTGTATGCCCACTGGTCCACAGCATGCAGACCGTACAGTACTACACAGTCCAGATATGTGAATGGGGTGGCGGGGCTCAATGGGCGAGTGGGGAGGGGGTAGCGCTGGACCACCAGCGATAATGTAAAATGTTTTTTCTAATACTTTTGCCCACGATCGGGCTGGAAGCGGTCCACTGGACCACCAGGGATATTGGACATGGTTTTAGGTATAATTATGCCCGTGACAGGGCTGGAAGCGGTCCATTAGACCACCAGGGATATAGTTTCAATTACTATACCTGTGATCGGGCGTGTGGGGAGGCACGATGCAGAGGGACCCTGGCCCCAGAGCTCGGCTGGCCACCCACAGCTGGCGGCTGCTGTGTTGCGCCCTACATTACGGCAACTCACCTGTGGGTGGCCAGCCCTTGCTCCTACTTCTTTTGGGCTCAGCTTTGAGCACCAGTGTGTGGTGCAAGTAGGGGCTGCACCAGGAGATGTGCCGCACATCCCAGCCGAATATCCGGATGTGTGGATTATGCACCGGCATGCCCCGGGATCTGCGCGAGCAACATCCCTTTGAATATCGCGCTGGGTGCATCAGTGTGGCTATGATGGTATACACTGTTGCGCCATGCGCAACTTTGAATATCCCACCAAATGTAATAAAGAAAAAAAAAAAAAGAAAATTTCAGTATTTTTATTGTAAAGTAGTCCTCTGTTCTTGTGGTGTTCCTTGTCATGTTGCCCCCACCACCCCACAGAGCTATTCTCTTGTTTTACTGCCCCTCCACTGTATGACCTCCAGGACTGTTTCTGTCGCGTTTTTGTGGGTTTTTTTTTTTTGGTAGTGCAGTTCTAGAACACAGAGAAGCTGCTGTTAGTTCAGTTTTATTTTATTTATTTGGGTGGTTGACGGAAAAGTGAATTTATGAGCGGTGAGGCGATGCCCGCTTTACGTTATACCAGGACGTTGAAGAAATGTGAGGCAGGACAGTGCAGCGGTTAAAATCATTTTTTGTTTAAGCTTCAAAGAGATCTTCATTTTAATTTGGGGCACTAACTTGTGAGGAGATATCTCATTTGCTCATAGTTCGCTTTTGTGGTTTGGCATGTTGGATGATGGGTGGCAGAGTGGAATGCACGTGAGTCGCGGGAGAGAGACTGAGGGTGGCAAGTAAACATTAACGTAAGTGAAGTTTGAAAGAAAAAATGGAAGAAAAAGTACATTGGTTTGTTCTGGGCAGGTACTGAGTTGTAGTGTCTGTGCAAAGTACTGTATATACTGGGCAACTGTAGCATAAGTAAACGAGCATTCGGGAGCTAATCTCTCGCTAAGCGAGAGAAAAAAATGGCGGATATTTTAAATTAAAATGAGGGGGTTTAGCCAATTATGGAGCAGGGTGGGCACCAGGATTCTGGTGATGGGGCAGGCTGTGTTGGTACTTTTTAATAAGTGGGCATTTGTTGTCTGATAGATGTCCACCTAGAGAAGTGTCTCAGCCAATCACAAGGCCCAAATAACTTTCCCCATTTTCAAAGAAACACATATTTCACACAGTACTATACACTATAAAAAATGCAAGATGAGCAACTCTATGCACAGCCAGTGTGTTTTGCCACCTCGGGGTTCTGATTCCCATGGACCTCTCGAGGTCAGAGGGAATCAGAACCCCTCTGTGGCAGAACACACTGGTTGTGCATAGTTGCCCATCCAGTATGCTCTCTGTTCTGTACAAAGCAGTTTTGATGATGTGCATGGACTTATTGGGTGAAATCAGTATTAAATCTGTCACTGTGGTCCCTGTGTAGTTGAGTGCACAGTTAATCGGACACTTGTGCATGTAATTTGCCTGCTGTGGTGCCACCCTCACTACATGCATTTGACTCCATTCCCGTTCTAGTTACATATCTGAACTCTAGTAAGAACAGCAGCATATGGGTGCTGTTGGTAATTGAAGCGTAATCCCTGCCCCTGAGAATTAGTATAGCCAGGAAGATGTTATAGTATTGCTGGAGCCTTTACACGGTAGGGCAGATGACTCTGGGATCGTGGATGATTTCTGGAGTCTGATAGGTTTATATCTGAATGGCACAGTGCTTCCTCCTGATGGGATCCTTCCAACTGCAAGTTGCCAGGGTGCTGCCCACCAGGAAAATCATAATTACGCGCAGCACAACAGAGGTGTGTCTTCACTCCTTGACCTCCTGAACTCGGCGCTTTCCTCCTCATATCAGGCACAACTCTTCAGCAGCCACAGCCTCTGGTTCAGAGCCAAAATCTTTGGGCCAGTCAGAGTTGAGAGCCCACGCCACTCCAGGACTCCCCAGAGCTTCCACCCCCCATCGAAACTCTTTTGTTTTTAATGCTCCTTTTTCTGCCTTGGACACTGCCGGGTAGGAAATCAACCTCTGTATCGGCTAGGTCCTTGGCTATGTCGGGATCCAGGCGCCATGGGCTTGTACTGAGTTTTTTTTTTCCTCATGTGCGTCCCCCCTTCCCACCTGTCTGTGGCGGGGCCAGGTGTTTGCAATGACCTTGACGCACGATTGGGCACACTTCCTCCCCCGACGTGTAGAATTTTGCTGGTCCCCGCCCTTCCAGTATGGTCCCAGACTGCTGCACGCTCCTGTAAATGTTAGGGATCGGTGTGCGCCAGGTACTAGATTCCTCCCTCCCCGGAGAAGGCAAGCAGTCCTTGGGATGCTCAACCCCCTCCCCCCCAGCCAACCCTCTGATGTCTGAGGTCCGCTCCTGAACCCCTGTTGTCGGCACCGCAGATGGAAGCGCTTCCACTGCGTCAGCGGGTTGGCCCCAAGAGACTCTAATTCTTAGCACCAGGAGCTGCTGTCAGTTGCAGATAGGTCAATCCATTCAGTGTATGAAGCACACAACAGGGGCAGGTCTTCACTCCTTCACTTGACCCTACCCTAGTAATGTTGGGAGAGTCACTGGTGGAATGGGGGGGCTCAGACGTCCGACTGCAGGACCCAAGGTTTCTAGTTGCCTAGCTAGACCCGTTTGCTCATCAGCCCACTGGAGCTCCAAGCAGTGCACCTGTCACTGATGGAGTTTGCTCTGCTGATTTATGGTCAGGCCGACAACATGACAGCCATGTTCTGTCTGAAGAAAGAGGGACACAGTCCTTTCCCCTTTATTAAGAGGTGCTCCACACCTAGTTCCTGGCACGCAATCTGCTAGCTGATCTTCTGCCAGTGCACGTAGCGGAGGAGGACAACCAGTTGGCAGATGCTCTCAGCCAGGTGGCCGTGATGTCACACAGGTGATCCTTGCACCAGGATGTGATGACAGAGCTGTTCACCTGGTGGTTCACACCTCTTTTGGACATGTTTGCCTCCTGTAAGAACAGAAAACTGAGGCTGTTCTGTCCTTGCCTCTCCCCTCCCCCCCAGATGGAAACATTGACAGGAATGCTTTCTGTCGGCCCTGGACCCAGGGCCTTCTGTACACCTTTCCTCCCTTCCCCATGATCCACAGTTAGTTTTCAAGGCAGGCAGGCAGGGACAAGGCTAACTTGATCCTGATAGCTCCAGACTGGTCTAGACTCTTCTGGTACCAGGAGCGATGCATCACCCCATCCACTTCAAAAATCCTACATTGGATTCAGAGTATTTGTTTCATACCTTGGATGTATGTGGCGCCCATTTATTATAAGGAACATGTAGCAGGGGTTTACTGCGAGGCTTGCCATCAATTTGTGACTTCCACGAAACTGCTCTGGATAGACTGGCAGCTAAGCAGATCATTGGTTGGTGGATCACATCCTACATCAATGTTATCGAATGGTTGATAAGGAGCTGCCCAAGGGGTTGTAGGCACAGTCCACCAGGCATATACTGCTGCCTCCATGGCTGCTGCCAGGTACATTCTGCCCTAAGAGATCTGCAGGGCTGCTACCTAGGCTAAAGCACGCATTCATCACCCACTACAACATCAGTGTGCTTTGTCGTCATGGTATTGCATTTGGGGCCTAAGTTCTACAGTCTCTGTTGGACAATAACTGGTGTGCACCTTGCCCCCTCCTCCTGGAGGACTTCTAGGAGTCTGCCTAAGTCTGGATAGTGAATTTAATCCAGTGTGGTAAAAACAGAGGTTACTTATCTGTAACCATAGTTCTACTACTCGCATTCATTTCATAGCACATGATCTACCTGACCTCCCTTGCACCACTGGCTGTGTTGGCAAGGACAACAAAGAGGGTGCTGAGGTGGCGTAACATAAGCTGACTCTCCCCGTCTCTATCAGGGCCCATTGTTGACACAAGAAGTCCTCTTATTTTCAACAATGAATGCCTGTTGTGGTGGTTTCGACCGAACAAGATTAAAACTCAATCTTGATCATTGGACCGTGAGGTCAACGGGAGCTTGACGGTGGTGGAGGGTGTATGCCACTTGCTTAGGCAACTTTATCACCAGCTGTGGCACCGTGGTCAGGACTGGAGGAGGGATTGCTCGTGGAAGCTGACCAGGATTTGGGTCTTTCAGAGGCACGCTGTGGCCCAACTCCTTGACTGGAGTGGGCTCCTGTAGCACTGGGGTCTTGGAGAGTGATGAAGACTATCCTGCTTCCAACTGCTGGTCTGTCGGTTCAAGAACACTCTGGACCGAGTCGGTCCGGTGGCACTGAGGGTTGAGGTGCTGGACGCCACACTGGCGACCTGTGTTTGGGAACAGGCACAGGTCATCAGGGTCGGCAGGGGAGGGAGAGGATCGAGCATCCGGAGGACTGCTCTCCTCTCCCGGGGAGGGAGGAACTGGCACTTTCGCTGAATGACTACCCCCAGGTGGAGGCTGGAGGGTAGTGCAGGTCAGAGGGCCAGACTTTGGGAGGGTGCTTCTACGGACACGCGCATGCCTCTACGTGTGCACATCCTGCATGTGTGCCCCAGCAACGGGGAAGAGAGAAAATGAGGAAAAACACCTCCGGCTGCAAGATGACGACCGACCTCCCCAGGCTCCACACCCAGCGATTGGGAAAGGGTAAGTCCCGGTGATACTGGGGTAATGGGGTTGGGGGGGTTAGTCAGAAGGGGGCAGTCAGAGGTAGAAGGAGGATAAAGTGCTTATAAAAAAAAAAACCCCCTAGACTGGATTGTCAGCAATAGCCGACAGAGTTGAATGCTTTATTGGGGGCACTGCTAATGCATCGACTGCCCACTTGAACAGCATTAGCTTGACCAGCCTGGTGAGTCTGAAGATCTAGAGGGGTTGGAACATTCCCCTCCCATGATCCACAGTGATGGCTGGCAACATGGACAGTGTCCCACCACGTCATGACCAACCTTTAGGCAGTAGTTTCACATGTCATGGCCATCTGTGGCAGACCTCTTTTGCCTGCACGAAACATTTTGTTTCATCTCCTTTCTGCATTACATCGTAATGATTGTTGACAGAGAACTTAACTGGGAGGTATCAGTCTAAAACTGAAGAGAAAAGTGAGAGTCCAAAATAAGCACTTGAACACAGAAACCTTTCATGCAGCAGGAGATGAAAAGGAGGAGGCCTGTCCTTCCAGCGGAAATAAAGATCTGACATCAGACAGGATGGATCCAGAGAGGACGACACCACAGGTGGTGGGGAACCAAGCTTGAAGAGGTCCAGTGACTGAGCTACCACTGAACTGCCCAAATGTGGACAGTAAACAAAATACAAAGGTGTACAGCAAACATACATTAAGTCAAGGTGCAGACAGACACTAAACACTTCGCATCTAGAGAGCAGATGAGAAGGGCTGTTATGCAGGGCCAAAGGATGAGGATTCCAGTATTTTGGGTCCTAGGAGGAGAAAGCCTGTTCTCCGTATTTTTAAAGCACTTCAGGACATATAGCAAGGATTTGACACCCAATCTAAGAGGGTAAACTTGACAAGAATACTGAAACAGTACAACCAGGGAGCAGGAGCTTTAGACCTGAGTAATATAATGAGGGTGAGGCAATTTGTTACCAGGGCAAAATGACAAGTGATATCATACAGTCGGTAATGTCCCATTTGGCCATGTTGCTCTTAGACGAGTTAATGAAGGATTAAGAAAACCATAATTTAGGCTAGGCAGAAGTATACCTTGGGTAACTGCTAGATGGACTTTTGGAGTGAGATCATTCCTGACCCCATATGCTAGGCCTGGGTTTAGAACTGACAGATTCAAGCAATAATGATGTGGAGGAAACTGTCTAACAGGGGTCTAGGGTAATTTAGTATTCAAGGAGGCAGGCAACAGAGACGGGTGACATATTCTAGACTCTCTAACCTCGCAGTCAAAACGCTTTGTTTCTAATTTAGTGTGCCTTATGTTCCCGTTGCCCCAGCCAGCCCTCCTTCAGGCCAGTACCTATGCCTAGCCTCATCACTCGCCTTCTACGGGACTTGCCTCTGTGCCTGGCCCTCCTGCTTATCCCCAGGGAGGACTGCTGGGGTGGACCCAACCACTGGAGTAATAGCTTTGTTTGGCCTGTTAGCGATGGTTGATGGTGTGGACGTCCTCTAACCGTGGCTAAGGAGGTTTTTCTTGTTACTCTCCCAACTCCTAAGATGCCGATGGAGAGATCCATGTGGACACGGGCTGGCACACTGATGGGCTACAGTGCGTATCACAGCAGTTCAGTGTGATCCTCTCCGTGTTCACCAGCTCCAGCTGCACCACCACCTGTGGTCACCCAGGTGGTGGTAGAGCAGCAGAGACCCCCCCCACACACACACACCAAGGAGAAAGCATCCTGTGAGATGCTAAATCCTCCTTAACCGGCCGGCCCTTTGATGACTCAGCCTCATTCACAAACCCGCGTCTCAGTGATGATTTCTGACGCAAGGCTTCTAGCCTTTTGTAGCAGGGTTTTTTTTAATTTCTGCAGCACAAATTATTCATTTCTTTGGCAGATGGTAGTCCTTCCATTGGCTAAGCTATGATGTGATGTCACTGGTGACATCACATGCTCAGCGCAGAGGAGGGACTTCATACAAACATGCAAAGAAGCCAGCAGAAGAAGGCAATTTGGTCTGTCTAGTCTGCTCGTATTGCAGGGTCCACAGCTTGAGCCACTGTCTCTGCCCCCACCTCCCCCAATCCTCCCTACCCATGATCCTTACCTGCCTGTTCCAGCCTCTCTTGAAGCTGCCCACTGTCTTCAACAAGACCACCTATTCTGGCAGCGCATTCCAAGTGTCCAACACCCTCTCTATGAAGAAGTGCTTCCTGATCTCCCTCCTACCTCCTACCCCCCCCCCAGCTTAAGAATGTGCCCCTTCATGTTATGGTTGCCACTCGGCTTGAAGAGACCCTCCTTATCCACCTTGTTTATCCCTTTCGGGTTCTTGAAGGTCCCAGTCATGTCCCCCCTCTCTCTCTCTCAGGATAAACAAGGAAGAAAACTGAGCTAGGTACCATAGAAAAACTGTAAGAGTAATGAATTCTGCAGCGCTACGTACTACAGTAGCACCTGTTTATCCAACCTCCCTGGGGACATCTGATCGGTTCGGAAAATCGAGAGTGCATGCTGTGAGCATGATTGTTTTGCAGCCTGTCTTTGTAATAATGCTGGCACTGCTTCTAAACTAATAAATGATTGGAATAAATAGTCGAACTACATTTTTTTGACGTTAAATAATTTATTTAGAAATTAAATTATATGCATGTAGCTGTCAATACAGAAGAAAACAAGCATGTGTCAATGCTGACTGTTTGCTGCTGGTATTGCTGTTGTACTGAATCTTGCTTGTACACATTTCTATATATATTCACCCAGAACAGAGCAGATGAGATGATGTACCTAATTTTCAGTGGTGTTCTACCTTGACACATTGTTAGATTGTAAGCTCCCAGAGTAGGGCAGCAAAAATATCACCAACAACTTAATCTGGTTCAGTGTCAGTTGCATGACATCTGTATCCCCCTCCCCGGGATGAGACTGAAAATGGGCAGAATTGTCTAGTCCTCCTTTCCCAGTCAACAAAAACTAAAGAGGCAATATCTACTTTTAAGTGGGCTGTCACATTTTGACCCAAAATGTCCAATGCTCTTTTTTTCTTTTAATTCTATTTTTTCTTGCCACCTAGCCGACGAACCTTCCGCCCAGATCACGGCCTCCTCTGCTCCCACTCCCACATTAGCTGCAACTCCCCAGATACCCCCTGGATTACCCCCCAGGGTGGGGTTACAGCACCAGCCCAAGTGGCGCAGACAATTGGATAGGTCTGGGAGCTCGTTAGAGCAAAGGGGCACGTGTCATCCTGGCGGCAGGCAGCGTCTTTTTCCCCCCTGTAGGCGGGGGCAGGGACATGCAATGATCGACCAGCGCCCACCCCGCCTCGAGCTACTAGGCGTCGCGCACTTGCGGTACTGCTCAGCTTCCGCTTGGTGTCCCCTCAGCGCCGAACACTCCTCCACTGTCCCCCCCGGAGAAGGAGAGCAGTCGTGGGACGATCAATCCTTTTCTCCCCCGGCTGGCCATCCGACGCCCTGGGTCCGCTTCCGAACCCGGGTTGCCGGTGTCGCAAGTGGAAAACCAACCACTGTGCCAACGGGCTGACCTTCCAGCAGTCTCTTTATGACCTGATGTTATGATCAGGACAGCTGGAATTTTTTAAATCTCATGCGAAAGGTGATTTTGCTGTGTAACTTTGGAAACAAGTTTCAGAGGGGATTTGAAAAATGACACCTGCCATGTCCAGGAGGTGGGGTAACACAAGGGATATGTTAAACATTAATGGCCAAAATCTACAAAAAATAAAGTTATGAATAAATGTTGGAACAGTTCGTTTCCTTATAACTTGGTTGTTTTTCATTTTTACCCAAATTTTCAACATAATCTTTTATGACCACTCCTTCTAAACATGACAGGTATTTATAAAACAATGGCTGAAATATAATTTTCATACAAGTGTTAAAACACATTTTGTCGGATTTAAGAAATAGCAGCTGTCACATTCTAGAGACACTATCAACCTTTTTGCATCATGTTATTTTAGGTAAAACCCACATTTTATGATTCCTTACTTCCTCTAAAACTCATTGATATTGCTGGTTGCTTTATCTGTCTCCTTGCTATTAGAACCAAAATACATGGTACTGTATAACTATGCCCAGCTTTGTTTTGCTTCATATCACTGACCTACTCTTAGTGCACACTCCCTGAACATTAGAAACATCCTTAAACAGTGCAGTCACTCATGGTACAATAGTCTCCTCTACTCCCATTGCATTATGAGTGGCTAGATTGTGTTGGGGTGTTCTGGAGTCCAGGAAAGATGCAGTGGGAGCTGGTCAAGAAATGTAAACAAGTACAGTATGTTTTGGTGTGGTAACACCAGTATGGTGGGCAGTCAGTTTTTCACTTTTTTAAGAAAAAAATTGATCTGAATCAAACTACCAGCTGCATCAAGAGTCTCTACAGAATGTGAACAATCAGAAAATGTGTTTTTAACAAGAGACACTTTGAGGCCTAAAGGGCTTGATGGTGTTCCTTTCATGAGGTGGTGTGAAAAATGGCTATGTTGAAAATTGGGGTCAAAATATTGAAACTTACCACAGTTACAATCGTGCATTGAAAGATTGCAATGTAGACTCATAACTTTGTTGTTTCTTATGACCCCACATAGCTCACCTCATGAACAAATGAAGGAGAAATGTTCAAATCCTGCCCAAAAGGTGATTTTGTGCCTGAAGTGCGAAAACTCATTTTGTCCAGGATTTGAAAATGACAGCTGTCACATTCATGAGGTGCTGTGCAGAAATGGCTATGTTGAAAATTTGGGGTCAGAATATTGAAATTACCTAAGTTCGAGCATATGTTTGTAAATTTCAACATAGGCTCATAACTGTTGTTTTAATATTTTTAACCCAAATTTTCAACACAGCTTTCTTGTGGCCCAACCTCATGAACAAGGGCAGAGACAATTTTCAGCTCCTGCCCAAAAGGTGATTTCACGCAGCAACTGTAAAATCACCCAAAAGGCATGTTGAAAGTTTGGGGCAAAAATATTCAAAAATGATCAAGTCATGCCACTAAGTTCAAAACCCCACTGAGTTGTATTACACCACATACTTGATTTCCTGAGTTCACAATCCAGCTTTGAAGAATGAAGATGCGTCTGCTGTCCAGAGATGATCATGGCATTGGACCCCCGGTGGGTAAGTAAGGGTTTGGGGATGTGCGGCGGTGGGTGTTGAATAGGAGGGTCAGATGTGGGGGGGGACTAACAGTGCAACAGACATCGATGGACAATTTTCCTTTTCACAGGGTTTAAAAAAAGAAAATGACAAGGGATGGTTTTCTTTATTTCAGGTGACGACGCTGGTGGATTGAGCATCCCCAGTGTCTGTGTTATGTTTTGGGGTGGTGGGTGCAGAGTGGGAGGGTCAGGTGGGTGGACAGTAAAGGTGGCTACAGAAACAGACATTGATGGATGGTTTTCCTTTTTACAGGGTGTGTGAGTGTTTATATTATGTGTGTGTGTGTGTGTGTGTGTGTGTGTGTGTGTGTGTGTATGTATGTATGTATGTATGTATATATGTGTATATATATATATATATATATATATATGTGTATATATATAATTGCAAAAAACTTTGTTAATGCATCAGTTAGGGTTAAAACAACAAAAAGTAGGAAATGAGGCATTAGGGTTTCCAACCCTATTACCCCCACCACACACACCAGTGGATGTCGGGGTGTGCCTTGGGGTCGTCGGACCTCTCACACCCAATTCCATGTGTAAGGAAGCTGGATAGGTATGGTACAGGAGAATGGAATGAGTGTTGGGTCTGATGACCCCAAGGCACACCCGACACTGTTCTAGTGTGTGGAGGGTGGGTGGTATTTTGAGAGGGGTAGTGGTTGGAACTCACACCTCATTCCCCTGCTTTGTTGCTTCAACCCTAACTGATGCATTAATGATGTTTTTGCAAATGAATTTCAGTACTTTTTGAGAAAGTGTAATCATGCCCTTTATATATTTAAGTGGGAGGGCCCTCATGCCTCCCATCAGTTTATAGTGTGTTATGCCCTGTGCTCCCATGCATGCAAATTATATAGACATTGTAATTAACCATTATCTCCCTGGGGAGGGCCCTGCGCTTCCATCACTCCATAATGGTATCCATTTGTGGGCCCTGCGCTCCCATCTATCCATAAGTGTAGAGACATTGTAATGAACTCTCACCTCCCTGTGGGAGTGCAGGGCCCACCACTATTGCATAATGGAGGCCCTGCACTCCCGTTACTGCCACATAATGGTATCCATGTGCGGAGTACAGAGCCCTCTGCTTTCATCTACCCATAACTGTAGAGAGAGAGTGCAGGCCTTGAGACATTCCAAGTAACACTTCTGTGCTGCAAATGGTGCAGTATCTCAGTAACTGTAGGAACACTGGAAAAAGTTCCACCGCAGTTGAATTCATGGACTGGGAACCTGCATCGTTGCTTAGTAGGTGTACTAAGCTGTGTATCTCTAACCATTTTCGAGATATAGGTGCCGGAAGGTACTGCGTTTGTCACAATGTTATCCTATGGAAAATTTCTAAACTTTGAAATGTTGTAAGTATGGAAACAAACCAGCAAAAGTCGCATCTGTGGGGCAAGCCCCTTTGTACCCTACAAAATTTCAGCCCGAAAGTCCTGGCCATTTCTTTGCAGTAACGTGACAAAGAAATAGTAAACTTTAAATATCCTCGTGAAAGAGGAATTCGTCTGATGAAAAAGGATTAAGGGCAGGGACATCTGATCCCAAAAGTCCTAATCCTTTTTCGCGATACAAAAAGGGATTTTTACACCTCACGAAAAAGAAATTGCGTCTCGCAAAAAGGGATTACTGGCAGAGCCATCTGGTCTGACAACTCCAGTCCCTTTTTGTGAGCTGTCAGAATCCCTTTTCATGAGCTAATTCCCTTTTCGCGAGATGTCAGAATCCCTTTACATATCGCAAAAAAGGATTAGGACTTGTGGGACCAGATGGCCCTGCCAGTTATACCTTTTCATGAGTTGTCAAAATCCCCTTTTGTGATGCAAAAAGGATTTTGACACCTCTTGAAAGGAATTTAATCTGTGAAAAGGATTACTGGCAGGGACATCGTCCACGAGTCCTAATCCTTTTTCGGATGAGAAAGGAATTGGCTCATGAAAAGGATTTTGACAGCTCACGAAAAGGGACTGAGTTGTCAGACCAGATGACCCTGACGGTAATCCCTTTTGTGAGATGCAATTCCTTTTACAAGGTGTCAAAATTCCAAAGGGATCAGAATGAATAAGGATTTTAAAATTAATCTCTTGCAAGGCGCGGACTGATACATCAGTCCAAAATTCCTATGCGCTCTAGCTCTGTCGGCAGCCTAAGGGTTAAAAATAAGCATTCTGAGGCCACAGAAAAGTAAAGAAAAGGCACAGAACTGTAAAGGATGTCCATGTGAACAAAATACATACTTGGATGTCTCCAGAAGACATCCCTGGGCAAAGATTACAATGTTTTGTTTGGGCTGAAAAGAAAACAAGACGGCAGCTTGCGAAAAAGGAATTTTTTCCACGAAAAGGGATTCTAAAGATCCCTTTTCATGAGCTGTCAAAATCCCTTTTTGGATGCCTTAAATCCCTTTTCACACCATGCAGCTATCCAAAAGACTGAACTGAGCATGCTCAGAACACGAAATTTCAAAATTGAATAACTTTGGAATGTATTAATATTTTTTCACCAAACCAACACTGGCTTGTTCTTTGGGGGCAATCTCTTTCTACCCTGAAAATTTCAGACCAAAATTCCAAACGGTGTGGCTGCAGCGCAGTGAGGAAAAAACAGCCAAAAAAGACAAATGTTACTGTTTTTTTTCATTATTCACAACACGAAATCCGCAAATCCGATCAAAACTAAAGAGATCTACCCCATGGGACAGTGCATGCCAAATTTTGTGTAAATCCGTTGAATGGTAATTGCAAGTTATTAAAGTGCAAAATTTGAGGTTTAACATTAAAGGATACCTAAACAACATTTTGACAACAAACTATTCAAAATCTGACTCTGTAGGTGACTAAAGAAAAGGTTGCTGTAGTCATTAATGCTAAAACTACATTTATATAATTTATATAAAAGTGGTTCCAGAGCATTTGAAAATTGTAAAATCAACCTTCAATTTCAAAAAAACTCTTACCTGCTTCCTAAAATGGCTGCCAACTGTTATATGATCACATCATTTGAGCCAAAGTCAGAGAGATATATGGCTCTATAGTACTAACTAGTTTTTTTTCCCTTTGTATAGAATTATTTCACCCAAATGGTCAAAACCATGCATATTATTTCGTATAATACACATATTAGGCTATGGTTCTGTTAATTTTGTTTACTTTAACATGCTGAAATTGTGTTTTAATACAACCAAATTCTTCTGTGGCAAACCACAGTGCAGTACAACTCTTGAATAACCTGGTGGTCTAGTGGTTATGGTGGATCCAAGATGCTACAGTGGGGGAGCTGGGGTGGTGTGCATTCTTAATATGCACTTTTTAACATTTTTATTAAACCTTTATATTTTCTGCTATTATTCTTTTCTAGTCCGTTTTTGACAGAAGCTACAAATGTAATCCATAGTTTGAATGTAAACATTTGTACAATCAATAAATCAGACTTCTTCAACAACGTAAAATGCAGCAGCAGCAAGCAAGTACATTACTGTGTGTGTGTGGGGAGGGTTGCAGCCGCCCCTTCACCACAACCTAAAACCACCACTTTTTGTAGCAAAGTTCTTGTGCAATCAATGTTGGAGTTCACACTTTCTCAAAAATCAAATATATGCTTGCCTTGTCTTATTTTTCCATGTGAAAATAATAAGAATCAGCATTTATATAGTGGTTTTCATACATTGTATCCCAAAGTGCTTTACAAGCACTACTAGACTAGTAGTGAAGTGACTGACGTGTAGTGGCAGTCATTTCATACATTAATATCCACACACAGCCTTGGACATTTGCATGAACCGGTTTTATGGGAAGGTGAATATTGGCCAGGACAATGGGGTCGGGTAGTGATCATGGTGCTGGCAGCCCCACATCTTATTTTCACAGTAATCTGCCATATTTCTATCCTTCTGTCTTCCCCCTTCCCTGAATATAGCAGTACCTTGCAAGAGTGGCCGTTTCAGTCCCTCTCTGGTATTCATTTTCACTATTCCTCCTCACTCCGAAAAATGGTGAGATCATCACCCTTCTGCATCATGAATGCAAGTAGTACAGTCCCTGTTTTATTTTGACATATTAAATATAAACGTATCTTTCCACTAAGTCAGGCTGATAGCAGCAGGGAACAAGGGTAATGATGGACTTTCCTATCCTTAAAAGATCTAGACTACCTTTGACTAGGCACTATTAAATGATGGGTGTGCACACTCATTATGCCGTCATTTAGTACTGATCATAGGTGGATTAGATCTTATATGAGAGGAAAGCCTATTTTCCACTTGTGCCATGCTGCTATCAGCCTGGCTTACCAGAAGATTATGTTTATTATTAATATGTAAAAATAACATGGGAGAATGTATTAACCATATTCATGATGCAGAAGGGTAGTGAACACACCGGTTTTTGGTGTGGAGATCAGGTGACAATAATGAATGCCAGAGAGGGAAAGAAGAGGCCATTCCAGCAGGGTACAGCTATATTCAGGTTAGTTGAAGACATGAAGTAGGACGTTGAGCAGATCACTGTGAGATCTGAAATGTGGGGTTGCCAGCACTGTGATCACTACCTGACTGTGGATGAGAGTAGCTAACGATGATGAATGCTCAGAGTGGCAGGGCTGTACCTAAACTGTTGCTGGGAGGGGGGGATGTTGACATTTGTTAGGACAGTATTGAGGGAGTTGTGTATAGCTCATTCAAGATTTGGAAGGGTGGTGGCCAGCCAACTCGCATTGTGGAGTGGAGCACAGAAAAGTACTGGAGAAGAATTGCTGGGAACTGTCCTGTGGGATTCTGCAGATCACAGGTAAAGGAGTAGACTGACACTGGAAGTCGGGTGGATTCACTCAAGGTATTAGTATGCCTCTCCTGCTAATAATATTGTTATCCATTGTAAGTGTAGCCCTTATGAGGGCATAAACAGCAGTTTTTCTGGTGGGTCATGATGCTTATTGCTTGGCCCTCCAGGAGGACCTAGTTTTAGTTAATGAGGGGAAACAAACACAACAGGGAAACTCTACATACTACCTTCACTGTGAAGTAGGGTGGTGATTCACTCAATGTTTACTGTGGGAGCAGAGTCAAACATTGAAAATGTGAATTGGAGAGTGATTTGGGAGGCATTTTTTAACAGTGCCAGCTGATGATGCATATCAGTACAGGTGTGCACAACTCTCTTGAAGTGCAAATTACAATCCGAGGTGTGATAATTCTCTTCATGTAGGACCATAAGCACATGCCGCCCCAAGGTAGTACTAAGGACAGGGTATGGATGGTGGGGTGTTCAATAGAAGGCAGGCTAGGTGCAGGGGGTTCACGTGGAAAAGAAAGCCTTATTTGTGGATTAACTGACGAGAGCATGAGCTTTGAAACTGAACCAGACGGTACTTTGCTGTGTGACCCTGAGCAAGTCACTAAACTTCCTTGTGCTCCCAAACCACACCTGTAAACAAGCTTTCAGCTTAGTGTGTCTCTCCTGGTTAACAAAAAACAAAATTCAGGGCATCACATAACCACTACATCATCAGATATATGAAGTATTGTACTGTACTGCAGTTTGCCAAAGAGAAAGTCAGATGGAATGCAAAACATTTTCCGTAAGTTAAAGTAAACAAAATCATAGCCTAACATGTGCACTGATTAAAATAATCCATTAGTTAATACCTTTAATACCTGGTGTTGATCGTTCTGGTACAACAGTTTAAAACAAAGAGGGAAAGAAGAACCAGTTAGCACCATAAGAATATATGTGGGTCTCTGGCTCCGATTATGTCATCTTGACTCATCACTTAACACACTTGGCAGACTTCTTAGGGAGAAACCAAGGCTGTTTTTGAAAATGAAAGGCTGATGTTTACATTTTCAAAAGCTATGAAACTACATTTGTGTTGTTTACATATATGCAGTTTTAGCATAAATTAAACAGCAGCCTTTACTTTACCTCGCCATGAAGCCAGATTTTGGAGTTTGAAGTTTTAAAAACAGCTTGTTTAGGTACCCTTCAAACTGCCTACTCAACCCTACCTATATATCTTTATATTTTACTTGAGAGGCTCTTGCAGTAGGAATTATATATAGGACTGACACCAGCAGGCGTCAGGACCTGAAAAAAATTTCTAGCTAGCAATCTCTGGAGGGGACCACCACGTCAGGTGACAGATGTCATGCGTCAGTATAAAGGCGGTGCCTACGCCCGCCTTCCAGTTCTTTCCTGCTGTTGGCTCATGTCAGTGCCTTGCGGTAAAGTTCAACGCTTGTCAGCCTCAGTCGTCGGTAGTTTTTACCGAGTTATTTTCGATTTTTTGTCAGATATTCGTCAGTGTATGTCGTCCCCTACACTTCTGAGCACAAGAACAAGTGAGACTTGTGCGGCGCCCAGCTCCCGCACAAGGACGGCCATTCTCAGTGCCTCTTCTGCCTAGGCCCAGATCGTCAGGTGGAGAAGTGCCAGCACTGCCTTAAATTCAACGTGGCCACCCGCAGACAGCGGCAGCAGTCCCTGGAGGCCCATATTTTAAAGAAGAAAATGTCCTCCATGGAAAAGGAGTTAAAAAAGCTCTGGCAGGCGTCCACTTCCCCCTAAGGCCATCGCAAGAAAAAAGACAAGGAGAAGCACTAGGACAAGGGCTCCTCATCCACCGCATCTCCTTCGGGAGTCACCATGCTTCAGGTAACGTCCCCCCCAGGGGACCGATCCGCGATGGAGGCGGCATCGGCCCGCCCGTCTGGCTCAGGCCCTTTGGGCGCCTCCGGGCTATTGGAGGCCTCCGCTCCCGGTAAAGCCGCCACTGTGCAGCCTACTGGTTCGGGCGGCTCCGGTAAGCCGGATGTCTGCTCCAATGACGCCCGCACGGAGACGGTCGATAAGTCGCCCGACCCCTCAAGGCAGCGCACGGCCCCTCTTCCGCCCGACCAGGCCACCCCTCCTTCGTGACCTGCCTCGGGTGATGGGTCCGCTAAGTCGGACGTCTGCTTCTTCGGTGTCCGCCCGGACCCCGCTGATAAGTCGGACGTTGGCTTGCCTGACGTCCGCACGGTGGCTGAGCTGACGCCGGACCCTCCCACGTCCACCATTCCCAGCTCCCTGCAGCCTTCGCTGCCCTCCAGGGACCCTGGATCTCCTCAGCCTGACCCCAGGAATTTTTCCCCTCCATCCCCGGGCGATGCCAAGGTTCCTGCTGCGCCCCTGTCAGACCGTCCGCCCACTGAGCAGACTGACCTGACATCGGCTCCCCAGCCACTGGCCCTGACGCCAGTCTTGCCGACCTCTGGCGACATCCCGTTCCCGGATGCCGCTCCAACGCCGGACCCTCCGCCCACTGGGCCTTCTGCTCCAGACCCACCCGTGGGCCCTCCGGCCGGACCGTCTGCTCCGGCAGACCACTCAGTTCCCGGGTATCCGACACCGTCTTACCGGCTCCGCAGTATCCGCATCAGTACCTGACGCCCGGCCTATCTGACACCGCAGTACCCGGTGCCTCAGTACCCGACGCCGGGCTTCCAGCCATCTGGTTATGGATACGCACCTTACGGGTATAATCCATACCCGTATCCCCCTCCTCCTCCACCTCCACCACCCCCTCAGCCGCCAGTGGACTTGAAGGAGACTCTGGCCTCCTGGTGGGCTGAGGCCAAGGTTCAGCTCACCAGAGAGGTGGAGAGTCGTCACCCGACGACGGTTCCGGTTCCTGTATGTCCGCGATGACGGACTCCCTTCCCATCTTCGGACACCAGGGCAGAACCCTCTGGTTCCAGGGTGGGGCAAGACACGCTTCCCCGAGGGCTTCCCAAGGGGTCCATTCCTCCCCCACACCGGGAGAGGGGTCTTCATCATCATCATCTTCTTCCTCCTCGGACACCTTGGACGACTCAGACGGGTGTTCCGAGCGGACAACGAGCCATGCTCTCCATCTAAGCCCAGGCCAAGGACTCCTCCGAAGTCCCCTCAGGAGGATCCTTCTTTTACAGAGTTGCTATGCAAAATCCAGGAGGTTCATAAGTGGCATTCCTTGGAGCCAGATACCCAGAGTAAGAAACTCGCTGAGCATCTGGATCTGCCCGTGACAGCTCCCACCTTGGTGCCACCCTGGATTGAGCCTCATGTCGATCTTGTTTCCACTATTTGGAAGCAGCCATCGGCTTTAGCCCCACTTCCTCGGAAGTCAAACAGGCTATATCAGGCTCCCGAAAGTGTTGACTTTTTAGATTCTCACCCTCGAGCTGATTCAGTCGTGATTAGTGCCGCTCATGGCTGGACAGCCAACCCGAAACATCTGAGCTTGTTTCCACCTGACAAAGAATCCCGTCTTCTGGACCAGTACGGGAAGAAGATCTATGCTTCTTCCACTCTGGGTGGTAGGGCCCTAAATTATGTAGGTCACATGGGGATTACCAGAAGACGATTCTTAGTGAGGTGGAATCCAAATTGACTCCTTCTGGACTCTCAAGTCAAACAGGAAGTGGCTGACCTCATCCGCTCTGCACGTTCGCCAGTCGGCACTGCTCGTGCTACTACGATGCAGTGGACACTGCTGGTAGGAGCTCCGCTTCGCCGTGAGGCTTACTGCACGTGCCTGGCTCCGTGTGTCAGGGTTGGTCCCGAAGTGCAGTCCGCTATTCAGGAAGCACCCTTCCGGGTTCGTGGTGATGTCAAGGACATTATCACTGATCTGCAGGAGAAGGGGACTGCACTGAAGTCTGTGGACTCCATGTATCATCCCCATCAAACGCAGCACCATCCCTTTCGCAGACGTAATCGGCAAAAGGCGAAACCCCAGGGAAAGCGGGCCACTAAACACCGGGCCTCTCCGGCTGCCAAGCCCCCTCCGCCCAAAAAAGCAGTGGGTGCTTCAGCCGCGACGTTGCCCCACACCACCTGACTCCTTTCCTCTCCCACAGCCTCTGGGCCTTCTGGAAGAACTGGTAGGAGGGAGGTTTTCCCTCCACCTCCCAGGTTGGGAGAGGATAACTTCAGATTCCTGGGTGCTCCAGCTGATCGCAGAAGGACACTCAATAGAATTTCTCCAGAAACCACCTCGTCACCCTCCCCCAAGGTCGTCGTACTCTCGGGAACACCTTCTTCTGGTCCAGGAAGAGATTTCAGCACTTTTGCTGAAGGAGGCGATAGAGCCCATCCCCCTTTCTCTTCAGGGAATGGGTTACTATTCCCACTTCTTCCTGGTCCTGAAGAAGACAGGAGATGTAAGGCCGATTCTAGACCTCAGTTCCCAGAACTTATTCGTGGAGTACAAGAGGTTCAAGATGCTCTCCCTGCAGGGCCTCCTGCTCCTCCTTCGGCCGGGACAGTGGCTGTGCGCTCTGGATATGCAGGATGCTTACCTGCACATCCCTATCTGCCCTTGTCACCGCAAATACCTCCGTTTTGCTTTCCAGGGGGACCACTACCAGTTCAAGGCCCTCCTAGTTGGTCTTTCCTCAGCACCCTGGGTGTTCACCAAATGCCTTTCGGTGGTAGCGGCCTACCTGCGTACCCAGGGGAGTGCAGGTTTTCCCGTACCTGGATGATTGGCTCCTGGTGGCCCCATCCAGGGAGGATCTCCTGCGCTTCCTTTTCCTTACCCAGGGGGTGTTTTTCTCCCTGGGCATGACCAGCAACCACTCCAAGTCCCACTTGATCCTGTCCCAGAGGCTCCAATTTATCGGAGCAATCCTGGACACGACCTCTGGCAGGGCCTTCCTGCCACCGGACAGGGTGGCCACACTCCAGGCTCAGGTCAGCCTGTTGTCCGGCCGCAGGTGGGTCAGTGTCAGGTCGGTTTTTCGCCTCCTCGGGCTTATGGCGACTGCAATCCCAACAGTCTCTCATGCTCGGCTCCACATGAGGATCTCTCAGTAGACGCTTCGGTCTCAGTGGGATCAGTTGGTGGATGACCTGGAACAGCTTGTCCTAGTCTCCTCCCTCATGGTTTGGGTCTTGCAGTGGTGGATGGTTCAGGAGAACCTTTGTTGGGGAGTTCCCTTCTGTCTTTCTTCCCCCTCCCAGACTCTGACCACAGACGCATCGGGCGTAGGTTGGGGAGCCCATCTTGGACCTCACAGGACCCAGGGCTCCTGGTCCAAGCTAGAGAAAACACTTCACATCATTGTGCTGGAGCTTTGGGCAGTGCTTTATGCTCTTCAAACTCTGCATCTGCATCTCCTTCCAGGCCAATTAGCCATACAGACGGACAATATGTGTGTGGTATGGTACATCAGCAAACAGGGAGGGACTCATTCCTACCCTCTTTGCAGGGAAGCGATGCGAGTTTGGGATTGGGCAGTACAGCACAACCTCCACCTCATGGCAATTCACGTCCCAGGGGTTGAGAACACCTTAGCAGACAAACTCAGTTGCTCGTCTGCTCAAGCTCACGAGTGGGAACTGGATCAGGGGGTCTTAGACAATATCTTCCTATGTTGGGGAACACCACAGGTGGACCTGTTCGCCTCACCTCTAAACGCAAAGCTTCCTGACTTCTGCTCGCTTGCTCCAGAGCATGGCATTTTTTGGAGAGACGCTCTAGATTGGAAGGACAGATTTGTCTTTGCTTTCCCCCCGATCCCTTTGATTCCGAGAGTCTTACAGAAACTCTGTTCAGAAGGAGCTCGAATTATACTAATCGCTCCTTTCTGGTCCAGGCAAGTTTGGTTCTGTCTTCTGCAACAATACTCAGAGAAACTTCCTCTTCCTTTTCCTCTGTCGTGACTTTTGCTGACTCAGGATCACGGGACCCTGGTCCATCCCGGTCTCGAGTCCCTTCAACTGCGCACATGGCTCCTGCAGATGTAGCTCAAGCCCAATTTGGGGTTTCAACCCGAGTGGCTGAGATTTTAGTGGAGGCTACAAAACCCTCCACTAGGTCTACCTATGCCATGAAATGGAAACAGTTCACAATCTGGGCCACTTCAAAAGATTTCAAGCCTTTCTCATGCTCTGTTGGGCGGCTGCTGGATTACTTGCGCCACCTCTTTGATCTGGGTCTTGGTCACTTGTCCTTGAAGGTACACATGGCGGCCATTTCGGCCTACCATGTCCCTTTTGCAGGCAGGATGTTTGCTCAGCTGGAGGTCTCTAAGACTTTCCTTAGAGGGGTTCTCCACTTGAGAGCCCCATCCGGGTTCCTGCCCCTCCTTGGGATTTGAATTTCATCCTCGAGAAGCTTACTCTGCCTCCTTTCGAACCCGCAGCCTCAGCAGACATGAAGTTCCTCTCATGAAGACTCTCTTCCTAGTGGCCATGCTTCTGCTCGAGGAGGATTTCTGAGCTCCAGGCCCTGATGTGTAAAATCCGTGTTTGATTTTTCACAAGGAGCGTGTGTGGCTCTGCACCAACCCTAAGTTTCTCCCCAAGGTGGTAGCGGAATCTACTTTGAACCAGTCCATAGAGTTACCTGCTTTCTTTCATGAGCACTCCAATCGAGGGAGTATCTCTACACACTCTGGAGCGATCACGAATTCTGAGATGCTACACTAACAGAACAAAACATCTCAGAAAGACTGATGAACTGTTTGTCTCTTTTGCCCACAAAAGAGAAGGCAATGCTGTTTCTAAGCAATGCCTGTCCAAATGGTTGGCTCATTGTATCACTTTCTGTTATGACAAGTACAACAAGACCCTTCCGGGTCAAGTGAGAGGCCACTCCACCAGAGGAGTTGCTGTCTCAGCAGCTTGTTTCAAGAATGTGTCAGAGGTGGACATCTGTGCTGCCACCACTTGGAGTTCCATCCATACCTTTGCAAAGCATTACAGTTTGGATATTGCCTCTCGCCGCAAGGCCTCCTTTCCTAAGGCCTTCACAGCTAGAGGACCTACTATGAGTAGCTTTCCTCCTCCCGGTTTGCTGCTTCTTGTTCCAGACTGCTTGGGACTCATTCCTATATGTAATTACCTACTGCAAGAGCCCTCTCGAAGTAAGATAGTACAGTTCGTAGAACTTACCGTAACAGTAGATCTTCGAGAGGCTCTTCTAATAAACTAACAACTTCTATCCTCCATCCACCTAAGCTTTTAAGCTCCTTTTCCAGGTTGGGAAATATCTACTTCTCTCTCTCATCTCGCCCTTTTGGGCCTTTGGCGGGAAAGAACTGGAAGGCAGGCTAGCTAGAAATTTCTCCATGGGGTTCTGACACCTGCCGGCATCAGTCCTATATGCAATTACCTACTGCAAGAGCTTATCTCGAAGATCTACTGTTACGGTAAGTTCTTACATAACTGTACTATCTATATCTATATCTATATCTATATCTATATCTAGGTAACCCTAACATCAGATTTCCAAATTTTTGTCGCTGTGACAGCAACCTAACTGATGCATTAACTGAGTTTTTGCAATGAATATGTGTGTGTGTGTGTGTGTGTGTGTGTGTGTGTGTGTGTATATATATATATATATATATATATATATATATATATATATATATATAATGTGTGTGTGTGTGTGTATGTATGTAAAAAAAAACCGGAAGGGATGATTTTCTTTATTTTAGGTGGCGACACTGGCAGATTGGGCACCCCAGTGTCAGTATTAATGTTTGTGGGGGCTGAGGAGAGGTCATGTGTTTGGGGGCAGTTAAGGTGGTGCCAGCAACAGACATCGATGGACGGCTTTCTTTGTTACAGGGTGCAATTCCTCAGCAGGCTGATCTTTACAAGTCAGCTATGCTTGGTGGACAGCGTAGATCAAAGGAAAGAGACGGCTTATAATTGGGTCGGCTCTTTCCTTTTGAAATACACAAAGTTTCCACCCAGCAAGCTAGAATAGTGTCATTATCAGCCTGGCTGATGATTGGTGCGACACCGACGAGCCCCTTGCAGACCACTCTGCGTCAGATTGACAGTGTCACATCCCTCAAAATCCACTCTCCCAACAAAATGTCCGCTGCTCGTGTGCGCACAACAAACAAACAAAAAAAACCTCTCCAAATGCATGTACAGCAGCTGTAAAGCTGTCAAACAGTACGTCAGACTGTTCCAAGGAAAGAAGTCCTTAATTTGTTTTTGCTTTAGACTATCAAATGTTTTTATAGCCTTCTGTCTTAAGCTTCTTGGAGCATAACCTGTACCAGATCACAGTTGGTCTGATTTTCAAGGTACAGCATGCACCTTCTCAAACTTGTCAGCTGCCTGTTCATGTGTAGGGATCGTCGGCTGCTCAATCTCTTCCTCATCATCCTCCAGTTCCTCATGTGGCACATTTCTGCTATGTTACCATTTCTGTGATGCCTTCATCTAACAAAATTTTGTGACCCTCTTCTGTGGCATGACACTCCACTCACGCATTCAGCTCTCTCCCAGTGGGTGGCTCTTTCAGACTTGATGCCAGACTTTGCAGTTCTTCTGTTTAGGGCTGTTTCTCTTCCCGTTTGCGGCTGTGGTGTGTCTGGTGGGAAATCGAGACTTGTTCTTATTCCGGACTTGATCCTAGCCTTCCGTATGCTCTCAGGCTGCAGTATGTCCCGTGCCTCTGATGCCACGTAGATAACGTCTTTCAGGCTCACTTTTTTTATTATCTCAGCCAGAGGCAACTGCTCATTCTCTTCAGAGGGGACAGTTTCTAACAGTTTTTTTTTGTTCTGTAGCTTCTGTTGGAACAGTTCTAGCACACCTTGATCACACGGCTGCAGTTTAGAGGTTGTGTTGGTAGACAGGAACATGCATTTGATCAAGCCATCCCTTGTACGAACAGGTGGAATGACAGGGTGGGCTGGGGAATTGACAACCAGCAGTATAGCCTTCAGTGGCACACCTTTTGATCTCTGATGCCGCTTCACCTGCGGTACAAACTGCTCAGCAAACCAGCAGGAACATTTTTTACCATCCATCCAAGCACTCCTCTGTGCTTCATGCAGGACAGGAAGAGCACCCATATTCATGTGCTTAAATGGCCTAGGGACACATGATTTACCGACCAACACCAGTTTCATTTTGTGGCCAGTTGCACTAATGCAGGCCGGGATTGTCACCCTGTCTTTCTTTCTTTTTTTTTTTTTTTTTGTTTTAATCCTGAGGAGTTGCATTCTGAGCCATGAGCAGGGGTCCGATATGGGAAGCAGTGCCAAACTGCCAAAGAAGACCCATTTCATCAGCACTGAACAGCTGATCAGGTACAGGCCCCCTCTTCTCTATTACATTCAGGAGTTGATCAGTGAAGGGTGCAGTTTACGTTTCCATGGCACTAAGACATTCTCAATTGGCGGATTCCATGTCTCCACTTTAAGTGATCCAGCCAATCCTCACTGGCCATGGAATGTCCTCTGTTCCCTATCTGGGAGTGAAACTGCAGTGCCTTTTCCTTCAGCAAGGTCCAGAGATCGGGGGGACCTTTTTGCATTCCTGAGTGAACCACAAATAAATTGCGTTACGATGCCGATTGTCCTAGCAGGAACGCATGTTTTTACGGTTCCCCAACCCAGCAGCTGTCCCCATTGTGAGGGCAAACTCTCTGTTTGTCCTTCACAGTCTTAATGTCAGAGATTGTAGCTTTGCAGACTCCGAACTCAGCAGACAGTGCAACCACTCGTTCCCTGTCCTCAACCCTTTTCACTGTGTGGAGTTACTGCACTAGGGTCAGCATAACACGCTTCCTCCTACCTGCCACAACACACTTCCATTATGGACTGTTAGAGGCATAGGTAACTGCAGCTGCAACATACACTAACTGGCTCTGACAACTCTAAATAGTAACCTAGCAGCTGTAGTGGCTTACCGTGATCACGTGTTAATTGGCGCTATTGAAGCACTAATCACTGTAGTAACTGTCAATGGGAGCAACTGGGGGACATGCCACGGGTTCGTTAGGGAGATTTGGTAAACCGGGGGTCAGATAAATTGGGTTGATCTGTATTTTACAGTATAAGGGGACTGGGGGGTGGGAGGGGACCACTAAACTATCAGGGATATTTTCCCGGGGGTAACACAACAGTGGTCTGACCACTACAGAGCCCACAGCCACTGTATAATCTAAGGAGCAGAGGACTGCTTCTCACAATGAAATGAGGCCATAATTGGATGCAGATGACCTCTTAGAGCCTTGGATGTAAGAAAGAAGAGGTCATTTGTATGGGGACTATATGGAATATAGCAATTTAGTGCATAGCGCAAACCATTTTGGGACACCTTTAATTACTTTGCTGCTTCACAGCCTCTGTATTTTCCATGGCTACATACTTCTGTGACCAGTAGGGGCATATGGTTTGTGTTGAGTGCACCTGTTTGTGCCTTTCTTAGTGCTGCACTGTAGGGGACTGCATTTGAACAAGTTTTTGCAATGTACATTATGCTCAGTGCTTATACAAATATAGCAAAGTTAGAGCCTCATGCTATTGTGTGCTAAGGTTAGGGTCTTTACATGGTGCAAACCTCCCCTTTCCTATATGGGGCCCTTAGTCTTAGAGCTTCTTTTTTAAGATTAACTCCTTCCAGCTGCCCCCTTAAGCCCAACCGGCTCCTCCCAGCCCCGACATCCTGGAATTACCAGGGCTTACCTTACTCCCAGCCCAGGAGTGGGACCTGCGGAGGGTCGGGTGGCCAGATCCATTTTCCCTCCATTTTTTGTTGTCATCCCCAGTTACCCCAGGAGCCCCAGTGATGACCCCTTCCACCCACTCATCTGCCTAGCGCCTGGTGCTCCCTCTGGCCTGCGCTGCCCCCTGGCCTCCACCGCAAGGCAGTCAATAGCCGAGGGCTACCACCTTCCGTTCCTGGAGAGGAGAGCTGGACCCTCTACGATTCCAACCAGCTCTGCACCCCCCCCCGCCAACCTCAGATGGTCTGTGCTCGTTCCCGAACATGGGTCGTTGGCGTGAGGTAAGGCATCCAGTGCCTTAGCCCTTGGCACCACTGGGCCGGCTGTCTTAGAGCTTTTTTAACAACATGTGACATTTTGCCTTGCTAGCACCCGCTAGGACTCATCACTGTACTATATAAGAGTATACTATACAATATGCCTGCAACAGAACTGATATCAAAAATGTATTCACTAACTTGAATATTCTAAAGTCTAAACAACTGCCTATTTGAACATTTTCAAGAATGTCAAATACCTCCATTTAGAGCCAAGAACGTATTCTGAGAAAGCCTGTCAAACTATAATAGGTGAAAGATTGTTCTCATTATAGCGTGAGAATTTGAACAGCCTCCTGTTCGTACTCCATCTCTTAGGTACTTATATAATCAAAAGGGTGGGACTATTTGCAGAGCTTTTCTGAATGTAAGTGTTACTTGTAAGTTTTTAACTTGGTAGTACTATTTATCTGAATTTTTTTTTTTTTTTGTCTTTTGTGTTCTACCCAGACGTGGCTAAAAATGGGATTGTCTCAACCCACATACTTGGTGAACAAATAAAATAAGAAAAAACTCTGAATTATAGATTTTTTGTATTTTAGATCCATACTAGGCATGTTTGTACCTGATGCAGGACTTCTTTTGTCTCCAAATTTGCACTGTTCTTAATTTGCACACCTGCACTGCTTTTGTGCGATCCTGTTTTTACCTCATTTTTGTGCTTTTTCACACTGTTTTAGTATATAAACATCTGATAATACTGTTATTGTTCTGCTCGGGTAACACAGAACTGAATCCTGGCCCACTTCCTGCAGTGATGACACATTCTGAATGTGCTAGCTCAAAGGGATTGAAATTCATGGCTATCGGTATACGTAGTATGTTAAACAAAATAGACTTACTCAATTCATGGGTTGCACACTCAACCCCAGATGTATTGCTGCTAGTCGAAACATGGCTTAGTCCTGCCCCTACCAGTGCCATCGCCCTTACAATATAATGATGTATACAGGCTAGATCAGCAAACACGGGATGGGGATGTAGCCCTTTATATCAAAAACAAATTCACATCTACCCTAGTCATCTCCCAGTCCAAGCAATCTGAGTTTGAATGCATTACAATTTCCTTTTCCCTCTCAAAGGCGGAGTTGGTCAACAATATTGGTTCCTACAGACCCCCACTGGTGAATTGGATCACTTACAATTTTTGTATAAATTTGCCATTGCACGTAAGAACAAAATAATTATCTTGGGTGACTTGAATTACAGTTGGCTGTGATCAAAATCAATTGATTTTAAAGAATTTTGCGATGATCTTGGATTTCAGCAACTCATTTCAGAACCTACTCGACCCAATAAGCATAATCCCCTAAATTCCTCTATTCTGGATTTCATCCTCACCAATAGGCCACAGAAAATCTCCTCTTTGGCCATTTTTGACAATGTCTTCAGCGACCTTAATGTCGTTTTCTGTTCTAGGGGTATACTAAAGACCAATAGCAAACATCCTTTATTTGGAAACGATCATTCTCTCACTTTACTACGTACGACTATCTTCAACAGTTAGCTGCTCAGCAAGTCACTAGAGTTATTAATCAACTACCTTATATAAATCGCAGAGCCAGCAAAAAAAAAAAAAACTCCCTATGGTTTATCAAGGAAATAAAAGTAGCCCTCAAGGACAGGGAGTGGCTGTGGGCCAAAGCAAGACTCACTAAAATAGAACAAGACTGGCTACGCTTTAGGCAAAAAAGGAACTGGTGCACAAAACTAATCCGCATGACCAAATTAACCTCCTACAAGATCCTCCTGAATAACAATAAATAGACAAGCCATCGAGAATCTTGAAGGGGCGACTGCCCCTCAATCCCTACCAAAACAACTGCAAAAAGGGATTGCAATGCCCTTCCGGACTACTCCTCTCAAGCTGTTTGAAAACCTGCCCAAGGCAAAGCCACTCGAAGCTCCCCCTGCAAGCAAGGTATGGGTTGGAACTTTGTGAATTTTGTCACCAACTGCAGGAGAAATCTCACTTGCTCCTGTCTGCCAGCAGAGTTTTCCCTTTGCAATAAGTGCAGCACACCAGAGATCATCTAGGAATTGCTGCTAAGAAATTGATGCCAGGACTGCTCTCGTTGCTTGAATTTTTTTTTTGTCATTTTCCCATTAGCAAGTTATACTGTACTGCCACTGGAGGGACACAGTCTTTATCTAAAGCGATCTCTGCCTGTTGTTATACCGATACCGTCCTAAACTACAGCTGCCCCTCCATCTGACCAGCCCCCCGAGCTCCCTGCTTACAATTTCTTCCTGTTCCTAAATCAGTTGTTCAGTAATTTCTCTCTCTTTATGAACAGTACATCCCCTACTCTCCTCTCCTCTCTCTCTCCCCCATGTTCTGCTCATATCCCTCTCTTTAATTCCTTCACTTGCTCACTACTCATCTATTCCTAATAACTCTCCCAACCCCATCAGTTATTATCTCCAGTCCCCTACCCACATCCATGCTATCACTTCCTCCCCCACATTTGAAATATGGTCTCACTATATCACTATTCCTCATGCGGCTTTGATAACTGTGTCCGCTTTCACTGCAGTTCTCCACCTTCTTCTTCCTCACTCATCCACTCCGTTCCCCACGTGCTCCCCTCAAAACTCCCAACCTCCTTGCCAGCCCCTTCAAAATCCCCTAAGCTCCACTTTCTCATACTCGCTCTCCTCTTGCTCTCCACTGGGGATATCCACCCCAACCCAGGCCCTATTGCCCCTAGCTCCTCTGGTGCTTCCTCCTCTACTACCTCCCCTAGCTCTCTTCTTTCAGCCCTCCCAAAGGGCTTAAAGATCCTACATCTAACACCCGCAGCTTGTTGCAAAAAATAGACCAGATTCAGACCATGGTGTGCACTCTAAAACCGGACATTCTAATCGTCTCAGAAACTTGGCTAAAGAGCACTATCCCTGACCACTCGGTCTCCATTCCTGGCTACTCATTGCTAAGGCAAGACTGTGCTGGCAGGGGTGGTGGTGGTGTGGCCATTTATGCCCTAGCCTCCATCCAATATTCCATCATCTACTTATCCTCCGATCCAGAGACCCATGATGCTCTAGCTATCCATGTGACCCTTCCCTTCATTCTCCCAATCTTCATAGCCGGCATATACTGCCGCCCAAATGTCCATCCTTCGGATGCGCTAGACCTCCTAACCTCCATCACTTCCCTCGCTCGCACTGAGGAATTATTCATCCTAGGCGACTTCAGTATAAATTGGTTGTCACCTCAAACCACCAAAACTAAAAACAAAATTGAAGCCCTAAACCTCTCCTAACTGATCTCCGAACCGACCCGCCAAAACCACAAGACACAATAACACTTCCTACTCAACTGGGCCCTTACCTCCCACCCTACCGCGTCATCACCTTTGGCATCCTCCCTGATGCTCCCAGTTACCATAACCTAGTATTCTTAGTTAGGAAAGTCCACAGAACTAAATCATCACACAAAACCATACCACTACGCTCTTTCAAGTCTCTTGACCTTGAACCTCTCCTGAGTAACCTTGCCACTTCTGACTGGTCCCCCCCTAACCTCTCTCCCCTCGGTTGATAAGACCCTTGTCTACTTCAAAGAAATCTTTATTGTAAACTAGAACGCCTGTGCCTCACTCAGAGAAACCAGAGTCAGAGGTTACAACTTACCTTGGATAAACTCTGAACTTCTGGCCTGCCTCAGGGCTAGAGATCGAGCCTGGAAGCATCATAAAGCTACCCAGCATCTTAGTGACCTTGTGAACTACCGCATGCTTCGAGACGCTTGCATCAGGGCTACAAGTTTAGCCAAGTCTGAATATTTCAAATCTGCCTTCATCACCAACATAAATTCCCCTTCAACATTCTGAAGGTGGTCCACGCCCCTATTTACCCCCTTATCTTGCACCCCCGTGCAGTAGCAATAGCTCATTAGTGTCAGACCCACCATCCGTAGCTGTGGAATTAAACTCCTACTACCTCCTGCACCACTGAGCTACTGAAATCCCTCCCTCCTCCCCATCCCCTCCTCACCTCTACCAGTGTGCCCCTCCACCACCCTCCCACCTCCTTCTCTTTCGCTACTGTAACCCCAAATGATGCTCCTAAGTGCCCTCCTCACCATCAACCCCTCTAAAGGTGCCTCCCCTGATGGCCTCGACCCAAAACTCCTCCCCCTCTCTGCTTCGGCCATTGCCTTCCCCCTCTCAATAATCCTAAATCTTTCATTCTCTACTGCCTCGGTCTCCTCTTCACGGAAGCATGCAGTGGTCTTCCCTCTACCCAAAGGTGGGTGACTCTTCATCCCCTGGCAGCTGTTGCCCCATTTCTCTCCTCCCTACCTTTGCCAAACTTCAAGAACACATTGTCCTCTCCCAGTTCACCTCTTTTCTATCTGACACCTCCTTTTTCATCCCTTTCCAGTCTGCTTTCAGGAAAAAATATTCAACCACCTCCTCTCTCCTATGGCTCACAGACTCCATCCTAACCAGGATGGGCAATGGCCAAATTACCTCTGCCATTTTTGTCGACCTGGCCAAGGCCTTCAACACTGTCTCTCACTCCCTGCTTCTCAACTCACTCCTGGCAGTTGGCCTATCTCCATCCACCACAAACTGGTTAAAGGCTTACCTTATTGGCAGAACCCATTCAGTTAAGATCTTGGATGCCACTTCCTCTCCTGATTAGCGCTGTTGTCTCCCAGGGCTCTGTATTAGGGCTCCTCCTATTCTCCATCTACTTAAACGACCTTCCCTCTGTTTGCTCCCCCTCCTCCACTATACGTATGTATGCCGATGATACAGTCCTGTATGCATCTGTCTCCTGTACTGCTGAGGTTGCAACCAGCTTACAGCAAGACTTCAACAAGGTTCAGCTCTGGTTTGCTAACCATCAACTTTTCCTCAATGCCAAGAAGACTGTTTTCATGACCTTTGGCACAAGGCAGAGACTCTCTAGGCTTCCCTCCCTACCCACTTTCCACACCCTCGATGGGACTTTACTTGAGGACACATCCTCCTTCAGGTACTTAGGTATCTGGTTGGACCAACATCCAAACCTCTCTGGACATATTGACGCCATCCAGAAAAAACTGCATCCCAAGCTTGGTGCCCTGTTCAGGAACCGTGGTTGCGTCCCTCCTACGGACAAGCATGAACTTGTTCAGAAGATGATACTGCCCATTTTTGACTACTGTGACATAGTCTATGGTGCTGCCCCTAAGTCCTCCCTGGCCAGACTGGACACTCTCTTCAATTCCTTCTGCTGCTTTGCCCTGGATACCCCCCTCACACCCACCACTGCGATCTTTATCATGCCCTATTCTTCCCCCTCTACAAATAGGCGACTCTCCCATTGTGCTAAATTCACCTCCAAGCACTGGTTGAGTGAGTTCCTTCCTACCTCACCTCCTCCTTTATAACACCCCCATCCTCCCACATTACCTTAGATCAACCAACTCCCGCACTCTGGTAGTCCCCGCAGATCCACCTAACTCGGCCAATCCGGTTATTCTCTCGCCTCCCAAAAATTTGAATTTTCTCCCCTCAAACGCGGCACTCATCCACTGCCTACTCCATCAGCTCAGCCCTCAATAATTATCTTGCACCTAGCTGCTCCTGCCATGTCTCTCCTAATTCCGACCTCTAAGCCCTGGAGAAACCCCTCCCTCTACCGTCACCTTCATTTTACTCTGTGCACCCCACCACCCAAATTTCTAGCTCTCCTCCCCTTCCCCAAATTGCTCCCCTTACTGGTCTCCTTGATCTCTCACAGATTGTAAGGGACCCTGAATACTCTCCATGGGTCCCTCTCCTACCCTCCAGGGGCTTGTATCCGACATTCTACTCCCTTCCCCACCACCCCTCCTATCTCCCTAGAATTACAGCCCTCTTGCAGCGTTCTTAGCATCCTGAAGGGGGTCTTGCTGTGTCTAGGTTTGTCTCCTCTCCTCTCCTTCCCGCTCTCCCATCTACCTGTCCTCCTAGCCTTTGCAGTCCCCTTGCAGGGTTCTCAGCATCCTGAAGGGTCTCAGGGTCTAGGCTTGTCTCCTCCTTCCCCTCCCTATCTACCTTTCTCCCTAGTCTTTGCAGTCCCTCTTGCAGGGTTCTCAGCATCCTGAGGGGGTCCTACTACGCATAGTCTTGTCTCCTCTCCTTCCCCTCCCCATCTACCTTTCTCCGTGGCCATCACAGTCCCCTTGCAGGGTTCTCAGCATCCTGAAGGGGTCCAACTGAACCTAAGCACATCTCCCCTATTCTATCTAGCCACTATCTTGGCTTTCCATGACTACTAGCAGGGTCCAATGCATCCTGATGGACTATTGATTAGGCCCCATCCCCTCCAAATGTGCGAATTCTATTCCACCCAAGGGTTCAGTTCTCACTCCCTCCCTCTCCTATCACTCTCTTAATCCCTATCTACTGACCTTCCCCAACCCCCTTGCAGGGTACCCCACATCCTGAAGGGTCCTCTCTTGGGTTAGGTCTTGTTCCCCCTCTCCTAGCATTGTCGCACCTCCTCCTTCTCTCTCCTCCCTCTTTGAATCCCTACAGCCTTATCCCCCTTTCTGTCTAGCCCCACAGCCTCCTTGCAGGGTTTCCCATATCCTGAAGGGGTCTCTCTGGGATACTGCCTTATGCCCTTCTCTCTGGTCCCCCCCAGTCCCCTTGCCGGGTTCCTCGCATCCTGAGGGGTCTCCAGGGACATGGCTCTTACCCCTTCCTCTCCTTTCCCTCTTTTCTTTCACATAAGCACTTGTTTATTTATTAACCCGGCACTTATTATTGTCCACTCTTTCTATCTATTTGTAATACCTGCCTTACAACTGTACGTTAATGTTGATCTTGTAACTTGAATGTTTATTGCCTCATTCTTATTGTACCCCTTCCTCCCAGATCACACCAGTAGACGAGCGATTTGTCGCTCAGTGTGCCTACCTGGTGAAACATTTCAATAAATAGATAAAAAAGGTAATCACTTTCTCACAGATAAGCAGTTGATTATGGAAGAGCTGAACCTCCATTTTGCCTCGGCAGGTAGTGTCTTCGATACTTCAGCCACCGTAACATACCTCTTCCGTCCTCCGCAGCCCATCGAAAGCTTACCATCTAATATCGCAAACCTTTTAAATTTTCATCAGGTTACATATAAGGAGGTGGTACTACTTTAAACCCTTGACCCTAAAGAGTGCAGGAGTGGACATTATCGAGCGACTCTTCCTAAAACTGAGCTACCCAATCCTTATTGTACCTATCATGCACCTTTCAACCTTTCAGTATCAAGCTGTGAGGTCCCATTTTTATGGAAAATTGCACATATTATCCCACTGTTCAAGTCGGGTGGTAAAGCCTCGACGCAGAATTATCAACCTATTTCCATCCTGCAGTGCAGGCTAAGCTGTCTGAGAAATTGATATATGACCAAATAAAAAAAAAAACTACCTTGAGACGCATTCCCTCATCAACCCCATGAAGTCTGGCTTTCAGGCTAAGCACAGCACAACCTCCACCCTGGTAAAAGTTACTAAAATTGGTTTACAGCTCTCGACCATAAACATACCACTGCAGCACTCTTCTTGGACTTAAGCAAGGCCTTCAATACTGTAGACCATAACATCCTCCTGGGTAAGCTTTCAAGTGTCTGGCTAAGTCCAGATGTAGTAAACTGGCTCAGATGCTATCTTACAGACCGGTATCAGCAACTGAAGGTCGAAGGCCTAACCTTAACCTGTGTATTCATCAGCAAAGGTGTACCACAAGTCTCCATACTGGGCCCTTTGTTATTCACAATTTACATTAGTGACCTAGGCCAGAACATCACCAATGCCAACCTTCATTTTTATGCTGACAACACTGTACTCTACTGCAAACCTAGACCCAGATTTAGCACTGCAGTCCTTACAAGAAGAGTTTAATTTATTGCAAACTAATTTCACACGTCAAGCTCCTCTTAAATGCAGTCAAAACCAAATATATGGTCCTTTTCGCAAATCTAACTTCACCCTCTCTGCATCTGGCATCACCATCCTTTCTAACAAAACACTCAAACTGGTAGGCTCGTTTAAATACCTAGGCATGTGGGTGGATAACGAGCTGACATTTAATGATGACACAGAAGCCCTCTGCAAGTAACTACGGCAAAACTGGTTTTACTTTTGTAACAAATATTGCCTAAACTGCAGTGATAAGAAAGCACTGGTGCAGGCCACGCTTGCTGGACTATGATGTCATTATTATAGAAGTGCCATAGTTTCACATCTGAGTAGATTAGATGTGTTGTACCACAGAGCGCTCTGCTTTATCTGTGAGCTCCCTGCCTTATACACCATTGCCTTCTTACAAGGAAATAGGCTGGCCACCATTGCTTGATACTAGAAGGCTAAGACATTTGAAGAGCAACTGACACCACTCTGGCAAAAAGTGCTACATTGCAGAATTAGAATAAGCATACCTTCAGTAAATATCATACCAAAACTACATTTCGTGCTCTTTTCATATTAAAGTTATGAGCTGTTTTGTAACCTGATTTCACTACCGGTTCAAAAAGCCCACGTCCATGAAGAGCTGCAGCTGATGTCATCTCAGGAACTCACAGTCTAGTACTCCCAGTCAGCAAGCTTGTAGGACATGTTTCTCCAAAGTTGTAAAGATCATGTGCAGTGGTTTTCACAAGTAAAAGAGGCAGCACCGTTCAATAAACATTGTTACAAAACCTGAAACACACAGTTTTTAAAGCAGAGTTGTCAATTTTTTGTGGGGTGCATTTTGTTGTGGACCTTTTTTCCCAAGGTTGCTGTATGCTGGGTCATAGCACACTGTTGTGAAGTTTGCAGACGGAATATGTTTCTGATGTGGTGAAAGGCTGAGATCATTCATACTTATCATTCAATTGAGGTGATTTCTAACGATGGCACTTTACAACAATTATTCCATCTCCTTGTCAGTGGGGGTTGGAGAGGTAAATGCTGTTTCAAAACCTTACTAGGGGATTCTGATTTAGCCACCCTAATGTGTTCTCCCTGTTAGGCTGCTTTGACCTACATTCAGTGGCTCCAGGGTTGCTGGATGCAGAGTCAGCATGCCTCCAGGCTGCTGATGCCATTTGGAGTGCTACTCTACTATGCCTGTTAGGACATTGTATTGCTTGGTAGTATTGTAATGTTGTAACTTCACTGCTGTTTCAGTGTCTGCTTTACAATAAGTTCTAATAGGGACCTTATATGTGTTAATTTCTACTAGAGGTGGACATGTTAGATCTGGTAAAATGATTAGTTTAATTTAGAGTAGAACATAGATGAGCCTGAATGTAGGTCAGAACAGCCTGACAGGGAGAAAACACTGGGCTGGCTAAATTAGAAACTCCTAGTAAGGTTTTAAAACATTTCCTCTCCTACCCCCATTGACAAGGAGATGGAATAATTGTTTTAAAGTGCCAACCTTAGAAACCGCCTCAATTGAATGATGGGTGTGAATGATCTCAGCCTTTCACCACATATAAATGTAGTCAGTCTGCAAACCTCACAACAGTGTGCTATGACCCAGCATCCAGCAACCCTGGGGAAAAAGGACCTCAACAAAAAGGCACCCCAAAATATTGTCAGCTTTTGTTACAAAACCTGACACACACAGTTTTAAAGCAATGTTTATTGAACTGTGCTGCTTGTTTTACTTGTGAAAACCATTCATTGCACATGATCTTTAAAACTTTGGAGACACAGGTCTTATAAGCTTGCTGACAGGGAGTACTAGATTGTGAGTTCCTGAGATGACATCAGCAGCAGCTCTTCTCTGACACAGGCTTTTTGAATGGATAGTGAAATCAGGGTTACAAAATAGCTCATACCTTTAAAATGTAACGAGAATCTAGTTTTTGGTATGAGATTTCTGGGGATATGTTATTCTAATTCTGCAATGTAGCAGAAGAGGCCAGTTACTATTTAAATCTTTGGTCCCTCAAAGCTCTACATAACTTATTAACTGTATACATTTCCTTGCTCTTCTGTAGGTCCCAAGGCCCATATACACTTAGACTACATAATGTTATTTTGTTGGCACTGCTCAAAATACGGGAAGATGGCCTTTAGCTGGGCTGCCCCTAAAGCCTGGAATGCCCTCCAGAAAATACTCAAGTTACCTACACTGATATGTCCCCGATTCTTCCAAACCCTTTGTAGCTAACGTTGCATAGATAAATGTGTCTACCATTAGCACTGCACTTGTTTGTTGTATCATGATTAGATCTTCTTCGGGGGTATCTCAGTCATCAGGTAACACCGTAGGAACTTCACTGTTGGTAAAGCAGTATCCACACAGAAGATTTTCAGCAGTACAACTGGGGCCACCCACACCGATGTCATGCGACATCACCAACGCTATATAGGCATGAGTGGCCCTGCTCCCTCCTCAGTTCTTCCCCGCCCTTGACTTGTTCGCACGGGTCACTGGAAGCTCCGATGCAGTTTTGACATCATTTTGCCTACGGCTTTTTCATTATATTACTTTAGAATCTCTTTTTTTTTAAAGAGATTCCTTTTTTGTTCATGTCAGTAGTTAATCCTTTGACTTCTCTTCCGTCATCACTGCTGCTGCTATGAAAGAAGATTGCCTTCACAGACAAACACTCTCTGTGTGTCTGCTGTCTTGTGCCTGACCACAAATAGTCTCCGACTGTGAGCTCTGCCAGAAGCTTAATCAAGCAATCCTCAGGTGACGAGAAAGACTCTTAAGAATTTCCTAATGAACCAACAGGTAGCCAGTTCTGGGCAGAGGTCCTCCGGGGTCCCAGCCTCGCAGTCACTGGTAGGGTTGTCAAGCTCCCAGGCCTCTTAAGGCCCAAGACAGGTGCTTAGGAAAAAGTCACAAAGAACCTAGATCGGCCGCTTCCCTGGCAGTGGTCTCTGCTCCTCGATGGCCTTTCTCCTTCACTGTGTTCTTAGTCAGCTGCGCTTGACGAATAAGTCTGTTGTCCAGGTCTCTGTGCTCAGTAGACCCATACTGACAGCACCCTCTGTCCGATATTCAGAGTTGCGGGTCGCCGGGCCCTCCTTCGCCGATGGTTGTCCCGATCAGGCCTGATCCTACCCCTAGGCCCCTGGCTACAGGCTCTTCAGGTCCTCAGGGCCCCTCTGGTGGGTAGTCACTCTCTGCGCCATCTACTCACCCTCCGTCTATGCAGTCCTTGCCGGTCATCGACCTCCATGAGATTTTGACTAAATTTACGTCTGTGATTGTTCACCAGCTTGGCGCTTTTAGACCTTTGTTGCCGGCACCATCAGTTGCAGCTTCATTGTTGACTCCTCCTAGACTGTCACGGGCTACTCCCAAAGGGCTGTGATAGGTGTCTCACATGTCCGACCTGGATCTGGAAGAGGTTGATATCAAGGAGGAGTACTAACCTGATCTTATTTTTCCTGCTGAGGAAGAAGAGGAGGACGACCCCCTCTCTTCTGACAGGTCCACTGCTTCGTCAATAAGTGAGGCCTCTGCCAAGCACACCGCTGGGTCTCCTCCAGAGGACTCTACCTTCTTCAGTATTATGAAGCAGCTGTCCTTAGCCATGGGGTTCCACACTGAGGAGGAGGAGGAGGAGGATGTAATCAGGAAGGATTTAGTTAATTTCCTGGAGATCCCAGAGTCTCCTGTCAAAATTATTCCTCCTATTTTACCTGTTTCTGAGGAATGCCACTACTGCAGCCTGGCACAGGCCTGACATAGTGACAGCGATGCCCGTGGGCAGATAAACTTTATCATGCCCTCAGGGTTTCCCATTATGCTGCCCAGCCTGAAACTGTTTCAGTGGTCATAAAGGCAGCTTTAGCTTCCTCCCCCACTGACAAGGAGTCATGCAGGAGTAACCTTTGCGGTAAGAGGGTTTATGCCTCCTTCTCCTCCCTCAGGCTGAGAATTGTTAATTACTTTTTCCATATGGTAGAGTACCAGAATACCAACTGGAGGAAGGGCAAAGCCGCAGCCCAGACCCTCCCAGATGGTACACAGAAGCAGGAGATTCTCAAATGCTTGCAAACCACTGAAGACGTTAGCAAGCACCTCCTGCGACCCCTCTATGGTGTTTTGGACACTATTGCCACCGGCATTTCCCTCTGTAGGCCCTCCTGGCTGAGTGTCTCTGGCTTTGCTGCTGATGTTCAGCAGAAGGTGCATAATGCCCCCTTCAATGGCTCTAAATATTTTGGCCCAGATGTCCAGGACAACATTAATGACCTGCAGGCATCTGACAGGGCTCTCAAATCTGTCCACCTGCTCTACCACATGCAACTTAAGAGCAGACAATGCTGTCCCTTTCATAAGGCGTCCAATAGGCCAGGAACAGCCTCAAGACAAACATGGAGCCTCCGCCATCTTGCCTGCCCCCTCCACTGCCGGAGCCGCGGCCAAGTGTTCCAGGGGTGATGGACCAGCCCCAGTGGCTGGATCCGCCTCTGCTTGACTCCTTGCCAGACCCCCCCTTCCAGTACTCAACCAAGAGGTGGTGGTCGGAGATCACTTCTTCCTCCATCTCAATCAATGGAGAACCATTACATCGGATGCCTGGATTCTTCAAATCTTAGAAAGAGGTCACACTCTGGAGCTCATCGAGCAACCCCCAGAGACTCCTGCTCCGCCCTCCAACTACCCCCAGCCCATCTGTCTGTTCTCCGAGAGGAGGTTCAGTCCCTTCTGTGCAAATGCGCCATAGAGCCAGTACTCAGGCGCCAGAGAAATGAGGGGTTTTATTTCAAGTTTTTCCTGATCCCCAAAAAGACCGGAGATCTGAGGCCCATCTTAGAATTTAAAGGACCTCAGTCTGTATGTCCACTACAGAAAGTTTCAAATGGTAACTTTGCCAGGTCTGATGCCCCTTCTCAGGCAAGGTGACTGGCTGTGTTCTCTGGACATGCAGGATGCTTACCTGCATATCTCAGTATTTCCTCCCTCAGGAGATTCCTCCAGTTTCTTTTTCAGGGCGAGCATTACCAGTTCAATGTGTTGCCCTTTGGCTTGTCCTCTGCGCCACAGGTCTTACTAGATGCTTAGCAGCAGTAGCTGCAGCCTCAGAAGGAGGGAATGTACATTTTCCTTATGTGGACGATTGACTCTTAAAGGCCTTATCCAGAGACCTGCTCCTGGGGACCTTAGAGAAAACCCTCCAGTTGTTTCTCTCCCTAGGCATTCCCATTAACCTACCCATGTCCGTCCTGGTTCCATCCGAAAGGCTGTAATGCGTAAGGGTGGTTCCAGACTCAGCGCAGGGGAAGACCTTTCTGCCTGAAGCCAGGGTGGAGTGCCTTATTGCTCATGCTCAGGAGGTGGCTCAGAGCCATTATATTCCTGACGGGGTGTACCTGAGGCTGTTGGTCTCTGATGGCGGCTGCCATCCAACCGCTCCACTGGCCAGGCTCCACATGTGCATTCTCCGGGTACAATGGGACCAGTGAATGGACAATTTAGATCAGTTAGTGCTGGTCTCTTCCCCAGTCCGCAAAATGCTCCAGTGGTGGATGAATCCACTGAACCTACTGCAAGGAGTACCATTCCAGATCTCCTCTCCACATCAAATCCTCACCACTGTATTTGGGCTGGGAGGGGGCTTATCTGGGTCCCTTTCAATCTCAGTGTTCTTGGTCCCAGATTGAAACCTCTCTGCATATCATTGTCCTAGAGATGTGGGCGGTTCTGTGTGCCATGCAGGCTTTTCAGAGCCACCTGCTAATTCAGTCAGACAACCTCAGTGTTGTGTACTACATCCAACAAACCCGGGGGTATATTCCTTACCCCTATGCAGGAGGCCATAAGAGTGTGGTATTGGGCATTGGACCACAGCCTGACACTCTCGGTGGTCCACGTCCTCAGGAGTGCTAAACACTCTGGTGGACAGCCTCAGCTGGATTCAGTCCAGCATGCATGAGTGGGAACTTCCGTTATCCATTGGAAGACCTGTTTGACAGTTGGTGTCATCCAGAGTTGGACTTTTTTGCGTCCTCACTCAGCGCAGAACTCCCAGTTTCTGGGCCTGGAGTTTTCTGGTAAGATGCATTGTCCCTCTCCTGGAGCGGGAGGTTTCCTTTTCCTATAATCCAGAAAGTACTCGTCAAGTTACAGATAGAGGGGGCCCACCATGATCCTGGTAGCTTCATTCTGGCCTTGCCAGATATGGTTTCCTCTTCTTCAGCAGCTGGCGGAGGAACCTCTGGTCCCTTTACCCCTCTGCAGGAATGTACTGACCCAGGATCAGGGGACCCTGGTGAACCGAACTCTGGTCCCTCCATCTGCACGCCTGGCTCCTGAGGATGTAGCCATCGCCAGATTCGGGTTTCTAATAGAGTGGCAGACGCCCTAGTGGCTGCCCGAAGCTTCCACCTGAGCCACTTATGCCAGGAAGTGGAAGCAGTTTGCCATATGGGCTGCCAGGCATAATCTGGACACTTTCACCTGTCTGGTGAACTGGATTCTGGACTACCTGATTTCTCTGTCTGATTCAGGTCTCCAGTACTTCTCCCTCAAGGTGCACCTTTTGTCTGTCTCAGCCTTTCATGAGCCCATGGGTGACCGTACCGTAGCTCAGCTGGATGTCTCCCATACCTTTTTGAAGGGCATCCTGCACCTGAAACCTGCAGTCCGTTCTCCTGTCCCCGCCTGGGATTTGAATTTTGTTTTGGAGAAGTTGACCCTGTCTTCGTTTAAGCCAGCCGCAACTTGCGAGCTGTGCTTCCTTTCCTGGAAAGCGTTATTTTAAGTTGCTAACTTCTGCTTGAAGAATTTCAGAGCTTCAGGCCATCTGGTGCGAGGAGCTCTATTTCATTTTTAACAAAGACAGGACATCTTTGCGCACAAATCCTAAGTTTCTGCCTAAGGTGGTATCTGAGTTTACACTGAACCAGTCTATCCACCTTCCTGTTTATTTTCCAAAGCGTGCCAATCATACATTGGATGTGCGCAGAACTTTGAAATATTACTTGCTCTGAACCAAGGAATGTAGAAAGTCAAAGCAATTGTTTATTTCTTTCGCCCCAGATAGAGAAGGCATTTGGGTTTCCAAACAGTGTTTGTCCAAATGGTTGGCTAACTGCATTGTGTTCTGCTAAAACACATACGGCGAAGAATTGCCTGGAGCGGCCGGAGCTCATTCCACAAGAGGCATGGCTACCTCTGTGACTTGTTTCCGAGGGGTCTCAGCCACTTTCACTTGTGCGGCTGGCACCTGGAGTACCATCCACACTTTAACCAAGCACTGCAATCTGGACATTGCATCTAGAGCCCATGCAGGATTTGGCAGGGCTGTGCTGCAGGGCCTCCTGTCTTAAGCTTAAGGTTGTTCTTCCTCCCAGACTGTTTGCACCTGTAACTTCTTGGGACTCGTTCCTACAGTGTGACCTGATGACTGAAATACCCCCGAAGAAGATAGAATAGTTATGTAAGACCTTACCATAATAGTAGATCTTTGTGGGGATCGCAGTCATCAGGTCCGTCTCCCCTCCCACCATCCCCCTTTTTGGGGCTCCTTTCTGGAACTGGCTATATGGTATATCCACCCTTTCTTATAGGCCTGGGCACCTGTCTGTCTCTCTCTTCGATCCCCCATGGCTAGAGCTATGCTCCCTTTTATCTCTGGGGGAAAAGAACTGAGGAAGGAGCGGGGCTGCTCACACCTTTATAGGATTGGTGATGTCGCATGACATTGGCATGGCCGCAGTTGTACTGCTGAAAATCTTCCGTGGATCCTGCTTCACCCCACGGTGAAGTTTCTGTGGTGTGACCTGCGTCTGAGATCCCTCAAAGATCTACTGTTACAGTAAGTTCTTAACGTAATTGTTAGTTTTCTTTGCTGCAATCTTTTTTTTTTTCTCTCACACTGCTCTCATTTGTTGTTTCGTCCCACAGCTCAGTCTTTACTCCCTACATCTGCATATTGTACGTATAAACAGCCGCCACTATTCCTGTTTGTATGCTTTGTTATTGTCTGTTAACCCTAGACTACCTTTCTGAAGTATTATGTACCGTCAGTTGATACTATGTCTAGAACCTGTTATCCCTCCCTCGGTATTTATTTCTTTATTTTCTGTTTTTGTATATTGCCATTTTCATGTATTATGCACTAACAGTTGACACTGTACTTCAAAACTGTAATTCCTAGTCTGTATGAATTGTTTTACTGTCCTACCCATGACCTCCTCACAAATGAGCTTTGCTCAATGGAATTTCTTCCTGGTAAAACAAATAGATAAAAATAAATACATTTTCCCTTATATACTTTCCCAGGATGCCTCTGGGAATGAGCTAGAGGAGTGTGTGTGTGTGTGGGGGGCGCAGCTGAGACCCTGTAAGTACCTCACTGGGGTGAACAAGGTGCAGGAGAGCTGTTTCAGAAGAGGAGGAGCACCAGAACATGGGGGCATGCAGTGAAGCGGGGGTGGGGGTAGATTGAGGGATGTGAGAAAATACTTCTTCACAGACAAGTGGTGGACGCCTGAAACATCCTGCCAGAAGAGGTGATGGGGGCAAAGACACTAGGGAGCATCAAGCATGCAACGGATCGCATATGGACATAATATGTAGAGAAAGGAGGAGAGAGGGACACTGGTGACCAAATAGGGTCTGAGGTGTATTTAGGCAGGAAAATAGGACAGACTAGATGGGCTTTTACCAGTCCTTTTCCACCAAGTTCTTTGTTTCTGTGTTTCTGTTCTCAGCTTAGTGGGCCTTTTTCTGGTAAAAGTTTTACATAAAAACAAAGTATGGAAGCAGTTAAAAAGACTACTTTGCAGTTTTCTCTGTGTGTGTGTGTGTGTGTACATATATTTGCATATTGTGTGTGTGTGTGTGTGTATATGTGTGTGTGTGTATATATATATATTTATTTATACAGTAGACGGGGACCCAAAAGCTACTATATGAATGCTATTTGACCTACTATGTGCATAAATTTTGTTTGTGTACACAGTAGACATGTCATGATGCTTTGTATCGTGGATACATCATGATGACGGTCCTCTTCCAGGCTTACTTCCAGTTACGGTCCTTCCACTTTTAACTGTTATTCCCACTTGTCCTTTCAGTACCCACAGTACCTCTTCAAAATCACATTTCATTGCAGCTTCATTCTTACAATAATCTCACCTCCAGCCGGTCACCTAATCAAAACAAAACGCTTTATCCTTTTTTGGGGGGAGACTCGAACTTTCAACTCGCCCACTTGCCAGCTGTCATCATGGTCTTTCTCATCTCAGCTTTGTTGTGTCACTCTGTTTAAATCCAGAACTCTGGATAATACACCACAAAAAGCAGTACCTTGGTTAAAAACAAATCGGCTACTCTCTCTCCACAAACACGCAAAAGTGTGCATTTTCTCCTTTGTACTGCCTCACAGCTTACTTCTTTCAGAATGTAGCTCTGCTTCTTCTCTGCTCCTCCGCACATAAACCTGCTGTGCTCTCGCTCCATCTTACTGATTTAAAAAAAAAAAAGTCAACCATAACCTTTCTGACGCCAGCTGCGTGTTTCAAGCAGCTGACACACGTACTTGTGCTTCTATTCCCTCTCTAACACTGTCTGCCATATTGCCTCAAAATTTCACCAGCAGAACGGATTCCAAACTTTCATGACTGCATATCACATTGCATCCTTGGCAGCCCTTCGCAGTCATTGTGTAGTGCATTAATAACAGCCAGAATGCAAAGATTCTGCAGAACAGTGTCTGTGGAAAAACATGTCCTGGAGGTCCAGGGAGCAGAACCTCATGCCCTGCTGTAGACATGGTATGCTCAGATTCAGAGTGACTATCCAAAACTTGCACTTCCGCATGTACTAATTAAGATTGCAGATCCAGTATGGGGTGCCATCCCCCCATCTGTTTTGGGACAAGGAAGTACCTGTGCACGTACACCTGACTTGCCAGTGTGTCTGGGACACGGGCTGTAGCCCCTTTTGCAAGGAGCTGAACAACGTCCTCCCATAGGACAGACATCGTGTCCTGTGACACTGAGAAATCCCTAGGAACGTGGGATTGGTAAGGCGGGAGAGCTTCGAAGTCTAGTGGCAGCCCTCTGCCTACCAGCTCAAGAACCCACTTGTCTGTAGTAATGATGGAACAGTATGTCCAGAAGTGGCAAAGCCAACCCTGCAGAGGGAGCTGTCTCAGGGACTGAACAGGTGGGAGCCCCCCAACCCATCACTGGGCAGCTTTGGAGGGGGTATCAGCCGCTGGGACCAGAGGGGCAGTACTTCCCATACCCTGCCTCTTCTAGGCCTTGGCCTTGGGTTGTCAGTCTCACTATTGCCCTTGCTGGGGGCTGCTACCGAGGCTGTTGTGGCTGAAAGGCCTTCTTTTCCAGTTTCTGGACCGTCAAACAACATGAAGTCTTGCTATATTATAGACATTAGCAGTTTGTTCCAGCTCTAGAACTGCTCCTGGAGTGAAATGGTTAAAACCATTCCAAAATAGAATTTTGGCACAAGAGCAGCTCTATCTGTGTCATTTCAAACTTGAACTGTCAGATCTTTATGAGCCAAACTCACTAAGGTCTGTGTGGAAGCTGTAACCTACACTCAGCCAAATGGCTACCTAAATAATAACAACCATTGATGGTCCCAACACCCAAGACTCAAGTCAGGGGACCAGAAATACTAACACCATTCTAATAATATGAAAATGGAACATAAGTATAATAAAACACACACGCTGCACACATACACACCCCCAAAGTCCCAAAGGGGACAAAATGCTAACAGGACATAAGTAGTGCCCACACTAAGTTGCCCGCACCCCACCAAGTAGAGGTTCTGAGAGGGGCAGGTTGGGGGAGGTCTATAATATAGCAAGACTTCATTAGAAGAAACAACATTACTAAGGTGAGTAATTTTTCTTCAACAATATGAAGTTCGTTATATTATAGACATTAGCAGAATACACAGCAGTACCTCCATGGAGGAGGGCAGAACCTACTTAGGAATAGGCTCTAGAGCTGGAACAAACTGCTAATGTCTATAATATAGCAAGACTTCATTAGAAGAAACAACATTACTAAGGTGAGTAATTTTTTCTTAGTGTCTTTCTGGGATGAAGCCACAGAGTCCAGAATGGCACTGGATTTCTCAGTCCTGGTAAGATGACCTTCCACCCCTAGGCCAGAAAAGTCAGTGCCCAAGAAAGGGACATCGACCACCTTGTGTTCAGTGTTTACAGAAAGGTGGAGAGCCTCAGCCAGGCCCTGTGATGCATTGCGATGGCTGCTGCCATGACACGGGCACAGGAATCGCCCATGTCTGTAGCCATCTGGACCTGGTGTTTAGCCAGTGCTTGACCCTGGTCTCTGACTAACTTCTTTGGTAGCTGCTTGTCAGCAGATAAGTGAGGGAGGGACGTTATCAAGCATGCCCAGAAGGGAGTGACCAAAGTTGGCCATCATCATTGCATAGCTGGCCTGATGGAGACTGATAGAGGAAGTGGCATGGGCCTTCTTGGCCACATGGCTATGTCTTGGACCTCGTCGATGTCCCCTTGGTTTCCAACCTTTCGCATAGCCAAGTCAGAGACCAGGCCCTTAGTTGATGGGTGGTCCAAAAAGCCGGAAGGGGACCCAGTAGGAAGCACATACTTACAGACCATATGGATGGAGGGTGCCGGGCAGGATGCTGGATGCTGCCAGAGCTCCAGGTCCAGTCCCAAGATGACCTCAGCCATAGGAAGGGCACCTCCCATGGATTCATCCCTATTAAGGATGTCTGTGAAAGGGTACTTGGCCCTTTTCTGAACAGGCTCCAGAGGTACAGATATGGACACTGAAATTAAAGTAGAGCTGCAAAAGACACCAGCCCATGGTCGGAAGGCTGCTGCTTGACCAACGTACGGTTGAGTGTACTCGTCCTCAACGACTGCATGGATGAGCCCTCTGAATCATCAGAGGAGTCCTCAGAAATGGCCCTCGACTGTTTTTTGCCACGGACCACCAGAGAGTTGTTTGTCTGGGTGATTTCCAACAACAGCCATCCTGGCAAGCCGGATGCAGCACGGGAGTCTTTGATCGGGGCTCCCACCAAAGGCTGCGATGGAGGCAGCTCCACCTGCAGGGTGGGGAGACAGGTGTTGGGAACATCTGTCAAGGAAGAACTGGCAACGCTGACTGACATCTGCCAGTTGACAACAGGTATTGTGGGTAGAGCCCACTGCCTTGCCATGGCCCATTGGTGCTAGAGGAGTTCCTTGAAGTGACAGAACCTCTCCTTGTTTGAGGACGAAGAGGTCAAGGAATGTCGACTGCAGTGCCTCTCAGATGACTGAGTGTGCGAACGGAGCCTCGACCTAGCTCTCAACCTTGATGGTCAAATCAAGGGCCAACGCTGAGGAGAAGCCACTTGTGGTGCAGTATAGATAACATGCACTGGCTTCAGTAGATCGACCTCCAGTGGAGGCAGGTCTTGAGTAGAGCTGATAGGGGACACCAACTGGTCCACGTCCTCCTGAGTGAGGATCAGGAAGATGGGATCTTGGAAATTGACTCCTTGATCTCCTCCAACAACTGGCTGATGGGGTCAAATAATTCCTGACTGCCCTATCGGCGGTGTCGAGGTCAACAAGTCTGATGAGGGCACAATGGAGCCTGCTACTTGGCCCTCAACCAAGGAAGGCTTGACCGAAGTCGAGCACTTGGACCATGATCTCTCCTGATTCCACGACTGGCGCTGGTAGTGCTTGTGTTTCTACCATGGTGGGCAGGGCTGTATCCAAGTCTTGGAGGACCCAGCACATCTCTAGGAATTCACTGAGAGAAGGACATGCCAGCGCTGGCCCCAGCCACAGAGCAGTGCCTAGGCTGATGAGGTGCCCACCGCAGCATTGGCCACCACCTCTTCCTTGGTTGCAAGATGGACTGCAGAGGCTTTCTTGCGGCCCTTTGGCCAGAGTTATGGGTCCCGGTTGTCATTAAACTGAGAAGAAGCTGGGCCACATGATCCTTCAAGGAAGAAGGGAGCATTGTTTAGCATAGGCCACAGCCTGAAACATCGCATGCAGCCTCTAAACAGTAGAGAAGGACACATATGGGTCCATCCACAATATTTCCTGGTGGCATGTGATACAGAATTCAAAGCGGAGCAGGCTTCACTTCCTCACGTTCTGTCTTCCATCACCAAGGCTGGAGCTGAGCCAAGGAAGCTGCAGACATTGAAGAAGGAAGCAGGGAGGGAGGTCAGAATAGCAAAGGCCCAAACTGAGGAAAAGATAGCCAACTCGGTTAAGAAGGGGGATAAAACCTTTTATAGGTACATCAGAGAGCGTAGAAAGACAAAGGGAGGGATAGTGAGGCTGAATAGAATAAATGGTGGGTGGGCAGAGTGGGACAGTGAAAAAGCAGGGATACTGAACGAATATTTCTGTTCAATATTCACAAAAGAGGAGGGGGAAGTGCCTAATCCAATTAACAGAAGCACTCTTGATAGGGGGGTTGATCCCAGTCCTTTCACAGAAGAAAGGGTTCTGCAAGAACTCCTAAAACTGAAGGTGGACAAAGCAATGGGGCCTGATTGAATTCACCCCAGAATTCTAAAAGAATTAAGGAGGGAACTAGTGAAACGACTGACTACTCTTTTTAATAAATCATGGGAGGATGGTGTGGTACCTGAGGACTGGAGGAAGGCGGATGTGATTCCCCTTCACAAAAGTGGGACCAAGACAGAGGCAGGAAACTACAGACCTGTCAGTTTGACATCTGTTTTAGGGAAAGTGATGGAGTCACTTCTGAAGGAAAGAATTGTTGAGTACTTAGAGGCCAGTGGGCACAGGACCCAGGCAGCATGGCTGCTGGCCAGGGAGGTCATGTCAGGCCAGTCTAATAGTTTCTTTGACTGGGTGACCAAGTAGTAGCAGACCAGGGAGGGCTGTGGACATGGCCTACCTAGACTTTAGCAAGGCATTTGACACAGTCCCACACAAAAGATTAATATACAAATTAACCAGCCTGGGAGTGGGTCCCATGGTGGTAGCCTGGGTAAAACATTGGCTGGACAACGGGACACAGAAGGTAATTGTAAATGGAGTCCACTCTGAAGAAAGAGGGGTTACTAGTGGAGTACCACAGGGTTCAGTACTGGGTCCAGTCCTTTTTAATGTCTTTATAAGTGACACTGCAGAGGGACTGGAAGGAAAAGTATGCCTCTTTGCAGATGGCGCAAAGATCTGCAACAGGGTTAATACACAAGGAGGCGTAGAAAGGATGAGAAGGGACTTGGCAAGGTTGGAGGAATGGTCAGAAGTATGGCAGCTAGGATTCAGTGCAAAGAAGTGCAAAATAATGCACCTGGGAAACAAGAACCCAGGGGAAGATTACACAATGGTGGGGAAGGTAGTAGCAACAACAAAAAAGGAAAGGGACCTGGGGGTAATCATATCAGATGATCTTAAGGTTAGCAAGCAATGTGAGAAGGCAGTAGGGAGGGCTGGGGGTATACTGGGATGCATAGGGAGAGGCATCACCAGCAGAAAACAGGAAGTTGTTATCCCTCTGTACAGACAGTTGGTGAGACCCCATCTGGAGTACTGCGTCCAGTTCTGGAGACCCCATCTCCGCAAGAACATGGACAGGGTAGAGGCAGTCCAGAGGAGGGCAACTAAAATGATGTGGGGTCTGCAAGAGAAGCCATACAAGGAGAGACTAAAGGAGCTTAATATGTATACACTTGAGGAAAGAAGGGAGAGGGGGGACATGATAAAAAACCTTTAAGTACCTCGGTGGAATCAACAAAGTCCAAGAGGGTAGCATCTTTCAGAAAAAGAGACGTGCAAGAACAAGGTGACACAATTTAAAGATAGAGGGAGTGGTTCAGGGGCAATGTGAGGAAGTATTTTTTCACAGAGAGGGTAGTGGATGCATGGAACAGCCTTCCTGAGGAGGTCATGGAGTCTAAAACTGTGGGAGAATTCAAGAAAGCATGGGACAGACATAAGGCAATTCTTGTGGGGGGTAGGAAGAAATAGGCTGTTGGTTAACTAGGATCTGCGGCCTATCCTTTAGGTAGGGAAATGGGCAGACTAGGTGGCCAAGCGGTCCTCATCTGCCGTCAAAGTCTGTGTTTCTGTGTAACTCTTTGAAAAAACAAAGAAATCGCCAGTGGCGCATGTTAGGTACCCTACAATGCAGAGAGCTGTGAAGCAGGAGACCAAACTCATCCAGTGGAAAGAAAGATCTGATGTCACGGGGTGGAGCCACAAGATGCACCATTTGAGTGGTGGGAGGAGGTTAGCTTAAAGACCTTTCGATGAATCTGCACTTCCAGGAGAACAGCCAGTGTGTGGACAGTGAAATATATCCACACCCCTAGAACAGCTAATAAGTCCCCAAGCGAAGCTTATAAGCTCACTGTGACCCAGCCACAGAGAGAGAGAGCTCCACTTCAGGTAGCCAATCAGAGCCCCTTCTGTGTCTGGCGCCATTTTCTAACTCCACCACGCAGCACAAGCCTGACCTAATTTTAAAACTCAGGCACTGAACTGACCTTGTACTGTAATTTTTAGCCAGCTCCTTTACCTCTGTTCTTGCCAATGTACTGAATTCTGCTAGACAGACTAGGGAGTTTAATTTATTTGTTTTGATCTGTGCTACTGTGTTTGAAGCCCCAAAAGTAGTGCAGATGTAAAAGCAGCCCTCTGGCTTGTTCAGCTGCCCCATTCAGATCGAATTTTTCACCCCCCACACTGTATTAAATGGTCTGTCAGCCCTCATAGCTCCAACCCCATTAACTCAGCCTACCTATTGGAAACGGGTGTAGGTCAACCCTTCTTAAACTGCTAGAATCATACTATTCTTTCAGGCACACTATCAGACTCAAAACTAATGCCTGTCATTAGGAAGTCATCCTGCCCTGCCTACTTCAGTTTACTTCCTTAATACTGCTGAAACTAGACTTGCCACTGATCTTGGGTTTCTAGGGACATGGATATGTTGTTCATCCACACTGTCTGGCAGGTACCCTTGCCGCTTTAAATCTTGCCGGAAGGTCTTCAAGCTGGCTCCTCCCACCCACCCGGGTGGTAAAACTCTCGGCTCCGCCCCATGACGCCAGATCTTCCTTACCGCTTGGAAGCTCAGGTTCCCTCCTTAACGCTCTGCGTATAAGACTGGTTCCTAATTCTTCGGTTTTCCGAATTTAAAAGTTTTTTGCATTATAGACTTCGGTCTTCTATTCCTCATGGGCTGCGTGGACAAATCGACTCGAGCCGCGGTGTTCTTTATGGGCAGAAGATGTCTCGGACGGATCCGCACTCCACGCGGTGTTCACTGTTTAGGCCTCTGAGCACGACCCGCAGGCTTGCGACCTGTGCTCTTCCTTCTCAGCCTACGCCCTCGAAGACCGTGCTGCCCGTTTACAACTGGGGCGCCCTGAGAAACGTTTTCCTCCAGTAAAGTCAAAAGAGGCCCGGTCGGCGGTTTCCACGGCAGCGGGCTCGGCGGATCAGCTAGAGCAGATGATCGCCCTCGAAGAGGAGGCGGCACAGGCCGCATCTTCCTCGACCGTGGCATTTATCCCGCTCTCCCTGGGTTCCTCTTACACAGCTTCCTTTAAGGAGCCTTGTCTGTCCCTCTCCACTAGAGGAGAGGGACCAGCGTCTGCTGGACCTTCTTCTCGGTTCAAGAGAGAAAGGTAAGTCCCTCCGTCCGACGCTCTTGGGAGGCGGGAAGGTCCCTCTCCCGAGTTGTCGGCCATTGACTTCCGGTCTGATCGTTCGGCTTCGCCACTGGTCTCACGATGTCCCCGTCAGGTCAGTTGACCGAGACTCCCGTGACGCAGTTTTTTAAATACAATTTAAAGCTCAGAAGTTGTAATATGAGACTATATATGTATTTGTTTGTGGGTGGTTGGATATTGTGGGGAACGTGTGTGGTTAATCTAAATGGGCAAAAAAAGGATTGTAACAGCGTTAGTAAGGGCTTGGGATTTGTTACTTTGGGGGTGGGATTTTATCCTGAAATAAATAATTTTTGTGTAAGAAGGAATCATTTTGCTAATGAAAAACGCAGATATATAAAGCAAGCAGGTGTAATACAGATTAAGAATAGAATAAATAATATAGGTGTTGAGGGTTTGCTTTGCATACTTTTATTGATGCAAAGTGGAGATATACAGGCTAATCCGGGCCCAAAGAAGGAGGTATTGTTACTTTTTATCATGAGAATGCAAGAAGTGTTGTATATAAAATGGATGATTTTAGAGCTTGGGTATCAGATAAAGAATATGATGTAATTGCTATATCAGAAACTTGGCTACATTTGGGCATTGGGAATGATGAAATCAATTTAAAGGGGTATAGACTGGAAAGAACAGATAGGAAAATGAGGGGTGGAGGGGTAATGTTATACTTGAAAGATAATCTTGGTCCCTGTAAGGTGCTAATAACAGAGTGTTATGAAGGAATAGACTGTTTAGTTATAGAATTGCTCAAAATGAAACTGACTGTGGGAGTGTTTTACGCTCCCCCAAAAACAAAACTTAAATATTTTGATTTATTTGCAGATTTTCTCCTGGACAAAGTAAAGGATAAAAGGGTAGTCTTTACTGGTGATTTTAATGCTGATTGGAAACAGGCAAGGGGATTAGGTTAAAAAAGAGTTTTAATGTTTGGGGTTAAAACAATTAATTGATAAGCCAACAAGAACTACGATTTGCTTAATCAGGGAACTATTTTAGATCTTATATTTGTTTCCCAGGAATTGGATATAGCGTTTTGGGATGTTTTGCCTATAAATCTTGGGGATCATAATCCTGCTACATGTAAAATAATACAAAATCAGGTTTCCCAGTTCCAAAAGAGAATATAAAATGGGAGAGGGATTATAAAAGATTTAATGAGATCCAGTTTAAAGATTCGCTTTAGGGGCCAAAATTGGAATAGAGTATATTTGATTCCGGATATTAATTTAGCAATACAAGAATTTAGTGAATCCCTATTAACTGTGATAAATAAACATGCTCCAATGGTACAGAAAAGGAGGAAAAATAAAGAAGACCCATGGATTTCAGATAAAATAAAAAAAGAGCTACGGGTAAGAAATAGAATATGGCAGAAAGCTAGAAAAACTAAGAACTTAGATGATTGGGAAAGTTTTAAAAAATAGAGAAATAAATGTAAAAGGAATATTAGGATGGCAAAGAGTAAATATTATTTGAATAAATTTGAGAAGGTAAATGATTCAAGAATGTTTTGAAACTTGTTTCTGATCTAAAATATAAAAATAAGAGTAGTAAAATAGAAAGCATATTACAGGAAGGAAGTATGATTGAAGATTCGTTAGTATTGCTACTATATTGAATCATTACTTTCTCAAATTACCTGATTTGGATATCCTGCCACCAAAAGAACAAACTGCTGATATAACTATAATAGAATTAATTGCTGAACAGAAAAGAAGTATAAGATACAGCAAGAAGATAAGTTTAATTTTATACTCTTAAGTATAGCTGAAATAAGGAAACCATTACAAAATTTAAATGTAAACAAGGCAGGTGGTTTAGATGGAATTGAAGTAGATTTTTGAGGATTGGTGCAGATATATTGGCACCAATAGTAACATATATCTTTGAATTGAGTCTACAAGTTCAGTTGTTCCTGATATGTGGAAAGTGGGAAAGGTAATTCCAATTTTTAAAGGTGGGGATAGTACTGTGCCATCTAATTATAGACCAATTCGATTCATTCTTCCAATATTATCTAAAATATTGGAACGTAGTGTTCATTTACAACTTAGTTATTATATGGAAACAAATGAAATATTATCTGATAATCAACATGGGTTTAGAGTAGGAGGTCCACGGGCACCGCCTCATTGGATTTCCAAACTTGGTGGTAACATCACTTGATGAAAGGCCACTGGGGCGGGGTGTTCGTGGACCTCAGTAAAGCATTTGATTTGGTACAGCATAGAAAACTGTTAGAAAGACTTTGGAAAGTGGGTTAGAGGAAGGGCCATTAACATGGATAGCATCATACTTAGCAAAGAGACAGTGTGTTGTCAATGGATTCTGTATCGAGCCTTGGGGAACTAAATCGTGGTGTTCCCTAGGATCGATACTAGGTCCATTGTTGTTTAATATTTATGTGAATGAGTTAGAGCAAACAATAAAATATGGGGAGGTAAGATTATATGCGGATGATACAGTTCTGTTGGTTTCTGCAGATAATATGAGAAATGTTGAATCACAGTTACAGAGAGATTTAACTCGCTGGAAAGTTGGATGGACAATTCTGGTCTTTTGATTAATGCAAAGAAAACCTAGGTATGGTGTTTGGTTTGGGCATAAGCTGAAAAACAAACATATTTAAATATTCATTTGATAAATGGCACTCTGATTGAGGAAGTTAAAGGTTATAGGTATTTGGGTATGTACATAGATTCAGGTATGACATTTGAAAGTCATGTTGATATGCAGATAAAAAAGTTAATCAAAGATTGGGTGCTTTTAGAAGATTAACAAATGTATTGCCTAAATTAGCCAGGGAAAAACTTGTTAAGCAAATGTTAATTCTGGTACTTGACTATGGAGTGCCAATATATATGAATGCATCACAGAAAGTGTTAAAAAAAGTTGATCAAACAGTTTATAGATTAGGTAAATTTATTATTAAGGGTGAATATAAAATGCATCATTGTAAGTTATATGAAAGATTAAATTGGTTGCATCCTGAAGTACAGAGGAAGTATATTTGGCTATTACATTGTCATAAGTTAATATATGCCAAAAATAATCATCCACTACTTAAGTATATTAAGTTGCAGATTTTGGATAGTTATAATTTATGTACAAGAAATTCTGAAAATAGGGTACCATTGCTCAAATATTGTAGTAATGTAGGAGAAACGGTTACAAAATAGACTTGCTTTTATCTTGGAATAATTTACCCAAGCACTTTGCAGAATATAGCTAGCTTTGCCAGTTTTAAAAGTAAATTATTTGAATACTTGCAGAAATTATGTGTGTGTATGTTTTGGATAATGTTGTATATGTTATTTTCTGAAGTATTTGTATTTTTATATTTTGATGTTATTTATATCATCTATACAGGACTTGATTGTAGACAGTGTTTGTTGCACTAATCAAATATACCTGTATAAAAATAGTTTTAATCATCATCATCATCATCATCATTTTCTCCCATGCCCTGTTGGGCTCCCTGGATGAGGTAGTCCTCATCTCCGCTGACCTGCAGACTTCACTGCGTTAGGCAGGTAAAGGGACCAGGGCAGGGCGGTGGCCAGCAGCAACCCCAGACTGCTCTGGACATGGGAGACCATGCGCCAGGTCAGTCACGTCGCAGTGGCTATGTGCCACGGGCATGGCTGAGGATATCCACTCACAGCGGATACCCAGCACAAATTGGCAGATGTCCCCTTCCTGGGGACCGACCTCTTCGGCCCTGGAGTGGAAGACCACCTCCAGAGGATCGAAAAGTCCAATGCCACTTTGGACTCGGTCTCATCCGCTCAGAGGGACAAGGGCGCAGACTGCAACCCAAGCCCTTCGGGTCCGCTCGCACTACAGCACATCCGCCCAGCAGCATCAGGGCCAGCAGGCTCAAGGGCTATGCCCCAAACCCAAGCCCGTGGCTTCCTCCTCCAGGAAGCAGGGAGGTAAAGGCCCTGGAGGTCCTCGCCGGTCCTTCCTCCAAGCCTGCCCAGTGACGGGTTGAGGGTGTCATCCCCAACCCAGTCGCCACCCCAGGTGCCTCCGTGGGGGCGGCTCTGCCACTTTCTTCCGCCTGGTCCATTATCACCACAGACCGGTGGTGTTGAAGGTGGTGGGAAAGGGCCTGCTCTGGAGTTCGGAGCAGGCCCCCCTTCAGAGCCATCACACTGGGGCCTCGGTCCGGCTCGCTGTCAGCTCGCCGAGCCGACATCGCTCTTCTCCTCGAGAAGGAGTGATAAGAGGTGGCGGACCCTCTCAAACCCGGGTTTGTGTCCAGGTACTTCCTGGTTCGAACGCCGGGGCGGGCTACCATTTTCAACCTACACGACCTAAACAAGTTCCTAAGCTCTTGAACCTTCAGGATGGTCACTCTGGCTCAGATAATACCATCCTTGGAACACGGCGTGTGGTTCTGCTCTCTGGACCTGCAGGACGCGTTCTTTCACGTCCCTATCCGTCCGTCACATCAGAGGTTCCTTCGCTTTCGAGCAGAGGGATCCCTTTTCGAGTTCCAAGCCATGCCCTTGGCTTATCTCCAGCTCCCAGGGTCTTCACCAAATGCATGGCAGTGGTGACAGCATTCCCTCTGCTGTCGAGGGTCGGGTTTGCCTCCTACTCTGGACGATTGGCTGATAGCAGCCCTCCAGACAGGAGGTGGAGCGGTCCAGAGATCTGGCCCTCCAGGTTTGCTCTCAGGTCGGCCTCCTCATCAACGAGGCCAAGTCGCAACTCGAGCCGAAGCAGGTGATTCTTTTCATCGGGGCAGAGCTCGACTCTCTTCGAGCCAGGGCACGGCTCCCGGCGGACAGGGTTGAGGTTCTTTCCTCCTTTGCCCAATCATTTCTGGTTGGGAAATTGCGACCTGCCCAGGACTTCCTGCACCTCCTGGGTCTCATGGCGGCCTGCACCAGCGTGGTCCGTTTGGCCCGCTGGAACATGCGCCCCCTTCAGTGGGGGCTGGCCAGCCAGTGGTCCCAACGCTGCGATCCATTGGACCAGCTAGTGACGGTGACCCAGGGGATGTGGAATGCTCTCCAGTGGTGGACCGTTCCAGTTCATCTGCAGGAGGGCATCCCGTTTGTCCGCTCAAGCCAACGGTCCTCTATCGACCGATGCCTCTCTGATGGGTTGGGGTGCCCATCTGGGGAACACTGCGACGCCTCTGGTCCCCGAGGAGTCCCGATGCCACATCAACCTGCTGGAGCTCCCGAGCGGTCCGCCTAGCTCTCACCGGGCTTGTTCGCTTTCTTCGGGGTCAAGTGGTCTGGGTCCAGACGGACAACACCACGACACTATGTACTATCTAAACCGCCAGGCGGGACGCTGGCCCATGCTTCTGTGCAAGGAAGCTCTCTGCATCTGGTCACTGGCGCAGCCTGGAGGCGGATCTCCTGTCATTCATGGCAGGAGCCTCCAACACCCTGGCCGATGCCCTAAGCCGGATAGGGGCTCGCCCCAGAGTGGTCTCTCCTGCCGGAGGTAGTACAAGATCTATTCTCCCATTGGGGCACACCTCAGGTGGACCTGTTTGCCTCAGGGAGAATGCGAGCTGAGGCTGTTCCATGTCTGCCCCCTCAGCAGGGATTGCTGCAGGATGCCTTCGAGGCCGTGGACCCCGGGCTCTTCACGCTTTTCCCTGCTCCCTTGATGCACAAGGTGCTGCTCAAAGCAAGGAGGACAAGGCGCAGGTGATTCTGATAGCTCCAGACTGGCCCCGCCAGTACTGGTACCAGATCTCCCAGCCTCAGCTCCAGGCTCCCGAGGCAGCTTCCAGCTCGCCTGACCTGCTCTCAGTCAATCAGGGAAGGTATTCCATCCGGACCTTCAATCCCTGCACCTGACGGCTGGTTCCTGAGTGGCTAGAGTTCCAGGCCTTGGGTCTTTCCGGACGAGGTCCTCAACGTAGTTGAGGCGTCCGCAGGAGCTCACAGAAAATGCTATGCCTTCAAATGGAAAGATTTTCCATTTGGTGTCAGGCAAGGGCCTGGACCCTTCCTCCTGTTCCTTGGCGAGCATATTGGACTACCTTTGGTCCCTTTCTCAGCAGGGCTTAGGTCGGCGACCCTTAAGGTGCACCTGGCAGCCATCTCTGCTTGCAGGCGCGGGCCGGGAAGCAGTCGGTAGCCTTGGGGAGAGGTGGTCTGGTGCTTTCAAAGGCCTTGATCACATTTCCCTCCAGTCGCGAGAACCTCCACCTCCGTGGGATCTACTGCTGGTACTGGCAAAGCTCATGGGCAAGCCATTCGAACCAATGCACAGGTGTGAACTCTCTCACCTGTCGTGGAAGACCGCCTTCTTGGTGGCTATCACGTCAGCCAGAAGGATGGGAGAGCTCCAGGCGCTCTGCATCGAGTCTCCTTACCTGGTCTTCCACAGGGACAAGGTTGTCCTGCACCCCCACCCGAAATTCCTTCCGAAGGTGGTGTCGGAGTTTCACCTTAACCAGGTGTTGACTCTGCCGGTGTTATACCCCAGTCACACCTCGGAGGCCGAATATAGGCTCCATACTCTGGACCCTAGAAGGGCGCTCGCTTACTATAAGGAGCGCACGGCTGAAATTCGGGGAGAGGTTCGCCAGCTGTTTGTCACCTACGCTGAAGCCGCACCTGGCAGACCTGCAGCCAAGCGAACGATAGGCAGGTGGGTCACCTCCTGCATAGATCTCTGCTATAAATTGGCGGGCATGGAGCCTCCCAGAGGGATAAGAGCTCATTCTACCCGCCATACTGCTGCATCGGTGGCTGCTTCCAGGGACGTCCCTATCCAGGAAATCTGCAGGGCTGCTACCTGGAAGTCAGCACACACCTTCATCACCCGTTACCACATCGACCTTGAGTCACGCCGGGATGCTGGTTTTGGGGCCTCGGTTCTCCAGTCTCTCTTCCCTGAGTAGGGGGTGTGCGCCTTGCCTCCCTCCTCCCGGAGAACTACTAGGAGTCTGCCAGACAGTGTGGATGAACAACATATCCATGTCCCTAGAAATACAGGTTACTCACCTGTAACAGGAGTTCTAGGAATGGTATGTGTTCATCCACCAACCCACCTGACCTCCCCGGCTTCGACGCACAACCTGAGCTTCCAGTGGGCCAGATCTGGCGTCATGGGGCGGAGCCGAGAGTTTTACCACCCGGGTGGGTGGGAGGAGCCAGCTTGAAGACCAAGGCTAGATTTAAAGCGGCAAGGATACCTGCCAGACAGTGTGGATGAACAACATATACCATTCCTAGAACTCCTGTTACAGGTGAGTAACCTGTATTTACTGACTACCCCCTCCTTCTGGCGTCTGCTATTAAATACCTGCAGTGTATTTCCTACCTAATCTGCTCTCTATGGACCTTGTATTTCACTGCCGTCTTTCTCCCACTTTCTGTTGGTCCCTTTGAGGCACACCACACTGATGACTACACCCATTCCAACCTCATAGCCTCTTGGCATGATGATGTGCATCCCTCTGGTGCTTCCCACTTAAATCTCTGAGAGATGCTTTCCGCTTACTAAAATGCACGTGCTACTACACTCATAAAAATCTTATAAGAGGGGCCTCCTTCTCTGGTTTTCAGCTCTCCTTCTCCTTCTGTGGGAACATCAAACTGAACCCTGGACCTGCCTCACAACCAACCTTAAACACTCCTTTCTGGTTCTCTCTAAAGGTCTTAAAACTGCACATCTTAATGTTGGCAGTCTCATCCACATCCTTGCTGAGCTAACTGCCTGGGCTGGCCACTAAAACACTGATATTCTGTGCCTTATGGAAACATGGCTGAAACCTTCAACCCCTGACTCAGCCTTTGCATCCTGCATTGTGATCTATAGGTAAAAGTGTGGAGGTGGTCTTGTGATATCCTACAAAGTCACCTTGAGATATCTTTAATCCAGTATGATGTAGCTCTGCCCTCTGCCACCTGTGAATTCCTTCATGGGCTTCTCCTAGGAATGCTGGAGACAGTGTCAAGCAGTCATGAACCACTACTGGCGACCCTTGGTCTTACCCAGCTTATTAGGTGCCCACACGTAAAACCACCCACTCTGGGAACAGAGGTTCACTCCTGATTGGTTTCTAACCAACAGGCCTGACAGGATCTCGTATCTGGTGTCCTTCCTGATTCAATATCTGACCACTCCCCCATCTATTGCATCTGGAGAGTCTCTTCTCCCAAAGTGCCCCCCAAGATCATACATGTGAGAGACTTCTCCAGCTTCAGCCCTGTACTGTTTCTTCAGGACCTCGCAATTTTAGACTGGGACCCAATTCTCTCTGCTATGGACGCCACATGTACCCTTGACAACCTTCTTGACATCCTCCCTTCTCTGCAGGATAAGCATGCCCCTCACATCAAAAAGAGGGTCAGAGGCACTGTTACTGAATGGTTACATGGGGACCTGCTCTCCCTCATGAAAGCCCAAGATAAGCACTGGGGTAAATTCAAAGCCTCTAGGGAATTGTCTGACTATCATGAATACCGGCGGCTCCGAAATGACTGCAAAAAAGCCATCTGAGCTGCTAAGAGTGAATACTGCAAGACTGCCTTCTTGTCCTCAGCTAGGGATCCGCGAAAGTTCTTGCGCACTACTGTCGTTGGGAGGGGAAGGTATAGTAGGTGCGACACTGTGGATATGCATAAATTGCAGTAATGCTTCTACCATTGCTAATGCCTTTAACAAGCAATTCACTGTTCTCTTGGCATATACCTCCCTGCCCACTGCTGCTAATGACAAGTCATCTACCTCCACCCATACCTCCCTACCAGAACCCCTGTCTCACCCACCCTTCTATCTTAAGGCAATCTCAGTGAGGGAAACCCACATGCTTCTCACCGGCCTCTCTCCTCACATGAGTGCTGGTCATGATGACCTCGAACCGAAGCTCCTAAAGCTTGGGGCCCCTTTACTTGCGCTCCCCATCTCCCTTATTCTTAACCTATCCCTCACCACTGGAATCATTCCCCCAATCTGGAAAGTAGCAAAGGTGGTCCCTGTCTTTAAGCAGGGTGACCAGAAATGCATAGAAAATTACCATCCTATAGTTATCTTGTCTGCTGTCAGCAAGATACTGGAAAAGGTGGTGGAAGTGCAGCTGACAGATTACCTGACTAAATACAACTGTCCCCTGAACAGCATAGATTTCGAAAAGGCCGTAGCACCGGTACAGCCCTTACTAAAGTCACATCTGAAGTAAGGACTGCCATGGACCATGGCATGTTGTCCGAGGCTATCTTTGTAAACTTCACTAAGGCCTTTTGATCTGGTGGGTCACGCCCTGCTTTGCGTTAAACTTCACTCCTTGGTGTGTCTGGCCCTGCCCTAAACTGGTTTTCCTATTATTGCACTGGCAGTCTACAGCTTGTTAAGTACAATAGAGCTCTCTCAGATCCTGCTCCTGTTGTGACTGGTGTCCTCAGGGATCTTTCCTGGGTCCCATCCTGCTTTTCTTTTTCGTCAACGACCTTCCTATGGTCCCCGCTGTAGTGCCAAACACTTTGTGGAGATGGACCTGATCCTCCTATCTAGCTCGGTGATGTCAGTGCCATAAATCACAGTTTACAAGCTGACTTCAACAAGCTGCAGAATTGGCTCCTGACAAACAAGCTTGTGCTAAACATAAAGAAAACACAACTCATGCTTTTCGGATCCTCTGCCAAGCTCAAGCAGTGTCCCGTCCCACTAAATGTCTTGAGTCATGATGGAGTCCTTTTGGCACTATGTGCTCTTTTAAATACCTGGGAGTTGCTCTTGACCCTCAGTTAGACCTACCTCTACATATGTAAAATGTATGCAGGGGAACAAACATCAAGCTTCGACTTGCATACAGGGCTGGTAGGTCCCTTACAGCAGCTGCTCGCCTTGCCCTTGCTAAAGGATTGTCTCTTCCCTCTCTCAGCTACGGACTGACTGCCTTCACTCTCGCTACTGAAACTAGTCTCACAAAATGGGATGTGGCCTATAATAATATCTGCCGCTTTGCCCTCGCTGCCTCTCGACTTACCCATCACTGTGAGTTATACAAAAACCTACATGGGATGTCCCCACGTAGTTATCGTTCCTTTGTCTTGGGCTGCTTCACTGACAAAATTGTCTATAATGCCACCCCATCTGCCTTGTCTCAACTCCTCCAACTGGCTATACCATCATACCAGCTCAGGTCAGCTGTCCTGCCCCCCCGTCCCAAAAACTCATACTCTGGCAGGTGATTGTGCCTTTGCTGTTTGCGCCCTAGATTCTGGAATACCTAGCTGCACCCAGATGTAGTCCCACCCATCCCATGTTTAAGAGCTCCCTCTGGTCACACCTGAAGTCTGCCTCAGCCTGTAACAGCCCCTAGGCTGCTTGGTACCTCCAACCCTGGCTTGGACCCAGGTGTACTCCATCCACTTCCCTGGTTCCTAACCCCCCCCCCCCAAAAGCTCAAATAGGGGAACCATCCACTCTTATTGTTTCCTGCACCTCAGCACTTATCATCCTTATACCAGAACAACCACCCAATGTCTGTGGTTTACCAGTAACCACACTTGGGAGACTTCAGTACCTGGCTATGTATTGTTCAGAAGAGACCGAGGTGCAAAAAGGGGGGGAGGAGTGGCCCTGTATGTTAATGAAAATATCAAAGCTACAGAAATTCAGAATACACATAAGGAGCCAGAAGAACTGTGGGTCACCCTGGAAACAGGAAATGGGAGCTATAAGAACCGGGTTGTCTACAGGCCCCAGACCAGAGGGAGGACATAGACATTACTGTTAGAAGATATACAAAACATGACAGCTAAAGGAGGTTCTGATAATGGGAGACTTCAACATCGGATACAGATTGGTCAATACCAGCAGGAACATCTGCCAGAACTAGACTCATAGTGGATTCCTGCAGGGAGGGCCTCAAACAACTGGTACAGCAACCCACAAGAGACAGGGCTATCCTAGATCTAGTACTGACTAACAAAGAAGGGATCACAGATTCCAGGTAGAAGGTCACCTGAGGGCCAGTGACCATCACATGGTATGGTTCAATTTGGCTACTACATCTAAATCATCCCATTCCAAGGCAAAATATGGGACTTCAGAGGAGCTGACTTTGATAAGATGGCCAACAGAGTTAAGCTAGCCCTGGCAAAAAGAAACACAGGTGAGGGATACAGGCAAAGTGGGCAAGCATTAGGATGCAATACTTGAAGCAACATCCCATTGTGTTAGACAGAAAAGAGGTGCAAAGAAGAAGGAAACCACTTTGGTTCTCAAATACAGTAGCAGAAAAGGTCAGAGCCAAAAGGCTGGCCTTCAGGAAATATAAGGAACACAGCGGATGAAGATAGGGAGGCATACCAAACTGCCCGTGAAGCAGGTAGAAGCAGTAAGGCAGGCAAAGTCCCAAACTGAGGAAACACTAGCACTAACAGTAAAAGAAGGTGACAAGACTTTCTATAGATACATTAGTGAAAGGAGAAAGTCCAGAGGGAGTATTGCTAAGCTTAATGGAGAAAAAGGAGCATGTGAGGAGGAGGACCTGTAAAGGCATCTATCCTAACTAGATACTTTTGCTCAGTATTTACTGAAGAGAAGGGCAGGGCCCACAGCTCAGCATCGTGGACACAGGGGAGGGAGGTGAGCACTACTCCTTCACAAAAGAAAGGGTCCCACAAGAGCTTGCTAAGCCAGGTGGATAAGGCAATGGGACCTGATGGCATACATCCCAGGGTACTTAAGGAGCTAAAGGAGGAACTAGCAGAGCCATTAGCAAAATTGTTTAGTGAGAGTCTCTGAGCACAGGGAGAGGTCCCAGAAGACTGGAGAAGGGTTTCATGTGATCCCGCCCACAAGAGGGTAGCAGGGAGGAGGCGGGAACTACAGACAGGTCTGGCCCTTACTCAGTAGTGGGCAAGATTATGAGGCACCTTAAGGAAAGGATAGTGTAACACCTGGAATCCATAGGGGCACAGGATCCAAGACAGTATGGGTTTATAAAGGAAGGTCCTGTCAAACTAATCTCATAGATTTCTTTGACTGGGCAACCAGAGTGGTGGACCAAGGGGAGCAGTTGATGTCGCCACCTTGACTTCAGCAAAGCTTTTGACACGTTTCCACATAGAAGATTGATAAATAAGCTGGGTAGGCTCGGTGGGTCGAAGTTGGTCAACTGGGTGGCAAACTGGTTGATTGCAAGAAAACAGAGAGTGGTGGTAAATGGTATACAGTGAGAAGAGATGTCAAGTCACAAATGGGGTACCTCAGGGATCAGTCCTGGGGCCAGTCCTCTTCAACATCTTCATTAGTGACCTTGCAGATGGACTAGAGGGTAAGGTTTGTCTGTTTGCAGATGACACCAAGATCTGCAACAGAGTAGATGATCCAGATGGGGTGGGCAGAATGAGAAGAGATCTGGATAAACTAGCAGAATGGTAACACCTTGTACTTGGTGATATTGAAATTTAATTTCCATGTGTGAGCCCAGCTTTCAGGTCCCTTACAGGGCCAATCTCCTCTTCCCCTCAACTACTGCTCCCATCTTGGAGTCATCAGTGAAGAGACTCATTTCACATCCTGTACCCTCCTGATGTCCAATATGTAGCATTAAACAGGATCGGACCCAGGACGGGCCCTGCGGTACCTCACTACCAGCCTCTTTTAAGGTTCGAGGCTCTCCACCGTACTACCTCTCTGGGTGCGTCCAGCTAGCCAGTTTTCAATCCATCTGACCATCAAAGGGCTTACCCCAACCCGTCAGTTTCTCCACCAGACCATTGTGGACAGAGTCAAACGTCTTGCTGAAGTCCAAGAATAATACATCCACAGGCTTTCCCTGTCCAGTTCTGATGTTACCCATTCGTAGAGACTCCACAAGATTGGTTTGACATGATTTTACCTGGCACAAATCCATGTTGCTGACTATCCAGACCTCCCACTTCCTCAAGTACACCCCAGTCGTTCTTTAGTATACTCTCCATTAATTTTCCCACCACCGAGGTCAACCTGATGGGTCTCATAGTTACCTGCACTTGGCCCCCCTTCTTTATGGATTGGCACATGTGCCTCTTGCCAATCCTAGGTACCCTCCTGTCTCAAGCGACCTGTTGAAGAGCTCCAGAGGTGCAGCCAGTATGTCTGCCAATTCCCAGTACTCTCGGATGAATGCCATCCTGCCCAGAGATTTATCTTTCTTTAGGGCCTTGAGGGCTATCCACACCTCTTTCGGTGGAGATAGCATCATTCGTCCTCCACCTTACTGGCCTTTTAGTCCTTATCCTGATGTGACACCCTGGGGTACCTTCTCCTCCCTCATGCTCCATTTCTGTTGCTCCCGATCCCACTCACTACTGCTTCTATCCCCATCGTGCTTTGCTTTGTAGATATCCCATCCCTCCCTAGTGAACACAGAGGCGAAGCACATTTAATACCTCTGCCTGGTCCCTCGCCTCTTCCACTCACCTTCCTTCTGATCTCAATCTGACGAGATGGCCTTAGTTTTTCTCCGCCTCCCCAATGTACTGGAGGAACCCCTTCCTCCATGTATCCCCTGTGCCAGCCACTGCTCTTTACTGGACTTTGCCCCTCACCATCTGGGTGACTTTTCTAGATACAGATGGTACATTTCATTTTCCCTATCCCTCTTCGAACATACAGGAAATTTGCCAGCAGATAAAGGCCTAGAGGTCTATCAAGTCTGCTCGAATGTGCAGCTAGCACCCTATCCGCAGCTGCCCCTCCTTCTACCTCCTTCATTAACCTCCCCTTGTCCTGTCACATTCCTTTGAAGCAGTCCACTGTTCTACTGGATACCACTTCTGCAGGTAACACATTCCACCCAGCCACCACCCTCTGTAAAAAAAGTGTCTCCTCATCTCCTTCCTGAACCTTCCTCCTCCAGTCTCTATCATGGCCCCTGGTGTCCCTCCCTCCTTACTTTGAACAGCCCCTCTGTACCTGTCTTGTTTATTCCTTTCATGTATTTAAAGGGTTTCAATCATGTCCCCCGTCCCTCCTCTCTCCAGTGAGTACATGTTCAACTCCTCAACCTCCTCTCGATAAGTCCCCTAGCCCTTGATCATCTTTGTCACCCCGCGCTGCACCCCTTCAGTAACTTAATGTCCCTCTTCAGATACGGGCGCCAGTACTGCATGCAGTACTCCAGGTGCGGTCTAACTAATGACCTATACAGTGGCAGAATCACCTCCCTTCTCGAAGATATACCTTGCAATACAACCTAGCATTTTGTTGGCCTTGCAGCTGCCTTCCTACATTGTGCTAGTTGTTCATTGACCCTGTAATGAGGAACCCCAGATCCTTCTCCTCCTCTGTCTGGGCTAGCTGCACCTTCCAGCTGGTAACCTCCTTGGGTTCTTCATCCCAAAATGCAGCACCTTGCACTTTTGGGCGTTAAACCCCAGTTGCCAGGTGTCTGACTAGGTTGCAAGCTTTGCCAGATCATCCTGCAACCCCTGCCACCCCTAGGTCATCCACCACCGCTCCTACCTTGGTATCATCAGCAAACAGACTGATCTTGCTCTTGATGTCCCATGATATGTCTGCAATGAATATCCAAACAACACTGGTCCCAACACGTGTCCTGTGGAACACCACTTGTCACTCCTTGGTGTGAGAGCTCTCCACCCACCACCACCCTCTGTTGCCTTCTCTGAGCCAGTTTCACCCATCTCACCAGCTTTGCACCCACCCCTGTGTCTACTTAACTTACTTCCCAGCCTTCCATGCGGCAATCGAGCTCAATGCCTTACTGAAGTCCAGATACAGGACATCCATTGCATGGCCCCTGTCCAGTTGCCTAGTTACCCAGTCATAGAACTCCACCAGATTGGTTTGGCAGGATCTGCCCTGTATGAAGCCATGCTGTCTGCTGTCTTGTAGTCCTTTGGCCTCTAGGAGGGCCACCAGCCTCTCCTTCAGGATAGTCTCCATTAGCTTACCCACGATGGATGTGAGACTTACTGGTCTGTAGTTTCCCGGTTCATCCTTGGGGCCACTCTTGTGAAGGGGCACCACATGAGCCATCCTCCAGTCCTGAGGTACACCCCCCGAATGTAGTGAGGCATTAAATAGGTCTGCCAAAGGTCCTGCAAGGACCTCTGCCAGCTTCTTCAGTACCCTGGGGTGGATGCCATCTGGGCCTAGCGCCTTGTCCACCCTCAGTGCCTTCAAACTCTCACAAACTCTGCCCTCCATGATTTCCCCATCTGTCACCCCTTTCCCCCGTTTCTGCCATTTCTCCCCCCTTGGGTGTCACCCCTCTTCTCTTTAGTAAAATACTGAGCAGAAGTACTCATTTAGTGCTTCTGCCTTATCGCACCCTGCTTTCACCCAACGCCCCTCCTTCGTAATCCTTACTATGGGGTCCTTACAGCCCTTTTTCTCCTGATGTACCTAAAGAAGTCCTCTCCCATTCTTAATGCCTTGTGCCAGCCTGAGTTCTGTAGATGCTTTGGCTCCCCTTACTGCCCTTGTCACCTCCTTCGATTCTGTCAAGTACCCTCCCTGTCCTCCCCCTCCCTGTTCTCTTGTACTTCCTAAAGGCAGCTCTTTCTCCTTACCTTTCCATGACCTCCTTGCTCAACCAGCCTCGGTGTCTCTAGCCCTAGCCTTCTTGCTCTGGGCCTTGCAGCAGGTTTGTTGCCTCCACTATCCTCAGCTTTTATGAGCTCCCACCTCTGGTAGTGTCCATACTAGGTTGAATACTGGCCAGGTACTCTTTACTACTTCCCCATCCTCCCAAAGTCTTCCTTCCTGCAGTCCAGCACTCTTGTGCCAGATTCCACTCCTTCCTTGCCCATATCCAATGTGAGCCTACTGAGTGGTGGTCTTACCCTGACAGCGGTTCCTCCACTGTAAGTTCTCTCACAAAGTCTCCATTTGCCAGCACAAGGTCAAGGGTATTCCTAACCTGGTTGGTTCACTGACCATTTGCAGCAGGAAGCTGTCCTTGAAGGCATCCAGCAGTACCTGCTCCTCTCTCTCCCTGGTTGTTGGGGTACTCAGTCCACCCTGGCATGTTGAAGTCCCCACAATCACCACACTACCCTTCTCTGAGGTCCTCCTGATCTGTCCCGCTAGTTCCCTGTCTAACTCCTCGATCTGAGATGGTGGCCTGTACACCAATCCCATTCTAAGAATCCTATTCTTGGAATCCTGGTTGCATCCAGTGACTGCGATTACCCTCCTCCTCTTCCTCCCTACACACTTCGTCCTTCCTTCACATATAGTGCCACACCTCCTTTCCCAATCACCCTGCCTCATAAATAACTTGTACCCTGGTACAGACAGGTCCCAGTCATTGTACTGGGTGGCCCATGTTTCTGTGATGGCTGCAATGTCCACCTCTCCCTCTGCCATGAGCACCTGTAACTCTGCAGTTTTCCTCCCAAGGCTCCTAGCATTAAGGTAACCACCTTCCACCTCCCCCCATCCCGCCCCTCCTTTCCTAGCATCACTAAAGTACTTGCCATTTGTCCTTTGTCACTGTTATGGAGGTAAGCTCATATGGTTTCCCAACCTGTGGTCTCTGCATATCTCTTGCCCAATTGCCACGCCCCACCCTAGTTTAAATTCCCAACTTCCTCTGTGTACCTCCATCCTCTGTTTCAACACTTTCTTTCCCTCCTCACTCAAGTGTAGTCTGTCCTTGGCATAGAGACTACTGTAGCTTCACTCTTGACACGGGTGCCTCTGCTGCTTCTTGAGCCTGGCTGGACCTTCTGTCCACCGGCTGCCTTCCTCGCTGCACTGCCCACTGATCACCAGACTGGACGCTTCACCCTGACACGGGTGCCTTCAGTCTGAGCAGCGGGCGAATTCCCTTCTGTCCACCGGCTGCCTTCCTGCTGCACTGCCCCTGATCACCAGACTGAAGGTATGCTGCAGAAACTGACTGTCCAGAACCATCTGACTCTGTCTGCTGGACGGCTGTTGCAGTTCTTAATTCTTGCTACTGCTGTTTCCTCTGGACCTTGAGTTAATGTTATATTCTGATTGTGGTACTTGCTAATTTTCCAAATTGTCTTGTAAATCCTAACTTAACGAACCTGCCTGTTTACAGTAATTTTGCACTGTAAGGGTAGTTGAAGTGCAAGTTCATTTAGGCTGCAGGTTTGTAGATTGTAAAATATTACAGCTGTCTTTGTTTTAATGTCCGAGGTAAGCTACCCTGGATCAGAAAGTAAGTTTTAAGTGATACAGTTTTTTCTGTTTAGACCAGATTCCATTTGGGTCACAGTTGTGCTTTGCCCTGCAAATAATTCAGTTTCTTTTCACTTTCTGTCCTTCTGTCTCCTTGCTGCTTGAATTGTATGGCACCCTCCCATCCCCCACCTCCCAGGCTTTTTAAATCTCCCCCTCGGCACCACTCCTGCAGTATTCTTCCTTCTCTAATATTGCACCTCCTCTAAAGATACAGAGTGCTATTGGGCCTAACACTGGTGATTCCAGTGGTACCGTCCCAGCGGAAAAACTGTATCGGAGTGCCATGGGACTCATTGAGCTCTCATCAAAGCTAGTCCTGTGCCAGCTTGTCATGGGCGCATTCAGCCACTATAGCCACTGTGAGCCTTACTGTCTCCTGGATCCCCTGGATCTATGGGGTGCTGACCCCTAAAATAGCTCCATGGTGTACATATGTCCAACCAGTGGAGTCGGATTTACCTTCTCAAACATTATAGCAGAGGGCTCTCCTGACCGTGGTCCTTGGTGGTCTGAAACTAGGGTACCTGGAGACCTCTCATAAGGTCAGGCGTTATGACCGGAGGTCACAGAACAAGGAGAGACCCCTTTAAGGCATCTACTCTGGCTGCTGCTGATGACACTTGCTCTAGCAGGGGACATTGAACTAAACCCAGGACCGCCACCCCAGTCCATACCTACACGGGTAGGCTGGCCAGTGGTTAAAGGGCTGAAGGTGGCCCATCTAAATGTCAGAAGCCTGCTCCCAAACCTAACGGAACTTCTTGTCTGGGTAACTCGGCACAGTCCTGACATTCTTGGAATTACAGAAACCTGGCTGAAGCCTTCCACCCCCAGCTCAGCATGTGCCTTCCCTGGTTACGACCTTATCCGCCAAGATCGTCCGGGAAGTAAGAGAGGTGGTGGCATCCTGGTCTACTACAGGAACCATCTAAACCTGTCCGCCCTCCCTGATCAACAGACCATGCAGTCCCCCTGTGAGGCTCTGCACACGGTACTGTTACTAGGGATGGCAAAAAAGATTCACATTGTATTTGCATACAGTCCTCCAAAAGGAGGCGTAGAGGGACTGACTGGTCTCCTTGGTGCAGTTGGTGTTGCAGCATGGCAGAATGAGCTAATCATTCTGGGTGACCTCAACCTAAATTGGTTGGGTGGCAATGCCAAGGCCTTTGAATCCTCACTTACCAGTCTCTCTCTGACTCAACTTGTCAAGGATCCTATCAGATGCCCTACTAGTGGTGGTAAGGGCTCACTCCTGGACTGGATCCTGACAGATAGACCAGATAGGAACAGCTCGTCGGGTATCCTACCAGACTCTATCTCTGTTCACTCCCCGGTGTACTGTGTCTGGAGGGTACCACATCAAAAATTCCCCAAAAGTATCCAGATCAGAGAGACTACTCCAAGTTTGATCTGTCCTCCTTCAAAATTACATCAAGTACACAGATTGGGGCAGTTTGGAATGCTAAGGACCCCGCATCCACTGTCGGTCACTTTCTTTGCTCTCTAAGGGCCTTGCAGGAGAAACATGCCCCCCTCATCAGACGGAGGGTGAGGGGAATGGCTACTAAATGGCTTCATGGTAGCCTCCTGGCACTCCTCAACACTAGAGATAAGTGCTGGGCCAAGTTCAAGGCCACTGCTGACTAAGCCATCTTTCTGAGATATAGACAACTCAGAAATGAATGCAAAAAGAACATTAGGATTGCCAAGAGTGAATTTTGCAAATCTGCTTTATTGAACTCGGCTAGGGATCCTAGAAGGTTCTGGAGGAACATTAAACAAGTTGTGAGTGGTGCACAGATCACTGAGTCCACTGACATGATAATCGATGGTTCGAGCTGTAACAACTCGGAAACCATCGCCAACTCCTTCAACCATTATTTTGCGGATCTGTCAGAGTACACCTCGTCGTTCCCAAATGATGATGTGTCAGTGGCAATCAGCCCACAGCACCATCTTCACTCCGTCCGCCTTTTCTGTTCAGGGCAGTGGTAGTTCAAGAGGTGCAGAAACTGCTAGCAGGACTGTCCCCCTACTCAAGTGCTGGACAAGATGGCTTAGAACCCAAGCTCCTCAGTCTTGGTGCTCCTGGCTGGCACCTCTGGTGCCACACATTTTCAATCTGTCTCTGGCAACTGGAGTTATCCCAGACATATGGAAGGTTGCCAGGGTAGTCCCAATCCTTAAACAAGGGAACCCTAAGCTGATAGAGAACTATTACCCTATATCTATTCTGTCGGCGGCTAGCAAACTACTGGAGAAAGTTGTGGCAGGGCAACTCTCAGAGTACTTACAGGTGCATGACATAATGACTCCCTGTATAGCATGGATTCAGGGAGGGGCATGGTACCTCATCAGTCCAAGTTACTGTTACATCATGGATCAGGAAGGCCATGGACCAGGGTAAATTCTCAGGGGCCCTCTTCATTGACCCCTCGAAGGCATTTGACCTGGTCGACCATGCCATGCTGTCGACTCAGCTTAGAGCAGTTGGTCTTTCCACTACTGCTGTTAGCTGGTTCGACAACTACCTATATGGTAGAACGCAGCGGGGCAAATTTGGCAAAGAGCTTTCAGGTCCCATCCCAGTAATGGTAGGAGTCCCCCAAGGCTCCGTCTTTGGACCAATGCTCTTCTCCATTTTTATAAATAACCTCCCCCGAAACCGCAGCCCACTGTAAACCAATTCTCTACGCAGACAATCTGGTTATTCTGTCTCACTCCCATGAGGTGGTGGTCATCAATCAACAACTGAGTGAAGACCTTATAAACAGTCAGGCATGGATCCTGAACCACAAGCTTGTCCTTAACCTAAAAAAAACCCAGGTCATGCTCTTTGAGTCCTGGGCAAAGATTAAGGCCGCCTGTGCCGCTCCGTATCCGGCAAGGAGATGTCCTGATCCTATCACGGACAACTTCAAATACCTGGGAGTAATGCTGGACCCACAGCTCGACCTTGGCCTTCATATTCAGAGGATATGTAAAACAGTCAACTGTAAACTGGGTCTGGCCTACAGGGCAAAAACAACCTCACACCAGCAGCAGCGTGCTGCCCTTGTGAGAGGGATGCTTCTCTCTCTTGTGTTATGGGCTCCTGCTGTTTGCTAGCACCACTAAGGCCCATCTCTCCAGGTGGTCGACGGCTTATAACAATATCTGTTGCTTCGCCCATCGGCCCTCCGGCTCACTCATCACTGTGAGCTCTACATCAAGCTACACCTGGCTCTACCACAAAGTACATTGACTTTGTCCTGGTTGCTTCACTGTAAGGTCCTCAACACGGTACTCCAGGGGTGGCAAGCTTGCTGTCCCAATCTGCCCCTGGTCATATCACCTTAGGTCTCAGGGGTCTGCCACACTCAAGGTACCTGTGACTAGGACCAAGATGGGTGAAAGGGACTTAGCAGCATGTGCCGCTAAACTTTGGAATACCTTCCCAACCCAGGTCCGTGCTTGCCTCACAGGGCAGCTCTCATGCCTCCTGTGGAGCCATCTTAAAGTGCATCGGCCTGTGGATGTCAGAAACCCCCATGACATATGTTTAGCACTTGCACCCATACAAAACTGCCGGCCCTTAAAATGTAGTATTTCTGTACTGCCCCAAACTTGATGCAAGATGTGTAATCTTACCTGTAGTCTCTTGACGTGTAACCTGTTCCTAATCATGGGATGTGTAATCTTACCATGTAGTCTCATGATGTGTGACCTGTTCTTAATTATGTACCATGTTGTCCCAAGTGTGTTAGTATGTAATTTCCTTACTCTCCCGGTCATACCTGAAAATAAGGCAAATTGCTTTGTCTAGTGTACTTACCTGGTTAACAAAAGCTAAATAAATAAACTGTCCTCCCAGGTCCCTCCCCACCCCACCCCCAACAGCCTATACCCTTTAGCACAACACCAGGTTCTTAGCCATCCGTTAAATTCTCTATTCTCAGCTTTCTTGTTGTGCTTGCCTTGGGCACTGGAAGTATCTCTGAAAAAGTTACTGATATTCCTGCCCTCACATAATTGTGCTAGTTCCTCAAACCTCCTCTGGACTATACCTAATGTCTTGTCAGCCAGGTCGTTTGTCCCAAGATGTATAATTAAGTGAGGCTTGTCCATACCCCTTCTAGCATATTTCAGAACAGATTGTCCCACCCTTTCCGCTGTCATTCCTGGCATGGCCTCCACCTAAATGCGACTATGCCTCTCCCCCTTGCTACCCCACCTAACTCATCTTAGTATTGAGTCCCCCAGCACTAAGATTCCACCACACTTACTCCTTGCTTGCTTCCATTCATCTCCCTCCCTCATTTCCAGCTCCTCTTCTTCCTCCTGCACATTATTTCCCCCTTTTGCCCCGGTTGCAACTCTCCCAGCAGAACTTCCCCCCGCTCCAGTTTGGTCCGGGCATTTATCAATTACTCCTCTAATTTCATAATTTCCCTCCTCCACCTTCTTCCTCTCTAGCAGTGCACAACTATTTTCTGAAGATCCTTCACAAATGCCTGCTCCCTCTCTCTGCATAGTAACCTGTTCTCTCCTTTCCACTCCATGGCTTTTGCCACTTCTTCGCCTCCCCTCACAAGTCCCTATCGCCTCCTTCCATTTGTCTTTTGTCCCCTGACCTGGTTTCCCCGGCAATCGTTCTTCCTGGCCTGTGCCCCTTTGTCTCTGCTTCCCTTCTTCTGACCCTCTCCTCACCACTGTTGTTTTATATTTTTTGTAGGCCGCCTTCTTTTCTCTGACCGCTACCTGAACCTCACTGGACCACCAACATGGTTTATGTGACCTTGCTCCCTTACATTTCACCTTAGCGCAGGTCCTGACTGCCTCCATGAAGTCCCCGCTTTATGACCTCCCATCTCTTTTCCACATTTGTCATTGATGTAATCCCCTTCAAGTGATCCTTGAGAGCATTTCCCATGTCCACAAAGCCTGTGTGTGCATGCGTGTGTGTTTAGTTTACACACATACTTACATATGCTTGGTATAACACACCTGCCAGCTGTGTGCTGTGCCTTAAAAGCGCCCTGTCTTCATTGATTAAGGACACTCGGTCGAGGAACAGCTGCTCTCACCTATCTCAGCAGTAATGGGGCCAGAGTGCGTGAGCCCTACCACGAGTTATAAAAGCAGGATGGGGTAAATGATGAAAGACTGAAAAATGTAAAGCTTGTTTGAAGTCTTATCAACAGATGTTGATTTAAGAGCATGGGTATAGAAAAGTAAACACCAGCTATGTTATGGAGTCCAGTTTATTTATTTTTCCTCCTGATCATCCTTACCTGACAAGAACCTCCTTTAGCTAGTTCCTCTTCTATTGTAGAATTTCTCCGACATGGTCCAGGATTCAGAGTACAGTTATTCAGATACTGTAGTATCTTAAAATCTGATCCCATTGATAGTGTCCTTTCGCCAGGTTTCAAATGTATTAATAGTTCCACAGCTGATCTGACACCTGATAATTTATTTGTATTGATAGCCACTATCTGATCCAATGTTTTTAAGGTGTTTTCTTTATCCGTGGTACTATGGATAAATGGGGGTATCTGATTTAGGATGTAAGACATGTAATAGCCAAAATCAGCTAAAATATCTGAAGTCTGACCTTATCAGACTCTTATTGGATTTGGATAGTCTGACATCTGGCGAGCTCAGTTGGATCCCATTTTCACGAGTTGATCATCAGTAATCATGAGGCCCGTGTGACCTGCCTGCCAGTATATCGCTCCTTCCCAGGCTCTTCAGCAGGTGCTTCCCCATTATTCCACGGTCTGCAGCAGGCATCCAAGGTATTTCTTTGCAGTTTGTGTCGTAATTCTCCAGGCTGCGGCCTCCCATTTTCACAGTTTGTCTCCTACCAACTTTCCGGAGACCCAGAGTTGCACGTACCTATTTGACAGACACATGCACACGCCTTCCCTCCCCTTACTACAGCTAAAGTTGGGATGCATTGTGCTTAGTGTCGAAGGGTTGTTGTGTATCAGGACAAGGAACCCCTTTCCCGGGGCGGGAGAGAGTGTGAGGATCCTGGTTCCTTCTGCTGGCCTCACAGTGACAACCCATGTTCGGTGTAACCCAGGCTGCTGGCATGATGAGTTAGTCCTTAATCATGCCACCACCGAGCAGTTTTCACAATTAGGAAGGAATCATTTTTCCCCTGCCTTTGGATGTTATGATCTTTGTGCACTCTAGTTCGGGGGCTTTTGTTATGTCTGTCCCCTCTAATTAAGCAGACGTACTACCTGCCCTCACTGAGAATCAAACCAGGGACTCCATGTCTGAAAGGTAGCAGCTCTAACCATTTAACTAAAGAGATATTCTGCCATGCTGGGATGTTAGAGCGCTGGACTGACATTCTGGCTTACTATTCCATGGCCCACCACTAGAGGTTGCTATTACTGTTACCATTACTCAGTATGGCTTTGATTATTTTTCATAGCTTTCCCCACTGTATGGTGGTGATTTGCACATTCTGTCTTTTGTTATATACAGCAGTTTTCCATCAAAGCTTTTATCCTCCTCCAAGGTCGGACGCCCACTTCTGGTTTCTGACACAACTACCTGGCGATTCCAGCTCCTCTGACCATTTCTCCTTGAGACAGAAGCTACTAGAAGGGCCAAGTATGCTGGCTCCCCATTCTATCATTTATTTATTTATTTAGCTTTGTTTACCAGGTAACACACTAGACTGTCACTGCCTATTTTCAGGTGTGACCGGAGAGTTACAGAGATACAAGCAATAACAGTACAGAGGCTAGCATCAAGTTATACAAAGGTACAGTCAGAATACAAGCAAGAAGGGCCAGCCAAACAAAGTACAAAGGCTTGGGTCCAACTGTCAGGCAAGGTACAGGCAGGTATAAGCAATCATCTACAGTCAGGTAACAGGCAGAGAACAATTTTAGTGCAGTTCAGTATGAGGCAGAACAACCCTGGGAGGGCAGCCAGGAAAAATTAGAGCCAGTGTCAGCAGCAACAATATCTGTGAATATTACTTAATTGTTATTTATTTTTGGAATAAGTGCACACCCTCAGCCAGGAATTATTTATTTATTTTTTTTAATTTCAGGCACTTCACAGAGGGAGGGACTACAGGGGACAGAGGCAGCTTGAAGCTTGTTTAAGGTAATTCCAAAGGGAGGACCTGAAACAACTGTAGGTGGGGGCAGTTTTTACGTGAGGAGGTAGGAGGTTCCAGGTTTTTGGGGCAAGAGCTGCAAATGCTCGATCTCCCACAAGGAGTGAGTCTTCAGAACCATCAGCTCCTGGGATTCAGTGGACATCAACTGATAGCCAGGGGACAGGCTGGAGGAGGTCAGCAAGTGCTGGAGGGTAAATGATTGGATGATGTTATCCGTAAGTTGCCCATAACGAATAAGCGATGGCTGCTTGGGAAAGCCAGCCCAGTCTAAGAGTAAAAGTAAAACACCAGATGGGTGAGACAAGGGGCTGATAGGGTGAACCGACATATGTTGTTATACGAGGTGTCCCATTTGGAGAGCCAGGCTTTGGGGGCATTCGTGAAGGAGGTAAGCCCGTAACAAAGCGAGGGGAGGAAGACCCCTTTTGCCAGGGCAAGTCTGGCAGCTGGGGTGAGGCAACTTTTTGCTCTGTATGCAAGTCCTAGTTTGCAGTTGGTTGCCTTACAGGAGTTAAGTATGTGCAGGGTGAGATCCATTTGTGGGTTAAGAGTCACCCCCAAGTACCTGAACGATTCCACCACCTTAAAAGGGGTGCCGTCAGTGCCACCGACTCTGAGCATGGCCGGGCACACTCTCACCTTGGAAAGGGAGCCGAATAACATTGCCTGCATCTTCTGAAGGTTGATGACCAGCTTACTTGCCTTGAGCCAGGACTGGCTGCGACCGAAATCCAAGTTGAGTCCATAGTTAATGTCTTCACTACTTTCTGAAATGGTAAGGAGCACCATATCATCGGCATATAGAGTAACTTGTCCAAAGGTTGGGATTGAGGGCAACTGGTTTATAAAGAGGGAAAACAGGAGAGGACCAAGGACCGACTCCTGAGGTACCCCACAGGCTACTGGTGATAGGACTGATATGGCATTTTGAACTTGTGTACTGTTTTCTACCCGAGAGATAGAGAACCAGACTAGGACGAGAGGGAGAGACCAAAGACCGGAGAGGCAGAGCCCAGGAGGGTGTGATCGACCAAGTCGAGAGGCCTTGGACAGGTCTATGAAGACAGCCCCATGAGTTTGCCTTGATCAGTCGCGTGTTTTAATGTTGAAGGTGACCTGTGCTAGGGAGTGTGAGGTGCTATGTCCTTTCAGAACCCATGCTGCTCAGGGGAGAGAAGGCCATAGGTTTGGAGGAAGAGGGCAATCTGGGAGGCCACTACTTTCTCGAGCAGTTTGTTGACTGCAGATAGAGTCGCTATAGGTCGATAGTTCTTAAGTAATTTGGGATTGCCATGCTTGAGGACAGGGGTCACATGGGCCACCTTCTAAATGGGAGGGACAGACTCCATCGTGAGTGAGGAGTTTAGAATATGGGAGATCGGACGGGCCAAGAAGGGGGCCCCAAGGTTTAGCAGTTTGGGCACAAGGTTGTCATGCCCAGCACTGGAATAGTGGGAGAGACCTACTAGAAGCTTCTGGGTTTCTTTGAAGGAGACAGACTTAAAGTAAAAGGGATGGAGGGAGGATCAGGTGAGCACCAGGAGCGGGACCCATATCCTTAGAAATTGAAGGCATAGAGGTATAATCAGATAGGTCCGAGAACAGATCATTGAATGCGTTAGCTATCGTTTGGGGATTATTGCAACTGACTCCGTTTATTTGCAGGTCAAGGACCTGCTGGCAGGCTGGACCATTTACTGTGTGCTTTATTGTGTGCCAGAAACTCCTCGGGTTCTTGACGGACACTTCGAGGGATGCTTTGCAGCCGAGCGGATTGCCCGTTTGCATGAATTTCTAAGCTCCCTGTAGACCTCGAAGTCTGATCTGTTCCCAGAGGCTTTGTATGTTAGCCAGCTTTTGTCCCTGAGCTTCATCAGGGCAAACAGTTCCCCTTGTAACCATTTAGTGACTGTGCCCCTCACTCTTCTTTTAATGAGTGGAGCATGTCTGTCTTGTAGTGAAGTGAATATGGTCAGGAAGCTGTCTAGAGCAACTGAGGATCCGGGTCTGTATATACCGGGACCAGTCTGTCAGGCTGAGGTCGGTATGGAAGTTGATTAGGTCAAAGTTTGAGTAATCTCTCATCTGTAAGACTTTTGATGGAACCCTGGAATTTTGAACCTTCCAGATGCAGTGTGTAGGGCAATGGTCCGAGATCGAATCGGGGAGGAGGCCTGAGGTGGTAATTCGGTCAGGCCTATTACACAGCATCCAGTCAAGCAGAGAGGTATTTTCCCCGGAGGAGGAGGGTCTGGTGGGTTTGGTGATAAATTGGCTGAGGGCAAGGCCAGATAGAAGGGGTTCATAGATTTTTACATTCCCACTTAGCCAGTTAAGGTTGAAGTCCCCAAACATTAGGAGTTCACTAGTCCTCACCTTGGGGCTAAGGCAGTCAAGTAGGTAGGAGAGCCCACGAACACCACCTTTGGGGGTTGTATGCATACAGGTGAAGCTTTAGTGTTACCTAATAGGAGGAGGGCATGTATAAACTCACAGGAGGGAGGGGGTGAGATATGTCAGTCACTTTCAGATGAGATTTGTAATATAGCACCAACCCACCACCACACTTTTTGCCCGCCCTGTCCTGTCTAATCGCAAGGTAGCCAGGGAGAGCACAGACAGAGTCAGGGTGCGCAGGTTTGAGCCGGGTTTCGGAGACCCAAGGATGTCAGGTTTGTAGTAGGTGACCCATGCCGTTAGATCTAAGTGATTGGCAAGGATGCTCCGTATATTGAGGTGGGCAATTTTTAGACCCTTTATCTCTTCCCACTGTGGGGGCAACATGATGAGTTATGTATATGAGGGGGTTGGAAGTAGGTTTTGGGCTGTAACCTCAGCACCAGTTAGCTAGGTTAGGAAGCAAGTGTGCTAGCCCAGCAAATTTAGCTGTAGTTGATTTGGTCGAATAATGTGCTGGGAGACTACAGGCAGGGATTAGGTTAAAAATAGGGCTAAGTATATTCAATATTGTGTGACCACCTCTGGGGGTTCAGAGGAGAGTGAAGCCGGCTTTGCACAGTATGGTTTAGGTTCAGAGCAGTTTGTTGCCACGAGTCCCCAATCTAGACAGGGCAGGGCCGCGAGCGAGCTATGCTTGTTTTTCAAGGGTTGTTTTGCAGACTTTTCCTACTGCCTGCTCCGGCTTGACAGAAACTGCATCCAGAAATGTGAAGGATAAAATGTCCTGCCTATTTAGCCAGCTGATGTGGGTTAGAGCGAACAAGAGATGTGAGATGAGCCCACTAGTGGAGGAAACTGAGAACCTGCAAATGGTAAAGTGAGCTGATAGGTTCTGCAGCTCATGTGATCTCAGCTATATAAGTAGACGCCACCAAGGGCGGTGGTGGGGTGGGGAGTCATGCACAGCACCTCCACTGGCAGCAGTCCACTGGCAGGTAGGCGCGGGTTGAGTTCTTTAAAAGTATTTGTTCCTTTTCTCATGGGAGACGGTAGTCTGCAGGGGTCCGCTAGGGGGGAGGGCGAAGCAACCGAGGGCCCTCATGACCACCACAGCTAAGGAAGAAAGAGAAAAAGGCACTGTATTTATACGCAGGTAAACAGAGGGAGGGGCAGTCTGAAATTCCTGTGCAAATTGATTACAGGCACCTGGGGCACAATGGAGACTTTTGCCGCTTAGTAAGGCAGTTAACTACGATTTCTGATGCCGTGCAGTTTAAAATTAAGGCACCAGAAGCCACTGGAAGGTTTTACTGGCTGAAATTCCTGTGCAAATTAGTTATAGCACCTGGGGCAAACGGAGACTTTTGCAGCTTAGAAAGGCAGTTAACTACGATTTCCAGGTGAGCAGAGTCCCAGAAGGGTTTGGGTTTCAAGTTATGATTTGGGGGTGGGCGGGGTACATGGGAGAAATCATGGGAAAGCAAGGTGAGCAGTGCACAATAAATTTGTACATTGAGGCATCAGTCAAAACAAAATATACAGGAGCCATGAAGCAGAGCATAGTGACAGTGCAGTAAGGTCCTGTAACAACACAAATGCAGGAGATGCCTAGTTGAAACAGGAGGGATGCCCACTTTAAGGACAGTTGTAGCATGTCAGAGGAGCCCTGTCATAGTTCACAGTGGCTCTTGGTGCCAGCTGTCCCTAACTTGTTGCTAGGGGTCATTGTGGTGGTAGACAATGACAGGACTACTCCCTGACTAGTTTAGCTGCGCTACAGCACTTTCCATAACCCTGCCTACCTAATTCCAGTGACCCAGGTCCACTTCTTTTTCTTTTATTTCAAAGGTTTCTATTGAAGACTTAGACATATATGACTTCCATGTACAATAGCTTTGTTACATTACAATAAGGTTACCAAGAAGTCCATAAATCCAACGTCGATACATAAGGACCAGTACTTCCTCATTTTTACAGCCTCCACTGTGCTTTGGTGTTTCTTCTCTGTGTACCTGTGTTGGAAAACGATTCTGAAAGCATATCATTTTCCCTTGACAGTGTCATGAGATCCCCTGCCTTTTCTGTTTCTCCTGTATAGTTACCGCTTGATTTTGTCATCCCCGCATGCCGAACAAAACAATACCTTTCCCACTGTAGTGGGTGCTTAACCGATATTGTAACTAATGTCCTGTGCTCTCCCGGTCGTGGCCTGAATATAGGCAAGTCTGTTGCCTAGCGCACTTACCCAGTTACCAAAAGCTAATAAATTATTAACTGGTCTTCAGTTTCCCTCTTCACTACCTTGGAATTCTGTGCACCAGGGAAGGCAAAGGAAGATAGTGTTAACTTATGAACATACCTGCAGATAAAGGCCTTATGGTTTATCTAGTCTGCTTGATTGTGCAGCTTCCTATAAATTTACAAAGGGAACTGTCCCCACTTCAATCAATCAGTCAGACTTTATTTAACCAGGCAAAATCATCGTTGAGCAAGCTCATTTGCAAGATGGACCTGGACAAGTAGGGCATATATAGCTACAGCAAAATTACCAGATAAGCAGTGTACGCCCAATGAGCAAATAAAAGACAGTTACAGAGAAACAGATAAGATCAGGGCTGGGAGTACATATGGTGTACACTATCTCGGGTTGAGAATTGACTGTATATATAAAGGATTCCTCAAGACATGAGATTATTCAGACAAAGGTCACAACATTACAATAAGACGAGGGATACCAGGTAGGGTAAGTGAGCAACAACAACAACCAAGGTTTATGGGTGGGGAAAACCAAGGAAAGGGTCAGTGAGGGGTGGAAATAGATGTAGTTAAACAAACAGGTGGGAGTTGGCAGAATAATCCCAAGGCGGAAAGAAGAGAAGTGCTAGGGGAATACATGTAAGTACCAAGAGTTTGGGGAGCCACAGGAGGTGGTTATTTGCGGCATACACACAGGGCTCTCAGTTTGAGAGTGAGCAGCCTCCGGAAAGAGTGAGGCCCAGAGAGGGAGGACAGCCTGAGAGTTTTTTGCATGACATTCCAAAGGGTGGACAGAGAAAAGATGTTAGCCGCTGAGCCATGTCATGTCTATATTTTGGGTACTTTAAGAGAGACAAGAGACAAACTCCTTAGACCATAAGTTCCCTCAGTACGCTGAAACAGCGTAGAAATATAGGTTGGTAGTTTATCGGTTAGGGCCCAGTTTGTCCACATGAAGGCATTTTTTTTGCCTCCTCAGAGTGAAGGAGGGCCAGTCTAGCACCTGATAGAGCAGGCAGTGGTTCCCTTGACCTCCCACAAGTTCCTTCTCTCTCCCTTCTACCTGCAACTTTTCCCATCACCCTGTCCCACCCCCTCTTGAAACTGTCCTGCCCACCAGTTTTAGCGATACCACCTCCTTTGGCAGCTCATTACACTTGTTCACCACCCTCTCAGTGAAAAGTGCCTCCTCATCTCCTCTTGAACCTTCACTCCACCAGCTTTAGGCTGTGCCCCTAGTGGTCTTGTTCCTGCTAAGGCTGAAGAGGCCTTCAGTGCTCACTTTGTTACCCTTAAGGTACTTGAAGGTCTTGAGTCATGATGTCTCTCTTGCCTCCTTCTTTCCTCAGAGGGGTACATGATGAGCTCCCTGAGTTTCTCCTCATAGGTGCTACTCTGCTGGACCTGGATCATCTTGCTTGCCTTTCTTTGGCCCACCACCAGCAAGCTGTAGTACGTATGAACATACAAACATATGAAATTGTCAGCAGAAACAGGCCATAGTGGTCTCATCGAGTCTGCTCAAGCGCGCAGCTCAGTTAGTTCTCTGAAGCTTCCCTGCCCAACCCCACCTCCTGGATCATCCCCTTCCTCCGATTCCCTCCCCATTCACCTCTGTAGAGCCTCCTTCAGTCTTAATCTTCAACACCCTATCCCACCCACCCCTTGAAACTGGCCACTGACTTCGCTGTCACCACCTCCTCTGGCAACTCATTCCACCCCTTCACCTTCTTTCAGTGAAAAAGTGCCTCCTGTCTCCTTCCTGAATCTACCCCCCACCAATTTCAGGCTGTGTCCCCTTGTTGTACCCTCCTTTCTTAAGTTAAATATTTCCTCTGTACCAACCATGTTTATGCCCTTAAGGTACTTGAAGGTTTCAGACATATCCCCCCTCTCTCTCCTGTTCTCCAGGGCATACATGTTTAGCGCTCTCAGCCTCTCCTTGTATGTTTTGTCCCTCCCACATACCCTTGATCATTTTGGTTGCCCTCCTCTGGACCCCCTCTAGTAGCTTGATATCTTTCTTCAGGTACGGGCACCAGAACTGAACAGAATATTCCAGGTGTGATCTCATCAGTGACCTGTAGAGAGGTAGAATAACTTCCTCTCTCCTAGAGGTGAATCCCCTGACAATGCAGCCCAGCATTTTATTTGCTTTGGCTGCTGCCTTTCGGCACTGTGCTGTGTGTTTCATGTCACCTCTGACCTTTACTCCCAGGTCCTTTTCCTCCTCTGATTCTGTCACCTATATTCCCACCAGTCAGTAACTGACCTTGGGTTTCTGGCTCCCATGTGCATTACCTTACATTTCTTAGCATTAAAACCCAACTGCCAGATGCCCGACCATTTCTTCAGCTTAGCCAGGTCCTCCCTTAAATCCTGTCTTCCCCTCCTCTGTGTCCACCCTCCCACAGAGCTTAGTATATGCTGCAAAAGGCAGATTTTACTGTTAACCCCTGCAATGTCACCTATAAATGTGTTGAACAGCACGGGTCTGAGTACTGAGGCCTGTAGGTCCTCTGGTTACAGGCCTAGGACTGGACAGTCTCCTCCAACCACCATATCTCTGGTTCCTTTCCTTAGCCAGCTTTTGACCCACCACAGCATTTTGGCCCCTCTTCCCAGGTTCCACAGCTTGCTTATCAGCCTGCCATGTGGCACTGAGTCAAACGCCTTGCTGAAGTCCAGGTATAGTATGTCCACCGTATGTCCCCTATCCAAGGACCTCGTGACCCAGTCAAAGAAATCTATCATGTTGGTTTGACAAGACCTTCCCCCTGACAAACTCATGCTGCCTGTCATCCTGGAGACCATTTTCTTCAAGAAACGACACTGGCCTTTCTTTAAATTTTTTTTTTTTTTTTTACCTCCCGCCTGGACCCAGCACTGTTATCCGACTTCAACCACCAGCGCTGCGAGCCCGGTGGGACCCCCCATGGAGCCATGGCTTAACCCCTGGGAGGCGATGGAGTGGGATTGTACAGCCTGCCTATGAGCCACCCCTCCTGGTTCCATACTTTCTGCATCTCATCGGTGTCCGCTTCTCGAGCTGCTGTGCTGGTGGCGAAGGTCCATCATGCCAACCCTCATGTTGGTGTCACTCCGAGCCAGGAATTTTTGTAGTGTACACCTTCCCTGGAGACGCGACATGTACTGACGCTGAGGTGAAAGCTGGTGTCCGTCACGCTCCACCCCCTAGTTTTTGGCTCAGGCATGCCATTCCTCCAGCCACCACTAGAGGCCGGTCATGCACTGGGCCATGACTCTTCCCCACCACCCCCGGAGGAGACGAGCAGTCCTGCGATGCTCTATTCTCCTCCCCCAGCTGGCCGGGCCAACAACCTGAGCCTGCCTCAACTCGGTTGCCAGAGTTGCGTAGCTGTAGCACTATCGCTGCGCTGGGCGGGACTGCCCAGCCTTCTTTTTTAGAATGGTTTCCATTAACTTACCCACTGTAGAGGTAAGGCTAACTGAACTGTAATTACCTGGCCTGCCTCTGGGTCCACTCTTGTGGAGGGTACCACATGAGCTGTCCTCCAGTCCTGTGGCACACACCCATCTTCAGCCAGGTGTTAAACAGGGCTGCTGATATCCTTGCCAGTTCCCTCAGGACCCTTGGGTATACCCCATCTGGGCCAGGTGCCTTGTCCACCCACAGTTCCTTAATCCCCTTAAGACCCTATCTGCCCCAGTCTACCTCTCATAATCCCCCCAGTGTCTCCAGTCTTCCCTATGGCATGGGCCCTTCTGCTTCTTTTGGAGAAGACTGAGCAAAAGTACTCATTTAGTGCCTCTGCTTGCTCCTCCCCCTTTTCCACCCATCCTCCCTGCCTTTTTATCCTAACTACCCCATCCCTCCTGCTGCTTCTTTCCTTAATGTACCGGAAGAAGTCCTTCTTCCCGTCTTTAATGCCTTGCGCTACTCTTAGTTCTTGCTCCGCCTTGGCCTCTCTCCCTGCCTCCTGAGATAATCAGACTTAAGACCAAGTGTTGTAGTTTTTTATTTGTTCCTATAGTTTCTTATCAATTAAGGTATTTTAGTTGCGGTATTATAGTTTTCTGCAACATTTAAAGGAAAGTAAGAAAATATTTATTTCTACTAAAAAATCAGGACAGATAGCATTTTTCGAGTTTTTTACCGGGACGGACCTGCTCAGGTCAGGACAGGTGGTAACCCTAGCTGTAACAGCCCACTTTGAGTGGTTCTGGCCCAATGGAGGGTCCAAGAGGAACTGAGCAAACTCCTCACAGTTTGCAAGTGAAAATGCTCTCACAGGCTCCAAACAGGCCAGTTGAAGAAGCCTGCCCACAGTCCGAAAGAGCTGAGCCTGTCACTTCTTCCCAGCAGCAATTTTCCCTAGACAGAAATTCTGCTTTTTTATGAACGACTACCTTCCGATGCTCATCATACTGAGACATCAGAATCAGTTTGTCCTCCTGGGCCCTTGACCTCCTCAACAGTACTCCAACCTTCGCCCCCTGGTTTTCAACGCCCTCAGCTCACCAAAGTGTGATGCTACTGGGTATATACTAAACAGTGCTACAACATCAAAGGCCTCCATGACAGCCTTGTTATAGGTCACCACAGCTGCCTCCGCATCCCCAGCACATGCTATCAACACTTCTGAGGTGTCCAGAACTACCAAAAGTCCTTCCGGCCGAAGCCATCTCAAGGGACGGAACTGAACAACCTCCACAGGGGATGGACTACAAGGGAGGCCCTGAAACTAAGCCTGTAGAATAGTGATTTATTCAGATCAATCTTGAAATTATCAGTCTTTAACCCCGGGAGTATTTCAAGTCCAAGGCATGGCCATGTTGATGGATTTCAAAGTAATAACTTGTATAAGGCCCAGAGATTCCATACTCTGCAGGAATTTTTGAACAAACTGCAATCAGTCATCATCAGCCCAAGCATTAATGTCACCAAGGGTAAGCCACCTCAAAGACTTCAGAACTCTGTTGGTGATGAAAGTGATGATTCCCTGCAGAAACTCTGCCTCGTGACCTGGAGGTTGTTACACAACAAGGATCGTGCAACCTGTACCCAGACCACTACACATAGCCATGCATTCAAACAACAAGGCATTCCCCACTGGGTGCATCACCAGGCTCAGCTCTGATCTAAAACAGATGACAACCCCACATCCCCACCCCACATCCACGATCCCTCCTCGGGCTGTGCACAAGTTGATATCCTTCTTATGATACGGGCACCAAAATTACACACTGTACCCAGGTGTGGCTTTACCAGTGACCTGTACAGTGGCGAATGACCTCTGCCTTCCTGGTGGTACCTCCCTGGCAGTGTAGCCCAGCATCCAATTTGTTTTAGCTGCTGCTGTCTTGCAGTGTGCAGAGGACTTTCAGGTCACTTGTGATCATTACTCCCAGGTCCTTTTCTTTCTCTGACCTGCTTACCTGCATTCTGCCCAACCAGTATTTGGTCCCCGGATATTTCACCTCCAAGTGCATAACTTTACAGTTTCTAGCACTGAACCCCAGCTGCCAAATGCCAGACCACTTTTCTAGCCTAGGTAGGTCCTCTCTGGGTTTCTGTCTTCCATCCCCTGTGTTTATTCTCCCACGTATTGCTTGGTGTTGTCCGCAAAAAGGCAGATTTTACCCCTGATACTATCAGTGATGTCACTTACTGTATTAAGATTTTTTTTTATTATTCATTGCTAACTGAGTAAGGCCCACTAGGCACGAGTGCCTGTTTCAGGAGCGACACAAGAGCACTGGGGAGTTTAAGTGACTTGCTCAGAGTTATGCAACATGCCATTAGAGGTTTAGGAATCAAACTTAGGTCTGCTGGATGTACCAGACTCATTCACAGCTTATTACTCTAACTTCTGGACTGAGCAGCAAGCCCTGTGGGACCCCACTGATCACGGACCTCGCTTCTGAGAATTCTCCCCCAACTGCTACCCTTTGGCTTCTGTCGTGCAACCAGCTTGACCCATTCCATGAGCTTAGCCCTCACCCCAGGTCCTCCTGCTTCCTGATCAATCTCCTATAGGGCACTGAGTCAAAGGCCTTGCTGAAATCTAGATACAGAACACCAGTTGCCTGGCCTTTGTCCACTAACCTAGTGACCCAATCGAAGAAGTTAATTGGGTTAGTTTAACAGGACCTCCATAACACAAACACATGCTACCTCTTGTCCTGGAGCCCATTTTCCTCCAGAAAGCCAATCAGCCTCTTTTTCAGGATAGTCTCCATCAGCTTACCCACTACTGCGATCAGGATGACTGGTCTGTAGTTCCCTGGTTCGTCCCTTGGCCCACTTTTATGGAAAGGTACCAGTCCTGGGGCATGTTTCCAGACTCCGGAGGTGTAAAACCGGTCTGCCAGGGGACACAGAACCTCTGCCAGTTCTCTTAAAGACCCTCAGGTGTATGCGATCTGGACCTGGTGATTTGCCCACCTTTAGGGCCCTTGAGTGCCATAGAAACTGATGGCAGATAAGGACCACCAGGTCCATCTCATCTGCCCATATACCATACCTTCCTACCTTTAATTAACTGCTGCTGACCCTACTTGGTCCCCAGCTGCTGACTCTCCACCCCCAGGGTTCCCTTATGTTCGTTACATGCAAGTTTAAATCCCCCTCTGTGCTTGCCCCCACCACCTCTTGAGGTAGGCCATTCCATGAAAAAGTACTTCCTCATGTTGCCCCTTAGTCTACCCCCTTCCAGTCTCATGTCATACCCTCTAGTTGTTTTACAGCAGCTTCTCTTCTGGAAGATGCTGCCCTCCTGTACCATATTCATCCCTTTGAGGTACTTGAAGGTCTCTATCATGTCCCCCCTCTCCCTCACCTCTTCCAGGGTGTAAATACTGAGTTCCTCTAATCTCTTCTCGTATGACCTGTAGTGCACACCATGCACCATTTTGTTGCCCTTCTCTGAACTGCCTCCACACTGTCTGTGTCTTTCCGGAGATGTGGCCTCCAGAACTGGACACAGTATTCCAAATGGGGTCTCGCCAATGTCCTGTACAGTGGCAGTATAACTTCCTTTCTTCTGCTGGTGGTACCTCTGCCTATGCACCCCAGCATCCCACTGGCTCACCCCACTGCCTTTGCACACTGTTTGGCCACCTTTAGGTCATCAGATATGATGAACCCAGATCTCTTTCCTGTTTTGTGGCTGCTAATATCTCCCCTTCATCATGTAGTCCTCCCATGGGTTCCTGTACCCCAAGTGCATGATTTTGCACTTCTTTGCATTGAATCGTAGTTGCCACACTCTGGAAAATTCTTCCATTTTAGCTAGGTCCTTCCTCATTCTCTGCAACCCTCTTGAACTCTCCACTCTACTGCAGATCTTTGTCTTGTCTGCAAAGAGGCATACCTGCCCCTCCAGCCCCTCAGCAATGTTGCTGATGTAGATATTAAACAGCAGTGGTCCAACGACTGATCCCTGTGGCACACCACTGGTCACCGCCTCCCACTTTGGATTTAGCCCTGTTTACCACCACCCTCTGCGTTCTGTTCTTCAGCCAATCCCTAACCCATTTCACCACCTTGTGTCCCAGTTCCAGGCTGCACAGCATGTTCACAAGCCTCCTACGTTGAACGGAGTCGAACGCCTTGCTGAAGTCAAGGTAGGCCACATCCACCACTCCCCCTCTGATCCACCTCCCTAGTGACCCAGTCAAAGAAGTCCAGAACCCTTGCTTTTGTGTGGCATGTTCCTGTTGTAGTTTTCACATCAAACCACACAGTGCGATGGTCACTGGACCCCAGATGTTCACCTACCCTGACGTCTGCAATTCTGTCCCCGTTGGTTAGTACCAGGTCCAAAATTGCTTCCACCCAGGTTTGCTCCAGCACCAGCTGCTTGAGGCATACCCCTTGAAGGGAGTACAGGATGTCTCTGCCCCTGACTGTTGCAGCTGTTTGGGTGCTCCAGTCAACTTCTGATAAGTTGAAGTCGCCTATCAGTAACACCTCTCCTTAGCTGCCATGTCATGGATGGCTTCCAGTAGATCCTGTCCATTTTCTCCCGTTGTGCTGGGGGTCGATATATCACTCCTGTGAGAATGGCAATGCCTTTGCCTGCCTCCAGGATGACCCACAGTGCCTCTGTTCCGCCTTCATTCCTTGCACCTCCGCTGCCTTTATATACCTCTTTGATGTATAGAGCCACCTCCCCTTTTACCCTCCCTGTCCCTCCTGAATAAGGTATATCCTGGTATAGCTATGTCCCAGTTATGGTTCCCATTGTAGCATGTCTCTGTTACAGCTATAATATCCAGATCAGCCTCTGATACCATTGCTATTGAATCCAGGATCTTGTTGCCCAGGTTGTGGCATTGGCACATGGCCTTCATTTACTGCAAACACTCCTCCTGTCTTCCTTTCTATTCCCCTTGCATCTCCCATCGCCCCTATTCCCCTTGCTTCTCATGTCTCCCCTCCCCCGCCTCTGTTGATTGCAGTGTTTACTGGCACTTTGGTGTCCTTATTGTCCTCCCTGTTAGCTACACTTTCCTGTGGTGGGGGTACTTAGCTTTCCCTTGCTTCCTTCCTCCACTCCCCTTGACTAGTTTAAATGCTTAGCAATAAAGCATTTAAACCATTCACTGAGGACATTGTTCCCTCTCCCAGAAGGATGCAGGCCATCATCACTGTACAGTCCTGCATCCTCCCAGTTGGGCCACCAGTCCCCAATGAAGCCAAACCCTTGATCTTCCCTTGTCAATCTTCACCATTCATTACTGCTTGGGTTAAGCCGGAGGCACGCACCCGCTACGGGAGTGTTTTTTTCTTTTTGAGTTGGCTCCATGACGCCGCCCTCGGGGCGATGTGTGCTGCATCATCGCGGTGGCGGCCGTTAGGTGCCGCAGACTCCTCCTATATTTCAGTTCTGTTTCTCCCACCATCGAGGCTGCACCTGCTGCGCAGTAGCGTATAGTGTTTTCGGTTTCTTCAAGACTCCTCGTTTTTCTCAGAAGGTTTTCACGACTCACTCGACGCCGTACACCGGTAAGACCGTTCCTTTTGTTTTCTGTTCTATGGCGCCGAGTGCTTTATTGCTTTTTTTCCTTGTTTAGTTCGCATCATGTCTGGTTCGGGAGCAAGGCGTAAGTCGAAGGTGGGCCACGCCCCTATGCGTCAGTGCTCCTGTGGCCGGCATTTTTCCGTCTCGGACCGGCATGATGTCTGTCTCCGTTGCCTGGGACCCAACCACAACATGGACGCTGCGGACGCTTGTTTATCCATGGACCGTCGTGTCCTCGAAGTCTGCGCTGCCTGCTTGGCAAGGCCCCACGACTCGGGAACGGCGTGTCTAGGGACTCCCAGGTAAGATCTCTAGGCTCTTCCCCCGGTCCTCCCGGCCTATACGGTCCGCTGAGGAGGCTTCTCCTTCTCTTTGCCGAAGAGGAAGCTTTCTCGTGTCGGGGAACGCTATAGTCCCATCCGGGGCCGCGACGGGGACACCGCCTTGGCAGTCACCTCCTCAGACGTGCAGGCTCCCCCAGTGTCGAGGCCCACGCCTGCTGGGCCTGGCACCAGTGGACCCTCGACGCCGCCTTCCAGTGCTGTTTCGATCCTGGCGCCGCTATGCACCGGTGATCAAGATGGTGCCACAGGCGGAGCCACTCTGGCCTTTGGTGCCGCTTGTACCCCGCGCGCCTGGTTGGGTTCCACGCCGGGCGGTGCTGCGGCCTAACTGGCACGGCAGGGAAGCCAGGACCGGGCTCAGCTGTCGCTGGTGGGCTAGGGGTCATCCGGTGCCAGCTTCTAGCACCAGCACCGTCATGCGCCTGTCTGGGACCCTGGGGCTGCCAGCATCGAGGTTCTGCTGGTCTCGTCCTCTTCGGAGCTCGATGACTTGGATGAGGACCCATCTTGGCTCCCTGACTCTTCGGGGTTGGGGTCCCCGGTGGCACGGGGTGCTAGGTGGCACAGCGGGCCCCTCCCACTGTCCCCACTCCCGTCCTCCCCTGAGGGCCTGAGGGCTAGGGGTGGCCTAGGTCCCGGGGGGGGTGATGTGGTGGGGACTGAGGGGGGGCTCCCTCTCCTAGGGGGTCTGTGACAGCTACCCTCCTGGTAGCTGTTGCCACCCCTGGGGTGGGGGAACGCTGAGTCGAGGAGGAGGCTCTCTCGAGTTCGAGGGGCGGGGACAGCCGTCATGTTCCACTGCCACCCTCGCAAGGTGGCTAGGAGTCGTAGCCCGATCCCGCCTCCCTTCCTCTTGGGCCCCGGGTCCTCCGTGGCGTTGCTAGACTGCCCTTCTGGATCCATGCAGTCCGGTTCATCACAGGGGAGGATCCCCCCCGGGCTCTTCCAGGCATCGCATCCCCAGGGTCTCGTCTTGCGGCCTGGTTTGTTGTCCGGGATCCCGCCAGCTCGGGCTCCGTTCCCCAGATTTCAGAGCCCTAGCAGAGGTCAGTTGCCTCTTCGCAGGTGCCCTTCTCCAGTACCTCTGCTGCCACCCCCCACTCTTCCAGGCCATGTCGATCCTACGGGTCCATTATCCTGGGAGCAGTTCAGAGGTTCTGCAGCGGCCTTCCCCCTTATACGCTAGACATATGCATGAGCCGGGTCTTCGACTCTCCCCACCGCCGCAGGAATCTTCTGGACATTCAAGCTTTCCATCATCCCTGCCTTCCTCCTCTGAGGGAGAGGAACCCTTGCTCACCTTTTCTCCGGACGCTGATTTCACTGAATATCAGCGATTCCTTTGAGGATGGTGAGGGATCTTCTAATCTCTTACATTAGGCGAGACAATACCGAATGGGAGAGCGTGAATTCCTTGGAGAATTCAGTGCCCAGCACCTGGTGGTACCTTCCTGGCCTATCCCTCCAGAAGGCGTCCTGTCCGTCTCCTGGCAGTCGCCAGCCGCCTTTCTCCAGCCCCGCAGACTGTCGTCAAGGTATGTGCCCCTTGGAATCCTGGATACCCTTCCCAACCCGTCCTTGGTTTGGTCTACCCAGAGACTCTTCCAGGTGTCAGCCTGGCGACGACCGTCCACCGATTCAGAATCCCTACACCGACCGGTGGGGTGAAGAGTGTTCTCTCTTCTCTGCAGTGGCTTGCATTGCATCACATCAGGCTCACCACGCTGCCTACAATCGGCATCTGTGGTCGATGCCTCCCAGCTCTTAGCATCAATGCCTGATACGGAGCACACCAGACAGGCTATTGCCCTCTCTGCTATAGGCTTGGAGCTGGCAAGACACCAAGCAAGGGCATCTTATGACGCCAATGAGGTGGCTTCCAGGCTTGCGGGACAGCGATCTGCATTAGGCAGACGGCATGGCTTCATCTGTCAAGGTTGTCACCCCTGGCCCGGCGTAGGGTGATGCGCTCCACTTTCCGGGGCACTGTCTTTTTCTCTCCAGAGCTAGGAAACTTCTGCAGGAGCTTCCTCCGTCTCCCCATCTTCGGGGGGCACCTCCTAGCTCTTCTCCCACTTAAGCTTCTCTCTGTATTAGCCAGGGTCTTTCCCTTCTGTTTCTCACCAACAGGAGGCTGGGGGTCTTGTTCCCTCAGGGTTCTACCCCCCCTTTTTAAGGGGAAGGGGGGCTTGGTACTCACCCAAGCAGTAATGAATGGTGAAGATTGACAAGGGAAGATATGAAAATTACATACCTACCGAATTGTTGATCTTCTCTTGTATCTTCACCATTCATTACTGATACCTCCCACCTTCCCTCAGTAGCCTCCTTCTGTGATGCCTCCCTCCTGCCTCGCTCCTCTTACTCCTTGGCCTTTATGCAAAAAAAAATCTTTCTGCTCTTTTCCCCATTCTTGTAAATGGATCTCCTTTTTTCTCAAGGTAAAGGGGAACGAGCACGTTCCAAATTCTCTAATTCTGAGGGAACTCTTTCTGACTGCTCTGTGGTGCATTCCTACCTCTTCAGGTCGTGCAGTTTCACAGCCCAGGTGGCCACGCCTGTCTTGGCCTCCAGAAGTCTGGAATACCCTGGCAGGTCTTATTTCAAGCTCTTCTAGCTGCTGACCGAACTTGTCAGCTCTGAGCATCTGTCTGCCTTGCCCTGGAAAGTCTGATTGAGTTCCACTCTACTTTTCATACAAAACTGCCTTCGAGAAGGCATAGTCTTTCCCATACACTTCTGTGTTAGCACTTAACAAGGTGCTAAGGGATTTAGTCCCCTTCCTGGATGGGCGCTCTACCCGGAACAGTTTCTGCCCGGACAGTCTAAGGGCCCTCAACTAGGATGAAGGGACTTGCATGTTGAGAGTTCAGAGAGTCTGCCCTCTTTGGATCTGTTCAGGAGGTTCGGTTGAACCTCCCGTCAGTTCTGCCAACTGGAATTCTTGCTCCCTGGTCAGTTTCGAGCCTTTAAGCCTCTCAACCAATGCTCAATGGGCACTGTCCTCCCTCTCAGCATGTTTCTTTCTTTCTCTTCCTCTTCTTCCTCTTTCCTCTTCTCTGTTCCTCCCTTAGAGCCGCCCCGGAAAGGAGGCCCTGCGGTCCCTTATGGTAGGAATTCTCTCTCCTCTGTCTACTCTCCATCGGCTTTTTCCTTTTTCAGTTTATTTCCTTTCCTTTTTCTATCCCTAAGCTCTCTTGCCTCGCTTTCTTTTTTCTTACCCTTTATTTTTGCCTCTGGCTACCAGAACTGAGATATGAGGAGGTCTCCGGCACCTAACAGCCGCCCCTCGCATGGGCAATCACGTCGTCCTCGGGCGGGCCGTTGGAGCCGACTCAAAAAAAAAAAAAAACTCCTTAGCGGTGCGCGCCGCCTAACCTCCAAGCAGTAATGAATGGTGAAGATACAAGAGAAGATCAAGAATTACGGTAGGTACGCACTTTTCATTTCTCCGCACCAGCTCTCAATCCAGTGTTGAAGCCCTTGGCAGAGATCCCTAGCCGCCCCCTTGCTCTGGACAGGCAGCACCTCTGAGAAGGTCACGGATCTTGCCATCTGCCCCAGCCTCCTCCACAGTTCCCTGAAGTATTCCTGCACGCTCCCTAACTCTGCTTTGTCAGCTAGGTCATTGGTCCCCATATGGATAATGACATCCAGCTCCCCCTTCCTTGCTATCACCCTAGTGATTCTCTGGATTTGCTTTCCATCCCTCCAAACTGTGCCTCCTGGTAGACACTTTACCTCCCTCTCCATCTGTCTGGCTGTTCACAGCTGCACTCCCTTTCTTGTTTGACTGTTGCTACCCTATCTGCAAGGGTGTCCTATTGTAGCTATTGCACCCATAACCTCAGAGTCACCTGCTGTGCTTACCTTTTAGCTCCTGTTACTACCCTAAGCCAGTCCATCACCCTTTAAATTTTTATTTATTTATTTTTCTTTTTTTTTAATAAATGGGCTATCTATCAATTTCTGTATTGGACAGTATCAGAGAGGCTGCTCAATCCAGTTGTGCTGAGCTGCTTCCTGTATCATGGTAGGAAGTTCCACACACACTGCCGACTATAAAGTTCAGTAAGCTGGAGGTGAGCCATTCTGGTCTCCATCACCTCCTGTGAAAACACAAGTCAGCTTGAATTGTGCCATCTGAGACTCCCTCCTTTCTGTCCCCCCCACACTTCCTTGTGGTATGGATCTATGCTTCTCCTGAGTGAGGACTGAAAAAGTATCAGTTAAGCACGCCTGCCTTTTCTTAACTACTTTGTGTCCAATCCTCCTCCTTTTGGCCTGATATTCCATCCTTTATGTTTCTTTTCTTCCTTATATACCAGAAAAGGCCTTCTTATCCACTTTTATCCCATGGGCTAGCTGTACCTCTTTCATGGCCTTTGCTTCCTTACCACCCTACTCGCCTCTCTTGGTTTTATCAGCGTAGTCTCACCTATATCCTTCTCCCGAGAATGCGCTTGGCTTTCTAAAGACTGCCTCTGTCCCCCACTGCTTTTTCACCTCCTTGCTGAACCAGCTGGGTGTTTTTTTTGGCTTAGCTTTCTTGCTTTTGATTTTGGCACACCAAGTAACCTCACATCAAACCCTTCTTTATAATGGCTCATTTCTGTCCTATATCCATCCCCCTCTGATCCCAGCAAGGTGTCCTTTCAGAATTTCTCCCATCCTACCAGAAAAAGGAGGGAGCAGTCTTAGGCCTGGTACTGTCAACAGGGACAATAAGAGGATCTTGATTTAGAAGTGGGTAGCCATCTGGGAACAAGCGACCACCACACAATGTGGTTCACAATAAACACAGCCCTACAAAGGCAAGGGTACTGGACTTTCAGAGGGCTGACTTTGGCAGAATGGGAGAGTGCCTAAGTAATGCACTAGCAGAAGGACAGGAAGGAGGGGTAGAGGAACAATGGGGAAAATCAAAACTGCCATCACAGAGGCAAAAAGCCTTTGTGTGAAGCAAATAAAACAAAGGTAAAAAACAGTATGGTTCTCAAAAGAAGTGGCGGGGAGAGTTAGGGAGAAAAAGATAGCATTTAGGAAGTATAAGGAACACAGAAGGAGCAGGACAGAGAACTGTACCAGTTAAAGCAGAAGAAAACGGACGGCAAGACAGTCAGAATAAAGGTGTCCAAACTGAGGAAAAGATAGCCAACTCAGTTAAGAAGTGGGATAAACCTTTACAGGTACATTAATGAGCGAAGAAAGACAAGGAGGGATAGTGAGGCTTAATAAAGAGGAAGGGTAGGGTGGATGGGCAGAGTGACAGAGAAAAGGCAGAGCTATTGAAGAATACTTTTGTTCAGTATTCACAAAAGAAGAGGAGGAGGGCGTACCTAAACCAAACAATGGAAGCACTCTGGATAGGGGGGTCAGTACCAGTCCATTCACAGAAGAAAGGGCCCTGAAAGAACTCCTAAAACTCAAGCTGGACAGGGCAATGGAGCCTGACGGTATTTGCACCAGAATTCTAAAAGAATTAAGGGGAGAACTAGTGTCACCACTGCCTACCCTTTTTAACAAATCTTGGGAGGATGGCGTGGTACCTAGAAGAATGGAGGAGGGCATATGTGATTCTATTCACAAAAGTGAGAGAAGGCAGAGGCAGGAAACTACAGACCTGTTAGTTTGACCTTAGCGGTAGGGAAAATGATGGAATCACTTCTGAAAGAAAGAACAGTTGAGTACCTAGAGGAAGAAGCGGGCACAGGACCCAAAGCAGCATGGATTCACAGCGGGAATATCATATCAGACAAATCTAATAGATTTCTTTGACTGGCTGACCAAAGAAGTAGACCAGGGAGAGGCTGTGGACATGGCCTACCTAGATTTTAGCAAGGCATTTGACACATTCCCACACAAAGATTAACAAACAAGTTATAGGCAGCCTGTGAGTGGATTCCAGGTGGTAGCCTGGGTAAAAATTGGCTGGACAACAGGACACAGAGGGTAATAGTAAACAGAGTCCACTCTGAAGAAAGGGAGTTACTAGTAGGGTACCATAGGGTTCAGTACTGGGGCCGGTCCTCTTTAATGTCTTTATAAGTGACATTGCAGAGGGTCTGGAAGGAAAAGTATGCCTCTTTGCAGATGACTCAAAGATCTGCATCAGGGTTAATACACAAGGGGGGGTGGAAAGGATGAGAAGGGACTTGGCAAGGTGGGAGGAATGGTCAAAGTATGGCAGCTTAGATTCAATGCAAAGAAGTGCAAAGTAATGCAAACAAAACCCTGGGGAAGAGTACACAATGGGGAGGGTACTACAAACAACAAAAAAATGGAAAGGGACCTGGGGGTAGTCATATCAGATGACCTAAAGGTAGGCAGGCAATGTGAGAAGGCAGTAAGGAGGGCTGGGGGGATACTGGGATGCATAGGGAGAGGCATCACCAGTAGCAGTAGCAAACAGGAAGTTGTCATCCCTCTGTACAGACAGTTGATGGGACCCCATCTGGAGTACTGTGTGCAGTTCTGGAGACCCCATCTCCGCAAGGACATAGACAGGATGGAGGCAGCCCATGGGTCTGCATCAGAAACCATACGAAGAGAGACCAAAGAAGCTTAATATGTATACCCTCAAGGAAAGGAGGGCGAGGGGAGACATGATAGAAACTTTCAAGTACCTCAAGGGAATCAACAGAGTCCAAGAGGGTAGTATCTTTCAGAAAAAGAGATGTGCAAGAACAAGGGGGCACAGTTTGAAAATAGATGGGGGACGGCTAAGGGGGCAACATGAGGAAGCATTTTTTCACAGAGAGGGTGTTGGATGCATGGAACGGCCTCCCTGAGGAGGTTATGGGGTCAAAAACAGTGGGGGGAATTCAAGAACGCATGGGACAGACATAACGCAGTTATAGTGGGGGGTAAGAAGAAGTAGGCTGTTGGTTAACTAGGATCTGCAGCTTATTCAGTAGGTAGGTAAATTTGCAGACTGGGTGGATCAAGCGGTCCTTATCTGCCATCAAAGTCTGTGTGTCTATGTCTCTACCAAAGTCATCCCTCCGAAAGTTCAAGACCCTCGTCTGGTTTCTGACCATCCCTCTGCCCATGTCCAGGAGGAACAACAACGTGTGGTGGTCACTTTTGGCAAGCAGCACATTGGCCACCTTCACATCCTGAACATGTGCACAGCTGGACAAGACCAGATCCCGGGCGGCCCTCTCCCTAGGATGCTTCATGACACCTTGAGTCAGGAATGCACTCTGGAAAGTAGCCAGCAGTACTTGTTCCCTAGTTCAGGAAGTAGCAAGGATTTTCCAGTCCACCCCAGGTAGATTTAAAAACCCCCATTATTACTACTTCCTGCTGCTGGACATATCTATGATCTGGGACCCCAATGTCCTGTCCAATTCCTCATCCTGGGAAGGCAGTCTGTAGACCTCCCTGTCCTTGGTTTCCTCCTTTTAATGGATTGAGCCTGTACCCACATAGGGCTTGCCCTCGGGATCTTTCTTCCTGTTGCCAAGTTATCCCCTCCTTCATTTACAGTGCCCTACCCCTTCTGTCCCCCCCTATCCTTTCCATACATTTATACTAGGAGCTTCTAGGTCCCAGTCATGGGTCTTGTTACCCAAGTCTCTGTGATGGATAGGCCACTATGTCCACCTCTCCTCAGTCAACAGTGACTGCAGTTACGCTATTTTGCTCCCCAGACTTCTGCTGCCACAACTCTGGACCCCTCGCTCCTGACCTACCCTCTTCACCCCCTTCCTTGGTCCCTCCCTACTTCCCCACCCTTCCTCCTGCTGTCCTGATTTGGGAGGCATCAGCCTTCTGCATCAGGTGACTAAGGGTACTTTGCACTGCTGTGCACTGTCTCCCGGCATCAATTTAAATTTAGATTATTTAATGATGAAGTCCTCCAGCCTTCCCTTCAGGGCCTTTGTACCCTTTATACTTTGGTGTAACCTGTCTAGTGCAGATAGGTCCTTGTTAACCCATGTCCCTACCCCTAACCAGCAATGCACTTGTACCTTCTGCCTCACACCACCCTCTAAGGCATTTGTTAAATTCAACAATCTTTACCTTTCTTGCATATGCTATCTCTTAGGACTGGAAGCACCTCAGAGATGGCTGCCGACTTCACATTCCACCCTGCAAATTCTCCTAACCTCCTTGAACTTCTCTTGCATTACCCCAACCTCACATCCTGCAAGGTCATTCGTAGCTAGGTGCACTATAATGGGGGGTTGCCCTCCTCCCTGTGCCATGCACTGTGCTACTAGATGTTCCACTCTCCCTGCCATCATCCCTGGCATGCATTCCGCCCTCTTATGGTATGCCCCCCATTTCACCCCTTCAAAATTGAATCCCCCAAGGTCACCACCCTACACCCCTCACCCTGGCCCTCCCTCCCTTCTCTCCATGCTGCTGCCCATTCCCACCTGCCCCCTCCTGTCCCTCCTGTCCCTCTTGTACTCCCTCCCAACCCTGCGGCAATTGGTAACGCCTTTCTCTTGCTCTGTGTGTATTATGCTTTTGGTTAACTTTCCTTTTTTTTAGGCTGTTATTCTTGGTTGCTACGATTTCTGTTGCATTTCCCATGTGCCATGCTATCTGCTATGGAGGTTATTTCTCTATTATATTAGAAAAAGAGTAATTTTCAAAGGTTTTCCATATTCCCTTTTTTTGTATCCTAATAATGTATAGGTTTAACATAACCGGATGTGTGTGTGCAGTGATCTATGTTAGTCACTACTCACTCTGTATTAGCTGGTTGATCAAGTACCGTTATCTCTTGTATTGTGTGTGAAGGGAGCCATGTTGATTTGAATTTTCTTTTGTCTTACTTAGAGTTGTGCTGTTACGCTCTCCATGGATTTAGTATTTGTGCAGTTCTTTAACTGATTTTACTTCTCAGCATTTATCTGTGAGCCAGAGCTGAGAGATGGAACTGAGCACAACTACCAAGGGAACATTAAACAGATACCTTCTGTCTCCGCTCCTGGACCCTTTTGGAGGGATGCCTGATATCCCATTCTCAAATCTTAGTCTGGGTTGGGTGCTTAATTCTTTTGTAATAAAGTGACCTACCTCATCCTAGAACTTCTTGATTTTCGAGCACTCCCAGAATATGTGGAAGGGTGTGCCTTTCTGATTACAATTTCTCAAGCATCTATCAGTGGAACTGCTACCTATGTTCTTAGTTCTGTCTGGGTCAAGAAATGATGTATCACTGCTTTCCATTTAAATTCCTTCCCGCTGTCTGATCCTGTCATCCTGTGTGCAGCCTGCCATACCATATAACATTGTTTTCCAGCGATGCTAATCCTTCTTCTCTCCCCATTTGCCTTGTATTTTATGGTTCGTGTCCCTCAGTCTCTTTGTGCAGTACTGTGTACAGTTTAGATAGTAGATGTTTTCATTCTTTTTTTCCCCTTTATTGCTCCCCAGACCATGTTCAGTAGAGGGGGGGCGTGCTAGTAAGTTTCTCCAGTTGTTCCGGCTTTCCTAGAAAGATCCACATTTTTAAATATCTGAACAAGTCTGTGTTTGGCAAATCAGTCTTGAGCTGTAGTTGTCCAAAGGTTTGGAGGCCCCTTGTTTGTATAAGTGGTGAAAGTACTTGAGTCCTTTGTGTCCCACTGCTTGAAAACTGTGTCTGTAGTACCAGGAGTAAAATGAGGGTGTCATCGGATGGAGACCGGGTCCACTCTTAAACTAGAGTTGCTGGCATGAAGGCATGATGTGTTTCTGCTGGCCCATTGGACAGCCCAAAGTTTACAGGTTTTCAAACAATTTTGGGTTGAGTCCACATTCATTGTAACATAGTAATTTAGGGTCTGAAGGGAATCTAGGTCCATCATGTCACCCCGCTCAAAACACACACACACATATATCCATAGCAATTTAGGGTCTGAAGGAATATAGTTCTACCATGTCCCCCCTCACACACATGCACACCACAGTAACATAATAATTTAGGGTTTGAAGGAATCTCGTCCATCATGTCACGCCCGTCCAACACACACACATATAGTAACATAGTAATTTAGGGTTTGAAGGGAATCTAGGTCCAACATGTCACCCCCCACACACACACACACACACACGCGCACACACACACACACAGACACGCACATCCATTGTAACATAGTAATTTAGGATTGGCAGGGAATTTAGGTCCATCATGTCGCCACCCCACACATACATCCGTAGTAACATAATTTAGGGTCAGAATTTAGGTCTAACATGCCCCCCCACACATACATCCATAGTAACATAGTAATTTAGGTCTAACATGCCCCCCACATACATATCCATAGTAATTTAGGGTCAGAATTTAGGTCTAAATGCCCCCACACATACATCCATAGTAACATAGTAATTTAGGTCAGAATTTAGGTCTAACATGCCCCCCACACACACACATACATCCATAGTAATTTAGGGTCAGAATTTAGGTCTAACATGCCCCCCTCCCACACGCATACAGTCCATAGTAACATAGTAATTTAGGGTCTAACATACCACCCCACCACATACATCCATAGTAATTTAGGGTCAGAATTTAGGTTTAACATGCCCCCCACACATACATCCATAGTAATTTAGGGTCTGAAGGAGGAATCTGGGCCATCATGTCTCTCCCCCCACTTTTACACACACACACACATATCCGCCCTTAGTAATTTAGGGTCTGAATGAATCTAGGTTCACATCAACCCCCCAATAATAATACAGTAATTTAGGGTCGAAGGCAATCTAGGTTCATTATCTCCCTCCACTTCAAAAAGCAGGGTGAGAGAAGCATGATGTGCAAACATGTACCAATTTATTGCAATTTCTTCCACGCTACACATCTAATTACAGTAGGAGAATACATACAGAAACTATGGTAGTTTATTTTGTATTTTGTTTTCAAAACTGGTGTAAGTACTCATTCATCGAGGAAAGGAAGTTAGTAAATTTGCCATTAGAAACATCCACATGATGGGCAAAAGTTGTGTCAGATCTTCCTTTCTGCTGGAGGTTACCTCCATCACAGCTCCGCACGTGTGTAGGCCCTAACTTTCTAACACTACTTTTTGGTCTTGAGACTTTGTTTCAAACTTTAACATTCTTCTCACTACCATCATGGATCGTGAGGAAATTAAAGCCGCTCCAGCTTCAAGAGGTGCTCGGTTTGCAATCAGAAGATGTCACGCGACCGATCCACACTCCATGTCGTTTACTGCCTAGAGCTTAAGCATGATCTGCAGGCTTGCAGTCTGTGCCAAACTCTTCAGTCCTCCACTTTGGAGGACCATTATGCCCACTTCGTATTAGGTCACCCAGATGAATGTGACACCGCCCCCAAGTCAAATCTGAAGCCGCTCGTAGGGCAGTCTCGGTGGCCACCAGTTTCACCACACAACCTCGCTGCTTTCAAAGAGGCAGTGGTCCAGGCCACTTTGGCTTCATTGTCGACCTTGAGTTTGGTAGGCTTGGTCACCTCCTCAATGGGGGCCGCCCAGACTTCTGTCAGTCCCTTCATAAAGACAACCGAAAAATCCCTCCACAGGTCGTGGGATTGAGAGAGGTCCCATGCCTCTCATTCCAGTGTTTCTGCAGGTTCGATGACTGTCAAGCTCCTGGCTTCGCCAACGTTTCCTCCCAAGTCCAGGCCGTAGCCCCACAGAAACCCCATTGGGCTTGTCAGTTAAGACGGGGTCCGACCAACCAGTCAGCCCATTGTCACCAAATGAAGAGGATAACTCCTTATCCAGGACCCCATTTTTGGCTGCTCTCACTCAAGAAGGGCCGGTTCATTCCACTGAGCTGGTAGTCTCCCCCCAGAAGCCTAACCCCTCTAGGGCTCCAGGGTGTCCTACACCTGCCCCTGCTTCACCTCACAGTTGACCAGATTGTCAACAGTCAAGGTCAAGATCTCAATCATTTTCACAGTCGAGATCTCGGACTCTCGCTGATTGTAGGGTCCCCTCTTGACCTTTGGCCAAGAGGTACCACAGATACTCCTCATCTTCAGGCAAGGATCAACCTACTGTAAGGTGCGGTGCAGATACTGAAGCTCATGTGGCAGCAGTGGATTATCAGCCAAGGCCGTGCTGCACAGCTGATTCCATTGCTCCCCTGGTTGCTGATTCCTCTGCTAGTGCCAGTTCCCCCAGCCTCGCCATCACCAATCCTCCTCCCATTCAAGTGTAGCCACCACCTGTGCAGCCTTGGTGGGTGCCCTGCCTGTTGGCATGCCATGCCACGAGTCTCCACGGGAGCCTCTCAGTGCAAAATCTCTCACACAGGTGAGCCTCGTGATTGTCAGTGGGGACATGAGGTTGGCGGTGTTTGAAGAATCTTCGGTTCAGAGGGCTCCTCTGTGCACTGTTCCTGTACTCTGGGTTTCAACTGGGAGTCCAGTGGAGAAGTTGCCTCAGAGCCTGGCCCCTCCTTTTTTGGGCTTTACTCTGCCTGATCTCTGAGTCTATGGGGATCCCGCTAGGACCAGTTTAGAAGTGGGCTAAGTATTCCCTCAGAGATCTCGGAATGGGATGACTCTCCGGAGTTGTCTTCCTCATGGTGTAGGCCATCCTGGGCCTGACCTTGGAGCTATGGCAGCATCCGGCCTCTTGTCCATCGCCCTTGGCCCGTATGGTCTGCAAGTATGCTGTCCCTACTGGGTTCTTGTCTGGATTCACCGACTATCCTTCGGCAGAAGGTTTGGTCGTGGACTCCATCTTCAGGCGCTCAGGCAACATCAGGGATGTTGACAAGCCCCTTGATAAAGAGTCCAAGAAGATCGACCACAGAGTGAGAAAATCTGTGTCACTTTGTTCCTGGGTCTCCATCAGGCTAGTGCCGAGGTTATGATGGTTAGCTTCTCCCATGCCCTGTTGGGCACTTTGGACCAGGTTATTCCTCGCCTTCTCGCTGGTCTTCAGATGGCTGTTAAAATGGTCCAAGATATGGGCAGAGCCACAGCCGGACAACAGCTCCAGACAGCCCTAGACATTGGAGACTCCTGTTCCATGGCGAGAGCAGCAGTGGCTATGAGTGCCGAGCATAGCTGAGGCTTTCAACCTTTACAGCTGACACTGTGCATAAGTTGATGAATGTCCCTTTCTTGGGTATCCAACCTTGTGTACTGACCTTTCGGTCCTGGCATTAAGTATCTCACCTGCTGAGAAGTCCAGTGCCACTTTGGACCCCATCACGTCCTTAGGGACGTTAAGGGGCAGAAACAGCTAAAGAGCCTTTCAATTTCAGCCTCCTTCCTTGCCTGCTGCTTGCCCACCGCAGCCCCAGCTAGGCATCATCAGGCCTGGCAGTCCAAGCCCAATCCAGCCCTCTTTGCTCTAGAAGGCACGGAGGCCAGGGTTCGAGCCTCCCCAGCTACGGGCTCCGGAGCCGCCTCTAAGCCTGTCCAGTGACAGGTCAGGGGGTGTTCCTCTCCCGTCCATCCAGCCTTGGTCGAGACCTCCCATGAGGGGCCGGCTCTGCCATTTCACTTCCACTTGGTCCCCTATCATCTTGGACAAATGGGTGCTCAGAGTGGTAGGTCAGGGATTACCTCTCAAATTCAAGGATCCCCTGCCCAGCCATGCCCGTGCCCCACATGGGGGGACATAGTGGCCGTGAAGATGTGGCCCACCCTTTGGGAGGACATCACCCAGCTCCTGCAAAAGGATGCTGTGTCCCGTGTCCCTGCCTCCAAGTCCAGTCCGGGGTTCGTCTCCAGATACTTTCTGGTGCCAAAGGACATGGGGTTGGCACCCCATACTGGATCTTCACAACCTCAACAAGTATCTGAGGCCACACAAATTTTGAAGGATCACTCTAAATCATGTCATTTCGTCCCTGGAGCAGGACATGTGGATCTGCCCTGGACCTACAGGTCATCTTCTTCTCATTCCCATCTGTCCGTCCCACTGGCGGTTACTGCAGTTCCACTCAGAGGGGACTCTCTATGAGTTCCAGGCCATGCCATTTGCATCTCCTCGGCCCTCAGGGTCTTCACCAAATGCATCACAGTGGTGACAGCCTTTCTGCAGCACTGAGGTGTCTGGGTTTACCATTATCTGGATGACTGTCTGATTGCAGGTTCCTCCAAGGCGGAGGTGGAACGGTCCAGTGACCTGGCCCTCCAGACCTTCTCAGTCTTAGGCCTCTTGGTCAACACAACCAAGTCAGAACTCAACCCTTCCCAGGTGATCCACATCATCAGGGCAGAGCTCGACTCCATTCAGGCCAGGGCCCGCTTCCTCAGCTAACAGGGCAGAGGACCTTACCTCCTTTGCCCACTGATTTCAGGTTGGGCACTTACACCTGACCAGGACTTCCTGTGCCTCTTGGGTTACATGGCAGCTCTTCTCCAAGCTTAGAATTTCTTGTAGGAAGCTTTCAATGAAGGAGATCATCTCACCAGACTCAGTCCCTCCGTATCCCGTGAATTCGGATGTTCACCTTTCGTGACCTGTTCTCCAAATCTTCTAACTTTTGTTGTAGCCAGATCTCCTGATCGTGTAATTGAAGAATGGCACCATTGTGTAAATCAACAGATTTGGATGTTTCCATTGCATTCTGCTGTAGGTCAGCAATTAGTTTTTTCTGCTCTTTCTGCTCTGACTTCACTTCTATTAGGTCTTTTTGGATACGGGTTAGGGTATCTCCCAGCCTGTGGAGCTCTTTATACAGCTTCTTAGAGGTTATAGTAAAAGCAGCTTCTTCCTCTGAGCTATCATTTGATGACGGTCGAGCTGAGATGCTGGACGCCCGAGGCAGAATCGGCCTTCATCCCTCGCCTCTGGATCTTTGCTGCTCTGATCTATTTTCTTCCTCTCTGCCATAAAATCCTTCAGTCACTGTCGAGTCTTAGCCATCATGTCATCAATTTTGCGTTGTTTTCCTCTGGAAGCCAGCGTGGGTCACAGGTGGGGTTAGATTTGGAAGCAGTCTCGGAGAAGCCCTGGTAAGATCAGTCTGCCATTGCTGCTGACATCACCGGAAGCTATCACCTCCTTGTTCTTTCATCCGTGGTTTTCCTTTTTTGGCAGGGGAAGAGCCCAGCCACCCACCCCCATCCCCAACCACCCCACACTACACTCCTTTTATAGGGTACCACAGTTGTGACATTTCTTGTGGCAAAGCAGGAAGGGACGGATCAATGGGGCATCCACATGGTGAGCTCATTTACAGGGGCATAGTAATTTAACTTGTTATAACAAGTTATACGGAAACAAAACACAAAATCAAACCATTACTTGCATTTTCTTCCTTCTAATTACTTTGACCAGGTTATAAACCCAGCAACTTCTCTGGAATAGATATCATTAACTGCAGGTACTGCAGAACACTTTTCAGAAGGACAGTCTTACAGGATTTAGAACACTGTCCTACATGCTGGGCCATTGGAGATCTTAGGGCTCAGCTCCAGGCAGCATGGGCAGAGATTGCACACCTCAAATTTCATATTCAAGAGGAAATACATTATAAGAACCACCCGCCATTTACCCAACATCCAACAGAAGAACCTCGACTGCAGAGGGTAGTTGGTCCAGGAGGTTGGCAGGTGGGTAGGAGGGCCAAATCGGGTGCCCCATCACTCTGTGCTCTCCAACATATTACCTCCAAAAACTATATAAACACTACAAACAGGTATCTGCCTCTATCTCCGAAATCAAAGGGGCAGAGGACACTGCAGAGCAGGACACTGCAGCACAGGAGCTAGCACAACAAAACTCACCCAAATCAGGAACCAAAACAAAAAAAGGAAATCCAAAAAACTTCTGATCATAGGAGACTCCATGATTCGGGGAGTTGATACCCATCTCCAGCCAGGGTAATGGTCAGATGTCTCGCAGGTACATCAGCATGGAGAGGCACTGACCACATTGCTAAAATTGTTCACAAAGCAGGAGAAAACATTGATGTCCTAGTACACATAGGGACTAATGATCTCGCCAGCTGGTCAGTTGTGGAGACCAAGGAACACCTGACCAGGCTGGGTGACAAACTATCATCCATTTCGTCTGACATCTCCTTCTCTGAGATCCTGCCAGTCTGGGAGAAGGGGGCAGATGGACGGAAGGTCAGAGAAGGGGAGATAGGGGAGCTAAACATGTGGCTCAAGGGCTGGTGCCAGGAAAAAGGACACAGATTTGTAAGGAACTGGCAACAGTTCTGGGAGCAAAAGTTCTTTAAATTTGATGGACTGCATCTGACTAAGGAGGGAGTCAGTGCATTGGGGCAGAAGTTTGACGTCTTTGCAGAATAGTTAAACTAGCAAATGGGGAGAGGGGTGCAGCACCCCATACGTTGAATGGGAAGAACACCCTTCCCCCCCTCAGCTAGTGGTCAAACAAGGATTGAGCATGTTTGCAGTTCATTTGCATCACCAGGTAAGAAAAAGGTCCGTCTCCCCATGCGACGCACGGGGGAAATGCCAAACCTCACCCAACAACAAACCCACTGAAATCTGGCCAATGGAAAATCATGTACACAAATGCTCACAGCCTGGGAAATAAGATCCCAGACCTGCAGGCAATAATGTCAGAGGCTAAACTGGACATAGTAGCAATTAGTGAGACGTGGTTTACCAGTAACCACACTTGGGAGATTTCAATACCTGACTATGTACTGTTCAGAAGAGACCGAGGTGCAAAAAGGGGGGTGGAGTGGCCCTGTATGTCAATGAAAATATCAAAGCTACAGAAATTCAGAATACACATAAGGAGCCAGAAGAACTGTGGGTCACCCTGGAAACAGGAAATGGGACAGCCATAAGAACTGGGGTTGTCTACAGGCCCCAGATCTGGGGAGGACATAGACACATTACTGTTAGAAGATATACAAAACATGACAGCTAAAGGGAGGTTCTGATAATGGGAGACTTCAACATGCGGATACAAATTGGTCCAATAACAGCAGGAACATCTGCCAGAACTAGACACATGGTGGATTTCCTGCAGGGGAGGGCCTCAAACAACTGGTACAGCAACCCACAAGAGACAGGGCTATCCTAGATCTAGTACTGACTAACAGGAAGGGATCACAGATCTCCAGGTAGAAGGTCACCTAGGGACAGTGACCATCACATGGTATGGTTCAATTTGGCTACTACATCTAAATCATCCCATTCCAAGGCAAAAATATGGGACTTCAGAGGAGCTGACTTTGATAAGATGGCCAACAGAGTTAAGCTAGACCCTGGCAAAAGAAACACAGGTGATGGGGTACAGGCAAAGTGGGCAAGCATTAAGGATGCAATACTTGAAGCAACATCCCATTGTGTTAGACAGAAAAGGAAGTGCAAAAGAAGAAGAAAACCACTTTGGTTCTCAAATACAGTAGCAGAAAAGGTCAGAGCCAAAAGGCTGGCCTTCAGGAAATAAAAGGGAACACAGCGGGATGAAGATAGGGAGGCATACCAAACTGCCCTAAGGGAAGCAGGGAAGGCAATAAGGCAGGCAAAGTCCCAAACTGAGGAAACACTAGCATGAACAGTAAAAGAAGGTGACAAGACTTGCTATAGATACATTAGTGAAAGGAGAAAGTCCAGAGGGGGTATTGCTAAGCTCAAAGGAGAAAAGGGGGCATGTGAGGAGGAGGACCCTGTAAAAGCATCTATCCTAAATAGATACTTTTGCTCAGTATTTACTGAAGAGAAGGTAGGGCAGGGTCCACAGCTCAGCACCATAGACACAGGGGGGCGGGAGGTGAGCACTACTCTCTTTACAAAAGAAAGGGTCCTACAAGAGCTTGCTAAGCTCAGGGTGGACAAGGCAATGGGACCTGATGGCATACATCCCAGGATACTAAGGAGCTATGGGTGGAACTAGCAGAGCCATTAGCAGAACTGTTTAGTGAGTCTCTGAGCACAGGAGAGGTCCCAGAAGACTGGAGAAGGGTTTCATGTGATCCCGCTCCACAAGAGTGGTAGCAGGAGGAGGCAGGGAACTACAGACCAGTCAGTCTTACCTCAGTAGTGGGCAAGATTATGGAGGCACTCCTTAAGGAAAGGATAGTGCAACACCTGGAATCCATAGAGGCACAGGATCCAAAGCAGCATGGGTTTACAAAAGAAAGGTCCTGTCAAACTAATCTCATAGATTTCTTTGACTGGGTAAACAGAGTGGTGGACCAAGGGGGAGCAGTTGATGTCGCCTACCTTGACTTCAGCAAAGCTTTCGACACTGTTCCACATAGAAGATTGATAAATAAGCTGGGTAGGCTCGGTGTGGGTCAGAAGTTGGTCAACTGGGTGGCAAACTGGTTGACGGGGCAGAAAACAGAGAGTGGTGGTAAATGGTATACAGTCAGAAGAGATGCAAGTCACAAGTGGGGTACCTCAGGGATCAGTCCTGGGGCCAGTCCTCTTCAATATCTTCATTAGTGACATTGCAGATGGACTAGAGGGTAAGGCTTGTCTGTTTGCCGATGACACCAAGACCTGCAACAGAGTAGATGATCCAGATGGGGTGGGCAGAATGAGAAGAGATCTGGATAAACTAGCAAAATGGTCAGAAGAGTGGCAACTGGAATTTAATGCAAAGAAGTGCAAGATCATGCCCATAGGGAAGAGAAACCCTGAAGCCACCTATAGGCTAGGAGGGGAGTTGCTGGCAGTCACAAAGGAAGAAAGAGACTTGGGCATCACCGATGACCTGAAATCATCCAAGCAGACCTCTAAAGCAGTAGGTAAGGCTAGGGGGGATGTTGGGGTGTATTTGTAGGGGTATCACAAGTCGTAAGAGGGAGGTAATAATCCCTCTTTACAAGACACTGGTTAGGCCCCATCTGGAGTACTGCGTGCAGTACTGGAGGCCACACCTTCACAAGGACATTAACCAAATTGAGGCAGTCCAGAGAAGGGCAACCAAAATGGTGCAGGGACAGCATCAGAAAACGTGAGGACAGATTAATGGAGCTCAATATGTATACCCTACAGCAAAGGAGGGAGAGAGATGATATGATCGAAACATTCAAACACCTTAAAGGCATTAACAAGGTGAAAGAGTCTAACATGTTTCAATATATGAAAAATAGCAGAACAAGAGGACACAGCATGCGATTAGAGGGAGGCTGATTAAGGGGGAATGTGAGGAAATTCTTTTTCACAGAAAGAGTGGTGGATGCATGGAACGGCCTACCTCAGGATATGGTGGCTATGATTACAGGGCAGGGCTTCAAACAGGGATGGGATAGGAATAAGGGAGCAATACAGATGAGTATGAATAGATAGGCCACTGACAGAGCAAAGGCCAATGGCACATTTATAAGGTAGAAAAAGAAATGGGCAGACTGGATGGGCCTTGCGGTCCTTATCTGCCGTCAACCTCTATATTTCTATGTTTCTATATTTTCTAAGCTGCCAAGCCAGTAGTTTGCCCAGTTTATTTCCAGCCTAATAATATCGCTGTTGTGTGTAACATAGACTCCCCTCTACCTTTTGTCCTAGCAGTTTTGTGAGTTTATCTCTGCATTCCTGGAGGTTTCTCTTCATGGCTGGGTTTAGGGTTATTTTGTGTTCTGCTTCTAAATCAAACAGCTGTTCTTCCAGTTGCAATCTATTTTTGTCTTTTTCCTTCTTTCTAGCATATTGGATGCACACTCCCCTTAGTGTAGCTTTCAACCCGTTCCATCGTATGGTCTCTGAAGTGTCTGCCTCTGTTATTCTGAAGATATGCTTTTGTTTCCTGGTAATCAGTTGGCAAAATCCTGGGTTATCTAAATATGAGACATTAAGCCTCCAAAACGTATTTTGGTGTATAGGTACCACTATCAGTTCTTTTATAGGTACCACTATCAGTTCTATTATTAAGAGTGCATCATCTGGCTCTGTTATCTGCCTAATTTCATTCCTTTCGACTATATCCACTCTGCAAAAAGTGAGTTCTGTCAATCTGTTCTGCTCTCCACAGCCAGAAACCCGAGGACATTCTGGCAGAGCATTAAGAACGTGGTTGGTGGGTCCGCCAGAGCTCAGGTCACAGATGTGCACATTGGCGGGGTAAACTGCAACAACCCCCTCACAATTGCCAATGCCTTAGCTCCCTGTTCGCTAACCTGCCAGCTCTCCCCCAAACAGCCTCATGACCCCAAGGCTTGGGCTCCTCCACCCAGTGGGACAACCCCCCACCCACACTTTTACCTCAAGGTAATCTCTGACATGGAGACCCAGAAGCTCCTTGCTGGCCTCTCCCCCACACTGGTGCTGGGCACGACTGACTTGAGCCCAAGCTACTTAGGCTAGGGGCATCTGTTCTAGCCCAATCCATCGCCCACGTCTTCAATGCATCTCTAACCTCGGGTATAGTCCCAGACATCTGGAAGTTGGCCAAAGTCATCCCTGTTCCCAAACAAGGTGACCCAAAAGACCCAAAGAACTATTGCCCTATAGCGATCCTGTCAGCGATCAGCAAACTTCTAGAAAAGTAGTCACCTCACAGCTCACCCATTACTTACAGACCCACAACCTACTCTCCCCCTGCAGAGCACGGGTTCAGAAAAGGGCACAGCACCTCCACTACCCTAGCAGTTGTTACCTCTGCGATCAGGTCTGATGCTGACCAAGGCAAACTGACCAGGGCCATCTTCATGGATCTCTCAAAAGCCTTTGACCAGGTTGACCATGCACTACTGTGCTCCTCTCTCCTGTCCCTTGGCTTCTCCCCCCCACCCTTGCCTGGATCAGTAATTACCTCTAGGGCAGGCAGCAGTACACCAAGTTCAACAAGGCCCTGTCTGAGCCTGCCCAGGTAAACTGTGGAGTCCCCCAGGGCTCTGTCCTGGGGCCTCTCCTGTTCTCCCTCTTCATAAATGAGCTACCCTCGGCCTTGGCTCATGGGCTCTTAACACTGTAAGCAGATGACCTAGTCATCATGACTAGCTCCTGGGACATCTCTGCCATCAACGCCAAACTAAACTCAGACTTCGACCAAATCCAAACCTGGCTACAGGACCATAAGCTTATGATTAACCTGCAGAAGATGCAGACCATGCTCTTTGGCTCAACAGCCAAGAAAAAAGCTGTCCCGGACCCACTACAGATCTCAGGGACCAATGGGTCCCTACTACTAGTTGCAGATTCTGTCAAGTACCTGAGGGTGACCCTTGACCCACAACTGGATCTGAACCTGCATATACGCAATACATGTAGGGCCTCAAACTGCAAGTTGGGTCTTGCATACAGAGCAAAAAGCTGTCTCACCCCAGCTGCCCTTCTTGCCTTAGCCAGGGGAGTCCTCCTACCTATGCTCTGCTATGGACTAGTCACCTTTGCCCACGTTGCAAAAACAAGTCTAGCAAAATGGGACTCAGCGTACAACAGCGTATGTTGCTTTACGTTCTCAGCCCCCCCCGCCTCACCCACCACTGTGAGCTCTACTCCCAGCTTGAATGGCTTCCACCAGAAATGCACCGCTCCTATGTCGTGGGCAACTTCATAGACAGTGTTGTCAGATCTGCCACCCCCTAATCCTTGTTGAATCCCTTGTTCCAGCTACTTCCTCCTACCATCTGAGATCCAGTGACTCTCATGCCCTTCTGGTTCCAAAGACTCACACCCAAATGGGAGACAGGGCCTTTGCTGTGTATGCACCCAGGCTGTAGAACTCCCTTCCATCAAGCACTCACTCCTCTCCCTCCCACCAATGCTTTAAAGCCTCCCTCTGGGGCTTTCTCAAAACAGCCTCCACTTGCCTCTGCACTAGACGAACCCCCTCGACCTATGCCATTCCAACTAACTGAGACACTACCTAAATAATCTGTCAAAGGCGGTGGCCCTCTGCACTTTATACACTACCTGTGCTCACAGCTTACTAAAAGGATTAGACCACTTAGGCCCACCTGCCCAACAGGGAGAGCATTGTTACTGTACAATTTCCTTATCTTGCTCTGGGCCCCCTCTATCCCAATTTGTCTCCTCTCTGTTGACCTACAATCATTGCAGCATTGCTGCCCGGCATGATGATCACTGCCTTTCATAAGAGTACCATTCTGTTATTCTACCTACTGCCTGCATTGTAAACCCCTGTTGTTACTTGTCTTGACCCTGTGTGCTTATGCTCTTAAATGTAACCTTCACTTGTTTTGCCTGATGTTCATTTATGTACCTTGTAATCTCCCGGGTCACACCTGAAAATAGGCACTTAGTTGTCTAATGTGTTTACCTGGTTAACAAAAGCAAATAAATAAATAAATAAATATGTAGCCATTCAGTTGACAATAGGAAGTAGTCTATCCTTGAGTACTGACCATATGAGTGAGAAAAAAATGTATAGTTATGGTCCCTACTGTGTAAGTTCCTCCAGACCTCTGTTAGCCCTGATTCCTCCAGCAGCTGGAGTTTCCTACTTTCCCTTTGTAGAGCTCTACTTGTGTTACCACTTCTGTCCATTTGGGGGGTGCAAGATGCAATTAAAGTCTCCCCCCCCACTATGAACAGCGATTTCTCCTCTGATGGTTGTCTAAGTAGGTGGCACGTACAAAAAGGTATTCTATCTTTACTTTCATTAGGGGCATATAAATTGAAGAGTACACATGGGACCCCTCTATTGGAGCCTGTAAGCTTTACGTATTGCCCTTCTTTGTCTTCCTCTATTTTTTCCATCTCCAGGGGGGTATCATTCCTCACCAACATTGCCACTCCCCTTCTATGTGCATGGTCCTCGTATGTTTAGGAGTATGCCTCCCCTACCCAACTTCTTTTCAGTTTTTGATGCTCAAGTTGGGAGAGGTGTGTTTCTAGAAGGAATGCCACATTTGTTTTACACCTGTTTAGTTCCTGGAGTATGTGTGCTCTCTTAATGGGTGAGCTAATCCTCTTCACATTATAAATTATTACTATTAGGTCCATCACTGTTCGGAAACTCATCTTCCCTCCTGTACTCATAATCTAGACACACTTTCTCTCTAAACCAACTGGTAACTTTCAGAACAATGCATTTAACAAAACTATGTACCAAACTCATTGTTTCAGCGAGAATATTTTTTGCTGCAGCTGAATAAACACTCATATCTGAGAGATCTGGAGCTCCCAACATGGGGTTTCCAGTCTCCTCCTTCCCTTCCCCGGACTTCAGTTTATGTGAATACCAGCCACCCTGGGATAGGGTCTGTCATATCATTTCCAGGGCGCTGTGGCTTGGTGGATATAGCCTCACTTTTGTGAATTTTAAGGTGCAGAAGCCTTGGCAAACTGCTACCTTAGCTTGTTCTGCCCTTTGCTTAGACATCATCCTTGTTCGAATACCAACTAGATAAAGTCACACCCAGGCTATATCCCCCCCCCCAACGTGCCCTTCTGCAGAGTAAGTTAAGAGGTCTTTACTCAGTACTAGAGACTCAGGATGTACAGTAACTCTACTAGAATGTGAGGATTGTCAATAACTGGTAATTCAGATGTCAGTGACATTTGTAGTTATTTTTTACTTATTTATTCATCTATTCTGTTGTTAATGGTTAACTTTTACTTTTGTAAAACAATCATTAAAGGCAGAATGATAAAGGTGGCAATGCTGACTATATAAAACATATAAATATGCTTGAAATGTCAGCATGAAATGTAATGTCTTAAAATTTTACAATAAAGAAAGTTTACAAAAAGACACAATCCATAAGGACTAAAAGTTCAAGTTGCTTCAGATAAATTTCGGAATTGCTGCAGCTAGGCAATGATATGCTCGAGCATTGTGGTGTTCTGCTGTTGCTTCTGCCATGTAGATGATCAAGTCTCCATCTTGGAGGTTGTGGAGGTGGAGGTGAAGGAGAAGAACCAGTGTCCTCGTCATCCCTAAAAACGGCCCCTTTTACATAAATCCACCTGTGCTTCTGAAGCCGACTCGGATGATTTCTGTCCAGTGGGAAATTGCACCACAAGTCTCGCTGGATAAGGCATTTTAAACTTCAGTTTATTGTGATGAAGAACAGGAAAAAGAGGTATGTACTCTCGTATCAGTTTCTGAGTTATTGGGCGAAGTCATTATCGAAAAGACCCGATGAGATCCATGATGAACCTTCTTTTTCTGCCAAGGGAGCTGTAAGATTTTATCCTTTATTGCGTAGTTCAGAAATCAAATTATGATATATCTGGGTTGTGCATCGGCTCCAGTTGGCTTTGTGCCTAAAGCTTTATGGGCTGCATCGATGGCTATTGGAAATGTTGCATTGAGAGCTAGAGCCGAGTGGAAAAAGCCATCGAGTAATTCCAATAGATTTGCTCCCTCAGAGCCTTCAGGAATCCCATATAATCTAAGATCCTTCCTTCGGGACAGTTTTGCACCCTTTCTTAAACTATAAGAAGAAGAAATCTTGCCCTCAGTTCTTCCTCTACCCCGCCCATATTGGCCTTAACTGTCAAGTATTCTCAGATCTCTAGTATGAATCCCACTGGGACCTTAGATCTGTGTATTTTTCAAGCATTGCTCTCAATGTAGCTGTGATTATTTCCATCCTATTAAATTCATTTACCTTCTTATTCCATGGGTCAATGATTGGGGCATCCCTGTGCAACCAGTTAACTGTAATTCCTTTCATAGCTGTTATACAGAGAATTCACAATAACCCTTGCTTTTCTTGTCCCCCCCCCCCCCACTGGGATCCTCATCCCTGGAACTAAAGTTTTAAATGTGTAAGGAAGAGGGGTGTCCCATAGTGTCTTGTAAGTATTCCATGTATCTCAGACTAACACTGCTGTACTGTGGGGCATTCCCAAAAAATACAATAGTGTGATCCCACCTCCCTGTACTCTCTCGAACAGAGATTGGAGTTTTCCAGCCAGAAGTACTGAGTTATGGTGGGAGTGTGGAAAATCTGATTAGGAGCTTCCATCTGAATTTGTGCCATCCTGGAGAGGCTGTTACCTTCCACCTGACTGTTCTTCTTCAGGGAGTTCAATTTGTGCTTCCTTCTCCCAACTGGTGCATACCACTGAAGTTTCGATATGGTTTGTGCCCATCAGGGCTTTATATGCTCTTGAAATTGTCCCTCCCCTGCCTTCTAACATGGCGGTTCAATATAAAAAGCCTTGTACAGCTGTCAACTCTCTTTCTTGGGGATCAGGTCCTTAGATCTGAGATAATGTCTCACTTGGAGGTACCTATATATTTCTTTCCTTAGGAGACCATATTTGTCTGTAGATCTATGAAACACACACACTATTCTGAATCAAGGATTTGTAGCTCACCAGAGTGGATCTGTTCCATCTCTGGAGCCCTGGGTCTGTATGGGGTTGCGGGGTCAGTGGAAGTCAAGATCAACAAATATACTGGAACTTGGACTAATTTCATTCAGGGTTTTAGTAATCATTTTAGCTTTCAGAAATATCTTTAGGGTATGTTTGGTCCATAGTTTGGGGATTTTTTTTTATATTTATATTTTTTATTGTTTTCTCAACAAGTAGACAACAATACACAACAGTGTCAGCATTCTAATCCTGTGTACAATAATAAAGTATATCACAATTTTCTAATACAATCAGTAACTCTCCCTCAATAACAGCTGTCATACTGTAATGTTATTCGTTCGCAGTTACATGGTTCCTGCAATGCTCCTAGCTTTCTTCTCAAGGTTAAAATATTACCTTTTATGGAATGTACAGTGGGTCCACTGCTAGCACATATACAACCCATCAAGCCCATTTGTTAGTTCCCTTCTCTACTTGTTGGCTAACAGAGTAAGTTAACAGTTCTATAGCGTACAGTCCCTGGACTAGTGATTTCCACTCCTCCGGGGTGGGTGTGGGGCACTTGTAGCAATAATTTTTTGTTAACACACTTCCCGGCTGCTACTAGAAGAATGACTAGCAAGTATCTCTTGGCCAGGTCTTTTTTTTTTTGGGGGGATACTCCGCCAGGTATCCACCCTAGTCATGGCCCTCTAAGGTCCCCCATGCCAGTCGATCCCCCCGGTCACCCCTGGCTTACCCCCCAGAGGATGGGGCTGCAGAGCTGACTCTCCACATCCCAACCCGCGGTCCTGTAACTGGTTGGGAGGATCGGCGACATAGAGGAACCCCGGGGAGGGCTTCATAGAGGCGGAGTCCCCATTTTGTATTTAATATATCCCTGGAGAGCTGACGTGCACTGATGTCAGTGCACTACGTGCAGACATCCGTCGGCTTCTCCCCGGTCAACAAGCGTGCACTGTCGACTCCCATTCGCTGGGTGTCACTGCAGCCGCATGCATCCTCACCCACCCTGGTGAAGGAGAGCTGTCGTGAGGACACTAATCCTTCCTTCCCCTCGCCAGCCCCCAGCAGCCTGGAGTCCATTCTCGAACCCGGCGCGCCGCGGCGTGCACGAGGTGTGGCGTCCCGCGCCTCAACCCTCAGCGCCACCGGGCCGGCTAGGTCTTTCTCTTTTTGGGATGCATATGTGAAAAGGAAATGGAATTCATCTAGGTGTAGGTTTGGGGGAAAATACTTCTGTTAAGGCCCCCTTCCAAGTCCTGTATAAAGGGTTGTACTATGGGATATATAGTACTCACTTGACATGGGGATGCATGGCACGGGGTTCTCCACAGTGTCTCCAACATATCAGAGTTGTGTCCATGCCTCTGTGTACCTGTTGTACCAGGGTTTCAAAGTACCAAATGAGGCATTTCCAGTTATACTCCCTACAGAGCATGAAGCTTGATACTCTACGTGTGTTAAGGCTGATCTGTTGCCACTTCTCAGCACTGATGGGTTGTTCAGCTCCATATTCCAATTTTCAAGAGTTTGTAAGGTAACCTGAGGACCCTCCATGTGTAGGATAGTATATAGCTGCAAGATTAGGTGTTGACTCAAAACTTCCTAAGATGCATTAGCCAGTAGAGCAAGAAGGCTGACTGGCTGGGGAGCAGTGCGAAGATTAGTGAGATATACTCAGGCTTTAAAATACCTAAATTGGTCTGTATTTGGTACATTAAGAAGTTCCTGGACCTTTTTGAAAGTACTGTTTCCTTGTAGGAGCTGGAGGGGAGATAGTAGACCAAGTCTATACCATCTCTTATAGCCTGGATCTAGTTTGGTGGGAAGAAAATCAGGATGGGAATGCAGGAGTAGCAGCCAAGGAAGGCTGCCCTTCAGGCCATATTTATATTTATTTATTAGCTTTTGGTAACTGGGTAAGTGCACTAGGCAAAAAACCTACCTATTTTCAGGCACGACCTGGGAGAGTACAAGTTGAAAAATACAGCAGTGAACAACAATTAGGTACATAAAGTAAGGTATCTGTCAAAGCAACAAATACATCAGCAGAAGCAGATTACAGGAATTAATAACAGCACAGAGATAACATCAGGAATAGAGAAGTTGTGGTTAAATACAAATTGCATAATAGCACAATGATGGCATAATAGCAAAATAAACAGTTCATACTGCCCAGGTAAGGGAGAAAAAGACAGGTAGACACTCATACACATAAAGCTTACATAAACAATGAGCATGCGCACAGCTGATTGGACAGAACTGAGAGAACAAGCAGAAGTTAAGTGCATTCACAGGTTCCAAGAGCATAAAGGTGAGAGAACAGAGCATGCTTAAATATAAGGTGAGATGAGGAGTTCTTAACATGGAAAGGGAGTGAGTTCCAGAACCGAAGTACAAAATATGAAAAAGCTTGCTCACCCATTTTAGTGGAGTAGGGCTGAACAGTGAGCAAGGGGGAGGTGGAGGACCTAAGGGAGTGAGAGTGAGAGACCGGGATAAGCATGTCTCCCAGAGAGGAGGGATGAAGGTTCTGGTTAGGGAGTAAACAAAACACCCAAGAGCATAAGAACGGAGGGCTTTGGCAGACAGCCAGTTCAAGGCAGAATAGAGCTGGCAGTGATGGGTTAGGCGAGGAGCTGATAAGGCTAATTTACAGATATTGTTATAAGATATGTCCCAGTGGCGAAGAACCCCAGCATTGGCATGAGAGAGTACAGGGAGGGCATATAGCAGTTGTAGGAGTAAAACCCCTCTTGCTACTGAGATCCTAGCAGCCAGAGTGAGAGAGTGACACACTCTGTAGGCTGCTTCAATCTTGGCTTTGACTGATCGGCATACCTCATTGATGTGAGCAGCAAAATCAAGTACCGGGTCCAGAGTAACCCCAAGATATTTGAAGGATAAGGTGTTATCAACAGCAGTCCCATCACAGCAGTGGACCAGGAGCTTGAGGGACTCAGCAGGCACCTTTCTAGTGGACCCAAAGAGCATGGCCTGGGTCTTGGATAAATTCAGGATTTGGAAGTTGGAGGAAAACCAGGCTTGGAGGGTCTGAAAGGCAGAAGAGATATGTTGATTGATGTCAACAATAGACTTGGAGGCAGAGTAAAGCACCAAGTCATCTGCGTACATGATAATACTACAGTGTGCAGACGGAGTAGGGATATCATTAAGGAAAAGAGAAAAGAGAAGAAGACCAAGAATAGATCCCTGTTGAACACCGCAGGAGATAGGAGCAGGGGAGGAGAGAACTTTACAGAAAGAGACAGCCTGAGAGCGATTTTCTAGGTAGCTGCCAAACAGGATAGGGTAGTGTCAGAGGCACTGAGTGAAAGCAGCTTAGCCAGAAGAAGGGGGTGATGCACCATGTCAAATACTTTAGAGAGGTCTATGAACACCAGTCCAGTAAGTAAGCCCTTGTCCATGTTGCATTTGACATTGTTGGTAAACTGGATGAGAGCAGTAGTTGTGCTGTGCCCAGTCCTAAAGCCATGTTGTACTGGAGATTGGAGGTTGTAATTGAGGAGGTGTGCAGAGATCTGTTGATGAATCAGTTTTTCAAGCAGATTATTGAGCATGGGCAGGAGTGAAGTGGGATGGTAGTTCAGTAGGATTTTGACGTCTCCTTTCTTGAACACTGGAATGATTCTGGCAACTTTCCAGACCAAGGAGACAGAGGTGGAGCAGATTGAGAGGTTGAAAATCTGGGTTACAGGTGCCACCAGACACGAAGCAAACTGCCTAAGGATCCTAGGATGAATACCATCAGGTCCAGCATTGCCGTTAGCCGGCAAAAGCTTTAGTAGCGTAAGGATCTCTTGATGCGTGACTGGAGCCAGCACAAGTGCAGGGGAAGCAGTGGCCAGTGGGGTTGGGGACTCTAGGGAAATGTTGGGTGATGAGGGGAGGGGTGGAAAGTGAGGAAAGAGATTTAAAGGCATTCGCTATGGAAAGGAGGAGAGGGGGGACATGATAGAAACTTTCAAGTACCTCAAGGAATCAACAAAGTCCAAGAGGGTAGCATCTTTCAAAACAAGAGGTGTGCAAGAACAAGGGGGCACAATTTGAAGATAGAGGGGTCAGCTCAGAGTAATTTAGAAGTATTTTTTCACAGAGGGGTTGTGGATGCATGGAACGGCCTTCCGGAGGAGGTTGTGGAGTCAAAAACAGTGGTGGAATTCAAGCATGCATGGGACAGTCAAAGGCAGTTCTAGGGGGTGGGGCAGAAAGAAGTAGGCTGCTGGTTAACTAGGATCTACAGCTTATCCATTAGGTAGGGAAATGGGCAGACTGGGTGGGCCAAGCGGTCCTTATCTGCCGTCAAATTCTATGTTTCTATGTTTCTATGTGAGAGGGTTATTGCAGTGGGTATTGTTTATTAGCATCTCATTTGGAGACATTGGCTTGTTGTTCCTCAGGATTTCCTTAATTTGTGACCAGCAACATTTAGGGTTAGAGGCAGAGGAACTGATCAGGTTATGGTAGTATATGCTGTTGGCTGATCGAATCTCCTTTTTACAGGTGTTGCGAAGGGACCTGTAGGCCTCGAAGTCAGCTTGAAGGGAGGAGGACTTCCAAGTTGCCCAGAGTTTATCCCTACGTTTTAGCAGCTGGAGAAGGGGTGTTTAAGCCATCTGGTGACTTTCCCTTTTAACCTGCGCGTGGTGGCTGGGATATGTTGGTGCTGAAGAGAGAGTAGGGCAGCGCTGAAATATTCAGCTGCTATGTTGATATCATTGGTTATGTAGAGGGGAGAATAGTCAACCATTTTTAAATCCTGTAGGAATGCATCGGGGTTAAGCCTAGAGAGGTTGGAAAAAGATAAGACTTTAGAGGACAATGAAGGGGAGGTGGTATCCCAAACACAGTACACCAGACAGTGATCACTTATGGAGTCAGGTAGAACTCCAGCAGAGAGGAAGTTCTCCTTCCTGTTAGTCAGGGTCCAATCTAAGAGGGTGGAGTAAGAACCACGATGGGAGATCCTTGTGGGGTCCTGGATAAGTTGGGTGAGGTTCTCCTTGCTAGTAATGGAAGATAGGAGGGAGGAACTAGGCCCAGCCCAGTCCTGATTAAAATCTCCCAGGCAGATTACTTTATTTTTCCCTGACACTGATGGCAATAGTTTGATAAATTCCTCCAGACCTAGCCTAGCGGTTCTGCGAGGTATATAAATGCAGAAGATGTGTATTTTTTTTAGCACTCCCAAGCAATAGAAGGGAATGAAGCACTTCACAATTATCCAATGGGGCACTATGTAAGATAGTCACATTGAGATGAGACTTGAAGTATAGTGCCAGGCCCCCACCTCTTTTGGAGGTGGTGTGATCTGCCCGAAGCATATTATAGCCCGGAAGGAAGCAGGGGGAGTCAGCAATGGATGGCTACAGCCATGCTTCAGATAAGGCAAGAATGTCAGGTTTATTCGAACAAACCCATGCCTCAAGTTCTGAGAAGTTGGCAGTAAGGCCCCTTATGTTAAAGTGAGCAAAGGTGATACTGGATGACTGAGGCAGGCAGTTGGGGGGAGGTGAGGCTGGGTGGTGGTATTATATACTATAGTCAGATCAGGATTCATCTCGATATCCCCAGCAAGGGTAGGTGATAGGATAATGATCCATAAAGATGCAGTCAAAAATGCCTGAGAGGCACACCTATGGGAGATAGAGTACCTACGCAAGATATATCTAAGTAATACCCCAAGGTATTTATAATTAAGAGACTCTTGTGCCTTGTTCTGGTTACTGTGCTGAAATATGGGGAACAGCGGTGAGAAAGAGTAGTCCCAGTTCCATGAGAGAAAAGCTCCAGTTCAGGAATTGGTGCAAGGAGAGCAGCTCTCTCCAGATGCATCCAGTGTTGAGCAGGTAAATGCTGCAAACAGTACAGTACAATTTGCATTTAGGTCACTTCTTAATATCCTTGCAAGTTTGGGAGGCCCATTCCACACCGTTGTTTCAGTAGACAGAGAGTAGAGAATTTTATTCGCAGGGGGTTTCCACCCCATAAGTATCAAGAAATCATTCTGTTCCAGGACACCCATGTGGAAGCTATTATAGGGAGAGAGATTGAAATAAATATAGGAATTTCGGAAGAATCATCATTTTGACCGATGCTGTCATACGTTCCAGAAAAAAAGGAAACAGGTTCAATTTATCTATGTCTTGTTGGATCTGGATCTGCAGTGGAGGGTAGTTAACATTGCACAGGAGGGAGGTAGTTGGAGTGAGTTTAATACCAGCATATTTCATGGGTGATACTGTAAATCCCAGCAAAAATGAAAAGTTGTCCAAAGTTGAGAAGAAGGAGCAAAGTTACTGTAAGGAACTCTGTTTTTGTTTCATTTAACTTACAACTCTACAAATGGTCAATTTTATTTAATAGTGTTCTCATGGCTAGGAAGCCATTTCCGTTGAAGAGAGAAACAAAAGGACGTCATACACAAACAGAGTGATGCAGTGCTTGGTGCCACCCTCAGCCGTGTAGCCTGCTACAAATGGCCTGAGTCAGTGGTTAAAATATATATCATGAAAAGCAGTGGAGAGAGCAGACAACCCTGCCAGTTGCCTTGTCCTAGGTCAAAGAAGGAAGAGAGGTGGCCGTTGGCTTGAACTTGAGCTCAGGGTTTGGAATATGTAGTGAATATAAGATCTACAAATGGAGGAGGGAAATCTAATTTAGAAGTGTGGTGTGAGAAAAGCATAATTAACTCTATCAAAAGCTTTCTCAACATCAACGCTTAAAGTGGAGAAGAGAAGAACCTGAGCAAGAAGTGTGATGCAAAAGGGATAGAGTTCTATGGATGCTGTGCATGGTCTGTCGTGAGTGGATAAAACCTGCTTGGTCCATATGAATTACTGAAGAAAAAAGCCAGTCCATTCTGTGAGCCACTATAGACATAAATAAATTGTAATCTGTATTAGAACAGATATCAGTCTGTAAGCCCCCTGTAGATGTGGGGCTTATACTCCCACTGTTAGGCGCCCCTTTCCCCCTCCCCCCCCCGAGCTAGGAAATGGGTTTAGTGCTCTAGGGGATATTGCTCTGAACGCCTCAAGGTGGCAGCAGAGAGTGGTGAAAGGGTATAAAAGGGGACTGACAGGAAGTAGCGGGGCCTTTTCCAGCCCGGGCATTAGGCCTACGGCTGGAGGGGGATGTTGGAAGAGTAGCATCAGGAACAGATAAGGTGAGCAAGTGAGGGAGCTCGGCAGTCCAGGAGGGCCAGTGGGGGAAACCCCCTAAAAGAGTGCAGTTAGGATGGTTTTTCAGGCACCGTGGTCAACGAGGAGTGGGGGTATGGAGTTCTGTTGGGGACACAGGTAGCCAGGTCCTGCATTGTTGGGGGATAGGGCATTAAGAGGCTTTAGCAAACCTAGAAAGAAAGTAGGTGCCTGCAGGAAGCCTGTTGTGTGTTTTTCCCAGGTTGCCAGGGCTGGGAGGGCAGTGCCAGGAGGGCCCTCCCAGGAGGGAGCTGGTGGCAGAGGTTCCCTTGTACCTGGTGTGGCAGGGCAGCCTGGGGGTCAAGGGAGCTGGGGAGTCTTTCACCCAAAACGGGGGGCCTGTTTGGAGGGACAGGTTCTGGGGCGCCGGTACATTAAGGTCTGGGTGCGTCACAGGCCAAAGAAATGGCAGACCTTGGAGGGTAGTCCCTGTGCTGGAGCTTAATGCAAGCCCAGGAGTTGAAACAGGGATGTGGGCATGGCAGGGATCCCCTGAGAAAGTAAGTACCAGCAGAACCCCCGGAGTAAGTTGGGGCCATGGGGTGCTGAGACAGTGCCAAGTGACTGTGGCTAGTGTGGCCTTAGCACTGTGAATATTGCCAGCTGTTGAAGGTGGGTTGGGGCCTGGGTCATCAGGAAAATTCCTGGATACCCCTGTGGCTTGGGCCAGTGCCCAGGGGTCCAGGTGGGGAAGGCCGCTTGCTTTCCCGTGCCAGTGTAAGGGGGCGACCAGTGCCAAAGTGAAAGGGACCCGTAAGGAAAGAAAATGAAGGTTGGCTCACGGATCCATTAGAAGCCAGGAGATTGCAGGATCTGTTTTCCAGTGAGTCTTGGGTAGAACTTCTGAGAGAGTGAAATGGTAGGCAGAGGAGAATCCTTGCTGTGTCTGCTAAAGCCATGGGTTTCTGTTGTTTATCCTGTCCAGCCCGAATTGTAAAAAGTTAATGCCCCAAGGAGCTGCTTATTTATTTTTTAATGAAGAATGGTGACCCCTGTATCACTGGAATCATTTGCCATGCAGGTGCAAAATAAAAGCCAGTTGGGGAGAATCAATGGTTTGTGCCTTGTTTGACTAAGGGGGGAGGTTAATGAAATTAAATTATTTTTCCCCTCTGTATTTTCAGTCTAATTAATTTTCCTTGAGTTGCATTCCGGGGGCAGAATCCAGCCTGGCTGGGGCTGCAGGGGCTTCTGAGACCTCCTAAGAACACAGAGGCCTCAGTCCGGTGGTTGTCTAGGGGAGGAGATCAGATGCTGAGATAGAGGAGGTAAAGTACACAGCTATGAAGACGCCATGCAGATAGGAGACATCTGTTTTCCCTTCTGGTTTAGTGTGCAAAAGGTCTTGAATGTTAGTGCTTTGAGTGCTCCCCTTTTTTTGCCTGGAACAGCTGCAAGTGAAAAGTTATACCCCAGATGGGGCAGAAAGAGGAGGTTACAAGTCTATAGGATTCGCACAAGTCTGGGGTTTTCCCAGGTTTCGGTATCTATAAAACTCCCAAAGCAGGAGGATGGGGCACCTCCAGAACAGAGTTAGAGACTTTCAGGAATAGGAAAAGAGTTCAGGAGAAACAGTTTAATGAATTCTGACAGATATCAGTCAGGACCAGGGCTTTTATAAAATCTAAGGCTTCACAATGCACCTTATAGTTTTCTGCCATGATCGGGCCAAGAATACAGTTGCTGCCCCATGATTTGGTCCTGGGAGCCAGAACAAGTCTAAGATGGTCTGAATGTCTTCCATGGACACTTGGTCCCTTGCCGAGTAAAGTTTAGAATAATAGTCTGAAAAAGTGCCTGTGATCAAGACCACATTTCGGACAAAAAGTCCAGTGGCGGGGTGCTGCAGCTTCATGGCCCTCTGGTGGAAGCTTCTCACTCAGTGTGCCAATAGCCAGGCAGCCCTAGGTCTCTCATCAAAATACTTCTGTGCAAGTAACGCAAGGTTTTTTCAGTCTGTGCTCATGCCAAGTCATCCAATTTTTTTTTTTACTTTTGTTAGTAGAGTGGGGTCACTAGGGTGCCCTTCTGGTGTTGGGGCTGTAGAAAAGTAAGGAAGGCTAAAAGATCATGTCTAGGCTCTTGCCTTTCATTGTCTTCGAATGCTGCATAGCTAATTAAATGTCCAGGGGACACTACTTTAAGAGTGTCCCATAACAAAGAGGGAGAAACATGTCTGACTGTGTGGGGTATCCTTGCCAGGCAAGGAAGGCCCAATATAAGTATGAAATTATGTGAACTGACAGTGCCCTACCTTTACTGCTGCTTTCATTAACTCAGCTATCTGTGTGGGAGGGGGAGTGGTCTTCTCCCCAAGTATGTAGCGGAAGGGACCTGATTTAATCTCTAATTTAAAAATATCGGAATCTATCCTGCCACCGAATTCCATATTTTTCCACCAAATCCAGGAAGGCTAGGATTTCATTCCCATTTAAAAATTGCCAGATTAGGTGTAGGCTCTCCTCTCCCAATGCCTGAAGCCCCGGTCCATCCTTCTCGGCTCGAATGAGTTCAGATATGGGATCAAGGATAGGCATATACTCCATCATCTAAATCTCCTGTCATTTAGTACCCATACTAAGCTCACAGTGAGGGAATCATGTATGGATTTCTCCTCCTGTGGGGAGAGTAAATATCCTTCCTTGTTAGGAGAATCTTATTTAAGTTTACAAGGTCCTCCTCTCTGCACTCAAGGTTTTCCATTTGCTATTTGTATGCATTTGTGAAGGTCTTCACTTTGTACGAACTCCTAAGGGTTTGGGATTTTAGCACAGATAAGGGGATAGGGTAATATGTGGGAGGGTGAACAAGGGCACTGGTGATGGTTGGTTCACTTTGATTTCAAGCCAGCATGTGTCAGCTCTCTGTTTTGTCTACGTCACCACCGATACTAGTTGTGCAGCAATATAATATAACCTGAAATCAGGCATTGCCATCCCTCCTTTATCCCTTGGGAGGGAAAGGAGTTTCTTACATATCCTGTCTCCCTCCTAACCACACATATATCGTTAGGAGTTTCTGTAGCTTTCTCCAGAATTCCTTGGGGATTCTGATAAGTAAGGCTTGAAAAAGGAACAGACAGTGAGGGAGGACAGCAATTCTGCCTCCCAGGCTGTGGGGGAGTAAATCCCACTTTGCTATGTCCGCTCTGACTTCTGCAATAATTTTCATATTTCAGCTGAAAGAGGAGGACAGATTTGAGAGCCTCACACCTGAGTATATAACAATATTATAATTAGCCCATTTCAAGGGAAGTGTTTCCCTAAATCCAGAGGGACATCTGCCTCTAACTTAATCACCTCTGATTTGTCAAGGTTGATTTTGTATCTGGAGATCTCTCAGATCCTCTAAAGCTTCTCCAGTAAGGCTGGAACTGAGGTTTCAGGTGATGTGAGAAAGAACAGGGACTCATTAGCATACAGTGATATTTTTGGTCTCTGCCTCCTGCCCTGATACATTATCTCCTGCCCGATACATTTTATATTTGGGTTCCATCACATCACCATTACCAGGGTCTCGATAGAGAAAACAACTGGGAATAGTGGACATCCCTGTCTGGGGTCTCTGGTTAAATGGAAATGACTGGAATGAATTCCATTTATTTTCACAGTTGCTTGCCAGAATGTGTACAGTGCTTGGACACTGGTCTGGAATGTCTCCCCAGTGCCCATCTCCTCAAGTATCCCCTATGCCCATCTCCTCAAGTGTTCTATGTAGGAATCCCCAATTCATCCAGTCAAATGCCTTCTGTGTCCATATACACTGTCAGTACTAGCTACCTGGAGTGGTTCTTGCAAGAGATTAAATTCAAGAGGTATCTAATGTTATCACGCAGCACCGCTCATTGATAAACCCTGTCTGATCCAGATGAATAAAGTTTCCATACAGGTCTGAACTCTACTAGCTATGATGGAAGTGAAGATTTTTTGATCTACATTTCATAGTGAGATGGACCTGTACAATCCACATTCTGTAAAGTCTTTCTCCGGCTTTGCAATTACCAAGATCTGGGCATATTGCCATGAAGGTGGTACCCACTTTTCTTTCTGTACTGCCCTGCACACCCTGCACAGGTGCTGCATCAGCTCTGCAAAAAAAGATTTATAAAATTCTTGGGCCAGCCCGTCAAGGCCTGCAGCCTTGTCTGACTTAAGTTTGCTTATCGTTTCAAGAACTTCCTCCATAGTAATCAATTTGTCTAGTGCTTCTTGGGCTTCTTTTCTAAGTTTATTTAGACGTATTTTTTAAAGATATCCAACTTTTCTTTAAACATTGGGATCTGGTCTTGATAGTATAAGTTTTTATAGAAAGTCTTGAACATTTCAGCAGTCTTCCTGGGGTCAGACTCAATTTGCTGCTCATCGCCCTTTTTACAAAATCTTAGCACAGCCCTACCAGTTGCTTCCTTGCATAACTGCCAGGCTAATAGCTGGCCTGCCTTGATAACCGCTTCATAAAATCTTTGACACTAGTAACTAAATGATCTTCTTGGGGATATCTCCTCCATTATTCCACACTTCAGAACTATAGCCACTAGGCACTAGAACGACACAGAAACTTTTGCTCACCAGGGACCGCCCATGATGATTCCATGCATCAGCATCTAAACATGGGTGGTCCATCCTCCTCTGTTCTTTTCCTGCTGTCAATCAACCTCATCGGACCTGCTGAAGGAAACGTCATCAACCAGTTGTTGTAATTTATTCTGTTTACTTTCTTGTAAGTATGTTGTCGTCTGTCCACACCACTGAAGTAGAAAGACCTTTATTTCAGTTTTGTAAGTGCAGAGAAAATTTATAAAGACACACACATGTGGTTTGTGTGTGCTGCTCGGACCTCTCTCACAAGGGGAGGACCTGTGAAATTTGCCAGAGATTCAACCAAACTACAAGGCGATGCTGAAAGAAAGCTCTAGAAACATTACCTTATACAAACTTCAGCAGTCAGACAGAAGAAACCAGGTAAAACAGGTTGCAGCCTCATTGTTGGCCATGAAACAGCTGCCAAAGTCACAGGACTGGGATGGAGAATGGTCAGAGTTGTGGCCGCCGTCATTATTGTTGGGCCACCAGCATAAGCATAGTGGTAAAGACAAATCTGCTTCACCAGTGAGATCCTGATCACTGGTGAGACAAGGTAATTCTGTGGAGTCATCGACTCCTCCAGTGGCAATGAATACTGCCTCCTGACCGTTGATGAGACACCAAGGTCAGAGTTTGCATTAGGTGCTGCCATACCTACTGTGGATGGTAGGACACCATCATTGTCTAGCTAAGGCCCGTCGATGACACAAATAGTCTTTTGCATCATTGACCACTCCAGTGGTGTTGACTGCAGCCCCTCCGACCATCGATTAGACACCAAAGGTTGAGGTTTGGCTTAGGCACTGCAATACATACTATGGATGGTACGACATCCATCGTCATTGAGCCAAGGCCTGTTGTTAACACAAGTTGTCCCAGCCTCTGTCCAGGGTGCCGTCAACTCTCAAGTATGTGCTGGAGTCATTTTCAGAGATGATACAACACATTCTGCCTGGTTTACATATGCAATCAGCTACCTCATGGACTGGGCCTCAGAGCTCTCAAAGACCATCGACGTATGCTAGCAGCACATCACAGCATCCTCCTCAGAAACCACCAGTATCCTCGGGGCACACTGCAGCTGCTGTCATCAGCAGAGACATTGATGACAAGGTAGAATATAATCCTGAACTATTATATATGCTGCATTAGAGGATGCTACCTTTGCTGCATGGTACAGACTAAATTAATTGTCTGCAGTACCAGAAAGACTGATAAGCAGTACCCAGCACCATCTGCTAAGCATTATTATGCTAACCAGCCAGAAACTGACTCTGTAGTCATAATGGCTGCTCATGATAGGTCTAAAGCATCTAGACACAAGTACTTTGCCTTCTGATACGGAATCTGGGAGGCTGAAGGTGATGGGCAAGCATACATATGCCTCTGCCTCACTAGGCCTTAGAACTGCAGACTATCAGACACCCATATGATCAAATATCAAAACAGCCTGTGGAAAACTGCAAAAGCTGCAGACTAGGCTTTGCCGGAGGCACTGCCAAGAATGAGTTACTTAACACTGTAATGGCTGGTGCTGAGGATGACAAACTTGCGCAGCTTAGCCTCTGAGTTTTCTGATGCCTCTGCTAGGGTTACTGCTTATGGCAATTGTATGAGGTGATATGTTTGGCTCAGGGTTGCTGGTTTTGCGAATCATGTGCAAAAAGCAGTTTTAAAGGCCCCTTTAGGAGGGACAAAACTGTTTCATCATGTTGTGGAAAAAACCTAAAGGGTCTTCAGACATACAAAATGAATCTATGGTCTGTCAAGCCCCTGTATCCCACTCCAGCTAGGGGTCATGGGAGGGACTCCTATCACTAGTTTGCTGCCAGCGGCAGCCATGCCTACTGTCAGCATGGCAGAGTAGGGGAGATGACACCATACCAGATCAACTTCCCCAGGTGTCATACAAAAACACCCAAAGCAGTAGGTACCGGTGGCACTGGCACCATTGGTCCCACATGACTGTTTGCAGACTATACTTTCATTCCAAATGTTACATCAAGGTGTGGTTGTGAGGGGCAGATTCTCCCTGTATCTGAAACAATAGCAGGGAGCTTACAACATTACAAGCTATCATTCCCCTGTCACAAAGAAGGGAGTGGCTTTGTTTCCTGAACATGACGGAGGCATACCTTCATGTCAAGATCAGAAATGCTCTCAGGCAATACTTCTGCTTTATCTTGGGAGGAGTATTACCAGTTCAGAATCTTACCCTTGGCTAGCTTCTGCTCCATGGGTCTTTATCAACTGCTTGTGCAGAAGTGGCAACAACCCTCACAGAGAGGCCTGTATGTCTCTCCTACCTGGATGACTGGCTATTGAAAGCCAGTTTCAGGGAAACTCTCCTACATATATTGTCTCAGACAAAACACTTGTGCAAGGATTTGGGAGTCACACTGCATGTGCCAAAGGCTGTGATGACTCCCTGTCAATGACTACAATACTTAGAAGCAGTTTTTGGAAAAAGACACAGAGATGGGTTATGTTTTTGTGCCACAGAACAGGGTAGACAACCTGACTGCCTGCAGCACAGTTAGTATACTGGAGTCTCCTAAGTCTTCTGGCTACGACCACTGGGACTATGCTACTGGCCAGCCTTTACATGAGAATCACGCAGTGGACACTGAGAGTCCTGTGGGCAATGAGACTATGACAATGGGATCTGTCCTATGCCTCCATCAGCCAGAACAGGGTTGGACCTTTTGGTGTCCCCACACAATGCAACACGGCAGCGTTTTCTGCTTGCCTGCTCTAGGGTTTGGAGTTTTCTGGCGAGATGAGCGGTCCTGCTTTTGAACAGGGAAATTCATATATGCATTTCCCAATTTCATCAGATACAAGGGTGCTGTTCAGGCTGCAAATGGAGAGTGCCACTCATCCTTATTGTTGCAGTATGGCCCAGCCAGATATGGGTTCTTCTTCTGCAACAGATGGCAATGGAGTTTCTGTCCCCCTACCACTGTGGTGGGATCTGTTGTCATAGGCCAAGAGATCCATGATCCATCTGAACATGAAGTCCCTACATCTGCATGCATGGCTCCTGAAGAAATAGGCATTGCATTTTTGGGGTATCTCTGAAAGCTGCTGATATGCTGATTGTGGCTAGAAAGCCTTCTACTCGACAATACCTATTCCAAGATGGAAGTGGTTCACTCTGTGGCTGCTTTCAAGAATTTGGACCCATTTGCATGTTCAGTAAATACTGTGCTGGGATACTTGCAGTTAGTGTCGGACTCTGGTCTACAGTATTCCTATGTTAAGGTGCCTTTGGCCGCTTTATCAGCTTTTCATGCACGTATTGATGGTTGTACAGTGACCCAGTCAGGTGTCCTGTATGTGTCTGAAAAGTATTCTTCATATGAAACCTCTTATCCGTAATCCAGTCCTGCCTTGGGGCTTGAATTATGTGCTTGAGAAACTGATGCATGTGAGACAGACAAAAGCTGTGGCCTGTTTCATGTCTTAAAAATGTTAATTTTAATTGCAGTCACTTCTGCTCGAAGGTCAGAGCTGCAGGCTCTGATGTGTGAAACCTCATTATTTGACTTCCACAAAGACAGAGCCTCTTTGCGTACAAATCATAAGTTTCTACTGAAGGTGGCAGCTGCTTATACTGACTCAAGAGGTACACCTTTCTGTTTATTACCTTGAGCATGCCAATCAAGGAGAGGCACTGCTTCGTAAGATGCACATAGAATACTCAGAAATTATATGAATCACATCCAAGGACTACAGAAAGACCTCTCAGCTTTTGTGTCACTCACCCTGAGAAAGAGGGTGCTCCTGTGGCTAAACACTACCTGCCAAATAGCTGGCACCTTGTATTACGTTCTGTTATAGGAAGTATAGTAAGGAACTTCCTGGTGCAGTTCATAGTCCACCAGAAAAATGGCCACTTTGATTGATGTTTCAGAAATGTTTCTGCTGCTGACAATTGTTCTGCAGCCACAGGAGTAGTGTCACACATTCACGAAGCATTATAGACTGGACATAATCTTTAATAGATGTGTTGGTTTCAGGCTTGCGGCACTGCAAGACTTGCTGACCTGAATATACAGTACATCAGACTGTATCCGCCTCCTATTTGGTGTTTGGGACTGCTTGGGATCATTCCAAAGGTGTGGACTACTAGGAAATATCCTCAAAGATAGAACAGTCACGTACTTACTGTGCAGAAGATCTTTGGAAGAATCTCCTCCATCAGTCCATGCTGTCCCCTGCTGCTTCAGGAAGGCTTGCATTAGATACCGTGAAACTTACCTAATATATTAGATATCCATCCTGATGCCTAACCTGCCTGGACTGGTCTTCTCTCCTGGTTCCCCACAGTTGGATGTCCTCTAGTCTAATCTCTGGCAGGAAACTGAGAGTGATGGCTGCCACGTTTATATAGACACTGACACATGGCGTCATTGTGGGTGGCCCCAGCTAGCAAACGTTTCGTGTGGTCTTAGTGCCTGGCAACTATTGTTCTAAAGTTGTGGACTAATGGAGAGATTCTGTCAAAGATCTACTATTACAGTAAGTACATAATGGTTTTCTTGCCACCTTGCTGTTTAGCCTGGCTCTGCAGGCCTCCAGCTGTTCTTTATTTTGTTGTTAAGGAAATTTTATGTTCAGCCTCATGGTCAAGGAGCTGGTTTTCTAGCTGCAACCAATCTGTCTTCAGGGTATCTCTTGCAGCAGGCCACACCTATGTAACTACAGATGCCAGGCACTAGGACCACATGGAAACTTTTCTAGCTAGCAGTCTACCAGGGGTCTGCCTACTAAGACATCATCGCCCGGCGTTGCCCTATCCTATAAGAGTGGATGGTCCCCATGCCCTCCTCAGTTCTTTTACCACCATCGACCATCACATGTCAAACTTCATGGAGATCCACCAGCTTCAGTCGGACCGCCACTTCATCAATTTCCTCAGCAAACCTGCACTTTGTTTTGCTTTTGTCTCCCTAGTGTGTACCACTTTAACGATAAAATTATTTCCCTCTTCTTTTATGCCAAAAACTGCCTCCAGGAACCTCTTCAAAAATTGTGCCTGTGGGCAGAAGATCCCCGAGAAGGATGACCATGAGGTCTGTGTCTGCTGCCTAGGCCCAGAACATGACATCCAGGCTTGTGTGATCTGCTGTGGCTTCAACCAGGCCACCAGGAAGTGCTAAGAGCAGACCCTCAAAACTTTTCTGCTGAAGCAGTAGATCACCAGATGGAGAAGGACCTTCAGGCTCAAAGTCCCTCTACTTACCCCTCAACATCCTTGGGCTTGCATCCTTCCAAGGCCCGGAACAAATCTTCAGGGAAGCATAAGCATCAAGACAAGGACCGACCCAAGGACAGCATCTGATCCTTCTCGTCTTGGTCCTGGTTGCTGCTTCATGACCGACCATGGCAGGGTCATCTTTGTCATTGGGGGAAGCTCCCTCTGCCTTGCACACCCTTTCCCTTCAGGGGCTACCACAGGCAGCTCCCTCCATCAGTGTTTCAGTGGCGGGGGTCAGTTTTAGGGCTCTGGCACCCCACTGACTTCACACCCCTGCTGTTCAAGCTCTTGTTTTCTGTGGGCACTAGTCAAGTGTCTCTAGGCTCAGCATTGACAGGCTCATTGTCAGCAGTTGCCAGGTCACAAGCAACACCCCCGCCCTTGAGCACCGCCATTTCTTAGGTTGTTGCCTCAGGCCGGAGTCTCTGTCTTTTCTGGAGTCACCCGTCCCGAGCCTGGACACACGTCGCCATCCACAACACTGACCCATGCCAAGGAGTTCTCCAGCCTGTGCGGCCACCCTCCCTGGTGCCGACCCCAGTGCTGACCCCAATGTATCCTCAACCGATGCTGGTGGATCTGATGCTGGTAGTGGTGGACTTCCACTCTGTGCTTTCCACCTTATAGGATTTTATGCAGGCTAGGCTTGCTCGTCCCCAAGGCCTGTTCCCACAATGCTCCCCTGCTCCTCCAGCAGGGCCTTGTTCCATGCCCCAGGATCCTGGGCCCTCGCTTCCCCCTCAGGTCTTAGGGGACAAGGATGGGTGCTGTCTGAACCCCATTCCTCCCGATGAGAGCAATGACAGGGGAGTTACTCCTTACAACTCCTCCTTCATGGTCTTGTCTGACAGTGAGGAGACCCCAAGGTATATCCTGTGGTTCCCCCGGATGACCCTTATTTTGTTTTGGTTTGGTTATGGGACAGTTAAAATCAGCCATGGGCTTCCGACACTGTGAGCAAAATCCTGCTCAACGTCGACTAGCTATAAGACTTCTGGATGCCCTCCTCTGGTCATTCCACCTTTAATTGAGCCTTTTGAAGATGCCACCAAGGCTGCCTGGCATTGACCCCATTTGATTCCTGCAGTACCAAAGAAGGCAGACAAAATTACAGTATACCAGGCTCTGGTGGGAAGACCTTTCTTCACTGATCAGGCTCAAGTGGATTCGGTGATCATCAATGCTGCCCACGACCGCACCAAGAGGCCCAGATATTTCATTTCCTTGCCCCAGGATAAGGAATCACAGAGGCTAGATCACATTGGCAAGAGAACCTTTGCCTCTGCCACACTGACCATCAGGGTGTTAAATTACATTGCCCATATGGTCCAGTACCAAAGCATCTCTGGGACCAAGCCCTTGAATCTACCTGGGCCCTCCCAGAGGATCCCTTAAAACAGCAGCTGCTGCAGTCTCTAAAGGCTGGATCCGACACCAGCACTCATCTCCTTAAGGCTGCCTATGATGCTGTAGATGCCTTGGCTAGGGCTGCCATGGCGGGCATTTGCCTTTGCAGGCACTCCTGGTTGAGAGTGTCCGGCTTTGCTCAAGATGTCCAACTGTCCATTCTGAACACCCCCTTTAGCGGCTACAAGCTGTTTGGCTCAGATGTGCAGGACATACTGGCTCAACTGCAAGCCTCTGGCTGCACCCTGCATTCAGTCCACTCCATGTACCACACCAACCAGCCAAAAAGTGTTTGGCAGTGCCCTGTCATTGGTTTATCCATAGACCCAAGCCCCAGGGTAAGCACTGTCGCTCCTGCTGTGCCCACCCCCCTACATCACAGGAAAATCTCCCAGAGGAGGAGGAGGAGGAGGAGGGTGCCCCCTGGCCGCCCAGCCGGTTCAGCCTGACTCCTTGCCCGTCCCCCCGTAAGGCAGGAGGTGGTGGTAGGGAATCACTTCTCCCTACACTTGGACAAGTGGAGGGAACTCACCAGAGATGTCTGGGTACTGCAGATTATAGAAAGCGGCCACACACTGGTACTTCTGGAATGGCCTCCAGAAAAAAAAAAAACAGTTCTGGCCTCTTACCCTCCAGACCACATTCCAATGCTCGGGGGGGGGGAATCCACTCCTTGTTGCGTAAAAGGGCCATAGAACCTGTACCTCAAACTCAACAGAGCAAAGGGTTCTACTGTCACTTCTTCCTGGTGCCCAAATGCACAGGACAGCTCAGACTCATTCTAGACCTCCGGGAGCTTAATCTGTTCATCCAGAACTAAACATTCCAGATAGTGACCTTCAGGATCTGTTGCCCTTCTGCACCAGGGATATTGGATTTACTCCCTCGATATGAAGGATGCCTACCTGCATATCCAGGTACATGCCTCCCGCAGACAGTACTTAAGATTCCATTTTTAGGGGCACACTTCATTATGGTCAGCCTGCCCAAGTCAGTTCTGAATCCTTGTCAGCACCTTGAGTACATAGGGACAGTCCTGAATATGTCTCAGGGCATGGCCTTCCTGCCCCAGGACCAGGCAGATCACCTTATAGCTCAAGCCCCGCTTGCTATACAACAGTCATTATGTCTCAGCCAGCACTTTCCTCCAGCTCTTGGGCCTGATGGCTGCCACTATAGTCACAGTGCCTCTAGCCAGGTTGCACATGAGGATTCCTCAATGGACATTGAGGGTCCAGTGGGACCAGCATACTGACAACCTGGAACAGCCGGTACTGGTCTCCTCTTCAGTGAAAAGGGTTCTGCTTTGGTGGATGGAACACAGCAACCTGTTAAGGGGGTTCCCTTCCTCATTTCTTCCCCTCAGCAAATCCTCACAACAGATGCTTCATGGTTGGGGTGGGGAGCTCATCTAGGGCCCCCACCAAACTCAGGGGACATGGTCCCAGCTGGAATCCTCTCTCCACATAAATGTCCTGGAGATGCAAGCCATTCTTTATGCCTTGCAGGCCTTCCAGACTCAGCTATCCCTGGGTCTTCTGCTAATACAGATGGACATCGGTGTAGTCCACTATATCAACACATTACTTTACAATGTAATCACGTTGTTTGGTATAAAAACTGTATGCATATGTACAGTATGTAACAACCATGTAAATTTCCTGTTATTCCTATTATTTAATGTATGTAACTAATTCTGTGTCACTCCTGAAAAGGGACATCTTGTCTCAGTGGGCTTACCTGGTCACCAAAATTCAACTAAATAAATCAATCAATCAACAAGCGGGGGCACTCATTTGTACCCACTCTTCTGGGAGAGCAATGAGAGTCTGGTATTGGGCTCTGGATCATGATCTCGAGCTGGTGGCCATCCATGTTCCAATCATACAAAGCATCCTGGCAGACAACTTAAGTCGGTCCCAAACAAGGGCACACAAGTGGGAGCTGCTGACCTCAATAGTAGAAGACCTGTTTGACAGGTGGGGTCATCCAGAGCTGGACCTTTTAGTCCCCACTCAATGCAAAACTGCTGCTTTTAGCTCACTTGATCCAGGGTCTGGAGTTTTCTGGTGTGGCGTGTTGTCCTCTCCTGGAAAGTGAGGTTTCTGTATGCATTTCCTGCCTTCCCCTGCTTCCAGAGGGTTTTGATCAAGCTCCAGATGAAAGGGCCATGATGATCCCTATTGCCCCTTCTGACCTCATCAGCTCTGGTTTTCTTTACTATAACAGCTGACAGCAGAACCTCTAGTACCCCTTCCTCTGTGCACTGGCTTGCCATCCCAGAACCAGGGCACCCTGGTCCATCCGGACCTCAAACCCCTGCACCTTCCTGCCTGCTCCTGAGAACATAGCCATGGCTCAGTTCAGGGTGTCTCCCAAGGTGGCTGATGTCCTAGTGGTGACTAGGAAGCTGTCCACTAGGGCCACTTATTCGAAGAAGTGCAAACACTTTGTGCTGTGACTGCCGTATGTCAGCTGGATCCTTTCACTTGCCCAGTGAATCAGATTCTAGAGTATTTGCTGTCCCTTTCAGACTCGGGCTTGAAGTACTCCTCTCTTAAAGTGCACATCAGCCATCTCTGCCTTTCATGTGCCTGTTGATGGACATACAGTGGCACAGTTAGAAGTGTCTCGTACTTTTCTGAGAGGCATTCTTCACCTGAAGCCTCCTATCCACAATCCAGTCCAACCTTGGGACTTGAATTTTGTGTTGGAAAAACTTACTTTGGCTCCTTTTGAGTCAGCTGCAATATACGAACTATGCTTTCTGTTTGTGGTAAGCATTATTTTTAGTTGCTATTACTTCTCCTCAAAGAATTTCAGAGCTACAGGCGCTCATGTACGAGCAGCCTTATTTGATTTCAGAAAGACAGGGTGTCTTCGCGTACTAATCCTAAATTTCTTCATAAGTGGTGTCTCAGTTTACTTTAAATCAATCCATCCACCTTCATGTTTATTTTCCAGACCATGCCAATCCAGGGGAAGCATTGCTCTACACTTTAGATATACATAGAATTCTGCGTTACTATACACACCATACAAAGGACTGCAGGAAGTCCAAACAATTGTTTGTTTTCTCCGCCCCGGGAAAGATGGCGTCCCTGTTTCAAAACAGTGCTTGTCCAAATGGTTGGCCAGCTGTATCACTTATTGCTACAGGACACATGGCAAGGATCTTCCTGGTGTTGTCTGTGGCCATTCCACCAGCGGCAAGGCCACTTCTGCTGCCTGTTTCAGGAACGTGTCAGCTACAGAGCTCTGTGCTGCTGCTACTTGGAGTTCTGTCCACACTTTTACCAAACACTACAGTCTAGACACTGCCTATAGGCGAAGGGCCAACTTTGGCCTGGATGTCCTCCAGGACCTACTCTCTTAGGCTTGGGGGTTTCCTCCACCCAGACTGTGCTGTCTACTGAAGGAACTGCTTGGGACTCATTCCATAGTGTGGCCTGCTGTAAAAGATACCACAAAGTCGGATAGTACAGTTCAGTAAGAATTTACTGTAACAGTAGATCTTCTTTGGGGTATCTCAGTCATCAGGTTACACTGTAGGAATCTCACCATCGGTGAGGGAATCCCTATGAGAAATTTTCAGCAGTACAACTGGGGCCGCCCATGCTGTCAACGTCAGCCGACATCAGCAACCCTATATGGGCCTGGGTGGCCCTGCTCCCTTCTCAGTTCTTTCCCGCCGTCGACTTGCAAGCACAGTCTCCATTGAAGCTTTGTCACAGTGTTCATGCCTTTTTTGGCCTACAGCTGTTTTTTCCTTCAACCTTTGCCAAAATCTCTTTTTAGAGATTTTTTATTTTTGTTTATGTCGAGAGTTAATCCTTTCTCTTCTCTTTTCCGTCACTGCCATTGTGGAAAAAAGATTGCCTCTGCAGATGAACACATTGTTTGTGTCTGCTGTCTTGGGAATGACCACGATATCTCCGACTGTGAGCTCTGCCAGAAGTTTAACTAAACAACCCTCAGGCAATGCAGGAAAGCTCTTAAGCAATTCATGAAACAACAGGTAGCCAGCTCTTGGCAGGGGTCCTTCGGGGCTTCGGCCGCCCAGTCACCCACCGGATCTTTGAGCTCCCAGGCCTCCAAGGCCCGAGACAAGTCCTCAGGGAAAAGTCACAAAAAAGACTGGGATCATGACTGCTCCCCCAGCAGCTATCCCATTCCCTGTCGGCCTCTTTTTCTTTGGGGTACTCATCGTCAATGGCAGATGCCTTGATGAAGAGACCAGCTGTCCAGGTCTCTGTAGCTACCAGACCCATACCGACAGCTCCTCCACCTGATTCCCAGGGCGCTTGGCCGTGAGATCTCAGGTCGTCAGCCCCCCACCATCGACAATGGGTGTACGTCATCGACAATGAATCCATCGAGGACTGCTCCTTCTTCTCCACAGGGCTACAGGCTGATTGGGGCTACCAGGGTGGAGGGCGTCGGCCCCTAATGCCGTCAAAGGCCCCCTCCGTCAACTACCACCATGGATCTGAATGAAGTGCTTGTTAAGTTCACAAATGTACTCATTCAGCAGCTGGGTGCCTTCAGTAGGCCTTAGTCTCCAGCACAGTTGATGGCTACTTTGTCATCGATTCCTGTTCGTTGACCCTGGGAGACTCCTGCAGGCTCCTTCAGTGCATTCCGAGCCAGACCCAGACAAGGAGGTCGATGTCGAGGAGGAATATCATCCTGATCTTATCCTCCTAGATGACATAGAGGATGAAGAGGAAGAAATTCTCATCTCTGACAAGTCCACTGCCTCCTCGGTCAGTGAGGACTCAATCAAGCATAGTCAAGGTCTTCTCTGAGGGTGCCACCTTTTTCAATGTTATGAAGCAATTGTCTGCCACAATGGGCTTGAGACTGAGGAGGAGGAGGATTTCACCAGGACAGACCTGGTGGACCTCCTGAAGATGCCAGAATCTCCCCTAAGATCATTCCTGCTATGCTGCCAGCCCTGAAGAATGCCACTCGGCAGCCTGGCACAGACCAGACATGGCACCAGCTATGCCTCTTAGGGCAGGTGAACTTTATAATGCCCCTCAGAGCCTTCCTTATTTTGCTGCCCAGGCCGAAACTGACTCTGTGGTCATCAAGGCAGCCCATGACAGATCTAAGGCACACAAGCACCTTAGTTCTCTTCCCCCCGACAAGGAATCCCATAGGATTGATCTCTGGGGTAAAAGGGTTTACGCCTCCTCCACTTCGGGTCTGAGGATTGTAAACTATCTGTCACACATGGTTAAATTCTAGAATGCCAGCTGGAGAAAGGGAAAAGCTGCCACCCTAGCCCTTCCGGATGGCTCCCAGAAGCAAGAATTGCTTCAATGCTTACAAACTGTGGAGGATGTCAGTAAACATCTCCTCATGGCCTTGTATGACATGGCCGACACAGTGGCCAGGGCAGCTGCCACTGGCATATGTCTTCATAGGCACTCTGGCTTAGGGTCTCTGGTTTTGCAGCCGATCTGCAAAATAAGGTGTTTAACGCCCCTTTTAATGGCACCAAGCTCTTCGGTCCTGATATTCAGGACCTCATTAATGATCTGCAAGCCTCTGGCACGGCCATTAAGTCTATCCACTCCCTCTACCACACTCATCCCCATGGTAGAGGGTGGTCTACCTTTCCTAGATAGACTAATAGGCCAGGCTTGGCTCCCCTGCACTCAAGGTAAGCGCAGAGCCCAGGCTTCCTTGCCAGCCCACTCCAATACTGGAGCGGCAGCCAAGCATCCCAGAAATGATGGACCAGCCTCCATAGCGGGTCCCACCTCAGCTTGATTCCCTTGCCAGACCCCCCCCCGGTCCAGACCCAGGAGGTGGCGGTCGGAGGTTGTTTCTCCCTTCATCTGAATCAATGGAGAACCATAACTTCAGATGCATAGATACTGCAGATCATAGAGACAGCTCATACCCCGGAGCTTATCCAGTAGCCTCCAGATACCCCTCCCCCACCCTCCAACTATCCCCCCGGCCCACTTGACTGTTCTCCAGGAGGAAGTACAGTCTCTTCTGCACAAGCAGGCAATTGAACTGGTGCCAAGGCAACAGAGAACCCATGGGTTTTATTTCAGAATCTTCCTGGTCCCCAAAAAGACCGGAGGCCTATTTTAGACCTAAAGGACCTCAATCTCTTTCTCCAGTACAAAAAGGTCTGGATGGTAACTTTCCCAGCCCTCAAGCCCCTTCTCAAAACAGGGGACTGTCTCTGTTCACTGGACATGCAGGACGCTTACCTGCACATTTCAGTCTTTCCTCCTGACAGGGGTTTCTCCCATTTGCCTTTCAGGGTGAGCATTACCAGTTCAAAGTGCTGCCCTTTGACTTATCCTCTGCAGAATGTGTTCCTACCAATTGCTTAGCAGCAGTTGCAGTAGCTCTCAGAAGAGAGGGACTGCATGTCTTCCCTTACCTGGATGATTGGCTTCTCAAAGCCCTGTCCAGGGAGCAGCTCTTGCTGACTCTGGAGCACACTCTCCAGCTCTTCCATTCTCTGGGCATAACAGTCAACCTGCCCAAGTCTGTTCTAGTACCATCCCAAAGACTGCAGTACATCAGGGCGTTTCTGGGCTCCGAGCAGGGGGAAGACCTTCTTACCCCAAAACAGGGCAGAATGCCTTATGGCCCAGGCTCAAGAAGTCACCCAGAGTCGGTACATTCCTGCCAGAGAGTACCTCAGGCAATTAGGTCTAATGGCAGCAGCCATTCCCACCATTCCAATGGCCAGACTCCACATGCACGCCCTCCAGTGGACCCTCAGAGTGCAATGGGACTAACGCAGGACAAGTTGGACCAACAAGTCCTGGTCTCCTCCCTAGTTTGCAAGATACTACAGTGGTGGATGGACCCCTTGAATCTTCTTCAAGGGGTTCCCTTCCAGATTTCTTCCCCCCATCAGATCCTGACCATGGGTGCTTTGAGTCTAGGCTGGGGAGCACACCTGGGTCCCTTTCAAACCCAGGACTTATGGTCCCAGTGAGAAGCCACCCTGCATATCAGTGTCCTGGAGATGAGCAGTGCTCTATGCTGTGCAGGCATTTCAGGAGCATCTTGCTCCAGGCCAACTGCTGGTGTAGTCGCACAATCGGAGTGTCATCTAGTACATCAACAAGCAGGGTGGGACTCACTCATACCCCCTTTTGCAGGGAGGCCATGAGAGTGTGGTATTGGGCTCTGGAGCACAATCTGTCACTCTCTGCGGTCCACATGCCAGGCACTCTAAACATCCTGGCAGACAGTCTCAGCAGGACCCAGTCCAGCATGCACAAATGGGAGCTTCTCTCATCTGTAGCAGAAGATCTGTTCAACAGATGGGGTCATCCAGAGTTGGACCTTTTTGTGTCCCCACTCAACACAAAACTGCCCAGTTTCTGCTCACTAGATCCAGGGCCTGGAGTTTTCAGGCGAGACGCGTTGTCCTTCTCTTGGAGCGGGAGATTTCTGTATGCATTCCCTCTAATTCAGAGGGTGATGATAAAGCTGCAAATGGAAGGGGCCAGCATGATTCTGGTAGCCCCATTCTGGCCTCATCAGATATGGTTCCCTCTGCTTCAGTAGCTGGCTGAGGAACCTCTGGTCCCTCTGCCCCATTGCAGGAATCTGCTGACCCAGGATTGAGGGACCCTGGTCCATCCCAATCTCAGGTCCCTCCATCTGCTTGCAGGGCTCCTGAGAATGTAGCCATCACCAGGTTTGGGGTCTCTGACAGGGTGGAGGATGTCCTGGTGACTGCCCAACCCTTCCACCAATGCAACTTATGCCATGAAGTGAGCGGTTTGCCATCTGGGCTGTCAAACATTCCCTAAACCCATTCACCTGCCCTGTGAATCATATTCTGGACTACCAAATTTCTTTGTCTGACTCAGGTCTCCAGTATTCCTCCCTCAAGGTCCACCTCTCGGCTATTTCTGCCCTTCATGAGCTTGTAGGTTACTGCACTATTGCTCAGCTGGATGTCTCCTGCACCTTTCTCAGGGGCATCCTGCATCTGAAACCCCCAATCTGTTCCCAGGTTCTGGCTCGGGACTTAAATTTTGTTTTGGAAAAAATGACCCTGTCTCCTTATGAGCCAAACTTGCGATTTACGCTTTCTCTCTTGGAAAGCACTCTTTTTAGTTGCAATTTCTTCTACTCGAAGAATTTTAGGGCTTCAGGCCCTCTGGTGTGAGGAGCCTTATTTGATTTTTCACAAAGACAGGGTATCTTTGCACACAAATTCTAAGTTCTCGCCTAAGGTGGTCTCTGAGTTTACACTTAATCAGTCTATCCACCTTCCTGTTTATTTTCTTAAGAGTGCCAATCCAGGAAGCATTGCTCCATCGTTAGATGTGCACAGAACTTTGAAGTATTCTCTGCTGGACTAAAGAGTCCAGAAAGTCAAAGCAGTTGTTTGTTGTCTTCACCCCAGGTGGAAGAGCACTTCAGTTTCTAAGCAATGTTTATCAAAATGGTTGGCAAATTGCATTGTGTTCTGCTACAATAAGATGCAGAAGAATTGTCTGGTGCTGTAAAGCTCATTCCACCAGAGCATGGCTACCTCAGTGGCTTGTTTCAAAGGGGTCTCCGTCCACTGACATTTGTACGGCAGTCACCTGAGTACAGTCCTCACTTTCACCAAGCATTACATTCTGGACATTCCTTTGAGAACCCATGCAGGATTTGGCAGGGCTGTGCTACAAGGAATCCTGTCTTAAGTTTATGGAGATCCAGCCTCCCAGACTGTCTGTTACTCTTGTCACTACTTGGTACTCATTCTTACGGTGTAACCTGATGACTGAGATACCCCTAAAGAAGATAGAACAGTTACGTAAGCACTTAGTGTAACAGCAGATCTTTGAGAGGATCTCAGTCATCAGGCATGATTTCCCACCCACCATCCCTCTTCTTGGGGCTCCTGTTCAGGGCCTGGCTATCTGCTGTTTCCACTCTGTTGTTTAGAGTTGGGTCCCTCTTTCTCTCCTAAGTTCCCCAGTGCATAAGCCTTACTCCCTTTATCTTCAGAGGGAAAGAACTGAGGAGAGAGAGTGGGCCACCCACCTATATAGGGTTGTTGATGTCAGCTGATGTTGATGGCCCCAGTTGTACTTCTGAAAATCTTCTGTGTGGATTCCCTTCACCAGCGAAGGTTCCTATGGTGTAACCTGATGACTGAGATCCTCTCAAAATCTACTGTTGTGGTAAGTTCTTATGTAACTGTTCTATCTGCAAGGAAATCTCTTGCAGTAGGTCATGCCATCCTTCCTCCTTCCTCCTGGACCTGGTAGGCCCTCGGTGCCTCTACCTCTTTCTCCATTATTATCTTTTGGCGGTACCTTAGATTCCTCCTTGGTTCCCTCAGCTGGGACTAGATAGCTTATGGTCTCTGGTGGGAGAGCTGAGGAGGACAGCTGAGACAGCCCACTCTTACAGGATAGGTTGATATCAGCATATGATGCCAGCATGGATGGCCCCCTGGTAGACTGCTGGCTAGAAAAGTTTCTGTGTGGTCCTAGTGCCTGGAGGCTGTAGTTCCATAGGTGTGACCTTTTGCTAGAGATCCCCTCACAGATCTACCATTAACGGTAATTTCTTACATAACTGTACATTCTCTTTGCTGCTCCCTTTTCAGGTTTGATGCAAAGCTTATTGTGTGAGTTAGCTTAAAGAGCTAAAGGGATACTAATGTGATGCCTTTTACTTATTCAAACACTACAAAGGTTTGTCCACTGCATATACAGTATTACCATATTACAAAATGTAGACTTCCTCGTGGTAATAACTATTTATTTATTTTTATTTAGTAGTGGCATCGGAATTACAAACCTTTGAGTCAGAGACTCTTTTACAAAGGCTCCACATCAGAGTAAGGACGTAAGTGAATGAGATACAACTGAAGAACAGACATACAGTGAGAATTAAAATTTTCTATACAGGATAATAGCTAAGGTAGTCACAACAATACAAGCAAGGAATAGTGCAACTGTGTACAGTCCATGGTAGGGAGGCAAACATTGCAGGGCGATGCAGGCAGGACAGGTGTCCCTTGTTGAGGGGTGGATGTCAGTCACACCAAATAAGTGATGGCCTGAGGAAGAGGGGGTGGGCAGCAACTAGGTGCATTCACAGCTATGGGAGATGAGGAGATGGCTCTGGAGTGTTGACTCAAAGGCCCAATCCTGCTTTGTAGGAGGTGGTAGCAGGAGGAGTTTATCCAAGTGGGGACACTATAGTAGAAGGACCTCTGGGCAGGGCAGTCCTTACTCTGGGTATGTGGAGAGAGGGTTTGGAGGAGCTGTGGGTGGAGAGAGAGTGGGGATTAGGCTGGATAAGCGTGGAAAGGCCGGGGCCAGACCAGACATAATTTTCTTAGCAGAGAGGCAGGTCTGGTACAATAGCCTCTCCTCGAAATTGAGCCGGTTTGCCAGAGTGCAGAGGTTGCAGGTGTGGGTAAGCCTGGAACTACCTGTGGCAAGGTGGCAGACTTTGTTAAGGGACATTTTGATTTTATAGAGGGCAGTGTTGTCTGCAGCCCCGTAGATCAAGAGCCCATAGTCAACTAGGGATAGGACCGAGGATATAATAGCAAGCCTAAGGGCTTCGGCGGCGGGGGGGGGGAAATCCTTGTGGTGGTAGAGTAGGCTGATTCTAGTGTTGACAGTGGAGCAAAGGGTATGGATATGGTCATGGAAGGAGAGAGCTGGGTTGAAAGTTAGACCAAGATACTTGAAGGTATTTACCTGTTTGAGGGGAAGGAGTCTATTGGTCAGGATGTGAAGAGGGATACCTTTGTACCTGCTCTGGTTGTGGGAGAAGAGCATGATCTTCGTCCTTTCGTGGTTGAGAACAAGCCTGTGGTCGATGAACCAGGTTTCAGCCTGGCTAAAGGAGTTCTGGAGGGCATTTTGAAGAGTTAGGGTCAAAGTGGGTGGGAGAATAGGATCGGCGTCATCCTTTAAGGAGGACTCTTTCTGGGCAGACTTTGGGGAGTGCGTTAAGGTATAGACTAAAGAGTATTGGTCCCAGGATTGAGCCCTGGGGTACACCAGAGAGAACCAGGAGGCATCCAGAGGGTGCCATTTTTTAACACACTGGGAGCGAGATGAAAGGTGGTTGGCAAACCAGGCATTGACACCCTGGGAGAAGCCTAGTTGGGAGAGGGTGGACAGAAGGAGGGTGGTTGATGGTGTCAAAAGCTTTCGACAGATCTAAGTAGACCGCATCAGCCAGGTGCCTGTTGTTGAGAGCAGAATGTATGAAGCTGGAGAATTCAAGGAGAGCAGTGGTTGTGCTGTAGCCTTGGCAGAACCCATGCTGCTCCTTGCAGAGGAGGTTGTATGTGGTGAGGTAGTCAGAGAGCTGGTCCGAGACTATTTTTCCTAAGGCTTTCGGTGGGGGGGGGCGGAGATGGAGATAGATCAGTAGTTCCCAGGGGAGGTATGGTCACCACTTTTGTGAATGGGAGTAATGACGTGATTTTCCAGAGGCAGATGGAGCAGTTAAGGAGGTTAGTGAGGGAAGTACCCGTCCAGAACCAAAGCGAAGCGTCTGAGGTCAATGAATCATTACTGTGGCTGGGGTCATTTAGGATTTTGAGGAGGTAGGCTTAGCTTCTTGCATTGAGAGGGCACAGAAGCAGAAGGATGGGAGAGGAAGGGGGTGGGGGTAGGAACAGGGTCAAAAAAGTTAGAGGGAAGTACCGAGCTGAGATCAGAGAAGGTGGAATTGAGGGTGTCAGCAATGCATTGCGGATCAGTGGAGATGGAGCCATTGATGTTGAACTGGGATGGAGGGGGGATATGGGTTTTCCGTTGAGTTCCTTTATGTGGTCCCAGAATTTGCTGGTAAAGCCCAGGAGGAGGCAAGGTAGACCTGTAATAGTCAACTTTTGCGTTATGGATGGCCCAGGTGCATCTATTTCGAGTGGCCTAGTAGACCTGCCTATCAGAGGGCTTGCCGAGTCAAGAGCTCTATGCCAGAGGTTGTCCTGTGATGCATTTGGTTGAGTAAGGATTGTGTGACCCAGGGGGTATCAGGATCTTTGATAACATGTTTGGAGGGAGTGAAAATGTCACAGGCCAAATTGAAGGAGCGGATAAAATAACTGAGGGCCATGTCAATGTCTGGGTCTAGGTTAATTGGGGTCCAGTCCCAGTGAGCAAGGTGGTCTTATAGCTGACCCAGCTTGCTGGGTTTGAGGCATCACCGGAAGGTGGTTTTGGGGGGTGGCTTCTGTACCTTTCAAGACCAGGAGAAGATTACTGGGGAGTGATCACTTAGGGCATTGGGTAGTACTGTGGTGTCAGCAATTTTGTGGGGTTGGTTGGATAAGACAATATCCAGTAGGATGGCAGAGCCATTAGAGGTTGGTCCGGGTGGAGTGGGTGACCAATTGTGTGAGGTCAAGGGCAACATAGCCTCTATGGACTGGGTGGAAGAGCTAGAGAGCCAATTGATATTAAGGTCACCCAGCGTTATTTGCTCAGCTTTAGGTGGGAGATGGGAGAGGTGATCGAGTAAGGATTAGAGGGTGAGTTTCTGGTGGTGTGGGGGAATGTAGGTGGCAGTGATAATTAACAGGGCCCTGGAAGAGCCAAGGATAACTTTGAGTGAGAGGGCTTGTGCACCATGATCCAGTTGGGGGCGTGCCCTTGAAGTGACTCACTGGAGGTAAATGGTGCAGCCACCCCACACTTCCCAACTCTGTCTTCCCTGAAAAGGTGTGTCAGGAAGAGTGATGAAGGAGTCAGGGTGGTCTTTGAAAGCCATATCTCAACAATCGCCAAGAATCAGGTTGATGCTGGGTGATCCAGCCTTGGAGTCAGCAAACCTTTTTAGGAGGCTACAGATGTTCTAGTGGCAATACAAAGTCCAGATGCCAGGGAGGTGTGGTGAGAGCAGGCGGGGAGTCCTGGATTGGGATGGATGTTCCCTGACATCAGGAGGAGGAGATATATCATTCTAAGGAGTACCAGGTGTAGCCTACGGTGGAGGGACAGAGGCAAACATGCACATTTGCTCAGGGAGGTAGACAGGGATGGGAAGAGCAGAGGGTGGGAGTAGCCAAGAAGGGGAGGTCAGGAGGAATCAGGAAAAGGGGCAACTGAAAATGGAGAGTGCACCGGGGTGGTGCAGGGTGGGGGAGTGGTAACTCTGGGGTGGAGTGCAGGTATAGGGAGGGACAGAGTGGAAGTGGACAGAGTGAGATGATGACTAGGAAGAGGCACTGGGGACAAAGAATAAGGGAAGAAGTGCAAGAGGGGCAAGGGTGGTGAGTGAGCAAGAGGAATGGAGGGTGGATATGGCTAGGAGTGCGGGGCTGGAGTAGTGAGGGCTACAGAGGAAGGAAGAGGCTCCTAGTAGGAGGCAGCCCAGATGGCACAGTGGTAGGGCCATGGACTGTGGTGTTGAAGGTGCAGGGTTCGAATCCAGGGAGGGGGGATTAGACAGAGCAGGCAAATTGGGAGAAAGATTGGAAGTGAGAGCCTAAGAAAGAGCAAAGGACCAGGGCAAGGCGGCAGTGGGGAGGTTAGAAAGGAAGAAAGGGGACAGTAGCAACTCCTAGTGGTCAAGAAGTGAAAAAATATAGGGGGGTGAGGTGGGGGAGCAGAAGAGCGAAGGTAGAAGTAGAGAGGCAGCAAGCAGGTCAAGAATGGTGAGGTATTGAGTGCGATAATACCATCTGGTGGTGGTCTGGGATAACCTGCAAAGGAGATTTGGACACTTAGACAAAACCGGAGAGTCACATGACTGGGGGAGTCCTTAAATTAAGGGACACCCCTGGGTGGGAGGAGTGGCTGGGGCAGTCGGCGCATGCGTAGATGGCTAACACCCCTCAACAAGCTGGCTGAGCAGGGAGGCTTAGCAGTTACCTTTAGGGCTCCTCCAGTCCATGCCCCCTGCTGTGCTGGCACCTGTGTGTGTGGGGATGGGTTTCAGGACCTAAGTGGAGAAGAAGACAAAAGGCTGAGATTTGTATGCAGTGGGATGGGAGTTCAGAGCAAATTCCTGAGTCTGGCCTCCCAGTGCGCATGCATAAACTGGGGAAGCAGTGAAGAACTGAGAGGGCAGGATGGAAAGAACAATGGAGCCCAGGAGACTGCCTGAGAATGCCACAACCACACAGTGGGCCTCAGACAACTCTTTGGTGCAAACTGGTAGATAAAACACTTGCACATAGCTGTAAATGGAAGCACTAATGCTAAGCAGGCATAAACACTCTTAGCAAGCAGAGATAAACAGCAGTTGCTATGGTAGCAAACACAGGCACATTAAACAGAGCAAATAAACTGTGAACTGGTGTACATTTAAGCTCTACAAGTTGGAGTTAGTACAGCTAGCAGCCAAGATATAAAACAATTAAAGTGCATGGCATGCAGGTGAAAGAGATCCAGGAGAAGGTACAGGATAAATTAATGTTCCTCTGGGGATCCAGACAAAAGTCCCATCGAGTGGAGGGAAGAAGGCCAGGCCAAAAACAATCAGTGGAAGTCGGCAGTCAGAAAATGCTTTACACCCTCAACAAGCTGGCTGAGCAGGGAGGCTTAGCAGTTACCTTTAGGCTCCTCCAGTCCACGCTGTCCCCTGCTGTGCTGGCATCTGTGTATGTGTGTTGGGGATGGGTTTCTGGGGCCTAAGTGGAGAAGAAGACAAAAGATGAGATTAGTATGCAGTGGGATGGGAGTTCAGGGCAAAGTCCTGAGTCTGGCCTCCCAGTGCACATGCATGAACTGAGGAAGCGGTAAAGAACTGAGAGGGCAGGATGGAAAGAACAATGGAGCACAGGGAGACTGCCTGAGAATGCCACAACCACACGGTGGGCCTCAGACAAGTCTACGGTGCAAACAGGTAGAAAAACACTTGCCAGAGCTGTAAATAGAAACGCTAATGCTAATCAGACATAAACACGCCTAGCAAGCAAAATAAACAGCAGTCTCTATGCTAGCAAACATAGGCACATTAAACAGAGCAAATAAACTGTGAACTGGTATACATTTAAGCTCTACAAGTTGGAGTTAGCATAGGTAACCCAAGATATAAAAACAATTAAAGTGCATGGCGTGTAGGTGAAAAGAGGTCAGGAGAAGGTACAGGACAAATTAAAGTTCCTCTGGGGATCCAGGCAAAGTCCCATTGAGTGGAGGGGAAGAAGGCCAGTCCAAAAACAGTCAGTGGAAGTCAGCAGTCAGAAAATGCTTACGCCCCTCAACAAGCTGGCTGAGCAGGGGAGGCTTAGCAGTTACCTTTAGGGCTCCTACGGTCCGCGCTGTCCCCCTGCTGTGCTGGTGTCTGTGCATGTGTTGGGGATGGGGATGGGGTCCCGGGGCCTTTAGGGCTCCACTGGTCCATGCTGTTCACCTGCTGTGCTGGTGTTTATGTGTGTGTGTGTGTGTTGGGGATGGGGTCACGGGGCCTTTAGGACTCCTCCAGTCCATGCTGTCCCCCTGCTGTGCTGGCGTCTGTGTGTGTGTGTGTGTGTTGGGGATGGGGTCCCGGGGCCTCAAGTCCTTGGTTGCTGAATTTGAAGTGCAAAGTGTCCTTAGAAAAGTAGTTGAAAATCTTGGCTCTTGGTTCAGGAGAATTCTTGAAAAGAAATGTCTCTGCTCTCTCCCTCAGCAGGACAGGGTCCCAGTGCAAACAGTTCCTTCTCATGTAACTTGAATTGGCAACAGGCAGAAAGGCAAAAGGCAGCAGACAGAAGCAGAAGGCAATAAGGCAAAAAGGCATTAATAAAGTCTTGCACCCCTGTTTTATGGGGTTTCTCAGAAGGCAGGTCCAGTGGATACTAGCTTGCCCTGTGGTTGGCTAGCATTCCGTTTCCATGGCTCGCAATGAATCAGGTTTTAATATGTATTACAAAAATGAATGTTCATTTCTGAGCAGGAACAAAAAGGCCCCAGAGGCAAACCAGTTTCAGCCTGAATTCCATAAGCAGATCCAGCCCCCAATGGCTGCAATCAAGCTGATCTACCTTGTTGATTTGGAATGTATGTCCTAGTATATTGCCTCATTCTTATAAAATATGTTAAAAAAAAAAAGCTTATTATGCGTGTCACCACTGTTTTAAGTACATCTCATCACATTCTTTCAGCTATGGTCCCTTTGGGTTGAGTGCTATGTACTCTTCAATACAGTCCCCAACCATGGTTTTATAATCTATATTATTTTACAAAGAAACATTCAGTATCCAAGATGGGGACTTTGCCACTGGGACCATGACCACTTCCATTAAGACTGGGGTATGATCACACAAGGTGATGGACTTAATTTTTCTGGAGTCCACCATATTGATCTGTAATGCCAACCCCCCCTTTTTTGTTACTCAGACAAGGCAAAAACCACACTTGGCAGAAAAGGCATCACCCTTGGCATTAGGACAACACCTGGCTCGGGCATCTGAGAGGTCGAGGGGAAAGGCACAAAACAACATTTCTATTTTTACCCAGTTCTGGGGGAGAGGTGCCAGGGCTATGGTGTGTCTCCTATCTGTGGGGGCCCCAAAAGCTTACCGATACTCAGTGGTGGAATGTCCGCAACCAGAAATTTGGGATTTTTATTGTATGGCTTTATGTCTGACAGGGTGGAAACATAAATTATGATGGTGCCCCCAGGGCTTGTAGCTGTACAGACACAGATGGCACATTACTTGAAAGGGATAAATAAGGTTGATAAGGAGAGTTTCTTTAAGCTGAGTGGCAAACATAACACTAAGGGGCACAGTCTTAAGCTGGAGGGTGGGAGGTTTAGGAGGGAGGTCAGAAACACTTCTTCACAGAGAGGTGGTGGACACTTGGAATGCACTGCCGGAAGAGGTCATCTCATTGAAGACAGTGGGCAGCTTTAAGAGGCTGGGATAAGCATAGGGGGAAAGTAAGGATCATTGGTAGGGAGGATGGGAAGAGTGAGGAGAGAGGGCAGGGACATTAGTTCAAGCTGTGGACCCCGCAATACGAGCAGACTTGGTGGACCAAATGGCCTTCTTCTGCTGACTTCTTTGTATGTTCATATTGGTAACAGGCAAAAACCTTTTTCAACTCCTTCAGGCAGTACTGAGACTTCAAAAGAACATTTCCACAAATGTCCAGCCCTGTTTCAGGAATACCTGGACTTACCAATGCATTTATAGTGGATCTTGCTGCAGCATTAAATCGAGAACCACTAGGTGAGCTAAGTTAACACCTAAGACCATTCCTTGTAACCATTTAGGGCTCCTTGAACCAAAAGTGAGTGGTTAGTTCACTATGGCCAAAGCTAGACTCACTCTGCCATTACCTTTAGGAAAAAAACAGAATTCCCTAGCCACATAGGCACTGCAAGGGATATCCTTACAGCACAATCTTTGTGCCTGGGTCCTGAGTACCTGTATCCTAGCCATCTTGGGCTCCTAACAAGGCACTAGCCAACCCACATTTGAACGACAAATGAACCTTGTACTTGTTAACAGCTTGTGCCCCTCAAGACACTTGTTAAGAACACTTGAAATCTGCAGATCTCACACAAAATCCATAGCTTTTAGGTTTCTACACACACAGTCTTTACATTCTGGACAGTTCTGATAGCTCTCACAGTCTTTTGGGGGTTGCCCCAAAGTGCTCACTGAACCTTCAGTCCCATTCCTCCTCTCTCTGAAAAATCTTCAACCCCTCAAGGCTACAGGATCTGGTAGCCACCACTTGCCACGAAAACCGGTTGCTGTTTACTGTACTAAGGCAGAAAATAAACTGAGGATCCTTTCCTCTAACAAGTAGCCTCTGGCAGAGCACCTCTTGCTTTTTTTATTTTATTTTTTTAATTTTTACTAGACACTTTTATACACAAATGCAGTGATTATATGGTATACAATATCTTCATGTAACATCTTTATACATACTTTTATAGTCTGACAGCCGGAGTTATGGGCAACATGACTGGTTATGATCACTTCACCCAGAACACCAAACCCTCAACTGGCTGAAACATTAATGCTCCTTTACTCAAGGAACAAAAGATGGTTCCACTCCTCAATAATATAGAGTCCATCCCTGCCATTTCAATCTAAATTTCTGTGTGCAATCCTGAATTTTTGCATAAGGCTTTCCATTTAGTAAATTTCCAATATTATGGATCTCCAATCCTGAATAGTGGGAGTTTGCACAGACATCCATTTTTGGTAAGGGCCTTTTTGGCTGCTATAAGATATATAGGCAACAGTATTTTAACCCACCAGGAGGAACGGTCCAGGAATATTGATAGCAGGACAACTTCTCCTGTTAGTTCTACCATTTCCCCCTAGACATTTAGACAGTTCCAACTGGAGACTACACTAAAAGGGCATCAGGAGGGGACAATTCCACAAAACATGACCCAAATCAGCCAGTACGCAGCCGTAGCGCCGCCAGCATCTGCCATATTTTGCTGGGAGAAATATTGCTAAGATCACCGGGGCACAAAAATATCTAGTTTGACTCTTCCAAGAAAACTCCTGCCAGAAAGAAGAAGAGGTTACCCTGATGGCTGACAGAGTCGCCACTGTCCAGTCCGGGAATTGAACCTCGGATACCAGATCCTCGTTTTATTTATCTAAAACTGACTTTGCCGAGTCTCCCAATAGGTCTCGCAATGCCCTGTATATGAGGTGCCTGCATTGATTCCCTTTACTAGCATCAGTAAAAATGTTTAATAAAAGTGGGATTGGGGTAGGAAGTTTAGTCACTATTGTTCGGTGGCGAAGTATATAATTCCTCACTTGAAGGTATCGAAAAAGTCTGAAGTCCGAGCATATTGTGTCTTGAGCTTCTCAAATGACAGGACCCCTCTTTCATCAAAAATTTAAATAAATATGATAACCCTGCATGCCGCCATTGAGAGAAAGCCTGATCCATATGTGAGGGTTGAAAAAGGTCATCTTTAGAAATTATTTTACAGTAGTCATAAATTGGTTTTATTTCTGTTTTTTTCCTTAGTCTGAACCATATTAGAGGAGAACTAGCTGTGATCTGTGTAAAGTGTTGCAATGCTGGTGTATTGTCAATAGATGAGAAAAGAACAGTGGATATGTTGTACATATCATTTAAGGTAACCTCCAAAGTTTTCCAAGGAGCCGAGGAACTGTCAGTTAGCCAAAAGATGAGAATACGAAGGAAGGCCGCCTAGACATAAAGTTTAAAATTGGGCAAATTTGTGCCTTCCTGGGCTATGGGAAGCTGGAGAATGGAAAGGTGGACCCTTGGATGTTGATTGCCCCATATAAACTTCAGAATTACTCTATCCCAAGACTTAAAATAAAAGGGTGCAGGTAAGTATGGAATGTTTTGGAAAAGATATAGAAGCCGGGGAAGGATGTTCATGCGGACAGTTTAAATCCATTGAAAGAATGTTAACGGTAAGGAGGACCATCTTTCCAGGTCCTTTTGTACTGTGAGAGTAAGTGGCTCATAGTTAACTAGCTCTAACACCTCCTGATTCAGGGGATGAGAATTCGCAAATATTTGATCTTCATGGATCTCCACCGAAGGGGAGGAAGACCGTGAAGACTTTTAGTTGGAAAAAAATTAAAGAGAAGAGCTTCCGATTTTGCAACATTTAGCTTAAATCCTGCCAGAACTTCGTATTTCTGGAGTATTTGCCAGACCGCTGGAATAGACGTGTCCGGCGAGAGAAGAGTCAATAAGACATCATCTGCGTACATATTAACTTTATATTGTTGTTGCCCTAATGGGATGCCCTCTATCTCAGAGGAAGTTATTAGGGCCATTCCCAGTGGCTCCATATAGAGCGCGAACAAAAGGGGGCATAGAGGGCAACCCTGTCGAGTGCCTCTATGTAGTGAGAATGGGGGAGATATTCCACCATTGATTCTCACATATGCTTGAAGGGCGGCATAGAGATTCCTCAGTAGTAATACAAATGACTCCAGGAATCGGAGCCTTGACAGGGTGTCCCACAAGAATTTCCAGGACACCCTGTTGAAGGCCTTCTCTGCGTCCAGACTAATAACTGCAGCAGGGATCTGCTGGTCACGAATATATTCCATAAGAATTAAAGTTCGACGTATGTTGTCTGCAGTATTTCTACTTTTAATGAAACCAGATTGATCGTAGTGAATTAAACTGGGTAAGATCCGCTCCAGTCTAGAGGCCCAAGTGGCCATGAAAAGTTTATAATCAGTGTTGAGGATTGAGATAGGTCAATAAGAAGATGGATTAGTGGAGTCCTTGTTTTGTTTTAATAAAGTAGCCAATGTTGCATATGTCCAGGAGGGAGGAGGAGACCCTCCTTAACTTCTTTAAATGTTGAGAGCAGCTGTGGAGATAATTCCTTAATGAACTTCTTGTACCATTCGGATGAGAACCCATCAGGTTCAGGCAATGATAAGAAGAGAGGATTGAATCCGTGGGATATTTCCTCAGTAGTGATGGGGACTCCAGAAGTTCCGCTGGGTGACAGTAAGGGAGGAAGGGAAGATCCTTCAGAAAAGACAGTCTCTCCTCTGATGTGGAGCAATCATCTTCCGATATAGATGTTGGTAAAAGGAAGTACAAGAGTGAAGAATATCATCCTGTCTATGTGATATTAATCGGAAGAGGGTCCTTAACCTTAATAACAGTTGTAGAACTCTTCTGTCCCTAAGACATTGGGCTAGCCTGTGGTCCCCGAGGTCCCTCCTCATATTTAGACTGTTTTAGATAAAGAAGGGCCTGTTGAATTTTGATGTAAGCCCCCACCCCTGCCTTTTGCAAACAACAGGCGGTATGCTGTTTGAATCTGACAGTATTACCAGGTGGGGACTGGGTTCGGGAGAAATAGGTTACTCGGCACAAGAGCTAAGTTTGGCTACTCTCACAGGGGCACCCAAGTAGCTCCGAACACAGGAAGCAATAACTGTAATGTCCAATACCAGAAATGGGATTCTAAAGTGTGGCTTTTATTCAGATCCAAACAGAACAAACAAAGCATAGATGGACCCCCACTGGGCTACACTTCGGGTAATGCAGATTCAAAAGATCAAGAACACTTCTTCAACACTTCAGCCCTCAGGCTCTGAACCCACCTGGGCACACAGCCCGGACTTGCACGCTGCTTTGGGTACACAGCCCGAACTTGTACACTATTCTGGGTTTTCCTTGGCTTGGCTCCCCTGCGGGCCACTCAGACACCTTCCATTTGTCATGGAAACATTTTCTGGTGGCTCCCTGAACCACCTAAGAGCACCTCAGCTGTATCAGGGAATTCTTCCTTTTAATCCCACATCTGGGTACTTTCCTCAGGCACTGGCCAAGTGCCTTAGAGAAAGTAAAGGTGCCACAGAGCAAATCCGTAGAGGTGAATTTGGCTACTACTGATGAGGGGTCTCCCACCTCTTGCTCCCACAAGTCATACCCGGCCATTTCTCTGGACAGTAAACATCTCATTCTGTAAAGCTTGGCAATGTAGATTAAGGCTAAATGTCTGTCACATTTCCTCTACTTGTCTTGCTTTCCCATTGTGCTGGACTTGAACATACTTTTACTTGGCTTAGTCCATTGCTCTAGGCCCCCCACTGATTAAGCAGTCCAATCCCCACTTTATTTCACTCTTTGTGCTGGACTTGAACCTACTTGAATTAACCGGCAATGTCTATTACACTAGATCTCCTACAGATTAAGTAGTCCAATCCCCACTTTCCAACAGTTCAGGTGAAAAACATTGGCCCTCTGTCAGAGCGAACTCACCCTTTGGTTGCAGGTGCCCCATAGGCGATTCCTCACAGGAATTTCTCTCCCAGCATCTGGTGCCGCAGCCAGACTAGAAAAGGCAGCTTCTTCCTTAGCCAGAACCAGGAGGGTTGCCCCTGGAAAACAGGCAAACCTTTCTCCTCCCATCCCCTCAGGGATGGGGCACTTGGACCAGTAACAGCGGTCTCCACCACTTCAACAATCAGCTTCTGTGTTTCTCTTATGGTGGAAACACACACCTCCCTTACAGTAGCTCTAAAACAGCTTAAGGCTCTGAGAGCCTGCACACAGACAGCTGTGCTACTTCCTCTCTCCAAGACTGCGCACAGTCTCTGTTCAAATTCCCCCAACATTCTATCCTAACTTCCAACTGCAGCATTCCAGTGTGGCTCATGCAACTGCGAGAGTTCTACGGTGATGTCATCCCTCAGTCTCAGCTGAGACTGAGAACAGAGTGAGACAGTGTGAAATCCATTTAACTGGAATTTCACAAGCTGCCTTCCCGCCTACCACTAGCTCTTACTGGGGTTCTAGTAACCCCGGATAACAGGGGGATTACATTGATGTCCATTAGTTGCTGTATTTCCGCTTTTGTTTCTCAAATCTTTTGTTGGACCTCATGGTCCCCTTCAATATATAATAACTCGTAGGTGTTTAAGTGTTCCAAAAGTGTTTTATATTAAGTTTCTAGTTCCCTTTTTCTCCTGGAAGCGTATTCAATGGTCTCTCCCCTAACTGTAACTTTTAAAGCATCCCAAGCTAAGGCCTCCAGAACCTCTGGGAAGATGTTTTCCTGAAGGAAAAGGAATCGTTTTCAATATATTTCCACATATTGTTTGTCTTTAACAAAATTGGATTAAAAGGCCACAGCGTCTGTTTTTTCTCTGCCTAAGTTAAGTTTGAGAATGAGGAATGACGGTCTAAAAGAATCATTGGACCGATGGTAATATCCTGCACCTGACCAAGATGCTCGTATGTTACCAAAAATAATCTAGCCTAGAATAGGTGTGATGCCTATTTGAAAAAAAAGTATAACCTGGGTCTGATGGGAACAAACAATGCCAAACATCTATTATGCCCAAGTATTCCATTGTATGTTTGAAATATTGAGCAGTGCCTGATTGGCGCTGGTGGTCAAAGTTTGAACTGTCCATATGAGCGGACATCGTAATATTCAAATCCCCTCAAATATAAGTTGACCCTTAAGAATGTCCATTATCCGTGTCATTAGGTTTTGAATTGCAGAAGGTTTAGACATGGGGAGTAGATACGCATTCACTAGAGTCACCTCCTGGTTATATAATCTGCCCTGTAGGATAACAAATCTACCGTTGGGGTCCACATGGGACTGATTAACTTCCAGTGAAACAGTGGATGGGATCAGGATAGCTGTTCCCTGACAGCGACCACTAGAGTGTGAAGAGGTGAAGACCCTATATCTCCCACCCCAGCACAGTTTGGTGTGTTCATCCATGGAAAGATGTGTTTCTTGAATCATGTAAAGATCCACTTTTTGTTTTTTAATATACTGTATAAAACGTGAGTGCTTAATAGGATTGTGGAGGCCATTAATGTTCTCGGAAAAGATTTTTACTGGTACAGTAGCATTGCCATAGCTTAATCCATGTTTTGTCATTTTTTGTCCCATAGGAGATCCGTCCGTAAGCGACGGACTGTGCTCCCCAGAGGACCAAGGCCACACATAAAGAAGCTGTCAGCGCACCTCAAGTTGTTCCGGTTCAAATAAAGATATTTTAAATAATATATGTGTTGTGCATTTGTGCCTCCCCACCTTTCCCACCATAACAATTACCTAAACCCCACCACCCCAAATCCTGTAGAGAATACCGATGAAATGGCCATACCCCATTAAGTAACTGGTATCCTTAGCTTAGCACCACTTGCTCTTAGAACTCTTGACTCCAGCTCCACACTGACTCACTCACTGAAGTCAAAGACAGCACAGCACTGTGGCTTATGCTGCTATGAGGGTTCTAAATTCTATGACATTATCCCTGCCTCAGCAGAGCTGAGCAGGTGGTGAAATGTTTTACAGAGAGTTTTTAAACCCTCTAACACTGCCCAGGCTATCTGCCTGATCTGAAACTGATGGAATCCTAGTAACCAAAGGCACTGAACGGGTACACTCACCGCCACCAGACAAGCTTGCTGTCCGCAGCAAGGGCTTTGGACTGCAACATGGGCCATCCCACCCCTGGGTGCCCTACGAGGAGGGTTGGCCATCCCTCCGCTACCTCTGACCCACATAGGCAGGTCACCACAAAGGACACGGAGGCATGCTGAAACAAACTTCAGCCTTACCTGACTGACTAACTAAAGAATCCTCACTCCATGGTGTCCCAAAGGAGCATCCTGAAGCACTCCTGACAAGACAGGACTGGTCACTCCTATCCAGATCAGGGCCACCAGTCTATCTACCCCCAGCCCATTAGGGAAAAGCTATCTATAACTACACTACCCATGGGGCAGCCCATACCTGTACACCTTTACCTTTTGCAGAACACCGCCACCCTCAGTGGGTGCCTCTTCGGCTCAGCGATCCGGCCCTACACCGAGCCAGCCATGCTTGTTCCTCTGCCTGCCCTCCCAAACCAAGGACACCACCACCCACAGTGGGCACCTCCTGTGGCTCAGCGTCCCGACTCCACACCCGAACCGGCGTGCTTGCTCCTCTGCCCACCCTCCCAGACCAAGGACACCGCCGCCCTCAGCAAGCACCTCTGTAGCTCAGCGGCCTGGCCCTTACACAGAGCTGGCCACGCTTGCTCCTCTGCCCACCCTCCCAAACCAAGGGCACCGATAACCTCAGCGGGCACCTCTGTGGCTCAGCAGCCTGGTCCTACACTGGGCCGGCCATGCTTGCTCCTCTGCCTGCCCTCCCAGACCAGGTATGATACAACAATTCCAGAGAAGCCGCTGATTGGATTGGCTGCATTTGGGCTGCACATGGCTCCTCACCAGCTGATTCCTCTCTGCTTCTCCTTATTGGTTATCTCTAGCCTGTATTTTTTCTTATCTCCTCTTAGTTGGATTACGGCACCATGATTTTAAACCTGTGCTGCTGTATCTAAACCTGTGCTGCTGAGTTTTTACCTCTGTGCTATATTATTAATTTAAGTTTACTGAATTTTGCATTGTCTGTGCTATGTAGTTAGCAGCATTTTAGAGCATTAAGAGTTTTTTACCTATCTTGATAATTCCTGATTGCTTAGAATGTTAAGTTCCCTGTTCTAACCTCTCTGTCTTCCACTCTCTTGGCCCCTGAGACCACCCTGGCTACCCCCTCTACCTCTCCTTTTTCCTTCTATCCTTCTGCCCATCCTTTCCACTTTTTTTTTTGTAGTTATTACTTTTCTCTCCTCCTACCGCCGGCTTGTATCAGGAGGGCATCTCCAGCCCCGTCCCCAGCCAGCGCTGACCTGACCCCAGGGCTTACCCCCTGGCGGGGGGCCAGCAGAGAACTCCCCCACCGAAGACCACGGTTAATTGGCCAGCACTGTGGCTAGCCAGGGGCAGGCCTGCAGGCGCCCTCTGCCATCCTGCACGGCAGTATCTTTTCTCCTGTTATCCCAGGAATCGGGACCGTGCCATGGCGTCAGCAGAGTGGGCGTGCACTCATCCACGTGCTCCTCCAGGCGTCTGGCAACTCCTCCTACTTGTGGTGCAGTGCCCTGCCCTCCAGCCTCTGCCAGGGGGTGAACAAGCACCCACCACCTAGAACCCCCCCCCGGAGAAGGAGAGCAGTCCATCGGACGCTCAATCCTTCTCCTCCCCTGCCGATCCCCGACGGCTCGTGCTCGTTCCCAAACATGGGTCACTAGCGTAGCATGAGGTAAGGTGCCAGCGCCTCAGCCCTCAGTGACACCAGGCTGGCCCCTTTCCACTTTTGACTTCCAAGCTTGCACGGCTTACTCACCCTCGGTCTCTGAGAGTACCCCAGCCTACCCTTTCTTTTCCTCTCTGTCTCCCAGCCTTTTACTGTTTTGTTTTCCCTGCCTGTCTCTCCTGCCTGTCTCCCACTACTTCTGATCCCCAAGCCAAACTAGTTTGCCACTCCATTGTTCTCTCTCTGCTCCTTGGCACCATTTGCCCTGCACCCCCCACTTTCAGCAATCTATCATCAGCCTTCCCTCTCTCACACCTTTTATTCTTACTCAATACCACCCACTGTTGTGTAGCCCAGGCCCTTCCCACTGATTTAGCCTCCTCAAATTTGGCCTTACTTCACTGACCCCCGACTTCTGTCTCCGCCTTTTCCAGGACACCACCACCCTCAGCGGGCATCTCTGCAGCTCAGCGGCCTGGCCCTACCGAGCCAGCCATGCTTGCTCTTCTGCCTGCCCTTCAGACCAAAGTATGCTACAACACGCCGAGACTCGGCTCCAAAGCTGCTGATTGGATTGGCTGCATTTGGGCTGAACACAGCTCCTCCCTGGCTGACTCCTCTCTGCGTCTCCTTATTGGTTATATCTAGCCTGTATTTTTCTTATCTCCTCTCAGTTGGATTGTGACACCATGATTTAAACCTATGCTGCTGAATTTTTATCTCTGTGCTATATTTTGTCCTACCCTCCACCCGGCCCCGACCTCGACCTCTATTAAATACTTCTTCCCACCGACACCACCCCAATTCATCTCTTTCAACTTGTGCTTACTCCAAGTAGTCCTTTTCTTAAAGTGACTCTCACTATTCTAGACACGCATTACCTTGCCTTTGCCTACACTGCCCTCCCTCGTAATCCATGCTGTTTAGTAACAACTGCACCTTGGTAATGTGAATACCTTTATCACTCCTGGCCTTTCACCTACCCTCTCCCCCTTCACTTTTTCTGCCTGTTTTGGGTACATTACTTAGGTGACTTCCCTCACTTCCTCTAGGCGCAAATGTTTGTCCCAGTAAACTGCCTACTATCCAGAGGCATTGTGTTGCTCTTGCTGCCTACACTCTCAGGCATAACAAGTGACCTAGAGCCTACACAAGCCCAACTAACCTTGGAAACCGACCTCCTCAGTGTATACAGCACAATAACTTCCACCCAATTCTTCTTTGCTGCTGTTCATAACCCACGTGGGGACTTACCACCTCCATGTAATTGGTGGCTGTTGGCAAACCACCCCTCCTTGACACCTCCCCTGATACTCCTTCCTGGACTCATCGCCATACAAGAAAACTGTAAATTACGTTGCACTTGTACTAGGCTCCACAAATTCAATAACAAGCAACTTATGGAATATATATGGAGACTTGCAATGCTTCAATCAGTCAATCAATCAATCAATCAATTTTTATTTATAAAGCGCCTTTCCAAATGATCAAAGCACTGAACATATACTTAAAATACACACAATAAATACACCTCCAATAAGCATATTCATAAAATCAAATATTTAAAATCATCATTCAAATCTTCAGAGGCATTATGTAATAAATTTCCGTCAGCTGACCTCATCCGGGAATGCTAGACTAAATAAACAAGTTTTAAGGGCTGATTTAAAACTGGATGGTCAGAGCATTCCCTCACCCGACAGTGAGAATTCCACAGGGTAGGGACATAAGCGCAAGTATTGAGCCCCAGATGTCTTCAAATGCACCTTGGAAATCTCTAGCAATCCCTCGTCAGTGGATCGGAGTGGTTGGGAGGGACAGTAGGGAGCAAAGGAAATCTTGCAGGTAGTGAGGTCCCTGTTTGTGTATGGCTTTATAGGTCAGCAAGCCAACCTTGAAGGTGATCCACCACTGCCCAGCAGCCAGTGCAGTCCATGGAGCACAGGTGTAATGTGACTGGTCCTAGAAGTACCAGTCACAAGCCTGGCCGCTGCATTCTCGTTAGCTGGAGCAGCGAATATCAATCCTGGTAGCCCTAGGTACAGGGCATTGCAGTAGTCAAGGCGGGTGGTCACAAAGGCATGGACCAAAGTTGGAAGATCATCAGGAGGAACCAGATGTTTCACCTGGGTGATATTCCTCAGATGGTAAAATGAGGTCTTGATAACGGCCGACAGCTGCGACTTCAGGGTCAAACTGTCATCAAAAATAATGCCCAGGTTACACACCTGATCTGGTGGCCAGCTGAACATCCCCAGCCAAAGCCTAGAAGGTTGTCCAGCCTACAAACCCTTTGCCCGACGATGTGGGTCCACCACCACCACCAACACCTCAGTCTTAGCTGGATTCAACCTCGGCCAGCTGGCACTCATCAGTCCTGGATCTCAGAGAGGCAGTTGTTAAATACTGAGACAGCATCCTCCTGCTCAGGTACAAAAGACATGTACAGTTGAGTACCATCTGCATAGAAGTGAAAACTCAAACCGTACCACCTAATAATGTCTCCTAACGACAACATATACACTGCGAACAACATGGGTGACAAAATGGTGCCCTGCTTAACCCTGCAGGATAGGGAGAGAGCATCGGAGGAATAAATTCCAGTGACCACTCTCTGAGTCCTACCCTCAAGAAAAGATCTAAACTACCTGAGGACTGTACCAGATAATCCGCAGATGAACAGCTGGCACTCCAAAAGCACACCATGGTCCACAGTGTCAAATGCCACAGAGAGATCAATGAGGAACAAGATGGAATGAGTCCTCTGATCTCTCTCTATTAGGAGATCATTTAGCACCCGGACAAGGGCCGTCTTGGTACTATGTCTCTTTCTAAATCTGAACTCGAGAGAATCATAAACATCATGGGTAGTAAAATGATCATCCAGCTGCAGCGCAATCACCTTCTCAATAACCTTGCCCACAAAAGGCAGGTTAGAGACAGAGCCTGTAGTTGGTCAGACAGTCTGGGTCAAGGGAGGGCTTTTTAGGAGTGGCACACAACCACCTCTTTTAGGGGATCAGGAAAGATCCCCTCTCCAATGAACTCAGACTATCTCTGCCAGGATCGGACTGATTTCATCAACTCAACCCACAAGGAGTCAGTGGAGACCAGATCCAAACTACAGCTGGTTAGCTGCAAAGTCTGGACAGTTCTCATGATGTCCATGAGTTCCAGCCAGCCAAAGTTGATCCAAGCAAACCGGGTGCTTGTGACCTCCTGCTGACCACCGCAACACCCGTTAGAGGGGGCCAGGATGATTCCAGATCTGATGGTGGCAAACTTATCTGCAAAAAAAAAATGAGCAAACTCGTCACACTTCTCTTGTGAAAAGGCTCTGCAAGGCTGAAGACAGATTGGATTGCACAATCTGTCCACAGTCCAGAAGAGCTGAGCTGGTTGATTTTGTGCAGCAGCAATCTCCCTGGACAGGAATTCTGCCTTCTTATGGGTGATTGTCGATTGATAGACCGTATAATGGTCCATCAATCTAAGCCTGTCAACCCTGAGGCCTGATTTCTGCCAAAACCTCTCTAACCTTTGACCCACTCTCTTCAACTCCTTCAAGGTCCCATCAAACCATGGGGACCTTAGGCTAAGAGTGAGGGGGGCAAACACAAACAGGAGCAATGGAATCCAGGGCCTCTGTCACCGCCTTATTATAGGGAAGTACCAGATCCCCTGGATCCATGCATTCACTCGACAAACTCGATAGGTCCCACACCGCCATTAGGCCATCTGGGGTCACACCCTGCAAAGGGTGTTACTGGACCATCTCCATAGGGGCAGGAACTATTGGGGAGCCTTAAACTGAACCCTATAGTGTTGGATCAGACCATCCAACTGATTCCACCACCAAGTCGGAGATCTCCATCCCAGGAGGAACACCAGGTCCAGCAAGTGACCTCCAGTGTGGGTTGCGGAGGTAACAACCTGTGTGAGGCCCAACAGAGTCATTAGTTGGATGAAGTCACAACCAAATTGCAAGAGTTCATCGTCAACCCAGGCATTGAAATCCCCCAGAATCAACCATCTGGGGGATCTCAGTACCACGTCCACAATGAAGTCTGTGACTTCCAGAAGGAGTTCTTTCTCATCTCCGGATGGACGGTAGATAAGCAGTATCCTGCACCCCCCACCGGCACCCACAATACACTCGAAGGATCTGGTGGACTCCACTGGCACATCCACAAGGCCCAGTTCCAACATAAAACAGATGGGTACACCTCGCCCCTACAATCCATCCTTGGGTGGTGTATCACTGAGTACCCTGCTTTCTCATCCAGCCAGGTCTCGGTGATGCATGCCCCATCAGATGCCCCAACAAGATCTGCTATAATAACAATCTTGTTTTAAATAGACCTGGCATTACATAACACCGCCCAAGTAGGCTGAGCAGTAGAGGAAGACTGCGCCACCTGCCTGCATTCAGCAGAGCCCTTGGGTATGGGAATCAGACAGGGAGGACCATAATTCTGATCCCATTTCATCCCAGGGTGTCTCCTAGTTCCCATGATCTCAATCTGCCCACCCCTCTCCCTCTCTATTACTGTTACTTTTGGGAAACATACATCCCAACCCTGGCCCACCCCAACAGCAATTTGCCCCACAGAAGAAATTGAGATCGCTTACATTTGCATCACTTAATATCCACAGCCTCCTCTCTAAGCTAGACAGCTTGCAAGTTTGGGTTTCACAGCACAACCCTGATGTTCTTTGCATCGTTGAAACTTGGCTAACACCCAAAATACCAGACATATCTATCTCGATTCTGGGCTACACGGTTTTTAGACAGGACAGACTAACTAAGAGAGGTGGCAGTTGCGTGTTCTACCTTAGGAATAACTTACATGGTCTTGTTATGTGACTGCCCAGCACTGGTGATAACATGCAAGCACTTGCCATTAAAGTGCTCCTTGGTGCACACAATAGAGCAGTTACTGTGCTTTCTGTATATATCCCGCCAAGGCAGATGACCCCAGGCTTTGACTCACTCATGAACTGCCTAGGTAGTCTGAGTCTAAACTCGGAAGTCATATTGCTGAGAGACTTCAATGTCAATTGGCTCTCCTCTGAAGCAAAATCCTTCAAGGACGCAGTCTCTACAGTCCACTTTACTCACAAGAATGAACTACAGGACCAGTACCTGCACCTTATTAGATTAGGTGCTTTCAAATCACCCTGCGCACATCTCAGATACTACAGTTCTCCCTGATGCTATCAGTGACCACTCTCCCATCTTGTTCTGTTGGTTGAATAAGTTTGCCAAGCCCCCACGGAACAATAGCTAATAGGGTCCTCATTAAAGATCACCTTGAGCCTCTGAAATCAGACCTTCACCTCTGGACCGGACTAAAGGCTACTCTACCTGCGATGTTGATATTGTGCAGCATCGACAAGCATGCTCCAATTAAAAGCGTAAAATTAAAGGCCAGTGTAATCCATGGATCACCCCTGACCGAACTGAATGCCTACAACTCGGGGACCATCTTTGGCACAGGACCCGAGCTACAGGTAAACAAACAAACCTTTAGGCCTATAAAAAAATCAAGAAATGACTGCACAAGGGCTATCCGAGCAGCAAAAAGCCAGCATTACAAAGAAGCCCTCTCTCGCTCCTGGAAAGATGGCAAAAAGTTCTGGAGCAATCTGAAATAAATCACTGGGAAGGACCCCAAGTTAGCTCCAACAATGCTCAATGTCGATGGTGCCCCTTTCCTTGACCTAAGCCTCATTGCTAATATGTTCAACAATGCATTCACAGATCTCAGCGGGGTCCTGACCACTGACTTCTGCTCCAGAGGTATAAATGACAACCTCAGGAACCTTGATTGTGCCCCCATGCACCCACCATTCCACTTCAAAGTCATCTCACAAAGCGAAGCCAAAAAATATTTCCTTAAGGTTCTAGGGAAAGCAAGGCTCAGCGGGGATGACCTTGATCTCAAATTTGTCACTCTTACTCTAGATGAAATCCCGGCCCCATTTACCCATATAGTTACCTTATCTCTTAGGTACTCGCAATTTCCACAAAAATGGAAGTCTGTGGTAGTGGCACCAGTGCATAAGAGTGGGGAACGCACCCTTCATAGTAACTACAGACCTATTTCCATTCTCCCTCCACTATCTAAAGCCTTGGAGCGGATAGAAGCTGACCAGCTGGTCAATGCAACAACATGGGTTTAGGCAAGAACATAGTACCACAACAGCTTTACTTGAGTTCACAGGCTTCATACATAACTCCTTTGACCATGGTCATCTCATTGGTGTGGCTTTCATTGATTTAACCAAGGCCTTTGATGCTGTGCACACGCACTCTTGGTTGACCAGCTTGCAGCCACTGGACTCTTCCATGATACTGTGGCCTGGTTCAGAAGCTATCTACATGTATCGAACACAGCAAGTAAAGTTTGGGAATGTCCTATCTGACAGTAGATCTGTCCATTCAGGAGTACCACAAGGGTCCATTCTGGGACCACTCCTGTTTAGTATTTTACTCAACTCACTCCCGTCGCCTGCCAGGGTCACATACTGTTATACATCATTTTTGCCAGTGATCCTGACCCCAAGGCACTTGAGACCAATTCAATAACACTTTGCTGAAGTTGAAAAATGGTTCGGTAACCACAAACTCATAATAATAATAATAATAATATTCTTTATTTCTATGGCGCCTTTCAAAAACCAAGGCGCCTAACAAACATAAAATAACAGACAGTCCAAACATTTTTAAAAATAAAACAGCTAATACTGTTAAAAAAAGAAACCAATCACCAAACGCCTGGTACCACAAGTATGTCTTTAGTGCCTGTTTAAATTCCTCCACGGTCGTGCACTCCTGTAACTGACGGGTAGAGAATTCTAAGGGTTGGGGCCACATACATAAATGTGCCATTCTAGAAGATTTCAGGCACACCCTAGGAATCTCTAGCAACCCCTCATCAGCTGAGTGGAGCAATTGCCCAGGGCAGTAGGGAACCAGGAGCTCTTTTAGGTAGTCCAGGCCCAGTCCATGTAGGGCTTTAAAAGTCAATAAACTGACTTTAAAGGTGATCTGCCACTGTACTGGCAGCCAGTGCAGTTCGCGCAGCTCCGGCGAAATATGACAGGACTGGGAAGTCCCCATCAATAGCCGGGTCTGGCGTTCTGCACTAGCTGCAGGCAGTTTCCACCCCAGGAAGCCCTAGGTAAAGGGAATCACAGTAGGCCAAGCACAAGTTCACAAAGGCGTGGACCAGCATAGGAAGATTGCCGGATGGAACAAGGTGCTTAATCCTGGAAATATTCCTCAGATAGTAAAAGAGGACTTGACAAAGGCTGACACCTGCAAGCATAGAGTCAGCCCTTACGTCAAAAGTACCCCAGATTTTGCACCAGTTCAGAGGCCGGGTGGTAAGCCCCAAGAAAAAGCCTGGAGGCGGAACCAACCCCGGGCCCCCTATCTGATGTGCCGGATCCACAAAAAGCACCTCAGTCTTTTCGAGTTCAACTTCAGCCAGCTCGAGTCCATCCAGTCCTGGATTTCTGCGAGGCAGTTGTTAAAGACTGAGAGAGCTCCATCCTGGTCAGGTGCAAAGAAAGGTAGAGCTGGGCATTATCAGCATATCAGTGAAACCTCAGCCCATACCTTCTTATAATGTCTCCGAGGGGCAGCATGTACACTGCAAACAACATGGGGGACAACACTAAACCCTGAGGAACCCCACATGACAGAGAAATTGGGCCCGAAGAATGAACTCCGGACACCACTCTCTGAGTTCTTTCAGTGAGAAAAGAAGTAAACCACCTGAGAACTGCACACGACAGTCCACAGATGAACCTCAGGCAGTCAAGTAGGGCCCCATGGTCCACAGTATCAAATGCTGATGAGAGATGTAGAAGAACCAAGATGGAAAGTTTTTTCTGATCTCTGGCCATCAGGAGATAATTGAGCACCAAAACCAGTGCTGTCTCAGTACTATTCCTCTTTCAAAAATCAGACTAGAGGGGTTCATAGATGTCATGGATGGTCTAATGGTTCTCCAGCTGTATGGCCACTACTTTGTCAATCACCTTCCCCAAAAAGGGGAGGTTAGAGATTGGTCTGTAATTCGCATGGCAGTCGGGGTCCAAAGAAGCTTTCTTCAAGAGGGATGTTACCACCGCCTCCTTCAGGGAGCTAGGAAACTCTTCTGTTTCCAAGGAGCACCAGACTATCCATGCTAGGACCGGACTGATGGAATCAATACAACCCAAAATCAGGGAAGTTGGTCCTGGATCCAAACTACATCACATAGGGCGCGCACCCCGGACAGTCCTCAAGACATCCATGAACTCTGGTCGGTCGAAGGCACTCCAGGAACACTGAGAGGCAGTGACCATGTGCTGGTCTAAAGCAACACCTATAGAGTGTGCCTGGTTGATACCGCCCTGATGTCAGCCACCTTAGTACATGAATCAGAGCAAGTTCATTGCACTCTACCTGCGAAAAAGCTTTTCGAACTTGTAGACAGGCTGGGTTGCACAGTCTGGCCCAGATATTCAAAAGGGTTGCGCATAGGCGCAACAGTGTTGCACCATGCACAACCCACTGATGCACCCGGTAGCGATATTCAAAAGGGAAAAGTCGCCGCACAAATCGATGCACGGAGTGCATCAGTAATGTATGTAGGCACAGGTGGGGCGTGCCCATGCATAACCTGCACAGCCCGATATTCAGCCGGGATGTGCAGAGTCGCTCATGTGCAACCTACCTGCGCCTGCACAAATTAAGCAAAAAAGACAAATGATGGCCACCCACAGGTGAGCTGCCGCGTGCAGGGTGCAACACGGCAGCTGCCACATGTGATGCCACCAGTTCCTGCACCTGGCTGGCGCCCCATGCCCCACCAGCGGGCATCCGGCGTGAACACTCCCCTCAATATCCCTGGTGGTCCAGTGGACCCCTATGTACGCGATCGAGGCATTTGTCTCTAAGAAACATCCCGTCCAAGATCCCTGGTGGTCCAGTGGACCGCTATGTGCTATCGCGGGCATCAGTATAATCACCCCTCCAATAACCCTGGTGGTCCAGTGGACGATCGCGGGCATCTTTTAAATCCCCCCTCCGCCAATATCCCTGGTGGTCCAGTGGACGCACTCTGCCCAATGCGGGCATCTGTAAAACATAGAACAGTCCTATTACCCTGGTGGTCTAGTGCCCCCTCCCCACCGCCCACTAGCCCACTGCCCTGCTTCCCCTCAGTCAGCCGGCGGCATCACCTCCCGCCTGCCACCCGCCACCCGCCCGACTGACAGCTCGGTAGGGCTGCATGCCCATTGGTTCACAGCATGAGCCAATGGGCGTGCAGCCCATACCATACTACTCAGTCCAGATATGTGGATTGATTCATTCACATATCTGGACTGTCTGATATAGTAGCACGCCCATTGGCTCACGCCAGAACCATGTGGCAGCCCTCACCGAGCTGTCAGGCGATGGGTGGCAGGCGGGGGGTGCTGCCGCCCGCTGCTGACCGGGGAGGGCGTGGGCAGTGGGGGGTACACTAGACCACCAGGGTAATAGGACTTTTTATGTTTTACAGATGCCCGTGATCGGGCAGAGTGCAGTCCACTGGACCACCAGGGATATTGACGGGGGGTGATTTAAAAAGATGCCTGCGATCGGGCAGCGATCGGTCCACTGGACCACCAGGGATATTAGGGGGGTGTATTATACCGATACCCGTGATCGGGCATATAGCGATCCACTGGACCACCAGGGATATTGGACGAGGATTATATTTTAGACAAATGCCTATGATCGGGCTGCAGGGGGCACTGGTCCCCCACGGCTGCTACCTGGCAGGGCGCCAGGCGCAAGTCGTCGGGGATCGGCGCACCTGCATGCTAATGGGATGCAAATGGGGAAATAATGACATGCAAATGGCCCCATGTGTGCCTTGCATAAATTATGGCCCCATTTGCATGTCTCCTTTTGACTATCACAGGTGTTGTGCATGGTGCAATGGCACTTGCGCTAGCGCATCTCCATGCTCCACTCTGGCCACTTGCACTGGTGCAGTGCCACTGCGCCATGCACAGTGGGGGTGGCCAGGGTGTGATATTCGAAGCTGCTGCACCATAGCGCAGCTCCGTTGAATATTGTCCAGGCCACACCGCGCAACCAAGTTGAGCTGCACCCAGGCTTGCGCAGTTTGAATATCCGGGCCACTGTCTACAGTGTGAAAAAGCTGAGCTGGTCGATTCTGAGCGGCCGCAAGCTCCCCGGACAGGAACTCTGCCTTCTTACGGGTGATTGCAGATTGATAGACATGATAATGATCCATCACTCTAAGGTGGACAGCATCAAGGGTGGATTTCCACCAGCAATGCTCTAACCTTCGTCCTAGTCGCCGCATCTCTCTCAGAGTCCCATCAAACCATGGGGATCGAGGGTGAAGGGAGAGAGGACGAACGCGGACAGGAGCAATGACATCCAGAGCCACCAAAATGGCCGTATTATAGGCCACCATGAGGGCCTCTGGGTCGCTGTTTGCCTCTGGAAGGGACGATAGGTCAAGCACTGCGATAGGTCAAGCACTGCCACCAGGCCTTCAGAGCTAACATCTCGCAAAGGGCGATACCTGACCATCTCCACAGGGTGTAGGCTTGTGAAGGGGGGCACCAAAACTAAATCCCATGGTGTAGTGATCAGACCATCCAACTGGTTCCACCCCCAAGCCAGACGCTTTGATCCCCAGGAGGAAGACTAAGTCAAGAGAGTGACCATGTTTATGGGTAGTAGAAGTAACTATCTGTGTAAGGCACAGAGATGACATCAACTGGAGGAAGTGTTGTCCAAATTACGAGAATTCGTCATCGACCCAGGCATTGATGTCGCCCTGAACCATCATTCTGGGTGACTCAAATGACCGCGTCAATGATGAAGTCCGCCAATTCCTGAAAGAACCACTTCTCATCGCCGGGTGGATGGTAGATGAGAGCTATCCTACAGCCTACACCTGCTACCACAGTACACTCAAATGACTCAGTCTCCTCAACTGGTACACTAGTGAGATTAAGTTCAGTCTTGAAACAGACTGCAACCCTTCCCCCCGTGATCCAATCTTGGGCGGTGCATCACCGAGGACCCAACTGGAGTTAGAGCCTCCAGTGTGGGGCCAGAATTCTCACCCAGTCAGGTCTCAGTGATGCAAGTCAGGTCCACTGTTCCCACAAGATCTGCACTAGTTGCGTCTTGTTTTTAATGGACCTGGCATTGCATAACACCGCCTGAGTTGGATGAACCTCCAGGGCTGTCCGAGCCACCTGCCCACCAAAATTGGTAGTGCCCTTGGGTATGGAAACCAGACATGGCGGACCACGATCTTGGTTCCATTTTGCCCCAGGGCGTCTCCTGGATGTTATTCACCAACCCCCAAAATAAGTGCAGAACCTATCCTCTTACTATCAGTAATGCTGTGGGCTCATTAGAGCTAGTTCCACATTTTAAGTATCTGGGGATTACTAGTGACAGTATCTTATCTTATGTTCCCCACATTGACAGTACTGCCAAGGCAGTCAATATGTGAATTGGGCTGCTCTATAGGCATAAGCATTGTCTATCCTCAGAGGCTCTTAACCTTGCTATCCACAGTTCAGTTGTCTCATTCATCAGTTCTGGTCTGGTCATATATGGGGCAGCCATGGACACTGCCCTCCATCACATCAAAGTAGATCTAAACAAAGTCTGCCGCCTCTAACTGGCTCTGCGCATTTGATCCACACCACTGCGACCTGTACACTCAGGCTAACTGGCCCCAGCTCAAGGGCAGACTCATGTACCAAACCTGTCTACTGGCAAAAAAGTCAGCTTAGATCTTGAACCACCTGGGGTACAGAAGCTCCTCACTTCCTCTGACAATCAGTGTCTCACTAGAAGAGATGATAGTCATATCTTTAACATCCCTCATTGTTGTACCTCCCAAAGTCAAAGGTCCTTTGCACACCGAGCCCCACTTTGGTTCAATTCCCACAGTAGTGATATATCTTCAACTGCCACCCTGGGCTCGTTTAAGTGGAAGTTGTGGCACCAACTAGTAGCAAACACCAGCTGTGACTGCTTCCACTAACCGGGTCTATCCTCAGCACCCTGCACTTAACTTACCTACTGTACTCCACCCTCTTCGCCACTTATCTGACTTGTAAGCACTTCGTCCTGCCCCCACATCCCTACCCTCCTCTCCTCTTGTACACTCCCTCACCCTTCTCATCACTCTCCTTCAACCTCCCTCCTTGTTTAATTGGACTGTCCGTACTCCCACCTGCATCCTCATTAGCTCCTCCTTCCCCTCTCCCTTCCACCTCCTCTGCCATGTAAAAGAAAACTTGCATGAGAAACCAACAGCAACAAACCTCCTACCAGCAGATACTATACAATCCGGGAGGCAGTATAGTGCAGTGGTTTAAGGCTCTGAGCTGCAAATCTGGTGACATCCAGCAGACTAGACCTGGGTTTGAATCCCATAGTTTCCACTTGCATACTGTGTGACCCTGAGCAAGTCACTTAACTTCCGTGTGCTCTCAGGTCACTCCTGTAAAAAAGCTTTCAGCTTAGTGTGCTACTCCTGGTTAAACAACTAACTAAAAAAAAAAAATAATCCCCCAAACTGTTAAAAGGGTTATGCTATAAAAAGCAGTATAAAAGTACAAAAATACACTTTTGTAGGAGGGGACCCTTAACTGTCCATCTAAGGATGTAATGTCCTGAGTGCACAAGGCACTCACACTCAAGAATGTCTACTTATTAAGGCTGAAGCCAGTCCAGAACAATTCTTGCGAGCAGGCACAAGGCCTACTGGAAATGTCCAGACCAGATGTCCACTGGACCAAGGTACTAGGGCATTACAGCATCAATAGGCAGTTGTTCAGACAGAAAAATAAGACAGATTTTGCCCTACCAGTTCAGAAGTGCAGGCTGACTTTTCTGCATCACCTCTGTCACTGTTCGGGACCTCTTCTCTTCCAAGGTTGAAGACAAGTCTTCGGATCAAACTCTTCCATGACACCTATGGGTCTGGTTTCTGCTGATCAAAGAAGAAACTGCAGCCACAACCTCCCTTGTTGCTCCTGGGGGGACAATGCACTTCAGCCTTCCAGATCTTCTTTCTTCAGCCGATTGCCTGCTGATCTTGTGGCCCACCAACCATGGCTTACAGTCTATTTAGGTTACTTGCACATGCTGGATCTTCCAGGTACTTTTAGAGGTAATACCACCAGGGATGAGGACCACAAATGATTGTTCCATCTGGACGGTCATCTTTACTGAGCACACTGTTTCATTGGCTTCTCAATCAGTTACTATTACTGAGTTCAGGTGAAGGGTGCAGTCCACCCTCCAGGAATTAACTTTATATTTGCAAATGATTGTTCCATCTGGAGGGGTCATCTTTACTGAGTACATAGTTTCATTGGCTTCTCAATCAGTTACTATTACTGAGTTCAGGTGGAGGGTGCAGCCCACCCTCCAGGAATTAACTTTATATTTGCAAACTTTTTCTCTACTAGACAGTTGGATTTCTCAAATGGTGAGGCCAGCCTCCCTGGGGAGGCCCCAACCTGGTCAAGGGGAGGCTCAAGCAAGTCTGATAAAGTACTATATTTAAATTTTGAGTTATGGATATTTTGTGTGAAGGGATGAGACAAACTGAAAGAGGATAATAGCAGGTGAATTTCTGTATTTATTTGCAAATTGGTGACCAGGAAAGGCACACTGAGTCAAGGCTCATTTCTGATGTACCCAGAGAAGGGTGGGGAGTGTAATAAAAATTCAAAAGGTAACATCAAAACAGTCAAGCAACACAAAATGAACAACAGTGCAAACAAATGGGAACAATGAACAAATAATGAAAGGTAACAACTGACCAGTTAAACTGGTGGCAGAGCAGCCCGAATACAAATGCTAAGCAGAGAAGTACTAGGAGCAAGAGCAGGAGGGAGCAAAAGGATCCATGAGAAGTTGCTTAAGAGCAGTGTAAGATGGGGAGATGCAGAGGTGGGTCGAAAGGTTATTCCAGATAGAGAAGACAAAGAACACAGTCTGACCAGTGAAGGTACTGCAAAAGGGGTAAAAATGGTTCAGGAGTCAAAACAGTGGAAAAAGTAGGCTGCCTGCGGAGGCATCACTAAAGAGGTTACAATAAGCTGAATAAAATAGTCAACTACTCAAAGGAGTTTCACTTTAGTCCTGATGTACTGTGCAAAGCATGTTATTATTCTACAGGAAGCTCAAGCTTATTTTAATATTTGGGGTGGCTCAAGATTTTTCCATGGCTTGAGGAGGCTAATCATAACAAAGTCATCCGAGAACTAATGATTAAGCCCTTTCACCAGCACAAAGTTCACTTGTAGATGCCCTGGCTTCCTCCAGCAACCATTGCTGTCTCCAGTCCTCAATTTCCTCCCACATCCACCTTGGCATGAATGGATACTTGCCTCCAAACTCTTTCTCAGCTCTTCTCTGAATTACTCTCTCTCCTTGCTGCTCTTTTGCAGATGCAGGCCCTCAGCCTGGCTTAGGGATGACCAGGTCTGATGTAACCATTCATCTTTGTTCCACACAGGAAAAAGGCAGTCCACTCCTGTGTCCTCCTCCACCTCTTGCGCACTGGAGTCCCTCCCATTTGCTGAGGGTTTCCAAATTTCAACTGATGCATCTGATGGCCCAGTCTCACCATCAGATACCTCCACCTCCTCCAAAGCTTCCATATGGGCCGCCCAGGAGCCGGTTACTGGCTCGATCACTGCAAACACCAGTTCTTCCTGCTACCAGAGGCATGGGCCTCCCATGTGATGAAGTCCACCAGCTCCTCATCCTCCCTGAGCACACTTGGACCATCTGCCCAAGGGTCCATAAGTTCTAGTCCTGCCACTGCCAAACCCCTCTCAGCCTCTTCCTTGGCAGAGGCTGTTTACTTGCCACCTTTTGCTGCACTCAGCCACACCCTGAAAAAATTCTTTGAGGAAATCCTCTGCCTCCTCTTGCTCACACTGGGTATCACTCTGTCTTTCACAGCTATGCTGTGCACTGAGGGTCCACGTAGGGGCCAACCTGACACACTGGACAGTCTGTCCAGGTGGGCCGCTAGCCATGCACATACCAACATTTCTCCTGCAGTCCTGGCAGTGGGGGATGGCTATGACATCTCGTACAACTTTTAAGTATACTGCACACACACATTATCTGGATAGCCAGGCAGTGCTAGGTTGAGGGGGGCTCCTACACAGTTATACTCCTCTTCAAACTTCCTTAGCTCCTGCTTTTTGTGTGCCACCCATGTTTTAACTTGCAATGGATACTGCTTGCTTCTACTTGCCATGTTTACTCCCTGCAAATCATGTCCAGAAAAAGTACTGTTACAACTTGCATAAGTTTCACTGTTTTTGTTCACTTGCAAAGTCTTTCCTCTAGCCTGCCCAGTTTATCGGTGACCTACATTTTGTTTTGCTTTGCTGTTACCTTTTACATTGCCCTGCCCTACCACGGCAGCTGCATTTTCCACTCGACACTACTAGACTCACACCACATTGTTGTTACTCTTTTTACTTGCACAGACATTGATTTACTTCTTTGAACTGCCCAGAAAACTTTTACTGTGCTTTAAAAGGTTTTGTTGGTACATACAGAAGTAGTTTTCTCCAACATCATTGTTGCAGCCTGTAGGCGAGTTGACAGCACTTGCACTCGCATCGCGGATGGTCCCGCCTGACAACCAACAAGGAAAAACACTGGGGTGCTACTGGAATGACGATTACGATGTAGTAATGGGAGAAGCCCCATTTTTTCACTGTTTCCAGTGCTTTTTAGCAGAAATTCAACAGTCCACCAATGATATACCTTTTCTAGGCCTGCTGCCTCACACGCTGCTTCTCTCTCTCCTCCTTGAACACTGAACAATCCACAAAGCTTCAGCCAGGGTGCTGAGCTTCATGGAGAAAGCCAATCACTCAACGCCATGCAAATTAGCTAGGAGCACTTTCTCTCTCCACAGCGATCTTCGAGCCATGAGAACCAATTTTATAGTGCAACTGACTTTTTTCTTTGCAACTTGTGCTCACAGTCCCAACCAGCACTTTTGCAGAATTATGACATTTAAAACACAGTTCTTTACAGGGACTGCAATACTTTCCTCTTTAGGCATGGGGAAAAATTGTATCAAATCACTTTGCAGCTGGCAATTGTGACAATTTTAACAGTTTTAAGCACAGTTTCTCAATTTTGGTAAAGCAGCCTTTAGCAACATGTTTTTGCACAAAGTCCCATACTAGTCCACTCTCAAAGCTGTACAATATGCAAAAGGCATTTTCTTGGCAGATTGCAACTTTCTCCTCAAAACAGTCCTTTGAGGTTGCACTGCCACCAGACAGAAAGACCACAACCATACCCTTTGCATGGCAACCTTTTTCTCTCCCTCAAAATCCTAGGATGAGTCCCCATTTTTGTAATGTCAACCCCCCCCCTTTTTTGTTACTCAGATAAGGCAACAACCACACTTGGCAGAAAAGGTTTCACCCCTGGCATTAGGGCAACACCTGGCTCAGGCATCTTAAAGGTCAGGGGGAAGGGCACAAAACAGCATTTCTATTTTAACCCGGGTCCAGAGGAGAGGTGCCAGGGCTATGGTGTGTCTCATTTCTGTGGGGGCCCCAAAAACCTACACAGGTACTCAGTGATGGAATGTCCACAACCAGAAATTTGGGATTTTACTGCATGGCTATATTTCTGACAGGTTGGAAACAGAAATTATGGTGGTGGTGCCCCCAGGGCTTGTAGCTATACAGAAACATATGACACATTGGTAGCAGGCAACAACATTTTACAGCTCCTTGTGACAGGGTTGAATAAGGCCCTGCCCCATTTGTTATGCAGAAAGAGCTTAAATGCAAGGGTCGGTTCTATCCTTTCCTTTTCTGTCTCTTCTCTGCCTGGTTGTGCAACCAGATTTTCTCTGTGAGACCTAGAACTTGATTACCCTGATGGTCTTGCAATTCTGTGCCTCTCGCTATCTCTCTCTCACTTGCTGTTCTGTCTTTTCTTCCCCTTGCATATCTGCTGTTATAAAGATATATGTGAATCATTTTGTGGAAATGTCACTGATGCTGGGATCCCTTTGTTTAAAACTGTATATAGTTATAATGTTGAAATGATTGCAAAAGCTATTTTGAATTTAAGGGGTAATCTGAAATGCAGTTTTTAAGCCTCTTACAGAGATGTAAAGAAGAGGTCAGTTCTGGGTCACAATGTTCTTTTTGCTGCACCTGCTGAAACTGTCAATAACACTGTTTGAGAAGCAGAATGTTCTCTTAACAAGCTCCTGCAAAGACTTATTATAAAAAGAGCTGCAATGTTTTGCAAGAGAGAGGGAGACAGAGACAGACTGAGATTTAAAATTGAGAAGAAAAACAACTCTTCTTTCTATGTTTGTACTGCCATTGTAAATAGTTATTATGAACATTTTTTTATTTTATTGTTATTAATAATAAAACACTTGTTGCAAATTTTACAACTGCTCCTGGTTTTCCTGTGCTTCCTGACCTGTGCCTTGATGACACTCCTTCAGGCAGTACTTTGACTTCTGAAAAGAACATTTCCCACTAATGTCCAGCCCCATTGCAGGAATATCTGGACTTACTAGTGCATTTATAGTAGATCTTGAAACAGCACTAATTAGAACACCACTTGGTGAACTAAGTTAACACCTTAAACAGTTCCTTGTAACTAGTTAGGTCTCCTTGAAACCAAAAGTGAGTGGTCAGTTCACTATGAACAAAGCTAGACTCTCTCTCTGCCATTACCTTTAGGAAAAAAACTGGATTACCTAGCCACACAGGGGCTACAAGGGACATCCTTACAGCACAATATTTGTGCAAGGGTCCAGAGCACCTGTATCCTAGTCATCTTGGGCTCCTAACAAGACACCAGCCAACCCACATTTGAATGACAAATAAACCTTGTACTTGCAACAGCTGGTGCCCCTCAAGACACTCGTTAAGAACACTTGAAATCGCAGATCTCACACAAAATCCATAGCTTTTAGGTTTATACACACACAGTCTCTACATTTTGGGCAGTTCTGATAGTGCTCACAGTCTTTTGGGGGTTGCCCAAAGTATTCACTGAAACTTCAGTCCCATTCCTCCTCTCTGTGAAAAATCTTCAACCCCCCCCCGAGGCTTCAAAGGATCTGGTAGCCACCACTGCCCATGAAAACTGGCCAATGATTACTGTACTAAAGGTAGAAAATAACAAACTGAGGGTCCTTCCCTCTAAAAAGTGGCCTCTGGCAGAGCACCACTTGCTCTTAGACCTCTCAACTCCAAGGACTTCCAGTGATGTCATGATCCTGATGGCTGCCTAACTCAGGAGGCTCCCACCATCGCCTACAGCAACCTCCAATTTACACCACTCAATAATGACAAATCTTGCAAAAACTTACTTGGAGGTGTAATAATGCCTAAGCGAGGGATAAAACAGCTCGAAACTCCCCGGCGCAACAGGTCATGGTGGATTCTCAGACTCGGACAGCGATGGCTCACAGGCCTCTTCCTCCTCAAGGTGAAGTCACACTGAGACCAGCAAACCACCACTGTCAACTCTCCAGCTGCAGGTGACCCTGATGCTCATGGAACTCCGGGACTTTCAGAAAGAGTTCCGATCCACCACCACAGCACTTAGGACCGACATAAGCAAACTTGAGAAGCAGCAGAAAACCCTAGAGAGCCAGGCCACAGAAGCAGACAAAAGGGTCGATCGCTCCGAGCGAGCCATAATGCAACTGCATTAGGGACTCCAGCAATTACAGGAGAGGGCCGAGGACTCAGAAAGCAGGAACCGGAGAAATAATATTAGGATCTCGGGGGTGCCGGAAGGGAAGGAGGGTACAGATATTATACAATTTATTCACCGCCTGATCAGAGACACTATTACCCTACCAACAGAGGTAACCCTTGAGTTCGAGTGGGTCCATCATACGCTAGGCCCCAGACCACCTCCTGAATCCAGGCCCCGCACTATTTTGGCACACTTCTTGTGGTTTCAAGAGAAAGAGCTAGTACTCCACTCAGCCCTGAAGCAAGGGCAAGTAACACTCAAATCCCACCAGCTGTACATCGAAAATGATTATGCACCAGAGGTGATGGCCCAGAGGAAGGCCTACGTCCCTGTCTTGAGGGCCCTGAAAAAAGCAGATCTGCACTTTCAAACCCCCTATCCAGCCTGACTCATGATATTCTTTAAGGAGGGGCAGCTTACCTATAGTTCTGCGGAGGAGGCATCAGAGGACCTGAAGAATCATGGCATCGAGATGCAGAGGGATCCAGTTGCACCATTCAGGAGCACATTGTCGGCAAAACTCTCCCAGCAGGTATGGCACCAAGGGCAGCGTGAATCCAGAAGATGCAAGGCGCAGAGGCCATCCAAAATCGCGGACTCACTCTGTGATCAGAGTTGTACCCTACTTCTCAAACTCATCCGGCAGGAGGGCGCTACGCTAGGAGGACACCAAACAAGCAAGCATGGGATATCTTTAGCCCAGAGAGAAACTGCTCTACCGGTCAGAAGCAATTGCTTCCCCTTGCAGAGAAATATACTCAGAACTGCTAAGGACACTAATCAAAATACAGGACCCTCAAACTGAACAATGTGTCTTGTGCCTCATCATAACTAACATTCAGATAAGTCCTAGTTCTTTAATAACTATTTTAACACTTGCTGAATAACCCTATCTAATACTGTGTCTCACACGTTGTAAATTAACCCTGTCTCACTGCTGTAATTCCATCCTCCCCATGTGTGATAAATAAAACCAACACAACACATTGTCTCCCTCGGTTTGGGGGACCCTTATATATTCTCCTTCTTTGTTCTGCAGATAATCCACTACAGGAGCAGGAAGAAGGAAGCTCTGCAGAGAAGGGGGTAAGGACAACTTTCTTCTACTTTTTAACAATCTCTCCTGGATCTGCAGGGCTCTCCCCCCTCAAGTTAATTAACCAGTAACTGCCAACATTTAAACAATATCCCATAATGGCAGGCTCATAGATCAGTGACTATACGTTGACACTCTGTATTAAAGCCACAGGCACTACTAATCATCGGGTGTCCAAAAAGTGGATTACTTAAGCTACCCTATGATTTGTTATATACTAGAGTTTTAAAATTGAGGAAAGGTAGCTTGATCCATGGGTTTTACACTGGAGGGTTGTTTGGAAACCAGGGTAATGCCTTCACGGTAACATGGGGACGTGGGAGGGATGGGGTGGAGGTGCCTCCATGGTGGTTCGAGCTATGGATACGGATGGAAGACTATGATGACCACGGTGATGGTCCTAGCCACCCCATTATTTAAACATATGGGGTGGTAGAGATGGGACGGTGAGCCTGTAATACTCCTACAAGGAGACACCGATTGAAGGCTGGTCATTTCACCTCCTGCCCCCCAATTGATAAAAGCTGCTGGACTTGTGACTGGATTGGGTAGTCCCTTACCCTCCCCTCCTTTCCCCAACCCCCCAGGGCCCCAGGTCTAGTTGAAAACTGATGGACCTCATACTGTACATGCAGCTCTCCCCGAAAATGACCCTTGAAAGCTGCAGACAAAGGATGCTGCAAGTGATCTTTATAGGGATTCATAGGCAAATGAGGTCCTTAACTGCAACCTTACCCTCCCGAGCTGGGAAAGACAGAGGAACACCACTATGCACAGGAATCTCACTACTCACCTGCATAAGGAAGTATATCCAAACTTTCCCCTCGATCACATTCTCCCTACAGTATTCACAGGCAATGGGGTGGGAACATAGGCGCTTCAACCCCGCATCCTGCCTATCTCAGGCACTATGTGCCAGGGGACTCTCAGTTTTGAGAGCTAGCCCCAAGTGAGGATTCCTCACATCAGGGATTTCGTGAAGATCCCTGCAGTGGAAGTACGTGGGTAATGGCTGATTCCATTAACGCCTGTTGGGAGTTGGCCTCAATCCTACCCACTGGTATGGCTTATGTTCTTTGTAGTCAGTTTTTTAAATTTAACTTAGTTTGCCAACTGGAAGGTATTAAGTTAGAAACATAGAATTTGATGGCAGATAAGGACCGCTTGGCCACCCAGTCTGCCCATTTCCCTACCTGATGGATAAGCTGCAGATTCTAGTTAATTAACAGCTTACTTCCTCCTGCCGCCCACTAGAATTGCCTTATGCCTGTCCCATGCATTCTTGAATTCTCCCACTGTTCCTGACTCCACAACCTCCTCAGGAAGGCTGCTCCATGCATCCACAACTCTCTCTGTGAAAAAATACTTTTTAACATTACCTCTGAGCTGTCCCCCTCTATCTTCAAATTGTGCCCCCTTGTTCTTGCACATCTCTTCTTCTGAAAGATACTACCCTCTTGTACCTTTTTAATTCCCTTGAGATACTTGAAAGTTTCTATCATGTCCCCCTCTCCCTCCTTTCCTCAAGGGTATACATATTAAGCTGCTTTAGTCTCTCCTCGTATGTCTTCTGGTGCAGACCTTGCGCCATTTTGGTTACTCTCCTCTGAACAGCCTCCACTCTGTCTATGTCTTTGCGGAGATGAGGTCTCCAGAATTGCACGCAGTACTCCAGATGGAGTCTCACTAACTGTCTGTAGAGAGGGATAACAACTTCCTGTTTTCTACTGTTGATACCTCTCCATGTGCATCCCAGTATCCCCCCAACCCTCCTTACTGCCTTCTCACATTGCTTGCCCACCTTTAGGTCATCTGATATAATTACTCCTAGGTCTCTTTCGATTTTTGTTGTCGTTATTAACTCACCCCCCATTGTGTACTCTTCCCCTGGGTTTTTGTTTCCCAGATGCATTACCTTGCACTTCTTTGCATTGAATCTGAGCTGCCACGTATTTGACCATTCCTCCAACCTTGCCAAGTCACTTTTCATTCTTTCCACCCCACCTTGTGTATCAACCCTGTTGCAGATCTTTGTGTCATCTGCAAAGAGGCATACCTTTCCTTCCAGGTGCTCTCCAATGTCACTTATAAAGATATTAAAGAGGACCGGTCCCAGTACCGAACCCTGCGGTATCCCACTAGTTACCCTCCTTTCTTCACTGTGGACTCTGTTTACTATTACCCTTTGCATCCTGTTGTCCAGCCAGTTTTTTATCCAGGCTACCACCTTGGGACCCACTCAAAGGCTGGCTAACTTGTATATTAATCTTTTGTGTGAGACTTTGTCGAATGTCTTGCTAAAATCTAGGTAGGCCATATCCACAGCCCCTCCCTGGTCTACTACTTTGGTCACCCAGTCAAAGAAATCTATTAGGTTCATCTGGCCTTGCCCTTCCTGCTGTGAAACCATGCTGCCTTGGGTTCTGTGCCTCACTGGCCTCTAGGTTCGCAACAATTCTTTCCTTCAGAAGTGATTCCATCATTTTCCCTACCACTGAAGTCAAACTAACTGGTCTGTAGTTTCCTGCCTCTGCTCTGCTCCCACTTTTATGAAGTGGAATCACATTTGCCCTCCTCCAGTCCTCAGGTACCATTCCATCCTCCCATGATTTGTTAAAGATAGTAGTCAGTGGTGTTACTACTTCTACCCTTAGTTCTTTTAGTATTCTTGGGTGAATCCCATCAGGCCCCATTGCTTTGTCCACCCTCAATTTCAAGAGTTCTTTCAAAACCCTTTCTTCTGTGAATGGACTGGTATCAACCTCCCTATTGAGGTTTCTCCTTGTTTGGTTTAGGCACCTCCCCTCCTCATCTGTTGTGAATACTGAGCAGAAATATTCTTCAAGTATCCTGCTTTTCACTGTCACCCTCTGCCCACATTCTCTCCCTTTATTAAGTCTCGTATCCCTCCTTGGTCTTTCCTCACTCCCTAATGTACAGTACCTATAAAGGTTTTATCCCTGTCTTAACAGAGTTTGCTATCTTTTCCTCTGTTTGTGCCTTTGTTATTCTGACTGTCTTCCTGCCTCCTTCTGCTTTAACTGATAAAGTTCTCTGTCCTGCTCCTTCTGTGTTTCCTTATATTTCCTGAATGCTATCCTTTTCTCCTTAACAGTCCCTGCTACCTCTTTTGAGAACCATGAGTGGTTTCCTTTGTTTTGTTTTATTGATTTGCTTCACACAAAGGCTTGTTGCCTCTGTGATGGCTGTTTTGAATATTCCTATTGTTCCTCCACCCCTCCTTCTTGCCCATTTGCTAGTGCTTTTCTAAGGCACTCTCTCATTTCCCAAAGTCAGCCTTCCTAAAGTCCAATACTCTTGTTTTGTATGGCTTGACTCTATGGCTGTGTTTATTGTGAACCACACTGTTTGGTGGTCACTTGTTCCCAGATAGGCTACCCACTTCTAAATCTGAGATCCTTTCTCCTTCCCCATTTGAGTACCAGGTCTAAGTTGCTCCCTCCCAGTGGGTTCCAACACTAGCTGTCTGAGGCATGTCCCCTGTAGGGCATCAAGAATGACCTTGCTCTTGGATGTGCCTGCAGCAAAGGTACTCCAGTTAACATCTGGCATATTCAGGTCCCCCATCAACAATATCTCTCCTTTTTCTGCCATTTTAAGGATGCCTTCTATCATTCCTTGTCCATTTCCTCCCCCTGAGATGGGGTCTGTCTACAACCCCTTGTAGATTGTGGTGCCATTTCCTGTCTCCAGGGTGACCTATAGTGACTCATCAACTTCCTATTCACTCTCTAGTTCTGTTACTTTAATCCCTTCCCTTATATAGAGAGCTACTCCTCCTCCTCTTTTACCCACCCTGTCCCTCCTGTAGACTGTGTATCCTGGTATGTTGACTTCCCACTCATGGTTCTCTGTGTACCATGTTTCAGTGACTGCCACAATATCCAGGCATCCCTCTTCCATCAAGGCCACTAGTTCAGGAGCTTGTTGCACAGACTACAGATATAGGTACTCATCACCTTCCATTTATTTTTATAGCCTTACCCCTTTAGCACCATCTCTGTCCTTAACACCTTTTCTGCATTTATCCTGTCCTGCTCCCTACTGACTTCTCTGCCTTGGTGTTTACCTCTCTAACTACTGCGCTTTGTGGGGAGGGTGGGATTTCCTGCTCCTTTTCAGTGCCTCCCCTTGGCTAGTTTAAATGCTAGCACAATGAAGCATTTAAACATGTCACCTAAGTTCTGGATCCCCCCTGGACATATGTAGACCATTGCACCAGTATAAGCCTGCATCCCTCCAGGTGGCTCCCCAGTCCCCAATGAAGCCAAAACCCTGAGCTCCACACCAGTTTTACAACCATTCATTAAATCCCATGGTGTGGAATACCCTAGCATCATCCTTGCCATAGACAGGCAGCACCTCTGAGAAGGTTACCATACATGCTACTTGTCTAAGGCCCCTCCCCAACTCCACAAACTCCTCTTGCACCGCTCTGATCCCATTTACAGCCAGGTCATTTGTCCCTAGGTAGACAATGACATTCAGCTCCCTCCTCGTGCAGCTGCTCCGCGATCCTGAGGATTTGCTTCCTGTCCCTCCAAACCATGGCACCAGACAGGCTCCTTACCTCCCTATCCCTTCCTCCCCATGTCTACTCCCTAATGATTGAGTTTCCCACAGAGTTGTTTCCTTCCCCTGTAGGGTCTTGTGCCATCCCCTGTGGGTCTTCTTTGTGGAGGTTCCCAGCATCCTCCTTGGTCTCCCACTGCAGGTGCCTCCATGGAGGAACACTCTTTGCCAGAACAGCATATGAATTGTGGAGAGCTACAGCTGGAGGCTGCACCTCTGTTCTACCACCCTCTTCCTCCTAGGCCCACCTTGGTCCAACCGGTCCTCTTTCTTGGCAACCTCTGAGAGTAGCGGTGGTGGCCTGGTGGTCCCTGGAGTGGGGAGTGGTTTCATGAATCCTAGCCAGGTCAGCCTGGAGATGGGCAACCACCTCCTCAGACCAGAGAAGTGCCTGCAAACAGGGCAGCATCGCAGCCTCCAGAATGTCTCCGGAACACTGCTGCTCCACAGCCATTGCACTGCATCACTCCCATCTTGACTTATTTTGTGTCCCTCTCCTGTTGCTTTGTATGCTTATTGTCTCCTCCTCTATGTATTTTTTACACTTACGTTCCTACTGCCTATGCTCTGACAACTCTCACCATTTCTGTTCTGGGAAAGGAACTTCCTGTAGTCTTCAGTGGTCTCCTTCCTCCATGCTTGATTCAGACTTCCAGCAGCCAGAGGGGATAAAGAGTTATTTTTTATTTTTTTATTTAGGTTCCTTCAGGTTGCTGAAACTAATGTGTCCCAGTGATCCTTCTTCCTACTGTCAAACAGGAAGTTCCTGTTGCCAGTCAAATTCAGTGGCTATAAAACTAGAAACGATCTTTGGGTGGGAAGGGTGGAGGGTGGAAAGGAGGGCAATTAGTAAGAAATCTGTAGTTCTGACTCTGTTTCTTGCTGCAACCAGTTATCTTCTGCCAGAAAGAGCTAGAAGCTGTAATTGGAGACAGGTGCCTTTGTGCACCTAAGCTGCAAGCCACACCCAATTAGGTTCACTCTCTGTTCTCAGTAAATTAAGCTGATACTGCCCCTTCCTCAGAAAAAACACTTTTTTTCTTAAATGAGACCTCCTTCTTTTCTAATAAAGTATATGTTGCTTAATCTAAATAGGTACTACTCCTGCTGAGACAGAAGTGATTAATTAGTAAAAAAATCTGTAGTTCTAAACTTCTGTTTCTTGCTCTGTACCCAGTTATCTTTCTGCCAGAAAAGAGCTGTAAGCTGTAAGTGGAGACAGGTGCTTTGTCACTTAAGCCGTTAAGCAACACCCTGACAATTAGATTCTACTCTCTGCTTCAGTGTGAATTAAGTTAATACTGCCTTCCTAAGAAAACAATTTTTTTCTACTTAAATGATCCCCTTCTTCTAATAACGATTCTATTTGTTTTAATCCAAATAGGTGCTACTCCTGCTAAGACAGAAGTGATTAATTAGTAAAACAATCTGTAGTTCTGACTTCTGTTTCTTGCTCTGCATCCAGTTTCGGCCTGCAGAAAGAGCCAGAAGCCATAATTGGAGACAGGTGCTTTTGTACACCTAAGCTGCTAAGCCACATCCCAATTAGATTTGGTTTCCTGCTTCAGTAAATTGCTGATACTACCCCTTCCTCAGAAAACACACTTTAGTTATTTTACTTAAATGAGACCTCTTATTCTAATTAAAGTATCTGTTTGCTTAATCCAAATAGGTACTACTCCTGCTGAGACAAGAAGTGATTAATTAGGTAAAAATCTGTGTTCTGGACTCTGTTTCTTGCTCTGCAACCAGTTCTCTTCTGCCAGAAAGAGCCATTGATACTATATGTTTTTCATGTTTCCTATTACTTAAATAGTAATGTTAATAGTTACAACTATCTAGTACTACTTAACTGTCTATTGTATTTAAATTACTGTAGCTGTAAGAAACTGAAGGGGTCCGCGATGGGGGGCTCCTCGGAATTGCCATCACAAGGCTCTCCTGTCACACTTTACTTTCTAAACTTAGAATGGAGGAGATCCCATTAAAGTTGCTGTCATTAAATGTCAATGGACTCACCTCCCCTATTAAGAGGTCAAAGGTGCTTACCTATGTCAGGAAAAGTAAGTCGGATATCATCTATCTGCAGGAGACCCATTTAAATAAGGAGGGGTGCTCCAAACTAGGGAAGCTCTCCAGGGGAGAGGTCTACAGCTCCACTTATAGGTGGGGAAGGAGACGGGGGGTTAGCAATTATAGTTCTGCAACATACTCCATTGCAAGTCTGAACCAAATGGATAGACCCGGACGTCAGGCTAGTACTCCTCCAGGGATCAGTTGGAGATGCAGAGGTCACCCCAGCCAATGCATATTTCCCTCCTGACTCTTCAGTAAGGGATATACACAACCTGCTGGACAAAATAGTACAATTCACTAAAGGTATATTATTGCTAGCTGGGGATTTTAACATCTTACCAAACCCAGAAATGGACTCTTCTAACCTAAAGGTACTAAGAAAACACCAACACAAAGTTTTTAAAGGTTCCTTGCTGAGGTTGGTTGGATAGACACCTGGCAATACTCTGCACCTAATGAATTAGAAACTACACACACTACCTTGCAGTTTGCCGGACATACTCATGAACTGACCACTGCTACAATTCCAGGCAGAGTATGTAAGAATTTAAAAGTCTCCCAATTGGGAGACATCATACTTCAGACCATGCACCACAGTAACAACATGGAAGCTAGAGATACAGTGGAAGAACACACAATGGTGCCTAAATCCCAATTACTTAAAATCTAAACAATTCAAAAGCTTCCTGACAGACAAAATTGTGGAGATACTCATGGACAATTCCCAACCAGAGGTCTCCCCTTGAATTCTCTGGGATACGCTAAAAACAGTGTTATGTGACCAACTTATAAAATACATCTCTACCCAGACTAGGGTTTGTCGGGAGTGTAGAGCTAAGTTGGAAGAAACACTTCATTTCCTGCAACTGCGCACAAACAGCGGGACAGTTCTGTCCTCCAACAGCTGAAATAAGTTAAACAAGATTTAGATAAGCTAGCCCCTATAGTAGATGGAAATAGCTTTGACATTCCTTGGACAGCGATATTATGAGGTGGGACCCCGAGCCACTAGACTTTCATGCACTAAATTAGGAAACAAAAAGGTCGCCACGATTCTACAATTCGTCACCCGACAGATGGCAGACCATTAAACAACTGACTGATATAGCGGATGCCCTAATTACATACTATACTGCCCTTTATACCCTGTGAACACTCAGTATCTACTGAGGACATAAAGCACTTCCTACAACCTCTAGACCTAGGGTACCCAGTTGATCCAGCCTTATCACACTATTAGAGCTGGCTGCTGCAATTGCACGCATCCAAGACTATGAAGGCCCCTAGCCTAGATGGTTATGGGGTGGAAAACTATAAAGTTGCAAAGGAAGAGACCACTCAAATCCTTCTCAAAACCTTCAACCGGTTCTGAAGGAGAATCCCTGTCTAGCTAGTCATACACTACTATCTCAGTCATTCCCAAACAGGGCAAAATCCCTAACTTTTTGAGTCTTACCAGCCTATATCAGTGCTAAATAGAGACTATAAATTGTTCATGAGCATTTTGGCCTGAGACTTGAATCTGTCCTCCCCCAAATAATACATAAAGACCAAACAGGTTTTGGTCGTGAGGATGGACAACCACAGACAGCATTAAACGGACACACCACATAATACACAGATGCACACTATAAACTTCCCAGCTGTCCTGGTCAGCCTAGATGTGGAAAAGACCTTGACAGGGTACTGTGGCATATTTATACATGGTGCTGGATAGGGCTGGGATCCCTCAGTCGCTGGTCCAAGTGATTAAGAATATCTACTCCACCCTAGAGCTTGGTCAAGGTCTCGGAACACCATTCACAGTGTTTCCTTTTACACAGAGGAACCAGACAGGGGTGCCCACTATCCCCACTACTATTTTCCCTATTCATGGAGTCCCTGGTACAACTCATCTGGCAGACAGACACCCTACGGGCATCGAGGTTGATGGGGAGGAACACTGGACTGCATTGTATGTGGATGACGTCTCCTATACCTTCTAGATCCAGAGATTTCACTCCCAAAAGCTAAGGAGCTTGGAATCTTCTGCCAGGTCTCAGGATATTGAATTAACATCACGAAGACTGAAATGCTGACCTTCCAATACGTTCCCTCTCCAGCTATACAGAAGCTGTTCCCTGTAGATGGAGCTTAGAAAAGCTGAAATACCTGGGTATCTATCTATCCTGAACCTCGCTGATACCTACAGTACATGCAGAACTACACCCCTTTCACTGCACAACTAAAGGCGGATCTAGCCAGTTGGAGCACTCTTGCCCTGAGTCTCACGAGGAAGATTGACTTAATCCGATGTTTATTCCCAGAGTCCTATACCTATTTAATAACATTCCAATCAGCCTGCCCCGATCCACATTTCAAGAATTGGAATAAATCAATCTCACAATTAATTTATCAAACCGAGGTCGAGAGTCCGCCAAAACTCCTAAGATTCCCAAGGTCACAGGGAGGACTAGCCCTTCCGGACCTCTATCGATATTACCAAGTCGCCCACTTTGCCATATAATCACAAGGCAAGCGTCTCACAGGACACCCACTGGCAGAGATTGAGTAGGTATTTAATCACCAATGCAGATTATTACCATCTGCTGTAATTTAAATGCCCCATCCCCCACCACTGATACTGCAGCACCAGAGGAAGATCTGCACCATATTAAGAGACAACTCCCTTTGCCCTGTTCACACCCCCTGCAAGCCTAATAGCCACACTCCCCAACTTCCCCTCCTTGTAGAACGGATCATGCCTTCCAGCAATGGGGTAGATATAGCCTGATATACATAGCAGAAATCACTGCCAGAGTCAGCTATGGTCCTTCTGTGATATCCAGCAGAGATTTCAGCTGCCCAATACACACCACTACAGATACCTACAACCAAGGTAATTACTTGAATCTCTCCCAGTGGAGGTGAGAAACCAGACATTACACCCACCACCAGTGTCTAAACTCCTAGCCCTCTTTGCCATCCCAAACCAGGGTCACCTAGTCCACCTTATACCAGGCATTGCTGACACAACCAGACACCCTCACCAAAGCATTGGCCAACATTGGCAAGATGAATTTGACTCCCAGTGAGCATGGTGCAATGGGGCTGGCATGCCAACAAGTAGCTAGAACTACTAGCTCATCATCAATGGCGGAAATTTGCCTGGAAGAATTTGGCTTGTTTTTCAGAACTCCTGTGATCACTAGCCATTTCGCCTGTAAAAGCCCATGCTGGCTTAACCAAGGGAAAGTAAGGCCCATAACACATGTCATGTTTTTGTTTGTTTTTGTTTTATTTTGAGTTTCAGAAACGTACCTTGAGTCAGAGACTACTTTACACAGGTTCCACGTCACAGAAATCAGATACAAAACACAGTACATGAACAATTACCTCACTAGGTTAAAAGTAAGCAATAAACATAGAGCAAGGAAAAGGCTAATGGTTTGATACTTGGAATAATAAGCAGTTCTTTAACAATACGTTATTAGTTACCAGAACCAGCTGGGACTGGACAGACTTAGGGTTGGAGACTCAACAGGGAAGGGAAAGTCAGCTAGGGGCCTTAGTTGGAAGGGAGGCATCGGTGGCAATCACAGTAATAAGAGGACTGAGGTGTTCCTTAAGTTGAGTTTTTAAGGTGCTAATTCGGTGTTCGTTAGCAGGAGGTGGCAGGCTATCTATCCAAGATGGGGCTCTGTAGCTAAATGACCTATGAATTGAGAGGTACAGCAGTGGGTACTGTGGGGAGCTGCTTACTAGAACTCATGTGTGTTTAAGTGCTGGGGCCGAGGGATTATAGGGTGAGCCCAGGGCGAGGCCAAGGGTAACCTTTTTGTCATGAGGCAGGCGTGGCAACTGGATTCTATTTTCGAAGCTGAGCCAGTTGGTGTTAATGTATAGCTATAAGTGTGTGTGGAGACTGTCACAACCTAGGTATGGCAGGCTTTATTAAGGGCAAGCATAGTTGATAGGGTTGAGGTGCTTGCTGCGCCTAGATAAGCAAGCCATAGTCAAGTAGGAGAGGACCAAGGGAGACAGCGAGCCTTAGAGAGCATCTTGGAGGAGACAGTGTTTGAAACAGTGCAGTATCTCGATGGCTGTTGAGGGTGGTGATAGGAGGTATATGCCAATGGAAGCTAGTGCCTGTCTAAGGTAATGCCTAGGTATTTAAAGGAGTCCACTAGTTCGAGAGGGAATGGCTGATAGTTAGTAGAGGGGGCCAGAAGTGTTCTGCAATGAGAATCAGCTTGGTCTTCAAATGCTGTAGAAATGTTTTAGTGAGTTGATCATTCCACACGTCCAATAGCTTGACAGGTACAATTAAAATCTAGAGGAGTCCATAGACTGTAGGTCCAAAAACTGCCAGAAAAACATCCACCTTGTTATCAGCATCTTCGTTCACTTCCAACCAGCGTTCAAAGAGTTCCAAATAATTAAAGTCCTCTTTTGATTCATCGTATTCTGGCACTCATCTGATTGATGCCATGTCGCCAGCAAGTCACTGATGTGGTGCTTGACACATAGCCCCTGTGGCTTGAAGAAGTGCTATGTTCAGTGTTGCATCGGTGTTCATACTGCTCCATAGCTCTGCTGTCCAGAAAATGCTTTTTATTTCCCTGTGTTGTATGCTCCCTGCACTTATGTGACTGCAGTTTCCAGCTTTGACCACTAGGTGCTGATGCTGTGCTTCTTTTGCTGCTCTTGCCTTAAAATACAGTTCTCCTGCCTAGAGGGCGCTCTCACAGACTTGCTGTGCTGTGGCTGTGCAGACAGTAACAGAGGTGGTGTCTGCATGCTGTTTCCCTGTCGTGTTGTTGCTAGGTAGGTTCAGGAGCCTCTGGATTCTGTTTCTTTTTCTTTAGAAGGTACAGTGCTCTAAAAATATATTTATTTATGTCCCCCTGAGGCCTGGCTGTACCTGCATGGTTGGTGAGAGGGTCCGGCCGAAGCATGCTGGATCGTGACCTTGGGAGCAGGAGCAGGTAGAGTGACTGTCAAAGTGGCAGTTGAGCTCTAAGGAAAAAAACATTACCTTTTTTGTTCTATAGTAGCGTGACTTCGATCATCACGCTAGCAGTGCTTTCCTCTACAAGCTACAAGAGAAACTAGTCTACTCCTAACTTAATGATTTCCTCTACTCCATTAATTTCCCTTCTTCTTTCCAGTCTGGATTCCATAAAAAAAAAAAAAATGCCACTGTATCCTTCCTGCTGTGTGTAACCCCCCCTCTCCCCCCCTGTCTGGGTCATAACTTTTCATTGTAGATGGTCCAGGGGGACTGAGAAGAATTACCTCAATGCATAACACTGAGCTAGTGCACCACAAATAAAGTTAGGAAAAATAACAATCCTATCGGTGGCTTCATCGCAACGTACACTCTCGATCTCACCTCCAAAACATGGCTTCATCCCATACCTCTGGCCACCAGAAGCAGGACCTCCAACCTGCAGCCTTCTGTCTCTTCTGAGCTTCGAGCCCCTCAATTCAGGTGCAGCATGATGGACACCTTCTGGATTTACAACTTATGAAATAAATTAGACACAAGGAGGGGTAATTTCATACTCCCCCTTCTAACTTAAATAAAGAGAAAATCACTACCAAGTTTCTTCCCAACCAGCTTCTTTATTTTAGCACCTGCACCCCAAATGATTTCAGGAGCACAGGGATCCCACCTTTCATCAAATATATAAAGCAGCTCCACGGGGCTACATAAACTTTGTACAATTCACCCAAGCTGGACTTTTCGAGCAGCATAACTGGTATACAGGCAGTACAAGCAGGTTATCTTCAACTCTGAATTCTTGGATGATTTACCCAAGCAACCTCCTCCCTTGAAGAGCCTACAGGCTCTTGGCTCACTTTTGCTGGTAAGCCAAATCTCACACTTCTTCTATTCTGGCTTTCTCTTTTTCTCTATCTCTGTCCTGGTCTGGCACTGGTCGGCTGCCTTGTCTCCAGTGTGGAGAAGCGGGTTGCTTCCCCCACCTGGACCCTGGACCTCAGCCCAAATCTCAAGGGGTACCAGGATTTTTTCCTCTCTGGCCCATGCCCTGTAATCCATTCTCTCTTCTCCCACATGGAACGTGAACCTGCTGGTGCACCCTGCCTCATGGCACCGTCGCCCCACGGCTATGTACTTGCTCTCTCTCTTCTACTGGTGAAGCAGCCCTCAAACCTGGCCCTGCTCCAGTACCTGAGCTACCCATGTTTGGGCTACTCTGCCACTGGAGAGCCCTGATCCCTGACACTGCTCAGGCCCCCTGGGCAACCCAGTCCGCTACAGATGGTGCTTATACTCCTACTGAGCTCTCAGATTACCATTTGAGGTTGGTCCCAGCCTCTGGCCTACATCCCTGGCAACACATCCTGGGCTTGAGATAAGCTCCCACCAGGGACACCCCCAAGGCCTGTCCTGTGACCTGCCTGGCCTTTAAATACCGGTGCCCCAGGACCTGCCCCTCCATGCAGGACCCTCTATATGAAGGCCCCCACTCTCTACACTCAAACTACCCTGTCACTCTGGGCACGGGAGAGAACCACTGCCACTGGCCCCGTGAGAACTCTGTCCCAGTCCCCACAGACCTGGCAGCCCAAGCTACTCTTTCACGGGGTCACACAGGCTCCTGCCTATCCTAGCATTCTCCCACCACCACCTACCGTCCCTGTTCCGATGGCGCGGGTGCCTGGTTGACCATCCTCCCTCGGAGCTTGTTCCTGGCTCTCAATGCCACATCACTGTAGAGGCAGTCCCTGACTGCCACTTTGGGGGGGGGGGAGTCCCCCCACAGGCACAACCTGGACCGCTGAACTCTCTCCTTACCTGCCTACTCTGCTTTTCCAGCCGCCCCCTCCAGCCTCAGGCCTAGTGCCCGGACTGGAAAAGGCCCTAAACTTCCTGTCTCCAGCCTTATATACTTTCCCTAACCTGCCCTGTGCTGCCACCTTGAGGTGTCCAGCAGGGATTAACCTCCCTTCCCCCCCAGAGCACTAATAAATTCCCAAGGTCTTGGGGGGGTAGGAGGGGAAAGGGGTTCTAATAGACATAGCCCCTCCTGCAAGTGGGGCTTACATGTGTGTTACTGACTCCATACTTACTGGGAGAGATCTGGGACATATCACTGCTGTTATTTTTATCGATCTTGCTAAGGCCTTTGATTGGTTGCTCAGCCCTCCTACTGGAGAAGCTGAGATCCTCTGGTCTTTGCCCCAGTCATTGACTGTTTCCAGATCCTACCTCTCTAGCTGTCTCCAGTCAGTGCAGGTTGGTGATGCCTTGTCCCCTGCCCTTCCTATCCAGTGTGGGGTCTCCAAGGCTCTGTCCTCTATCCTAGCCTTTCCTCCATTTTCCTCAATGACCTTTCTTCCATCTGTGTCAACTCACATATTTAGATGTGTGCAGATGGCTGTGTACTCTTTGCCTCAGGTGCTTTAGCCTCTACCTCGGAAACATTGCTCCAGCGTGACTTTAAAGCAGCAGTGCCGGACTTCCAGTGATGTCACACCCAGCATGGCTGCATAAGAATGGAGCTCTGTTGCCAGTAGTGCCCAAATCCTCGTTAAACTGCATATGTCTACACAATTTAATCTAAAGCATTGGAGGAGAAGATGAATTATGATGGGGAAGTCAGGAAAACAAAAAAACTTTACCACAACCGCAGGATAAGCATGGATTACCCCCGAAGCGCTCTGATTCTGAGATGTCACAGTCCTTGAAGTCGGCTTACTCAGCCCTGAAATCATTAGCAAAAGGGAAATACACACCACAAAAACAAGGGAAGCTCAACCTTATTTGTAATGAAATTAAAGCATTCAGAGGCGAATAATGAAGCTCTGAAAGAAATATGGAAAAGCGCCTCTTAATTGGAGCAGTGGACAAATGACCTAGAACAGACAACTGTGTGTTTGATTTTGATGCAGCCCTTAAGGACATTTCAGAGATGCAGGCCCACCTTCTCACCTGACAGGAAGATTATGAAAATCGGGTGAGATGGAAAAATCAATGGCTATATGACTTTCCCGAGAGCTCTGAGGACTCAGACTTCCCTGCCTTTTTGGATTCTTTTTTCCAAACGGCGCTTGAATTGGGGGCCAATTTTCCTGTGGACTTCGAGAGATCTCATAGGGCACTTGGCCCGAAGCTGACAGCTTCCTCGGCGAAGTCATGATCCATCATTGTGTGGTTCCATAAAGGAGAACTGCTCTAAATCTATAAGTCAGTGTTCCCAGTAGAAGCTGTTTTTTAAATACAGGTTCAGATTGTTATTGTTCTAACCAGCCCGGCTTTTCAGTTATCTTAGTGGGTGTTTCTGATTTACTTGTGTAACCCCTACAAATGGGGGTTCCGAAAAGTCTTAATTAAGCTTGCCTAAATGCTCGTGTTCTGCGTTTTGCTAGTTTAAATGTATTGCCAGACAGTGCATGTATAGCTTCTGTGTACTGTCTCTTAAGAACTGCCTGGATTGCAGTCATAATTAATCTGGAGGGAGCTCTGTTAGAAGATGTACTTGTTTGCTGATCATTTGTTAGCGTAGTAATAATATTGCAGTTTGTTCTAACCTGCCTTCGTTGTAGCATGGACAGTTCTGTTTGTTTCCATCATCTTGGTCCTGGACTGCAGAATGGGCCAATCAGTACATTGGGACTCTAAAATGGAGCCTGCCTACAGGGGGCTTTGTGGGGCCAAAACTTGTAGGAATTGTAGTTTTGGGCTTTTGGCGCCTAAAATAACCTGGAGGGAGCCCTTGTTGTGACTAACAGACAGATCAGCCAACGAACCTTTTGGATCTTGGGAAAGTCTCACACTGCTTGCACTTTCAGTTAGATCTGAGTTGGGGAGTGAAGAAGTAACAGCTCAAGATAGTTTGAGCAGCGATCCATAGTGGATTCATTGGGAGAACTGTGGAAAGACCCGAGTTTGGCCAGCATGCCTGCCTGCTGTTCCTGAGAGGGGAACTTGTGCTTTTGGACTGAATCCGAATTTGGAGAGCGAATTAAGCCACTGAATTGTGACCAGGCTTTAGCTTGAAGAAGAGCGAAGATTTGCTGAATCACGATCGACCTGTAAGGACTTCCAGCTACCTCTGAACTCCCAGATTGTGCAGCGACTCTGTAATGCGACCGGAGAGCCATTTACCTGGTACAGTGGAATTTCCTTACATGTGAATGTGCTGTGTGCTTATAGTGGGTCATGATTTGGTTCCCCACTGTGTGTCTGAACTGTGTTTTGCTTGCTGGAGGCTGTATCCAGCTCCACGGACTGAATCCTTATCAATTTTTATTTGCCTGGGCCCTGCTACACTTGCCCAGCCAGAATACCTGCTACACAGAAAGTCATCGGCGAGACGACCCTAGGGATCAGCCCCTACTTAATAGAATTGAACAGGAACGATGCCTTGGTGATTCATGTGGGCCCTGCTTCTCCAGGCACTCCAGCTAAACAGCCTGTAGTCTCGATTTTAATCCTGCCTGTGTCCAGTATTGGGTATTGTGAGTAAACATCAGGGTAGCTCCCTGCAACAACAGCTAAATCTAAAAGGGTTTTCATCTGATTGTCTTGTTGCCTTTTCTTTCATGAACTGAGCCCTCCGGCTCCAGATTGCAAATAGTGTGTGTTGCGCATGTTGCTTTCTTCCATCACAGGGCCCCAATCAGCTGCAATGTTCCTGGCTAGCCCACCATTTTCCTACCTGGGTACCCAGAGTGTGTGATTGTGTAGGGACTCTGAACTGCATGCATAACTGTCTGATTAATATAGCTTTTAAGCAAATCAACTTGATTATGCCCCTCCCTTGTTCAAGTCCCCTGAATAAATCAGACTTAACTTTGTTTGCATTTAACCTGACTGTGGTTCCAGTTTGTGCCAAAAGTATTGTACTGTTGCTATTTGCTGTGCTTAACCTTGTTTTACAGGGGGTCCCCAGGGTCAAGCTAGAGGAACCAGCCCTGGTGGTAAGTGCAAACAGTGTGGGTAATTGACTGGTGAATAAGGGTCATTGTGAAAGTAATTATTGTATATTGTTCAGGCCACTAGAAGGGAAAGAGGTGGGTTACAGTGTCCCGGAGGGCTGTGCCCAGGTTAGCTTGACCACTAACAGGCACCCGTTTCATTACCCAGGCCCCTTCACCTGCTACTAGCCAAGCAGGCAGAGGTAGTAGTGCTTGGGATAGCACCACCTAGGGGTTACATCTTCGAGGCTCACTGCTGGGATTTTGTGCCTTCTAGTGGCCAAAAATTATTTATTGTTAAAGATTAATGACTACCCCAGTAGACATGGCTGCACACCAGTTGGTGGGGTAGTGTACTGGGCAGGAGATCAACCCCCAAAATGCTCTGCTTATACTGGATATTCCCCTGGGTACTAGTAAGGGCACTGTAGAGGGAGCACTTTCCAAAGCTGAATGTTTAAAAAACCCTGTGGTGGTGGGTCGACAGGCTGATTTGATCGCCCAAACTTTCATAGCCTTGGTAGAGTGTAGTGACCTCGTGGATAGCTCTAAAGTGCCACAGACTATTGCCTCAGAAGGGGTCCTAGCCGCCTGGAGCGTGATAACAAAAGATAGTAAAGACCCTGGGGAGGATGAGCTCCCACCATTATCTGAGACTTTTGAGGAGAAATTTGCTAAGTTGTTGTTGGAGGAAGGGAAAACCGTAGTTGACTTTAAGAAACTATTCCTGCCACCTGGGGGTGTTCCTTCCCCAACACCTCCTCCCACTCCAGCACCTGTTACTGCCCCGCCTTCTGCACCTGTGCCAATGCTGGCCCCTATATCTGTACCCGCCATTAGTCACAACTCCTACCGAAGGCTGAGAATCTTCTCGGGCACCCTCTCCACCCCACAGGGGGAGAATGACTGGGAGACCTGGATCGACTATGTTGTCCCCTTGGTACCCGAGTGGCAGTGTGTGGAGGCTGAGAAGTGGAAAAGAATCATGGAAAGTTTGAGGGCCCCCCTTGAAGCCATTACATTTTGAGGTCCATGAACCCTGATACATCTGCTCAGAAGTACCTATCTGTACTTGAAGGCAATTTTGGGAGCATTGAGTCGGGGAGACTTTGATGTGGAAATTCCAAGGTACCAAACAATGGAAGGGGGAAAGTTTGTCTGCGTATGCCTAGAAAGAGCTCTGCATAAAGCTTACCGGAAAGGTGGGGTAGCTGCCAGTGATTTGAACTGTGTGAGATTGGTGCACATACTGCAACATGCCAAGCATTCTAAACTGCAGATCATCCAGTTAAGGCTCCAGGATAGGAGAGGTAACCCACCTGACTACTGTGATTTGATAAAAGAACTCCTGGAGGTAGAAGGTGAAGTGGGAGATTGTAATTATGGGGTCAGTGCAGCCCAAGTGATCATGGCACCAGAAGGCCCTTCCGAAACGGAGACCACTACAAGCATCCCGTCATGGGCTAAACAGTGGGGGGGGGAGGAGTTGCTGAAGGAAGTCAGAAAAGTACAACCAGGTGCGTTCGCTGAGGTATCCCCTATGGACAGAGACCCTGGACCCTGTCAGGACGTGACTGTTATGGGGTTGGGGGTGCACCCCAAGGCATCCTCTACTGAGGGTGACTTCTTGGCTGAGCTCAAGGAATTGACTGCCACCCTAAAGGAACTTTTGAGACATGGTACACTACCAGCAGAAGTCAGATCACAATCTCCCGTAGATGCTTCAGCATCCCCTGCTATGTTTTCCCCAAGGATGCCCCGAGAGCCTGTCATTTGTCACAAATGCGGCAAGGATGGCCATATGAAGAGGGAATGCTGGTCTCAGAAGGACTTAGAGAAAGTGGTGAACTGGCTTGAAGGAGAGCTTCAGAAAAAAAAGTCAGTGGTCAAGGGGTGCATGAAATGACTGCAGTGAAGGCTTCGGCCATCCTAACTCAAACCCCTATGTGGCTAAATCATCTGTCCAGGCCCCTGCTGTTGTCCCTCCAGACTGGTCCAAAATAGTGAGCCCTTCAATGAAGAATACTGTGGCTGTGAACGGTATTCCTACTCAGGCTGTGCTTGACTGTGGGTCACAAGTGACCATTGCATTTCAGGACTGGCATGACAAACACTTATCTGATGTGCCATTACAATCCCTGGAAGGCCTACATGTGTGGGGGCCAAGTGACAAGTCTTATCCCTACCCAGGATATGTCTGCCTCTGTTGTCTTTTCCTGCAACTGTGACTGGTGTAGAGGAGCAAGTAGAGATACTGGCCCTAGTATGCCCCTCCACTGGACTGTATGATGGGGTTCCCTTGTTAACTGGATCAAACGCCCACATGTTTGGGAGACTAGCACAACTCTGCCATAAGAAACAAGGGCAAATGACTGGATGGGCCCTAGGAATTCCAGCCTTAGTAAAAAGGGCATATGACTTTCAACAGAAGTGCAATGAAGAGGACCCAGATGAGCCAGTGGGGATAATGTGGAAAAAGGAATATGGCTCCTTGGTATTGGCCCCCAGTGCCCAGTGCACAATCCATGGAGAAGTCCACCTAAAGAGAAACGTAAAGAGCAAAATATTAATGTTGGATGCACCAGGTGATGGAAAGTTGCCAGAAGGATTATTGGTTAAACCCAGCATCTTGCCTGCCCGTGCCCATGCCTATGCATGGCGAATGATGGTCCAGATTCGAAATGATTCAGATCGGGAGGTCCGGGTGAACAGAGGGTGCACTCTAGCTACAGTACACTGTGCATACACTGCAGTATTACCCAATAACAAGTACTCTGGCCAAAAGGAGAGCGTGACTCTGGACTTATTTGACTTTGGTGATTTCCCACTATCAGCTGAATATAGGCTAGGATTAGCAAGAAACTCCCCCAGACAGACTACGTGTTTTTGTTAAAAGAATGGGACGTGGGGTGTGTCCAGGGTGTAGAGCATCATATACACCTGCATGATGACCAGCAATTTTGAGAGATATCCCGACACCTCGCCCCAGCGGACATAGATGATGTGAGGAGACACCTGCAGGAAATGCTCACTGCTGGTGTGATACAGGAATTAAGGAGCCCATATGCCTCTCCCATTGTGGTTGTGCATAAGAAGAATGGGTCGGTGAGGATGTGTGTTGATTATTGAACCCTGAACCGGCGGACCGTCCCAGATCAATACACCATGCCCCATATACAAGATGTTCTGGATTGCTTAAATGGGAGCAAATGGTTCTCAGTATGGAGGCAGTATAGCGCAGTGGTCTAAGGCTCTGAGCTGCAAATTTGGTGACATCCAGCAGACCAAACCTGGGTTTGAATCCCACAGCTTCCACTTGCATACTGTGTGACCCTGAGCAAGTCATTTAACCTCCTTGTGCTCCCAGGTTGCTCCTGTAAAAAAAAAGCTTTCAGCTTAGTGTGCTATACCTGGTTAAATAAAAAACTGAAGTATTGGATCTTCGCAGCAGATATTACTAGATTCCAATGGCCACGGAGGACTGTGAGAAAATTGCCTTCATTTGTCCTTTGGGGTTCTACGAATTCCTGAGCATGCCACAGGAGATTTTGGGTGCCCTGGCCACCTCTCAGCGACTGATGGAATGTGCGGTGGGAGATATGAACTTGCTGGAATGCCTAATGTACCTAGATGATGTCATTGTGTTCAGACACACATTAGAGGAGCATGAGATCTGACTGTTTAAAGTCCTAGACCAATTGGAAGACTTCGGCCTCAAGCTGTCCATTGACAAGTGCCAGTTTTTCCAAACCTCCTTGAAGTATGTGGGGCACACAGTATTTGCAGAAGGGATAGAAAACCGATCCCAGTAAGGTCAAGTCACTGACTACTTGGCCCCAGCCCCATAACTTGAAAGAACTATAACGTTTCCTGGGGTTCTGTGGCTACTACCGCATGTTCATAAAAGACTATTCCAAGGTGATTTGCCCACTCCTGAATCTCACCCAGGGTTACCCCCCCCACCAACCGTAAACACAAGAAAGGGACTGTCAAAGAACCCGAGAAAGTATATTTCTCAACAGGTGAACCTTTTCGGCCCCACTGGACACCTGAATGTGAAGCAACCTTCCACAAAGTCATATACCAGCTCACCCATGCCCCCATCCTCGCCTATGCTGACCCTACCAAGCCCTATGTGCTGCATATGGATGCTAGTCTGCAGGGCCTAGGAGCTGTGCTGTATCAAGACCATGAGGATGGTTTGAGACCAGTGGCTTTTGCCAGCAGAAGCTTGACCCCATCAGAACAAAACTATCCTGTGCACAAGCTGGAGTTCCTTGCCCTAAAATGGGCCTTTGTTGACCAGTTTCATGAGTACCACCATGGGGCAAAGATATTGGTGAAGACCGACAATAACCCATTAACCTATGTACAGACTTCAGCTAAGTTGGACACCACAGGGTACCAGTGGCTCTCTGCTTTATCAACCTGTGATTATGCTGCCGAATACAGGCCAGGACTGAACCATATTGATGCTAATGCCCTGTCACGAAGGCCAATCTCCAAAAGAGTGATTGGGTCAGGTTGTCTAAACCTAACATCCAAGTATTGTGCCAAAAGTTTGATAGAGATGAACAGATGTCTACAGACACAGTGGACTGTTTAGTAGATTGCTTGGGCCCTCCTGATACCTGCATACCAGCTGCCTATTGCCATTTCTCTGCTCAAGATATTAGTGCACTACCTCAGTTTGACAATGACAGCATCCAGTGGGCTCAATCCCAAGATCCTATGATTCAGCCAGCACTTGATGCCCTGCGTCCGAGGAAAGATGTGTCCCAGTTGCATTCTCCTGACTAGTGAAATGCCCTATTGTTTATAGAAGGCCCCAGGTTGAAGTTACACAATCAGTTATTATACAGAGAGACAGTGGATCGCAGTGGTCAAGTAGACAAGCAGCAATTGGTCCTGCCCACAGCCTTTAAAGATCTAGTACTGAGGTCCCTCCACAATCACATGGGCACCTCGGTATTGACAGAACTCTTGACCTGGTACAATCTTGATTCTACTGGCCCAAGATGGGGGCCGATGTTGAGCATCATATAAAGACCTGTAGTCATTACCTGCAAAGGAAAGCCCTGCCTCAGAGGGCTGCCCCCCTTATCAATATTACTACCAGCACCCCCACGGAACTGGTCTGCATAGACTTTTTGTGTTTAGAACCTGATCAGCGGAATATTGGCAACATGTTAGTGGTTACGGATCATTTCACCTGGTATGCACAAACTTTTCCAACTAAAGATCAAAAGGCCTCTACCGTGGCCAAGGTGCTAGTGGAAAATTTCTTTGTCCACTATGGTGTCCCCCAGCGGATCCACTCTGACCAGGGCAGAGACTTTGACATGCAGCTAATCAAAGAAATGCTGTCTCTGTGGGAGGTTCGGAAGTCAAGAACCACCCGCAGGGGGACCCTCAGCCAGAACGTTTTAACCGCACCCTTCTAGACATTCTGGGCACCCTCCACGCAAAAGACAAGCATAAGTGGAGCCAGCAGATTAGCACCTTGGAACACGCATACAATTGCACCAAAAATGATGCTACTGGGTTCTCCCCCTACCGCCTCATGTTTGGGAGGGAGGCCCGCCTGCCATTTGATGTCTGTTTTGGGGTCTCTCCAGATGGGGTCCAAGCTGAAAACTACCTGCAGTATGTACAGAAACTGAGAGCTCAATTGAACCATGCATATCAACTGGCCCAGACAATGGCCACTAAAAGAAATCTCGCCAACAAAGAGAGGCTTGACAAGAAAGTAAAGGCTCAAGAGCTATGACATACAAGTATCTTACAGGGAAGAATAGGGTGCAGGAATACACTATATTTATGCGAAAAAGATGTTCCAGGACTAGGGGGCATGGGATGAAGTTGGAGGGAGGACGATTCAGAGGAAACGTGCGGAAGAATTTCTTTACAGAATGGGTGGTGGACAAGTGGAACGCCCTGCCAGAGGAAGTGGTGGGGGCTAAAACAATCACAGGATTTAAGAATGCATGGGATAGACATAAAGGAATTCTGGAGGTCAGGGGTAAGGAGCAACTGACTTCTATAAAAACTTAAACTGAACTTACAAGCTCAAATGGGAAGACTGGGTGGGCCGTAGTCCCTTATCTGCCTACACTGTCTATGTATCTATGGCCCGGAGACCGTGGGTTGATATGCAATTTGGGACTACATGGCAAGCACAAAATTGCTGATAGGTGGCACCATCTTCCTCATGTAGTAGTTGGAAAGTTGGATGATCTACCAGTATACAAGGTACGCCCGGAGAATAACTCCAAAGCTGTCAAGACCATGCACCGTAACTTCTTGCTGCCTATCGGCCAAGTTATTATTGCAGCTGAGCCAGCAGACATTGCCACCCCTGGGCCGGTGACTCATTCTGCTGCAAAAAAGAGACAGAGTCAGCCTACCCCAGTAGTTACAGAGTTAAGGTTTCCCAGCAGCAGGCCCAGAATGATAGTGATTGTCAGTCCACCTCTGACAATAGTGAGTGTGACAATGCCTGTTACCCCTCCTATGAATTGAGTCAGCTGTTTCGAGTAACCCTATGACTAATTGTGGGGATGAAGCTGGGCCTTCTGGACTGTCTCCCCCAGCTTCATCCTTGAAGCCAATGCTCCCTGAAAGTGAGGTGCAAAGCATCACATCTGAGGTTGTGAACTCCCTGTGTTTTGTGGAACTGTGTGAATTGCCTGAAGAAGGAAATGATGGTCTGAGTATCCCTGGTGACACACCAGAACTTGAGCAACAATATGAGAGTGCTGACAGCCCTTCAGCGCCACAAAGCCTAATTGTGCCAGAACCTTCTCTAAATGAGCCAAGTGTTGTGGAAACAGAGCCCACAGAGCAAGGAGCTGACAGTGCTCCCAGTTTGGACATTCCCATCCATGCAGAGGCACCCCTCACAAGTGATGAAAGCTCCAAAGTTAGTGCTGAAAGTACAGAGACTGCGGCTGTTCCCTCCAGAAAGACTGGCTGAGCTGTCAAGCCAGTATTGCACTTCAGTTATAATTCTCCTGGACTCTAGTGGATTTGCCTCTCAATGTGGTTCACAAAGGTGTTTATATTTCTCAGAGTTCACTACCCAAACTGAGCTTAATGGCCAATTCCAGGTTAATTGTTATTCCTTCTCAGTATGGTGCCCCTGCCCCATCCAGCCCCAAATTAGCTGATAGGGAATGGCCCCCTCCTATATTGTTTAATGTACAGGAAGTTATAACATGAATCAGTATTATTATGTCTCAAGTATGTTAATCATAGTGGAATCAGTATTACCTGTATGAAACATGCATAAGTATTGTCCTTATGGATATAGTATCATGAAGTGTAGTGAATATATATAGTAAAGTAATAGGTTTATCTTAACTGATGCATGATGGTACAGACTTGACGTAGACACCAAGTTTCCTCCAGGCAGGCAAGGGTGTAACCACCCTACAAATGGGGGTTCCTGAAAAGTCTTCCTTGAGCTTGCCTAAATGCTCACTGCCAGGCTGGTGTTCTGCGTTTTAGCAGTTTAAATGTGATTGCCAGAGAGTGCCTGTATAGCCTCTGTGTACTGTCTGTAACCCCCTTGCAAATGGGGGGGTTCCCTAAAAGCATGTAGTACTGTCTCTTTAAGAGTTGTCAGCTCGCAGACCTAATTAGTCTGCATGGGGGACCGTGTATCCTCCTGCTCGAGTCCCGCTTGAGCCGTTGACAAGATGTTTAGTTTTTGCTGTCGCCCACCGGGCAAAGCGAGTACTTCCCAGGGCTATAATTGTTGGTCCAAAATATGTTAGAGTGGTAATGGAAATGTACTTTGTCTAACCTGCTTTTCTTGCAGCTGGGACTTTGTGTGCTTTGCCCCTCCATTTTGGATCGGAACTGCCGCCTGGATCCAATCAGGAGGGAGGGGCGCTTAAAATGGAGAATTGAGCAGCCAACCAGGATTAGGACTCTCTCGGGAGCCAGCTGCCAATGGGAAGTATGGCCAGTGATTCTGGGAAGTGGAGTTCAGGAGTGTGGCGCCTTTTCGCACTAATAGGGGAAGATGTGAGATACTGGCATCTGAAGCCATCCAATTGGGTCGGGTGGCGCCCGAGTGTGATTCCCTGCCCAACAGCAGAGAAGGCAGAGTCGTTGTGGCCGTGAGTGAGGAAGGAGCTCCGGCTTCTGCACTGTTGAGTTTTGTGTGGGAAGCGCGTGTGGAGACCAAAAGTCGGGCGGCTCATTCACCATGGTGATTTGGACTGAATCCTCTGTGTACAAGGAACAGAAGAGGCTGTGCAGCTAGCAGCCAGCAACCAGGCTCACCCTGTAGAGGACTGGAGAATCTGCTTCATCGCGCTCGGTCTGTCAGAAGTGAAGCTGCACTGTGCCTTCCTGGGTCAGCAGTAAGTGTGGTCGGGATATGAAAGCAGCTGCCTGGTATGGTAACCTTCTTTTACATATAGATGTGTGGGGAGTGTTCTGATCACAGGCCTGTGTCCCCTGTGGTGTGAAAGGTGTTCTGCCACACGAGTCATGAGTAAAAATCGGGGTAGCTCCCTGCAAGCTGATCCATTGAGTTGCAAGTATTTCAGCTGTTCCCCTCTCATGCTTCACGAACTGAGCCTACTGGCTCCGGATTACAAATTGGGTATTGTGCAAGTGTTTTCATCCTCAGGGCACCAACCAGCTGCACCGATCTTGGCTAGCCCCCTCTTGCCTGGGTACCCAGCGACAGTGACTTGTAGGGACTTTAGCCTGTGCACAGTGCTCTGAATATTAGTGTGACTGAATCAATTAACTTGATTTCCCCTGCCCTTGTTACTGTCCCCTAAATAAATCAGATTTGGTTGTTTTGCAAAGTTATACTGCCTGAACTGCGTGTCTGTGTTGAAATACTGTACAGTGGCTATTGTATTACTGCATCTCACTTTACAGGGGGTCCCCAGAGTCAAGCTGATCGAACCAATCCTAGGGGTAAGTGTATATTGCGAAGGTACTGTTGTTAACTTGTGTGGGCCACTAGTGGGAAGAAAGAGGGGTTGCAGTGACCCAGAGGGCTGTGACCAAGTCATACCAGACTGTCCTGACCCTGACCTCTGGGTGGAGACACCTGCCATTGGACCTAGGCCCCTTAACCTGTTAGTAGTTACACAGGCAGGGGTAGTAGCCCTTGGGATAGTGCCACCTGGGGGTTACATGTCTCTTTAAGAGCTGCCTGGATTGCAGTCATAATTAATCTGAGAGGGAGCTCTGTTAGAAGATGTACTTGTTTGCTGATCATTTGTTAGAGTAGTAATAATATTGCAGTTTGTTGTAACCTGCCTTCTTTGCAGCATGGACAGTTCTGTTTGTTTCCATCATCTTGGTCCTGGACTGTCAGAATGGGCCAATCAGTACATTTGGAACTGAAATGGAGCCTACCTACAGGGGCTTGGTGGGGCCAATACCTGCAGGAATTATAGTTTTGGACTTTTGGCGCGCCTAAAATAACCTGGAGGGGAAGCCCTTGTTGTGACTGACAGACAGATCAGCCAACTGAACCTTTTGGATCTTGGGGAAAAATCCAACTCTGCTTGCAGTTTCAGTTAGATCTGAATTGGGAACTGAAGAAGTAACAGCTCAAGATAGTTTGAGCAGCAATCCATAGTGGACTCACGCAGGAGAACTGTGGAAAGGCCCGACTTTGGCCTGCATGCCTGCCTGCTATTCCTGAGAGGGAACTTGTGCTTTTTTTTGCAGACTGAATTCAAATTTGGAGAGCGAATTAGGCCACTGAATTGTGACCAGGCTTTAACCTGAAGAAGACCAAAGATTTGCTGAATACGATCGGCCTGTCAGGACTTCCAGCTACTTCTGAACTCCCGGATGTGCAGAGGCTCTGTAATTGCACTGGAGAGCCATTTGCCTGGTACAGTGGAATTTCCTTACATGTGAATGTGCTGTGTGCTTATAGTGGGTCGTGATTTGGTTTCCCAATGTATGTCTGAACTGTGTTTTGCTCGCTGGAGGCTGTATCCAGCTTCAAGGACTGAATCTGTATCCATTTCCGTTTGCTTGGGCCCTGTTAAACTGGCCCAGCCAGAATACCTATGTAACCCCCAGGTGGCGCTATCCCAAGGGCTACTACCCCTGCCTGCTTGACTACCGACAGGTTGAGGGGCCTAGGTTCTATGGCGCGTGCCTCCATCCAGAAGTCAGGGTTTGAAATGGTTGGTCTAGTTTGGTCACAGCCCTCTGGGACACTGAGACCCCCTTCTAATCCCTCTAATGGCCCAAACGATGCACAGGAGTTACAGTACCAATACCCCACGTGTACACACTGTTCATTCATAGGGTACCACTTACCCTCGAGACTGATTCGCAGTTTCGTCTCTAAGGACCCCCTGAAAAATAAGGTTAAGCAGCATACACAAACCAATACAGTGCTTGGCATGAAGGTACTGATTTATTTAGGGAACAGTAACACTGGAGGGGGAAATCAGGTTAATTAGTGGCATTAAATCACAGCACTGTGCACACATACAGGGTCTGAAAAGTCACACTCTGGGTACCCAGGTTGGTTGGGGGGGGGCTAGCCAGGTCCATTGCCCGGGGTTGGCCGGCAGGTGCAGATGGATAGGGCCTTGTAGAAAAAAATATATGCACAACACCCAATTGTAATCCGGAGCCTGATGGCTCAGTCCATGAAGCAAAGAAACAACACTAATTAGATGACAACAGGCTGCAGGGGAATACCCTGATTTGTACTCATAATACCCAAGCTGAGAACCAGATGGTGGATGTTCTTCTGGATTGTCAGAAACAGCAGGGCATGGAGACAAGGTCCTTGTGACTGGACCCCACTGCAGTTTATAGCAAACGGATTTAGTTCGAGACAAGCTGGGGTTTGCTTCCAGCTTCAACACACAGCACACAGCACAGGGGATTGGAAATAGCGATTCCCCTCAAACTCCACATTCATATATAAAAGGAAAGTACTATACCAGGCAGGCTGCTCCTTGATCCTAATGTAATTACTGCAAGATACCAGGGGCACACACAGCAGCTTCAGTTCCTGACAGACCGAGCGCAATTCAGCAATTTCTCCAGTCTTTTACAGGGTGAGCCTGGTTTCCACACTTCTAGTGCTTCTTTCTCCTCACAACTCAGATTCAGTCCAAAACTGGCACTCAAAAAGGCTGCAGACCAAAACTCAGGTCCTCACATGCACTTCCTGCGCGAAACTAGACACTGCAAACCACACAGCTCCTTCTCTCTTCACTGCCACAACTGATCTGATCTTTCCAGTCACAGAGCAGGGCATTTTCTTTAGCTCCACACTATTCGGTTGGCTGATTCAGCTGTCACTCACAATAAGACTCCCTCTGTTGGTAGAAAAAGGCGCCAAGGTCAAAACTATATTTCCCAGAGTCACTGCCCATACAATCCCCTTGTGGCTGGCTCAAAATTAAGAGTCCAAGTTCTGATTCGCCCACAGGCTCCATTTTAGGTAACCCTTAACCCAACTGGCCCAGCACAGCAGTTTAGGTCCAAAATGGGGGGTAACACACACAGAGTCCCAGCTGCAAGAAAGGCGGGTTAGACAAACTGCATTTTACTTAACACTCTAACTGGTTTCAGGCAAACAGTTACATCTTTCATTTAGGCTACCTCTGTACTCTTAGTGACTGCAGAAATGGAGCGATTTCTCTTCAGCTCAGGCGGGATTCGAGCATTAAATACACAGTCCCCCCATACAAACTAATTAAGTCTGCAAGCAGACAGCTCTTAAAGAGACAGTATGTGGAGGCTCAAATAGCACTCACTTGGAACCACATTTAAACAGCTCAGACGCTGAACACCGCCCAGACTTGGAACATTCAGGCAAGCTCCTGGAAGACTTTTGGGAACCCCGTTTGCAGGTGGGTTACACCCTTCCTGGCCTGGAAAACCTGGCGTCCGCGTCAAGTAAGTACCCCCATAAGTTTCATTACAACCATATACATTTACATCAGTATCACATTAGGCTTATACATGTAATCATCAGTCAACATATCACCTTACCAGAAACACATTTCTGAAACTTTTCAGTACACACATTGTACCATAACTCAGGTTATTACCTCCTGTACATGAAACCTGAAGAAAGGGGGTCCTTCTGTATCAGCTACCTTGGGGCTGGATGGGGCAGAGGCACCATACCTAGAGGGCAGCACAATTAACTTGGAGTTAGCACTGATGTTCAGTTTGGGCAATGAGCTTGGGGACACATACGCTCTTTTATGGACAACATTGAGAGGCAAGTCCACAGGCCTCCCAAGGGAATCCTAACTGAGGTGCACCACAGGCTTTACAGCTCGACCAGTCTTTCTAGGGGGAACTGTTACAGTCTCTGCACTCTGAGCCTCATTTTCAGCATTGTCCTCAGTTGTCAGGGGAGTCTCCATTGGGGTAGAGAGGCTAGAACTTTTGGCACTTTCAGCTTCAGGAGTTACAATCTCTGAGTCCACAACACTTGGCTCACATGGAGAGCTTTCGGACACTGGCAGTGGACCATCAGGGCACTCAAAATACTCTTCTTGTTCTGGTATATCACCAGTCTGTTTACCTCCTCTGAAAGCTCGAACAGTTCAACCATACACAATGATTCCATATCATCTGACTTGATGCTTTGCACTTCACTTTCTGGGAGCATTGGCTCCAGAGACAAAGCTGGGGGCTTAGACAGTCCAGAAGGCCCAGCTTCATCTTCAGGATTGACTAGGGGATTGCCCCAAAACAATTGACTCAGTTCGTAAGAAGGGTAGTATTCAAAGCCACACTCACTTTCCTCTGACATGGACTGACAGTCATGTTCAACTGGGACTTGTGGAGGGGAACACTTTAACTCAGCTTCTGTAAGTGCAGACTTTCTTGATTTTTTCTTAGCAGCAGCTCTAGTCACTGGTCCAGAGGGGGCATTTTCTGGGGGCTCAGATTCAATCAAGATTTGTCCAATGGACTGTAAATGATTTCTATGCATTGTTTTAACATCTTTTGAATTATTCTCAGGCCTTACTTTGTACACAGGCAGATCATCTAGTTTGCCCACTACAATGTGAGGGAGATGGTGCCATCTGTCAGCAATCTTATGTTTGCCATGCAGTCCCAGATTTCTTAGCAATACCCGATCTCCCTCCTGGAGTTCCTGTGCGTTCACCTTTTTATCATACCTTTCTTTGTTGGCCAGATTTCTTTTGGCAGCCATGGTTTGAGCCAGTTGGTACGCATGATTTAGCTGGGCCTTTAACTTTTGCACATACTGTAAATAGTTGTCAGCTTGAACCCCATCAGGAGAGACTCCAAAACACCATCTACCGGTAGTCGAGCTTCTCTTCCAAACATCAGGTGGTAGGGGGAGAACCCAGTGGCATCACTTTTTTGTGCAGTTGTAGGCATGTACCAGGGTGCTAATTTGTTGGCTCCATCTAGGCTTGTCCTTTGGGTGGAGGGTGCCTATCATATCTAGCAAAGTGCAGTTGAAACGTTCAGGCTGTGGGTCCCCCTGGGGTGGTAAGGGGTGGTTCTGGACTTTTGCAATTCCCACAGAGAAAGCATCTCTTTGATCAGACGACTCTCAAAGTCTCTCCCTTGATCAGAATGGATTCTTTGTGGAGCCCCATAGTGAACAAAAAAGTTTTCTACAAGCACTTTTGCCACAGTGGATGCCTTCTGGTCCTTGGTGGGGAAAGCTTAGGCATATCTGCTCCCTGCACTCATTCTACGTCCCATTCTTTGAAAGAAAGCACCTGGTCTCTCTGGGCAAGCTTTCTACTGATTCTCATCTTCCATTCGTCTGGCAATGGGGAATCACCAAAATCAAACAATTCGGGCGTCACTCTGTCATTCTCCCCTGAACACTTGTTACTAGGCAACACTGCAGTATCCGCACTATGCACATTAGCCAGGGTGCAAACTCTATTTACTCGAATCTCTCTATCAGACACGTTATGAACTTGGACCATTACCCGTCTGGCATAAGCATGGGCTCTGGCAGGCAAAATACTTGGCTTGACCAGCAGTCCCTCTGGCAATTTCTCATCACCTGCAGCATCTAGCATGAGGATTTTATTCTTGACATCTTTTCTGATATGGATCTCTCCCTGTAAGGTACACTGGGCATTTGGCGCCAGGATCAGAGACTCAGGATCCTTTTTCCAGACAATTTCAACCGGTTCCTCTGGTTCCACTTTGTCAGCATCTCTCTAGGCATCATAGGCCTTCTTGATCAATGCTGGAATTCTTAAAGCTCTACCAGTCTGTGACCCCTGTTTCTCATAACACAACTGTGCTAACTATCCAAATATATGCGCATTCGTCCCAATTAGTAGCGGAACCCCATCATATAGTCCAGTAGAGGGACACACTAAGGCCAGGGTCTCTACTTGCTCTGCCACTCCAGTCATGGAGGTGGGGAAAGACAGCCAAATTCAGATATACCCGGAGTAGGGGTAGGCCTTCTCATTTAACCCCTAGACATGCAGTCCTTCCAAAGGTTGTAAGGGTACATCTGACAAATGCTTCTGTTACCAATCCTGGAACATAATTGTCACTTGGGAGCCACTGTCTAATACAGCTCTTGTAGACACTCCATTCACCTTTACAGTGGTCTCCATGGAAGGACCCACTATTCTGGACCAGTCTGGAGAGGCGGTAGCGGGGGCCTGGGCAACTGACCTTGCCACAAAGGGACGTGAGTTAGCATTTTTGGGACCCTCACTGGGATCCTTTTGTGCACCTACTAACCACTGATTTGTTCTCTGAAGCTCTCCTTGTAGCCTATATATAACTTTGTCTGTGTCTTTTGGGGACCGGCATTCTCTCTTCATGTGTCCATCCTTCCCACAATTATAGCAAAACATACTTTCTGGAGTTTGAGCTGGCCGAGGCATCACACTGGGAGCCAGGACGGAGGTACTACTAACTGAACACGTTGGTGCCATCTCTGTCTGTGGCGTGATAAGCATTTGGAGGCATCTCGTCAATTTCCCCACTTCCATGGTCAGACATTGAGTTTTGAGCTGTTGTCAGCAGGAGATGCCTGGGTGGGAACCCCCACCCCCCCATAGCAGATGCAGTCGGATATAGGTCGGGGCCTGTACTTGCAGGCGCGGCCTTCATAAAAAGGCTGTTTTTGAATTCCCTGATCTCTCTCAGCAGTTCACCCCATGGTGGCACACCCTCATTGGTCCCCACTTCATAAGGACCTTCCGATGCTGTGATCACTTGGGCTGCGCTCACCCCAGAATTAGAATCCCCGTCCTCATCTTCAACCTCCCAAAGTTATTTTATTAAGTCACAATAGTCCGGTGGGTTACCCCTTCTGTCTGGGAGCCTTAATTGAAGGAGCTGCAATTTAGAATGCTCTGCATGCTGTAGTAGGTGCTCCAACCTTACACGGTTTAAGCCACTGGCGGCTACCCCACCTTTTCAGTAAGCCTTCAGCAGAGCTCCTTCCAGATGAGTAACATGTGCAGAAAAACTTTCCCCTGGCCACTGTTTTGTACCTTGAAATTTCCACATCAAGCTCTCCCCTGACTCAATGCTCCCAAAATTGCCTTCAGGGACAGATAGGTACTTCTGGGCAGATGCATCAGGATTTGTGGACTTCAAATATTTAATGGCCTCTACAGCAGGACCCCTCAGACTTTCTATGATTCTTTTTCATTTCTCAGCCTCCACACACTGCCATTCAGGTATCAGGGGTGTAACACAATCTATCCAGGTGTCCCAATCATCCTCCCCCTGGGGGATGGGGAGGGTGCCAGTGAAGATCCTCAACCTTCGGTAAGAGTTGTGACTAATGGCAAGTGCAGAAATAGGAGCCTGCATTGGTTCAGCCACCATAACGGGTACTGGAGTTGGAGAGGGTGTTGGGGGAGGAACACTGCCAGGTGGCAAGAATAGTTTCTTCAAGTCCTCCACAGTTTTCCCTTCCTCCAGCAACAATTTAGCAAATTTCTCCTCAAAAGTTTCAGATAGTGGGGGGGGGTCTCATTCCTTCCCCGGGTCTCTACTGTCCTTAATTATCACTCTCCAGGCAGTGAGGGCTCCCTCTGGGGTAATAGTCTGTTGCACTTTGGAGCTATCTATAGGGTCCTTATACTCTTCTAGGGCCATGAAAGTGTGGTTGAGCAGATCAGCATGTCGACCCACCACCACAGGGTTTTGTAAACCTTCCACCTTGGAAAGTACTCCCTGTACAGTGTCCATATTGATACACAGGGGGATGTCAAGAATAAACATAGCATTTTGGGGGTCGATCTCCTCCCCAGTACACCACTCCACCAACCGGTGCACAGCCACTTCTGTCGGGGTACCCATTTATTTTTTTCAACAGTGGTTCATAAATGTGGCCACTAGAGGACACAAAATCCCAGCGGTGAGCCTCCAAGATGTAACCTCCAGGTGGCACTATCCCAAGGGCTACTACCCTTGCCTGCTTGACTATTGACAGGTTAAGGGGCCTAGATTCTATGGCGGGTGCCTCCACCAAGAGGTCAGGGTTTGAAATGCTTGGTCTAGTTTGGTCACAGCCCTCTGGGACACTGAGACCCCCTTCTAATCCCTCTAATGGCCCACATGATGTACAGGAGTTACAGTACCAATACCCCACATGTACCCACTGTTCATTCATAAGGTACCACTTACCCTCTTGACTGATTCGCAGGTTCGTCTCTGAGGACCCCCTGAAAAATAAGATTAAGCAGCATACACAAACCAATACAGTGCTTGGCATGAAGGTACTGACACTTCAGACAGTTTAAAGTTTAACAAAAACAACAAATCTGATTTATTTAGGGAACAGTAACACAGGAAGAGGAAATCAGGTTAATTAGTGGCATTAAATCACAGTACTGTGCACACATACAGGGTCTGAAAAGTCATACTCTGGGTACCCAGGTTGGGGGGGGCTAGCCAGGTCCGTTGCCCGGGGTTGGCTGGCAGGTGCAGATGGATAGGGCCCTGTAGAAGAAAATATATGCACAACACTCAATTGTAATCCAGACCTGATGGCTCAGTCCATGAAACAAAGAAACAACAAAATTAGATGACACACTTGTGATTGAAAACAGGCTGCAGGGGAATACCTGATTTGTACTCACAATACCCAAGCTGAGAACCGGATGGTGGATGTTCTTCTGGATTGCCAGAAACAGCAGGGCATGGAGACAAAGGTCCTTGTGACTGGACCCTGCAGTTTATAGCAAACGGATTTAGTTCGAGACAAGCTGGGGTTTGCTTCCAGCTTCAACACAAAGCACACAGCACAGGGGACTGAAAATAGTGATTCCCCACAAGCACTACGCACATTCATATGTAAAAGGAAAATACTATACCGGGCAGGCTGCTCCTCGATCCCAATCACAATTACTGCAAGAAACCCGGGAGCACACACAGCAGCTTCAGTTCCTGACAGACTGAGCATGATTCAGCAATTTCTCCAGTCTTCTACAGGGTGAGCCTGGTTTCCACACTTCTAGTGCTTCTTTCTCCTCACAGCTCAGATTCAGTCCAAAACTGGCACTCACAAAGGCTGCAGACCAAAACTCAGGGACTCACATGCGCTTCCTACTCAAAACTATACACTGCAGAAGCACACAGCTCCTTCTCTTTTCACTGCCACAACTGATCTGATCTTTCCAGTCACAGAGCAGGGCATTTCCTTTAGCTCCACACTATTCTGTTGGCTGATTCAGCTGTCACTCACAATAAGACTCCCTCTGTTGGTAGAAAAAGGCACCAAGGTCAAAACTACATTTCCCAGAGTCACTACCCATACAATCCCCTTGTGGCTGGCTCAAAATTAAGAGTCCAAGTTCTGATTCGTCCACAGGCTCCATTTTAGGGAACCCTTAACCCAATTGGCCCAGCACAGCAGTTTAGGTCGAAAATGGAGGGGTAACACACACAGAGCCCCAGCTGCAAGAAAGGCAGGTTAGACAAACTGCATTTAACACTCTAACTGGTTTCAGGCAAACAGTTACATTTTTCATTTAGGCTCCCTCTGCGCTCTTAGCGACTACAGAAATTGAGCGATTTCTCCACAGCTCGGGTGGGATTTGAGCATTAAATACACAGTCCCCCCATACAAACTAATTAAGTCTGCAAGCAGACAGCTCTTAAAGAGACAGTACGCGGAGGCTCAAATAGAACTCACTTGGAACCACATTTAAACAGCTCAGATGTCGAACACCACCCAGACTTGGAGCATTCATGCAAGCTCCTGGAAGACTTTTGGGAACCCCCGTTTGCAGGGGGGTCACTCTTGCTATGCAGAGAAAGTCTTTGTCGAGAGACCGGCCTGGGAATCAGCCCTCTGCTCAATGCCTTGAACAGGAACGACGCCTTGGTGATTCATGTGGGCCCTGCTTCTCCGGGCACTCCAGCTCAACAGCCTGCAGTCTTGATTTCATTCTGCCTGTGTCCAGTATTGGGTATTGTGAGTAAAACATCAGGGTAGCTCCCTGCAACAACAGCTAAATCTAAAAGTGTTGTCATCTAATTGTCTTGTTGCCTTTTCGTTCACGAACTGAGCCCTCTGGCTCTGGATTACAAATAGTGTGTGTTGTGCATGTTGCTTTCTTCCATTAAAAGGTCACAACCAGGTACAACATTCCTGGCTAGCCCACCATTTTCCTACCTGGGTATCCAGAGTGTGTGACTGTGTAGGGACTCTGAACTGTATGTATAACTGTCTGATTAATATAGCTTTTAAGCAAATCAACCTGATTATGCCCCTCCATTGTTCAAGTCCTCTGAATAAATCAGATTTAACTTTGTTTGCATTTAACCTGACTGTAGTTCCAGTTTGTGCCAAAAGTATTGTACTGTTGCTATTTGCTGTGCTTATCCTTGTTTTACAGAGGGTCCCCAGGGTCAAGCTAGAAGAACCAGCCCTGGTGGTAAGTGCAAACAGTGTGGGTAATTGACTGGTGAATAAGGGTCATTGTGAAAGTAATTATTGTATATTGTTCAGGCCACTAGAAGTGCAAGAGGGGGTTACAGTATCCCGGACGGCTGTGCCCAGGTTAGCTTGACCACTAACAACCCTGACCTCTGGGTGGAGGCACCTGTTTCATTACCCAGGCCCCTTAACCTGCTACTAGCCAAGCAGGCAGGGGTAGTAGCCCTTGGAATAGCGCCACCTAGGGGCTACACATGGTACTAGTAAGAACCATTTTAGAACTGTATGATGTAGTTTATGTCCCAGTTCTATGCTTCTATTGTTGGGGCAACACTGTTATGTTCTACTATAGAACTCTGAGGTTGTTTGGGACATTAACTACATCATACAGTTCTAAAATGGTATTTACCAGCAAATTGTAAAGCAGAAACACATACTGAGGCTACTAAAAGGCCTGTATAGATGGAACAATAACAGAATTTTAACAAGTACCTAAAAAATGGATTCTATTGGGAAAAATGACTTGCAGGTTCAGTGCAGTTCTCCATTAACTAAGCAGTTAAAGACAAAATCCTTCAGTTAGCATGGCAGAAAAAAATTGTACATTATGGTCAAACAAGAATTTTTTTTTACCATGATAATGCTTCAGCTACTGTGTCGAGAATATATCTCGCTTCTCCAAACCCTGCGCCAACAGAATATTAAATTTCTCACTCCCTATGCGATCAGGCTAATTGTTAATTTTCCCCAGGGCCAAAAGGACTACCATTCAGCTGCAGAGATTCAGGAGGACTTGCAACAGCAAAAAATTGAGATTCCTACCTATTGACCTCAGACTACAGTTGCCGATAGGCAGCAGTCAAGATGGATGGAAGTGAATGATCCCAAGCAGAAACGCTGGCAGTCTATGAACACCATAGCCCATATTGAGGCTCAGGTTCATTCCTTCCAGTGCCCTTCCAGTAGCACCTGAGATCTAAGGGATGCTGTAGAAGGTCGCCTATTCACAACCAAAGAGGGGTCAGTGGACATCTGTTGGGGGGGAATGCAGGAGGCCCTGAGTACTCCTTTCACTTGTGGAGGGCAGCATGGCACTTGTTCTTATAATTATCCCTACTGAGGCAACCTTGTGAACAGCTGTACAGTTTTTGTTTTTTAAATTCAGGTCACTTCGCTCTCGGTATCAGCTGCTTAGTCTCTGTCCATCTGATTAAAGTGTGGATGCAACTTGGAGACAGGGGATGGGGTGTTAGGATCTGAGGGGGAGAGGCTACAAAAATGGCGAGGACTCCTCTCTCTGACCACCCCCTCTCCTAGTTTCTGCCAGGATAGTCCTGCGAAGGGCTGCTTGGTGCTGCACATAGTTATGCACTTACTCTGACAGATGATTCTGGATTTCATTTAGGGGGAGATTGGGACTAGGTGCCTTGCTGTCCACTGCTAGCAATGAGTGCTGGATTAGCTACTTTGGGTTCCTGGGTGCTCTCCGCTCTGCTTTCTGTTTCAGTTTCCCCTCTCCCACTGTGGCTTGTTCATACTTATACCTTACGCTGTAAAGTTAACAGAGCCTTGACTTGCCTCCTAGTCTCTTAGTTTTTGTCTGTCCTGGAACATAGAAACATAAAATTTGACAGCAGCTTTGCTGCATTTGGGACCAGTGTCAGCTGTAGTGGGGGTCCAATGCCGGACTCTGGATACTGGAAAGGAACATCTGTTGGCAGCATATTGGTACTCCCCTCGTCTTGCAGCAGCTTGTTAGTGATCCACCGTGGCTAGCTCACCAGTTAGGTTCTTCTCTCTCAATATCAATGGCATAAATAACCCTGTAAAACTAACAAAATGTTTTCAGTTTCTATGCAGCCATCCTGCTGGCATTTATTATCTACAGGAAACCCACCTCTCACCTCAGGAACATCTTAAGTTGTCTTGGGGAGACAGGTACATTGTCTACTCCTCTTCATGTGGAAATGGAAAATGCAGAGGAGTTGCCATCCTAATTTTAGAAACCAATGCCGTTTGAATTCATAAAACAATATTCTGATTCACAGGGTAGATACATTATATTGCAGGTTATGTTATACCAGACTCAGGTGACTCTAATTAATATTTATGTAACCACCCAGTCCCCTGGGGTTTCTAGAATCCCATCAGTGCTAGACATAGGAAGGTCGTGGGCAATTGGTGGAGAGTTTAGTAGAAGCTCTCTACAGATGACATCACGGTTTACTCAGCTAGCCTGAGGAGAAAATGGATTATGTCATTTAGAACTCTTGCTGCAGCCTGAGCCACTTTGGAATCAGCCACCTGGGGACAGTTTAGAATGTTGGGATGGGAGTCAGTGTAGTTGAGTAGTTCTGTAGTAAGAGTCAGAGTGAGCAGAGTTCAGAGTGTAGAGGTGCCTGCCAGCCTGCCCTGAGGCTGGATACAGGACCTCTGGTTGTTTTCTCACCCTAGTGAGTGAAAATAGCAGCCATACCACAGGTAGTGGTGGAGACCATTGCCAGCAGGATCCCTGTGGGTCAAGTCTTACAGAAAGAATGGAACTGATAAATTCAGTGTTTCCAAGGGGCAGTCCCCTGAGGAATGAGAAGAGTTTTCAGCTGCCCAGGTCAGAGATAAAACTATGGAAAAGCAGCAGGGAGAAGAGTGTTTTTCTCCACCAGTATGATGCCTGTAACAAGGGACAAACAAAACATTGAGTACAGAAACAGAGGCTAGATTCAGAGGGGGTCATCTGGTGGTGTATGTGCCCAGAGATAAATCTAGAATACACCACTGAGGAACCCTGTATCACCACAAAAATGTGCTGAATGTGAAGATGTAAATGTATGAATGTCTTTAGCAATCTGTTGAGATTGGAGGATCCGATTTGTGTAATCCCAAAGGGATGGCAGAAGCTGTCTGGGACTAGGGTGGGCAGATCATCATCTGAAATTCCAGTCAGGGTTAACTGGTCACCAGAAGGGCAAAAGTTTACCCTGTGGATGCTAACTAAGCCCATCAGGTCAGGAGGATGTAATGTTTTAAAGTGTGTGGCAATCATCATGTAATAGACACTTAGAGAGAGAGAGAGAAAAATGCTGAATGTGAAATGTGTGGCAACCCCCACATAACAGACACTTCTGGGTAAAGGATGTCCTTGTAGGTCCCTAGTACAGAGGGATGTACTGGTCATAGTTTGCGACAGAGAAGAATGTGCAAAGCTCAAGAAATGTGTTGTTCTGGAAAAGAAGAGTTCTTGTGTGATCTTGTAATGTACAGTTTCAAACTTGGGGCACCACCCCATTCTGTTTTGCCATCTGTGTCAGAATAAAGCCATACTGTATGATTCCATCTCCAGTATTGGACATTCCATCTATGCTTCCCAGTGTAAACTTGTTTATGGGCCCCCTCAGAAGATCGGCATAGCGTAGACTAGCATCTCTCTCCCAGAACTCAGTGTAAATATAAATGTTATTTTGCACTCTAACCCCTCGCCCTCTTAGATGCTGAGCCAGGTATTTGCCCCAGTGCCAGGGGTGATGCCTATTGTATGCCAACCTGTGGTTTGTTGTCTTGTCTGGGTACAAGTTAGGGGGGTCCCAGTTGCAAGATGCCACTCTTGGCTGGGGTAAGGGTTGCAAAATTGGGGGCTTGTCCAAAGATCTTGGGGGAGAGGATAAGGTTGCCATGCCAGTGCAAATCCTGAGGGTATGTCTAGGGTCTTTCTGTCTGGTAGTGGTGCACCATAACAGAAATCGTTGTGAGGAAAAGTAAAGTTGTGCCCAGTAAAGTGCCATCCAAAGATTTGCTGCCTGTGTTTCTGAGGGAAAAAATGTGCTGTCTGTAGTGCTAGTGGAAACTGTGATGCCAAGGACTGCTGTGCTAAGAATGTGTGCCCTGTCAGTCAAAGTGCTTTAAAAAACTAGTAAAGATTTCAAAGTTAAAAGTAATTGTGGACCAAGAAGACATTTGTGCCTATGATTACAGAAAGTTTCAAGCATGTGTAATATAAACTGAGGGAGTTGCTAAAGGAATTACACAAAAATTTGCCAAAATTACCTGAAAGCACTTCAGTCAGTGAAATTTTAAGCTGTGGGAAAAAAGTTCAGTTTGCAGTTTAAATATACCTGCTTGACAACTGTCATGAAGGAGAGCAAGCAGGAGAGATGGAGAGCATGAGAGAGAGAGAGAGACCATTTGCATGGTGTCGTGTGATTGGTCCACACTACCAAGTCCCACCCATTGCCTAGAGTCTCAGTGCTAGAGGAGTGTTTGAGGAGGAGAAACCAAGGAGTGTGCGAGCTGTTCAGAGCCAGTGGGAGCAGACTGAACCGGCGTGAAGGAGAACTTTGTGTTTTACTAAAGAAGACTTTAAAACTTTGCAAATCGGGCTTCTCTCATTAAGCAACTGCAGTGGTGAGCGATCTCGAGTGTGCATTGTGTATTGACAGCCCAACCAACCCCAACAATCCTCAATTCAGTAGGAAGGCCACAAATATCATCGGAGGAAACCAGCTACTTTCTGTAAGTACAAGAATGACAGCAAAAGCAAAAAGACAGCATTAGAAATGTAAAGATCTAGTGTGAGAGTCAGCGAAAGACTGAGCAAAAGCAAGCATGAGGGCAAAAGGATTGAGCTGTAGTGTCTGTGGCTGGCAGTAAACACACAAGAAATGTGTGTACTGGGCAGTACTAAGCAAAATCGATGGAAAGTGTGTGCAGGATTTAAAGATTGTGCTTATTTTTCTCTAAAAGTCCATTTTGTAAGTTTGTGCATGGTAAAAGTGAAATGCTGTGGCAAATAAATCAAATGCAGCCAGGACCAGTGTGTGTGTATGATGCAGAAAGTTTCAGTGGCCATGTTGGGGGTGTAGTTCAAAGCAAAATGTAAACAAACAATGAAGTGCCATGTTGGGACAAGGTCTAGTGGTACAAAACAACCAAAGACTATACAGAGAGTTTGAAACAAAGTGCAATTCAGTTTCAGCAAAGTGCAGAAAGAAAAAAGACAATTACAGTTTAAACAGTCAGAACCAGTGTACTAAATGCTAACAGTGCAGATCAGTAACTTTTTCACAGAGCAAAATGGCTAGCAGAAAGGCAGGGTATCCCCTTCATGTCCGAGCATGGATAGCCCAGCAAGAAAGAGAATTAGCCCAGTACGAGAGGCTGTACAATTGTGAAGGTGCAACAACAAATGTAGCATTACCACACTTTCCAGTGACTGTCTATGTGTTCTGCATGAGAAATGGGAGAGATGACCTAATGATACCACACTGTAAAGATTGCAGAAAGCAGTATGGGATGTGTGCAGACTAGGGATGGGAGAACCTCTAAAGGTTCTGAGGTTCTAAAAGTTTCTGATAAGCAAAAAAAGGTTAGGATACTTAGCTGAACCTTTTATAACCATTATGGTTTTATGGTAACTGTATGTGAAAAAATCATTTTAAACAGCTTTTAATCAACATATCTATAGAGAAAAGCAATTAAACCACTGTTTAGTAGTATTAAACAGCATGAGCAGTGAAATGAGATGAGGAGTGAATAATGTGACTGTGGATGTGCCTACTGGAGGATGGCAATGATTTGGCCCAAAGGCAGGCAAGTCCCAGATCTCTGTTTTTTTAACCAGTATCCAGAGTCTGACTTTTTGTAGAAGGGGATGTGTTTGGCACCACTTTTGTTTAGCAATGGCTCTCGGTATGGAACACGATGTAAAGCAACATGGCAAAAAAAAAGACAGAGCACCAGGCAGTCCAAAAGTCACCACTTCACTATTGCTACTACCACTACCATCAGCCTCAGGATAAAAAACAGAGCTAAGCAACATTTTAAAATTTTAATCAATCTGGTTATGGCACATTTAGCTAAATGATCTCCTCAGAATGAGAAAGTGACTGGGTGTGAGATCAGGCACTTGTCTGCCACATTTGCTACCAGTACAATCATGTCATGTGCCGGATGCGCCTCCCACCCACCCCCAGGATAACGATGACATGGTCCAAAGGCAGGCAAGTCCCAGATCTCAATTTTTTTTAAACCAGTCTCCTGAGTCTGACTTTTTATAGAAGGGTACAGTATGTTTGTAATGTATGTCACCAATTATGTTCAGCAATGGCTCTTGGTATGGAACACAACAAGAAGGGCATCCTGCAGAACATGAACTCTAACAGAAGCATTGTACTGGACCAAGGTCGTGAATGATGTGACATAAATAACTGGGTGTCCTGATTCATGATGAAACAGAAGATTAAAAAACAAACAAAAACAAAACAAGGTTGTTCCAAAAAAAGTTGAAGTGGTGTGATATGTGATGACCGTGAATGTAATTCGTCATGACGTGATGTGAGTCATGAACATGGCACTGGCGACGCTTCTCAGAGCACCAGAAACTGGATGGAATGAGCTTCCACAAACAGTTGCCCTTGAAAATTTGAAATACCTATGGCTGTACTTCACTGAAATGCAACAATGTTCACTCTGAGATTGTATCTACTGGATTAAATACTGCCTGCTTGTGAGGATGAATATTCAAGTCCATCTGCTAGTAAGGCATCTTGCAGAATGTGAATACTAACAGAAGCATCGTACTGGACCAAGGCTCATGAGTGATGTGACATGATATCTGGGTGCCCTGATTCATGATGAAACCGAAGATTAAAAAACCAAAAACAGGGTTGCACCAAAAAAGTTGAAGTGGTGTGATTCGTGATGACCATGAAGAACGTGACTTGTTGTGACGTGAGTCATGAACTTGGCACTGGCAGAGCTTCTCAGAGCATCAGAAACTGGATGGAACTGAGCTTCCACAAACAATTGCCATTGAAAATTTGAAATACCTACAGCTGCACGTCCCTGATGACAGATGACTGACTTCTTACGGGGTGGGGGGTGTCACACAGACAGTATGCAAGAAGTGGCACTGGTGCAGTGGTGACTGGCTGGCAGATTTTATTACACACACACACAGAATCTATTTCACACACCACTTACAATAAGGGCAATGCTGCAGGCACTGCTGCTACCCACACAGATTCAGGGACCCTGCCTGGCCTAACCCTCTCTGACACAGTACTTTTTCCCTTCAAGGATTTTATAATTTTTTTATTTATTCCATGTGATGTGATGGAATGTCCTGCCCACTGAGCCAAAGCTTATACCCCACCGAGCAAGCACAGGGAGGAAGATAACAGATAACTGGCTTCTTGGGGGGGTCACACAGACAGTATGCAATCAGGGACCCTGCCTGGCCTAACCCTCTTTGACACAGTACTTTCACTTCAAGGATTTTTATTTTTGTTTATTCCACGTGATGTAATGGAATGCCGACTGAGCCAAAGATTGCATGATAAAAAATCAAATAATAATAAATTCCCACTGAAGTGACTGAGCAGTGAGCACAGGCAGGAAAATTGAGAGCTGACTTGTTGGAGGGCAATTGGGCAAACAGCAAGAAGGCTAACTGGGAGTGGTGTGGTATGGATGGCACAGTTCATCCCCTCTGCTGCTCCAAAACAAAACTGTCAGTCTGGCTCTGGCACGTCAGTCTCTTCTCTTCTCTTCTCTTCTCTTCTCTTCTCTTCTCTTCTCTTCTCTTCTCTTCTCTTCTCTTCCCTTCCCTTCTCCTTCCCTTCCTTCTCTTCTCTTCTCTTCTCTTCTCTTCTCTTTCTTCTCTTCTTGTCTTTTTGACTCACTCACTTGCCCCAGTCTCCAAGTTCCTACTTTCCTCCCTGAGTCTTCTATCCCAACTTCCCAATCCTCGACTCCCACACCCATACCTGACCCAGTCCTCAGCTCTAATCCTCTCTCAATCCCGAGTCCCTGATTCCCCAACCACAAGTTTTCTTTTAGTTCTTTTTTTAATTAATATAAAAAAAAATTAAATTCTTTAGTTTTTTTTTCTGAGTCCGTGAGTTGACTTCTTTCTTGCTCAACAGTCACATGCAAGCAGCACACATAAGCACAGAATCACGAGGCAGCCTGTAGATACTGCTGCTGCTTCTCCATCCTGTATTCCTCTGTGCAGCTCCTAAGGTGGACCATGTGGATTGCTAGAGCAAACCCAATCAGGTGCCACCTTAGGAAGATGGACAGCTCAGCCATCCAATGAGGAACTAGAGTCTTGTCTTTGGTTCCTCCTGTGGGTTCCTCCTGGTCTGGTACTTCTCGTGCTGCATTTCCCATGATACTACGGCTATCCGAACTGACCAGAACAGCCGAAAGTGTTCGGAATCCTTTTGTTTATGAACACTTCATCATGGTCGGGTCAGTTCATATTTTTGACAAACCAATTTGCCCATCCCTAGTGCAGATGCTGGCACTGTGCAAGCCATGGCCAAAGCAATAAGTCTGTCTCCAACATGGACTCTGTGCGAGGGCTCAACCTGTGCCTTACCGAGACAAACTGCATGCAGGCAGGAAGATCCAGAGGAGTTAGTAAAAGAGTTTTTTCAGGGTCTGACCCAAACTGACTTGCAGTGGCAGGACAAAATGGTCTTTACAACCCCAGAAAAGGTTGACGGGGACCTTCCAGAGAATGAGTTGGTAAATCAGTGGGCAGCAAGCCCAAGTCCAAGCTTAATCAGAGAAAACAAAATAGAAGATGCTTTGCATTGGGAGGCAACTGCCTCAGAACATAGCGAGGTGTGAACTGTGCAGGGGGCTGAAACAGCTATCAGCTCCTGGGCAGAGCATGTGAAGCAAGCAGAAATGGAGCAAGTTAGTAAGGCAACTGCTAGTGAGAATGGGCTACCAGTGGCCCTAACTGCAACTGAGCCACAAAAGACTGTACAGGGCTCAAGAGGAGTTGTAGAAAGCACAGGGATGGACTGCTTTTTCCCTGTTGTGACCATCCAAAGCTGGCATGACCAGGTCTGGCTGCCCCCAAGCCAGGCTGCTGTGTTGAGCCTGCCCAAAGGCAGCAAAGAGGGAAGTCTGGTCAGACGCAGGGCTGAGGCAGAGTATGGACTAAAATATCCATTTTTTGAGAGATTGCTGTGGGAAGCCATTGAGGACCATAAAGAGGAATGGTTGTGGGAAGAAGCCAGAGCTACCATTAAATCCAGTGTGTGTAAGTTTGTGGGACTCAAACTCTGTCATGACAGACTGAAGTTTTGGAAGCTAGGTAGCACCCTTTATCTAGATTCTGTCTGAGTAATTGACAAAACTGGAAAAGAAACCGTCCACACTGGAAGACTTGTTCATTCAGATGAGACAGTAGTTTATGGTCCTCATCCTGAGTGATACTACCCTTGAGTGTCACTACACCAGCATTTTGCCAGCTTAAAAGATAGCCACACCAGAAGAGGTGCAATATGGTGGGTCTACCACCCAACTTTGCAGGCAATTGGCTGAAGAAGGGTGGGGAAAGTCTCCTGGCAAGTGGCAAGTGGAGGAGACCAATGTGGCTGCTTCTAACCTGGTGAATCCAGCTGTCTTGAGGGGAGTCTCCTGCCAAGTGCCAAGAGGGGGAGATCAACATGGGTGCTTCTGTTCAGGTGAATCCAGCTCGAGCACCATCTGCGGCAACCAGATCCAGAGGCGGCGTGAAAGAGACTGATCTGAAGATTTGTCTTCAGCCAGAGGTGAAGAGATCCAGATAAGATCCAGAGAGGTGTTGCAGTTAGTCAACATGAACCTCAGGAACTGGTAGGTTAGATTTTCCTCTTACTTTTTATGTTTTAACTGTACCCACTTCAAGAAAAGGTGCCCTTTAAACTGTTTGATCCAAGGGACATCTGGATCTGGACTACAGATTAACAGGGCTCGGGCCTGTGCAAAGAACAGTTTTAAAAAAAGACTATTCTTGAATGTGAGTGCCTTGTGCACTCAGAACTCTTTCTCCTTAGAGTTCGGACATTGTAGGGACCTCCCCCTTCCCCCAAAATATTTTGTATGTGTTTATTTTGACACTTTTATACTGCCTTTTGTAGAAAACCTTTTAAAAATCTTTTGGGATTGCATAGTATCTGCTGGTGGGAGGTTTGGTTACTGTGTTTTTCTTGCAGGATGAGTTTTTGGAATGTTTTCTTTTGCAGACGCTCCTGAGCGAACAAAAGAAGGCAAGAAGAGGATGTTTGGGACTCCATGGAGTCCTCTTTTTAGAATGTTTGAGTTTTAGAAATGTGTAAGTAGAGAATGTTAAACATTTTTTTCTGCTTTTTAGCTGTAGAGTATGTAGTACTGGGGTTTGGGAAATGCATAGCAATGTCATACAGTATGTATGTTTCTAAAGCAATATGCAGTCTGTAAATTGTGAACTGTGTGTGGGGATAAGTTACCCTGAGGAAGCATAGATGAGATAGCTTTTCCCTAGTGGGCTAGGGGGATAGACAGGTTGGTGGTCCTGATCTGGATAGGGATCACCAGTGCTGTCTGTTAGGGCATGCTTCAGGCAGTCTCTTGGAGCCACTGAAAGAGTCCTGAGATAGTTGTTAGGCAAAGCTGAAGATGCTTCGTCAGACTTCTGTTTTCTGGTGCAACCTGCCTATGTTTTGACATAGATGGGGTGAGCCTGGCCCCTCATCCTGTAGGGTGCCTGGAGGTTGGTTGGCCTGTGTTACGGTCGAAAGAACTTGCTGCAGACAACAAGTTTCTTCTGTTGGTAGTGAGTGAAACCATCAATTCCTCTGGGGTTACTAGAATCCCATCAGTGTTAGACATAGGATGGTAGTGGGCAGCTGGTCGAGGGTTTATTAGAAGCTTTCTACAGATGACATCATTATTTACTCAGCTAGCGTGAGGAGAGAATGGATTATGTCATTTAGAACTCTTGTAACAGCCTGAGCCACTTTGGAATCAGCTACCTGGGGACAGTTTAGACTGTTGGGATGGGAGTCAGTGTAGCTGAGTAGTTCTGTAGTAGGAGTCAGACTGAGCAGAGCTCAGAGTGTAGAGGTGCCTGCCAGCCTGTCCTGAGGCTGGGTGAAGGAGCTCTGATCATTTTCTCACCCTAGTGAGTGAAAATAGCAACTATACCACAGGAAGTGGTAGAGACAGTTGCCAGCAGGACCCCTGTGGGTCAAGTCTTACAGAGAGAATGGGACTGATAAATTCAGGGTTTCCAAGGGGCAATCCCCTGAGGAATGAGAAGAGTTTCCAGCTGCCCAGGTCAGAGATAAGCTATGGAAAAGCAACGGGAAGAAGTGTGTTTTTCTCCACCAGTCTGATGTCTGTAACAAGGGACAAGCAAAACCATGAGTACAGAAACAGAGACTAGTTTCAGTGGGAGTTGTCTGGTGCTGTATGTGCCCAGAGATAAGGTTAGAATACACCACTCAGGACTCCGGTATCACCACAAAAATGTGCTGAATGTGAAGATGTAAATGTGTGGATGCCTTTAGCAATCTGGTGAGATTGGAGGATTCGATCTGTGTAACCCCAAAGGGATGGCAGAGGCTGGCTGGGACTAGGGTGGGCAGATCATCACTTGAAATTCCAGTCAGGACTAACTGGTCACCAGAGGAGCAGAAGTTTACCCTACAGATGTTAACTGAGCCCATCAGATCAGGAGGATGTAATGTTTTAAAGTGTGTGGCAACCCCCACGTAATAGACACTTAGAGAAAAGAAATGTTGAATGTGAAATGTGTGGTAACCCACACGTAACAGACACTTCTAGGTAAAGGATGTCCTTGTAGATCCCTAGTACAGAGGGATGTACTGGTCATAGTTTGTGACAAAGAAGAATGTGCAAAGCCCAAGAAATGTGTTGTTTTGGAAAAGAAGAGTATTTGTGTGATCCTGTAATGTACAGTTTCAAACCTGGGGGACCACCCCATTCTGTTTTTCCATCTGTGTCAGAATAAAGCCATAATGTATGATCCCATCTCCAGTATTGGACATTCCATCTGTGCTTCCCTCTGTAAACTTGTTCATGGGCTCCCTCAGAAGATCGACATAGCATAGCCCTAGCATCTCTCTTGCAGAACTCGGTGTAAATATAAATATTATTTTGTGCTCTAACCCTCCGCCCTCTTAGATGCTGAGCCAGGTATTTTCCCCAGTGCCAGGGGTGATGCCTATTGTATGCTAACTGGTGATTTGTTGCCTTGTCTGGGTACAAGTTAGGGGGGTCCTGGTTGCAAGATGCCACTCTTGGCAGGGGTACTGGTTGCATTTATTTGCCCCTGAACATTAATACTCTGATTATCAAAACCTTTCTAGCTAAACTACTGGAATATATAGAGAGGCAGTTGATTTTAGGGGGCAATTTAAATATGATGATATCAATTGATCTGGACACCTCCAACCCTAAAAAATACCAGGGATCCCCAGCTCAAAAATATTTGTGCACTATCTTCACTCATTTAAGGTTTATAGATATTTGGTGCCAGGTATTTTCCCACCAATAAAGCCTTCTCTCCTTCTTTGTGCACAGACACCAGAACTTTTCCTGCCTTGACTATTTCCATGCCTTCTGTGAACACCTTAATAATATAATAGATATTTCATATGGTCTGCAGATCCTTTTTGATCACCACTTGCTTCTTTTAAAAGTTAATTAAGGAAAGAAGACTAAAACCTCTTTCTGAAAATGTATTTAATTTTATTTCATTTATTTATCTGGTAGGTACACTGGAATACAATTCCTTTTACAGGTACAATGTGAGATCATAATACATAAAGTACAATGCAATACAAAACAATACAATAATAGAAACTATAAAGTTCCACGTCAAATAAGGCCCTGTACACAATGCAATAATATTTTTGAAACCATTCTAAAAAGTGGCTCTAAACTCACTATGGTTGCCTGTCCATACTGGTAGTCACCATGTTGAAACCCCATGAAGTCGCGTCCACATGTCAGGTCCAGTAATGTTTTTCAGAACTGTTCCATGGCTGCATTATAGCATGTTTTTCATTCAGCTGCATGCGTTCACCTGGCCGCACCACAAGGTAAAATGTTTTTGGTTTGAAACTGTGTTTAAAACTGGTTTTAAGACTAGGTCCCTTGCAGGGTTTAAGCATGGCTTTTAAACCTGGTTTCAAACTGTGTTAGTTGAGGTTGTAAACCGTGTTTTGACTTTTTAAAACATTTTAAACCACTTGAACCATTTAAAAAAGCATAGTGTGCACAGGGCCTAAATCTCAATGGAAATATTACTGCACAAGTATTGAAAACATTCTCATTTAAAGAGCTGCTGATGCCTAAAAAAATCTTTGAAAAACATAATAAATAGGTACAATTCAGCTTGCATGCCATATATATTCTACATATTTCTCCTCCCCATCATTTATTACTGAAGAAATTTGTATGAATACATGGGGTGGGATATTCAAAGGGGTTGCGCATGGGGCAACAGTGTTGCCCCATGTGCAACTCCACTGATGCACCCAGGTGCAATTTTCAAAGGGGGTAGGTGCACTGCGCAATTCCTGATGCATCGGGGTGCACTAGTAATGTATGCAGTGCAAGTGCGGGGGGGGGGGCATGACCATGCATATCTGGCACATCCTGATATTCAGCCCAGCAGGCACAAACCCACCTCGCACCATGCAGGGGGGTGCAAAGATGTGCCTGAAAAAAAAGGAACGTCGGGGGACACCCACAAGTGGTCCGCTGTATTGCTGGGTGATCCCCGGCCTGATTGTGGGCAAATGATGAAGCTGAATCCCCGGTGGTCCAGCGGTACCCCCCCTCCCCACCTGCCCACTGAGACCCACCACTCCACTCTCCCCAGTCAGCGGCAGCTCCCCACCCGCAAGCCACCTGGCCACCACCACTGACAGCATACAGTACAGCTGTACACCTATTGGTCCACCAGGGATTCAACTTCATCATTTGCCCACGATCGGGCTAGGGATCGGGTCCACTGGACCACCAGGGACTTTAATTACATTTTATGCCTGTGATCAGGCAGGAGAGCAGGTCCACTGGACCACCAGGGATTTATGTTTAACAGAAGCCCACGATCGGGCAGGGGTGCAGGTCCACTGAACCACCAGGGATATAGATTTATTACACCTGTGACTGGTCGATGGGGCATGTTGCCTGCCGAGGGGCAGGGGGCATCGGTCCCCAATGGCTGCAGCCTTGCAGGGCACTAGGTACAAGTCACCAGGGATTGGCGCATCTGCATGCAAATGGGGTCATAATGACATGCAAATGGCCCCATTTTCACCTTGCATGCATAATGGCTTCATTTGCATGCCCAGCGCTGAATATCACGGTTGATGCATCTAGCGCACCTGCACTTGCGCTGGCACATCCTCCTGCTCCTCACTTGCCACTTGCACTGGCGCAGTGTGGGTGGTCCCAGTGCCATATTCAACGGTGCTGTGCCATGGTGCAGCACCGTTGAATATCACCCGGGCCATGCCCTACTGCATCCCAGTTGTGCTGTGCGCAGGCTTGCGCCCCTGCCTGGCGCAGTCTGAATATCTGGCCCATGATCTTTATCCTTTAGAGTTCATTTGCCTCTATAGCTTACTCCCTTCTTTAAGTCATAACCATCTAGTGTGACATCACAATCTGTTGCCATGGGAGTAACTGTGATGCTAGAAGCAGTGCATTATGACCTCTGATAGGGAAAAAGCAACAGAAAAAGAGGAACTCTTCAGTAGCAAAGCTCCTGTTTTCATACAAATGACCTCAGATTTAAATAATGGGGAGGAGAAATAAAGAAATAATGTGAAATAGAAGCCAAACCATATCTAAATATTATGTTTTGTTAACATTCTCCTGAAGAGGTCAGCTGCTCTTTAAACAATGTTTAAGATGAGATAATAATGCAGTTGAAAATGCACTGCAAGTGGGTAAACACCTAATCTGAGATGCTATTTCATTCCAAATGGAAGTTACAGAAAAAGCAAAAGTGCATTGTCCACTTAATGTACATAATCCATTTAAGATTAAATACATCTCGGCCCAGTGGCGCTGATGGTTGAGGTGCTGGACACCACGTTGGTGACCTAGATTTGGGAGAGGACTCTGGTCATTGGGGGTCACCTGTGGGGAGAAGGATTGAGCATCCCAGAGACTGCTCTCCTCCTCCTCCTCCAGGGAGGGTGGGAAGGGAATCCCACAAAGGTGCTGGCTCTTGGCGGTGGCTAGGGGTTAATGCATATTGCAGAGCAATGGAGGGGTCGGCATGGGCAGACTTCTAATGTGTGGTGTATGGGAACGCATGCCACAGCATCCTTAGCATCCTTGCATGCCCGTGCCATGGAGAAGGAACTCAGGGGACAAAAATCTGCCAAATCCTCTGGTGCTTATGAGGGTCTGCTACAGTGCTGCACTGGACGCTCAAGGAGCTCCCTCCCCTTGGTCTTCCATGATGGGGTCTGCGACATGGCCTGAGAGAGAGGGAGAGGGCGAGGAGATTGAGGCTCGGGCATGGTGCCTGATGCGAGAGTCTCTAGTGGACCAGAATGGGGAACCATAGGACCACTCCAGCCGAGGAGGTAATGTGCCTACAAACAAAGAAACAAACAAAAAAAAATAAGATTAAATACATCTCTTTTGAAAGATGAGCAATTTTTGACGCTAATTACAGATAGAATACCACAAGTAATCTTTGAAAACTCATCCTCGGCTACTGATGTGTACATGCTTTGGGACATGAGTAAAACAGTTTTAAGGAGGGACATTATTTCATATGCCTCATAAAAGAAAAACAACACAATGAAAAGTACTGGCATCTACAAGATGACCTCACCTTTTTTCAAGCTTTATATGTCCCAGGGGACCGGGTTGTACAATCTCAAATCCAAACACTAAAACAAGAAATTCAAAGCATTATTTGATACAAGGACCAACAAGTCTTAGATTATTTGAAACAGGCCCATTATGAAGGTGGAATGAGGGAGACATGGCTCATAGCCAGGAAACTCCATGTGCATCGACGAACTGTATGTATGACACAGATAAAAGATCCACATTCAGGCAATAGGACACATGTGAGACAAGAGGTCATATGAGTGTTCAGAGAACATTATCAGCAACTATATTTGGATCCCACCCCACCTAGTCTCGATAATATTCAGCAGTATCTATCATCTTTGCCCCCTCCCTAAACTTACAGATCTGCAGAAAACTCAGTTGGAAGCCCTCATAACCCAGGAGAAAATAGAGTCCACTATCTCTACAGCAAAAGTTCATAAGTGCCCGGGACTAGATGGGTACCCAATAGAATGGTACAAAGCTTTTTTAGAACAGTTTCTTCCATCTTTACATTGGACATACCGGGAGGTTGCGGAAGGGGGTTTACCTCCACCGACATGGAACTATGCTACTTTAGTAGTAATATTGAAACCTGGGAAGGGTCCAATTACCCCTATCTCATACAGTCTGATCTCAATCCTCAATGTGGATTATAAAATTATCAATGAGGTACAACACTTATACTGGAATAAGTTAAAAGAGCGACAGATTCCAATGGCCTTAGTAAGTCTTGATGTGGAAAAGGCCTTTGACACGGTCTTATGTAATTTCTTATAGTGTACACTGGAGGTGTTCAATTTCACGAAAATGTTTTGGACATGGCTTCAGCAAATTTATAGTTCCCCTTAGGCATATGTATGGATCATTCGACCCCCATATTGCTCCAATGAGGTACCAGACAGGGCTGCCCCTTTTACCCCAATCTTTTCACATTATACTTAGAATCCTGAAGTGGAGGGGTTGCCCCTAGGTGGCGGAGACTATAAAATCACACTATACATGGATGATGTGCTTCTCTCTGTACCCCCCCATGGGTAGGGCTTACCTTCATTTGCTCCCCGGCCACCTAGTCCCATTAGCCCTGGTCTCTTGGGGTCACCTTCAGTACTCCTTCCAGCCCCCACTGTTGCCATTCTGGTGGGGGACTGGAGAAGTGGTGTGGAAATGAAAACCACCAGCCAGCAGTACAGCCAAGAGCGCTGCTCAGCCCAATATGTGCACGTTCGAGCTAGCTCTTGCTTGAATGTGCGAGCTGGCAGCTCTGCTCATCTTTACTCTGCAAGTGCTATGACACTCAATGTTAAAGCTGCTTGGTGGTGCTTCAAAACTTCCTGTTGTATGCTCCAACCCCCAGGACTCTAGCAGTAGCATAGGGGGTCCGGAGGCATATAAGGAAAAGGGGGAGGAAAAATCAAATGCCAGAAAAGTGCTTTTAAGCGCTATTAGTTAAAGGGAGCTCTGTAACTTTAAGAGCAGCTGGGGCTGCTATGAATGTATTGCTCTGTTTGTCGCTTGGGGGACAGCGCTACAGCACTCACAACTGGTAGGGGGAGTCCTTTTCAAGTTCATGTTCAAGCTGTCAGTGTCAGTGGCTCAGCAGGTAGCACACTTGCCTCTGAGGCAGAAGATCAGAAGGCTTTGGGTTCTATCCCCACACCAGGCACTTGGGTTAAATCCCAATACTGACACTGTAGTGCAGCATGAGGGGGGTGCTGCACTCCTGAGGTGCCGCCTTTCGGATGAGATGTTAAACCGAGGTCCCCTCTGCCTGTTCTTGTGGTAGTTCAGGTGGATGTTAAAGATCCCACGGCACTTCTCGAAAGGAGTAGGGAATTTTTTATTGCAATACAAAAATAAACAAAACTGGTATATATATCATACAGGAGATAAAGAAACCATAAAAAAACCCACAATACATAAATCAGATTTTAGTACTGACAAAGACTTTGGTTAAAAACAACAAACTATGCCATATACTGTATACCACTTACTGATGAACAAAAATTGAAACACCCAGTGAGCATTATACTCAATTTTACTCCTCTTTTCCCTCTGGTGATAACACAAAATTGTGACGTTCTGACCGTCAACCCAGATTTTGTAATGCAATCCCCTTCCACCTTTTCTTCCACTGTTCCCATGCCATCCGATCTTTATCGAATTGTGCTTGTACCTTGATTTAATTCTCAATCAGCCCAACCAGCACTTGTGGTGAGATCATTTTCTGTTGGAGAACAAACTTACAGTCTACCTGCCACATAAAAAACTTTATACACGTAAAGATTAAACGAACAGTACTGGGCTCTATCGTCTGTGTTAATTGTACCGTTCCAGTAATCAAATTTTCATATTTTACATTTTGCCATCCAACATCTCCCCATCGAGTTGCAAGAGCCTTCCATACTTCTTGTGCATACGGACATTGTATAAGGAAATGCTCTAAAGTCTCTACCTGTTGTATACATAACTCCCTAGGGCACAACCATTCTTCCACCCTCTTATGTTTAGCATTGCCTTTAACTCCCAATCTCCCATGGGCACACAGCCATATCACATCCCACATCCGGGCCAGGGTCCTTTTATCCACAAGATATGCTTCAATATCTGGATAACAAATAGGTCTAATGTCCTTATATTCTATAGGAATCTGAAAGCAATTCTTTTGTATCGTCTTATATAAAACTTTCCTATTCTGAACTGATACCTGCGCCTTCGTAACAGACCATTTTCTTATCTTTTCCAGTGAGGACGCCATAAACCCTGGCCAAATATCCATTTTTTTCCAAACCAAAGTTCCCTGTTCCCATCTCTCTAACAAAGGAATAATCCATATTGCTGCCACCCTCTTCCATTCAGCTACTCATGGTTTCAGGAAGGCAGAAAAGGTTGTGAAAAGAAAAATACTATGGCAATAACTAAATGGATTAACTAACTGTAAACCACCATACTTAATTTCTCTATGTAATACCTCCCGCTTTATGGGGTTGAGTCTATTACCCCAAACTAGTTGAAAGGCTTGGCTTAAAATTGAAACATCACATGTGCTCGAGGATGGAAATATGGCACTCAGATATGAGAGCTGTGGTAAATAAAAAGTGTGCACTAATGACACCTTCCTTCTTTTTGACTGCTGCCAATTCTTAAACACCTGGATTTTTTGATTACTTTGTTCCAATCTGTCCATCCAATTCAGCCTAGCCATATCTGGATCACCAAAGGACACCCCCAAAATTGTGAGAACACTATTGGTCATACAGATATTCTGAATCTCTGCTACCGGATTAGTACATGCACTCAGCGCATAACCCCCACATTTATGAATCTTCAAAGTTGATCCTGTTAACCTAGAAAAATGCTGAACAGTATCCAACGCTCTTTCCACTGACATTTCATCCCCCACCAATAGGCATACATCATCAGCATATGCCAAAGTTTTTGTGAGGCCACTGACACCTCATATATCTACACTGCGAATTACAATATCTTGCTGAATGAGTTTTAAAAGAGGATCCAGACAGAAAATATACAGAAGAGGGCTCATTGGGCACCCCGTCTCACCCCCCGAGAAACATGGACCTCCCTCCCTCCCCTGATGGCCATTAATTACTGGGATTGTAGAGGCAATCCTATACAACTTCTGAATACCGGTACTAAATAACCTTGGAATACCATATTTATCTAAAACCATCTGTAGATATAGATGTGATACCTTGTCAAAGGCTTGCTCCTGATCCAGGCTCAACAGATAGCCTGCCAAGGCATTTTGATGCCCTAAGGTAACAACCTCTCTCAGCAGAAGTAAATTATATGTAATATTCCTCCCCATAATAGTACAAACTTGACTTGGATCAATTACCAGGGGGACCACAGTCCCCAGCCTTTTAGCTAGAATCTTCATTAAAATTTTTAAATCCGTATTCATGAGGCTCAAAGACCTCCAGTTTTGAAGCAATTGTTTGTCTCTTTTTTATATATAAACAACTGAATCGTCTGACCAAACTGGGGAGCAATGTCCTGGCCATCCAAAATTTGATTAAAGACCACATGTAGTACGTCCACTACTTCAGATGTAAATGTTTTATAAAATTCCGTTGTCAGTCCATCTGGTCCTGGTGTCATGTTAGCATTCAAGGAAAGTATTGCATCTGTTATTTCCAGTACTGTTATGGTACAATCAGTCTATCCAAATCTATTTGTGAAACCTCCAGTATCTGACACGGAGCTAGTAACTCTTTTATCATGGATTCAGTGATGTCGGGGGCAGAATACATCTGTTCCATGTGTTGGACAACCTCCTCCAAGACATCAGTCATGGATGTCACAATCAATCCAGTCAGTACAACGTGAGTCCATTGTTCTCTGTCACACTCTTGTACGACAACTTTCATAAATGTCACCTGTCATCCCTTTTCTTGGGGTGCCTATCCTATGTTCATACAAGAGGGAGGACACCCGCTCATACTTAAGGTCCATCATTTGTTTCTTAAGATGTTGAATCTGTTCAGCATATTCTCCATACCCGTCATTAAGACAAGACACAACTCTCATAAATTGTCCCTTCAGTGTCAGATATTGAAAATATTTATCTGTCTGCCATCTATAAGACAACAGCTGTATCATCACTTTCATATCCTGTTTTGTCTTAATCCACCATTTACTTATGTTGTCTTCAAGATACACCATAGATTTCTTCGCTCGTAATAATTCTAAAATCTGTTCTACACACCATGTTTCCAGGAGCAGCATGTTATTCAACTTCCACATCCCTTTCTCTTGGATGATCCCATCTCCCAGAGAAATTCTCACCTTACCATTAAATGATCAGAAGTTTCCACTGGAATAGAAAAGGCCTGAATAGATTTTAAGTCAGGAGATGCAAAGATATAATCTATCCTAGTGGCTAATTTAGCTTTATAAAAAGCATAGCCCCCAGCAATGTGCACTGATCTACAGGTGTCCACCAACCGCCTGCTGCACAATTTTAGACAAGGCTCCAGAATCACAATAAGGTTTAGACAGTCATGCCCTCTATCTAAGGAGGACAAGACACAGTTGAAATCTCCACCCACACCAACAACCAAGACGTAAATAAATATGGCTTAATACACACAAATAGGTTCACCTCTCTTTCTTTCTTTGAGGAGCATACAGATTTATCAGTCTCCACGGATGTCTGTGATGGGTGATATCAATAGGCATAACATGTCCTGGGCAGATATCCAAAACTTTGGAAATACAATAATCCCACCCTGAAAACAGAATACCTACCCCTCCACATCTTTCAAGCAACAAGAAAAGAAAGATGGTCCCAAGCACCATAGTTTCGAGCAGTTTCTATATCATTAATAGTGTAGAATCTAATATCTTGTAAACAAGCTATCTCGATAGTATCTTTTAAGCTCATAAAGTTAGAAGACAGCTCTTCCATTCCTAACACTGTTAACATTAATTGTAGCACTAGTGTAAGCATGCATTAATGGCATAAAGATAAAGAATGGGAGTCACAATTCAAACAAATTTGTCCATTATCACCTAGATATGAAATTACTCAAATCCCTGACTGCTTCCCAAGACATTGACTCCATCTCGGTACAGTATCCAATTGTTTCTTTTTTGTTCTGACCTCATGAACTTTAGTCACCAAGCCTTCATCTTCAGACTCCGAGGACTCTCCTTTCTGAGAGGAAAAGGTAGATGATGATTCAGAGTCCTCCCCAACATCAGAATCTGGAAATTGCAAAACCTCATATGTGTTTGAAAGGGGCATCTGCAGCTGTTCCTTACCCAATTTTGGCAATTTTGCCTTGGGATTTGCATTTTTCATAGTCCTCTTTTTAGAAGCCACCACTGGGGTCTCAGGTGGAGGCATCTCCTGTGCAGCCGATGGAAGGTTTTGCTGCATAGAACCGTCTGGTGACCAACATCCTCTCTCCTCTTGGTCCACATCCATGTGGTCCATGACATCCACTCCACTTGGTAATATAGGGCTAGATACAGTGGTAGCAGATGTACTCCAGGGTGGAAGGGGTTGTCTGTCCTGAGCACCACTCAGCACCACTGCAGGAATTCCTTCAACTGAAGTGACCTTTAAGCGCTCTCTTTGTTTTCTTTATTCCTGTCTTGGACCTTTCACTGGGTATCAATGCTAAACTTTTGAGCTTTTCTATCAGCTATTCCTGATTAGGATGGTCATTTCGATTGTGGGTCGCCCAATCACACATGCGATAGATATGCCCAGTCTAGTCACTAAATTACACACTGATTCATTTGTACAGTCCGTATTGGTATGCCTACTTCCATGCACAGAGAACATTTTACTCTATCACATGCATTGCTGAGGTGCATATGAGAGCCACACCTGAAGCAGGTTTTGTCTGCCTTGATCAAAACAATGGCCCTTTCCAGGCCAATAAAAATGCACTAGGCTAGATGCTTTGGGTCCTGAGGACCAGAACAGAGATGAACTTTGAATTTCCAGCCTCCCGTCCATATGTCCTATAATTATAAAATAGAAACAACTCAAGATCCAAAACAGTATTGGAATTTAATGAAAGATTTGGATAATCCATTAAGTGCAAAACAGAAAATAAAAATGTTCATGATAAGGAGAACTTCTTGATGTGAAAGCTACAGCTCAGCTGTTAAACCAATATTTTACAATGTTACCGGATATTGACATCTCTGTAGGTAAATTAATGTGCACCGATTCCCATAAAAGAACAAGTGATGAGGAAAATGTTCCCAACTTCTATTTTAGGAAACTAGAAATAAAAGAAGTTAGGATGAGATTAAAAATTAAACATTAAAAATGTTACTTATGGCCAAAATTGAGTCCAAATTTATTAAAGATGCATTTGAATTACTCTCACCAATACTGACAGAGTTATTCAATCAGATTTCCACTGAAAATGCACATATACATTGGAAATAAAGAATTCAGTAGCAGAGATTGTTAACTGAGAATGTCCTGTGTATGCTCAAATGTGAGAATATTTGCCTTAGAATGGATGGCTATGCTCAGATAATAAAGCTCTTTGATGGTTACTTTTGTTTTTGTCTTAGCAGTATTTAGTGCTAGTTGCAAGGGTGCTACCATTCTATATTTAATCTACTACTTCTCTGGAGCTTTAAGCTTTCTTGTTATTGCCCACTTTACAACAATGTGTCTATTTATGTTACTTTGCTCTATGACTCATGTATAGTTTTGTATCCAAGATATCTTGAATATTTTATTATTGATTCCTGGCATTCATTTGCTGGGTCATGTACCTAAAATGCGGTTAATCCAAATGGTAGGTCCAGTGGTTATATTATTTCCTCTAGGGCTTCAAATTCTACATTTGGAAGGAAAAGACTCTCTAGTGCTCTTTTCTGTGGAGGTGTCAGTAGAACCTTGGACAATCGTCCGTGCACATTATTTGACTTTACAGTAGCCAACAACCTACTGTTCTATATTTCATTTAACTCATTCAATAGCAGATTTTGATTAACTTGTTTAACAACAGAAAGCCTAAGTATTAGTTTGCATTGCACTTACTTTACAGGTGTTTGCCTTTAATAAAGAAATTCAGTTATTTTTCTTCTTCTTCTAGCCTGAAATAAGTCTTAGTTTATTATTTTTAGAGGTTTTAACAGTTTAAGAATTAATCTTATATTATTACTTCATGGAATGTGAATGGTGTAGGGACCCTATTAAAAGGAAAAAATACTAATGTACCTCAATAAGAAGAAAGCGGATATTGCTTTTAAACAAGAAACTCATCTAGATGATGAAGAATCTCCTAAGTTATGCAGATCTTGGGTTGCAATGGCAGAGTATAGCACATTTATTAGCAAAAAAGAGGCACTGCTATTCTGATTAGAAAAGGTATTAATTTTGTGAAAGAAAATAATTTTGCACATACTGAAGGAAGGTTTAAATTTCTTCTGGGTACACTAGATGGTGTTAAATTATGTTAGTTAACATTTATGCCCTAATTCAGGACAAAATATGTTTTTGAAAAGTTCTCTGCAGCTTTGTCTAATTATTCCGATTACCAAATCATAAAGGGTGGTGATTTTAATGAGGTTATGGATCCTATTCTAGATAAAAGAGGCTCTAAAACCCCTATGATCAATACTAAATCTTGTTTGGCCTTTCATAAATTAATTCAAGATCTTTCTTTATTTGATGCATGGAGAATGGTAAATCCCAAAGCTAAGGATTTTACATTCCTTTCTAATAGACACCTTATGTACAGTAGAATTGATCATTTATGTGTCTCTTATGAACTTTTGAACTCAGTACTCGAGGCCAAAATAGATTCTATCACAATTTCAAATCACACTTTGTAGACATAACACTGATCATAGGGAAGGTAAACTGAAAGAATTTAGATGGAGACTTAATACATCTCTTGTTAAGGATGAAAATTCATTGAATGGTTAACAACTGAAAGTGAAGATTACTTTAAATAATGATAATGGCGAGGTTTAAAAAACCTGTCTATGGGAGGCTTATAAAGCTTTCATTAGAGGCAGAATAATAAGTTTTCTGCTGGGAGGAAAAAAGAGAAAACTAAAACCTTTAAAGAAAAACAACAGATTCTGACTACTTTAGAAGCAGAACTTAAAAAAACAAACTCCGGTCATTTACCATTGTTACATAAGATAGAAATGGTCAAATATGAAATTAATTGCATACTCTCTGCTCAAGCTGAATATGCTTTATTTAGGATTAAACAAAATTACCAGGAATCGGGAGATAAGGCTGGGAAATTACTTGCACATAAACTTAAAAAACTAAATAGTCAAAACATTATTTCAGGAATACAGGACCATATGGGGAAAACTTATAATAATAATAAAGATATCAATAGGTTAATTCAATAGTTCTAAACGAAACTATATGAGCATAAGGTAATAATCTAGATATGGATTCATTTTTAAACTCATTAAAAATTTCTGTATTAAATCAGAAACATTCTGAACAGCTAAACAAAGAAATCTCATTAGAAGAGATGGCTATGTCAATCAATACCCTGCCTAGTAATAAAACCCCAGGTTTAGATGGTCTCCAAAGTGAATTTTATAAGCTGTTAAATTCCAAGATATCACCACATTTACTCAATATATATCAAGAATCCTGGGAATATAATTCTCCAACCCCTACCTTCACACAATCCCTGGTTACTTTAATTCTAAAATAAATAAAGACCCTGTCTTGTGCTAGCTATCGACCCATTTCTCTAATTAATATGGATGATAAAATATTAGCTAAGATACTGACTGGCAGTATTCAGAAAGTTATGGATTTGATTATAGGGAAAGAACAGGTGGGTTTTATGCAGGGAAGATCTGCAGCAGATAGTGTTAGGAGACTATTACATACAATCTGGTTTGCTAGCAAATCCAGGGAGCCATATATGGTGTTATCTCTTGATCTATTTAAAGCCTTTGATTCCTTGTCCTGGGAGTATATGTTTAAAGCTCTTGATTACTATAAGTGTGGTGGAAACTGTGCTATGTGGGTGTCATTATTACATAAAAATTCTACAGCTCTAATCATTACTAATGGACTCATGACTGACCCTATTTCATTAGCTTACGGCACTAGACAGGATTGTCCCATATCACTTTTCTTATTTATTTTAGCCATAGAACCCCTGATTAGAACAATAGATAAGGATACAAGTATCTCTGGGATTATGGTCAACTCCCAAATCCAGAAAACATATGCTTTCACTGATGATTTACTTCTAACTTTGACAAAACCTATTCAATCCTATAAAGCACTCAAAAAAGTACTTCTATTCTTTGAATATCTTTCAGGGTTACAGGTTAATTCGGATAAATCACAAATAATATGTCCAAACCCCTCTCCCTAATCAGACAGAACCTAGCAGAAATTTTTGATAATGGATGGATCAAAGATCAAATAAAATATTTGGGCCTTCAAATATTCAACAATTTAGGAGCATTGATTAAACTTAATTATCTACCTTTATTTCGAGATATTGAATCAGATCTAAGTAGGTGAGGTAATTTACACCTATCCTTATGGCCAAAGTAAATTTGATTAAAATGCTTATTGCCCCCAAATTAATTTATTTATTTCAGAATATTCCTTTTCTTTTGGATAGAAATTTGTTCAAGAAACTAAATATACAAATATAAGGGAATTTCTTTGGAATAAGAAACCCCCAAGATTCAGTACGAAAAAATTATGTGCTCCCTATACTCTAGGAGGCTTGGCATTACCGCATTGGGAATGGTATCAATGAGCTTTTATTTTTAAGCAAATTTCAAATCATTGGAACTATCAATCAGTAACTGATTTGCGTAGCCCCTTATGGTTAAAACTAGAAACTGCTATATTAAACCCTTATAGAATTACTGATTTTTTATTTGTACCTATCCCTTTTACTATTAAAGATAATCCTTGTTTAAATAACTCTATTAGAGTGCTCACAAAGATGTGTCATGCTATTAAACCATCCAATTTACCATTAAAACAAATACCTTTATGGTCTAACTCATTTATCACTAAAAGGGAGCCCTTGAGACCCAATAAATTATGGTTCCAGATAGGAATTAATAGACTGGGTGATATTCTGTCTAAAGAGTCCTCCATTTTGATGTCATTAAAGGAAATATGAGATTTGTATAGTTTGCCTAAATTCCATTTTCCTTTTTATCTACAACTAAGAAAGTTACTCAAGGATAATATACTTTTAGATGATTACTCAATCCCTGATAGCAAGGAATGGAACCAATTAGCTAAAATAGCACCCATAAAGAAAGGAGCTAGCTTGATTTACAAAACACTTAATAAGTATTTTCTGTCATCATCTCTAACCTATTCAGTCAAACAGAAATGGGAATCTGAACTCAATATATCTATCTCCGATTCCGATTGGGATGAGGCCTGGGATATTGCTCATAAGGGTACTGTGGACACTAAAGGTAAGCTGATCCAATTCAAAATCGTGCACCATTTTTACCTGTCTCCCCTTAAACTTGCAAAAATGGGTCTAAATCAAAGTGATAAGTGTTGGAAATGTCAATCCCCTAAGGCTGATTTAACCCATATATTTTGGTTATGTCCTAGAATAGCTCCACTTTGGAAAGAAATTATAAAATTGTGTGAAGATGCTTTACAGATTACTTTAGCTCCTCACCATTGACTTTCATTCTTGGCACTTTTCCTGATGATTATTCAATCACTTTCCACCAAAAACGTTGACTTACAGTAGTGTTGATTTGCACCAAAAGATTGGTCTTAAAATACTGGAAAAACCCAACCCCCCCATATGATGGAATGGATAAACTTGATGGGTTTCACTGCCAACAATGAAAGAATCACTTATACTCTTAGAAACAAATTGAATACTTTCCTAGACATCTGGGGTCCCTTTTTTTGTACAAATCTGAAACATCTTAAATGTCTAAATAGTGCTAATTAAAATGAAAATAAGCCATGAAATACATAATATGTTATTAACTTGAGTGATTTATATTATTCTTTAATTTAAGTTCACTGTGATTAATTATACATTAGTTAACAAGTAATACTACCAAATTATATTTTATCTTCAATGTTTTATATTTGATGTATTTTCCTGAAAATGAAAATGTCTTGATTGTTTGATGGTGAGTTGTAAGTGTCATTGTGTCAAGACAATAAAAATGTTATTATGGAAAAAAAAGACATTACAGGCTCAGGCTGCAGAAGTCTGGAATGAAATTCCCTCGCAAATAAGAAGTTTGACAAAATTATCACAATTCAAATCTGGGCTTGATGACATATTTTATTCTGAATGTACTTGTCTGAAGTGATGTTATTATAAGGAGGGTACATTGTAAACTGTTTGATACCCAATTAGGGAATGAAGTATCAATTAGATAAATATTAGGTAAACCAATTGTTATATTTGTGGGTTTATTTCATGTATTGAATTATGAAAAATTATAGCATGATTTGTAATGTATTTATGAATGATGTTTTACCTTGTAACTTGTATGACTGTATGCACAGGACAACTTTGAAAATAGTCCGTGGACCCAAAGTTTTGTATATCCTGTCTAAAATAAATATTTTACTACTACTACTACATGTGCTCCTCATCCAAAACAGGGAGGGGTCACCCAGCACTTCACATTTATTTTGAAGCCAATACTGTACATCATACACCACAACTCCTCATTACAAAGAGAATAGCCACTTGCTTTATGAGTGGCCTTGTTAGAAGGATGACCGAAAAGGAATCCACAAGGCTGAGTGGCGTTTTTTCTCATAGGCACTCTAAAAACAGTCCAGACCTGCAGAAGTTTTAAAGCTGATATCAAAAACTGAATTATCTGATGCATGAATCAAGGTGTAGATCTCATTTGAGAACAAACGCAGTTACTCTTCTATCAGTGTTCTGCCCACATAAATTCTATCAGGGGTATGTGGAAGTCCACCCTGGTGTTGAATGCGGACTGCAGTTTTTGTTTGAACGGGGCAGTGTCTTGAAATGCTGTGTCCTGATGATGAAATTGCCTCCACAAGGTTGAAGGTTCCACCCTTTTTGGAACCCCCCCAGTTTCATTTTCCTGAGGCTCCTCGCTATTCCCCCATTGCACTGGCGGATCCTGTGACTGGTCTGACATATCATCCAGCTGATTTCCTCATGCAGTGGGGGACCATCATCCCTCAAAGCTTCACTACTTCTGCCATCAGTAGCTGAAGTCGCATCCCCTTCAACCCCACCCTGGTTTTTGTTTTGCACACTTGAGATGTTACTACCAGGAATCGGTAAGCTTGTAGCATCTGATATCCAGCCACCCCTTCCTTTCATGTCCATCCTGCTCTAGATAAGGCTGTGTCCACAGACCACTGACCTGACTTTCCCGAGAAAATCAGCACCCTCCAGTCTCTGACCCCTTCATAAACCTAATCCTGGGGCTTGCTGAACTACTTAGTGAGTCTCACTTTCAGAGCCAGGCTTTAATACAGTGTCTCGCAGTGTATTGTCACTACAGCCCCTCTCAGCAATACTTGTTTCACTAAAGCTGTACTTACTGTCAGAGTTTACAGCATCAGCGCATGGAAAATCTCCTGAGCGTCCACACCTTCTGTTGAACCAGCCGTGTCATCTAGCATCAGAAGCTGGGGTGTTGTCCACCGCCGGATGTTTGCTTTATCTCTCCTGCATCACAGCTCTCTTCTTCTCCATCTGGCCATTAATCTGCACCCTTTCCCAGAGGATTCACTACTTCTTTTACTGATGTTCACTCTCGTGCCCCTGTCCCCGGGGTTGAGAGTACCTGTAAGAGTCGTTGCTGTTGTTCTTCACTAAGGGCCTGCGCAAACTCAATTTCATGCTGCAGCCCAGTCGCTACTAAATCCACCAACTTCTCTTCATTCTGTACTTCATCTGTGACATTTATTCTGTCATTTTGTTCTGTAGCCGTGCCTATCTACACAGTTTCAACTGGTGCTGTCTCATCCAAGCTAGTACTCCTTTCACCTCCAGCAGCAGTCTCAGACTGACTGCAATCCACATCCACTTCCATCGTGGCACCAGCGCTCCCTACCAACGAGTAAGGGAATTTCCCTGGTGCCCTGGCTAAATTTCACCCGATTCACTAAAAATACCACCAACAGCTTAATCTGGTTCAAAGTCAGTTGGCATTCATCTGTATCCTCCTCTCCTGGATCGTGCCTGAAAATAGGCAGAATTTGTCTAGTGCACTTACCCGGTCAACAAAAAATAAATAGATAAAAGCTCCACTCTGACACTGGACACCAGGGCACCTAACAGACATGAGGGCAGATGAACTTTAAAACAATACAAAAGTCCACAAATAACACTGAAAGTTGGGACTTTTCATAAACTGTTTCATTTGCAGCCATATTTGTCACTGACCCCATAATCCACCAGTCAACACTCAAGGAGCCCTGGTGGACTTAGCAATGGCTCCTGGGAAAGGGATGAGGACTGTGCTCTTGGTGCCATTACAGGTAACCAATTAGGTATTTCATGGGCCTCATTCATATTAAGTCTGCAGACAGACAGCTGTTTTGGCAAATGGGAGGCTGCTATTCTCTTTTCAGACCTTAGAGTAAGATTCAGCTTGCAGCAGTTCTGGCTGAGGCTCTCTGAGTGATGTGGCGAAGCACAGAGTGAGCCAGAGGAGAAGTTTGAATTGGTCAAGGCTTTCACAGCCAAACTCTGAGGGACATGCCTAAATCTTTCTATCAGCTGAAAGTCAGAAGGTGTGTGAAGAACTGTTGTATTTAAACTTTGTAGCATCTGAGTGAAGCCCCTCTGCCTGCAAGGAGGGCTGGACTGTGTTCTGCCAAATGTGTGAAGTGCGCCTGGGTTAAACAGCCAGATCCTTAGACTTCACAGAAAATTCCCATTGTCTGGGGACTCCAGTTTAAAATAAACAAAGATGCCTTGTATTTGAATCTTCAGTTTGAGAACTGCCAGAGAGACTGTTTGCCACCTCTTGCCCCGATGGGTGAGCTGGATTTGTCCCAGAGGTATTAATGCATGCTAGCTGCAGAGGAAAGACTGTGTGATTCTTGAGTTCCAGAAGCCAAATCTTTGCCAGCAAGGATGGGCTGGGGAATCAGCCAGGTAGTGCCACAGCGGGCATTACCCATTGTCTTCCCCTAGAGTTAGAAGCCTGGACGTGTGGGGTAGGCATGTTGCCCTGGTCCCCAGTACTGGCCTGTTTCAACATTCAAGAAATAGCAGCCCAGAAGGTGACAAGCTGCCAGAAGCCACCTCATTACAGAAGGTGACAGGCTGCTAGACCCTGCCAAAAGCCAGAAGGTGACAAGCTGCTAGAATCCTGCTCCAGCCAAGTGAGCTGCAGACCCGGCAGTGCAGCTTGAGGGTCTGCAGCTCAACTGAACCAACCTGCTGTTGCTATTCAGACCCTGTGAGACTGTCTTCAGAACCATGAGTAAAAACAGGGCCTGCCCTGACCTGGGGGAGTTGAATCAAATTCATACCGAGTTCTTGTTTATTTTTAAAAAGTGTACCAACGCTGGCTACCCAGCTGCACTGTTTAGGCCTACAACATTTTCTCTGCCTGGGTACCTAGACTGACTTTAGGGGGCACTGGTACCAGTGGGGAGGGGGCCTGCAAACAGTGTGTTATTGCTGGGTGGTGGGCACTGTTGTTAATGTTATGTTTTGCCTTACCCTATTAAATAGTTACTTATTCCTGCATCCCTTTTCCCCTTTCCCCTTTTAATAAAATATGTATTGTTGTTCAACACTGTCTCATGAGCACATTATTAGTGAGCATATTATTAGTTATAGTCTTTAATTGCACATAGATTGAAATATTGTTTTGGTTATTGGTAATCCATGTGTGCGGTGACTGTGATGGGAGATGGGGAGGTACAGCATCCCAGGGGGTTTGTACCACACCAAAAACTGGCCCACTGTAATTTACTCTGGGTGAAGGCACCATGCTATTTATCTCTTATTTGGGAAAGAACCCACTTTTCCACCAGAACCAGAACCCAGGCCCCTCAGCCTTGTTAAACCTGCAAGGCAGGGGTAGTAACCATAAGTTACATGACGACCTGGTTACATCTCCTTACTTAACCCAGAAATATCCCTCCCTACAGTGTGTTCAACAATACAAAGCTTTGGGGAATCGATGGGTTTCTGTCTAAATTATGGAAAACAGATGTCTCTTATTTTCTTTAAGCCTTCTCCTACACTACGAACCTGCTTCCTTTTAATTGTTGGAGAACAAAACTTAAATACTTAGGGATAAATATACCAAAAGACTTGGGAAAGTTAGAATTAGTGAACTATGAACCTCTCAAGTCAAATTGCAGATGATCTGAGTAAATGGACCCGGCTCCACCTCTCTTTCTTTTCAAGATTTGAAGTCATTAGGATGAATATCCTTCCTCAATTGCTGTATTTATTTCCAACACTGCTAATGTACCCTTCTCATTTATACTTTTCCTCGTGGGATAAATTAATATCTAGGTTTATATGGGGAGGCTCACGACAACGTATGCAATTTTCTTTGCTTCATTTATTCTTGGGGGCGGGGTCAATCTCCCAAACTTGGAGAACTATGTTAAGGCTTGTCACTTGGGTTTAATCTGGATATGGCTTTTCCCACAAGCTCAACTGGCTCAGAAGCAGATAGAATTTGCGCTCTCGACATGCAAGATATCAGCCCTCTGTTGTTCTCTAAGGAATGAGGGCCCCACCCTTTGAATTTTCAACCCTTTATGGCTACCACTTTAAGGATATGGAGGAAACATAGTTAATCGTCTAAAGATTAGCTTGGGTTTTTTACTTTTTAAGAGTTTTGTCAGATGATTATACTTTTTCTCACTGCAGACACTTAGGTCTCACCTATCTCTATCAATTTTGGACCATAATGGAGTAATTCCTTTCTCAGCCTTGCAGCAACAAGTATGGCCTAAAGGGCTGGAGCATTTTAGATATTTACAGATATGTACATTCCTTTTACACAAACAGCAGAAATACACAAAATTATCTAATCCTACTCCTCTTCTTCTCACCATGTTTTTAGATACTCTCCGAGGTACTGCTTGGTCCCACTTAATTGGTAACTTTTACAGAGACTTGCAGGATTACTCAGCCAATACTTCCCAAACAACCTTAGATGTGTGAAATAAAAATCTTATTATGACTATTTCCTTTGATTTATGGTCCAAAGACACATTACCGGCAGTTAAAGTTATGTAACCCCTAGGTGGCGCTATCCCAAGGGCTACTACCCCTGCCTGCTTAGCTAGTAGCAGGTTAAGGGGCCTGAGTTCTGAAACGGGTGCCTCCACCCGGAGGTCAGGGTTAGTAGTGGTCAAGCTAACCTGGGCACAGCCCTCCGGGACACTGTAACCACCCTCTTTCCTTACTAGTGGCCAGAAGAATACACAATTATCTCTTTCACAATACCCCTGATACACCACCACCACAAGCACCCACACTGTTTGCACTTACCACCAGGGCTTTCCTCTGGCCCGTCCCTGATGACCCCCTGTAAAACAAGGTTATACACAGCAAATAACAGCAGTACAGTACTCTTGCACAAACTGGAACCACAGTCAGGATAAATGCAAAAAAGAGTTAGATCTGATTTATTTAAGGGACTTGAACAAGGGAGGGGCGTAATCAGATTAATTTGCTTGAAGGCTGTATCAATCAAACAGTTATGCATGCACTTCAGGTTCCATAAACAGTCATACACTCTGGGTACCCAGATGGAAAATGGTGGGCTAGCCAGGAATGGTGCAGCTGGTTGGGCCCTTGATGGAAGAAAACAACATACAACACTACTATTGTAATCTTGAGCCAGAGGGCTCAGTTCATGAAAAGAAAACAACAAGACAGTCAGATGACACACTTTTAGATTAGGCTGTTGTTGCAGGGAGCTACCCTGATGATTACTCACGATACCCAAGACTGGACACAGGCTGGACGAATATCGAGACAGCAGGTGGTTAATCTGGAGTGCCAGGAGAAGCAGGGCCCACACGAATCGCAGAGGCATTGTTCCTGTTTAAGCGTGGAGCAGAGGGCTGATCCCCAGGCAGGTCTCTCGTTGATGGCATTCTCTGTGCAGTGGGTAGTCTGGCTGGACCAGTGTGGCAGGGCCCCGGCCAAATGGAGACAAATTCGGATACAGTCTGTTTTGGGCTGGATACAGCTTCCAGCAAACAGAACACAGTTCACATGGTGGGGAACCAGATCACGACACACTAACAACTCACAGCACATTTACATGTAAGGAAATTCTACTGTACCAGGCAAACCGCTCTCCGGTCATGCTCTCAAAGTCTCTGCACAAAACGGGGATTCAAAAGCAGCTGGAAATTCTGACAGGCTGATTGCATTCAGCAAAATCTTCAGTCTTCTTCAGGTATGAGCCTGGTAAAAAATCAGTGGCTTACTTCATTCTCACAAACTTGGATTTAATCCAAAATAATTCTCTTCTCTCACTCTCAGGGGTAGCAGGCAGACATGCAGGCCAAAACTCAGGCCTTTCCACAGAGACTGTATTGAGCTCTTGCTTCTTCAGCTCCCAACTTAGATCTGTCTCTAACAGCAAGCAGCTTGGGAACTTCCCCAAGATCCAAAAGGTTCAGTTGGCTGGTCCTCCTGTCAGTCACAACAAGGCTCCCCTTCAGATGCCAAAAGACAAAAGCCCAAGACTACAATTCCTACAGATTTTGACTCCAGACAGATCCTGTAGTCCGGCTCCATTTTAGGTCCCACCAGAACTGATTTGTCCAATTCGCAGTCCAGGACCAAGATAGTGGAGATAAACAAAACAGTCCTTGCTGCAAAGAAGGCAGGTTAGACAAACTACATCAACATTATCACTCTAAATGATTTTCAGCAGATAGTTACATCTTTCAACAGAACTCCATCTCAGATTACTTATGATTGCAATCCAGGCAGCTCTTAAAGAGACAGTACACACAGGCTACACAGGCACTCTCTGGCAATCACATTTAAACTGCTAAAACGCAGGACACCAGCCTGGCAGTGAGCATTTAGGCAAGCTCAGGGAAGACTTTTTGGAAACCCCCATTTGTGGGGTTACACCCTTCCCTGCCTGGAGAAAACTTGGCGTCTGCATCAAGTCTGTACCATCATGCATCAGTTAACATAAACTTATTACTTTACTATACATATTCACTACACCTCATGATACTATATCCATTCTGACAACACATTGTGCATATTTCACACAGGCAAATTGAACATTACTATACTGAATCAGGTGATGACTTCTTGTACCTTAAACAATGCAAGAGGACCGTTCCTATCCGTTAACTTGGGGCTAGAGGGCAGGGTACCATGGTGAGAGGAAAGACAAGTAACCTGGAATTGGCTGTCAAGCTCAATTTGGGCAGTGAGCTTGGTGAGACATAAACACCTTTGTGCACCACATTGAGAGGCAAATCCACTGGCCTCCCGGGAGAATCATAACTGAGGCGTACTACTGGCTTGACATCTTGGCCAGTCTTTCTGAGGGGGACAACTACAGTCTCTGTACTCTCAGCACTGGTCTGGGGACTCTCGTCACCTGTGATTGGTGCCTCTGCCTGGGTGGGAACGTCCAAACTTGGGGCACTGTCGACTCCTTGCTCTGCAGGCTTTGTTTCTACAACACTTAAATCATTTTGTGAAGGCTCAGGCACAATCAAGCTTTGAGGCACTGAAGGGGGGTGGTCAGCACTCTCATAGTGTTCTTCAAGTTCTGGTATGTCACCAGAAAGACTCAAACCCTCAGCCCCTTCTTCAGGCAAATCATACAGTTCCACATTACACAGAGACTCAACATCTTCAAACATGATATTTTGCACTTCACTTTCTGGGAGCATTGGCTCCAAGGATGAAGCTGGGGGTAACGCAGTCCAGGAGGCCCAGCTTCATCCCCACAATTTATCAGGGGGTTACCTCGAAACAGCTGACTCAGTTCATAAGGGGGTAATAGGCATGGTCGTATTCACTTTCGTCATAAGTGGACTGACAGTCACTATCATTCTGGGCCTGCTGCGGAGGAAACCTTAAATCTGTGACCACTGGGGTAGGTTGACTCTGTCTCTTTCTTGCAGCAGCACGAGTCACCGACCCAGGGGGCTCAATTTCTGGGGGTTCAGCCTCAATCATGACTTGGCTGATAGGGAGCAAGTGGTTACAGTGCATGGTCTTGACAGCTTTGGAGTTGTTCTCTGGGCACACCTTGTACACAGGTAAATCATCCAACTTTCCAACTACTACATGGGGAAGATGGTGCCACCGATCAGCAATTTTGTGTTTACCATGCAGTCCCAAATTGCTTAACAACACACGGTCTCCAGGTCAAAGCTCTTGAGCCCTTACTTTTTTATCATGCCTCTCTTTGTTGGCTAGATTTTTCTTGGAGGCCATTGTCTGGGCCAGTTGATAAGCATGGTTCAATTGAGCTTTCAGTTTTTGTACATATTGCAAGCAGTTTTCGTCTCGGACCCCATCTGAAGAGACCCCAAAACAGACATCAACTGGCAGCTGGGCCTCTCTCCTGAACATGAGGCAGTAGGGGGAGAACTCAGTAGTATAATTTTTCATGCAACTGTATGCGTGTACCAAGGTGCTAATCTGCTGACTCCATTTATGCTTGTCTTTTGGGTGGAGGGTGCCCAGCATGTCTAGAAGGGTGCGGTTAAAATGTTCTGGTTGAGGGTCTCCCTGTGGGTGATGGGGGTGGTTCTTGACTTTCGCACCCCCCATAGAGAGAGCATTTCTTTGATTAGCCAACTCTCAAAGTCTCTGCCTTGATCAGATTGAATCCTCTGGGGGGGGGCACCATAGTGGACAAAGAAATTTTCCATGAGCACCTTGGCCACGGTAGATGCCTTTTGATCTTTGGTGGGAAAAGCTTGTGCATACCATGTGAAATGATCCGTAACCACTAACACATTGCCAATGTTCTGCTGATCAGCTTCTAAACGCAAGTCTATGCAGACTAGTTCCATGGGGGCACTGGTAGTAATATTAAAAAGGGGGACAGCCCTCTGAGACAGGGCTTTTCTTTGCAGGCAGTGACTACAAGTCTTTACATGGTGTTCAACATTGGCCCCCATTTTGGGCCAGTAGAAGCGAGATCATACCAGGTCAAGGGTTCTGTCAATACTGAGGTGCCCCATGTGATTGTGGAGGACCTCAGTACCAAATCTTTAAAGGCCATGGGCAGGACCAATTGTTGCTTGACTACTTTGCAACTACGATCTACTGTCTCTATACAACAACTGATTCAGCAACTTCAGTCTGGGGCCTTCTTTAAACAATAAACAGTTCACAAGTCAGTGGAACGTAACTTAGACACATCTTTCCCCTGCACGCAGGCATGAAGTGCTGGCTGAATCATAGGATCTTGGGATTGAGCCCACTGAATGCTGTCATTGTCAAACTGAGGTAGTGCACCTAATATCTAGAGCAGAGAAGTGGCAATAAGCAGCTGATATGCAGGTGTCAGAAGGGCTCAAGCAATTTACTAAACAGTCCACCGTGTCCGCAGACATCTGTTCATCTCTATCAAACTTTTGGCACAATGCTTGGATGTCAGGTTCAGACAGCCTGACCCAATCACTCTTGGAAGTGGGCCTTCATGATGGGGCGTCAGCATCAATATGGTTCAGGCCCGGTCTGTATTCGGCAGCATAATCATAGGTTGCTAATGCTGAAAGCCACTGGTGCCCTGTGGCGACTAACTTAGCTGAAGTCTGTATATAGGTCAACGGGTTATTGTCAGTCTTCACCAATAACTTTGCCCTATACAGGTATTCATGAAACTGGTCAACGATGGCCCATTTTAGGGCAAGGAACTCTAACTTATGCACAGGGTAGTTTCGTTTGGACGGGTCAAACTCCTACTTGCAAAAGCTATTGGTCTCAGGCCATCCTCATGGTTTTGATACAGCACGCTCCTAGACCCGCAGACTAGCATCTGTATGCAGCACATAGGGTTTGGCAGGGTCAGCATAGGTGAGGATGAGGCGTGGTGAGCTGGTATATGATCTCATGGAAGGCTGCTTCACAGTCGGGCATCCAGTGGGGCCCGAAGAGTTCACCTGTGTGGAAGTATTCTTTTTCTGGTTCTTTAACTGCCCCTTTTTTGAATTTACGATTGGTAGGAGGGTAACCCTGAGTAAGGTTCAAGAGTGGGTGAATCACCTTGGAATAGTCTTTTATGAACCTGCGGTAGTAGTCACAGAACCCCAGGAACGTTGTAGTTCTTTCAGATTATGGGGCTGGGGCCAAGTAGTCAGTGCTTCAACCTTACTGGGATCAGTCTCTATCCCTTTTGTAGATACTATGTGCCCCATACTTCACAAAGGTTTGGAAAAACTGGCACTTGTCAATGGACAGCTTGAGGCCAAAGTCTTCCAGTTGGTCTAGGACTTTAAGCAGTCAGTTCTCATGTCTCCTCTAGGTGCTCCTAAACCCAATGACATCATCCAAGTACACCAGACATTTCAGCAAAGTTATATCTCCCACTGCACATTCCATCAGTCACTGAAAGGTGGCCGGGGTGCCGATATCCCCTGTGTCATCCTCAGAAACTTATAGAACCCCAATGGACAGATGAAAGCTGTTTTATCATGGTCTTCAGGGGCCATCGGGATCTGTAGTATCTGCTATGAAGATCCAACACCAAGAACCATTTGCTCCCATTCAAGCAGTCCAGGGTATCTTGTATACGAGGCATAGTGTATTGGTCTGGGATGGTCCGCCAGTTCAGGGTTTGATTATCAGCTATCAGCACACATCCTCACAGACCCATTCTTCTTATGCACAACCACAATGGGAGAGGCGTATGGGCTCCTGCATTCTTGTATCATGCCAGCAGCAAGCATTTCCTGCAGGTGTCTTCTCACATCATCTATGTCTGCTGGGGCTAGGCATCAGGACTTCTCTCGAAATGGCCGTTCATCGTGCAGGCGTATGTGATGCTCCACACCCTGGACACATCCCACATCCCATTCCTTCAATGAAAACACTTGGTCTCTCTGGGCAAGTCTCTTGCTAATTCTAGCCTTCCATTAAGCTGGCTATGGGGAGTCACCAAAGTCAAACAAGTCTGGGGTCACTTTCTCCTTCTCAACAGGGTGCTTGTTTCTGGGCAATACTGCAGTGTCTCCACAGTGTATCATAGCTAGGGTGCACCCTCTGTTCACCCGGATCTCCCGATCTGACACATTGTGAATCTGGACCATCACTCATCATGCATAGGCATGGGCACGAGCAGGCAAGATGCTGGGCTTGACCAATTATCCTTCTGGCAGTTTTCCATTGCCTGGCACATCCAACATCAGTATTTTGTTCTTGACATCTTTCCAGAGGTGGATCTCACTTAAATGGTACACTGGGCGTTAGGGTGCCAGCACCATTGAATCAGGGATCCTTCTTCCACATGATCCCCACTGGTTCATCCTGGTCTACTTCCTCGGGTTTCTGTTGCAAATCACAGGCCCACTTGATCAGAGCGGAATTCTCAGGGACCTCCCAGTCCATCGCCCTTGTTTGTCATGACAGAGTTGTGCCAGTCTCCCAAACATATGGGCGTTTGTCCCAATTAACAGGGGTCATACAGTCCAGTGGGGGGACACACTAGGGCCAATGTCTCTACTCGCTCCTCTACACCAGTTACAGTTGCAGGAAAAGACAACCAGAGGTGGACACACCCTAGGTAGGGATGAGACTTGTTGCTCAGGTCCCACACATATAGGCCTTCCAGGGATTGCAAAGGCACATCAGATAAGTGTTTGTCATACCAGTCCTGGAATACAATGGTCACTTGTGACCCACTGTCAAGCACAGCCCCAGTATGAATACCATTCACTTTCACCGTAGTCTCCATTGAAGGGCCCACTATTTTGGACCAGTTTGGAGAGGCAGTAGCAGAGGTCTGGACAGACTATTTAGCCACAAAGAAATTTGAGTTAGGGTTTCTCGAACCCTCACTGCGGTCATTTCAGGCACCCCTTGGCCATTGATTTGCTTTTCGGAGCTCCCCTTGGAGTCTGTTTACTACTCTTTCTAAGTCCTTCTGAGACCAGCATTCTCTTTTCATATGGCCATCCTTTCACAGTTGTGACAAATGATAGACTCCTGGGTCATCCTGGGAGAGAGCATCGTATGAGGAACCAAAGCAGTAGTAAGAAATTGGGGTCTAGTATCTGCTTGCAGCGGTGAGAGTGGTTCCTTTAGAGTGGCAGTCAATCCAGTGATCTCAGCCTTGGAGTCACCCTCGGTAGCGGATGCCTGAGGGTACACCCCAACCCCCATGGCAGTCATGTCCTGAAAGGGACCAGAATCTTGTTCCATGGGGGAAACCCTTGCAGAGGCACCCGTCTTCAACTCTCTGACTTCCTTTAGTAGCTCGTCTTTCCAATGCTGGGCCCAGGGCGGGAAGTCCTTTGCATTCTCAGAGTGCTTGTTAAGTGCCGGCTTTTGCCTCTGAGCCTCACTTGGCTGATCACTCTTGGTCACTTGCACAGCAGCAGCAGATATGGGTGAAATTCCCCCACGGGGTCGCTTTGCTCAACCCCTGAACTTGTTTCATTAGCTCGCCATAAGAGGGAAGCAATTCCAATCGTGTGGCAAGGCGCAACTGAAGCAGTAACAATTCTGAAAATGGAGCAGACTTAGGATCTGGTCCAGCATAGTTTGATCTAATTCATTTGATGGCAAACTACCCTTTCTGAAGGCACACTTGTAGCAGATTTTCAAGCCGTGGTATATACACAGACAATGGCTCCCTTGGGTACTGCTGAGCGTTTCTTACTCTCCACCACAGATCCTCATCTGAATCTGGGCTCCCATACACATTCTCCAATGCATCAAGATAGTCCTGTGCAGTTGCTCCAGGGTTATTGGCCCACTTGGCATGGATGGCAGCCAGAGCAGGACCTCGGAGGCTCTCACTCAACCTCTTTCGTTTCTCTGCTTCTGGGCATTGCCATTTGAGTACTAGAGGGGCAATATAGTCTATCCAGGTTTCCCAGTCATCCTCCCCTTGGGGGGTGGGGAGGGTGCCCGAGAAGATTCTCAGCCTTCGGTAGGAGTCGTAACTAATGGCAGGTACAGATATAGGGGCCAGCACTGGCATGGGCACAGAAGGTGGGGCAGTAACAGGTGCTGGAGTGGGAGGGAGTGTTGTGGAAGGAACACCCCCAGGTGGTAGGAATAGTTTCTTACAGTCCTCTATGGTTTTCCCTTCCTCCAGCAAAAACTTAGCAAATTTTTCCTCAAAAGTTTCAGATAATGGTGGGAGCTCATCCTCCCCGGGGTCTTTACTGTCTTTTGTATCACTCTTCAGGCAGCTGGAACCCCTTCTGGGGCAATAGTCTGTGGCACTTTAGAGCTGTCCACAAGGTCACTACACTCTACTAAGGCTATGAAAGTTTGGGTGATCAAATCAGCCTGTTGGTCCACCACCACAGGGTTTTTTAAACATTCAGCTTTGGAGAGTACTCTCTCTCTACAGTGTCTTTACTGGTACCCAGGGGAATATCCAGTATAAGCAGAGCATTTTGGGGATCGATCCCCTGCCCAGTACACCACCCCACCAACTGGTGTGCAGCCATTTCTACTGGGGTAGCCATTAATCTTTAACAATAATTCATAATTTTTGGCCACTAGAAGGCACAAAATCCCAGTGGTGCCTCCAAATGTAACTCCTAGGTGGCGCTATCCCAAGGGCTACTACCCCTGCCTGCTTGGCTAATAGCAGGTTAAGGGGCCTGAGTTCTGAAATGGGTGCCTCCACCTGGAAGTCAGAGTTGGTAGTGGTCAAGCTAACCTGGGTACAGCCCTCTGGGACACTGTAACTCCCCTCTTTTCTTACTAGTGGCCAGAACAATACACAATAATCACTTTCACAATACCCCTGATAAACCACACAAGCACCCACACTGTTTGCACTTACCACCAGGGCTTTCCTCTGCCTGGCCCTGGGGACCCCCTGTAAAACAAGGTTATACACAGCAAATAACAGCAGTACAGTACTCTTGCACAAACTGGAACCACAGTCAGGGTAAATGCAAAAAGAGTTAGATCTGATTTCTTTAAGGGACTTGAACAAGGGAGGGGCGTAATCAGGTTAATTTGCTTAAAGGCTGTATCAATCAAACAGTTATGCATGCACTTCAGGGTCCATAAACAGTCACACACTCTGGGTACCCAGATCAAGAATGGTAGGCTAGCCAGGAACGTTGCAGCTGGTTGGAGCCCTGTGATGGAAGAAAACAACATGCACAAAACACACTATCTGTAATCTGGAGCCGGAGGGCTCAGTTCATGAAAAAAAAACAAGACAATCAGATGACACACTTTTAGATTAGGCTGTTGTTGCAGGGAGCTACCCTGATTATTATTCACGATACCCAAGACTGGACACAGGCTGGATGAACATTGAGATAGCAGGTGGTTAATCTGAAGTGCCAGGAGAAGCAGGGCCCACACAAATCGCTGAGGTGTCATTCCTGTTCAAGCGTGGAGCAGCGGGCTGATCCCCAGACAGGTCTCTCTTCGATGGAGTTCTCTGTGCAGTGGGTAGTCTGGCTGGGCCAGTGTGGCAGGGCCCCGGCCAAATGGAGACAAATTCGGATACAGTCCGTTTTTGGCTGGTTACAGCTTCCAGTGAGCAGAACACAGTTCACACAGTGGGGAACCAAATCATGACACACTAACAACTCACAGCACATTTACATGTAAGAAAATTCTACTGTACCAGGCAAACCGTTCTCCGGTCATGATCGCAAAGTCTCTGCACAAACCGAGGATTCAAAGGCAGCTGGAAATCCTGACAGGCTGATCACATTCAGCAAAACCTTTGGTCTTCTTCAGGTATGAGCCTGGTAAAAAATCAGTGGCTTACTTCATTCTCACAAACTTGGATTTAGGCCAAAATAATTATCTTCTCTCCCTCTCAGGGGCAGCAGGCAGACATGCAGGTCAAAACTCAGGCCTTTCCACAGAGAATGTATTGAGCTCTTGCTTCTTCAGCTCCCAACTTAGATCTGCCTCTAACAGCAAGCAGCTTGGAATTTCCCAAGATCCAAAATATTTGGTTGGCTGATCCTCCTGTCAGTAACAACAAAGGCTCCCCTTCGGGTGCAAAAGGTGCAAAAAGCCCAAAACTACAGTTCCTACAGATTTTGAATCCAGACAGCTCCTGTAGTCCAGCTCCATTTTAGGTTCCACCAGAACTGATTGGTCAATTAGCAGTCCAGGACCAAGATAGTGGAGATGAACAAAACAGTCCTTGCTGCAAAGAAAGCAGGTTAGACAAACTACATTGTCATTATCACTCTAAATGATTTTCAACAAATAGTTACATCTTTCAACAGAGCTCCCTCTCAGATCACTTATGACTGCAATCCAGGCAGCTCTTAAAGAGACAGTACACACAGGCTATACAGGCACTCTCTGGCAATCACATTTAAACTGCTAAAACACAGGACACCAGCCTGGCAGTGAGCATTTAGGCAAGCTCAAGGAAGACTTTTCAGGAACCCCCATTTGTAGGTGGTTACAGTAACATCTTTTATCTGTTGGAGAGGCTGTATGATGCCGGTTCGACAACTCTTTTGTCGACTGGCATCTCGCTGACAGGAATCATGTCGACTGCAAGTTGCAGTTTTCATGACTCCTGTGTGTCTACTGGTCTATTTTATTTATCGGGGGGCTTTGCCCCCCAAATCCCCCATGCGAGGGGCTCTGCCTCCACCCCCCCATCTTTAGGATTCTCAACTCCAGTTGGAGTTGATTCAGTGCTGGGGTGCAAGACCGAGAGCTAGTGTGCCCCTGTCTCAGGCACACCAACACAGCGACCTGTCAGCAAAGTATCGATTTTGCCGATAGGAGTATATTTCGCTATGTTGGTGCTGCCGTACGTGGCTACTACCATGGCGGAGAGTTTTCTTGGAAGTGTAGGAGTAGGTTTTTTCACACTCCTGTGATTCTGTTCAAATACCTGCCCCAGATATGGCATCTACTGGAGACAGTGTGGGTGCAGATTAGAAACACACTCACGTGTTCTGGTCCTGCCTGGTCCTATCGGACTATTGGACAAACCTCACTGCTAATTTCGTGAGCTATTTATCTCCCCAAACTAGATTAACCCGGTCATGATTCTATTGTCCATTCCCACCATGGGGTACTCATAAGCAAAAGGTTCCCTAACTCCAATTTATTTAATAGTGGCAAAAAAGCCATCACTAAGCATTGGATGACCCCTATTCCTCCGACGATTGGATTATGGCAGAAAATAGTTAACGAAATATATACTATGGAAAAGTTAATGGCCTCAATACATAATCAAACAACCCACTTTCTCAGGGTTCGCCCATGTCGGTGTGACATGAATCTGGTCACCATCGATCCTAGCGCCAGAAACATGTCACCCACAAAGACCGGCCCTACATTCCACCACACCACATGCTACCACCAAGGGACATAGTGAAAGAACAAGTAGTTTTTGTGGGGGGCTTTCTACCACACACCCCAACAGTAAACAGTGTGGGCAGCAAAACATCATGAGTGCAGGGCACTGCAAAATCCACATTGCCCCGTCATTCACGATAGTTTCCATCGCCCTAATTACGCGCTGTAATTGAGTCACCCTTCTAATGGTATATGCTTTCTCAGTAAGTGGCAACATTGGATATTATGCTATTCATAGATAGATGTGGACTTCTTCCATAGAAAGATGGGAGGTGAGGGACTGGTGGTGGCAGAAAACTGGCGCCATTACAGGTAACCAGTTAGGTGTCGAATGGGCCATTGGTGCTTGAGAGAATGATCTAGATTTTTATTTATTTATTTATTGAATTTTGGTAACCGGTAGCCCACTGAGACATAACAGTCCCATTTTTCATGTATGCACCTAAGGAGTGCAATACAATTGATAGTGCAGCAGTTGTTAAAACAGTTGTACAGGATAAATTCATTCAACAAATGAGCACAGCAGTAGATACAAAGTTGAGCAAGATAGCACTACAACAGTAAACAAGTAAACAACTACATGCAGTGATACACAGATTATACGAGACGGTAACAATACAACACAGGGAAATCAATACTATGTACAGTCTGCATGCTTATTTGCACTTATTTTTCAAAGTGGCTTGGGGGAGATAGAGGTGCTGCGGCACATCATGGGAGTCAAAATTAGGAGTCGAAGAAGAGTTGGTAAACTCATGCATTACCGAAACTATGAACAAGTGGGCGCAGCAAGGTGTCTAAGCAGAGCGCATTAAAATAGAGAAATGGAGCAGCAGACCAGGATTGGTGGAGGCAGAGAGTTCCAGTAGGACACAGCCGTATAAGCAAATGATCTCCAGGCCGGAGAGTCTCAGGTTAGGTGCGGATAGCAGGGCAGAGAGGCTGACCATACAGGTCACACTGGGGAGTTTGTGTTGGACTACCTCAGATAAGCAAGAGGGTGAAGCGATGGACTAACCTTGTGTAAGCTTAGAGTAGCATAGCCAAGCTTGGACTCAAAGGGTAGCCAACCCTAGGTAGACAGTACATTGCAATGATGATGCCTAGCATCAGTTCCCAAGGCAAACCTACCCACTCTGTGATATACCTGTGAAAGGTGGGATAGAATAGAAGAAGATGCAGAGAGCAGCAACGGGTCTTTATACATGAGGAGGGGCAGGTTTAGCTGCAACCCAGGTGTTTTTTTTTCCCTGTCTGACCTAGGAAGTACACCCTTTCATTTACTGCTGGAGTCTATAGACTACAACAACTTGTCTTGGGTCTGTAGATCCGAGCAGTCCCAGTTCTCCAAACCTTGACCAACAAGTTTGGGGTCAGGGACCTTGTTTCTTTGTTCAAGCAAATTTATTTTCTTCTTTTTTCTCCTGTTAGTGCCAGTTGAACATTATAATGTTTGTAACCTGGGACCCTGTTAGTTCCCACACTGCTAATTCAAAAGCTGATACATTTTCTCAACAGTTTGCTAGTATTGTGTTATTGTTTTGATCATATACAGGTACTGAGACTTTGAATATGACCTGGTTGCAGCAAAGACTCCTAGGGTGGGGGGATGGCATCGGAGGTTGAAAGCAAAGATTGAACCCTATAAGTAGTAATAATGGTTAATATAAGCACAAATGTCCTGTCCTATAATTTGAATGGGATACATAATCCCATAAAAGGAGGAAGATACAAAATTCCTTAGGGACAAGAGATGTGACATCAATTTCTTACAGGAAATGCATCTCTCTCCTTCTGAAGCTGAAAAGTTAAGGACTAAGGCATTCCCAAGCCTTTATCAGGCCTCATTGGGGGGGGGTGGCCATCTTGCTCTCTGCCTCCCTGCCTTTTGAGGAACAAGAAGTGTTCTCGGACCCAGGGGCCAGTTACCTTATGGTGGTTGGGAGGGTCCAGGATGTATCCTTAACCTTGCTAAATGTTTATGCCCCTCCAGGCTCAAACATCTCCTTTTATTCTGGGATACTTAAACTGGTGGCTGAGAGGGCTAGGGGAATCCTAGTCTTAGGTTGGGACTGGAACTTAGTTTTGAATAGGGTCTCAACACTCCCTCTGATCCCCACCCCAGAAACACAATGGCCAAGCAATTTAAGAGGCTGATGGCAGATGGGGATTGTAGATGCCTGGAGAAAAATACCCCTCAGCAAAAGAATACACCTGTTACTCTCCTAGGTTTAAAAGCTTTTGAGACTGGGCATGTTTCTTACAAACTTAAAAGACCTCTTCTTTTAAACATATTTGGACTGATGCGGCGACCCACTCAGATCATCAGCCTTTATTTATTGAACTAGAACTTGCCCTCCCTATGAAGAGGACTCTCTGGTGGCTAAACACATCTTTACTGAGGGACAAAGAGGTGCTTAAAATTCTACAAACAATTATAATGCAAACCCAGGAGATGTGCTCAGGCCCAGAGACTTCTCCCCAAATATTATGGGACACCATTAAGACAATGTTCAGAGGGAAACTCATCTCTATTGCCTCATACAGGCAAAGGGAGAGGAGGAGACACCTGGGCCAGACCCAACAATGTCTGAGAGAACTGGAAGCACAATAAAAAATTAGATGGACTAGGCCCACTGATCTGGATATTAAAGAGACTAGATCCAAGATAAACAAAATTAAAAATACAGAGACAGAGAAAGCGTTACAGTACTTAAAGCAGTCGTATATTGAGGGGGGCCAGGGTTCGACAAATCCGATAGCCCGACATCCCGGGCTATCAGTGCAGAGTCAGGGACAAGTATTTTTCATGGAGCTAGTAGTCCACGGACAAGTACTACTGCCTTAAAGAAGAAAAGTTGTTTTTGCCATATTTTCTTTTTTTTGCCGATAGGGTGCGCTCCCACCACCCATGGCCACATAACTCATCTGAGTGCCGAGTAGTGGAGTCACATAAGAATTAGCCAGGAATGCGCCAGCTGTGTCGCTGCATGATGGAGTGTGAGCATGCGCATGAGAGAGAGAGCTAGCTGGCAAAGCCAAAATTGTACCAGAAGAGAGGAGCAGCGATGATTAGCAAGTCACACGCAGAGCATAACAAATCAAGGTACACTGGGAAGGGATCTGACCTACAGGTTGCGCTGGTGAGTTGGGGGTGATCACTGGTCACTACTAGGATGATCTGGAAGGAGTGCTCTAACTCGGTCCGAGGGGAGGAAGGAAATGCTTGGCTGTGTCAGAAACAGAGAGCGAGGAGGATGAGAGTGACTGACTGGTATGGTGAGCCAAGAGGAAGAGCAGGAACTGCGAGGTTAAGTCACCGACTGCCAGTGCCCACCTCATCACACTAACCAAAGAGCCAGGTGGACAGGAATGAAAGATAATGCGATGTGTGATTTGGGGTAGGGGATCTGGTACTGAAGCGCTCCATCAAGAGGAAAGGTCAAAGAACATTGTGGCTTGTGGCTGCCCGTTGTGACACAGACAAATGAAGGGAGCCTCAGTCTTTTGTCATTTAATTAAGGGTGAAGGCTGCAGAGCTGAGCTAGAGAGCTGTTAATCTGGTCAAAATATTGGGAAAATAAAAATCAGAAAAGCTGAAAAGCAGTAGGAAGAGTGTGTGACTGACCTTGGGGGCCATGAGGCACGCTCAGAATGGCAAGTTAGGACTGGACTGCCCTCTAAACTGGCCAAAGCAGATGAAAACAAGTGAATTGCAAAAAAGACAAAAAAACACAGTAAACTGTTGAGTGTAGTGCCTTCTGGGGAAAAGGGAAAGGACTTACTGAGCAAGAAACAAAAGAAATATAAATAGCTAAAAACTGCCTGAGGAAATAACACCTACAGAAAGGAAAGAAAAGAGGGACCACTATGACCAGAACTGAGGTGGGGGAAAACAAGACCAGAGTCAGGGATGGGCTTTGTTTTGGGGAAAAATGAAAGCAAAGAAAATAAAAAAGCAACCAAAAATAAGCCAAAAGCTGCCTAAGCTTTAAAAGGCAATAATTCTTAAAATACAAGAGTACAAATAAGAAAGGCAACACAGTTCCAAAAAAAGCAAGGAAAGGTTGGACCAGTCCAGAGACTGGGCAGTTTTGAGAGGTGAGAGTTGGGCATCGGGCAGTGTTTTGCCCTGGAAAAATTACAATTGGAAGGTGAAAAAGAACTGACCAACACAGAAAGGCAAAGGGTGCCTACGCTAAGAGTTAAGGAACTAAAACTCATGATAAAATATGTGTTGTGTTTCAGCATTAAATAGGGAGGGAACTGTCTGGTCCAGTGTCGTCCGGGTGAGGGGGCTTATGGGACAAAAAAAGGCAGTGTGAAAAAAAAATGTAAAACAATACTAGGAAATGAGGAATAAAATGTTAGCATCAAAGCAACACCGTCCTGCGCCTGACTGCCTGCTCTTGTCTAGTACACAGCCTAGAGGCTGTCAGCAATGAACATCATTTTTTAGTGTCTGTCCCCCTCCCATTCCCAGTGTAGTACCTGTACCACCCCCAGTAAAAGAAACACACCACACACTGTGATTAACACAAAAATACATTTTATTAGTACTGGAAAAAAGTGACCAGAAAAGCAATTTGCACAAGAGTAGAAAAATTTACCAATAACATTTCCAATAGTCTACATCTACATAGTATTAATAATACAACCCCCACACCATGTATTTTGTTGTTACGTAATTAAAAAAAAATGTCCTTAAAATATAGCCTTTCTACCATGGACTACCACTCGCTACACTGGGACTACCATTTTTTGATAGGCCAGTTGCCCTGGACTAGCACGTAAATTTGAAATTTATCGATCCCTGGAGGGGGCCCCTAGGGCCACTAAATTCCTGGCCTACAGACTAAAACAATGAGCAGCTAAGGCTGTTATCCCCAAAATAAAACACCTGGGGTGGGATATTCAGACTGCACCAAAAAGATGCGCAATAGAGGGAGCAGGAGTAAGTCCAGTGCGCCATGGCGCAACGAACGCGATATTCAAACCATGAGCAGAACAAGGTGCACCTGCGCAATGTGGCTGAATATCATGCCCGATGCACCATAGCGCGATGAGGGATGCACAGTGGAGCAGGGTCGATGTGCAATAGCACCCCTAGGGATGCGCAGGAACAAAGACATGAAGAGCTGAGCAGCAGCCATGGATGTGCCATGTGCCGAGGGGCATGCACCACGGTAGACAGACCAACCCCCCTCCCCCCAGCCCCCCCAGGACAAGGCCCACATGAGCTGCACAACTAGACAGGTGCAGGATGGACCAGCGGCCCATGTCCCCCGGTGCTGAACCAACAGCAGATGTGACCCAGCAGTCCCCCTCCACTGTACAAGGTGCCCCTGCACCATCCCCTGGCCAACAGAGACCAGAACACAAGGATGGCCAGGCCCCACCCATGCCACAGCACCACACCAATGCTGACCACACCCAGTACGGTGAGCCCGAGACACCAAGCCCGGAAGCATGACCAAACACTGCATGGCACTGAAGGCATACCACACCACCGTGCCAGGCATCCAGTCGCCCCAGGGGCGCAATGCACATGTACCACATCCCCACCATGACCACCCACCGCATGCAGTGACACCGTCACTGATGCCACCACAACCCACACAAGGCCCCCAGCATGGCCCCCACAGAGGCACAGCAAGGTTGGTGACCCAGCACCAGTACCCGAGGGACCCTGCACGTGAGAAGAGCTGCCCCGGATGCCGCCACCAGCAGGAAGACACTCCGAACACAGGACCTGAGCACAGTCCACCACCCATGCACACACCCCCCGTCCCAGCACCAGCCCCACCAGACACCACAGCACCCTCATGTGGTGCATGGAGGCATGCGTCATACAGGAGGCAACACAGGGCACACATAATGCCCCCCCATCCCAGTCCCATGGGTATCCCGGCAAACTGCCACACAAAGCAGTGCAACAGATGCTGCCGTCATGAAGCCCATGGTGCCACGTACCTGCAGCCTGCCCACCACCATGGTGCCAGTAAGCCTGCCATGTGGCGGTCGGCCCATGTGCCTGGCCACCCTGATGGCAGGCGCAGGGGTCTGTGACCAGGCCACCGCTCGCATGCAGCAGGACCTGATGTGACAGCCACCAGACCACAGGCACCTCCCCAGTCACCATGGACTACATGGAGGGGGGGCAGACAAAGGCCCCACCCACAGTGGCGACAGGGACAGATGTGAAGTAGTCCAGGGCTGGGACGCCAGCTGCAAGTGCGCCATACCTGGCAGGAGGCAGGTATGGATTGTCCCTGAAGGCACGCCAGCAGTGAAGCATGCGGGTGGTGGGGTTGGCACAACCGTCGTACCACAGTTGTGCATGGCGGCAGTGTAGCAGCAATGGTCACATCCGCACAGGCATGGCACTTCCGACAGGGGTGGCTGGGACATGGCACATGCACCCAGCCTGCTGCACACAGGCAAACAGTGCACAGGGCACACCACACAGTCCCTGGACAGTGCCCATGGCCCCCACCCACACCAGAGGAGGAGCCCCACCAGACACACCCACGGCCAGGCCAGCACCACCCCACAGTAGCCATGCACACCACTGCAGCAAGACTTCATGCGCCCACTGCAAATTAGAGACCGAGACGGACATAGATAGAAAAGTATATATTAATAAACAGCACAACAGCAACAAAAAACATGTACAGATATTTACAATGGGTGAGGGGATGTGCAAGGACGCAACAAGGTGGGGAGCGGAAGGGCAGGGGACAATGGGCAAGGGAAAGGTGGGGGACATGGGGTTGTGGGGTACAGTCTGGGAGGGATGAAGTGTAATCAAGCACTGCAGGCCCCCCCCCCGGTCCTCCTCCTCTCCTCCCTGTGGCACCTGTGGTGCCGCCAATGGTCACCCTTGTCCATCCTCCCCAGCAGCTCCAGCATGGCTCGGGTGACCTGCAGGATCTCCTGGAGGGTCCACTCCATGGGGGCCCAGTGTGGTCCACCTAGGACAAGGGAGCAGAAACAGTATGAGTGACTGGTCTGACCATTGCAGCCCACCCAACGTGCACGGCATGCATTAGTGGCCTGCACCCTTGGGGTGGCATGCGTCCACCCACAGTGAGTGCGCCCACATGATCCGCCTACCTGGATACCCACAACCATGCAAACCGCTGCACATCATCACTGCCCATGCACTGCACAGCACCATCCTGGCCGTCCGGCGTCATGGCAATGCAGTGGGAAGGCAGTGGCACAGCCAGGTGCCGAGTGCACCCACCTGTGACACCCACCCACATGTGCAGTCCCACAGGAAGGTGCAGAGGGCACCGCGCGGATGTGCACAGCTGGAGGGGCCATGTGCAGAGGGTCCATGCCTCACCACCACCCCTGTAACCCACCATGCACAGGTGTATAGGGAATCACAGTGCTCACCTGCATCCCAGTCAGCAGGGTGCTGCTGACCCCCAGCACCACCACTGTGCCCCTGCCTGCATGGCGACACCTCCAGCGTTGTCCTGCTCGTGATGCTCCTGGGCCATCGGCCCCATGGCAGTCCTCCCGGCCTAGGGGGGAAACATGAAGAGAGGCACATCAGTACACGCCTGACCCATAGGTCCCCCACCAGTGCGTATGCTCGCACAGCCAGTCTGGGCAGCAGTGGCTCAGGTGGACACGATGCACCCCACAACTGACAACACAGGTGCTGCTCCACCCCGGTGGCATGGCCTGCTGTACCTTGCACCCCGAGGACAGTTGGATATGACTAGTTATGGTGAAGGTGCACCTACCTGGCCATGCATGGCTCCCCACCGGGCACAAGCCTGCAGTCGTCCCAGGCGGTCGGGGTCACATCACTAGAGGTACCTGTAGCGGTGCCGACACTGCTCCCTGGTTTGACTGCTCCCAGTGGCTTCCTCAAGGCCTTTGGTGACCTCCTGCCACACCTCGTGCGAGGCCTCAGGAAGGGCACCTGCCCAAACACAGGCATCTGCATGGGGCTCCACAAGAGCCATGAGGTTCGCGAATCAATCGCACCCCACACAGGAGCTCTGGTGCGCGGCATCATACAGCCTCTGCTGAGCTCAAAATGACGCCTGGTACTGCACGCTCCCACGAGCTGAGGCAACATGGTATTGTGCTGCCAGTCACAATCACGCTGGCACTGGACTGCACAATGGGGGCAGCCAGGTGGCTGCATGGCGCCTAGAGGGCAAAGGGCAGCCGCGGGTCAAGGGTCTGTCCACCCACGGAGCACCACAGCGCTATTGGGAGGCCTCTGTATGGAGCGTGGTAGGGTGCAAGTGTGTGCCAACATGCAGTGACCTACTGCACAGAGGCACCATGGCACCCACGGCGCATCATGGCATGTGTGCCCATCGGACATACTGCGCACGAGCACCACAGACGCAGTAGTGGCTGTGCGCTGTACTGTCTCCCGTGCAGGAAGTGTATGCTGCACCACTAGCGTACGTGTCAGCACCGTGCATGCGTGGTGTGGAGCCGATTGCACACATCACAGTGGTGCACCACAACCTGAGCACGCTCAACACCATTGCGCAAGGCGCAGCCACGCGATATTCAGTCAGTATATGCATATCAGCTCATGAGTCATTCCACACTGCATCCACTGCATTTGCATCCCATTACAGTTGCGCATGCCCTCATTTGCATGTGATGCGCTATGAAAGCAACATGGAAATGCACAGGCCATGGATCGGTATTGAAGCCTTTGGAGGTAGGTGCCATGCTGTGGAGATGTGGGGACTGTGGTCTGTGAGGGCTGTATGGGACTGCACAGTCCATGGTAACACCTGTCCCTCTCCCCAGGCACAAGCATGACTGAACGTGAGGAGGATAAGGAACAGGGGGAGGGTGCGGAAGCGGAGGCCCAACTTCACCAGGGCGGAATCAGATGCTCTGTTTGAGGCCTACCTCGACAGGGAGCCACTGCTCAGTGGACAGAGGGGCACACCACAGGCCCATGCTGCAGCGTGGGGCATGGTAGCATGTGCAATCAACCTGCAGGGCAGCCACCAGCGTTCCGTGCAGGAGTGCAAGAAGAAGGTTGGCACGGACAGGAGGAGGATTAAGGACAAGGTGGCTGCCATCAGGGCAGTGCATGCAGCCACTGGTGGGGGGCCAGCAGGATGTGCCTCGCCTGATGCCACTGGAGGAGCAGGTGGCTGGCAGCATGCAGCATTGTGCCATAGAGGGTGTTCCCAGCAGAGGCTTCCAGATGGGCGGCAGCCCATCACTACATGGTAGGACCAGTGCTGGCAGTGTATGGGAGGTGGGGGGGGCAGGCCCCTGGGCCAGGCAGAACCACTAATGGTACTGTGTTCCTTTACAGCTCCTGAGCATCTGCATGGGGCAGCGGTGGTGGGTGTGTTCACTGAAGGGGCGGCCCTGGAACTGGTGGAGCACCCATCCACCTCCACAGGTGTCCAAGGGACCAACCGCACAGTCCTCACAGCTGTCTGGACTGATACCTGTGGTGTGGGTACGGATGAGGCCCTGGCTGTGTCCCAGCGTGACGCCAGTCACAGTGTCCTGTGTGCTGAGACACAGATCGGGGCCAACTCCAGTACCGATGATGACCTGATGCATGTCCCAGACAGTGATGTTGGTGGGTCACAGGGGGATCCCATGAATGGCATCCACCTAGGTGGCAGTGCAGGCAGTGCTGGCATGGTTGTCTGCCCAACAGCCCTTGTCCTGGCTGTGTCTGCGGCATCCAGTGGGGCAGCACTGGTGTGCTGACGTGGTAGTGGGGTTGGTGGCACCCGGCAATCGGCCACTGGAGGGACAGCGGCAGCAGCTGGACTGTGTTGACGTGAGGACGGGGGAAGGGGGTGGCAGCAGTGAACTGCATGATGATGTACCCCAGGATGGCATTGCTGTGCGGCTCCCACTGTCTTGGGGCACTGTGCCACAGAGTCAGGAACATCATGGGGGCCAGCATGCTGGCCATGCAGACGACCCCTTGGACGACCACAGTCGTCTACCTGCAGGCCTCGTGATCAGCAGGTGCAGCTCGTGGATGCACTCTGTGTGGAGCTGCGCCAGGCAGAGGAGGCGGTGCAGCAGGGACCATGCCCTGCTTCTGGCAGAATAGGCTCAACAGCAGGCGGATGTGACTACAGCCATGGACAGGCACACCACCGTGATGGCAACTGCCGTGGCTACACTGGGTGACCGGCTGTGTGCCCGGCCACTGCACACCCCGCAGAGTGCAATGTCCACCCCCCGTTCTCGGTTTCAGGTGACCCCTGCCATGTCAATGCCGGGTTCGGCTGTGGGCATACCAAGCACGCCTGTTGCGGGCATGTTTGGTGGCCTGCAGACACCTGCATGGACACGGTCGCATTCACACAGTGTCACCCTTGGGGGACCATCAGTGCCACCACACGAGGCCACTGGTCAGCCTGTTACGGCTGGCAGGTCTTGGCGGGGTCGCCCACGCATCCATGGCAGCCGTGCTACTGTGCTGCATGACTGACCCTTCCCCCTTCACGACCACTGTCTGCCACTGCCCAATGTGCACTGTGGTGTTCTGTGTGTGTCCATGGGTGTGGTGCCCTGTCCTGCACTCACACGGTCCCTGTGCACACCCTCCCGGCTGCTGGCCACTGCGGCGTGTGCATGATGATGCTAGCATAGCACTGACCACCACTGTGCAATGGTGCTCAGCGTCTGAGGCATGCACAGTGCCAGTCACTGGGTGTGGGTGTGTTGGGTCCTATGTGGGTGTGGGGGAGCCTGTGGGGGTGAGTGTGCATGTGGCCCTGTGGGCATGGGTTGGGGTGTGTGTGCCTGTGCGTGCGTGCCGCATGCAGCCCTGCTGTTCCCTGCCTTTGTGTGCAGGCCCCCGCCCATTCCCACGCCCCTGCCGCCGACTGTCCCTGGTGTCTGCCCCTGCCTGGCTGTCGGCTGTACCCTTGCCCCTGGTGCCTGCACATGGCCCTGTTGACCTACCTGTGCGGTCCAAAGTGCTCCTCTGCAATGGTGTCCCAGTGCTGCTGGGCAATCCGCCCAGCCAGGGATCCCTTCGCCCAGGGGGTGGCTGCTCAACACCAGCTGGCACAGCATCCTCATCGCCCCCACTGCTGTCCCTCCTCGACCTCAATGGCTATCCCACAGTCGGTGGCCATGTTGTGCAGGATACAGCAGGCCAGGAATAGCCCGCAGGCCTTTGAGGAGCAGTACTGTAGGGCACCGCCTGACGTGTGCAGGCAACGGAACCATGCCTTCAGCAGCCTGAACACCCACTCGATGATATTCCGTGTTGTGGTGTGTACCTTATTGTACTGTTGCTGTGCTGGGGTCGAGGGGCGCCGGTATGGTTTGAGCAGCCAGGGCCGCAGTGGGTACCCACTGTCACTTGTGTATAGAGAGGTATCATTAGCATGGTGGTCTGTGACACTGTGACACTGGCCTTCTTTTTTTTTGTTTGTTTTTTTCTTTTATCTTAAAAACAATACATATTATACATTCTTCTGTCAGACATCACATAGGTTGTACAGATACATCCAATGTATAATTAGGATTGGTAGCCTATACAGAACTGTTTTAGGAATGGGGGGAACAAGAATTAAAGTGTCCTTAAAATGGTAGTCCATCATAGCTGCAGTCCACCACGGCTTTTGGGGAAACCATTCCTAAATTTAAAAGGTCCAAAGAATCTTGCAATACTCAACCACCAGTGTTGATATGTCCCCACATCAAAATAGGTGTTCCACGCATTTATGCCACATTAGCAACAGGTACCTCTATTGTAATACTGCTCAAACATATTATTTTAAACTATATTCTACAGTCCTTGCAACTTCCTTCATTGCTCTGAGCTCAACAGACCCATAAAATTGAAAAGTGAAATTAAACAATAAATTGGCTCATTTATATTTTACTTATCCCTCAGTATCAATTAAACTGTTTAGGTCTCCTCATCCAATTCAGGCATGTCCCGACTCTCTGGCGCTTGAAATTTTCGGCTGATGGATTCCACCTTTTTGCCCACTTCCTCAGGATCATTGAATTGGAACATATGTCCCCCATAATAGATGCGAAGCCGGGCAGGCTTCAGCAGTGAATGTGTTTTCCCCAAGCCACGAAGTCGTGCCCCGATCATGTCAAACTTCTTCCTCCTCATCCTGGTTGCGTACAATAAATCCAGGAATAAGTGAACTGTAGAGCCATTGAAACTTAAGCCATCTGCTGATCTGGCTGCATGAAAGAGTAGATCTTTGACAGAGGGACTCGCAGTCATCAGGAGGATAACTCTCGGGGCCTCAGCACGTGGGTCTGCTGCTCGTGGAGTTATTCGGTAGGCTTTGCAAAAATGATTAGCTGTATCTTTTGGCAAGTCCAACACTTCAACCAGCCAATTCTGTGAAAAGGGTAACAGCTCCCCTTCTTCACTTCCCTCTCTGGCATACCAATGATTCTTACATGGGAGGCTCTGCTCGAGTTCTCCAAGGCCTCAAGTCAATATTTTAATTGTGCATTTTCTTGCATCAATTTAGAAGTGGTAGCCATCGCTTGGGTAGCAGTCTTCTCTGCTGATGTAGCGGTTTGAGTAGCCACCTCTAGTTTTACATCTTGCTCTGTAAACCATTGTAGAATTGACTCCACTTTCTGGTCTATGGCCTGCATCGAAATTTGCAGTGCTCTTCATGGGGGCTCAGTACCAGTTGATATCGATGGATTGATATGGGCCTGTAGCTCTGCTGCCGGAGTTGTTTTGGAACTGCTACCACTCACCTTTTGATTGTGACCCATGGCAGTATCTGGTACCAGTTGACTCCTTTTGTTGTCAGCTATTGAGATTCGGAGGATTAAGAGATGCTTCTTGCCTTATATTTTAGTTGTTTGAGTTTAATTACCTCTTAGAAGCATAATGTGCTTCTTGCCGGTGGGCTGCTTAACAGCGCCTCCCGCCACTGGCCTTCTAGGCTGTTCCCCATGGCACCCTTACCCATGCTTGCTTCTCTACACCCTTCATCTGAGGTACTGCATACTCACCTACCAGATGGCCAGTGGGGATATCCCACTCTCAAACCTATGGCACAGTGCAGACTGGTGTCAGATGAAGGCATCGTATGCTCCCAGGGTGCGTGGCACAGACATTGATTATGCACCCCCGGCATCGCACACCACCTGGCAGTTGACACTTGGGTATCCCTTGTGATTGATATATGCCACCCCCTCTGGGCCAGGTGGCATGCGGATACCAACATGGGTGCAGTCTATGGCCCCAAGTATGCCAGGCAACCGTGCTACCCTGTGGAACTCCTGCATGTTTGCTGTGCACTCTGCCTGTGTGCTGGGGAAATGGATGTACTCCACAGCATGTGGCAGCAGTGTGCTGAGGAACTGTGTGAGTAGGTATGACGCAGCTGACTGGGTTATGCCTGTCGTGTCCCCTGTTGGTATCTGGAAGGTGCCCATGGTGACCAGGCACATGACAGCTGTGATCTTGTCTCCACAGACAGCACATGGCTCTGTCGTGTGGGTGTCTACACATCTCCTCCTGCACAGCTCACAGAGCCACCTCAGAATAGCCAGTTCAGTCAGTGCAGGCCCACAATCTGGATGTCACTGTACAGCTCCGAAGCTGACATGGGCACGAGTACAGCCTGTTCTGGGCATACTGCCCAGTCAGGCCCTTCCATGGCCGGCCTCCCTGCTGCCTGTCTTCTCACATCCTTATTACCTCTTCCATCTGGAAGGTGGAACTGGTCATGTCCTTAGTTGTGCTTCGGCGGCCGTTCACCTCGTCCCTGCTGTGTGCTGCTGGTACTGCCCTGCACCGAGTGTACCCGTGGTACTCACCACTGTGTGCCCTGCCTCTGCACCACTACCTTCTTCCTCTGTGGCATGCTCAAGCCCTCACGCACACATGCACTCACACTCACATTCACTCACACACACACACATTCACTTGCACACGCCTCCAGTGACCCCATCCACCTCTTGGCCACACCTGCCCCCTGCTTCTTTGCGTAGCTCCCTGCTGCTTTGTCTCCACATTCCCCCACTATGGCTCCTCTGTAGCGCAATCATCCTCCCCTTACTTACTCCCTTTTCTATTCGCTCATATCCGCTTTTGCGCAACTTCCGCTTGCTCTGCTATTGCGCACGTCGCCTGCTGTTGAATATCACACTGCGCACATTATTTCTGGTGCCGCCCCCTGCACTTGTGCATGCATTCATTACTGTTGCACTGCGGTGCATTGGGTTTTGTACTGTGCATCCGATGCCGCTGAATATCGCACTTTGGCGCATGTCCGCACTTGCGTGGGCGCATCCCTATTGCGCATGGCGCAACTGCTCTTAATATCCCACTCCAAGGTCTAATTTGCAGCTCTATAAGGGAGAACAAATCTCGAATGCCTTTGTGGACTACTACAGGTCCCTATATACCCCTCAAAAGGAGGCACCCCTGAATGACATGAGGCAGTTTCTTGAGAAGCTGAGCCTGCCCACACTCTGTATACAAATAAAACAATTAGCAGCCCCAATGACGCTGTTTCTGAGATTTTAGTGGCTATATAAAAGCAAAGCCTGGGAAATGCCCAGACCCAGATGTATTTGGTGTAGAACTGTATAAGGCCTTGTCCAAAGACATTGTCCCAGTACTGCATCCTACATATAATGCCATATGGCTTGAGGGTGATCCCCTGCCTCCATCGTGGGACTATACCACCATAACAGTGATACACAAGCAGGGTAAAGATCCAGCGGAATGTGGATCTTACAGACCCATTTTGCTACTAAATACAGATTATAAACTCTACACATCAATTATTGCCACCTGTTTAAACCAAATGATCCTGGATTTAGTGCACCCTGACCCAAACTGGGTTTGTGGTGAGTCGACAAGCGCCGGACAGTGTTAGGAGAACAACTAATCTCATTGATATAATACACCAGGAACGTACACCAACCTGTATAATGAGCTTAGACGCTGAAAAAGCGTTTGATAAAGTCTCCTGGTCATTTCTTTTCATGGTCCTGCGGTGGTTTGACTTCCCGCAAACCATAGATGCACTGCGAGCCCTCTACAGAACTCCACAGGCTTATGTTAGGGTTAATGGAGGAGTCTCGGATAGATTTCAATTTGGCAGAGGCACCTAGCAGGGATGCCCTCTGTCTCCACTTCTCTTTGCTTTGTATATTGAGCCTTTGGCTCAGGCTATCAGAGAACACCCTAATATCAAAGGGATTAGGGTCCGGAGATACCGATCACAAGCTTCACTTTATGCAGATAATATCCTGCTCTATTTGACTGACCCAGATAATTTGGTTCCTGAGGCTTGGTCACTGTTAGAAGAGTTTGGCCTGCATGCAGGATATTCACTCAACAAAACCAAAACAGACGCTCTTAATTTCTTCTATAGGCCATCACAAGAGGCCCTTAAATTGTGCCCCATTAACTGGAACAAAACCCAAATCACCTATTTGGGTATACAGATACATAAATATTCTGGGAAATTGCATCAAGCCAATCTAGATCCTCTACTTACCCAGCTACAAGGAGACACTGCAAGATTGACTCTTTTAAACCTCCCTTGGTATTCGAGAATACGATCCATTACAATGACTGTCCTCCTTAAATTTTTATATGTTTTCCAATATCTCTCCCTAAGAATACCATCCAAAACATTCCAACTTTGGCAAAAAAGTCATAAATAAATACATTTGGGCCCCAGGGAAACCCAGAATTAGAGCACTTTCACTACAAGCAAATAAGGACCAGGGAGGCAGAGCCCTACCAAACCTGGAGGACTATTTCCTAGCAGCCCAGCTTAAGAATGCTTTACTTTGGGACACAAAAGGCTACAATGCCCACTGGAATAGCATTGAGGAGATCCTGAATGAGGGGTTCCCCCTAGGAGCACGAGTGTTTGACCCTAGTCTGCAACAAGACAAACAAAAGATAACACTAACAAATGTGGCAAATGCCTTGTGGGCTGTGCATAAACTCTGGAACAAATATAAGCTACAGAAAATGACCTGGGCCCTGCAATACTTTGCATGGGACAGAACATTTCAACCAGCCCACATGGATCACACCTTCAAAAGGTGGGGGAGACTAGGCCTCACAAGGTATGAACAAGTTCTAGAGGATTGGAGGGTAGTGGATTTTCAAACACTGAAAAATGCCTATCAGTTACGAACCGCAGACATTTTTCGCTTTCTCCAGTTACGGGCACACATAACAGCTGTGGGGGGAGTGGGGGGGATGGAACTCCATACTGCAACCAAATATCTATGGGAGGCCATGTACTCCATTATTCGAGGGCAAGTAGATAGAGGACTGCTGTCTCTCCTATATAAAGCCATCAGACATCTATACGATGATGCCACCACCCAAATTAAACTAAAATGGGAGGGTGAACTGGGATTGGAAGTGGAAGAAAGGGACTGGAGTAAAATATATGCTCTGGCTAATAAAACCACACACTCCTCAGCATGGCAGGACTTTGAATGGAAAGTCAGGGTCAGATTCTTCTATACCCCAGCGACTCAAACTATATGGGGGGGCAGAGTCACACCCCACTGTTGGAGGGGGTGTAGTCATTCCCCAGCCCACCATACCCATATATTCAGTCAGTGTCCTGTACTCAAGGAATTCTGGTCCCAAGTAGAACAAACACTTACTGAGGTGTTCTCCCTTTTGGCCCCATTGATCCAGGTTAATAGGCTTCTTGGCCTCCCACCTGCTGAAATCAAGGGCTCGATGCAATATATTTGTGGAATATCCTCCTGGCTGCAGCCCACAAGGCCATTACTCAAAAATGGCGGGTGCAGGACCCTCCCACTAACCTACAGTGGTGCTCTATTATACAAGAGATACAAGATATGGAGGAACTGACCTATAAAATTAATCAGGGAGTGTTGATTTTCACTCGTAGGTGGACCAGGTGGCTCCTTCGACCAAGGGATGGAGGAATGGTTGAGGCTGAAGGCCCATCATAGACCCAGAGTCTCGAGGAGATGCTGTGCCCCTCAATGCCTCAAGGGAAATAATATCTACAATGACATTAACTCATCTAAGTATAAATAGAAGCTAAGTGTATTATTAATTAAGGCCTGCTGTAACAACCTGGATAATGAAATGATGTAACGATAATTGTTCTTGATAAAGTCTATGTGCCTGATGTTTGAAATAAACTTGAATTTAAAAAAAAAGGAGTTGGGGGAGGACACTACTAAGGTCAGAAAGTGTGGAATTAAGAGTATTAGCTATGTGCAGGGGTCTTGAGTGAGTGTTCCATTAACGGTGAGTTGGGGTGCTGTTTTACCATTGAGTTCCTTAATGTTTTCCTAGAACTTGCGCCCTGAGCCCCAAGTGGATGAGAGGGCCTCCTGAAATGGGCTACTTTAGCTTTGTGAAGCTCCCGGTTACATTATTTCTGGCTTCCCTATAGCGTTGTCTATCTAAAGGTCAGCTAGAAGCAGGGCTATATGCCAGAGGTTGTCCCGTGGTGCATGAGGTCAAGAAGTGCCTGGGAGATCCAGGGAGCATTGTGGCCTTTGATAACCTGTTTTGAGACTGGGGCAAATAGGTCACATGTGGCATTGAAGGAGGAAATAAAATGAGAGAGTGCACTGTCAGTGGACAGGGCCGAGTCATTGGGGACCAGTCACAGTTCAGGAGGTGATTTTTGAAGTCGTTCAGGGAACCCTAATTTAGGCGTCGTTGGTAAGTAATTATGGGGGGTGGATTTGGGGCTTTGTTTGTCCACCAGCAGAGTACAGGAGAATGGTCACTTAAGGTGTCAGGGAGCACTGTGACATTAGTGAGCCGGTGGGGATGATTAATAAGGATTAGGTCAAGCAAGGTGGCTGACCCAGTTTTATGGCCAAGTCTAGTGGGGGAGAGAACGATATGTGTAAAATCCATTGCTGCAATGGTATCTTTGAAAGGGTTTGCTGCCGACAAGAGCCAGTTAATGTTAAAGTCCCCTAGAGCAGTGATTTCACATTTTGGGGGCAAATGGGCGATGCAATTGGCCACTACGTTGAAGGCCAACCTTTGATTTCAGGGCGGGATGTAAACTGTTACAATATGGAGAGATTTTCCATAGTTGCCCACCATCAATTTTATTGTGAGAGCTTGAGCCCCATTGGGGAGGGGGGGTTGGAACAACTTGAGAACAGCAAGAGGAAGGAGGTGCTGTTAGAACTTTACTACTTTACTGGGACTAAAGAACTAGAACTCTACTACTGGGACCTTCAATTTAGGGTAAAACAAACAAAAGATTTAGTGTTTTTGAGTTGGGTGGCGTGGAATTGTTATCTGTGCAGTTAGCTAGGTGAAGAAGGAAACTATGAATTAGGGAGTGCCTTAGGCAGAAGGAAACCAGGTGTTTTGGATTTAAAACTGCCCTAGATAGTTTTGGCAGAGAACAGCAAGAGGAAGGAGGTGCTGTTAGAACTTTACTACTCTACTGGGACTATATAGCCCTTCCTCCCACCCACCCACAGTCAGTTCTACTTTTATTGTCACAGGATTTGACTGACAACAGGAAGTTCCTATTTGGGAGCAGCAAAGGAGTGATCACAGAGGCACAAAAGACTCACCATTCTAGAAGGAAAAGAGTAGCTCTCCACCCCCCCCAGCTGCTGGGGGTCTGACTCTGAGCAAGTAAAAAGGAGACTACTGAGGAATATAGGAACTTACTGTCCCAGAACAGGAAGATCAGGAGCTTAAAGGGCATGGAGGCAGTAGGAAAATAGGGAGAAAACAAAATTTATATAAAATTAAAAAAAAAATAAACAGAGAGAGGAAACAGTAAGTATACAAAACAACAGGGCTCCTAGGGCTCCCAGCTCTACCCATGCTCTGAACCCGGCCACGGGGCAGTCGGTACTACAAGCCAATGCCGAGACCACAAGGCCGGATATATCTTGCTGAGAGCTGAGACCTTCCTAGGGCTCCTGCCACCGCCCGCCGAACTGCGTGGCCACCGGGTGGTCTGCGCAGAAGCCGACGCCCAAGACCACAAGGCCAGATACAGCTCGCTGAGAGGTATGGCAAAGCTGCAAACCAATCAGAGCATGAGTGACTTTTGCCAGGCTCACTCCGATTGGTCCCTTTACTTCACCCATTCTTTTCTATCTAGTTGAGCGAAAAGGCACACTCTTACTAACAAACCAGACTGAAATCTAATTATCTAGACTGTTTTATTGCCTAATCTGCTTAGAAATTGTTAAATCTACATTGAAAAAGCTGTTTTACCTTGCTAAAGTTACCTAAATGTTACAGTGATTACAGTCCTTTCCTTGACTTGGTACTGCAGCCAGACTCCCAGGTGCCAAGGAAATCGCCCCTATTCAATTGTAAATTTTCTTGTCACTGGCTAGTGAGACCCTTTTGTCCTCCTCCAGTACTAAATTGGCTCCTCTCGCCTTCCCTCTTCAGCTGAGACCCTCTTAGGGCTCCCAGCTCTACCGCCGCTCGAACCCCATGACCACGAGGCGTCGGCTAGAAGAACGACCACCGAGACCACAAGGATGGATACAGCTCACTGAAAGGTACGGCAAGTGCAAATTTTGCCCACCCACCCATCCCCTCCTGGTCCATTTCTATATAGGATCGCCTTGCTCGCTTCCCTATTGCTATTGGCTCCTATTGTCTACCCTTCCTTTTTTGCCCATTCCTATTGATCTATTGTTTAATCTACCCTGCTAAGGTGAGGGACACCACCTTAGACTAGCTATCTAAACCAACTCAAGGAGCCCTCCTCCTTCTCTATGAGTGCTACCTGCCTACCTACACTAATCACCATGGCATTATGCTTCCAGTTCCTTATTGCTCTATGTATTCTGCCTATATTAGAGAATCCACTAGACTGGACCTACTCTAGTAAGGAAACCCATCCTGAGTCCATACAATGTTCACACATCAGGCACATACTCAGCTCCTGCAACACCTCTGTACCTTTACACCCTTACCAAATCGGGTGGCATATCAGGCGCACCAAACAGCCAAACTTCAGCCAAAAGGTATCAGCTACCTTCCCACAGTAATAATACATTGTGGTACCCAAGCAAGGGTTCTATGCTACTAATAGTATGTCCATGCAAGCCAACCCGGATACTACATCTACCGGAAAAGGTCAAACATTTTCAAAACTTCCTTGTGGTCCTAAGAAAACTTGTACTTCTGCTATTACTATGTTCAGGCACATGAGAGCTCAATCCTGGACCCATGATCGACATCACCTCACCATCAGAACTCTCAAAATAAAAGGAATTAGCTTCATGCATGTTAATGCATGTAGCTTGGATCTCCCACACTGATCCTGACGTGCTTGCTATTTCAGAGTCTTGGCTACGGCCAGCCACACCTGATATGGAGATTGGAATACCTAGCTACCTACTATTCAGAACCAACAGACAAACCAGGGGCGGTGGAGTCGTCATCTATATCAAGGACAAACTTTCAGTCTCTATACTTGATTCCACCTCGTATGCTGGAGCCACAAATGCTTATCACTAAAATTGAAATTACTCCTGCATCAGCCATTGAATCATCAGCTGCTACAGGCCACCCTCAGCTGGACCCCAGCTTCTGACTTACCTATCTTCCATGCTGGACTCCAGCAACCTATAAACTATAATACTGGGAGACCTTAATTCGACTGGCTATCCAGTGCCTCACTACCTCTCAAATCCCTCTGTGACTCCCATGGACTCTCACAGCTTATTAATGAACCAACACGCATTAATAAGAAAAACCCAGCAAACAGTACCCTTCTAGATGTCCTATTAGTTAACAAACTGCAGCTCTACTCACATGCTGGTATCTTCCATGCTGGCGTCAGCGATCACTGTTTATTGCTGGAGTGAGAACAAATCATAAGCCCAAAACTACTTCAAATTCTCTACTAAGAGATCAAGCGAAACCGACCCACATGCCTATAGCCAATGATCTTAAGAACTCTCCACTCTGGCAGAGTTTCTACCTTACCAAACTAGTGAGCGATGCATATACCACATTCCAAGAAATATTAACACAAGCCCTCAACACCCATGCTCCACTGGTCAAAACTCATATAAAGCCCAGAACTCATCGCTGGTTTACCCCAGAACTTAAAGCTGCATTGCTAAAAAGGGACAAACTGTGGAAAACCACTCGTAAATCACAACTTGCCAAAGACTAGTGTCTTTTCAGAGCTGCCAGGAACTCCTGCACAAGGTTATTCAGACAGGCCAAGTCCAACTTCTATCGTACAGAGCTAGAGGCCGCCTCAACTTGTCCAACCAAATTCTGGTCCACAATAAAAGACCTCTCTGGTCACACATCAGGAAGCGCACTCCCCTCTAAAATCTCCTCTAACAATGTCCTTCTCAGCGACAAAAGGAAATTTTTGAGCATTTAACAACCACTTCGCCTCAGCCGGACTAGCTCGAGCAACTCACTTGCCTGCAACCTGCACTCTCAGATGCCTGCACCGCCACCTGAACCAAATCTAACAAATGCTACCTTCTCCTTCTCACCTGCTACTCTGAAAGAAGTTGAAGAGTTACTCCTTCACACGGATACCAAGAAAAGTGGACTCGTTAGACCCCTACTTCATAAAGGTGGCCTGGCATGTATTGGCAGTGCCCGTTACGCATTTATTCAACTTATCACTATCCCAGGGGACTCTCCCTAACATATGGAAAACTGCCCACATTATTCCATTATTTAAATCTGGGGATCCCTGTGATTTAAACAACTACAGGCCAATTTCATTACTCCCTATACTATCTAAACTGTAAGAAAAAATAGTGAATGCACAGCTACGAGCCTTCCTGGAAAACTCAAACTTTCTAAATCCGTTACAGTCAGGCTTCCGATCAAAACACAGTACAGTTATGGCGTTGGGCAAGGTAACAAATGATTGGCAAAACGACCTTGAAAACAAAAATTTGTCTCGCTGTCTTCCTTGACTAAAGCAAGAGCCTTCGACACGTCGATCACTCCTACTCTTATCCTCTTTAAAGCCCTTGGTCTAGACTCTACTTCCCTTGGATGGTTCTAGGACTACCTCACGGACAGGCTCCAGCAGGTTAAAGCAGATGGGGAGCTATCACTCTCTAAACCGTTAGTAAGAGGTGTCCCTCAAGGCTCCATGCTGGGCCCAATACTCTTCACCATATACATCAACAGCATAGACCTTGCCATAAAAAAAAGCCAGTATCCACCTGTTCACGGTTCACACAGTTCTGTACCTAAGCCGGTCAATCCCAGAAACTGCCCGCACAGATCTGCAACACGACTTTGACATCCTCCAATACCAGCTACTTAATAAAAAGCTACTCCTCAATGCTAAAACAAACAAGGCAATGATCCTTTTCCCCGGCAACATTCAGCCTTATTATTATTTATTTATTTATTGAATTTTGATGACCGGGTAAGCCCACTGGGCCCTGAAGGTCTCTTTTTCAGGGGTGACCCGGGAATAACAGTACAAGAGATGATATACAGTAGAAAACATACGGGAGTATAGGTTAACATGGGTATACAGTATTCAGCTGTTTACACATAGCAGACATTACATAGGTTTGGTATATCTGATTGGTCAGTGTAGTTCATTACAACATCCATTGACAGAGACATTGGTGAGACAGTACTCTAGATTCCTTAGGTGACATAGTTTAAGGGTAAACAGTATTCTGCTGTTTACACATAGTTGTTAAACAGGATTGATATATCTGAATGGTCAGGTTGTTCATTACATAATCCATTGACAGAGACATTATTGAGCCAGTACTGTAGATTCCCTAGGTAACATAGTTCAGGAGCATTAATTGGTTACATTAATAGCCTTACTCGTCTATTGGCACTTTACCCCCTATCACCACCTTACTGGGGGAAAACTTGGAGTTCGTCCCCAAATTCAAATATTTGGGAGTTTGGCTAGACTACAAACTTTCCTTTGGGGAACACCTGGAGGACATGGTAAAAAAGTTAAAGCAGAGGCTGGGGCTCTTCTACCGAATAAACCACCTCCTGATGCCTGAAGCAAAAAAAAAACAGCTCGTTCAGACCACTTTCATCCCTGTACTAGACTCGCCCGACCATCTATAGCCACTGCAATACCTCTCTCCTGGACAAACTGGACATCTTATACCACAGAGCGTTGCGCTTCATCACTGGCCTCCTTTCCTCTACCCACCACTGCTCCTTATACACTGCTGTGGGGTGGACCCCCCTACAATACAGACAAAACAGAAATGCCACAGTTTGGTCCTTAAAAGCTATTACCTCTGAATTACCACACTACATCTCCGACCGACTGCCTCTAAGCGAACTTCGAACCTACGCCTTAAGGAGCTGCTCACTAATTTCTCTAAAGATACCCAGGGTCCGCACATGTCTTGGGAGGGTGGCCATAAGCTTCACGCTGCCAGCTCTCTGGAATGAAATACAGAAATGTGTGCAGATCACTACACTCATACTTTGCACCTGTATGAGCGTACAAACTGGCTTAACCTAAAAGACAGACTCAAATACCAAACTTGCCTCATGGGAAAGAAGGCACTCCTCGGAAAAAACCCACCCTGTATAGAAAACCTGCCTGAGGCTTCTCTCTCAACACACATCATCAGACGGAGGAAGAATGGAGCACTGTCCATACCATTCCGCCGAACCTCACTAGGGCAGCATGCTTTCTCCTATCAGGGCCCCACTCTGGATAAATGAACTCCCGATGAAATTACAAACAAACAAGCAACCCATCGCAATTCAAAGTAGGCCTCAAACAGCACCTAATGTCTAACTCAAAATGCACCTGCTTCTCAGGCCACACTTGATAGACGGCCTACCCCCAGGTAACACCCAGCAGGGCTACCTAGAGAACCCTGCCTCCATTCCAGCCTAGCCAAGTGCTTAAGTAAGCTATCAGTCCTCTTTAAATGCACTTGGTACTGCCCTCCCAAACCCCCACACACACCATAGTCGACAAAGCCCTCTGGAGCTGCCCCCATCACACCCCCCCTCATTTTCACTATCCCCCACCTCTCGCTCTCTGCGGTTGGTTTCAAACCCAATCCCCTTGTTTCACTGTTACCCAGCCTCTCACCATCTGGGATAGTGTTAAACCCTATGCAGATACTCTGCCATAGTCTATCAATAGATTGGAGGTTTCCAGGGGTGTGCTACCTAGGGCAACCGATTAGAAATAGCTTAATATTCAATTACAACTGCTCAGTTTTTTCTCCTAGTTGTCTAATTGTCTAATCGCTCTTTAATGCCTAATGATCAGGCCTCTGTAACCACTGAATATGTGTATTGTCTTATTGTCCACCCTGACGTGGAACCTTTGTAAAAGAGTTCATGCTCAAAGGTCTTTCCGGAAATACTAATTAAACAATTAAGAAATCACTGAAACTAAAATCTCCAGTAAGTGTCGCAGCATTTAAAACCTTATATGCAAAATTAATCAAAGAGGTTTGCCACTGCTTCCACCGTCTATGAACTACGGCTCCACACCCTTCCAGGGCTCCTTGCCCAACCGCCATACAATACACGTCCACTGGGCGGCGGTGCCCCTGAAGCCAATGCCCAAGTCCACTAAATAGGATCCAAGCCCCGTAGAGGCGTGGTAAAGCCATAAAGCCACCGGAGCATGAGCACCTTGCTGAGTACACCTCGTTTGGTCTTATATTTCACCCTCTTCTCCCCCACCTCTACCCCTTGCCCTCTATTCAGCACCCAGTTGTGCTAAATGACAGCTTAATTACCCAGTGCAGACACCTTATGACCTCAACCACCAGCGGTCAATGTCCCTGAAGCCACTCAAGAACACACACTTGGATTACGCTCCCTTAGTTCTGTGTAGCCTTAGCACCCTAGCCTGGGCGTGGTAGGTACCTTCAGTGCCGCTGCTTCGGAAACCAATGACCACATGCCGCTTCCTGAGTGCTGTGACTACAGCTCACTCATTTCAAGCAGCCAAGTGCACGGCCACCAGCAGTCTTTGACCCAGAAGTTGATCTAGCGTCAATGACTACACCTCACTCACCCCAAGCAGCGAAGGACACGGCCATCAGTGGTTGCTGACTAGAAGCTGCTTCAGCGCTCGAGCGCTCGACATTAGCTAAGCCATACCCGAAGTCATCTCCTTCTGTGAGCGTTTCAGTCTTCCAAAATAACTAATACTTAAGGATAGTCTGAGACACAATAAGCCTTTAACCCTTACATCTCTCAGATATAATGAAATAAAGAGTAGTCGGCTCAGTGCTACAACTAGAACTTTTGTTCTGCCACACCCTCCCCACTTTAGCTAACTACACCTCTAGACCCCACCTGTTCTCCCTTCTCTCACCCACCCCACCACTCTGTTATGTATATAACTAGTTATTGAACCTGAGACTTTTGGATCACAGGGCTGCACTTCCCACTTATTTGCGTGCTTGCTCTGTTTCTCTTTCTTTTTTACCCATATGTATTTCCTCATTGCGTGCAACTATGTGTGACTACATGTACTATATATTCATTCTCTGCCCATTACACTGTTATCTTTTTCTCATGTATTACTATAGTTATTTTTTCTCATGTATTACCATGTATTGTCGCATTGTCTGTATTGATGTATGATTATGTGTATCATTTATGACTTGTGAGATGCAGGTCCACCTTGCAAATGAGCTTGCTCAATGGTGTCTGCCTGGATAAATAAAGATTTTGATTGATTGATTGATTGAACAGTAAGGGGCCAAAGTAAGACATGATGGGAGTGGTGCAGTGCAGTGGCTGTGGAGCAACAGTCTTCCGGGAGACATTCTGGAGGATGCGATGTTGTCCCATCTGCAGGCACTCTCTGAGCTGAGGGAGGAGGTTGCTTATCTTCAGGCTGAGTTGGCCAGGATTCAGGGGACCTCCTCACCCACCCAGGGGCCACCAGGGCCACCGCTGCTGCTTCAGAGGTTGCCAAGAAGAGGGCGGCTGGACCACAGTGGGCTCAGGGAGGGTGAGGGTGGTGGAACAGAGATACATCCCTCCAGTTGTACCTCTCCACAATTCATATGCCATTCTGGCAGAGTGTGGTTTCTCTATGGGGGCACCAGCAATGGAGACCAAGGAGGATACTAGGAATCTCCACAAAAGAGACCCACAGGAGGGTGGCATGGGACCCCACAAGGGAAGGAAACAACTCCTGGTGGGGGACCCCATTGTTAGGAGGGTAGAACTAGGGGAGAGGGAGGTAAGGAACCTGCCTGGCACCATGGCTTGGAGGGACAGGGAGCGAATCCTCAGGATCACGGGAGCAGCTGCACTGGGGAGGGAGCTGGATGTCATTGTCCACCTAGGGACAAATGACCTGGCTGGGAAAAGGATCAGAACAGCGGAGGAGGAGTTTGTGGAGTTGGGGATGGGCCTTGGACAAGTAACACGCATGGTAACCTTCTCGGAGGTGCTGCCTGTCTATGGCATGGGTGAGGCTAGGGTGCATCGCACCATGAGATTCAATCAGTGATTGAAAAACTGGTGCAGAGCTCAGAGTTTAGCTTCACTGGGGACGAGGGTCCACCTGGAGGGATGCAGGCCTATACTGGCACGATGGTCTGCATCTGTCCAGGAGGGGAACCAGGATCCTAGGTGACAGGTTTAAATGCTTCATTGGCAAGCATTTAAACTAGCCAAGGGGAGGCACTGAAAAGAGCAGAGAAATCCTAGCCCTTCAAAAAATAAGGGTAGTTAGTGAGAGCCAAACACCAATATAGAGGCTTCGATAGGGAGAAGGGCAGGGTAAATGAAGAAAAGGAAAGGCATTAAGGACAGGGATGGGGTAAAAATGGGTAAGACCATCAAAAAATGGAGGGTAATGAGTACCAATGCCCGTAGTCTAGGTAACAAACTCCCTGAACTGGTGGCCCTGATGGAAGAGGGATGCCTGGATATTGTGGCAGTCACAGAAACATGGTACACAGAGAACCATGACTGGGATGTCAACATACCAGAGTATATAATCTACAGGAGGGACAGGGAGGGTAGAAGAGGAGGAGGAGGAATAGCCCCCTATGTAAGGGAAGGGATCAAAGCAATGGAACAAAAGGGTAAACAGTCAGGAGAGGAGGCATCGTGGGTCACCCTGGAGACTGGAAATGGCACTACAATCTGCACAGGGATTTTTTTTTATACTTGTTTATTGACATAAGCAAGTTGTATCCAATACGTTGCATTTCAATTAATGTATATCCATCTGAGATACCTTATTTACTAGATCTAGACATTGTTTGCTTCACTTCTGAGATAAATGCTTTTTTCCCATATGAGTGAATATATCATATTTCTCAGATTATTTACATAATTCAAGTTTATAACTATGTTACCAAAGTCTCTAAAAAATTAATCATCAACCAGTTAGAGATAAAGAAGTAAAAATCTCCTTTGTACTACAATATTCATACCTATTAATCAAATCAAATTAAATATAAAACACACACTGGGAGAGTGCAAAGTTCCATAACAGTATTACTGTCAAACAATTTCATATTATAAATTATATTTATAGTTTGCCACGGCCCTTCTGCATACATGATAAAGAGGGAGATGGGGGAGGAAGGGGGGGAGGCAACAATGGGCAACATCAGCCAGTTCAATCCTTTTCTTTTTTCTTTTCATTCTAAGTTCTGAAATAGGACCTCCATTTAGGTGTTCCAATTATATGCAAATCTTATTGAACTTTACTTTGGTATAGATCCCACTTATTCCATCTATTATTAAACTTTTATTTCTGCTGGTTTATAGAATGGGTTATCCTTTCCATCTGCTGGATTTGGGATACTATTGTTAGCCACTCTTGTAGCGTTGGGGGCTTCTGTTGTAGCCAATTTTTAGTTATCACTTTCATAGCTGCTATAGTCAAGATGGCACATAAGTGACGTGCCTCACCACCCACCACCCTCTCCGGACAAAGACCCAGGATACAATGCTCTGGGGCAATGTCACTTGTGGGTGTAAATAGATCCTGTAGATAACTACAAATTTGTGACCAAATATATTGTAATTCAGTTCAATACCAAAAAATATGTGACTGGTCAGCCATGTTATTTCCACATCCTCTCCAGCATCTCCCTTGAGGTAGTAGGCCCATCTTATTTAACTTCATTGGGGTGTGGAAATACATAATTCTAAGCTTCCAAGTGAATTCTTGCCAGCTTGGGGAAGAAGTTGTCTTCCACACATTTCTAAAAATCTTGAGCCAGACTTGGGAATTCAAGGTGATTTTCAATTCTAATGCCCACTTCTGCTGAACCTTTTGAATATTATTACCTCTATCTGCTACTAGGTTATTATATAACATGGTTATTGCTCCTTTGCCATGTGAACTTCCCCATATGACTTCAAATGCTTGAGAAAAGGGCCTCTCTTCCTGCCAGGTTGCCATTTGTCTTTGTTTAGTAGATATAAAATCCCTTATTTGGTAATAATATATACAATCTGTAGTACTCAATTATTTCTGGCCTTAAGAGCTCAAATGGCATTATATCCTGGTCTCTTAGCACTTGCCAAGGAGCATATAGACCTTTTCCATTTGTTGAGTATACCACCTATAATAGATTGCTGGTTTAAATTCTGGATTAAAACACCAGTTTCTATATTTCCACATGTTCTTTGCTGTATATCCCATCTAGTTCCTGTCAACCACCCTTGTAATGTTGTTTTTAATGTATATCCCTGCAAGTGTTAGGTAAGTCGATTTGTACTGATGGGTTAAATAGAATCGTGGAAATGGGAATTTTTGTAAATAAAGTTAGTTCCATCTGTCGCCAGTGGGCTGAATAGGTCAGATGGGACCATAATAAGGCCATTTTCATTTGAGCAGCCAGCCAGTAATCATATAAATTGGGACATGCCCTTCCCCCCGCCTGCTTTGGTAAAGTAAGGGTTTGCATAGAGATTCTTGGATGCAAATATGCCCATAAAAAGGCCATAATTTTCTGCTGCCACTGTCTTATTTCTCATGGTGGTATCGGGCATAGTAGTGCTTGAAACAAATATAGTAATCTAGGCAAAATGTTTGTTTTAAAGGTTTGCAACCTGGAATAAAAGGAAAATGGTAAGAGGGACCACCTGTGTAAATCGGACCATATGTTCTTTAGTAGGGGATAGTTATCTTTATATAAAAATATGGGGGATTTACCCAACCTCACCCCGAGATATTTGATATTAGGACAGTCCCATCTCATAGGAAACCTGGCTTTGAGTTCCTGTGGTACGCAGGTGTTCAAAGTCAAGATTTCTGTCTTTGACCAGTTTAATTTATATCCAGATATCCCTGAGAAGGACTCTACATAGATACATAGATACATAGATACATAGATACATAGATACATAGACAGTGTCGGCAGATAAGGGCCTATGGCCCACCCAGTCTGCCCATTTGAGCTTGTAAGTTTAGTTTGTTTTCCTAGAAGTCTGTTGCCCCTTACCTCTGACCTCCAGAATTCCTTTATGTCTATCCCATGCATTCTTAAATCCCGTTATTGTTTCAGCCCCCACCACTTCCTCTGGCAGGGTGTTCACTTGTCCACCACCGTTCTGTGGAAAATTCTTTCTCATGTTTCCTCTGAATCGTCCTCCTCCAACTTCATCCCATGCCCTCTAGTCCTGGAACATCTTTTCACTTAAAATAGTGTTTTCCTGCACCCTGTTCCTCCCTGTAAGATACTTGTATGTCTCTATCATATCCCTCTCTCCTCCTCTACTCCAGGAGTACATGTTCAGTTCCTTCAACCTGTCTTCATAGGACTTGAGATGCAATCCATGCCATCTTTGTTGCCCTCCTCTGAACCTTCTCTACCCTGTCTATGTCCTTACGTGGTATGGTCTCAGAACTGTACACTGTACTCCAGGTGGGGCCTCACTAGTGTCTTGTATGGCGGAATTATGACCTCCCTTTTCCTGCTGGTGATGCCCCTGCCTATACATCCCAGCATCCTATTTGCTTTACCTGATGCCTTGTCACACTGTTTCCCTACCTTGAGGTCATCAGAGATGACAACCCCAAGATCCCTTTCCTGCTTGGTGCATGCAATATCCTCACCCCCAACTGATATATTGTGCCAGGGTTTTTGTGCACATTATCTTGCACTTCTTTGCATTGAATTTCAACTGCCAAACCCCTGACCATTCTTCAAGTTTCTGCAGGTCGCTTCTCATTCTGTCTACACCTTCTGGTGTGTCTACTCTGTTACAGAGCTTTGTGTCATCAGCAAACAGTGAAATTCTGCCTTCTAGGTCCTCTAATGTCACTGATGAAGATGTTGAATAGGACCGGTCCCAGTGCAGTCCTGTGGTACTCCACTGGTCCTCTTCCCTCTGTGGGTGACAGCCATTTACCACCACCCTCTGTGTCCTGCCACCCAGCCAGTTACCTACCACCACACTACTGTCCTGCCCACACCCATACTCCCCAGTTTGTGTAATAGTCTTCTATGTGGCACAGTGTCAAAGGCCTTGCTGAAGTCCAGATGAGGCCATGTCCACTGCCCTCCCTGATCCACCTCCCTAGTCACCTAGTCAAAAATTCAATGAGGTTGGTCTGACATGACCTCCCCTGGTGAAACCATGTTGCCTTGGGTCCTGTAGTCCATTGACAACCAGATGTTCCACCAATCTCTCCTTCAGTAGTGCTTCCATGATCTTCCCACTATCGAGGTGAGGCTGACTGGTCTGTAGTTCCCTGCTTCCTCTTTGTTCCCACTTTTGTATAAGGGACTACATCTGCTGTCCTCCAGTCTTTGGGTACCTCCCCTGTTTCCAGTGATCGGCTAAACAGGATAGCCAGAGGTTCAGCCACCACCTCTCTTGTTCTTTAAGGACCTAGGGTGCCACATCTGGCCCCATTACTTTATCAACTCTTGTACTTCCAGTTCCTTCGGGACCCTTTCTCGTGTAAAGGGACTTGTGTCCATTTCTGCACATTCTCACTATATGCTCCTTCAGACCCATTACCCTCCTCTTCAGTAAGACTGAGCAGAAATACCTGTTCAATATGTCAGCTTTACTGTTGTCATCCTCCACGCAGCCCCCATCCTCCCCCTTCAGTCTCACTATCCCTCCCTTTGTCTTTCTTTTTTCACTTATGTACCTGTAAAAGGTTTTGTCCCCTCTACCCACTGATTTTGCAATGTGTTCTTCTGTCTGAGCTTTGGCTTCCCTTACTGACCTCCCTGCCTCCCTTTGCTGCTTCTGGTACTTCTCCATTTCCCCTTCTGCCTGTGTCTTTTTGTATTGTATGAATGCAATCTTTTTGGCTTTCACTTTCTTTGCTACCTCTTTGGAAAACCATAATGGTCTCCTCTTCCTTTTCCTCTTGCTAACCTGCTTAATGCATAATTCTGTTGTTCTTGTAATCCCATTTTAACACCCACTTTTCCTCAACCCTGATTCCTGTCCCATTCCCCTTAATGCCTCTTTCAAGTATCTCCCCATTTTCCCAAAGTCTCCCCTAAAATCCAGGATACGTGTTTTGTGTGGTTTGGTTCTGCTCTTTCTGTGATTTCAAACCACAATGACTGGTGGTCACTGTTTCCCAGGTGCTCCCCACTGTTACCCCATCCACACTGTCCTATTTGTGAGCACAAGGTCCAGTACTGCCTTCTGCCGAGTTGGTTCCATGACCAGTTGTGAGGAAGGCACCCTGAAGGAGTCAGGATAAATCTGCTCCTAGTTGATGCTGCTGCTGGGATGCTCCAGTCACGTCTGGAATATTGAAGTCTCAACCAGTACTACTTCACCCTTGTCTGCCATCCTTTGGATGGCTAGCATCAACTCTATCTGTTTCTTCCTCCTGGGCTGGTGGTCTATAGACCACACCTGTGTGGATGGCTGTCTCCATTTTCCTTTCCAGCAACCCACAGTATCTCCCCCATTTTGTTTCCTCTTGGATCTGTGGCCCTTATGTCATTTTTCACATACAGTGCCACTCCTTCTCCCTTCCTGCCTGCTCTGTCTCTTCTGAATATGTTGTAGCCAGGTATGGCCATCTCCCAGTCGTGGTTATCATTGCACCAGGTTTCAGTGATGGCCACAATGTCCAGATCTGACTGTACCATGACAGCCTCCAGATCTTCCATCTTGTTGCTAAGGCTCCTGGCATTTGCACACATGGCTTTCCATGATTTGACCTCCTAGACTGTTTCACTGTTCTCTCCAGCCCCTTCCTTGGTTGTCATTTATCCCTAGTTCTCCTTGCTGTCTGCCCTTCTGCTGAATTTTGTCCCTTTTCTGCTTATCCACCTCTTGGGCACTAATCTCCATCTTCTGCACATGCTTTGCAGAATAGCCACTCCTCTGGTTCACTGGTTCACTGCTAGCTGTGGGGGAGTGAAACAAGTAGGTAACCTCCTTGCTGGCCTGCCACCCCCTTTGCTAGTTTAAATCTTATCAGTAGCATTTAAACTTATCATTGAGTGCTTGGTTCCCCTCAGGATGGATGCAGGCCATCAGGCTTGAACAAACCTCCATCCCTCCAGGTGGGTTCCCAGTCACCAATGAATCAAACCCTTCCTCACAGCACCAGTTCTTCAACCATGAGTTAAAGTTCCTGGTGCATGCACTCTATGCTCTCCTTGCCTCTCACAGGTAGTACTTCTGAAAGTGACAAGTAGCTACTTGCTTGAGACCCTCCCCAGTTTCCTAAACTCTTCCTGAACTTCCTTTGAAAACCACATTTGCCAGGGTCATTAGTACCTGGGTGGATAATGACATCAGCTCACCCTCCCCTCTTGCCTTCCCAGTGAGCCCAGGATCTTCCTTCCATCTCTCCATGCCATGGCACCTGGTAGGCACCTCACCTCCTGTCCTCCCCTCCTGTGTTCCTAACTGGATCCTCTTATGATGGAGTCCCCACCAGATTCACTTCCTCCTCCTCTGGGGTCCACTGCTTTCCCCGCTGAGGTCACCTCCTTGGCTAACCTCCACATCCTTTCCTTCCACTTCTTTGGGTACCTCTATTTGGTTGTCCTCATTTGCCAGTGTGGCATATGAGTTCTTGAGTGGATAGGACTCTAATTGTTGAAATACACCGGGGATTGATTTTTCAGGTTCTGTGAGGTATAAAAGAACATCGTCTGCATATAGTGCTACTTCATGTGGAGAATCATCCCACATTATGCCTTGTATGTTTGGGTTTAACCTTATACTTTGTGCCAAAGGTTCAATGTAAAGTGCAAATAATATAGGAGACAGGGAACATCCATGTCATGTGCCTCTATAAAGGCAAAATGGTTGAGATATATATCCATTGGCCTGCACATAGGCTGATGGATTCTTATATATTTTGGATATTAGTTGGTGGAAAAGTGTAGGGAAACCAAAGTTGGCCAGGGAGCCCTGAAGAAAGTCCCATGAAATCTGATCAAATGCTTTTACAGCATCTAGACTCATGATACAAGCTGGAAGGGCCTTGGTTTGTATTCTGTCTATTATATTAATAGTCCATCTGATGTTATCTACAGTTTGTCTGCCGGATATAAAGCCAGCCTGGTCCATATGGATCAGGTTCGGTAAGACCCACTGAACCCTTCTAGCCAATATGGCTGTCATTATTTTATAGTCCGTATTTAAGATGGAAATAGGGCGATAAGAGGCACAATTCGTGGTGTCCCTGGATGGCTTTGGAATAACTGACACTATCGCCTGGGACCAAGATGGGGGAATTACACCTTCTTCTGTTCTTACATGGTTAAATGTATCACGTAGCAAAGGAAGAACACTTTTTTTAAACTGTTTAAAAAATTCCGCAGGTAGCCCATCTGAACCAGGACACTTTCCTGCTTTAAGGTTTTGAATCTCTAGGGCAATTTCTTGTTCCGTAAAGGGTCTACCTAACACTTCGCCCTGTGTTTTGGTGAGACTTGGGAGTCCCAAGGGAGTTAGATAATCCCTAATTTCCTGCTCCGAAGGGGAAGCTCCCTTAGCATACAGATTTTGGTAATATATCCTAAAAGACTCTGCTACATCTTCCGCTTTATACTGAAGTGTATGTTTAATGGGGTCCCTTATCTTAGTGATAGTGGCTTTACTTCGATGTTGGCGAAGTCGACTAGTCAAGAGCTTTAAGGCCCTCGGGCCACCTTCATAAAATCTATGTTTCATGCAAATCAGTCTCTGCTCCACTTGATAATCCATTATTTTTATAAATTATGCTTTCAGTATTCTGAGTTGTTTCCCCCTTTCTTTATTTAATCTTATTTGTTGTTGTTTTTCTAGTTCAGCTATCTGATGATATAGGTCTTTTTGTCTTTGGTCCCTTTGTTTTTTTGCTTTGGCTGAAATTTCTATAAATTTCCCTCGAATGAGGGCCTTAATTGTATCCCATAAAATTCCCGGGGAGACCTCAGGTCGTTGATTATCTTGTAATGCTTGCTTTATAGTTTGATTTATACTTTCCTGGTTTTCTTTTTTCTGGAGCAAAGATAGATTTAAGCTCCAAAACGTTGAACGTTTAGGGGGGCCTACTGTTAACTGTAGGTATATTGGAGCGTGGTCTGACAGCACGCCGGTCCCTATTTCTACCGAGTCACAAATACGTATTGCTTCTTTTGGCATTAAAAAATAATCCAGCCTTGAATAGATTTGGTGTGAGTGAGAAAAAAAGGTATATTGTCTACTGTTCCTGTGATGTGCTCACCAAACATCAATTAAGCCCAGTTCTGTCAACAGATTGTTTACCTTCTTAGTTATTCCCCTTTCCTCCTTTGTGGGACACCCCAAGGAATCTAAGCTAGAATTTAACCTTACATTTAGATCCCTCCTAAAACCAGATAGCCCTCTGCCCAATGCATCATTTTAAGGAATAAGTCTCTGAAAAAACTGAACTCCATCCCTGGTGGTGCATACAGGGAGATAAGAGTGACCATGGAGTCATTGTAGATACCTTTAATTGCAGCATATCTACCCTGTTTATCTATCATGGTATCTTTGAGGACAAAGGGAGTAGAGTGAGGGATTAAAACAGCGGTTCCCCACCTACACCCCTTGTCATATTGTGATGCCCCTACTTTCTTGAACCCAAACTTCAAAAGCTTTTCATCTTCCAGTTTGCTCATGTGAATTTCTTTAAGTAACATAAAGGCTGCTCCAGTTCTCTTTAAAAAATAAATTATTCTGGCTCTCTTAATGGGGTGGGCTAAGCCGTTTACATTATAAGATATAATTTTCACATTAGACCCCCTCATCTTGATTCAGTATGGAGTTCTGTAATCCCAGCTTACCCCCCCAATTCCCCCATCCATCTATGTACACTGTAATCAGGCCTGTATAGAATAACAGCAGAAGTCTCTCCCATTAACAAACTAGATAAAACAGTAAACTCTGAACTATAACAAGGTTTTAACATCAAGTGGCTTCCAATGCTGGAGATTCGCTAAAATTCCCAGTGAATCTCTGTAGCCAGATCACACCTCCTTAATAAGGGATGCAGACCTGACTAAGGGGATGTGGAGCAAGTATCTCCTCGCCTCTATGACTAGAGGCCTCCACTTAGAGCCTACTGAAAAACTTATTTAGGCTCCTAACACTGCTAGATCTAATGCAGTGCGTGACGTAGATGGTCCCTCTCGAATGCCAATAGTGAATTCTATGTCACCTGTAAGGAGAAAAAAGATCTCAGCAAAAATATCTCCCGTCCTGTCCACCCCCTCATTTTGAAAAGATCGCTCCCCAGTTCAAATCCCTCTTCATGTAGTCCCTTCACAGCGTGGTTCAATATATGTAATTGGTTGCAGTCTCAGACCTCCAATAATTATTGTTTGTTTTAAGAGTTACTTGTAGGCTGCAGCAATTATCATTGTATCGCCCTTCACCCTCACAGGTTATTAATCAGCTATTTGGTACAATTAGTTGGTAATTTTTATAAGCTACCAGTTTGTGCAAAAGTAATATGGAAGCTCACATACTACTGTCCAAAGGAACCTTCTGATCTCTCCCTTTATTATTTTACTTATCTTGTCTCAGTCCTGCGTGTCTTCCACTTGGGTTCCTTTCCTGGCCTACCAATTCCTTAATGCTGATTATTGCCAGAGGGTTGGTGTCGGCGTGAGAGAGGCCGTGCCCCTTTCTTTTAGGCATCATCATCAGCCACTGGCGAGCACCGCTTGTCCTGCTGGGAATCAAGTTCTGAGAAAGTTGTTGTGGGGCCTCCATGAGCCTCCAGCCTGGGCCGCCAGCCTCCTCAGCCGTCTCCTTAAATCTGTGTACCTTCCGACCACCAAACTCTCAATCGGGCTGGGTAGGAGTATTAAATTTCACATTTTAGCTCAAAGGATTTTCAGAGGGAGCATATTGGGCCTCTGTTTCTGGATCTCAGGAGGATAGTCGTGATCGAAATACAGTCTATAGTGAGATACTTTACTTCTTTTTGTTGCCATGCCGTGTTCAGTATTTCTTCCTTGACTCTGTAACTATTAATTTTAGGATAATCGATCTGGGTCTTGAGTCAGGAGAGGGCTTAACTTAGCAAAAGCCCTATGTGCCCGCTCGATTTCCGAAGGCACAGAATCCTGCCATTAAAATTCAGCACGCCCTTTGCAGGTCAGCCATAAAATCAACCATCTGACCAGTCTCTGACCCTTCAGGAAGTCCATGTATTCATAAATTCTCCTCCTGGATCTGCCTCCAAATCCACACTTCATTTGTAATTGCTCTGTACTGCAGAAGAGCTTGAGGGCGAGATTCATTTTGGCTGATGAGTCCTCCAGTTACTCATATCGTGATTCTCGGCTTCCTCCACTCTTCTTTCAAGCCCTTGTAAATGCTGGTTTAAATTTTTGAACTCAGATTTATTTTTCTGCATGCATTGCTTTTAATTCAGCGAATAGTCTGCCAAATCTCGATCTAGTTAGTTGTTCTTGTTCCTCATTGGTTTCTGGCAAGCTATCTGAGGATGGGCTGTGACTCATCTCTCGTGGTGCATTTTTAAATCCTCCTGCATCTGGTTTTCGGGAAGCGACTCTTGGTTTTATATGATTCCGATTGTCTCTGGGGGGCTTTAACGCTGCCATTTCTGCAAATTGGGTGCTTTTCCTTATGAAAATATATAGTTTAAAGGGGTTTTGGGGAGGAATTCCTCCCAGTGTGCTGCTGCTGGCTCTGTGACATCACCGGAAGTCTCCAATCCGCACAGGGATTGTATACACACCCCAGTCTCAGGAAGATGAAATGGACAAGGAAATTATAGAAGGCATCGTTAAGATGGCAGAGAAAGGAGATATTGTTGACGAGGTCCTGAATATGCCAGATGTTAAGTGGAGCACCTTTGCTGCAGCCACATCCAAGAGCAGGGCATTCTTGATGCCCTACAGGGGCATGCCTCAGACAGCTAGTGTTGGAACCCCACTTGGAGGAACAATCTTAGACCTGGTACTCTCAAATGGGAATGGAGAGAGGATCTCAGATCTAGAAGTGGGTAGCCATCTGGGAATAAGTGGCCACCATGCAGTGTGGTTCACGATAAACTCAGCTGAAGAGTCAAGCCATACAAAAGTGAGGGTACTGGACTTCAGGAGGGCTAACTGTCAAAATGGGAGAGTGCCTCAGAAAAGCACTAACAAATGGGCAAGAAGGAGGGGTGGAGCAACAATGGGGAAACATCAAAACTGCCATCACAGAGGCAACACGCCTTTGTATGAAGCAAATAAACAAATCAAAATGAAAGAAAAAAACACTATGGTTCTCAAAAGCAGTGGTGGGGAAGGTTAGGAAAAAAATATAGCATTTAGGAAGTATAAGTAAACACAGAAGGAACAGGACAGAGAACTGTACTAGTTAAAGCAGAAGGAAGCAGGGAAGGCAGTCAGAATAGCAAAGACCCAAACCGAGGAAAAGATAGCCATCTCGGTTAAGAAGGGGGATACAACCTTTTATAGGTAGATTAGGTAACGAAGAAAGACAAAGGGAGGGATAGTGAGGCTGAATAAAGGGGAATGTGGATGGGCAGAGAGGGACAGTGAAACAGCAGGGATACTGAACGAATACTTCTGCTCAGTATTCACAAAAGAGGAGGATGGGGAGGTACCTAATTCAATCAATAGAAGCACTCTGGATAGGGTGGTTGATCCCAGTCCTTTCATAGAAGAAAGGGTTCTGAAAGAATTCCTAAAACTGAAGGTGGACAAAGCAATGGGGCCTGACGGGATTCACTCTAGAATTCTGAAAGAACTAAGGGGAGAACTAGTGACACCACTGACTACCCTTTTTAACAAATCATGGGAGGATGGTGTGGTACCTGAGGACTGGAGGAGAGTGGATGTGATTCCCCTTCACAAAAGTGGGAGCAAGACAGAGGCAGAAAACTACAGACCTGTCAGCTTGACCTCTGTGGTAGGGAAAATGATGGAATCACTTTTGGAGGAAAGAATTGTTGAGTACCTAGAGGCCAGTGGGGCACAGGACCCAAGGCAGCATTGATTCACAGTGGGAAGGTCATGTCAGACGAATCTAATCAATTTCTTTTACTGGGTGACCAAAGTAGTACATCAGGGAGGGGCTGTGGACATGGCCTACCTAGACTTTAGCAAGGCATTTGACACAGTCCCATGCAAAAGATTAGCCAGCCTGGGAGTGGTTCCCAGGGCAGTAGCCTGGGTAAAACATTGGCTGGACAACAGGACACAGTAGGTAATAGTAAATGGAGTTCACTCTGAAGAAAGGGGGGTTACTAGTGAGGTACCACAGGGTTCAGTACTGGGTCTGGTCCTTTTTAATGTCTTCATAAGTGACATTGCAGAGGGACTGGAAGAAAAAGTATGCCTCTTTGCAGATGACACAAAGATCTGCAACAGGGTTGATACACAAGGGGGGGTGGAAAGGATAAGATGGGACTTGGTAAGGTTGGAGGAATGGTTAGAAGTATGGCAGCTTGGATTCAAAGCAAATAACTGCAAAGTAATGCACCTGGGAAACATAAACCCAAGGAAAGAGTATACAATGGAGGGGAAGAGGTAGTAACAACAACAAAAATGGAAAGGGACCTGGGGTAATCATATCAGATGACCTAAAGGTTAGCAAGCAATGTGAGAAGGCAGTAGGGAGGGCTGGGGGATATTGGGATTATTTTTATTTATTTATTTTATTTATTTAAAAGTTTTACCAGGAAAGGCATACTGAGCAGACTACCGCTCGATTCCAGATGCATCCTAGGGGTTGTTGGGGAAGGGATGATACATACATATGAAATACAAAGATACAGAAATACAGAATATAGAAATTTCACAGATTATATACAAATATATATATATATATATATATATATATATATATATATATATATATATATACAGGAATATAAACAGTATGTACACAGCAAGCAGAGGCAGTAATTAGTAGAACTGTGCAGTGACAATTAACTGGGATAGAGTTAAACATTTTGAGTGAACCATAGTTGTAGCAAGCTGGAGAGATGGCCCATTCTAGTGTGAGTCTAGGCAGCATGAGCAGTTGGTGGAGACTTGCCCTTTAAGGAGGGAAATTCATTGCCTAGAGGAGAGGGCATGCTGGATGTCTGCAGGCACAGAGTTCCATAGTTTTGGTAGTCGGGTTCTAAAAGCCGACTGGCCAGTAGAGGTCGCCATGTATGGGACTTGAAGGAGCCGGGAGTCGAAATTCCTGAGTGAGTATGTAGATGGTATTTGGGCAGTTAGGGTAGAGGCAAGGTAGGAGGGCAATAACTGGGCCCAGAATTTGGCTGTGAGTCTATTACAGTGGTACTGGCGCCTGTCAAAAAGTGAGGGGAGGTTAAGGGACCGGTAGAGGTCGCAGTGGTGGATGGAGGGTGGACAGTCCAGAGCGAAACGACAGAAGGAGTTGAAAAGAGAATCCAGTCTAGCCAGGGTGGATTTAGGGGTGGCACTGTATACTATGTCCCCATAGTCAAAAATAGGGAGGATCATTTTCTGCAGTATTTCTTTGCGAGCTGGCAGAGGAATACAGCTACGGTTTTGGTATAATGCGCCCAGCCAGGGGTGTAGTTTTTTGTGGGTTGCTTCAATGTGAATAGAAAAGTCAAGGTGCTGGTTCAGCCAGACCCCTAAATATCTGAAGGAGGTACAAACTTCTAAAGGGGTCCCATCAAGGGTTTTGAAAGTGAGGGAGGCAGGGAGTTGGGACAGTCTCTGTCTCGTGCCGAAGGTTAAGGAGACCTTTTTCTTGGCATTGAGAATAAGTCGATTAGTGTGAAATCAGAGCTGAACTCTGGTGTTTGGATGCTACTTCCAGAGGGGAGTGGCCTGAGGTATGCAGTACTGTATCGTCTGTGTACATGTGAATGGATGTATGTGGGCAGGTTGATGGCAGGTCGTTGAGGAAAATGGAGAACACGATTGGGCCAAGAACTGAGACTTGGGGGACACCAATGGTGACAGGGAGGGGGTTGGAGGTGGAGGCTCCATTTCTCACTGATTGGGACCTGTCTGCCAGGTAAGATTTGAACCAGCTGATGGCCACACTGGAGAGCCCTGCGTTGGAGAGTTTTGTCAGGAAAAGGGCATGTGAGATGGTGTCGAAAGTCTTAGCTAAGTCAATGAAAATGGCAGATGTGATGTGACCTTTATCCATGCCTGTCAGGATGGATTCAATGAGTCTGAGGAGGGAAGTGACAGTGGAGTGGGATTTTCTAAAACCTGACTGGTTAGGAGTAAAGAAGGAGGAGGAGGAGTCAAGGAAGGAGGTAAGTTGTGAGAGGACTAGATGTTCCTGGATTTTGGCTAGAATGGGTAGGAGGGAGATGGGAGGTAGTTTCTGGGGAGGATGGGTGCCCGCCTTTAGGGAGGGGATGACTGTGGCATGCTTCCAATCTGAGGGTATAGAGGCTGTAGTGAAGGAGAGGTTGAAAAGGGATGCTAGAGGCATGTTGATTGCTAGGGCAGAAAGGTAGAGCATTTTGGCATCCAAACCTGAGGGGCATTTACCCTTAGAGGGACTGAGCGCAAGCAGGGCTTTGAGTACTTCAGATGGAGTAACCAGGGAGAAGGAGCATGCCGGGTAAGGGATTTGAATGGGTAGGGATGTGGATGTCGAGTGGTGTGTAGCAGGTGGTGGGTTGGAGTAGTGAGGGGACACGCTGCTAGTGAACACTGTGTTGAAAACTGTGGCAACTGCACGTGGTTCTGATATGGTGGAACCATCTACAACTAGGGCAGGGGTCGGGGCTGGGTGGGAGGGAGAAAAGTGATTTGATCGACCTCCAAAACTTAGCTGGATGATTTAGATTTTTTGGGTAGGATGATGTGAAGTAGTGGGCTTTAGCCTGATGGATAAGCCTGGTGCAGGCATATCTAAGTGTTTGATAATGTAGGTGGTCAGCGTGCATCCCTGATGCTTTGTAGGCTTTCCACGCCAGGTCCCTGGCATGGAGGTGGTCCATGAGGTCAGCAGTGATCCATGGCAGATGGGCTACCCTTACTCGAACCTTTCTGAGTGGGGTATAGTGGTCCCAGACGAAAAGAAATTTCGACCTGAAGAAGTCTAGGGTGGAGTCCATGGAGGTGGCCCTGGGGATGTAAGGCCAGTCCAAATTAGCTAAGTCATTTGGGAGACCTTCAAGGTTAAGGGATTTATATGACCTGGTGAGGAGAGTTTTTGGTGGGGGTGGCTTGGATTTAAATATTTTTCTTACTATGTATATCATATGGTGATCGCTCAGGAAGTCTGACAGGAAGCCAGAGGCTATTATTATCCTGTGTGGGTGAGAAGTTAGAGCCCAATCCAGCAAGGAGTAGTTCAGAGTTTTGTGGTTTAGACGCGTGGGCTCAGTGATCTGTTGAGACAGATTTAATGTTGCCACATGGTTTCAGAGCTTGGTGCTAGTACTAGAGAGCCAGTTCAGGTTAAAGTTGCCAAGGATGTGGAGCTCCCCTCCTGAAGTAATGGTTTTTAGGGAGTCCAGGTGTGCTGTGACCGAGTTTAATTGGGAGTCTTTGGAATAATAGGAGCCTGCTATAGATATGGGGATAGAGTGGGGTAAGCAGATTTTTATTACTAAGGTGTTGATGGTTTGCGGGAGTGCGGATAGCGAGACCAAGAGAAGTTTGCCAGGGATGATATGTAATGGCTATACCGCCACCTCTCTTGGTGCCCAGGCGGTCATGACGAGAGTGATGGAGTAACCAGAAATAGCTACTTCTGCATCCAAGTTGTGTGGTTTCAGCCAGGTCTCAGTGATAATCAGGATGTCAGGAGGCATCACCAGTAGAGAAGAGGAAGTTGTTATCCTTCTGTACAGACAATTGGTGAGATCCCATCTGGAGTACTGCATTCAGATCTGGAGACCCCATCTCCACAAGAACGTAGACAGGATGGAGGCAGTCCAGAGGAGGGCAACTAAAATGGTGCATGGTCTGCAACAGAAGCCATATGAGGAGAGACTAAAGGAGCTTAATATGTAAACCCTTGAGGAAAGGAGGGAGAGGGGGGACATGATAGAAACTTTTAAGTACCTCAAGGGAATCAATAAAGTCCAAGACGGTAGCATCTTTCAGAAAAAGAGATGCACAAGAACAAGGGGACACCTTATCTGCTGTCAAAGTCTATATTTCTATGTTTCTAGGGTCAAAGAGATTCCTGACTATATAGGGCACATCCTCCTCCCCTTTTGCCCAGTCTATCTTCTCTAAAGATTACATAGCCACTGATGGCTACTGCTGAATGAGGGGTATTACGGGGTGCCAGGTTTCAGTCACTGCCAGGAGTTATGTTGAACCATCCAGCCTTGTAGAACATTATGTTTTTTAAGCAGGCTGCAAATGTTTATGGTGGCAATCAGGAGACTGCCCCCACCCTGCCCCTGGTGAAAGTTGAGCGGGGGGAGATGGTCCAGGGTTAGGGTGTACCTTTCCAGATAAGAGTAAGAGCAGGAGGCCTGATTTAGAAGGGCAGTTTTAAGTAGCTTGGATTTCAAAGCACGGTTGTGTTGATGGATAAACACCTCTTACAGAGTCCAGCAGAGATTCCTCTTGAGACTCCGTATCTTTCCATTCCACACTCCAGCTCTGCTGCTGGGCAATCTGCTTTCTCCTAACATCTTTCTTCCATCTGCAACAATTTCCTCACACTTCTGGCCTCTCCACTTTGTTTCCCTCAAGCATCAGCTTAAAAGTCTCGTTGCCTCCTCCTGCTCCTGCTCTGTCCTTAGCTGACCTGTTTTTTCTGCTGCATTCCTCATCCCTGCCTAGTACCTGTAACCCTTCTGGCTTAGATCCCCTGTGTTGGGAAGCTGTGGCAGTACTACTCACCACACCAGTGACCTGGGTTGAGTGAGCCTCACTCATTGGGAGCCAGCTGTGGAGGAGGACTGAGTGATCCTGGGGCACTCTCTTCCTTTGGAGAGGGAGGTTTGTGCACTCTGGTGCAGAACTGTCACCTGGATGACCACAAGTGGCAGCACAGCAGAGCTGCGATGGGTGGGTGGAGCACCTCCTGACTAGGACGTCTGCATGTTTGTGTGTACACATTTGCTTAGTTCTGCGCACGATGCACTCAAGGATGGGATCTAAAGGGAGTAAAAGCCTCCTGCACTGTAGCAGCAATCGCTGCCTCCCTCTCCACGGGCCCCTCATTGTTTACTAGGCTACCAACCACAACTGAATTATAACCCCTCTCAGACCTCAGGAACCTGGAGGGCTCTGCCATAGGGAGCCAACCATAGGGCACTGCACAGGTCAGAGGTAAGTCTCAATGACAGCAGGTGATGGGGCTGGGGGAAAGAGAGTGGCTGATGAGAGGGAGTCGGGATGAGAAAGTTTACTAAATTTAAAAAAAAAGAATCCCCTCTGCTATTGCCCCTATTAGTTTCCATGCTATTTGCCTGTTTTAGCCTAATTGCACCTGTTCCAGTGCCTTAACATTTTCCAGCCTGTACACTGTTACTGCATGTATTTGCTGTACTTTATTGCATCCATTGCTGCACTTTACCACCATGTGTAGTTTGTCTCCCTACTCCCTTTCCCCCAGGATCACACCTGGAAACGAGCCTTGGCTCAGCATACCTTTTCTGAGTACCAATTTTCAATAAATAAATAAAGGAAACTTATCCGTTTTCTCCATTGCCGATGCCAGATATTAATTGTGGCCATCAGAATGAAGGGTTGTAGTAGCTGGGCAGGAATCAGAGGGAGAACGCATCACACCCAGAGTGTGAGGCAGCAGAGAGGGAGGGTTTTATTTGTTTCCACTGGGGCTCCTGACAGCTTGGGGCTCAAAACTTTTAAAATATAGGTAGGCGGGGGCATGACTTGACAGCTGAGCAATATGGTTGTCTGAGCTTTTTGGTTCAGCTATCCCTGTTCTCAGTCCAGCATCATCAGTAACACTCAGCCCTCTAAACTGAGAAAACACGACAGGAACTCAAAGGGAACAGTTCTCAATGTCCCACAGTGGATTTGAGTCTTTGGCAGCACTGTTACTCCTATGGAATTTGACCACTCTGTTCTAGTCTATTTCTATGTGCGAGGCCAGGAGTGGGCCACTACAACAGCAACATCACAAGGAGTAGGAACGCAGGAGTCCAATATGGCCAAGATTGAAAAAATGTTTATTTAAATTATAGCACAAATGGTAGATATGATAGATTCCACAGTACAGACACAAATAAAAGTCATCAATCTGAGGATGAGAGTAAGTGCATGGGGTGGAAGACGTCAAAAATGGAGGAGCACCACTTCATCCTCCAAGCTTAGCTACAAGACTAGACCCAGATGATTTGACTATTTTAGACCTGTGTCTTAGGATCTTGAGGGCCAAAGGCACAGAAACAATTTCGATTCACTGGGTTCCTGAATGGATTGAAGACCGTACATGATCATTTTCCTCCAGAGATACATAGATACATAGATACATAGACAGTGTCGGCAGATAAGGGCCTATGGCCCACCCAGTCTGCCCATTTGAGCTTGTAAGTTCAGTTTGTTTTCCTAGAAGTCTGTTGCCCCTTACCCCTGACCTCAAGAATTCCTTTATGTCTATCCCATGCATTCTTAAATCCCGTGATTGTTTCAGCCTCTACCACTTCCTCTGGCAGGGTGTTCCACTTGTCCACCACCCGTTCTGTGAAGAAGTTCTTCCTCATGTTTCCTCTGAATCGTCCTCCCTCCAACTTCATCCCATGCCCTCTAGTCCTGGAACATCTTTTTCGCTTAACAATAGTGTATTCCTGCACCCTGTTCCTCCCTGTGAGATACTTGTATGTCACTATCATATCCCCTCTCTCCTTCCTCTCCTCCAGGGAGTACATGTTCAGTTCCTTCAACCTGTCTTCATAGGACTTGTCATGCAATCCATGCACCATCTTTGTTGCCCTCCTCTGAACCTTCTCTACCCTGTCTATGTCCTTATGTAGGTATGGTCTCCAGAACTGTACACTGTACTCCAGGTGGGGCCTCACTAGTGTCTTGTATGGCAGATTATGACCTCCTTTTCCTGCTGGTGATGCCCTGCCTATACATCCCAGCATCCTATTTGCTTACCTGCTGCCTTGTCACACTGTTTCCCTACCTTGAGGTCATCAGAGATGATAACCCCAAGATCCCTTTCCTGCTTGGTGCATCCTATATCCTCACCCCCCAGCTGATATATTGTGCAAGGGTTTTTGTGCCCCATATGCATTATCTTGCACTTCCTTGCACGAATTTCAACTGCCAAACCCCTGACCATTCTTCAAGTTTCTGCAGGTCCTTCTCATTCTGTCTATACCCTCTGGTGTGTCTACTCTGTTACAGAGCTTTTGTCATCAGCGAACAGTGAAATTCTGCCTTCTAGGTCCTGTGCAATGTCACTGATGAAGATGTTGAATAGGACCGGTCCCAGCACTGATCCTGTGGTACCCCACTGGTCACTTTTCCTCTGTGGAGTGACAGCCATTTACCACCACCCTCTGTGTCCTGCCACCCAGCCAGTTACCTACCCACCACACTACTGTCCTGCCCACACCCATATTCCCCAGTTTGTGTAATAGTCTTCTATGTGGCACAGTGTCAAGGCCTTGCTGAAGTCAAGATAGGCCATGTCCACTGCCTCCTCTGATCCACCTCTCTAGTCACCCAGTGAAAAATTCAATGAGGTTGGTCTGACATGACCTCCCCTGGTGAAACCATGTTGCCTTGGGTCCTGTAGTCCATTGACAACCAGATGTTCCACCAATCTCTCCTTCAGTAGTGCTTCCATGATCTTCCCCACTACCCGGTAAGGCTGACTGGTCTGTAGTTCCTGCTTCCTTTTTGTTCCGCTTTTGTATAAGGGGACTACATCTGCTGTCCTCCAGTCTTTGGGTACCTCCCCTGTTTCCAGTGATCAGCTAACAGGATAGCCAGAGGTTCCACCACCTCCTCTTAGTTCTTTAAGGGCCTGGGCACCCATCTGGCCCCATTGTTTATCAACTCTTATTACTTCCAGTTCCTTCAGGACTCTTTTCGTGTAAATGGACTTGTGTCCATTTCTGCACCATTCTCACCCCTTGTACTCCCTTCAGACCCATTACCCTCCTTTTCCTCAGTAAAGACTGAGCAGAAATACCTGTTCAATATGTCAGCTTTACTGTTGTCATCCTCCACATGGAGAGTTCTCCATATCCTTCTAAAGACCTCCGGGGAGAAGCCTGCGAAACTGGACAGAACCCAATATTTCCTTACCTAGATATCCAAACCTGAGGAAAAGCCAAGGCCAATCCTTTTCTAGATTTTCTGATACAAAGACAAGGAGGCCATTCTCCAGTTGGCAGGGAATAGGGTTTGCTAACACAACAAGGTCACAGAATTGGTATATAATATACCTAATTACTCTGCAGAGCTTTAGAAAAGATGTAGGGCCTTCACTGATGCCAAAAGGGCCCTCCACAGCCTTGAACTAGCCTCATCCCTCAGAAACCTGGCTGAACTGAGTCTCTGTCAATGGCTTGACCAGAGTATTGGAAACCCTGGAGGCAGTACAAGAGAACAGAAGCATAGAATTTGACAGCAGATAAGGACTAATTGGCCTACCCAGTCTGCCCATTTTTCCCTACCTACTGTATCACCACAGATCCTAATTGATCTTTGGCTCTTTCTCCCTCCCCCCTTACTTTCCACTAAGATACCATTATGCCTATCACATGCATTCTTGAACCCAATGACTGTCTTCACCTCCACAACCTCCTGTGGAAGGCTGTTCCAGGAATCCACGACTCTTTCTGTGAAGAAGTACGTCCTCATATCTCTCCTGAATTTACCCCTCCAACTTCATAGCATGTCCCCTTATTCTTGAGCTCCTTTTTTCTAAAAAATATTTCCTTCCTGTTACCTTATTTATCTCCATGAGGTATTTAAAGGTCTCTATCATATCCCAATTCTCCCTCCTCTCTTCCAGGGTGTGCATATTGAGGTCCTTTAGTCTCTTGTAGAGCTTTTGGTGCAGATCCTACATCATTTTAATTACCCTCCTCTGGACTGCCTCCACTCTAACTATCTCCAGAACTGGACACAGTACTCAAGGTGGGGTCTTACCAGCGATCTACATAGGGGCAACACCACCCCCATCTTTCTACTGGTGATACCCCTCCTATGCACTCCAGCATCTCACTAGCCCTTCCAACTGCCTTGTCACACTGCCTGGCCACCTTTAGGACATCCAGTATGATTATCCTCAGGTCTCTTTGCTGCTTTGTGGTCATTAATAGTACTCCACCTATTTTGTACTCCATCCTGGGTTTCTGTGCCTCAAGTGCATTATTTTGCACTCTTTCATATTGAAACCAGCTGCCATACCTTTGACCACTCATTGAGTTTTTCAGGTCTCTGCTCATCCTTTTCAGCCCCTGGAGTATCCATCCTATTGCAGATTTTGGTGTCATCCACAAAAAGCAAACCTTCCTTCCAGCTCCTCTGCAATGTTGCTTATAAAGACATTAACAAGGACTGGTCCCAGCAATGATCCATGAGGCACCCGCTGGTCATCCTCCTTCCTTAGGAGGGAACTGTTTACCACCATCCTGTATCACCTGTCTCAAACCAATTTCTTACCCAGTTTCCCACCATTGGACCCACTCCTAAGCTACCCAGCTTGCTTACTAGTCTCCTATGTGGAACGGTGTCGAAAGCCTTACTGAAATCTAGGTAGGACACATTCACTGCTCCACCCTGATCTAATTTCTTGGTCACCTAGTCACAGAAATCTATCAGATTCATTTGACAGGACCTGCCCCTGTGAATCTGTTCTGCCTTGGGTCTTGTAACCCACTGAATTCAAGATACTCCATAATCCTTTCCTTCAGCCATTTTTCCATTATCTTTCCCACTACTGATGTCAAGCTGACTAACCTATAATTGCCAGCCTCCTCCCTAGTACCATTTTGTGAAGTGGGACTACACCTGCCCTCCTGAAGTCCGTAGGAACCACTCCTGTTTCCAGTCAGCTGTTAAAAAGGACTGTCAGAGGTGCAGCCAGTACCTCCCCGAGATCCCTCAATACTCTTGGATGCACCACATCTGCCCCATTGCATCCATTTTCAGATTAGTGAGTCCCTTCAGGACTCTCTCATCAAAAAGGACTTGTGTCCACCTCCCAACCTCCAAAGCTTCTGTTACTTTTTTGTGGTCCTTCCCCCTTCTCCTTCCTCTGTGAACACTGAGCAGAAGTATTTGATCAGGATGTCTGCCTTTTTCTGGTCTCCCTCTGCACAGTCCCCTTCCCTTTTCAACCTTACAATCATTCCTCTGGTCTTCCTCTTTTTACTTATATACCTAAAAAATGTCTTGTCCCCTTTTGTTACCACCTGGACTATTCCCTCTTCTGTTTGCGCCTTTGCACTCCTTACTGCTTTCCCTGCTTCCCCCTGTCTCCCCGATACACCTCCCTATCCTCCTCCCTCTACATCTCCTTATACCTTCTATATGCACCCCTTTAGCCTTTATCTCTTTTTCCTCTTCATCCTTAAAATGTGGCCAGACCGAGGTCTCTATAAATTTGTTGATCACCAGTCTAAAAAGGAGGACACAGCTTTGGACATGGATACCACCTCTCATGTGTCTCTGGACAGGAACATAGAAGATGGCAGCCACCTAGAGTAGCATTCTGAAGAATCCTGCCTCCCACAACACTGTAGCCACAAGAGCCAGAAACAATAAAGCAAGGACTGAAAAGGTAGGGATCCTCATACCCTGAGGTCCTGAAGCAGCACCATGACAGCCCTTCATCCTTCAGCTCTCCAGACATGCTGGTGACACACCATTCTGCTAACTGGTTTGCTCCATTAAGCCAGCAATTACCCTCTGTCACTTTGAAGGGCACTGGGCGCCTGCCTGCTAGAGCAACAGCCATCGGCAGGGAAGGGCTAGAAATCCTGGGCCAATATTGCAGCAGGAAACTGCCTTCCCCAACAGCGGTTCATCAGGTCAACAGGAACCCCCAACATCGCTCCTGAACTACCCTCCTGAGCCTACCTAAACAGTAAGCTGTGAGTACTGTTCTTCACATTAGATTACCCTGATGAGGGTAAATTGCAGATCTGGGAAACTGAGTCTCGGGGATGGGGATGGAAGCCATGGGGCTGGAAAACCTTTTCTTTTCTGTTACTGTAAAACTTACTTGTACATAAGCTCCTGGTGTGCATGTCCCCATACCTGCCTTTCCTGCTCCAGAGACCCAAAAGTCCTCCTCTGCTTGCCCTCCTTCTCATTTTCCTGCCAACAGTAACCACCACCCTCTTAAACATTCATGAAGGATGCCATGCTGCTTGAACTTTCAAGAGGAACCCAGCAACTTATAGTCTTGCTGTAGCAGATCCATCCTTTGTGCAGTTTTTTTGTCAGTAACCTTGCCTAACTCGGAAGGGAATTGAAATTTTGTACTGCACCCAACCTGACAAAGTTTGCTTGACAGCTCACCCCACTGTAAAGGCCTGCCTCTCCTTACCTTCCTGTACCCTGTAACTTTCTCAAGTAGGGGGCACAGAGGCTGTTTATCAGCATGACTAAAAAGATAAAGAGGTCACTGCACACATTCCTAAAGGACGGTATTGGACTCACAAAGTACACCGTTGCCAGAAAGGACTTAATATGGACTGTTAAAATAGACCCTTCTTCAATGAGATCGTGAACTTGGGAACTTCTACCGAACAGTTCAACTGATGTATCCTTCTCTCTCTCTCATTCTCTCCATAACTTGTAATATGCAGTTTACATTGCTGTCCTGTTTGCTTGCGCGCATGCTCAAGAAACATTATGAGGCAGCTTAGGAGAGAAGCGGGTTGTGGAGGTGCGGCACTGGGTAGCCAAAGGCACTGCATTTGGGGGCTTGGCACTGGTGGACCAATGCAGGCATACTGTGCTGATGACACTGGTTTCAAAAGGGCCACCAAGTTGAAATGATTTCTAGAGCTGCAATGAGGGGCTAACTTGTCATTGCAGCTGCCAGTTATCTGCAATGAGGAGCGACTGTCATTGCAGGGCAGTACCTGCCTAGTGTAATATTTTTGTAAACATGGTGATGGCTTACCGCCGCCTCACAGCCCCATGAAAGTTGACGGGGTGGCCAGTCCCCCTATCAGCATGCCCCAGATCCAGTTCATTTGCCGATGGGGGAGCCCACTCCCCATCGGCATACTGTAACATCTCCCCCATTTGTTGTGTGATGAGGTGGTGCCCAATCCCCCTCGGCATCATGCCCCCTCCAAACAGTCATTCTTTACCAACCGAGGGCCCAATCCCCGTTGGCTTAAGTCCCCCCCACCTCAAAAAAGGCAGGTGGCACACTGGAAGCCCATCCAAGTGTGCAGAAAGCAAGCCTGAAAGAAAAAAACCTTCCCATGACATCTTTTTTTTTTCTCCCTGAAAGAAAGGAAATGGTCCCATGCCAGTCACCGTCCCTTCCCCCAACCCACACCCACCCACTGTGCACCCTACCTCCCCACACCCCCATCACCCCATACTTACCTCTGGAGCCTGGCGCAACGATCTTTGGTGGACCGGGAACATGTTTTCACTCTTCAAAGCCGAACGCGAACTGAAGAAATGCCGGTAAGCTGTACAATGGCATAAATCGGTTTTTCAACTTTGGTCATATCTCAGGCATTTTGGGAATTTTGGCACCACATTTTCAACATGGGGTCATTGGGACTGCTCCTCATGAATTCAGCCACTGTCATGGCATTGTTTGGTCGAAAGGTGATTTGCTGGTCACTGTGTGGAATCACCTTTGGGACCAATTTAATGAAACGACAGTGCCAGTGTTTCTTGAGGTGGGCTTTCAAAAAGCCTATGTTGCAAATTTGGTGAAAAAATCCAAAAATCACTGTTTTATGAGCGTGCATTGCATAGTTTCCATGCACGCTCGTAACTTCGCAAATTTGTAATATTTTCACTCCAGACTTTCAACACTGGCATCTTTCCACACTTCCTTATGAACAGTACAGCTGTCATTTTTCACATCCTGACCGAAATGTGTTTTGCACTTACTGTATGGTGCAGAATAGCGCTGTCGCTGTGGGAAATCAGTGTTTGGGACACATTAAGAAAATCACAGTGACACTGTTCATGAGCAGAGGTAACAAAATGCCTATGTTGAAAATTTAGTGACAAAAGTCCATGAAATGACTGTGTTACGAGCGTACGTTATGCAGTTTCCATGCACCCTTGTAATTTCACGCATTTGTAATATTTTCACTCCAGATTTTCAACATTGCCATTTTTTCACACCTCCTTATGAACAGTACAGCTATCACTTTTCATATCCTGCCCGAAGTATGCATTTACACATCTAGCGCAGAATAGCGTGGTCGCTGGGGGAAATCAATGTTTGGGACAGATTAGGAAAATCATAGTGACACTGTTCATGAGCAGAGGTAACAAAATGCCTATGTTTAAAATTTGGTGAAAAAATTCCTCTAAATGACTGTGTTACGTGCATGTGTTGCTCAGTTTCCACATAAGCCCAGAAGTTCTAGTATTTTTAATATTTTCACTACAGATTTTCAACATTGCCATCTCTTCACACCTCCCTATGAATGGTACAGCTGTCATTCTTCACATCCTGCCCGATCTGTGTTTTTGTACATCTGGCACAGAATGGCATGGTCACTGTGGGAACTCAAAGTTCGGGACACATCAATAAAATCACAGTGCCACTGTTCATGAGAAGAGGTCCCAAATGCTTTCATGAGGGGTGGGGTCACAAAAGGTCATGTTGAAAATTTGTAGTGCAAATACCAACAAACACCGGGGCATTAGGGCTTCTAACCATAACGTCCCACCCTGTACAGACTGACAGGCATCAGGGTGTGCCTTTGGATTGTTGACTGTAATGCTCATGCTATTCACCCCACCCCACCACCCTGCAGCCAGTGACAGGCATTGAGGTGTACCTTGGTCTCTTCAGCCCTAGAGTTCACCCCATTCTCCTATACTACACCCATTTCAGTGTATGTCCTTATGGAATGGGGTGACTGTAAAGCCGAACACCCCAAGTCACACCTCAACACGTGTCGGCACCTGCAGGATAGGGTGAAGTGAAATGGCATGAACGTTATGGACGACTACCCAAACGCATACCCCAATGCCTTTCCGTCCCTGCAGGGTGGAGGTGGGGTTGGCGTGAAGTTTAGTACTTCCCAGCCATTCCTATTCTGCATCTCTCTAACTCCTGCATTTCCAATGCTGATACCAGCAAGCAAACATTCCACATTGACAAATGCTGGTTTTTCTACAAGGCATGTCTGCCTTTCCAGCTCCAGAAGTAAAGGATGGCAAAATGTGCAATCTAAGGGGTGGAAACCTAAAATATAAGCTAGTTAGGGGTCCACTAAGGCATCCACCCTTAGCATCCCTGAGGAAGAATACCCCCCATTTCCCCCCTCAGGTAGGATGACGAGGTTAACCCCATATCCGGGGCAGCCCACAATGGTCACCAGCTAGGTCTGTCCCTTCCTACCTCCAGGCAGTGGGTCACCAGCCACAGACACCCAGAGCTTAGGGGTCAGACTACAGCTATGGGAACACCCAGTTGACATAAGCACCCTACCCCCCTAACTATACCAACTGCCTCTCTAAATTTCCCTCCATCTCTCCCATATCTTTGGACCCTAAAAGCACAGGCTACCTGATGGATACCTAACAAAGTATTGCCCGACTCAGGCAGGGATGCAGTTGGGCGCAGAGCAGAACCACCTTCCTACTTAATGGAGCAGGAAAGTGAGGTGCCTTGCATACCAAAGAACAACAGAGCTCCCTTCTCCTGTGCTATACAGGGCAAGGGCAGTTGAGTCCAGGCAGGTCTATGGTGTTAGACAATACTACAAATAGAGGATGGAAGGGCATATGCCTCAGCCAGCAGACCCCCAGGACCTCTGGATTCCTGCAGGGCACAGTACCCCTTCAGCCCCTTATCCCCAGTCAAACTCAGACTGCCCGAGTTGACAAAGAGGGAGGTGTGCATTGTATCATTGCCTGGATGCATACATAGGGAAGGTGATACAAGCAGATGTACTGTATAGGGAGTCAATGTACAGAACCCCCCCCAACCCTCTTTCCTTCCCAATACCTACCCCCCCAAGGCTAAGTCACCCCCCCATGTGCTTACTAAGAGGATAAACCCTCTCATGCACAGGTTAACATCATCGAACTGCTGGTGTGGCATCCTGCACTAGTAAGCCATTCCTCACCCACTCTTTCTCAGTCAGATGCCCTCCTCAGACCACCTTTTTACCTACAGTGAGGCACTCAACTTCCCCCATTCCCACTGTGTAGCTGCCTACACCAACAGACATTAGGAGCTACTCTGGCCCACATGGGAACAGAAGTAGTCCTGCACCCCTGACCCGAAAGTCTTACAATGGCCAGCCCCAGGCCTGGACTGCAAAGTCTGGATTGCACTGTACACCCAGCTCTTAGCAGTCCATAAGTCACCTAAGTAGTATAGCTAACCCTGCTGGGCCTGTCATAAGAAGGTTCCAGCTGACTACCCTTTCCCTACAGTTTCTCAAAGGTAGGGATTGTATATCATTATAAGTTCATGTTATATATTTTGCTAGCATTGTTTCATGTGATATCCTCAGTTGTTTGCTTCTATGGTATGACAGGGCATATTACATTGCTCCTCTTCTTTTTTTTAATTCTACTTATGCACTGTACCTACCAGACTCCCTCCGACGTGAACACTTGATGCGGCTTTTTCCCATCAGCCTGAAGCCTCCAGATCCCCGATACTCTGGTTGGGCCCATCTCCTCTCCTCCTCACCTGGCCGCACAACCATCTGGCTCCGAGTCACCCGGGATGGGACCGCCAAAACTCCTCCTGGCGCTCTATCTATAATCTAGTAGATTGATCAAGGACTTGGAGGGAGAATGAGATGCAAATGCTGGGAAGCCCAGCACTGGACGTGGGGCCGATCATTGGTCCCGCCTTCACCTACCGGCAGGCAGGGATTTTTTCTTAGTTATACCCCCAGTGGCATGGCTGTGCAATGGTGACAGTGCGTTGAGGATGCGATCCCATCCCTTCCCGCAGTCGCCTGCCGACGCATCCCCTTTGGCTGCCCTGCTCTGCTATGAAGTGCCCCCCAGCCACCACTAGGAGCCACCACTGCACAGTGGAAATCCTCTGGAACCCACCCCAGGAGAGGAGAGCAGTCCTCCAGATGCTCAATCCTCTTCTCCCCCTGCTGACCCCCGGTGGCCCGAGTCCGCTCCTGAACCCGGGTTGCTGGCGTGGCGTGAGGTGTGGCATCCAGTGCCTCAACTCTCAGTGCTAGTACTAGCACTCTATGTAAGGGAAAGGATAAAAGCAACAGAACAAAAGAGCAAACAGGGAGAAGAGGAGGCACTGTGGGTCACCCTGGAAACTGGAAATGGTGCCACAATCCACACAGGGGTTGTATACAGACCCCCATCTCAAGGGGAGGAAATGGACAAGGATATGATAGAAGGCATCATTAGGATGGCAGAGAAAGGGGAAATATTGTTGTTGGGGGACCGGAATATCCCAGATGTTAACTGGAGCACCTTTGTTACAGCCACATCCAAGAGCAGGGCCATTCTCGATGCCCTACAGGGGGCATGCCTTAGACAGCTAGGGTTGGAACCCACTTGGGAGGGAACAATCTTAGACCTCATACTCTCAAATGAGGACAGTGAGAAGATCTCAGATCTAGAAGTGGGTAGCCATCTGGAAAAAAGTGACCACCAAACAGTGTGGTTCATGATAAACTCAGCTGCAGAGTCAAGCCATACAAAAGTGAGGGTACTGGACTTCAGGAGGGCTAACTGTCAAAATGGGAGAGTGCCTCAGAAAAGCACTAACAAGCAGGCGAAAAGGAGGAGTGGAGCAACAATGGGAAACATCAAAACTACCATCACAGAGGCAACAAGCCATTGTGTGAAGCAAATAAATCAAACGAAAGAAAAAGCCACTGTGGTTCTCAAAAGAGATAGCGAGGGAGGTTAGGGAGAAAAAGATAGCATTTAGGAAGTATAAGGAAACACAGAAGGAGCAGGACAGAGAACTGTACCAGTTAAGGCAGAAGGAAGCAGGGAAGGCAGTCAGAATAGCAAAGGCCCAAATTGAGGAAAAGATAGCCAACTCGGTTAAGAAAGGGGATAAAGCACTGTATAGGTACAACAGGGAGTGTAGAAAGACAAAGGGAGGAATAGTGAGGTTGAATAGAATGGATGGTGGGTGGGCAGAGAGGGCCAGTGAAAAAGCAGGAATGCTGAACGAATACTTCTCCTCAGTATTCACAAAAGAAGAGGAGGGGGAGGTACTAATCCAATTAACAGAAGCACTCTGGTTGGGGGCGGGTCGATCCCAGTCTTTTCACAGAAGAAAGGGTTCTGAAAGAATTCCTAAAACTGAAGGTGGACAAAGCAATGAGGCCTGATGGGATTCACCCCAGAATTCTAAAAGAATTAAGGGGAGAACTAGTGACGCCACTGACTACCCATTTTAACAAACCATGGGAGGATGGTGTAGTACCTGAGGACTGGAGGAGGGTGGATGTGATTCCCTTTCACAAAAGTGGGAGCAAGACCGAGGCAGGAAACTATAGACCTGTCAGTTTGACCTCTGTGGTAGGGAAAATGATGGAATCACTTCTGAAGGAAAGAATTGTTGAGTACCTAGAAGCCAGTGGGGCACAGGACCCAAGGCAGCATGGATGCACAGTGGGCAGGTCATGTCAGATGAATCTAATCGATTTCTTTGACTGGGTGACCAAAGTAGTAGAACAGGGAGGGGCTGTGGACATGGCCTACCTAGACTTTAACAAGGCATTTGACACAGTCACACACAAAAGATTAATAAACAAATTAACCAGCCTGGGAGTGGGTCCCAGGGTGGTAGACTGGGTAAAACATTGGCTGGACAACAGGACACAGAAGGTAATAGTAAATGGAGTCCACTTTGAAGAAAGGGGGGTTACTAGTGGGGTACCACAGGATTCAGTACTGGGTCCAGTCTTTTTTTTTTGTGTGTACTTTATTTACCCCCTCCTACTTGCCTCTGCTGCCACTACTCCTTCCAACTGCACATGGCTCTCATTTCTCGCCCCTGACCCCTCCCACACCCCAGATTGCAGCTGACCCAGGGGTGGCCAGCATAATCCTTCGCTGGGTGGGTCCCCTCCTCCGAGGGGGAAGGCGCCGGGGAGGGCAACCAGTGCACTAAACATCAGTCCCTGAGTGCTGCTGAGGCGGGTTTGGAGGCATTGGGACATCTCGGGCCAACAGGAGCAAGGCAGCCATCATCCAGCAGGCCAGGAGGCTGGATTTTCCTGTTTTTCTCCCCTGGGGCATGGTGTGCCACAGACGTCTAGGCAGAGCTGACATTCACCACGCCCCCATGTGCATTTGGGCTCTGCTGCTGATATCCCTGACCTCCGCCAGGGGGTATCAGACAGCGAGCCACGTCCCCTCCCTCCCCCTGGAGTAGGTGAGCAGTTGTGGGACGCTCGAGCCTACTCCCCACCCCGGCCGGCTCTCAAGCGACCCGAGTCCGTTCCCGAACCTGGGTCCCTGGCGTCGCAAGCGGAAATCCAACCGCTGCGCCGACGAGCCGGCCCGGATCCAGTCCTTTTTAATGTTTTTATAAGTGACATTGCAGAGGGACTGGAAGGAAAAATATGGCTCTTTGCAGATGACACAAAGATCTGCAACAGGGTTGATACACAAGGAGGGGTGGAAAGGATGAGAAGGGACTTGGCAAGGTTGGAGGAATAGTCAGAAGTATGGCAGCTTGGATTCAATGCAAGAAGTGCAAAATAATGCTCCTTGGAAACAGAAACCCAGGGGAAGAGGACACAATGGGGGGAAAGGTAGTAACAACAACAAAAATGGAAAGAAACCTGGGGATAATCATATCAAATGACCTTAAGGTTAGCGAGCAATGTGAGAAGGCAGTAGGAAGGGTTGGGGGGTTACTGGGGTGTATAGGGAGAGGCACCACCAGCACAAAACAGGAAGTTGTTATCCCTATGTACAGACAGTTGGTGAGACCCCATCTGAGTACTGCATCAAGTTCTGAGACCCCATCTCCACAAGGACATAGACAGAATGGAGGCAGTCCAGAGGAGGGCAACTAAAATGGTGCATGGTCTACAAGAAAAGCCATACAAGGAGAGACTAAAGGAGCTTACTATGTATACCTCAATATGTATATACCACTATGTTTATACTATGCAATATGTACACGCTCACTAAATCCTGCAGCTTTTACCCCTCCTTATGCTGCAGCACTTGGGGTTAAGCCGACTGTCGTTTTCACCCCTCTAACGTTTTTTTCTCTTCTGGGTCATCCTCTCTCTTTCTCTCTATTCCTTCCATCAGCCCCGTCCCACCCCACCTCATTTACCAGCACTCCCCATTCTTATTTTTCCTCACCGACCCCCTTTTATCCTGAGTGCCCATCAATTCTTTAACCATTCCACCCACAATTGCACAGTTTTGGGTACGGAATCAGCATAAGCTTTATTTATGACTATTTATGACTGTTCTCTGTACTATGCATATTATCTATTACCTTTACATGTGCATATTTACTGTATTAGCTAACATCTGCACTGCTTATATAATTGTATTTTGATTAACTGTTTTATTGCTGTATGACCGCAGGTCCACCTTATAAATGAGCTTGCTCAATGGTGTCCGCCTGGATAAATAAAGATATTGATTGATTGATTGATTGATTGATACCCTTGAGGAAAGGAAGGAGAGGGGAATGATTGAAAAAGTACCTCAGTGGAATCAACAAAGTCCAAGAGGGTAGCAACTTTCAGAAAAGAGATGTGCAAGAACAGGGGACACAATTTACTGATAATGGGGGATGGCTCAGGGGCAATGTAGAAAGTATTTTTTCACAGAGAGGGTTGTGGACGCATGGAACTGCCTTCCTGAAGAGTTTGTGGGGTCTAAAACTGTGGGAGAATTCAAGAATGCATGGAACAGACATAAGGCAATCCTAGTGGGGGGGTAGGAAGAAATATGCTGTTGGTTGACTAGGATCTGCAGCTTATCCAGTAGGTAGGGAAATGGGCAGACTAGGTGGGCCAAGCAGTCCTTATCTGCTGCCAAAGTTTATATTTCTATGTTTCTATGTCAGTGGCTGGCTACATTGCTCCTCTGCTTGTAAAGTACAGACTAGAGAAACAAATGCTTGAGCCTCCATGGGGGCACCCGGGGTTGCCATTTGTCATCTACATCCACTGCAGAAGCCAAAATGGTTGATGTCACCTCCTCATTTGGAACATTGGGGGGCTTAACTCCCCAATTAAAAGGAAAAAGGTTTGTCCTTCCTCAGAAAACAGCATACCACTATAGCTTTTTTTTTTTTTACAGGAGAAGAAGCTGTTCTCTGAGGAAACCAAAAAAACTGTCAGGGGAATGGGTCGGTATAGAGGTGCATAGCTATTCCAAGGCCAAAAATTCAGGTGTCTCAATTTTATGGCATAAATTGTTGTAACAGAAAGTACAATCCACCGTATGGGATGGGAATGGAAGATGGGTGGTAGCACATTTTCAGATGCCTGAAGCAGAAGTCATCCTGGGGTGCATCTATGTCCCTAATGTCAACTGCCTCGGATGTTTTCATCACCTAAACAAAACCATAACAAAATTCAAAGTAAATTCTACCTCAATGTTGTTGGCAGTGGATTTTAATTTAATTTTGGAATCTGACCTAGACAGGAGCTCCAGCGAAGCAGAGGTTCATTTTAGCGCTACAGAAGCCCTGAAGACCTTGATGCAGGAGCATGCTTTCTGAGCTCTTGTGGTTACAACTCTCAGTTAAGGATTATACATGTCACTTAGCAGAACATGATTCATTCAGTAGGCTGGACTTATGGCTGGGGTCTCTTCAGATGGCACATAAGATGGTGGCCACAGATATAGGGGAGTTGGCATCTCTCAGACCATACCCCTGTCTCTCTGTCCCTTGTCTGGAGTCCAGAGTCTTCCATGTCCCAGCCATGGAAACTGGACCCACTTCTGCTTGCAGACCAAGACTTCCAAACCCAGGTAACAGAGGTCTCCTTAGATTATTTTAACATTATTGACAAAGAGACATGTCTGCAGCAACTTTGTGGGAGGCCTATAAGGCCAAGATCAGAGGGCAAGTGACGATGACTTATGTGGCCCACAGACAAAGAGAAAAGGAGAAAGAACATGCAACACCCCTGCGTACCTCAAACAGCTTGAGACTCAGATCAAGATTCTACCCCTGGCACCAGCCTTCAGGAGGTGAAGGCTGCCCTCTTTCGGACCAAAGTCAAAATTAATAAGTTGATGACCTATAAAGTGGAGTTAACCCTTACCGGTTACAACATAAATACTATGAGAGAGGAGAGAGGGTGAGCAAAGTCTGGCTTATCACCTCCATCAAAGCCGAGCTGAAGGCATATAGTTTCCTTAAGGATGGCATGGGTTGGGTGGCAGAGCAAGCCAGAGGGATTAATGATACCATGCATACTTTCACAGAAACACTCCATGCCTCACCACCTCACCACCTCAACGGTGAAATCAAATCCTTCCTGGTGGATATTCCTCTCCCTAAACTGCCACCAGAGAGAGCAGCTCTACTAGGCTGATGGTACCTGAAATAGAAACTGCGGTGTCCCAGCTGAACCATAATAAAGTACCAGGAGGAGATGGGCTCCCAGCAGACTTCCTAAAAGTGCTCTCAAAACCAATGTGTTCCATCCTACAGCAGGTATTTGAAAAAGCCAAGTAAGCTTCCACCCTACCCCCCACCCTTAGAGAGGCAGTTATAGTTGTCCTACCTAAGAAGGACCTAGCTATTCAGCCTACTACCGACCAATATCACTCAGAAATGTGGAAGCCAAAGTGCTGGCTAAAGCCCTAGCTAAATGACTAGAAACCGCCTCCCATACTTAGCCTCCTCTCCCAAGTGGGATTTATCATGGGGAGACTGGGTTCCAATCCCCTGCACTAACTAGCCTCCATCTTCTCAATGTGAGGAGGTAGCTCCACTCCAGCTGCTGAAATTGCAATAAATTTGGAAAAAGTTTCAATCAGCAAATCCTGACAGTGGATGGATGAATGGTCATCATGGCAAATTAGTGTAGAAAACACAGGAACAGTCTTAACAGATATCTTTATTATTGGACACCTCAATACAAATTCAGTACATCAGACAGAACTGTGTGGAAAAATGGTTCACTAACTGCCAAGAAATTGCTGATGGCTTGCGTAGAAACATAGAATTTGTTGGCAGACAAAGACTACTTGGCCCACCTGGTCTGCTCATTTTCCCTGCCTGCAGTATCACTGCAGATCCTACTTGATCTCCAGTCCATTATCCCACCCCCTTCCTTTCCCATAAGATTTCCTTGTGCCTGTCCCAGGCATTCTTGAACCCCACCGTTTTCGCCTCCACCATGTCCATCGGAAGGCTGTTCTAGAAATCTACCACTCTTTCTGTGAAGAAGTATTTCCTCATATCCCTCTTGAATTTACCCTCACTTCAGCTTGATATCATGTCGCCTTGTTCTTGAGCACTTTTGTTTCCTAAAAATAATTCCCTCCTTTACCCTGTTTACCCTAATGATGCATTTAAAGGTCTCTATTATGTCCCCCCCCCCACCTTCCAATGTATACGTATTCAGGTCCTTAAGTCCAAGGCCCTGATTTTTCTGTGGCACTTTGGGACCAAGCTCTGCAACAGGATTACCATTTGCCACAGAACTTCTGTGGCAGTGGTTTGTAATTTCTGTGGAAGATGCGGCACTAATGAACTGCCATGTCACAGCGTCAGGTTGTCATCCTGACACCATGTCCATTTCAATGGCTATGGGCTATGGCAAACGGGATGGAGGAATGTACAATACCACTAGTTCAGAAAATAAACCCTCAGACTTTTAGAAACATTTAAAAGAAATATGCAGAGGGGACCTTGTATGATAAATTATGTATATCTATACTCATGCTGTTCACACCACTCGTAAGGTCCCCACTGCGTATCACTTATGTATGTGTCTGCAATCTGTAACTTAGTTTTTTAAAACTAAATTTCCCTTTCTCTGATCATAAAATTGTACTCTTAAACTGACTGTGAAATTGTATCCTCATTCGTACAGGTCCATTTGGAAATGAAATAAACAGAACAGTGGAGATATTTCAAGATTCATTGTTCGTGCTAACCCACTTCTCCTGACACACTATATCATTCTGTCAGGCCTTAACATGCACATGAACCCCTTGTGAGAGAAGGCTCCCCAGTCTATCACAAAGTGTCACCTGTGTGACAGAACACTGCACCTTGTCTTCCCAGGCTTGGAGAGGTGATGTGCGACAGCGCTGCCCCCCAGTTCCCACAGCTCGCCCCTGAACTTGAGTATCCAGCAGGGGAAAACAACATGCTACCTGCTGGCCCAACTGCTGGCCCTGCACACAATGTTTCTTGACAATTTTTAAGGTAATTCTTTCAAACCATAATAAGATGTGATCAATAACCCTGGCAAAAATGTTTACCACACAATTATTCATTTAACAGGTCTGTTCTTTCTGCAGGTCTACACATCATTATATTCCACCTTTCTTTTACTTTTTTAAAATAAAAAAAAGATGATTTCTTGATCTTTTGTTACAAGGACCAATACGGCAAGAAACATTTTTTTTGGTTTACTTTTTAAAAAAAGACAGAATAATTCATCATAGCTTTTATTCATTTTAGAGAGCTTCCCTGTACCTTAAAGGCATAAAAAAATCTGTACGAAGTATGGTATTCAGTTAGCTTGTCTGTCTATTCTCAAGTAGCAGGGTGTGCAGGGTGTGCGAAGTGCACAGTCCTCCGCAATTGCGGTCACTCCTACTGCCAGATGGCAGATAGTTGGAGCGTGGTGCCTGGTGTCGGCGAAGTGCTGGAGCTGTACTTTATGCCAGCAACTTTGTTTTCGCTGTGGCATGGGTGAAGTAAAATGTAAACTGTCACAATTGCGCCTGTGATTCAAGAATCGGGCACAGTTACGGCAGAGTGGCACGGCGCACTGCCAGAACCTAAGCTTGATGAAAGCCCTGTGCCACACTTTGAAAATCAAGCCCCTGGTCTCCAGAACTGGATACAGTACTCTAGGTGGAGTCTTACCAGTGATCACAAGCTTTCAGCCTTGTTAACCATTCCCTCCTCTGTTCCAAACTCAAATCCTTAGGTCTTGATACCAACTCCTCTCTTGGATCTCTAACTATCTATCTAACCATGCCCAATGTGTCAAATGAGCTGGTGCCCTCTCCCCCCATTCCTTATCACAGATGGAGTCTCACAAGGATCTATCCTTGGACCTCTACTTTTCTCAGTCTTTATTAATGATCTGCCCCTAAATTGTGGAGGAGCATCGATACAGTTCTTTGCTGATGATGCCATATTCACTGACCTATGCAGCCAGTATAGTGCTATGCTTGTGCAACTGTGTTAGTTTGGTTTTGGCCATTCACACTCTCTATTCCAGAGGAATTACCACCCTGTAGGGGTACAAATGCAAGGAACTCTCGGAGAGGTTTCAACCCCTAGAGGTGCCATGGGACGATTACCGTGGCCAAATGTACCTTAGGAATCTCCAAAAGAAATGTAGTATCGTCCCCAAAAAGGAGGCAACATGAAGCATATGAGCAAGCAGTAACAGTGACATAGGAGCAGTAACTGTAATGTAGCAGCGGAGAAGCACAGGCAGTTTGATAATGCATGAGATGCTCAGTTGGATAACGTAATGAATACCCAGGCTTGCATAGCATGATACTGATGGATTGCGTTGAGATTAGGGGATGCCCTAAGGAGAGAGGGAAAGGCAGGACATCCTCCACCTCCATCCAACAGTGGAACATACCTAAAGAAACTAGGGGAAACAACTATGCTAAGTGTTATGACCTGAGGCAACGGAGGAGAGAAAAAAGACCCTATGAGGAGGAAATCTCTGGGGATCAAAGGCCTAGGTCGTCTTCCCTCCAGGCTTGGGATAGTTCAGTTAATGACAGTTCTGCAGCTGCAATTTTGAAAACCCAATTAAAGGGAGGTGGAAAATATTCCAGTTTGGAGGAAGGCTCTCACTAAACCCTCTAGTGGGAACACGTGGAAGGTTTGAGAAAACTCTGCAATGATCGTGCACCCAAGGTGCAGGAGGAGAGCAACAACTGTTGAGGCACTCACCTGGCCTACCATCCTAAATCAAACCAGGTGAACCAGAGGCAGTCATAGGAGAATGCGGTGAAGGTGCCTCACTAGGGAAACCACTAAAGTCAATGGCTAACCATTATAGTGGAACACTAGAGCCAAAGGAGGTAACTTTTACCACCCTTCACTGCTAGTCTTAAATTCTACACCAGAAGCTGCTGTCGTATAGCAGGCAGCTAAAGCCAAGCCTGGGGTGAGAACATGCCCAGCTATGGGCCAGGTGAGAAGGATCCCACCCCAAGTTGGACTTGCTCGAGATGCGGACTAAATGCAGAGTGAGACCATCGGCTGCAGGACCCTGCACCAGAATAGAATGACTGGCATGCCCCAGAAATTGATTGAGAGCTGAAAAGCTGGTAAGCTGATGAGCACAGCGTGCTGAGACCGTAATGAGCATTGAGTGCTGAGACCTTGCAAGGTCGAATGCAGATTGAGTGCAGCACAATCCCAGAGGCAGAAGACGAGGGGATGGCAGTAGGCATGAAGCAATGGTTTGTGTAAGCAAGGAGCAATGGTTGCATAAGCAAGTGTGAACCTGCACATAGGTCAATAAGCAGTAGTAGTGATAGGTGGATCTGCATAACATACTGTATAGCAATTAAACAGCACTGAATTAGGGGAAAGCCAGCCAGACATGAATAGTCAAATCAAGGTGACAAACACTCTAAGGATTTTCAGCGGTGAGGCAAGATTTAATGACAAACTATATTAACAGCCTCAGCAGGAGCTTAGTTGGCTGACCTCAGAGTTGTAACTGCAATGAAAGATGGAGACAAATGCTTTGAAAGCAGACATAGCCAGGCAGTGCAATGAAGCTGCAAGTAGAATCAGATCAGCACAACTAGCATCAGAGTAAACTGTGTCAGGTGAAAAGAATTGAGTATGCAACATGAAGCAGCTATTGTTGAGCTGAAACACACAGATAATGATTACAGTTGCATTGCAGTAGTTTGAGCGTGGTGAGCACAGTGTAAAAGCACAAGCACTGGGTAGAATAGTAATTAAAGCAAACAGCAGCAGTGGCTGCAGCTGTAGGTAACTGAAAGCAGTAGCATGAGCTCTGAGTAGCAGTATGCTAGGAGCTTAGAAACAAAGCCCCCAAAAAGACAAAACCAAAACACAGCAAAACAGAAAACAGGGAAAGGCCCAAAAACAAGAAACACAAAACACAGGAAGCACACAGCTGGAGGAAGATACAAACTAGAAGCAGCAAAACAAACACCAAATTCCAGCAGAGACACACAGAAACAGCAGACGGGGGGAGTAGGCCCCAGCCAGCTCAGAGGACAAACCAACATACTGTAGCCTCCAGCTGCAAAGAAAAAATGCTTTACAGTGAGATTATATATTTCAGGAAGTGGGAGTGGCTGGCTGCTTGGCCACTGAACTCCAGGCAAAGTCTTACCAATTATACAGGCATGGCACTGACATCTCCACCATTCAATGAGACGTGGAGAAAGACTTCCAACATCTGGAAGCTTGATTCAAAGATAACCTACTGGTACCAAACACAAAGAAAACTAAATCCATGCTGTTCCACCATGCCTCCTTTGACCTAACCTCCCAGCCCCCTCTGGTTATCTACATCTCTGCAGGTCTACCGCTCGAACGGATGGGATCTTTCAAATACCTGGGTTCGACTCTCAACACTCACCTATCCCTCGACATACATGTCAACAGTGTTCTTAAAACTATTAACCAGAAACTCAGCCTACTCTATTGCACTGCCCCCTTCCTAACTCTCTATGCAAGGAAAAACATTGCTGCTGCCACCCTCCTCCTCGGTCTATTCCACGGTGCACCCATAATCCACTCAGTCAAATCCTCTAATTTAGCCAAAATCAAGCAGGCGTACCACAGGATTACTCATTTTGCTGCTGGTGTACCTGCTCAGGCTCATCACTGTGACGTACAAAGGTCCCTGGGCTGGCCGTCATTTGAGCCCAAATTGGACTTCCCAGTGCTATGCACTACCTTTAAACTCATTCACCTCCTGCTCCCCCATCCTCTCTGGTCTGCTCACTCTGAAGACCCTCCCCAGGACCCTCTGCTGCTCCAACCTCCTGTTTAGCTTGTTAATAATCACCAAGCCAGCATGAGTTTTTACTCATCTTTATTGTGCAGCCATCTTAAACACACTGTTCCAGCCAAGCAAACTTCCCATAACACCCCACACTCTAGGGGCTGTCTACAAATCATCAGCTTCTTACATTTACCTTAGGGACTGTCTAATAAGTATGTTAAATTCCTATAACATCACATCTTCCTCACTTAAAGAAAAGTTCTATATTATTTTCAAACTGAATTACTGGATTACAGTAACTTGGCTGAATTATTATCATTATTATTTTGACATCTTACAAAATGAGGTTTATAATTAAACTAAACCTAATCTTGAGAGGAGAGGTCACTAGTACTTCACTCTCTAGTGAGTCTTTACCACTCACTCCACTGTACTTATCTAACAAGTTTCAATCAGTCTCTCTGGACATCGAATTTCTCTTTTGGGCTCATTTCCTTCTCTGGTGACTTTTCAGTGGATGCACACTGTTCTGAATCATCCTTGCTATCAGTCTCTTTGGTGTTGTCTTGACTGACTGCTGTGAAAGTTGATAAGTCAACTTCAGTCAAATTGGCATCTTTAACATTTGGCAGAAGTCTTAAATCCACACGATTCCGTCTCACCTCCGTTCCGCTTTTTGTTTCAATCTGGTAAGACCTTGGTGCAATTTGTGCTTGTACAGTGCCCCTTTGCAGCCACATTCCTTTGTCATAGTCTTTAAGGCGCACTTGATCTCCAGGTCTTAAATCAGATAAGTTTCTTGCTGTCCTGTCATGTAACTGTTTTGCTTTTCCTTTTGTTTTCTTTGCTTTGTTTCACCTGTTCTGAGTCATGAGTCTTCAGAAGCTCTTCATGTATTGGCAGATTTGTCCTGATCCTCTTTCCCATAAGCATTTGCGCTGGAGAAAGCCCAGTCTATAATGGTGCACTTCTGCAGATCGGTAGGCTTTTGTAAAAATCTTCTTTTCCATCATGTGTTTTCTTCATGAGACTTTTCACAGTTTTTACTAAGCTCTCTGCCAGTCCATTTAATTTTGGAAAATTGGGACTAGAAGTACTGTGTATGAATTCCCATTCATATGTGAACTGTTTAAACTCAGCACTGGAAAACTGTGGACCATTATCAGTGAACACTTCGTTTGGAACACCATGTCTTGCAGAATTGACTTCATACAGGTGATTATAGCTTTACTGGTAGTTGTAGGCAGTGTTGCTGCCTTTGGATAATTGGGTAATAATGTGTTACAACTATATGGGTTTTCCCATTACAATCAAACAAGTCGGCACCTACTTTCTGATATGGTCTGCCTGGCACTGGATGAGGACATAATGGCTGGCTTGGCTGCTTTGGTCTGTCAGTGAGACACAATTCACAGGTTGCAGTTACCTGGGCAATATCTTGATTCATTCTCGCCAATACATTACTTCTCTGGCTCTTAACACATTTTTCTTCTCTAAGTGCTCTTCACGTATTTTGCGTAGCATTTGTTGGCTGATTTTCCTGGCATAACAAATTTGTTGCCTTTAAAAATAATGTCATTGACAACAGATAGGTCACTTCTATACATCCAAAAATCATGAATAGACAACAGGCAGGCACTTTTAGGATTCAATGCAAGAAGTGCAAAATAATGCACCTGGAAACAAGAACCCAGGAAGAATACACAATGGGGGGGAGGTAGTAACAACAACAAAAAAGGAAAGGGACCTGGGGGTAATCATATCGGATGACCTTAAGGTTAGCAAGCAATGTGAGAAGGCAGTAGGGAGGGCTGGGGGTATACTGGGATGTATAGGGAGAGGCATCAGCAGCAGAAAACAGGAAGTTGTTATCCCTCTGTACAGACAGTTGGTGAGACCCCATCTGGAGCACTGTGTCCAGTTCTGGAGACCCCATCTCCACAAGGACATAGACAGGATAGAGGTAGTCCAGAGGAGGGCAACTAAAATGGTGCAGGGTCTGCAAGAGAAGCCATATGAGGAGAGACTAAAGGAGCTTAATATGTATACCCTTGAGGAAAGAAGGAGAGGGGGACATGATAGAAACTTTTAAGTACCTCAGTGGAATCAACAAAGTCCAAGAGGGTAGCATCTTTCAGAAAAAGAGACATGCAAGAACAAGGGGACACAATTTAAAGATAGAAGGAGGGTGGTTCAGGGACAATGTGAGGAAGTATTATTTCACAGAGAGGGTAGTGGATGCATGGAACAGCCTTCCTGAGGAGGTTGTGGGGTCTAAAACTGTGGGAGAATTCAAGAATGCATGGGACAGGCATAAGGAAATTCTTGTGGGGGGTAGGAAGAAATAGGCTGTTGGTTAACTAGGATCTGCGGCCTATCCTGTAGGTAGGGAAATGGGCAGACTAGATGGGCCAAGCGGTCCTTATCTGCCGTCAAAGTCTATGTTTCTATGTTTCTATGTTTCTTTTCTCCTTTGGCCAACCTTTTAATATGGTATTTCTCAGGATTCTCATTGTTTCATCTACCTCTGTTTCTCTTCTGATCTGCCCTTGTCTCTCATTGGACACAGGAAGAAAGGTCATGATCATGTCAACATATGCCTTTATTTCTCTGTCTGTTTGACTTTCCGGGCTTTCACTCTTGTCTACAGCACGTGAAAGTGTGTCGGCAGCGTACATGTACTTTCCAGGACTATAGATCAACTGAACATTGTACTTTTGTAATCTAACTAGTATTCTCTGCATTCTCATTGGACAGTCTTTAGCGACTTGGCTATTACAGCTACTAGAGGCTTGTGGTCTGTTTCCACTGTGAAGACCTGACCATGCACATACTGATGAAATCGTTCCTAGCGTAAGTTATTGCTAGTAACTCTTTTTCTATTTGGGCATAACTTCTCGTCGGTGCTCATCAAGGCTCTGGAGCGTATGCTACAGGTTTCTCAGATTCCATCATAATTTTGCAGAAGTACTGAGCCCAAGCCAAACTGTGAAGCATCAGCTGATATTCTTGTTTCTTTCAGGGATCATAGAATCTTAACACTGGTTCTTCTATAATAGCCTTCTTCAGATCTTTCCAGCTTTGCTCCTGTTCATGTCACCACATCCATTCATTTTTCTGCTCCAACAGCCATCTGAGTGGGGCTGATCATGCTAAAAGTTGAGGGATAAACTTCCCTAGGTAGTTAATCATCCCTAAGAACCTCCTGACATCATCTTTGCAGCTGGGCTTTTGCATATTCACTATCGCAGATGTCTTCTTAGGGTCAGGTTTAATGCCCTGATCAGTAACAATATCACCCACAAAAGTCAGTGCTTTTACACAAAACTCACAATTTTCTTTGTTGAGTTTAAGATTTGCTTTTCTTGTCAGATCCAGCACTTGTCTCAATCTGAAGTCATGTTCATCTTTTGTGGAACCCCACACAATGATGTCATCCATCATGGTTTCAACACCTGGAATGTGCTCAAAATCATATGAATTCTTTTATGGTAAGCTTCTGGAGTGGACAGTATCATCTACGGAGCGAAGAAATCTATATCTTCCTTCTGGAGGATTAAGCGTGCATAACTTTGAACTAGCCTTATCTAGCTTCATTTGCCAAAATCCTGAAAAGGCATCCAGTTTGCTAAACCATTTATAGCATAACTGTGACATTATCTCTTCCCTGCTAGGTAACTGAAATGCTCCTTTTTATTGCTCTGTTTAAGTCTCTGGGGTCAAGACATATTCTGAGCTGGCCATTTTTCTTCTCAACTATGACTAAAGAACTCACCCAGTCTGAAGGTTCATCAGTTCTCTTGATTACACCTCTGGCTTCCATCATGTTCAGCTCTTCTTTCAGTTTGTCCCTCAGTGCGAATGGCACTTTCCTGCAGGGCTGTATTCGGGTGGCACTTGGTCATCTATGTTTATTTTGTGCTCCCCAGGCAAATATCCTAGACCTTTGAACACATCGCTGTACTCTGTAAATAACGATTCACATTTAGCTTCAGCTTGTGATGTCACGACAAACACTCTTTTCACTAAATTGAGTTTCTCACAGGCACTTATGCCTAGAACTGGTTACACATCCTTCTTTACAATTAACAGAGACACCTTGAACTGCTGACCTTTGTGCTTCAGAGCTACCATGCAGCTCACTTTTACTGGAACATTCTCCTGTATAACCAGTTACTTTTTATCTTGGCTGGGTGAATTTTAGATTTTACATGCAGAGTTTCATAGTCTTGCAATGGAATCAGGTTCACCTGTGCTCCTGTGTCAAGCTTGAATGGTATTTTTCAGAAACACACAGCTCACGGAATCTACAAAGAACTCTTCGGCTCATCTTCTTGACAATGTGAACTTTATTTTGTTCACTTTTCATTTCAACATTTAAAAATGATTATTTTTACACACTTACAGGACTTCCCATAGGCAGAGACAAGCTTTAGGTTTATGGTTATTTCCATCTAGCACATGTTTTTCGATTAGACTGCTGCTCCTTCTGCTGCTTTGTTTTCGAAAAATATTTCTTGTTTATTTCAAACTTCTTTAGTGCGTGCACAGCACCCTCATTTTCTTTGTTCAGCTATTTAGCCTGTGATTTGGTAGTTTCAGCAGCTCTACACATGTTTATAGCTTTGTCCAAAGTTAAATCTTGCTCTCTAAGCAGTCTTTCTCTGAGCCCATTATCTGTGATTCCGCATATAATTCTATCCTTAATCAATGATTCTTTCAGATCTCCAAACTTGCATGTTTTGCAGAGCGAACATAACTCTGTTAAATACTGATCAAAACTATCACTCTTTTTCTTGTCGCATGTGAAAAACTTATCTCTCTCGTAGATTACGTTTCATTTTGGTACAAAGTACTCTTCAAATTTTTTCATAATTACATCAAAATCCATGTTTTTGCCCTCATTGAACTGGAAACTGTTGTAAATGTCTAACACATCTTCCCCAACTACACGTAGAAAGATTGATGCCTTTGTTTTTTCATCTTCGCTTTCAGCCCACTTGCAATTAAATAAATATTAAACCTTTGTTAAATCTCTTCCAATTTTCAACTACATTTCCAGACAATTGCATACCTGGCCGAGGATTTAGTTTATCCATCTTTTTTCCTCTCTCGGTTTTTCACCAGACCGTCTTCTTCTAGAGTTCTTTTTATGTTCTTTTCCATCTTTTAGGTTTTTATATCCGCTTCTGACACATTTTGCTTGTTAATAATCATCAAGCCAGCATGAGTTTTACTCATCTTTATTGTGCAGCCACCTTAAACACTACTCCAGCCAAACAAACTTCCCATAACAGGGGTTCAGTTAATTTATTTTTCCATGGAAGTCTAAACATAGAATTTGAAACATAGAAACATAGAATTTGACGGCGAATAAGGACCGCTTGGCCCACCCAGTCTGTTTCCTTGCCTACTGGCTAAGCTGCAGATCCTAGTTAATCAGCAGCCTACTTTTCCTACTCCCATCCCCTAGAATTGCCTTATGACTGTCCCATGCATGCTTGAATTCCACCACTGTTTTTGACTCCACGACCTCCTCCGGAAAGCCGTTCCATGCATCCACAACCCTCTCTGTGAAAAAATACTTCCTTAAATTACCTCTGAGCCGCCCCCTCTATCTTCAAATTGTGCCCCCTTGTTCTTGCACACCTCTTTTTTTGAAAGATGCTACCCTCTTGGACTTTGTTGATTCCCTTGAGGTACTTGAAAGTTTCTATCATGTCCCCCCTCTCCCTCCTTTCCTCGAGGCTATACATATTAAGCTCCTTTAGTCTCTCTTCATATGTCTTCCAGTGCAGACCCTGCACCATTTAGTGCCCTCCTCTGGACAGCTTCCATCCTGTCTATGTCTTCTTTGAAGACTGGGTCTCCAGAACTGCAAGCAGTACTCCAGATGGGGTCTGACCAGCTGTCTGAGAGGGATAATAACTTCCTGTTTTCTACTGGTGATGCCTCTCCTATGCATCCCAATATCCCCCAGCCCTCATTGCTGCCCTCTCACATTGCTTGCCCACCTTTAGGTCATCTGATATGACTACCCCAGGTCCCTTTCCATTTTGTTGTTGTTAGTATCTCACCCCCATTGTGTTACTCTTCCCTGGGTTTTGTTTCACAGGTGCATTACCTTGCACTTCTTAGCATTGAATCTAAGCTGCCATACATTTGACCATTCCTCTAACCTTGCCAAGTCCTTTTCATCCTTTACACCCACCTTGTGCATCAACTCTGTTGCAGATCTTTGTGCCATCTGCAAAGAGATATCTTTTTCCTTCCAGTCCCTCTGCAATGTCGCTTATAAAGACATTGAAGAGGAGTCCTAATACTGAACCCTGTGGTACCCCACTAGTAACCCCCCTTTCATCAGAGTGGACTCCATTTACTGTTACTCTCTGCGTCCTATTTTCCAGCCAATTCTTTACCCAGGCTGTCATCTTGGGACCCACTCCCAGGCTAGCTAACTTGTATATTAATCTTTTGTGTGGGACTGTGTCAAATGCCTTGCTAAAGTCTAGGTAGGCCATGTCCACAGCCCTTCCCTGATCTACTACTTTGGTCACCCAGTCAAAGAAATCTATCAGATTTGTCTGGCATGACCTTCCGCTGTGAATCCATGCTGCCTTGGGTCCTGTGTGCCCTCTGGCCTCTAGATACTCGACAATTCTTTCCTTCAGAGTGATTCCATCATTTCCCTACCACTGAGGTTAAACTAACAGGTCTGTAGTTTCCTGCTTCTGCCTTGCTTCCACTTTTGTGAAGGGAATCACATCTGCCCTCCTCCAGTCCTCAGGTACCACCCCATCCTCCCATGATTTGTTAAACAAGGTAGTCAGTGGTGTCACTAATTCTACCCTTAGTTCTTTTAGAATTCTGGGATGAATCCCATCAGGCCCCATTGCTTTGTCCACCTTCAGTTTTAAGAGTTCTTTCAGAACCCTTTCTTCTGTAAATGGGCTGGTATCAACTTCTGTATCCAGTGTGTTTCTACTGTTTGTTCTAGGTAACCCCCTCTTCCTTTGTAAATACTGAGCAAAAATATTTGTTTAGTATCTCTGCCTTTTCACAGTCTCCCTCTGCCCACCCCCCCCCCAAAACATCCAGAAGTTGAAATCTAGAAGTCAGTCAAACTTTTTGGAAGTCAAAATACTTCCAGGATCCCACTTTGAAGTCAATATTCTAGGACGGACACATTTATGGATGTTAACATAATAAATCAGTTGTAAATACAATTTCTTTCAGAAAAATCATCATTTCTGACTGCCATGCCTGCAGTTTTGGAAGTCATATAATTTTGGTTTTAATCTGGAAGTCAATGACTTTCTTCCTCTTTATTTTGGAAGATTTTGCCTTATTTTTGGAAGTCAAATACTCCCAAAATGGAGTTAACCGAAGCCCTGCATAACACCCCACACTCTAGGGGCTGTCTACAAATCATCAGCTTCTTACATTTACCTTAGGGACCGTCTAATAAGTATGTTAAATTCCTATAACATCACACCTCCCACTGCTTAAACTGCTCAAAGTCTGCCTTGTTGTTGGAAGGCGCTCCTTTGCTTTCTCCGCAGTACAAATGTGGAATACTCTTCTACCTAGTCTTCTTTCATGTACGTCTGTTCCCCAGTTTAAGAAACACTGTAAGGAAATCTTCTCCCCCCCCAATCTGTAGTTGTACTTGCACTTAACCCTTCTGTTTTCTCCTCTTACCTTCCTCACCCATCTGCCCTCTCAGGCTGTCCTTCCCCTTCTCTACCCCTTTCTGTTAGCTAATTATTCCTCCCACCTCCCACCCCTCCTGACTCCCTGCCTTCCCATACCCCTTCCCCCTCTTCTCTCTCCTCCCCCCACCTATACTCCTGTTAAATCTCTCTTCCTCCCACTCTTAAACTTGCATAAGCTAGTCTGTACTGTGAACCTGTACTGAGCATATGCCTCTAATGAACTACTTACCTTACGCTGCACTAGGGTTCCTTCACCCTCATGGACCCCTCATTGTACTGTGTGTAAGCTTTTAATGTACAGATTACCTGTTGCAGCACTTGGGTTCCCCCACCCTTATGGACTCTCGATACAAGCCTCTGGATCCCTCACTGCCTATTCTGGAACCATCACCCAACAATGGAAGAAACTGACGTTCCTTTCTCTGCATACCTTCAATTACTTTCTGTTTTATACTGTCATTGTGATCTCATGTCTCCTTATGTTTTTCGTTGCAATGTATACCAATTTTTATGTTGTAATCTACTTGTGGAATTGCTTTTCCCTGGGTTGCCCCTGAAAAAGGGACATGTCTGTCTCAGTAGGCCTATCTGGTTATCAAAATTAAAATAAATAAATAAATCAATACAGAGGCAACACCCCGTCTCTCTTTCTGCTGGTGATACCCCTCCTTGTGCACCCCAGCATTCCACTAGCCCTCCCAGCTGCCTTGTTATGCTTCCTGGCTATCTTTAGGTCATCTGATATGATTACCCCCAGTTCTCTTTCCTGTTTAGTGGCTGTCTTTGCCACCCCACCCATTTTGTACTCCACCCCTGGGTTTCTGTGCCCCAAGTACATTAGTTTGTACTTTTTGCATTGAAACTCAGCTGCCATAACTTTGACCACTTCTCTAGTTTCTTAGGTCCTCCTCATCCTCTCCACCCCTGGAGTGTCCACCCTACTGCAGATTTTGGTGTCATCTGCAAAGAGGCAGAGCTTCCCTTTTAGTTCCTCTGCAATGTCAATTATAAAGACATTCAAGAGGACTAGTCCCAACACTGATCCCTGAGGCACCCTGCTGGTCACCCTCCCTTCCTTGGAGTGAACTCCATTTACTACCACCCTCTTCTGTCTATCCCCTAACCAATTTCTTACCCAGCTAATCACCTTTGGACCCATCCCCAATCTACCCAGCTTACTTATGAGTCTCCTATGTGGAACAATGTAGAAAGCCTTACCGAAATTTAGGTAGGCTATGTCCACCTCTCCTCCCTGATCTAGTCCTTGGCCACCCAGTCAAAGAAATCTATCAGATTCATTTGACATGATCCCCCCCCCACGAATCCATGCTGTCTTGGGTCCTGTAACTTACTGGATTCAAGATATTCCACAATCCTTTCCTTCAGCAGTCATTCCATTAACTTTCCCACCACCGACGTCAGGCTGACTGCCCTGTAATTGACAGCCTTTTCCCTGCTTCCACTTTTGCGTGGTGGGACTACATCCATCCTCTTCCAGTCCTCCAGAACCACTCCTGTTTCCAATGAGCTGTTAAATAGGATTGCCAGAGGTGCAGCCAGTACCTCCCAGAGCTCCCTCAATACCCTTGGATGCACCCCATCTCACCGTCCACTTTCAGGTTAGCGAAGCAACACTGAACACTGAACATACAACTGCAAGGGAGGGTTCCAAGCTAAAAGTCTGTTGCTCATTATTTCTTTGAGATCAGGACATGCTGGGTCATTTTATAGCTGCACTACCTACTAGTACCATAGTGTAAGCTCCCTCTCCAGGAGAGGGGCTTACATTCACCATTAGGGGCCCTGCTTTTGTGCCTTTCCCCAGTTTATGGGTTTGATAGGTGTTCTGGGGAAGGCACTTTTCTGGGCTATACATTGAGACTGTCACTAGGAGCAGGCTTCTTAGCTCATAAAAGGAGGGAGCGCAGGTAGCTCGGCAGGAGATAGAAGGCTGGCTGGGAGATGGCAGGACAGGCAGGCAAAAAGGAGCTCATTGGTCTGGATTGGGGCCTGATTTCAAGGGGACACCCCCCTCGTAAGTGCAAGGTAGTGCCTTGAGTAATGCGATGTGGTGCCAGTAATAGGTAATGCATGGGGAGGGCATTAGACAGTCTGCCAGCATTGAGTTGGGGTAACTGGGGCTCCAAGGGGAGAAAGGGGCAGTGAGAGTGCCCTAGGTGGTAGTTTGGTGGGGTCCGAAGCCCATTAAGAAGTAGGTCTGGACTGCCAGGGCTGGAGGTTTTGTGGCAGGATTCCTCCAGGGAAGGGGTGGTGGCAGCTCCCCTCCCAGTTTCCAGTGTGGCAGGGTGGTCCAGGCCTGGTTCAGGGGGTGCCGGAGGCTTCTCACCCACTGTAGGGGTCTGTTTGGAGGGGCAGGCTCTGGGGCACTGATCACAAACTGTTCAGGCAGGCCGCAGGTCCAGAGACAGGACTTGGGAGGCACCCTGGACCCAGTAAGCTTAAATCAAGCACAGTAATGATGGCAGAAAGGGATGCAGGCTAGGGGTATTTCTGAGGTTATCCCCCACCCCCAGTAGCCAGAGGATCCCAGGGGAGAATGCATTTTTATCAAAGGTACTGGTCAGGGAGGGAAAAGTCCTGCAATCCTGTTGGCAAGGGACCAGGTGGGAGAAGCATCTCGCTTCTCCAAAAGGATAGAGGCTGACCAGCTCATTTGTAAACAGTTTGTGCTCCATGGAGCTGAATGGCAAATAAGGTTTTAAGCAAGCAATGGGAGCCCCTGGGTCCTGGCAAAATCATTGGGACCTCAGGTGAAATAAATTGGTTTGTTGCTTATTCCTGAGTGTGCAAGAGTGTTTTAAAATTTTATTGAATAGATGAATTGCAGAGAATCTAATGAATTATTCATTTTATTTATTTATTGAAATGTTTCACCAGGAAAGGCACACTGAACAACAAGTTGCTCATCTCCTGATGCATCCTGGGGAGGGTCATAGGAGAATAAACATACAACTTACAATACATACATCAAGCAACATTAAAACAATTAACACAATTATACAGTGAAGCACGACAGATTAAACAGTGCAAAAATATAACAAAGTAATGTACATTGTAGTGCTGTAATAAAATACAATTGTATGCAATCACGATGGAACAGAGAAGTGCTACTGTCATGTGAGCAGCTTAGCCGAACAGGAGATAGAATACAGTGTGTCAGCTGGCAAGGGAGGGAATAGGGACTTAGCCGCAGGTACAATTTACTGCAATAAAGTTTTGTAGGGGTAAGGAGATGGAGTGGGGGGAGGAAGAGTGGTGAATCTGGGGAGGAAAGACATTCCACAGCTTAGGGAAGCGATGCGAGAAGGCCATCTATCCTACTACAGTAGATCGTTGAGAAACTACCAGTAGTCAAGAGTCATATGGCCTAAGGGAATGGTCCGGTAGGGGGAGAATAGATAGGGAGGAGGTAAGATACAGGGGAGTGTACCAAACCAAAATGTAGACGTGAATTTGGTCAGTGGAGATGGCGGCGATTTTCTAAGGAGGAAAAAGCCAGGGAGTGGTAGAGTGTACAATGATGGGTGAGAGAAGAAGCATCAAGAACGAAGTGGCAGAAGGAGTTAAAAAGATAGATAGACAGACAGACAGAGAATGTGCGAGACAGAGATAGGCAGACAGAACAGGAGATCAGTGGCTCACTGCTCTCACTGACACCAGCAGAAGTATTCCAGCTGTGGCTACGGAACTCAAGACAGTCCTGTTGTTCTTATACAGAGAACACAGATGAATGGCTCCTCTTGCTAAGCTGGGCACCCTGGATTTTGAGGTGCCCTAAAAAAAGTATTTGTGGGCATTATTTTAAAACAACAAACATCAGACTCTAGCTACACAGGTCCTGTTTAGCTAGGTTCAGTTTTTTTTTGTTTAATTACACCATTTTATGTATCTTCCATGTTTTTTATCAATCTGGTTAAGGAAGACTTAGAAGCGGCACTGTAGACTACATCACAGTAGTCAGAGATAGGTAATTATTAATCAGGCTTCTTTGGGGGGGAGTTTTAAAGTTCACAGCCCATTTGATATCGATGCTTCCTGAGCTGGGATGTTGGTGGGGGACTCCGAGAGAAGAAAGAAAAAAGAAGAGGTCTCCTGTTCCAATCCTGAGTATCCAGAGAAGTGGTGAGGGGTAACAATTTCCATTATTCTGCAGTAGGACCCGGGCCATGGTAAGATAACTGCATTTTGTTCTCAATGGTTGTTAATGTGGTGGTCTGGGTTCCTTTGGGGTAGGCCCCCTCCCTTCTTGAAATATTGGGTGCCACTAGATGAATGGGGAGGTGGGGTGGCCACAATAGTATTTTAGACATTTACCAAACTTTTACCAAATAAAAATGAGATGTACCTGCACCTACAAGTATGCGGGACATGCCTTGGCAATCGCACCAGCCAGCTAATGTTTCAACATCTATTTGGTGTTTAAAGTTTGATAAAAGACTAAAATACTATGGTGCTAATAGGTAGTGTCATTCTGTTTGATACACTGAATTTTTATGAGGTATCCGATAATAAAGATATCTGGTAAGACTGTTCCTGTATTTTCTATACTAACTTGCTGTGCTGACCCTGCATCAACTGAATGGATTTGCTGATTGAAATGCTTTGTTTACACCCCCAGTATAGTGCATGGGCTGGACTAATTATATGTGTGAGCATCCTACCCCTCTTCTGATAAGATTTTGAAAAAGCTTTTGACTTGGTGGAGTGGGGCTACCTCCTCCAGGTGCTGCAGCAATGGACTTTGAGGATACCTTTATGTCTTGGATTCGAATCCTGTATATGCACAAACTCTATCCTACTGTGTTCCTCCCTTCAAAAGGCACCCACCAAGGATGCCTC